>CM060931.1:231644282-236644282 GCA_030765085.1 Allium cepa
TTTGGAAGGAGAGGAACAAAAGACTTTTTTAGAGAGAAGAGAGAACAATTAAAAAGCTAACTTTCGACATAATGAGGATAATCAGGAAAAGAAATATGGCTTGGGTAACTGCAATTCCCATATCAACTTCGGATTGGTTGATTTTATAAGAGAGTGCATGAAGTTAGTATATGGGGTGTTGTTCCTTTTGTCTTTTTAGGATTTGTTGTTTCTTGTTATGTTGTTTTATTTCTTTTTTAATCTTTTTTGTTCTCTTTCCAGTGTCATGATTGTAAATTCTATTTAGATTTTAAATAACATGGAGGTAAGGATCCTCCATAAAAACCTTGCTTGCTTCCAATAACAAAAACAAAACGAAAAGAAACTTGATCTACTATATTTGATGTAATCCATTAATCCACCTACTATCGAAAAGTGGTATCCAATTATTATTTAGAACAAATCAACACATCACATGATCAATGCAAAACCAAATCTAACCTTCATGATCGGTTCGAGTTTAGGAATAAGAAAAAAAAGGGTAATAAATTTGAAAAATGGGAAAAAACCAATAATGGATTAAAAAAGAAACATGTAAACTCACCCATTCAAGTGTAACATGTTTGGGGACCCACACATTCACCAATCCAAAATTACCATCTTTGATATTCTTATAAATAATCCATATGAAATAAAATTAATAGACTACTAAAGAATCAATTTTTTTCTTTACAGAAAAAAGAGGAAAAAGAAAACCTTTTTTATTGGAATTTTATCAGATTTTTTGGAAACGTTATAGTAAATTTGAATAAGCACATCATGAAATGAAACATAACATTTTTTTCAAGGAAAAACTCATACTACAAAGAAGTACAATGCACCAATATTACTTACAAAGGGAGAATATAACTTTTGGTAACATCTTTTTTAATTTTTTTTAAAATTTCTTAATATCTTGCTTTAATTATTTGTAAAATGGTATATTGGACTTAAGGAATTAATGTAAGAATATTAAATAGTATTGGTAAATGCTAATGCAGTAAGCCATAGACCACACAAATAATAGAAGAGAGATGAAAAAGGTTTGACCAAATAAATGAGTAAAAAAAACATCCATTTCAAGTAACATTTCTATAAAGTTTTCCATTTTTGTGCATATTCCTACATAAATTCACCATGGCTTAAAATATTAAACATTGCAAGGAATAATATATGATACGGTGTAGTTACATATAAATGCAAATTAATCTATTTCTATAATTATGTTGCAAATTCTATTTGGGAGTGAGATATTCGAGATTCTAAAATAATTCTACGTTATTATAACTAAATATGACATGGCTATTTCATGCATGGTTAAAAGTACTTAGATATTCAAGGAAATATTTTCAAATTTACTGTGATAATTTCATAAGTAAAAAATATACATCAAGTTGCATGAACTTCATAGCCATACATATTATATTATGTTAAAGGTTTGAACAATATTGAAACACCCCACACCCCTTAGTATACCTAAAAGGATGCACTAAAAGGCATGGTGCGTTGTAGGTATAACTAAAACTAGCAGAGCCTAAGATTCACAAGACAAAATAGATAGATAATAACACAACGGAAGTAATTAAAAACAGTAAGTGGTTTTAAAAATTAATAATTTATAAATACTTCAAACAAACCACATATGTTACAAATACCAAATACAATTATTTTATAAAAAAATCTCAGTCTTATCGGAAAAATAGGAGTACAAACAAAAACTTCCCTCAATATAGTGCCAGTACAATAAAAGAATAAAAAATAAAAATAGAAAGAAGGAATACATGATAGGGTCTCCAAGTCTCCAAGAAGTTGCGATTTATCTTCCTTGCCCCTGATTGCCTATGGGGGGGAAAGAAGCAAAATAGAGGAGTGGATCAGACTACAAGTCTGGTGAATGATAGTAATTACTAGAATCTTTAAGCAAATTAAAAGTAATAAACTTTAGTTCGAGTATATAAAAGGAAAGGAAGGAAATATGAAGGAGGAATAAGTTGGAAATAAGTACGATTTACTAAATTAACGTGATTGATTAACTATGATTGTTTGCGCTTGTCTTTGTTAATTCCTTTGATTAGGCTGAATTCCTAATCCTCTCATTAGGATGAAATCCTAATTCTATCATTTGATCGGCCTACTACTCCATAAACCTTACTACGGACTAGACACTATATAACTCCCTATGTAGAAATGGTGTCTATGAATGACACTCAAAGTATCTAATGTGGACTAGATGTTATATAGCTCCCTATACAGAAGGCAATGGTGCCTACGAAAGGTACACATACTAAGCATTTGGAACGCATGACGATTACTGAGCAACCGAATGGAATTCGCACGCGTAACCCCACCATGCTCATGTTACATGTTGTTCCACCTATAGGGTCTTCTTAATACCTCAAGCTCCAGCATAAGCGTGCTCCCCACCCCACTTCAGGCTAATGTGAAATGACTGTGCCCATAGAAATTAGGGAAAATGCTGTTGGTACTGGCCCGTCATCCCAACAATATCTAGTTGCGCCCCTTGCCCAGATCCTCCATTATTTGGACTTCTATTTGTCCAATTACTACCATTATTAGCATAAGCATGCCCTCATCTCACTTCAGGCTAATGTGAGACCACCATTTTGTCTAATAGGGAATGCTTTTTGGTACAGGTGCTACTTTAATTCTTACTTATTAACTTAGATAAATTATATAAATAAGCCTTTACTTTTGTTCTTGCTATCTATGCTTATTAATTTATCGTAAGTCTTAAAATAAGCTTCATTCTGTTATTTTTCTTATTATAACCTACGTTATAATAACGCTTATTACTTGACCCAAGGTCTAAGTGTAAAAAAATGCTTCTTTCATCTTATACTCCTTTTAGTTATAATTCTTAGTTATAACTAGGCCAATTATCTTTAATTAGTCAAATTTTAACATTAATATCATAATTAGGCTCAATTTCAGTCTTAATTCCATTTTTATTATAGTCTTTACAATTTATATCCTATCTTCCTTTATTTCAGTATTCTTATAATTTTTAATCCATTCACATTTAATCTATTCTAATCCATATGCGAAAAAGAATGAGAAATAAAAGAAAACTGAAAATAGAAAAAAATTCAAAGCGTAGGAAAAGGATGTAAATAACGCATATATATAGCAGTAAATATATTAAAAAACTGTAAATAAACTGTAATTAAATGGAAAAGCTATAATTAACAGAAATAAACTAAAATCAACTGAAAAGAATAGCTAAAAGAAATTGATTGAAATAATTCTAAAAACTGTAAATAAACCACTAAAAAGGTTATTCCAAAAATCGTAGTAAAACTACAACTATTGGAAACCTATTATTTTAAATTACTTAAAAATATAAATAATTACAATCACTCACCGTGGTCCTAAGATCTTCCCTTTTTGCCTTTCCAGATCCACGTGAGGGTATTAAAATATTTTTAAAAAAGATTCTCTCCGTGGAAAAAATTTCCTTTTAGGATCCTTCCTGAAAAGGTGAACCCAAGCGGAGAAAGTCTAGAATGAGAAAAAGTGTTAAGCCTATAGTCTTATTTATAGGGGTAGAAGTAGATCTAAGACCATTGGATTTGGGGATTGAATAGGATGCAACCATATCATAGGCTGAATAGGAGCCACCAGATGGAAGCATGAAGGGACCAGATGGAACAAAAGAATGTAAATCATGTATAAAATAATCGCCCTATCTCAAAATAAAACTTCGCTCACCATAACAGGGCGGGTCGACCGCTAGGTCAATCATTACCCTCTAGATGATGGTTAGTTCGACCTCCTGGTCGACCTAGCTTATATAATAATAATTATTATTCGTTGATTCTTGTTTCGTGCATAGCTTCTTCATATTGACTCGGATACTGACGTTCTATATATTGAAATTGACCAGAAAATTACCACAAACATAATGGTGCAACTCTCGTGGTTTAAGTATAATAATTTCACAAAGTTATTTTATCATTTAATTAATTTTTTAATTAATTATTATGGGTTAAATTTTAGGCTGTTGCATTCTCCCTTCCTTAAGGGATTTTGTCCCCCGAAATCTCTAAGGATAAAAGAATGAACTAATGTTTTCATCCAAGTTTTACAATCAACTATTCAACCATCATCTGTTCATCTATTGTCCTTAAGTTTTTCTAATGCAATTTATGATACTTATGCGATTAGTGTAACATAAACGTCCATAACTAATGTAAAAGATTAGGTGGTCCACTGATTCAGTTGACCTTCTTTTATGTAATCATGTCCATGCCATATATCCAAATGAATGCAAAAATTCCCTAATAATAACTGATAGTTCTATATGCATGCTACAATCATCATCCAAATGCAACAATCATATGATAATCATCCATATATGGCAACCATGGAATAAAATAAAATGCAAATTCAGACACATCCATATGCATATGCTCTAGTGTCCTAGTTAGGCCGATCCCTAGAAGATAATAGTGCCTAGTGCAAGTATATGCGTCCATTAGCATCTACTAGCAAACACTTACAACCACTAGCATCCATCATACATAACATGTTCTAATAACATGGTTACATCAGATCCTATCATCCATAGGTTAAATCCTAAGTTCTACCCTCCTAAGGGATGATAAAGGAAAGAACCTATTCAAAACTAAAGATGGAAAATAGGAAATTAGGAAACTTATAAACAAAAAAATGTGGATATGGGATACGAATTTTCTCTAAATCAAATTTAGTCTTCTCCGAAGTCTTCTTAACCTCTGTAGACTCTATACAACACAAAAGCGACCCGTATGGTCTTCCATAAAGAGCTTCAAGGTGCCACTCTAATGCAAGCTTGTAAACTACTATTGTGTGAGAATTCCACTAAAGAAAGATGTTTCTCCTAAGTTCTTCCAAAATCAAGGATATTCATTACAAACCATGTGTGATTTACTATTCTTCTCTAGTCTTCTTGCATGAATCAACACTCCTAGGTTCTCACTAGGGTCCTATATGCTTTACGGGAAACTCTATTATTACTTCCAAAAGTAATTACTGTTATATCCTTTATAGCCTTACTCCTTTTTCCGTCACTCCTTAGAGAATGATTCCTATCTATTCCAATTTTTAGAGTTTGATTTGGTATTCATCCTCTCATTTCAAAAGCTAAGGAATCTAAATTTTTAAAACATCAAGTTCCAAAACCTTTGTCTTTAAAAGTGTCAACTTTATTTTCTAAACATACTAGTTTATTTAAAATCTTATCTTTCCAGCCTTACATCTTCATAGCTTTTTGAATTCACATTGTTTTCCCAAACCTAGAGGGAAAAACTTTCAAATTATAAGTCCAAAACTTATTCCTCGTTTTCTTTTAAAGATCTTCTTAGTTTTCTATAAAAAATTGAATTTTCAAATCCTACTTTTATTAAATTTTCATTTCCAAGAACTTATTTACTTTTTCACCAAACCATTTTCTTTTAAAATATCATTAAAATATCCTTATGTGTTTTCAAAACATCTTCTTATTACACCTAACGGTCTCATATCTTAATGTATTGGAACTATTTTCTCTTATGAGAAATTATTATCGCTAAAATCTTCTACGAACCTTTTAAAAGAAGATTTCATGTTTATGTTAAATTACAAGGAACTTATTTTATATTTTTCGAAATAGGCTATACAAAATATGATGCTCTCATACCTTGTATATCTCTTTCATGCATTCCTTGTAAATTGCATAAAACATTTTTATTGGTTTCACAGAAAATTAAACCATTATTCTTTTCATTCCAATAGATTAAAATATGTCTAAATTATATTTTCTTATGATAAACATCTTATAATATCTAACTTATACACATTTTTTTATAAAAAATCCTCTTCAAAACTGTTTTAATATATCCATAACTAGAAACATTTTCTTATACTTATTAAAATAATAAGTGTACTTTAAAATCTTTTATTTCTATTCTTAAGAATTATCTTTTAAAATACATTTTTATTTGGGTTAAAATAGATGTTGTGTAAACTCTGTTATTACAACCCAAAAATACTATTGTATGGATTCAATTAAAATAAATACTAATAAACCTCATATACTATATAAAATCGTTTCCTTTGGAAGTCGTCTACTATAATAATCGTGTTATAGTCTATGCTTCCTTTACATTTCACGAAAACATCTATTACAACAATAAATGTTGTAACCTACGTTTTCGATACTTAATAACCTCTAGGTTAAAAAAATTTCATATTTAAAATCTTTGTTTGCCTACAAAGAAACTAAAATGTTATAATTCTTCAAAAAGAATCCCACTTTATATTATATAGAAACCAACTTAAATTTCGTACCATTTTTCAAAAACCTAATATTTATTCCTAAAAGAAAATTTCAATAATGAAAATTTTCAATTCTAAGAACTATATTTTCAGCTTTCTAATTTCAACTATTTCTTTTTATTGGTTTAGACCATAAATTGGGTTTTCCTTCTTACTATTCTAGGAGTATCCTTCCTAAATCTCGAGAATCTCATTTCTTTACTAAAGTCTTTTATTCCTCCTCCATGCTTATATTTATCCTAAGGCATTTCTGTTAATTCCACTTATCTAAAATAACTATAATTTCTGCAATTATCTACACATGGGCTTTTCTCCTTTTCTTAACAACTGCATATATTGTACATCTTTAATGTTTGCCTACCACTCTTTGGATTTTTTCAATCCTAACCGAAATGTACAAAACTGTTTCTCAAACTCTTTCCCATGTGTAGACCTTCTCTATGCCTAAGAAACACACTTCCTTATGCCAAAAGTGTTACTGCAAGAATTTTACTTTCAACTGAAGAATGTGAAGTGTACGAAGAATCTCCTTAGATGAATAGCATGCTCCTCCTTACTCTTACAAAACACCAAAATGTTATCCACAAATACAACCACAAACTTATTTAAGACTTTTCTAAAAGCACGGCTCATCAAATCTACAAAATAGGCTGGAGCATTGGTTAGCTCAAAAGGCCTAACCAACCACTCAAAGAAGCCGTCGAGTGTCCTAAATGCAATTTTATTAATGTTGTCATCAACGACCCTAAGCTGATGAAATCTTATTGCTAAATCAAGCTGGGAGAATACCGAAAAGCCAACTATCTGGTCAAAAGGTCATATATCCAGGAAGTGGATAATGGTTCTTCTTCGTGAGCTTATTTAATTCTCTATAGTCAATGGAACCATCTATCTTAGTAGCGAAGATGACTGGCGCTCCCCACTTCGATATGCTCCTTCTTATGAAGCCTTTGTTCAAAAGCTCACGAATCTGCTTACTTAATTCCTTCCTCTCCCTAGGTGCCATGTGCCTCATGAGTAATGCTAGTGGCTTAGCATTATCAGTCAAATAAATCATGAAGTCAATCTCTCTCTTAGGAGGTAGTCCTCTATCCTCCTCAAAGATGTCTAGAAAATCTCTAATGACAAGAACCGAATCCAACTCTGTTGATGATGAATTAAGGGAATAAAGGAAGGTAAACATAACTCACCCTTGTGGGTCGCGAGAAACCTCGAGAGTCCTGCTGCTACATGTCTCTAGTCTAACGACTCTCCTCTCACAATCTAATATAGCTTTATATGTAGGTAGCCAATCTATCCTCTAAATCATCCCATATCCCGAAAATTCCAAAACACAGGCATAATAGTCAATATCTACGCCTAGGATCAAAAAACTTTCAAACCCCTACAAAGCATAGACAAGTGTGTCGATCCTCATATGGGTTTGAAACAATAATGGGGTCAATTACTAAAGAGATGTCTATGTGCAAACAATCTACTAGAGAACTAGAGATGAAAGAGTAAGGTGCTCCAGAATCGAAAAGAGTTTGAATGAGAAAATCAGAAATAGAAATCAAATCTTCAACGGTGACTTTCCTACCTCTATCCAAAATGCTGCTAGAAGGTGTTTTATCTAACACCTGAATCTGCGCCACTGGTGCACTCGATCCCTATCCCGTCCTCCAGGGACAACTCCTACTCAGGTGACCGGGTTGTCCGCAAGTATAACACTTTTCCTTCATCTTTTCTTTCTTGCAGTTTCTTGCGTAACGACCAATCATCCCACAATTATGGCACTTTTCTTCCTTCTTGACTTGCTTCTAAGGGCCATACTCCTTCCTCTTATCCTTATCTTTCTTGTCCTTCCACCATTGCTTTGTAGAACCAGAGGTACCTCCTTACGTTCTCCCTTCAGCTGCCAATATGTTGGTTGAATTTGATGTCGGTCCTCCTAACCGCCTAAATCATCGCTCCATATCCTCTAGCCTAGCTCATGCCTCCTCTAAATCCTCTGTGCCGAAAATCGTTCTGCCTCCTAGATAGCGAAGTTCTTGCATAGCTTAGAAAAAATCGGCTGGTATAGGTGGATTAAAGGGATTTCCTCCTATCGGTGTTGTATTGGGCACTTGCCCTTGCACCTCTGGTACCGTAGCTTTACGGAACCAGTCAGGCATACTATGAAAAGAAAAGAAAACTTAGGCTTGAAAGAATCGAAAGAATGTTGAACTGGACTTTGAGAGGATTTTTATAAAAACTCTTTTATACTTGAAATCTATTTCTAAGAGTTTCTTTTCTAAAAATACTTTTGAAAACAAGTTATTTCGGAATATATTAATTTTTAAAACAATTTTTTTACGAATCCTATAACCTGGCTCTAATACCAAGCGAAACACCCCACACCCCTTATTATACCCAAAAGGACACACCAAAAGGCATGGTGCGTTGTAGGTATAACTAAAACTAGCAGAGGTTAAGATTCACAAGACAAAATAGATAGATAATAACACAGCAGAAATAATTAAAAAAAGTGATTTTAAAAATTAATACTTCATAAATACTTCAGACAAACCACATATGTTCCAAATACCTAATACAATTGTCTTATAAAAATAAAATCTTAGTCTCATCCAAAAAACCAGAGTACAAACACAAACTGTCCCTCAATACAGTGCCAGTACAATAAAAGAACAAAAAGCTGGAAATAGATAGAAGGAATACATGATAGGGTCTCCAAGCCTCCAAGAAGCTGCGGTCTATCTTCCTTGCCCCAGATTGCCTATGGTGGGGGGAAAGCGGGGAAAATAAAGGAGTGGTTCAGACTAAAAGTCTAGTGAATGATAGAAATTACTAGAATCTTTAAGTAAAGTAAAAGTAATAGACTTTACAATAGTTCTAGTATATAACAGGAAAGAAAGTAAATATGAAGGAGCAATAAGCTGGAAACAGATACGATTTCCTAAATTAACGCAATTGATTAACTTGATTGTTTTCACTTGTCTTTGTTAGCTACTTTGATTAGGCTGAATTCCTAATCCTGTAATTAGGCTGAAATCCTAATTCTACCCTTTGATCGGCCTGTTACTCCATAGACCTTACTGTGGACTAGACGCTATATAACTCCCACATAGAAATGGTGTCTACAAATAACAAGCAAAGTATCTACTGTGGACTAGACGTTGTATAGCTCCCTACACAAAAGGCAATGGTTCCTACGAAAGGCACACATACTAAGCGTTTGGAACTCATAACGATTACTGAGCACCCGAATGGAAGTTGCACGCGTAACCGCCACCGTACTCATGTTACCTATTGTTCCACCTATTAGGTCTTCTTATTACCTCAAGCTCCAGCATAAGTGTGCCCCTTATCCCACTGCAGGCTAATGTGAGATCATCGTGTTCATAGAAAATAGAGAAAATGCTTTTGGTACTGGCCAATCATCCAAACAATATCTAGTTGCGCTCCTTGCCCAAATCCCTCATGATTTTGACTTCTATTTGACCAATTACTACAACTATTAGCATAAGCGTGCCCTCATCTCACTTCAGGATAATGTGAGACCACCATTTTGTCTAATAGGGAATGCTTTTTGGTACATGTCCTAGTTTAATTCTTTCTTATTGACTTAGAAAATCCTTTACTTTTGTTCTTACTACCTGCGCTTATTAATTTATCCTAAGTCTTAAAATAAGATTCATTTCGTTCTTTTTCTTATTATAACCTATATTATAATCATGCTTATTACTTAACCCAAGGTCTAAGTGTAAAAATAAGCTTCTTTCGTCTTATACTCGTTTTAGTTATAATTCTAGTTATAACTTGGTCATTTATCTTTAATTTGTCAACTTCTAACATTAATATCATAATTAGGATCAATTTCAGTCCACATTTCATTTTTATTATAGTCTTTACAATTAACATCTTATCTTTTGTTATTTCAGTATTCTTATAATTTTAGTCTATATTCTTGTTTAATATATTCTAATCCATATGTGGAGAAGAAGGAGAAATAAAAGAAAACTGAAAATAGGAGAAAATTCAAAGCGTAGGAAAAGGATGTAAATAACTGAAAATAAATTAAAATACTGTGAACAAACTGTAATTAAATGGAAAAGCTATAATTAATAGAAATAAACTAAAATCAACTGAAAATAATAGCTAAAAGAAATAGACTGAAACAATTTTAAAAACTGTAAATAAACCACTAAAAGGGTTATTCCAAAAATCATAGTAAAACTACAACTATTGGAAACCCTATTATTTTAAATTACTTAAAAAACTAAATAACTACAATCACTCACCTATGGTCCTAAACTCTTCCCTTTTGGTCTTCCTGGATCCACTTGAGGGAATTAAAGTATTTTTATTAAAAAGATTCTCCCCTTGGAAAAATATTCCTTTTAGTGTCCTTCCTAAAAAGGTGAACCCAACAGGAGAAAATCAATAATGAGAAAAGTGCTAGGCCTAGGGTTTTATTTGTAGGGGTAGAAGTGGATCTCAGATCATTGGATTTGGGGATTGAATAGGATGCAACCACGTCATAGGCTGAATAGGAACCATCGGATGGAAACACGAAGGGACCGGATGGAACAAAAGAATGTAAATGACATATAAAATAATTGCCCGCCTCAAAATAAAAATTCGCTCACCATAACAGGCGGGTAGACCGCCAGGTCGACCTCCATGCCCCTAGGTCGACCGGTCGGTCAACCGGAACCTATGTGATAGTTAGGTTGACCTCCTAATCGACCTAGCCCATATTATTATTATTATTATTATTATTATTATTATTATTATTATTATTATTATTATTATTATTATTATTATTTCCTTGATTCTTGTTTCGTGCATAACTTCTTCATATTGACTCGGATTCTGATGTTCTATATATGGAAATTAATCAAAAAATTACCATGGATACAATGGTGCAACTCTCATAGCTTAATTCTGATAATTTCATGAAGTTATTTTATCATTTAATTAATTCGTTAATTAATTATTATGGGTTAAATTTCGGATTGATACAAATATTTTTTCCTAATCAACTAGAAAAAAAGAATAGTATGAATCACCATGCTTCTTATATTTACTCACGAATAAAGCAACAAAGGAAACAATACAAAATGGTAAGAAAAATTTGCAACATCTTGATTAACACAAAATATAAAGGTAATAGTAGAAAATTATACTTTCAACATTTCTTATCCATATGCCAATCGAATTTTAAACATATATTATTTTTAGAAATTTGGATCGGCCATTTATTTTCAGGTTTAGTACATTAAAAGTCTTCTCAAACACATGTTTTAAATTACAAACCTAATTATTTTCGATATTTTTTTTCATTTTTTTCAAAAATTAAATCTGAGCTTAATTGCCTCTTTTTTGACCAAAACTTATTATTATTATTTTTTGAATTTTTTGTTGAGAAAGCATAAATATTTGAATTTTTCTGCAGCTATTTGCACTTTAAACTGTAATAATTTTCACTTTTTGAAATTGCAAATATTTGCTTTTGGTTGATCTAAAAACGGGTTTTTTTTTAATTTGTTTTTAAGGAGTGGTGATTGTGTTTTTACCGACAACAAGAGTTTTGTTTTATTCAAGCATAGCATTCATTTTGATGTCTTGGGGTGCAAAGCCATGACTTCTAAGACTTCAACCTACAACAACATACCACTATAACTTGAGATAGTGGTCCTTGACAGGATGAATGTACATTTTTAAATTTTAGAATGGTGTTTTATAGAAGTTATCTATTATTTTCACTTTCAAATATATTTGAATAGTTGCGGTATCTTTGTTATAATTAAAATCGATTTATTGGCATAACTAAACTAGAAAATGATACCTTGACTACGAATAACTAAAAATTGCTAGACTTTTGAAGAAAATAGCAACAAAATTGCATTCATTCTAATTGTTTTTTGAACGCTTAGAATCTAAACATTTTCGTTTTGTTTTTATAGTGTCCCAAAGATGACTACTATCAAAGTCTTATTTTTAATAATTTCAACGAACAAACGCAACTCAAATTTAAAATATCAAGTAAAATTGTTAATCATTTTAACAATTAACCAACTAAAAAAACTCACTCATTGACCAATCATCATCAAATTAAAAGTCAAATATATTATCATATAAACCAACAATTGAAATAGAGATCCAAAAAATGAAATAAACAACAAAATCTTGAATACACAATTAAAGTAAAACTTAAGGATACATTAGAAATTTTGATTTATTACACCTATCACCAAAATAAAAAAAAAAAAAATCTAAGTTTAGAAGTCTTGCTATAGTACAATAATGACATAACTTCCATTCAGAGGGAAAAAATTAAACAATACATCTATACTTAATGCAAATTAAAAAAGACCAATATATATATATACATATATATCACTAAAAAAAACTTTTGTTCACGTATTGCTAGAAAAATAAAAAAAGTTTATTCATATAAAACTGTAGGATTTTTCTAAAATTGCAATAGCTTATTAACTCCATAAAGCAAGCAAAAAATATAAAGATGGTTGGTATAAATGAATCAATAATTTATTACCTCAAGACTGAAATTGATATGATCTTGGATTGGTCCAAGATGAATTTGAGCAGCAAGCAGTTGTCAAGTTTATATCTCATTCAGCGAGTTTCTAAATCAATGATGAAACTCAACAAATTATAATATAGCCAAAAAAGGTTAGCCCAAATGGTTAGAGAAAATAACAATCTAAATTATTCGAAGAGAGGCATTCCCTAAACAAAGCAAGGCGATCCTCAATCTCAATTCCTAACAGTTAGAAAGCATAATTATAACCTAAAATTGTTGGGAGAAAGAATAGTAAAATGCATCATGAATACACTATAGATGAAGGAAGAATAAGCAGCTGTCTCAACAGCGGCGTAGAACATTATAGTAAGAACTACTTGGGTAAAAAATGAGTAGGGATAGCACTAGCTTTCAAAAATAACTAAATGAAAGTGATGTTTTGTGTTCTGTAATGAAAATTAATCATGGAATAAAACCTTAAGGTGGAAATGTAGAATTAAATGCTGAGGTCATGACATGAGGATTTATTATTTGAATTGATTAAATGAGAAGGAAGATATGAAAAGGTGAATACTTGATTTATATATAATATTGTAACGACCCAATTTTTCGACGCTCGAAAGTCAACATAAATATGCTCACTGTATCAAACGCCGAACAATCGAATGCCGGAAAACCGAACCGTTAGGGTTAAAGAAAAAGGAGATAGAAGGAAACAGAAAAAATATTAGAATCTCACAATCGCAACGAAACATTATATAACAGATAAATGACTAATCTTTAAACAAAAGAACTATATCAGTTTACATATTACATCATCAGAGTACAACATCAACAAAACACAACACTGGCAGTTATGATAACCGGCCCATATGGAAATTGAATTTGCAACAACCCATACACAGCGGATAATACATAATATAAGTGATACGTCTCGCCATCCAGCTTGTCTCCTAATCTCCACAGCATACTTTCCTGACTTCGCTCCAGAACAACTGATAACCTAACTCTAGGCTTCCTGTGTGGAAAATTATGGGCACCTAGAGTCTACAAAGGGAACAATAAACTGTAGGTCCGTCATGGGACTGGTGTGAGATCTTAAAACATTTATTTTCACAAAAAGAAATAAAAAGAAATTTGTTATGCTTTTTGGAAAATAAAACTACCATAAGGTCTCCCGGCACACACACACACAATGCAATCACACACTTGGGGGAGATTTCTCCTTATAGCAGTCAAACATGCTTGATATGCGAAAATCCTTTTGATATTATTATTAGTGCATAGTGTGGAAAACATTTCGAAAGTATAATATTAATCTAAGCCAGCATAGGTACCATTATACTATGCCTACTATATCTACCATATAAGAATGGCAGGTTATACAACTGCAATCGTAAAGGGCTCGTATTGTTTTGTTTGGATTTCCAACAAATGGTCAAGGCTAAGGAACTTCCTTTCCGAAAGGATACTCCTCTGGAGGAACACCCCAAGAACCTAACTGGATCTCTGCCAACACAAGGTCCGGTTACCTCTGTAACTAGGTAACTAACTGTCATGAGTATGCCATCCCCCGGTCGTAACCAACCTTTACCGAGGCGCTTCAACAACCAACAACCACACAAGTTAAATATCTGGGCTCCATACCAGAATACCACTTTTTATCCAGATGGAAATGCACATACCCTGATGGGCGCGACTCCCATAACCTTGCTACATTCTTCCCATTTCAACCATTTCCGAGGTGTGAGGTTCGGCGAAGTCTCGTCCCACAAAGCTACGCTTTTCACAAAATCCATGCTTTGATCAACCAATGATCAACACTTAGCATGCCACATTACCAAATTGGGAATATATCGTTAGTAACCATCAACTATATAACCTCTGAGCTCGTACGTCTTAGAGAAGGGTATTAAGCTAAAAGAATAAATTCTCCGTTACCAACAGAAATATATTTGATAGAAACTAGCTTTATATCGCAAAGTGTAACGTCAAACATACATCCATACAAGTCCATCCTGGGTCTGAATTGTACCGAAGGCACTTCGCCCAATTAAGGAAAGAAGCCACTGCAAATCCGGATATCCTCTAATCACGTCCGGAATCCCCATCACATAGGGCAATCTCTATACCGGAGCAACTCAGTGCAGAGATAATCGACAGGTAATCCTTTCGTTTTCGAAAATTCCCGGTCTTTAACCACCGTCTTCAAAAGCAATTCTATTTCGTCGTCTCATTTATTCGGAATGGGTTTTATGACTTAATGTCCTCCCCCGGCTTGCCCGAACAATGAGCGCTTAATTTAAAAACAAATTCAAGTGCCTCTTAAAGGCGAATATTGATAGTCGCTTATTTAATTATCAAACAAGATTCACAACAACCATCAAGCCTCAATAATTTCATAAATTGTTTATACTGATAGTCGGTTATTTAACTATCAAAAAACATTCACAATAACCATCAAATTTAAATAATTTCCCAAAATGATTAATTTCAAAATATCTTCGCAAGATATATTTCCACACTTCAACCCTTCAAAAGCAATTTTCAAATCACTTTCTTCTTGCGAAATAAATTTCCAAACATTTTTATTTCCACAGAAAATTTTGCCAAGACTAAATGCTTTGGATTTTTAAAATAATTTAAATCACTTTATCTAAAAATATATACTTTAAAATACTTAAAATAAAAATTATTCAAAACACTTTATTTAAAATACCAGTTATGAAATTTAATAATAATTTTATCATGAAAAGTTAAGCCAAACAAATTTAAAAATAAAGTTATTGAATTTTATACAAGTTTTCAAAATAAAAACTTTAGCCAAACTATATTTAAAATAAGACTACTTTATAAAAATATAAATATTAATAATTATCTTTTAAAATCATAATACCTATCAGCCTTTTAAAATTATTACTAATATAACTAGTTTAATAAAATGTTTACCTTTAAAATTTTAAACAAATTAAATAACAATTTTTCAAAGAAACATCCTTTTAAACAAATTTAAAAACTTTTAACTTTTACTTAAAAATCTGCTTGAAATCGTACTTGGCTTATCAGGGAAATACACTTTTTTCACACCTTTAAAAAAACAACTATTTATTTTTAAAAAAAATTACCCATTCCATTATAAATTCCCACCGTGAATTTACACTTCCAAATTTTCCTCTAATAAATATTTCACTTTATTTTTAAACCCGTTTATAAATTTCAAAGTCTTATTCTTCTTTTAAAACATAGTTTCAAACATCTAATTAGTTTCCAAATCGATTTCCTAAAACTAACTCTATTCTTAAAATAAATTGCTTTATTTTTCCTAAACCATTTAAAATCCGAATTTTAAATAAATTCTTCAACTTTTAAACAATACTACTCAAAATCTATTTATTTCTATTTATTAAAGTCTTTTACCCATACTTGGAATTTACTCGATAGGATTTCAAAAATCAACTTTATCCTTTTCCAAATCCCTTCTTTTAATTTATCCAATTCTCAAAAATTATTTTACTTAAAATTATCTATTTTAATTTCCTTCCAAAAATCCAATTTTATATATTCTGGTATTTTAAAATACCAAAATATATTCGGCCAAAACATGGCCTTCAATAATTTCAATCACCGATATAATCATTCATAGATTATCAATAAATCACATCACAACATATGAAATAAATTCAACATTTAAGGAATCCAGTTGGATCCCTCCAACCTGTTTCCCTGCATCCACAGATGTTAGTAGAATAAATTAAATACCAATCCCGGTTCAAGGCGGGATATCGTGGTATAAAGGGTCATTCTCTATATAATGCGGGAAATCAATCACTCCAATATATATATATATATATAATATCACCCAACAGATAAATTATCAAATTCATCCAAGCACATTCAATTATTTGAATTTAACTATTTAAATTAACTGGGAAAATCAAGTAAGGAGAAGATCTCGCCTTTGACTATGCATGCAACCCATTTGCCTTTCCAGCTTGTTTTCACGATTTTTAACCTTGGAATAAAAAGTAATAAAATAGTTTCAACAGCTGACAGCAAGGAGGTAAGTGAAGAAGCAACAGAGAACATACGTTTCCGTAGAAAAGTCAGACCTTTCACGAAACAGATCATCAGAAAATTGCAGCGTGTAAAAGGTAAAGATTTTGTCTCTTCGGTGAGGAATAGTAGCTTGGAACAAACAAAAGCAACGAAGGGAGTAGAGGTGAACGTAGCAGTAGACAATAGAATTGATGAAGATGGAAAGATTGAGGAGGTGGAAATTGTTGAGCAAGAAATTGGTCAACATTGTATGAAAAATGTGACACATTCGGTAGGTAAGGATTGTGGTACAACTGGCGCTCTAACAAGTTCTTACTATGTGGATAATGAAGTAAGAGAAGTGCAAAAGGATGTTAGTGTAAATGATAACAATGAAAATAATCTCGTAGTTTTCAACAGATTTGAAGCTCTACAAGATTTGGAGGAGGCATATACTTTTACTGAGAAGCATAAAGAGAGTTTTGAAAGAGGATGGAATATGTGATATTGCAAAATGTAATATGGCAGTCCAGACAAGTACTGAGGATGAGGTCCAAACTATGCAGACCAACACAACCCATAAAGATGCAAAACTTGTGAAAACTGATAACACTCTGCAAATGATAGAAAAATTACATAAGCTTGAAGAACCAGAAGTAAACAACACAGGGGAAGCAGAAAGTGGTAAAAATGTGAAGAGTAAACTTGGAATGGAGCCTATCTCATGTGGTATGAAGGACAAGAAGGGTAAAAAGAAGAAAGCAAATCATAAAAGTGCTGAATGCATACAAACTGACATGAACAAAAGTGCACAATCACGCACGACTGACACCAACACAGTAAACAATATAAACACTTCCCTCCCTGATTATGTCAAATCTCCCACTCATTCCTATTCCAACATCATGCCTCCTCATGCCTACAAACCGCCGCCCTCCCCTCCAACCGCACCTCTTCTCTCAACTCCACGTTCATCAGACTTGGCTAACTCCAATGATAGCATAACGAATATTTTATTTAAACCTCATTCGGATAAAACTCCTAACTACTTGTCCACTTCACAAGAAGTGACTAGGAGAATGAAGATTGAAATGCTTAATGCTTGTGCTCTCCAATGATAACGAATATTGGAGCATGGAATATTCATGGAGGTCACCACGTTATCAAACTTGATCAATGTCGTCAACTTATCAGCAAGCATCAGTTATCGATTCTAGCGATTCTTCAAACTAAATTAAATCTTGCTTTGACTATCAAGGCAGCTAATTATGTTAATTCTGACTGGAGCTTCATCCATAACCTTGATGAAGCACCATATGGTAGAATTTTGATTCTCTTCAATCCCCTTCATGTCCAATTAACTACTATTCTCTCCACTCCCCAGCTAATTCATTGTCATGCACATAACTCCTCTGATAATTCCAACTTCTATGTCACCTTAGTATATGCCTTCAACAATGTTGCAGCACATGCCTCATTATTATCGGTTATCCCTGCTCTGAGATAGTCCTCCCACCCGTGGCTGATTTCCGGTGATTTCAACTGTTGTTTCAATCTCTCGGACAGAACTAGGGGCAATCCCCTATCATGCAATGAAATCCAGCATCTTGCTGATACCATTTACCAAGCTGACCTTGTCCCTATTAAATTAGTTGGAATGCGGTATTCATGGAATAATAAAAGGCGGCAAGGCAATAGGACTTTCTCTAGGATTGACCACTCTTTCTCGAATCAAACTTCTCTTCACAAATGGCCTCTTCTTTATACTAATCTTCCTCCTCCTCTCCTATCAGACCACTCTCCTCAAATTATTCATCTGTGTGAAGCTGACAGGAGAGGAAAAACTAATTTTAAATTTTTTAATTCTTGGGTTCTTGAACCTGACTTTAAAATTATTGCATTAGCCTCATGGAATAATACTAAGTATGGTAATCACTTATATATTTTGCAGGAGAAAATCAAAGAAATGAAAGAAGTCTTGAAAGTGTGGTCGTTTAAAAGATTTGGTAAAGGAGCAAAATTAAGCACGTTGATTGAGGCTGAGCTGGTCAAGGTGCAAACAGCTATGATGAATAATACTGCTGATGAAAATCTTGCAACAACTGAAAATATGTTGTCCCAGAAGTATTATGAAGCGTTAGCTAAAGAAAGTGACATGATACGCTAAAAGTCTGGAATAGAATGGAGAGAGAAGGGGGATATGAATAATGCATACTTCCATGCAAGTCTCAAGAATAAGCAACGAAGAGAGAACATTGCATCTATCCACGATAAGAATGGTGTTCTTCAAACCACTGATGTTGAAGTGAAAGCAGCTTTTGTCCATTATTTCTCTTCCCTATATGGTAAGAAAACCAACTTCACCCCTACTATTGATGATATACCTCCTGACATACTTCCTAAATTATCTGCTGATGATTGTGCCTTATTAAGCAAAGAGGTTACTCAAGAAGAAATTGAAAAAGAAATGTTCTCTCTCAATGCCAACTCGTGTGGTGGTCCCGATGGATTAAATGCTAAATTCTACACTTACTGTTGGACATTTGTTGCAACTGATGTGTGTAATGCTATAAGGCTATTCTTTAAGAAGGCCAGAATCTTCAGATCCTTTAATTACACCAATATTGCTTTGGTCCCGAAGCTTAAGAACGCTCATAATGTGAATGACTTTCGCCCTATTTCTTGTTGCAACACTATATATAAATGCATCTCCAAAATCATTGCCACTAGACTAAAGAAAGTGCTTCCTTCCATCATCTCCAACAATCAAGCAGCCTTCTTGCCTGGTTGAAATATACTTGATCACATCCTACTTTCTCATGAGCTGCTTAAAGGGTACAATAGAAAGCATTCTCCCCCAAAAGCAATGATGAAACTCGACATCATGAAGGCTTTCGACATGATACAATGGGATAGTATAGTTATAATTATGGGCTACATGAACTTCCCGCCGCACTTTATTACCTAGATTTACGAATGTATCTCTACTCCGAACTATTCTGTCATTGTTAATGGTATCACTGCTGAATTTTTTGGTGGTAAGCAAGGTATAAGGCAGGAAGATCCGATTTCAGCGTATGTCTTCATTATGGTGATGGAACTACTTACAGGAATGATAAATAGGCTAATAAGTCAAGGAGGCTTTAAACTTCATCATGCGTGCAAAGAACCCCAAATCTCAACTCTCATGTTTGCTGATGACCTAGTCATATTTTGTTCTCCAGACATCAACACTGTTAAGAATATTATGATTACCCTTGAACAATTTTATGCGATGAGTGGTTTAAAGGTAAACATTCTAAAATCTGATATCAAAATAGCTGGAGTTAGTTTACAACAAGTGGCTGAAATTTCTCATGTCTCTAGTTTGTCCCCAACCCACAATACAGTTTCCTACCTAGGGCTACCCCTCTCAACTTCTAGAATTACAACTATTCGGTGTCTTCCCCTATACGAGAAGATAGCAGTAAGATTAGAATGTTGGACAGCTAGGAAGCTCGGTCAAGCTGGTAGGCTCACTTTAATCAAGTTCGTGCTCTTTGCAATGCAGGTGTACTGCGCTAGGACCTTTGTTCTTCCTTTTAAACTTGTTAAAATGTTAAGAAGTGCATTTATGAATTTTCTTTGGATGGGAAAAACTTCTGGTAGATATTTTGCTCCGACTAAATTCAAAAGAGTGGAATGTCCCTTGAATAAAGGAGGGCTTGGAATATTTAATTTAACTCAATGGAACCATGCGGCTTTCACTAAGCATATTGACACGTACTTTAATTGTTCCAACAGTCTCTGGGCAGCTTGGTCTAAAAGAAATGTGACAAAGGAAGGAGTCTATGGAACATGCAGAAGCCTCAAAATCTTAGCTGGACTTGGCAGTGTATCTTCAAGCTGAAGGAGATTTTTCTTCCTATCATTCGAATAAATACCAACCCAATATACAATGCTAGCTTCTGGGATGATCCGTGGCTTGAAAAGGGACTGATACTAAGGCGACAATTGACTCATAGTGAACTGCTGCAATTTGGAATACACTCTATGGCTAAGGTTAAGGATGTTGTTCATGATTATCAAATTTTTAGATCCTTTTCTTCTAATTCGAGAATTCAGCACTTATGGAGTATGATCAGTCAGTTAGTTCCTCTCATTCCGATAACTGATGAGCTTGTTTGGGGGGAGAAAAAAGGTAAATTCAAAATTGGTGAAGCTTATGAATATTTAAAGAAGAACAATTCTCTGCCAGAGTGGAAGTGGTGGAAGCGTACATGGAATAGGGATAGTAGTATGCGTGAAAACTTGATGATGTGGAAGGTTCCGAATCGTGCTATTCATACGAGAGTCAAACTAGTGACCATGGGTATGAACGTCACCATATACTGTACTTACTGTAATAATCAGCCTGAGACAGCTGAGCACCAGTTCTTTGAATGCCCGGTTATCAAGGAGGTGTGGACTGCAGTGCAGACTAAGCTATGTCGTAGTAATGTTGCAAATCAAAATCAAGATGAATGGAATCTAATCCATGCTAATACAGGGTGCAAGCAAGTGGAAAAGAGGCTGTTTATTGCAATGTTGAAGAGTTTTATCTTGGGAGTTTGGAGAGAGCGTAACGTTAGGGTTTTTTACTATGTTAATTCGAAGCGAAATTCTGTTTTCAAGCAATGGGTTCTGCATGAAATAAAGCAAACTTTGGGTATGCTGCATTTCTCTTTCGACCCAGGGATTTTTCAGTCTTTCAACAGCTAAGATTGCATGGGTCCTGTATTTTATTTGTTTTTTCATGCTTGTTTCCCTTTGTGTTTGTAGCACTTTGTTTCCCTCTGTCTTTCATAAGCTTTGCTTATTGTTGTATGTGTGTAGTTCTTCTTGGTGCTGTAATAAAATGGTCGGGGTCCATCTAACCCCGTCGGCCTTGCCAAAAAACAATTATATGATTTTATTAATATTCGAACCATTCGAACAAATTAAATTTCCATTTGATCATTTTAATTAATGAATAAATTTGATTTTTTAACTAATTTCCTTTTTAAATAATCTTTGGTAACTAAAATAAATTTAATAAGTTAATAAAACGAGTAGATCACCATAATACATTTTTCTAAAAATCAATTAGTAGGTTTAATCTGTATATAAGTAATTTTTTAATTATATATATACCAAAACAAAAATCTATATAGATTTAAAAACTCTTCGATATTTTAAATTTTAACTATTTTTTTCAAACCCTTATCTATATATAAATGAATATAATTTAATAAAATAACTGAAAATACCTCCACTGTAAATATGTTTACCTAATATATATACGTATACACTTTGAAAAATAAATGTCTGGTTTTGAAATTCCTTAATCTGCATATATTATTATTATTATTTATTATTAAAAAAACAAAGCTGTTTTCAAATCCCAAATGTAAATTTACTATTTTCAGAATAAATATACATATACATATATATATATATATATTGAAAAATGAATTTTATAGTTACCTTACTGCAACTAAATTTTCTAATATATATATATAATTTCAGATTTAAATTAAGTTGAGATTGACTTAAAAATAAAAACAAAAACTGCTTAAATAAAACCTTACCTAACTGTCGAAATTGCATCTCAAATGAAATCAACCCAGGTTCGATCGAACCCTGCCAAGACGTTTCGTTGCCACAGCCCCGCTGAGCTTCGTCCCACTGCCATCGGCCGGTAGGCGTGCGCCTTCAGCCTCTCTGCCTCGCGAGTTGCTGCCCACAATCTATGAATGCCACCTTGTCCCTTGCTCGAGTCGAAACCCTACATCGATCGTGATCATCGCCGCGCACGCCACTATCCAAACACTTCACCGGACCATCAATCGGTACGCGATGCCGTAGGTGACGAACCACCTTTATTGCCACGTACTCGCCTTCACTCAAGTACGTCGTCGCAATCGATGACCTATCGCTCGCTAGGCGACGCGATCTCCCCTGTCCTAGGTCGTGACTCGATTGCGATAAACATTTCCATTTTGAACGAAATCGATTTCGTTTGATCTATTTATTTCTCTATTTTTTATTTTTTGAACGAAATTGACTGCTGAATTCAAGGGAGGAAATCGCCATTATATTTTCCTATTTTCAAAAGAGGGAACGAACGAGATTTTTTCTTCTGTGATTTCGATCTGTGTTTTATTACATATATTTTTTTTAAAACGCATGTAAAAAACAGAAAGAAAAGAACACGTGTAAAAAAATTCTGTCCGTGTCTGCTAGCTACAGTACTCAGTGCAATTTCATTATCTAATTTCAAATGTAAATTCAAATTTAAATCGTCTTGATAATTGTAACTCAAAATTTTGACCTCCTATCAAGGCGTTCATAAGGTTATATCCCTATTCCAAATGCATTGAAAAAGGTTTCGAGTCCAAATTCGATCGTATGGAGAAGATAGCGTTTTGAGCCCGGTTATTAAATTGAATTTTCGATATAGATTTCACTGCGTTTACCTATCGTACGATCATAGACAACTCCAAATACTACGAAATTTGAAATCCGATGATATTATAATATTACGGATCCAATGGAACTGGTTTTGTCGAAATCTAAGATTGTGCCTCCGAAGGCTATTTTTAAGTATCGATTTAAACAATATATTTTCAAAACTTAACAAAACACTTCCAAATTCAATTTTGAAGCTTCCATTATCTTCAATATTATCAAAATGAATTTTCCAAGCCTTTAAAATATTTTTAACAAGCCTGAAACTGAAGATTCAATATTTCAACCAATTTCCAATTATTAAATTTAATAATTTCATTGCCAAATAAACAGTGATATTTGAAATTCAAGTTAGAAATTAACTTTCAAATATTTAAAATTAATTAAATATTCTAATTTCAAATGTCCAAAATTTCGAGTCGTCGCATTCTTTCCCTTTAAAAGAATATCGTCCCCGAAATTATTAGTTAAGAAGAATGATCCATAACCCATTTATCATTTTCCCAATTCAAATAGTTTTTAATAACTTTCCCAAAACCCAACAGTTTCATCTTTCCAAAACAATTTTTATTAAAGACACTATCATTCTTATTAACTTCCTAAGCTCAACCATAAGTTACAAACAATACTGTTTTCTTAATAATTTAAACTTAAATTTAAATTCAAATTTTAAATTATCCAAATTTTCTCAAAATTTTTCTAACTCCCTAAATTTTCGAAAAAATTTGCCAACTTCTTCTTTGCGCGGTTAGCTCGGTACAACTACAAAATGGCACTACGGGCCCCCAGATTTCAAAAGAAAACAGAAGGCCAAGTGACTAGACCAGAAAATCATCAAATTTCATATGAAAATTTAAATACATACCTTTATTGGACAATTCAAATTTATCTTCAGAAATCAAAAATCCAATTCCCTTTTCCTTTATAACACCTGTATATCCTACTAGCATTTGTGTCCAATTACAACATTCAAAATCATTTTGTACATTTCTTTACAAAAGTTCCAATATCTATTTTTATTCAAGTCCGTACGATGCACCATCCGTATGCAATACCAAATTCGATCACTCACTTAATCACACAATTTCACTTTCGAACTAGTATCGTCCATCCGACTTCCTAGTGCGGACTCAGATCTGGTTTCTTGATCAGAAACTGTCATTCTCCTTGCATAGCCATAAATTATGATAGATAATTTCCAGAATCAACCAAAAATCCATATACAGGGTTCGCCCTCGAAAATCAGTGAAAAATCCCAACTCGAATCGATATAATTATCTCGAAATTCTATGCCCGAATTCTGGATCAAATTGCTATGCGAATAAAGTAATATACGTATATCCTAAGCATTTGTTCCAATTGATTATTAGCTATATCAATTCCCTTTTTATTCACATTTGCTTTGATTTCCATTCACAATTTTCACTTCACCACTTTTTATTAAACCTTCACTCAGTATATTTTTCCGACTTCAATTTTACTTAAGAATTTAACCACTTTTTTCTTAAGTTCGATATAAATATTTTATATACTTCCTATATTACTTCACTTCTTCTCTTGGTTTTTATCTACTTTCATTCAAATTGAATTCCAATTCCATATAATTCAATTTGCTTCAATCTACTAATTAATTTCACATCTCAATACTTTTATTTCCAACTTTTATCCAAATTTTCATTTTCAATTCTACTTGAATTCCATTTATCTTCAAACTTTGAATATTGAATTTTATTTATCTTACCTCATACCATCTTTAATTTGTCCCACTATTAATTTATTCATATCTCAAATAAAAGTTCATTTCCAAACCTTTACTTCTTTTAGTTTCTTCGGACAAATTACACAATTTCACTTTATTAAACACCATTTTAAATTGATTCCAATATTCCATAACCATTTTTAAATAAGATTCCAACGTTTTAAATAATCACTTAGGTATTCCAAAATCATTTTTTTGAAATCAATTATATCAAAAACCTTCGGTAAATTCACTTATCTCTTTGAATTTCAAAACCAAACTCAGTTTTGCAAACAACTCTCATTTAAAACAATTTGGCGGCAATTCCTCTCCTGGAAACTCGAAAATGAAAACCGATGATGTCGCGATCATCATCGGAATTATTTTCAACGACCGAATAAAGTTTAGTGCTTTTATCCCTTCAAAAATATTTTTCAAATATTTTTAAATTTCAAATCCCACCAGATTTCATATCCAATTCAAAAATAATTCCAAAATAATATCACTATTATTTCTTCAAAACCTTTGAAAACCATTTTCAAATTCAAAGGAATTTAAATTTCCCAAATTTACAAATTTCAAATCCTTTCAAAAACATTTTCAAATATATCTCTGGAATTTTATTTCAAACTATAAATCACATTTACAATTTATATTTACAAATCCCATTTGTATATGAATTTATTTCTTAGCATTTAGTTATGATTTCAATTTCTGTTTTAAATTTCTTCATAACAATGATAATAGTTTAACATTATCATTTCCTAACAACCAACAACCATATATAACTATAATAATTTACGGAAAATTATTTCTTTTATATACAAAAATAATTTGGGTAAAATTATTTCATATACCCTATTTTAAAACAATATTGTGTTAGTTTATCTTGTTTAAGAGTTTAGAAACCCCGATCGATACTGTTGGCCAGACTGCACCGGTCAGAATCTATAAACAATCAACCGATAAGTCAACACAATATAAAAACAATTTTTATATTCACTAACAAATACGCACTCATATCTATTAATGCACTCAAACTCATTCTAGTGTACTACTGACTCTATCTCTAATGAGTAATACGAGCCAGAACCAAGGTTCTCGCTTAACCAATTGCTCCGATACCACATTGTAACGACCCGATTTTTCGACGCCCGAAAGTCGACATAAATACGTCCATTGTATCAAATGCCGAACAATCGAATGTCGAAAAACCAAGACTTCATACACCTTAAAGTTCATAGGATAAAAAGAGGTTCTTTTGAGTCCCTTATACTCATTATGCCTAGCATTGAATGGGCTGGTATTTACCTTATCAATTAGCAAATCAATGGCGGGTTCTATTTCATTTGGCACCTGAATTCGCACTCGAGTCGGACCAAATCAAATATTTGTCAGGCTATTGTTCTCTTCTTCCTTCGAATCTATGGAGTAAGACATCGATTTCTCAATATGATCAATTATGTTCATTGCATAATGGGCCCCTTTGAAAAGCATTGGCGCACGTGTAAACGAGGTGCTCTACCTAACTGAGCTATAGCCCTTGTCATAGACATCTTAACATATAGGGAATTTCTTGTCAAGATCGGATCCCACATGAGAGTTCTTTAATCCGTTTACTGCTAATGGATTGGTATTACGTAGAAAAAATATTCCACCTATAATCCCCGAGGCGATGGGTCCATTGTGATGATGAATAACCTACTTAACTCAGTGGTTAGAGTATTGCTTTCATACGGTGGAAGTCATTGGTTCAAATCCAATAGTAGGTAGAACTTATTAGATACCAGAGTTGATGGTATCTAATAAGTCCGTTAGGGTTAAGAAGAAGGAGATAGAAGAAGAAACAAAAACAGTATTAGAATCTCACAATCACATCGGAAAAATATATAATACATAAATGACTAATCTTTAAACAAAAGAACTATATCAGTTTATACTTTACATCATCAGAGTACAACATTAATAAAACACAACACTAGCAGTTATGATAACCGGCCCATATGGAAATTGAATTTGCAGCAACCCATACACAGCAGATAATACATAATATAAGTGACACGCCTCGCCATCCAGCTTGTCTCCTGATCTTTATAGCATACTTTCCTGACTTTTCTCCAGAACAACTAATAACCTGACTCTAGGCCGCCCGTATGGAAAATTATGGGCACCCAGAGTTTAGAAAGTGAACAATAAACTCCAGGTCAGTCATGGGACTGGTGTGAGATCTTAAAATAGTTATTTGCACAAAAAGAAATAAAAAGAAATTCGTTATGCTTTTTGGAAAATGAAACTACCATAAGGCCTCCCGGCATACACATAATGCAATCGCACACTTGAGGGAGATTTCTCCTTATAGCAGTCAAACATGCTTGATACGCGAAAATCCTTTTGATATTATTATTATTGCATAGTGTGGAAAACATTTCGAAAGTATAATATTAATCTTAGCCAGCATAGGTACCATTATATTGTGCGTACTATAGCTACCATTTAAGAATGGCAGGTTACACAACTACAATTGTAAAGGGCTCGTATTTTTTTGGATTTCCAACAAATGGTCAAGGCTAAGGAGATTCCTTTCCGAAAGGGTACGCCTCTGGAGGGACGCCCCGAGAACCTACCAGATCTTTGCCAATACAAGGCCGGGTTACCTCTGTAACTAGGTAACTAACTGTCATGAGTATGCCATCCCCTGGTCGTAACCGACCTTTAACCAACAACCGCATAAGTAAATATCTGGGCTCCGTACCAGAATACCACTTTTTATCCACACAAGTTAAATATCTGGGCTCCATACCAGGTACCACTTTTTATCCAGAAGGAAATGCACATACCTTGAATGGCGTGATCCCCATAACCGCGCCGCATCCTTCCTGTTTCAACCATTTCCGAGATGTGAGGTTCGATGAAGTCTCGTCCCACAAAGCCACGCTTTTCACAAAATCCATGCTTTGATCAACCAATAATCAACACTTAGCATGCCACATTACCAAAATTGGAATATATCGCTAGTAACCATCAACTACATAACCTTTGAGCTCGTACGTCTCAGAGAAGGGTGTTAAGATAAAAGAATAAATTCTCTGTAACAACCCGCATATTTTACGATTGTATATTTAAATGTTTTATTTAAATATAGCATCGTTGGTTAGATTTAAGTCTGAAATGTCATTTTTTGCAAACAGTGAAATTAGGACTCGAGACCACTTCTATGGAGTTCAAAACAACGTTTGCAAGTTATTCAAGTATAAACATCGATATGTTTGGAGTTAGCTAGAATTTTGACGTTTTCATTTAGGGCTTTGGGTTTGGGTTTCAGCCCACTAACCTAACAGATAACCCAACTCCACTCCTATTCATTCATTACATTCCTCATTTCCTAACACTCTTGAGCTAAGGTAAAAATAGAGGAAGGAAGAGGAAATTAAAATTCCAAAGCCCTAATTTTCTTTAGAAATTCAAGTTCTTCCTCTAAAATCCAAGAGAAGCTTAGGTAAACATCCTCTTCATCTTCTTCATCTCAATCCCTCTTTAAATTTCAGAAATTCCTATAACCTAACTTCTAAAGGTGAGGAATTGATATTTTCTTATTTTAAAAGCTTCTCATTCATTGTTTTTGGGTTTAAAAGGTGAGTTATTGAACTCACATCTTTCATTGTTGTTAGGCATGAATTCCTAACATCTATTCATGTTCATTTTCTTTAGATTTGAAGTGGTTTAATGAATATTCCAATTTTGGTGTTTTGAAGTCAAAATCTTCAAAAATCCTATCTTAATGTTTGAACATGTTTTTGGGGTGTATCGAAGAGCCTATAAGGCTGGGTTGCCGCTTGGCATAAATCCCTAGTCTCCGTTGCTCGCTCGATCGTTTCCGGTAGGATTTTGCCCTTCTTGGGGCTAGGCTGAGAATACTGCAAATTGCAGTTCAGTCGACTGAACTGTATTTTCGATCGACTGAATCTGAGGGACAGAAAATTCCTGTCCCTATGTCAGTTGACTGACTACATAGTTCAGCCGACTAAACCTAGAAACAGAAAGTTTTCAAGCATAGATTCCGTCGACTGACCTCTGGGTTCAGTCGACTAAACCTAGAATCCGAAAGTTTCCAGGTATACAATAAATCGACTGACTACAAGTTTCAGTCGACTGAATCTGCTCAACTCGGCCAATTTTGCTATTTTTGTGTGGACTTCCAATTTTAAATCGATCCTCATGGATCCGATTAGTTGTTGTCGCTTTTGTTAACTTTGATAATTTCTTTTTAAGGATTTTTGGGAATATCCATTTAGATGGATTTGGTATCGATTTCTATGGATTTGGTTCATGTCTTCGAATGTGTATTTTTGGTGATTGATTGTTTCTACAATCATTTCTATGGTTTGTCACTTTAAAACACAAAGGTTTCTATACTAGTAGTAAATATTCAAACTATTTCACAAAGATGATTTCAACTCTATTTTTTTTATACGAAGCTCGTTTATAAAACCGTTTTTCAACCTATTAGTATATACAAACCTTTACCTCATTCGTATGAGAAATCTAATTAAACGGCTTAGCAAAACAAGTGGTATGAAACGCTTGCATTTATTTCATCGGTTAATTTTTAGACTTGTTCGATTGAATATCTTGTGACAATCTTTGAGCGGAAATCTACAATTTTATTCCTAAATGTTTAAGTTAAGCTAGTGGTTATGGGACATGAAGCTATTTACTAGCTTAGTGTAATATACACTTATCGATCAATGATGATCATTTTGTGATTTAGATTAGCAAGATGCGATGTCTCTTTGTCCATATGGGGGACTATACCTCATTTTATTAAGCTTCGTCTCATTTCTTTTATAGGTTAACGGCCTATGGGTTCTTTGGAATTTGACACTTTTTTTATGAGCTAGCGACCCATGTTATTTTATGGAGTTCGGCTCATCGGGCGTACCATTATTATACTACGTCATTGTTCCGAATTATTCGAGTTTCAGGTTCCTCGGGCATACCGTTATTGTACTACATCGTTGCACCGGCTCTATGGTTAGCGACCAAGGGTTAGCGACCCGTTTGTGATGCATATGTTGGTAAGTTTTCATGCTCCCGTTTATGACAGGCCTCCCCCCTTTTGTGATTTCTAGATTTCTAATTGATGATTTATAGAATTTTTGTTTCACAAATTTTTGTGATTACATTGATCAGCTTTATCAATATTTGTGGTTTGGTGAATATGTTAAAGAATATGACATTCTTTTTGGTGTTTGAGTATATTCGAGATGTTGTATGATTTTTGTTGTTATCTAATGTATACTTGTCGCAGTATGACATTATTGTTATCATATGTTTTTGGCATATCTCGTATCCTATCTCATTCACATGATATGTATAACTAGACTGATCCGTTTATTATTTTCTTCTTAAATAAAACTCGGGTCAGACCGAGGTGTTACAGGTGCTTCCACTTGACTTCTTTGCAGGGACTAGCTTCTGACTTTTGGCTAACTACTCGGTTTAGTAGTTTTTGCTCTTATACATTTGAGATAGAGACTCCTTGATGTATACATATTCTTTTGTGTAGCACTTGTACCTATTCTTTTGTGATGTAGTGGATCTTGTATGACCACTACTTTGATGTACACTTTTATATGATATATTCATATCTGTTTCCGCCTTAGTGATATGATTATCTATGACTGATTGGTATTATGCTTATTCCTATATTTGTTTCCGAAGACCACATATCCACTATATAGTAGCTTTGAGTTTGTATTTGATATGTCAGTATTTATGTTGGTCAATGCCTTATTCTTCGTGCCAGTCGACGGCATTACCCAGTGGTGTTCTTGGATAGCGTGAGTATAGAGGTGGGGCGTCATAGCTTGGTATTAGAGCCAAACTTCGGAAAAATGTAGAATAATCTAGCAAGGATCATTGTCCTAAGTCCTTCTTAGGAATCGTGCCTTAGGATTTATCCGAGTCTTATGACCCATCTATCCTAGTTTCTTTTATGACGCCTTGTTTTATCAATCAATTTTGTTTGATATTCATTTTGAGAATAACTTTTTTCTTCTTCTTTCTTTCTTAAAGAAGAGAAATGGTTAGACCAGGCCGATCCAGTGCTGGACATCCAGTGCTACTCCTCAGGATAGAGTATTTATGTATGTCCAACAGCTCTTAGATCTCATAAAGAACGCTCAAGTTGTCGGACCCATCCCAGAGCCTACTCAACCTAAATCCGGGTTTGCACATTTGTGCAGTGATTATACAAATTTAGGTGGAAAGCCATTCAAGGGTTCCGAGAGCGTCATAGAAGTCCAGGCTTGGCTTAGAACATCGATCGCATCTTTTCTCGCTTGAATCTTATTGAACTACATTGTGTCCAAGTGGCTTCTAGTATGCTCCAAGAAAGAGCATTAGATTGTTATGAGCTTCTGATTTCAGAAATTATTGAGGCGGATCTTACTTGGAAGCAATTCCGAGAACGATTCGAATTAAAATTTGTTCCGAAAGCTGAAAAAGTTACTTTAGCTCGGCACTTTATTGACCTTGTTCAAGGTGAATCTTCTGTGATGGATTACGTCGCATCTTTTGAATCCCTTTCTGAATATGGAGTCGAGTACGTTAATACCCCAAAGAACAAAAATTAGAGGTTTGTTTATGGCTTGAATAAGAATCTCAAAAAGACATTACTTCTGAAGTTAGAAGTTTCTTTCCATCAGCATGTTGATATCGCTCTTCGACTCGAAGAGGCCGATAAAGAAAGTGATGTTGAAGTTGTGAGTGCCAAACCAAACTTCAGCAACAACAAGAAAAGGCCTATTAAGTTCAAAGGTCCTTATCCCAACAAGAAATGGAAGCAAGCAACTCCGGTAGCAAAGACTTCTACCTCTAGTCATGGGTAATGCTACACTTGTGATTCTAAGGACCATTATGCTAACAGATGTCCGAAACCTATCTTTTGTCGTTATTACAAAGTTAGGGTCATCTTTTATCTTCATGTCCCAAACTTCAAAGCAAGAATGAGGAAAAGCTAAACATTGTGCAAGCCCCTAATAACACTTCTCGTGGTCAAGGTATTTCTCATTCTATCCTTGATGGCATTGTATTTTTTGTGATCATCCTATTCGAGTTCTTTTTGATATGGTTGCATCCCATTCTTTTATATCAAAAGAGCTTGTTGATACTTTTTCTTTAAGTGTTATGGCTTTGATGACTTCTTTGAGAATTGAAAATCTGGTTGGTTGATCCGCAACAATCAGTTTGCTTTGTAAAGATGTCGAGATTATTTTATGTGATTATTCTTTCCGAGCCGATTTGCATGTCATGCGCTACTTAGGCTTCGGAATAATTTTAGGAATGGATTGGCTTAATCGTTATGAAGCCCACATTCAATGTCCTGAGAGGACTATTCATCTTCGACATCCTCAATCCGTTAAGTAGATTTATTTTGTTCTTAATGGTTCGGATTCCAAGTTGGAAGCATCCTTATATTCTTTAAACCCTCATGATGAGGAGGAGGAGGAGGAAGATGTCATTTCCCTCGTTCACGTTGTTCGTGAATTTCCCGATATATTTGAGCCCGTCTTAGGATTACCCCTAAGCAATAAATTGAGTTCAGAATTAATCTAATCCTTGAAGCTCTACCTATAACTCGTCCTCCTTGTCGTATTCTAATAAATAAAATGATGAAATGCGTAAACAATTATCCGAATTGAAAGCGAAGTAGTTTATCCGTTCTAGTTCCTCTACTTAGGTAGCTTCAACTATTTTTGCGAAGAAATATGATGGTACACTTAGGCTTTGCGTTGACTACCACAAGCTTAACGATCTTACCATCAAGAATAAATATCCCTTACCTCGGATTGATGACTTATTTGACCAACTTAGTGGTGCTAGAGTCTTTTCACAGTTAGACTTAGTAACCGGTTTTCATCAGCTTCGTATTGCAGAGGATAGCATTCCTTTGGCATCGTTCCGTACTCCTTATGGATCTTATGAATGACTTGTCATGCCATTTGGTTTAACGAATGCTCCAGCTTATTTCTTTCACCTTATGAATTGTGTTTTCAAAGACTTCCGTGATTGATTTGTTCTCATCTTTATAGATGATATTCTTGTTTATTCTAAAACCGAGGAAGAGCATGAAAAGCATCTTTGGATTATGTTGGAAACTCATCGGAACAATCAATTGAAAGCAAAAATTTCTAAGTGCCACTTTTGGCAATCTCGTGTGAAATTTCTCGGATATTTTATTTCTGAGTCTGGAATTTCCATGGATCCTTCAAAGGTTGAAGCGATTCAAAATTGAAAGAGACCGAAGAGTGTGAGGGAAGTTCGTAGCTACCATGGATTGGTAGGCTATTACCGTCGTTTCATAAAATACTTTTCTAAAATTTCCATGCCTCTTACTAGTTTGACAAAGAAGGGAGTTAAATACTTTTGGTCGGACAAATGTGAAGCTTCTTTTCAAAGATTAGAAGAACTCCTTTCAGGTGCTCCTATCCTTGTGATTCCCGATGGGAACCAAGACTTTATTGTTTATACCAATGCTAGTCGTATTGGTTTAGGAGCCGTTCCCATGCAAAGGAAACGTTTTATTGCTTATGCTTCTAGGCAACTAATGCCTGCCGAAACTAGATATGCAACTTATGATTTAGAGCTCGCGGCTATTGTTTTTGCCCTTAGAATTTGGCATCATTATCTTTCGGGAGAGAAATTTTTCTCTATATCGATCATAAATCTTTGAAGTAATTATTTTCTCAAAAGGAACTTAATTTTGTGTCAACAACGTTGGCTCGAATTCCTTGCATCTTATGATCTTGATATCCTTTATACCCCTTGAAAGGGAAATCGTGTTGCTGATGCCCTTAGTCATAAGCAACAAGCGGTTGTTTCTATGATGATATTTGAAAGGAATGATCTCGAGACTTTGTCCACTTGTGAGATTCGAGATCGTGAATCCGATTTATGTTCATCTCTTGTTCTATGTAGCTTTGAGGCTCATCCATCTCTTTTAGACCGCATTCTTAAAGCTCAAAAGCATGACCCCGAATTGGTTCTTCTTAGCCAAAGTTGTTGGGATAAAAATAGTGATGGTTTGAAAGACTTTGAAATCGATGCTCGTTGTGGCATTCAAAAATTTGGTAGACTTATCGTGCCAAATATTGGTAATCTTCGTAAAGACATTTTAGAAGATTCTCATCGTTCTAAATTTATCAATCATCTCGGTAGTAGTAAAATGTATACGGATATGAAGCGACTTTATTATTGGGATGGAATGAAATCTGATATTTATAACTTCATTAAGCGTTGCATAACTTGCCAACTCATAAAGGCCGAGCATCAAAGGCCGGTGGGTTATTGCAACCTTTGGACATTCTAATTTGGAAGTGGGATCAAGTCTCCATGGACTTTATTAACGGCCTTCCCCATTCTTGTTCGGACCATGACAGTTTATGGGTGATGATGGATAGATTTACAAAATCCGTCCATTTTATTCCCGTTCGGTCTAATCGGACCGTGCCTCTTTTGGCCATACTTTATATTAAGAAATTGTTAAGTTGCATGGAGTTCCTACTTTTATTGTTGGCGATCGTGATCCATTGTTTACTAATGGATTTTGGCAGAGTCTTCAAAAAGCTTTGGGAACGAAGCTTAATTTTAGCACCGCTTATCATCCTTAGTCCGATGGACAAACAGAGCGTGTGAATCAAACTCTTGAAGATCTCCTTCATGCATGCGTTCTTGATTTTGTTGGGAAGATCATATTTCTCTTGTTGAGTTTTTCTATAATAATAGCTTCCAATGTAGTATTGTCATGACACCTTTCGAGGCACTCTATGGAAGACCATGTCGATCTCCTTCTTGTTAGCTTGAGGCTGGTGAGAAGCTAGTTTTAGGTCCATATTTTATTCGTGATGCCACAGAAATGATTGACCTTATTCGTCATTGAATGAAAGAAGCTCAAAGTAGACAAAAGTCCTATGCCAATAATCGAAGAAGGAAATTAGAATTTTCTGTGGGAGATTTTGTGTTTATTCGTGTTTCACCTATGAAGGGTGTTGTGCGTTTCAGTCGATCAAGAAAATTAGCATCTCGATATATTGGTCCATTTCCCATCACCGAACGCATTGGTTCCGTGGCTTATCGCCTCTTATTACCAGCTCAATTTTTTGCTACTCATGACGTGTTTCACGTTTCTCAACTACGGAAATGCCTTAGGGATTCTGATTCTATTCTTGAGCCCGGTGTTATTGAAGAAATTGAAGTGTCGCCTAATTTGACTAATGAGCAACATCCTATTCGTATCATTGTTACGGAGGTTAAACGCTTTCGAAATAAAGATGTTTCGCTTATTAGAATTCAATGGTCCTCAAATCCTAAGGATTGCTCTTGGGAATCTAGTGAATTCATCGAGCGAACGCATCCGGACTTACTCTCTCGTGCTCCTTAAAGGTGAACTTCTTATTTCAAGTTTTCTTTTGTGTTGATATGCTTTTATGGTTGTTACACTTTATTTTCTTCCTAAGTATTAAGAGGTTCTTTAAGGAGGGGAGCCTGTAACAACCCACATATTTTACGATCGTATATTTAAATGTTTTATTTAAATATAGCATCGTTAGTCGGATTTAAGTCTGAAATGTCACTTTTTGCAAACAGTCGAATTAGGACTCGAGACTACTTCTATTGAGTTCAAAACGACATTTGCCATCTTTTTAAGTATAAACATCGATATGTTTGGAGTTAGCGAGAATTTTGACATTTTCATTTAGGGCTTTGGGTTTGGGTTTCAACCCACTAACCTAACAAATAACCCAACTCCACTCCTATTCATTCATTCCACTCCTCATTTCCTAACACTCTTAAGCTAAGGTAAAAATCGGGAAAATAAGAAGATATTAAAATTCCTAAGCCCTAATTTTCTTAGGAAATTCAAGTTCTTGCTCTAAAATCTAAGAGAAGCTTAGGTAAGCATCATCTTCATCTTCTCCATCTCAATCCCTCTTCAAATTTCAGAAATTTCTATAACCTAACTTAGGAAAAGCTTCACCTTTGATAATAGATTGAATACTCTAGAGTTGTAGTGAAGAGGAATTGATCTTGCTTTGTTTCAAAAGCTTCTCCTTCATTGTTTTTGGGTTTAAAAGGTGAGTTCTTGAACTCACATCTATGTCTATAGCTATCATTGTTGTTAGGTATGAATTCCTAACATTTATTCATGTTCATTTGCTTTTGATTTGAATTGGTTTGATGAATATTCCAATTTTGTTGTTTTGAAGTCAAAATCTTCAAAAATCCTATCTTGATGTTTGAACATGTTTTTAGGGTATATCGAATAGCCTATAAGGCTGGGTTGTCGCCTGGCATAAATCCCTAGTCTCCATTGCTCACTCGATCGTTTCCGGTAGGATTTTGCCCTTCTTGGGGATAGGCTGAGAATACTGCAAATTGTAATTCAATCGACTGAACTGTATGTTCAGTTGACTGAATCTGGGGGACAAAAAATTCATGTCCCTATGTTAGTCGACTGACTACAGAGTTCAGTCGACTGAACTTGGAAACAGAAAGTTTGCAGGCATGGATTCAGTCGACTGACCTCTGGGTTCAGTCGACTAAACCTGGAAACTGAAAGTTGCCAAGCATAGAATCAGTCGACTGACTACAGGGTTCAGTCGACTAAATCTGCTCAACTCAGCCAATTTTTCTGTTTTTGTGTGGACTACCAATTTTAAATTGATTCTCGTGGATCCAATTAGTCGTTATCACTTTTGTAACTTTGATAAAAAAAATTTCACGATTTTTGGGAATATCCATTTTGATGGATTTGGTATCGATTTCTATAGATTTGGTTCACGTCTTCGAATGTGAATTTTTGGTGATTGATTGTTTCTACAATCATTTCTATGGTTTGTCACTTTAAAATACAAAGTTTCTATACTAGTAGTAAATATTCAAACTCTTTCACAAAGATGATTTCAACTCTATTTTTTTATACGAAGCTCATTTATAAAACCGTTTTCCAACCTATTAGTATATACAAACCTTTACTTCATTCGTATGAGAAATCTAATTAAACGGCTTAGCAAAATAAGTGGTATAAAATGCTTGCGTTTACTTCGTCGGTTGATTTTTAGACCTGTTCAATTGAAAATCTTGTGACAATCTTCGAATGGAAATCTACAACTATGTTCATAAATATTTAAGTTAAGCTAGTGGTTATGGTACATGAAGCTAAACTCATTTATTTACTAGCTTAGTGTAATATACACTTATCGATCAATGATGATCAGTTTGTGATTTAAACTAGCGATATACGATGTCTCATTGTCCACATGAGGGACTATACCTCGTTTTATTGAGCTTCGTCTCATTTCTTTTATATGCTAACGGCCTATGAGTTCTTTGGAGTTTCGAATCATTTTTTTATGGGCTAGCGACCAATGTTCTTTTATGGAGTTCGGCTCATCAGGCGTACCATTATTGTACTACGTCGTTGTTTTGAATTATTCAAGTTTCAGGTTCCTCGGGTGTACCGTTATTGTACTACGTCGTTGCACAAGATCTATGGTTAGCGACCATGGGTTAGCGACCCGTTTGTAATGCACATGTTGGTGAGTATTCATGCTCCCGTTTGTGACAGTCCTCTCCCCTTTTGTGATTTCTGGATTTCTACTTGATGATTTCTAGAATTTGTGTTTCACCAACTTTTGTGATTTACATTGATAAGTTTTACCAATATTTGTGGTTTGGCGAATATGTTAAAGAATATGACATCCTTTTTGGTGTTTGGGTATATTCGAGATATTGTATGATTTTTGTTGTTATTTAATGTATACTTGTCACAGTATGACATTATTGTTATCGTATGTTTTTAGCATATCTCATATCCTATCTCATTTTACATGATATATATAGCTAGACTGATTCTTTTATTATTTTCTTCTTAAATAATACTCGGTCAGACCGAGGTGTTACAGGTGCTTCCACTTGAATTCTTAGTAGGGACTAGCTTTTGACGTTTAGCTAAGTACTTAGTTTAGTAGTTTTTGTTTTTGTACATTTGAGATAGAGACTCCTTGATGTATACATATTATTTTGTGTAGCACTTATACCTATTTTTTGTGATGTAGTGGATCTTGTATGACCACTACTTCAATGTACACTTTTATGTGATATATTCATACCTGTTTCCACCTTAGTGATATGAATATCTGTGACTGATTGGCGTTATGCTTATTTCTATATTTGTTTCCGAAGACCACATAGCTACTACGTAGCAGCTTTGAGTTTGTATTTGATATGTCGGATTTGTGATAATTCCATCTGACATATCGGTATTCGCACAAAGTCATTACATGGATGATCGCTCCTCAACAGCCTTATTCTTCATGCTAGTCGACGGCATTACCCAGTGGTGTTCTTCGCTAGCGCAAGTATAGAGGTGGGGCGTCACATTCTCCGCCACCAACAGAAATATATTTGATAGAAACCAGCTTTATATCTCAAAGTGTAACGTCAAATATACATCCATACAAGTCCATCCTGGGTCTGAATTGAATCGAAGGCACTTCGCCCAATTAAGGAAAGAAGTCACTGCAAATCCGAATATCCTCTAATCACGTCCGGAATCCCCATCACATAGGGCAATCTCTATACCGGAGCAACTCAGTGCAGAGATAATCAACAGGTAATCCTTTCGTTTTCGAAAATACCCGGTCTTTAACCACCGTCTTCAAAAGCAATTCCATTTCGTCGTCTCATTTATTCGAAATGGGTTTTATGACTTAATGTCTTCCCCCGGCTTGTCCAAAACAATGAGCGCTTAATTTAAAAACAAATTCAAGTGCCTCTTGAAGGCGAATATTGATAGTCGGTTATTTAACTATCAAACAAGATTCACAACAACCATCAAGCCTCAATAATTTCCCAAAATGTTTATACTGATAGTCGGTTATTTAACTATCAAAAAACATTCACATTAACCATCAAATTTAAATAATTTCCCAAAATGATTTATTTCAAAATATCTTCGCAAGATATATTTCCACACTTCAACCCTTCGAAAACAATTTTCAAATCACTTTCCTCTCGCGAAATAAATTTCCAAACATTTTTATTTCCACAGAAAATTTTGCCAAGACTAAATGCTTTGGATTTTTAAAATAATTTAAATCACTTTATCCAAAAATATATATTTTAAAATACTTAAAATAAAAACTATTCAAAACACTTTATTTAAAATACCAGTTATGAAATTTAATAATAATTTTTCATGAAAACTTAAGCCAAACAAATTTAAAAATAAAGTTATTGAACTCTATACAAGTTTTCCAAATAAAAACTTTAGCCAAACTATATTTAAAATAAAACTACTTTATAAAAATATAAATATTAATAATTATCTTTTAAAATCGTAATACTTATCAGCCTTTTAAAATTATTACTAATATAACTAATTTAATAAAATGTTTACCTTTAAAATTTTAAACAAATTATATAATAATTTTTCAAAGAAACATCCTTTTAAACAAATTTAAAAACTTTTAACTTTTACTTAAAAATCTGCTTGAAATCGTGCTAGGCTTATCAGGGAAATACACCTTTCTTTCACATCTTTAAAAATAAACAACTATTTTTTAAAACAAATTACCCATTCCATTATAAATTGCCATCGTGAATTTACACTTCCAAATTTTCCTTTGATAAATATTTCACTTTATGTATAAACCCCGTTTATAAATTTGAAAGTCCTATTCTTCTTTTAAAACATAGTTTCAAACATCTAATTAGTTTTCAAATCGATTTCCCAAAACTAACTCTATTTTTAAAATAAATTCCTTTATTTTTCCCAAACCATTTAAAATCCGAATTTTAAATAAATTCTTCAACTTTTAAACAATGGTACTCAAAATCCATTTATTTCTATTTATTAAAATCTTTTCCCCATACTTGGAATTTATTCGATAGGATTTCAAAAATCAACTTTTATCCTTTTCCAAATCCCTTCTTTTAATTTATCCAATTCTCAAAAATTATTTTACTAAAAATTCTCTATTTTAATTTCCTTCCAAAAATCCAATCTTGTATATTATGGAATTTTAAAATACCAAAATATATTTGGCCAAACCATAGCCTTCAATAATTCCAATCACCGATATAATCATTCACAGATTATCAATAAATCACATCACAACATATGAAATAAATTCAACATTTGAGGAATCCAGTTGAATCCCTCCAACCTGTTTTCTGCATCCACAAATGCTAGTACAATAAATTAAATACCAATCCCTCTTCAAGGCGGGATATCGCGGTATAAAGGGTCTTTCCCTATTATGCGGGGCGCATAGGGTCTCATCCGCTATATAATGCGAGAAATCAATCACTCCAATATATATATATATATATACACACACACTACTATATATAATATCACCCAACAGATAAATTATCAAATTCATCCAAGCACATTCGATAATTTAATTTAACTATTTAAATTAACTGGGCAAACCAAGTGAGTGAGCAGGTCTCACCTTTGACGACGCATGCAACCCATTTTTCTTTCTGGCTTGTTTTCACGATTTTTGACCTTGTATAACAATTATATGACTTTATTAATATTCGAACAAATTAAATTTCCATTTGATAATTTTAATTAACAAATAAATTTTATTTTTGCACTAATTTTCTTTTTAAATAATTTTTGGTAACTAAAATAAATTTAATAGGTTAATAAAACAAGTAGATCACCATAATACATTTTTCTAAACATAAATTAGTAGGTTTAATCTGCATCTAAGTAAAAAAAAAATTAAATTATTTATATACCAAAACAATAATCTATATAGATTTAAAACTCTTCGATATTTTAAATTTCAACTATTTTTTTTCAAACCCTTATCTATATATAAATAAAAATAATTTAATAAAATAACTGAAAATACCTTCACTGTACATATATTTACCTAATATATACGTATGCACATATATTTGAAAAATAAATGTCTAGTTTTGAAATTTCTTCTCTACTTATATATTATTATTATTTTAAAAAAACAAAAATGTTTTTAAATCCCAAAAGTAAATTTACTGTTTTCAGAATATATATATATATATATATATATATATATATATATTGAAAACTGAATTTTACAGTTACCTTACTGCAACTAAATTTTCTAACATATATATATGTATGTCTATATATATATATATATATATATAATTTCAGGTTTAAATTAAATTGAGATTGACTTAAAAATAAAAACAAAAACTGCTTAAATAAAACCTTCCTAACTGTCGAAATTGCATCTCAAAAGAAATCAACCCAGGTTCGATCGAACCCTGCCAAGACGTCTCGCTGCGGCAGCCCTGTCGAGCATCGTCCCACTACCATTGGCCGGTAGGCGTGCGCCTTCAACCTCTCTACCTCGCGAGTTGCTACCCACGATCCACGAATGCCACCTTATCCCTTGCTCGAATCGAAACCCTAGATCGATCGTGATCATCACCATGCACGCCACTATCCAAACACTTCATCGGGCCATCAATTGGTGCACGACGCCATTGGTGACGAACCACCTCTATCGCCACGTGCTTGCCTTCGCTCAAGTTTGTCGTCGCAGTCGACGACCCATCGCGCGCCAGGCGACGCGATCTCCCCTGTCCAAGGTCGCGACTCGATTGCGATAAACATTTCCATTTCGAACGAAATTGATTTCATTCGATCTATTTATTTTTTTATTTTCAAACGAAATCGACTGCTGAATTTAAGGGAGGAAGTCGTCGTTATATTTTCTTATTTCTGAAAGAGGGAATGAACGAGATTCTTTCTTCTATGATTTCGATCTGGGTTTTATTATTTATTTTATTTTTCAAAAAAAACACACGACTTTGATTTAAAAAAATGCGTGTAAAAAAACAAAAAGAAAAGAACACGTGTACAAAAAATTCTATACGTGTCTGCTAGCTACAATACTCGGTGCAATTTCATTATCTATGTTTAAATTTAAATTCAAATTTAAATCGTCTCGATAGTTGTAAATCAAAATTTTGACCCCTATCGAGGCGTGCCACCAGGCGTTCATAAGGTTATACCCCTATTTCGAATGCACTGGAAAAGGTTTCGAGACCAAATTCGATCATATGGAGAAGATAGCTTTTTGAACGCAGTTATTAAATTGAATTTTCGATATGGATTTCAGCGCGTTTACATATCATACGATCATACGACAACTCCAACCACTACGAAATTTGAAATCCAATAATAATACAATATTACGGATCCAATGAAACTGGTTTCATCGAAATCCGAGACTGTGCCTCGGAAGGCTATTTTTAAATATCGATATAAACAATATATTTTCAAAACTTAATAAAACACTTCCAAATTCAATTTTGAAGCCTCCATTATCTTCGGTAATACTAATATGAATTTTCTAAGCCTTTAAAATATTTTTAACATGCCTGAAACTGAAGATTCAATATTTCAACCAATTTCCAATTATTAAATTTAATAATTTAATTGCCAAATAAACAGTGATATTTGAAATTCAAGTTAGAAATTAACTTTCAAATATTTAAAATCAATTAAATATTCTAATTTCAAATGTCCTAAATTCCAGGTCGTCACAAATATAATAGATCGGATGCTTCTCAATAAGGTAAATATACACTAAATTGGTTTTCACAGTGTATACCATAAGGAAGCAATTGCATTAATAAAAAATTACAAAATAAATCCATTAAATTAACAAAATAAAATCTGTCTAGTTAGAAAATAGCTAAACCTAACATAATCCCTGCAGAATCATTAAGGGGTGCTGCAATTATTATGTTCCAAATGTAGAAAAGATGTACTAAAAAGCATGTGTCAACATTTCAAATGCACTAAAAAAATAGTTTAAAAAATGAAATATTTAATTTGAAAAATGCTAACGGTATAACAAAAGATAGAGAAGAGATATGTTCAAAATGTGTAGAAGGTAATTTTACATTCTTTTTCTTCGAGTAATTATAGTTTCACAAAAATACTCTAAAACACCAAGAAATCTTCCATCCTTGTGCAAAGCACATGCATCCTAGAAAAATAGATTTATACATAGTATCCCACTAAAATGTTTTCAAACAATAAATGTTATGCATTAATGCAAATATACATGTACCAAAACTCTAGTGCTATCGAGACTAATGCATTTACAGTAATATGTAGTTACCTATAAGTTGTCTTGAAATGAGTAATGTTTATTGTTTAAAACATACCGGTATGTTACTATACATAAAGAAATGTAAAAAATAATAATTAAAAAAGTGGCTATAATATATAGCAGAGCATAATGACTCACCAAAAAAGGGAATATAATATAAGTAGAATATCAAGAGGACAATATGGAAAATAACGTTTGATTTTATTACCTTGAAATTTGTAACAACCTGAGATTTTATTGCTTTGATTTTGAACATTTAATTAATTTTAAATAACTTGTTTTTATTATTTTATAATGATAGTAAACTCATTATGAATATATTTTTTGCAAAAATAAATTCGATGAGATAAAATGCGACCAAAAATCGCTTTTCGGATTTTCGACTTTTTATCAAACGAATGTTGTTGCACACATATGAACACTTTTGTAAAATACACATACATATATTAGAGGATGTCATATAATAATAAATAATCTAATAAAAAGTTAGTTTCTTTAAGTGTTTCTAGAAGTAATTAAAAAGTGATTTAAGAGGTGTTTGAATTCCTTAATTGATGCCTCATTTTAAGGAGACTTTTTGTGCTTTGTTTTGTGTCATGGCGGTTGTACTTTGGAGGCTCATTGGGGAGTGTGTCTAGCACAAAATCATGTAAAGGTAGGGGTCTTTTGGCTAAGGGGTCATAGGTATAATTTACCACTTTTCTAATTCTATAAAAGAAGGAAGGGCTTGCACTTGAATTCATTTACTCACTTCATCCAAAGTTCTTAACTTTTTCCCTTGCCCTTCATGTAGAAATAACCTCCATAAAATACTCCAAATCCAGTGATTCTTCTTTTAAACCAGATAAAATTGAGTAAGTAAGAACTTTCTTGTTGGTCACGTTATCACATTTTAAGAGTAGCCATGTCAAAATCCCATGTTTTAACCCAAGTCATTGTAACGATTCGGAATTTTATCACTTTGATTTGTGAATATTTAAATAATTTTAAATATTCAATTGATGGCTATTAATAATCAAATAACCCTTTATTAATTAATAATTAAAGATCGTAAACTCATTTTGAAAATTGTATTAAAAAAAAATAGTTCGGTGAAAAACATAAAATGTGACCAAAAAATATTTTTCGGATGTTCAACTTTTCATCGAACAAAGGTTATTGTAACTTTTTGAACACACGATTTTATAAATGAACACATATAATAACAATTCAAATTATATTCAATGGATTAATTAAATCAAAAGGCCATTAGTAAATCTTAGAATGTAATTAGTAGGCAATAAAGTAAAAGTGAAGACTTTTCTTCTTTATTTAAAAATGTTAAATGTCAACTGATTTGATGGAAGGTACTTAGTGGCACTTGGGTTATTATCATTTATCTATCTCATTTTCATTTCATTATTTTCATTTTTAAAAAGCTTTTAAAAGTTTGGAGATCTAAAATGCCTTCTTCTTCCTTCTTTATCCACTTTTCTTCTTTAAAACACATTCAAACCTTCTCTAAACTTCACCAACCTCAAGTATGTTCCTTAGCATACCATACAGCACACCTTAACATATCAAGGTCGAAAGACTATGGAGAAAATGGGGGAGCAAGCCCATGTGTTAGCAAGAAGGAAGTGGAGGAGGCATGCTTTTGATGTTTTTGGAGTAAAGGTTGGATCTTGTGGGGTTTGTAATGGTAGGAAGTTGATCCTTGAATCTAATGCTTGATTTGATTTGCTATGCTTGGTTTGAAAGTGAAATTCTTACTTTAAAAATTCCCGTTACGCACACACACACAACACACACACACATACATACATATATATATATATATATTGGGTAAAAATAATGACGTGTATGATTTTTAAAATATATAGTTACCTGACTGCTATTGTAACGCAGAATGTGATTCTTGCATTGAAAAAACCATATTGTTGTATGTTATAATGTTTTGGAAAGCACTTTAATTTGTTGATTTACATGGCATAAGTAATGGACTTGGAAATATGGACTATGGACTTATATTATAGAGCATATGCAAATGTGGTGTATGGAATCGTTATGACTTGATGCATAGCCTTGATCAAAGCATATATGGATTAGTATGGGACTTGAACTTGAAATGGAAGTGTTCGCATAGTGATAGTCACTATAGAAGCATTTTGATGCCATGTATTTTATTTGTATTTGAATATTGTGTTTTCATGTATATAATGATGTATATATGATTTTTTTTATGGTTCTTGTGATGTGATATGAAGTTGAAAATTATTTTATGGCTTGAAAGCTGACATTTTTAAAGTAGCAGTGAATTGCACTTGATGATATGCTAAGCTAATCGCTAAGCCGCTTTTTGAGTTTGAAAAGTCATACTTATGGATTTTTAATCAACTTCTACTTTTATTTGAAATAAAAATGTTCCTATATTAATGAAAGTATAAAATATAGAAATAAATGGAGTTTAACAACTATTTGATTTGTAAAACAAAGTTTTAAGAGTTAACATCCAAATAGAGATAGTCACTATGGATGTAGTTTTGAAAATCTACGATTTTAGCAGATATAAAAGGATATCTACTTTAAATATTTTGTAAATTCTTTTCAAATATGTGTTATAAGGGTTATATAAGTATTTTAAAAGAATTTGAGGTTTTAAAATTATTTTTAAATGGTATTTATAATTTTAAAGTGCAGGTTTTCTGTATTTTAAAAATTGTTTATTTTAGAAAGGAGTTTTTAAACCAGATTAAGGAATTATATTAAAGTAATGTTTTGTGTATAGATGTTTAAAGAGCTTTAAAAGATAAAAGGGTTAAATTTGAGATGTTTAAACAAGTGGTTTATTAAAAGAAATCCCTTTACTTTTTAAAGTCGTGTTCTCTTTTAAAGACGATGGCTTTTAAGTTACGATTTGAATGGAAGTTTAAACTTTGTTTAAAAGTATTTTAAAAGAGGTTTGAGATTTATATTTTTTTAAGGGTTCATTTGACATAATTGAACCAGTGGTGTGTTTACGAAGAAAAGGATCTTGTCTTTTCAAATCAAATATGGTTTTTAACAAAGCTTTTAGATGAGATTTTATATTGAAATTTCCAAGTGATTTATAAGGATTTAAATGAAATTTTTAGAGAAATCAATATTCAAATTTTAGCAAAAGATTTTGGAAAGCGAAAAAAGGAGTTTAGTTTATAACTCTTTTGGTTTTAAATGAAATAATATACGGAATTTATGAAATCTTATACTTGACATTAAGCTTCGAGGTAGGAAAACTTATATCTATCTTGAAAGATAAGAATGTTATCTAGTCAAGGTTTGAGAGGTAGTAATACCCTAACTTGGACGACCTCATTGTTATCTGAAGGATAGTTTAAGTATGAAGTCGAGATTGAAGTTCAGTATATTAAATATTATTCCCATATGCGAACTCAGTTACTTATGGAAATTAAGTTGTCCTACAGTTGGCACTAAAAGCCAATGAGTAGACCGATCCTCTATCAATGAGGTCTAGATTGGAGTTCCTAGGCAAGGATCTAACTTTTCTGGTTTCATTTCTACACGAGGGATAGGGTAAGTCGAGAATATCAGAAACGTGACAAATGTAGGAGAATGGATTTTCATAGATGATCTTTATTATTATGGTGGTATGGAAAGTATTCATACTTAACACTAAATTTCAAGATATGAAAATTCGTCTCTTTCTTGAGAATTAAGACTGTACGTTAAGGTAAGGATAATTTTCTAGCTTGCCTGATTTCATTATTAATCGAGGGATGGTATCATTTGAAATTAAAAAGTGGTGGTAAGTATATTTGGTCTAATTTCCATATGATATATTTACTTACACCAAAAAGAAAAGTGGTTTGGGTTTGTAGTAAATAATATTTTTAAATGGTAGTTGTTTTTGACTCAATTTAATATGGTTTAGAAAGATATGAAATCTTAAGATGTGAGAATATACTTGTACCATTAAGATAAGATATAAATACAACTCTAAATATTAAAAGTGTAGTGTTCTGGGAATATACTTATACTGTTGAAGTAAGTATAAGGATATTTTTCCAAACATTGAAAGAGTATATATGAAAAATGAATGAGCAGTATACTTATGTATATCTTTTGTAATGGGTATTTTCATACAACTATCTACGAAGTGATTTTTAATTAATGAATGGATTAATTAAAAGAGGCTTAGTGGTTGCTTATGGCTTAATCATGCTTGGCTTCCATGTAAAATTAAAATCTTCAGATTTAATTATTTTTTTATTCGATAGTTAAATAACTGACCATCAAATCTTGGCTAGTTTTTACAATTATTGATTGTCGGTTCGGAGAGACCGGGGTCGGATATGTTATCCCAAAACTACCTTAAACCGGCATAAGCATTCGAATTTGAGACACCTTAAAGTTCTTTGAAGTGCAAGGCCTACTTACTACTAATCCTGAGGGTGATTCCAAAATGGATATTATAGAAGTAGTGCCTTCAGTTTTTTCATATCCTGAATGACTTGTATGGATGAATGTTGGCATTGCATTGCATTTGGAAGGCAGTGTTAGCATTCCAAGTGGGATTTTCCAAAGAGGAAAAGGTAGTTGTGGCCTCACGAGCCTCACAACCCAATGATGACTAAAATTGTGTGTAGCAGAGCTATGTGGTTTGCTACCATTAGGAGCATCATTCCTCGGATCTAGATCGATATTTATGGATTTTTGGTATGTCTACGCATGGAAAAAGGGTGGGGCCAGGTGCAATTTTTGCAGCCTTGGTGCCCAAGAGATGATGTAATCCAGTATGCCATGTTAAAGGGGTAGCCTACTCTGTGGCTTCGGAGGGTCAAAGTGGGGCCGTTGGTGCATTTTACTTAGAGATGTACTATAGTAAGTGGTACACGGGTGCCTTGTCATTGTATGGAATCCAATCTCCAATAATGCCTTACGGTTTTGGTTTTAACCATTCTAGATATGTTATATATTTAATTTAAACCCTAGACATTATTGTAATATCACAAGATTTTCTAATAAAAATGGTTTGGTTATCGTAAGGTAAAAACTCATCCGTGTTTATGCGCGGTGTGGTCTTTATGGGATATCTTTATTTTTGAAAGGTTTACGGCATTAAATAATCCAAGTGATTTTAATTTTCTCACGCTGGTTTATTAGACTGATTCGGTATAATACTCGTGTCAGACCCGAGTACCGTTCCAAATTTAGATATGGATGCGTTGGAGATTTCAGGGGACGAGCTAGATACCTCCAAGACATATTCATATATTTTATTTCCATTGTTTTATTATTTGCATTTATCAGTAATTATAAGGACGGACTGTTGTAACTGTCCAGACTGATGATATGTTAGTTTACTCTAATTAATGTATGAATATTACAATTTTCTTTTGCAAAGATCATGTGTAAATTATATATTACTCATCACATTACGAGATTCTGTTCTATCTTTTCTTTCCTTTCACACCAACGATTTGCCTCTATGACACTCGGATGTTCGACACTTGAATACAGTGGATGTATTAGTGTCGACATTTAAGGCTCGAAAAGGCTCGTTATAGTCATTTTCTATCCCAAACTTATAACTCCGAAATTACCTCCTCTTCCCCAAGACATAACTTCCACAACTAACTTCGAATCTAGTGATTCTTTTCTAAAACCAAAAAACATTGAATGATTAAGAACTTTCATGTTGGTCACTTTTTCAAATTCATAGAGGAATCTTATCAAAAACCAATAAGAAAAAGAACCATTTTCTAGTCTAGTTTTATAAGGACATTTAAACCATCGATTCCTCGCAACAGGATTTGATTTTTGTAGAAGGATCCAATAGGATTCCTCGCAACCATTGATTTTACATTTCATGCTTGTATGTATATATTAAATGCTTTTATGCCATGGTTTAGTAGCTTGGATATGTTGTGCGTAAACACTGATATGTTTAAAGATTGAATCCTTTTGGTAAAGAAAAGAAGTAACAGCATTTTTAAGTGCTAAAGTAGCTCCAAAAACTCATTACAACTTTTGAAAATGCTATTTAGATATATTACTTTGATTTTCCATTGATATACTTTTGTTGCTACCTGGTTTTCAAGGATGTTTCAAATGAGGCACTAGGTTTCTATAATTCTCTTTTATGTGACTTTGTCGTTTTGATTTCTAAATGTGTTTTGAAATGGTTTCCGAACTTGGCCTTTATTTCTCAAACCTTTTTGCAAAAGTGTTTTAAATTTGTTTGAAATTTATATGTTCATTTTATATTTTAAATTAAGTGGTTTAATTTGACATAAAGGAAAAATCTTATCTTTTCAGATTCAAGGTTGGGTTTTATTTAATGATACTCAAGTAATTTTTGTATAAGAGTTTTGAACTATACTTAAGTACTTTAAAAATGTACTTCTAAAATTTAGAATGTTTTAAAGACGGGTGAAATTTAAATTCTAAAAGATTTATTTTGAAATATTTAAACAAAGTGGTGTGTATAAAGGAAATCTCTTTACTTTTAAAGTCCAATTGTCTTTTAATAAGTGATGGCTTTAAGTTATGATTTGAATTGAAGTTTTAAGCTTTGTTTGAAGTATTTTAAAGGAGGTTTGAAATTTTTATAAGTAATTTAAAGGATTATTTGATATAATAAAGTAAGTGCCACTTTTATGAAAAGGAGAATCTTGGCTTTCCAACTCAAACTTAGTCTTAAACACAGACTTTCAAGTAAGAATTTATATGGAAGTTTTAAAGTGTATCATAAGGGTTTTAAATGGAATCTTAAATAGGAAAGAAGTCATGGATTACAACGTCTTTGTTATAATAAATATCTTTGGAAAGTAGGAAGAGACTATAGACTATAACATTCTTGTTATATTAAATAGTTTCAATAGAAGTAGAAAGAAGTTTGTTTATAATATTTTGTTTACATTAAATAGTATATGAAATTTATGAAGTCTTATACTTAACATTAAGCTTCAAGGTTGGAAAAATTCTACAATTCCTAAAATATAAGAATGTTGTTGAGTCAAGATTTGTGAGGTAATAATACCCCAACTTGAATGGCTTCATCGTTGATAAAAGGATAGCTTAAGTTTGAAATCGAATATTGATGTTAAGTATATGAAGTATTATTTATGTATATGAATTCGGTTAATTATAGGAAATAAGTAGTCCTATGCTTGGCAATAAAAGTCGATGAGTAGATTTATCATCTATCTATGACATTCAGGGAGTGATTAACTAAGGCAAGGATGGAGCAACCAATGCCCTGACTTACTCCTTTTCTGGGTAAGGGATTTGAGTAAGTCAAAATATCATAAATGTGACAAGAGAAGGAGATTTGGGTTTTATAAATAATCATTTTGAAAATTATGGTGGTATGGAAAGCATTATTTTCATATTTAACAACAAATTCCATGGTGGGAAAACTCGTCTTTATTTATGAGAATTAAAAATTTATGTCGAGATAAGGATAGTTCTATAACTTGTCTAACCTCATTGTTAATCGAGGGATGGTACAAATTTGAAATCGAAAAGTGGTGGTAAATATATTTGGTCTAATTTGCATATGACCTATTTACTTACACCAAAAGGAAAGTGGTTTCGGTTTATAGTAAACAATGTTTTTAAATAAAATTTATTTTGGCCCATTTAAATATGATTTTGGAAAAAGGAAAAAATTTCCTTAAGATTTGTGAATACACTTATACCATTGATATAAGTATATGGAAATGTTTTCTAAGTATTGAAGTGAAATGTTTTGCAGGAATACATATACAGTTGAGATAAGTATATTAATATTTTAAAAGTATTGAAAAGATTAGAGAAGGTTTGTGAATATATCTTTTATAAAGGAAGTTCAACATAAATAATTGAAAGGAGATTTTAGTTAATGAAAGGATTAAGTAAAGAAGCTTAGTGGTTGCTTATGGTCTTAATCATGCTTAGTTTCCTTATGAAATTAAATCTATGATTTGGTTGTTTGCTTATTTGATAGTTAAATAACCGACTGTCAAATCTTGGCTGGTTTTGACTTAGGAAGTATATATATGCCTCACGTGTTCATATGGTTTGAGATCCATCGGGAGAATTCATTTTGGTGAAATGTTTCCCGCTTTAAGGGTGAATATTTGAGATACCCATGGGACTTTTATATCGTCCTCTTATTTCTAAAAGAACTGGGATCGATTCAACAAGAAACTATTAGTTGTTGGTTCGAAGAGGCCGGGTTTAGATAAGTTATTCGAAAACCACTTCAAACTGGCATAAGCGTTCGAATTGAAGACGTCTTGAAAATGATGTAAATAGAAGATGGATTTCTTCGAAGTGTAAGGGCTACTTGCTACTAGTCCCTAAGGTGGTTACAAAAGGGATATACTAGAAGTAGTGCCTTTGGTTTGTTCATATCCTGAAAAACTTTTATGGATGAATGTTGGTATTGTATTATTGTCTGGAGGGCAGTGTTAGCATTCCAAGTGGGATTTGCCAAAAAGGTAAAACTTAGCCTTAAGCCTCACACCCGGTAATGACCAAAATAGGGGATATGACATAAGTTTATGTGGTTCGATACCATTAGTGTACGATCACCACTCGTATCTAGATCGATATTTACGAATTATGTATGTTATGGGCCTAGAAAAGTTTTTTAAATTAGCAGTCGGGGTGATGATCATATTCGGTAAAATCCAACAAAGTGGCAAGTCGGTCTTTCCACGTAGGGATTGGAAGGTTTGTAACCTTACATTTTATCTAGAGGTGTACTATGATGAGCAATACCCCAGTAGTCCTGTCAATAATGGAATCCATTTTCCAATACGTACCGCACAGACTTAGCTGTATACTAAATATGATGTTGAATGTAATTAATTTAACATTTTTTCTATGTTATATATTCAATTTCAATCAAGACATTATTATAGTATTATTAGATTTTCTAATAAAAATGATTCGGTTATCGTTAGGTAGAAACCCGTCTGTGTTTATTGTGGTGGGGTCTTTTGAGATACCTTTACTTTTTGGAAAGGTTTTATAACATATAATAATCCAAATGATTTGAATTTCTCATGCTGGTTTACCAAACTAATTTGGGTGTTATTGTCTTATAATGCTCAGATCAACCCCAAGTATATTTCCAGGTTTAGCTATGGATGTTTGGAGCTTCAGAAGACGAGTTGGATACCACCAAGGCCTATTCACGTATTTTTTTCTGCTTCTTTTCTTGTTTTATATGTACCAGCATTTGTAAGGACGGTGTGTTATAATTGTCCAGGATAATGATAGTTTAGTTTTCTCTGATTATTGTATCCATAAAGCTTTCTTATGTAAAGATCATTTGGATATTATATATTACTCATCACGATGTGAGATTCTGTTCTGTTTTTTCTTTTTTTCACCCAACGATCTATCTTTATGAAACTCAGATCCATGGCATACGAATACTGGGGATGCATTAATGTCAACTTTTAAGGGTCGAAAAGGCAGGGTGTTACAATGTGGTATAAGAGCTTAGGTTGAGCGAACACCTTGGTCTTGGACTCATTAGAGATAGTATAAATGACACTCTAGAATGAGTTTGAGTGTATATATGAGAGCATATATTTGTTATTGTAATAAAAATATTTTGTGTTGATTTATCTGTTGAGTGGTTTATGGATTCTGCTCAATATAGAAGGTTCAACTATGTCGATAGAGGTTTCAACACTTGGACAAGGCGAACCAACATACAAATTTTGATATTGGTAAATGAAATAATTATACCTAGGACTATATTTTATAATAAAAGAAAAAATTTCAAACAATTGTCATAGTTATTTATGATGTGCTCTTAGTCAGGAAATGATAATTCTTGATATTACCGTTTATGTTTGATTAGTCATCCTCGTCTAGTTTTGGAGCATTCACTATTGTTTGTAGATTTATTATTTAAACTCAACTAATTTATGAGCATTTATTGTTTTAGTTAAATTAGATTCGAACACCTAGTGAATTGAGTTTCACGGTTTAATTATAGGGTGTTTGGTAGTAATGTTGTTGTAAAGGGTTACAAAAATAAAGGATATTATTATATAATTTGGTTTATAAGATGTGTCTTATAAAATAAAAAGGACTTATGAGAATTTAAATTCGACGTTTTTGAAAAATATTTCAAATGGTTTTTGGAAAAAGTAATAATAGTATTACTTGAAAGTATTTATGAGTGTAAGTATTTTCAAAGAGAATTTTAAATAAGATACATTTTCTTTGGATAGTTTAGGAAAGAGTCTCGATTAATTTTGTGGAAATCTGAATAATCTTATAAGGGACAATCGGATGCTTGCTTAGGCGAACGTTATAGTGCACTTAGTAAATTATTCCCTTTGTCATTATACGATCGAAACAAGTTCGAATCTGAATGAACCTAAAAGCAAATAGTAATAGATATTTTGTTAAAAAATATTTTTTGTTATTAGGCCAACAAAAAAAAAATTACATTATAGGTGTCTAATAAAAGTGGACTTTAGGATTGATTTTGGATACCTGCATTCTACTCTTCGTAGCTACTTACCAGACCGGACAGGTAAAGAGGTCAAAGAGGTCGACTCAGGTTGTAGTAAGGTATTATACAATTTTAAAACATAAGTTAGATTTTATTAAATGTTTTCATAAATAAATTTGGTAAGTAAAAGGTTAGGATTTTGTGTTGGCTCGTTTCCTTCTTTGTTTATTAAGATGCAATTTCGGGATCGAAATTCTTTTGAAGAGGGAAGGATGTAATGACCCGGGATTTTATCGCTTTGATTTTGAATATTTACTTAATTCTAAATATTTTTAAAAGCTTAAATAAATTATTTTATTATTTGATAATGATATTAAACCCATTATGAATATATTTTTACAAAAATAAATAGTTCGATCAAAAATTGAAAATATGACAGGAAATCGCCTTTCAGCTTTTCAACTTTTTATCGAATGAAAGTTGTTGCACACATATGCACTTTTGTAACATACACGTACACATATAATAGGATGTCATATAGTACAAAATAAATTAAGCAAAGGTTAGTTTCTTTTCGTGTTTTTAGAAGTAACTAAAAAGTGATTTAAGAGGTGTTTGAATTTATTAATCGGTAGCTCAATTTAAAGAGAGTTTTTGTGCTTTTTTTGTGTGCTCTTTTGTATCCTATAGTGGTACTTTAGGGGCTCATGTCGGATTGTGTTTAGGACAAAATTATGTAAGGGTGGGGGAAATTTGGCTAAGGGGCAGTAGGGGTAATTTTCCACTTGCTAATTTTATAAAAGAGGGAGGGGCTTGCACTTGAATTCATTTGCTCACTTCATCCAAAGTTCTTCACCTTTTCCCTTCCTCTTCATTTAGCTATACTTCTATAAAAATCTAAAACAAGCGATTTATTTTTTGAAACCAAAGAAAATTGAATAAGTGGTAACTTTCGTGTTGGTCACTTTTTCTAATTTTTGAGAGTAGCCTTGTCAAAATCTTTTTTGTAACCCAAGTCATTTTCTATCCAAATTTATAACTTCAAAATTACCTCATCTTCCCTAAGTCATAATTTTCACAGAACAACTCTGAATCCAATGGTTCACTTTTGATACCAAATAAAATTAAATAAGAAAGAATCTTAATCTTGGTCAATTTTTAAATTCATTAAAGGAATCTTGTCAAAAACCAATAAGAAAACGACCCATTTTGGGTGGTAACAAGGAATAGGAGCAAGTTACATAAAGATTGGTCGAGAGATTAAAGTGAGATAACTCACTTTGGAATAGCTTTAAAATGATGTTACATGTTATAATAATTTTATAGTTGCTTGTTGAAGTTGTTTGTATGTTATATTATTTATATACTATTTGATATTGTTTGGTTCCCGCTTAAAACCGGATGGCATGCATAACCATTTTTCTAAGGGACTATTGTGAACACATAGATTAAGCGGAGGATTTATGGAAGAGAGTTGAAGTGTTTCATAAGAATAGGTTGCGATGAATACAATTTTAAAGATTTGAGTTTACAGAGGGATCTAACAGGATTCCTTGCAATTGCTAATTTTACATTTCATGATTATCTGTGTATATGAAATGCTTGTATTCCATAATTTTGGAAGCTTGGATATGTTGTATGTAAACATTGACATGTTGATAGGTTGAATATTTTTGGTGAAGAAAAGAAAGAGTAGCATTTTTAATTGCTAATGTAGCTCCAGAGCCTATTTACGACTTTTGAAAATGCCATTGTGATTTATGACTTTGATTTCCCATTGAAATACTTTTGTTGCTACTTAGATTTTCAAGGATGTTTTAAATGCGGCATTAGATTTCTATAATCCAATTTTATGCGACTTTGTCATTTTGATTTCTAAAAGCGTTTTGCAATGGTTTTCGAACTTGGCCTTTATTTTTAAAACCTTTTTGCAAAAGTGTTTCAAAGTGGTTTGAAATTTTTATATTTATTTAAAGTAAGTGGTTTACTTTGACAAAAGGGAAAAATTTTACATTTTCAAATTCAAGGTTGGGTTTTATTTAATGATTTACAAGTAATGTTCAATATATGAGTTTTGAACTATATTTTAAGTACTTTAAAACGTACTTTTGAAAAGTAGAATGTTTTAAAAATAGTTAAAATTTAAATTTAATTTTAAAATATTTATTTTGGCATATTTAAACAAGTGGTTTATATAAAGGAAATCTTTTCACTTTTCAAAGTCGAATTTTCTTTTAATAAATAATGGCTTTAAGTTATGATTTGAATGGAAGTTTTGAATTTAAAGTGGTTTAAAGGAGATTTGAAATTATATAAGTGATTTAAAGGATTATTTGATATAATACAGCAAGTGTTACTTCTCCGAAAAGAGGAAGCCTAACTTTCCAAATCAAACTTAGTTCCAAACAAAGACTTTCAAATGAGATTTTATATGGAAGTTTTAAAGTGTATTACAAGAGTTTTAAGTGAAATCTTAAAGAGGAAAGAAGTCATGGATTACAACACCTTTGTTATAGTAAATGTCTTTGGAAAGTAGGAAGAGACTATGGACTATAACATTTTTGTTATAGCACATAGTTTCAAGAAAGTGGAACGGAGTTTGATTATAATATTTTGTTTATATTAAATAGTATACGGAATTTATGAAGTCTTATACTCGACATTAAGCTTTGAGATGGAGAAACTTCTGTATATCCTAAAAGATAAGAATGTTTTCGAGTTAAGGTTTGAGAGGTAATAATGCCCCAACTTCAACAACTTCATCATTAACCAAAAGATAGCTTAAGTTTGAAATCAAAGATTGATGTTAAGTATATGAAGTATTATTTTCCTATATGAACTCGGTTACATATAAGAAATAAGTAATCCTATGCTTGGCACTAAAAGCCAATGAATAGATGCATACTTTATCCATGAGATTCATATTCCAAGTGATTGACTAAAGAAAGGTTAGAGCAACCTGCACCCTGACTTATCTAGCTTCGTTTCTGGGCGAGAAATATGAGTAAGTCAAAATATCACAAGTGTGACAAGAGAATGAGATTTGTTTTCTATAAATAATTATTTTGAAAATTATAGTGATATGAAAAGCAATCTTTCATACTTAACATCAAACTCCGAGATAAGGAAACTCGATTCTATCTGTGAGAATTAAGAATGAATGTTGAGGCAAGGATTCTCTAACTTATCCGACTTCATTGTTAATCGAGTGATAGGACAAGTTTGAAAACAGAAAGTGGTGTTAAGTATATATGGCCTAATTTCCATACAATCCATTTACTTACACCTAAAGGATAGTGGTTTGGGTTTATAGTAAATAATGTTTTTAAGTGACATTTGTTTTGGCCCATTTGAATATGACTTTGGAAAAAGGAAAATCCTCCTTAAGATTTGTGAATATACTCATACCATTGATATAAGTATATGGAGATGTTTTCTGAGTATGGAAGAGAAATGTTTTATGGGTATACTTATACAGTTAAGATAAGTATATTAATATTTTTCGAATATTGAAAAGAGTAAAGAGCGTTTATGAATATATCTTTTGTAAAGGAACTTTAATACAGATAATTGAAAGGGGATTTTAATTAATGAAATGATTAATTGAAGAGGCTTAGTGGTTGCTCATAGGCTAATCTTTCTTTGTTTTCATATGAAATTAAATCTATGATTTGGTTATTTGCTTATTTGATAGTTAAATAATCGAGTATCAAATCTTGGCCGGTTTTGACTTAGGAAGTATATATCAGCCTCACGTGTTCATACGGTTTGAGGTCCTTAGGGGAACTCATTCTAGTGAAACATATCACACTTTAAAATTGGATATTCGAGATCCCCTTGGGACTCATATAATGTCAACTTACTTATGAAAGAACCGAGATTGAGTCAACCGAAAACTATCAATTATTGGTTCAAAAAGACTGAGATTTGGATAAGTTATCCAAAAAACACTTCGAAGTGGCATAACCCTTTGAATTGAAGACTTCTTGAAGATGATGGAAATCGAATATGGAGTTCTTTGAAGTGCAAGGGCTACTTGCTACTAATAGTAAGGGTGATTCCAAAAGGGATATTGTAGAAGTAATGCCTTCGGTTTGTTCATATACTGAACAACTTTATAAATGAATGTTGGAATGGTATTATTGCCCGAAGGAAAGTGTTAGCATTCCAAGTGGTCTTTTCTCAAAAGATAAAATGTAGCCTCAAGCCTTACACTTGATAATGACTAAAACATGGGAATGTCTCATGGTTATGTGGTTCGCTACCATTAGGGTATGGTAAACACTTGTATGTAGATCGATATTTACGGATTATGTATGTTGTAGGCCCAGAAGCTGTTGTCAAGTTGGCAGCCGAAATAGCAATCTTATTTGGTACTATCTAGTAGAGGAGTAGACCGGTATTGCCATGTAGGGGTTGCAAGGTTTGTAACCACTGTACATTTGATCTAGAGTTATATTGTGATGGGCAGTACCCCGGAAGCCCTGTCATCAAGGGAATCCAGTTTCCAATACGTGCATTGCAGACTTAGTTGTATACTAAATATGTTTTTAATGTAATATATGTAAACATTTCGACTATGTTATAAATTTATTTTCAACCATAGACATTATTATAATACCACTGAATTTTCGAATAAAAATGGTTTGGTTATCATAAGGTAAAAAACTCGTTCGTGCTTATTTGTGACATGGTCTTATGAGATATCTTTATTTTTAAAAGGTTTTATAACTTATAATAATCCAAATTATGATAGTTTAGTTTGCTCTAATTATTGTATCCATACATTTTTCTTGTGAAAAAATCATTTGGATATTATACATTACTCGTAAACATATGAGATATTGTTCTGTCTTTTCTTTCACCCGAACAATCTGTCCTTCTAGCATTTGGATGCTCCATATGTGAATAACAGGGATGTATAGCGTCGACTTTTGAGGATCAAAAAGGCGGGTCGTTACAGAATTAATTAAAGGCAAAGAGAGGGATACTATAACTTGCTGTATCAATCAAAAATTAAGGCCAATGCCTTACAGTGGATCAAATAAGAAAGCATTTAAATGCATAGAAATTAGAGGTTGTATATACACTTTGAAAACCTAATCTTAGAAGCTTTGCAATCAATTTAATATAATTAGCTTTCATCGATAGTTGATACACTGTTGAAGACAAAGTAAATAATGTCTAAAAGTGATAATTGGAAAGGTAAGTCTACTTAATGTTAAAACAAAACAAAGTAAAAAGAAGAAAGGAATCAGAAATATAGTAATAGATCTGTAGAAAATTAGGTGTAGCTTAGTAGCCATAAAAAAGGGGTAAAATAATTAGGGCAAAACTTATAGGAAGTTGACAAAATTTGCTTTGGTGAGATATTCGACCTGTAAGTAAACATGAGGAATATAATTGAAAATTAGCTTGATAAACATAAGGAGAATTGTGAGTATTCAAACTCTGGATAATTTTCTATTATTTAATTAGGAATGAATGATTAGAATAAAAATGAAAGCATACGAAGAGGAAAATAAACGGAGCAATGGAAATAGAAGTGGAATGGACAACTGCTATGGCGGTTAAAACTTGGAAATTGATTAAATGAATTAGAGGGGGTAAATGGAAATAAATTCTAAAATCGCTAAGAGATTAGTATATGACATGAGATTGAATGAGAAAGAAGAATTAAAATAGTGAGGTATTTAGCTTTATATATAAGAAATAGATGATATAATAGATAGTTATGTCACATTTGTAATACTTGCCATATTAGCATTATAAATGCAGACATATTATAAATCAAAAAATAAACTGAAGTAAAATAAAAATAAAATAACAATGGATTCAAATCTTAGTAAACGCAAATCATACTACACAAACACTAATGTTTTAATTGAATTACAATTAAAAAATGGATGTTTTAATATAATGTAATCAAATTAAAACTAAAACACCAAACTCTTTTATTAAATTAACTAAATATTTTTTAGTGTAATAATAAATTATATAAGTAAACACAAAATGTGATCTAGCATAATTTAATTAAAGGATTTATTTTTGGAATTTCCCTTTTTGACTCTGTTGTCGATAAAACTGATCCAACATTAACATATTTATTCTGTATCCAAATTCATTTAAAACATTTATGAAGAAAAATTCTCGTCTCTAAAACACAAATTCAAGCTCATTACTCAAGCCTTAACCAATATTTGGGTATTTAACATGATTTCTAGCATATTTAGTGGTTATTTATCCACCCCACTCACAAATGTGTAGAAATCCAAACTTCATGAGACCCACTTTGAAGCTCTCCATTGATTTCTAAAATCTTACTCTAGACTTCTCCGTAATATAAACTTAAAGAGATAGATTTTTAATGAATCCTTCAACTTGAATTTGTTTTTATTTCACAATTTTTAGAGAAAAGATAAAGAAGTTATATGATTTTGGTTTTGAAAACATACTCTACTTCCTTAAGAAAAGATGAAGAAGAGGAAGAGAATGTGAAATGAACCAGAATCATCTTTTCTTATTTGAACAAACTTTATATTTTCTCCATGGATTACTGCCACTAATGCATTGTAATAGGTTGCAAGTATCAATTCATTAATCTTTAAATGTTCCTTTGTTAAGTCATTAGTTCGCTTAACTCGATTAAAATGATTAATTATTTTTATTACTAAGCATAAATATGTGGATCATTACAGAAATCGTTTTCTTTTATCATTCACTTACACAAGCACTCTAGATAGTAAATTTTAACGCAAGTCTGCAAGAAAATATTGAATGAATTTGGACCACCTCGATCACTTTAAAAGCAGAAATAATGTGTCATCTTATAAATCCAACTGTCAAATTTTAATCCACTGACTAGTATTAATTATTATTATCTTTCTTCACATTTAACGTATCATAAATATTAATTATTAAGAAAATTCATAACCGAAATAAGATTTTAGGAGTCAGATTTATAGGATCCTTCTCTAGTTTTTGTTTTTCTCCTTCAGTCCCAAGGTAAATGAGACTAAATGTTCCCCTATCGTATTTTATTCAAGACATTATGAAGTTTGTGCATATATAACCATACTTACAAATAAGACAATAACTGTAACTAATTCACTTTTAGATTTACAACTAGCCACACTAATTATAAATTAATATACCTTTTAACTTATTTAACGCATGCTCATTTATTTGGTCTACTTTACAATTTGTGTAGATTAATCTAGAAGTTTATAGGGAATTGTACTTTTATTGGATCTTGTCACATATTAATTTTCTCCTAAGCTATCAAGTTCATTTTTTCAAAATATGTCCAATCCTAAAGGAAATTATTGTATCATCATATTCATTATATTTGTAGGAATATATGTTACAAATTTTGTTATTTCGGATCTCATTAGCATCATTATTTATAGATTATTGGTTTGTTTGGAGCACTGGATTATCTGATTAAAAAAATTCTTCCACTAGTGGCCTGATTGCAATTAATTCTTTTGAAGATTAATTACTTTTTCAAAATCTCACATTGTTCAACGGTATGCATGCACCACATTAACTATTGTTTCTTTTCTTAAATAATTGATCGTGCAAATTTACAATAATAGTACCAATGAGTAGAGCAAGAGAATTAAGCAGAACTAATTTTCATGATATTGTAATTTAAGATAGTGATATCATTCGAGTAGCATCTATTTAGTAAATGATATCTATCATTCTTATTTATCCACATGCTAAATTCCTACCAGTGTAAGAAACTATATGTTAGTGTAATTAGCGCAATAGTCGGAATGTAATGAATGAAATGTCAAAGCTCTCTCATATCATCATAATTTCTTACTACAATATGCTAGCTCTATAAATAATACATGTAAAACATCATAGCCATGAACAAATGCAGCAAGATGTGTTGTGGAAGCTACTGTGTTATCAAACATAAATACATGAGCATGTCAATTCACATATCGAATATTCATTACGTAGGTAGCAATTTGGTAGAAGAAAAGAAGTAAGGAATATAAAGAAATAAACATGGTTAATTTATGCCCATAAAAATCAATCAAGATGTCTTCAATGATGTCCTTTTTACAAGATTCAAGCTATATCTATGCACTTCAATGTATATAACTTGTACGGATCATCATGTTATTTAACCTGAAAATATCCATTCTTATTCTTTCTTTTTTTTGAAAACCCAGGAGAACCCGACAGGCCGGTAAACTCTTGAGGAGGGTACAGTAAAGCCGTCCGCTGATCCAAGCCCCCATACTTCCGGGTAAATTTACATAGGATAGGGAAGCGCTAGGTAGAAATCGAACTTGGGTCTTTTTACGAGAACCCAAGTCTCATTTCCACTGCGCTGCACCCGTGGACATTCTTATTCATTTTTATACATGAATCATTCTATATGCTAGATTTTGGTGATACAATATTTCATATTTAAGTAGATTTTGGTTATATTTGAGTGAATGTGGAATTGTGACTCAAATACATTGCATCTTTTATAGATTTTATGGATTTGGTAGAGTGATTAGTTGCCTCTTTTATTGCATTAAAGAAGGCAACAAATTATCTACATGGAAAGAATTTATTTTAAAAGATGGAAATAACCAAATGTTCACTAGTGAAGGAATTTTGTCAAGGCTAATATAAGTATGCATGTATAGGGTTCATTATATGTATGGGGAAAAGTGCATTTTGTTGGCTTTTAGGGATTGAGATTTCTTCTCAATTTTAAGGCCCCCTTTGTAATATTTTCGATGAATTAATAAAGGTTTCTGATTGGAGTAATTTATATGTTTGTTTTTCTTCACTTCTTATCTCTTCTAAAATCTAATTATGTAGGGATTCTAGAATAACCCTAACAGTTGGTATCAGAGCCTACTAAACGAATTTTTTAAAGAGAGTTTGGTCATGGAGAAGATAAGTGTAGAAAAACATAATAGGAGATATTGGGGGTAAAGGAATGCAAAGATAGAGGATTTTCTATACCTCAATGATCTTCACCAGTCATTTGGAGAATAAAGGGAAAAACCCTAGTAATGTATCTGAGGTAAAATGGGAAACTTTGGATAGGAAAGCAGCAGTGGCTATTTGTTATTTTCTGGAGAACACGGTGTTTCAAAATATTGCTAATGAAACAACTGCTTTTGGAACTTCGAACAAATTGGAAGGAATTTATGCACAGAACTCTGCAACCGATAAGGCTCTTCTTATGAGAAAGTTAGCGAATTTGAAGCTTAAGGATGATGGGTCTATTGGAGACCATCTTAATGATTTTCAAGCAATTTTGAACTAATTGGTGGCCGTGAATTAAATGGTGGACGATGAAAACCAAGCCTTAATGTTGATGAGTTCATTGCTGGAGAGTTGGATTAAACAACTCAAATTTGGATGGAGTTGCTTCAATGGGTTCAGTGGTTAGTAGACTGCTTAATGAGGAGATGTGGTGGTGAACCTAATGGAAGGAAAGGTTAATGAGAAAAGGGAAGTGTAAGTCTGATTGAAGAGGTCTATCTTGCAAGGAGGGATAACCATCCAAATATGAAAAGGTAATCAAATCGGCCGAACATGGAAAGGGCTTTCATCTGCTATTACTATGAAAACACGGTCATCCATTAAGATTTTGTTACAAGCTTAAAAAAACAAGGAGAGGATGAAGGAATTGGAAGAATACTAAAAGAAACAAAAAGATAACAACGCTAGTAAGATGCATTTTGGTGAAGAATTTGATAACAACGTCCTATGTGCAAAATAAAGACAAAAGAAAAAATTGGATGCTTGATTCAAGTGCTTATTTCCATATATGCAATCAAAGGGAATCATTTATTTATTATGAAGATCTAGAGGATAAGGTGGAATCTGCTAATGGTGGGGATCTGGATGTTAAGTGCATAGGTTCGATTAGATTGAAGATGCGTGACAGAAGGGTGGTAAAGCTTATAGGATTTAGGCATATCCAAAAAATTACAAAAAATCTTATTTCAGTAGAGCAGTTGGAGGTAAAAAGCTGCAACTTTTCAACTTGAGGTAGAGTCACAAGAGTTTGGAAGGATACTAGGGAGGTGCTATAAGCAAAAAGAGGAAGCAACAAAGTGTATAGATTGCTTGGAAAAACTTTGGAGAATGGGAAATTTTATCAAAGTTGTGTTGGAGAAACAAATTTGTATGAATCAAGATGGAGCATGCAACAGAAAACCATAAAGTCTGCATGGAGACCTTTGTGATATTACAAACATTTCTGATTTATTAATGATATACATGTTCAATCAAAGGGGCATGCATATTTAGGTGGTCTGGAGGTTAATAGAGTTTTCTTTGATACAATATTCCATATTTAAATAAATTTTGGAGATATTTGAGTGAAGGTAGAATTGTGACTCAAATACATTGCCGCTTTTATAGATTTTGTTGTTTTGGTTGAGTGATTAGTTCCCTCTTTTATTACATTAAAGAATACACCAAATTATCTATATGTGAAGGGTTTATTTTAAAAGTTGGAAGTAATAAAACATTGATTAATGAAGACATTTTGTTAAGGATATTACAAACAGAATTGTATAAGGTTCATTATATGTGTGTAGAGAAAAGTGTATTTTGTTGATTTTTGAAGATTGAGATTTCTTCTTAATTTTAATGCTCTCTTTGTAATAGTTTGGGTGAATTAGTAAAGTTTTTTGTCTGGAGGAATTTGTGTGTTATTTTTTCTTCACTTCTTATCCTTTCTAAAATCTAATTGCGTAGGGATCTTAGGAAAAATGCTAACATAGTATGTTTTATAAATTATAGAATATTCATTCATGAATTAGGTGTTTTGTGAATATTATGTGTTAAAAAAATTACTTTTTTACATGAACTAACAAAAATATAAATAAAAATTGACCATTTTGTATTACAAATTTGGAACTTGAAGTTGTAATTTTCATAATTTTGTTTTAATCAATTTATAAATCATAACTTCTATAGTGTGCATTCCACAAGATCCAAGACTTGTCCATATGATTTTAGAATTAGCAATTTTCAAATAGGTACAAGAACAACTCTATATTATACCAATTTAATAGCACCTATTTGTTTACAATCTTTTATAGGATTTGACTGGTTTTTATTTGAACGACTCGGTTTGAATGTCCATTTAAATTTGGTAAATGTCATTTTTTTTCTTTTCTGTGATAATTCATAAAAATCAAAGCCTACATGTATTATAGAATGATACTCTTGCATTTCCAATGCATCATAGGCGCCTTCCAGGATTAGTTTTAGATCTATCCTAAATCTTTGTAGTTGTTTAAAATCATTTTGTAGAAGTTGGAAAAATGGATAAATACTCTCAAATTACATGTTTACATGTTTGAAAATGATATATCTCCTAGCTTTTTTCCAATTCATAGTAGTATACTAATATCCACATGGTATTTTCGTAATTAAATGATGGATCTACCCAAATTTAAATGTGTACATTGTTGAAATCATGTTCGCACGTCCCTACGTGGGGGCAACATATGAGTTTTGCCAACACCTTTTAACAAAAGGAACCCCTTGCTGTTACATGCGACCAAACTCATATATATACCACTCTACCTCCATTATTTTTCACGATTGGGACTACTCTTCTTTTAATGTGCATTCATTACCCACACACAATGCGACACACCCCAACAGATCTCCATCTTGGCTCGCATCCACCCATTCTTCTTCTAATACGCCAACTCGATGCATGCATCATATTAAGACTTTGTTCCCATGTCATTCTACCAGATCCAACGTATCATGATCTAGCTCCACCTTAAGTCTGACTACTTAAGCCTATACAGCTAGCCACCATGATTTACAGATCTCTTGCACATTTTCCATTGTCCTAAGTGTTACCGTCGGCTCTGATACCATATTGAAATCACGTCCACACTCCCTCCGTGGAAGGGACGTATGAGTTTGGCCAACATATTTTAACAAAAGAAATCCCTTGTTGTTACATGCAACCAAACTCGTATATATACCACTCCACCCCTATTATTTTTCACGATGTGGGACTATTCTTCTTTTAATGTGTGCCCATTACTCACGCACAATGCAAGACACTCCAACATACATTAGCTTTGCACTATGAGTCCTTACAATATAATGGAATTCATTGTGGTCACCCACTTTCTAAAGCAAGATTATAGTAATATTTTGTTTCCAAAAATAACAAATAGTGTGAAGATGAAATAGGTTCCTTTATCAACCGCTGATTATACATAATCTATTATGTTCCATAAATAATACTCATGATTACTGAAATCTTTTTTTGCCGATAGTTAATGATGCATTAATTTTAACCTATATTATTTTAATTTTGTTAAACATTAGGAATGAACAATTTTAATTTTTGTTACATGCCAAAAATCATTTTATCCTTGCTCTTTTCATATATTTTTTTCTTTTATTGAATTTTTGTTCCAGCTGCAATTTACAGTTTAGGTATGTTTTCTTTTATTTTTACTTCTTTTAATTATCTACTTCTATCAAATTTCTTTTCTCTCATTTATAAAACACTTATTTTGTGCAAAACATAGTGTGAAATTAAAGCAATCTTTTCCCATAGTAATCCCATATTGTCCATTTTGTTTTTCAGGTACAATTATGTTTTCCCCTATGTTTGTGCTTTCATTAGTGTGTCAAGTACTCATTTAGTTAAGAATGTGAGTACTTTATATTTCTACACATCAAATAGATTGTCTACATGGTACATTTTATTTATAATATTAATCTCCTATCTTGAGCAAGTCATTAGTCACTACATGACTAATCTTTTTCCACATATGCATTTTAACTTGGCATTAATAATCATCTAGAACTAGGATGATGTAAACTACAATTTATGCTTTAGCGATTGTGCATGTGTATTATAAATTACACCATAAGTTAAGGCTTCATAGTTAACGATACGACATATGAATTATTTGCTTTAAGGAAAGTTTATCTTTTAAGATTTTATTGTCCAACAACAATCAAAAATTAAAACTAATGAAATTTGCGTACAACCTTGGCAATAGAATCAAGATTAATTGAGGATGAAGGTTGCATATTGATTTGATAATTATCCCCATAAGATAATTTATTTGCTTCATTACTTATGGAAACTTCCACATTCTCTGATATTAGAATGCATATTTTTTTATCAGCCACATTCTACCGAATACTAATATCAATTTCAAACACAAAGCATAAATGTTCAATATCTTAAAGACGGTCTTCATAATTACCATTATGAACTGTAGGCTATGCGATACTGGTACATGTATTAATCATTTTTCGTACTTCATACTACCTCAAGCAAATATTAAGGTTTCTCATGAGTACATGAAAATTTTGAAATATGTTCGTATCCGTATTTGAAATACGTATCTGATATTCGAAAAACGGATACAGATGTGGATATGGCCGTATATGTAACGACCCACCAATTCGTACAGTTCAAGCTGATAATAAACTACACATGTCCAATGCAAATCAAATAGAAAGACAGATAGTTATGGGAAAAAAAGAGGAAAGAAGTAGAGAAGAAGAGAAGAAAGAAAAGAAAATTAAAACAATACGAAATCTCATAATCGCAAGGGAATAATATATAACATAATATCAACATCCTTACAAGGAGAAACTATCATATACAAACATCCATCAGAGTACAATAACAATAACAATCACAATCACAATCATCAGCCTGGACAGTTAAAACAACTTATCCTCACAATTGCGATGATTCCAACAACAAACTACGGAAATAAAACATATACGTAAATATGACTTGAAGACCTCAAGATGTCTTCAATGATGTCCTTTTTACAAGATTCAAGCTATATCTATGCACTTCAATGTATATAACTTGTACGGATCATCATGTTATTTAACCTGAAAATATCCATTCTTATTCTTTCTTTTTTTTGAAAACCCAGGAGAACCCGACAGGCCGGTAAACTCTTGAGGAGGGTACAGTAAAGCCGTCCGCTGATCCAAGCCCCCATACTTCCGGGTAAATTTACATAGGATAGGGAAGCGCTAGGTAGAAATCGAACTTGGGTCTTTTTACGAGAACCCAAGTCTCATTTCCACTGCGCTGCACCCGTGGACATTCTTATTCATTTTTATACATGAATCATTCTATATGCTAGATTTTGGTGATACAATATTTCATATTTAAGTAGATTTTGGTTATATTTGAGTGAATGTGGAATTGTGACTCAAATACATTGCATCTTTTATAGATTTTATGGATTTGGTAGAGTGATTAGTTGCCTCTTTTATTGCATTAAAGAAGGCAACAAATTATCTACATGGAAAGAATTTATTTTAAAAGATGGAAATAACCAAATGTTCACTAGTGAAGGAATTTTGTCAAGGCTAATATAAGTATGCATGTATAGGGTTCATTATATGTATGGGGAAAAGTGCATTTTGTTGGCTTTTAGGGATTGAGATTTCTTCTCAATTTTAAGGCCCCCTTTGTAATATTTTCGATGAATTAATAAAGGTTTCTGATTGGAGTAATTTATATGTTTGTTTTTCTTCACTTCTTATCTCTTCTAAAATCTAATTATGTAGGGATTCTAGAATAACCCTAACAGTTGGTATCAGAGCCTACTAAACGAATTTTTTAAAGAGAGTTTGGTCATGGAGAAGATAAGTGTAGAAAAACATAATAGGAGATATTGGGGGTAAAGGAATGCAAAGATAGAGGATTTTCTATACCTCAATGATCTTCACCAGTCATTTGGAGAATAAAGGGAAAAACCCTAGTAATGTATCTGAGGTAAAATGGGAAACTTTGGATAGGAAAGCAGCAGTGGCTATTTGTTATTTTCTGGAGAACACGGTGTTTCAAAATATTGCTAATGAAACAACTGCTTTTGGAACTTCGAACAAATTGGAAGGAATTTATGCACAGAACTCTGCAACCGATAAGGCTCTTCTTATGAGAAAGTTAGCGAATTTGAAGCTTAAGGATGATGGGTCTATTGGAGACCATCTTAATGATTTTCAAGCAATTTTGAACTAATTGGTGGCCGTGAATTAAATGGTGGACGATGAAAACCAAGCCTTAATGTTGATGAGTTCATTGCTGGAGAGTTGGATTAAACAACTCAAATTTGGATGGAGTTGCTTCAATGGGTTCAGTGGTTAGTAGACTGCTTAATGAGGAGATGTGGTGGTGAACCTAATGGAAGGAAAGGTTAATGAGAAAAGGGAAGTGTAAGTCTGATTGAAGAGGTCTATCTTGCAAGGAGGGATAACCATCCAAATATGAAAAGGTAATCAAATCGGCCGAACATGGAAAGGGCTTTCATCTGCTATTACTATGAAAACACGGTCATCCATTAAGATTTTGTTACAAGCTTAAAAAAACAAGGAGAGGATGAAGGAATTGGAAGAATACTAAAAGAAACAAAAAGATAACAACGCTAGTAAGATGCATTTTGGTGAAGAATTTGATAACAACGTCCTATGTGCAAAATAAAGACAAAAGAAAAAATTGGATGCTTGATTCAAGTGCTTATTTCCATATATGCAATCAAAGGGAATCATTTATTTATTATGAAGATCTAGAGGATAAGGTGGAATCTGCTAATGGTGGGGATCTGGATGTTAAGTGCATAGGTTCGATTAGATTGAAGATGCGTGACAGAAGGGTGGTAAAGCTTATAGGATTTAGGCATATCCAAAAAATTACAAAAAATCTTATTTCAGTAGAGCAGTTGGAGGTAAAAAGCTGCAACTTTTCAACTTGAGGTAGAGTCACAAGAGTTTGGAAGGATACTAGGGAGGTGCTATAAGCAAAAAGAGGAAGCAACAAAGTGTATAGATTGCTTGGAAAAACTTTGGAGAATGGGAAATTTTATCAAAGTTGTGTTGGAGAAACAAATTTGTATGAATCAAGATGGAGCATGCAACAGAAAACCATAAAGTCTGCATGGAGACCTTTGTGATATTACAAACATTTCTGATTTATTAATGATATACATGTTCAATCAAAGGGGCATGCATATTTAGGTGGTCTGGAGGTTAATAGAGTTTTCTTTGATACAATATTCCATATTTAAATAAATTTTGGAGATATTTGAGTGAAGGTAGAATTGTGACTCAAATACATTGCCGCTTTTATAGATTTTGTTGTTTTGGTTGAGTGATTAGTTCCCTCTTTTATTACATTAAAGAATACACCAAATTATCTATATGTGAAGGGTTTATTTTAAAAGTTGGAAGTAATAAAACATTGATTAATGAAGACATTTTGTTAAGGATATTACAAACAGAATTGTATAAGGTTCATTATATGTGTGTAGAGAAAAGTGTATTTTGTTGATTTTTGAAGATTGAGATTTCTTCTTAATTTTAATGCTCTCTTTGTAATAGTTTGGGTGAATTAGTAAAGTTTTTTGTCTGGAGGAATTTGTGTGTTATTTTTTCTTCACTTCTTATCCTTTCTAAAATCTAATTGCGTAGGGATCTTAGGAAAAATGCTAACATAGTATGTTTTATAAATTATAGAATATTCATTCATGAATTAGGTGTTTTGTGAATATTATGTGTTAAAAAAATTACTTTTTTACATGAACTAACAAAAATATAAATAAAAATTGACCATTTTGTATTACAAATTTGGAACTTGAAGTTGTAATTTTCATAATTTTGTTTTAATCAATTTATAAATCATAACTTCTATAGTGTGCATTCCACAAGATCCAAGACTTGTCCATATGATTTTAGAATTAGCAATTTTCAAATAGGTACAAGAACAACTCTATATTATACCAATTTAATAGCACCTATTTGTTTACAATCTTTTATAGGATTTGACTGGTTTTTATTTGAACGACTCGGTTTGAATGTCCATTTAAATTTGGTAAATGTCATTTTTTTTCTTTTCTGTGATAATTCATAAAAATCAAAGCCTACATGTATTATAGAATGATACTCTTGCATTTCCAATGCATCATAGGCGCCTTCCAGGATTAGTTTTAGATCTATCCTAAATCTTTGTAGTTGTTTAAAATCATTTTGTAGAAGTTGGAAAAATGGATAAATACTCTCAAATTACATGTTTACATGTTTGAAAATGATATATCTCCTAGCTTTTTTCCAATTCATAGTAGTATACTAATATCCACATGGTATTTTCGTAATTAAATGATGGATCTACCCAAATTTAAATGTGTACATTGTTGAAATCATGTTCGCACGTCCCTACGTGGGGGCAACATATGAGTTTTGCCAACACCTTTTAACAAAAGGAACCCCTTGCTGTTACATGCGACCAAACTCATATATATACCACTCTACCTCCATTATTTTTCACGATTGGGACTACTCTTCTTTTAATGTGCATTCATTACCCACACACAATGCGACACACCCCAACAGATCTCCATCTTGGCTCGCATCCACCCATTCTTCTTCTAATACGCCAACTCGATGCATGCATCATATTAAGACTTTGTTCCCATGTCATTCTACCAGATCCAACGTATCATGATCTAGCTCCACCTTAAGTCTGACTACTTAAGCCTATACAGCTAGCCACCATGATTTACAGATCTCTTGCACATTTTCCATTGTCCTAAGTGTTACCGTCGGCTCTGATACCATATTGAAATCACGTCCACACTCCCTCCGTGGAAGGGACGTATGAGTTTGGCCAACATATTTTAACAAAAGAAATCCCTTGTTGTTACATGCAACCAAACTCGTATATATACCACTCCACCCCTATTATTTTTCACGATGTGGGACTATTCTTCTTTTAATGTGTGCCCATTACTCACGCACAATGCAAGACACTCCAACATACATTAGCTTTGCACTATGAGTCCTTACAATATAATGGAATTCATTGTGGTCACCCACTTTCTAAAGCAAGATTATAGTAATATTTTGTTTCCAAAAATAACAAATAGTGTGAAGATGAAATAGGTTCCTTTATCAACCGCTGATTATACATAATCTATTATGTTCCATAAATAATACTCATGATTACTGAAATCTTTTTTTGCCGATAGTTAATGATGCATTAATTTTAACCTATATTATTTTAATTTTGTTAAACATTAGGAATGAACAATTTTAATTTTTGTTACATGCCAAAAATCATTTTATCCTTGCTCTTTTCATATATTTTTTTCTTTTATTGAATTTTTGTTCCAGCTGCAATTTACAGTTTAGGTATGTTTTCTTTTATTTTTACTTCTTTTAATTATCTACTTCTATCAAATTTCTTTTCTCTCATTTATAAAACACTTATTTTGTGCAAAACATAGTGTGAAATTAAAGCAATCTTTTCCCATAGTAATCCCATATTGTCCATTTTGTTTTTCAGGTACAATTATGTTTTCCCCTATGTTTGTGCTTTCATTAGTGTGTCAAGTACTCATTTAGTTAAGAATGTGAGTACTTTATATTTCTACACATCAAATAGATTGTCTACATGGTACATTTTATTTATAATATTAATCTCCTATCTTGAGCAAGTCATTAGTCACTACATGACTAATCTTTTTCCACATATGCATTTTAACTTGGCATTAATAATCATCTAGAACTAGGATGATGTAAACTACAATTTATGCTTTAGCGATTGTGCATGTGTATTATAAATTACACCATAAGTTAAGGCTTCATAGTTAACGATACGACATATGAATTATTTGCTTTAAGGAAAGTTTATCTTTTAAGATTTTATTGTCCAACAACAATCAAAAATTAAAACTAATGAAATTTGCGTACAACCTTGGCAATAGAATCAAGATTAATTGAGGATGAAGGTTGCATATTGATTTGATAATTATCCCCATAAGATAATTTATTTGCTTCATTACTTATGGAAACTTCCACATTCTCTGATATTAGAATGCATATTTTTTTATCAGCCACATTCTACCGAATACTAATATCAATTTCAAACACAAAGCATAAATGTTCAATATCTTAAAGACGGTCTTCATAATTACCATTATGAACTGTAGGCTATGCGATACTGGTACATGTATTAATCATTTTTCGTACTTCATACTACCTCAAGCAAATATTAAGGTTTCTCATGAGTACATGAAAATTTTGAAATATGTTCGTATCCGTATTTGAAATACGTATCTGATATTCGAAAAACGGATACAGATGTGGATATGGCCGTATATGTAACGACCCACCAATTCGTACAGTTCAAGCTGATAATAAACTACACATGTCCAATGCAAATCAAATAGAAAGACAGATAGTTATGGGAAAAAAAGAGGAAAGAAGTAGAGAAGAAGAGAAGAAAGAAAAGAAAATTAAAACAATACGAAATCTCATAATCGCAAGGGAATAATATATAACATAATATCAACATCCTTACAAGGAGAAACTATCATATACAAACATCCATCAGAGTACAATAACAATAACAATCACAATCACAATCATCAGCCTGGACAGTTAAAACAACTTATCCTCACAATTGCGATGATTCCAACAACAAACTACGGAAATAAAACATATACGTAAATATGACTTGAAGACCTCTAATTGGTCTCCTGAGCTCCAATGCATCCAAAGAAATCTGTAAATATGCTTGGTCCGACCCCGAGCATTCTAAAAGAATAACACCCAAATCAGTCTAGAAACCAGCGTGAGAAAACACACCCAACTAGATTTTTAAGTTATAAAATCCTTTGAAATTAAAAGTATCTCGTAAGACCACGGTATACATAAACACGAACGGATTTTTACCTTACGATAACCAAAACATTCTATATGAAATTCTCTGATATTATCATAGTGTCTAGATACAAATACTTATTAATCTTAGCCGAAGTTGTTACATTAATTAAATTCCAGCATATAGGTATACAACTAAAACTGTAAAGGCTTGTATTGGAGAACGCATTCCATACAATGATTGGGCTACTAGGGAACCGTCTGTCATGGTGCAACTCTGGATAAAATAACACCAAGGACCTCGCATGGATCCCTGCCAACACAGAACCGGCCTACCCCTTAGTGCATGGTACCAAATATGATCACCCCTCCGTTAATATGCCCAGAAGCATATAAATGAGATATAATAGCGACTCTAGATAGGGATGGTCATACCCTACTTGAGAGCGACTCACTTAGCCCTGCAGCATTTTCCATGTTTTAGTCATTCCCGGTTGATGAGGTTTGAGGCTACATTTTACCTTTTATATATCACTCCCCACTTGGAATACTAACACTACCCTCTATGCAATATCAGCATTCATCCATATAATTTCATTCTGGGACTGAACGAAACACTTAAGAGCTCCGTCTCTAACTCCATTATTTTCAAGATGTCTCCACTTGGAATGCTTTCGTTGGATCGAAGTGGTTTTTGGATAACATACCCGATCCCGGTCTCTTCAAAACAACTTTCGATAATTTTCGATACTTAACCCCGGTTCTTTAGGAAATAAGTAGTCAAAGATCAGATCGGAGATCACCTCCTAACCACTAGTGGATAGATTTCCTTATCATTGTCCTAAAAGAATGAAATGAGGTTTATATGCAAAGCACTACATCATCGAAATTGACTGTGTCATATAACTCACGTATTTCTCCTAGATATTTCCAAAGTAACGTTTTGGGTCCAATTTCGATAATCGGTTATTTAATTATCAAATAACAAACATTTAATTAGAAATTTAATTCCATAGGGAAAAACAACATTAGTTAAGCAACAAGCAACAACAAGCCTCTATTAACTAATATTTTATTAATTTAATTCACTTTGCAATACTTGAATCAAAAATATCCATATACTTATTTCAATGATATAAGTATATTCACCAACAATTTGAATGATTACCCTTTTATTCAATTCAAAAACCATTTATAAACCTTATTATAACCCAAAAACCATTTATAAAACTCCTTTTATAAATTTCTAAACCCATTTTTTAAATTTCCTTTTTAAACATTTAAGGCCATTTATAAAATTCCATTTATAAATCTTAGTTACAATTGTAATTAAATTCCAATCACTACCTTTAAACACTACTATATACTAGTAACATCATAAAATCAAAAAATACTAAATTTAAAACATCGTAAAATAATAATTTATAAATTTAAAAACAGTCTTAAATAAACAATAATAATTTATCTTCAACATTTTTATAAATAATAATAATAAATTTCCAAACTTCGCTGATAATAATTAAAAACTAATTTTAAAATCATATTAATATTTTTAAATAATTAACCTTTTAAAACATTCAAAATTTTGATAAACAACTTCTAAACAATATTACTAAATAAACAGCCTTTAAAATATAAATATATTTTCTTGATAAAAATCCATACTTAACTCAACATAATCGTTTCCATATTTATAAACTATGTTTATAATTCCCTTCTCATTTCATAAAATTTCCTTTCATAAAAGTTCCTTTATTTATGAAATCATTTACACCGTCCTTCCTTTATAAATCCTGCTTATTTATAAAACCCCATCCAAACATAATTCCAACTGTTTTAACCTCGCTTCAATAGGTACAAATTTCTTTTATAAATTTCCTTCAATTTATAAAATACCATTTAACAATCCAAATTCTTACTCCAGCCTTAGATTTCCAAAATAATATCAACTATTTTCTAAAATATCATTTCTCATCTTATAATAAATCCACTACTTGATTTTTTTCACCAATTTGTTAAATGATAATAATTTCCTTTAATTTATAACACCGTTTATAAATCCATACTTTTATAACAAAATACGATTTTACAAATCTTTATTTCTTTATAAAATATCACTTTTACATTTATCACATATATAAATTTCCAAAATAGAATCAACTATTTTCTAAAATATCATTTCTCGTCTTATAATTAATCCACCACTTGATTTATTTCACCAATTTGTTAAATGATAATAATTTCCTTTAATTTATAACACCATTTATATATCCATACTTTTATAAAAAATAAGATTTTACAAATCTTTACTTGTTTATAAAATATCACTTTTACATTTATCACATTTATAAATTTCTCATTTATAAATAAATTATGTTATATGTACCTATATATATCACTTTATAAGAATGGATAAAAATTATTTATAAAAAAATATTTTTATTTACTTTTTAAGTCCATATCCCTTTATTATAAAGATTAAATTATTTTCCAAGATTTTTAATCTTTATTTACCATCCAAAATCTCTGTTAAAATATTTCATAAAACTATAATTTATAGTCTCTTGAAATTCAACTTTTATTTTAGAAGAATTATGAAGCCTATAATTTTCCAAAATCACTTTGAAACTTATTTTTAAATCAAGTCCTTATTTTCTAACATTTTTACAATACCAAAATATGGTCCAGTGCTACTAAAGCACTAAATAAATAAAATTATATTCATGCTATTAATTATAGCATCCAACACATCATATATCAATTTATATGAAGAATAAAATCAACAGTGTGAGGAATCCTGTTGGATCCCTCCAACCCTTCCCCCTGCATCATACACAATATATAATCAAAAAAATATAGATCAACTGCTTCGAGGTGGAATTCGTATACAAAGGGTCATCCGCTCTTACACGGAAACGTAATAGGGTCTCATTCTCTCCAATAGGCGGGAATATATCCAACTAACAATATAATTCGGTATATTATCTGTTAATCAATAACGAATAGAAATAAATATCCAAACATTCAATAAAAAATATTTACTGACTTTATAAATTTTTTGATTATCCAAAAAGGTGAGATTAACTCACTTTGATTTTAATAGTCGCCAAAACATTCTGTTTTGAATTAAAATTGAACGAACGTCCAATTTTTAATCCAAAATTTCAACTAGCTTCGAATTCGTCCAATCCAACTCCGCACATAGTGCTCGCTGATACGAACGCAATGCAACTTGTCATGCTTGAAATGGACCTTGTATGAGAAATTTATGAATTAAATAACATTCGAAAATTAATAATATAATTGACCTAAACTAAACTTATTAAAAATAATTACTTTTAAACCTTTCTTCCTCCAGGCTTGAGAACATCTCCAGGCCGCCTTCGTGTGTGTATATGTGTGTGTGTGTGTGTGTGTGTATAACGATGAACTCGCGGATGCCTTACCTAAATCGACCACCACCGACACCAATCGAACGCCCCACGTCGCGCAGCACCCTCTGCAAGATGTGCCACCACCCCAGCAACACGCGCGCGTACACATGACTCACATAAACCGAACCCAAACGCAGTAGTGAACGTGGCCCCTTTTCAGCCACCTCGACTCGCTGTTTGATGATCCATCCGTACAATAGCTTCGTATCTCCGCTCTCTATGTTTTTGTAGTTGAAGTTGTTGGCTAATTTCCCCTTAGCGACTCCGATCAATGCCGGCTATCGGATGGAAGTTTAGAAATGGCGACTGAAGTTTATTTCTAGGGTTAGGCTTACAGTTGAGAGAAAGTGAGGACTATTTATAGAAGTTTTCGCTTGGCACTATTCATCCATGAAAATTCAAACTCTAATCGAAGCATGCCACCTGATGTTCTATATGTTATACCATATTCCGAAAACAGTGGAGTATATATCGAGAGTTAATTCCATCACATACAAAAGATAGCTTTTCAAAATCGAATTATTTTAATCAAATTCCTTTAATTAATTTCTATGCGTTTCGAACTCGCACGATCAAACGATAAGTCCGATCGCTATGAAACTTGAAATCCTATAATAACTCACCAATATGGATTCGACGAAACTGGTTTCATCGTAATCCGAGATAGTGCAAAAATGACTATTTTTACACGTTAATTAAAATATAAAATTTCCAATTTTTGTTTAGTTACTTTTAAATGAAATTTAAAAGTTCACTAATTTCATTCTAATTCAAATAGGAATTAAATCCACTTTTGAAATCATTTTCATTTGTTTTAAATTCAAAATTCTATTATTTAACAATTTCAAATGTTAAATAAAATAATTTAATTATCAAATAAATCTATATTTGAAATATAAATTATTCAACTTATTAAATTTACTTTTGAATATTTAATTAAATATTCCAAATTCAGATGATTGAAATTCTGGGTCGTTACATTATCCATATCAGATAATTATCTATTCTGTTTTTATCAAGATTATAGTTATTTTTCATTTATTTTAGTGTTAATTTTGGTGATACAAAATCACAAATAGAAGGAAAAAGAAAGAGAAGATTTGTTTCCCCTAATTAATAGGTATATTTGATTATATTTATTTCTCTCTTTAATTGGCTAATCATTTTATTTTTTGCCATCTAATTTTAACTTGGGCATTAATCAATTGATGTTATAAATAGAGACTAGAAGTGAGAGTGTAAAAAGTGTGGAAATCTATTTGTTAATCCTCTCTTCTTCCATATTGTTCTTCTCCTCCAACAATTTTAGCCATAGAATCAAGACTCTCTTTCTCAATTTGGTTACTATTTCAATTTATATTTTGTTTACTTTTATTTTCGATTAATTGTAAACTAATTTTGGTGAATCAATAAATAGGGTAGTTGGATGGAATCTTTTATGTATTGATTTCTGATTTCATGTCCATTTATTTTCTATCCAAATTTATCTCTTTGTGATTTGGATGATAAAAGATCTAATGAGAAAAGCTTCCACAAAGCAAAATTTTCACTACAGATTGGTAGCGGAGCATTTGAAAGAATTTCAAGATGTAATAAATCAATTATCAAATATGAATGTAAAATTTGATGATGAGTTACATGCTCTTTTATCGATGAGTTCGGTTTTAGAAAGTTAGGAATCTGTGGTTGTTTCATTGAGTAATTCCAATGCTAATGGAACTATCTCACTGGAAACTATTCGAATTAGTCTTTTGAATGAGGAGCTGAGATGAAACGGACATGTGTGAAATTAGTTCAAGATGAGGCTATGGTAGAAAAGGACTCGAAGAACGATAATTTAGAAGAAGAAAGTCGCTACCGGTAAAGGTATGTCAAAAAGTATCGTTTGTTATTGTTTTCATAAAAACGGTCATATGCGCAATAGGTGTAAAGCGTATAAAAGGGATCAAAATAAGGCTATACATAGCGATAGTGATAGTGATACACGGGCAGGCATAGCTGAAGATAGCGACAGTGATACTTCTTTTGATTTCTTCATTAGTGAAGAGAAGCCTTGGAAGATGTATTCGAGAGCCATTTTTCACATTTGTAGAGATTTGAATTGTTTCTATTCTTATGAAAAGAGTGTTGGCATGATTAGGCCAGCTAATGGAGAAGAGATACCAATTTGTGGTATTGGATCTATCCGGTTTTGTATGCATGATGGTGTGATTATAGAAGTCTCGAGCATGAGGCATGTTCCTTCTAGTTCACATAATCTTATTTCTCTCGGTCGATCGGATCACCATGGTTGCACTTATGAGACTTGAGGTGGGGTTTTGAGATTGAATAAGGGTGGTCTTGTAGGGATGAGAGAAGTATTGAAAGAAGGAAACCTTTATAGTTCGGTTGGTCATGTACTCAAATATGGGAAGTGAGTGACAGTTGGAGAGCCTAATCCACAGTCAGGAAGAGAGGCTAATGTGTTCACTGCTAATGATGATCGTGTTGAGGATCATATTTTAAATAAGGGTCTTCATGAGATAATGCTCGAGCGATCGATGGTGATCATGTAATGAGCTCAGATCGAGTGGTAGACGGATGTCGAGTAGGAAAATCCACAAAGATTGTATGGAGGTCGTTGTGGTATTGCAAACGCTTTTGAGACCGATTGGTGCGGCGCATCTCATGGCGGAAGATGCATCCCTTGTAGGCGGTAGTAGAGGTTAGTTATTTGGTATGATTGAGATATAAGAAGTTGTGATATATCTGGAGATGGCATACTTGATATGTTGGAGATATGTGATTTTGCATTAAGGTGGAGTGTTAAATTTTGGTGATACAAAACCAAAAATAGAAGGAAATAAAAATGCAAAAGAAAGAAAAAGAAGATTTCGTTTCCCCTAATTAATAGGCATATTGATTATGTTTACTTCTCTCTTTAATTAGCTAATCAATTTATTTTTGCCATCTAATATTAAATTGGGCATTAAGTAATTGATGTTATAAATAGAGACTAGAAGAAAGAGTGCAAAAAGTATGGAAATATATTTTCTAATTCTCTCTTTTTCCATCTTTGTTCTCCTCCTCCAACAATTTTAGCCATGGAGATCAAGACTCTCTTTCTCAATTTGGTTATTGGTTCAATTTGTATTTTGTTTACTTTTATTTTTGATTACTTGTAAACAAATTTTGGTGAATCAATAAAGGGTGTGGTTGGATGGAATCTCTAATGTATTGATTTCTAATTTCATGTCCGTTTATTTTTTATCCAAATTTATCTCTTTGTGATTTGGATGATAAAAGATCTATTGGAAAAAGCTTCCGCTGAATAAAGTTTTCACTACATTTAGTACGTAAAATGATTGTCTTTACTATTTTATATAGGTAAAATAATTAATATATATATATATATATATATAAATCAATATTTGTTGCTTAAAATATTTTTCTTAGCATATTTATTATTTTCATGCTTATAATACTAAAATAGATTTATAATAAATCAAAATTTTGCTTTTGTTTATTTAGATCTATTGGTTGCGAACCAGTCAAAGAAAATCTGGTGTCTTAAACTGATTTCGGAGACGGATATAGATATGAAACTGTTCGAATCTGTATCCAATCTTTTACGGTTCTAGCAAATAGTGTCAACTTTTTTTATCGGTATACAGTTAACGTTAATCTTATAAGAAAGCTCAAGGATTATGTTGCCGATGATAACTAAAATTCATTGGAGAAACTGGCAAAACCATGATTTTTAAGATTATCACAGGATTTCAATTGTGCCATAATATGTGCATGCAATCTCCTATACATGGCACATTAACATAATATATACTCCAAAACTGAAAGATGTAAATAAGGAAAACAAAGTGTAGATTATGGAATAAAAAAGTTAGGATTTTATAAAAAATGTTGGTTGGTTACTTTTCAAACATACTCTGCATTGCATAGTATTTTTTTCATCTTATAATGGATGTTTGGCATAAACCATTGCATGTTTATGTACACATGTTTATTGATCTCTAGTAACGAATAATATAAAACTAGTGATATACATAAATAATTTCCTACGTGAATAATCTATAAACAAGAATTTCAAGGTTCTTGAAATCAAAAGTGTCAGGGAAAACTATTTGTCTATGTGGCGGAATTGATGCAACTCGATACAGGATTATGGTATGTGGCGGACAAATTCTTTATCACATTTTTCAACAAATTAAAAATCCAAGCATCCTGCACACTTTACTGTATTTGAATTTATTTTACACATTTAAGTTGTATAATGTTTCATGATTTTTATAAGATTAATATGCCATGTGTAACATCCCCTATCTGGAGGCCCGAAGCTAAGCGCTACTGATGCTGTAGTCATCCATAGTATTAACCTCCAGTGACCAAATACAGTAATTTTAGTAGTATCTATAATATCAGAAGCACTTGAATATGAAATAAAAACAACACAGATTAAATTATTCTTCTGTTTACATTTCAAAACAAATTTTCAAATCCAAGTTGCATAATCATTTCCCAGGTAAAGTTCAAATATAATTATTAAAGAATACGCCAAGAGCAACATATGATGATACCCCATTGGTTGACTAGAGTACTATATAGTCATACTGATATAATACAACACAACGGAATCAAACAAAATAAAACAGCAACTCCTAAATAGCTATCCATCATCCACCTACTCGTCTTCGAAAGCTTTATTGACCAACCTGCTAATAATTTGTAAACCTTAATCCTCAGCCTACTTAAATCAATTTTGAGCATCCGAGAGTTTAAGGAGGAAAACATAAACTTCGAGTCAGACATAAAGCATGGTATAAATAATATTATACATCTTGGTTATTTGATATTACGTGAGACCATGTCGCTTAGCGGAACGGGTTTCCCCTCACTAATATCCTTTTAAAACATATCTTTTGCAAACTTTTATCCAGCAACCAAAACTGGTTAAAACTATAAAGCGTTATTATGTAAACAAATGAACTATATGTCTGAACACTATAGTTTTGTTTGGCTAACTACTAACCTTCGGTTGACTCGGGCCAACCATACAATATAAACAAAATAATCTAACATAGGTTAGACACACCACTTCTGGATGGTCAGTCTTAACTATCTGTTAAATACTCCTCTTCTGGACTGTCTGTCCCTAACTTACCATCTCCCAGGGTCACATAATCCTAATGGTTTTGCGGGCTCACCAATAACCTTTCTATATACAAATATATATTCCCTTCTGTGTGTAAGCATCATTATAGTCTAACCTGTGACAAAGCCCTACACACTGGAATTTTGGACTAAATTGGCAGGGGCTAATAGTTAATGTATAGGATGCGACCCTATACCAGTCCTATATGGTATTCTAATATCTGAGTCATTTTACCTGGGGTAATTTTTGTAAAATTTTACCTAAAAACATTTTCATCTCAAATTGATTTAAAACATTTGAACCAAACTTAAACAAGGAAAATACATATACTTTGTGCTTTACACAAAATTACATTACCATGTTATATATATGCTTTACGCAAATCTTTGTTGACTAAAACATTTAAAGCTTTGAAAGTACCCTTTTCAAATCCATTGAAAATACCCTTTTCGAAACCAAATAAAACCCTTCTTTATAACCTAGGTCAAAAGCCACACTCCTTTCGAAACCATTCAATCTTCCTTTCGAAAACACTTAAAATTCCTTTCCTCTGAAAGCTACAAAACCTAAGACAACCTATCTTTAAAACACTTTAAACTTTACCCTTCGAAAACATTGGAAAATCATTCCTTTCGGACCTTTCGAAACCATTGGGGAACCACCCCTTTGAAACCTTCATTTAAAACCTTTTGAAAGCATCAAAACCTTTGTAAACAACAAACCTTTCGAAGTATTGGGTTCAATTTAAAGCATGTGGAAACACCTTTCAAACATTTAAAACCATCTTCTTTGAAATCTTCGGGTTATACTTCAACAGAGCAAAAGGGTCATTAAAAAATTAAGTTGAAAGGACTCTTTCGAAAGCAATTCCTAAATAAAGAAGTGATAGTGTCGAAACCAACCTTCCGAAAGCATTGGAGAAGTGGTTAAGTTTGAAAACAAAGTATACCTTCCGAAATCATTGACTTCGAAAGGTAGGAAAGCAGCAGCTAGGGGTTTCAACCCCATTTGAAAGCATATACTTAAAACAAAGGCGTAACCTATTAAAACCATTCTTTTAAAACCATTGACCTAGTCAAAAGACAACCAAGTCGAAAGCTATATTGTCAAAAGAAAGCAGGCGCATTTTCATTCAAATAAAGCAGCGCTTCGACCCTTTTGGAACCCTTGGTATCAACTTCATACCTCCGCCTTCTTTCCAATTCGTTGCGCACCAAGTCATTAATGCCAAGCGCACTGATTTCGATGGTGATGGAGGTGGAGGAACTAAGTCAAAAGCCACCTGAGATGGAAACAGGGTGCCGAAAGTCGCAAAACATGCAATTTGCATGTAAAACTTATTTTTAGCCTTTTTAACTAAAATGTCTTGTTTGTCAAAATCTTATTGGTTGCTAATTTTCTTTTCTAAAAGCACTGCTAACATTATAGAAATAAACAATTTAAATTATTCACAAAATACCCCTTCTCCTTTTCTAAATATATAAAACATTTAAGTCTCATATCTTGAATAATTTTATATATTCATTAAAACACTTAGAAAAATTCTACAAAAATTTCAAAAAATCATTTTTAGTATGTTTCCTAACATATATTAATTTCAGAGCCAACATATTAATTATTTAGCTGTAAATAACTTAAAACCCAAAAAATCATTTTATACACTAGAAAATTAATATAAATCCACATTAATGAAGAAAGTTATGAAAATTAAAACCCATCTCTAAAATATTATTTCTAATCTATATCAAAAATCGCAAGGCATTTGGACGTCATTAAATAGGGTTTTCACATTAAAACATTTCATAAAATCAATATGAACAAGCACAAATCATCAACAAGCATATATAAACATTTAATCATTCAAAACATGGCATAATCATGCAAAATACTTCGGATTCAACATAAAACCGAAAACAATTAAAAAAATGAGATGTAGTCATTATTCACCTTAGCTTTGAGATTAAGGATGTGAGATTTGTTCTTGATTAAGTGATATGACTCTACCTCTTGAAGTCCTAGCTTTTATCTTCTCTTGAGCTTGCTAATGGTGGCCAGCAGCTTATATTTTTTTGCGAATGTATGGGTGAACGTGTGAGAATTGTATGGCCTAAGGGTTTAAGGTATAAGAATAATGTTTTTCCTATATCGCCCCTTATCTATTTACCCTAACACTTCATTTTTATTCTTTAGTTCATTGTTAACATGGCATGGCTACTCCTTATTTAATCATAAATATCAATCCAATAATCAACTTACAATATTTTACTTTATTTAACTAATTAAATGTCCTAAATAATGTTATTAAAAATATGGGGTGTTGCGATCTCCCTTGCTTAAAGAATTTTGTCCTTGAAATTACGATAAGGTACACAACATATCAATCAAAAAAGTAAAACATACCGTCAAACTAATCAGGATAAGCGTATCTAATCCTGCTCTCAGTCTCCCGAGTACAGTCTTTCTCATCATCGCTCCATTGGACTTTCACCAATTTGACTGTTTTGTTCCTTAACCTCTTCTCATCCCTCACGACTATATGAATTGGCTCTAACTATAGTCAAGTCTGGCTCTACTACTAAGTCATCCAACACAGTCGGTGTAATAGTAGTCTTTGGGTTTCTAATACATTTCCTTAGATGAGAAACATGAAAAACATCGTGGACTCCTGCCAAACTGCATGATAACTCTACCCTATATGCGAGTTTCCCTATCCTTTCTATAATAGGAATGGTCCTATAAATCTCGGTGCCAACTTTCTTGATTTCTCAAACCTAATTACACCCTTCATCAGTGACACTTTAATAAACACATGATCTCCAATAGAGAACTCCAAGTCTTTCTTTCTTCTATCTGCATAACTCTTCTGCCTGGATTGATCTTCCTTCATTCTAGTTCGAATCAACTCGATCTTTTCTGCAGCTTCTCTAACCAAATCCGGACCAAGAACCAGTCTATCAACGGTCTCTAACCAGCAAACTGGAGATTTGCATGACCTTCCATACAAAGCTTCGAACGGTGCCATCCATATACTAGTTTGATAACATTGTCATATGAAAACTCAACTAAGTATAGATGGTCTTCCCATGATTCTCCAAAATCTAACACACAAGCTCTTAACAAATCCTCCAAGGCTTTGTTAACTCTTTCCGTCTGTGGATGGTAAGTGGTACTCATCTTGATCTTAGTTCTTAAAATCTCCTGTAGACTCTTACAGAGTTCACTTATGAACAAGGAATCTCTATTATTTACTATACTACTAGGAATACCGTGCAGTCTAACAACATTCTTCATAAACAACTTCTCCAAAATAGGTGTCATCCTAGTTAACTTAACTGGAACGGAATGGGCGCTCTTGGTCAGTCTGCCCACTATGACACACATACTTTCATTTCCTCTACTAGATCTTGGAATCCCGTCTATTAAATCCTTAAAAATTGAATCTCACTTCCATACCGGAATATCCAATGGATGTAGCAACCTACTAGGCTTATGATGTTCCGCCTTTACCTGGTGACAATTCAAATGATGTTTCACACACAAGCCTACATCCCTCTTCATGCCTTTCCAGAAAAAACTCCTCTTCATGTCCTAATACATCTTAGTTCCTCCTGGATGAATAGTGAACTTCGAACGATGACATTCCTCCAAAACTTCCTTCCTAACATCTCCTACATTCGAAACACACAATCTTACTTTCTTTCTCAACCACCCATTCTGGTCAAGACTAAAATTCTTTAAGCCATCGCTCTCCATTTCTTTCTTTAACTTTCTGCTTTCAGCCAATACTAGATCCTCCTCCTGTATAGAAGAAATCTTCTTGATCAATACTAGTTGAACTTCTAAACAAAACAACACAACAGATCCTCCACTAGACCCAGCCTTAGATCACCACTGCACTCTACAAGTCGACAATGCTTCCAAATCCTTCCACTCAGCTATCATCGCCAATACTGCATTCTGATGCTTTCTGCTAAGCGCGTCTTCAACTTTATTACCTTTCCCTAATGTGTACTCAATTCCAAAATCATAAGCAGCAATAAACTCTAATCATCTCTGTTGTCCATGTTCGGCTCCTTCTAAGAGAACAAGTACTTCAACGACTTATGATCTGTATAAAACTCAAACATTTCTCCCAAAAGATAATGTCTCAACACCTTCAAAGCAATAAAACACTGCAGTTAATTCAAAATCTTGCATTGAATATCTAACCTCATGTGGTCTAAGTTGTCGAGAAGCGTAGGCAATCACTTTACCCCTCTGCATCAACACAACTCCTAATCCAGTTCCACACGCATCTGTGTAAACTACCAAATCCCGATTTGCTTTTGGAACAACTAATACAGGTGCATGGGTCAATAAGTATTTCAAGCTCTGGAATGCTTCCTCACACTTATCGGTCCACACAAACTTCACATCCTTTTGCATTAGCTTAGTCATCGGTGCTGCTATCCGTGAAAATTCATTTATGAACCTCCGATAATATCTAGCCAATCCAAGAAAACTCTTTATCTTGGTCACTGTATCGGGTTTCTTCCAATTATTCACCGCTTCAATCTTAGTCGAAACTATAGACAACCCCTTCTCTGAGACTGCATGACCAAGAAACTTCACTTCCCTCTTCCAAAAATGACACTTCGAAAACTTCGCCTTTAGCCCAATCTGCCTTAGCGTCTCTAGCATAATTCTAAGATGAACTTCATGCTCCCTTTCATGAAAACCAATATGAACCTATCCAAGTGGTCATGGAAAACTCAGTTCATCAAATCTAAAAAGAATGTCGGTGCATTAGTTAGTCTAAACGGATTCACTAACCATTCATATGATCTGCATCTTGTCCTAAACGCCGTCAAAGGAATACTATCCTATGCTAATCTATGTAGATTAAAACCTATTGCCAAATCCAACTGAGAAAATACCTTAGCTCCACTCAACTGATCGAACAAATTGTCAATTCTAAGCAACATGTATCGATTCTTTATCGTCTTCTCATTCAACGTACGATAATCGATACACAACCTTAACGATCCATCTGGCTTCAAGAACTGCGGCTGCTCCCCACGGTGAACTACTCAGTCTAATAAAATTCTTGCTTTCCACATCCACCAACTGCACCTTCGGCTCTCTCATCTCTGTAGTTGTCATTCTGCTTGGTGGCCTACTCACTGGTTCTGCTCCAGGCACCAAATCTACCCAAAATTCAATGGCTCATTTCGGTGGCAATCCTACTACAGGATCAAACGTATCTGCGAATTCTCTTACCATGGAAACTCGATTCAACTTATCTTCCACCTCCACAACACCCAACAAAGCATTCACCTCACATCTAGGATTTTCTTTAGTATATACTATCTGATCACTACAATTGGGTGTTTAAGTGATATTTTCCTATCATGGCAAAATATCCTAGCATCATACTTACTTAACTAATCCATGCCCAAAATAATTTTGAACCCTACAAAGTCAAATACATGCAAACTATAAACAAAGGTATGACTTAACAAATCAAACTCTAAGCGGTCACACTTCATCCCAACTGTCGCATACCCTCCTATTGGATTTGCAACCCATAAGGAAGTAACTAAGTATATGGAGCCTAGGTTAAGCTTATCTACCAAACAATGAGATATAAAAGAATGTGATGCTCAAGTATCAAACAGAATGCTAACAGACGTGCCATGGATCTGAAGCGTGCCTCCCAATACCGCTTTCCCTTTCTCCTGCGTTGTTGGTCCTAATGTAGCAGACTCCAATGCAAATACATTGCGCTGCCATCTCTAGCAGGCTCTTTGCATTGATTCATATAATGACCAACTGATCACAGTTGAAGCATATGATGTTCTTCTTGCCGGTCACTTCCTTTTCGCAAAATGCCATTCTTATCGCACTTAAGGCAAACAACCTCATACTTTCCTTTCTTCATGGCTCCACCTTTCTAAGCACCCTTCTTATAAAAGAACTTCCTTTTATGATTCTGCCCGACCTAGACTTCCTTCTCCATATTCTTTTCCAAAGAAGCAAAAATCTCCTCATGTCTTAATGCCATCTCAACTATGACATCACAAGGATCTCTGATATGAGGTAATGTAGCCCTGGCCAACTCAGGCTTCAACCTCTTAATGAACTTCTCATTCCTCTTCATCATGGTATCCACTGTAGCATACCCATACCATGCCAACTCCTCAAATCTTCTAGCATACTCCAAAACATACATCACCCCTTGCTCTAGCATACCATTTGTGCCTGACTTTGGTTCCTTCTAGTATTCAGTCTGGCATTTCCATTTGTGGTGGTGCTTCCTTCAAGATTCACTCTTCCACTCCTAGCTTCCATATCTGTATTCAAGCCTCGTGAGATACTAAAGAATAGCCTAAAAGAGATAGGAAACTAGAAATATAGCATATACTTATGTATAGCAAATACAAGTACGTTACTACAGTGTTATCCGGAACCCCGATCTTATCTCTAAATCCTTAGGATTATGTTTTCAAAAATCATTTTTAAAATTTTCATAAATCTATGCTCTGATACCAAGTTGTAACATTTCCTATTTGGAGGCACGAAGCTAAGCGCTACAGATACTACAGTCGTCCATAGTATTAACTTCCAATGACCAGATATGGTAATATTAATGGTATTCATAGTATCAGAAGCACTTGAATATGAAATAAAAATATCACGGATTAAAACATTCTTCTGATTACATTTCAAAAAAAAAATTCATATCCAAGTTATATAATCCCATAATCGTTTCCAGGTAAAGCTCAAATATAATTATTACAAAATACGCTAAGAACGACATATGATGATGCCTCCGTAGTTGACTAGAGTACTGCATAGTCATACTGATATAATACAACACAACGATATTAAACAAAAAAAACAACAACTCTTAAATAGCTATCTTTCAGCCACCAGCTGGTCTCCGAAAGCTTTATTCGCTAACCTACTAATAATCTGTAAACCTCAACCCTTAGTCTACTCAAACCAATTTTGAGCACCCGAGAGTTTAAAGGAAAAAACATAAACTTCGAGTCAGACATAAAGCCTGGTATGAATAATACTATACATCTCGGTTATTTGGTATTAAGTGAGACCACGCCGCTTAGCAGAACGAGTTTCTCCTCACTAATATCCTTTTAAAACATATCTTTTTCAAACCTTTATCCTGCAACCAAAACTGGTTAAAACTGTAAAGCATTATTATGTAAACATACATATATCATGTAACAAATGAACTATCTGTCCGAACACTATAGTTTTGTTTGGCTAACCACTACCTTTGGTTGACTCGGGCCTACCAGAAAATATAAACAAAATAATCTAACACTATTAGACACTCCTCTTCTGAACGGCCTATCCTTAACTATCTATTAAATATTCCTCTTCTGGACGGGTTGTCCCTAACTTAACATCTCCCAGGGTCACCTGATCCTAATGGTTTTGCGGGCTCACCAATAACATATCTGTATGCAAATATATATTCCCTTCTGTGTATAATCATCATTTTATTCTTACATGTGACAAAGACCTACACACTAGAATATTGGACTAAATTATCTAGGGCTAATAGAAAATGTATAGGACGTGACCCAATACCAGTCTCATCTGATATTCTAAATCTGAGTCATTTTACTTAGGGTAATCTTCCCAAAAATTTCCTTGAAAACCTTTTCATCTCAAATTGATTTAAAACCTTTAAACCAAAATTAAAAAAGGAAAATACCTATACTCTATGCTTTACTCCAAATCACATTGCCATGTTATATATATACTTTATGCAAATCTTTGTTGATGAAAACATTTAAACCTTTGAAAGTACCCCTTTCGAATCCATTGAAAGCAGCCCTTTCGAAACCAAGTAAAACCCTTCTTTATAACCTAGGACGAAAGCCAAAACACTCTTTTCGAACCATTCAATCTTCCTTTCGAAAACACTTGAAAAATCTTTCCTTCGAAAGCTATAAAACCTAAGACATCCTATCTTTAAAACACTTTAAACTTTGCCCTTCGAAAACATTGGAAAATCATTCCTTTCAGACCTTTCGAAACCGTTGGGGAACCAACCCTTCGAAACCTTCATTTAAAACCTTTCGAAAACATCAAAACTGTTGTAAACAACAAACCTTTCGAAAGTATTAGGTTTTATTTAAAACATGTGGAAATACCTTTCGAAACCATTTAAAACCATCTTCTTCGAAACCTTTGGGTTATACTTCAACAAAGCAAGAGAGTCATTAAAACGTTTAAGTCAAAAGCACTCTTTCGAAAGTGATTCCTAAGTAAAGAAGTGATGATGTCAAAACCAACCTTTCAAAAGATTTAACGAAGTGGTTGAGTTTTAAAACAGTGTATACCTTCTGAAACCATTGACTTTGGAAGGTAGGAAAAGCGACAGCTAGGGGTTTCGACCCATTCGAAAGCATATACTTAAAAAAAAGGCGCAACCTCTTTAAACCATTCTTTTAAAACCATTGACCTAGTCGAAATCAAACCAATTCAAAAGCTATGATGTCGAAAGCAAGCAGGTACATCTTCATTTAAAATAAAGCAATGCTTCTACCCCTTCGGAACCCCGGTTTCGACCTCATAACCTCTATCTTCTTTCCAGTTCGCTGCGCATCAAGTCTTTGATGCCATACACATTAGTTTCGATGGTGATGGAGGCGGAGGATCTAAGTCGAAAACCACCTAAGAAGGAAGCAGGGCACCGAAAGTGGAGAAACATGCAATTTGCATGTAAAAATGATTTTTTAACCTTTTTAAGTAATCTTTTTAACTAACCCGCCTTATTTGTCAAAATTTTATTGGTCGCTAATTTTCTTTTCTAAAAGCATTGCCAATATTTTAGAAATAAACAATTTAAATCATTTACAAAATACCCCTTCTCCTTTTCAAAATATATAAAACATTTAAGTCCCGTATCTCAAATAATTTTATATATTCATCAAAAATATTGGAAAAATTCTATAAAAATTCCAGAAAATCATTTTTAATATATTTTCTAACATATATTATTTTTAGACCCAAAGTACTAATTATTTAGCCGTAAATAATTTAAAACCTAAATAATCATTTTCTAAACTAGAAAATTAATATAAAATTCACATTAATTCATAAAATTATGAAAATTGAAATCCATCTCTAAAATATCATTTTTGATCTATATCTAAAATCGCAAGGCATTTGGACGTCATTAAATAGGGTTTCCACATTAAAACATTTCATAAAATCTATATGAACAAGCATAAATCATCAACAAGCACATACAAACATTTAATCATTCAAAAGCATGGCATAATCATAAAAAATTCTTCGGATTCATCAAAAAACAAAAAAAGATTAGAAAAATGAGATATAGTCATTATTCACCTTAGCTTTAAGATTGAAGATGTGAGATTTGTTCTTAGTTAAGTGATTTGATTCTTCCTCTTAAAGTCCTAGCTTTTATTTTCTCTTGGGCTTGCTAATGGTGGTCGGCCTTAGCTTATATTTTTGTTTGTGTATGAATGAACGTGTGAATTATATGTCCTAACGGTTTAGGGTATAGAATAATTTTTTCCTCTATTGCCCCTTATCTATTTACCCTAACACTTCATTTTTATTTCTTAGTTTATTATTAACATGGCATGGCTACCCTTTATTTAATCACAAATCTCAATCCATTAAATAAACTTACATTATTTTATTTTATTTAACTAACTAAATGTCTTAAATAATGTTACTAAAAATATGGGATGTTACACCATGTGATTACTAGGGGTGAAGTTAAGTATCTGGCATATCCAACAATGTTCAATAGTTTTGCATGTTTAAACATTCTTATCCAATATTGTATATTTAACCTATAATAAAATTTATGCAAATCCATTATATGAATAAATATTCTTGATTCTTACTTAATTATGTTTATTTCTATACTCCTAGAAATTAAAGAAACACTAGAAGAAATACCCTAATGGTCAAGGACTTTCAATTGCTATAATGGAAATAAATATAAGAAATTACAAGCGAATTCTACTTTTAATAGAAAAGGAATTAATTTTCTACCGATACCATTATATGCATTAACTATTTATAAAGCAATACATAACTGATTGAGATATTTGGTATTTCTTAAGTACAAGTACGGTATATTAATAATTTAATATTGGTAGTTTTTTATTTTGGAAATCGATATGAATCATACCATTGTAATATACATATGTGTGTGTGTATAAATATATATACACATATATAAATATACATATACATATACATATACATATATATACATATACATATACATGCATATATATTCATGTGTGTATGTATAAAAAATCTATTTAAATTGATCAATTGATCGATAGATTTTATTTTGTCACTCTTCGTAAAGGTAGTGGGATAAGTTACATACTAAATTTGTGATATTGCAATGTTTAGTGCTCAATAATGTGCCAAGAAATTCCTTTCTCGAAAATACATTCTGAATATTGTTTTAAAATAGAATGATATATAGGGAAAATAGTATGCATATAAGTTTCAATTCTCTGGCATGTAATACTGTATTAACACATAGTAAAAAGATATTATATACGATGAAGGAAACTACTAGACTTTATCAAATTAATTAACAAAAGTGTTTCATAATATTTTCCTCTATTGATCATTCTTATATTTCATGGTATTGGTTAGTATGATTCTCTTATGTTGAGTCCATGTAATACATTTTTCATTTTGCAATCTTCTTAACTCGTTTTATATCTATAACCATCCAAAAATTATACAATCGTCAAAATAATTTCTTCATGTGTATCTTGCATTATATTCTGATGGACGTAGTACATATATTTATTTCTACATATATTCTCACTGAATTTTATATCTAGCTTCGGAGATGACAAAGCTTGGGGATTCATTAATGTTTTAAGGTACGTGAAGCATGAGTATGGAGATGGTCATGCCTTTTTGCATTTAATCTCTACCTTGATTGATTCAATTGGTTAATACTCATTCTTACTTATTCCATATGATATTGTTTTTTTTCTTCTTTGAGCTATGCTATGGTCACTCATGCAAAGAGAGAGTGCCATGTTATTTGAGATGTGATAGGTTCGTTTATTTTAATTTTTTTCATTTTGGTATTTAAATAAAATGTGGGCTCTATTATAATTGTCTAGTCATCCCTAAGCAAGTACGTGAACTATCACCATTTAAGCATTTATGCGTAGCTATGGTGTCCATTTAAAGGATCTTTTATTCCTTTAAAGTTCTTCATTTTCTAAATTGGTTAAGGAAATGCAAGGAAAATAATGTTATTGTTTTACAATAAATACTATGAATGATGACTAATTTGATTTATGTAAAATAAATTAGAATTTGGATGTTCATTTCCTTTAAAACATTTTCAAACATTTATCTTTACCAAATTACATGTTAACGTCGCAAATCACAATCGGTTAATGATAAATAGTTGATGTGCTCCAAATAGTAAGTTTCTGATTTGGTTAATGATTAATTAATATAGTTACGAAATTTATCTTATCGTAATTGTTTCTTTTCGGTAAACATTATTTATACATATGTAATTGGATCATTGAATTAGAACGCACATTTTTCCAATATGTTTTATGTATTAAGAATAGATTCAATACATCATCATCACAAACTATCAAAATATTACGATCCTCTGAAGAACATGATTCAAAATGAAGGAAATATTAAATAATTTTTTCAACTATTATTTGTTAACCATTTATGTTGTATATGGTTCACATTTGTGTACAATGATTATGAATAATATGAATATCAATGTATGAATTTGCGTCCTTATCAAAATGAGCTGTTGAGTGGTGAATATGGAAATTAAATGAATCTGAGAATCAAAGATCTTTGAAGTGGTTATTTCCCAACTTTTGATCATAATGTTGTTTAGTAACTGGCTTTTGGTTTCTCTAAAAATTTTCTATACTTTAAAGTTAACATTTTTTTTATCCAACTAAGCATGTGTTCATACTTGTGTAAGGAATTTACCTAATGTTTGTAATATATTATATGGTATAAAAAAGGATATGTAATAAATCGAAGTTGTCTCAATACTTGAATTTCTTATTCTTGCAATCTTCAATGTTTCGACGTTAAGTGAAGTGGGCGTGTTGAGAACATCTCAAGGTAAAATTCAATTATTAAATTTATTTGTTTGGATTTTGCTTAACTTTTTGATTGTCGTTCTTAATTTCTTATTTAAGAATGATAAAACTAAATTTATGAATCCAAAGATTTTAGTTTTCTTAAATTTGTATCTAAGTAGTTAATATCGGTATTGGGTAACGTATCGGTCAAGTACTGATATGAGATATTTTAAAGTATCGTGATAATATCGGATAATATTGGTGATATATCAGACATGTTTAGAACATGTTAAAACCATATCGTACTATTTTATAATGTTATAATGAGGTTATGTTTAATATTTTCAAATTGCTATTAAAGAGTGATTGCGTATAGTTTACAGATTACAATATGTTTATCAGGATATTCTATTAAATACAAGTCATAGAATAAGCTTATAAAAATCAACAAAGCCATATAATGCGCATCTTCATTATTTTATTCATTTTTATACTATATTCATTTTTTATTTCATCTAATCATCTATATTAATTTGTTATTTTTTCCCTATTTATGGTTTCTTCGTTTTCATCTTCACTTAATGTATCAAATAAGTAATGTTGATTTAACATTGATTACAACTTCTAGCATATTCTTTATCGATTTTTCAAGTATATAACTTTGCTGACCTTCAAAGTTTTAGTTCTTGGTGCATGATAATAACTAATAAAATAAATTTCTATAATCTAAGTTACCAGTTAGAAATGGTAAACCAAAATAATAATTAAAAGAAGTAGCTCTTAAACGATCTAGCTTATAGTGGTAAAGTCTTCACAAATAAGATAATGGAATGGATAGAATTTTCTTTGTTAACAAATGAATGAAATAGACTAAAAAATTATGGTTAGAACTAAAAAAATTAGTGCAATGGGATTTCTACATATTTTCATTCACCGTATACTAAAAAAAATATTGAGAATGTGAAGATATTTACTTGTAAATTTATTTTCTCCGAACATATAATAATGAACGATATTCTTAAAAAATATTGGTAAATCCTAAATATCAGGGCGATATATCGAAATATATCGGACGATATATCGACAATGATATTTTAAGTGATATTTTGGAAAAAATATCGGTTAAGAAGCGATCTGAGATATATTGACGATATATCTGCGATATTATCTTATATTAACTATATTAACTGTATAGATTTGTATATCTGGTTGTCCACTTTCCCTTTTAGTTTAATTAGGCGAATATCCGCGTATAAATAAAAAAAATTCAAATATCATAGTTTAGCGGTTGTACATCATTTTCTATCATACAATCATTTAGATTATTGACTTGAATATTTATTTCATTATAGCTACTTTTAACTATTAGTTCATTCTATTCATACACCAAAAATTACTGAACGTACACCAAAAAATATAATAATGGACAAACTCCTTTTCTTAGTAATACATACAATAAAAACAATAATGGTAACCCCACCACTAACTACTTGCAAAGATTTTTACTATGCACCAAATATTACTTTACATGCACCATGTCTTTTATAGAATTACCCATATTTTAATCTTCTTCGACTTCTCTTTTTCAAACTTAAAATTTATTTAATAAAATTAAAATTCCTTACATGAAATTAAGTTAAAATTTAACAAAATGAACTTTAAATTTTGCATTAATATTGTAACTTTTTTAATTTTTTCAAGAATTACTCAATTTCAACAAAATCAACTCTAATTTAAAAAAAGTAAACCCTTTTAAATTACAACAATTAGTTGTGAATATTGTCTTAATTGAAATTTTTGGTTTAATGATAAAATAACTCATTGACCTTTTCATCAAAATATATAGATTAGACCAAATTTCATTAATTTTAAGGTTATTTTGATGGATTATATAATAACTATTAAAAAATGCAATCAAAAAATGGTATTTTAGTAATAGATTTTTGTAGAAAAATAACTGTATGTTAAGTGATTTTTGGTGTATGAATAGAATTTTCCTTAACTATTATCCATTTATCTTTACCACGATTAGCTGCAATAGATGTCTAAAAAAGTTCATTGAATTTCGAAGCTAATTTTTTGAATATTATATTATGAAACGTAAATTTATAAATCCAAAGTTGTTTTTTCAAATTTGTAGATTTAGGTATGATTACTTTTCATTTTAGGCGAAATCAAGTGATAACCACCGTAAAAATTCAAATGTAATTTGGTAAGTCCAATTGCATTTATTGGTTTATGGCATGATTTTTTTGATTTGGTAATTTTGTATTGAAAATCGTTATATGATTTGTTCACAATTGTATTCAATTTTCTGTCATCTACTCAAATGGATCATCAACTTTGTTATCTGTGCCACTTTAACCACCTTTAACTATAATGCACTTATATTTGTATTATGTAGTGTTATAACTAAAGACATATCTTGATTGTAATAGATGTATTTAAATTTCAAATGCTCATAAGTTTTGTGTTATTTTAAATTTTATTGTATTTTTGGTGTTTATCACACAATTTTTAGTTATCATATTTTACATTGTTTGTTGATAACTTACTAACTGATTTGGTAAGTTATAAGCATGTCATGTGTGCTTAAGGTTCAGAGATTTGTTTTATGGATAAGTTCTTGGAGCAAGTCCGCGAGCATAGCTCAGCTGGTTGAGGACTACCTTGCAACCATGGAATAAAGTTCCTGGAGGTTGTGGGTTCGAGTCCCGCAGCTGAGATCCCCTAGCTCTACTCTTCGGAGTAGGGTTTTATAAAGTTTTATGGATAAGTTCTTCGTACTATATATACTATCCTAAGTTATACAGGATTGAATTTTTTCCTAAAAAAAAAAAATTCTCCTCTATTATTTTATTTATGTTCTATTGCCTATTTCTTGATTTTATTATGGACTTCTTATTCAAATCTTTATTCTTCTCTCTCTTTTTTCCAATAGTCGATTTTTCATCAATTCCATATTAATTTGTTTGTTGACATGAGACAAAAGCAATGTTAGAGAATTCAAATCTTAGAATTAAATATACAAGATAACGGTACTCATAAATAGTAAGATCATTATGATTCATGGTAGTTTATTATAATTTAATTAATTAATTTAGTAATAAATACAATTCACAATACTCATAAACAGGAAGACCACTATGATTCATTGTAATTTATTATAATTAATTAATTAATCTAGCAATAAATACAATTCAGTGTATGCATGTATTCTTATATGAAAAGTTCAATTTTCTGACCGTTTGTATTCATCTTTCACATAATTTCGAGAATAACTCCTAATATTCTAGCATCTTTATTTTACGTATTTCCTCTTCAACATTCTTGTTTCATCTAACTCACTTCTTGCGTTTCATTATTCTTATCCAGTCTACTTGAGTTGTCTTCCTCTACTAACCACATTCAATACTAAAAAAATTCTTGTTTCTTCAAATTTTCTCACCTTTAATTTCTCCTCCCTCCTCTCACAATTGTGTTTCTTCCCCATTTATGGCTTTACATAAAATACTCAATTCTAAATCGGATTTTTTTAGAGATTCTTTCCATATAATTTATTTATTTATCTTCTAATTTTACTAACATGATTATGATTATGATTTAATTCACCTATAGTTCTTCATCTTATCTATTCACCTTAATTGTTTTTTGTTTTATTCATATACGAAGTGGTTGTATTTATACATGTTGCTCTTATGGCTACGAATATTATGGATAAATTGTCTAAGTGCTACAAAAGGCTTTGACTTACAGGATCAATAATCTTGATCTAAAGGTTAGATCTTTATTTTATTACGTCTTTTCTTTTACTTCAACGTTGATTTTATGTTTTAATCCAAAATTTATGATTTCATATCTTCGATTCGAATTTTGTATCCTAAAACTTTGTTTTCCTCGGATTATTATTTTGATTAGTATGGTTACGAACTTGATTTCATCGTTCATTTTACATGAGTTTATTGAATTTATTAATTCGCGGGCACTATAGAATCTTTTGTTGTTCTCTAGCTATATTTATTTCTCACATTGGTATCATATTCTATTTACATATTTTTGTTCATATTGGTATGATTATGAATTTGGGTTTCTTCATTTTTTTTTCAGAGCTATTGATTTGTTAATATATAAAAAACTTAATTTTTCTCTATAATAAAATATCAGTAAATTTGATCTTTATCTCATTCTCAAATATAAGTATATAAGAAAATCAATTTGAAAGAAAAATATTATACATATAGTAAAACGATATTCAAATAATAAATTTCATATTGTATTATGACTTGAAGTATAAATGTATAAACAACACTATTTCAGCTATTAGTAGATAATTTTAAATTTTTGTTAAAAGTTTTGTTTTAGATACATGTTTGGAAAAAATATATTTACTTTAAATATTTAGTCTTGGTCGATCTCACTTTTTTTTTATTAATTTTGACATTGTTCTTCTTAATCGATCTAGGCATTCGGTATTTTTCTATTGTGTTATCTAATAGGCTATGAAATGTTCATGGGCAAAACTCATTCTTATACAACAATGAGTTGTTTGGTTATGTAGTTTGTGGTAATTTTTGTAAGTAACTATAAACTGTAGATACATTTATTCATAATGGTTATATGTCAACTATTTTAAATAGGAAAGATCCTATCAGATATTGTTACCATACAATAAATAAAAGTAATTAATTTTTTTGAATTTAGATCAATATGAATTTAAAGTAATTTCACAACTAAACTATAATTCAAGAAATAAATTACAATCTATTATGCTAATAAATTATAAAATTATAATGTTGTCAATTAATTCATTTTGTTACTTTCTTTTAACAGCAAAATTTCAAATCGATAGTAACCTAAGAGGTTCCGTTGTTCTATAAAATCTATTGCAAGTAAAGTTAAACTATTTCTTCCTCCTCACATTTATATTAAATTTCATTTTCGTATTTTTTTTCCATTAGTAAGACTATGGGTATTAGTTCCTTGGTTTATTAATTCATAAATACAAAAAAAACCTTAACATTTCTACATAATCAATAAAGGTCAATTTGATCTTTATTCCATTCCCAAATATAAGTAAACAAGAAAAATAAGTTGGAATAAAAACATTATATCTGAAGTAAGATTATATTCAATTAACACATTTCATATTGTACTTTTGGAAAAAGTATAAATGTATAAGAAACACTTTTGTTCTTCCTTCGATAGATAATTTGAAATTTTGGTTGCTAATTTAATTTTAATTACGTGCGTTAAATTTTATTTATTTCCAAACTTTTTATGAATTCTGAGCCGATATGAACTTTTTCTTTTTTGTAAATTATGGTATTGTCTTTCTTAGTCAATCTAAACTTCTAACATTTTCCTATTACGTTAATAAAATATCAAAATTATGTAGGCAACGCACATTCATGGCTATCATTAAAGTGATGATCTTACACAACAATGAGGTAATTATTTATAATTTTTTGCTAAATTTGTTTTTCGTTACATTATTTTGATTTTTTTGCAGTTTGAATATGTTTATAGATAAGCGTAAATTAAATACATTGTTCTTTGGGGGAATTAATTTAAAAGACAAAAATTTCTATATTTTTTGCCTCAAGGACACGACCTCAATATTTTTAACACAAGGACAAACATTCTTCTAAAAATTATTTACAAGGACAAACATTTTCCAAAATTATTCATAAGGACAACAAAACTGATACCGAGCTAAAAACTGATACCTAAAAACTGCTACCGATAACTACAAACTGATACCTAAAAACTGCTATCAATAACTAAAAACTGATACCTACAGAAAATTGTCCTTCAGGATAAAATATTGAAGGTCTGTACTTTAGACCAAAAAGCTGTGAAATTTTGTCCTTGACAATAATTTCCTGTTGTTCTTTATAATGGTTCTAAGTTGACTTTTTTTTTAAAAACCCGACGGGCCGGTAAACTTCTGAGAATGACTTGATAAATTTATATAGTATAGGAAAGCGCATGCTAGGAATCGATCATAGATCTTTTTATCAGAACGCAAGCCTCTTTTCAACTGCGCCGTACTTGCACACTAAACTAACTATTTTAAGTATGAAGGATCAAACCAAATATAATTGCTGTACAATAAAGAAAAAAATTGATTGCTTTTAACTATACTTAGTTTGAATTCAAACTATAAACGTAAATTCAATTTAACGTGGGAACTACGTATTAGTTCTACATATTAGTTCTCTTTAATGCTAATCGATTGTAGAATTAATATATAATCGGTCGATTCAATTTATTTATTTCTCTTTATCGATACCATCTCGAATGCAAAGCCTATGAAGAACATGTACCTCGAAGTGTTCTACAAATTTAACAAATATTTCTTTGATGTAATTTGAAATATGTTTTCGACAAGACATATTTTTGGAAAAATATAATGGAAATTTGGTTCCGTTCTTTTTTTACATATGTATGTTTAACAAACACAAATTTTATCTTAAAAAATGTATGTATGTTTTCAACCGTTTTTTATTTAACAAGATAAATAAATATAACTAACTACTATCAGCAGGTTTATCTCGATTGATTGATGGTTCAGATTGCCAGACCTAAGATCACAAATTCAAGCCCGAAACTAACACTGTTGTCATTTGTTACGGTGTCAAAATAAAAAAATAGAAAACATAATTAATTACCTCTCATTTCATCTAACCAATGAGGCGATAATTAATTTACCATATAACGTAAGCTTTAGTATTGTCATTACAGATTCATTTGAGTAATTTTTACAGTTACACTTTATGCCATAATCACCATTGATATTTTCACCTCTCCACATTCTCAAATTTAAATACATATTTTTCACTTAATTCGTTCAGCATTCAAAACGATCATCCAATAAAATATAAACTTTTCATTTGTAGATCCAAGAAATATAACATCTTTTATGCATGTATGTTTCAAACTGATCGATACATGTATAATTTTCAATATTACTTTTTCTAATAGCGAATAAATAAACATAATTAGTTACAATTTAATTCGGCAAAACAATAATACATGATAAATTTATCCTCACAAAATTAACAATGTTAGGTTTAATTTTTAATATAGAAATATATGATACATATAAACAAAAACTAATCTCATATACAGAATATTTAACATTCTTTACAAGACTATTAAATAAGAATAGTACATTTTCGTATGGCAATATCAGGCTTCCAAACAAGCGGATGGGCCGGGCGAATCCATTCATGCTCCGGAAGGAACACTTGGCCCCTCTCAAAATTCATTACAGTAATTCTGCTATTTTCGCTATTTTCACCGAAAGGCAACCCACAAGGATGTCAAAGTGTCTAACCGGAAAAACGACCGTAACCGGTTTATTAAAGCCGGTTATATACATTCATGCTCCAAAAGGAACAATTGACCCCTCTCAAAATTTATTACTGTAATGCTACTTTGTGTTTTGTTTATAACCCAGCACACTGTTAAATATATTTCGCTAAAATATATTTTCACTAAAAGGCAACTCATAAGGTTGCGAAAGCAATTTGAAGGTCACGTGTATAGTTGGCTACATAAAAAAAGACTATAGTTGGTTTAATAAAAGCCGGTTATATATACATATGATAACAACTGCCAAAAATTAACCATTGTCATTTAACCAGCAGTTAATTTGTAACCGTCATTTCATACACAAACATCAACCATATTTAGCCAGATAACATGGAATATAACTCATGACAGAAAAAATAATCTTGACCAAGTGTCTAGTATAACAACTAGTAAAACCTTCAACCATTTAAATCTCAACTACAATCCTCTTCTACATCATATCCATTCACATAAACCTATGCTACAAATAGAAGCAAATCATATCCAAGTCCATATATGAATTAACTTATATACACATCTAAGGAAGGGTACATTTACCTGCATACACTACCAACTGTTGGAGCACAAAAAGAGTCAAAGTCGCAACAAGCTATGTACGTACACTTTGGAATGAAGGCATTCCTGTGTTTGGATATGTATATTCACTCTTAACTGGCAAGCAGTGAACTGGAAAAACTCAAAGCAAGAAGATGCTATCATCTGGAGTCATCAGAGCTAGAAGATTCTGAAGTATCAACTTCTCCTTCTCCTCCTCCTTTTGAATGCGCTGCATTTTCTTTGTTTTCATCATCCTCGCTCAAAGCTGCATTATTAGACCTATCATCATTATCGCTATCACTTGAAGAGTCGCAAGATCCAGAGTTAGTAGCATTCTTCTTCTTTTTATTTCTTCGATTTCTCAATTCTAACCCTCTGCGTTTGAGTGCGACTTTTTTGCCTTTTGGAGATTCAGCTTCGTGGCATGGGTCCCTCTTTTTTGATTCTGCTTCTATTGATGTGGATGACGATTTGCTTTTCGCATCTTCTTCCTTCTCTGATTCTTCTGCTGTGGATGTGTCTTTGCGCTTCCTCTTCGCTGAATTTGTCTGCGATGCATATGAAGGTACGATAAAGGTGTTTGGGCATATAAATAAAGAATAAATTAAATTGGTTAGAATCTTAATACTGATCATCGATATTGATACTTAATCCACAATCCTAGGGGACACCAGGTATCCCCACCACCCCCCCCCCCCAAAAAAAAAAAACCACAAAACACCTTTTTTTGGCAACAGACAATAGAGATCAGGCAGTGCAAAAAATTAAGGTTCGCAATGAAATATTCCGATAAATTTCAGGCACAAAGTTACCAAAACTTGGGTTAAAAAGTTGGCAGACGTGTGCTGGATACAGCCAGTAAAACTCGAGAATATTTTGCATCAATTCCCCTTTTCACTAAAAAAATGGTGGCACCCAAATATTTAAAGCAAATAATACCAATGGCCACCACCAATTAGTGGATGCCACTAATATTACTAGTAACCAAGGTTCAAGATTTCGGCCGGCCCGCCAGATCCGGCAATTTCGATCTGGTTCTGGCGTTGACCAGCCAGAATCCCCTCCAAAACCTGGTTCTGGAAATAGAGTAAGAAGAAAGGGTTTGATTGTAAAAAAACAAATTGGAGGAAAGAAATCGGTTTTGAGCACAAAAATCTTAATTCGAATCGTAGTAATTTCATTTTGAGGTAGCAGACTCATCTTTGAGCTTCATTGAGCAAGCTAGGGTTTTTCTGTCCCACCAGCAGATTCATGCTTGCAAGCTAGGTTGTTTTTTCCTGAAGGAAGACTATTTCGGAATTTTTGTAGTATAAGCATAAATAAGATGATGGTGATGTTGCAACGAGGGAGAGAAATTGAGATTCTTTAGACTAAAAGACAAGAAAAGATACGTGAACAAGTAGTTTGCAGCCAGAAAAAAGAGTCAAATGACTTATCTTATAATAAAATGAAGTTAAACATGTGGACACAAATATTGGAGATGAAGAGTTTGTTCTTCTTCCTTCTGGTTGATTATGTGCATTTTTCAATGTTTACCTTGTGTTCAACGCATACAGTTTAAAGTTTCGAAGTAGAATTTGTATTCTTTTTTTTTATTCCCTCCCTTTTTTTTCTTACTTCAAGCCTCATGCCTTAGAAATTAATCTAACACAATGTAATCAATGAGGAATCATATGCTCAAAAAAACACCTTTTGCTATCAAAATTGCTATTATGTTTCCATCAAATTGTGCATCTTGTAACTCGATCAATGTACTATAAATTTATGTTAGTATTGATTACTTAGTTATTAATTATTAATGTAATATAGAAATTTAATAAAAACATTATCAGAATTGGCAAATCGAAATAACAGCGGAATTCCTGGAATTTCTGAAACGAAAACGAAATTCAAATTTATCCAACGACCGAAACAAAAACGGAATTTTGATCCTTGCTAGTAACCCAGTAAGCATAATTGCGTGTTTGCGCGTGTACAAATGTGTGTATGTGTAACTTACTGGTTTATAGCAAAGTAAAAGGTATAAATTAGAAGCAGAAAAAAAGCACTAATAAATTAGATTTGTTTACACAATTCCTTTGATGATTTAAATAATTATTTTTGTTTACAAACCTTAAAATTGTGCACTTATCTCTACTACTAATAAAGAAAATTGGTTGATCTAATTTACTCGGTGTCTTTTTGAATCTACTACTACTAATTAAGTATCGTGTGCGAAGCACGGGCCCATACTAGTTTTGAAAGAATGGCAACAAGTTTGTAGATAGGAAATAATTATTTCCTCACAGTAGACGAAAAGTATTTAAAAAAACATTAAAAATAATGCGAAGAGAAATTTGCTACTTGGAATGGAGAAACTTTGAATGTTAAATGTAATTAAGAAATACATATAACATATGCTTAAAAAGGAAATTTATTTAAAAAAGAAACCGGTCGTAGGAAATTAGTTTTGTTTTTGCAAATAGCAAAGATGAACAGTGCTTATAGTCGTGAGCACGATATTAAACATTAAATGCGCAATTTCTACTGGCTGGATCAACAATTGACATGGTAAATTGCCACAATTTGGTTTCTAAATTTTATATACACTAGAAAATTTTCGCCAATCAAGCATAAAAGTAAATGCAAAATCCATTGCAATCATGTCAACCACACAAAAAAAAAGTAAAATGCCATTTTGCAAAGTTGAAATATCGTGCAAATTTCCAAATGCATTACCTTGGCTCTATGCCCAATGAGATATGCCCATTGACTCCTGTTTCTCAAGCAATCCATAACAGCATGTTTATGACTTGGATAAGCATAACGACATCCATTCGGCTTCCTACAATTCTTCCAATGCTGTAAAAAAAAAGGAGAAAGAATGAATTAATACAATACAAAGATCACTAAAGCCATCAATCGTTTAAAACTACGTACCGGGCGGACAGCATCACATAATTCCTCATAAGTAGAGCAGTTCTGCTTGCTCATAATATCATCAATCAAAGCTGAAAACAAACAATAAAGGATAAATATAACCAGAAAATAATCTAAGTGGAGATCGAACTAATCATCGGTCATAAATTCAAACCATACCAGGTAGGGTACGGGTAGCAATAGCACTATTATCTGAATCACTCCTTGGAGAGAACCTTGCACTCAATGTATCACTTCTCCCGTGTTCATTGAGTCTGCCTGGTGTGCTTTTTCTCCTGGACACTGCAGTATCAGGTGACCTATAACATGAATCCTTTTTAGAAGACTCTCGATATTTACGGTCTCTACCACTCCTTTTTGTTTCATCAATGGACTCTTGAGAATTTTGAGAAGTGTCTTTAGATGCATCTTCCCTGCTCTTGTTCTTAGAATTCTGCCAAAATAAATATATATAAAAATCATACATTATTTGGTGTAAAAGGATGATTTTTTCCCCTCTTTTGGACCACATTCTAAAATTTGTAACAAAAATAGATCTGTTTAAAAACATATGAAAAACCATAATCACTTTTTGCCAATGTGGTTAAAGTAGACTATATGTATTAGCGTTATTTGAAATTGTGCAGCATAATTTTTATTGACTTTACACACAGGTGTTATTTCAAATGGAGCAAGTGCAAATTTGAAATTGTGCAGCATAAATTTTATTGACTTTACACACCGGTGTTATTTCAAATGGAGCAAGTGCAACTTTCATACTAATTTTGTACTGGCTTCATTTATTTTCGCTTCATTTATTTTCAGAAACAAATGTACTGCAATGATTTCAAATCACAGTAGTATAAGTAGCCGATTTCGCTATACTCATAGGGGCACGTATATCAAATGTATTTTATATAGTTGTGATGTGCTCTAACCAGTGGCTTGAAATGATGAGAAATCCAACAAAAATATATTTAAACTTAATTCAAAGCCGATGGTACTGAAGAGTTTGCACCTGTTCTTTCCCTCCAGAACTTGAAGAGCGCTTTGAAAGCCCACTAGAAGCATGCTGTGAAATTAACTGTCCATCAGATGCTCGTAGCATGCGAGAGACCCGAGGAACACGAGGAGAGCTGTTTAGTTGTTGATGTAAAAGTAATGCAAGCTGTACAATTAATGGCAGAAGAAAATAATAATGTTACAATGGAAATGATTGGACCAATTATGAAACTTATACATCATTAGGTTATATATGCACCTCTTGATCGCTCAAAGTGGTTGTAACAGTTGGTGGAATCATAGAATAAGTGGATACCGATGTCAATTGAGATACATGCTGATTCATCCTTTCATTTTTCCCGCGAGTACCATTCTGCATTTGTGATGACTCAGTTTTATCATATGATAATGCCTTAGAAGATGCTGCAAGTGTACGATCTTTTGACCCTGATGTAACATGCTTAGACACAGAAGCATGAGAAATTTTGCTTGTATTACAAGATTTTCCAGAGCTTTTAGGGTCGCCTTTTACCAGATGTCTTGACCTTTGAACCAAAGAATCTTTTTTAAAGCTTTGTTGTCCAGAGTCATTCGATGAATCTAAAGCCTTCACTGCAATCGAGGTTGCTGTGGCACTTCTTGGTTTTTGACTTATAGGAATTAGTTTCTCACTTGTTAAAGAGCTTTTCCTAAACTCTTTTGATTTGTTCAATTTAGAACTGTTTAGTTGTCCCTCTTCCTCTACTTGGTTATGTTGCTTTGGTCCATTATTTACGATTTTCTCCTCTGTTGCATTTCCAGCACAACCTTGATTATTGGCATCGTCTTCTACATCAGGGTCAACACACTTATTAGCATTGGAAGGCAAACTTGTAGTCATCTGCAGATGTGTTTCAGGTACATTCAAATGATTAGTGTTGTCTGAATTGTCATCAGTATCACAAATTAAGTTTGTTTGCATGTCTTCAGGACCTTTTGAAATGGGTACATTATTTTCAATATTGTGTTTCAGAAGATCTGTACATGCAGAGATAGCACCATCTGAACTGGGAACCTTCTGTTTGCCAATGTCAATCTTTGAATTTTCCGGCTCTAAGACAACAGAACAAGAACCTTTGTTCATATTTCCATCCATTTGGCTTTCATCCTTGGACCGGTTTAAATCATTCATGGTTTTATTTTTAATTCCCTGGTTCAGAATTAACATTACTGTCAGTTATTACACATGTTATATGGTATGAAGATTGAATGATTCCGATAATAGAACATGAGGTGAGCTGTCATACGGAAAGCATGGATTATCTCTAGGCATCGGAAAGATTACACATACATATATACCTACATACATGCAATAAGATTAAGACTTCATTCCTGCTAGCCACATCCTCTTATTTGTGATTTATACTGATTGAGTGGAGTTGGGTACTGCTCTCTCTTTCACATAGCAGACCAATACACTTTTGTACCCCTGGGTTTCTTTAAAATGACTTAATTATCTAGTTGGTTCTGTATGGATCATGTCTCGATTTATGTGCACACATCTATTAAATTGTAGTAAAGTACAAGAATTCGATATCCTCTCATTTATTCTACACAGTTTCAAGCTTTTCCTTAATTCTGTCAAAATATTTTACATTCAAATTCCTGTAAATTATAATTTTCATAATTATTTCTTCTAGTTCACTATTACTATTTTATGTTAAGTCCACAAGTTTTTATTCAAAAATTGGGATTTCATAAAAACAATAAACACACACATACACGCGCAATAGGTCTGTAAATTTTGTACAATTGACCGATGTCCGGCTCGGTCCGAGGCTGTAAGAGTCTAGTCCGTGTCCGTACAATTCTCGTTTAGGACACGAATTAAGACAAGAAAATATGTACGAAAATATGTTCGTCCGAAATTGTCCGACGTTTTTCTATTGTCCGACTCCGAACATTGTCCGTCCGTATGTCTTATAGGATAGGACTAGGACACGCGTTTGTCCGGTCCGATCCGATCCGTTTACACCCCTACGCGCCGCACACATACACTCATATGCGCACACACAATCTATTAAATCTTTTACTTTCTCATTGTATTAGGCTTTCCAGTGAACGAAATTCTAATAGATAGAAAGTTTATAATGCATAAAACATATTAATTCATTGCTATTACACTGATTTAGATTTGTTTATCAATGTTTCAATGAACATTTGAAATTAAATCAAATCATTTATCTAGTTAACTGTGTCAAACATGAGATTCGATTCAAAATTGTCTTAATAAATATTATCTAAGAATATTAGCAGATCTTACAAATTAACATAATTAACCATCCATACACGCACATGCATATACATATATAAACACACATAATTATCAAACGATATTAAAGCAAAAAAAACACAGATATACATATACATATATATGTACATATACATATACATATGTGTGTGTGTGTGTGTGTATATATACATATTCATGCTTCTCTTCAATTATATTACATTGAAGTCCCTCATAATTTAAAGTTCTCGTTCAAGTTAATAACTTTATGTTACTATCCTCTTTCTTTTTTTCCCTTTTTTTTCCCATATCAAGGTTAATTTTCATCACAATCAGTCGGTAAAATATGATTATATATCTATGTACATCACTCTTTTTTATTTTTGAATTAACAAAATTTTGTTTTTACGGATTAACATCGGCTAAAATAATAAATTAATAATTAATTAATGAATTATATTTTTAGATAAATGATTTACTACAAAGGAAAATTGTTGAAAATATGAAAGAATCGGTGAAAAACTATAAAATTTTGAGAAAGCTAAAATAGAAGTACGATCCCTACATCTTAAATTTCGTTGCCACTTTCAACTATTTTTCCAATTTTTAGCTGAAATATATGTCATAGTTTTCTTTTTAGTATGCTTTCGTTTTAGATGAATGTTTTGATATTTGCTACGAAGTTTTTACAATGCATAAAATACGTTAATTCGTTGTTATTACACTTTCAGCTTTAGATCTGTTTATCACTGACATTTGGAATTAAATTTATAACCCGTTAATCTAATCAATTGTATCAAACATGAAATATCAAATTCAAAATTTTGTCTTAATAAATGCTTGACTAAAATAATAAAAAATTGAAAAAAATTTAATCAACCAAATAAATGTTGTTAATTAGTAAGACAAATTTTGCTTACAGGCCCGAGAAAAAAATATTTCAACTTTAGGCCTCGGTAAAAACTTATTACAAAAATAGACCTCTTTTTACATATATAAGCATTTTATACTTGCTCAATCCAAATTTGCGCAAGCACAAATTTAAAAAAAAATACACTTGTGCAATCCAAATTTGCACATACACAAATTAAAAAAAAAAAAAAGACACTTGCGCAAATTTGAATTGCGCAAAACTTGACATATTTTTATAATAAGTTTTGAACGAGACCTAAAGTTGAAATGGTTTTTTTCCCCAGGCCTATTAGTAAAATTTGTCCTAACTAATATTCATTTATTTGATTAGCAGTTTTAAATAGAAAAAAATAACAAAGTATTTAGCTCGTTTATATGAACAAAAATAACAAGTTTATTCTTTGTTTTAAATATCTCATCTAACAAAAATTATATCCTAACATAAAGCAGGATCGAATTGTTAGCAAATTTGTATTAATAAATTCACCATGCATTGCATATACTAATTCAACAATATTTTTAAAATTTACATATTACTTCTGCGTTATATTACTATGTGCAATGGACGGTTTACACACTAATGTGTATTTATGACACAAGATGCAGGAAAAGGTTTCACCATTAGCATCACATTGCTCAATTCTTAAAGGAAAAAGACATCACTTGTGATAATTTAACAAGTGGAGTGATAACTGGTAAATACATTCCCTTTTCAGTATCTTTTACCACTCGCATGAAAGGTGGAGTGCTAGTGATAAATGGGGGAGTATTTATCACTCCCTATAGTAATACCCAAAACAATATTGCATATCATCATCAATTCATATCATATGAAGATTTAAGAATTTGGTATCATTCCGGTTCAATTTGTATATGTTATAATTGTTCTGAAATGATACATGTAATTATAGTAAATTTGACATAACTTAAAAGTTTTTTGCTTAGACATTTACATATATTTACATATATACATGTAGATAAAAAAGAATTCCTCTGCACCTCTCTCCGCTACACATCATTTACACCTTTACGATTTTTCAAGTTACGCAACTTAAAATAAAAGAAAATTTTACAGATATGCTCTTACATCCTCAAGAGTATCTTCACACATTTTTGATTAATTAATAGTCTTCTTTATATGTTTCAAATTAACGTTTGAAATAAATGTTTACGGTTATATTAACTTACCATTTTAAACCTCTTAAAAGTTACTAATTGAACTCTTTTTTTTATAATATGTTCATAGCGTAGATTGAACATTTCCAAGTTTCATTTGATTTCTAATACTTCATTGGTAAAAATTATCAAGGTGTATAAGGTGTGGCCAAAAAAGGTGCAGCGGGCAATGGTGTAAAGGCGCATGCCTGGACACATAAAGGCCTAGGTGCAATAGTTGCGCCATTATGGAAGCTAAGGCGCTCAAGCCATTCAAGGCGTCCAAAAAGCATGTTTTTTCCGAGTTGGTGAGCCTCAATGTGCCTAAAAGCGCGCTTCAAATAGGGTTTAGTTCCTGGGTTGAAAAATGAATACTTCCCTAGTCCAATTAATTCAAACTTGTTCTTAACCCTATACTAAGTCAAAACTTAATCAACTTCAATTTCGAGTGCAAAAGAAAATCTACCGCAAATCTAGCTTCAAGCCCCCATTCGTTGTCGCCGCAACCTTTGCTCCAAGCCATCGCCGCCGCTTCCTTTGCCTTATCTTCTCAGCTTAGGTATTGTTTATTTATATGTATTTAACTAAGTTAAAATTTAAGTTATCATATTAAAAGTAATTAATGTTTAAAAGTCAAATTTAAGTTAAATCTAAACTTTCAAACTAAGTTATATTTGAGTTAGTAATTAAAGTTAGTTAGTTTAATTTTAACTTTAATTTTAAATTTAACGTTTAGTTCATTTTAATTTTAGTTCATTTTGATTAATTTAAATTTAAATTGAGTTATTTTTGATTTTTTTAGGGTAAATAGATGCATGATCTGTAAATCATTCAACCATATTTATTATATGATAGAGATATATACATATATAAGAATATGAAACCATTGGTATTCTATCTTCTCGACCAATCTCAAATCATATATTCACCTCTCCTTAGTTTGAGTAATCTTTTTATTATTAGATCCTCTGGTGTATTATATATGACAATCAATACTATCACTATTTACCTATTTTTGAAAATCAAGAGTTGCATTTTACCTTTGGTTTAGCTTATTGTTGCCCTTTCTCGTTAATTTTTTACTATTCTAATCAAATTATTTTCGTTTTCTCATATGCTCACTTCAATGGCTTTTGCTACATCTTCTACATACTCTAACCATCTTGTATACTTCATTATCTCCCTAATCGTTTTGCTTCTTTAAAAAACAAAATTAATTTCTCAGGAGTTTAATGAATTTTTTCAGTGTTATGCGTTAGAATTTCAATTTTTCAAGCAAATCCAATGTGCATTCCATTCCATTTGTCTTCACCGAAGGTATATTTTGCACTAAATTTTCGACTGGATATTTTTTTTCATTAAAATTGGATTTTATTATAGACTTTAAGTTAGGGATGGCAATAGGGCGGGTCTAGGGTCCAAACCCGGTCGACCCGCCCCATTGGGTCATTGGTGCGGGTAGACCCATGACCCGTTCTTGAGTGCTCCGGGCCTAGGGTCGGGTCGGGGCTCGGTTGACCCGCCCCAATCCGACCCGCACTACTAACATCTAATGAAACTGCTTTATTACTATAATGATTTCTTCTTACATATAAGTGATTCTACATGGATATTAAAATTTTCCAATAAATAATCTATATAAAAAATTAGAGTATTAAATTGCGTCATTGATAATTATACAATAACATATGTATATATTTTCTGAATTATTATTGTACACATCATTTTTACTAACTTTCCTTAGACACGTTGTCATTTGTATTTCATGTATTATTTGATGATAACGAGTATAAACAAATAAATATATGTAAGTTGGTACACAATTTTGAATCAATACATGAGACTCATCGGGTCTTGGGGCGGGTCGGGTCTACCCTGACCCGTGCAAAATTCAAGACCCGCACCGGGTCTACGGGGTGAGTCTGGGACGAGGTCTAAAAATTCCAGGACGAGTATGGGGCAGTAAAAACCCGCCCCAACCCGCCTCATTGTCAATCCTACTTTAAGTTATGATTATCAGTTTCATTAGTTTTCTGTGTCTTGTTTTATGCATTAAAATCTCAAATTTTTTTAAGATAAATTTATGTGTGTCCTATTCCATCTATCATCAACGATGGTATGTTTTACACTAATTTTTCAACTGCATATTTTTCTCCATCAAAATTAAATTTTATTGTAGATTTTAAGCCATCATTATCAGTTTCATTTATTTTTTGGGTTTTCAAATATTGCTACGGAAATATCTCCATTATCACCCAAACTCAAATGTTTATTTGCGTTTCTTATTGAGGTTCAATATTGGAATGGTACTTTAGGTTCGTTAAATTGTAGTATGAACAAATTTTCTTAGGTGGTTCGGTTTTATTAATTTATTTTTCTTCGTTCAGCTAAACATGAGTTGATCGTACTAGGACTTGATTTATTATATATTTATCATTATAGAAAATGGGTTACTATGTAGACACACCAAACATAGACATCTCATCTCTTTTTTCACATCCATAAAATTGTTCCACTCCCACCCACACTCGCCGATTTAAGTTTTGTTTCTTCCTTCCACATTTGCTCTTCCCAAAAATATAAAATGTACGAAAATGTACGAATTTGTCTCTCTTCCTAAATAAATACAAAATGACTGAATTTAGTTACCTCTCGAATCCTAGGTGCATAAACTAAGTCCATTCAACATAAATTTTAAGGAAAGAGCGAATTAATCAAAACATATAAAGTTAAAAAATAGCAGCTTTTTCAGTAAATAATGCAAACGGTTTTGCAAACTACAACAAAATATGATTTTGTGAAACCGTTCAATTCCAGAACCCAGTTTTTTGAATTAAAAATTAAATTTCATGTACGACATTATTTTAACCAAAATTAAATATATATTACATGCTATCTTAAAAATAGACAACCATGCATACTACAATAAATTCAACCTTGAATTCAATGACATTATAGCACGCATAAATACCTTGTATATATTGAATTGTAATAGAAAAAACAATCAATTCATACAATGATTTTTCAACAACAATAAATTAGATCTTATTTAAATTATTAATTTCAATCTGCTCTATGATTAATTGTTGATAGGGAAGCTATTATAGTGTTTATAACTAAATTTTGTTTTTTCTTATATTCGCATCATTCGACTATGCAAAACTATGTGACTATTTTTTCACTTAGTCTTGCATAACCGACCAAAGTAGTTTTTGTAGTATTTTATCCCAATTAATTTTAGGATCCATTTAAGTGGCATTAACTGTTTAGGGATCACGCATGAAAAAAATATCGTTAATGTTTACATATATACAATGAACAACAAAATATGATCCTAATGATGTAAAAAAGATTTACCAATCACAATTAACTGTGCTTGAAATATGACATTAGAAGACATTACACATGTCCTTTAAGTAGAACAATAAAAGAAATGTTTAATATATATTTATATTAAGTTATTCAATTATTTCAAATTTGGTAATCGAATCAAAATATAAAATTCAATCTCAGTTGAAAGTTGATCTCTCCTTAGTTTAAATGATATTTTTACATTAGTCTCTTAATTCTTTTCCTCCCTAACGTCTCCTATTTCAAAATAAATTCTCCAATTAATGTTCAAACGTTTCCATCCTAAATCTCTTCCACTCATTATTCTATTTTTTTAATCTATCTATTCTATATAAAAGAGGATATCTGACCATTTGTATTTTTTGCTCTTATTCATTCTCAACTTCAATCTTCAATTCTTCTTGATTTTAAGGTAAATTTTGCATTCAAGTCATTCTATTTCTTTTTTATTTTTCAAAATGCCTAAAGCATTGGACTCCAAAATTTAATACACACATTAATTAATCATATATACGTTGCTCTCTTCTTATTCCTAACAGTTCTACCTAAACATTTGAAAAAAAACCTACGATTTTAACATTTGTGCAAATTCTACTTATCTTGCTTATTTCTCTTTCAATTTCAAAGCAACCCTCAAAAGATGGAAAATAATAAATTTCATTTCAAAACTTATTCTTGAATTATAACAAATGCAATTTGATTAAACGGATTCGAAGAAGCTTAATCAGTTTTATCTTTGTTCATTCTTTTTCCAACTAATATTTTTAATCCTATATTTATCTCAACTTTAAATTAGTTCAATATTGAAGATGTGAATGTTTGAATTGCTAAATGCGCTATTAAATTCAATTATGGATTTTATTTTAGTTGTATATATTTATAACAAAATTATAGGAAAACTGATTCAACTAATAACTTTTAAGGTGTCTATTCTATTATTATTATATATATAAAAATAGAATATGCAACAGTTTCTCTTCTTTACTAACAATCATTTTTAATCCAGATGTTGCATTCTCCACAATTTGTGGTTTCACTTTTTACATTTAACATCTACCATGTTTCACATTTATGAATTTAACCCAGACATTAAAGAATCAAATTAAGGCTGCAGCATACAAAAGTGATCGAACACCTCAGTTGTATACTATTGGAGGCATTAGTTTCATTCAGTGCTTAAGATTTTTGGATCTAGCTTGAGAGAAGTCGAGCAAGGAAAAAAGAGAAAATTATCATAACAGGAAAGAACTTAACATATTCGAATCGAATGCAATGTATTGTGAGAAAATAAGAGCTTAAACATGGAACTAATTAGAGGCAATAAAAGCAATTAATCCATCTTGAGATAATTAAAGCAAGAGAAAATGAGAAAACTATCATAAAAGGAAAGATTGTATCAGATTCGGACTCGATGTACCGTGAGAAAATGTGAGAATGAACATGAAATTAATCGGAGGTAATGAAAATAATTAATCTTCTTGAGAGAACAAAAGCAAGAAACAAGAAGAAAAGTATTATAAAATAAAAGAACATAGAAGACTATACCTATTGCAATGTGAGAAAATGAGAGACAAAATGTGGGATTAATTGAAGGTTAAAAAAACTGACGTTTTGTATGTTGCGGCCTTAATTTGATTCTCTAATGTCTGGGTTGAAGTATTGGAAAATGGTAGCTCAAAATGTAGAATTAATTAAAGGTAATAAAAGATTGACATTTTGTGTGTTGCAGCCTTAATTTGATTCTTTAACCTTTGGGTTGAATTCATAAATGTGAAACATGAAAGATGTCAAATGCAAAGTGAAACACCAAATTGTGGAGAAGGCAGCATTTGGACTGAAAATGATTGTGAGTATTAATAATTACATATTTTGCATATTATGTATTTAGAAGTTTTACCGCACGTGCATGTATACATATATATATATATATATATATATATATATATAATAGTTTGGAAGCTAATGTTCCCATTTTTATTGTATATTTCAAATCCAATTTTCAAATTGTATCTTCAATGATGTCCTTACACGCTTCACATTGTACCAATGCACCTCAATGTATACAACCTATACGGATCATCATGTTATTTGACTTGGAAATATCCATTTTGATTCATGTTTATACATGAATCATTCTGCATGTTTTATAAATTATAGAATATTCATTCATGAATTAGGTATTTTGTGAATACTATGTGCGAGAAAATATTACTTTCATATGAACTAACAAAAAATAGAAATAAAAATTGATCGTTTTGTGTTACGAAGTTGAAACCTAGAGTTGTAGTTTTCATTATTATGTTTTGATCAATTTATAAATCATAACTTCTATAGTGTCCATTCCACAAGATCCAATTCTCCAAGTCTTATCCATATGCTTTTAGAAATAGCTATTTTCAAACAGGTATAAGAACAACTCTATAATATATCAATCTAACTGTTTACATTGTTTGTTCACAATCCTTGATAGGATTTGAGTGGTTTTTATTTGAATGACCCGGTTTGAATGTCCATTTACCAATATAAATTTGATAAATGTCATTTTTTTTCCTTAATGTAGTAATTTATAAAATTCAAAGCCTACATCCTGTTAAATGATACTCTTACCTTTTTAATGCATCATAAGGGCTTTCCAAAATTAATTTTACATCTATCCTGAATCTCGATAATCGTTTAAATCATTTTTGTAGAAGTTGCAAAAAAGGGATAAATACTCTCTTGTTATATGTTTATGTTTGAAAATGGTATATCATCTAGCTTTTGTCCAATTCATAGTAATGTACCGATACCCACATGGTATTTTCGTGATTGAATGATGGATCTACTAAGATTTAATTGTGCACATTTGCTTTACGTAATGAGTCCTTACGATATAATGGAATTACAGTAGCCACCCACTTTTTAAAGCAAGAGTATAGTAGAATTTTGTTCCAAAAAACAAGAAATTGCATGAAGATCAAACAGGTTCTTTTATCAACCTTCGTTAACTATACATCATGAATTTTGTTCCATAAATAATACTCATGATTTTGCCAATGGCTAATGATGCATTATTTTTAACCTATATTATTTTAGTTTTGTTAACATTAGAAATGAACAACTTTGACTTTGGTTAAATGCCAAAAATCATTTTGTCCTTGCCTTTTTCATATTTGCATTTTCTTTTATTGAATTTTTGTTCCAGCTGCGATTTATAGTTCAAGAATGGTTTTTTCATTTTTACTTCTTTTAGTTGTATTACTACTATCAAATTTGTATTCTCTCGTTAAAAAATACTTATTTTGTGCAGAACATAGGGTGCAATCAAAGCAATCTTTTCACGTAGAAATCTCATATTGATCATTTTGTTTTTCAGGTACGATTACATTTTTTTCTTTGTATGTTCATGCTTCCATTATTGTGTCGAGTACACGTTTACTTAAGAATGTGAGTGCTTTATATTGCCACACATTAAATAGATTGTCCACATGGTTCATTTTATTTGTAATATCAATCTTCTATGTTGAGTAAGTTATTAGTCACTACATAACTAATCTTTAAAGTACTCATATGCATTTTAACTTGGCATCAATAATCATCTAGAAATAGGATGATGTAAGCTACAATATATGCTTTAGTGATTGCGCACATGTATTATATTATATATTACACCATAAGTTAAGGCTTCAAGGGAAGTTAGTCTTTTAAGGTTTTATAACAATCAAAAATTGAAACCGATGACATTGGTATACAAGCTAAGCAATAAATTCAAGATTAATTTAGGATAAAGGTTGCGTGTTCGTTTAATATTTGTCCCCGTAAGATAATTTATTTGTTTCATTACTTATGGAAACATCCACATTGTCTGAAATAGTATAGAGGTATATTTTCTGATTAGCCACTTTTTGCCGAATACTAATATCAATTTCCAACTCAAAGCATAAATGTTCAATATCTTGAAGACCTTCGAAATTACCATAATGAACTGTGGGCTAGGTGGTACAGGTGTATATGTATTAACCGTTTTCGATACTTCATATCAACTCAAGCAAATAGTGTCAACTTTTTTTTATTGATGTACGGTTGATGTCAATGACATAAGAAAGCTCTAGGATTATGTTGCCGATGATAACTAAAATTCATTGGAAAAAGTAGCAAAACTGTCTTTTTTTATATCATTATTGGATGTCACTCGCAAGTCATAATACGTGCATGCAATCCCCTGCACACGACACATTGACATAATACAAGCTCCACAACCGAAAGATGTGAACGAGGAAAACAAAGCATAGATTACGGAATAAACAAGTTGGGTTTTTATAAAAATTGCAAGTTGATTGCTTTCAAACATACTCCGACATTACATAGCGGTTCTTTTCATTTTATAATATAAGCTAGATATAATCCATTGATCTTTACTAACGAATAATTTAGAACTAGCGATACAAATAATTTGCTACGTGGATAATCTATGAACAAGATTTTCAAGGTGCTTGGAAACAAAGGAGTCAGACAAAACTATTTGTCCACATGATGGAAAATGATGCATCTCAATACAAGATTATGGTATGTGGCGGACTAATTCTCTCTCCCTTTTTTCAACTATTCAAATATCCAAGCCTCCTAATAGTTTAAAAGGTGCACTTTATTGTATTCGAATTTACTTTGCGCATTTGAGTCGTATGATGTTTAATGATTTCTATAGATTAATATGTCACGTGATTACTTGGGATAAAGGTAGTATATGTCATATTTAACAATGTTCAATAGTCTCACGTTAAACATTCTTATCCAATACTGTATATTTAACATAAAATAAAAAATATGCAAATCCATTTATATGCATAGAATAAGTTCATCTTGCAAGGAAAAGGTAAGGAGAAAAGGGGAGTAGAATAATAATTGAATAAGTTCATCTTGCGGGGGGGCTAATCGTCCAAATATGAAGAAAAAAATCAAATAGATCAAACATAAAAAGGGATTTCATATGCTATTACTGTGAAAAACAATTATCAGCTGAGATTTTACAACAAGCTAAACGAAAAGATAAAGCGATGATGAAGTACATTTTGATGAGGAATTTAATGACAATGCCTTATGTATGGGTAAAAGCAAAAGCAAGATTGAATGCTTGATTCATGTACCTGTTTCCACATATGCAATCAAAAGGAATAATTTATTGATTACGACGAGAAAGATGCCAAAGTAGAATCTGATAATGGTGGAGATTTGGATGTTAAGGGCATAAGTTTCATTAGATTGAAGATGCACGATGGAAGGGTGGAGTTAGGCACATCCCAAAAATTATAAAAAAATCTTATTTCAGTAAGACAGTTGGAGGTAAAAAAAACTACAACTTTTCAACTTAAGGTGGAGTCATAAGAGTTTGAAAGGGCATTAGGAAGGTGTTGCGCGCAAAAAGAGGAAGCAACAATGTATACAAATTGCTTGAGAAAACGGTGGAGAATGGAAGACTTCTCAAAGTAGTGTTGGAGGGTCAAATTTGCCTGAATTAAGGTGGAGCTAACAACGAAAAGCCATAAAGACCGCATGGAGGCCATTGTAGTATTACAAATCGTTCTGATTTATTGATGATATGCATGTTCAATTTGAGGACATGCGTAATTAAATGATTTAGAGGTTGGTTAAGTTTTGAAATGGTGACATTTGTTTCCATGATAATATTGTAGATCATTTAGAGTTTGAAGTTTTAGGTGGAACTTGCATGAATTTATTGAATATCGTATCAAGGTGGAGATTTCGGTGATACAATATTTCATACTTAAGTATATTTTGAATATAGTTGAGTCTAGATAGAATTGTGATACATATATATTATCTTTTTATAAATTTTAAAAAATGATTAATTGCCACTTTTATTGCATTAAAGAAGACAATGAATTATCTACATGGAAAAGATTTATGAAAGTATTCAATAGCTTTTTAAAAAAGATATTTTATCAAGACCATTGTAAATGGACATGTACATAGTTCACGTACGTGGAAAAAAGTTTATTTTTCTAAGATTCTAGGGATTGGGATATCTCGTCAATTTTTAGGTTTTCTCTTGTAATCTTGTGGTAAATTAATAAAGGCTGTGTTTAATGGAATATATTTGTCATAATTTTTCTTCACTTCTTATCTCTTCTAAAATCTAATTGTGCGAAGATCTTAGGAGAAACCCTAACATAAGGTACGTGAAAAATTAGAGTATGGAGATGGTTATGCCTTTTGCATTTAATCTTTGACTTGATTGCCACTTTATTAATGCTCGTTCCTACTTTATTCCATAGGATATTGTTTTGTTTTCTTCTTGAAGCTATATATGCTCACTCACGGAAAGAGCGAGTGCCATGTTATTTGAGATGTGACCGGTTCGTTTATTTTTTTCATTTTGGTTTAAAGAGGGTTACATTACAAATATCTAGCAACCCTACGCAAGTAGGTGAACTGTCACCATTTAAGCATTTATGCACAGCAATGGTGTCCATTTAAAGGATCTTTTACACCTTTAAAGTTTTTTATTTTCTAAAGTAGTTAAAGGAAGGCAGGGAAAAATATCATTTCATAATGAATAGTATTGAAGATTACTAATTTGATTTATGTAAAATAAATTAGGATTTGGATGTTCATTTCCTTCAAAACTTTTCAAACGTTTATTTTTACCAAATTACATGTTAACGTCATAAATCACGATCGGTAGATAATAAAGAGTTGATGTGCCCCAAGTAGAAAGTTTTCGGTTTGGTTAATGATTAATAATAAAGTTAACGATGTTTATCTTATCGTAATTGCTTCTTTCCAGTAAACATTATTTATACATATGTAATTTGATCATTTTCCAACATGCTTTTATGTACGACGCATAGATTCAACACATCATCATCACAAACTATCAAAATATTATGATCCTACGAAGAACATGATTCAATATGAAGGAAATGCTAAATCGTTTTTTAATAATTATTTGTAAAGCGGTTGTGTTGTATATTGTTTTCAGTTGTGTACAACGATCATAAATAGCGTGAACATGAATGTATGAACTTGCATCCCTGTCAAAATGAGTATTGAGTAGTGAACATGGAAATTAAATGAATTTGAGAAGCAAAGATCTTTGAAGTCATTATTTCTCTACTTTTAATCGTAATGTTGTTTAGTTACTCACTTTTGGTTTGTCTAAATTTATGTATATTTTAAAGTTTAACGTTTTTTAATCCAGTCGCATGCGAAGCAAAGGGTTCTTACTAGCGAAAGGAATTTCACTAATGTTTGTAATCTATTCTACGATATAAAAAAAAGGATACGTATCAAATCGAAGTTTATATACTCGAATTTCTTATTCTTGCAATCTTCAATGTTTCAACGTTGAGTGAAGTGGGCATGTTGAGAACATCTCAAGGTAAAATTCAATTATTAAATTTAATTGTTTTGGATTTTGTTTAACTTTTTGATTGTCGTTCTTAATTTCTTATTTAAGAATGTTAAAACTAAATGTATGAATCCAAAGCTTTTAGTTTATCTCAAATTTGTATATCTAGTTATGCCCACTTTCCCTCTTAGTTTAATTAGGCAAATATCCTCGTACAAATAAATAATTCAAATGATCATGGTTTAGCGATTATATATTATTTTCTACCCTACAATCGGTTAAATTATTGACTTAATTATTTGTTTATCTACTTTTAACTATTATTCATTTATGTTTATCACAATTAGCTGAAATAGATATCTAAAAAAAATTCAACCAACTTCGAAACTAATCTTTCTAATATTATACTGCTAAAAGTAAATTTATAAATCCAATGTGATTTGTAGATTTAGTTATGATCACTTTTTAGTTTATGCGAAATCAAGTGATAATCGCCATCAGAATTAAAAATGTAATTTGCCAAGTCCAATTGTTTTTTATTGATTTATGGCACGATTTTTGTGATTTGATAACTTTGTATTGAAAATCGTTATCAGATTTGTTCACAACTATATTCACTTTTCTATATCTACTCAAATGGATCATCAACATTGTTATTTGTTTCGTTTTAACCACGTTTAACTATTATGCATTTATATTTGTCTTACGTAATTATTATAACTAAAGACGTTTGTGGTTGTAATAGATGAATTTAAATTTCAATTATTCATAAGTTTTGTGTTATTTTAATTTTTATATTCATACTTTGTATTTTTGGTAATCATATTTAACATTATTTGTTGATAACTTACTGACTGATCTGGTACGTTATAAAAATGTCATGTGTGGTTAAGACATCTTTGATATATAAGTTACTTATTCGTACTATAGATAATGTTCTATATATTATATAGGATTTAATTGTTTCCTAAAGTTTTTTTGTTCTTTATTCTTTTATTTATGTTGTATTTGATATTTCTTAAATTTATTATCGAATTCTTGTTCAAATCTTTATTTTATTTTTCAATAGCCAACTTCTCATCAATTCCATATTGGTTTGTTCGTTGAAGGGAAAGGTAAAAGGTAAAGTTAACGAAAACTCAAACCTTAGCATTAAACATGCAAGATGACAATCCTCAAATAGTAAGACCATTATGATTTATTGTAATCTATTGTAATATAATTAATTAATTTAGTAATAAATACAGTTCACAGTACGCATCTATTCTTGTATAAAAAGTTCAATTTTCTGACCATTTGTATTCATCCTTCTCATAATTTTGAGAACAAATCATAATATTCTAGCATCATTATTTCACATGTTTCCTCTTGCAACATTCTTATTTTCATCTATCTCACTTCCTATGTTCGTTATTCTTATACAGTCTAATTGAGTTCTCTTCCTCTATTAACAAACATTCAATACTAGAAAAAAAATTATTTCCTCAAATTTTCCCATCTTCGATTCTTCTCCCTCCTATCACAGTAGTGTTTCTTCCCCATCTCTGGCTTCACATAAAAAAATTAATTATAAATCAGATTATTTTTTCCAGAGATTCTTTCCATATAATTAATTTGTCTCTTAATTTTACTAACATGATTATAATTTGTTTGAATTCATATATAGTTCTTCACCTTATCTACTCACCTTAATTATTTTTTGTTTTATTTATATTATGAAGTGGTTGTATTTATACATGTTGCTCTTATGGTTAGGATTATTATGGAAAAATTATCTGCTGCCAAAAGGCTTCGACTTACAAGATAAATAATCTTGATCTAAAAGTTGGACCTTTATTTTATTATGTCTTTTCTTTTAATTCAATGTTGACTTTTTATGTTTTAATCCAAAATTTATCATTTCATATCTTTTATTCGAATTTGGTGTCCTAAATTTTTGTTTTCCTCGGATTATTGTTTTGATTAGTATGGGTAAGGAATTTCATCATTTATTTCACAGGAATTTATTGGATTTATTAATCCACAGGCACAGTAGAAGCTTCTGTTTTTATTTCTCACGCTAATATCATATTTTATTTTCATATTTTTGTTTATATTGGTACGATTCCTTCATTTATTTTGCAGGGAGTTATTGATTTTTTAATGTATATAATAAACTAAAGTTTTCTCCTATAATAATATATTGGTAAATTTGATCTTTATCGCATTCTCAAACATAAGTATATAAGAAAATCAATTTGAAAGAAAAACATTAACGTGTAGTAAAAGGATATTCAATTAATAAATGTCATATTGTATTATGATTTGAAGTATAAATGCATAAATAACACTTTTGTTCAGCTATCAGTAGATAGTTTTAAAATTTTGTTATAAATTTGGTACCAGATATGTGTGGAAAATTTTATATTTACCTTAAATATGTAATCTTGTTCGGTCCCATTTCAAAACTCATTCTTATACAACAATGAGTTGTTTTAGTTATTATATTTACCTTAAATATGTAATCTTGTTCGGTCTCATTTCAAAACTCATTCTTATACAACAATGAGTTGTTTCGGTTATGTAGTTCGTGGTAATTATTTAAGTAACTATAAGCTGTAGATATAGTTATTGATAATGGTTATATGTCAACTATTTTTAAATAAGAATGATCATATTAAATATTGTTATCATGCAATAAATAAATAAAAGTAATTAATTTCTTTAATGGTAATAAATTATGAAATTGTAATTCAATTTAAGAAGAGAGGCCTCTTTTATTGTAATAAATTACAAAATTAAAATGTAGTTATTAATTCATTTTATTTACTTCCATTTATCAGCAAAATTTCAAATGCATAATAACCCAAGATGCTTCCATTGATCTATAAAATCGGTTGCGACTAAAGTTAAACTATTTCTTCTTTCTTGCCTATATTAAATTTCATTTTTCATATATTTTTTCACGCATTTTATATTAAATTTCATTTTCATATATTTTGTCATTGGTAAGACTAAGAGTATGGGTTCCTTCATTTTTATTGCATGGAATTATTGGTTTATTAATACATAAGATACAAGAAAAACCTTAACATTTCTACATAATCAAATAAAGGTCAACTTGATTTTTATTTCATTCTCAAATATAAGTATATAAGAAAATTAAGTTGAAATAAAAACATTATATTCGAAGTAAAATTATATTCAATTAACACGTTTTATATTATATTTTGGGGAAAGTATAAATGTATAAGAAACACTTCCTTCGGTAGATAATTTGAAATTTTTGTTACTAATTTAATTTTAATTACGTGTTAAAACTTTTTTTTTTTTCCAAATGTTGTATGAATTCTAAGCCAATACGAACTTTTTCCTTTTTGTAAATTTTGGCATTGTCCTTCTTCGTCAATCTAGACTTCTAATAATTTTCAATTACGTTATGTAATAGAATATGAAATTTCTGTAGGCAACACGCATTCATGGTTATCGTTAAAGTCTTGTTATTTTTACGCAACAACGAGGTAATTATTCAGTGTACTGCTATTGACACCTAGTTGTTTTCTTCCCGCTACCATAACTAAATGCCACCTTATTAATTTGTGTTCCATGCTTCTTAGAGTCAAACATTATTATTTTTTAACAACCAGGCGCTCAAGCATTTTAAATACATCCTCTCGAGTCTTAAATCAAACCAAAACGTGTGTATTTTATCTGACAATCATCAAGACGAAATCTTATAGTTCATCTTAAGTAAATCCCAGTCAGAAGTCTTCTTCTTCTCGTCAACCAACGTAGTCAAGTATTTTTATTGCCATCGATGATATCTACATCAACGTCTTTGCATTGTTTTTTATTTTGATTTGGTAATGCCACCTGAAACAATAACGTCGAAGATATAAAACCCTATATCGAGAGATATAAGAATGTATAAAAAAATCAAAAACCGTAAAAAAACATATCTATGATTGATTTGCAGAATAAAAATAAACTTTAACACGTGAAGAAGAAAAAACTAACCTCTTTGTGATCATCACAATATCCACTAAACATTCACCTTTCATCATCTATTAAGAATATATATATATATATAGGGTTTAGGGTTTGAAATTTTTGAAAAATACGTAAGATTTGCTGAGAAGAGATAAGAAGTAGGATTGTATAGGGCTGAGTTGAAAGAATAGAATATGATGGCCAGAAGTACATGAAAAATATTGATATCTAATAAAATTATAATGATGACTGAAAGGAAAAAAATTGGATACCAATAGTAGCACGCATTATTTATGATTTTTTACAAAATTTGTGTTCTGTTACATTATTTTGAATTTTGCATAGTTAGAACATGTTTATAGATAACTATAAATTAAAGACATTGTTGCTTATAATAGTTTTACAAAAAAAATTAAATGGTACTTAGATACAACATGTCACTGTGACAACAAACCACAAATCATGTGTCAATAAATGTTCGAATCACGCTACGCAAGTTTCGAACTTGTGATCTCTCACACCAAAGTTGAATCACTTAATCACTGGGACAATGGTACTTGTTTAAGTTAACTATTTTTAAGTAAGAAGGATCGTATTAAATATGATACCATAGAATAAAGAAAAAATTAATTACTTCTAATTTTAACGAGGAATTCAAACCATAAACATTAATTCAATTTAATGTGCGAACTACATATTAGTTCTCTTCAATGCTAATCGATTGTCGAATTGATATATAATCAGTCGATTCAATTTATTTATTTATTTCTCTTTATCAGTACCATTTCGAATGCATAGCTCTATGAGGAAACATGTAACATGAAGTGGTCTACAAATTTAACAAATATTTCATCGATGTAATAAGTATGTGTATCAAAGAAAAATAGTAAAGTGGAAACTCAATGCCTATCCATAATAAATAGATTCCTTTTTCTTTAACAAGATCAAAAAAAATGATTGAGACGAAATATATTTATAGATAATTTTATTAAACAAATTTACCGAACTAATATTAGGGCAATACTTGCTTTTCCTTTTAAGGCAGTGTGATATTCTTGACACATTAGTTAATGCTTGAAAGAAAACATTTTATATTCAATACTAAATATATATTTTAAAACGCAGTTATAATTTTATCTAACATGCATAAAAATTGTATTGGTTATAAATATTATACTGTGTCGGTGTTGGATGTACAAATAATTTTTTTTACAAGCATTTATAAGGAGCAATAATTGCATGATATTTTAATTGTTTGCTACGTTGAACAAAATTTTGATCTTATGGTTATCTTAAATGTTGTGTCATCTGTATATTTTATATGTATCCACGGGTAATTTTTCCAATAATGATATTATTTTTCTTCAATTTTGTTAAATTTTGTATTGTTCAATTATCATGGTGGTTGATTATTTGAAGTAATGAAAAAAATTATTTGGCTGTTCCAGAAATTAGACTGATGTCCATGATTGGTAACTTGGCATTAGACATAATGAAGAGGTGCAAGGATCGAATCTGGACAACATTAAATCAATTTGTTAATCACCTAAAGTAGGAGGATTTTGTGTACTCCCTCAAAAACTAATAAAACTGTCAATTTACCTAGATATTATAAAAAGATAGTCTACATCATGTTTGTGGTTTACATATATTTCTTATGTTATATATTGTATTATATGCATCAAAAAAATTTAACTTTTCGAGCTACTGAAATATTTGTCTTATTCAATTAGTATTGGATGACAATAAATAGCTTACTAATGTAGATGTTAGAATATTGTTTATTTCAGCCAAATTTGAAACATTATTTATCTCTTAGCATGATTGCTTTGTCATATATATGGAACGCTATTTATCTCTTATTATGATTTCTTAATGCCATCAAATGTTTACATATTTAAATTTATATTCCATATAAGATAAATTATATAAAAGATGAACCCGTGTTGAACATATGCATTGCATAATAAATAGCCATGCTCGGTAATGGAATGGTTACTAAGTAAGGAATAATTGATAGTTGACATTAATGATTATTTTTATAAACCCCTTATTCTACTTACGCACATTTATTAAATAATGTTTGTCAATGGTATTCAAGGAAAAAACCAATTTAAAAAAATTCGTCTATAATATACGTTCTTATTTTTACACAACTAATAAGATCAAAAAAACGTGCTGCTAAAATTAAAATTCATGTGGTAAATCATGTGTGCAGCACGGGTTAGCGCTAGTTAGATATATATAGTATAAAGAAGATGAAAGTGCAAGGGTATTGAGCCACCCACTAAAATAGTAGCCAACAAGCCTGGCTACATAGCAAACAACCCAAAAAAACAAAAAGTCCAACATTCATGACTGAATATAGCACAAAAGTTGCATTTAGTCTTAGTCATAAAGAACTACATTGCATATGACCACTACATAAGGAACGAAAAACTAAATGACAAAAGACATTTAAGGAGTAGAAGCAACTCCAATCCAGAGCCCGCTAAACCTCTGAAACCATCTTATGAGCTCAGGGCAATATCCTGAAGTACGAGGGGAGAAAATATACTTTTGATCTCAGTCTGTCGTAGCTAGGATCTCTTCATTATTTGTGCCATATTCACCTTCATTACATAAGCCTAACTCATTGTCATAAATCTTGTAGATAAATCCTCTTTTATCAATTTCATTTTATGAGATCCATTTCGAAAAAATGTTCCATCTTGAATGCTAGCAAATACCACTTTCCAACTGGATCCAAGCTCCTGCTTTCTGGCTCCAACTAAGTAGAATCATGTCGAAGAGCCTATCAGCCAACTCCTATGATAACTGCTCCACATTAGGGGATCGGATTTGAGAGCAACAATGAGGCGTTTCTTAATACAGGAAATCAAAGAGTCAGAAAGGGATGAACGGCACTGGCGGGGAATGCACAGGGGAGGTAAGGGAGGTGGGGCGTAAGGGCGGGGCAACTTGTAGGGCAAGACAGGTAGCGTGGAATGTAGGGAAAGTTTCACCCGACATATACTTCAGGTGATTTCGCGAGGGGAAAAGTTTGATCAATTTTAATTTAAAGCTTAGTTAATTTTAATTTAATTTTAATTTAATTTTAAATTTAGTTAATTTTAGTTAATGTTAATTTAATTTTAATTTTAGTCAATATTAATTTAATTTTGTATTCTAGTTTGAATTAAGTTCAGTTAAACTGAAATCTGGACGTTAATGATTATAAGTTGAATTAAATTTGAAGTGTTGTGTTGAACACTTGTACTTGACCATCTTTATTATTTATGGCTTTTTATTGTCGTATTTTCTATGTTTTCGGTGTTGTAGACTTGAATTTGACATCGTTTCGGTCAAGTTTATCATTTGTGACATCGTTTCTATTAACTAGTGCTTTCTTATTTGAAAAAGGTTATAAACATGTTTTATCATTAAAATTATTTTAATGTTAATTTATAGAACATTTTTTTCAGAGATGAAAAATGCGAAATTGTGTAAAAAGCGCACAAAAAGGCTCAAGGCGCAAACTTGCCCCCTTTTGCGCCTTAACTACCTTGGTAGCAGCTCCATACCATAACTACATTCATACATACATACATATATGAATCAAGAAGGATCCATACTTCGTAGCCCCTTATTTTTGTCCATTTGATATCAACCATTAGATTAAAAAAATTATTTGTTCAATTTGATCTAAATATTTAATACTCTCATCATTTTCTCTTTTACATCGTTATCAAATCCTTCCATTTGTTTGTTTCATTTAATGTTGATATCAAGAGCTACAAAAGGATTATAGGATATATATATACACACACACAATAATTAGTAAATATTTTCATTTCATATTTAAGATCATCTCCAAAAAAATGGACCCATTTGAATATATTTCTAACACAATAAAACACATATTTGAAAAAAAAACGTTTAAAGTATATGTTGTGACGGACTCACAATTCTGAAGGGAGAAATTTTATATAAAAGTGTCTCATTTTTTGTACAGAATAATATTCATTATACAGACTAAACATCTTTGGAATTTTGTAGCAACTTGAATAGTGCAAGTCAAAACATGATTGAGGTGCTACATAAAAGGGTGTGATCAATTTTCCCTTTGTCCATCCCACATGTTATATGTGTGTGTATTATTAGTTTCAGATACCAAATGATGTAATACACATATAAACAAAGAATCGATGGAATAATCGCAAACTTACAATTATAAAAAACCTTGCTATAATTTTGGTCTAAGTCAATCAACATGCAAAAGCACCTTTCTGTTATCAATTAAGAATACATTACTCATTGTGATGCACACAAGGTTTTAAATTTCGGTTTCGGTCGCTTCTCGTGAGTTTTACACACGATATCTTGTACTAGACATATCTCGGGCGAGATGAGTGTGTCTTGAGTTTATATCTCGGATTGACATCTCGAATTTTAAAGTCTATCTCAGGACATTTTGGAGTTTCTTAAGCTACTAAAATTGACATTTTAAAGATATTTGTAATAATTCTTATTGAAATATACATATTTTAACATAAATTATGTATATATAATTTTTATCAAAAAAATTAATATAAAACAATAATATTAATTTTCCTTTTTTGAGGAGTGGTAACAGGATTGATTTGACAGTTAATTGAATGGATTCTATTCATTTGAGTATTATAAATAAAAAGTCTTTTATTTTGGCTTACTCGTTATAAATTAAAAAAAAATATAGGGCCAGTAAAAAATTATTAAAGTGCAATTTCATTTGGACTTACATAAGAAGTAAAAGAAATATGTAAATGGTAAAAACATAAGACTTCATATGAGATCTTCTGTTGAGAACTTATCTCAAATTATGCTTGAGTTCTTAATATCGTGGACGACGTGGATGTCAAATAAAATATACACAAAAGTTAATATCTCGTTCCGCTAAATCTCGTTTTATTCAAGTTCAAAAATGAAATCTCAAACGAGACCTCAGGTGTGATAAACGAGATTTGAAACAATGGATGTACATCTAGGATTAGCTGTTGCAATGTTCAAATACCAAGGATCGATTGGGTGGTGTAGTTTAAGTCTAATTAATGTCATATAATTCAACCAAAATGTAACCAATATCTGGATTATCATTGACGTTGCTCCAACAACTAGCAGATTGGAAAACTAGTTTTCTTTTCTTTGTATTATGCAGTAAGGACTATATGCTGAAATGAACATATCTCCAACTATATCAGTTTAACGCATAAAACAATAATTCTAAATTCAAGGTATAATATGCATATACAAAGATGTGATTGCTAAACATTATGCTGTATTTGTAAAAGAAATGTTTCACCGACTAGATCTAAGCAACTGAACATACCCAAAATGAAACTTCCTGAAAATTTACTAGAGTTGTATTAATATCGGACTTCTTACTGGAAAGACTTTTGGATTGAAGTGTCTTTTTTGGTAGTTCTGTTACACCTACTGACATTTTTATGTGTCTAACAAATATTAATCCTAGATGTTTTTTGTGAGTAATCTAGAGTGTTGCAATACATAAAGTATAAACTATCAACAAGTTACTTAAGTGTGGTTGGGCAAAGGCAGTACTAAGATGTGTGACCTCGGAGAAGACAATAAGTTGCACAAAATGAGTGAAGAAAACGCAATGGAACTAAGTTGATGCAACCATTTAAATAACAAATATATATCATGGTCACACGTAACTGTGATGCTAGGTTTACGCAAATCAAGCCCAAACCATAATTCTGAGGTTCATAATGTTAGTTGGTCAAGGTTTTTCTCAAGCACTCAATACAACACATTCTAGCTTTCTCATTACCTAATTTTATATGCAACAGAAACTGTTATCCAGACAATAGGAATTAATATGGTAACTGGATTTGACAACATAAATTAAGATACTGCAATTTCAACATTTTTTTGAAAATGATCCAACATTACAGTCATGACTTGGATTTACTGAATGTTTATACCTAAAATAGTAAGTATACAATCTGTGAGTAACAAAATTGTGTCAACAAGGCAATGCAGCAAGCGTCATATACTGATTTTCATGTGTAATTAGCATTATGGTTCTTTATTTAAATTTTGTTTAAAAACGGTCAAATATATAAAATAGCTAGTACTCTATAGCATTGCTGTAATCAGGTTCATGTGGTTTCCTCTCTAAGTCGACCGCTATGAACTACCTAACAAGTTAAATATGTTTTCAAGTTTCAACAATAGATGATCTCTGATGAAGAAACTATGAAGGATACCGGTACTGATGAAAATGGTGTAAGCATTAGCATCGTTTTATGTCAAATGAATTTAATAATAATGCACGTTTAGACCAACTATAAGTTATAAATTTTAGTAAGATAGCAACTGTATATACATGAAAGTGTGTAAAAGTTCCACGGCTATGCAAGTTGTAGTGATTTGGCAAAGTTAAACTTCATATAATGTGTACTCCATGTTTTTCTCTCTCTACATACACACATATATGTATATGCATGTGTGAGCGAGCATGTGCGTGTGGGGGTAGGGGGGAGGGGTGGGTGGGGGGTATGTGTATATATATGTATGTATGTAGATGTGTGTGCGTATGTATTTGTATGTATGTGTAGATACAAATAATATATGAACCAAATTATTGCTCTGACTATACATGAAGCATCTGGAAACTGTATATACTATATGATCATCTGCCCAGAAGAAAAAACAAATATCCTTAAATGGGTAAAATACTCGGTATATTAGCAAGTTTCATAATTGTTTTGTTCATCAACTAAATGAACCAACTCATAATTCATTAAAATCAATCGAACAAATGATGGAAGTTTTGTCAACTTAATAATCGAATAATGAAGTAAACAGATAGTAGGGATCTAACCTCGCCTTTGTCAACATTTTCAGCAATGTTAGAAGGATCAACTTTTACCGAAATCTCATCCGTTGCATCTGCAGTCTCAAAGTTTGCAGACATTTCCAAATTATTATTATGTCCCTGCATCTCCACACCCATACCGCTTTTAGATGGCTTAATGATGAATATATGTTTTGGCTTGCTGTCAGGGGCATCAACTTGATGCCCAAAATTGGATTGTGGAAGACCGTACTCATTATTTTCTTCCGTTTTCACACCCATGTTATCAGCCTTTTTAGCATCTGACTCTATACCTGGAAAAGCCTTGTCCCAGGAGAAACTATTTGTGTTCATTTGGCTATTTATAGTGGAACCTGCCAAAATATGTGTATTGATTTAAACATGAAGATAAATTGGAACAAAGCGTCTGTAAGCACTAAATCATCGACCAAAAGAATGATCAAAAAACAAAACAAAACAAAATGGTGATGGTATTTATCAGTTACTTTCATATATCTATTCAGTGCACGGTCGTTTTGCTTCTGTGTTTGATGTATAATGCATATTAATTAGTTGGATGTCTTACTTTACAGGCATATAGCAAAACATATGTCATATACCACACGGTATGCTTTAAATATGTAAACCTACTATGGGTATCGATCTCAAACGCAATGTTGAAACTGGCTTTTGTGAACACTTGGTATGATAACCAAGTATCAAAAAAAGGCTTCCCACTGATGGAGTTTCAAACGCAATGTTGAAACTTTCCAATATTGGGTTTTAACTCTCCAAACATGCATTAAGATCCCCCACAAACAAGAGTCATGTGCACTAGATAGATGATGATAATGTTTTAGTGGATAATCTTCTTTGGAGTTGAATGGCACTAGAAAAACAAAAAATTTGTAAAGCTACTTCACCTCTTAATTTGAACTTATGATCTATATCCTTTTCTTCCATAATTTTATCTTAGGCCATGGATCTACATTACCACCACTAGTGCAGAGCATTAAGACAGTTTCCAAAACATGCAAGATGACAAAAGTGGTATAATTGAGGGAATGTGGGTCTTATGAGAAATTTTGCTAGAGGAATAATAGGAACATCAACATGATTTCCTAAACATGAAATGTGAAAACTAGACATTTCCCTAACTTTCCGATGTGAAATACTGAGAGCAAAAGAAAATATTTCACCTATGGTGTTACGAGCTACAAAACCATTATGTCTCAGTCTAAATAATAGAGCTTAGGTGGAGACTAATGGAAACAAGGTGGATTGGAACATAACCCTTAGTTTTCACAAACCAACACTCCATTTAAAATAAGGGATTTGCGTACAGCCAGACCAAATTATATCCAACTTGCAATTTTAAGCCTTACAACATCATAAAAAGAGTGTTCGTAAGAATGCATGTTTGCACAAGTCATCTTTTACAGAAAAATCAAGCACAGATTTTGTGAATACAAATTAAACCAATTCTCATGATCTAAACTCTAAGTGTGAAATAAAAATTGAAAATAAAAATTTTACCTATTTTCTTGAACTCTGCCGCAACTTTACCAATATTGCTCGCCTTCCTCCTCCCACTCCTTTCTTTTCTACTCAAACCAAACCAAAAACTCCTTGTCTTGTTCCTTTCTTTCTTAACCCAAGTATTCAACCTTCCACTAAACAAAACCTTCTCCTCCTCCTTCTCCGCCTCCTTCAGCTCAACACACGGCACTACTGGGCCCATTACCACCTCCTTCGACAATGAAAAAAGCACATCAGCCCCTTCACTTTCGATGTTCTCATCCTCATCCCTCTCCACGTTTTCAGTCTCACCCTCCCAACACTCAAAATCTCTATACCTAATATTGAATTTCTTTGGCACATATCCACTACACTTCCACAACTGCCTACCAAAAATAGATGCATTCTTACTGAAAAAACCTAGATCTCCGCCTGGAATGCCCTGCACGTGCACACGGTCAGCCAGAGGCGCCTCCGCCCACATCCTCACCGGATTTTTGTACTGTAACGGCGGGAAGGTGTCGGTTTTGTTGGGCAGGTCGACTAACAATTGGGCGACCTCGCTTTCTTCGTTGCTTTTGTCGCAGTTGTGGCACAAAAACGTCGAGGACTTGTGTTTCACGAATCGGAAGCAGCGCGTGTGGACCCACACGCCGCACTCGTCGCAGCTAACCATTTCCTCGCCGTCGTCGAAGGTAACACCGCAGGAGCAGTCGACCGTCCACGATTCAGATACCCACTCGTCAGGAGGATCGGACGGCTGGATGCGGTGAGAGCGGGATTTCATTATTTCGGAAATAGGGTTGAGGTTTTTGCGAGATCGAAAATTTTTGAGGTTTTTGCGATTTCTATTTTGATTTTGGGGAAATGCAGAAGAGAAATGGAATTGCGGTACGGTGAAGGATTATTTTAGCTATTGTTGCATTCGCTTGCTCGTATTAAACCGGGCTGGGATGGAGCCTAGATGGACACAGGTAGGCGGGGTGCTTAGGACTTGTCTATCGCTGCCGAAGGGCATCTCCAATCGTTGTATTACGTACTGAATTTACGCAAAATAATTCTTTAATCGTCCAATTCAAGCTTAAAATTAAGCTTAACGTACTGGGCTTGGGCGCCCATTTTATGGTGGACGCCAGGGCTTGAGCGCCCACCCCCCTTTTCCACCCCTACTGGCCATATTTCCCTCATTTTCACCCCTAACGGCTACAAACGAATATATTTCAAAGTACGACGACTGTAAACGGTCATATTTCAAATTACAACGGCTATAAACGGTCATATTTATGATTTCACTACATATATCAGAATGTTATCCAGATTGTAATACACGCATCTCTTCTTCTATTACAATTTTATTCTCAATTTCTTAATATTGAAAGTATGTCTCATTCGTTTCAATCATATACCGAAGCGATGAATATGAATAGCTGGGATTTAGATTCTCAACCCTTTCAAAATGGGATTCCCAAAACCGCCCTCCCTCTATCGTTCCATTCTTCTGCTTCATGGTCTGGCGATGAAGATAAGGATTTGTGTTATATTTATTGTCATTTTTCTAACGACTCGGTAAAGGGGAATGACCAAAGTGGATTGGCGTTTTGGGCAAAAGTCATGAGTGCGTACAATAAAAAACATGTTGAAAAGACGAGATCAATGTCTACAATCACGGGTCGTTTTGGGAAGATTAATCGACAAACACAATTCTACGAGCCGCAGATCCACAAAATAAGAACAGCAAATCCAAGTGGATGGGTGGCGAAGCTGAATTGGCAGTGTTTTGTAAAATCACGTTTTTAATTTACATTCATTTCTAATCACTTTGTTAATATTTGATTTTGTTTTTCTGTTTCTGTAGAAGAGAATGGCGAACGATCAGTTCTTGAAATTATTTCCAAGAGAAAATGGTACAAAGAAACCCCACTACTATCAGTTTGCAAACTACTATGACTTGCTTGTTAGTCAACAAAAATGGAACTCAAACACCGCAAAAGGCTTAAGAGATGTGCAGACGAAGTCAAAGAGAAAGAAAAAAGCAAGTAGATCTACTTACAATTCTAGCCCAGGCAATTCTTCTCATATGGCTTCAAATGAATGCCAAGATATCGAGGACGAAGAAGTAGTTCCCGCATTTGATGAGGACGCTAGACCGATGGGGCAACGAGCAGCTAAGAAGAAAATTGTTGTTCAATCTCAAATCGATTCTCGTTTAGCCCTAATGCATGAAAAACATGCGAGAGAAAATGCAGAACGTCAAAAAGGAAGCGCAGAAAAGCTTGCCGTGTTAAAAGAATTGACTGAGATTGAGAAGGGTCGTTTTGAGCTAGAGCGGCAACGCCAAGAGACCATAGTAATGGAAAAGGATATTACCGGAATGGATCCAATTACATTGCAATATTGGATGGAGTACAAACAGCGCATTGTTGAGAGTAGATCTAGAACAAAACATATGTAGTTGACGTATTAGTTTGATATTTCTAGTTATTGCAATTTACATTTCCATGTACCTTCAGTTCATTTAGGTAATCAAGTGTTATTTTCGGTTTAACAATATTTAATGGTATATCATTTTTTCGATGCATTGTGTAGATATCAATATAGATTTACTTCATCAAACATAAATGACATTACAAACATAATAATTGAAGCATTACACACTTCGTTATATAAATAAAAAAGGCAAACATATGTAATTAAACAAAGATCCACCATCTTCAACTACTGATTTCCATGAGAATTCCAAATATGCTCCATTAAATCCCTTTGGAGTCTATTATGAATAGCAGCATTACGATATACCTCATGATGATCGTTATGAATTGCGTACTGTTCTTCATTTCGTAACGTGGTTGTGCGAAACAATTCGGGTGGTTGTCTTGCCCCCTTATACTCGAAATCAGGATAATCCATACCGCGTTCATCTTCAATGATCATGTTATGGAGAATTATACAACAGAACATAATTGCAGCCATTTTTGATCTCTTCCATAATCTACATGGACTGCGTACCATTGCAAATCTTGCTTGAAGGACCCCAAACGCCCTTTCTACATCCTTCCTTTGTCCTTCCTGCATCGCAGCAAATTATTTCTGTTTTGCCGTCATTGGGTTTGCAAATGTCTTTACAATCGTACTCCATTTGGGATAAATTCCATCTCCTAAATAGTATCCATGGTCATATGTGTTCTGACCAAGAGTAAATGATACGGGAGTTGACTTACCTTGCGCCAAATCATTGAACAAATGAGATCGTTCGACAACGTTTAAGTCATTAAGAGAACCTGGCATTCCAAAGAAAGCATGTCAGATCCACAAATCATGAGAGGCAACTGCTTCTAAGATGATTGTTGGTTTTTTTCCTTGCCGTTATATGCTCCGTGAAAAGCTTTTGGACAGTTCTTCCACTCCCAATGCATACAATCTAGACTTCCAAACATTTCAGGCCAGCCCTTGCTTTCATGCATTTCACGCAAGCGAGTTACATCTGCCTCGTTTGGAGATCGAAGATATTCCGTCTCATAAATGTCCACAACTGACTGGCAGAAGTGATCTAGGTTTTCCAACATCATACTCTCTGCAATACGATATGCATCGTCAAGGACATCGGCGGGTGTACCGTATGCTAACATTCTCAAATGCTTGCTGGTTATGATTGATATATTTCCTACCCACTACGGAACCACCATGCTTTCCAGAAGTTGATCTGTATGCTTCACGATATATCCATCAATTCCTCCTCCTCTTGTTGATGCACTAACGCATACGCTTCTTCTTCAGAGTCACTGTCGCATAGCAATACAGCTTTTAGTAAATTTCCAGACATTGTTTGATATTTGAGGATAGTTGTTTGATATTTGAATGTTTTGTTAGAGTAAATTGTGGTGAACAAGTATGACATCCATATGGTTATATATATATATATATATATGACCAAATCTTGAGTGGAGAGAGGGTGTGTCATTGTGCGGTCAAATCACGCACTGTAGCCACGTTCGTTTGCCGGCCAAGATTCTCTACTATGTTTAGTGGAGAGAGAGTGTGTCAGTGTGCGGTCGAATCGCGTACTGTAACCACGTTTGTTTGTCGGTCATGATTATCTGCTATGTTTAGTGGAGAGAGGGTGTGTCAGTGTGCGGTCGAATCACGTACTGTAGCCACGTTCGTTTGTCGGTCAAGATTCTCTGCTATGTTTAGTGGAGAGAGGGTGTGTCATTGTGCGGTCGAATCACGTACCGTAGCCACGTTCGTTTGCCGGTCAAGATTCTATGCTATGTTTAGTGGAGAGAGGGTGTGTCAGTGTGCGGTCGAATCACGTACTGTAGCCACGTTCGTTTGCCGGTCAAGATTCTCTGCTATGTTTAGTGGAGAGAGGGTGTGTCAGTGTGCGGTCAAATCATTATCCATTATATGAATTCACAAATCGTTATATGTTTAAATCATTTACAAACCTAACATTATTCAAATTACAATGTCCAACATGACATTTACGTCTCATGAATTGAAGTTGCTTATGCAGTACCACATTCAAACCGATGAGAAGTGCGATAATCAGGAGTCAATGGCAATTAATTTTTGGGACACTCTGGCTGAACTGTACAACAACGATGTGGGCTCTCAAGTCAGACGTACGGCTCAAGAGGTCAGGACTGCATACAAAAACTTTACTATGGCATGCATGCGTTACACAAAGATTATTAACGAGGTAATATTGGAAAATGTGTTTGAGACAACACGTTCGACTTATGACGGTCGATACAATTTAAAATATGGCACGCCCTTCATTTCCCATGATGCGTACTTCATACGTCAAAACTGGCTAGAAAGATTTGGATGGCCTTAAGATAACAGTATTGATAGTTGGTTATGTAACGTTCGTTAATGTATCATGAGCTTTCTGAATTGTCTTTTCAAATGATAATGTCTGCTTTTGTTGTCAAAGCTAATGCCTATGTCTAATGTTTGTTTTTGAATATGGCCTAGTGTAATGCAAGTTGTCAGATCAAAAAGTGCTGGGACCAAAAGTGTAATGTTTGTTTATATATTCTCTTTCTGCCTTACTTATTCATCATTCATAATCATCTTCTTCCACACTCACAACAATAAATTCTTCATCGCAATGCCTTCTTGGCCTTCTTCTATCGATTCAGATGCAGGTTACGTGCCTACGGAAAGTCCACATATTGATGAGGATTGGCTTATCGATTATCAAGAACAACACTATGAAGATGTCCGTGGTCAGTTTCCAAACCTTGAGCAGCTGAGACTTAAGGAAGTGGTCGAACTGCGATACGAACAAAATGTTGTACGTATGGCATATGAACAACATGAGAACCGGGATCATGTAGTTCAACCTCCCACTGAGCAAGAAGTTGAATCACAACTAGTTTGTTGTCTGTGCGGGTTTGAAGTTGAAGTTGTAGTGCGTGCGGATGGAGAAAATATTGGCCGTCGAATCCAACTATGTCAATTCTGGCCGAATGGTTGCAATTACGCGGAATGGTTGGATGATCCATTATGTCCAAGGGGCATAACATACGCAAATGAACTAGAACATGAGATAAGACGTCTTAGACTGTCTGTACAGGAGTTGTAATTTAATCGTCACGTCTAGTTTCTTCATATGTGCAGTCTATTATTACTGTGTCGTTTCTTATAAGTGTTCTATGTTTGAATCATTCACTAGTTAAACGAACATAAAGTATTCACATTGTACACCAACATATATAGTTCGTATTTAAACGGACACCTACAAATAATAATATACACCAACATGTATAAGTCACAGTACTCACTGACATATAGAATTCACAGTAACCACGAGCATTATAATCCAAAATCCAAGAAAGTGAGAGCATATAAATAATACACAATATACTCAAACAATGACCTAAGTACATAAAAGGTGTTGTACTAAAAGGTAAAACGACTCATACGCATAAACTAAAAGGTATACAACTAAAGGGAGGCAGCGTCGTCATCGTCAGCATCATCATCGTCATCACCATCTCCGTCACTGTCATCATCCTCATCTCTGTCACCGTCATCATCATCATCTCCATCATTATCATCATCGTCTACATCGTCATCCTCGTCATCCCCATCACCATCATCCCCCTCATCCTCATCATCCCCATCGTCCTCATCTAAACCACCAGCACCATGCCCACTGGGACCAGCATCACCTCCGCCTTGTGATCCGAAAGGCTCATATACAGCAAGTCTAGCTGATAGCTGATCAATCTGAGCCTCTAGCATCTGTGTATGCTGCATGTACATATCACGCATGGTGTGTGTATGTGCAAGAGTCATATCGCGAAACACACCAAACCCTACTCTGGCCTGGTCCAATCTAGCAGCATACTACATAAAGATGACAGTTGTCATAATAAAAAAACAAGCATAAAATAAAGGAAAAATGACAGTAAACAACAAACGTACCTCATACGGAGGATATAACCCGACTTAAGGCACACCAGGATAGTCGGGGTGATCTGGAAAGACTAAAGGCCGCTCAATCAAAGTACTTGTCAAGTCATACGCTCTAAAAGTGGTATCAGGCTCCAACTGCATGGGAGCCTGGGAGAACTGTGACGGAATTGGGTCAAATGAAACCTGCGGTACCTGAACTCTACCGGCTGCCAGATGAGGTCCTATATGATCAGAGTTGACCCCACGAACATAATCTGGTATGATGAATCTACGGGGTGCTACTCTAGTCCAATAAGCGTCGTAATCCTCATCGATGAAAAAAGTACTACTATCCACCCATCCAGCCTGTTGCATGTAAGTGCTGATCACCGATCACCCTATGTCTACCAAACATGTCCTCGTAGGATAAAGGATCGTATGGTATACGACGATCATCTGATAAGCACATCTCTCTCCCAAATACCACATAGGCATAAATGCAGGCATATGCAAAGCAACCCTACGTCTAGATACTGAATACGCAGCCATCAAGGGATGGTCGTCCACCAGAAGACCTGCATCTGCTAGATGAGTCCAATGTGAGGCCCAAGGAGTCCGAATGATGTTACCACGACTACGCATATCCAGCTGTGACTTAGCCTCCATCAAGTTATGCCGTACACCTAAGGGGACATGATGTACGTACTGCATGGTCTCCCGTCGTCTCATCCTAGGGAAGTAATGCTCAGCAGCCTGACTAGCCGTGTCCTGCATGCGGGGATGCATGTTTGTCGTGTACTCGTAGTACCATAACGACAAAATATACTAAAAAGCATACATCTGTCTGACATCGCAAAGCGCAAATGAATCTAGAGCGATATACAGGGTGCCTAATATCGTCGTCCCCCAGTCGATAGTATGTAGCTGGTCTAATCGGGTAAGGGAAGCTAAATAGCCAAGTCTAACCGTACCTTTTTGGTTCGAAAAAAAGGTCGAACCAAACAGGTACAACAAAAATGCTCTAGTAACTGCATCCATCATATCGGCTCTAGCTATATAACTGGTGATGTAATGCTGCAAGTACGTTAACTTAACAGAACCACTAGAGACGCAGGTAACATCTATCAGTGGTAAAAAAACAGTATACAAATTGGGCGACTCGTATAAATCATCGAATGGAAAAGGTCGAAGACCCTGTCGTCCAATCTCAATCCCAGTGAACATGTAGAAATCAACTGAACAGGCCTAATCGACAAAAATAGACCAAAAGGGCTAGCCTGTAGCCTCTCAATAATAGGACCGGGAAGATAGTCATAAAACTGGTAATGCACTTAGCCCAACTACCCCGACAATGAAAAGGGCTAGCCTGTAGCCTCTCAATAATAGGACCGGGAAGATAGTCATAAAACTGGTAATGCACTTAGCCCAACTACCCCGACAATGAATGTAATGGTCCTATAGATAGTTAATGAAACAACAATTTTTGATAGCGTAAGGGTTATTTAATATGAGTATGTAATGTACAAATTAAAATAACAAGTTATAGTAAGGTTTGATTAATACCTGTATGGTCGTCAAAGCGGTTTCGGCTCTATGCCGATAACCATCTGGCAGCTCATGTAGAACACGTAGATCGTCTGGTGAAACTCCAGGCGGTGGCGGAACGTGTAATGGTCCAGCTTGCTCCTCTGGATGTCTCTGAACCGTTCTTCGGACGATTTTGGTTGGACGCGGCGGCATCTTGGGTAAATTTTCTATTTTTCAAAAAAAATTCAAAACGAAAAGTGAAGAGGAATGAGGGGAAGGGGGCGGTGCCCATTTTATGGGCGCCTTACATCAGGCGCCCATAAAATGGGCGCCTGAGGCCAGGCGCCCATTAAATGGGCGCTTGGCCATTGGGCATCCCCACCCCATTACGGGCTGAATATTCAGCCCACTGAATATTCAGCCCGTAATCGATTGGAGATGCCCTAAGGATGTAAATCTCATTTGGACCGGACCGAACGGAACTATGCTCAGTTTCTGTCTAAATGAAATCGGACCGACATGGACCGTATGAGATTTAAATTCGTACAAATTTTGTTGTCCTATCTTAAATAAAATCGAATGGACACGTACATACGTTTTTCGGACACAGACTTGCACGGACACGGATGGATATATATCTAATTTTATGTTGTTTAATAGAATTTACATCAGTTATATTATTTTTATCAATGTATATTGAAGTATAAGCATTTTATGAATCCGTACTCAATTAGTCGACCAAATAGTTGTCATATAGTTTTTGAGAAACATAGAAGATATACTGAAATATAAGAAATTCGGACGAATTCGAACGACCACGGACTGGACGATATTTTTGCTCGTACAAATTTTGTTGTCTTGGCTCGTGTCCTAATTGAAAATTGAACGAATTCGGACGGACGTATTTCGACCATGAACATGAATGAACATCTGGCACTCATACAAAATTAACAGCACTATGGGTATCCGAAAAATTCAAAATTCGCCCGCATCCGCATCTGAAAAGTGGATAAATATTCGATATTCGGAAGAACGGATGCGGATACGAATGCGGATACGAAGACATTCGCATTTGAAAATTATCCATCCAATTTTTGTCAATATTATAGTTCAAATTATATGTATATATTAGTGCAGTGGAAGATATTCATTTATTATTTTATTAAGTTACATTTAATGCTTGTTAACTATTCACAACTATTTATTATCATCATATTTGTTAATTTTTAACATTTTTACAATCAACGAGATTGAAAAAAAAATCATGTTAAACTAAAAAAGGTATTTTATAGTTCTAGATTTATCTGTCATTGGCGGATAGGATAATTACCGATATTTGTCCGTATCCGTGGACGCGGACATCTGATATCCGAAATTGATTTCGGATGCGGATGCAGATATGACATTATCCACATCCAAAAGCATCCGTTGACAGCCTAGGGGTGCTTTGACTTTGATTGATGGAACTTTCTCAATGTTAAGAGCATTCCCAATCATTTATCCATAAACCATCTTTTTGGATACAGCTAGTGTATGATAATTTGCTACATATATCTAATTCAATAACTAATTATTTTTTAAATAAAAGGTATATTTAATAGAAAATTCACAAATAGCATGTTTTGTGATAGTAATTACAAAGCGTTATAACCATAATTGATATAGTTTTGACGAAGAGAATTGGGATAAATAATAGTCACAGTCGGGTAATGCTTAACAAATTAAAATTGTATTTTAATGACAGCAAGTAAACAATAAATTTGACCAATATGTCACATACATGCTAAGTGACGTGTGAACGTTGATATTCGAATAGTTCAATATCGATCGCTGACTAAATTTACATCTAACGGATCACACAACTGAAATGTTGAATACTCCTCTGACCAAACGTTAAATTAATTAATATTTACAAAGTATTAATTATAAAATTTTATTTTGATTTAATGAACAAATATTATTAAATAATAAGTTTATAGTAGTTACGAGCATTACGGGACGCGCTTCGTGTGTGATGATACTAAAGCTTCGCACGCAAATTATTATTCTACAAACTGCACATGTTAACAGATTCCAAAGAAAATGATTTGCATAAATATTTAACTATATTTCTACATTAAAATTATGTGTATTTAGTTTGAGTTTTTATTTCGAAGTTGCAACATCAAAATTTTTGTTAGTTTAAATTTTCATTTCATTTATTAATTAACAACGAACCAATTTGTAAAGAAAGTTTACTTTTAGATCTTATTTCTAAGTAATATTAAGTGTTGTAACACTTGTAGATGAACATTTAGATTTTGTAAAGTAAGTTTATTTAGATTGAATTTTTAAGTGATATTAATAAATTTGATAATATCTGTAGATAGTGTTTTTTAATAATTTACGTTGACACAAAAAAAGTATGACACAAAAAGTATTACACTATTATTAAAGATGTATATCCATAATTTACTGTATTGCTTTTACACCTATTTTGAAAAAACATAATTGCTATTATATCATTAAAATGCATAAAACTCATAGTTTAGATAAACTTGCGGGTTTCAAACCATGCCATTCATCAAATCAGGATTATCAAATGTATGTAGAAATAAAAGTATAGGCATTGCAAGAGAGCAAACAGTGTTGAATTTTTGTTATTGAATTCCAAAACTCCATACACTAATCAGGCGAACAATTACACATGTTATTGTTATATAAGAGGTCCTATATAATAAATTTCACATATGAAAACATTTATTAGAAAATTAGGTGACCAATAAAATAACTGTAAAAGTAAAATTTCTTTCCATTCTAGAACTCTTTCACTTCGGTCAACTCTAGTAATAGACTTTTTTCTGCATCCCTAACTACATTGACAGCCTCTCAATCTCTTGATGTTCCCAATATATCAATCGCCGTATATTAGTACAACTGAAATAATGAATAAACTTAAATTAAATAAAATGAATGCCAACTATGACTCTATAAGCATGTGCGGTTTTGATATTCTACCGGCCATTCTCATTTGAAACATCACCAAATTCAGTCATTCTAAGCTCAACCTATTGGTCAAAGAGACTATTGATCTTACTTAATCACAATTGTCGACCCAAAGTATAGCTTTTTACTTCAGGAAGCGAAATGGCAAGTCAAGTGTAAAAGTTAGACTGCAAATCCCTGCTGGATTGATGATGAGAATTACAGTATGTCATATTGCGTACAAACAAAATTTTTAGTACAAATCTCGATTGCTCTACTGCAGTTGTGGTGGATGATGTAAATAAATATACTATTTTAAGAGAGTGATTGAAAATAGCATTATATTACTGCATCCAGTCTTGGATGGCAAATCATTTCTTGAGATCGTATTTTGAGCCCATAAAGAAGCAATTCACATATTTATTTTGAGAAGAAACACTACATATTTCAGTTTTTTCCAAATGCATCTTTCTATTCAAATAATAAATGAATATCAAGAGATATTTATTTTGAGAATAACAGTGCTTCAATATATAGTCTTTCGTATTTTTAACGGGTCATTCAATAGTAAAGTAATAATCTCAATGTTATTAAACAAATGGCTGTCACGTATACCGCAGGATTGCATGGCTCCACCACAGTAAATATTTAAATGACTTTTTTCATTTAGACTTGAGAAATAATACCTTGAAGCTTCTTCATTCTAAAGTTGTCTATATATCATACTCTTTGCTTGGTGGGTACTCAAGCAAACATGAGAGATCACATGCAAGAAGCTTCCTGATGAAAAAGCCAAAAACATATAAATAAAATATTTAAAAATATCTTCTTCTTAACTTTTCATTTCCCTCTTCACCCAACGCGATAGAAATAAATATTTTTCCAAAGTAAAATCCAGAGTATTATCAACTTGTACTTTGACATTTTAAACAAATATTTTTGCCTTTTAATAACGTATGTTAAAAGAAAAGATAGAATATTCATGGATTCGTGCATACAATATGAAAAATTAATAACCAAATGAGAGCGAGGACACGTAGGATTAACCATTTGGTGAAACCAAAAAAATAAGTTAAAAAATAATGCAAAGCTATTACTCTAAACCAATGCATATTGTTAGTTTGTTAAGTTATATACCTATATGTCTCTCATAGTTTCAAACCAAACAATACCTTAAAAAAATGGGTCTTTAATATTATATGGTAAGCAGTATTCAACTATACAGTCAACATCAACATTTTTCATTTGTGATGATTATATTATATGTTTTTTTTTTCATTTGTGATGATTATATTATATGTTGTTTATGGAAGATAATATCTTAAAAAGGAAATCTATAATCAATTCTTTTTAATGAACAAACAAAATTCATGAAGGTGGATACTTACATGTGCAAATACTTATAAGTTGATGCTAACGTAGATACATTTGTTATTATGCAAATTGATATGAGTTAAAGTCGTAAATGAGATTACAGCTGCCTTGTTATACTAAATGTCATCATAATATAAAGCAATGTAAGAAAATAATAATTATATAGGTAGATATCATTCGGTATTTGGATTAGCTAAACATGATCATGCCGGGGGTGGAGTTTGGTGGGGGTGTGTGGACATCATAGAAACAACCTTATCCATGTGTAAGCAAATTATGGCAAAAATAGTATAAAAAAGTTTGTGAAGCATGCAATTGTTATCTAGTTTCCTAGTTAGCTAGAAATTATAACTGCACTCCGATAGAAAAGGAACAAAATTACCAACATGGTCCATCGAACTAAAACAAACCTATTAAAAGCACACAGTAATAAAGATAACAGCTGATTTTGGTGAAGTCTATTTCGAAGTAGGTAAACCAAATAAAACTATATTCCCAATAAGAAAATGGTCCATAACCATGGATTCTTTAACTATGATTAGTTTACATGGTTGATGATTCACGCTAAATAAATTAAAATATTTAATCAAGGACATAAATTTTGAGAAAAAAGCAACTGCAATATTTTATTGCAATTGCAATACATTTAGACATGAGCTTAAAAAGTGATTACCTAACTACCTTGCATTCATTCACTTCCTAGTTCATCTTTACCCTTGTAAAGGAAAAAACCTCTAAGATGAATCTTAGCCAATCTAAGCCATGCATGGAAACAAACAAACCCTATAAAAGATGAAGAACCATAAAAGTGAAATTAAAATGGAAAAAACAACTGTAAGCTTGCAAGAGGTGTATAAAAAAATAGGTAGAATGATTCTACACAATTTTCAAAGCATTATAAACTTGTAAGATGTGCACCGACCTATAGTGTATGCACTTTTTCATAAAGGCTGATGAAGAAGCTAGATTAAGTAGATTAAGTTAATGTTTGAAATAGGGAATAATACAGAATTAATTGGTTTTGTTAACAGTATTAATCAAAAATACATAACTGGTTTGGTTTAAGGCATATATATTTTTGTTACCAAAGTAGCTAACATGGAGTAAAGACATCTTTTTCTCCTCTTCTAGAATATGTTCACCTGTTGCATCAAAGGAGGATCCATTGAAATAATGCATGCACTCAACCTACATGAATAAACTTGTTCCGGTAGAGCTTACAACAAAAAATGGAACTGGTGGTGATCTAGTTTAGAAATTAAGCAAAGCTGACTAAATAATAATCTTGAAAACAAAACAAAGATGCCAACCACCCATTAGTAACTCCACCTAATCCATTCTTATTGATTTAAAACCATTTCACATTTCACAAAAAGATGAAAAAGGAGATGAATATCTACCGGTATATTTGAACTTTACAGTAAAAGATCCAATCCCATGGGAAAAAAACAACCGCTTAGACAACAAACCAAAGTAAGAATTATATGAAAAAATAGATTCTTCAAAATTATGTAAACATAATGACCGTTTTGTTCAATTCAAATAAAATATAATTGGAGTTATAATTGATTTTGATGTGTTCATCGTGATAAAAAGATATTAACTCGCTGGAAGTTGGAAGGTTGTTTTAGAACTGTTCAAAATTGAAATTGAAAGTGAATTACTCATATAAAATATTCATTATCTACAGAAGTCTATGGTAATTTTTTGTTTCATATGTCTAACTACATTTATGTTATGAATGATAATTTGAAAATGCAATGACGAGATTCGTCAGATGTCTAAAATGTGCTTCAGGTTACACACATGATGCCTGGAAAATAAAAACAAACATGTGGTAGTGAATATACTAAATAATGATATGCTACATATATTCACATAGTAGTAATTTTTAATAGGGTAAAAACCGCGTAATTCATATAACCATTAAAGACATATTATGTCGATAATAAGTATATAAACAAAATCAAACCGTAAATCATCAAAAAAATTCAAGTTATTAGTTCCAAGATTATAGTTAGTAAATGTTGTTTACCCAATATGGTCAAGCATTGGATATGGATATAGTTTCTTACAGTTTATACAACAGCAGTAGTGAAGCACTATCTAAAGTGTGATGGTGTTTTGTAGAAGAACTCAACCTTGGTTAGGAGCAAGATCAGTGGGAACAAAAGGAAAAAAAGTTTGAGCATACTACTTACATGACTAAATGCGTTTAAGCTAATCAAAGCAGCCATAAGTTATGGTTGCATTTTAAACGAATGTAGTAAATAACAAACTCATATACATTACAGTATACATAATTCATTCAACTATTTTCACAATGATTCTTATCACATATTACTACCATGAAAATCAGTAAACACAAGTTAACTTATCGTATGATTTCTCACAAAACTACCATGAAAATATCTAAGACAAATGAGAAATTTATAGTAAATCGAATGAAAGTATTACCTTGAAAAGTAAGTAATATGAGTTTGTAATTAAGTAAAATCAAATGAAAGTATTTTACTAAATTACCATACATGGGTGAAGTAAGTAATATGACATAAGCATGACATTTTGATGAAGCATTGTACCCAGATTCATTTTCATATGGAAAAATATACATAAGTTTGTCTACATATACCATCCGTGTTTATGTAAAGACCCATCAAGAAATTAGACTTCAACAAATTTGGTGATTCGCGTAAAACACTAAACTAAAGTATTTATATTTGGAATTTTGTAGCACAGAAGATAGTAAATGTTTACAAATATGTATAGATGTTGAAATACATTAGAGGTTGCAAATCGAACTCAAAAATAAATCTGAAAAACTCATAATTTCTTTACATGCTTTAAGGCATAAGGGAGCCAAAGTGAAACAAATGGTGAATACCATCGGTGGAGGCACTTACTGCATAACTTAAGGAGACAACTAAAAGAAGATTGTCAGCGAACCTACCTTGATTTTTGCTGTAAATGGATTAAAAGTTGAAGATGCAAAATAATCAATGTAATGTATTTGATTTCATATATAGTTTTGAGAAAGAAATCAAAACAGTAACATGTAAAAAGAAAATAAAATGATTCATGCACGTTTAAACGATGATATTTCGTTAGAATAATCGACCAATTCATTTCCAGATATTCGAGAGGGATGCGAAGGTGAATGAATTTGAGCACGTAGCAATGACAGTTTTTTGGAATGAATTTTATTTATCAGAGTAATGAAGAGTTGGAGAGGAGGTGCGTTTGTTTGCAAGTAATACACTTGGGTTTTGAAATATGAGGTCTGAACTATGAACAGAAATTTGTATACTATGAAACTATAAAAGGAATTTTATATACTATCGATATACTTCCTTTATAAGTGGGTAAGGAAATTAGCTTTTTACATCTAGCTTGGTTAACTAAATAAACAGTCATAAATCCTAAGAAAGCAATATTACATTTATATGCTTTTTTTTTAACTTTATTCAATAAACATACATCACAACAATTTCATTAGAAGTTTGAAAAAAACAATGGTGGTCAAGACTCAAGAGTATTTAATAAAAAATATGGTAATGGATTATATTGTTTAAATACGAGATTCCACGGTTATACAAATCAAGAGCTCCATTGTTGCTTGGTAAGCTGTAGTGTTCGACTTCTATAGTTTGTTCAGTATAATTATTTCGTTAAATGTATCTGAAAATATCCATGATATCTGTTTTGAATTACATTTTCCTCTTTCTATAGGTCATCTGATACAGCACTGCCCAACAAATGGCGACCCGGACTACGAATTCAAAGGAAAGAAACCTGTAACTGGCATTTGTAAATTGATGTTTTAGACATTGATTAAATCAAAGCTTTTAGCGCTCAATGTTTCATTAAGCATAAAGAATAACGTATTTTATTAAAAATTAGTATGGATTCACAAATCAGATCAAGAAAAAAAATCGCGGTGGGAAATCGTGTGCGACGGTCACAAAACAAATCAGTCGGAACAAAAAACAGTGAAAAACAGTGAGTAACGGTGTAGGAAGCGGATCTAAATATGTAAATATTTTCTGATTAAAATATATATATCATAAAGACTTATATAATCAAGGAAAAGCCGAAGGTGATAAAAGGCGTGAGCTGTCTATGGCGACCGATCCAATTTCGATCGATGATGCATATAGTCGAGTCGCAAGCAAAAGAAATCGAATTATTGGATCAGAGGATGTGGATGAATGGATTCAGGGTTCTGAGATACGGAATTTAGGAATACGGCTAATTTGGGGAGAAACGGTTAGTTCTTTTGAGCCGATAAAAATGAATATGGGAGATATGCATGGGGCTTGATGCAAAAGGGAGGGTATTTTGGGTATTTCAAAAAGACACGGTTGAATTTAGTAGACTGAATTTACCTTATTAGTAGTAAAGATGAACATATTAATCAATATAAGATATCTATACGTGTTTAAATCTAACATAATTTGTTCGGGCTTTAAATGGGTTTCAAGCCTGTATGGGGGCTGGTCGGCCATCATAGACCATGATGGGATGCGACCATATGATGGTAATAAGAGGGCTTGGTTTGGATGGATAAGAGATAGAGGGAGAGGGGGAGAGAGAGAATGGAAAAGAGAGAAAAGTGGGTCTAAATCATAACATTCCTTCTATTCTCTCCTTTATATAAACATCGTTACCCTGACTCATTCACTACTTTTGAGATCCTCCATTATCATTTATTTTTGGTCGAAATTGTACTTCATCTTCCCCTCCATTTCTAAATATTAAATCAAATAAACAATTGTTGGTGGTCATCGATTCAGGAGCTAGCACCTTGCTGGATTGGAAACTAGTTCAAGAAGTCGATCTCATTATTTCAAGGTGTACTTATAGGCTTTGAAGATAAGGCAATTCTCTGATTTACAATTATATAATAATATTTAGATAATTTATATATCAGGTATTATTTAGTAGTTAGGCGACAATTCTGATATCACTATATCGTCACATTTAAAATGGTTGTTTATATAATTGTATATGATTAATAAAAAAAATTAGGTATGTGCCTTCTCTAACCACGACTCAAAATAAAATAAAAATTGATTTTTTATTTAAATTAATTAATATACAGTGTTTAATTATACTAGCTTCATAATTAAAATATTAATTCTTATAGTATACAAAATATAAATAATTTATACTTAATGGACTTTTGGCATAATCAAACAAAACTAAAAACGTAGGAAAAATTCTTAAATTATTTTAAATTCTCGTCACAATACACTAATACAAATTGTACCTTAATGCTAGGTGGGGTCAGGTTGGACCAAATACTTCCCTCAACCCGTATATGTATGGGATAAATATAGTTCAAACCGTACCTGACCCCATATGAGGTTGGATATGGGTTGGGTTGAAGTATGGGTTAGGTCCGGTTTAATAGGGATGAGTTGGGTTATATAAACCTAACACGAAAATAAGAATTTGAAAAAAAAAAATCAAAATAAAATATTAAAATATTCACCTCAAAATAGCAAATTTTAGCCAACATAGTGCATTAAATATAATCAATTCACCACAACCCATATTTTATTGGAATTTTGTTATAAAAGGTATCATATAGAATTGATTCACTACATGTTAGAGTAAGAGTCTTAACAACCCGAAGATTAAGTTATAATAATTAACTAACGAATTAATTAAATGATAAAATAACTTTGTGAAATTATCAGAACTAACCACGGGAGTTGCACCATTGTGTTCATGTTAATTTTCTGATCAACTTCCATATATAGAACGTCAGAATCCGAGCTAGAACAAAGAAGATACGAATTAAACAAGAAATTAGAAAAGAAGAATATATATATACATATACATACATACATATATATATATTATATAGTGCTAGGTCGACCTACCCACTGCCTAGGTCAATCGACATGTCAACCTAGCAAGGGGGTGGTCGACACCTAGGTCGACCCACCTTATTGAATGAACGAAGAATTTAATTCTTCGTTCCTGTAAACTTCGAACAAGTCATTTTGGGTTATTTTCTCTCATCCGGTGCGTCCATGCTTCCATCTGACGGCTCATGTCCATCCTATGATGCGGTTGCACCAAATTCAATCTCCAAATCCAATGGTCTGAGATCCACAAGTGCCACTATAAATAAGACCATAGACCTAGCTATTATTCTCATTCTAGATTTTCTCCATTTGGGTTCACCTTCTCGAGCAGAACCCTAAAAGGAATAATTTTCTGAGGAGAATATCATTTTAAATAAAAATATTTAATACCCTCAAGTGGATCCAGGAAGACCAAGGGAAGAGCTAAGGACCACATGTGAGTGATTAGTAATTATTTTAGATTTTTAAATAAATTAAAATAACAGGGTTTCCAATAGTTGTAGTTTTTTTATGATGTCGGAATAACCTTTTTACCAGTTTATTTTCAGTTTTAGATTTATTTTTCAGTCTATTTTCTTTTAGCTATTCTTTTCAGTTATGTTTAGTTAATTACTATTAATTATTGTTTTTTCATTTATTTACAGTTATTTACGGTATTTATAATTGTTTACGTTTTATTTTCATCTTTTCTACGTTGGGATTTTCTTCTGTAATTGCCAGTTTCTTTCTATTTTTCCTTTTTACATGAATGGAATAGAATAGATTAAAATGCGAATATGGACTAAATAATAAGAACACCGAAATTACAAAAAATAAGATGTAAAATGCGAAGACTAATAAATTGGACTTGGACTGAATTTAAGCCTAATTATGATATATAATTAAGATTAAGAAGAGTAAAAAGAGAAAGTGGCTTATTTTTATACTTAGACCTTGGTTAAGTTAATAAGCAATATTATAACATAGGTTATACTTAGAAACAGAACAAAAAAAAGGCTTATTTTGAGACTTATAATAAATTAATAAGTAAAGATAGCAAGGATAACAGTAGACGCTTATTTAAACAACTTATACTAAGTTAATAAGCAAAAGTAGGACCTGTACCAACAACATTTCCTATTTTCTATGGATACAGGTGTCTCACAATAGCCTGAAGTGAGGTGAGGGAATTCTTATGCTATCTAGGGTAGATAAAAGGTCAAAAGAGGGAGCAACGGATAATGTGAACCCAACGGTGGTCGAGCGTGCTGGCTCGGTGCAGGGGATATAATTCGCTATTGAGTTCCAAGCGCTTAGTGGGTGCCTATCGTATGCACTGATGTCTAGCTCATAGTAGACACATTAGTAGAAGGCCCATTAAAGCGTAGAATTAGGACTTCAACCTAATTAAAGTAGGATTGGAAATTCAACCTAATCAAAGCAGTTATCTAAGACAAGTGTAAACAATCAAAGTTATCCAATCGAATTAATCTAATAGTTAAATCATATTTATTTCCATCTTTTCCTTTCCTCCTATTTCTTTATTTCTTTTCACTAGAACTGCTGCAGAGTCCATTATCTTTACCTTGCTTAAGAATACTAGTAATTACTATCATTCACCAGACTTTTGGTTTGACCCACTCCTCTATTGTCTCATTTTTTCCCTATAGGCCAGCAATGGCAAGGACGGTAGATTACGGATACTTGAAGACTTCAGTGGTGGAGATTTTCTCATGTATTCCTTTTCTTCATTTTCAGTTTTTAGCTTATTTGACGTACTGGTACTTTCTGAGGGATAGTTTTGTACTCCGATTTTTATGAGACCGAGGTTATGATTTTTATAAGACATATATTGGCATTTTGAGATATCTTATGTATTTGGTTTTATAACTCTACCTTATGAAGTTTCATTTTTATTAAGTTGTTGTTTTAATTGTTTTAATTATTTCCATTGTTTTTGTCTATTTTGTCTTGTGAATCTTAGTCTCTATAAGTTTTAGTTATACCTACAATGCACCACATCTTTTAATGTATCTTTTAGGGTATACTAAGAGGTATGGGGTGTTTCATTTGGTATCAGAGCCTGAGGTTACAGGATTCCTAAAAATTTGTTTTAAAAGTAAAGTATTTTTCAAAATAACTTGTTTTAAAATTATTTTTCAGAAATGAACTCTTAGAAATAGTTTTCAAGTATAAAAGAGTTTTATGAAAATCCCCTCAAAACTCCATTTCAAAGCGTAGAATTGCAGATGCCCCTAATCTTCTCGAGGGTATTCTAGTCCCAGGATGGTTTCCTAGGTATCTACAAGCCACGACTCCAGAGGTGCACAAGCAAGCGCCAAATCCAGCACTAGCGGGTGGGAATCCTATCAACCCACTTGCAGCAGTCAATTTCTCTAAGCTTTGTAATGATTTTGTGAATTTAGGAGGAAAGACTTTTTCCAGTACGGAGACTTTTGTGGAGACGTAGGCTTGGTTAAGGTACACAGAAAGGATATTCGGGCTATTGGGATTTGAGGGTCAACAGCGGGTTTAGCTAGCATCTTGGTAGCTGAAAGAGGAGGCTTCTTATTGGTTGGATGTTATTGAGTTAGAAGGAAGAGACGTTAGTTGGAATGGGTTCCGAAGAGCGATTTGATAGGAAGTTTTTATCTCAACCAGAAGAAAGTGTCCAGTTGGAGCGGTTTATTAGCTTGAATGAAGGAAGTTTGTCTGTGAAGGAGTATATCGACCAATTTAATAAGTTGTCGTGGTTTGGAATGGAGTTGGTGAATACACCGCATAAGAAGGCTATGAAGTTCCCGAAGGGATTAAATCAACCCCTTTAAGGGTTGTTGTTGACTCACATTTCGATGGGAGCTACCTACGAGTCACCGGTGGAGATGGCGCTTATGTCTGATGCAGCTAAGGAGGGGGAGTATAAAGAAGTTGTTAAGTCGGAAGGTCCTAAGAAGAAAAGGTGGAAGAACAATAAAGAGAAGAAGAAAGGAGAAAGCCCTTAGAAGCAAATCAAGAAATCAGTGAAGTGCCATAGTTGTGGGATTGTTGGACATATCTCCAAGGACTGCAAGAACGAGAAGATGATGGGAAAATGCTATAATTGTGGGCAACTCGGTCACATAAGTAGGAATTGTCCCCAAAAGACAGGGCAGGGAGTAAAGTGCACCGAAAGCGCAGATTCAGGCATTAGATGCAGCACCATCCAACAACGTTCCAGAGAGAGGTAGGAAAGTCACCGTGGAAGGTTTGATTTCTATTTCTGATTTTCCCAATAGACTCTTTTCGATTCTGGAGCATCGCACTCTTTCATCTCTAGTTCTTTGGTAGATTGTTTGCACTTAGACATCTCTTTAGTATTAGACCCCATTGTTGGTTTAAACACCATAGGAGGATCGGCACACTTGTCTATAGTTTGTAGGGGTTTGAATTTTTTTATCCTAGGCGTAGAATTTGATTATGATGCTTATGTATTGGGATTCTCGGGATATGGGATGATTTTGGTGATGGATTGACTATCCACATATGAAGCTATATTAGACTGCAAGAGGAGAGTCGTTAGACTAGAGACATGCAGTGGTAGGACTCTCGAATTTTCTTGCGACCCACAAGGGTCGATTATGTTAAGCTTCCTTTATTCCCTCGATTCATCAATAGCAGATATTTTTCGGACGTCTTTGAGGAGGTTAGGGGACTACCCCCTAAGAGAAGGATTGACTTTAGGGTTTATTTGACTGATAATGCTAAGCCAGTAGCATTATCCGTGAGGAACATGGCACCTAGGGAGAGGAAGGAATTGAGCAAGCAACTTCGTGAGCTTTTGGAGAAAGGCTTCATAAGAAGGATCATATCGGAGCGAGGAGCGCCAGTCGTCTTTGCTACTAAGGCAGATGGTTCCCTTCAACTTTGTATAGACTATAGAGAATTAAATATGTTCACGAAGAAGAACCATTATCCACTTCCTAGGATAGATGATCTTTTTGACCAGTTGGTTGGCTCTTCGGTGTTCTCTCATCTTGATTTAGCCACTAGATTTCATCAGCTTCGGGTTGTTGATGATAGCATTGGTAAGACCGCATTTAGGACACCTGGCGCATTCTTTGAGCGATTAGTCATGCCATTTGGGCTAACCAATGCTCCAGCCCATTTTGTAGATTTGATGAGTTGTGTTTTTAGAGATGTTCTAAATAAGTTCGTGGTGATATTCATGGATGACATTTTGGTGTTTTCCAAGAGCATAGAGGAGCATGTTGTTCATTTAGAGAAGATTCTTCGCTTACTTTGTAATCATTAGCCGAGGGTAAAATTTTCGAGGTGTCACTTTTGGCGAGAGGAGGTACGTTTCTTGGGGCATGTAGTCTCGAGAGAGGGTTTGGCTGTTGACCCCGCTAAGGTGATGGAAGTGCAAGGTTAGAAGGCCCTCATGAACGTTACCGAAGTTAGAAGCTTCCTAAGATTGGCTGACTATTATAGGAAGTTCATCAGAGATTTTGCCAGGGTTTACTCGCCTCACTAAGAAAAACAAAGCATTCATGTGGGACGTGGATTGTGAGTATTCCTTCACTAAGTTTAAGAGAGCTCTTACTAGTGCACCAGTGTTAGTTTTACTTGATGGAGCTAAGCCTTTTACAGTATACATCGACGCATGTGGGACAGGTCTAGGAGTGGTGTTGTGCAAGAAAGGAGGGCAGTATGTTATGGAAGTAGGCAGTTGAGGACGCATGAGAAGAACTACCCTACCCATGATTTGGAGTTGGTTGCTATAGTTTTTGCGCTCAAGTCATGGAGACATTACTTGCTTGGAGAGAGGTTCGACCTTTTCACCGACCATTAGTCATTGAAGTACCTATTCTCATAGAAGGATTTGAACTTGAGGCAGCAGCGATAGATGGAGTTTTTGGCGTCGTACGACTTTGAGAAGCTTGTACCCCTAGCAAGAAATATGTGGTTGCAGATGCATTGAGTATAAAGAAAGCAACCCTTAGTCCTTTGTTAGTAGAGTGGAGGAGCCTAGAGTTTATTTCCACTTTTGATTTTAAGCCCTCTACGGACATTACCCCTGGATTGTTAGTAGTGCTTGAGGTGAGGCCTACACTTGTAGATCAGGTTGGCTGATGCAGCGAGAGGATTCAAAGCTTATGGATAGGATTAGCCGAGGAGAGGTCTCTAGACATCTCCAACGTTATTCTATTAATGGAAAAAGGTGGATTAGGAGAAATGAAAGGCTTTATGTTCCTTGCATTAGTGTTTTGTTGAGGGCGGTTCTAGAGGAAGCACACCATTCTCGTATAAATATTCATCCAGGTGGTGATAAGATGTATAAGGACATGAAGAGGATGTTTTATTGGAGTGGCATGAAAAAGATGTAGCGGAGTTTGTAGCTAAGTGTCTTGTGTGCCAAAGGGTTAAGGCAGAGCAGCAGAAGCCCGGTGGAGTACTTCAGCCATTGGATATACCCAAATGGAAGCGGTACAACGTTTCAATGGACTTCATAGATGGTTTACCTCGATTTAGGAACGGGAATACTTGAATTTGGGTGATTGCAGATCATTTGACCAAGAGCGCCCACTTCATTTTGGTTAAGAGTAAGAGGACGGCATCTTATTTAGCATCCTTATATGTTCATGTGGTAGTCTGACTTCATGGAGTTTCCTTTAGCATAGTGAGCGACAGAGACCCTATTTTTACTAGCGAGTTTTGGAGAAGCTTGCAAGAGGCTTTAGGGACGCAGCTTAGATTGAGTACGGCCTATCACCCTCAAACGGATGGACAAATAGAGAGAGTTAATAGAATGTTTGAGGATTTGTTGCAGATGTGCATTCTATATTTTGAAGGAACTTGGGAGGAGCATCTTTCTTTGGTGAAGTTTGCATATAATAACAGTTTCCAAGATAGCATTGGAATGGCACCATTTGAAGCTCTATATGAGAGACCTTGCAAATCACCCTCATGTTGGGTAGAGTCTACGGAGAAGTTGCTACTTGGTCCTAACATGGGTAAGGAAACCTTGGAGAAGGTGGATTTGATTCGAAGGAGGATGAAGATAGCCCAAGATAGGTAGAAATCTTATGCGGACAAGCAGAGGAGAGACATTGAATTTGAGGTTGGAGACTTAGTTTTTATTAAGATATCCCTACTAAGAAAGGTGGTAAGGTTTGGATTGAGTGGGAAGTTAGCCCACAGATTTGTAGGACCGTTCCCTATCATAGAGAGAGTAGGGAAGAGGGCGCACCGAGTGAAACTCCCAGAGAGGCTCGTAGGGGTGCATAACGTTTTCCATGTTTCGCATTTGAGAAAAGTGCTTACATGACTCGACGAAGGTTGTAGAGCCTAGTCTGTTGGAGGAAGTGGAAGTAGAAAAGGAAGCATCGGTTCGTCATATTCCTATGAAGATCATTGGACAAGACACCAAGAGACTTAGGAATAAAGAAGTTCTGTTCGTAAAGGTGCAGCAGGGGGATGACGTTGCAGACGCTACATGGGAGGCTGAAGAGAAGATTTGTACTTCCTATCCTCATCTTCTCGATTGTAAGTTTTAGAATTTCCTATTTCCATCTTTAATTTTAATTAGCTTCTTTTCTTTATTATCCTTTGGTAGGGTAGAACTTTGGATTTAACCTATGGATAATAGGATTTAATGTAAACATGTCATTAGAATATGTTATATATGATGGATGCTAGTGGTTACAAGTGTTTTCTAGTGGATGCTAATGGATGCATATACTTACACTAGGCAATATTATCCTTTAGGGATCGACCTAACTAGAACACTAGAGCATATGCATATGGATGTTGCGCATTTGCAATTTTATTTTATTTTTCATGGTTGCTATAAATGGATGATTATTACATGATTGTTGCATTTGGATGATGATTATCGCATGCATATAGAACTATTAGTTCTGATTAGGGAATTTGCATTCGCTCAGATACATGGCACGAACATGATTGCATAAAAGGAGGTCGACCGAATCAGTGGACCGTCTAATCTTTTGCATTAGTTAGTGACATTGACGCTACACTAATTGCGTAAGTATCATAAATTGCATTAAAAAGACTTAAGGACAATGGATGTAATGGATGGTGGTTGAGTAGTTGGTTGCAGATTGGATGAAAACATTTATTTCATTCTTTTATCCTTAGAGATTTTGGGGACGAAATCACTCAAAGAGGAGAGAATGTAACAACCCGATAATTAAGCTATAATAACTAATTAATGAATTAATTAAATGATAAAATAATTTTTTGAAATTATCATAATCGAGCCACGGGAGTTGCACCATTGTATCCGTGGTAATTTTCTGGTCAATTTCCATATATAGAACGTCAAAATCCAAGCTAAAGCGAAAAAGATACGAATTAAACAAGAAAAGAATATGTATGTATGTATGTATGTAGGTCGACCTACCCACAACCTAAATCAATTGCCATGTCGACCTAGCAAGGGGGGTGGTTGACACCTAGGTCGACCTGCCTTGTTGAATGAATGAAGAATTTAATTCTTCGTTCCTGTAAGCTTCGAATTCGTCATTTTGGGTTATTTCCTCTCATCTGGTGCGTCCGTGCTTCCATCCGACGGCTCCTATCCAGCCTATGACGTGGTTACACCAAATTCAATCCCCTAATCCAGCGGTTTGATATCCACAGGCGCCACTATAAATAAGACCCTAAACCTAGCTATTTTTATCATTCTAGATTCCATTTTGGTTCACCTTCTCGGGCAGGACCTAAAAGGAATAATTTTTCGAGGAGAAGATCATTTTGAATTGAAATATTTAATACCCTCAAGTGGATCCGGAAAGATCAAGGGAAGAGCTAAGGACCATAGCTGTGTGATTAGTAATTATTTTAGATTTCTAAGTAATTTAAAATAATAGGATTTTCAATAGTTGTAGTTTTTCTATAATTTTAGAATAACCTTTTTGCCAGTTTATTTTCAATTTTAGATTTAGTTTTCAGTCTATTTCCTTCTAGCTATTTTTTTCAGTTGTTTGTAGTTAATTACTGTTAATTATAGCTTTTCCGTTTATTTACGGTATTTATAATTATTCACTGTTATTTACGTTTTATTTACATCTTTTCTACGTTAGGATTTTCTTCTGTAATTGTCGGTTTCTTTCTATTTTTCCTTTTTACGCAAATGGAATAGAATAGATTAAAACACGGATATTGAAAAATAATAAGAACATTGAAATTACAAAAAATAAGATGTAAAATGTGAAGACTGTAATAAATTGGACTTGGACTAAATTTAAGCCTAATTATGATGTATAATTATGATTAAGAAGAGTAAAAGGAGAAAGTGGCTTATTTTATACTTAGACCTTGGGTTAAATTAATAAGCAATATTATAACATAGGTTATAATTAGAAACAAAACAGAAAGGCTTATTTTGAGACTTAGAATATATTAATAAGCAAAGATAGCAAGGATAACTGTAGAGGCTTATTTAAACAATTTATACTAAGGTAATAAGCAAAAGTAGGACCTGTGTCAACAGCATTCCCTATTTTCTATGGACATGGGTGCCTCACAATAGCCTGAAGTGAGATGAGGGCACGCTTATACTGTTTAGGGTAGATAAAAGGTCAATAATTAAATCTCCACTTATATTCCTTTTTCCGCATAGGAGTAAAGTTTAGGATGTGATTTTTCGATGCATTAGATTTTTGGATGGTAGGAAATAGATGCAAAAGTGGTTGCTTCATACTTCTATTCGTAGGAGTATGTGTTGAATATGCTAGTATATGATTTTTATTTGATGATAATAAATACATATATATACTCATTTAAATGTATTTGTTATTGTACTATTTTATTTTTACATAATTAAATAAACATTTGTTGAATAAAATAAGTAACATGGAATTTAAACTCAAACAAATATTTTATTCAAACAAATATTTTATTACATTTTTGAAACAAATTTGGGCTCTCACTGTATATACATAATTTCAAATTACAACACAATTTTTCACTATACAATTGTCACTTACATTTGCACCTCACTACATATCACTCGTTCACTCATATTTGTTCTTCAACTATATTCCAATTTGTATCCAGCATCTGAATTATCTGCAAAATAAACATTGACGTAGAAAAATTGAAAGGAAATATTTTGCAATGTAAAACAAAATATGTGTTTTGAAAATATAATTTGTCTCGGTTATTTGGGTTGTTCGTCATCATTTTCGTTTTTGAATTCATTAAACACGAACAACTTGTGACATGCATAGTGTATCACCGTACATGCCACAAGGTCATTCACGCCGATATACACTTGATAAAACTGCAGGGACATGTGAGCATAAGGTCAAACTCGAGCCGAAGCTGGATTCAAATCAAGTGCACACAATACAACATACAACACCTCAAATATACACATGAGATCAAACAATTATGGCTCGAACAATACAAAAGCGAGGTCAACACAGAGCAAACTGCAGCAACCAAAATGTAGTACACAAAGCATGAGATGAAGGCTACACACATGTATACATACATACATACATACATATACATATATATATATATATATATATATATATAGTGCACAACAATCAAGCTGCAGTAAGGCTACAACTTCAAGCAAACAATGAACTGGCTTGAAGTAACAACCCAGCATAAGACTTAAGTGAACATGCAATAAAATGAAGTACATAGCATATATGGATGCATGCGTGAATATGTGTGTGTGTATGTTGTGTGTATGTAGTGACAACCATATGAAGATTGAACCGGTGATCAAGGAAAACTATGAACACACACACATCGAACCATTTCAACTCAACTAAACTAGACCAGATCACAAACAATAAGCATAGGAACTCAACAAAGCTTCAGATCAAATATTAATGTCCAAGACAGCAAAAAGACTCCATCAACATTTGGCTTCAAATTCACTCAAACCAGAATGTACTCAACCACAACATAGACATCTTGTGACACATAACAGTTATAATATGAACTCAAGGAACAAGAACACATACATACACCATGAAGACTAGCTCAGACCATACATAAACAAGAACTACAAGACCGTATGATACTACAGCTACCAAAGTTCATCAGTTCAGAAGCAACAACAAAAGGCTTCAGATCATATGCAAAAGAACTAGACAACAATGAGGCATGAAATAAATCCAGGCATCAGTACACATGACTCGAAGCAATGCAGACACAGACCATAAACAAGTGCAGACAACAAAATGTACATGCATATAAACGAAAGCTAACATAAGCAAACATGTAGAATAGTGGACAAAGCATAACAACATAGTTGTGAAACAAAGAAGTAGATCATGGAAGATCAATACGAAGTGTAGACTCAAATCAAAGTAGTGGACTAACTGGCCAGAGCTACAAAATTGATATGCATATATGCAATGATATACACACACATATTAGCACAAGTTTAGGGAATATACTCAAAGTATATAAAACAAAAATAGTTTGATAAGTCAAGACAGAAATAAAAGAACACAAATCAAGCCGTGAGTCAAACATTTTCAAACAGAGGTATATATAGTAAATTGAATAAGTCAACACTTCTAGATTATCTAAAGAAATTTAATGCCGAAGTCATAGAAGAAAAGAATGAAACTGACTTGGAGAAAATAGAAAGCTTCGGAGTGAAATTCAAGTTCATCAATTATGAAACAAGCAGCAAATAATCACATCGTTCAATCGAAAATCAGTGGCCAAGCATAGCAAATTGAAGAATTCAAATAGAAAATATATGAACGACAATTTAGGGTTTTGCTTCCTATAAATTCCCACATCATCATCGACATTCAGGCATTCGAGTTCAAGAAAAACAAAGAGCAATAAATCATTAAACTCGAATCAAAGTCGAGAATAACCATAATCAATAAAAGGCATTCACGTACCCATTCATGCATCTTTTGATCACGACTAATTGGAGCAGCTGCATATTAATCAAAGCAAGCAAGTTGTTTGATGAAGCAAATTAAAGAAAGATCATCATGCAATCAAACATTTTGAATCGATGGCCTTAAATTTCCAGAACCCTAGTGTCTTGAAGAGGAACAAAGAAAGATCGGCTAGAGATACTGAACAAAATAAAAGAGAAGTCTCTAGTTTATTAAACTAAGTGGGCCGGTTATAGTTAATTACAATTTGGGCTTAAGGGTTAAAAATAGGGTTTTGTTAAGTCATTTATTTCATTTGTAATTTACATCGAAAATTTGGTTAATTTCTAGTTTTATAACTAGGTTACGAACTATGGTGGTGTAGTTCGAGAATTCGCAACTCAGTGGCTGAGTTGTGGTAGGGTTTTGAACGTAGAGTTAGGTTAGTCGATAGTGGATGTCGCAAGTTTACGTGTGTAAGCGTCCGACTACTTAATTTCTAGTAGAAAGCTTGGGGGCTGCAAGTAGGTAGGGTTTTGCCGAAGTTAGGTAACTATGTGTTGTTCTATTTTTGTTTTTATTATTCTGCTATTATCTATGCTACAATTATTTTACATATTTTCGCATTAAATTTTTATTATTATTAGTATCACCCCAAGTGGTATCAGAGCTAGGAATGAAAACCAATTTTTGTTTGATTTTTATTTTAAAATTATGATTTTTTAAATGGATTCTTTTAATGATGCTTTTGTTGAAGGTCAGTCCATAGCTAGGCCATCAATGATCAATGGTGAATACGCATATTGAAAAAATAGAATGAATATTTTTCTGAAATCCATAGGTGCTTGGAATATTGTTGAAACAGGATATAGGACACTAACAATTATGGCAAATAACAAGAAATAGAAAAACCTATGGATCAATGGACAAATTCTGAAATTAAACTACTAACTGCTAATATCAAGGTCATGAATTCTATTATTCGCTTATTAGACCAAATTGAATTTAATCGTGTTTCACATTGTTTAACTGCATAGGAAATCTAGCACACACTTGAAGTAGTTCATGAAGGAACCTCCCAATCTCGTAATGAATACAATGAAAAAGTAAATCAGTGTTTCTCAAAAGAAACAAATGACAGTGAAAGTGAAGAACAAACGATGTGTCTTGGTAGGCTAAGGAACAACAAGAATGGTATCTAGATTCTGGTTGCTCCAGGCACATGACGGGCGACAAATCAAAGTTTCTTAGCCTAGAAAAACACAAAGGTAGGAGAGTCACAATGGACAATAATGAGAAATGCAAAATTATCGGTAAAGGTAAAATAGGTAATGGTAAGTTTACCTTAAACGACGTATTATGTGTTGAAAATCTACACCATAATCTGATCTCAGTTAGCCAGTTATGTGATAAAGGAATGAATGTTGTTTTTGCTTTTGACTTGTGCAAAATTCTTGAGCAATCATCAAAAGAAACCTTATTTTCAAGTAAGAGGAAAGGTAATATATACTCTCTGTCTTTTGATGATCTCACTCTTTCGAAATGTTTGGTAGCTAAGGATGTAGAAGTAAATTTATGGCATGGACGATTAGGACATGCTAGCATGAATCTGTTTGGCCACGCATAGCAAATTGAAGAATTCAAATAGAAAATATACGAATGATAATTTAGGGTTTTAGTCCCTATAACTTCCCACATCATCATCGGGATTCAGGCATTTGAGTTCAAGCAAAGACAGAGAGCTTTAAATAATTAAAATCGAATCAAAGGCGAGAAAAACCAATAATCAATAAAAGGCATTCACGTACCAATTCATGCATCTTTTGATCTCGACTAATTGGAGCAGTCTCATATTAATCAAAGCAAGCAAGTTGATTGACGAAGCAAACTGAAGAAAGATCATCACACAATCAAACGTTTTGAATTAGCGGCCTCAAATTTCCAGAACCCTAATGTCTTGAAGAGGAACGAAGAAAGATCGGCTAAAGATACTGAATAAAATAAAAGAGAAGTCTCTATTTTATTAAACTAAGTAGGCCGGTTATAGTTAATTACAATTTAGGCTTAAGGGTTAAAATTAGGGTTTTATTAAGTCATTTATTTCATTTGTAATTTACATTTAAAATTTGGTTAGTTTCTAGTTTTATAACTAGGTTACGAACTATGGTGGTGTAGTTCGAGAACACAACTCAGTGGCTGAGTTGTGGTAGAGTTTTGAGCAAAGTGTTAGGTTAGTCGATAGCGGATATCGCAAGTTTATGTATGTAAGCGTCTGACACTTAATTTCTAGTAGAAATTTTGGAGGCAGCACGTAGGCAGGGTTTTGCCGAAGCTGGGTAAATTTATGCTGTTCAATTTCTACTTTTATTATTCTGCTATTATCTGTGCTGCAATTATTTTATATATTTCTGCATTAAATTTTTATTATTATTAATATCACCCTATTCACCTCCTTCTAGGGTGAATCGATCCTACATATGGGGGTTTTGGTTGAATTTTTTTCAAAGGTTGCATACGTATTGAACTTTCGGTATACATATTGGTTGTTTGCATCATATTTCTCAAAAGTATTTTCGAAGAAATGCTTTCATATAGGAGGATCCGATTTAGAGTTATTCTGCATACATATTTTCTATATGGTGATACAGCAATACACTATGCATTTGTGCACATTTGGTTATAGAATTAGCTCTACACTCAATTGTTGTGTAGTTTAGGATTATTATGAGCCAAAACCATGATTTAGTCATTGGTAAAATTTCGAGGACGAATTTCTTTTAAGGGGGGAGGAATGTAACACCCCATAATTTGGCGTTAGTTATTTAATTATTTAATTAATTAATTAGGCTCCAAAAATGGAATTTGTGCAAATGATAGAACTTGACCATGAAACTTGCACCATTGTATTTATTGCAAAATTATGAGCAACTTTCATATTTGGAGTTTTGCGATCGAAGTCCAAACGAGGAATTTATGGAGGTAAAAGAAATTTTGAACGGAAATAATTCGTTTAAAAAATCAATGTTTTTAATTAATTGAATGGAATCCACAGGTCGATCTACTTAGTGCATCGGTTGACTTGAGGAAGTTGGCCCTTATGAAGGGAGCGGTCGACTGCTCTTAAGGTGGCGGCTGGGGATTTCCCTGGCCCAATGGCCCGGATCTATTATATTTTGATCAAATGGTTCTAGTTGATTCTAGCGTCTATAAATACAGGCCCAACCCTTCATTCTCTTCTCATAATTTTCAACAGAGCAATGAAGCTCTACCATTTCTTCTTGTCCAATTTCATTCTAAATTATAATAATACGATATTTATAACTATATTCATATAAATTGGAGAAGAATAGAAATCTAATAAAAATGAGAATAGTAGAGAATCAAATATATGCGTAGTTGAGGTAGTTTATATATTTGTATCTAGTTTCTCTCTTAATTCTAAACCTCTTCTTAAATCTAATGTATGTATATACCCTTTTTATACAAAATACTTGGATTAAAAAGGATTTGAAGATGAATTTAAGATTCTATTTCAGATCTGGAGATTTGGGCCACTTTTAAAAGGTGAGTGGGAAATTTTATATATTGTTTTTTATTTTAAATCTATTCCATTGGCGTACATTTGATTTTCATGTCTAAATCAATTTTATTTGTGAATTATTGGCTTAAATTAGGGTAGAAAACTATTGCCTACATATTCTTGTTTTAGATCTAATTTGAAATATGTTTACACATAGATTTGGAAATCATTCGCAAAGTTTTTAAAATTTGAATGTTGTATATTTTTATGCCAGATCTGTAATCTGGTGTAAAAGGATTTTTGGATTATTGCCCAATTGTGCTATGTTGTAGATTTTCCATAGTTTATTTTTGTGGAAAGAACATCTATTTGATTTTTATAAATTTGTTTACTTTTTCCACTTTTCATTCAAAAGGGCGACATTTGATCTAACAAGAAATAAGAAATTATCCATTCCTTATAATTTTAACCAGACTTAATCTTTTCTTTTTTTATTAAACCAATTTATGGAAATCATAGCAAAAAATCTTCCTAAGGAATTTAATTCCTACAAATTAAATATGAAAAGCATATTTTAGTTACGTATTTATGACCAGAATATATTTGGTTATGAATACATAGTTTCACTTGGCAGTTTATACGTATTTATTGCGTTAATAAAGGAGTACAGCGTTATTCATGCATACTTATGTGTAACGTCATTAGTTATTATTATATTTAAGCAAGCAAATGGTAGAATTAGAAAATGTAGTAATTCATATTAATGGGAAATAAATTAGGAATTTATATTAATTAATTAATAGAAAATGAAAGATTATAACTTAAATTAATGGGCAATTAATGAGAAATAATGGATAGTAATAAATTAAGTGTTACAATTAATAGAGACGAATGGATTAATGAGACTAATAAAAATGGAATAGACATAAAAATGTTAATAATTTGAAATTAGTAATCATATATAAATGTCTTAAGAAATGTTCGTTAGGATTTTATGGAAAAATCGACATTTATGAGCATTGAAAGGGGATTTATGGGTAAATAAGTATTTATGGCAAATCTTATTGCCTCAAAAAAAGAGAATTAGTAGTCTAAGTCCAGTGTCAACCTAAGACAATATAAGTAAAGACTTAGGATGGTTAATTGGGCTTAGTAGATTAGTGATGCGAAGTCAGTAGAGTTGCCCGACGGAAGACTGCCCCATACTTTGAGGCTACCAACAGCCAGGTGCACATACTACTGATGTGAGGTACACTAATCCTATGACCCATGACGACGTGAGAGCTTGGACTTGCATTCTTAATTGGAAAGTATTACATGGTCCAAATTTGGAATTGGGAGGCGTGAGTGATATCTCTGAAAAGGTTTACTTCAGTGTTGAGATATTAAGTGACTATATTAGAGCTCACCTCTCTACCCAAAGAAGTAATCTAATGAGATTCCATATTTCTAAGAGTGATACTAGATATCTCGAGATGGGCTCACTTTGGATTTGAGGTATTAAGTGGATGTAAGGTCTTCCTCTTTCCTATAAAAGAAGTATTAAGTAGCCTAATGAGATTTCCAAGCAATACCAGCTAGATAGTACCAGTAAGGAGTTCACCTTGGTGTTAGGTATTAAATGGCAAAGGACTACCTATAAATAGGTGTTAAATGGTCAGAGACATGCCTAGTTCTTATTATTGAGGTATTAAGTGGCTTAGGTAGAGTCTTTCACATTGCTATGGTATGGCTATTATAAATTATAAGGCCATATAAAGTGGTCAAAGGTCTTTATAGTTAGGACCAATAGACCAATAATGACAACGTCAGAAGTCCAGCTTAGGGATAGGTCATATATGATGGAGTCAACCTCGATTGAGATCTTAAATGGAAAAGTCTGTTTTTTACTCTTTTAAAAGTATTATGTGACAATAATAGAAGACCGCTTCTTATTTAGAAGTATCAAGTGGCTAATGGACTTGGAAGTATTGGGTGGTTGATAAGGCTTTATCGGTATTTCATACCTTGGGAATTGGTAGTTAAGTAATCATGTATGCAATGCAAGGTTAGATTGAAATTGCTTACGTTAATAGACATAACAATTAAATGGAAACCAATCGGTATAAATTGACATTATAGACAGCTTATATATTTTACAGTCTCCAGAACGTTGCTTTGACCCCTTCCTCATTACAACCCACATGAAAGATTTAGAAGAATATGTCACTGGATCTGGACGTGTTTAGTTGTTGAAGAAGCCTTCTTTTCTCTCATGCTTGATGCTGATGTGATACTCTGCTATCCAAGGATACCACTTATTCCAAGGTAGGAGTCATAATCGGTATTTTTATCCTATTATTATTTCCACTGTGATTTTTATTTTCTATCAGTCATTGATAATGGTCACTATTATTTGCATGTACCAAATTCAATGACCCATGCTTCGATGGACTTGAGTTTCGATTTTTTCTTTTGAAATTTACGCCCATTTATGGTATGGGTTGTTACATTTGGTATCATAGCCTAGATTAGTAGATTAAAAGAATTAGGATAAATTAAGAGAACACATTCATACTTTCATAACTAGTATTATTATATTTTTATGCTAGATTCTAAGAATTTCGACCATGGAAATAGTTGTAGTTCCACTCCGAAGGAATGAGCAAAGAAACTATGGGTGGAAATATCTTAGAGTTGATATTTTCATGCGGACTTTGAAGTTTCCCATGGAGTGCTAGTGATACGCAAGGCGCTGAAAATGAAGAGCATGAGTATGACATATGGCAGAATCTCGAAGATTGGAGGTGTTTGACTTGATGGTTGATATTCTAGCTACCTTGTGATTTTGGATTTTGAAGATGAGTTCTTTTCGGAGACACACATTTATTCCAAATGGACGGAAAATTCGAGTACGTATGTCACAATCTAAAGATAAGTTTTTGCTAGGGTGCATTCATTGATCACCTCTTTGATAACAAACTGGATTTTTAATTTAAACAATAATTTCAATTCCTTATTCTAAGACCCATGAGAGAATTTTTATAAAGTATGTTTTGGAAATTCCTTAGGTTTTAGAAAAAGGGTTTTCTAATGATTTCTTTTCCCAAGGATTTATTTATGAAATTTTGTTTTGGGGAAGTTTTGAATTTATAATTTTCAAAGAAATAGTATACTACTACGTTGGTCATGTTATACAAAAGATTAATTTTTGAAATCCTTAAATATTTATATGTATATATAAGTAAAGCTTGATCTTTATTTTTGCCAAGGAAATAGTTTTCCAGCTTGGGAAATTTGTGTTTAAAAAAAAGTTCTTGGAAACTTTGAGATATTTATATATGTATATATAAATTTGATTTTTAAGGGAAGTTTTGATATGAAATAGTTTCTGTTATTTAGAAACAAGTATAAATAAAATCGAGGTTGTAGTTTGAATGACATTCAGCTCAGTGATTTTTCAGTTTATAAAATCAAGGTTTTTAAAATCTTCTCTCTCTAAGGTTCGGATAAAAAAGGAATGATATTCAATTTTATTGGAGTATCTAGTTTGAAGTGTTTTTATGTCACCAGCTATTGAAAGGAATATTTCCGTGCGAAGTAGGAAGAAAATAGTAGCTAGAAAATTTTCGATTTTTTGGAATTGTTGTTGGTCGCATTAGTTTTGTTGGGACTACCATGAATTGTTGGAGCGTGGTTCCGGACTAGCGGTGGGCTTTGACACCTCCATGATGAGGACAAATTTTTTTTGAATCGTGTCGAATCGAAGGAGACGGTGCGAAATGATTATTATTAATTAATCTGACCCTAATTCAGTCTAGGTTCATCTAACGTCCAAAGCCCATCTAGCAGTTGACCATCTATTGGTAAACCTAGCGAATTCTACTAGTTGCCTTCTTTCATTCCTCCGTCCTCAACAAGCCAAACCCAATCTTCATCCTCATCCTCTTCCTCCAAGTATCGAACTCTTTCTTCTGTTCCTCCCCTACGCTATGCCGTTTTTCCCTTGGAGCAGCATTCTCGCCTCCCCCTCAGCTGGTTTTGCACGTTAGATCTCACCCCGCCACCACTCTAAATCTAAACCTGTAGCGACCCGCTATTTTGGACCATTCAAATCGATAATAAAACCATAAATGTCCGACTTGAATAATTCAAAATATCGAATTGTTAATTAAAATTTGGCAAAACTCAACATATACAGTAAATAAATCAACCACAGAATTACAGACATAGAGTAATGTAAAATAATGCAGCGGAATAGATAAATAGTAGTTCATGAAGCTACTATATAAATACCAGAGTTAGAAATAAAAATACAACAGAATATCTCAAATACAGTGAAGCTCCAGTACGAAAAGATGATCTCTCCGAACGAATTAACTGAAAGAGCTGAAAGCTGGATAAATAGTTGGATCCTCAAACGAAGCTCCAAACTCCAAAGGCGAGTCTCAAATGATGTATTACTTAGTCTGACCCGAGCGTAAAGAAAAAACACAAAACACTCGAGTCAGGATTAACATTCTTATATCAATAAATCCAACTCAAGTGAAATATCAACTGAAATACAAATAACTTAAGGATGTTTGGGATAACCATCCTCTAAGGGTCCATGGAACTATCTACAAGGTAGAAATATACACTATAACACCGTAGTCATTCAATTTTATTTAGACCTCAAAATCAAAACATCATTTCCCTTTCAAATATATCTATTTTCCAAGACAGTATATATATCTATATATTAAATAATTTATAAAGTAAAGTATTTGAAATTTCCTCAACTATACAAATTGATTCTAATCAACTCAAGTTCCAAATTCCCATTTATCCAAAGCTCAATCCATTAATTATATTCAGCTCCCAATAACCATTTAAACTTTCGTTATATTCAAAGCTTTAATATTCGGTATTTTAAAGTTAAATCTAACAGTTTCATATAGATCTTGATTTAGCTTCATCATTATTATTTAGTGAGGAGATATCCACTTAACAAGTTCAATATCATTTAAATAGCCTTAGATTTCATTTTACAGAATATTTCCTTAAATTTATTTAAACTTAAAATATCCATTTAATCCCTTTTACCAAAACCAAGTTATAAAATCATATCTTAAATCCCGAATTCAATAGTTTCAAATCGATTTAATTGAATATAATTCTTAATTAAATACCATTTCCAATTAATTCAACTTTATCTTCTTAACTCTAGCTTATTCAAAAAATTTCCAAATCTAATTTGAAATATAAATTTAAACGAATCCTTAAACATATTACATGTATTAAATCAATCTCAATTAGATTAAATATTAATATTAGGTCTATACATAAATTTTTCATTTTTATACATATAATATTCTAAGAATCAGTCTTTATTAAAACTATATTTTTCTTTCCCAACCATAGAAATTATTTTCAAAACATTTATATATATACGGACCAACGATGTCTGCATATAATTTCCTACGCTATGGTCAAGGGATACGGATATTTATCATTTCAATCCGAAATTTAAATATACGGGTAGATATCACTTCGACCCGCAATCCCAAATTCAATTTAATTGAAAATCGCTTGGGTTTATCATTTCAACCCATAACGAAATTCTCCTATCCAAAAGTCCGTTCGGGTATGTATCATTTCAACCCATAGTGAATTCTAAACTACAGGGAACTTGCAGAGTGATAACAGATAATACAATAAAATAACAGGCATATATCATAAATAAAAATGTAATATAAACATCAGGATATGGTGTCATATCCCACAGGTGAACAGTTACAGAAAATAGCATATATATAACAATTTAAACGACTACAACATCATATTTCAATTGTCGTTTCAATTGAAATCAAATTTAATAAAATACAAGAACGTTAATCGTGAGTGACTGCTCACCTTTCGAGGCTAGAGAAGAACGATAATGAGATCAGTTATGGATCCCAATACGAACTTTGAAGCAAAGCAAAATTGGCACGAATTTTATGACAAAGCTGATAGATAGAAATCGATAAAAAAATCAGTCGGTTTGATATAAACAGAGCATATTATATATGTTATTTAAATTTGCTTAAAATCTCAATAAATTTAATTTAAGACGGATATTCAAATAAATTATCCACACTGTTTGAAACTGATATTAAATTTAAAATACATATTAAAACAAAACATCATCATATTATTGAAAAATCAATACTTAAATTTAAACACATAAACATTTTTCCTCTTAAATCAATATTACATTTAAACACACACACAAAATAAAATATAGGCATAATATATATAATAACCATCACTTATTTAAAATACGCATTTTAAAATAACATATTTATATATAGTTTACTCAAAATTCAAAGCATATCTGAGAAAATCAATCCATATATATAGACCATACATTATGAAAGCGCTACAGAAAAGAGAAAAAAAAACAAAACATACTTTATATATATACACTAGAATCGAGATGAAAATTATACACTTAAATTTTTAGTTTTACAACATAAATCACTAATGCTTTTACAACACTCTGCTCCATACTAATATATGTTATATTCGAACATGAATAAAAATCTAATTATATTTTCAAAATATGTATATTACTAATATTTTATAATAACAAATAAGATATAAGACTAACGTATATATACGTCTCTAAAAAGCTTGGCTTAAAATTCACATAAGCATTAAACATAAAAAATACGTAGATATAGTTTTATGCTAAAATATCAATTAAATGGAGACTGTTATAATGTGAAAATTTGTGAACGCGAGTTGAAATATAAATATGGATTTCTCAAATATATTGGAAGCAGAGGACAGGGAGGGGAGAAGCAAAGCATGGAAAAAAATATAAAATAAAAAGAAGAAAATGGAGGCCATACCTTCAGAGATCACGCACGCAAGAAGAAATGAAGAAAATGTTGAGATGCAATTGAAAACTATTTGTGTACGAGGCTTATACACGATTGCATTGATTGAGGTGAGAGAATATATGCAAGAAATAAATTTAAATCAATTATACACGATTAAATTTATTTAATTCGGTTTCAATCCTTTTCATTCAGTCAATTATTACTCTATAAACATAGTTAATATTTGTTTATATCCTATCACACTAATATTCTACAATTATTATCTTTTACCATATTAGTAGCAGTATTTCAATTACATCGAATTTTTGTCAATTTTATTATAATTTAACATCTTAATAACTTCATTTATCTTGGTTTCATTTTATTATTATTATTATTAAATCAATTATTGCCTTGTAAATCAAATTAATATTTCTATATCTTTTATTACATTCTCCTTTCACAGTTATCATCTTAACTCATTTTACGTAACATTTAATTTTATTTAATTGCAATTGATTAAATATATTGGTAACAAACAACAATTGTCACCATTACTAAATTTAATAACATTTGTAAGTTTATTACTCACAAAAAAATATTATAACAACTTACACAATACCAATTCTATCCCATTACAATTTACTACACATTATATTATTAATAAATTAGCATTTAAATTATCAATTACTCTTTTAACCCAATTATCTATTAATAAACACATTATTATAATTAATTTACAATCTATAACGAATTATAACATTTTAATCAATTTAAAGAAGTTATCAATTATTTTAAGTTAATACTGTTACATTTTATTCCAGTTATATTCTTATTATTAAATCATAAATTTTTATTTCTTCTAATATTAAACCACAAAATCTTTATTAAATCAACAATTTTTAATTATCGAAAATTACGGATCGTTACACTTATGCATGAAGATGAAGGTTTTGCACTGAGGGAAAAGTGAATGTCAATGCCCGATATTGGTTATATTATTGTAACTAGATATTGTTGAATATGCGCTTATATGTTTTTGTTTGATGATAATAAACATATATATTCATTTAAATGTATTTGGTAATGTACTATTTTGTTTTTCATAGATTAAATAAATATTTGTTGAATAAAATAAATTACATAGAATTTGAATTTGAATTCAAACAGAACAAGTTACACAAGTTACACAAATTTTGAATTCAAACAGAAATTTTATTCAAACAAATATTTATTACAATCCCGAATAGTATCAATTCAAGCTCTCACTATACATATACATTTTTGAATACATCACAATTTGATTTACATTAATAACCTCACTACATATCACTCACACTCGTATTTTGTCTTCAACTTCATTCCAGTTTGAATCCAGCATCTGAGCAATCTGCAAAAATATTCACTAACGCAGTAAAATTGAAAAAGAAATGTTTTTGCAATATAAAATGAAAGATGATTTTGAAAACATTGTTTGCCTCAGTTATTTGGGTTGTTCGTTATCATTTTTGACTGTGCAATATCTGTGCATATCAGTATTTTTTATCAGGGACAGGCAATCATAAGTGGCTGCAATACACACATATACATTCATAGACGTGTTCACTGCCTCGCCAACTCGTATGCACAGCTCCAACCAGTAATACAACAGTGTCAAGTTGCAAACAGTTCAAAGCTTCAACAAATCAGAACAGAATGGAAGCAGTAATTCGAGGTAAACTAGCAACAAACATGAAGTGAATCATGTCAAAGGCAATACACGAGAGCATACAAGTGCAGACAACAGGGCTCAAACCAGTGTCAACAAAACAACAATTAAGCACATGTATGCAGACCAGTCAAGTAAATGATGAACAAGTGCAAACCAAATGCTCAAGCCACCAAGAATCAGAACAATAACCAATGAACAAAGAACAGAGACCACAAAGAAATGCATGTCACCAAGTTCAACAACATCAAAGACAACACAAGTTCAGCAATGCAAACTACAACCCAACAGTACAAATATACAAGTGAAGGGACCAAGTGCACGACTAGAACAATGAATGCAACTGGAATCTATAAATGCAAAATCAAAGTGACACAACAGCAATAATGCAAACAACAAAAATACAGTGTCAAGCTCATGTATGCGACAGATAAGGATGCAGATACAAAATGACCAAGTGCAACTGGATTACAGCACGACCAAATGGCCAAGATGAAAAACCAGAGTTCAATACATATTCGACAAGCAACTGAAGGCAACAGGACTAGAGCAACAATGACCAAAGCTACAACCTCAAATGAAGTACAAAGCATGCACATGAACAACATGACATAAACAATGCAACTGATCAAAACAACGTCACAGTAAACATGCAGGTGAACAGAAGATAGTGAGCATATACTTATGTATAAAATGCAAGGTCCAGGTCTACAGAATGGGAATGAACTCGACCGAGTACAGCATGCACAGAATGCAATTCGAAGTAATATAGCAGTAACTACAGGTAATCAACAAGCTGTTGCCGTGTGAAAAAGTCAGCAATGAAAAAGTCAGCAATGAAAAAGTCAGCAATAAAATACCAGAGATTACAAGTAGACCAAGTCCAATTCGAATTCATGGCAGCGTATCAAATTCGTATCATTATTCTTTGAAATAGTCAAAGTATCAAAAAGAGGAAAGTTTTAATGCCGTGTGAATCAAGCGAGATCGAACGCTACAGAATAGAAGCCGTGCGCATCAGGTAACAGAAAATTGGGAAAGTATCAAATTGATATGAACGAAAACAAGTGTCTCGAATTCATATAAATATCAAACCCAAGAGTACATCATCGGCATCGAAAAAGAGCAAGCAATCAAACAAGCAACAAAAGAAACAACATACCAAAGAGTCGATTGCTGAAGTAAGACAGAGAAGAACCAAATAGTCATCAACGAATAAAAGAAGCCGAAGCCCTAGCCAAGCAGACAAATTCCTCAATCCCAAGTCAGCAAGCAGAGCGTCTGAGAATATCAATAAGGAAATCGAGCTTCAGATCTCTTAAGCCTTAATTTGACAGAGAAATTGAAGAACAAAACATCGCCGCCATTTTTATTCTCAAGAGAGAATTGAAGGAGATCGGGTGAAATAAGAAAAAGGGGCGGCCGCGTGTTTTATTTTAAGGCTTAGTATTTAAAATAGGGTTTTTGGTTAAATCGAGTTTTATTTGAGAGCAAAAATTTATATTCAAGCTTTTATTTTAATTTTTGCTCTTGCGTCTATTTTTAAGTCTGTATTTTTTCTTTTCGAGTCAAAAGAATTTGTAAATCACCACCTAGGGTTTAGGTAGTGTCAGATTGTCTAGCTAGAATTAGTTCAGTGAGCAGGGCGTGCGAGTTTGCAAAACTCTATAGGCGGAAGCAGTGTTTGCGAGTAAGCGAAACTCTATAGGTGGGAGCAGGGTGTGCGAGTCTAGTAGAGTGTTTGTGAGTGGGAGCAGAAGGGTCTGCGAGTCTAGTAGAGTGTTTGTAAGCGTGATACTGTTTAATTCTAATAGAAATCTGGGAATGCAGCAGTAGGCAGGGGTTGCCGAAGCTGGGTAAATTTTGTGTGTGATTTACTTTTCAGCATATTTATTTATGCAGTTTATTTCTGTGTTTAAATCGAGAAAATTTTGCTATAACCCTATTCACCCCCCTCTAGGGTTAATCTAGATCCTACAAGTGGTATCAGAGCCTGGTATTTTATCTTTAACTCTAGAGTCATGAATTCATCAAATAATGCTTTTTCTGAGGGGCAATCTATTGTTAGGCCACCCATGTTTAACGGGAATGATTATGCTTATTGGAAAGTTAGGATGAGTATTTACCTTAGTTCCGTTGATTATGATGTTTGGGATATTATTGAAACTGGCTATAAACCTCCCACTATAATCGTTGGTGATACTGAGATTCCTAAACTTAAGGATAGGTGGGATGCTAACGATAAGAAATTAAAAACTACAAATGCCAAAGCAATGAACGCTTTGTTCTGTGCTCTTGATAAAAATGAATTTAATAGAATTTCTCATTGTACAACAGCACAGGAAATTTAGCACACTTTGGAGGTGACACACGAAGGAACTTCTCAAGTCAAGGAATCTCGTCTAGCCCTATTCAGCAATGAATACGAGAACTTTGTGATGGACAAAGGCGAGAGCATAAAGGATATGTTTGGACGCTTTTCAACCTTGGTATACAATGCTAGAGCGCTTGGGAAGGTATTCACTGAGGTAGAGCTTGTGCGGAAGATACTACAAGTTTTACCAATGAACTTTGAGGCAAAAGTCAAGGCAATCCAAGAATCGAAAGATTTGAGTAAACTAAGCATGGAGGAGTTGATTGGCAACTTGATGACATATGAGCTTGAGCTAAAAGCAAAGGAGGAACGCAACAACTCCGAATCAAAGAAGAAAACGATTGCCTTAAAGAGCAAACAAGAGAGCGATGAAGAAGGAGAAGATCCAATTGAAGAACTTGCAATGACTGTCAATAATCTCAGAAAATGGTCGAGATTCAAGCCACGCAAGAAGAAAACAAAGGGTAATAGGTCAAAGATTCTGACAATTCTGATAATGAACTGACTTGCTATAAATGCAACAAGCCTGGCCACTTCAAACAACAATGCCCACTTCTCAAAAACAACAAAGAAAAGAAAAAGAAGAAGAAGGCATTTGCAGCGACTTGGGATGATGAAGAAGGAGAGGAAGTTTCAAACACTAGTTCAGAAGAGGCTAACTTGTGTCTTATGGTAAAATCAGATTCAGAAGCAAGCTCAGAGCAATCTAGTGAGGTAGGTGACTATTCTTATAAAGATCTTGTTTTTATGTGTCTTGATCTTACTAAAGTAGTTGATACTCTTGAATCTAAAATTGAAAAACTGAAATCAGATAGGAGAGAACTTGCTCGTGAAAATTTTAGGTTAGAAACTGAACTAGAAAATATTCAAAACCTAGAATGTAAAAAATGTAAAATTTTAGATTCAGAATTATCAAGCCTTAAGAATAGCTTTGAGAATCTTGAAAAAGAAAACTTGAATCTTAAGGAAATCATTGATACTAGAAAAAAGGATTTTATAAATCGATGCACTTCACTTGTCACTGAAAATACAACACTAAAAACCAAAGTCCAAAATCTTGAGAAATCCTTGAATAACTTTTCAAAAGGAGAAAAATCGTTCAGCTACTGGGAAATCAAATTTTTGCTAACAACAGAAAGGGACTAGGTTTTGGGAAAATACAAGGTGAGGATAATGCAAAAGGTAAGAGTGTCTTTGATAGATCTGAAATAATTGGACATTGTATTGAAAATTGTAGTCATAGGAACAAGAACACAAAATTTATACAAGTTTGGGTTCCTAAGAACTCTACAAACAAATTTCATGTCTATTGGAACAAGAATAAAAGGACAAAACAAGTTTGGGTTCCAAAGGGACTATTCATTCACAATGCTTCAGTCACTAATATCATTGGACCTAAGAGTTTCTCTAGGTCATTCTCCTCTCTCTCTATGTAGGTCTGTTGGCGAGCTAAGGAACAACAAGAATGGTTTCTGGATTCAGGTTGTTCTAGACATATGACAGGTGACAAATCGAAGTTCCTTAGCCTAGAGAATTTTAAAGGAGGAAATGTGATCATGGGAGACAATAGCAAGTGTAAGATTATTGGTAAAGGTAAAGTAGGGAATGGTATTTTTTCCTTGACTAATGTTTTATACGTTGATAATTTGCGACACAATCTCATTTCTATTAGCCAGTTATGTGACAAAGGTATGAATGTGGTTTTTGATAGTGATACTTGCAAAATCATTGATAAAATCTCCAATAACATTGTTTTTATGGGCAAAAGAAAAGGAAATGTTTACTCAATTTCATTTGATAATCTAAATCTTTCGAGATGTTTGGTAGCCACTGACGAAGAGGCATTCTTATGGCATCGTAGACTTGGACATGCTAGCATGAGCCTCCTAGAAAAACTTGAAATGAAAGAATTAGTCAGAGGGTTACCACATCAGAAATTTAAAAATAATAATAAAGTGTGTAAAGCATGTTCGTTGGGCAAGCTTAGTCGATCATCATTTCGCCCTAAAAACATTGTTAGTACATCAAGGGTCCTTGAATTAATTCACATGGACTTATTTGGACCAAATGAAATTGCAAGCTTAAATGGAAAACGCTATTGTTATGTATTGGTTGATGATTACTCTAGATTTACATGGGTTTATTTCTTAGCCAAAAAGTCTGAATCTTTTGAATATTTTTCAAAATTTGCAAAACTCGTTCAAAATGAAAAATGAGTTTCTATTAAAATCTTAAGAAGTGATCATGGAGGCGAATTTGAAAACTTGGAATTTGAAAACTTTTGTGAAGAAAACGGCTTAAAACATGAATTTTCTGCTCCACGCACCTCAACAAAATGGGGTGGTTGAAAGGAAAAATCGTACATTACAGGAGTTGGCTAGATCCATGTTGAGTGAGTATAAACTGCCACTAATCTTTTGGGCAGAGGCAGTGAAAACTTCGTGCTATGTAATAAATAGAGTAATGATCAGACCAATACTTGGCAAAACATCCTATGAATTGTGGCATGAAAGGAAACCTAACATTTCTTATTTTCGTGTATTTGGATGTCCTTGTTTCATTCTTAACACAGGCGATCAACTTGGAAAATTTGAATCAAAAGCCGATGAGGGAATTCTCATGGGCTATTCAACAAGGAGCAAGGCTTACAGAATATACAACAAACGAACAAAGACAATCGTTGAATCAACCAATGTGAAATTTGATGAATCTGACCTGGAGAAGACGATCGATGATGGGGAAAATCATGAAGTCATTGAAGAAGGGACATCTAGTAAGAAAGCTGAAAATAGGGCTGTTGATGCTGATAGATTGAAGTTCAAATCCAATCACCCTCCTGAATTGGTTATAGGTGATCCTATGGAAGGTATACGCATTCGCTCTTCGTTTGATAAAAATTTGTGTGCATTTTGTTGTCACAGTGGTTTTATTTCTGAAATTGAACCTGATTCTGTTAAAGCGGCTCTTAGTGATGAAAGTTGGATTTTAGCAATGCAGGATGAACTTAATCAATTTGAAAGAAACAAAGTTTGGAAATTAGTTCCTAGGCCTAATGACTATCCAATTGTTGGAACTAAATGGGTGTTCAAAAACAAACTTGATGAATCAGGAAATGTAATTAGAAACAAAGCTAGGTTGGTCGCTAAAGGATATAACCAAGTAGAAGGCATAGATTTTGATGAAACATTCGCTCCAGTAGCTAGATTAGAAGCCATCAGGATTTTGCTAAGTTTTGCATGTCATAAGGGTTTCAAACTTAAACAAATGGATGTAAAAAGTGCCTTTCTAAATGGTGATTTGAAAGAAGAAGTTTTTGTGGAACAACCCCCCGGTTTTGAGAATCATGATTTTCCAAATCATGTGTATAAACTAGAAAAAGCATTATATGGTCTTAAGCAAGCTCCTAGAGCTTGGTATGACTGCCTTTGTACATATCTTTTGGAAAATGGTTTTAAAAGGGGAGTGCTGACACAACACTGTTTTTATTACATAATGGAAGTGAATTTTTGATTGTTCAGATTTATGTGGATGATATTATTTATGGTGCTACCAGTGAACTCTTGTGCGAGAAATTTGAACAAGTCATGCAGGCAAAATTCGAGATGAGCTTGGTTGGAGAACTGAAATATTTTCTTGGATTCCAAATCAAGCAAAGCAAAGATGGTATTTTTATCTCACAATCCAAGTATGTCTTGGAACTGTTGAAGAAATTTGGAGTTGAGAACTCCAAACCATTGGGAACTCCTATGAGTCCAACAACGAAGCTGGACAAAGACAAGAAAGGAATTGCTGTTGATCAGAAAAAATATCGAGGAATAATTGGTTCACTTCTCTATCTTACTGCTTCTAGACCTGATATTATATTTTCTGTGTGTTTGTGTGCACGTTTTCAATCTAATCCTAAAGAATCTCATTTGAAAGCCACTAAACGAATTTTGAGATATCTTTCACACACACACAAATTTGGATTATGGTACCTTCCTTGTGAAAATTTTGATTTAGTTGGTTATTTTGATGCTGATTATGCTGGTTCATTGGCTGACAGGAAAAGCACCAGTGGGACATGTTTTTTGCTAGGACATTCATTAGTTTCATGGTTAAGTCGAAAACAGAACTGTGTTGCATTATCCACCACTGAAGCAGAATATATTGCTTTAGGAAGCTGTTGTGCTCAAATTTTATGGATGATGCAAACTCTTTCTGATTTTGGCCTAGTTTATAAACAAGTTCCATTAAAATGTGATAGTAAAAGTGCAATAGACTTGTCAAATAATCTTGTTCATCATTCACGCACAAAACACATTGATGTGAGACACCACTTTCTTAGAGATCACATTGCTAAGGAAGACATTTGCATTGAATATATTTCAACTGAGGCTCAGCTTGCTGATATTTTCACAAAACCCCTCCCCGAAGACAGATTTTCCAGACTACGTTTGGATTTGGGGATTATAGAAATTGACTGATAACTTTCAATTTTTAGATATATACTTTCAACTTTAATCTCAATCTAGTAATTACTTCATACATACTTGTTTGAATTAAACATTGTGTTTTGTTGGATACATTTGGTCATAATTTGGCTAACTCTATATTCTCAGCTTCTGACTATTTACATGGCTTCAATTCAAATTCAAAGAATGTCATTTAAATTGTTGCTAAAATTGGGTTTGAAATTTTTGATGCACACTTCATTGTTTGGTGTATCAGATTTAGTTAGTGATATTTTGGAGTTAAAAAGAAATTCAGATGCTGTTCATACTGGTAATCTAGTTGACAGAAAAATTACTAGTGGAACGTGATTAATTTTCGAAACATTCATTTGCTGCATCATTTTTCAAAGAAAATATCTGCATATTTTTCACTTGAAATAATTTTTCAAATAGCAAAATTTTTCTCATATAACTCCTTCGAGAAAATCATTGTTGACCATATTTTCAGATTAGTCATTTTTATTTGATTTTAAATGACAAATTTTGACTAATCTAACTCCCTAATAATTATCGAAAAGATAAATAGTGATTGAAAAAAAGAGATAAGTGTTGATATTTAACATACATTACTCAAGCGAGTATATTTGGAAAATTTCTTTAGGAATTAAAACAAGAATTATAAAACTTTTGTTGGGTAAAGATTCCATGACCATTTCTATATCTATCATTATTTCTATCGACCATGGTTTATCAAATATTCAATATAGTTTGTCGATATGTGGTACTATAATCAGGAATCATTTGTTTTTCATGTCATATTTTTTAAAAATAAATAAATATCCAAAGTATTCACTCTCATTTAAAAGTCCCCACGGTTATGCATGAGTGAATTACTTGGATTTTTGATTATGTGCTTCCATGCTCATTTAAAAGTCCTCACGGTTATGCATGTATGGAACGCATATCAAAATTAATTGATTTAATAGACAAGTTGATTCTAATCCCATTTAAAAGTCCTCACGGTTATGCGTGGTTAGAAGATATTTGATTTCAATTTTAAAATTAAATTCGAATACTACTAATCTCATTTAAAAGTCCTAACGGTTATGCATGATTAGTAGATATTCAAATTTCTGATATAAATGTACCACAAGAAGATTCAACTGTATGATTTCATATGAGAACATCACTTTCATATATTCTAAAAGTGGAATATGCGCCTAACAAGGGTAGTTATGATTTTTTGTTTGATTCTTATTGGAGTTTAATATTTATATTCAATTTGAGTTCAATGTTGGATTAATATTAATCACTTTATCTCTGTTTTTCTCTAGCACTATTATTCTTTTGCTGATAACAAAAGAGGGAGAGAAAAGTTAAGATTTTGTCAAATAGAATCAAGCAAAAGTCAAATAATTTATAATTTTCCATTTGCATCTAGGCTCATTTGAATATTTCTATTTGTATGCATATATGTAGGGGGAGCATCATGTAGAGAGGAAACATATAAATAGGGGAAGCAATTAAAGTATATCATTGATCAAATACATTTAACACACGTACAAAATCTTAAATATATGTTTGTTATCATCAAAAGGGGGAGATTGTTGAATATGCGCTTATATGTTTTTGTTTGATGATAATAAACATATATATTCATTTAAATGTATTTGGTAATGTACTATTTTGTTTTTCATAGATTAAATAAATATTTGTTGAATAAAATAAATTACACAGAATTTGAATTCAAACAGAACAAGTTACACAAGTTACACAAATTTTGTATTCAAACAGAAATTTTATTCAAACAAATATTTATTACAATCCTGAATAGTACAAATTCAAGCTCTCACTATACATATACATTTATGAATACATCACAATTTGATTTACATTAATAACCTCACTACATATCACTCACACTCGTATTTTGTCTTCAACTTCATTCCAGTTTGAATCCAGCATCTGAGCAATCTGCAAAAATATTCACTAACGCAGTAAAATTGAAAAAGAAATGTTTTTGCAATATAAAATGAAAGATGATTTTGAAAACATTGTTTGCCTCAGTTATTTGAGTTGTTCATTATCATTTTTGACTGTGCAATATCTGTGCATATCAGTATTTTTTATCGGGGACATGCAATCATAAGTGGCTGCAATACACACGTGTACATTCATACACGTGTGCACTGCCTCGCCAACTCATATGCACAGCTCCAACCAGTAATACAACAGTGTCAAGTTGCAAACAGTTCAAAGCTTCAACAAATCAGAACAGAATGGAAGCAGTAATTCGAGGTAAACTAGCAACAAACATGAAGTGAATCATGTCAAAGGCAATACACGAGAGCATACAAGTGCAGACAACAGGGCTCAAACCAGTGTCAACAAAACAGCAATTAAGCACATGTATGCAGACCAGTCAAGTAAATGATGAACAAGTGCAAACCAAATGCTCAAGCCACCAAGAATCAGAACAATAACCAATGAACAAAGAACAGAGACCACAAAGAAATGCATGTCACCAAGTTCAACAACATCAAAGACAACACAAGTTCAGTAATGCAAACTACAACCCAACAGTACAAATATACAAGTGAAGGGACCAAGTGCACGACTAGAACAATGAATGCAACTGGAATCTATAAATGCAAAATCAAAGTGACACAACAGCAATAATGCAAACAACAAAAATACAGTGTCAAGCTCATGTATGCGACAGATAAGGATGCAGATACAAAATGACCAAGTGCAACTGGATTACAGCACGACCAAATGGCCAAGATGAAAAACCAGAGTTCAATACATATTCGACAAGCAACTGAAGGCAACAGGACTAGAGCAACAAAGACCAAAGCTACAACCTCAAATGAAGTACAAAGCATGCACATGAACAACATGACATAAACAATGCAACTGATCAAAACAACGTCACAGTAAACATGCAGGTGAACAGAAGATAGTGAGCATATACTTATGTATAAAATGCAAGGTCCAGGTCTACAGAATGGGAATGAACTCGACCGAGTACAGCATGCACAGAATGCAATTCGAAGTAATATAGCAGTAACTACAGGTAATCAACAAGGTGTTGCCGTGTGAAAAAGTCAGCAATGAAAAAGTCAGCAATGAAAAAGTCAGCAATAAAATACCAGAGATTACAAGTAGACCAAGTCCAATTCGAATTCATGACAGCGTATCAAATTCATATCATTATTCTTTGAAATAGTCAAAGTATCAAAAAGAGGAAAGTTTTAATGCCGTGTGAATCAAGCGAAATCGAACGCTACAGAATAGAAGCCGTGCGCATCAGGCAACAGAAAATTGGGAAAGTATCAAATTAATACGAACGAAAACAAGTGTCTCGAATTCATATAAATATCAAACCCAAGAGTACATCATCGGCATCGAAAAAGAGCAAGCAATCAAACAAACAACAAAAGAAACAACATACCAAAGAGTCGATTGCTGAAGTAAGATAGAGAAGAACCAAATAGTCATCAACGAATAAAAGAAGCCGAAGCCCTAGCCAAGCAGACAAATTCCTCAATCCCAAGTCAGCAAGCAGAGCGTCTGAGAATATCAATAAGGAAATCGAGCTTCAGATCTCTCAAGCCTTAATTTGACAGAGAAATTGAAGAACAAAACATCGCCGCCATTTTTATTCTCAAGAGAGAATTGAAGGAGATCGGGTGAAATAAAAAAAAGGGGCGGCCGCGTGTTTTATTTTAAGGCTTAGTGTTTAAAATAGGTTTTTTGGTTAAATCGAGTTTTATTTGAGAGCAAAAATTTATATTCAAGCTTTTATTTTAATTTTTGCTCTTGCGTCTATTTTTAAGTCTGTATTTTTTCTTTTCGAGTCAAAAGAATTTGTAAATCACCACCTAGGGTTTAGGTAGTGTCAGATTGTCTGGCTAGAATTAGTTCAGTGAGTAGGGTGTGCGAGTTTGCAAAACTCTATAGGCGGGAGCAGTGTTTGCGAGTAAGCGAAACTCTATAGGCGGGAGCAGGGTGTGCGAGTTTAGTAGAGTGTTTGTGAGCGGGAGCAAAAGGGTCTGCGAGTCTAGTAGAGTGTTTGTAAGCGTGATACTGTTTAATTCTAATAGAAATCTGGGAATGCAGCAGTAGGAAGGGGTTGCCGAAGCTGGGTAAATTTTGTGTGTGATTTACTTTTCAGCATATTTATTTCTGCAGTTTATTTCTGTGTTTAAATCGAGAAAATTTTGTTATAACCCTATTCACCCCCCCTCTAGGGTTAATCTAGATCCTACAGATATAACTTTGTAGTATTCAACATTCGTGAAAGGCTTCTGTTGACAATACCTCCATTGAAAGGAAAAATGCCTCCCCCGATGCAGCGCACTGAAATTGTAAATAGCTTTTGTTAACCAAGATCATTTTGTTCAGGTACGCAACTTACAGATTATTAAACTTAACAACTATTTCATTTCTTTTCATTCAAACTGAATTACACATTACCAATCGTAGGTAAACTAGAACCTAAACATCCGGTACCACCAATATATTCAAAATGGTTCGCAGCTCGTGATACGGATGCAGGTAAATGGGAATACATTTACACCGATCGAAGACAAGCTCGAGATGAAAGAACTGAATATGCTGAATGAAAATAGTCGTGGCACCATTTTGTAGTTGAATTACAAACTTGAGTGAATGTTTGTAAATTGTTGTTGCTTAGTAACTACATATATCTTTGTTCTCAACTAGTTGAATTACAATGTGTATCACTGTTTTGAATTTTCTTGAATGAAATGTGGATTAAAACGTGAATCTTTAAGTTTAAATTGTGTTTGTTTGCGGCGATGAACAAGTAGTATTTTTTTACTGTGTTGGAAGTACCACATAGTGTAACTACGTGAATGTTGTTCCAGTACGGGTTGATCAAATATGGTAGTAGCAAAACAACGTTGAAGGCCTACGTGGCTAAATGACAAACCACGTGCAAGCATTACGTGGTTAGGTACATAACAACGTCTTGTCAGTGCGTGGTGAAAACATAAACTCAAAAAAAAAAAATAAATATAGAGGGGTTTCCTCGAATTGGCTCCACGTGGTTAGGCATGTATCCACGTTTTGTCAGTGCGTGGTGAGTACAGAGAATAAAAAAATATATATGTATAATTCAAATAAGAAAGCTGGGCACTAGCAAACAAAACACCATTAACATATATTGTTGATATACGTACAATATAGCCGTCCTTTCACCCATTACAACAACAAATTCAAATGTCAAACCCACATAACATATGACATCATACATGAAATCAAACATACCCCAAAATACAACAAGTCCACATAACATATGCCAACAAACTTGAAGTCATACATGCACCAAAATACAACCAGACAACATACTAAAGTTGACGACATAGGTAGCGTCCACTAGCTACTCGAGCACTAGCAACATAAGGGTTAGCTTCATCCAAAAGGCCATGCACATCATGCAGTGTTTGGAGAAAAAATTAGTACTACAGTTACCAGCCTGCAAATTCTTTCAAATAGAGCCATTTCTATTATTTTGAATATTTTTTACTACTAATTAACATTCAATTTTAATAATCAGACTAACTTCCAATTTAAGTTTTTAATTTTACCAATGCTCAAAATTACAATGTACTTTTAGATGGTGCACATCATGAAATTATATAGTTAAGTGAAGTGAAATTAAATGATGAAGTAAAATGTAACATACCAAGTATAGTTGGTCATAAGTAGGTTGAAAATGTGATGCTCCAATCAATACATTAACAGGTAAGCGTATAGTGACTGTGAACCCGTAAAACACTATGATCACTATACCACTCCATATAATCATCCGTGCAACTAAGAAAAGATTGATGTAGTGGTATTGATCTATGCCCTTCTGCAATTACATGATAGTACCAATTCTTTTATATACTTTCTAAAAACTGATAATGCACCCGAATGTATGTAGTTAAAGTTGTACCTCGACGTGGAGTTGTTGCTACTGGAGGAATAAGAGCCATAGAAATGTTTTGAACTCTGCTAAACTGCCTAAGTACTCTATCAGGATGATATGGCTCCACAACGTTAAGGCAGAGAATGCAACCGCTGTACTAAGATATAACATGAAATGGATGATAGTGTCGTGCAAAGATGTACGGATTAAAAATAACATGTTCAAAGATGTAATAGATCAAAATTAGTGCTAGTAAGTGGACTAATTACTCATGTCATTCAACTCATCGTAATTATTGATATTACATAATAAATGAAGATAATTACATGTTCAATTTGAATAGTATCAAGGAATATACGTAGATCGATGACCGATGCACCACTGTTTGAAGATGGATTCCATCGAGCAGAACAGGGTAAATTCTCATAGTACAGATTTGTGGAAGGATGAAAGCATGCGAAATGCTCAAATATCCATGACTCCAGTAAGCAAAAAAATCATGCAATCTGTCTCACACCCATGTTGGTCACTAATCCAAGCTGCCTGTAGAGAAATGCAAGTGCTGCTGAACCCCAAGAGTAAGTGTTGATAATATCTAAAAATTTTAACGGATCCAGCAGCGATATGTGCACATGAGACTTGCTTTTGTCGGCAAATATGTGTTGCAAAGAAGGAATAAAAGATAAGCACGAGCGGCGCGTCTAATTTTCCGATCAGTCCAATCATCGCTCACGTCTTTAAATTTATCAACTAACGTAGACAAACTTAGTTTATATCCAACCCTCTCATTCATTTCCATCCTAGCTTCTGCTTTAGTAAGGCCAAGTTACATTGAAACAATACTAACTGCCTGTTCCATTTCATATGACATACTCTGTACAGGTTTACCTTCGACTAGAATGCGTAATAAAGAAGCATCATCAATAGTAACAGTCATCTCACCGAATGGTAAATGGAAGGTGTTAGTCTCAGGATACCACCGTTCTACAAAAGCTGATATCAAACTTTTGTTAACACTCTTGTAGCAAGTGCTAACAATAGGAAACAAGCCAGACGAGTCAATAATGGCTTTGAATCTGGTAGCGTTATTTGGAATCCTCCACTCCGATGCCTTCTGTGCATGGTTGGCACACGTGAGCGGTAATCATTCATACACAAATAAAATTTACATTTAATAAACACAGCAATTCCAGATCTATTGTTTAAAATAATAATGGCTGCATACCTGGCCAACCCATATCATAAAAGCAACATGAGTATAAAACTCTCTAATCACATCACTGATTCTTGGTCCACCTTTCTCGTTTACATCTTCTTCGGCTTTACCTTCTCCCTCGGGATCATTATCTGTCTCATCGTCAACATCCGTCTCCGAATCATCCTTTGTATCATCTCCCATTTCTCCCAATGAGTTTGAACCATCTCCATGTTCCTCTTCTCCCTCATCTCCTTCTTCATGTTTCTCCTCGTCTTGCCTTGCAACAATCTGAAAGTTAGCTGCGCTTGTCTCATGCTCCTCATTCATGTTCGCACTAGCACCTTCAGCTGCTTTCTCCATTCTCTGCTTTCTTTCAGAAGCCGTCATTTGAGTTTGACCCATCTGAAAATAATAAGGCAAAAATCCAGTTAGCACGACAATGCACATACAAAAACAAACAAAAAAGCAAAAAAAGTAGTTGTTTTCAGCAACAATTATTTATAACCAGCGTGGATAACATTTTTTTCACGCAGGGAGTCCGCGGGAAAAAAGGGCTATCACGCAGCAACCCTGCGTAGAAAAAATTACCATCCACGCAATGTTCTTGCGTGTAAAAAATGCTTCCACGCAGGACCTGTGCGTGGATGGCATTTTTCCTACGTTCAGCCTCTTCGTGGATGTTATTTTTTCCATGCAGTATCACTGCATGGTACGCTGAAAGCAGAAAAAATCTAATTCAATAACGTTCAAGTGTAACCGAGTTTCAACCCTAAATTAAACATTGCTCAAAAATTCACACGATTTGCAAACACTATCACTCAATTCAATCATAAATTCACACGATTTGCAAATAAACCCTAAATTCATCAAAATTTAAGCTTACCTTTGTTGCTCCGATGAGGTTGAAGCCGCGCGTGATGAGGAGGAGGACGAAAGTCTCTGGCTTGAAGATGATAACCGCGTTGAAAAAATTGCATGAGGAAGATATGTAAGATAAGGTCAAGAGCAATTTTGGTAGAAGCGGAGACTACTAGGTAAGTTTGGGGGTTTACAATTTTTTTTACATTTTGAGGGGCTAGTGATCGAAAACATTGATTGGAATAGAATTTATCTTTTATGTTTACGGTGTGCTTTTGAAGTAATTTTTGTGATTAATTTTATTAGATGTTTAACTGTTTAAGTGATACAAGGATGCAGTTTAGGCTGGGGAGAGTAGTACAAGAAACGGGTAAAGGATGCAGAGCTATAGAAACCCAACTGGTATAGCATAGATATTACAACGAACTTCCCTAATGTAAAAACAGTAGGAATGTACAATAAAATTCTTTTTAAACATTAACAAAGGAAAAATAAAAACTAGAACAATCGAAGCATTAAAACACCAACACCTTAATCAACAGCTAATAAAGGCGATGGAGGCGGCGAAGAAGAAGAAGCAAACGCCAGAAAGCGGAGGATGAAGATTCGAACGCCTCGAGGTAATGGTGTATCGTGAAGGAACTGTTCCAGAATTGTTGCCACTACCGCCGTGTATTCTTCAAGTAATTCTGCAACCACTGCAATTAATATCATTTTTCCTTTCGGTATGGTTTATTTTTTATGGGATGGATTCGATGAGGATGAGGTTTATATTACTATCAACTGTATTAAAAATATTGATTGAGAGCGAGGGTCGTATATAGTTCCAAATGATTTTTTATGGGTTTGGTAACTTTGGTTGCCAGAGCTTGTCTGCTTCCTGTTGTTATTAAGATGATCATGATTAAAGAGATTAATTAGGTTAGTTGTCACTTGTCACTGGATTTCTTTTTCCCCAATTTAATTTAGATATGTAGAAAGTGCAGTTATTGCAAGTCACCTTAGTTTTTTTTTTTTTCATTGGTAAAAGCTAAAATAGAGAAGGGGATGAGTGGTACAGGGGGGAATTGAATAAATATTAAAATGGTTAAGGTTCTACTTAGGAGTATTGGAGTAGCGGTTACAAGTGTGTTTTGAAATAGGCTGTTTATGGGCTACCAGTTTTGTAAATTTTTTTTATCAGCGGTATCTTAATCTATAAAACCATACTTGGGAGTTTGACTTACAGAAATTTGGAAAATTCTTTAAAAATTTACGCACATATATAATATATTTGTATATTATATGTCGTTGTGTACAAAAGGGATTGAACTCTCATATTTCATGCTTAAATTTCAAGCTTAGATAAACTTAAACTATTATTTATTGCTTGATTTACTCTCATTCTTCATTTCCAACATATTAAACTTAGATGTGTGAGTTTAGGCGCGAAATTTGAATTTAAAAATCTATCCTCATGTATAAATAACATATTGAAAGCTAACCTATTTTCATTGAATTAGAGACAAAAATTTTAATGCGGTCTTTTAAATTGCTTAAACGGGCCAATTAGAGATTGAAATTTCAATCTTTGATTCTCTAGTCCCAAACAAATATTTAAATTGATATTTCAATCTCAAAATATATTTAAGACCACAATTTTAAAATCTAGATATAATCTTTAATTGGCCTTCAATTTCCTTCAATTTCAAGAAGTAATTGTGGTTGGTAGAGACAAAGTTGTAGCCTCTAATCAGTGTTATCAAAGCCCTCGCCCAGGCGCGCTTAGGCTCCAAAAAGCCATATGCTCCAAGCTGGGGCCTTTTTTAACTTCTGAGGCGCTATGGATGCACGAGGCATTGGAAAAGTCCCAAGGAGTTGGCTTTTGAGGCGCTGTAAAAGCGTGCCTTGGGCTAAGGGTGTCAGTGAGTACTCGAAAAATCCGAAATCCGTCCGTATCCGTATCCGAAATACGAAAAATTATTCGATATCCGAAAAACGGATACGGATATGGCCATATCCGTATCCGATAATTATCCGTTCGGTTTTTATTAAGATTATTGTTATTTTTTATGTAATTTAGTACATAAAACAATTATCGTTTACTATTAAATCCTAGTAAAAAAATTAATATTTATACGAAAATCAATTTTTACTGCTTAAAATTATTTTTCTTAATGTATTTATTATTTCTACATATTTAGTACAAAAACGAATTTATAATAAATTAAAATTTTCTATTTAATTATTTAGATTTATCAGTTGTGAACTGATCGAAGAATATCCGATAAATATTCGATATCTGTCCGCATGCACGGATACGGATATCCGATATCCGAAAACGATTTCGGATACGGACACGGATACGGATATAGCACTATCCGTATCCGAAAGTATCCGTTTACAGGCCTACCTTGGGCTGCTTTGTTAGAGAATATTTTTTTTAGGTCCAATATGAGCCAAACAAATAACTTCCCTTCAATTTATCCGCACCCAGTTACATCACCCAGCTTAAAAGCAAATTCGTGCCCAGTCCCAACTCAAAATCAAATCGATCAAATTAAAATACATAACCTAGTTCGAACTTCGAGAGCCGTCCAGACTGTTCGCCGCCTCATGCTCAAGGCTTCGAAAAAAGCCCTAGACGCAAAAAAGCCCTAGGCTCCGACTTGACACTTTATTGCGCCTGTGCGTCTTAACTACCTTGCCTCTAATTGGTCGACATATAGTTTTTAAATTTGAGGATCAAAACCAAATTGATGCCGATTCTGAACCAAATTCGATCTCTTATTCTTTAATCATTGAAAACTACTGATTTCTAATGTTTATATCCTGGCTATATATATAAGTAATTTTGAAAGTTGGTCTTCTTCATTACTAAAATAAAATTACAACTCTTTCAAAAGGAAAACTGAAAAAGTAACACCGAGACTAAATTACAAACAAAATACAAAGAGAAATAAAAAAAAGTTGGACTTCTGGACCGATACCAAATATCCATGCACCATTGACACGTGGCATATATCAATCCACATGTGAGATGCATAAGTTGCCACATACAAAACGATAAGCTATGTGTTGAAATGAAAAGCCTGCTTCTACTTAACAGAAGAAAGCATCACTCCAAATCCATGTTCGAAGTAGCTCAAAATTGAAGATAAAAATAGACATTAAATACTTAGGATAGTTTGTTTATCGTTTCTTCTTCTTGATTTTCTCAGGACGATCTTCACCTCTCTGTCATCTCGGAGATAAATGATGCATCCTTTTTTCCATTCTTATATGCCTTAGAGTTTTGTTCTTCCATAGATACAGGGTTGTTGTAGTTAAAAGCAATTTTTTTTGCCAATTTTTATTTGGTACTTCTTGCGTTGTAGTTTTAAAGAAAACATTCCACTTCATGAGTTATCTCTGGCCGAGCTTTAACCATGAGATTAAGCCTAGGTCGACACCTATTTTAGGTAGAACGTGGATAATCACATTTAAAGAATCTCTTTCTTATGTTTTTTTTGCACAAAACACATATATTTCTAACTTTAGAATTCCTTTATCGAGTTTTTCTAGTAGATAGTCTTTTGATAAATATGAAAGATAGCTATAAAATGTCATTTTAGGGTAACTAGGTTACCTAAAATAATATCACCTATTATACTTTAGTATTTTTGCTTCATCTCTTGTTTAATTGCTTTTTCCTGTTCATTTATCAATATCAGATTGAGAGACAAATTTGATTTTATTTAGCGTGATACTATTTACATCCACTTAAACACATTCTTTCATTCATTTATCCTTTCATCCAGTCCAATTCTTCACCGTATCCTTTCATCCAATCCAATTCTTCACCGACTCAGACTCATCTTTTCATAATTTTTTATTTTCTCACAACCATAACTCTCGACTTTTCCTACCTTCAAACAACGAAATCAAAAAAATTTCATTCAGTTTTTCCACAATCGATTTTTTTTGTTCATCCAATACTTCATCAATACATATAAATCCAACTAATTTGATTGCGACTTAGTTGTTAATCGTTGACTTCAGTTTGCAGTAGATTTTTTCAATTTTTTGTAAATTGTGTAACCTTAAGTAGGATTAACATAGTAAAGAATAATTTGCAACTCAAATTTAATGCTATGGTAGAACATAGTAAAAAGTTTTCATTACTAATTCGATCAAAAATATCCAATCATTAGTACTTTTGTTGTTTCAATAGGAAAAAACGACGAAATAAATTGTAATAGAAAATGGTATGGTGGTTAAATATCATTAATTATCCGTTCTCTAGAAAATTAACGGGATTACAAAACTATCAATTTACATGCATTTTCTAGATATAATTAAATATCTTTAAATCATCAATTCCTAAAAGTGATAAAATATTTCTACTTATGTTATTCATCTCATTTTATTCTGCCATTAATGTGTGATATGATTGAAAATGATTATGTTTGGGAATTAGATTTCATTCTATTTCTATATGCATACGCATAACCAATCACTTTTTTTTATACTCTTTGAAATTTAAGGCGGGTTTTTTAGAAGTCGGTTTTATGATTTAATCTTATTAAATGTTTAAATGACGTCAGTAAGTGTTTAGACATGTGTAAATAGTACCATCCTTTATTTATTTATAATTTCATAAGTAATCTCTTCATTTAAACCCAGGTCATCAGTCAAACAACGTCTTCAGTTGTTGCCTCAACTACTTTCATTTCCCCAAAACCTTGAACGATTTTAAAGTTGTCCCCAACTAATATAGAAATTGATATCATTAATCCGAGGACCAATTAAAAATTTGTATATTAAAATAATTACCAATCTGTCTTCCAACGAGTTTTAGACCAGATTTTCCGAATTTAAGATTCAGACTTGGACAGTTAGAAGTGTACTTGATTTCAGCCATGGTCCATAAATTTTTATTATGACTATAGATATATATGTATATATATATATGTATATATATATATATATATATGTATATATGTGTGTATATGTATATGTATATATATGTGTGTATATGTATATATATGTATATATATATGACATATATATGTATATATATATGTATATATGTGTGTGTGTCTTGCTTGAAGTCATGTCCATACAAAATCATTACATAGGAGTTTCTTGAATATTTTTTTAACCCAAGGTCGGTTCGCATTTGCTCCCAGTTGACTTTATGATTTAATATATATATGTATGTATGTATATGTATATGTATGTATGTATGTATGTATATACAAAATCTCCTCTCACGACAGAGTGAAACATGTTTTTAGAATTTTAAGTTAAATGCATAGGCAATTGATGTATGTACAGCCAATAAAGAATAGTGGCAGAAATCAGTCTAAACAAGCTCCACCCTGCATGATAAAATAGAAATTTAGGCTCCCACTTCTCTGTTTTCTTGTAACTCTATCAATTAAAGTTCTGCATTCTCTATCTTCTACAAGGTTTAAAATCTTGGAACCCACTCACATCCTATCTCAGGATTTCATATGCGATATTTCGTATAGGATGGAAACCCGAACATGACGAATATGTACAACTTGGTTTAACGTCTCAAATCTAAAGTATATATCAAGGCAATCGTAGTGCAAGTTACGTGTCTAAAAGCGACATTTAATATCTTTTATTAATCGAATCTAAAAAATTAAAATTGTAACATACTTGATTTTCATAGGAAGAGATTTGTTGGATCTATATTAATTTTTTATGATAGTGGTAGCTAAGTAAATGATTTGGTAATGACCAGATGATTTTTTTGTTTGAACATAAAGAGAAAAAAAAACTTTTTTATTGACTCATTCAAGTAAAAAGCAGAAAAATAGGATCAAAATATTTTTGGACCTATATAAATCGTTATGGAAAAGAAAACATATAACTGCAAACAATATTTCAAATTGTAATCTCACTGTAAATTTCGTCCGTCAAATGCGAAAATGTGATTATGAACTAGATCTCATATGTGATTAATGAGATTTAATACAATGGTATTTTGTATGAGTCAAATCGAGTGGATTATCGAGTACTTAATAATACATAAGGAGTCTTAATCTTCCTCGATTTGTAAAATATGAAAAATATGTTCTTTCTTGTAACTGTCCATGAACTTACTGAAACCCTTTGCTTTTTGTTATTTTCGTTTGCCGGCTAGCCAACTTATCCAGAGATAAGACGATTTCTTTGACTTTAATAGTTGTACTCTTCTTTGCCTTGATTTTAAAAGAAAACCACCCTACCTACTTGTTTTATATTTTGTAGATTTAAGAAGTTCTCTATCTGTCTCAGTTTCATATTAATTGTTGATGATTCCACAATACTGCACAAATACAAAGGAATAAGAGGAAAAGCAAGAACGACAACGGCAAGGTAAATGGGAATCTCTATTTTTAAGAACTCTGTTATTATCATAATACACCATAGAAGATCACTGGAATAAAATAAAAAAAAGTAGAAGAGATGCAATCTTCAATTAAAGAGCAAAGTTTAGAAGGAATCCCACTTGTGTGAGCTTATGATTAATACATTCCCTACTCTATCATATGTGTTTACTGCACATCTTATCCTGGGGCCGTAGTCGACTATGCAGGAGGGAAAAAAAGATTATCAGTAAATAAACAAAATTGTTGATTGTGGGAATTGAACCCTGGTAAAGAACCAAACAAATTGAAGTAAAACCACCAAGCCACACTAACATTTGTTACATATTGCCTTTATAAATCTTTATGTCTGTACTTTTCAAATTAGATTACAAGAATTTGTTGTCCTCTTTGGTGCGGCCATAGATGTTGCCCTAGGCAGAAGTCTCAGCAGACTATCCCTAGGGACAGCCCTGATCTTATCACATTCCTTTCTATCAAAGTCTCAAACTAATTCATTAGCAAGAAAATGGGTTTTCATAATGAGTCCATTTGGTATAAAAGCACTTTAATAATGAGCGTCAGGGCACGCGCTTCGTCCGTGAATTGTTTTTCTGCAGATTGTCTATGCACATTTAGGAGAAAATGATTTGTAGAAATATTTAACCATATTTTTGTGTTAAAATCATTTGTTGTTTGTTTAAATTTTATTTCTAAGTTGTAACATCTAATTTTTTTAGTTTGATTTTTTTATTTATATTACTAATTAATAATTTATTTGTTAGATCATATTTTTAAGTGATATTAGGATGTGATAGTACTTGTAGATGGACATTTTGAATTTGTAAAAGAAAAGTTATTCGGTAGATCATATTTTTAAGTGATATTAAAATTTGATAATTGTAGTAAGACGTTTTGAATTTGTAAATGAAATTTAAGTATAAGATCCTTTCAAACGATATTAAAATTTTGTATCAAGGGCATTTTTAGCAGTTTATGCCGACGCCAAAAAAGTGAGACACTAAAGGTAATACAACTATCATTAAAAATATTAGATCATATTTTCAAGTGATATTAAAATTTTGTATTAAGGGCATTATTGGCTGTTTATGCTACACCAAAAAAGTGAGACATTAAAGGTATTACAATTATTATTAAAGATGAGAAACCAAATCTTCTGAGAGTGATTTAATCGCGAATAGCAAAGATGCGTTTGAACTTTTTTCGTAACTAACATTCATTTGAGCTAAAGAAAGAAAGAAAAAAGAAGATGATAATTTGCATGAAAATATATTACCTGGAGAGCAATGTAACCAACGGTACCTACAATGAAAGAAGTTGTACTACTTTCATCTCCAGAATCATCAACAATCTTTTGCACATCCAAAATCATCAATCTTAGGTTCAAATTCGTAATCCAGCTATATATTGCTACACTTAACAACTCTATGAATAATTTGGTTCATGAGAAACTCCTCTGCATCTCATATTCCAATTCAATGCAATCAGTTGCTTCTTTTGATGCGGTACATCAAAAAGAGTCCCGCCCGATATGTACTCTGACATACGAAACTCGTTCCTCATATGATATCCAACAGCTTTAGTAATGTTCTGATACCTCAGAAAGGTCAATATTTTAAGTTCGGTGAAAAAGGATCGATTCTTCCAAGCTGAGTTTTTTTTAACTGCCCAACAATTTTCATTTCCAAACTGTCTTGTACACAGTTCTATTCGTTCGTTTTCAAATTATGTACACTTAAGGACATTTTTTTCTAAGGACAAATTTGATTTTTTTTTTTCTGGTTTCTAGGCCATCACCTTTCAAAATTAACTAGAATGAGGCCCGTGCTTCGCACGGGCAAATGGTGGACGGCATGTGGTGACAGGGAGTTGGGAAAAGATGTTTTGAAGTAGACGGTGATAACATATTTGTATTGTAGTTTGGATATGTGTACATATGAGGAGGCTGGGTGAAATGGAGCAAATAACATGGATGTTTACAAGGGTTAGTCAAGGCTTTGAGTAATGTATGTGGTATAGTTTATAGCATATCCAATATGGTTGGCATTACTTGAAGTGAATAGCGCTGACCGAACAGCGAAGTGAAGAAAAGGGAATCAAATATTTATATACCTTGTACTGCAAACATGTTTTTATACATTATTTCAACTTAAACCTAGTATTTTGTATGTCAGACGTCAAGCAGTAGGAGAAGGTCAACAGTACTATGCCAGGTATATGTCACTGTTAACTGGTAGGAAGTACATACATACGCTGTCACTTGTGTTGTTGTATGCCGCGGTGATGTGTTACAGAGTAAGAACTATAACCGCTGCCTATTTCATGAAAGGGTATTTGAAGACGTTGATTGGGTAAAATGATGTACTACTGATCTTTGCAGCAGAAGTTAGTGGCAGTCCACAACTTGCATTGAAGTAAATGATTACCTCAGTTTCATGGTTCTGCATGTAAGCACGAAAAGAAGGTGTTTTTTTAATAACATGCAGCAAATTAAAATTGTGGACTGATTGGAGCAGTGAATGTAGCAGCAGCAATGTATACCGATCTTATTTTTCACAGCAATCAAAAAGTTAAAAACACGTCAAAATTATTGTACAGGAAGCGTGTGCAATTCTGGGGAAGAAATGGTTTAAAAATACAAATTTGTTACCAAACCAATCATAAATTTAAAGTCGGCACGAAAACAGGAAATCACACACACATTTCAGTACATGCAAGCCTAACCAAGTAATACAATGCACAACTGAACTGACATGATGTGACTAAGTTAAGGCTAATATTTTGATGCTTATCAAGTTGCTGCGCTGGTTTGGGAAGGGAACGTAAGTGCGCAAATCTTAAATATTTTTCTTCCGACGTTTATCCGTCTGCGTGTTGATATTGCAGTCATTGCTTCCATCAGCTTCTTCAACATCCTGAAGTTGGTAGACAATGAATAGTTTGGAGTAGAGGACGAAATTACGCAATGAGTACTTTTATTACTGGAGGGCTATATAATTTTAAATGACACAGTGATACTTACGTCAATTACAATTCCTCGCCTTCCACCTTTAGCTTGCTATAATCGGTTGAGACATCAGTTTTTCCTTGTTATCAGAAATGTCCTCATCCTGATTTATTAGTAATTGTAGATTAAAAGGGGAGAAATATTATTTAACCGTGTAGGTTGAATAATGCTGTAATACTTTTTCCTTCTGTGTTTGCATCAACCACGGACTGTGTGCAGCTTGTACAGGTCATATTGTTGGATGGTGTATTCTTAGCAGTTAGTCCAGTGGTCTGGAAAAATAGTAGTAATTCAATTAGCAGCAATGGAACAACCAGTGCTAGTTACTGGTTGGTGGAATACAGATGTAAAATTTGGTACTGATAATGTTATTTTGCCTCATTAAGTACAACCAATGTTGTGGAACTCCCTCTTTTTTTGGTTATCTTTCTTGCAGTCAAGTATGTGCCCGGATTATTCATTTCATAGTTGCTTGGTCGGGATTCAAACATTGCATCCATGCCGACTAACTTCTGGAAAATGCTATCAATCTTCGCAGCTCCATTTTCCTGCCGAGTGCCCAGTTTTTAGTTCAGTCAACATTAACGAAGTAGCAGTGGATCAAATATATATTGAAAACAGACATTTTGGATATGGTAAGCATCCCATCAACATCCTGTCCGATTAGTCCTTCAGCTTCCTTATCAAACACAGTGATAGTTGTTGACGTACTTGCGTCCAAAATGTCAATGTTTAGACGGTACCTGATAATGATTCATTTGTCATATATTGGCAGCAGTGTTAGGAGACTAAATTTAAGGTTGCATACCTATTTACAGGACCAACAAACGAAAGGGGACATTTGCTGTAGAAATACCGTGAACCATCAAATTGAACAGATCCTTTACAAACGGCACAAGATAGATAACTCCAAGCGGACAATGTGTGCAACTTGGTTATAGTAGCACTAACCATGTAACGTTTACCCTGCGTGTGGTAGGTATATCAATTAGAAGGGGCAGGCAAAGTCAGAAAGATGTATATGAGTGGAATGAGCATGAGTGAAAATGTGTATGAGGGGAGAAATTGTAAAACTGAAGCAGAAACACAAAACTAATAAGCTCATGTACAGTTGGCAGAGTGTGTACCCGACAGTCGGCGTGTCTAAGACCGTGAAGTCTTGGATTGTTGACTCTTTGCCTGCAACCGTAGCACTGTCTTCAGTGTTTGAGTTGTTGGTAATCAGAGCGATATTTGAAGAAGGCGTTGTAATGGGGATGCAGTATATGTAGACAAACATGTTGAGGTAGGTTTGTTAATTTAGGTTTCACAGTTGCAATTAGTCGTCACACAGTCATCTGCCTTTGCACAATATCATCAAGCTCTGGTATTTTAATGTTCAGGTATACCTTTGTACCTTTGTTGCTTTGGTCGAGTCAAAAGTGAATGATCCTGCAGTGGTAGAGTAACTCATCAAGTACGAAATTCAGTTATAATTGAAGTTAAGAGGCATGCTTATGTCGTAGTCCAGAAATTGCATGTTCAATGCAGACGTTTCGTTTGTGTTTTGACTAACCAATAACCAAAGTCGTCCAACCCTAACTCTGATTGTTGACCAGTTTGCACCGTAAACCAAGTTGGAAAGCGTTTGTGTGTTATGACTCATTGCACCTGTTTCAGAAAGAAGGCAGTTAGTATAGTAGTTGAACAGTTTGAAGGAAGAATTATGAAACATGGTGGCAGATCAAAAAAGTTGGTGAACGAAAAGCAGTGAACAGCAGTACTGGAATTGCGGGGAGGCGAAGTTGGTCAGTATTTTCTCTTTTTGTAAATAGTTGAAATGGAATGTAGGCTGCAGTGGTATTTATATGCAAGTATGGGTAGTTACCTTGCATAACTGACTGCAGTTACAGACTGTATGGGTAGGCTGTCCAGTGAGCCCACTGGTTTTGAGCGGTAGCAGTTATACAAGACGTGAATCAATTTTGTTGAATGATTTATGGTGGGAACTGGGAACGGTTGTAGTTTATCTACGCAAGGGTTCTAATCTAAAATGTTTTAATCCAAATTTATTACCGTTAATAAAATGTTAAAAAATTAAAAAACTGGTAGCGGGTAATTCTGAGTAACGTACAGACATGGGTAAATAATATTTTTCCTTTGGGAAAAAATAAGGTGATGTACACCTGTCGGTTCCGTGAAAGGCTAAAGAATTAATGGTTAAAATGGGTTTACCTGTGATTTAACCAAACAGAAGAACTGAAAGTTTGTAAACAGTTAACGTTGTTTTAAATTAGGTTAGTCAATATGTTAATGATGAGGACCATGTACCAGATAATGCCTTGTCGGCACGGGTAAACCTGTTGATTCACATGGAAGGTGGATCACTGCTACAGTCCAGGAGTACCAAAATGCAGCACAAGTGGTAGTTAGTCTTGGTGGAAACGGAATTGTTGGCTCACTGATTATTTACTGATGAGTAATGTAAAGCACAAGTGTATACACATACAAGGTAGTAATCCTATACTGTAACAGCGTAGGAAATGTAGTTAAATTTGTACACAGTGTTCTAAAAAAATTGGTTGATGACATAAATTTGGTGAGAATATCATAAAAAGTGAAAATGATAGTTGGTGGTTAACACAGTCGTGTATGTAATCATGTAAGTTACTTTGCAGTATACAATGTGTTTCCATGTATTGGTAGAAAAATTGGATGATGCTTCTCTTCTACGAAGCTGCAAAAGCCATGTATTTTTTGAATACAAGAAGCGACCTGGAAATGCAAATGGCTGATGTGTATCGCCACTAACGGCAGTGACGACAGGCCTGCAAAACTCCAGTATAAACGTGAAAATAACTGAAGTATGAGTGTTGAAACCTCATTATGGAAGGAATGTTCCTTCAACAGTGTGTATTGTATATGTTATGTGTTTGCAAATGGTGATTAACTCAACATATATGCATCAGAAGGAGAATATAGTCCGGGACACCCACCAACTAAAACTGGGATATCCAAAAAGTAAGATAGTAATATATTATGAAAGCTTCCATCAGTAAGCTTATAACCGAATATGTAATGTGATATATTTATTTGGTAGCAGGGTCATGTATACAGAGGATATTGTTAGTAGTACATGCAGTAACCGTTAAATAAATCATACATATATCAAATTCTGAAACGGAGAAGCAAACAAAAAGAAAGAGAAACAGACAGAACGTAGGGGAATAATCCGACGTAAACTCACTCCAGCGAACATGTTTGGACGCAAATGCATGAGTGGTATAAGTGCAACATTTCAATCGTCCCACACGTAAGTGCTTCAATGTTGTTCATGTGGCTTTTGGTATTGTACGCTATTTGCAGCGGATGCCTTGCATTGCCTTAAAAAAAAGAAGAGTTACCAAGACAATCTAGTGTGGTTGTAGGTAGTTTGTCCGTACTGACTGTTGCCGACAACTGCATACCAGTAGTGGAAATGTTTTCACGTTGTTGATACTGTCTGTTGATCACCTACAGAATAAAAAGTGTTGGTAAGATTAGTGATAAATTGACAGCAGGTACATAAGTAGGCGAATGCACTTGTACCTGTAAGGTTTTTAAAAACCTCACGGTAAACAATATTTTTCATATGCCTTTCCCAACCATACTCATGCTCACCCAACATTATTTTTAACCCACTGCCAGAAGTTATTCTGGAGATTTCTACATGTAGCCAACCATGTGCAAATACAGGGCGTGGTAAGTAAATACCTACATGATCGAGTGTCCGTCCTTTACTTTTGTTTATGGTCATTGCAAAGCAAACTTTCACTGGAAATTGTCAGCAACGGAGAACAAAGGGCCATTTTGTGTTAGCTTATGTGAGAATTATCCTAGGAATTAAAACTTTTCTGCCAACATTATTTCCGGTTACAATTTCAGCTTCTATGACCTTTGAAGCTAATTGTGCAACAATCAGTCTTGTTTCGTTACATAAACCCAAGCTCTGCTTTAAGTTTCTAAGCAGCATTATTGGTACGTCCATTTCAATTGCAAATCATGGTTTGACAATCCAAATATTTTAAGTATGTTTAAAAACTCTGTAGGGTACATTGTATGATGATCTTCGATTGTATAAGAAATTGGGCTTATTGAATCAGCGTTTAAATAACTTTTCAACTCACCTCTATAATATTAATTACATATGAATTAATCTTCTCTAACGTGTCATTAGTAGGAGCTAGAATGCACTTATTTTGAAAAAAATTGATACCAGCAAATTATGTCCTATTTGTGGATATATGCTTCTATAATAGCATTGATAGAGTTAGTGGTTGATGCTATTAAATAATCCTCATGTATTTTAATCAAAGTAGGATTATCACCATCTTGTTTTGAAATAGTTGGTAGCTTCCCTTCGCCAACATTTAGGATTCATTCTGAAAATCTGCTTAGTTTGCTGAACTCGATTACCCATATGGAGCCCCATATTTGTATTTAGGAGGAACACTTTACAGCTATTCCACAATGGTGATTGCTTGATTGCAGAGTTTACATACATTTGCCTTGTACCCTTGGGTACCACGGGTAGGGTTTGTCTAAAATCACCGTCCAACAATATTATTTTACCACCAAATAAAACGCTTGAAGGAGTGGACGAATCAGTGGAAACTATATCGGCAAGACTTTTTTCAATGGCTTATAGAGCATTTCGATAAATCATAGAAGCCTCATCCTAAATAATTAAATCTATCCATCGTAGTAAATTAGCCAGACATGATTTCTTAGAGATACAACACGTCGAACAGTCATCAACATCTATTGAAATTTTAAATTTGGAATGAGCTGTCCTACCACTTGGGAGCAGCAGTGATGCAATACCAGAGGAGACAACTGCTAGGACAATTCTTCCTTCAGATCTCAAGCTACTTATTATTGTTTTCCACAAGAATGTTTTTTCAGTTCCTCCCTCGTCGTATACGAAAAAGAAGTCGCCCTCTTGTTTGCGTACAGAATTGTGACTCGAATACCTTTCATTGCTGGCATTCAAAAGTGGTAACAGCTTGTTGACTTCCTTCTTAAGCAGATCGCAGTCATACCCTTCTTCATCCAATATAAGTGCATTGTCAGCATGGTTCTTCATCCAATATAAGTGCATTGTCAGCATGGTTGTCACAAATATTTGCGGTGTTAGAAATGGACAAATGCTCCTTTAATGACCTATTGTTTTTGTTTAAAAAATTTCAACTTCCAAAACCGTGCTTGACAGTACGTCCAACTCGATACTCTTGTCTGAAGTAAGTTTCTGTTGATGCTTTATACGCCATGCTATGTCTTCGGCCATTGAGTCAAAATGTTTTGTCCACAGCTGCTTCGGGTTTGATACCTCGTAGAAAAGAAGCAGGGTCACAAACATTTCTCTGATCGAAGATGAGGTAGCCCATAAACTTGCTTCAGTTGATGCAACAACCAATTCGTTGTTGTCCTCCAACAGGCCTCTTGCAATACAGGCAGATTTAAAACTGTCGTGCAATTCCCCGTCAACAATTTTGATATTGTCGAAGCTAGTGGGCCCTCGAACAATATTAAATCTCTCACCAGAAGTAGGATGAGCATAGTAGATTCTACTAATTGTATCTCCCTTCTGCCTCATTTTCCACTCTTTTTTGGATTTATCCCACACCCATTTTGCAGGAAATTGTAAGTGCCATTGCTTCAAAAGAAATGCCGTTTGTTCATAGCCACTCTATAAACATGGTTTTGTCAATATTTGGCCTCCTACATACAACTGTTAAATCATCCACAACGTCGAAGTAAACATTGTGTTCGCCGAGCATGTGAAACATCAACCTCTCCAAGGCATGATTTCGATGTTGAATATCAAATCCATATATCCTCCAACTTGCCTCTATAGCAGAAATGTACTTACAGTCTAGGTAAGTATTTACCTCATTTATTTCAGAAACCAAGGAACATTCTTCGCTTGCGTTATTTTCTATTACAACATTTGCTCTGTCATGCTCTTTGTTTATGTATTTGAATAAGTACTATTGATCGTGCTTTGTTACATATTTTTACGTTGATATGTGCTTGGTATTTCACAACTAAATCTACGCTGTGGGGTATATCCCAACCATTGTCCTGCTTAAACCCACAATCGGTTGTGGTCGTTCGACCATCATTTCGTCTTCTGTAAATTGGAAACCTTTTTTTGTCAAATGTGCTTTCATTGCAGTAGCCTTTAGGATAATGTTTAGAACATGTGTAACGACCCGTAAATTTCGACAATTAAATTTGTTAATTAAATATGATTTTGTAATTAAATTTTTGTAGAAATAATTAAGGTGATAAATTAGTATTGAAATGAACGCTAAATTAAAATATAGCAAGGGTAATTAAAACTTATTTATTAGTAAATTGAATAAAATTTCAATTTAATGAAATAGCGTAAGTATTATATCTGGATATAATTGAATATGAACAGTATATGGTAGGCATTGAATTCGTTAATGTAAGAACATGTTGTTACAGTAATTGATTGAAAAATTAGGAAACGGGTTAATGCAAAGTTAATAATTAATGACTTGAATGAAATTCTAATTCAATAAAATAATTTAAATATTATGGTTTGATTTTTAAATGGAATTTGAGAAAACAAATGAAATTATTGGATTAAGGTATGAAATAGTAAGTTGGGTTATAAATTTCAAAGTTACATTTATTGATGTAATAATATGGGATAAACTGAAATTTGATAAAATTAATGTTAATAAGAAATATGATGGGTGTTATACATGAATGAACTTGAAGTAATGGAAGGTATTTGATGAAATTCTTTAATAAATGAGAACTTGTTGTTCTAGTATTATAAACTTAGGTATAATTGAGATTGTTTCCAATAAAATAAAATAAAGGAAAGTATAAATAACTGGGTATAAACTTAAGTAAACAATTGAGATGCTAAGAAATTGGATTAAGCACAAATACTATAGATAAATGAATGATGATAAATGAGGTTATGCAATAATGAAGTAATGAATAAATATAATGCAATAAAAAGAAGAAACTGACATGACATTTATATATTACAACGAATATTTGTGAGTAATAAATGAAAATATTTGAAATAAACATTGAATCAATGAATAAAAGTAAGTGGTAAAAAGTAAATGTAAACTTTATGGATGAATCCTTATATGAATAGAAAGGGAAATGAAACAATAAAAGTTAACGGTATCTATTATTACGTGTTACATATTTCTTTAGTTTATTAAATAAAAATTGGAAATCTATTTGCGATCTAAGTAGTACGTTAATTTGAAATTAAGTTAAAATAGGAGTTCATACAAAGGAAAGATGGATAATTGGATATAGTAGTGTAATGAAAGACAAACAAATCATTCCATTGAAATCTAGCATAAAATAACTGTAATTATTGCAGCAATTGGAATTAAATGTTATGAAAATAAAAAAAAGATGAAAATAGAATGGAATAAATTAGTGAATATTTGAAATTAATTTTAATTCCGCTCATAATATGACAACTGGTTGAAGTATGAGAAACTTATGTGTAACAATTGGCTTGTAAACAAATATTATAAGTTACCTGTTTAAATATTTGATGGAATTAGGATTGGAAATAAATTTTAATAAATGTTACATTAATGTGAAATGTACTACAATGTTAGGAGTTGTCAAATTAGAGTATAATAAAATAATGAAAGGTTGAACAAAGGTTAACCAGATTTTAGAGTAGTAATGAACATAATAAAAAGAATGATATACGTTTCTTTACTAAAAAAATCATATGTTTATTTATTTGAAATGTTGGTAGCTGAAAAATTTATTACAGAAATAAGAAATTAATAACATTTGGTTTGTATACAATATTTCCGTATATACGTTAAATTAGTATAAAAAGGATTGAATTGTCTCATTCATTTTTACCTTAGAAATCAATGACAATTAATATGATTGGAATCTTTTTAAGTGGGAACACGTTAATTGTAAACATATATTGAAATAAATTAATTCAGTTCATATTTCAAAATTTAATGCTAGTTTACTACATATATGTTTATACCTAAATTCAAACTTATGTTTTAGATCAAAATTTAATGCTTGTTTATATTGAAATCTCATACGTTGTTAAATTAAATGTTAATAGGAGATGATAAAGGGGGTAAAATAGATTTACACTTGACTATTTCCTTTCCAATTAAACTTTAGATTTTTATTCTAACATAACTTACCTTTCCATCTTCATTTTTCTAATTTACTCTTAAATTTATTGCCTCCTTATGTGGATTATTTTCATACCTTTTATTTATGAATGTAAGCTATAAGTGGCGATAAAGATGTACATATATATTATACACCTGTTTATATTACCTTGTTTATGCCATCATATTTTTGAATGTATGTTAATGCATTCCTTGTAAAACATTCAATCGAAATGTTAACATGTTGTTAAATTTCCAATCTAATCACAAAGAGGGAGAAATGAATATTTCTTAATGCTGTATATTCTTTTAATTTATGACACAAATTTGTGTGGAGAATTTATTTTCATTTATTGTGTGTTAATTAAATCTTTAAAAGATGTTAATTTTGGTATGTTTAGGGTTAACCAAATTAATTAAGTAAACGATTGTTTTGAAATTTGAATTCTAAAAGTTTGTTTACACTATAGAGTTAATCCATTCATTCCCTTTCTAATTAATAATTACCTCTTTTTAATACCTGCTACTTTTAAAAAAGGCTGTTCATATTTACTTTTTTTTCATTCATTTCCAACTTCATTTTCTGAAACGTCATTTCATTTATTTCTAATTACTAGCAGCCTCTCTTTTCAAATTTCTTTGTCCCTAAACCTAACACTAACATTATAAATACGATATGATGCAAATGAAACCCTAGCCTCCATTCTAATCTTCTTCTTCTTTTTCTTTTTTTTCAAATCTCCTTATTATATCTCATTTTAATTTTTCCTTCCTCTTCAAATATTCTTCTTCTCAAATTTTATTCTATTTCAAACTTTCTTCTTTCTTTTCAAATCTTGATCTTCTCTACAATTTTCAGTTCTTCTTATTTCAATCCTTTTCTTTTCAATTCTTCTTTTTCAAATCTTTTCCAAACCTTTTAAAAATACATACATAAATACATACATATATATATATATATATTAATATAATAAGGAGGGAAATTAAAGTAAATCAAAATAAAAGAAAAATTATGGAACAAAGCTAGCAATCAAGAAGAAGACTAAGGAAACGTAGAGCGAAGCTATTGATTAGAAGTCTATTATTTCCAGATTCCTATAAAGGTGAGTGTTTTAACCCACTCACAATTTCTAAAATTTCTTATGTTTGTTAAATTGATTTATGATGTGTTTAGAAATTTATTTATAGCTGTTTGGCATATATTTCATCATTATCTCAGTTAATTTGCATTCATATAATTTACTTGTTATTTAATTCATTTTTGCATATAAACTGCAAGTTAAAATTTTAGTTAAATTTATTATTGCATATAAACTGTTAGTTAAATTTATTTATTATTGCATATAAACTGCAGTTAGACAGTTATTTAATTCATTATTGAAAAATTAACTGTCAGTAATTAACTATTATTTATTGATGTGATTGTTTAAATTGGATGATAAATTGAAAAATGTTTGATGATTGATATGATGGATGAATGGATGTTGTATTTATATTGTATAAACTGCAAGTTATTATGCATTTTCATTTCATTCGGGATTGCGGTTTGAAATGATATACATTCGCATTTTTTATTTTTAAATTGTAGATTGAAATGATATATATCCGTATCACTTGACCATAAGATAGAAAATTATATACAGACACTGCGGTATATATATAAAATTATTTTTGAAATGATTTTCTATGGTTTTGGGAAAAATACGGTTTAATAAATATTAAATTTTGATATATATATATATATATATATATTAAATATTCTTGAATTTAGCTATGTATAAATTTATTTCAAATTTTAAAATAAGCTAAATAATGAAGTTGATTTCGTTTATATAATATGGTTAAGAATATATTTGAAATTCTATTGTATATAGAGTTTATAATAACTCAAATAAAAGTAAGGTTGAAGATAAATGCGAATATGGTTTGAATTAATGTATCTAAGAATTTTCCTCGAAAAATTTGTTCTGAAATGTAAATAAATTAAGATTTAAAGGGTATGATCTTATAACTTGATTTTTGAGTAGATAATTTAAACGAATATCAAATTTATTTAAAGAATATTATCAAGTTAATTTAATTAAAAGAATATCCTGTTATTGAAGTTTAAGGGTTTTACCTGAATAATATTTGTTTAGTAAGTAGATATTTCAAATTTAAATAATAGGAATTGGATTTGAAATATATTAAATTTTCAAAGAATCCATTTTGAAATAGTGGAATATTTAAAGGTTGAAATATATGAACTATAAAGTTTTGAAATATAGAATATTTAAGCTTTGAAATATATGAGAATTAAAATGGTTTATTTGGAGGTTCAAATTGATATTGGGAATTTATTGTGAAATTTGAAGAATCTGTTTATTTCATAAAGTAATATAGTATTTGAACCATTAAGTATTAAAAGTTATATTTCAAAGCTATGGTTTCAAGGGATATATATTTGAAAATATTATGATTTTGGGAAAGGGATATTTATAAAATAAAATGATATCATATTGATTTGGGTTTTAAGAATATAAATGATATTGTATTTATATGGTTTGAAAGAGATATTACATTCTAGTTTTAAAGTATAAACTATTTTGAAATAACCACGGTATTATAATAATGATTGATTGTGGAAGTAACCGGGATTGGAAGTTCTCATACTCTCTGCCAACCCCGAAAACCACTTTAACAACCGTGTACGCGGTGGAGATTCCAGAATGAAGTAGGATGGCGGCGGCGTTTCCTTTAAGGTAAATACGTGGACCCAACTCCCGTGAGTTGGCATAAGGTGGCTAAAACAGGAGCGATTGACGGGTTAATTGAGGTAACAACTTTGATCGGATACATCCCTTCGATATTATACTCTGACTTTTGGATTGATTCGGTGGTCACCTTTGATATTTTTTTTATTTGGGGGTGTGGCTCGAGGTGGGCGGTAGCTGCGGCTACGCGTTACCACTGACCCGGAAGCGTAATTGGTATATCTACCCTGGCATTGCCTAGTTGTGTCGTGTCACCTACCCTATCGCGCCTTGTACGAGTTTGGATTTCTCCCGTAGCCCGTGTCGTATCCTCTGGTGGCTTCCCGATCATGAGGGACTATGATATTGGATGGACTACTGGGACTATTACGTGTTAAGGGGAATATTGGGTCACTCATTAATGCTAAGAAAAAGGTAAGTTTATTTTACAATTAGACACTATTATAATAGCGCAATATACTACATAGTAAATAGTTTAACGGATCCTTTGGAGATGTAAATCCCGAGCATCTCTTGAGTTATTGCACTCATATTTATTCCTGTTGATTTAACTTGCATAAGTTATTTTAGTTCTTACTCGAGTATTTTGTCTTTTCAATTCGCTCAGGTCAGTCCGAACGTTTCAGGATTTCGAAGACCTTAGCTCTGGAGGACGAAGACGGAGATTTATATTATTATTATTATTAGTCCACTATGCTCATACTGTTCCGCTGTATTGTTATGGGTATATGTAACTCGGATAAATGTGTAAGTATAATCGAATATTTTCTAAAACAGCTTTATAAACTGTATATTTGATTATTATATTTTATCCTTCCGCTGTGAGATTTTATTTTATTTTATTTCTTTCTCGTTTTTCTTATTTACCCCATAACAATCCTCCCTTCCGAACGGTTTGAATTAGCACGTGTGTCGATTTAAAGCGTGCGAAAAGACGGAATGTTACAATGTGGTATCAGAGCTTTGGTTTAGCGAAAAACCTTAGCTTTGTGGGGTCTGACTCTTTATTAATAGGGTAGTAATACCCTATGAGAGTCGCTTAGTGTATATATATGAGAGAGCGTATTTGTTAGTGTTATAAAAAGGTTTTAATATTGTGTTAATCTGTTCCGTTTTGTATTTATAAATTCTGGTTGGTGCATGGGACGCTGTGACATCAATAAGAAATTCTAAACACTTAATAGGACAGACCGACACAATATTTGTTTTAATGTAGGTGAATGAAATAATTTTGCCTATTATATTTTCTATATATAAAGTAAATTTTATAAATGTCATATTTGGTTGTATTATATTGGTTGTTAGGTAATCAAATTTATAAATAACAGTGAAATAAGATTGAAAATAAAATAAATCAAATTGGAAATTTGTAACGACCCCAATTTTGAATAAAATTTTAATTTATGGTTAATGTAATTTTTGAATAAATTTTGGGATAAAATTTTGAATTTGACTTTGGATTTTGAATTTGAATATTAATTTATACTTAAATTTTAAATAAATATCTTAGAAAAAAAATTTAATTGGATTATAGATTAATTAAATTTGATGTTAGATAATTAAACTTTAAAAAGAATTCAAATGAGTGTTTGAATAAATAAATAATATATATAGTAACACATTAGAGTAAAATAAATAAATAATACATTAAAAATAAACTATAACAACATAATAAAAGTAGAACTTCATTGTATTTCAAAGTAATAAGGCAAAGACAAAAGAAAAAGAAAAATAAATCATTCTCTTTTAAATAACTATAAAAATATACACATTAAACAAATTTGTTAAAATGCAAACAATATATTTAAAATTAGAACTTCATTATATTACAAAGTAAATAAAACAAACAAGAAAAAAAAATATGCTTAAGCTTTTGAAAACAAGACAGCGAATGATATTTAAAGTTAAACAAATATATATATATATATATATATATATATATATATATATATATATATATATATAAAGTAAGTATAGGCTTGAGAAAGAAGACACCCAACATGTACAACTGAAATAAAAGAAAACAAGCAAGGCAAGTGATATCAAAATAAAATATATTCAAGTATGGTACAAGTATAGATTGTACAAGGCAGCCCATAATGCAAACTATTTTCAGCCATGCCTACTATTGTACAAATAAACATACACTGTTGTACACATCTTTTATATATCAAACATCTTCATTTTATTCATTCCAAACTGAGAAAAAAATAAAGTAGCATCATCTCAAAACTCAAACCAAACATCAGAGACATTAATCAAAAAAAAACTTGAAGATTAAAAAGGAGCTTCAGCTATCAAGTTCAACACCTGATTTCAACTTCAACTTCAATCTGAAAGCTTTAAACTATGATCTGGAAGGTGAGTAACATCACACATTTAAATTGTTTAAGTTAAAAATTCTGTTGCATTCTCTCTCTGAAAATAATAGGTTTGTGATGTGAGTATTTATCTATGAGCATGCTGTTTAGAAGTGCTCTGCTCTTGTTTTATTGTCCAGTTTTCAAACTTTTCATGAGAAAAAAAAATCATTTCTTGACAATCTATTCAATGTTTTGATTTAAAATATGAACGAATGATGTTTGTTTGATCTTGAACTAAGTTCTAAAAATTTATTAAAGTTAAACAACATATGAAGGTCTCTGAAAAAATCAAAGAACTGAGCAAAGCTCAATTTTAGCAAAATTTCGAATGTTTTAAATCATGAATCCAGGTATACAAATTCAATTCTCATACAAAAATATGATTTTTAAAGCAAAACTTATGATTTTTTGATCAAAGGATTGAGTGCAGTTTGTTTTTGTTTGGAATTTGGGTTTGGATTAAATTCTGTTGATCGACAGATTGTTGGTGGCCGAAGATTTGCATAGAGGTGGAGGAACCTACGGTGATGGATGGAAAAATAGCCGGAGGTGGCGGAGATGACGGCGGCGGCGGCGGCATAGGACTTTAGTTTGTAAACCTAGTTTGGTATGGGTGGATTTTTTGGGTCAGTTCGAACTCCACGGAGCATCGAGTGTCTCGAGGTCGTGGGCCATGGTAGGGGTCGAGTTGACGAAGGCGAGGCCGGAGGTTGGGGTTCGGCGGTGGTTGGAGCATCGAAAACGAGGCGTTGACAGGTTAATGGGGGGTTCCAGTTTTTGTTTCTAGGTTTTTTTTTTAGCTCGTTTCGAATTTGAGGCCAATGGTGATGGTGTGATGGTTGAAATGTGTTGCCGCGATGATGTTGATGCGTTGGAGGAGGTGGCGAAGACCGGTGGTGATGGCCGACGTTGTACACATGCACGAGCACGTTGGTCAGGTTTGGGATTTTTTTTTCTTTTTTTTTTTGGGTTTTCCTGGGAAGAACGGGGGGAGTCTCGCATCGTACTCGAGTAATTCGAGTAGCATACTCGAAGCAAGAACAAGGGGTGCTCGAGTTAAAGTTATTACAGGTTTTCAACCTGAAACTGTTTCCTGGTTTGGGAATTTTAAACCAAAATTTAAATTTTAAATCAAGGTTTTAAAACTGAGGTTTAAATCAAAATGTAAATAAAAATTTAAGTTTAAATTGGAACTTAGTTTGTAAGTAAAATAAAGTTTTGAATTCAATTTGGTTCAATAATTTCAAAGCACTTAAGTGTATTAAAGAAGTTTAAATTCAAAAATAGAATTGAATTGTAAATGGAAATTTAAACAAGTTGAAGATTTAAAGGTTTAAACTTGAAATAAATTTTAAATCAGATTTTTTTTAAATTTTAAAATAAATTTTAATTTATAACTTAAGTGTCTTAAAAGTAAATTAAAATATACTAAAGTTAAAAAGAGGAAAGGTTAAAAAAATAAAAAAAATAAAATAAAATAAATAAGAATTCATTTCAATCTCGAATTTAAAATGGAATTGAAAAGGGAATTTGAAAACAATAAATTAGGTTGATTTATTTAATAATAATTATTTGTGGAATTGTGAAGTGTAATTACTTAATGACAGTAATTAAAGAATTAATTATTAAATATAATTAAGGGAGTTAATTGGATTAGTTCTGATTTATCACTTAAGTTAATTAACTTAGAATAACCACCTGAAATTTTTTAAATTATAATTACTTAGAAAAGTAATAAATTGATAATTACCGGATGTAATTGATTAAATGATAATCAGTAACTTGGGTATAATTATGTGTTAAGGGGTTAGTTTAATTTATTAATTAAAGAATTAATTAATAATTGTGATAAATTAAATAATTAAAGGTTAAATTGATTCATTAACTAAGATTGATTAGTCCGTAATTAAAAGTGAATTAATAAATGAAAAAAGGGGATTTTATTCTAAAATAAATTGAAATTAACTTAGGATAATTAACCCAGATTTATAATCAATACAGTTGATTCAAATTTATCAGTCAACTAATGAATTTTTCTTGTGGATGTTTGAACTTGACTGAATAATTAATTTGTCTGATATCCCTGATATTGATGCTTTGTGATATATCCTGATTTGGTGTTATGATCTGAAATGTAATTTATTTATCTGAGATAAATGTAATTATTATCTGTGATATATATATATATATATATCTATGTTCTGTGAATAAAAGGTTAGCGTTATGGTTTATACCGCTTATCAAATATAAGCGTTATAGTTTATACCGCTTATCAAATAAGTTTATGTATTTGATCTGTGATGGTTGAATGATGTTGCCCTATTGTGTTAAACCCTTGGACCACACCATACACACACAATTATGGATTTCACGAGGAAATCAGTTAAGTCGCAGATTTTTGAAATAGTTTTGAATTTAAAATTTTAAATTCAAATATTTTGGAAATGGAATCGGAATAAATGTGAAAAGCTTTTTGAATGGAATTTCAAGATAAAATTTATTTCTAAATTACTTGATTGAGTTTTGGAATTTAAATATTTTGATTTAAACTTGAATTCAATATTTGAAATTGAATTCTATGATCTGGAAACTAGGGACTAAAGATGTTATACCAGTTTATATGGGTTAAACTATTTTAAAGGTATTGATTTGGGAATTTGATTTTAAATTCAAAGGCTTTAACTCGTGTAAATAAAATTGGATCTTTCTGAAATGAAACTATTGTTTTTAAATAATAAAAGCTTTCATATAGGAAGTGAACTTCCAAATTGTGTTAAAAAGGATTTCAAGTTAAAAATGAAAATGATTTCCCAAGTTATGGAAACTGTTTGAAAACTATAAGATAAATCTTGATTTAAAGATTTAAATGAATTAATCCAATTAAGATGAAATTGTTTTGAAATCCATGAATGAATATTTGTGAAAGTAGGTGAACTTTATGAGATAAATCTTTTGTTTAAAAGATTTGAAATGGTAATTGATTTAAACCATTTGAAAGTAAGTTTTGAATTATTAAATTGTGACTTAATTGAAATCCCATATCCATATGTTTTAACTATTGCGCCCACTATTTGGTTTAGCCGGGAAAGGACCTCTGTGTCGTATAACCCATTTCGAATATGTGATTCGACGTTATGGATAGCATTTGAAGACCGGTGATGAAGACCGGGTATTTGCGAAAGCGATAGGATGACCTATCGATTGTCTCTGCACCGAGTCGCGCCGGCATAGAGATTCCCTAAGTGATGGGAAGTTCGATCGGGATTGTGAATACCCGGATTTCAAGGACTTCTTTGTAAGTGCCTTCGGTTCTGTTCGAACCCAAAACAGACTTGTATGGATTGTGTGTCTGACATTACAAATTGAGATTAAAGCAGATTTCTTTCAAATATATTTCCGTTGGTGGCGGAGAATTTATTCTCTTAGCTTAACACCCTTAGAGGTTATGTAGTTGAAGGTTATCAGCGATATATTCCCAATTTGGTAATGTGGCATGCTGAGTGTTGCCGAACATTTGTTGATCGAAGCATGGCTTTGTAAAAAGCGTAGCTTTGTGGACGAGACTTCGTCGGACCTCACACCCCGAAATGGTCGAAACAGGAAAGGTGCGGCAAGGTTATTGGGGGTAGCGCCCCTTAGGGTGTGTACATCTCCTTCCGGATAGAAGTGGTATCATGGTATGGAGGCCAGATACTTAACTTATGTGGATATCGCAAATACACATATATCTTACTTTGTGATTGTTGTTGGGGCCCCGGATAAAGGTTGGTTACGACCGGGGGATGACATACTCGTGTCAGTAGTTACCCAGTTTGAACGGTAACCTGGCCTTGTGTTGGCAGAGATCCGGTTAGGTTCTCGGGACGTCCTTCCAGAGGCGTTTCCATGTGGCAATGGGAAGTTCTTTGGCCTGACCATTTGTTGGAAATCCAATGAAACAATACGAGCCTTGTACGGTATTAGTTGTAGAACCTGCCATTTAATATGGTAGCTATAGTAGGCATAATATAATGGTACCTATGCTGGCTAAGATTTATATTCTACTTTCGAAATGTTTTCTACACTATGCACTAATAATAATAATCAAATGATTTGATTTTATGTAGTAAGCATCTTTGACTATCATAAGGAGAAATCTCCCCCAAGTCTGTGTTTGCATTGTGTGTGTGCCGGGAGGCCTTATGGTAGTTGCATTTTTTAAAAGCATTGCGAATTGGTTTTAAGATCTTTTGTTGATTGTTTTGAAAGATAAACTGTTTTTGTTGCTCACACCAGTCCCATAACTGATTCAGAGTTTATTGTTTCTTTCCTAAACTCTGGATGCTCAATTTTTTTTCTACACGAGCAGTCTAGAGTTGGGTTTTTTCCAGATAGTTAGATGTAGTGGATTATCTGGAGATAGTTCAGTCTTTGGACCAGACTGCACTTGCTTTTCTTTGTGCATCGTTATTGGGAATTCGAGCTATTGTTGGATTGGTTCTTGGAAATGGAGTTGCAGTTTTCGGAGTTCTTCCTTGAAGACTATCTTAGAGTTATTTGTTCCGCTGCTGGTGTTATCATTTTCTTTTCCGCTGTTTTTTTATTGCATCATATCTCTGATGTATATTGATATCTATTAGATCATCTGTTGTATCAGATATTGTATCAAAGCTGTATATCAATGTATTATTCTTTTCTTCCGCTGTGTTATTTACTTAATGTTGTTATAAGCAACGGCGAATCAGATTTGAACAGTCGAATCTATGGCATTCGAATACGATATGAAGTATGGATGTCGATTTTCGAGCGTGAAAAATCCTGTCCGTCACATGTGGTATCAGAGCTGAAGGTTGAAACTTTAGCTCAGGAGTATAACACATTAAGTAGCTCGTTAGAGATAGGGTGAAGTATGCCCTAGAATGAGTATATTCCTAAGATATCCGTTCGAATGACTCAGTAAATTCTCTTACTATCCAGTGATAGCAAGTATGAGTGCAAGAAGAAAACGAGATAGGGGACAGGGGAGTACCACTATAAATGGTCAATACCCTGCAATAGTGGAAAATAATCTTTCTCTTATCAATCTCCTTTGATTCGATTCCAAGTTCTTTTGATTGCTTCGTGACAGCTCTAGAAAGAAGTTCGGTGTGATGATGGCCCTATGAATCGTTGTAAAAATAAAAAAAAAATCTTATTTCGTATCTTCATCGATTTCTTTTCAGTTTTTTATTTAAACTTTAATGAATTTGAAATTCGAATAAATTGGAAATTTTGAATAAATTTGAAATTTTAAATTGAGTTAAATTGGTTAATGAAATATAAGGATAGATTTGAATTATAGCGATAAAACGATTTTGTTTAAAACCAAATTTTGAATTTCTGTTATAACTTCTTAGGTAGAATAAAAATCTGAAATATAAACTTTGTTGTATTTCTCAACCTATAAATTTCTAAAACCATTAGGATCTTAATATTTAGATTGATTTTAATTGTAGAGAACAAATAGCATCAGCCGGGGCGGAAAGGCTAGGAGGGTTGGTGATTCTGGTTCATCTAGTAGGATTCGGGATGATTTGGGTGAACCATCAGTATGTGAGGAGGTGCCAGAAGAGCTTGTGGTGCAGCCACAACCTCAAGTTGAAGAATCCAAGGAGGAGTCCGGAAATGAAGAAGAGTTCGAAGAGGAATTTGAGGAGGAATTTGAAGAAGAGTTTGAAGAGGAATTTGAGGAAGAGTTTGAAGTGGAAGAAGAATCTGAAATTGAGGAGTATTATGTAGAGTCCGAAGGTGATAAAGCCATTTATTGGGATTAAGATGATGCCATAGAGGATTATGATGCCATAGAAGACGAGGAGCTAGATGGTGGAGGTTTTATTCCGGTAGAGTCTGACCCAGAGGAAGTTTTTGAGACAGACGATGAGGCTGAGGTTAGGGAACTGTCTGGGCCTGAGAAGGGGAGCTCTGATAGTGAAGATCTCTAGTTGGTTGGATTGACTTCTTTTGGATAGGGTGTGTTTATGTACGTGTTTTGGAATTAGAAACGTAGTGAATGTTGGATGTTAATTGGGTAATGTATGACTATAACATATGTACGAATATTATGAGTAGCATTTAATATTAGATATATTATGAATTACCCGTAAGAATCCATGTGTTTACTAGTATAGTTTGAGTTGTCATTAGTCTATTCTGTGTGTGTATAATTCATGAAACGAGCTGTGTAATTTCGAGGACGAAATTCTTTTAAAGGGGAAGTCTGTAAGGACCCCAATTTTGAATAAATTTTTAATTTATGGTTAATGTAAATTTTGAATAAATTTTGGGATAAAATATGAATTTGACTTTGGATTTTGAATTTGATTATTAATTTATACTTAAATTTTAAATAAATATCTTAGAATTTTTTTTTTAATTGGATTATAGATATAATTAAATTTGATGTTAGATAATTAAACTTTAAAAAGAATTCAAATGAGTGTTTGAATAAATATATAATATATATATAGTAACACATTAGAGTAAAATAAATAAATAATACATTAAAAATAAACTATAACAACATAATAAAAGTAGAACTTCATTGTATTTCAAAGTAATAAGGCAAAGACAAAAGAAAAAATAAATAAACCATTCTCTTTTAAATAACTATAAAAATATACACATTAAACAAATTTGTTAAAATGCAAACAATATATTTAAAATTAGAACTTCATTGTATTACAAAGTAAATAAAACAAACCAGAAAAAAAATATGCTTAAGCTTTTGAAAACAAGACAACATATGATATTTAAAGTTAAACAAATATATATATATATATATATATATATATATATATATATATATAAGTATAGGCTTGAGAAAGAAGACACCCAGCATGTACAACTGAAATAAAAGAAAATAAGCAAGGCAAGTGATATCAACATAAAATATATTCAAGTATGGTACAAGTATAGATTGTACAAGGCAACCCATAATGCAAACTATTTTCAGCCATGCCTACTATTGTACAAATAAACATACACTGCTGTACACATCTTTTATATATCAAACATCTTCATTTTATTCATTCCAAACTGAGAAAAAAATAAAGTAGCATCATCTCAAAACTCAAACCAAACATCAGAGACATTAATCAAAAATAAAATAAAATTGAAGATTAAAAAGGAGCTTCAGTTATCAAGTTCAACACCTGATTTCAACTTCAACTTCAATCTGAAAGCTTTAAACTATGATCTGGAAGGTGAATAACATCACAAATTTAAATTGTTTAAGTTAAAATTTCTGTTGCATTCTCATCTCTGAAAATAATAGGTTTGTGATGTGAGTATTTATCTGTGAGCATGCTGTTTAGAAGTGCCCTGTTCTTGTTTGATTGTCCAGTTTTCAAACTTTTCAAGGGAAAAAAAAATCATTTCTTGACAATCTATTCAATGTTTTGATTTAAAATATAAACGAATGATGTTTGTTTGATCCTGAACTAAGTTCTAAAAATTTATTAAAGTTAAAACAACATATGAAGGTCTCTGAAAAAATCAAAGAACTAAGCAAAGCTCAATTTTAGCAAAATTTCGAATGTCTTAAATCATGAATCCAGGTATACAAATTCAATTCTCATACAGAAATATGATTTTTAGAGCAAAACTTATGATTTTTTGATCAAAGGATTGAGTGCAGTTTGTTTTTGTTTGGAATTTGGGTTTGGATTAAATTCTGTTGATCGGAAGATTGTTGGTGGCCGAAGATTTGCGTAGAGGTGAGGAACCTACGGTGATGGATGGAAAAATAGCCAGAGGTGGCGGAGATGACGGCGGCATAAGACTTTAGTTTGTAAACCTAGTTTGGTCTGCGTGGAGTTTTTGGGTCAGTTCGAACTCCACGGAGCATCGAGTATCTTGAGGTTGTGGGCCATGGTAGGGGTCGAGTTGACGAAGGCGAGGCTGGGATTCGGCGGTGGTCGGAGCATCGAAAACGAGGCATTGACATGTTGATGGGGGTTCCAGTTTTTGTTTCTAGGTTTTGCCTTTTTGTTTTTAGCTCGTTTCGAATTTGAGGCCGATGGTGATGGTGTGATGGTTGAAGTGTGTTGCCGCGATGATGTTGATGCGTTGGAGGAGGTGGCGAAGACCGGTGGTGATGGCCGACGTTGTACACGTGCACGAGCACGTTGGTCTGGTTTGGGAATTTTTTTTTTGGGTTTGCCTGGGAAGAACGGGGGGGAGTCTCGCGTCGTACTCGCATAATTCGAGTAGCATACTCGAAGCAAGAACAAGGGGTGCTCGAGTTAAAGTTATTACAGGTTTTCAACCTGAAACTGTTTCCTGGTTTGGGAATTTTAAACCAAAATATAAATTTTAAATCAAGGTTTTAAAACTGAGGTTTAAATCAAAATTCAAGTTTAAATTGGAACTTAGTTTGTAAGTAAAATAAAGTTTTGAATTCAATTTGGTTTGATAATTTCAAAGCACTTAAGTGTATTAAAGAAGTTTAAATTCAAAAATAGAATTGAATTGTAAATGGAAATTTAAACAAGTTGAAGATTTAAAGGTTTAAACCTGAAATAAATTTTAAATCGGATTTTTTTTAAATTTTAAAATAAATTTTAATTTATAACTTAAGTGTTTTAAAAGTAAATTAAAATATACTAATGTTAAAAAGAGGAAAGGTAAAAAAAAAAAAATAAGAATCCATTTCAATCTCGAATTTAAAATGGAATTGAAAAGGGAATTTGAAAACAATAAATTAGGTTGATTTATTTAATAATAATTATTTGTGGAATTGTGAAGTGTAATTACTTAATGACAGTAATTAAAGAATTAATTATTAAATATAATTAAGGGAGTTAATTGGATTAGTTCTGATTTATCACTTAAGTTAATTAACTTAGAATAACCACCTGAAATTTTTTAAATTATAATTAATTAGAAAAGTAATAAATTGATAATTACCGGATGTAATTGATTAAATGATAATCAGTAATTTGGGTATAATTATGTGTTAAGGGGTTAGTTTAATTTATTAATTAAAGAATTAATTAATAATTGTGATAAATTAAGATAAATTAAATAATTAAAGGTTAAATTGATTCATTAATTAAGATTGATTAGTCCGTAATTAAAAGTGAATTAATAAATGAAAAAAGGGGATTTTATTCTAAAATAAATTGAAATTAACTTAGGATAATTAACCCAGATTTATAATCAATACAGTTGATTCAAATTTACCAGTCAACTAATGAATTTTTCTTGTGGATGTTTGAACTTGACTGAATAATTAATTTGTCTGATATCCCTGATATTGATGCTTTGTGATATATCCTGATTTGGTGTTATGATCTGAAATGTAATTTATTTATCTGAGATAAATGTAATTATTATCTGTGATATATATATATATATCTATGTTCTGTGAATAAAAGGTTAGCGTTATGGTTTATACCGCTTATCAAATATAAGCGTTATAGTTTATACCGCTTATCAAATAAGTTTATGTATTTGATCTGTGATGGTTGAATGATGTTGCCCTATTGTGTTAAACCCTTGGACCACACCATACACACACAATTATGGATTTCACGAGGAAATCAGTTAAGTCGCAGATTTTTGAAATAGTTTTGAATTTAAAATTTTAAATTCAAATATTTTGGAAATGGAATCGGAATAAATGTGAAATGCTTTTGGAATGGAATTTCAAGATAAAATTTATTTTTAAATTACTTGATTGAGTTTTGGAATTTAAATATTTTGATTTAAACTTGAATTCAATATTTGAAATTGAATTCTATGATCTGGAAACTAGGGACTAAAGATGTTATACCAGTTTATATGGGTTAAACTACTTTAAAGGTATTGATTTGGGAATTTGAATTTAAATTCGAAGGCTTTAACTCGTGTAAATAAAACTGGATCTTTCTGAAATGAAACTATTGTTTTTAAATAATAAAAGCTTTCATATAGGAAGTGAACTTCCAAATTGTGCTAAAAAGGATTTCAAGTTAAAAATGAAAATGATTTCCCAAGTTATGGAAACTGTTTGAAAACTATAAGACAAATCTTGATTTAAAGATTTAAATGAATTAATCCAATTAAGATGAAATTGTTTTGAAATCCGGGAATGAATATTTGTGAAAGTAGGTGAACTTTATGAGATAAATCTTTTGTTTAAAAGATTTGAAATGGTAATTGATTTAAACCATTTGAAAGTAAGTTTTGAATTATTAAGTTGCGACTTAATTGAAATCCCATATCCATATGTTTTAAATATTGCGCTCACTATTTGGTTTAACCGGGAAAGGACCTTTGTGTCGTATAACCCATTCCGAATATGTGATTCGACGTTATGGATAGCATTTGAAGACCGGTGATGAAGACCGGGTATTTGCGAAAGCGATAGGATGACCTATCGATTGTCTCTACACCGAGTCGCGCCGGTATAGAGATTCCCTAAGTGATGGGAAGTCCGATCGGGATTGTGAATACCCGGATTTCAAGGACTTCTTTGGAAGTGCCTTCGGTTCTGTTCGAACCCAAAACAGACTTGTATGGATTGTGTGTCTGACATTACAAATTGAGATATAAAGCAGATTTCTTTCAAATATATTTCCGTTGGTGGCGGAGAATTTATTCTATTAGCTTAACACCCTTAGAGATTATGTAGTTGAAGGTTATCAGCGATATATTCCCAATTTGGTAATGTGGCATGCTGAGTATTGCTGATCATTTGTTGATCGAAGCATAGCTTTGTGGACGAGACTTCGTCGGACCTCACACCCCGAAATGGTCGAAACAGGAAAGATACGGCAAGGTTATTGGGGTAGCGCCCCTTAGGGTATGTACATCTCCTTATGAATAGAAGTGGTATCATGGTATGGAGCCCAGATACTTAACTTATGTGGATATCGCAAATACACATATATCTTACTTTGTGATTGTTGTTGGGGCCCCGGATAAAGGTTGGTTACGACCGGGGGATGGCATACTCGTGTCAGTAGTTACCCAGTTTGAAGGGTAACTCGGCCTTGTGTTGGCAGAGATCCGGTTAGGTTCTCGGGACGTCCTTCCAGAGGCGTTTCCATGTGGCAATGGGAAGTTCCTTGGCCTGACCATTTGTTGGAAATCCAAAGAAACAATACGAGCCTTGTACGGTATTAGTTGTAGAACCTTCCATTTAATATGGTAGCTATAGTAGGCATAATATAATGATACCTATGCTGACTAAGATTTATATTCTACTTTCGAAATGTTTTCTACACTATGCACTAATAATAATAATCAAATGATTTGATTTTACGTAGTAAGCATCTTTGACTATCATAAGGAGAAATCTCCCCCAAGTCTGCGTTTGCATTGTGTGTGTGCCGGGAGGCCTTATGGTAGTTTCATTTTTTAAAAGCATTGCGAATTGATTTTAAAATCTTTTGTTGATTGTTTTAATAGATAAACTATTTTTGTTGCTCACTCCAGTCCCATGAATGATCCGGAGTTTATTGTTTCTTTCCTAAACTCTGGATGCTCAAATTTTTTTCTACACGAGTAGTCTAGAGTTGGGTTTTTTTCAGATAGTTAGATGTAGTGGATTATCTGAGATAGTTCAGTCTTTGGACCAGACTGCACTTGCTTATCTTTGTGCATCGTTATTGGGAATTCGAGCTATTGTTGGATTGGTTCTTGGAAATGGAGTTGCAGTTTTCGGAGTTCTTCCTTGAAGACTATCTTAGAGTTATTTGTTCCGTTGCTGGTGTTATCATTTTCTTTTCTGCTGCTATTTTATTGTATCATATCTCTGATGTATATTGATATCTATTGGATCATCTGTTGTATCAGATATTGAATCAAAGATGTATATCAATGTATTATTCTTTTCTTCCGCTGTGTTGTTTACTTAAGGTTGTTATAAGCTCCGGCGAATCCGATTTGAGCGGTCGAATCTATGGCATTCGAATACGATATGAAGTATGGATGTGATTTTCAAGCGCGAAAAATCCCCGTTCGTCACAAAATTTTAGAACTTTAGTTCCAGGGTTTTGAAATTTCTTTTGAATGATTTTGAAATATAATAATAAAATTATTAAAAGAAGTATTTTTGGATATACGTATTTCAATATAGTATGAAAAAAAATGTTTTTAAAAGAAATTTTGGAAAGATAAAGTTGTACTCCCCTCTCTGTCGCTGGAAAATAATTTCGGTGATGAGTGCACGCATCATCGACATTCATTTTCGAGTTTCGAAGTGGGAAGGCCACTGTAGTCGTTTTACTACAGATTTATTTTGATAAACAAATATAAAATTTAAATTGTTTTAATATAATTGGATATATAAGTTGTAAGTATATATTTATCTATTATTTTTAAATAACTTAAAAACTAAACCCGGTATTTGGTTCTTAAGTTCCAGTTAATTAATAGTTCAATTAAGTGTAGTAAAATGGAATATTACCAATAATTAAAACCTTTAATTAAAATAAGGAATTTAATGCTAAATTATAAATGGAAATTAAAGAAATTGAAATGTGTAACATATAAAATAAGGATATTATCATTGAACATTAATTAATTAAAAGAAATAGGAATAAACTTGTATAACTTTCAATTATATCCTTATAAACATATATAACTTACCGAATATTAAAAGTTGAAATGTTAATAAGAAACTGTAATAGATATTATACAAGTAATAAACTTGAGATAATGAAAATATTCATGAAAATTCTTTAATAAATAAGAATTGGATGTTGGGGTGGTTGTAAACTTAAGTATATTTGAGATGATACTAAATAAAAAAAAAGGGAGTGGATGTAATGCAATGAATAGAATTTGGCATTTTATAGATAGAAGAAAATAAATTGGTAAGGAATGAATAGAAATAGATAAAAATAAATAATGAATGAAAAAGAGAAATCAAAGACCTAATGTATGAATGAATTAATAATGATAAACTAAATTTGTGTGAAATTGTTGTTGTGTGTTTTGGGTTTTTGGTTGGTAAGGACACTGTAAAATTGTTTGGATGAATAAATAATCTATTTTTGTTTCATCTAAGACTGTTGAGTAAAGGATGCACTTGATAGTTTATTTTTCATTCTGTACAATTTAAAGTGTCTAAACCTAAACAACTATTTGTTGTGTTTGATATGAATGAATGATTGTTTTACGGTCGTATGCCTTGTTGTAAGTGTTTGATGTTGTATTGATTTTTGCTTATTGATGGTTGTTAGCATTGAATTGGATGTTGTGGTTGAAACCATTTTTAATATTTCATTTTATATAATCGTAACTTTAATTGGATTATATAAGTGAAGTGCAGGTTATGGAAGCAATTGTTACTGCAGTTGGTTCCGTAATATAAGCGTAAATTGCCCGACCAATAGGTACGTTTTCGGATTACGTTTTTGTAACATCCCAAAATTTTCAATTAAAATAAATAATATATTTAAACTCTTGGGGTTTAATTTGAGAATAAATTGAAAAAAAAGAAAATCTAAAGCAAATAAAATAAGTGAAATATGAGGTAAATTCCAAATTATTTTGGGTTTAAAATATTGAGGTAATAAATGTTTTTAAAGGTCATTTAGATTTAAAATCTTATACGTATGAACATTTCATACATTAGTAAAAATTTAATACACATTGGAATTTAAATTTAAAATTGTTAAAAGATAAGTGTTTATATTTCAAGTTTAAAATCTAAGTTGACTTTAAATTTGGAATAAACATTTTAAAATTAAGTAGCATTTAAAATCATTGAGGAATAAGTATATAATGGTCAAAACAACCTTTCTTTTGACATTGTACATATGCATATATATACCGATGAATAAATATATACATGTATTGGTTTATAAAAGTATATGTAATATAGAAAATAAAATTTATAAAGATTTCTTTGCTTTGAAAACAACAAAGGCTGAAACATACATTCACAATAAAGTTGGATGATTAACAAAATCTAGTGCTTAAGATATTTCCTTACAAATGGCACAAACCATCAACTCTTTAATAAAATATTCAAATAAAAAATTTCAGGAAACTCTTCACCTTCTAAAATTCGAATTTTTAAATCCCCTAACACCTGATACTCAATAATCAAAAGATCTTTGCAATCTTTACTTCAACATTCAAAGAGAAAAAAAAAAGTTCAGAAGAAAAAGAAACTGTCTTCTTCAATTCAAAGAAAAATCTGAAGTATTTACTTAAGCATCAAAGTGTAGTATTAGACATTCAGGTTAGTTTTGATCTAACTTTATAGTTTATAAAAATTATGATTTTTTTTAAATCAAGTTTTAACACAAGCAAAGTTAAGCTGCAGATTTGAATTAAAACAAGGTTCCAGGTTTCAAGACAGTGCAGTAGTTTTTCTGGGAATAAATTTAAAAGGCAAGTAACTTTTCTTTTTAAAGTTTGAATTTGAAGTTATAATCTATAATGAAGCAAAAAATCAATACAATGACATCCAATTATTTGCAGGAGGGATCAAGAATTAAAGGCTGTTTTGTTTTCTAAGTTTCTGTTTTCAAAACTGCAGAGAAAAGAAAGCTTCTCTGTTAATTCAAGCTGTAAGTAATCTGGAAAAAAATTTGTTATTTTTAATGATTAAGATGAATAAAAATAACATGGGATTAATACAACCATATCTAATTGTATTGCAGGAAAATCAAGGTTTAATTTTTCTTTTTTTTTTGGTTTCAAGTTTCAGAAAAAAAAAGAAAGAATAATCTTCTCTGCTATAAATCTAAAAGGTAAGTGTAATGAAACCCCTGTCATTGATAATTTGAATGCATAAATACAACTAGAAATAATCATAGATTTGTACACATCAATTTCAGATCTAAAACCCCCAGAGAATTTAAGTAGAAAAGAAGAGAAGTTGCAGGCCTCACCTCTGTTTGAAAACTGTCTGTAATCTCTGGAAAAACAAGTGAGTAAACCCTGTTTTTCTTTATCATGATTGCTATGTGTATGTTTTGGGTGATATAGGAAACTTAAATCTCGTTTGCATGCAAGAAAATTTGAATGTATGATTGAATGCTTGGTTTATCATGATGACTGTACAAAATAGTAGTCACCGTTTAGTTCCCTCTGTTTCTATTTGACCTGTGTGATGAACTCTGGTTACCCATTCATGATGTTCCAGTTATCAAGTTGGGGTTTTTTTGTTTAAACTTACATCATGTCCCAGTAATAGATCAAAATCAAGTCTTTGTAATTGTTTTTACTGGAAAACAGAATCATTTTTTTAGTATCAGCTTCTACAAAGTAAACTATACCAAGGTTTTAAGTCTCTCTCTCCCTCTCTACTTCTGGAAATGATTTTTTTTAACAAGCTAAAAATAAAAATAAAATTATGGTTTAACTCTATACTGTGTGTCAGCAATAAATTAAAGCATATAGCTTTCTGTTTATGTAACTCTTTCTTCCTGGAAACTGTAAACTCAATTTCATGTAGCTTTCTGTTTACAAGAATAAAGCATATCAAAATCAAACCCAAATTTTCTCTTCTTTATTATTCCTTCTGGAATAGATTTATAACAAGTTGAAAATTTTGTGTTTGAGCTTGCACCATACTTCAGAAAACTAATTAAAACAGGTTGTAGTCTTACTGGAAACTTTGGAAGAAGAAAAAAAAAATCTGTGTCAAGCTTAAACTCTGGTTACAGAAAGAAACACATCCAAATACAATATTCTCTTTCTCTTTTTGCTCCTGAAACATGTTGGAAATTTAGATAAATGATTGTTTAAACTTGTATTTCATCTAAACAGTTAATTTAAGCCAATAAAAACAGGTTTTAACTTCACTGGAAAATGTAAATACAGTCACAACCCAAAACAGGTGAAAATTTGAACCTCATGGATTTGAATTTCAGTAACACCCTTCGCATCACCATCAAGAATAATGATTTTTGAAACAAAAATCAAATTTTTTTCATTGCATATTGCTTGGGAAAATGGGAGTTGATCGGAAAATAAAGTTTTACCAAAATCTGATGATCTAGGGAGTTATAGGCCTTGAATTCGCAGTCGTAGATGGTTGAGGGTTTGTGATCACCAGAAAAATGCAGTTTGATTTTTTTAAAAACCAGATTTTGAATTCAAGTTCGTTTTAGGGTTTAAGACCCATTTTCTGTTCACGGTCGAAATGGAGCTACCGCACCACCCACAAGCGATCGGGATGCGTGTCAGGGGGTCAGATGGAAGAGTCGCGCGACCCAGGAGCTTCGATTTAAATATCACGGCCTCTGATGGCCAGGGAGGGTGGCGCGCGACCGTTTTCTTTTTGGCGTGACTGATGCTTTTTTGGGTTCTGTTGGTCGATTTGGAATTTCGAAATAAATTCGAGGTCAGGGTGTTCAAATCGATGTAGGGGGTGGACGTTGACGTGATGGTGGCCGCAGCATCGTCCAACAGCGGCGAGGATAGCCGTGCACGTGCACGTGGTTGTTGGGTGTGTCAGCGTGAGGCGTTGGGGAGGACAGTGGTGACTCGAAGCACAACACGGGTAAGTCGAGTGAAACTCGAAGAGGGACTCGGGGCGTTTAGCGTGGTCACGGGTAAATTTTAAAACAGAAAAAAAATGGCACGGGTCATTTTCGGGAAAACCCGAAGTGAAAGGGGAATTTTCTCGGGGCAAACCCGAAGCAGGTCTCGGGGGGGATCGAATTTGAAGCAGCAATCAGTTTGTTTTTTTTCCAAACTCAAGTAAATTTATGTTCTGGGTAAATTTAATGATGATGATAAGTAGCATATGAAACAAATGGCATTTCAAAATTTATAAGAGTTGTTTTTAAAGTTTAATTTAACAAATTTTTAAAGTAAAATAAATGTTTAATTGCTAATTTAAAAAAACCAAATTGATTTATAAAAATGAAGAATAATTAACCCTTGAGGCTTGCAATGATCTTACATTCTAAAAATAAAAAAATTAAAGAATAAGGAATTTATAAAATATGATTAAAACTTAATTAATAAAAAATAATTAAGAACTCATAAGTTTAAAGTAATAAATCAAATAATAATTAACTAATTAAGCCAATTAAACTAATTTATAATTAAGTAAAATTCAACATTGATTTAAAATAATTAGTAAAGACATTTATATGGCAAATTCACTTTAATCACAGTAACTTGAATCAACGATGATTGACCATCATCAAATACTCTATACTGTATTGACATTTTTGTTGTGATGCTGTGATTGCTTTGTGATGGACTGTGATTTATGATTTGTTCCTATATGTTTGTGAAACCCCTTTTGCCCATAAAACGGCATTCAAACTTCGATGCGACAGGGAGTCGGATTTCAGTTTGTTATCCGAAACCCACATCGAACCCTGGATGTGAACCTTTGAGATTGATACACCCACATGTTTTAAATTTGAGCGCTCACTATTCGGATTAGCCGGGAAAGGACCTTTGTGTCATATAACTCATTCCGAATAGTGATTCGACGAATGGATTGCATTTGAAGACTGGCGGTGAAGACCAGGTGTCTTCGAAAACGCTAGGATAACCTATCGATTGTCTCTGCACCGAGTTGCTCCGGTATAGGGATTCCCTAAGTGATGGGAAGCCCGATCGGGATTGTGGACGCCGGGATTTGCAAGGGCTTCTTCCTTTATTGGACGAAGTGCCTTCAGTTCTGTTCGAACCCAGAACAGACTTGTATGGTCGTGTGTGTGACACTACGCTTTGAGATACAAAGCCGATTTCTTTCAAATACATATCTGTTGGTGGCGGGGAATTTATTCTCTTAGCTTAACACCCTTCTCTGAGACATACGAGCTCAGAGGTTATGTAGTTGAAGGTTATCAGCGATATACTCCCATTTTGGTAGTGTGGCACGCTAAGTGCTGCTGTATAGTGATGATCATTTGTTGATCAATTGTGATCAAAGCATGGCTTTCGTGTAAAGCATAGCTTTGTGGACGAGACCTCATCGGACCTCACACCCCGGAAATGGTCGAAACAGGAAAGATGCGGCAATGTTATGAGGGTCGCGCACTTTAGGGTATGACATTTCCTTCTGGAAAAAGGTAGTGTCATGGTATGGAGCCCAGATACTTTCCTATGTGGTTGCTTCAATCTCATTATTCTGTGTGATTGTTGCTTTGTGATGGAGGGCCCTCGGATAAAGGTCCCAAAGGACCGGGGAGTGGCATATTCGAGTAGTAGTTACCTAGTTACAGAGGTAACCCGGCCTTGTGTTGGCAGAGAGCCGGGTAGGTTCTCAGGACGTCCCGCCAGAGGCGTACCCATGTGGCATAGGAAGTTCCTTAGCCTGACCATTTGTTGGAAATCCAATTCCCAATACGAACCCCGTACGGTTTTAGTTGTATTACCTTCCATTTACTTATGTTGGTCACCACTGTTTAGATGGTAGCTATAGTAGGCATAGTTCGGAATGTCTATGCCGGCTAGGATTGATACTTTCGAAATGGCTTTCTACACTATCCACTAGTAATAATATCAAAGAATTTTCCCGTATCAAGCATATTTGACTATCATAAGAAGAAATCTCCTCCAATTCTGCGATTGCATTGTGTGTGTGGCGGGAGGTCTTATGGTAGTTTCATTTTCCAAAAGCATGTGGGTTTTTTTTTTGTATAAATCTGTTTTATTTAAAAGCAATTATCTTTGTTTACTCATACCAGTCCCATGACTGACCCGGAGTTTATTGTTTCCTTTCTAAACTCTGGCTGCCCACCATTTCTACACGGGCAGCCTAGTAGCAGGTTTCCTGTATTTGGCTCTAGCTACATCTTGGAGTATTTTGGTTTGGAGATTTTTGGTTTTTGGAAGCTCATACCTTAGAGACATTTTGGAAGCTTTTGGATCTCGAGGTGCTTAGTTTGGCGTTCACTATCATTCTCTATCCTTTCAAAGACTTTGGCATATGATATGTAGTTGTTCTATTATGTCATTCTATTTGGAGATGTTATTCATGTATTATGTACTCTGATGTTGCAACAGATATTATTATTATGTTGTATCTGTGATATGATGCATGATTTTCATTTTATTCCCGCTGTTACATATTCATCTAATGTTGTTATAAGCTCCATCCGACTGGAGTTCGATGTTTGAATCATTGACAGTCGAGTACAAGTGAGGTATTTGATGTCAATTTTTGAACGTTGAATTTCGGGTCGTGACAAGTTGGTATCAGAGCTAAAGGTTGAGTAAGAACTTTAGTTACGGAGCATAACACATTAGATGGCTCATTAGAGATAGGGTGAAGTATACCCTAGAATGAGTATAATCGATCAACACCTCAAATTTTTCTTTGTCTATTTCCTTTAATTGCCAATATTTCTTAAGATATCTCGTCCAAATATCTAAGCCACTTTTTCTTACTAATTACAGACAGTAGGGATGAGTGGACGAAGAGGCAGAGTTAGGGGGCGAGGAAATGCCACAACACCTAGCCAAGTTCCCCTACCACCGAGGCAGCTTTACCTATTCAGAATCAGCCGAATCTGGCTGACTTATATAAGAACTTCTCAAGGCTTGGGGGTAAGCCATTCACCGGCAAAGAGACGATTATTGAGGCCCAGGCATGGATTAGATCTTGTGAGAAAATCTTTAAGGGGCTTAAGCTGCAGGATGATCAGATGCGTCTCATAGCTACTTGGCAACTTCAAGGTGAAGCCTTAGCTTGGTGGGAGACCGTCACTATTGATGAGCCTGAGGACGAATTCGCTTGGGGCAGATTCAAAGAAGTATTTGAGAAGCGCTACATGCCATCAGCCGGGATTTCTCGTATGTACCAGGAATTCATGGACTTAAAGCAAGGAAGTCTATCATTAGAGGAGTATCTCAACAAATTCAATGAATTGTCTCGCTTTGGTCCAGAATTAGTGAACACACCTTTGAAGAAGAATGAGAGATTCATTCATGGGATGAATAAAAAGTTCCACGAAAGGATGACTGGCCACGTCAAAGAATCCTTCTCGGATTTGGTTGATATGGGATACCGTTATGCTACACTAGACATGCAAGAAGCACCAAGGGAGAAAGGGAACTCAAGCAATCCGAATTGGAAGAAGAGAAAATTTGGAGGCAAGAAACCTTGGCACGACAAGGAGAAAAAGAAAGGCAATCAAGGGAGCACTACGGAGAATGTCACTTTCTATAATTGCTTGGAGAAGGGCCACTATTCTAACAGCTGCAAGAAGCCAAAGAGAGATCAATGTGCTCAAGCAAAGCCCAGAAAGTGCTATTATTGTCATAAGGTGGGACATGAAGTAAAAGACTGTCCAACTATGTAGCAAGCCCAGACAGCTAAAGTATACTCAGTCAAAGACAAGCCTACATCTTCCAAATCAGAAAAGGGAAAGGGAGTTCTGGAAGGTAATCTTACCATTTATGATAGCATTGTTAGAGTTCTTTTTGATACTGGCGCTACACACAATTTTATCTCTCAACAAGCTATTAATAAATTGAATATTGAACCTGATTTTGTTGATGAGCCTATATGTGTAAGGAATCCAGTCGGAGGTCCCGCAAACCTCTGTCTTCGATGTAGAGATGTTCCTATCTCATATTCTTGCCATCAATTCCCTATTAGTCCTTTTGTTCTAGACTTCAACGAGTTTGAAGTCTTACTCGGAATGGATTGGCTAGCAAAATATGAAGCCAAATTGGATTGCAATAATCGGTTGATTTTAATCAAAACCGAATTTGGGGATTTTATCGAAATTTCTTGTCAGGACCCTAGTCCTAAAAGGGAAGGGTTGATGTATAATTTGGGTTATCCTGAACCCAGCTTGGAGTCCATTCTTATTGTTAGAGATTTTCCAGATGTATTTGAAGAAGTGAAATCTCTACCTCCTCACCAAGAAATAGAATTCAGAATCGACCTTGTGCCTAATGCTCGTCCCGTCGTTCATCCAAGTCGCAGGATGGCACCTAGAGAAAGGGTTGAATTAGTCGAGCAAACTAGAGATTTACTAGAAAAAGGGTTAATTAATTCGACCCAGTGTTTCTGAATGGGGCTCAGCCGTCGTATTTGTTGCTAAGTCTGACGGATCTTTTAGGTTGTGCGTGGATTACCGCGATCTCAATAAGCAGATTCTCAAGAATAAATTCCCACTGCCCAGGATTGATGATTTATTTGATCAGTTGCACGGCGCTTGTTTCTTTTCGAAGATGGATCTAGCCCAAGGATTCCATCAATTAAGAATCGCCGAAGACTGTATTCATTTGACAGCTTTTAGGGGACCCAATATGTTCTATGAATGGTTCGTCATGCCTTTTGGGATAACCAATGCCCCAGCATACTTTGTGGACCTTATGACTCGTGTGTTTCGGGATGTATTGAATAAATTTGTGCTCGTATTCATTGACGATATTTTGGTCTATTCGAAGACCGAAGAGGAGCATGCCGAACACCTTAAAATTATCTTGGAAATATTGAGGAGAAACATTCTATATGCTAAATTTTCTAAATGCCACTTTTGGGTCAAAGAAGTCAAATTTCTTGGCCATATTGTTAATGAAGAAGGGATTTCTGTTGATCCTAGCAAAATTTCCGTCATTCTTGATTGGAGAAGACCTACTACCCCAAAGGAAGTTCGAAGCTTTTTGGGCCTAGCAGGTTATTATCGGAAGTTTGTGCAGGACTTTTCGAAGTTAGCTAGTCCTTTGACCAAGCTAACAATGAAGAATGCAAAGTTTATTTGGACTCCAAAATGTGAAGAAGCTTTTGAGGAATTGAAGAAGAGATTAACCACCGCTCCTATTCTCGCTATTATCAACGGGAACCAGGGATTATCTGTTTATACCGATGCTTGTGGTGAAGGCTTGGGTGCAGTATTGATGCAAAACGGGAAGGTGATTGCCTACGCGAGTAGACAATTACGTCCTCATGAAAGAAATTATCCGGCCCATGATTTGGAGCTTCTAGCTGTTATCTTCGCTTTAAAAATATGGCGACATTATCTTTTGGGTTTAAATTCGAACTATTCACCGACCATAAATCCTTGAAATATCTCTTCACCCAGAAAGATCTGAATTTGCGACAACAACGTTGGCTGGAATTTCTGGCATCCTATGACCTGGATATTCTATATACACCCGGAAAAGCCAATGTGGTTGCGGACGCCTTGAGTAGAAAGCATGTTATTCTTGCTCACCTTGTTATCGCTCCTACTCTTCTTAAGAGGATCGCGAGCAAGCAGTATGAAGATGAGTTTCTTCGGGGAATTTATAAAAGAATATGCCAAGGGGAGGACATTAGTTTTGAGATGGATAGTAGAGGAGTTATAAGGCTGAAAGGAAGAATATGTGTTCCAGACTTCCCTGATCTGAAACGTGAAGTTCTAGACGAATGTCACAAATCTAATCTTTGCATCCATCCAGGAGTTAACAAGATGTATAGAGATATCAAAAGAACTTTCTGGTGGAAGACGATGAAGAGGGATATATCTATTTATGTGAGTCGCTGTGCTACTTGCCAACAAGTCAAGAGCGGCCAAAAGAAGATAGCAGGTCTGCTTCAGCCTTTAGAGGTGCCCAAGTGGAAATGGGACCAAGTGTCGATGGATTTCATCGACGGTTTGCCTCGCACTCGAAAGGGTAATGAAGCGATTTGGGTCATTGTGGACCGTTTGACTAAGTCTGCCCACTTCTTGCCAGTAAAAGCTACCCGCACGGCTGCAAGTCTAGCTAATTTGTATGTGAAAGAAATTGTCCGTCTCCATGGCATTCCTAGTAGCATAGTGAGTGATCGTGACCCGATCTTCACTAGTAGATTTTGGGAGGCGTTTCAAGACGCATTGGGAACTAAGCTGCATTTCAGTACTGCTTATCACCCACAGTCTGATGGGCAGACAGAAAGGATCAATCGAATCTTGGAGGACCTACTGCGAGCTTGTATACTTGATTTTGGTGGTTCTTGGGAGGACCATTTGCATCTGGTCGAATTCTCTTATAACAACAGCTATCAGGCCAATATTGAGATGGCTCCTTTTGAGGCTTTATATGGCCGACCATGTCGATCACCGGCATGTTGGATTGAGGCAGGTGATAGACTCATTCTTGGGCCGGACATGATTAAAGAAGCCACCGAGAAAGTTGATTTTATTCGGAAGAAATTAAAGACAGCTCAGAGTCGTCAAAAGAGCTATTACGATCGTAAAAGACGGGATTTGGAATTCCAGGTTGGGGACTCTGTTTTTCTTAAAGTATCTCTTATGAGAGGTGTACTGAGATTTGGGAAGACCGGTAAACTAACACCACGATATATTGGTCCTTTTCCTATTCTGGAGAGGATTGGTTTTCTAGCCTACCGTGTGCAGTTGCCTAGCTGGTTATCGAGTGTGCATGATGTATTCCACATTTCTAGCCTTCGGAAGTATGTGCACGATCCGGACAGTATTATTAAAGAAGCTGCCCAACAAGATCTTGACATCACTCCCAATTTAACCATTAAAAGAGAACCGATAAAGATTGTGGATCGTGAGGAGAAGCAATTAAGGAATAAGGTTGTAAAGCTAGTAAAAGTTCAATGGAGTGGCGATCCAAAGAACTGCACTTGGGAAACTGAAGATAATATGCAGAAATCTTATCCTAAATGCAGAGTGGATATCTCGGCTAAGCCGGTAAGCCATTTCCTTATTCGTTTTGAATCGTATATTCTTTGTCTGTTTTTTCTCTCTTTCAATTTTGAGGACGAAATTTTCTTAAGGAGGGGGTATTTGTAACATTCCAAAATTTTCAATTAAAATAAATAATATATTTAAACTCTTGGGGTTTAATTTGAGAATAAATTGAAAAAAAAGAAAATCTAAAGCAAATAAAATAAGTGAAATATGAGGTAAATTCCAAATTATTTTGGGTTTAAAATATTGAGGTAATAAATGTTTTTAAAGGTCATTTAGATTTAAAATCTTATACGTATGAACATTTCATACATTAGTAAAAATTTAATACACATTGGAATTTAAATTTAAAATTGTTAAAAGATAAGTGTTTATATTTCAAGTTTAAAATCTAAGTTGACTTTAAATTTGGAATAAACATTTTAAAATTAAGTAGCATTTAAAATCATTGAGGAATAAGTATATAATGGTCAAAAGAACCTTTCTTTTGACATTGTACATATGCATATATATACCAATGAATAAATATATACATGTATTGGTTTATAAAAGTATATGTAATATAGAAAATAAAATTTATAAAGATTTCTTTGCTTTGAAAACAACAAAGGATGAAACATCCATTCACAATAAAGTTGGATGATTAACAAAATCTAGTGCTTAAGATATTTCCTTACAAATGGCACAAACCATCAACTCTTTAATAAAATATTCAAATAAAAAATTTCAGGAAACTCTTCACCTTCTAAAATTCGAATTTTTAAATCGCCTAACACCTGATACTCAGTAATCAAAAGATCTTTGCAATCTTTACTTCAACATTCAAAGAGAAAAAAAAAGTTCAGAAGAAAAAAAGAAACTGTCTTCTTCAATTCAAAGAAAAATCTGAAGTGTTTACTTAAGCATCAAAGTGTAGTATTAGACATTCAGGTAAGTTTTGTTCTAACTTTATAGTTTATAAAAATTATGATTTTTTTTAAATCAAGTTTTAACACAAGCAAAGTTAAACTGCAGATTTGAATTAAAACAAGGTTCCAGGTTTCAAGACAGTGCAGTTGTTTTTCTAGGAATAAATTTAAAAGGCAAGTAACTTTTCTTTTTAAAGTTTTAATTTGAAGTTATAATCTATAATGAATCAAAAAATCAATACAATGACATCCAATTATTTGCATGAGGGATCAAGAATTAAAGGCTGTTTTGTTTTCTAAGTTTCTGTTTTCAAAACTGCAGAGAAAAGAAAGCTTCTCCGTTAATTCAAGCTGTAAGTAATCTGGAAATTTTTTTGTTATTTTTAATGATTAAGATGAATAAAAATAACATGGTATTAATACAACCATATCTAATTGTATTGCAGGAAAATCAAGGTTTAATTTTTCTTTTTTTTTTGGTTTCAAGTTTCAGAAAAATAAAGAAAGAATAATCTTCTCTGCTATAAATCTAAAAGTTAAGTGTAATGAAACCCCTGTCATTGATAATTTGAATGCATAAATACAACTAAAAATAATCATAGATTTGTACACATCAATTTCAGATCTAAAACCCCAAGAGAATTTAAGTAGAAAAGAAGAGAAGTTGCAGGCCTCACCTCTGTTTGAAAACTGTCTGTAATCTCTGGAAAAACAAGTGAGTAAACCCTGTTTTTCTTTATCATGATTGCTATGTGTATGTTTTGGGTGATATAGGAAACTTAAATCTCGTTTGCATGCAAGAAAATTTGAATGTATGATTGAATGCTTGGTTTATCATGATGACTGTACAAAATATTAGTCACTGTTTAGTTCCCTCTGTTTCTATTTGACCTGTGTGATGAACTCTGGTTACCCATTCATGATGTTCCAGTTATCAAGTTGGGGTCTTTTTGTTTAAACTTACATCACGTCCCAGTAATAGATCAAAAACAAGTCTTTTTGTTTTTACTGGAAAACAGATTCATTTTTTTAGTATCAGCTTCTATAAAGTAAACTATACCAAGGTTTTAAGTCTCTCTCTCCCTCTCTACTTCTGGAAATGATTTTTTTTAACAAGCTAAAAATAAAAATAAAATTATGGTTTAACTCTATACTGTGTGTCAGCAATAAATTAAAGCATATAGCTTTCTGTTTATGTAACTCTTTCTTCCTGGAAACTGTAAACTCAATTTCATGTAGCTTTCTGTTTACAAGAATAAAGCATATCAAAATCAAACCCAATTTTTCTCTTCTTTATTATTCCTTCTGGAATAGATTTATAACAAGTTGAAAATTTTGTGTTTGAGCTTGCACCATACTTCAGAAAACTAATTAAAACAGGTTGTAGTCTTACTGGAAACTTTGGAAGAAGAAAAAAAAAAGAAATCTGTGTCAAACTTAAACTCTGGTTACAGGATGAAACACATCCAAATACAATATTCTCTTTCTCTTTTTGCTCCTGAAACATGTTGGAAATTTAGATAAATGATTGTTTAAACTTGTATTTCATCTAAACAGTTAATTTAAGCCAATAAAAACAGGTTTAAACTTCACTGGAAAATGTAAATACAGTCACAACCCAAAACAAGTGAAAATTTGAACCTCATGGATTTGAATTTCAGTAACACCCTTCGCATCACCATCAAGAATAATGATTTTTGAAACAAAAATCAAATTTTTTCATTGCATATTGCTTGGGAAAATGGGAGTTGATCGAAAAATAAAGTTTTACCAAAATCTGATGATCTAGGGAGTTATAGGCCTTGAATTCGCAGTCGTAGATGGTTTGAGGATTTGTGATCACCAGAAAAATGCAGTTTGATTTTTTAAAAAACCAGATTTTGAATTCATGTTCGTTTTAGGGTTTAAGAACCATTTTCTGTTCACGGTCGAAATGGAGCTGCCGCACCACCCACAAGCGATCGGGATGCGTGTCAGGGGGTCAGATGGAAGAGTCGCACGACGTAGGAGCTTCGATTTAAATATCACGGCCTCTGATGGCCAGGGAGGGTGGCGTGCGACCGTTTTCTTTTTGGCGTGACTGATGCTTTTTTGGGTTCTGTTGGTCGATTTGGAATTTCGAAATAAATTCGAGGTCAGGGTGTTCAAATCGATGTAGGGGGTGGACGTTGACGTGATGGTGGCCGCAGCATCGTCCAACAACGGCGAGAATAGTCGTGCACGTGCACGTGGTTGTTTGGTGTGTCAGCGTGAGGCGTTGGGGAGGACGAGTGGTGACTCGAAGCACAACACGGGTAAGTCGAGTGAAAACTCGAAGAGGGACTCGGAGCGTTTAGCGTGGTCACGGGTAAATTTTAAAATAGAAAAAAAAATGGCACGGGTCATTTTGGGGAAAACCCGAAGTGAAAGGGGAATTTTCTCGGGGAAAACCCGAAGCAGGTCTCGGGGGGGATCGAATTTGAAGCAGCAATCAGTTTGTTTTTTTTTCCAAACTCAAGTAAATTTATGTTCTGGGTAAATTTAATGATGATGATAAGTAGCATATGAAACAAATGGCATTTCAAAATTTATAATTTTATAAGAGTTGTTTTTAAAGTTTAATTTAACAAATTTTTAAAAGTAAAATAAATGTTCAAATGCTAATTTAAAAAACCAAATTGATTTATAAAAATGAAGAATAATTAACCCTTGAGGCTTGCAATGATCTTACAATCTAAAAATAAAAAAAAATTAAAGAATAGGGAATTTATAAAATATGATTAAAACTTAATTAATAATAAAAAAATTAAGAACTCATAAGTTTAAAGTAATAAATCAAATAATAATTAACTAACTAAGCCAATTAAACTAATTTATAATTAAGTAAAATTCAACATTGATTTAAAATAATTAGTAAAGACATTTATATGGCAAATTCACTTTAATCACAGTAACTTGAATCAACGATGATTGACCATCATCAAATACTCTATACTGTATTGACATTTTTGTTGTGATGCTGTGATTGCTTCGTGATGGACTGTGATTTATGATTTGTTCCTATATGTTTGTGAAACCCCTTTTGCCCGTAAAACGGCATTCAAACTTCGATGCGACAAGGAATCGGATTTCAGTTTGTTATCCGAAACCCACATCGAACCCTGAATGTGAACCTTTGAGATTGATACACCCACATGTTTTAAATTTGAGCGCTCACTATTCGGATTAGCCGGGAAAGGACCTTTGTGTCATATAACCCATTCCGAATAGTGATTCGACGAATGGATTGCATTTGAAGATCGACGGTGAAGACCGGGTGTCTTCGAAAACGATAGGATAACCTATCGATTGTCTCTGCACCGAGTTGCTCCGGTATAGGGATTCCCTAAGTGATGGAAAGTCCGATCGGGATTGTGGACGCCCGGATTTGCAAGGGCTTCTTCCTTTATTGGACGAAGTGCCTTCGGTTCTGTTCGAACCCGGAACAGACTTGTATGGTCGTGTGTCTGACACTACGCTTTGAGATATAAAGCCGATTTCTTTCAAATACATATCTGTTGGTGGCGGAGAATTTATTCTCTTAGCTTAACACCCTTCTCTGAGACGTATGAGCTCAGAGGTTATGTAGTTGAAGGTTATCAGCGATATACTCCCATTTTGGTAGTGTGGCACGCTAAGTGCTGCTGTATAGTGATGATCATTTGTTGATCAATTGTGATCAAAGCATGGCTTTCGTGTAAAGCGTAGCTTTGTGGAAGACACCTCATCAGACCTCACACCCCGGAAATGGTCGAAACAGGAAAGATGTGGCAAGGTTATGAGGGTCGCGCCCTTTAGGGTATGTCATTTCCTTCTGGAAAAAGGTAGTGTCATGGTATGGAGCCCAGATACTTTCCTATATGGTTGCTTCAATCTCATTATTCTGTGTGGTTGTTGCTTTGTGATGGAGGGCCCTCGGATAAAGGTCCCAAAGGACCGGGGAGTGACATACTCGAGTAGTAGTTACCTAGTTACAGAGGTAACCCGGCCTTGTGTTGGCAGAGAGCCGGGTAGGTTCTCGGGACGTCCCGCCAGAGGCGTACCCATGTGGCATAGGAAGTTCCTTAGCCTGACCATTTGTTGGAAATCCAATTCCCAATACGAACCCTGTACGGTTTTAGTTTTATTACCTTCCATTTACTTATGGTGGTCACCACTGTTTAGATGATAGCTATAGTAGGCATAGTTCGAAATGTCTATGCCGGCTAGGATTGATATTCTACTTTCGAAATGGCTTTCTACACTATCCACTAGTAATAATATCAAAGAATTTTCCCGTATCAAGCATATTTGATTATCATAAGAAGAAATCTCCTCCAATTCTGCGATTGCATTGTGTGCGTGGCGGGAGGTCTTATGGTAGTTTCATTTTCCAAAAGCATGTGGGTTTTTTTTTGTATAAATCTATTTTATTTAAAAGCAATTATCTTTGTTTACTCATACCAATCCCATGACTGACCCGGAGTTTATTGTTTCCTTTCTAAACTTTGGGTGCCCACCATTTCTACACGGGCAGCCTAGTAGCAGGTTTCCCGTATTTGGCTCTAGCTACATCTTGGAGTATTTTGGTTTGGAGATTTTTGGTTTTTGGAAGCTCATACCTTAGAGACATTTTGGAAGCTTTTGGATCTCGAGGTGCTTAGTTTGGCGTTCACTATCATTCTCTATCCTTTCAAAGACTTTGGCATATGATATGTAGTTGTTCTATTATGTCATTTTATTTGGAGATGTTATTCATGTATTATGTACTCTGATGTTGTTACAGATATTATTATTATTATGTTGTATCTGTGATATGATGCATGATTTTCATTTTATTCCCGCTGTTATATATTCGTCTAATGTTGTTATAAGCTCCATCCGACTGGAGTTCGATGTTTGAATCATTGACAGTCGAGTACAAGTGAGGTATTTGATGTCAATTTTCGAACGTCGAATTTCGGGTCGTGACAGTTTTATAGCGCTATTATATTATTTTCCCGTGTTGGGATATATTTTATTTTGGAAAATATGTTATATATTGTTATTTTTATATTATAATTTCTCCCAAGCCTCTCCATACAAAGGAGACTCTGTCAAAATTTTCCGTAAAAAATAAAATTTTGGACTTAGAATTTTTTTGAAATAATTTCCAAACTTTAATAATTTAAGTATAAAAAGATTTAATGGTTATAAATTGATATATTTTATTTAAAGTAATTAATTTTTGTAAACTTATTGTTTATAAAAATTTAATATTTTAAAATAAGATATATTGATTTCTTAGTTCTTCTTTTCCCTTCTTTTCCTTTTCGGGGACGAAAAGTTTTGAGTGGGGGAGAGTGTAACGATCCTTAAATTTCGAAAATTAAATTTGTTAATTAAATAGGATTTTGTAATTAAATTTTTGTAGAAACAATAAAGGTGATAAATTAGTATTTAAATGAACGCTAAATTAAAATATAGCAAGGGTAATTAAAACTTATTTATTAGTAAATTGAATAAAATTTCAATTTAATGAAATAGCGTAAGTATTATATATGGATATAATTGAATATGAAGAGTATAGGGTAGGCATTGAATTAGTTAATGTAAGAACACGTTGTTGCAGTAATTGATTGAAAATTAGGAAATGGGTTAATGCAATTAATGACTTGAATGAAATTCTAATTCAATAAAATAATTTAAATATTATGATTTGATTTTTAAATGGAATTTGAGACAACAAACGAAATTATTGGATTAAGGTATGAAATAGTAAGTTGGGTAATAAATTTCAAAGTTACATTTATTGATGTAATAATATGGGATAAACTGAAATTTGATAAAATTAATGTTAATAAGAAATATGATGGATGTTATACAGGAATGAACTCGAAGTAATGGAAGGTATTTGATGAAATTCTTTAATAAATGAGAACTTGTTGTTCTAGTATTATAAACTTAGGTATAATTGAGATTGTTTCCAATAAAATAAAATAAAGGAAAGTATAAATAACTGGGTATAAACTTAAGTAAACAATTGAGATGCTAAGAAATTGGATTAACCACAAATACTATAGATAAATGAATGATGATAAATGAGGTTATGCAATAATGAAGTGATAAACAAATATAATGCAATAAAAAGAAGAAACTGGCATGACATTTATATATGACAACAAATATTTGTGAGTAATAAATGAAAATATTTGAATTGAATCAATGAATAAAAGTAAAAGTGGTAAAAAGTAAATGTAAACTTTATGGATGAATCCTTATATGAATAGAAAGGGAAATGAAACAATAAAAGTTAATGATATCTATTATTACGTGTTACATATTTCTTTAGTTTCTTAAATAAAAACTGGAAATCTATTTGCGATCTAAGGAAATTAAATAGTACGTTAATTTGAAATTAAGTTAAAACAGGAGTTCATACAAAGGAAAGATGGATAATTGGATATAGTAGTGTAATGAAAGACAAACAAATCATTCCATTGAAATCTAGCATATAATAACTGTAATTATTGCAGCAATTGGAATTAAATGTTATACAAATAAAAAAAGAAGATGAAAATAGAATGGAATAAATTAGTGAATATTTGAAATTAATGTTAATTCCGCTCACAATATGACAATTGGTTGTAATATGAGAAACTTATGTGTAACAATTGGCTTGTAAACAAATATTATAAGTTACCTGTTTAAATATTTGAGGGATTAATAAATGTTACATTAATATGAAATGTACTACAATGTTAGGAGTTATCAAGTTAGAGTATAGTAAAGTAATGAAAGGTTGAACAAAGGCTACCCGGATTTTAGAGTAGTAATGAACATAATAAAAAGAATGATATACGTTTCTTTACTAGAAAAAAAATCATATGTTTATTTATTTGAAATGTTGGTAGCTGAAAAATTTATTACAGAAATAAGAAATTAATAACATTTGGTTTGTATACAATATTTCCGTATATACGTTAAATTAGTATAAAAAGGATTGAATTGTCTCATTCATTTTTACCTTAGAAATCAATGACAATTAATATGATTGGAATCTTTTTAAGTGGGAAGACGTTAATTGTAAACATATATTGAAATAAATTAATTCAGTTCATGTTTCAAAATTTAATGCTAGTTTACTACATATATGTTTATACCTAAATTCAAACTTATGTTTTAGATCAAAATTTAATGCTAGTTTATATTAAAATCTCATACGTTGTTAAATTAAATGTTAATAGGAGATGATAAAGGGGGTAAAATAGATTTACACTTGACTATTTCCTTTCCAATTAAACTTTATTAGATTTTTATTGCAACATAACTTACCTTTCCATCTTCACTTTTCTAATTAACTCTTAAATTTATTGCCTCCTTATGTGGATTATTTTCATACCTTTTATTTATGAATGTAAGTTATAAGTGGCGATAAAGATGTACATATATATTATACACCTGTTTATATTACCTTGTTTATGCCATCATATTTTTGAATGTATGTTAATGCATTCCTTGTAAAACATTCAATCGAAATGTTAACATGTTGTTAAATTTCCAATCTAATCACAAAGAGGGAGAAATGAATATTTCTCAATGTTGTATATTCTTTTAATTTATGACACAAATTTGTGCGGAGAATTTATTTTCATTTATTGTGTGTTAATTAAATCTTTAAAAGATGTTAATTTTGGTATGTTTAGGCTTAACCAAATTAATTAAGTAAACGATTGTTTTGAAATTTGAATTCTAAAAGTTTGTTTACGCTATAGAGTTAATCTATTCATTCCCTTTCTAATTAATAATTACCTCTTTTTAATACCTGCTACTTTTTAAAAAGGCTGTTCATATTTACTATATTTCAATACCAAGTTTTTTCATATTTACTTTATTTTTTTTATTTTTATTTTCATTCATTTCCAACTTCATTTTCCAAAATGTCATTTCATTTATTTCTAATCAATAGCAGCCTCTCTTTTCAAATTTCTTTGTCCCTAAACCTAACACTAACCTTATAAATACGATATGATGCAAATGAAACCCTAGCCTCCATTCTAATCTTCTTTTTTTTTTCTTTTTTTTTTCAAATCTCCTTATTATATCTCATTTTAATTCTTCCTTCCTCTTCAAAGATTCTTCTTCTCAAATTTTATTCTATTTCAAACTTTCGTCTTTCTTTTCAAATCTTGATCTTCTCTACAATTTTCAGTTCTTCTTATTTCAATCCTTTTCCTTTTCAATTCTTCTTTTTCAAATCTTTTCCAAACCTTTTAAAAATACATACATAAATACATATATATATTAATATAATAAGGAGGGAAATTAAAGTAAATTAAAAGAAAAATTATGGAACAAAGCTAGCAATCAAGAAGAAGACTAAGGAAACGTAGAGCGAAGCTATTGATTAGAAGTCTATTATTTTTAGATTCGTATAAAGGTGAGTGTTTTAACCCACTCACAATTTCTAAAATTTCTTATGTTTGTTAAATTGATTTATGATGTGTTTAGAAATTTATTTATAGCTGTTTGCATATATTTCATCATTATCTCAGTTGATTTGCATTCATATAATTTACTTGTTATTTAATTCATTTTTACATATAAACTGCCAGTTAAAATTTTAGTTAAATTTATTATTGCATATAAACTGCTAGTTAAATTTATTTATTATTACATATAAACTGCAGTTAAACAGTTATTTAATTCATTATTGAAAAATTAACTGTCAGCAATTAACTATTATTTATTGATGTGATTGTTTGAATTGGATGATAAATTGATGAATGTTTGATGATTGATATGATGGATGAATGGATGCTGTATTTATATTATATAAACTGCAAGTTATTATGCATTTTCATTTCATTCGGGATTGCGGTTTGAAATGATATACCACCGCATTTTTTATTTTTAAATTGCAGATTGAAATGATAAAAATCCGTATCACTTGACCATAGAAGAGAAAATTATATACAGACACCGCGGTATATATATAAAATTATTTTTGAAATGATTTTCTATGGTATTGAAAAGAATACGGTTTAATAAATATTAAATTTTGATATATATATATATATATAGTAAAAATTATTGAATTTAGCCATGTATAAATTTGTTTTGAATTTTAAAATTAGCTAAATAATGTAGTTGATTTCGTTTATATAATATGGTTAAGAATATATTTGAAATTCTATTGTATATAGAGTTTATAATAACTCAAATAAAAGAAAGGTTGAAGATAAATGTGAATATGATTTGAATTAATGTATCTAAGAATTTTCCTCGAAAAATTTGTTCTGAAATGTAAATAATTTAAGATTTAAAGGGTATGATCTTATAGCTTGATTTTTGAGTAGTGGATTTAAACGAATATCAAATTTATTTAAAGAATATTATCAAGTTAATTTAATTAAAAGAATATCCTATTATTGAAGTTTAAGAGTTCTGCCTGAATAATATTTGTTTAATAAGTAGATATTTCAAATTTAAATAATATGAATTGGATTTGAAATGTATTAAATTTTCAAAGAATCCATTTTGAAATAGTGGAATATTTAAAGGTTGAAGTATATTAACTATAAAGTTTTGAAATATAGAATATTCAAGCTTTGAAATATATGGGAATTAAAATGGTTTATTTGGAGGTTCAAATTGACATTGGGAATTTATTGTGAAATTTGAAGAAGCTGTTTATTTTATAAAGTAATATAGTATTTGAACCATTAAGTATTAAAAGTTATGTTTCAAAGCTATGGTTTCAAGGTATGTATATTTGAAAATATTATGACTTTGAGAAAGGGATATTTATAAAATAAAATGATATCATATTGATTTGGGTTTTAAAAATATAAATGATATCGTATTTATATGGTTTGAAAGAGATATTATATTCTAGTTTTAAAGTATAAATTATTTTAAAATAACCGCGGTGTTATATTAACGATTGGTTGTTAAAGAGACCGGGATCGGAAGTTGTCATACTCTCTGCCAACCCCGAAAACCACTTTAACAACTGTGTACGCGGTGGAGATTCCAGAATGAAGTAGGATGGTGGCGGCGTTTCCTTTAAGGTAAATACGTGGACCCAACTCCCGTGAGTTGGCATAAGGTGGCTAAAACAGGAGCGATTGACGGGTTAATTGAGGTGTAACACCTTTGATCGGACACATCCCTTCGATATTATACTCTGACTTTTGGATTGATTTGATGGCCACCTTTTATTTTTTTTTTATTTAGGGCGTCGCTCGAGGTGGGCGGTAGCTGCTGTTTGCACCAAAATTGGTCACAACACTCTTCGGGAGTCTTTGAAGAGATGATAATGAAGAATATAAGTTAAAAATGAGGATTATCTAACAAAAACTCCAAATAACAGTAAAGTAAATGCGTAGACAAGCAATTTATAGTGGTTCGGCGTGTTGCCTACGTCCACTGTGAAGTTTTTTGCAGTTTTATTGATTCTCTTTCAATGATTACAAGTTGTTACAACAATCAACAGCAAGTTACAACTGGAAATTCGAAGTTGACAACAAGAATATATTGTAGGATGATGGAGATCTCAATCCGGCAGAGTCTGGGCGCTTCAGGTTCAAAAGATCTCTTCTCTGTAGGCTCTGGGGCTCTATTTATAGGCGTATGAGGCTGAGACTTTGCTCAAATCTCGGAAGACTTTTTCTGGCACGTGAGTGGGCCCACGCGACCAAACTCAGAAAGTTTCGACTTGATCGGCGATCGATACGAAGTCATTTCGTGTCGATCAAGATGACGTCCAATTGAGCTAAAATTTGGTGGAGACATTCCTCAGCATGTACGCAAGCTCCTGTGAAAATTTCATGGCATTTAGACCAATGGATTGGGAGATATAGTCGATACGAAGTGAGGTTTTCCGATGGCTGTTTGGTTTGACTCGATCGTTTCGAATCGATGCCTTCGAACCGATCTCTTCATGTGGACCTGTGATGACGTGGCACGTACAATTTGCCTCGATCCGGTCTTCACTCCGAGTTGACCGCATCGACTCCATATATTTCGCCCCATTCGTATCGAGGGACGACACGTCATCCAATTTGTTGACTCGGTGGATTCGAATGATGCCCTACTCATGGATTCGAACTGCAACCGTGGATGGATACGAATCACTGATGGATACGAAGCAGGGTAACCTGATGGATACGAAGTGCTTTGACCAGATGGATTCGAAGAGAGGTTCCCATGATGGGTACGAAGCAGTGACCATTGCCTCAGTTGATGGATGCGAAATGCTCTATCTGCCGATGGATACGAAGTAGGGAGACGCCGATGGATTCGAATAAGGAAGTGCTGATCGATACGAGGCGCGGCTTTATGATGGGTACGAAGTCCATCGATACGAACTCGATGGATTCGAACACAGCCAGGTTCATCGATACGAACCAGTGCTCTTCGATGGATACGAAACCGTTGGACCCATGATCGATACAAAATTGATCGATACGAACTGGAGCATGATGATCGATACGAAACCAGAGCTTTTCCCTTAAATTTACATCCATCATAACTTGAGCATACGAACTCGTATTGACTTGAAATTTGGAATGATGGTTCTTATTATCTTTCTTGTCATGTCCTATCAATTATAGCCTGATCTGGGCTCAGACGAAATTCAGCGATATCCATAGTGAAGTAAAGTATAACCAATCTTTGAGACGAACTGCCCTTTGTTTTCGATTGATCTTTTGGTATCACGGCTTTGCCAAAAAGCGGGATAACATTTGCCTCCCAAAGTACGTCTTGTGGAAACATGACGTGCTTTGAAAAGCTGCAATTTCTCTCTGGACAATTATTGCTCTCTTTCGTTGAAAGTTGTACTTTGTATTGCTGTAACCTTGTGTTGATATAACTGATTGCTGTATAACAGTGATTGGGTGTTCGTTGTTGTAATCGTAACAAGATGAGTATTCGATCCCTGTGAATGTTTAAAATTGAATATTAGTCCGATATATATGCACATATGTTAATTTGACTTCCGTTAACGTTGTGTGTTCATGAGTCGTTGTCAGTTCAGTTTGTTATTGAATTTCGTATCGATTCTCTCCTGAACCGATTTGAAATTCGAGTTGAAACAATGCTTGATGGTTGCTTTTGACTATCCTCTTGTATCGATCCTCTCCTGAATCGATGTAAAAGGTTAAAAAGTAGTTTTTCGTATCGATGGGGGCCGAATTGATGGGTACGAAATGTTCATTCGCATCGATGGTCCCAAACTGCGGTTGACTCCGCTTCGCATCGATGATCTCTGAAGGATACGAAGTGATTGTTCGTATCGATGAGTTTCGATGGATACGAAATTGCTGTTCGTATCGATATGCAGTGGATGGAGTCGCGAACTTGTTGATGCGAACAAGGGCTTCGAGCCGATGGAGTTCACAATCTTCAGCCGTCCTTGCTGTGTGCTTCGTATCGATGGGTTTACTATCCATTTCAAATCGATAAAAATTCTAGGTTCGATGGATTCGAACAGGGCGTTCAATTCGATTCGCGGTTTGACCGGTTGCGACCGGTTAAGTGGACTGGGAGGCGAATCGACCCAGTTCCTTCTAGGCTTCATATAAATAGCTGGGACTTAGACATTTTTCACTTTTTTTACTTTTACGGCTGCCTTCTGCTTTCGTATCGATAGAGTGTCCAAGAGAAAGAACTGTTTTAGTCTTCGAATCGATTCAGTCCTTCAATCCTTCAAATTTAAACATTAAAATCAGGTAATTAATGGATAGAATCATGATCAGAACGATGAAACTCGAAATTTCAACCATCCTCCTTGCTTTTACGACCGGTTTCGATGAATTTGAGATTTGGACGAGTGAGATCAAGATTGGGGATGGAGCGTGGCGATGGAGTTGAGGCCTTTTTGGAGAAGGAGGAGTTGTGGAGGAGCGACTCTGCCTTTGTTTCGTGTCGATCCGTAATAGGAATTTTCGAATCTATCAAGATTATATGATTTCGTATCGATATCAATACGAGAGTGGCGATCGACGCGAAGCCAGTGTTCTCAGATCGATGCGAACTGGCGTGCCTTCGATCGATACAAAACGTATCGTTTCGAACTGGATCGATACGAAACGTATCGAGTCGAACCTGATCAATACGAAACATATCAAGTCGAACCTGATCGATACGAATGTATCGATTTGAACATGGTCGATGATATATCTCTGACTCGATACGAGTTTGAACTGCGGCGACCGATTCCAAGTTGAAATTAGACGAATTTAGAGAACTTTTGCGCATTAGAATACTTGACTCCGACGAGCTTCTGCCCTGCATGACTGAACTTGACCATAGAACTGCATATTGGACTACCTTTCGAAGCTCGCCGATGGAACCGTAACTTAACAAAAATATAACGAACTTTAACTTGGATCGACCGTTTGCGTCTGGATGGAATGGTTGTGACGGTCAGCGATGACGGTCATTTCCGGTCCAATTTTCAGAGTTTCCTCGTTCATGCATTTCAGCTTATTCTGTAGAATTTGCTCCAGTAATGCACAGCACTGCACGACACATTCATGCACTTTACACCGGGGAATGCAGGGGCTCTTTAGCATCTAACGATGATTTCTCATGAGTTAGCTAGTTATGGAAACTTCAAGTTCGCAGCCGCAAGAAACTCAAAGTTCAGGCCCTTCCGTGCTTGAAGTACCGGAGATTGAGAATGAAGTTATCGGTCCAGCTCCAGATGAGTTACCTGACGCATCTTTCATTAGTAACCCATCAGTCTCTGTTCCGTCCAACATTTCGGAAGACATGCTAGGAAAAATATGCTTAGGCATGGTTTGTCGATGGATGACGTATTACTACTTGGGCCGAATGGTAGACCATACAATCCACCGAAGGGATATACCGCATTCAATCGCCATGCGTGCGCAGCTGGGACACTCCCTCCGTTTAACCAATATATAAGAGAAGTATTGTCGTTTTTGGGGATCGCCGCATCTCAGCTACATCCGAACGGATATGCATCACTCAATAGCTTGTTCATTGCATTTATGGAATATCTCTATCGACCGCCACTCCCGATTGAGATCAGATACTTGTTTAACTTCAAGAGTCGGGCTGATAGTCCATCTTTCACATTCGTGGAGGCGGTAAGAAATTGCCAAGTGATCACGGGGGCTTGGACTAGATTGAGCTACTTCAGGACGGAATGGTTTTATGTTAGGTGCCCCCAAAGGTTCGCTCGGCGATGGCTATTTAGACGTGAGTATTGCTATTTTTTCGTGTAGTAGATAAAACTGATGTATTTGAAGTCGAACTCACATCTCTTTTCCTTTTTAGCCATAATTCAACGGCCCGATGGTGAACGTTTCAAGGAGATAGTTCGTGTTTTTCAAGAAATCCCAAGTGAAGAGAGGAATATTGAGTTGCTATTGACAGATAGGAATCTTAGGATTGATTGAACGAAGACAAAGTATAATGCTTGATGGTGTCTTAAGGACTGCCTCGAAAGAACGAGTTAAACGAGGAAAACCTAAAGTTGTCATAATCGAGGAGGCTGACTCTGAAAGAACCCACACCGACGAAGAACCATTGGGCGAATTTGCAGATGTAGCCCGGGATATCGGAGAGCAAAGAAAAGGCAAGGCAGCCATTGTTAAGCCATCCATCTAAAGAGGGAAGATGGAAATCGATTGTCACGGCCCGGCCCGCCTCCGGAATTAGAATCTCGGAGATGTCTCCCTTAAGAATTGAGAATCTTTATGAAGGGCTCGCCGATATTCCAATTCTGGACGTTGTGTCCTTGCAGCATGATGCCGGATTGGACGAACTTTCAGAAGCCTTAGTTTTAAGCGAGCCTCTGCCCACTAGTGCGATTGACACATCTGGTTAGTCGGGGGGTTACACCTACATTCACACTTCACGGCACTACACGATTTCTAAGTGTAATACGCTCACTGTGAGAGAGTACTAACTTCGTTTTATGCTTTTGCTTTGCAGATACCATGTCTGGTAGAAGTTCGATGATCGGCAGTCTTCGTAACAAACGCAAGTCTTCTTCATATTACGAATCATATAGGAGAGAAGGAGATAGAGAGTATGACCATAGGTGCTCGAGTCATGAGCGCTCTGACAGAGACAAAGATTATAGTCGTCGGTCTCGATCTCCCACGCCACCTCTTAGAGCTCCCGCACCACCTCCGGTTCATGTTTCAAGGCCTCAAGAAACTTCACAGCACAAGCCGTCTTTCCAATCATCGAGGTCTGATACTCATCATAGAACGGAGATCGCGGCCCCCCGGACAACAGAGCAAACATTGACGGAGCCTTCGGGGGAAGGAGCAGTCAGGCTTGCTCAGCTGAAGAAATATTTTCTTGAAATTTGCTTCGATGTTTTTGTCTTCCCTCCGCATCTAAAAAGGATACCATCGTCAGTTGCACCTATGATGCTTGGTTATCTCTCAGATGTATTCTTCCAGTATCGGGAATGGTCAAAAACCGCAAAGAAAGCGTCAAAGGTGGCCTTTGACTGAGCGGCCACGATTGAGAAGTTGGAGAACGAACTTGGTCAAAATGACCATATTATTCAGGCGCTCGGCAGTGAGGCCGAGTCCTCTCGAAAATCAGAGTAGAAAAGCTGATGAAGCTCAGGCAACAATGGATAGGATGAAGCGTGAGCATTATGCTACGGTGGAGGACATGGGCCACCGAAACACCATCGTAACTGCCGAGCGGGATGCGACCTTGAAAGAGATAAACGAGCTCAAGGCTAAAGTTTCAGAGATTATGAAGGAGAGGGACACCGCTAACGTTTCCACACAGGAAGCATGTGATCAGGCGGTGGAATTTCGGAGAGAAAGAGATGCGGCCTTGGAGAAGGTCCACGAGACGGAAGCCAAAGTTGATGGGAAAGTTCGTCAAGCAAAGATCAAGCTAGAGACAAATATAGAAGAATTTATAATTACTTATAATGCTAATGTGCTGAGGCACAGAAATTTGACGTGGCTTGACGATTATCCGACACACTTATTCAACGCCTGGAATTTATTAGTTGAAGAAGAGAAAACAGCATAGCCAGGCGAAGCCTTTGATGAGTTTGAGTTGGAGAACCGTATATCGACTGATGATGAGAAGAAGGTTCTCCACGATTTCATGATCTCTCATGCTAGAGAGAGACTGAATACCCAACACTTGGAAGTTGGTGAGAGGTCTGGCGTCGCGCACCCAGCTACAAGTTCAGAGATGATTACTTTATCTGGATCGGAGCCGACGCCTGCGACTGAGCCGCAGTTGGTCCCAGGCTATGACCCTGAGCAGCCACGCTCATCTCCCATAAGGCAGCATTCTTCTGAAGCTGTTCAGTCAGCCACGAGTCAAGTTGAGGAAGGTACTCTGCACAAATCTATTGTGTGTCTGAACTGAAGTATTTGTATTGAAGCGTGTTCTGACAACTTCTTTTCTTTCTTTTCCAGTGAACAAAGTTACACCGTCAGCGCCTCCTGCAGTCCAAGAGTCACATCAAGAACAGGAGGCCATTATTACTGAAGCGATCACCACGACGACAGCCGCGCCGACCGAGATGACACAGAGGGGTTCAATTACTTTCGACGAACAGATGATGAATGAACTCTTGAGCCAGCACAGTGACCCCTTTGTTGACATGCCATTTGTTCTTGGCGCGTTCCCATCCGTTTCTATTGAATCGTCACAGTCCACCGTTGCTTATCGTGAATCTCGTGCTGCTCGTGAGGCTGAGATATTGGCTCAAATTGACGCAGAGATGGAAGTGGCAGCACACGGCGGTAATTCTAAGTGTGTTACGGCGGCAGTTGGCCCCACTCCTCTTGCGGTGTTATCTTCTGGGGACATGCTTTTCGGAACCAGCGCGCCCATTCCTCCCCCGGTGGTAGACCCGACTCCTCCGACTCCTCCAGAAAAGAATATTCCTTTAAGTTCAAGCTCGGAGGAGTATATCGATATCATGACTTTGTCAGAAGAAGATCCGCCAAAGGGTACAGGGTCGAAGCGGAAGACTGTTAGTGGTTCCAGTGGTTCCGCGTTGAAGAGGAAACCGAAGAAGAAAAAATAGACGATCCCCTCTGGTGCATTTTTGGCAGTTAGGAGGCACTTTTATTTTTCTTTCATAGGCTATGTATAGATGCAGGCTTGGCCCCCTGCTAGTAGGAATTTTTTGGAATGACTTGTACATGAATCTTCACATATGGTTAGTTGAAATAAAGTTTAGTTTCTTTGTTTCAATTCTCATTTCTTTTGTGGTTAAGTATTTGCAGTATTTAGCTTTCAGTCCAGTGTACTTGTGGTGTTTTTACCATCAAGTAGAGTTCATTTTATTTGCCAAGTTTGAAAATCTTGGTCACATGCCGTGATTGATGAATGAGTTGAATTTTGGACATTGTATTGCTTTGGTTAGTGATTAACACTTAAGCTTTTTGCCTCCAGTTCCGGGGAACAGCATTTGTATTTCGGTGGTCGATCGCACCGATTGCAAATCTTGAGCACATGTCCACACTCCGGGGACTTTGGATAATCTATGATCGATAATCTGGTTTGCGCTCTGGGAATTTAAGAGTTATCGATGTTTGTAATACAGTTCGCACTTCCAGGAACTTTGACTTGGTATTTGTGCTCCAATTCTCACTCTGGGAATTTGGAGATAGCATGTATGTTTGGGTTCGCACTCCGGGAACCTGGTATTGACGTTTATACTTTAATTCATGCTCTGGGAATTTGGAGTCCGTTCACACTTTGGGAGCGATGGATTTGATGTTTATACTCCAATTCGCACTCTGGGAATTTGGAGTCCGTTCACACTTTGGAAACGATGGATTCGATGTTTATACTCCAATTCGCACTCTGGGAACTTGGAGTCCGTTCACACTCTGGGAACGATGGATTTGATGTTTATACTCCAATTCGCACTTTGGGAATTTGGAGTCCGTTCACACTCTGGGAACGATGGATTTGATGTTTATACTCCAATTCGCACTTGGGAATTTAGAGTCTGTTCACACTCTGAGAACGATGGATTAGATGTTTATACTCCAATTCGCACTCTGGGAACTTGGAGTTGGTTGTAGGACTGCCGTGTGTCGGTCCAATTCAGCCTTTGGTGTGATGGCTTGCCCCCGAGCTGAGGTTTCACTTAGCGAGTGGCCGGTCGTATCACAGTCACTCGCTATTTGAATAAATTCCATCATGCGATAGAACTTAGCTCTTCGTGCATCGTGATTGTTGAATGTCGCATTCGGTGAATAACAACTCTAGCTTGAAGAGATAATAATTTATTGCTGGAACGGAAAAACATGGCAAAGTCAATGCCTTAATACAAATTCAAATTTCAGAATGTAAAGAAAATTGCAAAGTGTTCATAGACTAGATAGAGCCTGTCATGTATAACAGTGACGAAGATCCTCGTCGTTCCAGCCTCCTAACAAAGTGGGTCCGCCACTGATGGCGTTTATTACCAATCTCTCGTGGGGACATGCAGAGTCCTCCTGTCTCGGTCGATTGGGCTCATTATTTTGATTTGATGGGCCCGCTTCTCCAGGCTGTGGCGCCCGCACAAACTGTTTCAGATTCCTTTCTCTGATCAATTTTTCAACGAGGTCTTGTAAGTGACAACACTCGTTCGTATTGTGCCCGTAGCTTTCATAAAACCTGCAAAATTTTCCCGTATGGATTTGCCTCTCCGACGAAGGTTTTGGAGCAGGTTTTTTGTATTGAATTGTATTACAGGTTTGTAAATACAAGTTCTCCAGTGATGTATTCAAAGGAGAATAACTGTCAAACATAGGATTTTTGCGCTGTGGGCCACGATTTTGATCTCGTTTTCTATTTCGATTCACGTTCTCTCTTCGCTGAGTTTGTTTGTTTTGAAGGTTCAACTGAACTTTTCCGGAGCTCTCACCGGACTATTTGATCGCGACATTGCTTTGGATCCCTTCAGTGCTTGGCCCTGCATCATTCTGCTTCCTAGACTGTTTCGCATCTTCCCTTCTCAGGAATGAGCCGCCTTGGCGTGGAAACGGTCCAATGATGTATGTGGTTTTCCAGCCAACCAGTTGCCAAACTCAGAGTCGGGGTCAATCCCCTTAGTCAACGCCATAAGATGGAGTTATTGTTCGGATTGCTGATTACCGCATATGCAGTATGAAATCTCTCTAAGTAGTGTCTGAGCGTCTCTCCAGGAGCTTAGGTGATGCTAGACTGAGTGTTGACGTCTTTCGGTTTGCGATGTGCATGCGGAATTGCTCAAAAAAATTTGTGGCCAACTGGTCAAAGGAGGAAATGGATCGAGGTGGCAGTCGAGTGAACCACATGGTAGCGATGCCGCCCAAGGATATGGGGAAACTAGGACACTTTACTGCATCGTCAGCTTTGGCAGCGGTCATCGACTATTCATATTTCAGAATATGTTGGTTGGGGTCGGAGTTTCCCTCGTACATGGGTAGAGTTGGCATCCTGAATCGTCGTGGGGGTTCAGCAGTAAGAATATCATCCGTAAAAGGAGTGTGACTTCGAGAAACCCCCCAGTCGTCGTTTGTGAGACCCTGGCTCTCGCGGATCATCTTACGTATCATGTTCGGAAGATCTAGCATTTGTATGTTCTATGCGGCTCATGCCGGAATATGATTGAATCCCACATCCTGGAGTTGGACCGGGTGCTGTTGACGGTCCAAATCTTGCCTTCTTGGCTCGTAGTCCCCTGGGACGTACGGTTCAGGGGTACGCTCATGCTGACGACTGTCCGGGTTTAACTGACTTGGGGCATCGACCCTTGGTTCATCCGCGGCGTTCGTGGCGCGGTATTATGTGGTGTAGTGAGGAATGGCACCTCCTCGGGATGAGGGCCTGGTTTGGAAATCAGCTGATGGGCCAACTCTCAGTTGTCCAACAGTCATTGCAGGTTGATTTCCGGCAGCTTGTATGTGACTCCCATCTAGCCGGGGTCGTGGAGATTGATTGTGATAATCAGAAGAGGAATTTTCGCTGGAGGAGCGAGAAGCATGGTCTCTCCTAGATCTCCTTCGCTTCTGGCGATTCAGCTGATTGGTGAGCTCGGCGTTAGTACGTAGCTGTTCTGCTAGTTCTTGTCGGGTTACCGGACCTGATGGTTCCGAGTGTTCGGTAGCGCCCTGGTTAGAGGGAGGTAGCAGAGTAGGATTCTATATATCATGTTCTCCTTGATTGATAGCGTTAGAGATGGTCCTTGTGCTAACCATCTTGAAGGCTGAATTCCTTTCCTAGACTTTATGCAAATCTGAGTAGAATGGAAGGAATCTGGACTTGAATTAGTAATCTGGATCTCTCTCTTTGATTTATTCAATTCGGTATCGACGACAGATCCAAAGAGCAGGAGAAAATCTAGGTTTTCTTAGTGAAAGCACCAAAGTGTTTGCACCAAAATTGATCACAACACTCTTCGGGAGTCTTTGAAGAGATGATAATGAAGAATATAAGTTGAAAATGAGGATTATCTAACAAAAACTCCAAAAAACAGCAAAGTAAATGCGTAGACAAGCGATTTATAGTGGTTCGGCGCGTTGCCTACGTCCACTGTGAATTTGTTTGCAGTTTTATTGATTCTCTTTCAATGATTACAAGTTGTTACAGCAATCAATAGCAATTTACAACTGGAAATTCGAAGTTTATAGCAAGAATATGGTGTAGGATGATGGAGATCTCAATCCGGCAGAGTCTGGGCGCTTCAGGGTCAAAAGATCCCTTATCTGTAGGCTCTGGGGCTCTATTTATAGGCGTAGGAGGCTGAGACTTCGCTCAAATCTCGGGAGACTTTTTCTGGCACGTGAGTGGGCCCACGCGACCAAACTCAGAAAGTTTCGACTTGATCGGCGTTCGATACGAAGTCATTTCGTATCGATCAAGATGACGTCCAATTGAGCTGAAATTTGGTAGAGACATTCCTCAGCATGTACGCAAGCTCCTGTGAAAATTTCATGGCATTTGGACCAGTGGATTTGGAGATATAGTCGATACGAAGTGAGGTTTTCCGATGGCTGTCTGGTTCGACTCGATCATTTCGAATCGATGCCTTCGAACCGATCTCTTCACATGGACCTGTGATGATGTGGCACGTACATTTCACCTCGATCCGGTCTTCACTCTGAGATGACCGCATCGACTCCATATATTTCGCCATATTCGTATCGAGGGACGACACGTCATCAAATTTGTTGACTCGGTGGATTCGAATGATGCCCTACTCATGGATTCGAACTGCAATCGTTGATGGATGCCAATCACCGATGGATACGAAGCAGGGGCCCCTGATGGATACGAAGTGCTTTGACCAGGTGGATTCGAAGAGAGGTTCCCATGATGGGCACGAAGCGGTGACCATTGCCTCAGTTGATGGATGCGAAATGCTCTATCTGCCAATGGATACGAAGTAGGGAGACGCCGATGAATCGAATAAGGAAGTGCTGATCGATACGAGGCGCGGCTTTATGATGGGTACGAAGTCCGTCGATACGAACTCGATGGATTCGAACACAGCCAGGTTCATCGATACGAACCGGTGCTCTTCGATGGATACGAAACCACTGGACCCATGATCGATACGAAATTGATCGATACGAACTGGAGCATGATGATCGATACGAAACCGGAGCTTTTCCCTTCAACTTACATCCATCATAACTTGAGCATACAAACTCGGATTGACTTGAAATTTGAAATGCTGGTTCTTATGATCTTTCTTGTCATGTCCTATCAATTGTAGCCTGATCCAGGCTCGGACAAAATTCAGCGATATCCATAGTGAAGCAAAGTATAACTAATCTTTGAGACGAACTGCCCTTTGTTTTCGTTTGACTTTTGGTATCACGGCTTTGCCAAAAAGTGGGATAACCATTGAGGCTACGCGTTACCACCAACCCGGAAGCGTAATTGGTATATCTACCCTGGCATTGCCTAGTTGTGCCATATCACCTACCCTATCGCGCTTTGTACGAGTTTGGATTTCTCTCGTAGCCCGTGTGGTATCCTCTGGTGGCTTCCCGATTTGGAGGGACTATGATATTGGATAGAGTACTGGGACTATTACGTGTTAAGGGAAATATTGGGTCACTTCTTAATGCTAAGAAAAAAGTAAGTTTATTTTACAATTAGACACTATTATAATAGCGCAATATACTACATAGTAGATAGTTTAACGGATCCTTAGGAGATGTAAATCCCGAGAATTCCTTGAGTTATTGCACTCATATTTATTCCTGTTGATTTAACTTACATAAGATATTTTAGTTCTAACTCGAGTGTTTCGTCTTTTCAATTCGCTCGGGTCAGTCTGAGCGTTTCAGGATTTCGAAGACCTTAGCTCTGGAGGACGAAGACGGAGATTTATATTATTATTATTATTAGTCCACTATATTCATACTGTTCCGCTGCATTGTTATGGGTATATGTAACTCGGATAAATGTGTAAGTATAATCGAATATTTTGTAAAATAGCTTTATAAACTGTATATTTGATTATTATATTTTTTCCTTCCGCTGTGAGATTCTATTTTGTTTTATTTCTTTCTTGTTTTTCTTAATTACCCCATAACAATCCGCCCTTCCGAACGATTTGAATTGGCACGTGTGTCGATTTAAAGCGTGCGAAAAGGCGGAATGTTATAACATGTATTACCAACTATACAAGGGTAGTTTGGATTTAAATATCCATATAGCCCGTGTATCATATATTGACAAACATACTAGTACGGAAATGGTCGGACTTAATATCCGGAATTTCTGCGCGGACAACATTGTCAACGTCGGCAACAATCTTTAGTCTCTGATCTCCGTGAATGAACACAAGTCTGTGCGCATGAGGTGGACTCCGTTTTTGAAAGTCAGTTGTGTATATGACCATGAAAATAAAATTGTAGTCAGTTGGTATTTGTGTCCGAACGGGGAAAAAGATACACAGTGAAGGTTAAAAACTTACCAGCTTTGGCCTTTCCAAAATGCGATTCATCTTTTATGTCTTTAAGCAGTTCCATAAGCTTGATGTAGAAAACTCGGGAGACCGTTTGGTCCGTCGTCTGCTTTTTGACCCGGTATATTTTGTAACGCCCTGTCAATCTCAGGTCATTTTGGATTGCAACTAAATGTAACAAAATAATCAGGAGAACCTGCCCATTTGCAGATTGCCACTGCGTCTTGATAATTTTGCACCATATATCTAGGGCCTCCTGTGAATGAAGATATCAATATAACTTTTCTGCCAATTGTAAAAGCGGATGAATCTCCATGATCGATCGCATTGTGTAAACTATTGTGTACCTCGCATCGGAGTGTGCTTTGGTTGCATCTGATCCAAGCTAGTTTGCCTTCCTCGATGCATGTGTACTCATCGACGATAAACTGTCGAAAAATCCTGCCTTCATAAAGTAGCATTGAACCGTCTTCATGTCTGTATTGGAGTAGGTAAGCGTAATATTCACGCATGGTCACCATTTCCCGTTTTGTTGTCCTAGCGATTTCAGGCAACCTATATTCAATATTACTCCTGTAGCCATCCTCCCCGTAAGGAAATAGTAATGGATATTGCATTGACAAAAATGAAGGATGCTTCTCGTTTTTTCGTTTAAGAACCACCGTTTCTCTCCTCAATCACATTTTAACACCACACGACTCTATGTTGCGCAGCGACCTCCGATGAAGTAGGAACATTATACTGTCTACCATTTCTATACAACCTCTCATACAATCTAATAGATATTGGTTGATATTTGGTTGCATGAAATTTGTCTCTTGCCATTATAAAAACCGTTACCAACTCATTGCACTCGTTAATCATGCTTATTAGATTAGTGACTATACTCTTATCCAAGTTGATATTTGCAAACTCAACGCAAGCAAATACTCTATTGTCGACTTCCTTGTCCGTGTTATAAAAGTAGAGTTGTGCAAATTTTGGTTTACCATCTGGTGGTAGTAGGGAATCTATTCTATGATGGTTCTTACCATTTATGCGAAAAATGTAAGGTCCTCGAGCGTTTTGATGGTGTTGTCTACATGTCCATCCATGGATGTAAATGCGAATATAGAGTTGCAAGCACGGATGTGTTCTCTAAATTTTCTCTTCTGTTGGCCAACACCCTAGGATACCAGATTACGCAAATGTAGAGGGCAGTCGTTGTACCTAGGTAGCTGCACCTTCCTCTTGCAACAGCAGATCGAAAACTTGGGACATGTAAGTGTATTGTTCTTTTTTTACCTTTTCCTGACTCCAGAGGGTTGCACCACAGTGGGGACATGTACATGATGGTGCTCCGAAGTTAAAGGGCACTAACATTCTCCCTGCATGGTTGTAAATTTTGTGGTCACATTAGCTTGAAGAACAAACGTAGATAGTAAAGGCGTAGGTGATTAAAGAGTAGAAACATACGGGTAAACTTTAGTGATGAAGCCAAGCTTGTAAAGCTTGCCCAAACTGTAGGAAATGAGGATTATAAATCTTAAGACAGAATTAACGATAGATGGGTGAGTGAATAGTGTTTAATTAATCTTATGGATTGTTTTGATATCTTTTCAAATTAAACCCAAACAGATGCAATTCACAAACACAGAGGCAATTACAGAACTAGACACAGATGCAAATAGTAAATAAAAGCAGTAAAGGAAAGAACATCCCAAAATTTTATACTGGTTCAGAGTTACCATACATTCAGTCCCACACAATTTCTTGTGCAGATTTCTTTTCAAATATAATGTCGATATTACAACCTCGATTTCAAGGCAACGAGTTACACCCTTTTGTCTCCGAGTCTAGTGCAAACTCTCTTGATTTAACCAGGCTACAAGGTCACTTAATTGATTTATGAGCTATAATCACACCCAGTTGATTTACGGACCACAATCACACGTTTCCAATCACCTTTGATAGAGAGAGACTCGATTTCGATCTTTCGATTTTTGATTACAAATGATCCTTTAACTCTGAAAAGCATTAAGATATTTGAGAGAGAGTGGCAGAGAATCAAACTAGGGACGATCGAGTTTGATTCACTTAGGATTTTGCTAGAGTTTTGTTAAGAATGACTGAAAATAAGAATAGAAGAGGAGGAGAGAAAGTAAATAAATCTTAAGTGAAAATTCATTGAAAACTAATGGCATATATAGGAGAATAACGGTCATGTCCATTCGTGAAAGGTTAGATGAATAAGCACTTCTTTTGAAAATTTGAATTTTAAAATCTACGGCTATCATGCCGACGGAAGGGGGGTATAGGGATGTCGATATGCCTATGTTATTTTTGAAAATTGATTTTGCTTTAAAATGATTTCTATTCTAAAACTTGACAAAATAATTTCCGAACTTTGGAAACCATTTTGAATATAGTTTAAACTTATAAAAGAGTTTTAGAAAGTAATCTTAAAAAATATTATTTATTTATAATATAAAAGTAATATTAAAAACTAAGTATAGACTTCTTTAAAATATATTTTTTGAGATTTAAAGCTAAAATATTAAAATTTAGAGATGATTTAAAAAACAAGAGATGATTTTGAGAAAATACTAAAAGATGATAAGAACAGTTTTTGAATTAAGGATAAAATATTTAAATCGATAGAGATGACTTTTAAAAAGATATTTTTGAAAAAAATCTAAAAATAAGTCATTTTAAAAATTTCATGGATTCCATTCCACTAGTGACGGTCGTGGGGTTCATCCCACTAAAGAGGTTGTGGGTTTAAAGCGAGAAGGTGGATTCCATTCTACAATTAAAATCAGAATAAAGATTTTAGTGCTATTATAAAGTTTTAACATAAATGTAGGCTCTATTGCTTATCTTAATATCTTGAACTCTTGATAATCTTAATATTCATGAGGCTTCAGTCTTGATTTCTACAATCTTGAATTCGTCAGTCTTGAATCTCTGTATAGTCTTCATTTTCAATACATGCGTGTATATATATACATGTATATATATATATATATCCTGCATATACATATATATCTAGACAAAGATATTAGTATTTATACTTTATAATAAGTCCTATTGTTGTTGTCTTCAAAACCATCATCTCGGAAATTAACAATCTCTCCCTTTTTGATGATGACAACCTATGTTTATAAAATATACTCCACCAAACCTTGATTCTACTCTGACTCCCCCTTATTCCAACAACTCCCCCTTAATCTACTAACCCCCCTTAATATACTAACCACCCCTTAATCTAAGTCTAACTAACAACCTAACTATCTTATTTTATAATTCTCCCCCTTTGTGATCAATAAAAACTAAGCCTAAACTACATAACTCTCCTTTAACTAATACTATGGAACTAAATGCTAATAATGAAGTATAATAAGCAAAACATAAATCTAATTTTATTATATATGATGTTACTTACACATATATATGAAACCTAGACACAGATATATGCAAGTACACAAAATATAAAAACATACAATAACAATCTAACGAGAGACCCTGACAATTGGTTACTTGTGAACTGAACAATTAAGGTAATGGAGACAAAAGTTTTCATGTTGTTCGACCAAATTACCTTTTTTGTCAAAACAGACTTCTCCAACACAAACAACAATATCGTCCTCGTCCATTTGCGCTTATTCCTCTTCTTCTTCGTCGTCCTCTAATGGATTATAAATATGTATGTTAGAGGAATCATCTTCAATCACAATATGATCTGCATGATTATCCATTAGAAATTTTTGCAAATTTCTAAGAATCTTGCCTTATTTCTCTTGTTCCTTTGTCATCCTTATTTGCATGACTTGTAATTCAGTCAGCATTTGCAGAGAATCCTTCATAATTTCCTCGATCTTCATTACTCGAGCCAATGTAGTACGTTGGAATAGACAAGAATTAGGAGAAGGGAAGGAAATGATTGCATTTTGATTTGATTTAGAAGAGGAGGCCATTACTTTACATTTTCAGAAGTTTATTGCAGAGAAAATGAAGTGAGAAGACATATAATTCGAAATAGTGTGGTTATATAACTACCAAACTGATTTTAGAGGAAAAATCAAAATTTCAAATCAGACCGTGGTATGTCGGCATGAGGGTAGGGCATATTGACATCCCTTTGAAAATTTTGACAATTTTGTTTCTGTATTTATTTAAATATATATGTAACTATATCTATATTCTATATCTCACTTATAGAACAAATACCTAGTTCTCTTTTTAATTTACTAAATATTGATTGATTTAAGGGTTTGGTCAGAATGTCAGCTGTTTGATTCTCAGTGTTGATAAATTCAAGAGAAATAATCTCTTTACTTATATTATCTTTGAGAAAATGATGTCTAATATCAATATGTTTGGTTCTGGCATGATGAGTAGGATTTTTGAATAAATTTATTGCACTTATATTGTCACAATAAATTGGTGATTTTGAAATATTTAATCCAAAATCCTTTAGGGTAAAGGGTATGTTGCATATAGATAACTTGAGAACAAACTAAAGCAGCAGAGATATATTCTGATCTAGTTGGTAATAGCGAGACAATATTTTTCTTTTTACTAAACCAGGAAACCAGAGAATGTCCTAAAAAGAGAAAAATTCCACTTATACTTTTTTCGGTCCGATTTACAACCAGCATAGTCAGCATCGCAATATAAGATTAAATCAAATGAATCATTTTTAGGGTAAAATAGGCCATAGTCTAAAGTGTGTTTAACATATCTTCGGATACATTTAACAGCTTATAAATGGGTTTCTTTGGGTTGAGACTGGTATCCTGCACCGAGGCAGATACTATGCATGATATCATGTCTACTCGTAGTTATATAGACTAGCAATCCAATCATTCACATGTGTAGTTTTTGATCAACATCTTTTGACATGTCTTTTTTATTCAAGACTTCATTTATTGCCATAGGAGCGGGTTTTCCACTCGTAGTGGTCATACCAAATTTACTAACTAGATCCATAGCATACTTTTCTTGACTAATGAAAATACCACTATCTAATTGTTTTATTTTGCAATCCTAAAAAGAAAGTAAGTTCACCCATATGACTCAAGTCAAACTCTTTTGTCATTATTTCAGAAAACTCTTTGTTAATTTCATTGTTTGTTGATCCAAAAATGATATCATCTATATAAATCTGTACTAATTGGACATTGTTTTTGTTTCTTTTAATAAAAGAGTTATCTACTCTACCAGTTTCAAAATTTGATTGTAATATGTAAGAACTTAGTCTGTCATACCATGCTCTAGGACCTTGTTTTAGGCCATATAAAGATTTCTTTAATTTGTAAACATGATTTGAAAACTTTTTTCTTCAAAAAATGGAGGTTGTTCAACATAAACATCCTCTTTAACAAAACCATTTAAAAATACACTTTTGACATCCATTTGAAATAATTTGAAATTGTTATAGTTTACGAAAGCAAGTAGAATTCTAATGGATTCTAATCTTGCCACGAGTGCAAATGTTTCATCAAAGTCTATTTCTTCTTTTTGACAATAACCTTGTGCGACTAACCGAGCTTTATTTCTAACGATCTCACCTTATTCATTCATTTTATTTTTATAAACCTATAATAGTTCCTATTATAGTTTTGTCCTCAAGTCTAGGAACAAGTTCTCATACATTATTTTTGATGAATTGATTCAGTTCTTCTTGCATAGTAAGAATCCATGAATCATCATATGATGCTTCCTTTAGATTTTTGGGTTCAATAGTTGATATAAAAGCTATATTACTCATCTTGTTTAGTTGATTTATAGTTCTAACAACAGATTCAATATTTTCTAGTATATTTTCTATAGGATGATCTTTTAAAAGCCTGATCCTTTTATTAGGATGAACAGTTTTACAATTTGTTTCATTTGATTCATTATTTAAAATAACAAAATCATCTTCATCATTTATTTGAACAAAATCTTTGAAATTTTCATCAAAAGATACATGCATTGTTTCTTCAATGGTATTAGTTTTTAAATTGAAAACTCTGCATGCTTTACTTCTATTAGAATATCCGATAAAGATTCATTTGTCAGATTTAGGATCAGATTTATATAAATTGTCCTTTGTATTTAGTATAAAGCATTTACTTCCAAAAACTTTAAAATAAGATACCTTTGGTTTCTTATTGAAAAGAAGTTCATATGGTGTTTTGTTGGTTAGAGGTCTGATTGAATTCCTATTCAAAATGTAACAAGCTCTAGCGACTGCTTCAGCCTAATTTTTTTGGTAATTTACTATCTGAAAGCATATTTCTTGCACACTCTTGAATCATTATATTTTTACGCTCTACTACTCCGTTTTTGTTATGGAGTTTATAGAAAAGAAAAATTATGAGTTATTCCTTTTTAATTACAGAAATTCTCAAAATTTTCATTTTCAATTTCTCCAACGTGATCACTACGAATAGTTTGATTTATAAAGAAAGTTGGTTTTGAATTCTTTTTGCAAAAGTTTAAAATAAGATAACTTTGGTTTCTTATTGAAAAGAGTTCATATGGTGTTTTATTGGTTAGAGGTCTAGTTGAATTCCTATTCAAAATGTAACAAGCTGTAGCGACTGCTTCAGCCTAATTTTTTTTGGTAATTTACTATCTGAAAGGATATTTCTTGCACACTCTTGAATAGTTATATTTTTACGCTCTACTACTCCGTTTTGTTTTGTAATTCATAGAAAAGAAAAATTATGATTTATTCCTTTTTAATTACAGAAATTCTCAAAATTTTCATTTTCAAATTCTCCAACGTGATCACTACGAATAGTTTGATTTTTAAAGAAAGTTGATTTTGAATTCTTTTTGCAAAAGTTTAAAATAAATCAAAAGCATCACTTTCATGTATTAGAAAAATTATCCATGTAAATCTAGAAATATCATCTACAATTACAAAAATATATTTACTATGATTTATTGACTGAGTTTGAGATAGACTAAACAGATCTAAATGAAGTAACTCAAGAGGTTTTGAAGTTGAAATCATATATTTCAATGTGAATGAACTCTTTTTAAGTTTTCCTAATTGACAAACATCACATATACTTTCTACTTTAAATTCCATTTTAGGAAGACCTCTTACTAAGTTTTGAAAGTCTAGGTAAGAGTTTGAAAGTCAAATGTCCAAATCTTTTATGCCAAATCTAAGGGTAACTTGTATTAGCCAAAAGAATAGGTTATCATCAGATATTTTCATACCGAGAATATAAATATATTTCTTCCTAATTCCTTCAAAGATAATTTTTTATTTATTATCTTTGATGTGAAATTTATCCTTTTCAAATTTAATTTTGTAGCTCTTGTCACATAGTTGACTTATGCTAAGTAAGTTGTGTTTTAGATTCTTAACCAACAGAACATCAGAAATAGTAGGAGTTTTAGAGTTACCGACATTGTCGATGCCAATCACATATCCTTTTAAATTATCTCCAAAGTTTACCATTACTCCATCTTCATAAATTATGCCATTTTTTACCCCACTTTTTGGTCAAAGTTGGAATATCAACAAATTGGCAAGGAACGATGGATATCAGTGTTAGAAATCGGTTGTAATCAAGGCGCAATCGATGGCGTCAAAATTTGGTTAAGCTCCGATCGGGACGAAATTGATTGGAGATGATGATAAGGACTGGGAGAGGCTGTGTTTCAAGTTTTAGGTCAATCGGAGTTCGTATGAAGGAGATATGATCGATACAAGGTAGAAAGGACATACTGTTCGAATCCATCAAGGGGTCGAGGTGATGCTCATTTCGAATCCATCATATTCGTATCCATCGGAATGGCGTCTCTTTCGAACCGATCTATTTCGTATCCATCGGAAGGATACCTCCTCGGCCCTATTCGTATCTATCAGGTTTTGTTTAGTTCGACTCCATCGGGTTCGTATCACTCATAGGCATGGCATGGTGGTGGTTCGAATCGATACGTTTCGTATCGATGGCAGAAGAGTTTGGCACTTTTGAATCCATCAGGTAAAGGTTTGTTCGTGTCCGTCAGGTAAAATCGCGTTCGTATCCATCAGGCAAGGCTTTGTTCGTGTCCATCGTTGAGCTTTGTTTCGTACCCATCTGTTGGCCTTGCTTTCGTATCGACCAAGTCTCCTGCAAATGATACGAGGAAACAATCGATGCAAAAGGTTGGGTGTCGACATTCTGGAGAGGACACGTACAAGCGAGGAGAGTTGATACGAGCGCATCTTTAGGAAAAGAACGGTCAAAGCAGCAAAGATTATGGATCGAGCCTTGGAAGTAGCGACACGCCATTGCACGCGCACTTGCCTCCATCGAATCGAAGGTGATGGATTCGAAACAATGGATTCGAACACGACAGCCAACGGACAACCAAAATTCGAATCGATCATATCTCCTACATCGTTGATCCAAATATAATGAAATTTTCACAGCGGCTTGCATACAAGGTAAGGAATGTTTCTGCCAAGTTTCAGCTCGATTGGATCATTTTTTGATGGATACGAAATAACTTCGTATCGATCACAGGTCGAGTCGAAACTTGGTGAGGTCGGTCGCGTGGGCCCACTCACGTCCCAGAAGAAGTCTACCGAAGTTTGAGCATGATCTCAGCCTCCTATGCCTATAAATAGAGCCCCAGAGCCTACAGAAAAAGGATCTTTCGGCCATTGGACGTCCAGATTCTGTCGGATTCATTTCTATACTTTAGCATAACTATTGTATTCGAAATTCTTCATTACAACTGCTGTAATCATCTGTAACCAGCAAGGATCATCAATAAAAGGATAAAACTTTGAAGTGGACATAGGCCGGAGATAGCCGAACCACTATAAATCTTGTGTCTCTGTTCATTACTTTTGGATTATTGCTTGTAATTTGTTGTGATCGGTGATTTGTGTTTGGGATATTGCTGATTTATATTCATACTTTGGTGCTTTCATGGTATTTGGGGTTTGTGACCAATTTTGGCGCAAATACTTTGGTGCTTTTACTGAGAAGGACTAGCACCCGCTACATCGGATTTGAAATTCAGATTTGAAGAGTTTAAGGAGTTTTGATTTGAAGATAACGACTAGACAAAATAGTAGGAGGCAAAGGGCCGAGAGAAGCCAGCAAGGGGGAAGCCAGGAAGCATCCTCCGGAGCTGGAGAGTGGCAAGCTTCCATCTACATCACCAAAGACGAAATGGAAGCTATAACAAATTCACTACAAGAGAGGTTGTTGAAGAGTCAATAGGAAATGATGCAGACTTTCTTTGAGAAAGTGAGAGCTGCAGGGATGCAGAACTTAGGAGCAGCTACAGCGGCTGTGGATGCGGGACAAGGGACTAGGGTAATGGAACCCAATGGAGGACAGGATACAGAGCCAGAAGGCAATCAACAAGGGCTTAGGGGCAGGCCCACAGGATCCAACATGGGAGGACCTATGGAAGGAGTTCAACAGACCAGAGCTAATGTTGCTGCTAGTGAGCCACATGAGGAATATGTGCCGGAGTTCCCTCGGGGGCAACCCCTGACGGACAATACTGGATTAGTGGAGATCATCAGGAAAACTGTGCGAGGTGGTTTGACCAACAGAGACTTGGAAGGAGTGAACATGAGTCCGTTCGCTCGGGAAATAAGGATGGCTCAGAATCCACCTAAGTTTAAATTACCTAGCGTGGAGGTATATGATGGCAAGGCAGACCCAACTGATCATCTGATGAGGTACACCAGGCACATGGAGGTGATTGGGGCATCGGAGGAAGTGATGGCGCGATGCTTTCCTTTGTACTTGACGGACTTAGCTGCAATGTGGTTTAGGCAGCTGGGAGAAGGATCTATCAGGACTTGGAGGGAATTGGTGGATAGGTTTTTGGGACAGTTTCGACGGTTCATATCAAGAGGCCGAAGAACGTGATGACATTGACATCAGTAAAGCAAAGGATGGATGAATCGCTTAGAGCTTTCCTAACCCGATTCAATGCGGTTGCTTCGGTGGATCGGCCGGATCCATCGATGGCTTTGATGGTGGCAGTATCAGGAATCAGAGAGGATTCAGACTTTAAGATATCTTTGGTACAAGATCCTCCATAGGATCTCGAGGAATTCTTTCACGAAGCCGAAAGGTTCCTTTGGCAAGAAGATGCAAGTGCAGATTTAAAGTTGAAGGAAGTGAATGCAACTGAGGGTGGAGGACCATCCAGCAAAGGTTTGGATAAAGACAAAGGAAAAAGGAAGTTGGACGATGATTCTGGAAAATCTAGGAAGTGATGGAAGGATCCAAAGTTTTCCACATACACAGGATTGAATGAGACGTTGGAGCGGATATACCTGGATACTCGGAATCACCGTCCCTACCGAAGGCCAGCTAGGAGGGAGCCTTCTGAACGAGAGAGGACATCGGGAAGGCACTGTCTCTTCCATGATTTAGATGGACATGACACCAACAGCTGCAGGCACTTAAAGGATATAATCGAGGAGCATGTAAGGAATGGACAGTTGCGACAATATGTCGGAACTCGGAATGCAGCGGTGGAACATGAGCAACCACCAACTACCTCACACCATGACGATGTGAGGCCCAGGAATGACGGTCGATTGATTATCAACTGACCAGGATAATATGAAATAAGTAACGAGCTGCTGGCAGACGGCAAAGTCATTTACACATGTACTGGGACGGAGATAGCCCCTCGGCATGTGCGGAATGATGATAAACCGCGATGCTATGGTTTGTGAAATTTGCCTTTTGTTTTGGATTGGATACTGATTCTTTTTCTGGTTTGGTTTTGGAGTTTGGAGTGAACTCCTAGTTTTGTTTGCTTTCTGATTTGCGTTTTCCTTTGGATGATTGTTTTCGGTTTTTGATGCTGGTCTGGATTTTTGATTTTCTAGTTTTGATTTGGATTTTGGATTGGATTTTGATTGGATTTTTATCTGGTTTTTGATAAACGGTCGTCGGATATGGATTATGCCTAGCAAGGGGTGAGTCTCTTTGACCGGACGTGGTAAATTGACTCATTCAGGTCGTCGAGTATGGACTATGCTCGACAAGGGTCCGGAGAGACCAGGATTCGGCCTAGGACTTAGGCCCCATATTATCGATTATTGTTTCAGGTCGCTGAGTATGGACTATGCTCGGCAAGGGTCCGGGGAGACCAGGATTCGGCCTAGGATTTAGGCCACATATTATCGATTATTGTTTCAGGTTGCTGAGTATGGACTATGCTCGGCAAGGGTCCGGAAAGACCAGGATTCGGCCTTGGATTTAGGCCCCATATTATCGATTATTGTTTCAGGTCGCTGAGTATGGACTATGCTCAACAAGGGTCTGGAGAGACCAGGATTTGGCTTAGGACTTAAGCCACGGCATTGTACAACATCCAGGGACACTGGACCATGGTCGTCAAGTGTGGATTGCGCTTGGCGAGCCCGGAGAGGTTATGGATTTGGATATCGACCCGGAGAGGTCCTAGAATCGGCTACTGGCTATTGGATAAGGATGAATTACAAGCTCGATCATCGAGTTTGGACGGACATGGAGTTGGTTATGGACTTTGGATATCGGATTCGGAACTATTCAAAACACGCCTTCTTATCACAAGGCATGTTTTGGGGGGCAAAATTTTATCTCACTTTTTGGTCAAAGCTGAAATATCAACAAATTGGCAAGGAACGATGGATATCAGGGTTAGAAATCGGTTGTAATCAAGGCTGCAATCGATGGCGTCAAAATTTGGTTGAGCTCCGATCGGGACGAAATTGATTGGAGATGATGATAAGGACTAGGAGAGGCTATGTTTCAAGTTTCAGGTCAATCGGAGTTCGTATGGAGGAGATATGATCGATACAAGGTAGAAAGGACATACTGTTCTAATCCATCAAGGGGTCGAGGTGATGCTCATTTCGAATCCATCAGATTCGTATCCATCGGAATGGCATCTCTTTCGAACCAATCTATTTCGTATCCATCGGAAGGATACCTCCTTGGCCCTATTCGTATCCATCAGGTTTCGTTTAGTTCGACTCCATCAGGTTCGTATCGATCATAGGCATGGCAAGGTGGTGGTTCAAATCGATACGTTTCGTATCGATGGCAGAAGAGTTTGGAACTTCTGAATCCATCAGGTAAAATCACGTTCGTATCCATCAGGTAAGGCTTTGTTTGTGTCCATCGTTGAGCTTTGTTTCGTACCCATCTGTTGGCCTTGCTTTCGTATCGACCAAGTCTCCTGGAAACGATACGAGGAAACAATCGATGCAAACGGTTGGGTGTCAACATTTTGGAGAGGACATGTGCAAGTGAGGAGAGTGGATACGAGTGTGTCTTTAGGAAAAGAACGGTCAAAGCGGAAAAGATTATGGATCGAGCCTTGGAAGTAGCGACATGTCATTGCACGTGCACGTGCCTCCATCGAATCGAAGGTGATAGATTCGAAACAATGGATTCGAAACGACAGCCAACGGACAACCCAAATTCGAATCGATCATATCTTCTAAGATCCAAATGCAATGAAATTTTCACAGCAGCTTGCATACAAGGTAAGGAATTTTCCTGCCAAGTTTCAGCTCGATTGGATCATTTTTTGATGGATACGAAATCACTTCGTATCGATCACAGGTCGAATCGAAACTTGGTGGGGTCGGTCGCGTGGGCGCACTCACGTCCCAGAAGAAGTCTCCCGAAGTTTGAGTGCGATCTCAGCCTCCTACGCCTATAAATAGAGCCCCAGAGCCTACAAAAAAAGGATCTTTCGGCCATTGAATGTCCAGACTCTATCTGATTCATTTCTATATTTTAGCATAACTATTGTATTTGAAATTCTTCATTACAACTGCTGTAATCATCTGTAACCAGGAAGGATCATCAATAAAAGGATAAAACTTTGAAGTGGACGTAGGCCGGAGATAGCCGAACCACTATAAATCTTGTGTCTCTGTTCATTACTTTTGGAATATTGCTTGTAATTTATTGTGATCTGTTATTTGTGTTTGGGATATTGCTGATTTATATTCATACTTTGGTGCTTCCACGGTATTTGGGGTTTGTGACCAATTTTGGCGCAAACACCATTCAGTATCTTCGGATTACCAGTCATGTATCTTGAACATCCACTATCAAGTATCCATTTGTTTTTCTTGATTTGCACCATTTGTCCATTGAGTATTGATTCTTCAAAAGTCATATAATACATCTATTCCTGCACAACACACCAATATGGTAGATAACTTGATTTTCTATAATAACAATATGCAGACTTATGAGACAATGATGATTTGGACAGTTTTGAACTAGTGTTAATAGAATCTTCAAGACTTTTTTAAATTCAGATTATGGTAACTTTAAAAACCAATGCTCAGATACCGAACGTAAGAAATGTGGAATACAGATCTTAGGCAGAATTAACACATGAGGGAGTGAATACTGTTTAATTAATTTTATGAATCCTTTTGAATCTTTTCAAATTAAAGCCAAACAAATACAATTCACAAACATAGAGACAATTACAGAACCAAACACAAATGCAAATAGTAAATAAAAACAGTAAATGAAAGAACACATATGAATTTTATGCTGGGTCGGAGTTACCTTACATCCAGTCTCATACAATTTCTTGTGAAGATTTCTGTTCAAATATAATATCGATATTACAATCTCGATTTCTAGGCCATGGGATGCACCCATCTGTCTCCGAGTCCAGGACAAACTCTCTTGATTTAACCAAGCTACAAGATCACCTAATTGATTTACGGGCTACAATCACACCCAATTGATTTACGGCTACAATCACACCATTTTCAATCACAGTTTGATAGAGAGCGACTCGATACACTTCGATCTTACGATCTTTGATCACAAATGATCCTATAACTCTAAATAACATTGAGATCTTTGAGAGAGAGTGACAGCGAATCAAACTAGAGATGAACCAAACTAGAGATGATCGAGTTTGATTCACTTAGGATTTAGGCAGAGTTTTGTTAAGAATGTTTGAAAATAAGAATGGGAGAGAAAGAGGAGAGAAAGCAAAGAAATCTTAAGTGAAAATTCATTGAAAACTACTAGTATATATAGGAGAATGACGGTCATGTCCATTCGTGAAAGGTTATGACAAATAGACACTTCTTTTGAAAATTTGAATTTTAAATTTACGTTTACCATGTCGACATGGGGGGTATATGGATGTCGACATGCCTATGTTATTTTTGAAAATTGATTTTTCTTTAAAATGATTTATATTCTAAAACTTATCTAAACAATTTCTAAACTTTTTAAACTATTTTGAATATAGTTTAAATTTATAAAGAGTTTTAAAAAGTAATCTTAAAATATACAATGTATAATATAAAGTAATATTAAAAACTAATTATAGACTTCTTTGAAAAAAAAAATTGACATTTAAAGCTAAAAATATTAAAATCAAGAGATAATTTAGAAAACAAGAGATGATTTTGAGATAAAAATATTAAAAGATGACAAGAATAGTTTTTGAATTAAGGCTGAAATATTTAAATTGATATAGATGACTTTTAAAAAGATAGTATTGGAAAAATCTAAAAATAAGTCATTTTGAAAATTTCGTAGACTCCATTCCACTAGAGAAGGTCATGAGATTCATCTCACTAAAGAGGTCGTGGGTTCCATCCCACTATTAAAGTGAGAAAGTGGATTCCATTCCACAATTAAAATCAGAATAAAGATTTTAGCGTTATTCTGAAGTTTTAACATAAATCTAGACTATATATATAACTCTTGATAATCTTGATACTCATGAGTTTTTGGTTTTGATTTCTACAATCTTGAATTCGTCAGTTTTGAATCTCTGTACTATACAGTCTTTATTTTCAGTACCTGCATATATATATACATACACACACACACACACACACACACACACGAGTAGGTTGGCACGTGCGATGCACGTGCACAGTAGGAACCGGTGTTAAGAAATAATGTGTGTGAGGTTTGTGAATTTTATAAAATGACTGTGACGTACACATATTGTTGCATGTTTTGAATACTGAATTTAAAAATGCATCCACGTCCGACGGACATGTACATAGAACGCTTGTATCAAACATGGAAAGAAGCTTTATGTCAGACCGACCTTATGAGGATAAAAAGAAAAGTAATAAACGTATGGATTTGGATACATGGATTTGGATATTAGTGGTACAGAATAATATTCTTCTGATCTTGTTTGTAAAAACTGATTATCTGCATTGTTCTCATCACATCAAAGTCTCTCGATATTTTTGCAATATTGTATTATTAGTATTTAGCCAGTGGTTTTATGTAAAGTAATAACAAAAGCAGTCAGTTCTGTTAAAGAATCAAGCCCAGTCTTAGCAACTTTTGGTTCGCATTTTGTACCACCATTGTTCGAGTTCTCTTCATCAAATGAAATTGATGAGTTAGTTTATCAGTATACAAAATATTGAAATTCAAATGTTAGCTATTGGTTACAGCACATAGGGTATAAATGCCATGTTAAATAGAAAGATACATTATAATAGGAGCATGACTTAAGTACATGCGTGCAAATAAGTTTGGAAAATTATAATTGCACAATATTTGTCAAATGCGTGTAGTATATTGATCGATTGTTCACTAAAACTTGAGATACATGTTATAATTGGATGAGCCAAGCAGTTGGAGTACATACATCGAAATCCAATTGTCAGAGATATTTTGTCAATCCTAGTGTACAACTGCAGCAGATTTTTCCATTATACCACTTAAGCTTTGCCGACACCTATTCGATCATTGTCAGCATCAATTGTTCATACACGAATCTTAGCGTCAGTTGCCTCGTGCGTGACTGTGCTCTCACTTGCTCAGCTGTTGGACCAATGCAGATTGTGAGCCCCACTATTGATTTAATGCAAATTATAAAAAAGAAAGTCGACCAATCAGTAAAGTGAGTAGAGCGAGTGAACAAAAAGAGAATAGGCGTAGCTACTCTCTTATTCATAGTAGTCCATCAATTTTATAATTGAACATAAAAGCATCAAAAGATAGGTGAATGTTCTGGTTGACTTGGCATTGCTAGTATTTGCAAATTCTATTTCTATTAGTGGACCAAATAGAGTATGCAACAATGAATTAATTTATGGAAATCCCTGTGTTCAAAGGCTTAATTCCATTTTTAGTGGCGTTTGCTTGGTTAAAAAACAACAGATGAAAACTTAAAAAGCATTAATGAATATATTTTATACACAGTTAAAAGCTCCAACACTATAGACTTCTGATGATATCCACATTTTAGATATGTTATTCTTATAGGTGAAAATTTATAAAATAAAAAGGAAGGCCAGAGTTAAATAGTAAAAAGTGTTGTTGACATATACATATACAAATACATACCAGTTTTACCTCAAAAGCATCGTTAAAATCAAAATTTTGTTCTGTAAGTCCTTTATTTCAAGGATTTGAACTCATTAACACCTAGGCATTAGAGTTCCTGGAGATGGTACATGATGTATTAACACACTCATCATAAAGAGTGTGATTACAACCATTTGCAAGTTCTTTATGTTAGGAATTCGAACTTATTAACACCTAAGCTATAGAGTTCGTTATGATACTACATACTATATTGACAAACACTCATCATTTAGTATGACTGCAATCATTTGTATTTGACTGATTATTCAAGACAAAGAAAACATATAAGAGCTAAAACTTGATACATAAATTTTATTCTTCAGATAGCCTATGAGAAGCATAACAAACATTGTAAAAATGGAAGTTTCGTTTGAGGAAAATAATAAATCAAATTCCTTCAAAATTATGGATAAACTGGCTAAGTTTATTATTGGGCTAGGATAAAATATAAAATAAACATTTTTCTACCTAGCTAGCAAATATTGTACAGTCATAAATTGTAGCCATTATTACCAGATCAACGATTAATTTGGTTGCATCACATACTATACATTTAAGCTTCTATTACTTCATACCATTTAAAAAGAAGTCATATTTTATTATGGATGGTGAATAACTATTCTTTTTAATTTTTTCCATCTACAGTTCGATGCACACATTATCTAAAATAGACAATAAGGTAACAAAGCCCTAACTAAGAATTTCTAATGGTTATAGAAATTAAAATGGCATGGAAGTGAAATATATTACTCATTGTTAAATTGATACGAAAATAGTGAGCTGGTAAATCAAAGTGTACCTGATCACAGCCTTATCGACCACTTGCTTGTTCTCAATACAAACTGCATACAAATTACCCATTTTGATCATCTTGATTGTCAAACCGAAATTGATGTTGATCATCTTGAAACATGTTTCAAGTATAAATAGAATATAGAAAAGTTTTAAAAAAGTCAGAGCAATTTAGATTTTAGGTATTAAAACTAAGATGACTAAAAAATCAAGTGTAAATGGAGCAGTTTTTGCGGCTTGGGCATTGTTTCAAGCATGTTGTGCGAATATAGGGGACTAAAATTATTAACAACAATGAAATAATTACATATATCAATGTTGGTTGAAAAACTGGATCTACCAAAATATAGTAAAGCTTAGCTATGAATATATCATAGACTATTAAAAAACCGAATAACATGAATATTTCTTTAACATAGATTATAATAAAGCTTCAACTGAACTAACAAAGTAGTAAATTGAAAAAACTCATTAGCAATTGAAAGATCAAGACATACCAAATTCAAAATAACATTTTTTCAATTTCACGAGCTTGCATGTTTGGGTGAGGCATTATGGATCTGTGATTCGGTAGGTATTTTCTTATATTAATTGTGGTTTTGTAAAATTATTCGTAACGTCATCGGTGCATTTTTCAATGAGGAACAAAGGGTGTTGGATTTGTGAATAAATAAGGGAGATAAAATGCTTGGTGATAAGTGGGGTTGGATGAAAATAGGAGAACGTGCTAACTGTTATGCAGTTGTACGGATATATAGGATTTTCCAGTTAAAAGACATGTTAATCCTTTCACAGCATGAAGAAGTTAATGTCATGGGAAAGGACGGTATTGGCAATTGAAAAAAGGCTTCACTTCTCAGGTATTTGCTTTATATATAAGATTAAATTATATGAGAGTAAAGAAAAAATAAGTACACCTAAAAAAATGTGCAATCTGATTTACCTTTTAGACCAACGCAAGGTAAATCAATTGGTCGGTACATATCTACTCTATGTCAAATGTTAAAGAGTAATGGTGGAGGAAGCAAATGATAGGAATGAGTATAGGCATTTTCAGGAAAGTGCATAATAAGAATATATACATTTTTTTCTTCAAATTATGACTACAAATAACCAAAGTTCCAGATATTTTAATAGTAAATTTGCAGCTTATAAGCTTCTATAACTGCATTGCAGTCTACAATTTGTTGGAATTGTTATATACATGTCAGTTTTGTTAGAGCAGTATAACCACAAATAACCACAAAACAAAGTAGAATTAGATAGCATAATAAAACAACTATGGATTACCACTTGGTAACTATTAAGAGCAGCTGAAAAAGTGTAATCACTTGGGAAATTAGAATTGATATGTGAAGGTTCAACCGGTTAACTATTTTGAAGCTCTGCATAGTCAGTCAAAACTGACATAGCTAAGGAAACAAATTATAACAATTACGTATTTACCTCATAGTATGTTTCTCGTGCATCCAAATCTAACAGTAAATGCAGCATGCATCCACATCTAACAGTAAATACAGCGTAGACAGACATAGTCTCAGAACAAACTGAAAAGATATATAACGTTGCACTCCAACTTCGACGGAAACAAAAGAAGATTTAAGCTTGTATTATGATAAAATAAAATCTAATATCTAGCATTTAAATATAAAAAGTACATAATATATTACTTTTGGGTACCCTCTTGTGTGTTGTGCGATTTTCCTGTGAATTCCTCATGTTGTTGCCAGGTATATTAATTTCACCATATTTTCCGTTATCTGATTAAAAAAATAACAATGAAATGGAAACAGAATGAAAACACCCATTTGGGTGGGTAGATAAAATGACTTGAATGATTGAGTTTTCCAGATTGATATATAAAAGAGAAAAATAAAATTTCAACTAAAAGAGGCAGGGTTTTACAAACCTCCAGTAACAGCGTTTCTGAAGAAGTGCAGAAATTTTGGTTTGCCTTCTGTATATAATACCTGCAAGATAATTAGAGTTAATTTTCTACTAACGCAACATGGAAGAGGGGGTGAGGGCTTTAATAAATAAGTGAATGGATTTGAAGTGATTCTCTCCAGTGCTTTATCATATTTTTCACTTTTACATCACCATCAAACTCGTCTTTTAATTTTACAAATTGAGTTATATCGAATGGCATGTAAAATGCAAGATATGTGTAAAGAGCAGAACTACCTCAGTAAGAAATGGCTGCTTACTTTTATGATATAATCGTACATCCCAGATGACTTGTTATTTTCCCACTAACACAGCAGAGAATAATTACTGGTTTCAACAGTGAATATGTTTCATTTTGTTAATTCTTCAGCTTATTCTTTCTATGTATATCATTCCATCCAAGTCACAAAACATGTACATACTTCAGATTTATCTAAGAGAGTCAAGGCATCAGTTACAAACTTAATGAAATATGAAACGATCTGATCCCAAAGCAATTTCTGAGGTAACGATTACATTTCAAAACGCATACAGCAATATAATATCAATTTTTAGCTAATAATTCAATAAAATCAATTGCACTTTCAGCTAATCTAAATCATAAGTATTACCACGTCAATTGTAGAAAACATATTTAGAAGAATGAAGTTCACCCATGAGGTATATAACTCACTATTGAACCATTATAGTATGAAACTGCCTGTAATTCATGAATTATTTAAATTGATAAGTTTAAAGATTAATTCACCATATTGTAAAATTAACCACTGTGATTAAATTTCAGAATATATCATGTGTGACAACTACTCCAGCATCAAAATATCAATTGAAAAGGCAAAGTTCAGCTCTAAACAATTTCTAATACTTTGAATGACCGCTGTTGGTATTCATGTAAGCATAAAATAGCCATTAAATTCATTGAATACACCTAAATTTATAGATTAGAGTGGGACTTAACCGCTTTCAACTTGCTTCATTTTATTCATTTATTATAATTGGCATTAGGAAATGGAAGCAACTATGAACTAACAACTATAAAGCAACTACTAAGATTAGGTATAGTTTTGGAGTTGAGAAAGGAGAGAGGGGAGAGATATTATTGGGAAGTTATGCAATCATAAGAACATGTCTAGGTGTCTAGTTATGAGAAGGAAATGAGCTAAATTGTCTTAGGTTAGTGTACTACACAAAAGGATATTTTAATATTGTAAAAGCTTCAAACGTGTTATACTTGAGTTGTTTTATTGAAACACTCTCATAGCCTGCATTTTGAAAGATGATCCAAATCTAAAACTTGAATTCACAATACATTATTGAGTAGTAAATGCTACCTCAGTTGCAAATCATTTTTACATTGGACAATTCACTTCCTATTAAAACATCTAAATATATAATTCTGGGTCATAAACTCTTAAAGATATTTTACATTCACTTGCTGACATAAATTCAGTTCATGCCTAACAACTGAATGTAAACTGAAAGTGGCCGTCACCCACTTCTCTTTGTTTTCATAGAAAACATGAATAAATTCATGTAATAATGGGCAATATATTATCATAAAACTTAACAAAACCTTAATGTCTAAAATTCAATTTGTGTTAAGAAATGTATCGAACACAATGTGTGGAGTATTATAGTACCATTTCAGTTTTTTCCTCTCCACATTTTAAAATTAATCAAACAAAAATTATGATTGTAGAACTTTGCACTGTAGCATAAAATTAAAAACTGAACCAAAGAACTACCGCCCAGCCATATATTAGTAAAGATAAAGCTTTCCTTACAAATGAGAAGCAACAACAAAGCCAACTGAGTAGATACCAATTACCAATACTATAGTTGGTCACATTTTCATACCTGGAGCAGTAAATTTTGGTTTGCCTTCTGTATATAATACCTGCAAGATAATTATAGTTAATTTTCTGCTAACGCAACATGGGAGAGGGGGTGAGGGCTTTAATAAATAAGTGAATGGATTTGAAGTGATTCTCTCCAGTGCTTTATCATATTTTTCACTTTTACATCACCATCAAACTCGTCTTTTAATTTTACAAATTGAGTTGTATCGAATGGCATGTAAAATGCAAGATATGTGTAAAGAGCAGAACTACCTTAGTAAGAAATGGCTACTTACTTTTATGAAATAATCTTACATCCCAGATGACTTGTCATTTGCCCACTAACCACTGGTGTTTGATAAATCATAAACAACAGCTCTCCCGTTCATCTCCAACGGCAATTGACCTGATACCTACAAAAAACATAGTAAAAAAACCATAGAGCATAACGACAGTCAAAAATTAGATTTTACCAAATTGAACCATTTCAGATCTACATGTTTTGTACCTTTTTGCATTCTTTCTCGAACTATATTACTTTGAATATTTCAGATCCAAAAGTTGTGTACCTTTTTGCTTTCTTTCTCGAAGTCTAATACTTTGAATATCAAGCTGGACAATAATTTGTTAGTTATCAACTAATGCACTAAAATTGAAAACTGATTCTACATTATCAGAAAATTTGAATCGCGATTTCAAGTCGAACATCGAATTAAAACAGAACCAAAAGAGATTCGGTTCAGCATCACGATCCCAATTCAGCAATCAAAAGGGAAAAAAGAAGAGGATGAGAAGAAGCGACGGCAGCATACCTGAATAGAAGAATACAGGATTCAGAAGCCAGTTTGATATATTTTTATCTTCTATTTTCTAATTTTTTTTCTCTGCTTTGATTTTCGCTATTAGTATGAGCCGTAAGATTTATAGAGGAAGATGTTTGTTTCAATATTCATTTTTCACTATATGGAAGAACGATGATGTTGGAGTAGGGAAATAAATGCGGTTAAATGGGTGTTGCGGTTATTAGCAAACGTGGTTTAGGTAGTTACCACTATACCCACTGAGTACGTGCTGCTACAGTTGTACTGCAAAGGGAAGTTTCGTCAATTCAAAAAAGGCTTCACCAGAGGAAGTATTTGCTTTACATATATATATATATATATATATATATATATGGCATATACCTACATATCTAGACAAAGATATTAGTATTTATATTCTATAATAAGTCCTAAGGTTGTTGTCATCAAAACCATTATCTTAGGAACTAACAAAAACGGTACGTGAATCCGGGGAATTCAGTTGTATTGCAAAGTAGTCAAATGCTGGGAGAGACTTTGGGGGACAACGAACAACACATTCATCTTGAAGGTGTCAGGTATGAGTGGACAAAGTCAGAATGGTTGTTGTCAACAGTGTAGGATAGGTACAACTTATTGTTGGTGTAAACCAAAATTAAAGAGTCGTGTCTGCTGATGTGAAAAGTCATGTCTATTCGAATGAAGAGTCATGTCTATTCGAATGAAAAGTCATATATGTTCAGTGAAGAGTCATGTCCGTTCACTAAAAAGTCGTGTCTATTGAAATGAAGAATCGTGTCTATTAAGTAAAAGTCATGTCTACTGAAGTGAAAGGGTGTCTATTCAAAAAAGTTATGTCCGTTTGTAAGGGTTGTAAACCACTATATATATGTGGTCATTTTGTTGTGTTGTATGCAAGTTGTAGGCAAGACAAAAAGCAAGTTAAAAAAGATTGTCTATTCTCCTCTAAAATTATAATTCTCTTCTTTTTTCTATTTTAACAAATTGGAGCAATCTAATGAGGCTCTGTCTTAAATCTCAAGACTTGTGGACAGTTGTTGAAGAAGGTGTTAGTGCGCCGGATGATGAGACGCAACTCACAGTTGCCCAAAGAGATCTTCTAAAAAGCAAAAAACAGAAAGATCGGAAGGCTCTCTTCCAAATCTATCAGACACTTGAAATTCAAGTTTATGAGAGAATTTCAAAAGTTGCAAATGCTCAGGAGGCTTGGAAAATATTGAATACAATATATTCTGGCCAAGATCAAGTAACAAAAGGTTCGCCAGTAGTCACTACGAGCTGAATTCGAAAAGCTCGAAATGAAGGATGGTGAGAAAATCTTAGAGTATTTTACTCGTCTCACTTCCATCATAAATCAGATGGCTTCAAACGGAGAAGTCGTGGAGACTCAAAGAGCCGTTGAAAAAATTCTATGGAGCCTACCAATCAAGTTCGATCATATTGTGGTTGCAATTGAGGAATCAAATGATATTGCTTCACTTTCTCTTGAAGGCTTGCAAGGAAGGCTGGAAGCTCATGAGGCTAGGATCTTGATGAGAAGTAAACAAAAAAATTCTTCTCAAGATCAAGCCTTAAAATCTCAATTCACATCCACAAAAGGTCAAGGCCCATCCTATGGCAAAAGTAACAGCAGAAATAGTGGAAAACGTGAAGAATCAAAGGAGGAGAAACCATCATTCCAAAATAACAAGGCGCGAGGCAAATACAAAGGCAAAAAACCATATTTTGAATGCAATTTCTGTCACAAGCCGGGTCATAAGGCAAATGATTGTTGGAAGAAACATCTTGAAAAGAAGCTAGTTGCTGGTTTTATGCATAATGAAGCAGAAAAATCTGAATTTTTGTTGATCGCTTCAGATGGAAATGTTGAAAACGTATGGTACTTGGACAGTGGTGCAAGTAGGCATATGACTGGAAATAAAAATCTATTTTCAAGTCTTGTGGAAGCTGATGATGGTCGGGTTACTATTGGAGATGCAAAATCGTACAAAATTCAAGGTGTTGGCGAAATTTCGTTCAAAACCAAGGCTGGAAAAGTTGAAAAAATGTCGAAGGTTTTTTATGTACCAGGCATACATAGCAATCTTCTTAGCGTCGGTCACTTGCTGAAGAAAGGATTTGATTTTCGATTCGTTGGAGATCAATGTAGCATGAAGAAGAACGACTAACAAGTGGCAAATATTGTGATGGGATCCAAAAAATTATTTTCGATCAAATTTGACATCGTAAGCAGTACGTGCATGATTTCTACTTCTAATGATGAAGTTTCCAAGTTATGGCATGAGAGGTTTGGGCATTTAAACTTTCGGAGTTTGAAGGAGATGTCTACCAAAGAAATAGTCCAAGGGCTGCCTAAACTTGAAGTGATAAACGAAGCATGTGAGGAATGCCAATTGGGAAAACAACATCGTGAATCTTTCCCATCCAAATCGAAGTGGATTTCTCAATCACCTCTGTAGCTTGTTCACACCGACCTCTGTGGACCAATGCAAGTGCCATCGCTTGGAGGCAGCAGATATTTCTTGTTATTTGTTGATGATTACACAAGAAAAATTTGGGTTTACTGTGTCAAAGAAAAATCAGATACCTTCTCTTGCTTCAAAGAGTTCAAATTTCAAGTTCAAAAACATTCTGGTCATCAAATAAAAAATCTAAGGAGTGATCGTGGAGGAGAATATATGTCCTCTCAATTTGAAGAATTCTGCCAAAATCATGGAATCTGTCATGAGTTAACTGCTTGGTACTCACCTCAACAAAACGAAGTCGCAGAGCGCAAAAATCGAACAATAATGAATATGGTCAGATGCATGCTGAAAAAGAAGAACTTGCCTGCATGTTTTTGGGCTGAAGCGGTCTCTTGTGCTGTTTACTTAATCAACCGATCACCAACGAAGAGCTTAAAGGATTCCACTCCAAATGAAGTCTGGTATGGCAAAAAACCAAATGTTGCTCATTTAAAAACTTTTGGTTGTCTTGCATACTCTCATATTCCTGATGCTTTAAGATCGAAGCTCGACGACAAATCTCAAAAAGGCATTTTCATCGGTTATAGCCAAAGGACTAAAGCTTACAAGCTTTACAATCCGAAGACGAAGAAGATGATTATCAGCAGAGATGCTCGCTTTGATGAAAATGGCTGTTATAATTTTTCAGATTTTGCAGAATTACCTGGATGGCAAACTCTAAATCTTAAAGAGGAAACTTCTTTGGAATAAGGTGTTGATGCTGATGTTGGTATTGAAGAACAACAGCCTAAAAATAACGGGGATGAGCAGGAGCAAAATTCACCACCAACGGCGAAAAGAAGGACGCGATCCTTGAGAGAAATCTATGATGCAACCGAAGAAGTTGACACTACGGATCATGTATATTTTGCATTTTTTGCGGGAGAAGATCCAATCACTTATGAAGAAGCATCAAAGGAAGAAAAATGGATGAATGCAATGAAGGATGAAATCAAGTCTATTGAGAAAAATGGTACGTGAGAGCTTACCACTTTGCCTTCACACAAATCAGCCATTGGTGTAAAATGGGTGTTCAAAACCAAAACAAATCTTGATGGCTCCATCAACAAGTACAAAGCACGTTTGGTTGCGAAGGGGTATAAGAAAAAGGAAGGGTAAGATTTCAATGAGGTATTCGCTTCTGTCTCTCGACTTGATACAATTCGATTGTTGATTTCTCTTGCTGCCCAAAATGGCTGGAAGCTGCTGAAATGGATGTGAAATCAGCTTTCTTGAATGGTTTTCTTCAAGATGAAATTTATCTTCAACAACCTCTTGGTTTTGTGAAGAGGGGCGAAGAGGAAAAGGTGTATAAGCTACGGAAAGCTCTATACGGGCTGAAGCAATCCCCACGTGCATGGTATGATCGTATCGATAATTTCTTCTTGAAGAATGGCTTTGAAAGGTGTCCTTTTGAACACACTCTTTACATGAAGAAGCATTCAAAAGGAGGTTTCATGATCGTGAGTTTATACGTGGATGATCTGATTTTTACTGGAGATAATATGGAGATGTTATCTGAATTCAAAAATTCAATGATGAAGGAGTTCGAGATGATGGATTTGGGAGAATTACATCATTTTCTAGGGATAGGTGTTCAGCAATCAAAATGTGGGTTTTTTATCTCGCAAGAGAAATATGCTGCTCAAGTATTAGAGAAGTTCAATATGATGAATGCAAATCCAGTTTCAACTCCTTGTGTTGCAGGTTTGAAATTGTGCAAAAATGGTGAAGGAAAAGTTTGTGGATCTAACTATTTTTCGAAGCCTAGTTGGAAATTTGATGTATCTCATTGCTACAAGACCCGACATCACGTACGCAGTAAGCTTGATTAGCAGATTCATGGAGAAGCCTTTCTCAAACCATTGGGAAGCTGCAAAAAGAATTTTACGATACGTTAAAGGAACTATTGACTATGGCATTTTCTATGAAGCTCATGTGCATGTGAAGCTTGTTGAATATACGGACAGCGATCTAGGTGGAAGCATCGATGATTCAAGGAGTACTTCGGGTTATGCATTTAACCTTGGAAGTGGAATTATTTCTTGGTGTTCAAAAAAACAACCAGTTGTGGCACTTTCTACCACCGAAGCGGAGTACATCGCAGCATCTCTAGCAGGATGTCAAACTTTATACCTAAGAGGAATTCTTGAAAATCTAAGCTTCAAGCAAAAAGATCCTACGATCATTTATTGCAACAATAGTTCTACTATCTCTGTCTCAAAGGATCATATTTTGCATGGAAGAACAAAGCATATTCGTCTACGTTTGCATTTCCTACGAGAACTTGTTCGTGAAGAAGAAGTGAGTCTTGAGCATTGTCGAAGTGAAGAACAAATTGCTGATATCTTCACAAAGCCGCTTGGAGGGACTGTTTTCTCAAGAATTGTTGCTGCATTAGGTGTTCGAAGGAATTTTGGTTTAGGAGAGGCATTGTTGGTGTAAACCAAAATTAAAGAGTCGTGTCTGCTGATGTGAAAAGTCATGTCTATTCGAATGAAGAGTCATGCCTATTCGAATGAAGAGTCGTATCTGTTCAGTGAAGAGTCGTGTCCGTTCACTGAAAAGTCGTGTCTATTGAAATGAAGAGTCGTGTCTATTAAGTAAAAGTCATGTCTATTGAAGTGAAAGGGTGTCTATCAAAAAGGTTATGTCCGTCTGTAAGGGTTGTAAACCACTATATATATGTGGTCATTTTGTTGTGTTGTATGCAAGTTGTAGGCAAGACAAAAAGCAAGTTAAAAAAATTGTCTATTCTCCTCTAAAATTATAATTCTCTTCTTTTTTCTATTTTAACACTTGTTACGTAGAAAGTACGGTGTACATAAGCAGGGGAATAAGTAGCTGAAATTGTTCCGTTAACATGCTTGTGCTTCAGTTGGTGATGTCGGTACTCATGGTTTAGGCGATGAACTGTAAGCAATGATAGGTGATCGACGGTGTATGGAGTAAGAGATAAGCAAAGCACGAGCATTTTTTGTGCGTGCTTAACGTGCGGACTATTAACTGTAAAACATAGATTTTAAGAAGAATACCTCCTCTCCTTTGAGTTTCCATGTGTTTGAAAATATGAGATGCTAAGTTTTCATGCTCAGTACATACAGTTCCGACAGCAGTTGAACTTAAAATTTGTGAAGAATGTAACGAACAGTTTGAACATGCTCGAATTGAGTGGTCAATGCGTTTGAGCAGTCGTTTCCTCTCAAGTATCAACCTTCTCTTGGCGCGAGATACACACCAGAACGGTGAATGTGGTAAACAAAAAATGAATGAGGGTTGTACAAATTCAAACCAATTGTTGAGAAGTAAAGGTTATGCAGAGTAGCAGTAGTTAGCGTGAAGAGGTGAATGGTACAATCGTTTAATTAAATTATTGGCAGGAAATAGGAATGAACAGCTTGAGTTAAAGTGGGCGGTAGGTATAGCGAGGTAGGTGTCAATTTGCACTGATTAAAAACTTACAGTTGCATCAGAGGTGGTGTGTAAGTAAGACAGTGTGTAAGGTGAAGGAGTACGAAGGGGGAGAGTGTGTTATTGCCTAAACTTGTAGGCAGTTTATGTGTAAATTGTAAGTAGGAACGCCGTAGAAGTAAGCGAAAGTTGTCTGAGGTAGAGTGTCTTTGTGGCAGAAAACCATGCAGGAAGGGGATAAAGACATGGTGGGAGTAGGACAGTAGAATGGATGTAATGACAGTACAGTGGGATTGCTGGGCCGTTGTTGTTGGTACGATGTATCGCAGAGTTAATTTTTTAGCAAATACAGTCATAGGTTAACACATATCAGAGTGAAGAATGCTTTGTAGATAAGCACCCCAACTGTACATGCTCTGTCATGATGAACAGGTCCTGTACTCCTAGCCATAGCAGCAGCGAAGGCAGCGTTTGATCTGGTAAAACAAACAGACATGTTATGACAAAGCTTAGTCGGATCACATATGCATGTACCGATGTGGTATGGTAATGCAGGACGTCGACTGGGTTAAGATGGCAAGTTTGATGTCGATGAATATCATTGGTGTGAGATGTGACAACGGAGGTGCAAATGCTTCCAGTGGTAAAGTAACTGTGTAATGTGTTGGAAATAAACGTATGTCTGTAATGTCGATGGGGGGAAATTTTTTTTACGTACACAATATCTTCATAGGTGAGTTAGGCAGTGTTGTGAAAAAAATGTTTTCATCAATATCTTCTTCTACTGAGTGTAAGAGCCTATTTTAAACATCACCCCAGTGGAGTAGCTGTTTGTTAAACGTAAGCACGATTGGTGGGAATGAAGTGTGGACAAATTTAGCGTATTGCCATTAGGTATAACTACAATAGTATTTTGTAATTTGTAATATAATAACCGCGAATGAGAGTAAGCCAGGTTAAAAAGTTGGAAGACGGTGTAATGTATGGGGCTGTACAACTGACGCACATATTACAGAATAAGGTTGGCAGAATTTGCAGTAGTCAGCGGGAATAAGAATTACAAAACTCATACCACCAGTGTACCGTCTTTGCGGACCATCAGTTGGGGAGACCAAATTTTGAGTTATAACAGCACCATAGGCAGAAAACAAACCGGAAGCAGATGGTTGTTGTCGTCATGTGAAAATGATGATGAAGGAAGGAGAATGTGAAGATTGTGAACCGGTACTGTTAGGGAAAAGTGTAGGAGGAGGGAAGAAAGAGGTAGATAGTTGAGTGGTATGGCAGAAGAACAGGTGCGGTTCAGTTGAACAGATGAAGGGAGGGGTACATATGGTTTGCAGTGGATGAAATGGCAGTTTAATCGTCTGTACAGATGAGTACATGTATGCATGTATGTATTGTTCAGTTTGGGAGAGGGGATGAGTGATTGAGGAGGACGAATGGATGGTTTTTTTCTTCTTTTTCCCTAAGTTTGAAAACGGTTCGGAGGTAGTTTAGGGAAGGGGGATGAATATGATGTTGACATGTGGTTGGAGAGGGAATGGGGAAAGAAGCAAAACCTGGTTTGTATGTAACGCGAATTAATTTGAAATGGGGAGGAGTAGACTGTCCACGTTGTTAACTTCCTGTTTTCTTGTTTAAGCAATAGATTAGAACGACAAGACCTTCTCCAGATTACATCTCAAATGATGCTGTCCCATCTCACATCAGTACAACCCACTCTGCCACATCCCACGCCGCCGCTTACCCACACCATTGTATCCTATGCCGCCGCACCCCCATGCCACCATTGCTTCCTGCCTTTGTCGTCCACTATCTCAAAAGCCTATGCCTGGCCCTATGTTATATCCTAACTCAAACCCTAACCTTACAACCGGCATATTCACAACCTACCACACCATCTTGGATCTCCAGCCATAACCGACACCATTTCCCCCTTCTTGCGTTAATTCGTCACCTATCGTTAATTACAACAGAAATTAGTAACATGTAAGTACACAGTATCATGTATTTTTCAAAAAATTATTAGCTAAAAGAGTAAACTATGTAGCAGTAGTCCAAAGTTTTTTTCTTATAATAGTACTAAAAAAAAACTACCAAGTAATGCATTACATTAAAATATTTCAAAAAACATGAAAAACACGATATTAAATTTTTCAAAAAATAAAAAAAAGCAACTTAAAAACAATGCAGTAAACATGTGAAAACAAAAAATGAATCTAAATCAAGGTTCGAGATCTCGGTTTCGGTCTTTTCTAATTTTAGGAATTTCGATGTAATTCGTAAATTTCGGAAATTTCGATTATAGTTTCGGTTTCGAATATGATTGTTTATTTTTCATATAATTACACGTATATTTGTTTAATTTATTGCAACAAAACGTATAAATTATGTTTGATTGAAAAATAAGATATAAATGAACAATACTGATTAATTATAAATATTTGTAACGCTAAGAAATATTTATTTATTATTTCGTTATCAACTAGTTATATCGTTCACATATTTTGTGAATTTATATGTTTTCTAAGTTACAATTTTAAATTTGATTATTCATGCATTTGAAACTCAAATTAATTCTTTTTTGAGACTTCTTTTTGTTGTAAAGTTTGAAGTTCAATAATTTTTATTGAATTGAAATTTCGGGTTGGTTTCGTTTCGATCCTTGCCGAAACCTAAACGGAACGATCAGAATCTCGTTGTTCCGGTCGAAACCTCAAACCTTGATCTAAATAGTAATAAGTTAACTTTAAATCATACGATACTATAAAAACGAGTACTTAATAATAAATGATACTACATAAGAGCATTACAACATAAATTGCTTTACACAATTCCAGAGTACTAAATTGTATTATAAAATGAACTAAAATAAAGAATGACACTACCTGGTAGCATTGTAACATTCATGTTATTATAACTAATATAAAAACATAAAATGATACAAAAAACACCTTTACAGAAAAAATGTCATAAAATATTACTAGAAAGTAAAATTATAAAATAGTACTCTGTGTGTGTAAAAGAGAGAGAGAGATAGCAGATCTTAACTATTAGATCTCTCTTTGATTTCAACCTCCCATGAAAAAACAAAGAGATCTGGTAGTCATAATTTCCTATGTCAAATCTTACTTGATGAAGCATGCAAATTCTGTCAATTATGAAGGCTTCCAACCTCGTGATGAATAGACCTTTTGAATAGGTTATTTGAAAAATTGAGCATCCAAAGATTGTTCCATAAACTGAATTTTCTAGGGATCTTTCTTGTAATGAAATTATTACTACGATCAAGAAACTGAATTCCAGTATTCAAGCCTGAATTTCTCTGCTATTTCTCCACTAAAATGATTATTCCAAAGTGCTAGATATAATCCTCTCGGAGTAAAAAAAGAAAAGAAAAAAAGTACCACTAAATAGATTATGTCCAATGGCGAAAACATATAGACTACCAATACATATGTAAGGTGGAATCATGCCACTAAGTTTGTTGCTCGCGTGATCAAGCCAGCTCAAACTATTATTTTCTCCAAGATACCAAGGTATTTCTCCACTCAGACTACTGAAAGCTGAACTAACATTTTGACTTTCTTCAATAGGACAATCATTTTTTGGAATATCCCCACTCATGAAATTTTCATAGAGATGCAAATGAATTAAGTTGTTCAAGCTTGCTTCTCTATTGGGACCCATCCAGTAATAAAATTCTCACCAACTTCAAGTTCAGTATGCAAGCTACACTCGTCTAATTCACGAGGCAATGAACCAGATAATTTATTAATAGAAGGGAAGTATCTTTTCAAATTCTTGAGCTCACTAGTTGACTTAGGAATATGACCCCCCATAAAAAAAGAGTAGATAAAGATTGAAGCATTGCAATATTTTCATATATGGCCATCACAATAAAGGAGAAAAAAGGGGGAAAAAGGAGGAAAAAAGAAAGAAAAAAGGGAACTTTTTTCCATGAACTTATGATTTCCACTAACAAGATCAACATATATAGAAGAAAACTAGTGCAAAGCAGGATGATTTGATACGTAAAATGTTCAAAAATATGTTTGGTGCATTTGTCATGGATCACTTCACTATCTAGTTGGCTGCAGGCACAAGGAACAGAAAGAAAGCTATTGACAAGGCTTTAAAATCCTAGGATGATGTATATTAAGGAGATAGCATATATCAGTTATGATAACCTCACAAGATTGCCATGTGGATGTGTAGTGTGGAGTTAAAGTGATCAAGGTCATGAGTTGAGCTTTGGGAATGGTGATAGACATAAAAACATGAGAAAATATATGATGTATGAGTGGTGAATTCAATGCAAGCTTCTTAGATTTTACAAGCAAGCTTGATTTCCTGGGTAGGGATATATTGTTTATATTATATGAATTTCTTAAACTGAAAATATGACCCAAAAAAGAAAAGAAAATATTTTGACTGGTGGGATTGTTTTTGACATATAAAATAGATAAGTGCTTAACTCATTTGGTATCTGGCTAACATTCCATTTGAAGTGATAAATTCAAGTCAAAACGACTCTCTATTACTGAGCACAAATGAGAAATAGGCTAACATAATGAGGTTCATATATGCCTGTCATACGATGTTAGGATTTGATATAGAGAAGAGGAAGAGAAATTAAACGTTAAAAAGAAATAGACTACATTATTACTTGATTGTTAAATGATAGAATAATACTTTAAGTAGAAAAATAAAATAACTAACAACTTCCTAAACTTAAGCCACTGATTTATTTCTTGACCAATAAACTAGGAAGACTTATTCCTAAACATGTGCTAACTTTAACACCCTCTCTTAAACTGAATGTGCTAATATTCAGTTTACAACACAATTTCTTCATCGTCTTGTATAGACGAACTCGATCACAACTCTCATCTCTATCTGGTTGAGCATGCTCAACTGTTTTACGTTGATTGGTACTTTAACTATCAACAAATTCTTTTGGTTTCCTCTTAGGGATCCACTGACCTCTCCATTCGGATCATCCCTGATACTGCTGTATCTGTCATCTCTCCAACAAGTGAGAACCGCAGCTCTTCTTCCTTACTTGTTGGATGACATAAAACCAAGTCTTCCTCATTCAACCTACTTCACATGTAGGCATGCTCTTCAAACAGTTCTCTCTCTTAAGCACTCCACAAATGTCCAAACCCATAACCGACGGTCTACCACTCATCGTCTTCATCTTCTACTCTAATACCACATGCACCCATCACTTCACTGCAACTACCACATCTCATAGTGCACTTTTCATACACTCATCACATTACCTATACATCACCGAACAACTGAAACTTCACAACCTCACCTCAATAATCGCCACTTTATCCATCGCCAAAACAAACACAACAAACACCAAATTCCATCACTAATCAAACCATAACCACACTCCTACTTCGCATTGCTGACAACCACTGTCACACTTCATAGCCAGTGTTACATCCCATATATCACCAAACTAAGCCACTGCTGCGACATCATCACTCACCATACTATCATTGATCACCTGACTGTCATCATATCAACAACAGAACTTCAGCTTCTATAACAAATTTCCACACTCCTTACAAAAATTCAAACACCAACAATAGTTCTCCCACCTGACCACCCAATCGCCTTCATCAACCAAAACAGACAACCAAAACACGGCAGCTCCTCCTACCTGAGCCACTAGTACACATCCACAACATCATCATCTACATCCTGCAATCTGCAGTTCAACAAACTGACAGAGCAACAATACAGCAGCAGCCAATTCCCATCACCACTACAACATTTCTCCACGATTTTAGATCATTTTCATCCTGACATCACTGATCATACCACGACATACCATCAATCAACCAACTTGGTTCACCAAACCTTTCGCTGTCTTCTCATTTGCTGCCATACCCTGCAGCCTTTCCAATTACCTATCTACTGACAATCGAAACCCCCATCAACTACTGCCACAGTGCCGCAGACTTCATCTACTCCTCTGTTCACACTGCACTGCTCAACATAAAACCATCCACACTTCCTACCCGAAGTCGCAATCCAACTCCAACTTCAACATCGCCTACTTTCAACACCATAAATTGACACAAAATGGATATTGCTGTTGTCATATTCCTGATACCCACTACCTCCTCATACCTTTCATTTTTAAATCAAATTGCAACAGCACTAAAATTTGAAGTACGTTTGACTGGAAAGCCATTTACATTTTGCCCCTGCTCGCACAACTAAGCTGGAACAGCAAAAGCTTTCCACCTTGCTTCCACAGCAAACAACATACATAATTCCACTTGTAAGCTTCATCCACTAGTAAAACTCATCAGCAAGGCTGCACTCTCAAACACCATTGGCATCTCCCACAAGATCCGAAATCTGAGCATCCACCAACACTCGTTGTCCTCCTTCGGAACCGCCTCACCATTAACCACCGCATGCAAATCAATGTACTGGAACCAAACACACAAAGAACTCACCACTCCAGCAATCTAACTATCACAGCCAGCCTCCATGTTAGTTGGAATATCGTCCATAACTCACGCTCACCACAACCCATCACCGTTCCACTGCAAAAGCCATTAAGTTCATCAAAACAAACATCATCAACTCCACTGTTTAAACCATTCTTACCTCTACTCTCTTTTCATCATAAATCTGTTCATCATAACCTTCTCCAAACCGCCACAATTCCACACATTTCAACTTCCACCCATCAAACTACAAACATCACCTTTTAACCACTGCTTCATTACACATTATTGCAGTCAACTTCATTCACCACTGCAATTAAACCATATCCAACTTCCAATCTCCACTGACCATTCACCTCGCTCCACAGCAGCTACAGCTACTACACAGTCAACATAACCAGTGGCCAACCTTCGTACTTCCACTTCCTTGCTTACTACCACTCCCTATAACTCTTCGACAATAGTGCAGCACGTCCATACCACTAGCATCTCAACATTAGAACCCGATCACCCATCATCAAAACCAAAACCGTAGCACTTCTCTGTCCACTCCATCCAATTGCTTAGCATCTCCTACAACTGCAATTGACATCACCACCCCTATTCAACTGCTTACCTCTACAATCACCATCCAACTACACTTCTGACATCATCTACAATCAAATTTACTATCTAAACATCTACAATCTCCTGCCTGTACACTCCGACAATCCATCACAACCATCCCAAACATCTCAAAGCACAACGCGAAGCCAAGCACTTGCCTTCGCTCAACAAAACTTCACAAGCAAACATTCACCAGCAATTCGCTTGAATATCCACTGCCCCTATCTTCTTCCTTAAACCAGTATTCTGCCATCAATTCGACTTCGTCAATTAGCCTCAGCAACAATAAGAGCATCGAACACCTCTGCCTGAACCCAATCGGCAATTCAAACCACAACCATTAGTCGTAGTGACAACGTCAACCACTACCAGACCTCGCAAACTATTTGTCGACCCAATTCCGCAACCAACCCAATCGAACTAACCACTGCCATCCCCAATCAACCGCAGCGAATTGAACAACCCTCTAATTTTCAAGTCCTGGTTGCTGGAATTGCGTGAATCGTTATTTGATTTCAAAAATAAAATTGCTAAACTTGAGAAAATCGCTGTTCAGGATGTTTGATAATTTTTTGTTATGGAGAATTTTTTTTAATCACTCTCTCTAGTGCGCACTCTCTCTCTCACCTGGCTCTGATTCCATGTTAGGATTTGATATAGAGAAGAGGAAGAGAGATTAAACGTTAAAAAGAAATAGACTACATTGTATTGCTTGATTGTTAAACGATAGAAAAATACTTTAAGTGGAAAAATAAAATAACTAACTAATTCCTAAACTTAAGCCATTGATTTATTTCTTGACCAATAAACTAGGAAGACTTATTCCTAAATATGTGCTAACTTTAACATACGATTCAGGAAAAAATTAACAAACCCGTGTATCCCAGTTGTTTATATAAAGTATAAATATGGGACTGTGCTGTACATACAGAGTTTTTCTCAGTATTTTTTCATGTAGTGAAAGTAAGGATAAAATGTTATAAATATGATTTAAGATATAGTACTCTACCACCTTAATTGACCTCTTGGACGCATTATTTATTTTTCTTGTTAAGCAGCAGAAAGAATTAACGTTACCTGTTTACCTTCACACGATGAATTATGAAAGTAAAATAAAATTTCACTACCCACGCGAAAAACGTTTCTTGAATTAACCGCATACTTTGATGTTGTTAGAAGTGTGCGTGATTCTGATTATTTATATTTCTTTTTATTTAATACGTTTAGTAGTAATTGTAAAACCATGTCAAGGTTACTTTTTCTATATGTATATACCTTAATAATACTAATAATCGTCACCATCCTTGCTTTTTCTCCAAGTCAATCAACCTATCGTAGAGTTTGTAAGATTATTGATTTATGTCTGTTTTTTATGCAAATTCAAATCAATTTTTAATCCTAATCATTTGAATTCAGTAGAATTTACAGCTCTTTCCAGTTTTGACCAAGAATTTATTCTATTATAATGCTTGGCTTCACAGATTTACATGTCATCTTGCAGTACAATTATGGTTTTATACTATTTTTACTTGATTTAGTTTTGCTACATATTCATACATAATGTTTTTAATGCTTGGTTTAAACAGGCAAGAAAGAAAGGTGAATTTTGAATTCTAACGCTAAAGAGAAATTTTGAACAGAAATTTAGCTCTACAATAACCTACACTGAAATAAATTTACTGAAATCAGTTTCGAAACAAATATCATGTGCTGGTATATAGTAGCCGAGAAGTCATATTTTTGCGTTGATGCCTTCTTTTCCTGAATTTTCAATTTGCAGGTCTCTAAACAGAAGTTAAAGTGTCTGGTAGTCAAATTTTATAGTAGTCGATGGGCAAGGGTATGCATGCAACTCGAAATCGAACAGGTATTTGTATAGAAATCTTAATCCATGTTCTACCTTTTCCTTGCTTTTAGTTCACTGTGTCAAAAGCTTTTGTCAGTCTACATCGCAGATGAGAATTACTATAAAATGAAGGAAAATTTATGCATGTAGGCCACTTTATGGTTTTAATAGCAGAATCATGCCTATTTGCAAACTTTTACAAACAAGGGTATATTTCTGCCACATCAGCTGCCATGTTGGTTTTCGTGGTGGCATGATTTTAATCACGCCATCTTGTTTCTTTTTCTGTTGTACAAAAAAGTCTGGCGCGATCCTAAATTGCTCCAGATGGCGCTTTTTAAAATCACACCAGATTATCGTTTTTCTTTAAACAACAACAATGTTTCGATTTTCCTTGTTTTTTTTATAAAATATATTAGATGACATGATTTTAAATAGCAGCATCCATTTTTTTTAATTTTTTTTTTAAATGTGACACGGTCTAGATAGCACCAGTCAGCATTGTTTAAAATCACGCTGAATCTTTGTTTGCTATAAATGGAAGCCCATTTCCCTTCTTCCTCGCTTCTTTTCCTCTTATTTTTTCCTAGCAAAACCCAAAATTATCAAACCTTTTTTCTACAATTTTTTCTACAATAGTTCCACTTGAATACTCTCAAAGCGATGAAGTATTTTTTCAACATCATTCATTTCCACAATTTTCATAATTCTGGAAGGAAAACGCTAAACCCTAATTGTTTTTTATGTAATTTTTTTGTTCAAATTAAATAGTTTTGGGAATGAACTTTGAATTATATTTGATCATTTCTACGTTAATATTTATCCTTCTTAGCTAAATTCACAAATTTGAACAATATTTACTATATTTAGTTTGAATGTAAATGTGGAACTATGGAAAATTGGTATCACTTGTTCCAAAGACACAAGTAGTTGAAGATATGCTTATGCTCCTTTGACTCAATTCCATGAAATTTATGTAAATGTAGTTAATCAAAGTTATGGAATTGAGGTTTTAGATTACATGGAATTGACGAATTTGAGTAGTTGGAAATTTGTTGTAATCTTAAGTGGTGATTCAAAAGGCCAACAAAAAGGTTTGTTGTGATTAGGGCTGTTACACAGTTGAACCATCGACCATACTTAACTGTTATATGATTATCATTTACCACAGTAACAGTTATAATAACGATTAAAGATTTTAGTAGTCATAGCAAACGATGTCAACCGTGCATAATTTTTTTAGTTATATTTCACAACAAAGTTTGCAATTTAGTGATATAAATTAGAGAAATAATGTGTACACTGATGGTATGTTGCATTCATGCATTGTTTATTTTTTAATGATAACATATGTAAGCGGCTAAGATAATGGTTGGAATTTTTATAGTGCATTTACAGTTGGAGGTAATAATGATGGTCATTGCAATCTTAACACCCTTAGTTGTGATGAGGAGTCGACAATTCAAGGAGTTGCAAAGAGGTTTGTTGCGACGATGAGTCAGTGATTCAAAGATCCATCAATAAAGGATTGGGCTATTCAGTATCAAAGAAGTAACACTACTTTTGTCTAATTATATTTCAACTAAAAAGATAGACTTGTGCTCCGGAGAAAAACCCCATAGCGTTTGTGTTATTGCAGATAGGACTGTCAAACGTGTTGGGTTGGGTCAAATTGAGTTGAGTCGAGTTTGATTCAACCCATTTATTACCCATTCTTTTTTACCCACTTATGACCCAAGACATTTATGACCCAACCCGTTTAATAAGAGAGTTATCCATTTAAACCATTTAAATATTTAAATTTGATTTGACTAATAAAAAACAAATAAATATTAACTAATTCTAATTCTATTTTTTATGTTTTGAATTTCGATAAAAATTTAAAATTTTAATTCTTATTTTTATCAAAATTCAAATATGGAGATGTGGTAGTCTGTTGTTTTCTAAGTACAACTGTTAGTCCCCTTGGAGAACTACAATGTGCGTTCACAAGATGAAGTATCCGAGTGTTACATACTGTCCATAATTTAGGTGGGAGTTAATCGGTCGAAGTCTCGCCTGATTCTGAGTCAATATGAAGAAGTTATTGCCGCTTGAATTAAAAAATTAGCTGCTTCTACGCTAGGCGATATGGGGATGTAGTAGCCTATTATTTTCTAAGTACAAATGTCAGTCCTCATGGAGAACTACAGTGTGCGTTCACACGATGAAGTATCCGAGTGTTACATACTGTCCGTAATTTAGGTGGGAGTTAATTGGTCGAAGTCTCGCCTGATTCCGAGTCAATATGAAGAAGTTATTCTAGTCTGAATTAAAAAAATAGCGGCTTCTACACTAGGCGGAGTTCATATATGAGGATATAGTAGCCTGTTATTTTCTCAGTACAACTATCAGTCTTCTTGGAGAACTACAGTGTGCGTTCACACGATGAAGTATCCGAGTGTTGCATAATATTCGTTTTTTGTGTAGGAGTTAATCGGTCGAAGTCTCGCCTGATTCTGAGTCAATATGAAGAAGTTATTACAGTCTGAACAAAAAAATAGCTGCTTCTGGACTAGGCAGAGTTCATATATGAGGATGTAGTAGCCTGTTATTTTCTAAGTACAACTGTTAGTCCACTTAGAGAATTACACTGTGTGTTCACACGATGAAGTATCTGATTATTACATACTATCCGTAATTTAGGTGGGAGTTAATCGGTCAAAGTCTCACATGATTCCGAGTCAATATGAAGAAGTTATTGCAGTCTGAACAAAAAAATAGCGGTTTTTGCGCTAGGCGGAGTTCAAATATAAAGATGTAATAGCCTGTTATTTTGTAAGTATAACTTTCAGTCCCCGTGAAGAACTACAGTATGCGTTCATAAGATCAAATATCCAAATGTTTCATACTGTCCGTAATTTAGGTGGGAGTTAATCGGTCGAAGTCTCGTCTGATTCCGAGTTAGCTGAAGAAGTTATTACAATCTGAACAAAAAATAGCAGCTTCTGCACTAGGTGAAGTTCAAATATGAGGATGCGGTGGACTGTTATTTTCTAAGTACAACTGTTAGTGTTGGGATCCCTCCTTAATTGGAGAGTTTCTATAAAATTCTAGACATTTCTAGAGAAATCTAGAATTTTCTAGAATGTTCCGGAGAACTCTAGAGAAGTGTAGAACTCTCTAGAAGCTTGTGGAAGAGTGTGGAACCCTCTGGAATATTCTAGAGATGTGTGGAACCTTCTGAAACCTTACAGAAGAGTATGGAAGAATAAAGAAGGGAATGGAAGAATGTAGAGATTCCTAGAGAGTGTGAAGCATTCTAGAGAATCAATCTCTACCGTCGGATGCAAGTAATCTCCACCATTCATTATGGAGGTTGAGTAGTATAAATAGGAGAAGGAGCTCTATTACCAGCCATCCAAGAATCTAAGGAAGAAGCCACTTCTTAGAGTGAGAAAAAACTTGAGAGTTAGAGAGATCCTCTTTGAGAGAAAAGAGTGACAGCTTGAGAAGTTTTTATCCTCAAGCTTGAGTGAGCCACCAAGTGTGAGTTACTTTTGTAATCATATTATTGTAATCCTACTATTCTTTTGTATAGTGGAAGAATCTCCATATTGGAGAATTATAAACTCTTGTGCTTCCATTGCTACTTTTAATCTTAAAGTGCCTATCTTAACTTCACGCAGCGGGGAAGACCGAGATTTCCCCAACAGTGGTATCAGAGCAGGTTCATCCGTAGTCGTAATCAAGCTCGTGTAAGTTAAAGATGGAGGATATTGTCGCTCATGTTGGAGACATGTTCAAGCTCACAGCTAATAACTACTCCTATGGGAAGCCAATGATGGAGGACCACTTGTATTGTAAGGATTTGCATTAGCCCATCATCTACAAAAATAAGGTGGAAGGAAAGAGTGATGCTCAGTGGGAACTGTTGAACCGTAAGGCTGTTGCTGTGATTCGTAAATGCATCGACAAAACTCTTTTCGAGCATGTTTCTACTTATACCAATGCATATGAATTATGGACAAAGCTTGAGTCCATGATTCAGAAGAAAACGCCTCGCAACAAGGCCAATTTAGTTCGACGGTTGGTGAAATTGGAGTATAAGGATGGTCATAGTATGATTGAGCACTTAAATAACTTCAAGGGGCTCGTAAATCAACTAACAAAAATTGATATGAAGATTGATGATGAGCTACAAGCCCTTCTACTCCTTAGTTCCTTACCGGAAAGTTAGGACACACTTGTTGTCACGCTAAGTAACTCAGCTCCGGAAGGAAAGTTAACTATGGATACCGTCAGTGACAGCCTTCTTGGTAAAGAAGCAAGGAGAATGGAACGAAATGAGTCTATCCATCCCGAAGCTAATGTTGTTGAGAATCAGGGAAGGAATGAAACCCGTGGACGTAGTAAGAGCCAAAATCCCCATCAATCTCGAGGTAGATCCAAGTCACGCTCGAATATTGCATGCTATTACTGTGAAAGGATGGGTCACAAGAAAATGGAATGTCGAAGCTTCAAAAGAGACCAAAAGGCCGGTAATGTTAAGCCTGACCAAATAAGCCTAACAAAGAAGTAAGAAGAAAAAAGTACTACTGTCATAGCATTAAAGGAAGATCTGCTATATCTCGTTGGTGAAATTAACATTCTAAACATTGCTTGTGATGAGAGTTCTTGGATTGTTGATTCTGGTACTTCCTTCCATGTTACTCCACATGAAAACTTCTTCTCATCCTACCAAAGAGGTGACTTTGGCACGGTGCAAATGGGAAATCAAGATAGAAGCAAGATTGTTGGAATAGGAGACATCACTCTGACGACAAGCACCGGGTGCAAGCTTGTTTTGAAAGATGTGAGGCATGTCCCGACCATGCGCCTCAGTCTTATCTCCGCTGGAAAGCTAGATGACGACGGTCTAATGAATTACTTTGGTGAAGGGAAGTGGAAGGTCTCCAAAGGAAGTTTGACAATAGCTCGAGGATAGAAGGTAGGATCATTGTATGTAATGCAAGCTAAGCTATGCAAAGAAGAAGTAAACATCTCTACTGATGATATGGACACATGGCATAAACGACTTGGGCACATTAGTGAGAAAGGTCTTCACATACTCGCTCAGAAACAACTCCTCTCTGACGTGAAAGGTAAACCACTTCATCCTTGTGCTTATTGTTTAGCTGGAAAACAACATAGGGTTGCTTTCCAAAGATCTTCTCCGCCCACAAGAAGAAAGAACATTCTAGACCTCGTGCACACTGACGTATGTTCGATGTTTGAGAGATCCATTGGTGGTGCTCTATATTTTGTCACCTTCATTGATGATCATTCAAGGAAAGTATGGTTGCACCTGTTAAAATCAAAGGATCAAGTGCTTGATGCCTTCAAAGAATTCCATGCTCTGGTGGAGCGTGAGACTGGACGGAAGATCAAGTGTGTACGATCAGATAACGGAGGTGAGTATAGAGGTCCTTTTAAAGACTATTGCAAGAAATATGGCATTAGGCTAGAGAAGACTCCATCCAAGACACCACAATTGAATGGACTAGCTGAGAGAATGAACCGAACCATTGAAGAAAGAGTTCGTTGTGTGCTCTCTCATGCTAAGTTACCCAAATCATTCTGGGGAGAAGCTATAATGGCTGTGGCCGACATTGTCAACTTCACACCATCAGTTCCTTTGGATGGGGCCATTCCTGAGGAAGTTTGGACGGGCAAGAGGGCTTCATATAATCATCTCAAGGTGTTCGGGTGCAGGGCATTTGTTCACATCCCCAAAGATGAGAGAGCTAAGCTTGATGCAAAGACGAAGGAGTGTATTTATCTTCGTTCACCTAAGGATGAATTTGGGTACCGGTTGTGGGACCCAATTAACAAGAGGGTTATTCGCAGTAGAGACGTTGTATTCTTCGAAGACCAAAAAATTGAAGATATCAAGAATTCAGAGAGGCCAAGATGGAGAAGCAGTAAGAAAATTGAACCTACTCTGGTTCGACATGAAGATAACAACACACAAGAAAGCAGTGAAGCTGAAGATCATGAAATTCATGATGAATCAGTTCAGGAAGAACCTCAATCTAGCACTCCAATCGCACCAGAGCCAAGACGATCCTCAAGGGACAGAAGACCATCCACCCGATACAACACAGAGGAGTACGTTACGCTCACTGATGATGGGGAGCCTCAAAGCTATAAAGAAGCAATGAGTGATTGTCATAAAGAAGAGTGGAGAATAGCCATGCAAGAAGAAATGCAATCCTTGCATGAGAATAACACATATGAATTAGTGGAGCTACCAAAAGGGAGAAGAGCTTTGAAGAATAAGTGGGTGTATAGAATCAAGACCGAAGAGAACTGTTCAAAGCCTCGCTACAAAGCTCGATTAGCCGTCAAAGGATTTGGACAAGAAAAAAGTACTGACTTTGAAGAGATACTCTCTCCCGTGGTAAAGATGTCATCAATCCGAGTTGTGCTTAGCCTAGCAGCCGTGCAAGATTTGGAGATTGAACAACTCGACGTCAAGACGGCGTTTCTACATGGTGTCCTCGAGGAAAAGCAAATACATCTTGACAAGGTTCACACAGATGAGAACTGGTCTGACATGATGACAAAGGTAGTACCAACAAAGAAGTTTGAAGACTGCTGTCAAGGTGCCGGCGTACTACTACCCCCCAATTAAGTCGGGAGGGGGAGATTTGTTGGGATCCCTCCTTAATTGGAGAGTTTCTATAAAATTCTAGACGTTTCTAGAGAAATCTAGAATTTTCTAGAATGTTTCGGAGAACTCTAGAGAAGTGTAGAACTCTCTAGAAGCTTGTGGAAGAGGATGGAACCCTCTAGAATATTCTAGAGATGTGTGGAACCTTCTGAAACCTTACGGAAGAGTATGGAAGAATAAAGAAGGGAATGGAAGAGTGTAGAGATTCCTAAAGAGTGTGGAGCATTATAGAGAATCAATCTCTACCGTCGGATGCAAGTAATCTCCACCATTTATTATGGAGGTTGAGTAGTATAAATAGGAGAAGGAGCCCTATTACTAGCCATCCAAGAATCCAAGGAAGAAGCCACTTCTTAGAGTGAGAAAAAACTTGAAAGTTAGAGAGATCCTCTTTGAGAGAAAAGAGTGATAGCTTGAGAAGTCTTTATCCTCAAGCTTGAGTGAGCCACCAAGTGTGAACTACTTTTGTAATCATATTATTGTAATCCTACCATTCTTTTGTATAGTGGAAGAATCTCCACATTGGAAAATTATAAACTCTTGTGCTTCCATTTCTACTTTTAATCTTAAAGTGCCTATCTTAACTTCACGAAGCGGGGAAGACCGAGATTTCCCCAACAGTTAGTCTTCATGAAAAATTAAATTGTATGTTCAAAAATTTTATTTTTCAAATTTATATTAAAATTTAATGTTTTTAATAAATGGGTAAATGAGTTATCCACTTATAATACTTTTAAAAAGGAGTCAACCCAACTCATTACCCATTTAATAAAATTCATAAATGGATTAACCCAACTCATTTAAAAGTAGGATAAATGGGTTGAGTTAATGGATTGTGTCATATTTTGATAGGTCTAGTTGCAGAGTTGGATGTTTGGTTGTGGTTTGAGTAAATAAAAAAAAGGCATGTCCTTTGCAGATGTGAGTGACATTGATATTATAAAGTAGATCCAAAAAATTGGTCAACCTGTGATTATTTTGAATGGATCAATCCTCTACCTCTCCGTAAAGGAGTGTGTTATGCTTTGGAGTTGCAGAATGAAGCGACAGAGTTGAAAAAGTTCATTAGAGAGTTAGAGAACAATGTTTCTGAACTGCAAGATAAAGTTGTCAATCCAAATGCTAACAAGATTATAGACGATTCAAAAGAAACGACAATATTATGGATGATTCAAAAGAAATGTCAGAATGAAAGACTTTCATTCGAGTAGATATGAATGTGATATGTTGATCGCAGACAGTAGGATTAAATGACGGATGCAAGTAAAGAAATTTTCCCATGCGACAGTAGACTCCAACTCTACTATTGCATATGCCAAAGGGTGTAAATGGTCATGCATCTCCAACGGCAACAACAGGTGAAGTGCCTTTTTATTTACCATATAAATTATAAACGCGTGCCATCTATGTAAATCAATGGATGACAATGAGCAAATCTCCTGATGCATGATCCGAAAGATCAAAAGGCACTTACATCGACATCATTGGTCATCAACCAATAAACAGTCTCAGGATTTGTTCTTTTTCTGAAAGTACCGTGGCAACGTTGAATAAGATTTGTCCCAATCTCTAAAAATTACTATAATAGATTTACTCAGCTCTCCAAGCTTTCACGTAACTAGTCTTTATAAATAATTGTTTTTGCACTATGACTTGTATTGTACTAGGTGTAATATTAAAATTCGCTTTTAGGAAGGGGAAAGATTTTTGTACAAAATAATTACCCGTGGCTTGCTTATGATTCTGAATTAACTGTTGCGTATACACATTGATGAACACTGTTATATTCTCGTATTTCTCACCATCCAGAATGCGTGCCCTTTTGGACACAATTGCATGGATCCTCCAAAGGCACTTGTCCCTACAAATATATGTTTAGTTGTATTCGACTTGAAATGCATAAAAGAAACTGCACATTTAATAGACCAGTTACTTGATTGTTGCAAACCATTTCCACTTTAAAATCTATTTGAATGCAAAGTGAAGAAAATATTTCTCCATCAAATTGAACATATGTGACAGTAGATCTAGCCATCATTTGTACACTACATCAATCATCAGGTGACACTTCCATTTTCACTTGGTTAGCATCATCATCATTATCATATTCAACTGCAAAATCAAAGTGTAATTGATCATTGTTTAGCTGCATATTTTCCATCTACTATCTAGCATTGTCAAGTCTATCAGTAACTTCCGTGCTATTCAAGGAATCAACATTATTCTTATCCACATTCCTATGCTCATCCTCACTCAAAATCACATCATGGCTTTCTCATCGGTATTTTTGGGATCTAATGAGTTGATGGCCCTACGATATACTCCATCTGAGTGGAACATGCCTATACAAACAATATTCGTATAATACAGATGACATAAATATTATAATATAGAGAACATGTCTAATTTCTTTTACCACTGCCTATTATGACTTGATGAGAATCAAATCCTATTAGATGATAGGGATACAGACATGGTATAAAGCTATAAACATGCAACTATTCCATAATTCCCATTAGTTTGAGACTTATATATATCAATAACGACAACAATGAAAATATTTGAAATTTTCTTATAGTGTGTGCTAGGTTGTGTTGGATCATGATAGCTTATGAACAGTAAATAAGGATAACTCATGGCTGTCGGTTGGAGTTTTTCAACATTCATATATGCATTATTGTAGTTAGGCGAATCCAATAGTTTGATACTTACTGACCATTACCAACATTCTAGGATACTCTTCAGTTCTACTGTCTATTATTGGAGGTGGTAAAGATTCTTTGTCCAGCTTCACTCTTCTCTTCCTCACAAAAAGTTCTATGGATTTCATTTCCACATAGCATAATTTTAATGTCTCCATCATCGTTCACTGCTACGCCTTTCAATCCAAAGTCGGTCGGCCAGTTACACACCAAACCTAAATCTTATATCCGTGGATTAATTTTCATAGCTTTATAAATAGGTTCTTTCAATTCATCAAACTTGCAACTAAGGGAACATAAGTTGGTTTATGTTTTCATCCAATATAAATGTTTTAGGACTGTTATGGTAATGGTAAATTTACCGTTACCATACTATTACCAGTCAACCGGTTACTATTATTGACTGATGTCGGTATACCGGTATAATCGGTATGGTAATGTTAAATTTATCATTTTCTACGATAAATTATCGATAACATTTTTTCAAAACCAATGGTAACGGTAAATTTATCAGTCGATTTAAAACACATTTATATTCATATGATATGCTTTAATGTGGACATTTAGCACCAAACAATTGACTAAATTTAGTTCAATAATCAGGTCAAATAAAGCCAAATACACTTCTTTTATTTCTCGTTTATGCATTTTATTCAGTAACACTATAAATAGTATGCCGAAGATGTGTTATAATGTAAAAAAATGTTAAGTTATGGATTTTTTTGTACAAATGTGACGCAGCGGATAATAACAAAACGATATAGATCAATGAAAGTAGCAAGCGGTGGATTGAAGATACTGAAATGCCCAAATTCGTTGATCACAAAGATACCGAATTCTAGCTATCTTCGACACGTTGATCGCGCACGATACCGTGAAAGAAGATCTACAATTCTTCAAACGTTGATCAAGCGCACTTGATACCGTGAATTGGCTTCAACGATCGTTGATTCGAGCGCACTCGAATAACCGAAAGTGGAGATAAGAGATCACACTCAACTACCAATTTAGATGAAAGCACACAGTAATCAAACAAAGTTTTATTCAACAATCAACCCAAAATGTACAACACACTCCCTATTTATAGCATTTCACAACCGGTGCCTCAAGTCGTTCACGACTTACGACTTATCATATGTCGGCAGCGACTCAACGTACACGGCTCACGACTTAAGTTAGGTCGTATGCGACCTATCATCCAGCGACTCAACCCCCTTACAACACAGCACACCGTCGGTCGACTTATCTACATGCCGACCTACAACTTATCACAACACAAGTTACCACGACTTAAAGCAATTACAACCATACGGACTAATCAAGTCCCAGCGACATAACGGCTTAAGAATGACACGACTTAACAATTTACAACACAAGACCTAAGATACAACGCACCCGACCTAAACATACAACGACTCACCTTCACATATGTACAACACAACGACTCAAGGCACAACGACTTAAAATAACACGACTTAACTCTTCAGCAACTTAAGAGCATAGCTTCTTTATTACTTCACGCGACTCAGGCTCCATGCGGCATAACTCTTCAAACGACTTAACTAGGTCGTGAGACACCTAAAGTTTTGTTAACTCGTGAAGTACTTATCTCGTAGGTTGATAAGTCGTGGCACTTTTAGGTCGTGACCCGCAAACTCGTTAGGTCGCGCGCTCAATGCATCTTCCCTTTCTTGTTTCCTGTTAAGTCGGGAGCGACCTATACTTTCCTCCTTAGGTCGTGGACGACTTATGCCTTCACCTTCTGGGTTCCAGTTAGGTCGAAAATGACTTAAATTTTCCTCCTTAGGCCGTAGGCGACCTAAGTCTTCATCTTGCTTAGGTCGTGAACGACTTAAGCCTTGGAAAATGATAGCTTGCAATTCTTCGACCCTGATCTGAGCTGCATCATCCTCCCTAGGTTGAGAAAAATTCGTCCTCGAATTTGTAAATTCTTCCACAACAAGTTCAGCTCCATGGTACGGAATTAGATATTTGACGTTGAAAACATCAGAAGTATGAACATCTTCTGGTAACTTCAATTGATACACATTCTCATTGATTTTCTTTATAATTTCAACTGGACCAATTTTCCGCGCCTTCAATTTATTGTACGTTCCTACCGGAAAACGATCCTTTGTCAACACCGCGTAAACCAAATCACCTTCGTTAAATTCAACACTTCGTCGCTTCAAATCTGCAGTTCGCTTATACTTCTCATTTGTCTTCTCCAATCGTTCCTGAACGATTCTATGACACTCCTTCAAAGCATCAATAAAATCAGTAGCTCGTTTAACGGTCCCCTTTGGTTGTGGCACTACCGTTAAATCCAACGGCCCCTTTGACAAGTTTGAATAAACAATCTGAAATGGACTGAAACCTGTACTACGATTCACCGCATGATTATGAGCAAACTCTGCTTGACATAACTTCATATCCCAACTTTTCAGATTATCTTTCATCAAGCATCTCAATAAATTCCCCAATGATCTGTTCACAACCTCCGTTTGTCCATCTGTTTGCGGATGGTAAGCGCTACTAAAATTCAGCTTCGTTCCGACCATCTTCCACAAACTCAACCAAAAATGGCTCAGAAAACGAGTATCTCTATCCGAAACAATAGATTCAGGTAAACCATGAAGTCTATATATCTCTTTAAAGAACAACTGTGCGACATGAACAGCATCCGCCGTCTTCTTACAAGCAATAAAATGTACCATCTTCGAAAAACGATCTACCACAACGTATATCGAGTCATTTCCCCTTTGAGTCCTTGGCAAACCCAACACGAAATCCATGCTAATGTCCACCCAAGGTTTTGTAGGAACAGATAATGGTATATACAATCCCGCATTTGTAGTTGTCCCTTTCGAAACTTGACAAACATGACATCTACGCACAAACCTTTCAACTTCCCTTCTCATTGACGGCCAATAATAAGACTGAGAAATCAACTGCAATGTTCGATCTCTACCCACATGGCCTTCTTCATGTAGCTCCTTTATAATCTTCATTCTCAAACTACAATCCGGTACGCATAAACGATTTCCTTTAAACAGAAAACCATCCACCAATACAAACTCATCAGCATTCCCCTCCTTGACCTTTTCAACAAAGTTCATAAAGTAAGGATCTTCTTCAATCAGTTCTGGCAACAATTCAAACCCTGTCAGCTCAACCTTCATTGTAGTCAACAAGTGATTCCTTCTGCTCAATTGATCTGCTACACGATTCGTAATTCCCTATTTATGTTTCACAACAAACGTAAATTGCTGCAGATAAGCAATCCACGATGCATGCCTTGCTGAAATCTTATCCTGCCCTTGTAAGTGCTTCAACGCTTCATGATCAGTGTAAAGAACAAACTCCTTCTGAAACAGATAATGTCTCCAGTGCTTCACAGCTTGAACAATTGCGTAAAACTCAACATCATAAGTGCTATATCTCAACTTATGTCCAGACAACTTCTTACTGAAATAAGCAACTGGTCTTTCTTTCTGACTCAAAACTCCACCAACCCCAACCTTCGATGCATCAGTATGTAATTCAAACAACAACTAAAAATCCGGTAAAACTAGAATTGGTGCTGTCGTCAAAAGTGTTTTGATCTTCTCAAAAGCAACCCCTGCTTCCTCTGACCACTCAAACTTCTTTCCTTTCATGCAATCGGTTACTGGTGCCATTACACTGCTAAAATGTGGAATGAACCTTCGATAGAAAGATGCCAACCCATGAAAACTTCTCACTTCAGTAATTGTCTTGGGTTGTGGCCAACTCCTGACAGCTTCTACTTTACTTTCATCCACTTGAATTCCTTCTTTCGATAGAACGTATCCCAGAAACAAAACACTGTGCGTCATGAACACACACTTCTTTATTGCAGCATAAAATTTCTCCTATCGTAGAATCAACAGTACTTCACGCAAATGCTGGACATGCTTTTCCATACTTCCACTGTAGATCAAAATATCATCAAAGTAAACAACCACGAACTTCCCAACGAATGGTCTGAAAATCTGGTTCATCACTCTCATAAAAGTACTCGGCGCATTGATAAACCAAACGGCATAACCAACCATTCGTATAGACCTTCCCTGGTTTTGAAAGCGGTCTTCCATTCATCACCTGGTCTAATACGAATCTGATGGTATCCACTCTTCAAGTCAATCTTCGAGAATACAACAGCTCCACTCAATTGGTCGATCAAATCATCAAACCTTGGCATAGGAAATCTGTATCTCACAGTGATCTTGTTCAGAGCCCGACTATCTGTACACATCCTCCACGAACCATCCTTCTTTGGTACTAATAAAGCTGGCATTGCACAAGGACTCAAGCTCTCCTGAACACGCCCTCGTTCTAGCAGCTCCTCCACCTGCCTCCTCAGTTCCTCATGCTCCTTAGGACTCATTCTGTAATGTGGCCTGTGTGGTAATACTGCCCCTGGCACAAGATCTATCTGATGTTGAATATCCCTCAACGGTGGCAACTCCGTTGGTAACTCTTCAGGAAACACATCACTGAATTCTTCCAATACTGGCTTTACTTCTTCAGGAACTTCAACAGATTTAGTAGCTTCACGTCCAATCAACAAAAACACCACTGGACTCTCCTCTACTTCTTCAATAAATTCCTTCAAAGTCAATAAAGTCTTCAGCTCCTCAATCTCTTCTGACTTGCTTTCTCCTTGTTGTCTCTTATTTGGAACCAAAATGATCTTAACACCCTCGAACATAAAACTGTAGCTATTGGTCTGACCGTCATGCTGCACTGCTCGATCATACTGCCACGGTCTTCCCAAGAGCAAGTGACAAACATCCATTTCTACAACATCACACCAGATCTCGTCTTTATACTTCTTCCCATTATAAAATGGAACTCGAACTCGCCTGTCCACCTTCACCTCTCCTCCTTTTCTCAACCACGCTAACTTGTAAGGATTTGGATGCTTCTCCGTTTTCAGCTTCAACTTTCTCACTGCTTCGGTAGAAATAATATTGTCACAACTTCCAGCGTCAATCACAAATTTACAAACCTTTTCCAGAATAGTGCATGTTGACTGAAAGATGTTACTCCTCAACCAACTAGCTTCTTCTTCTTGCTTCGGTATTAAACAAGACCTCCTCATCATTAGATTACATCCTTCATCTCCTGACGCAACATCCTGTTCAGCCTCCTCAACTGGACTAGAATAACCTTCCCCAACATCCTCATCTTCAACCTCAGCAATCATAGTTCGTTTCTTCGGCTTCGGACATTCATTACTCTTGTGACCCACTTCCTGGCAATTGTAACATTTGAAGCTGTTGTTGACCTTTATCTTCGCAGCTTCATTCACAACTGGTTTACTGACAGTTTTCGAAACATTGGAACTCCCACTAGCACCTTTGTTCTGAATATTGGAACTTGTAAACACACTACTTCCACGTCTTCCCTGCTTCTCCCAAGCCAACGCTTTCTGATGTGCTTCTGCTACAGATCTTGGATCAAACATATTCACCATATCCTGGATCTGTATCCTCAACCCTCCAACAAATCTAGCAGTCAGTTGTTCCTCTGTCTTCATAATGTCGTTTCGAGCAATCAGTTGATAAAATTCATCAGCATAATCACTAACAGTCTTTGCCCCTTGCATCAGATTCTGCAACCTTTGGTACATAAGCGATTGATAATTGTAAGGTTAGAATGTAGCCTTCATTAACTTTTCAACTTCTCCCATGTGCCAATCTTTGACTTCCCCATTCTCTCCCGCGTAAGTTTAGTCTGCTGCCACCATGCTAAAGCTCTACCTCTCAATCTAGTAGCAACCAACTTCACTCGACGATTCTCCGGAACCTCTTTGAAATCAAAGATCTCTTCAACATTAGACAACCAATCCAAGAATTCCTCTGCAACCATTCCACCCTTGAATTCTGAAATTTCCATCTTCATACCCGATTCCCATCGACGGTCATCTTCAACATCCCGATATACATTTCGTACTTGGTCTCGATCTCGATAATGAATGCTAGCTCTATCACCATCTTCATCATAATCAAATGTACGCCTATATCGATCTCGACCATTATCATCCCTTCGATCATGCATGTCCCTTCTACTATGTCTCTCTTTATCTCTATATGGCTCTTCTTCAAATTCACGTGGAGTTCTTCTCTCTTCATGTCCATAGTCATGGTGATCTCTCCTCGATGAAATTGATGTTTCTCTTCTCTCTCTAAAAGATTGTGGCAATACCCTTCTCGCTTCCGTAACCGATGGCGAAACTCTGTTTGCTCGATGGTTCGAGATTGGTGATCTCCTCCTTTGATTTTGATTCAAATCATTCATCAACTTCTATAGCTTTCCAATACCTTCATCAAATTTCTCATTAATGCGCTGTTCCATTTGCTCGGCTTCTTCTCTTCTATATAACGCTTCAACATTTTGATGACGATTAGCTCTCCTTGGTGGCATGATTAAATCAACACAAACACTTCAAAACTTCACAAATCCTCTACAAATCAAACTTCAACTAGCTCGCACAAGTTCAACAAGTTCGGCCCTAACTTCAACCAATAATACCAAACTGATGCACGACCCAAACTTAACACCAAGTTATGCTCGGCCTTCACTCAAACACCTTTCCAACTTTGATCCAAAATGAAATGGATCAGAAGCTTCTAACTTGTTGCAACTTCAAGATGAACATGATGAACACCAACTTCAAACTCCTTGGCTCCAAGACTCGGCTTAGCTATGATTGGCTAAGTCTAGCTCTGATACCAAAACTGACGCAGCGGATAATAACAAAACGATATAGATCGATGAAAGTAGCAAACGGTGGATTGAAGATACTGAAATGCCCAAATTAGTTGATCATAAAGATACCGAATTCTAGCTATCTTCGACACGTTGATCGTGCACGATACCGTGAAAGAAGATCTACAATTCTTCAAACGTTGATCAAGCGCACTTGATACCGTGAATTAGCTTCAACGATCGTTGATTCGAGCGCACTCGAATAACCGAAAGTGAAGATAGGAGATCACACTCAACTACCAATTTAGATGAAAGCACACAGCAATCAAACAAAGTTTTATTCAACAATCAACCCAAAATGTACAACACACTCCCTATTTATAGCATTTCACAACTGGTGCCTTAAGTCGTTCACGACTTACGACTTATCATATGTCGGCAGCGACTCAACGTACACGGATCATGACTTAAGTTAGGTCGTACGCGACCTATCATCCAGCGACTCAACCCCCTTACAACACAACACACCGTCGGCCGACTTATCTACATGCCGACCTACGACTTATCACAACACAAGTTACCACGACTTAAAGCAATTACAACCATACGAACTAATCAAGTCCCAACGACATAACGGCTTAAGAACGACACGACTTAACAATTTACAACACAAGACCTAAGATACAACGCACCCGACCTAAACATACAACGACTCACCTTCACATATGTACAACACAATGACTCAAGACACAATGACTTAAAATAACCCGACTTAACTCTTCAGCGACTTAAGAGCATAGCTTCTTTATTACTTCACGCGACTCAGGCTCCATGCGGCATAACTCTTCAAACGACTTAACTAGGTCGTGAGAGACCTAAAGTTTTGTTAACTCGTGAAGTACTTATCTCGCAGGTTGATAAGTCGTGGTTCTTTTAGGTCGTGACCCGCAAACTCGTTAGGTCGCGCGCTCAATGCAACTTCCCTTTCTTGTTTCCTGTTAAGTCGGGAGCGACCTATACTTTCCTCCTTAGGTCGTGGACGACTTATGCCTTCACCTTCTGGGTTCCAGTTAGGTCGGAAACGACTTAAATTTTCCTCCTTAGGTCATAGGCGACCTAAGTCTTCATCTTGCTTAGGTCGTAAACGACTTAAGCCTTGGAAAATGATAGCTTGCAATTCTTCGACCCTGGTCTGAGCTGCATCAAAATGGTAATTTACCATTACCAATGTGACAATTACCAGATTATCGGTATATCAGTATATGGTATACCAGTCGATCGGTAACGGTAACTGTAAGCAATTTTAGATTACTAGTAAAAATGGTACGGTAACGGTATTTGTCAAATGGTGACGGTAACCACTACCATAACAGCCCTAACATGTTTTGCTCTTCGTCTACAACTGAATCACCGTTGTAATAGCCTAGAATTAGAATATTATTTGTAGACATTTTATAAAAAATAAAAAATAAATTAAAAGAGATTAACATTCAAGATCAATCTATTTACCATGATACTATGAAAGTTGAAATATTTAACACTGCAACAACAACTATGATTCATAATTAATCATTCTAAAAAATAATCTCTACTATTAATAATGAAAATTTAATCCAATAGCTTCCATCGTGTACTTTTGAAATCCCTAATATGCCCTCTACGTTTTTCCATCATGCATGCATGTGAATTTGACTAATAAACTCACATCTAATTTATGGATGATGCGGAGCACTTGGATACTTTATATCCTGAATGTACAATATAGTTCTCCACGGTGGCTAACAGTTATACTTAGAAAATAACATATTATATTCCCACATCATAAGGAAAATCCGCTATTTTTTCAGTTAAACCGTAGTAACTTCTTCATATTTAGTCGAAACTAGACGAAATTTTGACAAATAAACTCGCATCTACATTATGGGGACAATGCGGAACAATTAGATACTTTATATTCTGAACGTACACTGTAGCTTTCCATAGTGATCAACAATTGTACTTAGCAAATAATGAGTTACGTCCCTATATTGAAACTTCGACTAGGCAGAAGTTACTATTTTTTGTTTAAACTCCATTAACTTCTTCGTATTGATTCATAATATGTTGAAATTTTGACTAATGAACCCCCATTTACATTATGGATGATGTAGAACACTTATACTTTATTTCAAATGTACACTATAGTTCTTCATGATGACTAACAATTATAATTTGCAAAAAAACAGACTACATTCCTATATCTCTAGACCGAAGTCGCTATTTTTTCCGGTTAAAATGTAGTAACCTTTTCATGTCGACCCCGAATCGGATGACATTCGACTAATGAACTCGCATCTATATTACGGACGATATAGAACAATCAGATATTTTATATCCTGACGTACATTATAGTCTTTCACGACGACTGACAATTGAAATTTGAAAATAACATACCGTATCTGCATATCTAAACTCCAACTCGGTAGAAGTTACTATTTTTTCTTTCACATTGCAGTAAACTCTTCATGCTAGTTTGGAATTGGACGAAACTTTGACTAATGAACTCGCACCTACATTATAGACTATACACAACACTTATATACTATATATTTTGAACATACGTTGTAATTTTCCATGACGGCTAACAGTTGTACCTAGCAAATAACATGCTAGATCTTCATATCCAAACTACGATTAGGCGAAGCCATTTTTTTGTTCAAATCACATTAACTTCTTCATACTAACTTGGACTCGGACAAAACTTTGACTAATTAACCCACATCTATGTTACGTGTGACAACCCGTACCTCATAACACACCGATCCAAAGCCTAGGATGATTTTTGGACTAGCATCGATGCCAAAAAGTACGAGCTGTCAGGATTTTAGAATGTTACATAGACTAAGAATATATAGATATGATCTAAGACATTCTACACTTTCATATCACACAACGAAAGACAACAAAATATAAATACGGAAAATAACCATCTTAGAAAATATCTCAAAATCTAATCTCAGAAACCGTACGTAGTTAAATCCAGAGTACACATAAACATAATATATGGTATGATAAATACTAAGTACTGAATACGATAATAGTTACATGGAGAGTAATATAAAATTACAAGCAACTCTAATGCTGATGTAACAACCCACAAATTTATCACTTTGATAAATTTTATTTATTTTTAAAATATGAAAATATATGCCTTTTTAACATAAACTATGATGTTTTGAAAAATAAATAATAATGTAATCTTATTTTGAATAAGTATTTATAAAAATATATACTTTGAAAGAATATTGATAAAGTGGCCAAAAATCATTTTATCGATAACCACTCTATAATCGTCAGAAGCCGCGTGCGGAACTAGATACATACACTTATTTATCCATGTAAACAAGAATGTTCAATAGAATTATTTATTTTATTTTTGAAAATAAAATATATTTATGACATCGTCATTGATGTCATCATTTTTAATAATTGATTTATGAATTTAAATTGAGATTTAATGATTTAATAATTATTTTAATTATTCAAATAATTGTTTTAAATTCATTTTAATTAGTTATATAGTGATAATAAATCATTTATAAAAGTTTTATAAAGATATATATTTGATTTAAAATCGTAAGGAAAATTGATATCGCTTTATCGATATAATAGCACTTATTGTAAATAATTGTTTAATGTTGATTTATGCGACAAAATAATTCAAATATGGTCATTTTAATTCATTTATAATCCAGAGAAATTAGTTTTCAAACTTTGTTTACATTTATATGTAATTTAATTTATAAATGAAGATGCACCGAAAATCAGAATCAGAATTCATAACGGTTTGACGCAAAAAAGTTGTGCAACGTTGTTTATATGTCTAGTGCACATATATAACATACACATGCATGCCCTACCATATACTGTAACAACCCAAAATTTCTAACAAGTTTTTTATTCTTTTATTTATAAACTTTGGGGTTTTAATTTACAAAAAGGTTGAATTTTTTTTAATTTAATTATAAATAGTCACCAAAATTTTATTAATATAAGCCAATTCTAAAATTCTTATTTTTGGTTAAAGTTTAACATTTATTGGAATTTAAATCTTTTAAATTCTAACTTCCAAATCTTTTTACTTAACTGAATATATTGGTAACAACATTTTATTTCCACTTTTGGTCTTTTAAAAAATTTGGTTATACACCTTTAAATCAAGTAATTAATATTCTATAAAAGAAATAAACTTTAAACGTATACACATTTGTTTCTTAGTTAATTGATTAATAAATAAAATTTTAAATTGAATATTATGTAGGAAATAAATTTTACGTTTTCTTTTTTATGTATATACATCAGTTATGTGTTAAATGTTAAGTAAATCAAACCAATGTAAACAAATCAAAAGTTAATTAAGTAATAAATTTTAGAGTTAATAGAGTATAAATAGGCTATTTAAAATACACGTTTTAATTTGTACGTTATATCCATTTTGATTTATTTAGTTAGCGTATAAATGGTACGTAGCTAATGAATATTCTTTAAAACGTATATTTTACTAAAAATAGGTAGAGAATAAATAAGTAACGTATAAATTTAGATACGTTACTTTTGTTATAAATTTAGCGTATATTGTACTAACTATATAAGAAATAAATAAATAAGAAACGAATAATTTCTAATCACGTTACTTTTGTTAATTATTTGAGCGTAAGTTTCAATTAAAATTCTGCATCTATTACACGCTCATAAATTTCATACCTTAGCTACTGAAAACAAAGCAGTAGCCGCGATTTTTGGAAGAAATTTTTTGACCGTTGCTTCTAAAACTGCACATATTTAATTTGATACGTTTCATTTCTATTTGTTCCGTTCTTTTTCCTGTTGCCTTTTTTCATTCCTTGATTTTTGGTGCTATTGGCTTCAACAAACGTATCATATTCTATACAAAATTTATATACATATTCCTTACCTTATCTGTGTCAGTTTAAATTGTGAACGGTACCAAAAATTTTGACTCTTCAATCTCCTTCCGTAAAAAAAAAAATCAAAAATTGTTGTCCAATCAATTTGTTGCTTTAATTAACCTTCGGCAAATCAAGAGATTTGACGGTTGCTATTTGTTTATCTTCATCTGACTATTCATTGTTTGAAACTATTCAATTTGATTTAATATTCGCATTTATTTATGAGATCTTCAATTTTGTTTCTTCCCTCAGCGCAAAGTTCTCCCTTTATCTATTGTTATGCACGATCACTGGAAGAAACGTATAACGTACGTACGTTTTTCCTCTTTTCATTATTTTATTTGGCTACAGCTCATATTTTATTTGCGTGTATAAATCAACGTGAATATTTATTGCCTAAAATCCTCACCTGCTACTTTATATTTATTATTTATGTGATACGTTTCCCAATTTATGCCTATTCGTTTTTCCTACGTTACTTGTTTTAACCGTTGAAACATATTTTTTCTTTTTTTAACTTTTGACAGTTCAGTTTTTTCCACTTTATCCATTTTATATTTCTTTGCCTCTCCCCTTCCCATCCTCTGCTTTCTATATATTTGACAACTCCATCTTCACATTTCACTCGGCAGGAAGAGAAGGAAAAAAAATTTAGAATAAAAAAATAAAACCATCGATGCCTTCCTTACCTCAAAAACCACGCACAACCACCCTCTGTGGAGCCATCAACAAACCCGCCTCCAACTTCTTCTCCCCACCTCGCCATTTCCTCCGCCTCTCCCATCACGTGGCCACTTTTTTCAGCTACGAGCTCCTTTCTTTTGACGTGCCATCAAACTGTAGGGAGCTGATGCATGAAGCCTATTGCGTTTGAACTTACGTGCATATATGACTCTATATGTGTATCATATGTCATGTAAGTATTTGATAACTTAGTTATTTGTTAAGAAAATTTTGAATTCATACAGTGGCATGCATTTTAGTGGGAGATATATTAAATTTTTATATAGGAGTAAAATTTTCTAATAATAATAAAGTAAGTTATTTGGATTACAGTATTATATTTAAAGGGTTAAATAGCTTGTTGTTGGTTATATTTAAAGTTATCTGGTTAATATGTAACATGAGTTATTTGATTTACAACATGATGTTTTCATATTATATAATATATTATAATCGGCAACACTAGGTTTGCTGTTTTATATAGAGTTATGCGTTAAAATATATAGTCTATAAAGTTAGTATAATATATAAGCTATAATATATATGTAATGTCTTTGTGTTCTGGTACAGTTAGATATAAAAGTTTATAAACTATATACATTTGTGAGTATATGTACAGGTTATAAAAGTTCATCTATTTTGAGTGTGAGGCTATGGTCTGCATGTTGTATATTTAGCTATATAATATATAATATATAATATATACAGTAGTTGCATATGTTCGGTCTGCATAATCCAACATATATAAGTATATATGTGCTTATATATTCATCCATACAGAAGAGTTTGAGGTGCTGTTAGTAAAGAACAGAGGGTCAGATTTTAAAAGTAACATATAATGTTATATCATGGTCAATATTGTGTTTCGATCAATGAGTTTTATAAATTTCTATATACTCTGTTTATATGTGGTCTGTGAGTCTACATATAATATATTATACTTTTTAATTGTTAAAGTATGCTGCAGTGCATAAAAGTTATTTACCTGTTCATACTATTATATATATGTGTCACATTGGGTTTAAGGTAAGATGTTATATGTAGTAGTTTATAAATGATATTTGAACAGTGTAATTTGTTGAAGTTTTATATATTTATCTTATTTAAAAATATAAATCTTAATGATATTATATACATGGGTCGTATGTGGTGGTTGGGTCTTAGATTTGTAAATAGAAATTTTGATCTATGTGTAAAAATTAAAATGGTTTGGAAAAATATAAAGATTTTTTTTAACATTTTTATTTCATATGTTAAAACTATTGGTTTATGTATTGAGTTAAAAAAAATGTAAATTATATATATCTTCTTCGACTAAATTTTCTTAGAGATGCAATATTGATTTTTATTAAAATAGCAAACATTTCTGTATATATCAGAGTGATTCTGATTCAATTCATCAATTCTTGATTTTCAGCCTCATTCTCCAATTCGTGCCAATCCTACTTTGCTTTGAAATTCGTACTCGAATTTATAATTCAATTTCAGTGTACGTATCAGTGTGCGTATCCATGTCATCTTCTGTATTCTCTAGCCTCGAAAGGTGAGCAATCACTCACGATTAACGTTCTTTTATTTATTAAATTTGATTTCAATTGAAACGACAATTGAAATATGCTGCTGTTAGTTATTTACATTGCTATATATGTTGTTATCTGCAATTGTTCACCTGTGGGATATGACACCATATCCTGTTGTTTATATTATATTGTTATTGATGATATATGCCTGTTATTTTATTGTATTATATGTTATCACTCTGCAAGTTCACTGTAGTTTAGAATTCACTATGGGTTGAATGATACATACCCGAACAGACTTTAGAATAGGAGAATTTCATTATGGGTTGAAATGATAAACCCAAGCGATTTTCAATTAAATTGAATTTGGGATTGCGGGTCGAAGTGATATCTACCCGTATATTTAAATTTCAGATTGAAATGATAAATATCTGTATCTGTTGACCATAGGGTAGGAAATTATATACGGACACCGTTGGTGTAACGACCCGTAAATTTTCGATAATTAAAATAACTAATTTAAAAGATTTCATGATTTATTGTTACGTTTGGAATAATAATAACTAGAATGAAATGCAACAAATTTTATCTAAGTTAATTATTTATGAATTGAATGAAATCCCAAATCAATTGAAATAATATGTAGTCAAAGGCAATTGAATGAATTTGTATTGTATAGGTAATTGTGACGCTTGTTTGAAAATAATAAACTTATAAGTAGTTAAAAGTTAACGGTGATGATTAATTAAGTTACCTATTCATTTAGTTAGTCGATTTGAATTTGTGAACCAATTGCAATTGAAATGAAAGTTTATATATTAGTTGAGTGCATTATCTCTAAGTGTAGTTAAATAATAACGTGGAATTCATTTGATGTAATATAGTAAATCGACTGATAAAGGAATTTTTATTTAAAAATCCAATATTGGAATCCGTCAAATATTAAACAATTAAATTGTTTAAATTTAATATTTGGAATTTATTGAATGATTGAATAACGGGAATTGAATAACTGTTTTAATGAAAATGGTTGTTCTATAATTTGAATTTGTTAATTTTATAAGTTCGTTTTGAATATTTCAAAAGATAGTGATTTAAGAATAATCAAATTTGTTTAAATTTAATATTACAAATGTTTGAATAATTAAATTCCGAATTTGATATGATTAATTTGATATTGAAATTTAATATATGAAAATAGAGTGAATAATTGAAATTTGATTTAATATGATTCAAATTGGTTTCCAAAGTGAATGTAAGTTATATCGGGATTATAATAGAGTTAATAAGATTTTAAAATTGGGATTTATTGGATAATTGAATAACGGGTTTAATATGATTAAAAATGATATGTAAAATTTTATTTTATCATATTCAAGTTAGAATGATGTTGTAGAACTTTTAAAATCGAATTAAAAGTTAAATTGTGAAAATTGAATATTTTAATATTTAATTCACGAGTTAAAATAGCCATTTTTCAAACAGTCTCGGATTTCGACGAAACCAGTTTCATCGGATCCGTAATTTGATATTATTGTAAGATTTCAAATTTCAAGTCAATCGGATTTATTGTTTGTCCGGGGCAAGCCAAAACGCCTAGAAATTCGTTTAATCGATTTAATTTAAAATCGATCGTTTATTGCCATAACTTGCATAGATGATCGAAGTAGCTCCCAAAACACGTTCCATTGTGTTCGGAACGTGGGGTAAACCGTAGGAACGCCAACCGGCACGCTTCGTTTGGAGTTCGGAAAATTCGGGGTGAATAGTGTTTGAGAATTTTTCTATAAAAGGCCTTGGATATTTCATTTTGCAAAATAAACCAGCTAGGGTGTGAACATTCAGCCGCCGCCTCCAATATAACCAATGGCCGGAAAACAATGACCTTTCTCCTCAATTTTCTTCCAATCCATCGATTATTTCCAGAAGGCTTCAACTAGAAGATTGTAGATCACCTCGAGCTCTACGCGATCAACGGTGATGATGGAAAATAGTGCTACGGTTTGTCGCCAAAGCTCGTCCAAAGGCCTGTAGTGCGGCACGAATTTCGAGGGTCTAGGGGAGGCCGAGCTGCACTTGGTTCTGTCGAGCATGGAGTAGGAGATGCTCTTCGAAGTGGTGGTTGTTGATCAGGGTGTAAGCGATCGTAGGGGTCGCGATTGTTAACCCTAGAATCGTGATCTATGGGTTTGCCGTGCGTGTTCATCACCTGGGCGCGTGAACATGGGAAAGGAGAAGAGATGGGGTGCGGCCTGATGCGTTGGATGCAGGGATCTAACGGCTAGGATTGGCTTGGGTATATAAAAATAAAGAAAACGTTAATTTAGTTTATTTTAAATTCGTGTAATGTTTAAAAATTCATATCTTTTTCATACGAGGTCGAAAACGCACAAAATCAATTGCGTTGGGTTTGTATGGACGAACACTACACAATGGAGCTGAATTGGAGTCGTTTAGAGCTAGTGAAAATTTTGGGTAAAATTAAACGCTCGTTTAATTTTATTCGAAATAAAACGCTGGAACTACATTGAAATCAAGGTGAGTGTTTTATAACGCTCACAACGTACTGAATATCTTTATGGTTGTTAAGTTTAATATTATGAAGTGATATGAATTTTGTTTTTCATTGTTTGATAAAATTTAATCGTCATATGGATTGTCATTTGAATTAACCGTTGAAAATTAAATTGACAGTTAAATTGAAATTAAAATTGAATTGCGATTAAATTACCTGACATTGATAACTATGAAATTGCCATGAATTGTATTGTTTATTGGATGATGTATTTCGATGGATGTTATTGGTTGATATTTAAATGTTTGGATGTTTATTTGCTTATATATATCCTGTTATGCATACATATGAAACTGTGATTTGATTTAAGTGATATGTATTCATACCTGACATTTAATTGAAATAAATAATTACTTGGCCATAGGATAGAAAATTATATACGGACACCGAATTGGCTAAATTGATAATTTTTAAAATCGTCGATTTGAAATTTATTTAAATGTTTTGATTTAAAAGTTATAAATAGAAATCAATTTATAGAAATCGAATTATCGAAAAATTGAGTTTGGAATGTTGAAATAAATTTTGGTTAAAAGAAATTGTTAAAATTTAAAGTGGAGACTTTGGAATTTTAAATCGGGATATGATTGAATTTCGGAAATTGATTTGTTTAAAGATTTAACCTTAATTCGAGCTTTGAATATTACTAAGTAGAAGTGATATAAAAATGATATTTTGAAATCGAGCTTGGAATTGAATCATATTTGAAATTTGGATTTAAACTTGAATATTGATGGAAAATTCTGTTAAGTGTTATAAATGGATATTTTTGAAAATCAAGCTCCAAATCGATATAAATTGAAATTGAATTAATTGAAAGTGAATATAAAATTGAATAAATTTGAAGTCAAAGTTTGACGTTGATTGAATCGAAATCGAAATTGAATCGGTAGAAGGAAAATTGAAATTGTTTTGAATTGGGAAGTTATAATTGAAATGGTTTGGTTTTGAAGCTGTTTTATTTTGTTTTCCAAATTACTCAGTTATATAAACCATTTTTTTTAAATACTTAAATTTTTTTAATCTATTTTAAATCTACTTAACCCAATTTAAATTATTTTAAACTAATTTATCTATTTTAAATCCATTTTAAGACTTTAAGTATTTTTAACTACTTTAATTATTTAAACTACTTTTAGACTACTTAAAACTATTTTTCTAAAATTTCAAGCTGGTCAATAAGGTGAAATGTTTATATTTAAATCTTGAATTTAAATACGAATTGGGTTAAATGAAGTTGCAAGCTAAATTGAAATTCGAAATGATTTTGAAATCGAAATGAGATATTGATGCGAAAAATGATTTTTGAAACGGAATATTACATTTGCATGGATATGATGATATTTGAAGTGGACTTGATTTTTGAAGCGAATATGATTTTTTGATATCAATTATGAATCGATTTGAAATGTAAAAGAGCCAACGGTGTAATAATACGTAGTTATTAAAGAGACCGGGATCGGATATGGACATACTCTCTGCCGATACCGAAAACCACTTTAATAACTATTATACGCGGAGTGTTGATCCAGAATGAAGTGGATGGTTTGGTGAACGCGTTGATTGAAGAAAGAGAACGATATTGGATGACCCCTGGCATGACTAAAACAGGAGCCGCGTCGGGCCATTGAGGTTCGCCACCTATAGCGGACACACTTCTTCGATACCATATCTATTACATTTGTGATTCGATTTGGGTGCACCCCTTGATTTGGGAGTGTTGTTTCGCGATGTTGGGGTAGCTGCTGGCTATGCTCAACATCAGTCTGGATCACGCAACTACTAGTATCCTAGTTGGTATCATCTCATGTACCTCGTCATATTGATTATCCTATTCGCGACCACTACGTTTTGTTTTGTGTTATACCTATGGGGTACCCTCTGATAACTACCAGTTTACGGTGGGGCTTACGGTGATGTATAGACTATGGCAATATAAAATGTGTTAAGGGGGATTATGGTAACGCCTTAACGCTACTTTGATACTTTATATTACTAATAGGCATTATCTACTTAGCGTACATTACTACATAGTAGATAGTTTAACGGATCCTTGAGAGACGAAAAATCCCGTAACATCTCTTAAGTTATTGCACGCACGTTGACATTGGATATGAGATGTCAAACCCCGTAAACATCTCTGACGCCGTTACACTCATATTTATTTACGATTGATTTAACTTTCATAAGGATATTTTAGTCTTGACTCGAGTGTTTTATCTTTTCATTACGCTCGGGTCAGTCCTGAGTTTTTCAGATTTTTGAAGATCTATTCTGGAGGATGAAGACGAAGATTTGGTATACTATTACTATTATTACCCTTGCATCATGCTATCTGCTGCATTATTTTAATTGTTCTGTTATATATGTATAACTCTGATAAATATTGTATAAATAATTGTCAAAGTATAGTAAACAACTTCATGAACTGTTTATTTGACTATTATATTTTATCGTTCCGCTGCGAGATTCTGTGTTGTTTCATTTCCTTTATTTCTCTTTCTTTTCTTTTCTTATTTACCCCAATAACCATCTGCCCTTTTGAATGGTTTGGAATCGGCATGTGTATTTGATCGTCGGTTTAAAAACTGTCCAAAAAGGCGGGTCGTTATAGTTGGTATCAGAGCTTTGGTTTAGCGATAACCTTAGCTTTGTGGGGTCTGACTCTTTATAAATAGGGTAGTAATACCCTATGATGAGTCGCTGAGTGTATATATATGAGAGAGCGTATTTGTTAGTGATGTAAAATGTTTTATATTGTGACGGTTGATTTGTTGAGTGGCTTATGGATTCTGGTCAATACGAGTAATTAACGTTATTGATAGGGATCTCTAAACGCTTAAACAGAACAATTCGACATAGTATTGTTTTAAATTGGGTAAATGAAATAATTTTGCTCTAATTATATTTTGTATGTAAAGAAAAGTTTTCAGAAATTATTGTGACTTATCTAGCTTACCTGGTTGTTAGGAATGAAAATATTGGTTATTATCATTAATTGATATTGTAATTTAATAAATAAGGTGAATTATAAAATGAACAATGATGAAACAACTTGTGGATTATTTTAAGAAAAAATTGCCTATAAGAATATTTTATAAAGGTGACTTATAAATTTAAAATAGATTTAAATTGAGAAATATTGAATTTAAGACCCGGAGATTTTGAAAAATGGTTCTCAAGGCTTTGAAGAAATATATAGTAATATTAGTTGGAAAATATTTATGTGAAATATTTTGAAAGGATTTTAAGAAGGAATGAATTAAGTACTCCTCTCTTCTGTCACTGGAAAATATTTTCGGTGATGACTGCGCAACATCATCGACGTTTATTTTCGAGTCTCAAAGTGGGGGAGACTTCTAAGAAGCTTTGCTTTTCTTCGAAATTATTTTGGGTAAATGGGTTTTGGTTTAAACTCCAAAGGTATGATTTGATATATAAAAAAGATATAAGCATATATATTTATTTCAAACGATTTGAAAAGAACCGGGCATTTAAATTTCTAAGTTCTGTTAATTAATAATTTTCAAATAATTTGAATGAAATGTGAGTAACCAGAATTTATAAAATAAGAGGATTAAGACATCTAAGCTTATGTTTTAGGGAAACTTTTGAGTGTAGGGTACCTTTAAAGTTAAAAGGTAAAGAGGATTTAAATAAATTAAATTTGTGAACATTCTAATTAAGTAAAATGAAATTCTATAAATTTGTATAATACCAAATTACATTCTGATAACATATAACAAGACTTACCTAATGTTAAAAGTTAAAATGATGTTTTGGATTTGTAATGAGATATTGTACAAATAAACTGAACCTGAAAGTAATTAAAATATACAAGTAAGGAAAACTCAAAAGAAATTAAAATGTATATAAATGGAAAATTTTGATTGTGATAAAAATTATATATACTTAAATGTAGCATGAAATGATGAATGGATAAATGGAACAAGTAAGTGAACTTAAGAAAGAAGATAAATGAATCGTGTTATATATTTGTAAATTGGTTATAGAAAATAAATATAAATTGCAAAGGGATTGAAAAAAAAATTGAATTTGTAACCTTTAAGATAACTGTAAACTAAGAAAAGTCATTTATGAGAGGTTAGACTTTTATATGATGATTAATAAACTAAAGTGATGATTAATAAAATGTTCCACAAATAAATTTGTATTAACTGAAACTATGAATATGAAGTAAATGTAAACAAAAGAATTTGGTATAGCTAAGAATCAATTGGGAAAAGAAAATGAGTTTTATTAAATTATATAGAATGTTTAAAATGAACTTGAGTAAGCAAATTCTTTGATATGATGTGTAAGAAAAGATAATGTTAAAGAATATGCTATGTAAAGAAATGAATATACTAACTGAATAATGGATTGTGAGTAATTAAGTGAAAAAAATAGATTCAATAAAATAATTTAGTATAGATAAATTGGATAGAAATCCATTGGAAGGTAATACGTGAGATTGTATGTATATTATTTTATTCGCATAACGATTTGATCCAAATTCGAGCACAAAATTTCGAGATGATTTATATCGATCCAAGTTAGGATTTTTCACGCGATTTTTGACGGTGAACCCTAGATATGGATTTTTAATTTGATTCTGTAATTCTCTATCATAGTATATGGCTATGCAAGAAGAGTAACAGTTTCCAATCAAGGAACCAAATCTGAGTCCGCACTAGATAGTCGGGTGAACGATACTAGTTGGAAGTGAAATTGTGTGATCGAATAAGCGATTAGGTTGATATTGCTCGCGGATGATATATGTGCGGCTTACAGACTTAATTAAAGTTAATATTGGAAATTTAAGATGCCAAATATAAAATGGTTCTTTTAAAATTATATAACAGGATATATATATAAAAGAGATAAAATTGAATGTAAAATTTATAATTTGATTATGTTGGGTATGATTTTGGTTGTTATATGATTGTTAGTTGATTGTATATAATTCATTAAGTGTTAATGAAATTGGAGGCTATAAATCATTGAAATCAAATTGGAAGTTAAATGAATTTAAATAGAATTTAATTTGATTCAAATTGGAAGTGAACTAATGTAAATATAAATTAGTGAATGCTAACTAATTGAATTGAGAATGAATGTTAGTAAAATCCAACATTAATGAATCAACTGTGATTAAAATTGAAAACCAAGTCAATAAATATTAATGAGAAGTGAATTTATATTGATTGGTTATGGATTTGTTAGATGATAGTTGGATGATAATTGATTTGGTGGATGCATTTGTTGTTTTGTTGCATTTGCTATGTTGGCACATGTAGTTGTTATGTTGCTATATTGTGTATATTGATATTATTTTCATATATGCATGTTTCTCATGGTTTGTTGAGTGTTTAGTAGGTGCGGATTGCGCTTGCTTCGCATTTGGAGCTCGCTTTCGCGCTATATTAGCCGTATATGCTCGCTAATAATATATAAGGTACATATCTCGGATTACATATCGTTCTTTTACACTTTTTTCCCTGCGGGATGCCTCATCACTTGATGAGATGTATATTTGTGATATATATACTGTCATTTTTTTTCCGATCGAGCCGCGCAAATGAGACTCTGCCAAAATTTTCCGTAAATCTGGGTGTTAGAAAATTTTTCAAGTTTTAATTTTTTTTATAACTTCTTTTGGTAACAAACTTTTAAAGTCGGAAAGCCGTTCGAAGTAACTTAGTGGAAGCGTAGTTATGACTTTATAAATGGAATTTCATTGTTTTATAAGTTGGTAACTTTGAATAAAATATATCTAATGTTGAATTCTATACTTAGTTCCTTTTCCTAAAGTTTTGAGTGGGGGAGAGTGTAACGACCCGTAAATTTTCGATAATTAAAATAGCTAATTTAAAAGATTTCGTGATTTAGTGTTAGAAAAAAAAGTTTTATAAGTCATTTGGAATAATAATAACTAGAATGAAATGCAACAAATTTTATCTAAGTTAATTATTTATGAATTGAATGAAATTCCAAATCAATTGAAATAATATGTAGTCAAAGGTAATTGAATGAATTTGTATTGTATAGGTAATTGAGACGCTTGTTTGAAAATAATAAACTTATAAGTAGTTAAAAGTTAACGGTGATGATTATTTAAGTTACCTATTCATTTAGTTAGTCGAATTGAATTTGTGAACCAATTGCAATTGAAATGAAAGTTTATATATTAGTTGAGTGCCTCTAACTGTAGTTAAATAATAATGTGGAATTCATTTGATGTAATATAGTAAATCGACTGATAAAGAAATTTTTATTTAAAAATCCAATATTGGAATCCGTCAAATATTGAACAATTAAATTGTTTAAATTTAATATTTGGAATTTATTGAATGATTGAATAACGGGAATTGAATAACTTTTTTAATGAAAATGGTTGTTCTATAATTTGAATTTGTTAATTTTATAAGTTCATTTTGAATATTTCAAAAGATAGTGATTTAAGAATAATCAAATTTGTTTAAATTTAATATTACAAATGTTTGAATAATTAAATTCCGAATTTGATATGATTAATTTGATATTGAAATTTAATATACGAAAATAGAGTGAATAATTGAAATTTGATTTAATATGATTCAAATTGGTTTCCAAAGTGAATGTAAGTTATATCGGGATTATAATAGAGTTAATAAGATGTTAAAATTGGGATTTATTGGATAATTGAATAACGGGTTTAATATGATTAAAAATGATTTGTAAAATTTTATTTTATCATATTAAAGTTAGAATGATGTTGTAGAACTTTTAAAATCGAATTAAAAGTTAAATTGTGAAAATTGAATATTTTAATATTTAATTGACGAGTTAAAATAGCAATTTTTCAAACAGTCTCGGATTTCGACGAAACCAGTTTCATTGGATCCGTAATGTGATATTATTGTAAGATTTCAAATTTCAAGTCAATCGGATTTATCGTTTGTCCGGAGCAAGCCAAAACGCCTAGAAATTCGTTGAATCGATTTAATTTAAAATCGATCGTTTATTGCCATAACTTGCACAGATGATCGAATTAGCTCTCGAAACACGTTCCATTGTGTTCGGAACGCGGGGTAAAACTTAGGAACGCCAACCGGCACGCTTCGTTTGGAGTTCGGAAAATTCATGGGTGAATAGTTTTTGAGAATTTTTCTATAAAAGGCCTTGGATATTTCATTTTGCAAAATAAACAAGCTAGGGTGTGGACATTCTGCCGCCACCTCTAATATAACCAATGGCCGAAAAACAATGATCTTTCTCCTCAATTTTCTTCCAATCCATCGATTATTTTCAGAAGGCTTCAACTAGAAGATTGTAGATCTCCTCGAGCTCTACGCGATCAACGGTGATGATGGAAAATAGTGCTACGGTTTGTCGCCAAATATCGTCCAAAGGCCTGTAGTTCGGCACGAATTTTGAGGGTCTAGGGGAGGCCGAGCTGCACTTGGTTCTGGCTGAGCATGGAGTAGGAGATGCTCTCCGTAGTGGTGGTTGTTGATCAGGGTGTAAGCGATCGTAGGGGTCGCGATTGTTAACCCTAGAATCATGATCTATGGGTTTGCCGTGCGTGTTCATCACTTGGGCGCGTGAACGTGGGAAAGGAGAAGAGATGGGGTGTGGCCTGATGCGTTGGATGCAGGGATCTAACGACTAGGATTGGCTTGGGTATATAAAAATAAAGAAAACGTTAATTTAGTTTATTTTAAATTCGTGTAATGTTTAAAAATTCATATCTTTTTCATACGAGGTCGAAAACGCACGAAATTAATTGCGTTGGGTTCGTATGGACGAACATTACACAATGGAGCTGGATTGGAGTCGTTTAGAGCTAGTGAAAATTTCGGGTAAAACTAAACGCTCGTTTAATTTTATTCGAAATAAAACGCTGGAACTACATTGAAATCAAGGTGAGTGTTTTATAACGCTCAAAACGTACTGAATATCTTTATGGTTGTTAAGTTTAATATTATTAAGTGATATGAATTTTATTTGTTGTTGTTTGATAAAATTTAATCCTCGTATGGATTGTCATTTGAATTAAACGTTGAAAATTAAATTGACAGTTAAATTGAAATTAAAATTGAATTGCGATTAAATTACCTGACATTGATAACTATGAAATTGCCATGAATTGTATTGTTTATTGGATGATGTATTTCGATGGATGTTATTGGTTGATATTTAAATGTTTGGATGTTTATTTGCTTATATATATCCTGTTATGCATACATATGAAATTGTGATTTGATTTAAGTGATATGTATTCATCCCTGACATTTAATTGAAATAAATAATTAATTGGCCATAGGATAGAAAATTATATACGGACACCAAATTGGCTAAATTAATAATTTTTAAAATCGTCGATTTGAAATTTATTTAAATGTTTTGATTTAAAAGTTATAAATAGAAATCAATTTAGAGAAATTGAATTATCGACAAATTGAGTTTGGAATGTTGAATTAAATATTGGTTAAAAGAAATTGTTAAAATTTAAAGTGGAGACTTTGGAATTTTAAATCGAGAAATGATTGAATTTCGAAAATTGATTTGTTTAAAGATTTAACCTTAATTCGAGCTTTGAATATTACTAAGTAGAAGTGATATAAAAATGATATTTTGAAATCGAGCTTGGAATTGAATCATATTTGAAATTTGGATTTAAACTTGAATATTGATGGAAAATTCTGTTAAGTGTTATAAATGGATATTTTTGAAAATCAAGCTCCAAATCGATATAAATTGAAATTGAATTAATTAAAAGTGAATATAAAATTGAATAAATTTGAAGTCAAAGTTTGACGTTGATTGAATCGAAATCGAAATCGAATCGGTAGAAGGGAAATTGAAATTGTTTTGAATTGGGAAGTTATAATTGAAATGGTTTGGTTTTGAAACTGTTTTATTTTGTTTTCCAAATTACTCAGTTATATAAACCATTTTTTTAAATACTTAAACTATTTTAATCTATTTTAAATCTACTTAACCCAATTTAAATTATTTTAAACTAATTTATCTGTTTTAAATCCATTTTAAGACTTTAACTATTTTTAACTACTTTAATTATTTAAACTACTTTTAAACTACTTAAAACTATTTTTCTAAAATTTCAAGCTGGTCAATAAGGTGAAATGTTTATATTTAAATCTTGAATTTAAATACGAATTGGGTTAAATGAAGTTGCAAGCTAAATTGAAATTCGAAATGATTTTGAAATCGAAATGAGATATTGATGCGAAAAATGATTTTTGAAACGAAATCTTACATTTGAATAGATACGATGATATTTGAAGTGGACTTGATTTTTGAAGCGAATATGATTTTTTGATATCAATTATGAATCGATTTGAAATGTAAAAGAGCCAACAGTGTAATAATACGTAGTTATTAAAAAGACCGGGATCGGATATGGACATACTCTCTGTCGATACCGAAAACCACTTTAATAAATATTATACGCGGAGTGTTGATCCAGAATGAAGTGGATGGTTTGGTGAACGCGTTGATTGAAGAAAGAGAATGATATTGGATGACCCTTGGCATGACTAAAACAGGAGCCGCGCCGGGCCATTGAGGTTCGCCACCTCTAGCGGACACACTTCTTCGATACCATATCTATTACATTTGTGATTCGATTTGCGTGCACCCCTTGATTTGGGAGTGTTGTTTCGCGGTGTTGGGGTAGCTGCTGGCTATGCTCAACATCAATCCGGATCATGCAACTACTAGTATCCTAGTTGGTATCGCCTCATGTACCTTGTCATACTGATTATCCTATTCACGACCACTACGTTTTGTTTTGTGTTATACCTAAGGGGTACCCTCTGATAACCACCAGTTTACGGTGGGGCTTACGGTGCTGTATAGACTATGGCATTATAAAATGTGTTAAGGGGGATTATGGTAACGCCTTAACGCTACTTTGATACTTTATATTACTAATATGCATTATCTACTTAGCGTACATTACTACATAGTAGATAGTTTAACGGATCCTTGAGAGATGGAAAATCCTGTAACATCTCTTAAGTTATTACACGCACGTTGACACTGGATATGAGATATCAATCCCCGTAAACATCTCTGACGCCGTTACACTCATATTTATTTACGATTGATTTAACTTTCATAAGGATATTTTAGTCCTAACTCGAGTGTTTTGTCTTTTCATTACGCTCGGGTCAGTCCTGAGTTTTTCAGATTTTTGAAGATCTATTCTGGAGGATGAAGACGAAGATTTAGTATACTATTACTATTATTACCCTTGCATCATGCTATCTGCTGCATTATTTTAATTGTTCTGTTGTATATGTATAACTCTGATAAATGTTGTATAAATAATTGTCAAAATATAGTAAACAACTTCATGAACTGTTTATTTGACTATTATATTTTATCGTTCCGCTGCGAGATTCTGTGTTGTTTCATCTCCTTTATTTCTCTTTCTTTTCTTTTCTTATTTACCCCAATAACCATCTGCCCTTTCGAATGGTTTGGAATCGGCATGTGTATTTGATCGTCGGTTTAAAAACTGTCCAAAAAGGCTGGTCGTTATAGTTGGTCTATATATATATATATAAATGTTTTGAAAATAATTTCTACGGTTTTGGAAAGAAAAATATAGTTTTAATAAAGACTGGTTCTTAGAATATTATATGTATAAAAATGAAAATTTTATGTATAGACCTAATAATAATATTTAATCTAATTGAGATTGATTGAATCCATATAATATGTTTAAGGATTCGTATAAATTTATATTTCGAAATAGATTTGGTAAATTTTGAATAAGCTAAAGTTGAATTAATTGGAAAATGTATTTAATTAAGAATTATATTCAATTAAATCGATTTGAAACTATTGAATTCGGGATTTAAGATATGATTTTATAACTTGGTTTTGGTAAAAGGGATTAAATGGATATTTTAAGTTTAATTAAAGTTAAGGAAATATTCTGTAAAATGTAATCTAAGGCTATTTAAATGATATTGAACTTGTTGAGTGGATATTTCCTGACTAAATAATAATGAAGCCAAAACAAGATCTATATGAAACTGTTAGATTTAACTTTAAAATATTGAATATTAAAGCTTTGAATATAACGAAAGTTTAAATGGTTATTGAGAACTGAATTGAATTAATGAATTGAGCTTTGAATAAATGGGAATTTGGAATTTGAGTTTATTGGAATCAATTGGTGTAGTTGAGGAAATTTCAAATACTTTACTTTATAAATTATTTGATATATATACACACACACTATTTTGGAAAATAGATATATTTGAAAGGGGAATGATATTTTGGTTTTGAAGTATAAATTAATTTAAATGACCACGGTGTTATAGTGTATACTTCTACCTTGTAGATAGTTCTGCAGATCCTTAGAGGATGGTTATCCCAAACATACTTTGAGTTACTTATATTCCAGTTGATATTTCACTTGAGTTGGATTTATTGATATAAGAATGTTAATTCTAACTCGAGTGTTTTGTGTTTTGCTTTATGCTGGGGTCAGACTGAGTGATACAACATTAAAGACTCACCTTTGGAGTTTGGAGCTTCGTTTGGAGATCCAACTATCGATTCAGCTTTTAGCTTTTCCAGTTGATTGGTTCAGAGAAATCATCGGTTCGTACTGGAGACTTCATTGTATTTGAGATATTCTGATGTATTTTATTTCTAACTCTGATGTATATAGTAGCTTCATGAACTACTATTCTTTATCTATTCCGTTGCATTATATTACTCCGTGTCTGTGGTCTGTGATTTATTTATTTACTGTTTATGCTGAGTTTGCAAAATATAAATTAACAACCTGATATTTTGAGCAATTCAAGTCCGACATGTGCGGATGCGAATGGTTGAAAATATCAGCCTGCTACATATACCTTTGCACACGTACACATACAAATTACACACACACACACATATATTAACAAATATCTAAGAAATTTTATATAACTTCATCCTTAAGCATTAAAAGTCAATGCACATGCTATGATAAGATGGTGGTGATCATAAGTGGTGTAGACGTAAGCACATGGAGTTGAGGAGGAGCACATGATGGTAGAAAATGATGATGTGATGACATGGAAATATCATGATATTTTGTTGCAAACTCTAGCCTATAAATACATACACATTCTTTTTGTAAATCCTCGCTTCTCCTTCTTCTTCTTCTTCTTATGAAGCTCGTTAATGGCTTCTTCGTGTTGAGAAAAATTATAAGAAAATTATGACAAATACACACACATAGACACACACACTCCCCATCACAACACTTCCAAAAACAAACCAAAACCACTCCTCTACTCTTCATACACCCACGACCCACCCCATACCCATGTTTGGCCGAGCACTAAAGGGGGAGGGGATGGCCAAGGCCATGGGCATAGAGGTAAGGGAGAAGTGTTCGCGTGAGCTTGGAGGAGATGGGAGGGCAAGGCCGAGAGCTAGGTGGTGGTAGAGCGGATGGCCGTGAGCATTGCTGTGAGCTATAGGGGAGAGTGGAGTTGTTTTGGAGAAGTTTTGGTTGGGGTTTAGTAATGATTTAGTTAAAGTTAACAATAATAATTGAAGTGTGGATTGAATGAATGTTGATAGTAAGTTTGGGTTTGAATAAAGGTGAGAACACTTGCTTAAGTTAATTTTAAATTTAGTTAAAAATAATGTTATGGATTTTTAATTAATAAATTAATATGCTTGGTTGAAAATTGATTGATAACTTAGTTGATTATATGGATGATTATATGGTTGATAATTTGGTGGTGATAAATTATGCGAAATCATAATAGAAATGGTTAAGTAATTAACCATGGTTAATTAATGAAAAATAAATTCATATTTATATGCATATCAAGTTTATTTAGCCTCTTAGTAATTTTTGAATATATAAAAAGGTTGAAAATGAATATTATAATAATAAAAATTATGAAATGATTTAAAAATGAATATGAGATTTAATATGGCAAATAAAGTTTAAAATGATTTATAAATTTTTTATAAACATTAAAATTCAATTTGAAGAAGTTTTGATAAGTTATGACGTTTGAGTAAAACTAGGCGTGTCGCGTAACGGCAGTTCGTGATTTCGTGCCGTAAAATTTTAAATCCGTTTATTGAATGGAATCCGAGTCAGAATTCTATGGAATAATTGTTTTTCAAACTCTTATAATCATATTTTTCAAACAAAAGAAAAAGATCGAGATTTCATTTAGTAGATTTTGAAATATGAGCAAAACAAGTTTTCAAAATAGTCGCGGTTTGGTATTTCGGAAACCAAAAGGGGAAATTCTTTATAATGGATATTTTTAATTCTTTAAAATATGGAATAAATTGTATAAGTATATTAATTTTTTTAAAAGGACTTGAGTTATGCTTCCAGATGATAGAAAAATTATTTTGATCAAAGAAGCTTTAAAAACGCTATTTATAGCAGTTTTCGCAGCAATTTTAGTAACTTTTGTAAATCACGGTTTTAACTTAACTATTCTTTTTAGAATATTTTATAAATATTTTCAAATAAATAAATAAGTGTTTTAAAGATGATTTGGAGGTTTCATAATTATTGTAAAAGGTTTAAATAAATGATTAGAAGAAAAGATGTTATAAATAAGCGATTTAATCTTGGCTCTAAAAGCCAATGAGTAGACTGGATTTTTTTTATTTGTGAGATCGGATGTGAGGTGCTTAAACTAAGGAGATGTTCAGGAGAAATTTGTCTCCTGCCTCACCCGGCCTCTTTCTTGGGCGAGGAATTGATAAAGTCGAAATGTCGAAAACGAGACAAGTATAAAAGATTCAAATCTACAAATTTAGTTTCACACAACTTGGATTGTATCAAAATAATCTTCTTATATTTGGTACTAAATTCCAAGGAGGGAACGCATACTATCCGTGTGAATTTAAAAGGTGATTTCATCGTTATTCGACGGATAGTAAAGGTTGAATACAGAAAATTACATTAAGTAAAATTGATATAATTTCTATAGATTCTTCTTTACTTAATATTATCTGGTTTTGAATTTACCATCTTAAAATAACAAGGTTTCAACTCAATTAGGAGTCATGATTTGAAAATAAGCAATCTTTGTTAAGATAGTATGGCTAATTTGATTTGATGGAGAGATAAGCCAGTGGCTCTTTCCATCGTGCAAGCAAGATTGGTTAAATTAGCACATTTAATTTGGAAATGTATTCCTAAATAAAAGGTAAAATGTTTATTCTAAGATTAAAAGGTTGAATTAACCAGAGAATTCGATAAATGAGGCTTAATGATTCCTATAATCTTGAGAAGAAAATGGAATAGTTGAAGAGAATATATCTCTGAAAGATAATTAAATGAATGGAAAGATTGATAAGTTGGATGATGTTTGATGGTCACCTATATACTTGATATCTTTTTATTGATGATTGGTTTGGAGAAACCGGAGTCGGATTTGGATGATTCCTATCCTAAAACCACTTTGAACTAATGTATACGTTCGGAAGTGAAGACATGTTGAAGACAATGATTTTGAAGATGGAGATCTTCATGATGAAAGGCTGCTTTCCACTAGCCCCGTGATTTCATATATATATATATAGTAGTGGTAGTGCTCTGTTATGAAAATCTTCGATGCAAGGACTACTCGCTACTAATCTTAGAGGTGATTCCTGACAGAATGTAATAGAAGAGTATTTTCGGTTTGTCCTGTTCGTAGACAACTTGTATGGATAAATGTTTGACATTGCATTTCTAAAACCACGTACATTGATCTCTACAAATGTACATCTGTTTGGTGGTGTAGGAGGTAACTCTCTTATACTTAATACCTTCCTCTGAGATGTACGAGCTCAGAGGTTGTACATTTGTGAAAATCAATAATGCGTTGTTACTTGTTACTTGTTATGAGAAAAGCAAAGCGTCGTTTTATAAAAAATGAGCGTAGCCTCACGAGCTTCACCTCCTAGTAATGGCACGAGTAATTATGTGGTCTGTAGGACATATATTTCGGCTATCGATTTTATGAGTATGAAGGAGTCCAGAGGAATCTGGAGCCTCAAGGCATCTATTGCCTTATGGATAGATACATCGGCGTCTTAGTCCTTGGATGAGTAGCCGTTGGGTGTGCTGATCCATCGGAGTAGGCAACATGGTATAGCGGCGTCTGAGTCCTTGGATGAGTGTCCATTGAATAATATAGTTATTGCACTAAGAGTTTCACATCGGAAGAAATTGCCACTAGTTTCACATCGGAAATCCAATTCCAATACGAACATTTACGGTTTTGGTTGTAGAACTTAGTATACAGTCAAATTTAACAAATATAACAATTTCGGCTATTTTGATATGTTATTTGAAAAGTGTTTTCAAAGAAATGTCATTAAAGATAATATCAAATCATTTTGGGATAAAAGTGCTTTGGTTATCGTAATGTAAAACCCATCCGCGTCCATGAGCGGCGTGGTCTTATGAGATACTCTTCTTTTCTAAAGGTTTTATTTACATCAATCTCATCTATACATTTAAAATTTGAGTTTTCTCACGCTGGTTTATCAAGCCCGATCTAGGTATTTTTAATACTCGGTTGAGATCCGAGTGGTTTTAGGTTTAGTTGAAGACGCTTGGAGTTTTTAGAGTAGAGATGGATATCTGCATCAACGTATGGACTTATTCTATTTTCCGCTGCATTTGTTTTGTTGTTTTCATCAATTGTGAGGACATAGATTTATAACTGTCCAGGCTGAATATAGGTTAGACTTTGATATATGTATGTAAAATTTCCATTGTAAAAGATTTTATGATTAATAATATATGTTATTCCATTTCCAATAATGGTTTTGGTTTGGTAGAAAGTTTGGGTTTGAATAAAGATGAGAACACTTGCTTAAGTTAATTTTAGATTTAGTTAATAATAATGATATGAATGTTTAATTAATAAATTAATATATGATTGGCTGGAAATTAATTGATAACTTGGTTGATTATATGGATGATTATATGGTTGATAACTTAGTGGAGATAAATTATGAAAAACCATAATTGAAATGGTTAAGTAATCAACCATGATTAATTAATCAAAAAAAATCCATATTTATATGTATATGGAGTTTATTTAGGCTTTTAGTGATTTTAGAATATACAATAAGTTTGAAAATGAATATTATAATAATATTATATTATGAAATATTTTAAAAATGAATATGAATTTTTTTATGGAAAATAAGGTTTAAAATGGTTTATAAACATTAAAATTCAATTTGAAGAAATTTTGATAAGTTATGATGATTGAGTGAAAACTTAGCGCATCGCGTAACGGCCATTCTCGATTTCGCACCGTAAAAGTTTAAATCCATTTATAGAACGAAATCGGAGTCGGAATTCTTTGGAATAAGAATTTTTTGAACTTTTATATTCATAGTTTTCAAACAATAGAAAATAATCGAGATTTCATTTAGTAGATTTTAAAATATGAGCAAAACTAGTTTTCAATTATAATTCTCTTCCTATAATAGGCCCTTAGTCCTGGTTTTCTTATTTGTTTTCCTTTTCAATTTGGTTCATTTTTTATTTACTTTTTTAGAATTGTTAGTTTTTGGTTCTAGCTTATCCTTGCTTTATTTTTCACTTTGGTTTTTATTCTCAATATATGTATATAAATAGAATTTATATACATATATGTGATTCATTCTAACTTGGTTACCTAGTTTCGTTTCAGGATTTGTTTAGGTAGGTTGCTGGTTTTTCGGATAGCTTGCAGCTTTGTGCAGGTTGGCTGGATAGATTTTCTTAGGGATTCTAATTGCGTCTGGCTTATCTTTTAGGTCATTCTAGGTCTTCAGAGTGGAGTTCTTCATTTTGGGCCACCTCTTAGAGTTCTTTTTTATAGATCTTCTCTCATTAGAGATCAGTTTTTTCTCTTCTGAGGCGGTTTCATAGTGTCATTTTTGTTGGTGTTGTTTTTCAGTATCTTTGGTTTTAGATACCTCTAACAACCTATTATTGGGCGGTGGCCTTGCCGGAGCTCGGTATTAGGGTGTAATGGGCGGTGGCTTTGCCGGAGCTCATTTGAGGGGTATCTATTTCTTTATTTTTTCTAGTTGATAGACTTGTCACCTGCCAGGCGTGTTGGTAGATCCATTTTATTTGTTATATATATAGCTTCATGTGTGCTTTCCTCTTTTATTAGAGGATCACACATTTTTTATCAAAAAAAATAATAGCGGTTTGGCAGTTCGAAAACCAAAAGGGAAAATTCCTAAAAAAGGATATTATCTTAATTCTTTAAAAATATAGAATAAATTTTATAAATATAGTCAAGTATTTAAAAGTGATTTTAATTATGAAAATGGACTTCCAGATTATAGAAAATTGTTTTAATCAAAGAAGCTTTAAAAATACTATTTGCAGCACTTTTCACAGCAGTTTTAGTAACTTTTTTAAATCACAGTTTTAACTTAATTATTCTTTCCGAAATCTTTTGTAAATGTTTTCAAACAATTAAATAAGTGTTTTAAAGATGATATGGAGGTTTCATAATTATTTTAAAAGAGTTTAAAAAAATGATTAGAAGAAAAGCTATTATAAATAAGTGATTTAATCTTGGCTCTAAAAGCAAATGAGTAGACTGGATTTTTCTATTCGTGAGATCCGAATGTGAGGTGCTTAAACTAAGGAGATTAACAGAAGCAACCATTGCCCTGGCTCACCTGGCCTCTTTCCTGGATGAGGAATAGATAAGGTTGAAATGTCGAAAACGAGACAAGTATAAAAGATTCAAATTTACAAATTTAATTTCATACAACTTGGATTGTATTGAAATAATCTTCTTACACTTGGTATTAAATTCTGAGAAGGGAACCCTAACTATGCGTGTGAATTTAGAAAGTGATTTCATCATTCTTCAACGAATCGTAAAGGTTGAATACAGAAATTAACATTGAGTAAAATCGATATTATTTCTACTGATTCTTTTTTACTCAATATTGACAAGTTTTGAATTTACCATCTCAAGGTGATACTGTTTTAACTCAATTAAGAGTTATATTTTTGAATATAAGAAACCTTTGTTAAGATTTAAATAAATAAGATAATGTTTCACTAAGTAAAAGGTAAAATGATTTGGAAATTATTCCAGGATTAAAAAGGTTTAATTAACTATAGAATTTGATAATAAGGCTTAATGATTCCATACACTCTTGAGAAGATAAATGAAATATTTGAAAAGAATATATCTCTGAAAGATGATTGAATGATCGAAAAGATTAATTAACTGGACGATGTTTGATAATCACCTATATGCTTGACATCTTTTTATCGATAACTGGTTCAGAAAAACCAGAATCGAATTTTGGTAATTCCTATTTGAAAACCACTTCAATCCAGTGTATACATTCGGAAGTGAAGACATGTTGAAGACAATGATTTTGAAGATGGAGATCTTCATCATGAAGGGCTGCTTGCCACCAGCCCTGTGATTTTATATTAAATATAAGGTAGCAGTAGTGTTCTGTTATGAAAATCTTCGATGCAATGACTATTCGTTACTAATCCTAGGGGTGATTCCCTAGAGAATTTAATAAGAGAGTACTTCGGTTTGTCCTATTCCTAGACATCTTGTATGAATGAGTGTTTGACATTGCATTTCTAAAACCACATAAATTAATCTCTACAAACGTACATTTATTTAGCGGTGTAGGAGGTAACTCTCTTATACATAACACTCTCCCCTAAGACGTACGAGCTCAGAGGCTGTACATTCGTGGAAATCAATAGCATGTTGTTAGAAATTACGATATGGCATTCAAAGTGGAACTTGTATGAGCAATGCAAAGCGTGGCTTTGTGAAAAGTAAAGTGTGGCTTTGTAGGTATTGAGCGTAGCCACATGAGCCTCGGATCCCAGTAATGTATGGGTAATTATGTGTTCTGCAAGACATATTTCGGCTATGATTTTATGAGTATAAAGGAGTCCAAAGGAATCTGGATCCTTAAGGCATCTATTGCCTTATGGACAGATGCATCGGCGTTTGAGTCCTTGGATGAGTAGCCATTGGGTATGTTGATCCATCGGAATGGACAACATGGTATAACGGCTTCTGAGTCCATGGATAATGGCTGTTGAATACTATAGTTGTTGCACTAGGAGTTTTACATTGGAAGAAAAGGCCCATAGTTCCCAATCATGTTGGAAATCCAATTCCAATATGAACCTTTATGGTTTTGGTTATAGCGCCTAGTATACCATCAAATTTAACAAATGTAACAATTTTGGTTATTTCTTTATGTTATATGAAAAGTGGTTTTCAAAGAAATATCATTAAAGATAATATCAAATTATTTTGGTATAAAAGTATTTTGGTTAACGTAAGTTTAAAACCCATCCGTGTTTATGAGCGGCGTGATTTTACGAGATATCCTTCTTTTCTACAGGTTTGATTTACATCAATCTGATCTATACATTTAAAATTCAAGTTTTCTCATGCCGGTTTATCAAACCTGACCCAGGTATTTTTAATACTTGGGTCAGATCCGAGTGGTTTTAGGTTATCCTGAAGATGTTTGGAGTTTCCAAAGCAGAGCTGGAGATCTTCATTAACGTACAGACATATTCTATTTTCAGCTGCATTTGTTTTGTTGTTTTTCAGCAATTGCAAGGACAAAGATTTATCACTTTCTAGGCTGAATATAGGTTAGACTCTGATATGTGTATGTAAATTTCCGCTGTAAAAGACTTTATAATTAATAATATATGTTATTCCATTTGTGTAAGATTCTTTTTTATACTCTGTTTCTATCTTTATTTTCTTTTCTCCCTAACTATCTGCCATTTGTTCAAATTGGGTTGGACATGTGCTGTTTATTGTCAACTTAAAATGTATAGATTATTGGGTAGTTACAGATAGTATCAAAGCTTAGGTTGAGAGAACACCTAGGCTTTGGTAGGGTAAACTCGTTATAGATAGGGTTAGTAATACCCTAGAATAAGTGACTCATTAGAGATAGAGGTATTAAAACTCTGGAATGAGTTTGAAAGCATTATATGTATGAGAGCGTATTTGTTATTTGATATACATATGTTTTGAATTAATAATCTGTTGAGTGATTTATAAATTTTGGTCAATGCGCCTGGTTACCATTAGCGACAGAGATTCCTAAACACTTAAACAAGACAAAATGACACACTGATTTTGAAACATTTGAGTAAATGAAATAATTTTACCAGAGATTTTATTTTATATATGAAAAAATAACTTTCGGAAATTGGTACAGTTAATTATAATGTTTAGTTTGTAATTTAGAGAATGATTATACGATCGTTTGTTAATAAAACAAACACTGTGTGAATTAAGTTTCGCGATTTGACTATAAGATGTTTGATAATAGTATGGGGTTAAGGTTAATGAATTTGTATAAGATAATAAAATAAGCATGTAGTATAAAAATTTATTTTACATAAACAAAATAATTTGAAAAAGACGAATATGAAAGATATGTTATATAAATTTTGAAAACTAAATTTTGAGTATTTTGGAAAAGAATTATGAAATTTTAAAAGAAAGCAAGTTAATATAAGATAATTTTATAAAAGGTATTTATAAAATGGGTTTTATAAACATATTAATCTCTGATGGAATTTTGAAGAAGAAATTTCAAATAAGAAATTTGAAAAATAAGAACGTCTCAAATGATACCTAATTTTAGTGGCTTAAAAATAACTAAAAACGGGCAAGAGATATGTTTGGATGGTAAAAACTTCTCTTAAGTATTACCCTTCTTGTTAAGTGGATATGGATACGATTGGTAGTGCCCAATTCCTTGGTGTTATTTTGGAGTTACTCGCTATATAATTTTTCTTAAGTTAATAGGATAATTTTGAATTATTAATTGATAGGTTAACATCAAGGTTTGTTAAAAAGGAATATATTATAATGGAGACGTTGATTATAATTTTGGAAAATAAAAGGTAAATTATCTTTTAAATTGAAACGATTCATTTGGGTGAAATGTTTTCCTTTATGAAAAATATTTAGAAATAAATATTTAGAGTGATTAGATATATAGAAGAATCTTTAAAAGATAAAAAAAAATTATGAAAAGTTCCCATAAATATTTTTGAATGTTAATAAGTACATATGAGGTAGTAGATCATTTCATCGCACGATTTTGATCTAAGATTCAAGTATGGAATTTTGAGGTGTTTACACTAATCCGAAAGAGGATTTATCACTCGATTCTTGACAACGAACATTGATAAGGGCTTATGATTAGGTACTTGATTTTTCTGTCATAGTTGAGGGTTATGTAAGGGAAACAAAATTTTCTGATCAAGAAGCCTGAACAGAGTCCGCACTAGAGGATCGAGGGATTGATACTAGTTCAAAAGTAAAGTTATGGATTCAAATAGTAGATTGAATCAAATATTGCATAGGGATGATCTATATACATCGTACGGGAGTAATTTTAAAAATAAATATTTTGGACAACTTTTTTTTGTTTTGGCATAATTTCGAGGATGAAATTCTTTTAAGGAGGGAGGTCTGTAGTGACCTGCAAATTTGTCGCTTTGATAAATTATATTTATTTTTAAAATATTCAAATATAAGCATTTTTGACATAAACAATGATGTTTTGAACAATAAATAAAAATGGTAATCTTATTTTCAGTAAGTATTTACGAAAATATATACTTTAGAAGAATATTGATAAAATGGTCAAAAATAATTTTATCGAGAAACCGCTCTATAATCGTCAGAAGGCACACACAGAACTAGATACATATACTTATTTATCCATGTAAACAAGAAGGCGAAATAGAATTATTTATTTTATTTTTCGAAATAAAATGCATTTATGACAACATCAATGATATTATCATTTTTAATAATTGATTTGTGTATTTAAATTTAGATTTACTGGTTTAATAATTATTTTCAAATGGTAATAATTAATTTTAATTAGATATATAGTGATAATAAGTCATTTATAATAGTTTTATAAAGATATATATTTGATTTGAAATTATAAGGAAAATTGATATCGCTTTATCAATATTATAGCATTTTTTGTAAACAATATTTTAACATTGATTTATATGGCTTTATAATTCAAAAGTGATCATTGTTGTTCATTTATAATGATGAGATATTATTTTTCAAATTTTTTGTACATTTAGTAATTATAAGTGAAGATGTGATCCGAAATCGGAATTGGAACCAAACTTTGCAACGGTTTGACGTAAAGAAGTTGTGCAACGTTGTTTATATGTCTTGTGCACATATATAACATACACATGCATTTCTTACCATATACATATGCACATGCATACATACAAATTACATACATACACATATACATACATTTATACATATGTATATATATATATATTAACAAATATCTAAGATATTTTAGATAACTTCATCCTTAAGCATTAAAAGTCAATGCACATGCCATGATAAGATGGCGGTGATCATAGGTGTTGTAGGAATAAGCACATGGAGGTGAGGAGAAGCACATAGTGATAGAAAATGGTGATGTGATGGCATCGAAATATCATGGTATTTTGTTGCAAACTCTAGCCTATAAATACATACACATTCTCTTCATAAATCCTCACTTCTTCTTCTTCTTCTTATGAATCTCTTTAAAAGCTTCTTCATGTTGAGAAAAGTTATAAGAAAATTATCATACACACACATATAAAGCATCACTACACTTCCAAAAACAAACCAAAACCACTCCTCAAACCTTTATACACCCACGGCTCACCCCATATCTGTGTTTGGCCTAGCACTAAGAGGGAGAATGGCCAAGGCCGTGAGCGTAGCGGTAAGGGAGGAGTGATGGTGTTATCCCGCCTTTTGGCAAGGCCGAGATATCAAGGAACTGATTGAAAACCAAGGATCACTCGTCACGAGTATCAAGTATGCACAGGTTCGCTATGGATGTCGACGAATTTTGTCCAGGTCCGGATCAGGCCACAATTGATAAGACACGACAAGCGAAGCCATAGAAGCCAGCATTCCAAATTTCAAGTTAATCCGAGTTCGTATGTTCAAGTTAGGATCGATAGAAGTAGGAGGAAATAACCTTAATTTCGTATTTGTCAGTGCACTTTGGTTCGTATCGATATGGTTCGAATCCGTCAACTTCACACCGATCGGTCTCGTATCCATCAGACAGTCCCACTTTGCATCGATCAGTTTCTATTGGCTCGTATCGATATTCAAATCCATCATCTTTGTATCGATCGGCTGATGACTACTTCACATCCATCAACAACGACAAGTCATTGTTTCATATCCATGAAGTAACTGCCCTGTTCGTATCCATCCACTTTCATTAATTCGTACCTGTCATGAAGCTACTATTCGTACCCATCAGGGCCTGTTAGTTCGAATCCATCAGGCAACTGCTCGTTGTATCCATCGGATGACCTTGCTTTGCATCCACCAAACGATGACTACTTCGTACCCGTTAGGGGCCCTTGTTCGAATCCACGTCCAATGACTTGTTCGTATCCATTGAGTCAAATGAGCCTGGAGTGATGTAATGATTTCCAATATGAACACGGCGAAACCTTCGGGATGACTCGATCAACATGGCAAGAAAGATGGATCGGTACGAAGAATGCGCGCCACGTCCACCTGTTAACGCATGCCGTTATCGATTCGAAGCGATCGATTCGAACGAATCGGCCTGCCGAAGAATGTCAGTTCGTATCGACCATAACTCAAGAACCACTGATCCAAAGCTATGAAATTTTCATAGAAGATTACGTGCAAGCTAAAGATTGTTCTCGCCAAGTTTCACCTCCAACGGACGCAATCTTGATTGATACGAATTGAGTTCGTATCGATCCCAAAACGAGTCGAAACTTCTCGGAATCGGTCGTGTGGGCCCTCTCATGTGCCAGAACAAGTCTCCCAAAGTTTGAGCGAAATATCAACCTCCTACGCCTATAAATAGAGCCCCAGAGCCTACAGAAAAGAGATCTTTTTGATTCTCAAGCGCCCAGACTCTACCAGATCGAGTTTTGCATTTTAATCTTGCTTTTAGATTCGAATTCCAAGCTGTAATCTACTATTGTTCACTGTAATCACATGTAATCGTTGAAAGAGAATCAATAAAGTCATAAAAACTTCATAGTGGAAGTAAGCAACACACCGAACCACTCTGAATTGCTTGTCTGTGCATTTACTTTTCTGTTTGTTGGAGTTTTTTTAGATAATCTTCATTTTAAATTTATATTTTTCACTGTTATCTCTTTAAAAACTTTCAAAGAGTGTTGTGCCCATTTTTGGTACAAACACTTTGGTGCTTTCACTGAGAAAACCCAAATTTTCTCCTGCTTTTTGGATCTAGCATCGATACTGGATTGCATAAATCTAAGAGAAAGATCCAGATTTCTAGTCCAGATTCCTTCCAACCTATTCAGATTTGCATAAAGTCTAGGAAAGGATCTCATTCATTTCCATGGTCAGCATAAGAACCACCTCCAATGTTGTCGATAAAGAAGGTCAGGACAGGCAGAATCATGCACAGCTGCCTCCATCCAACCAAGATGCTACCAGACCCTCGGAGGCATCGGGCCTGGTTAGCAGACAAGAATTCCAAATGTTGCTGCAAGAGTTGACACAGAGTCGTCAACAGCTAACAGAACAACTATGCGACAACGCTGAGCTGGCTAGTTAGCTAAATCGCCAGAAGCACAGAAGACCTAGGAGATATTATGCTTCTCGTTCCTCCACAGAAAGTTCTTCCTCTTCTGACTATCATCATCGATCTCCACGACCCCGACTGGACAGGAGTCACGCACAGGCCACTGGACATCAACCCGCACTAACCGTTGGACAGCTGAGAGTTGATCCATCGGCCAGTTTCCAGACCGGGCCCTCCACACGAGGGGGCACCGTTCCTCACTACGCCACCGACAACTGCGCTACAACCATCACTGTAGAATCGGGGGTTGATGCCCAAAACCAGCTAGAATTGGACCATCATGAACACGGATGTACTCCTGAACCATACGTCCAAGAAGACTTTAGGCCACAAAGACGGGACGTGGACCACCATCAGCGTCCGGTTCTGCCTCATAATGTGGAACCCGACCACACTGTGGCTCGACATGCACAGAATTCCAAATGTCGGATATTTCAACTATGATTCGGCAGATGATTCGTTAAAGTCAAGGTCTTACTAACGATGATTGGGGAATCTCTCGGAGTATACTCCTTTCACATACGATATACTTACTGCTGAACCCCCTCGGCGATTCAGAATGCCGACTCTACCAGTATATGAGGGGAATTCTGACCCTAGTCAACATATTCTGAAACATGAATGGTCAATGATTGCTGCTAGAGAAGATGACGCAAAAATGCCGAAGCTTCCCGATTTCCTTGCGGGGCATCGCTACTATGTGGTTCACCCGATTGTCGCCCCGGTCCATCTCTTCCTTGACCAGTTGGCCAATAAATTTGTTGAGCAATTCCACATGCACTTCGCGAGGCCTAAGGACCTTAACACCCTGTCTAATGTCACTTAATCTCCTGGAGAGACACTCCGGCGTTGTCTAGAAAGATTCCATGCTACGTGTGCAGAGATCGGCAATCCGAACGATAACTCTATTCTCATGGCTTTGACTAAGGGGATTGACCCCGATTTTGAATTCGGCAACTGGTTGGCCGGAAAACCGCCAACATCATTGACCGTTTCTATGCCAAGGCAGCTCAATTCTTAAGAAGGGAAGATGCGAAATAGTCTAGGAAGCAAGATGATGCAGGGCCGAGCAGGGAAGGGATCCAGAGTAATGTTGCGGTCAAACAATCCGGTGAAAGCTCTGGAAAAGTTCAGCTAAACATTCAAAACAAACAAACTCAGCGAAGGGAGAACGTGAATCAAAATAGAAAGCGAGATCAAAGTCGTGGCCCACAGCATAAAAATCCTATGTTTGATAACTATATTCCTCTGAATACTTCATTGGAGAACATGTATTTACAAACCTGTAATACCATTCAGTATAAAAAACCTGCACCAAAACTGTCGTCGGAGAGACAAATCCAGAAGGGAAAATTTTGTTGGTTCCACGAAAGCTACGGCCACAATACGAATGAGTGTCGTCATTTGCAAGATCTCGTGGAGAATTTGGTTAGAGAGAGGAAGCTGGAACAATTTGTACGGGCACCACAACCGGAGTAGCTGGCCCATCAAATCAGAATAACCCGCCCGTACCGGCTGGAGATTAGTAATAAATGCTGTTAGTGGCGGTCCCGCTCTGTCAAGAGCCTGGTACGATGAGGATCTTTGTCACTGCTACACATGACAGGCTTTATCTATTTAGCCTATAAATCTCTTGCAATTTGTTTTTGCATTTTGGAGTTCGAATTTTAACAAGGCACTGACTTTGCCATGTTTTTTCGTTCTAGCAATAAATTTTCATCTCTTCAAGCTAGAGCTGTGATTCACTGAATGCGACATTCAACTATCATGACGCACGAAGAGCTTAGTTCTATCATACGATGGAATTTATTCAAATAGCGAGTGACTGTGATACGACCGACCACTCACTACATGAAACCACATTAAAGGCTGAACTGGACCGACACACGAAAGTCCTATAACTAACTCCAAATTCCTAGAGCATGAATTGGAGTATAAACATCTACTCTAGGTTCCCAGAGTGTGAACCGGAGTATAAACACTAACTCCAAACTCCTGGAGTGCGAGTTGGAGTATAAACTTATAAATGCGGCTTCGAAGAGGGCGGTCCCATCCACCTAAAGACTTCGATCGTATCTTAAACAAGCTCGAGGTGGATGAATCCGTCCATCCAACGACCTCGCTTGTTGACTTGGGGTGGATGTGAATTGACCATCCACGATCCTGATAATTCTATCGTTCCCAGAGTGCGAACGCAATCCAAATGCCTAAACAAACGTGATTGACCATTTGTCGGCTAACTCCAAACTCCCAGAATGCGAGTTGGAGTATAAAACTCATAAATGCGATTTTGAAGAGGGTGGATCCATTCACCTAACGACTTTGGCCGTGTCCTAACCAAGTTGGAGGTGGATGGACCCGTCCATCTAACGACCTCGCTTGTTAACTTGGGGTGGATGTGATCCGACCATCCACGATCCCGATACATCCATCGTTCCCAGAGTGTGAACGAATTCCTAAAAAGCCTAAACAGATGTGACTGACCATCTGTCGGCTAACTCTAAATTTCCAGAGTGCAAATGGGAGTATAAACATCAACCCTAGGTTCCCGGAGTGCAAACCGAAGTATAAATGCTAACTCCAAATTCCCAAAGTGTGAATTGGAGTATAAATACTAAGTCAAAGTTCCCGGAGTGCGGACTGCGTTACAAACATCGATAGTTTCCGGAATCCCAGAGTGCGAATCGGATTATCGATTACAAATAACTCTGAGTCCCCAGAGTGCGGTCAGAGTATAAGTATAACTGGAGTGCAAACGAGCACTCATAAGTTAGCCTAAGTCCCTAGAGTGTGGATATGTGTTTAAAAACTTCGACATGCGCAACTGATCGCCAAAATACAAGTGCTGATCCCCGGAGTGTGGATGTGACTATTTAAAAATAAACAAGCGTGATTCAACCGCTCAACTCTCACTTATTTTAGCATCGGTCCGACGACACTGAACCCGAAGGGGTATGTAACGACCCGATATTTTCAACTATTCGCATCCGCACATGTCGGACTTGAATTGCTCAAAATATCAGATTGTTAATTTAAATTTGGCAAAACTCAACATATACATTAAATAAATCCATCACAGAATCACAGACACGGAGAAATACAATAATACGCAGCGGAATCAATAAATATTAGTTTATGAAGCTACTATATAAATATCAAAGTTAGAAATAAAATACAACAGAATAGCTCAAATGCAGTGAAGTCTCCAACGCAATAAATGACTTCTTTGAACAAATCAACCGAAAAAGCTAAAAGCTGAAACAATAGTCGGATCTCCAAGCGAAGCTCCCAACTTCAAAGGTGAGTCTCAAATGCTGTATCACTCAGTCTGACCCGAGCGTAAAGAAAAACACAAAACACTCGAGTCAGGATTAACATTCTTATATCAATAAATCCAACTCAAGTGAAAAAACAACTGAAATACATGTAACTCAAAGGATGTTTGGGATAACCATCCTCTAAGGATCCATGGAGCTATCTAAAATGTAGAAATATACATTATAACACCGTGGTCATTTCAAATTAATTTATGCTTCAAAACCAAAATATCATTATCATTTCAAATACATCCATCTTCCAAAATAGTATATAAAGTAAAGTATTTGTAATTTCCCCAAAACTTCACAAATCGCTTCAAAATTAACTCGACTTTCCCATTCAAATTTAATTCAATCTAAATTTATCAATTTCCATTCAATTCCATTTCTGACTAACCAAATTCAATTTTTTATCGATTTCAAATACAGGTTTGAACCACAAAGTACACCATTTAAATTTTTATATAATTCAAAGTTAATATTATTTCGAAGCTTTAAATATTCAACATTTCAAAGACTAAATTTTGATAATTGCATTTATCTTCCAATTTAACTTCACTATTATTTAGTTTTGAAATATTCACTTAATAAATTCAATATTATTTATATGACCTTAAATTTACATTTCTATATATTACCTTCGATTTCTTTAGACATGAAATATCCATTAAAATACTTAAATGAAAATTCAAGTTATAAGCTCATATTTTAAAGTTTCGAATTCAATAGTTTCAAATCGATTTAACTTAATAAAATCCTTAATTACTGACAATTTCAAATAAGTCCCAAATATATCTTCCAACCTTAGCTTATAAAATTATTCCACAAATCTATTTCTGAAATACAAATTTAATAAATCCTTAAACATATTTCATATTAATAAAATCAATCTTAATTAAATTATATATTAAATCTATATATAAAATAACCTTTATATGTAATATTTTAAATCAATATTCATTAAAACCATATATTCCTTTGGACGATAGTAAAAAGTCAGAGCAAAACCCGTAGCTACTTGTACTAAAAAACAAGTAAGCGTGTACGAAACAGGAAATCATGCATCTACACGTATATAAATAAACTAATATATACAACATATAATGACTAACCTTTATAACTGGCAAGTAGAAATGAAAGCTTTGTAATTTATATTTGAATCAAATATATATATGCGACCTGAAATATGTTTCATGCGTACTGTAAAAATACAACTAAAGAATCAACAGCCTATACTAAACTAAATGTAAGTATAAAAAAATGTATGCAGGCTGTTTATATATGAACTAAAAGGATGTAAAATAAAATATGCAGACCGCCTTCACATATGCATTCTTACACATATTATATAGACCAGTTAAATATATATATAACTTGTATAGATTCAACATAAAATCAACAAGAAGATCTTATATAAATTTATATGAAACATATAGTATATAACTGAGACAACAATGATGAATAGTGAATTGATACAACAGTGATAGTATATGTGTTGAATATGTAAACTTGTATAAACAAACATATAATACCCATACCTCACGTAAAAGAAGAAAAAGAATACTCGGTCGAAGCTAGGAAGGAGGGGGAGCACGGCCAAGTGGCCAGACGGGAGGCCGAATGCGGTGATGGTGGACAGGCGATGGGTCGGGTCGGTTGCGTTGGTGACGACGTGGAGGCAAAGGAGAGAGAGCGGCGAAAAGGGGGAGGCCGATGTGGGCACGCGGAGAGGAAGAGAGTAGTGGTTCGGATCTGGAGTGGATCATGGCGGTTGCGGCGTGGGTGTTTGCTCACGTGAAAAGTGAATAGGAAAAGGAAGGCCGTGGTGGAAAATAGACGAAGGTGTCCATCTTGTAAAATAATTGTGCCTAAATATTCCTACAGCATGCCTTATTTTTTTCCAGAGATAGGAAATGTTGAAAGAGTATGAAGGTGAATAGGAGCAAAATGAATCTGGAAGGAACATGAATTGTTTCCTTCAAATGAGAGGACGTGTTGGTTACTAAACCAATATATATGAGTATTTATAACTTACATTTCAGTGAAGGGACACGATAACAGAGAGAAATGAATAGTTTCAGGCAACGACTATATTTTTTGGGAAATGAATGCAATATAAAATGATCAATCCCCTTGATTTCAACTGAGAAGCTATTTAATGCAATTTATTATTTGTCTGAGCTGCACGGTAAAGATCTAAAAAGGATTGGAAAGTTAAAAGTCACAATTAGAGGACCATTACAATGAACACTTTATTGGTTCCGTCACGTACCGGACCTCAAATACAGAAATAAATATACCGTAGAGATCAGTACGACGAGACGATCAAAACGGTATATAGATATTGGTGGTACGATTGAATTATAAAAATTCGAATTTTCACTAGCGGAAAATGCATTAAAAACGCAGAAAATAAGATCGACGGAGCTATAGAAGTCCAAATTATGAAAAACTAAAGATGACGCCTCACTCAGAAGAGGATTTAGAATTTTTCTATGTAAAAATATTCTGGTTTGGACAATATTTTATTATCAACAATTATTAACTGACTTGAATTTAATAGAATTACACAATAAAGTAAACTTTCATAAAATCAGATGAAAATTTACCATCTGCTATATTTAAATATACGTTGTTTGCGCCAAAATTGGTCACAAACACCCAATACCGTGAAAGCACCAGTGTATGAATATAAATTAGTGATATTCAAACACAAATAACAAATCTTAGCAAATAATAGACAACAATCCAAAAGTAAAGAACAGAAACACAGGTTTTATAGTGGTTCGGCTATCTCCGGCCTACGTCCACTCCAAAATTTTTTTTATTGATTATCCTTGAAGATTACAAGTGATTTCAACAGTTGTAATGACCAAATCTGAAGAAAATAGCAGTAATGAAGCTATGGAATGATTCTAGCAGCATCCGGACATGCCTCTTCTCTCCAAATCTTCCGACCCCTTTTCTGAATGACCAGGGGCTCTATTTATAGGCGTGGAAGGATGAAATCCCGCCTAAAACCTGGGGAGGCTGCTTGGCACGTGAGGGGGGCCCACAGGCCCGTGTTCTCGGAATCCGTGCCCAGTTTGGGATCGATTCGAAGTGACGTTCGAATCGATCAAGAATCCATCCAATTGAGCTGAAATTTGGTGTGAACATTCTTCAACATGTATGTAAGCTCCTGTAAAAATTTCATTGCATTTGGATCAATGGTTTGGAAGATATGATCGATCCAAGTTCAAGAATCCGTGCGTCCTGAATGGTTCGAACCCATGCTTCGAAACCATCTACTTCGAAACCATCCCCTTCGAATCCATAGGGCCGACTCCTTCGAATCCATACCCTTCGAACCCATGCTCTTCGAATCCATGCTTTCTGAAGCCGCCTCCTTCGAGTCCATATCCTACGAGTCCATCCTCTTCGAATCCATCCCTTTCGAATCCTCGTCCTTCGAATCCATGTCCCTTGCTTCGTATCCATCATCTTCGAATCCATGTCCTCTTCGAATCCATCTCCTTCTTCGAATCCATGTCCACTTCGAATCCATCTCCTTCTTCGAATCCATGTCTACTTCGACTCCATCTCCTTCTTCGAATCCATGTCCACTTCGACTCCATCTCCTTCTTCGAATCCATGTCCACTTCGACTCCATCTCCTTCTTCGAATCCATGTCCGCTTCGAATCCATCTCCTTCTTCGAGTCCATCTTCATCTTCGAACCCATGTATACTTCGAATCCATTACCTTCTTCGAGTCCATCTTCATCTTCGAATCCATGATCTTCGAATCCATACCTATCGTTCGAATCCACCATCTTCGAGTCCATGTCCATCGTTCGAATCCATGTCCATTGCATTGAAGCTACTCCTTTCGAACCCATCTAGTTCCCATTGATTCGAAGCGTCATCGATGCGAACCTCATGGGTTCGAATCCTGATGGGTTCGAACCTGATCGGTTCGAACCGAGCGTCACTTTATCCCCTTTTTGATGGATTCGAACTACGTACTATTCCTACCTTGAATCCATCATATTTCCTTCATACGAACTCCGATTAACCTGAAATTTGAAACATAGCCTTTCATAGTCCTTATCATCATTTCCAATCAATTTCGTCCCGATCGGAGTTCAACAAAATTTTGACGATATCCATCGTAGCCTTATCTCCAGTCCTGATATCCATAATTCCTTGCCAATTTGTTGATATTCCAGTTTTGACCAAAAAATGGGATAACATTTTGCCCCCCAAAACATGCCTTGTGATAACAAGGCGTGTTTTGAATAATTACGAATCCAATATCCGAAGTCCAAAGCCATATTGCCAGAGTATATCGTCCTTGACTGCTTCGAGTCGATGTCCAATTCCATATCCAATAGCCAAAGCCTTAGCCAATTCCGTATCCATTCGAACTCGACAACCAAGTTCCAATCCATCCTTATCCAATAGCCAATAACCGGAGCCAGGACCTCTCCGGGTCGATATCCAAATCCATAACCTCTCTGGGTTCCTGCCAAGCGTGATCCACATCCGACGACCGTGGTCCAGTGTCCCTGGACGTTGAGTTAACCTCTCCGGGCTCTTGCCAAGCGCAATCCATACTTGAAGTCCTTGGTCCAGTGTCCCTGGACGTTGAGCCAACCTCTCCGGGTTCTTGCCAAGCACAATCCATATTTGACGACCTTGGTCCAGTGTCCCTGGACGTTGAGCCAACCTCTCCGGGTTCTTGCCAAGCGCAATCCATACTTGACGACCTTGGCCCAGTGTCCCTGGGTGCTGTAAAATGTCATGGCTTAAGTCCTAAGCCGAATCCTGATCTCTCCGGACCCTTGCCGAGCATAGTCCATACTCGACGACCTGAAAATAATAAATGATAATAGAGGGCCTAAGTCCTAGGCCGAATCCTGGTCACTCCGGACCCTTGCCAAGCATTGTCCATACTTGACGACCTGAATGAGTCAATCTACTTTGTTTGGGTAAAGTGACTCATCCCTTGCCAGGCATAATCCATACCCGACGACCATTTACCAAAAACCAGATAAAAGTCCAACCAAAATTTTTTCCAAAGTCCAAATCCGAAATTCAAATTCGAAATCCAAATCCAAAATCCAAATCCAAATCCAAATCCAAAATTCAAATCCAAACCAGAAAACCAGAAATCCAAACCAGCATCCAAAACCAAAAACAATCATCCAAAGGAAAATCCAAATAAAAAAGCAAGAAAAACCAGGAGCTCAATCCAAGCTCCAAAACCAAATCCAAAAAAGAAAAGCAATGTCCAATCTAAAAAGCAAGAAATAAATTTCACAAACCATAGCATCCCGGTTTATCATCATTCAGAGCATGCCTAGGGGCTATCTCCGTCCCCGTACATGTGTAAATGACTTTACCGTTTGCTAGTAGCTTGCTACTTATTCCATATTATCCTGGTCAATGGATGATCAATCGACGATCATCCCTGGGCCTCCCATTATCACGGCGTGAAGTGGTCGGTGGTTGCTCCTGCTCCACCGTTGCATCCCGAGTTCCAACGTATTGCTGTAACTGTCCATTCCTTACATGCTCCTCGATTATGTCCTTTAGGTGCCTGCAGCTGTTGGTATCGTGTCCATCCAGATCATGGAAGAGACAGTGCCTTACCGATGTCCTTTCCCGCTCTGTTGGTTCCCTCCTAGCCGGCCTTCGGTAGGGAAGGCGATTCCGAGTTTCCAGGTATATCCGCTCCAGCGTCTCGTTCAATCCTGTGTATGTGGAAAACTTTGGATCCTTCCATCGCTTCCTAGCGTTTCCAGAGTCGTCATCTAACTTCCTTTTCCCTTTATCCTTATCCAAACCATTTTTGGATACCGCTCCAACCTCGATTGCATTAGCCTTCTTCACCTTTAAATCCGTACTTGCATCTTCTTGCCGAAGGAACCTTTCTGCCTCATGAAAGAATTCGTCGAGATTTTGCGGGGGATCTCGTATCAGAGATACCTTGAAATCCGAATTCTCCTTGACTCCTGATACTGCTGCCATTAAAACCATTGATGGATCAGGCCGATCCACCGAAGCGACTGCCGCACTGAATCGAGTTAGAAAAGCTCTAAGCGATTCGTCCATCCTTTGCTTCACCGATGTTAAAGTCATTACGTTCTTCGGCCTCTTGACGTGAACCCGGAACTGTCCCAGAAAATTTTCCACTAATTCCTTCCAAGTCCTGATAGATCCTTCTTCCAGCTGCCTAAACCACATTGCAGCTAAGTCCTTCAAATACAAAGGGAAACATCGGGCCATCACTTCCTCCGATGCCCCCAGCACCTCCATGTGTCTGGTGTACCTCATTAAGTGATCTGTTGGATCCGTCTTACCATCATATGCCTCCACGCTAGGTAGCTTGAACTTAGGTGGGTTCCGAGCCATCCTTATCTCCCGAACGAATGGACTTCTATTCACTCCTTCCAAATCTCCGTTTGTCAAACCACCTCGCACAGTCTTCCTAATCATTTCTACTAATCCTGTATTGTCTGGTAGGGGTTGCCCCCCATGCCCCCGAGGGAATTCTGGTACATATTCCTCGTGTGGCTCACTAGCGGCAATGTTAGCCCTAGCTTGCTGAATTCCTTCCAAAGGTTCTCCTGCATTGAATCCTGTGGGCCTGCCCCCAAGCCCTTGTTGATTGCCTTCTGGCTCCGTATCCTGTCCTTCATTGGGTTCCACAACCTTAGCTGCTTGTCCTACATCCGCAGTTGCTGTAGCCGTTCCTAAGTTCTGCATCCCTGTAGCTCTCATTTGTTCCAAGAAAGTTTGCATCATTTCCTGTTGACTTTTCAACAATCTCTCCTGCAAAAAATTGGCCATAGCTTCCATTTCATCCCGAGTTATGTAGACCGAAGCCTGTCCTTCCTCACCTCCGGAGGATGCTTGTTGACTTCCTCCTTGTTGGCTTCTCTCAGCCCTTAGCCTTCTGCTATTCTGCCTAGTCATTGTCTTCCAAATCCGAATTCCTCAAACTCTTCAAATCCGATGTAGCGGGTGCTAGTTGTTCTCAGTGAAAGCACCAAAATGTTTGCGCCAAAATTGGTCACAAACACCCAATACCGTGAAAGCACCAGTGTATGAATATAAATTAGTGATATTCAAACACAAATAACAAATCTTAGCAAATAATAGACAACAATCCAAAAGTAAAGAACAGAAACACAGGTTTTATAGTGGTTCGGCTATCTCCGGCCTACGTCCACTCCAATTTTTTTTTTATTGATTATCCTTGAAGATTACAAGTGATTTCAACAGTTGTAATGACCAAATCTGAAGAAAATAGCAGTAATGAAGCTATGGAATGATTCTAGCAGCATCCGGACATGCCTCTTCTCTCCAAATCTTCCGACCCCTTTTCTGAATGACCAGGGGCTCTATTTATAGGCGTGGAAGGCTGAAATCCCGCCTAAAACCTGGGGAGGCTGCTTGGCACGTGAGGGGGGCCCACAGGCCCGTGTTCTCGGAATCCGTGCCCAGTTTGGGATCGATTCGAAGTGACGTTCGAATCGATCAAGAATCCATCCAATTGAGCTGAAATTTGGTGTGAACATTCTTCAACATGTATGTAAGCTCCTGTAAAAATTTCATTGCATTTGGATCAATGGTTTGGAAGATATGATCGATCCAAGTTCAAGAATCCGTGCGTCCTGAATGGTTCGAACCCATGCTTCGAAACCATCTACTTCGAAACCATCCCCTTCGAATCCATAGGGCCGACTCCTTCGAATCCATACCCTTCGAACCCATGCTCTTCGAATCCATGCTTTCTGAAGCCGCCTCCTTCGAGTCCATATCCTACGAGTCCATCCTCTTCGAATCCATCCCTTTCGAATCCTCGTCCTTCGAATCCATGTCCCTTGCTTCGTATCCATCATCTTCGAATCCATGTCCTCTTCGAATCCATCTCCTTCTTCGAATCCATGTCCACTTCGAATCCATCTCCTTCTTCGAATCCATGTCTACTTCGACTCCATCTCCTTCTTCGAATCCATGTCCACTTCGACTCCATCTCCTTCTTCGAATCCATGTCCACTTCGACTCCATCTCCTTCTTCGAATCCATGTCCGCTTCGAATCCATCTCCTTCTTCGAGTCCATCTTCATCTTCGAACCCATGTATACTTCGAATCCATTACCTTCTTCGAGTCCATCTTCATCTTCGAATCCATGATCTTCGAATCCATACCTATCGTTCGAATCCACCATCTTCGAGTCCATGTCCATCGTTCGAATCCATGTCCATTGCATTGAAGCTACTCCTTTCGAACCCATCTAGTTCCCATTGATTCGAAGCGTCATCGATGCGAACCTCATGGGTTCGAATCCTGATGGGTTCGAACCTGATCGGTTCGAACCGAGCGTCACTTTATCCCCTTTTTGATGGATTCGAACTACGTACTATTCCTACCTTGAATCCATCATATTTCCTTCATACGAACTCCGATTAACCTGAAATTTGAAACATAGCCTTTCATAGTCCTTATCATCATTTCCAATCAATTTCGTCCCGATCGGAGTTCAACAAAATTTTGACGATATCCATCGTAGCCTTATCTCCAGTCCTGATATCCATAATTCCTTGCCAATTTGTTGATATTCCAGTTTTGACCAAAAAATGGGATAACATTTTGCCCCCCAAAACATGCCTTGTGATAACAAGGCGTGTTTTGAATAATTACGAATCCAATATCCGAAGTCCAAAGCCATATTGCCAGAGTATATCGTCCTTGACTGCTTCGAGTCGATGTCCAATTCCATATCCAATAGCCAAAGCCTTAGCCAATTCCGTATCCATTCGAACTCGACAACCAAGTTCCAATCCATCCTTATCCAATAGCCAATAACCGGAGCCAGGACCTCTCCGGGTCGATATCCAAATCCATAACCTCTCTGGGTTCCTGCCAAGCGTGATCCACATCCGACGACCGTGGTCCAGTGTCCCTGGACGTTGAGTTAACCTCTCCGGGCTCTTGCCAAGCGCAATCCATACTTGAAGTCCTTGGTCCAGTGTCCCTGGACGTTGAGCCAACCTCTCCGGGTTCTTGCCAAGCACAATCCATATTTGACGACCTTGGTCCAGTGTCCCTGGACGTTGAGCCAACCTCTCCGGGTTCTTGCCAAGCGCAATCCATACTTGACGACCTTGGCCCAGTGTCCCTGGGTGCTGTAAAATGTCATGGCTTAAGTCCTAAGCCGAATCCTGATCTCTCCGGACCCTTGCCGAGCATAGTCCATACTCGACGACCTGAAAATAATAAATGATAATAGAGGGCCTAAGTCCTAGGCCGAATCCTGGTCACTCCGGACCCTTGCCAAGCATTGTCCATACTTGACGACCTGAATGAGTCAATCTACTTTGTTTGGGTAAAGTGACTCATCCCTTGCCAGGCATAATCCATACCCGACGACCATTTACCAAAAACCAGATAAAAGTCCAACCAAAATTTTTTCCAAAGTCCAAATCCGAAATTCAAATTCGAAATCCAAATCCAAAATCCAAATCCAAATCCAAATCCAAAATTCAAATCCAAACCAGAAAACCAGAAATCCAAACCAGCATCCAAAACCAAAAACAATCATCCAAAGGAAAATCCAAATAAAAAAGCAAGAAAAACCAGGAGCTCAATCCAAGCTCCAAAACCAAATCCAAAAAAGAAAAGCAATGTCCAATCTAAAAAGCAAGAAATAAATTTCACAAACCATAGCATCCCGGTTTATCATCATTCAGAGCATGCCTAGGGGCTATCTCCGTCCCCGTACATGTGTAAATGACTTTACCGTTTGCTAGTAGCTTGCTACTTATTCCATATTATCCTGGTCAATGGATGATCAATCGACGATCATCCCTGGGCCTCCCATTATCACGGCGTGAAGTGGTCGGTGGTTGCTCCTGCTCCACCGTTGCATCCCGAGTTCCAACGTATTGCTGTAACTGTCCATTCCTTACATGCTCCTCGATTATGTCCTTTAGGTGCCTGCAGCTGTTGGTATCGTGTCCATCCAGATCATGGAAGAGACAGTGCCTTACCGATGTCCTTTCCCGCTCTGTTGGTTCCCTCCTAGCCGGCCTTCGGTAGGGAAGGCGATTCCGAGTTTCCAGGTATATCCGCTCCAGCGTCTCGTTCAATCCTGTGTATGTGGAAAACTTTGGATCCTTCCATCGCTTCCTAGCGTTTCCAGAGTCGTCATCTAACTTCCTTTTCCCTTTATCCTTATCCAAACCATTTTTGGATACCGCTCCAACCTCGATTGCATTAGCCTTCTTCACCTTTAAATCCGTACTTGCATCTTCTTGCCGAAGGAACCTTTCTGCCTCATGAAAGAATTCGTCGAGATTTTGCGGGGGATCTCGTATCAGAGATACCTTGAAATCCGAATTCTCCTTGACTCCTGATACTGCTGCCATTAAAACCATTGATGGATCAGGCCGATCCACCGAAGCGACTGCCGCACTGAATCGAGTTAGAAAAGCTCTAAGCGATTCGTCCATCCTTTGCTTCACCGATGTTAAAGTCATTACGTTCTTCGGCCTCTTGACGTGAACCCGGAACTGTCCCAGAAAATTTTCCACTAATTCCTTCCAAGTCCTGATAGATCCTTCTTCCAGCTGCCTAAACCACATTGCAGCTAAGTCCTTCAAATACAAAGGGAAACATCGGGCCATCACTTCCTCCGATGCCCCCAGCACCTCCATGTGTCTGGTGTACCTCATTAAGTGATCTGTTGGATCCGTCTTACCATCATATGCCTCCACGCTAGGTAGCTTGAACTTAGGTGGGTTCCGAGCCATCCTTATCTCCCGAACGAATGGACTTCTATTCACTCCTTCCAAATCTCCGTTTGTCAAACCACCTCGCACAGTCTTCCTAATCATTTCTACTAATCCTGTATTGTCTGGTAGGGGTTGCCCCCCATGCCCCCGAGGGAATTCTGGTACATATTCCTCGTGTGGCTCACTAGCGGCAATGTTAGCCCTAGCTTGCTGAATTCCTTCCAAAGGTTCTCCTGCATTGAATCCTGTGGGCCTGCCCCCAAGCCCTTGTTGATTGCCTTCTGGCTCCGTATCCTGTCCTTCATTGGGTTCCACAACCCTAGCTGCTTGTCCTACATCCGCAGTTGCTGTAGCCGTTCCTAAGTTCTGCATCCCTGTAGCTCTCATTTGTTCCAAGAAAGTTTGCATCATTTCCTGTTGACTTTTCAACAATCTCTCCTGCAAAGAATTGGCCATAGCTTCCATTTCATCCCGAGTTATGTAGACTGAAGCCTGTCCTTCCTCACCTCCGGAGGATGCTTGTTGACTTCCTCCTTGTTGGCTTCTCTCAGCCCTTAGCCTTCTGCTATTCTGCCTAGTCATTGTCTTCCAAATCCGAATTCCTCAAACTCTTCAAATCCGATGTAGCGGGTGCTAGTTGTTCTCAGTGAAAGCACCAAAATGTTTGCGCCAAAATTGGTCACAAACACCCAATACCGTGAAAGCACCAGTGTATGAATATAAATTAGTGATATTCAAACACAAATAACAAATCTTAGCAAATAATAGACAACAATCCAAAAGTAAAGAACAGAAACACAGGTTTTATAGTGGTTCGGCTATCTCCGGCCTACGTCCACTCCAATTTTTTTTATTGATTATCCTTGAAGATTACAAGTGATTTCAACAGTTGTAATGACCAAATCTGAAGAAAATAGCAGTAATGAAGCTATGGAATGATTCTAGCAGCATCCGGACATGCCTCTTCTCTCCAAATCTTCCGACCCCTTTTCTGAATGACCAGGGGCTCTATTTATAGGCGTGGAAGGCTGAAATCCCGCCTAAAACCTGGGGAGGCTGCTTGGCACGTGAGGGGGGCCCACAGGCCCGTGTTCTCGGAATCCGTGCCCAGTTTGGGATCGATTCGAAGTGACGTTAGAATCGATCAAGAATCCATCCAATTGAGCTGAAATTTGGTGTGAACATTCTTCAACATGTATGTAAGCTCCTGTAAAAATTTCATTGCATTTGGATCAATGGTTTGGAAGATATGATCGATCCAAGTTCAAGAATCCGTGCGTCCTGAATGGTTCGAACCCATGCTTCGAAACCATCTACTTCGAAACCATCCCCTTCGAATCCATAGGGCCGACTCCTTCGAATCCATACCCTTCGAACCCATGCTCTTCGAATCCATGCTTTCTGAAGCCGCCTCCTTCGAGTCCATATCCTACGAGTCCATCCTCTTCGAATCCATCCCTTTCGAATCCTCGTCCTTCGAATCCATGTCCCTTGCTTCGTATCCATCATCTTCGAATCCATGTCCTCTTCGAATCCATCTCCTTCTTCGAATCCATGTCCACTTCGAATCCATCTCCTTCTTCGAATCCATGTCTACTTCGACTCCATCTCCTTCTTCGAATCCATGTCCACTTCGACTCCATCTCCTTCTTCGAATCCATGTCCACTTCGACTCCATCTCCTTCTTCGAATCCATGTCCGCTTCGAATCCATATCCTTCTTCGAGTCCATCTTCATCTTCGAACCCATGTATACTTCGAATCCATTACCTTCTTCGAGTCCATCTTCATCTTCGAATCCATGATCTTCGAATCCATACCTATCGTTCGAATCCACCATCTTCGAGTCCATGTCCATCGTTCGAATCCATGTCCATTGCATTGAAGCTACTCCTTTCGAACCCATCTAGTTCCCATTGATTCGAAGCGTCATCGATGCGAACCTCATGGGTTCGAATCCTGATGGGTTCGAACCTGATCGGTTCGAACCGAGCGTCACTTTATCCCCTTTTTGATGGATTCGAACTACGTACTATTCCTACCTTGAATCCATCATATTTCCTTCATACGAACTCCGATTAACCTGAAATTTGAAACATAGCCTTTCATAGTCCTTATCATCATTTCCAATCAATTTCGTCCCGATCGGAGTTCAACAAAATTTTGACGATATCCATCGTAGCCTTATCTCCAGTCTTGATATCCATAATTCCTTGCCAATTTGTTGATATTCCAGTTTTGACCAAAAAATGGGATAACATACGTATTCCAAATATAAATTTTTATTTTCAAATTTCATTATTTTAAATTTCTCCAAAATTCAATTAAATACGTTAATAAAATTAATAAAAATTAATAAAATTTTACGGGTCGTTATAGGGTAGAAACATTTTGCGATCGCTAGCCGATCTTTATAACTCATCCCCTAGACTGGGGGCAAAGCTCAAGTGTTAATCGTTGACCGAAGCAGTACAACGTCCAAGTTTAACTCAAGCCCCAATTACGACTTGTGTTCGCGATTTTCATACTTGGAAAATAAAACAAACTCAACTCAAAGGCTGAAACTCCACAAGTACACTGAACCGAAATTCAAATACTGCAATACTCAAGTATAAAAGAAATGCGAGTTGAAGCCAAGGAACAAAATTTCATTTCAACTAATTGTATGTGAAGATTCATATACAAGTTATTCCAAAAAATTCCTACTAGCGGGGGCCGAACCCGCATCTATACACGGCCTATGAAGGGAAAGCAGATTCCTAACTACCAAAAATGCGCCAGAGGGACTTATCTACGTTTTCTTCTTTGGCTTTTTCTTCGACGCGGAACCGCTGGAACCGCCAATGGTTTTTCGCTTCGAGCCTTTTCCCTTTGGTGGATCATCCCCTGATGAAGGCATGATATCGACGTCCTCCTCTGAACTTAAATCTAATGGGATGCTCCCAGCGGGAGGAGTCGGGTCCACAATCGTGGGCGGAATGGGCATGCTAGTATCGACGAGTGTGCCTCCAGGAGATATCACCCTGAGTGGAGTTGGACCAACCGCCATCGTTCCCTCCCTGAACCGCCGCCATGTGCCGCTGCCTCCAACTCGACATTAATTTTAGCCAATATCTCTTTCTCCTGAGCGGATCGAGCTTCGCTGAGGGCAGTAGTGGACTGTGTCGAAGCGCTAGAAGCAGGCAGAAGCCCACTAAGGACGAAAGGTAAGTCCGCAAACGGGTCGCTATGTCGGCCTAGGAGCTCGTTCATCATCTGTTCATCGAAAGAAAGTGAACTCCCCTGTGTCACCTCAATAGGCACGGTCGCAGTCGTGGTAATCGCTTCGGTAATGATGGCCTCCTGCACTTGATGTAATTCTTGGATTGCAGGAGGCGCTGCTAATGTAACTTCGGTCACTGGGCAAGGAAGAAAAGAAGTTGTTAGAACACCCTTCAAAACAAGTCCTTCGTTTCTGATACAAATGAAATTTGTTCAGAGTACCTTCCTCTGTTTGACTTGCGGTTGGCTGAACGGCTTTGGATGAATGCTCCTTAATAGGAGATAGGCGTGGCTGTTCTGGGTCATAAGCGGGGACGGGCTGGGGCTCAGCCACTGGAACAGGCTCGGATCGAGATGAAGTAATAACTTCAGAGCTTGTAGCATGATGCTCAACTCCGGAGCCTTCTCCAATTTCTTGGTGCTGGGTGCCGAGTCTTTCTCTTGCGTGAGAAATCATAAAGTCATGAAGAACCTTCTTTTCATCATCATTTAGTATGTGGTTCTCCATCTCAAAGTCGTCGAAGCTCCACCCAACTGCACCGCTTTCTCTTCCTCAACCAACAAATTCCAAGCATTATAGAGATCAGTTGAGTAATCGTCAAGCCATGCCAGATTTCTATGTCTCAGCACATTGGAGTTATAAGTGACGAGAAGCTCCTCTATATTCGCCTCGAGCCTGGTCTCCGCCAATCGAACCTTCTCATCGACCTCGACCTCTACCTCACAGACATTTTCCGTAACCATGTCTCTCTCCCTCTGAAGCGTCGCCGCTTGATCGCACGCTTCTTGTGCGGAAAAATTAGCAGCATTTTTTCTCTTTAATGATTTCAGAGATTTTGGCCTTAAGCTCGTTCAGCTCTTTTAGGGCTGCATCCAGCTCAGCGGTCACAATGGTGTTCTTGTGACCCATATCCACTACCGTGGCATAGTGCTCCCGTTTCATTCTATCCATCGCCGTGTGGGCCTCGTCGGCCTTCTTAAGACTTTCAATCTCTGATTTACGAGAAGACTCGGCCTCATTATTGAGCGCTTGAATGATCCGGTTTTTCTGGCCGAGTTCTTTCTCCAGCCTTTCAATCGTGGCTGCCCGCTCAACTGCCACCTTCGATGCTTTTTGCGCAGCTTTCGACCATTCCTTGTACTGGAAAAATATATCTGCAACATAGTCGTGCACTGTGTGTTCGGCCGATGCCGGAATTCTTTTCAAGCTCGGGAGAAAGATGTAGCCATCAAAGAAGGTGCCAGGAAAATCCTTTTTCAATTGAGCGAGCCTAATCGCTCCTTCCCCTGTAGGCTCGACGAGGGCCTGTGCGGTAATTGAGGGGTCCACTACTTCAGTTCTCCGATGAGAGTCGGACCATGGAGTATGAGAAGATGGCTTATGCCGTGAAGTTTTAGTAGGACGAGAAACAGGAACCGGAAGCGGTGTAGGAGCTCGGGGAGGGGGTGAGCGAGATCAGGATCGACGTACATACCCCCTATCTCTGTCAGATCGCTCCTGGCTAGAGTAACCTTGATCATAGTCCCTGTCTACTTCTCTTCGGCGTGATTCATAGTATGACGAAGATCTGCGTGTATTGCATAGACTACCAAGCATGGAACCGCAGCCAGACATCGTATCTGCAAAGTAAGACAAGAACGGTGTTAGTAATCTTCCAAAAAAAGGCAACTTACGGTCAAAAATCTTGTAGTGCCGTGACGTGTGTATGTATGTGCAACCCCACGACCAACCGGATGTGTCGACCGCTCTAGTGGTAAGAGACTCGCTTAAAACTAGGGTATGTTGGAATTCATCCAATCCGGCATCATGTTGCATGGGCAAGTCGTTCGAAATTGAGAGATCGACGAGCCCTTCGTAGAGATTTTGCGTTCGTGGGGGAGACGCCTTCGAAATTCTAACTCCGAAGGCGGATCAGGACGTGACTACAGATTTCCATCTCCTCGATTTTGATTGCTTAAAGACGGCTGCCTTGCCTTTTCTCTTTTCTTCATAATTTTGGATCGCATCCGCAGGCCCGGCCAAAGGTTCGTCATCAGTGTAGGTCCTTTCGAAATCAGCTTCCTCAACTATGACAACTCTGGACTTCTTGCGCTTAACTTGTTCCCTCGAGATAGTCCTCAGTGCACCGTCGAGCTTTATACTTTGTCTTCGCTCAATCAGCTCAAGAATCCTAAGGTTCCTATCTGTCAAGACCAAGTCGATGTTCTTCTCTTCGCTTAGGACCTCTTGGAGAACCCAGACTATCTCCTTGTAATATCCGCCTTCAGGTCGCTGAATTATGGCTGTAAAGAGAAAGAGATATGAGTTTGACTTCAACTATAACTGTCTTATCAACTGTTCGAAAGGTAACAATACTCATGTCTGAATAGCCATCGACTGGCAAATCCCGGGGGGCATCGTAGAACCACTCCATTTTGAAGTAGCTCAGCCTGGTCCAAGATCCCGTGACTACTTTGCAATTTCTTACTGCTTCCAGGAACGTGAAGGAGGGGCTATCTGTTCGACTTTTGAAGTTGAATAAATATCCGATTTTAGTCGGGAGCGGTGGTCGACAAAGGTACTCCATGAATACTATAAACAAGCTGTTCAACAAAGCGTATCCGTTAGGGTGTAGCTGAGATGAAGCGATCCCCAGAAAAGACAGCACTTCTCTTATATACTGATTGAACGGGAGGAGCGTCCCCCCTACACACGCATGGCGATTGAATGCAGTATACCCCTCCGGTGGATTGTGCGATCTATCATTTGGTCCTGGCAATAGTACATCATCCATCGATAGACCGTGTCTTAGGCATATTCTCCCTAGCATGTCTTCTGAAATATTGGACTAAACCGAGTCTGGTGGACCAATGATGAGAGATGCGTCAGGAGCTTCGTCCGGGGCAGGGCCAATGATTTCGGCCTCAATGTCCGGTATTTCGATTGCTGGAGGAGCTAAACTCTGAATTTCTTGTGACTACGAGCTCAAAGTTTTCATAACTAACTAACTCATGAAAAATCATCATTAGACGATAGAGAGCCCATGCGTTCCCCCGTGTAAAGTGTGTGAATGTGTTGTGCGATGCAGTGCTGCGCAGTACTTGAACACATTCAACAGAGATAATGGAAGAATGCAAACGACGAAGACTTCAGAATCCAGTTGTAATGACCGTCATCGCTGACCGTTACAACCAAACCATCCGGATGTTGGCAATCGATCCGAATTAAAATTTCTTATCATGTTGTTAAGTTATAATTACATCAACGAGCATCGAAAGGCAGTCAAATATGCAGTTCTACGGTCAAGTCCAATTATGCAAGGCAGAAGCTCGTTGGAGTCGGATGTTCATATGTGTAGAAGTTCTCTAGATCTATCAAACTCCAGCTTGGGATCGATCGCCATAGCTCAAATTATTAACGAGTCAGAGGCCTCCTTTTCTTATCTATTGCATTCGAAATGATACGTTTTGTATCAATTGAATTCGAATCGATACGCTTCGTATCGATCAAATTCGTATCGATGTGTTTCGTATCGCCCCGGTTCGAATCAGTGCGTCTCGTGTCGTTCAAGTTTGAATCAATACGCTTCGTATCGATTAAGTTGTGCCAACTTCGTATCGATCACAACTCAGGAACTTCGCATCGATCATATTCACAACTATAAAAAATGACGGAGTTCGTATCGATCGCTTGCTCAGAACTTCGTATCAATCATGCTTCTTACGGCTTCATATTAAATGCTTCAAATCGATATGAAGTGCGTCCACCCACGATCGATAAGGAATCCATCATTCCTCAATCAACACTACATCGACGCGAACCACACATCCGATCATCGATATAAAGTCAAGTCACGATCTTTCTTTTCATCGGTACGAAATGGAGGCCGAGCAATCATCAATCGATTACTCCATATCCATAACCCCTTCTTCTCCAATCAACGCGAGCGTCGCCATAGCCATCCTCGGCCGAACTCCGACCCAGATCTGGCCATGACGTTGTCAAAATGGATGATCAACAAGGGTGGAATGGATCTGAGATTAGAATTTCATCGCTTAGATCTCGTCGTGATTGATTAGTTACCTAAATCGAAATTGGAATTCGAAGGATTAAATGATTGTATTGGATCATTTCGAAGATGAAACGCAGTTCTCCTTTCAAAAAGCTACTGGATCGATGCGAGAGTAGAAGGTAGCTAGGGAAGGCAACAATAAAAAGTGAAAAAATGGACGAAGTCCAAAGTTTATGTGGTTCTAGGGAGAAAGGAGGACGATTTGCCTCCCAGTCAACATGACCGGTCACTACAGGTCAACCCTCAGATCGAGTCGAATGGCGAGTTCCAATCCATCAGCCCAAGCTCATATCGATTTGAAATGGTCAGTAGATCCATCGATTCAAACTGCGCGATGAAGATAGCTCTGGGGACAATTGAGTTCCATCGATTCGAAATCCTTATTCACATTGTTGAGTTCACAGTCACGGTCCATCGTTACGAACTGTTCTGGTCGAATCCATTAGTTCCATCGATATGAAGATCAATGTCAAATCCATCAAAGCACGTACACATCGATGCGAAGTATCCATATCACATCCACCGAATGCAAAGTCCATCAATGCGAATGCAACCTTTCAGACTTCTATATCGATTCAGGAGAGGATTGATAGGAAGGAGGATTCCAAAAAAACAACCATTAAGCATTGTAACAACTTGAGTTTCACATCAGTTCAGGAGAGGATCGATACGAAATTCGATACGAGAAAAGTGACAACAACTCGTGAACGTGCAACGTTAACGACAGTCAGGTTAATATGTATACGTGCACGGTAGACTAATATTCAATCTTCAGCATTCACAGGAATTGGATATTCATCTAATAACGATTACGGCAGCAAACAGCCGAGCACTATCATGCAACAATCAGTTACAGCAACGCAAGATTACAACCTTCAATAAAAAAGCAATAACTGTTCAGAGTGAAGACTGCGGCTTTTCAAAGCACGTCATGTTTCCATAAGACGTACTTTGGGGGAAAATTGTTATCCCGCCTTTTGACAAGGCCGGGATATCAAGGAACTGATTGAAAACCAAGGATCACTCGTCACGAGTATCGAGTATGCACAGGTTCTCTATGGATGTCGACGAATTTTATCCTGGTCCGGATCAGGCCACTATTGATAAGGCACGACAAGCGAAGCCATAGAAGCCAACATTCCAAATTTCAAGTCAATCTGAGTTCTTATGTTCAAGTTAGGATCGATACAAGTAGGAAGAAAAAAACCTTAATTTTGTATCCATCAGTGCATTTTGGTTCGTATCGATATGGTTCGAATCCATCAACTTCGCACAGATCGGTCTCGTATCCATCAGACAGTCCCATTTCGCATCGATCAGTATCTTGGCTCGTATCGATCAAGCTATCGGTATTCGTATCCATCATCTTCGTATCGATCGGCTGATGACTACTTCACATCCATCAACTATGACAAGTCACTATTTCGTATCCGTGAAGTAACTGCCATGTTCGTATCCATCCACTTTCATTAGTTCGTACCTGTCATGGAGCTACTATTCGAACCCGTCAGGGCCTGTTAGTTCGAATCCATCTGGCAACTGCTCTTCGTATCCATCGGATGACCTTGCTTCGCATCCATCAAACGATGACTTCATCGTACCCGTTAGGGGCCCTTGTTCGAATCCACGTGCAATGACTTGTTCATATCCATTGAGTCAAATGAGCCTGGATTGATGCAATGATTTCCAATACGAATGCGGCGAAACCTCCGGGATGACTCGGTCAACATGGCGAGAGAGATGGATCGGTACGAAGAACGCACGCCACATCCACCTGTTAGCACGTGCCGTTATTGATTCGAAGCGATTGATTCGATTAGATCGATTCGAACGAATCGGCCTACCGAAGAATGTTAGTTCGTATCGACCATAACTCAAGATCCACTGATCCAAATGCTATGAAGTTTTCATAGAAGACTACGTGCAAGTTAAAGATTGTTCTCGCCAAGTTTCACCTCCATCGGACGCAATCTTGATCGATACGAATTGAGTTCGTATCAATCACAAAACGAGTCAAAACTTCTCGGAATCGATCGTGTGGGCCCTCTCACGTGCCAAAACAAGTCTCCCGAAGATTGAGCGAAATATCAGCCTCCTACGCCTATAAATAGAGCCCTAGAGCCTACATAAAAGGGATCATTTTGATTCTCAAGCCCCTGACTCTTTCGGATCGAGTTTTGCATTTTAGTCTTGCTGTTAGATTCGAATTCCAAGCTGTAATCTACTGTTGTTCGCTGTAATCACGTGTAATCGTTGAAAGAGAATCAATAATGTCATAAAAACTTCATAGTGGACGTAGGCAACACGCCAACCCACTCTAAATTGCTTGTATGTGCATTTACCTTTCAGTTTGTTGGTGTTTTTGTTAGATAATCTTTGTTTTAAATTTATATTCTTCACTGTTATTTCTTCAAAAACTTCCGAAGAGTGTTGTGTCCATTTTTGATACAAACACATGGCATGATCTTGGAGGAGATGGGAGGGCCATGCCAAGAGCTAGGTGGTGGTAGAGCGGATGTCCGTGAGCATTTGAGGTGATGGGAAGTCATAGCCCTTAGCTATAAGGGAGAGTAGAGTTGTTTTGGAGAAGTTTTGGCAGGGTTTAGTAGTGATTTAGTTGAAGTTAAAAATGATAATTGAAGTGTGGATTGAATGAATGTTTGTAGGATGTTTGGGTTTCAATAAAGATGTGAGCAATTGCTTAAGTTAATTTTAAATTTAGTTAAAAATAATAATATGAATGTTTAATTAGTAAATTAATATGCTTGGTTAAAAATTGAATGATAACTCGATTGATAGCATGGATGATTATATGGTTGGTTGTATGGTTGATAACTTGGTAGTGATAAATTATAAGAAATCATAATAGAAATGGTTAAGAAATTAACCATGGCTAATTAATGAATAATAAATTCATATTTATGTTTATATGGAGTTTATTTAGCCTCTTAGTGATTTTTTAACATACAAATAGGTTAAAGATGAATATTATAATAATATAATATTATGAAATGGTCTAAAAATAAATATGATATTTAATATGGCAAATAAAGTTCAAAACGGTTTATAAATATTTTATTAATATTAAAATTCAATTTGAAGAAGTTTTGATAAGTTATGATGATTGAGTCAAAACTAGGCAGTTCGGAAACCAAAAGGGAAAATTCTTTAAAATTGATATTTTTAATTCTTGAAAAATACGGAATAAATTCTATAAATATATTCAAATTTTTAAATGGGATTTGATTTGTGAAAATGGACATCCAGATGATAGAAAAGTGTTTTTGATCAAAGAAGCTTTAAAAATATTATTTGTAGCACTTTTCACAGCGGTTTTAGTTACTTTATAAATCACAGTTTTAACTTAATTATTCTTTCCCGAATCTTTTATAAATGTTTTCAAATAAATAAATAAGTGTTTCAAATATGATTTGGATATTTCATAATTATTTTAAAAGTGTTTAAATAAATGATTAGAAGAAAAGCTATTATAAATAAGTGATTTAATCTTTGCTCTAAAAGCCGATGAGTAGACTGGATTTTTCTATTCATTAGATTCGGATGTGAGGTGCTTAAACTAAGAAAATTTTGAGGAGCAATCTGTGCCCTGGATCACCTAGCCTCTTTCCTGCACGAGGAATAGGTAAAGTTCAAATGTCGAAAACGAGACAAGTATAAAAGATTCAAATTTACAAATTTAATTTCATACAACTTGGATTGTATAGAAATAATCTTTTTATACTTGGTATTAAATTCCAAGGAGGGAACCCGTACTATCGTGTGAATTTAAAAGGTGATTTCATCGTTCTTCAACGAATCGTAAAGGTTGAATACATAAATTAACATTGGATAAAATTGGTATAATTTTTATTGATTCTTTTTTACTCAATATTGACTGGTTTTGAATTTACCATCTTAAGGTAACATGGTTTCTACTCCATTAAGAGTTATGATTTTGAAAATAAGAAATCTTTGTTAAGATTTAAATAAATAATTTGAAAATATTGTACTAAGTGGTAAAATGATTTGGAAATTATTACAGGATTAAAAAAGTTTAAGTAACCAAAGAATTTGATAAATGAGGCTTAATGATTTCATATGCTCTTGAGAACATAAATAGAATAGTTGAAAAGAATATATTTTTGAAAGATAATTGAATTAATGGATAGATTAAATAATTGGATGATGTTTGATAATTACCAATATACTTGACATCTTTTTATCGATGATTGGTTTTGGAGAAACCGGAGTCGGATTTAGGTAATTCCAATTCGAAAACCACTTCGAAATAATGTATACGTTAGGAAGTGAAGATATTTTGAAGACAATGATTTTGAAGATAACATGGCGTAGCGGTGTCTTAGTCCTTCGATGAGTAGCCATTGGGTATGCTGATACATTGGAGTGGACAGCATGGTATAATAGCGTTTGGGTCCTTGGTTGAGTGGCCATTGAATACTATAGTTGTTGCACTATCATGTTGGAAATCGGAAGAAAAGGCCACTTGTTCCCTATCATGTTGGAAATCCAATTCCAATATGAAACTTTACGGTTTTAGTTGTAGAACCTAGTGTACCGCTAATTTTAACGAATGTAACATTTTGGCTATTTTGATCTGTTATTTAAAAAGTCTTTTACAAACAAATGCCATTAAAGATAATATCGAATTATTTAGGTATAAAAATGTTTTGGTTATCTTGGGAAAAAACCCGTCCGTGTTTATGAGCGGCGTAGTCTTATGAGATACCCTCTTTTTCTAAAGGTTTGATTTACATCAATCTGATCTATACATTTGAAATTTGAGTTTTCTCATGTTGATATATAAGCCCTGATTCGGGTATTTTTAATACTCGGGTTAGATCTGAGTGGTTTCAGCTTTAGCTGAAGATGCTTGGAGTTTCCAGAGGAGAGCTGGGATCTTCATCAACGTATGGACGTATTCTATTTTCTACTGAATTTTTTTTATGTTTTCCAGCAATTGTTAGGACAAAGATTTCTAACTATCTAGGATGAATATAATTTAGTTTATGACATATGTGTGTAAAATTTCTGCTATAAAAGATTTATGATTAATATATATGTTATTCCATTCGTGTGAGATTTTGTTTTCTACTCTGTTTCTATCTTTATTTTCTTTTTCCCCAATTATCCACTTTTTCATTCAAATTGGTTTGTACATGTGTGGTTCATTGTCAACTTAAAATATATGGAATTGTGGGTTCTTATAGCTGAGGTTGTCTCTCCATGAACTAATCTCGGGCCTATCACCTGCTGCCATGTCCTTTTGTGGTGGGGGAAAAGGAAAGGAAAGTGGGTCAGACAAAAGTTTGAGTACATTATTAATATATGATGGTCACATGTAATTGAATTTAGTAATACTCTATGTGACCTAGGATATCCTACAAGTGTCTGTGGATTACTTATTTCATTAGCCTATCAAACCTTAAGACGACTAATGATTGGCTAATAGCCATTGAAACTATTTCAACATATGGGTTACCTATAATTCTCAACCGTCGGACTAAGTTTCCAACACTGCGACTACGTATCATATCAACCATGGAACTATATTCCCATGTTACGACTACACGTATCCTAGTCGCGCATTAAGGGAGAGCCTACAAAGCCGACATTTCGTGGTGTCTCATCATCGCTGCATCTATGTCCATCTCAATGGTAACGCAATGCCTCTTATTGCACTATGTCGGGACCAATCAACAACACAACATCACGTCGTATCGCCATGAATACCAAGATATTCCCGTTAGTGTCGAGCCGCACGCTTCTTCAGGCATCATCGTCAGTGTTATGCGTCCATCATATACCTTCGTATGAGTCCAATTTGTGATAGAATCACCTTCAGTCGAATATCAATCCTGTTGGATAAATAGCATTTAACTTGTCTCGCAACATCCTAGTGTCGTTAACGTAGTGAGCCATCTTCCCTACTTATACTAATATATATATATATATATATATATATATATATATATAATTTGTACACTAATTATTTTATTTATAACCCGAGCCTTGGGCCAAGGTTAATACTTCTCTTATAAAATGCTAATCGGTCGACCGCTTGCTCCTGGAGCAGTTAACCGGCTCCAATGAGCGACCGATAGGTCGGAGTGATACATTTTTTTAAGGTTAATTTAATGATCTTCTTCGATTTTGGTTAACTATTAGTTAGTCACATTTTTTCCTAAATTTGATCAGTAAGCCTATAGTTTTAATACTATAGCACTTTCTACGACTCCTAAATTTGTGAAATTTAAGTTGTATTTGTCCAAACTCATATTCACTTTACAGTAAACAGTATAACATAGGTTTACCATTAACATCACATCAACACATTATATAAATTCATGTTTGATTAGAAAAGGGATAACTTAGATCAATTCTTATTTAACAGGTTTAGTCAATATATATTTATTGTTAAATCTAAGATCTAAACAAACATGATTTTCAATTCAATTTTTAACAATCTAAATCAAATAGGGTAATTAAGTGCATATAAATCATCCAATTAACACAATACCCATACACCTCAAATCAAAGCTATCCAATTTCTTTTAGCGTCTAGAATCACCCTCTTCTGGTATAGATTTTCCCTTGATATAATTTCTCTTCTCCTTTTGATTCTTAATTTGTAATAACCCGAAAATTTAACCCATAATAATTAATTCGTTAATTAATGAAATGATAAAATAACATTATGAAATTATTATAATTGAGCCATTTTAGTCGCCCCATTGTGTCCGTGGTAATTTTCTAGTCAATTTTCATATATAAAACTTTAGAATCCGAGTCAATATAAAGAGGTTATGCACGAAATAGGAATCAACGATGATGATGATGATAATTAAATTACATGGGTCAGGTCGACCCAACGACACCCTAGGTCGGCTGGCTGGTTGACCTAGGGGGAGGGAAGGTCGACCTGGCGGTCGACACCCCCTACGTGGTGAGCGAATGAACTTTTTGTACATTCAAGCAAGTTTTTACACGATTTTTTCGATCTTTGGCCCCATTTGGTCCTTCCGTGCTTCCATCCGACAGCTCCTATTCAACCTATCAGGTGTTGGCATTCTAATCAATTTCCAAATCTAACTATTTGAGATCCACTTCTACCCCTATAAATAAGACTCTAGGCCTATCACTTTTTCTCATTCTAGATTTTCTCCGCTTGGGTTCACCGTTTTAGGAAGGACCCTAAAAGGAATAATTTTCCAAGGAGAGAATCTTTTTATTAAAAATATTTTAATACCCTCAAATGGATCCATAAGACCAAAAGGGAAGTGCTTAGGACCATAGGTGAGTGACTATAATTACTTTATATTTCTTTAAGTAATTAAAAATAATAGGGTTTTCAATAGTTGTAGTTTTACTATGATTTTTGGAATAACATTTCTAGTAGTTTATCTGTAGTTTTTAGAATTATTTTCCGTCTATTTCTTTTAGCTATTCTTTTCAGTTGATTTTTGTTTATTTCTGTTAATTACAGCCTTTTCATTTGATTATAGTTTATTTACAGCATTTTAATTTATTTGCTGTTATTTGCGCGTTATTTACATCCTTTTCCTACGCCTTGGATTTTCTTATATTTTCAGTTTTCTTTTATTTCTCCTTCTTCGTCGCGTATGGATTAAAATAGATTAACGCGAATATGGATTAAAATTACAAGAATACTAAAATAATGGAAAATAAGATGTAAATTGTAAAGATTGTAAGAAAAATGGAATTAAGACTAAAATTGAGCCTAATTATGATATTGATTTTAGAATTGGACAAATTAAAGATAATTGACCTAGTTATAACTTAAACTTGTAGTTAAAAAGAATATAAGATAAAAGAAGCTTATTTTTACACTAGGACCTTGGGTTAAGTAATAAGCATGATTATAACGTATGTTATAATAAGAAATAGAACAGAGTGAGGCTTATTTTAAAACTTAGGATAAATTAACAAGCACAGATGGTAAGAACAAAAGTAAAGGCTCATTTAAATAATTTATCTAAGTTAATATACAAATAATTAAAGTCGGACCTGTACTAAATAACATTTCCCTATTTCTATGGACACGGTGTTTCACATAACCCTGAAGTGAGATGAGGTGTCTCACATAACCCTGAAGCGAGACGAGGAGCACGTTTGTGTTAATAACGGTAGTAAATGGTCAATATGTTGAAGTACAAATCATGGGGATTTGGGCAAGGGGTGAAACTAGATATTGTCTGGATGACAACAGCATTTTCCCTATTATTTCTATAGGCACGGTGTTTCACATAACCCTAAAGTGAAACGAGTTGTCTCACATAACCATAAAGTGAGACGAGGCATCTTACATAATCCCGAAGTGAGACGAGGGGCGAGCTTATGCTGGAGCTTGCGGTAATAAGAAGACCCAATTTGTGGAACAAGAGGTAACGTGAGCCTGGTGGCGGTTACACGTGCGACTTCCATTCGGCTGCTCAGTAATGGTATGAGTTCCAGCGCTTAGTGTGTGCCTTCCGTAGGCACCAATGTCTACTACATAGGAAACTTTAGCGTTCGGTCCACAACAGATTCTATGGAGTCACAGTCCGAACAAGGGGTAATATTAGGAATTCAGCCTAATCTAAACAGCTATCAAAAACAAGTGCAAAGTGCAAACAATCAAAGTTAATCAATTATATTGATCTAGTTAATTCGTATCTATTTCTAGCTTATTCCTTCTCTCTATTTCCTTTGTTTTCTTTATATACTAGAACTGTTGTAAAGTCTATTACTTTTTTTTTGCTTAAAGATTCTAGTAATTACTATCATTTACCAGACTTTTAGTCTAACCCACTCCTCTATTTTCCCCTTTTCCCCCATAGGCAATCAGAGGCAAGGACGATAGACTACAGTTGCTTGGGGAATTCTTCCGAGGAGACTTTATCATGTTTTTTTCTCTTCATTTTCAGTTTTTAGTTCTTTTTGTTGAGCCGGCATTTTATGAGGGATGTTTTGTACTCCGATTTTATTGAGACTATGTTTTTTTATTTCGCAGGACATGTATGGGTATTTTTGACATATGATGTATTTGGTATTTGTGACTTATTTGGTTTTTATAGTAATTATGAAGTTTTGTTCTAAATAAATTTTTATTATTATAATTATTTTCGCTGTTTATGTATTTTTGTCTAATGAATCTTAGTCTCTACTAGTTTTAGTTATACTTACAATGCAACATGTCTTTTAGTGTGCTCTTTTAGGTATACTAAGGGATGTAGGGTGTTACATATGGTATGAAAGCCTAAGATTATAGGATTCCTAATTTTTTTTAAAAAGTAAAGTATTCTTCATAATAAATTGTTTTAAAGATGTCTTTCAGAAATAAACTCTTATGAAAAAAAGTAGTTTTTAAGTATAAAAGAGCTTTTATAAAAATCCCCTCAAAGGTCCAGTTGAACCTTCTATCGATTCTTTCAAGCGTAAGTTTTTCTTTTCTTTGCATAGTATGACTGACTGGTTCCGTACCAGAGGTGCAAGAGCAAGTTCCCAGTACAACACCGGTAGGTGGAATTCCCTTTAACCCACCAACATCAGCCAATTTTTCTAAGCTATGCAACGACTTCGATAGTATAGGAGGCATAACTTTTTCTGGCACAGAGAATTTGGAGGAGACGCAGGCTATGTTTGAGAATATGGAACAAAGGTTAGTCAAAGGTTCAGTCGGTTAGGTTTGGAGGACCGACAGAGTGATCAACCTACATCTTGGCAGCTGAAGGGAGAGCTTGAGAAGGTTCCTACAAGTTCTAAGAAGTAGCGGGGGAAGGATAAGAAGGATACAGATAAGGACAAGAGGAAGGACCTCAGAAGCGAATCAAGAAAAGCGAGAGATGTAAGCTTTGTAGAATGACTGGTCATTACACAAAAGACTGTAAGAAGGAAGCAATGAAGGGAAGATGTTTCAATTGTGGACAGTTTGGTCACTTTAGTAAGATTTGTCTTCAGAAAATGAGGTAGGCAGCGAGCATACCTGTAGCAGATTCATATTTTGATACAATACCTACCAGCAGCATACCAAATCGAGGTCGGAAAATTTGATTTCTATTCCTGATTTTTCCATTCGGGCTCTTTTCGATTCTCGAGCATCACACTCTCTCATCTGTAGTTCTCTAGTAGATTGTTTGCACTTAGACATCTTTTTATTAGTAGACCTCATTGTTGTTTCAAACCCCATAGATGGATCAACACACTTATCTGTGGTTTGTAGGGGTTTGAAAGTTTTTTTCCTAGGTGTAGAAATTGACTACGACGCCTATGTTTTGATATTTTAGGGGTATGGGATGATTTTAGGGATGGATTAACTATCCACATATGGGGTTATATTAGATTGCAAGATAAGAGTCGTTAGACTAGAGACATGTGGCGGTAGGACTCTCGAGGTTTCTTGCAACCCGCAAGGGTCAGTTATGTTGAGCTTCCTTTATTCCCTCGATTCATCATCATTGGAGTTAGATTAAGTTCCCGTCGTCAGAGATTTCCATATATCTTTAAGGAGGTTAGGGGACTACCCCCTAAGTGAGAGATTAACTTCAGGATTTACTTGACGGATAATGCTAAGCCAATGGCATTACCTGTTAGGCACATGACGCCTAAGGAGGGGATGGAATTGAGCAAGCTAATCCGTGAGTTTTTGGAGGAGGGTTTCATCAAAAGGATCATATCAGAGTGGGGAGCGCCAGTCGTCTTTGCTACTAAGGCAGATGGTTCTCTTCGACTTTGCGTGAACTATAGGGAATTAAATAAGTCCATAAAGAAGAAATGTTATCCACTCCCTAGGATAGATGATCATTTTGACTAGCTAGTTGGCTCTTCAGTATTCTCTCAGCTTGATTTAACCATGGGATTCCATCAACTTAGGGTTGCTGATGACAACATTTATAAGACCGCGTTTAGTACCCCAGATGAATTTTGTGAGTGGTTGGTTATGCCTTTTGGGCTAACCAATGCCTTAGTCTACTTCGTAGATTTGATGGGCCATGTCTTTAGAGAAGTCCTAAATAAGTTTGTGGTTGTATTCGTGGACGACATTTTGGTGTTTTTCAAGAATAAGGAGGAGCATGCTATTTATCTAGAGGTGGTTCTTCGTACACTTCGCATTCTTCAATTGAAAGCAAAGTTCTTGAAATATCACTTTTGACATAAGGAAGTGTGTTTCTTTGGGCATATAAAAGGTCTACACATGGAAAGAGTTTGATAAACAATTTTGTACATTTAGGCCCGGATTGTGAATATGCAAAGAGTGGTAGGAAAAGAGTATAATAGAAAAGGAGGTAAGCCACGTGTAGACAATTGTAGAAATTATAATTGTTTCATATACGTTGATTTAAAGGTAGTACTTTAGAATAAATAGGAACATAGGAACAAAAGACTTTAAGTAAGGAAATGAGATTTCCAAGGTTTAAGAAGGATACTCCTAGGGTTGTAAGTTGAAAAATCCACTTTATATCTAACCCAATAAACTGAAATGATTAGAATTGGAAAAAATTATATAATTGTCAACATTTTTAAAGTAAATATTAGGAATATATTAAGTAATTTAAATTGGTTTTTATATGATGAAAATTTTGTTGAAAAAGTGAAATTCTTTTTGAAGAATTATAGAGCGTATATAGCTCATTAGTTTCTTTGAAAGTAAACAACGATTGAAAATACAAAAACCTAGAGCGTATTAATTATCGAAAACATAAATTACAATATGTATTGCTATAATAGCTGTTTTCATGAAAAAGGAATGGAGCATAAACTATCACGCTACCGTTATAGTAAGTGACTCCTAAGGAAAATGTTTTACATAGTAAGTAAGGGTTGTTAGTATTTGTTTTTAATTAAATCAATACACTATATTTTCTGGGTTGCAGTAACGGTGTTTTACGCAACATCTATTTTGAACCCAAATAAAAACGTATTTTTAAAAGATAATTTCTAAGAATAGAAATAAATATGATTTATCAATACACTTATTATTTAGATAAGTATAAGAAAATGCTTTCTGGTTATGGATATATTAAAACCTTTTTGAAAATGAGTTTTTCTAAAGAAAAAAGAGTAAGTTAGATATTAGAAAATTTCTATCGTAAGGGAGTATATATTAAACACACTTTAATCTATTGGAATGAAAAGAATAATGGTATAATTTTCTATGAAACCAATAAAAATGTTTTATGTAAGTTATAAGGAATATTCGAAAGAGATGTACAAGGTATGGGAAGCACCATATTTTGTATAGCCTGTTTCGAAAAATATAAAATAAGTTTCTTGTAAATTCACATAAACGTGAAGTCCTCTTTTAAAGGTTCATAGCAGATTTTAGCATTAGTAATTTCTCATAAGAGAGAACGGTTCCAATACATTAAGATATGAGACTGTTAGGTGCAATAAGAAGTGTTTTGAAAACACATAAGGATATTTTAAAGATATTCTAAAAGAAAATAGTTTGGTGAAAAAGTAAATAAGTGTTTGGAAAACTTAATAAAAGAGAAATTTGAGAATTCAAATTTTTATAGAAAACCAAAAAGGTCTTTAAAAGAAAACGAGGAATAAGTTTTGGGACTCAGAATTTGAATGTTTTTCACTCTAGGTTTGGAAATAATGTAAATTCAAAAGGCTGTGAAGATGCAAGTCTAGAAAATAAGATTTTGAATAACTTGGTATTTTTGAATTTAATAGGAATTTAAAGATAACACTTTTAAAGACAAATATTTTGAGATTTGATGTTCAAAAAATTTAGAAACCTCGGATTTTTTTAAATAAAGTGCTAAATACCAAACCAAGCTCTTAATTTTGGAGTAGATAGGAATCATTTCCTAGGTGTAAAGTGCCAGGCTATAGTAGTGATTCCTTTTAAAAGCAATGATTGAATTTCCTATGGAGTGTATAGGACACTAATAAGAACCTAGGAATGTTGATTCATGTGTGCGGACCAAAGGAGAGCAGTAGATTGAAATTAGTAAGATAATAAGACACGCATGGTTGAGAAACTTAAGAGAAGCATCCACCTTTAGTGGAGTTCTCACATGATAGTAGTTTTCAAGCTAGCATTAGAGTGGAACCATTCAAAGCTCTCTATGGAAGACCGCGCAAGTCGCTTTCGTGTTGGATGGAGTCTTCAGAGTTTAAAAAGACTTCGGAGAAGACTAAATTTGATTTGGAGAAAATTCGTATCTCATATCCGCATTTCTTTGATAGTAATTTTTCGAATTTCTATTTTCCATCTTTGGTTTTGAATAGGTTCTTTTCTTTAACATCCTTTAGGAGGGTAGAACTGAGGATTTAACCTGTCGATGGTAGGATTTGATGTAAACATGTTATTAGAACATGTTATGAATGATGGATGAAGTGTTTGTAAGTTTTTGCTAGGGTTGCTATAAACGCATATACTTACACTATGCTCTATTATCTCTTAGGCATCGGCCTAAATAGACACTAGAGCATATGCATATGAATGTGTGTGCATTTGCATTTTTATTTATTTTCATGGTTGCTATAAATGGATGTTTATCACATGGTTGTTGCATTTGGATGATGATTGAAACACGCATATAGAACTATCAGTTACCATTAGGAATTTTTGCATTCATTTGGATACGTAGCATAGATATGATTGCATAAAAGTAACATTATCACCACACTAATCGCATAAGTATCATAAATTACATTTGAAAACATAAGGACAATGGATGAATGGATGATGGTTGAGTAGTTGGTTGTAGAACTTGGATGAAAACATTAGTGCATTCTTTTATCCATAAAGGATTCGGGGATGAAATCCCTAAAGAGGGGAGAATGTAACAAGCCAAAAATTTAACCCATAATAATTAATTTGTTAATTAATGAAATAATAAAATAACTTTGTGAAATTATCTGAATTGAGCCATAGGAGTTGCACTATTGTGTCCGTGGTAATTTTCTGATCAATTTTCATATATGGAACATCAGAATCCGAGTTAATATGAAGAAGTTACGCACGAACAAGAATCAACGAAATAATAATAATAATAATAATAATAATAATAATAATAATAATAATACATGGGTTAGGTCGACCAGGAGGTTGATCCAACCATACCCTAGGTCGACCAACGGTCGACCTAAGGGGAGGAAAGGTCGATCTGGTGGTCGACCCGCCCTACGTAGTGAGCGAACGAACTTTTTGTCCATTCCAGCAAGTTTTGTACACGATTTTTTCAATCTTTGGCTCCATCTGGTCCTTCCGTGCTTCAATCTGACGGCTCCTACTTAGCCTATGACGTTGTTGCATCGTATTCAACCTTCAAATCTAATGGTCTGAGATCCACTTTTACGCCTATAAATAAGACCCTAGGCTTAACACTTTTTCTCATTCTAGATTTTCTCCGCTTTTTACCTTTTCAAGAAGAACCCTAAAAGGAATAATTTTCCAAGGAGAGAATCTTTTTAATAAAAATATTTCAATACCCTTAAGTGGATCTGGAAAGACCAAAAGGGAAGTGCTTAGGACCACAATTGAGTGATTATAATTATTTTAGATTTCTTTAAGTAATTTAAAATAATAGGGTTTCCCATAGTTGTAATTTTACTACGATTTTTGGAATAACATTTTTAGTAGTTTATTTACAGTTTTTAGAATTATTTTCAGTCTATTTCTTTTAGCTATTCTTTTCAGTTGATTTTATTTTTGTTAATTATAGCCTTTTCATTTAATTATAGTTTATTTATAGTATTTTAATTTATTTATGCGTTATTTACATCCTTTTCCTACGCTTTGGATTTTCTTCTATTCTCAGTTTTCTTTTATTTCTCCTTTTTCTTCGCATATGGATTATAATAGATTAAATGCAAAAATGGATTAAAATTGTAAAAATACTGAAATAACGGAAGATAAGATGTAAATTGTAGAGACTGTAATAAAAATGGAATTAAGACTAAAATTGAGCATAATTATGATATTGATGTTAGAGTTGGAGTAACTAAAGATAATTGGCCTAGTTATAACTTAAAATTATAAGTAAAAATAGTGTAATATGAAAGAAGCTTATTTTTACACTTAGACCTTGGGTTAAGTAATAAGCATGATTATAATATACGTTATAATAAGAAATAGAACAGAGTGAGGCTTATTTTAAGACTTAGGATAAATTAATAAGCACAAATATTAAGAACAAAAGTAAAAGCTTAATTAAATAATTTATCTAAGTTAATAAGCGAAGAATTAAAGTAGGACCTGTACCAAATAACATTCCTCTATTTCTATGGACATGGTGTTTCACATAACCCTAAAGTGAAACGAGGTGTCTCACATAACCATGAAGTGAGACGAGGTGTCCCAAGTAATCCTGAAATGAGACGAGGGCACGCTTATGTTAATAACGATAGTAAATGGTCAATAAGTAGAAGTCCAAATCATGGGGATTTGGGCAAGGGGCACAACTAGATATTGTTTGGATGACGGGCTAGTACCAATAGCATTTCCCTTATTATTTCTATGGACACGGCGTTTCACATAACCCTGAAGTGAAATGATGTGTCTCACATAACCCTTAAGTAGGACAAGGTGTCTCACATAATCCTGAAATGAAACGAGAGGCACGTTTATAATGGAGCTTGAGGTATTAAGAAGACCCAATAGGTGGAACAACAGGTAACATGAGCACGGTGGCGGTTACATGTGCGACTTCCATTCGAGTGCTTAGTAATCGTTATGTGCTCCAAGCGCTTATTGTGTGCCTTTCATAGGCACTAATGTCTATTGCGTCGGGAGCTTTAACGTCTCGTCCACGTTAGATTCTATGGAATAGCAGGCCGATCAAAGAGTAGTATTAGGAATTTAGCCTAATCTAAGCAGCTATAAAAAACAAGTGCAAACAATCAAAGTTAATCAATTATGTTGATCTAGTTAATTCGTATTTATTTCCAGCTTCTTCCTTCTCTCTATTTCCTTTGTTTCCTTTTATATACTAGAACAGTTGTAAAGTCTATTACCTTTACTTTTCTTAAAGATTCTAGTAATTACTACCATCCATCAGACTTTTAGTCTAACCTACTCCTCCAATTTCCCCTTTTTTCCCCATAGGAAATCAGAGGCAAGGATGGTAAACTGCAGTTGCTTGGAGATTTCTTCGAAGGAGACCCTGTCATGTATTTCTTTTCTTCAGTTTCATATTTTAGTTCTTTTTATTGATCTAGCATTTTATGAGGGATGTTTTGTACTCTGATTTTATTGAGACTATGTTTTTTTATTATTTCGCAAGACATGTATGGGTATTTTGACATATGATGTATATGGTATTTGGTGACTTATTTGGTTTTTAAAGTAATTATGAAATTTTGTTCTAAATAAATTATTATTATTATAATTGTTTCCACTGTTTCTATAATTTTGTCTTGTGAATCTTTTTTGCTTCTAGTTTTAGTTATACCTACAATGCATCATGCCTTTTAGTGTGCTTTTTTGGGTATACTTAGGGGTGTGAGTTTTTACATAATTTTAGTTTTGTTTTGAAGATATTTGGTCCGAAGAGAAAAGAATTTGGCAGAGTTTGGACGTACTGAATAAAATTTATGAATTAGGGTTTATATTAGCCATCTATTTATAAGGGTTTAAGCTATCCTGGACTGTCCAAAAATATGATGTAAATCTAACCGCTGATAAAAATATACGATCGAATCTGGGCCATTGGCCTATGGTTTATCGTCGATCGATCTACCGCTTTCCTTAAGGCGGTCGATCGCTAGTGGTCGACTGGTCAGGGTAACGCTGTCGACTGATGGAGCTTTCAAATTTTAGAATATTTATTTCCTTAATTGTTTATTTAATTATTTTCGATTTCAATATTTAAAATATTTATAATTTTTTCATATTAGATTCGATTCGAAAACGTTATATATGAAAATTATCCAAAGAAGCAATAAGAACGCAAAGGTGCAGATTTCATAGGCATATTCGGACATTTGAAAAAAATTTCATTTTTGCCCTTGTTATGTTTAAATGTACTTCTTTCATTCAAATTTTAAAATTTAATTTTTGAGTGTTACGTTCTCTCACTTAAAGGTATTACATTCATGAAACGTTCAAGGATGAAAAAATGTAACTCATACTTACAGAAATAAATAATTACAGCCATCCACTCATCCATCAACCATTGGCAATCATTGTCCTTAATTTAAATTCTAATGCAATATGTACATATGGAATGCATATGAGCCTATAATGCAAAAACTAGGTGGCCTCCTGATCTAATCGACCTATTTAAATGCACGTGCTTATGTATTATATCAAAAATGTATGCAATATCCTATGTTAATTTATTGGCAATTCTACATGTATATGTAGCCATCAATCCATATGCAGCACTCATATGAATAAATAACTCAGTAAATAAAACTAGCGGTGATGTAAATGTATGCTAACTCAAGAAATTATTTGCTCTAAGCGTGTCAAGATAAAACTAGATAATACATTCATTAGCGTTAATCATCCAAAACATGTCCCAATGACACGTTCGTAACCAATCCTAGCATCCAATGGTCTCTTTCTATTTGGCGTACTAAGCTTGAACCTATGCACATAAGTAGTTTTATACTTACTTAACTAAAATGGAAACATGGTGGAAAAGAGTTCTGGATGGATAGCTTGGATCCTCTTCTCAGGCTCCCATGTACTCTCCACTAGATCATCTCCTTACTGGATCTTAACAAGCTTGTTGACTTTATTGCAAAGTCACTTTGTACCATGCTTAAGAATATGAGTGATGCATGACAAATAATTGACTCCTTATCTACTTCCACTTAATCTAGCTGAGTCGGCTCGACTACGGCTTCCGTATCATCCAGACACTTTCACAAAAATGACACATAGAAAACATTGTGTACTCTTATTAACTTCTCGGGAAGCTTCACTCTATAAGCTAACTTCCCAACTCTATGAGTGATTGGAAAAGGCCATACGAAACTCGACGCTAACTTTCCTGAACTATCAAATCTCATAACATGCCTAAGCGGTGAGACCTTTACAAAAACCATATCGTACACTATGAACTCCAATTCTGTGTGTCCGTTGTCAGAATAAGGCTTCTACCTATCTTTAGCTGTCTTCATCCCCTTACGGATCAAGTCTACCTTCTTTGATGTATCCTTTAGCATATTTGGTTCAAAAATAATCCTATCCATAATTTCCTACCAACAAGGCGATGATCTATAAGGCCTTCCATACAACGCTTCAGACGGTGCCATCCCAATACTTGCCTGATAGCATTATTATAGGTAAACTCCACTAACAGCAAGTGATCCTCCCAAGAGCGTTCGAAATCTTAGATACACATTTGAAGTAAGTCGTTCAAAACTCGGTTCACCCTCTCCGTCCGTTCGTCCGTTTGCGGATGTAAATCGGTACTAAAACTCAACTCTGTACTTAACGCCTCCTGAAGACTCCTCCAAAACTCGCTGGTGAAATGTGGATCTTAATCGCTCACGATGCTAGAAGGACGAGAAGAGTGCATTTGGTCAGTCGGTTGATTATGACCCAGATATTATCATTCCCTCTCCTACTCTTAGGTCGTTTATCGATGAAATCTATAAAAATACTCTCCAAATTCCACTGGGGAATATTTAACGGCTACAGCAATTCACTTATCTTCTTCTGCATTGCTTTCAACCTTTGAAAGTTATACATCATGCCACATACTCTACCGCATGCTTCTTCATACAAACCAATAAAAGACTCTTTTCATGTCATAGTACATTTTATCTCTGTCACGATGAATGGTCATCCTAGAACGATGAGACTCGGCTAATGCCATGTCAATAAAATCCATAATGATAGGAAAACATAATCTACCATCTCTCTGTAACTACCCCTTCGGGTAAATGTCATAGCGCCTCAAATGACTTGACTTCTCTCCTTTACTACTCCTTCGAAAATATCCAATAGCTCCTTATGTTGCTTTCAACTTGATCCTATGTGGTCCATAAGTGTAGGCTGCACATCCAAAGCTCCTAACAATCCCAGAGTAATATCTTATGATGGTCGAAAGTTGAATATAGGAATAAATTCCCAGCGCTTCTACTCCAAGAACATAGGACTCGACACCACATGCTTCCTACTCAAGGCTTCGACTACAACATTACCCTTGCCTAGAGTATTGGAGATATCAAAGTCATACGATGTCAATGACTCCATCTACCTCTGCTACTTTAAGTTCAAATCCTTCTTAGAGAATAAATACTTCAGAGACTTAATGATCCGTATATAGCTCAAATCGCTCTGCTAATTAATAAGAGCCTCTATGACTTGAGTGCAAAGACAACAGCTGCCAACTCAAGATCATCCGTAGGATGGTTTCACTCATGGACCTTCAACCGTCGACTAGCATTGCTCACCACTCTCCCTTCCTGCATCAACACCCGCATCCAATCCCATACTGCAAGTGTCAGTATATACTATGAATTACTTCGTACCATCAGGTAACACTAGAACAGTTGCACTAGTCAACGCCTCCTTTATCTTAATAAAAGCATCTTGTAACGACCCGACTTCTTACGCCCAGGAAGACGTATCGTCTTGAAGAAAGAAAGGGGTGAGAAAACAGAAAAGATAGAGAAGAAAGAACAACAACATCAGAATCTCACAGCGGAACGAATAAATTATAATAATCACATAAGTATTTACATAATATACAACATCCATCAGAGTTATACAGATAATACATCACATACTAGACAGTTATAAACTCCTGTCTAGCTAATACAACTTGATACAACTCAAAACAATACAGAGATACCAACACAACGGAACTTATGTATATCTACAACGCTGAAGCCTCCTGCTCCATTGCTCCTCCAGAATTCATCAAAGCCAACCTGAAACCCTTGGCTACCAGGAAAAATTTGGGTACCCGAGACTTTATGGAAAACAAAAATTAACTCCGGGTCAGACATGGGTCTAGTGTGAGTAACAGGTTAAAGTTGCTTAATTTTGAAAAACCTTTGAAAGAAAGGTATCATGTAAGACTTCCCACACATAAACATGGAAAAGTTTTTACCTTACGCTAACCAAAACATTTGATAGGAAATTCAGTGATACTATAATCGGTCCAGGGTTTTCAAGTAAATAGAAAACAACCGAAATTGTTACATCCATTAAATTCCAGCTACTAGCCACAAAAGTGGGTAATACAATCAAAACCGTTGGCACTTATTGGATTTTGGATTCCATACAATGGCAGGGCTACTGGGGTACCGCCCGTCACAGTACGTGGCCTAGATCAACGTACCGAGGACCACTCCCGAACCTCCGCAACACAAGGCCAGAACCATTCCTTACTGAACAGTCCCGAACAAGATAACCCCGCAGTTGGTGTACATCCAACCGCCACAGAGCCGAATAAAAAGGGACATCTAGACAGGGGAAAATCTTGTCCTGCTTGGGCATGACCCACTTAACCTTGCTGCACATCCCCTGTTTTAGCCATTCCCCGTTGATGAGGCTTGAGGCTACGATTACCTTCAGAGAATACATTTCTTAGAATGCTCATCGCCCACCTGACGATGTGTTGGAAGCATTCAATCCATACAAGTTCGTTCCGGGTTCGAACGAAACCGAAGGCATTATCTCGTTACACTTGTTTTGGTATCACCCTCAGAGTTAACGACGATAACCCTTGCATTTTGGATCTTCATCTTCACTTCAGATTCACGACCTATCGTTAATTTGGATCGATGTGGTTTTCAGACTTTCAAATATGGAAAACCCGATCCCGGTTTCATCGAAATCGAAAATGTGTCTTTTAAGGCCAAGTTGTTTAAAGTTTAAAACAATTCAGTCCAATTATCCATATACACACAGATAGATAATTCACAATATCATAATAGATAGTCAACGTCAACATAAACAGATAATCTATATTATCATCATACTTAAATCAAAGCATCCATATCACATAGCATCAATTTCTCATATCTGAGATCTTAAACCATTCAAGGTAAACAACATCATCCATACATACATAAGCAATCACATCAGCTATAATTAATTTAAAATGAATTAAATTAATTACATACATCTCTAATTAATTTAAAGTAATTTAAATTAATTACTTCACCATCATAAATCTTGCTTATATATCTATAATTAATTGTCCATCCATTAATTTATCATCATCCAATTATTCAATTTAATTAATCACTCTTGATTAATTAACTTTAATTACACCCAAGTAATTAATCTTTAATTTATTTTCACAAATTAATTAACCTTGACTAAAAACAGAAATTAACCTCTAATTACTTACTAAATTGATTAACTATAATTAGTTTACTTAAATCTTCAATTACACTAATTAATTTCTCTTTAATTACTTATTATTGGTTAATTGATCTTAATTGATCAACCCTTTAATTACATCATTACTTATATTAATTAATGATTCCTAATCCATTTTAATTAATTACCCTTCTACATCAATTGCTTTAAGTAATTAATCTCAATTAAATCACAGTTATTAATCACCCCTGATTAATACCATTCAATAATTAACTTCCTTTAATTACTCCATCAAATAAATTAATTACTCCTTAATTATTTTGCTTTCAATTTATCCCTTGATTCATTATGCAAAGTAATTATATTCCAATTACTTTCACTATTAAATCACCCTCGGTTAATTACATCCTGTAATTATCATTAATTACTCCCTTAAGTAATTATATTTATCTCATCATCATATGATTATTTAAATTAATTAGACTTAATTAATTAACTTAAACAATTTACAATTGATTATCTTTAAATTAATTCATCTAATTAATTATTAAAAATTAATCACATTAATCAATTATTAAATAATCCTTAGTTAATGACCTTCATTAACTATTAACAATTCTTAAATTACTTTTCTAAAGTAGATAACTAAGATTTATCATTATTAATTACAATTTAATTAATCTTTAATAACCCATTAATTAATCCAATATTATTTAATTACCTAAGTGTTAACTATAACTTTATTAATCCTTAATTACTAGATTATTTAATTACTAATCATTAATTTGCATATTAAAACCTTATTTAATTAATGATCCTTTATTATCAATTTATTTATCCTAAATTAATTATCTTCAACTTAATTAACTAATTTAAACTCTTAATTACTAAATTAATTAATCCAAATCATTAATTAATTGCATTGGTTAATTATTCATTTTAATTAACTTAATGATTACAAATCATTAAATCTTCAATTATAAAAACATTTTTTTTCTTTCTTATTAATGATCAAATTATCATTAACAAGGTAATTATAACAATTTAATTTCAAATTTTGCTTTTAAATTTCATTTTAAATTTAAGATTTAAAATGAAAACAATTTAACTTTAACAAAGTTTAAACAATTTCAAAACCCCTTTTTTATTTCACAAGTTAAAGAATTATTTACCTTATATTAGAAGTTTAAAGGATTTTTAAAACCCAATTTCATTTTAAATTCAAATCAATTTAAAAATTCACTTTATCATTCAAACTGTTTAAAAACAATTTAAAATCTTCTTTTATTTCAAACTAAGATTCAAATCTAGATTAGAATCAGATTTAAACTTAGGTTTAAATCTCTAGTTTATTTAAAGCTTTACTTCTAAATTTAAAGTGGTTACAAATAATTTAAAATTTTAAAACTTTATTTTATTTTAAACTAAGATTCAAACATCACTTGAATCCAAACTTATCTTTGATTTAAATACCTATTTTAAATATCTATTTCTCATTTTAAAACCCAGGCTTAAAGAAATTTTAAACCATATAGGTTTTTAAAACCTGTTACTAACTTACCCAGGCCCCCTACATTTTGCTTCGAGTCAAATTTGAACATACTCGAGTAAAACCCTCAACAACTCGAGTAAACACTCGAGTCCCATCTCCTGACCAAACTAAAAACCCATAGCATACACCGATGAACACCGTGCACATGCACGTTACTTCTGGCCTTCTCTGATCATCAGTGATGATCTTCCCACATCCAAAATCACCCAATCACCCCAACTCGATCATCAGATCGCCTCCAAGTTGACTCGAAAATGAATTCGTGACCAAACCTGAAACCTAGAAACGCACGAGCATCACCTCCACTAAACCTGTCAGCACTAGGCTCTCCACTCTCCGACCATCTGACTGTCTACAACTCCGGCCTTGTCTTTGACTACAACCCAACTACCACCATCCCAAAAATCACTACACTCGATCACCTACTTCGGCCGTGGCAATCGATTCCTCAAACACAACAAAATTTAGGGTTCTAGAAGAAAACCCACTGCCGCATCTTCCTTGGTGAACTTCATCACCTTCATCCATTTTTCCTAGCATCTATGATCAATTCTCCATCAACCAGAAGAGTCCCGACCTCTCCAGTCCACTTGATCACCAGAAAAACCCAAATTCTCATGTTTCGTTCAAACCAGAACAACACCTTAAAACCCAAACTAAAAATTATGATGTTTAGTTCAAAAATCATATTATAGTTGTTGTTTCCAAATTTTAATACTGGATCTATAAATTACAAGTTTGAGATTTTACTTTGTTTGTCAAAAACTGTTGTTTTTATATTCCTGAGAAACTCAGACTTGGAATTTTAACTTAATCAAGCTTCTAAACATAAATGCATAATAAATCAAACAGCTTTTGTTTGTAACTAAGTCCTAATAACAATTAACTGAAGAGAATATGAATTTAAATCTAAAACAAGAAAACTGGAAACTAAACAGAGAATGTTTATATGGGAATAAACATGCACAAGCAGATCTCAGTTACATATATACATACCACAACATTTATCACAGAAAGCATACAACCATATTCATTCTTTGATTTAAAAGAAAATGATGTTACTCACCTAAAAAATGCAGAGGGCCTTTGAACTGGAATGAAATTTTGCATGCTTTTGTTTTTGATTCTAGAGACTTGTATTTGAGAACATGAAAGCTTGCAACAGATTTAACATGAAAATTGTGTCTTGCTTTTATTTCCTTTAACCTCCTTGTTTTAGTTTAGTTGAAAGATGTTTAATGTTTGTAAAAATGGATATGCTTTCTTTTTCTTTTCTTTTTCCCTTGTTTCAGTTTTGATATGTCTTGAGAATGAGCTATAATAAGATGATATATATACACACACACACACACACACACACACACACACACACACACACACACACATAAAAGAAAAGATTATAGGGGAAGATGTTCACTGGCATGCATTGGTTAGGTACTTATTGGTATAGGATATTTCCATTGTTCAGAGATTTTTTTTTCCTCATATGTAGGCTGACATGATATTATACATTTCGGTTGAAATGATTTTTTTTATACATGTAGAATTGACGAAATGTTGCTAGCATTTAATGCAATGTCCTTTATGTTTCAAACATGTTTTATTTTGTATGTAGACAGATCTTTTTTTTTATACCTTGTTATTTTTGCCAGGCTATGCTTCATACCTTATGTATATAAATATTTCTTTATTCTTTTCTCTTTTATCTTATTTCTAACTTTACTTACCTGATTTCTTACTTGTCTTATTCTTGCCTTGTATATTAGGTTGCAGGCAACAAATATTACAAGCCTGGTTTGTATCTTTTTACTTGTACTTGCATATACACTTTTGTCTTGTATATAGATATTTATTTTGATGTTAATAGATTTTTCTTTTGCTTATTTATTTTACAGGTTATATACATATTTTACTTTTTTTCTTCTGGTTGTGCTTTATTTTCATATGAAGTTGTTTAAGTCATTTGTTTTGGTTTGTTTCTTATTTATATTCATGTAATTTATATACTTCAACAATTTACAAATTTACTTTTCTTTTTATTTTAGATTTAAACTATCCAATACTTAGTTCATTTATTGTATTTTTTTATACTTATGTTATTACCATACATTTGATTTATGTTTGTGTTTAATACATTTAGGATTTGTTTTATTTTAAACATATTTGAAAGATATTATTTCAAATTTACAAATCATAACTTTCCTATCAAAATACACATATATATAAATAAACTTAAGATAACAATTTTTATTTAAATTAAAAATCCATTTGTAAAAATATTACATTATCAATATAGTTTAAATATAACTCATTATTAAATTAAAATAATTCATAAAAGAATTTGTCTCTTATTTAATAAATTACTTATTTTATCAGTAACATTAAAAAACAAAACAACCCTTTTTATTTAAATTTAACTTAAGCTAAAATCAATTTAAAATAATTAAGTTTTTTTTCGAGTATTAAAATCACATGGTTATTTATTTAATAGCTTAATATCAAATTAAATCCAATTTTTAATTTATCAAAAATATTAGAATAAGAAAACATGCCTATATATATTAAATTTTAAAACAAAGATTATCTATTTATAATATATGCAGATATGTATACATTACAAATATAAAACAATTTATTAGCTTTTAAAGATAGATTATTAGTTTAAATATTTATTTTAAAGAAGATTATTAAATTTAATTCAAATTTATTATTAACATTATTGTCAAATCAATTAAATTTTGACATAGATTATTAAATTGTTATTGTCAAAATTTCTGGGATATCACATTCCTCCCCCCTTAAAAGAATTTCGTCCCCGAAATTAAAACAAAGGTAATTTAATAATCTAATTACAGATTTAATTTTTAAACACAGGCATATATCAACCATATGCTAGCAACCATAACAACCAATTCAACTAATCGACGAATCTAATTGTCCAGGTAAAATTCTAAATAGAATTTTCTCGAGTTTCCCCAAGTAATTATTGGGATACTCTCTTTACAGAATCCAAACAAATCCATAATACAAAGCTACTGAGTTTCTACTCATCTGGATCTACAAAACAAATCAAAATATCAGACCAAACTCAAGTCTGACTCAGCAACCGAAATTCCCTGAACTGCTGGTTCTATAATCAGAGATAGTTCATACACATACTCTCTCTGAGATACGTGGAACACTCCGAATTCCAGTTATCCAAACTGGCAATCCACTCCTGAAGACCAATTACTAATTCTAAAAAGAACAACAGAAAAAGATCCAAATATCTCGGAGCTGGCTTCCCAATCTTATCCAATCTTATAGCTCCCATTGATCGAAGAAAACCCCAACAACAACAAAGTCTCTACTACGAATCTCCATCTTTTATTCACAATACTCTTCGGACGATCCTGGGCTGCCTACATCCTTCCTGATCAGCTCAACACTTGCTGAAGGCCTTAGAAACAACTGCACCAAAGACAATCCAACAAAATGATCTTTCCAAGATTAACTTTGAAAATCAGAACACAACTCAATTCCAAAATTAGCAGACTGATCTTTCTTCTCTCATATGGAAAGATAATACAGATGCATTCTAATCTGGTCTTAAGGCCCTGAAAAATTTCCAGTAGAAGCTCTCTAATCCAAAATACTGCAAATTCTAGTTGTTTCCACACCAAACAGCTGCCACCATGCTTCCACTGCGCAACTCTAACCAGAGCAGATGAAAATGCTGATGATGATCCTGAGGACAAACTGGACAACACATCTATGAACTATGGTTCAACAGATCCTTAAAAGAAACTCGGAAGTTCCTCCAAAACCCACGCACTTCACCAACTCATTCTCCAAAAATCATCTTACTATTAAGCTGAACCATCGGTATCACTCCAGGAATCCAGTCGATACCAAACTCAATCTCTAGTCACGGACAAAAACTTCCTGAAGACATTCAGAAAAATCAGATAACCAAAGAGAACACTCAGACAACCGCAAGTCACCTTTGCGATCAATCTAGCCCACTACCAAAGAAAAACTGTCCTTTCTTTACCAAACAGAACAACCTATGCTTAATTAGCCAATCCATCAAAGAAACGGGTCTACTTAATTACTTCTGAATTCCATTCCAGAAAAACTGCTAAGCCAGAAGATCTCTTGCCAACACCGAGAACATTCCAAGCTGCACTGCTGCCACAGATGCTAAAGAATTCCAAATTAAAGTTCTTCGAGAAACTCAGACCTCGAACCAACAGAAACATCTTCGGAGACTTCCAAAGTCACTGTGTCTCATCACACAGCTACAACATCCTGAGGTAAGATATCCGGACTTGCTCATGCCAAATCGATAGGTCCAAACTCTAGCTCATCCAAACTTACGCTTCAAAAGTGAACTCCAAACCTTAACAGGTTTCCTTTAGAGATTGATGAAATCCTTACACCACCCAAAGCTCACTCGAAACGGTAGTAGGTCTACAGTTCCGACAAATATACTTCCAACCTCAAATATTCAAACTCCAATCATTGGTAATCGTGTTACACATACTACTACCCTATCTACCTTTGTAACTTATATTGGATAACCCGGATAGGTAACACAACAATAAGTAGAAATAAATATAAATATATTTATATATCAAAATTACAAATACGCTCTCTCAAGAGAGAAATCACTCAAGAGCCTAGGAATTCACTCAACCTAGGGCTCTGATACCACTGTAACGACCCGACTTCCTACGCCTAGGAAGACGTATCGTCTTGAAGAAAGAAAGGCGTGAGAAAACAGAAAAGATAGAGAAGAAAGAACAACAACATCAGAATCTCACAGCGGAACGAATAAATTATAATAATCACATAAGTATTTACATAATATACAACATCCATCAGAGTTATACAGATAATACATCACATACTAGACAATTATAAACTCCTGTCTAGCTAATACAACTCGATACAACTCAAAACAATACATAGATACCAACACGGTGGAACTATATGTATATCTACAACGCTGAAGCCTCCTGCTCCATTGCTCCTCCAGAATTCGTCAAAGCCAACCTGAAACCCTTGGCTACCCGTAAAAATTTGGGTACCAGAGAGTTTATGGAAAACAAAAATAAACTACGGGTCAGACATGGGTCTGGTGTGAGTAACAGGTTAAAGTTGCTTAATTTTGAAAAACCTTTGAAAGAAAGGTATCACGTAAGACTTCCCACACATAAACATGGAAAAGTTTTTACCTTACGCTAACCAAAATATTTGATAGGAAATTCAGTGATATTATAATAGGTCTAGGGTTTTCAAGTAAATAGAAAATAGCCGAAATTGTTACATTCATAAAATTCCAGCTACTAGCCACAAAAGTGGGTAACACAATCAAAACCGTTGGCACTTATTAGATTTTGGAATCCATACAATGGCAGGGCTACTGGGGTACCGCCCGTCACAGTACGTGGCCTAGATCAACGTACCGAGGATCACTCCCGACCCCTTGCAAAACAAGGCCGGAACCATTCCTTACTAAACAGTCCCGAACAAGATAACCCCGCAGTTGGTGTACATTCAACCGCCACACAACCGAATAAAAAGGGACATCTAGACAGGGGAAAATCTTGTCCTGCTTGGGCATGACCCACCTAACCTTGCTGCACATCCCCTGTTTTAGCCATTCCCGGTTGATGAGGCTTGAGGCTACGATTACCTTTAGAGAATACATTTCTTAGAATGCTCATCGCCCACCTGACGATGTGTTGAAAGCATTCAATCCATACAAGTTCGTTCTGGGTTCGAACGAAAGCGAAGGCGTTATCTCGTTACACTCGTTTTGGAATCACCCTCAGAGTTAACGACGATAACCCTTGCATTTTGGATCTTCATCTTCACTTCAGATTCACGACCTATCGTTAATTTGGATCGATGTGGTTTTCGGACTTCCAAATATGGAAAACCCGATCCCGATCTCATCGAAATCCAAAACGTGTCTTTTAAGGCCAAGTTGTTTAAAGTTTTAAAAAATTCAGTTCAATTATCCATATACACACAGATAGATAATTCACAATATCATAATAGATAGTCAACGTCAACATAAACAGATAATCTATGTTATCATCATACTTAAATTAAAGCATCCATATCACATAGCATCAATTTCTCATATCTGAGATCTTAAACCATTCAAGGTAAACAAAATCATCCATCCATACATAAGCAATCACGTCAGCTATAATTAATTTAAAATGAATTAAATTAATTACATACATCTCTAATTAATTTAAAGTAATTTAAATTAATTACTTCACCATCATAAATCTTGCTTATATATCTACAATTAATTGTTCATCAATTAATTTATCATCATCCAATTATTCAATTTAATTAATCACTCTTGATTAATTAACTTTAGTTACACCCAAGTAATTAATCTTTAATTTATTTTCACAAATTAATTAACCTTGACTAAAAACAGAAATTAACCTCTAATTACTTACTAAATTGATTAACTATAATTAGTTTACTTAAATCTTCAATTACACTAATTAATTTCTCTTTAATTACTTATTATTGGTGAATTGATCTTAATTGATCAACCCTTTAATTACATCATTACTTATATTAATTAATGATTCCTAATCCATCTTAATTAATTACCCTTCTAAATCAATTACTTTTAGTAATTAATCTCAATTAAATCACAGTTATTAATCACCCCTGATTAATACCATTCAGTAATTAACTTCCTTTAATTACTCCATCAAATAAATTAATTACTCCTTAATTATTTTGCTTTCAATTAATCCCTTGATTCATTATGCAAAGTAATTATATTCCAATTACTTTCACTATTAAATCACCCTCGGTTAATTACATCCAGTAATTATCATTAATTACTCCCTTTAGTAATTATATTTATCTCATCATCATATGATTATTTAAATTAACTAAACTTAATTAATTAACTTAAACAATTTACAATTGATTATCTTTAAATTAATTAATCTAATTAATTATTAAAAATTAATCACATTAATCAATTATTAAATAATCCTTAGCTAATAACCTTCATTAATTATTAACAATTCTTAAATTACTTTTACAAAGTAGATAACTAAGATTTATCATTATTAATTACAATTTAATAACCCATTAATTAATCCAATATTATGTAATTAACTAAGTGTTAACTATAACTTAATTAATCCTTAATTACTAGATTAATTAATTACTAATCATTAATTTGCATATTAAAACCTTATTTAATTAATGATCCTTTATTATCAATTTATTTATCCTAAATTAATTATCTTCAACTTAATTAACTAATTTAAACTCTTAATTACTAAATTAATTAATCCAAATCATTAATTAATTGCATTGGTTAATTATTCATTTTAATTAACTTAATGATTACAAATCATTAAATCTTCAATTATAAAAACATTTTTCTTTCTTTCTTATTAATGATCAAATTATCATTAACAAGGTAATTAAAACAATTTAATTTCAAATTTTGCTTTTAAATTTCATTTTAAATTTAAGATTTAAAATGAAAACAATTTAACTTTAACAAAGTTTAAACAATTTCAAAACTCCTTTTTATTTCACAAGTTAAAGAATTATTTACCTTAGATTAGAAGTTTAAAGGATTTTTAAAACCCAATTTCATTTTAAATTCAAATCAATTTAAAAATTCACTTTATCATTCAAACTGTTTAAAATAAATTTAAAATCTTCTTTTATTTCAAACTAAGATTCAAATTTAGATTAGAATCAGATTTAAACTTAGGTTTAAATCTCTAGTTTATTTAAAGCTTTACTTCTAAATACAAACTATTTAAACCCCCTTTTAAAGTGGTTACAAATAATTTAAAATTTTAAAACTTTATTTTATTTTAAATTGAGATTCAAACTTCATTTGAATCCAAACTTATCTTTGATTTAAATACCTATTTTAAATATCTATTTCTCATTTTAAAACCCAGGTTTAAAGAAACTTTAAACCATACAGGTTTTTAAAACCTGTTACTAACTTACCCAGGCCCCCTACATTTTGCTTCGAGTCAAATTTGAACATACTCGAGTAAAACCCTCAACAACTCGAGTAAACACTCGAGTCCCATCTCCTGACCAAACAAAAACCCATAGCATACACCGATGAACACCGTGCACATGCTCGTTACTTTTGGCCTTCTCCGATCATCAGTGATGATCTTTCCACATCCAAAATCACCCAATCACCCCAACTCGATCATCAGATCGCCTCTAAGTCGACTCGAAAACGAATTCGTGACAAAACCAGAAACCTGTAAACGCACGAGCATCACCTCCACGAAACCTGTCAACACTGGGCTCTCCACTCTCCGACCATCTGACTGTCTACAACTCCGGCCTCGTCTTTGACTACAACCCAACTACCACCACCCCAAAAATCACTGCACTCGATCACCTACTTCGGCCGTGGCAATCGATTCCTCAAACACAGCAAAATTTAGGGTTCTAGAAGAAAACCCACTGCCGCATCTTCCTTGGTGAACTTCATCACCTTCATCCATTTTTCCTAGCATCTATGATCAATTCTCCATCAACCAGAAGAGTCCCGACCTCTCCAGTCCACTTGATCACCAGAAAAACCCAAATTATCATGTTTCTTTCAAACCAGAACTACACCTTAAAACCCAAACTAAAAATTATGATGTTTAGTTCAAAAATCATATTATAGTTGTTGTTTCCAAATTTTAATACTGGATCTATAAATTACAAGTTTGAGATTTTACTTTGTTTATCAAAAACTGTTGTTTTTATATTCCTGAGACACTCAGACTTGGAATTTTAACATAATCAAGCTTCTAAACATAAATGCATAATAAATCAAACAGCTTTTGTTTGTAACTAAGTCCTAATAAAAATTAACTGAAGAGAATATGAATTTAAATCTAAAACAGGAAAACTGGAAACCAAACAGAGAATGTTTATATGGGAATAAACATGCACAAGCAGATCTCATTTACATATATACATACCACAACATTTATCACAGAAAGCATATAACCATATCCATTCTTAGATTTAAAAGAAAATGATGTTACTCACCTAAAAAATGCAGAGGGCCTTTGAACTGGAATGAAATTTTGCATGCTTTTGTTTTTGATTCCAGAGACTTGTATTTGAAAACATGAAAGCTTGCAACAGATTTAACATAAAAACCGTGCCTTGCTTTGATTTCCTTTAACCTCCTTGTTTTAGTTTAGTTGAATGATGTTTAATGTTTGTAAAAATGGATATGCTTTCGTTTTCTTTTCTTTTTCCTTTGTTTCAGTTTTGATATGTCTTGAGAATGAGCTACAATAAGATGATATATATATATACACACACATAAAAGAAAAGATTATAGGGGAAGATGTTCACTGGCATGCATTGGTTAGGTACTTACTGGTATAGGCTATTTCCACTGTTCAGAGATTTTTTTCTCTCATATGTAGGCTGACATGATATTATACATTTCGGCTGAAATGATTTTTTTTATACATGTAGACTTGACCAAATGTTGCTAGCATTTAATGCAATGTCCTTTATGTTTCAAACATGTTTTATTTTGTATGTAGATAGATCTTTTTTTTATATACCTTGTTATTTTTGCTAGGCTATGCTTCATACCTTATGTACATAAATATTTCTTTATTCTTTTCTCTTTTATCTTATTTCTAACTTTACTTACCTGGTTTCTTACTTGTCTTATTCTTGCCTTGTACATTAGGTTGCAGGCAACAAATATTACAAGCCTGGTTTGTATCTTTTTACTTGTACTTGCATATACACTTTTGTCTTGTATATAGATATTTATTTTGATGTTGGTAGATTTTTCTTTTGCTTATTTATTTTACAAGTTTTATACATATTTTACTTTTTTTCTGGTTGTGCTTTATTTTCATATGAAGTTGTTTAAGTCATTTGTTTTGGTTTGTTTCTTATTTATATTCATGTAATTTATATACTTCAACAATTTACAAATTTACTTTTCTTTTCATTTTAGATTTAAACTATCCAATACTTAATTCATTTATTGTTTTTCTATACTTATGTTATTATCATACATTTGATTTATGTTTGTGTTTAATACATTTAAGATTTGTTTATTTTAAACATATTTGAAAGATGTTATTTCAAATTTACAAATCATACTTTCCTATCAAAATACACACATATATAAATAAACTTAAGATAACAATTTTTATTTAAACTAAAAATCCATTTGTAAAAATATTACATTATCAAAAATATAACTCATTATTAAATTAAAATAATTCATAAAAGAATTTGTCTCTTATTTAATAAATTACTTATTTTATCAGCTACATTAAAAAACAAAACAACCCTTTTTATTTAAATTTAACTTAAGCTAAAATCCATTTAAAATAATTAATTTTTTTATTTATTTTGAGTATTAAAATCATATGGTAATTTATTTAATAGCTTAATATCAAATTAAATCCAATTTTTAATTTATCAAAAATATAAGAATAAGAAAACATGCCTATATATATTAAATTTTAAAACAAAGATTATTAATTTATAATATATGCAGATATGTATGCATTACAAATATAAAACAATTTATTAGCTTTTAAAGATGGATTATCAGTTTAAATATTTATTTTAAAGAAGATTATTAAATTTAATTCAAATTTATTATTAACATTATTGTCAAATCAATTAAATTTTGACATAGATTATTAAATTGTTATTGTCAAAATTTCCGGGATATCACACATCTTCACACTTTGTGTCCAACGAGAAAACTAAATTCTTCTTGGTGGGGCATGTTAGTAGGGAAGAGATTTTAACGAAGTCCTTAATGAACTTCCTATACCATCACGCCAAACCAAGGAAACTCCTTACTTTTGTGGCATTCTTTGGCATTTGCCAGTCCTGTACTGCAGCAATTTTACTAGGATCGACTGCCAATCCACCTCAGAGACAATGTGTCCCAAAAAGTGTACCTCCTTGCACCAAAAGTGACGCTTAGAAAAATTCACGCTCAACTTATGCTCACGTAGTGTATTGAGTACTTCTTCTAAATGCATCATGTGCTCCTCACTCCTCGAATAGACCAAAATGTCATCCGTAAATACCACCATTAATTTATTAGGAAATTTTTAAAAACCTAACTCATCAGATCAACAAAGTATGCCGATGCAATTGTCAGTCTGAAAGGCATGACTAACCACTCATAAAATCTGTCGGTTGTAAGAAAAGCAATCTTCTAAATGTTGTCCTTGGCTAAACGCAACTGATGGAATCCGTTAGCCATGTCAAGCTAAGAGAACACCTTCACTCCAACTAACCGATTAAAAGATCGTCTATGTAGGGTAATGTGCAACGATTCTTCTTTGTTAGCTTATTCAGCTCTATATAATCTACGCATTGCCTTAAGGAACCATCGGCCTTAGTGGAAAAAACAACTTGTACTCACTATTCTGAAATGCTCCTCCTAATGAAGCTCTTCTCCAATAGCTCATTCACTTACTTATTTAACTAGCATCTCTCCTTCAAATCCATATGCCTTAAAGGTAAGACAATAAGTCCGACGATCTCCATAAAATAAACCCAAAGCTCGATCTCTCTCTAGGGTGGGAGACCGATAATCTAGAAATAGACATTCAGATAATTTCTAACTACAGGCACTGAATTTAACTCGTCATGTGATAGGTCTAATGAATATAGGTAACTCAATATAAGCGAACCTCTAGGATTACAATAAACCTTTAAACCGCATCAACCACAAGTACCCAACCTAACAACCTTCCTATCACAATCTAGGATCGTCCTTACATCTTCATCCAATCCATGCCCAAAATCAAACCAAACCTAGAAAATCCAAAGACAAAAGCATCACAATCGAACTCGAACCACAAAATAAACAATTTCAAACCCTACATATCATAGACAAATTAGTCGATCCTCCAGTAGGATTTGATATAATTATAGAGTTTGTAACTATGTTAGTATCTAAGTATAACTCATCAACTCTATTATAACCAAAAAAATGTTATGCCCCAATGTTAAATAAGGTACGAATGGATGAACCAGATGGAGTTAACACACCTTCAATCACGACCTTCTTCCCCATCTACTACCGGCGATGCACTCGAGCTGGAAGTGATGTCCAGTGCGTAAGCTGCTACTAGCTGGGTAGAGTTCTTCTATGGTGCTAGACACTACCTCCTCATATGCCCTAGTTGATTACAATTGTAACACTTGATCTTCAAGATGTCTGTCTTGCATTCCTTGGCAAAGTGCCCCTTTTTACCCATCTTCTACATTACATCTACTACTTCTTAATCTTCCTTTTGGTTCATATTCCACCTCTAGGCGGATTCTACTATGGCACCTATTCTCTAGACTTCTTAGGATTATTCTTCACTTCCTCCTTGGAGACGGTATTCAACAAGGCCATATCCACCAAACCCTCGTAAGTTGCACTCATTAGAACACGACTAAAAGCCAAACCTTGGAGAGGTTGATTCAGTTCGTTAGCTAACTTCAAGGGTATTTATCAGATCCATCCCAAACCAAGCCAACTCATTGAACCGATTCACATACTCCTTTGCATATCTCCCTACTACAAGTGTATGGACTTCCCCAACTGTACTCCTTCCTCTACAATGGTAAAAAACTTCATCTCAAAACATCTTCTAAACTCTCCCAAAGTGATCTCTCCTTCATCAGTCCCTGTTACTATTATGTCCCATCAATTCAGGGCCTCTCCTTGAAAATGCCAAGCTATCTCCTCATCTCGTCAGCAAGACCCATCAATCCAGAAACGCTCTCGTAAGTGCGAATCCATGCCGTCAAGTCCACATAAGATTCTGTCCCCACATATGGCTTCCCTCATAGACTGGAAAAGTCCTTACATAGCATGGTGAAATCGGTGGCAAGAGGTCGAGCAGTAACTGCACCTAGCACATGCTCCGTGGGTCCCCTACTAGGGTTAAGCTCGGCTTGTCCTTTTGCTTGCAAATACCGACGGACCCAAATCCGGAAGTGCACGCCTGGAATCTCATATTCCTCTCTGTATGTGATGTAGGAATTTATTAGCAATTTTCCATATATAGTGTTAGCAAGAACAAAGGGAAGCTTTTTTTGTATTGTACTTGTATAAAATCTTTGGAAAACTTTTTGAAATACTTAATATATTCTTCTATACATTCAATATTCAGACATCCATTTTGAAAAACTTTTTGAAAGAATGTTTGGAATTTTTTTGTCAGTACTCCTTTTTTCATAGCTTCTGAGTGTGTTCTCTCAATACATATCTAGTTCCTAAGGAATTTTAAACCTATAATCTGATACCAAGTATGACGCACACCGCCCGACACATCGATCCAAAGCCTAAGGTGACTTTCAGACTTAGGTTGGTGCCAAGAAGTATGAGTTATCGGGTTTTTAAAACATTACAGAGACTAAGAATATACAGATATGATCTAAGCATTCTACACTTTCAAATCTCACAACTGAAGTTAACAAAATATAAATACAGAAAATAACTACCTCAGAAAATATCTCAAAATCCATTCTCAGAAACAGTACATAGTGAAATTCGAAGTATACAAAAATACAATATATGGTCTAATAAATATTGAGTATTGAATACGATAATAGTTACATGGAGAGTAATATAAAATGATAAGCAGCTCCAATGCTGAGCTCACCTCACCATGTACTAATCTTAGGCCTATCACATTCTGCTTTGTCCTCCTATAGTAGGGGAAAAAAGGAAATTAATGGGCCACACAAAAGTTTGATGAACGGGTACATTATTAATATATAGTGATCACATGCAATTGACTTTAGTAATGATCTATGTGATCTAAAATGTCCTACAAGTGTCCGTGAATTACTTATTTTATTAGCTTAAGGGGTTTAGCTCAACGCACACCTACACTAACGACTTGTGTAGGCTCATACTTACGGTCAAATAACTAATCGAACTTTAAGAAAACTAATTCTCGACCAACGGCAACTGAAAATACTCCAACATAGGGGTTACCTACAATTCTCAAGCATAGGACTAAGTTTCCCATAATTCGACTACACGTATCATATTAATCAAGAAACTATATTCCTACATTTTGACTACATGTATCCTAATCACGCATTGAGGGGGACCTGCAATGCCGACTCGTTACGTGTCTCATCTTCGTTGCATCTATGTCCAACTCTTAATGGTAACGTAATGCCTCTTATTACACGTGCTGGAACCCATCAAATACACAACATCACGTCATGTCATCGTGAATACCAAGGAATTTCCACGTGTACCAGACCACACAATTCTCCAAGCATCATTGTCGGTGTTGTACGTCCATCGTAGAACCTCCCGCAAGTGCAATTTGTGATAGAATCGTCTCTAGTTGAATATTAACCCTATTGGATAATAGTGTTAACCCAAAAAGTGGATCAACACCTGGATATCAAAATGAAAGCACCAGTTCAGATTAAAGTAAAGGAAGAATAACAAAAGATAGTAAAAGAGATAGAATTTTTATAGTGGTTCGACGTAATCTCTGACCTACGTCCACTTTAATCATTTTTTAGTTGATCTATCTCTAGATTACAACAAGTTTGATCCGATTTGGCCACAAACCAGGGGATTTCAAATTTACAATAATGTTAAGAATGTTATTTGAATATGTAGAAGTAAAGAAAGTGTAATGGAAGTTCCAAGTCTAAGAGTGTTAAAGGAGATCCAACAGAAAGTAGATCCTTTTGGGTAGTAGGTAGGTTGGTAATTATAAGGGAATTAGGTAGCAAAGAATCTGAGGCCCAATAGCAAGTGTAACAACTCTGTATTTTGTGATCATTTTAATTTTATATTTTAATTATTTTAACTAAAATTCCTGATTTAAAAACTTTATTTTATTTATTAAAATGGATAAATTTTGTTATTTTAAATATAAATTTTGATTTTTGTGTGAATTATAATTCCAAACCTGAATAAATGGAATATATCCAAAAAGGTGGATTTTTGGTCAAAATGGTCAAACTTTGACTTTTAAATTTAAAATTTAAATATTTTAATTTTTGAAATTTTATATTTTATTATGGAAATAGATTTAATTTCAAGAATACTTCTTTTCGTTTCGTTGAAATCGGATTAATAATGTGAAAGTTATGCTTTTTACAATATTGTGTGTAAATTGTTTTATTTAACAAATTTGTTTATTTTAAGTTTATATTAATAATAGTTTGTAAAATCATGTTCTAATTTGTGTAGCATGATATGTTTTGCATATATTTTATTTTTAAAACATTTTGAAAGTATAGTTATAACGTTTAAATGTTGATTGTATATTGCTTTCAATCTTTAATTCTTGTTTCCATTAAATAAAGGTTTTTCTTAATTTATTTCCTACTTTTCCTAAAAATATTTATTTATTCTTCAAAATATCTATCTGTGCCTTATTTTTCTTATTTATACATTCGTTTACTAATTAAATGGATAAGTATTTAGATCCATGTTTATTTCTTGGAAAGAAATTCCAAATATTTATATACGTTATTGTTTTAAAAGGCATACCTTTAGATATTTATTTTAATTTTGGTTGATATATCATGTTATAATTATGTGTGTGTATATATATATACACAACATTACATGTTATGTATATATTTACAACACTTGTCCACTTTTGTTTCATTTAATTTGGATATATACTTTGTAAATTAAGTAACATACAAAGATGTTATAAATTATTACATCATGTTATACCTACCTGTGTTATAAATTATATGGTGTTAATCTTGTTTATTTATCTGTCATATCATCTGATACAGCTTTATGTTGTTATACTATTTATTTTATTCTGTTCTCACACTACAAGTTTCCTGTAGAATAGAATCACTATGGGTTGAAATGATACATACCCGAACGGACTTTAGAATAGGGAAAAATCATTACGGGATGAAATGATAGGCCTGGGTGATTTTTATTTATTTGTATTTGTCTTGGGATTGCGGGTTCGAAATAATCAAAACCCGAAAATTTTACTGATTTCAGATATGAATGATAAATTTCTGTATCACTTGATTTAGGTGTGAAATATTATTCGGACCCGTGGTTGATTTCAAAATATGATTTCTTATAAACTTCATGTATGGTAAAAGAAGGAAAAAAATGAAATTTGACTTATATGGGATTTAAAATGATTAAGCAGTGATTTTATAAAAGGTTAAATGGTATAAGTTAATAGATGGTTTGAGTTGTGGTGTGAAATTTTGATTTAACTTAATAATGGGAATATAAGTAAAAATCGAATTATAAGCTTAACTTAGTAACTAACATAAGTGATGTATGAATTGGATAAATATAAAGTAAAAGAAAATATCAAATTATTTGTAAAATAAAGTTAAGCAACTTACAGTGTATTTTGAATTTATGTAATTAGTTTAAAATGTTAAATAAATGGATAGTTAAATGGAAATTTGGAATTTAACTTGGCTTGGAATTGTGAGATTTGGTTTTAAAATGGAAGTTTAAGTAAATTAAATAAAAGGGAAAATTCAGTTTAACGTATTAAATGGTAATTTGAAATTTACGTGATAAATAATTGTTAAAAGGTAAAGAATGGGAAATTTGTGCACTTGAATTTAATAAGTGAAATTATTGATATTTATTTGTGTAATTTACTTTATAAAAATCATAAGTTAAAAGGTATTTGAATGACCATTTTTATAGTGGAAAATATGAAATTTTATAAGTTAAAAATGGTTTAAATTGAAGTTTATTCGAAGTGTTTAACTGAATAAATAAACTCAAAAAAGGCTAAATTTTTGGGAATTGAATATTTGATTTGAAGGAATAATGACTTCACTTTTTAATGGTTTAAATGAATGATTTTAATATGGAAGTATAAATCATTTTGAAATTTATAACCATGGGTACACTGCTTTGTGTGTCATGTGATTTCCTTGTGATTGTTTGATGCACATCTTTGATTTTAAGAGTGTGGCTAGAGGTGAGCGGTAACTGCAGCTCTACGCTACCTTAGTCATAATAACACTGTTATTTGCATTGTTTACTTTAATATGGATATTTCTAGGATAATGTTTATTACACTTAATTGATGGTTTGACTGATCCTTACAGGATGGGTGATCCAAAGCATCCTTTAAGTTATTGTGCATTGCTATTACAGTTCACTTGAGTTTGTTTACATTGTATAAGTATGTATGTCCCGACTCGAGTGTTTGTGTTTTACTTTACGCTCGGGTCAGCCTGAGAATCACGGCTTTGGATTCACCTTCTGGAGCTAGAGTTTTGCTGGAGCTCATCTGTCTATCTATTCGTCTACTTCTTCCAGTTAGTTCCCATTCGGTATCTGTCTCTGTATTATTGTTTATATATCCTGACTTCTATTGTATCTATTTTACTATGAGATTTTTTATATGTTTTGAGAGTATGTACATAGTAGCTTCACGAAATACTATGGTATTTTATTTCCGCTGCGAGTATTCTAATATTTGTGTGTCTGTGATTCTATGAATGATTTTATTTACTCCAAATTTTATCACAATCTGTTATTTTGAATTATTCAAGTCTGACATGTGTGGATTATTTTCGATTTGAATGGTCCAAAATAGTGGGTCGTTACATTTGGTATCAGAGCTTTGGTTTTAGGCAAACCATAGCATGCAGAGCAAAAACTCATTAGAGATAGGGTAGAAATACCCTTGAATGAGTGAAATCAATCTCAGAATCATTTCTTTATGAGAGAACGTATTTTCGAAGTATAAAACGATTTTTAAAGGATTTTCAAAGACTATATCATTATAAAAAAATTCTTATTTTGAAATCATGATTTTTCTAAACTTCATCCCTTCTGTATCCACCTTGTTAGTAATCTCTTGGTTAGGATTCTTATCGACTAGGATTCCTTGAATTTTGGAACGCTTCCATTTGTTCTGAAATCCATTCCTGTCTCCCCTATTTGTATTCCTTTGATTTTGGAGCATTTCATAACTCCACTTTGAATGACCTTTATAAAGATTGGTGATTTCGCAAATCTTTGAATGATTTGTAAAAGGGTGAAACTCCTTTACAATTGGCATTGATTCACCGAAGATTTCCGTATCCTCGATTTACGATGCCATCTATCTCTTGCTCTACCTAGATTCTTTCTCTGGCTTTCGAATGTCGATTTGCCTTAGATTTCCACATTGATTATATTCCTAAAGTCACGGTTTGTAACGACCCGCCATCCGTCTCCACAGAATGACGCATCATTAATAAGAAACAAAGGGATAGAAAAGAGAAAGAAAGAGAAGAAAGAAGAAACAACACATCAAATCTAAACAGCGGAACGAATAAATTATATTAATAACATAAAATATTACATAGTTTACAACAACTATCAGAATACACAGATAATACAACACATACTAGACAGTTACAAACACCTGTCTAGATATTACAACCCAATACAACTCAGAGACAACTCATAGAACACACAACGGAAACTATATATCTAACGTCGAAGCCTCCTGCTCCATTGCTCCTCCATAGTTCGTTAAAGCTAACCTGAATCCCTTGGCTACTCGTAAAATTTTGAGTACCCAGGAGTTTAAGAAAACAGAAGATAAACTCCGGGTCAGACATGGGTCTGGTGTGAGTAACAGGTTAAAGTTGCTTAATTTTAAAAACCCTTTTGAAAAGAAAGGTATCACGTAAGACTTCCCACACATAAACATGGAAAAGATTTTACCTTATGCTAACCAAAACATTTGATAGGAAATCCAGTGATATTATAATAGGTCTAGGGTTTTCAAATAAATAAGAAATAGCCGAAATTGTTACATGATTAAATTCCAGCTACTAGCCACAAAAGTGGGTAATACAATCAAAACCGTTGGCACTTATTGGATTTTGGATTCCATATAATGGCAGGGCTACCGGGGTACCGCCCGTCACAGTACATGGCCTAGATCACCGTACCGAGGATCACTTCCAATTCCCTGCAACACAAAGCCGGAACCATCCCTTACCGGACAGTCCCGAACAAGACAACCCCGCAGTTGGTGCTCATATCCAACAGCCCACTAAGCCGAATAAAAAGGGACCTCTAGACAGGGGAAAATCTCATCCTACTTGGGCATGACCCATTTAGCCTTGCTGCACCTCCCCTGTTTTAGCCATTCCCGGTTGATGAGGCTTGAGGCTACGATTACCTTTATAGGACACATCACTTAGAATGCTCATCGTCCACCTGGTGACGTTCTGAAAGCATTCAATCCATACAAGTTCGTTTCGGGTTCGAACGGAACCAAAGACAATATCTCGTTACACTCATTTTGGAATCACCCTCAGAGTTAACAACGATAACCCTTGCACTCTGAATCTTTATCTCGAATTTGAAAGTACTACTCCGTCAAACTCATCTCGGAATCACCCTCAGAGTTATACTTACGAATAGTCCTTACACCTCGAGTCTTCACTCTTCACATAAGATTCACGACGTATCGTTAATTTGGATCAATGTGGTTTTCGGATATCCAAAAATGGAAACCCGATCCCGGCCTCATCGAAATCCAAAGCGTGTCTTTTAGGTCCAAGTTATTTTAGAGTTTAAAACAATTCAATACAATTATCTATATACACACAGGTAGATAATTCACAGATTCACAATAGATAATCAACATTATCATCACAACAGATAATCCATATTATCATTATCAAAGATAATCCATAGCATAATGCAACCAATGCATCCATATCACACAACATTACTTATCTCATTCCTGAGATTTCAACCATTCAAGGCAACCAATACCATCCAATCATAAGCAATGATCTATAATCATATAATTAATTTAAAATGAATTAAATTAATTACATCATCTCTAATTAATTTAAAGTGAATTAAATTAACTACTACATTAATATAAATCTTGCTTACATATTCAATAATTAATTACAAATTAATTAATTAATTATCCTCTAGTAAATCAACTTAATTAATCACCCCTGATTAATTATACTTTAATTACATTCTAGTAATTATCCTTTAATTAGTTGCACAAGTTAATTACTCTAAACCAAATATAGTAATTAACCTTTAATTACTTCATTAATTAATTAACTATAATTAATTACATTAAACCTTAATTAATTACACTTAATTACTTATTATTGATTAATTAATCTTAATCAATCAATCTTAATTACATCATTAATTGTATTAATTAATGACCCTTAATTATATTTAATTAATTATATTATTTAAATTAATTACATTCAGTAATTAATCTCAATTAAACCATAATTATTAATCACCTTTGATTAATCTCATTCTGTAATTAACTACCCTTAATTACTTATCGAATTAATTACTTCTAAATTAATTTCTTTAATTAATCCCTTGATTAATTATACTAAGTAATTTAATCCAAATTACTTTCTCAATTAAAACATCTTCAACTAATTATATCCAGTAATTATCTTTAAATACTTCACTGAGTAATTACATTCCATTAATTACATTAAGTAATTATTATCAACCAAGAAGTGATTAAAATTAATTAAACTTAATTATCCATTAATTATATTAAGTAATTAATTCTTTAATTACTTTCATTTAGTAATTAAACTTAAATAAATTTCACAATTGATTATCATTTAATTAATTAATCTAATTAATTATTAAAAATTAATCATATTAATTAATTGTTAAATAATCCCTAATTAATGACCATCATTAACCATTAATCATACTTTAATTACTTCTCTTAAGTAATTAATTTTCATTAATCATTATTAATTTCAAATTAATTAATCTTTAACATCTAATTAATTAACCTTAATTATTTAATTAATTAAGTGTTAATTGTAACTTAATTAGCTCATAATTACTTGATCAATTAATTACTCATCATTAATTAAATCTAATTAATGATCCTTAACTATGGATTAATTATCATTAATTAATTAATTTACTTAATTTTAATTAATACCTTAAAAAGCTTTAATTACCTATTTAATTCAAATCATTTCTTAATTTAAATAAATAATCCATTTTAATTAACTTAATAATCCAAATCATTAAATCCTTATTTGTTTAAAGATGAAAATGTTTTCTTATTAATGATCACATTATCCTTAACAAAGCATTAAAAACAAATTACTTTAAATTTACTTCCAAATATCATTTTAAATTTAATAATTTAAATGAATCCAAATTATCTTTAACAAAGTTTTAAAACACATTTCTAAACCTTTCATTCCACAAGCTAAAGATATATTCCTTTAAATAAAGAAGTTTTAAAGGATTTAAAACCAAAATTCATATTTAAATTCAAATCAGTTTGAGTTATACTTTAAACATTTCAATTTGTTTAACATTTTAAGCATTTAAATTTTTTCCTATATTTCAAAACTGAAATACTTATTTAAAATTTAGTATAAGATTAATCTTCATATTTTTAAAATTTTACTTACCCTTTTTAAAAACTTCATTTTTAAATTCAAACTACTAAACACTTTTTAAAGTAGTTAACAATTCAAGTTTTAAAAAGCTTTATTTATTTTCTTTTAAAAACTGAGGTTTAATCTTAACTTAAGTTCCATATTTTTAACTTGGATATACACTTGGTTTATACCTTTGCTTTCTATTTTAAAATTTCAGTTTAAACAAAATTTAAAACAACATTACAGGTTTACAGTTTAAAAACCTGTTTCTGTAATTTAACCCGAGTCAACCTAACTTCTGCTTCGAGACAAACCAACCCTAACTTCGAGCAACCCATCAAATTTCTTCGAGTCAATCATCATTACTCGAATACAGGACAACACCAAGCTACCTCATCACGACACAGCGCTCCGTGCACATGCACCAGCATGGCCGTTAACTCCGACCATCAACGTTGATGCACCCAAGTCGGCTATCACCTTCCTAGCCAAATCCAAACACCAGATCAATTATATCATCATGAAATCGAGTTTGAGCATTTAAATCAAACCTGGAAACATCAAAAACAACACCAAACTCCAAACCTGTCAACTCTTCCTCTATGGCGCTCCGACCACCAGAGATCCTCCACCACCGGCCACAGCCTCGCCTACGCTTCAGCAATCATTACCCAAAAGCATATGACACTCGATCATTCCTAAAGGTTGTACTGACCCAAACAAATTACCTAGTTTAAACTAGGGCTACATACAATAAACCCTCACCACTGCTTCCATGGTGATTTGCATCACCATCACGTATTTTTCCCGGCTTGAATGATTACTCCTCTTCCTTCAAGATGAATCCCGACTCTCCAATTTGCAGAGATCACCTAAAAATCCCCCCAATTCCATTTTCTGTTCAACACAGAACTGCACCCTACTCCTCAGTCTATAAATTATGATTTTTGTATTGAAATTCATGTTTTGCTTTGTGTTTTCATTCTATAATACTGAATTCATAATTTACCAAGTTTTGAGTTTTCACTTTGTATAACAATCACTGTTGTTTTTTTTTCCAGAGACACTCAGATGAGATTTAGCTTAAATAAGTTTTTAGAACATTAATCCATGATAAATCACACAACTTTTGTCTATAAACCAAGTCCTATTAACAATTGGTTGAAGAGAAAATGAATTTAGATCTAAAACAGGAAACTAAAATTTAAAACAGAGGATATTCATATGGGAATAAAACATGCATACTGCAGATTTCATTTTCATATATACATACTATAGATTTAACCATAGAAATAACAACAACCATATTCATTCTTAAGTTTGAAAATATTGATGTTACTCACCTGTTATATTGGAAGACAGAGCCATGATTTTGAAAAACTTTGTGCTTTTAAAAACTGGGAAGCTTCAATCTTGAATTGCCTATGAAAACTGAGTTGCTGCTTCTTAAATTTTGAAACTTTAAATCCTGTTTGTTGTTGTTTCCCGATTACATTTGCATGCAGGCTTTCTTGCTTGAAGAAAAATACTAAAGCTTTGATGATTCCAGATTTAAGTGAAATGCAGGCTTTTAGAGTTTGCAGAATGATTTTTCAGGTGATGTTTTGAAGATGTGCAGGTTTTGATAAAATGCTGGTTTAAAACTGTTCGTAGATGGTTTTGGGTTTTAAAGGGAAATTTACAGGTTTTTGAAGAAGATTTACAGGGTTTTGTTGAAGAGGCTTTCAGATTTTTGTTTTCAAAGGAAGTGTGTTTTTCTTTGCATTTTTGATTTAGAAAAGAAATAAAAAGGAAAGAGGATTTGTATATGTAATAACTGAAATAAAAATAAAAAGAAAAAGCTAATTTTAAAATGCCACATGTCTTTAATTCTAACATTTGTCAAGTTGTAGTGTTTATTGATTAGCACATGTCTTTTTATTTGTAAAATGCTTACATTTGTCATCAAATGTTAATTAGTTAAAATTATTTAAATTAGTTATTTAGTTAGATGTTAATATAAGATAAATATAAATCCATGTTTAATTAATTAGTTAATATCTACTTATTTATGTGTAGATAATTTTAAAATGAATAAATCCAATTTTATTTATAAAATAAAGTTTATACAGATATTCAAACTCAAAACAAATTAAAAATACTTATACTTTAAATTTTCAAGCTTTGAATTCAAATTCAAATCAAGTTATATATATATATATACACATATATAACTTCACAATTAATTTTGAAAAACAATTATTTTTATAAAAATCTATTTGTTAAAAACAATGTATTATTATATTTAAAAATAACAAAATTGATAACTATAAATAATTTATAAAAGAAATTGTTTCTCTTATTAATAAATTATTTATTTTATCCAATTATATCCAAATAAACCTTATTGTTAATTTTATTTAAATTTAAATTTGAGTTAAAACATATTTTAAATCATTTCAATATTTACCTTATATATTTAAAATCATTTAGTTATTTATTATACTTCTAAAAACTTAATATCAAATAAATTAATTTAAACAAATTAAATTTTTATCTTATTAATTTAAAACCATATTTATTTATTAAATAACCTTTTAAAAGTTTAACTTTTAAATAAAATCAAAATTCCCAATTTTTACTAAAGATATATATATATATATATATATATATATATATATATATATATATATATATATATAGAAAACAAGATTTATTTATTAAATTTAAAACAAGACTTATCTATTTACAATATATACATACCCTATATATTATAAATAGAAATAATTTATTAGCATTTAAAAGATAAAATCTATCAATTAAATATTTATTTTATTGGATTATTAAATTAATTCAAATCTTATTAAAAAATTTATCAAATCAATTTAATTTTTATTTCAGATTATTAAATTGATATTGCTTCAAAATTCTGGGTCATTGCACGATTGACGCAGTGAAGGTCGCCCGTGATTTATATAGGCTTATCCATCTTCTATTTGGTAATTTAATTATCTCATCTTCGAAGTTATTATTTTAATAAGGATGATCACATTTTATACATAAAAGTGAAATGATTTCGATAAGGATTATATACCATTTAAATTGAGAATTTGAAGTTCCGAAAGGATTTGAAATTTTGAAATTTTATACGAAATGATTTCATATAAAATGATTTATAACCGAAGGTTTTGAATGTGAATTTGAGTGACTGAACTCCGGCATTTTTAAATTGGTTTAAGGTTTTGAAAATATATAATAATAAAATTTGAAAGTATTTTTCCGATTAAGAAATGTTTCAAATGATTTCAATTTGTTCAACTGATTTCGAAGAAATTTCAAAAGAAGTTTTCAAGAAAATAAAAGTCCAAAACTCACTTATGTCGCTGGAAAATAATTTCGGTAATGAGTGCACGCATCAGCGACATTGATTTTCGAGTTTCAGAGTGGGGGAGAAGCCACTCTAGTAGCTTTGCTATGCGAGTGATGTTGTGAAACAAATTTTGATTTCAAATTCTGAAGTATGATTTGATTTTCGAAAGATATATGTATATATATTTGAAACGATTTGAAGTGAGCCCGGTGTTCAGTCCTCGAGTTTCGAATTTGATTTAGTATAGCTCTATTTATAAAAATTGATTTACTGATTTATTGCTGATTTCCAACTCTTGGATTTGAAATTTGATTTCATCGACTATTTTGAAGGTTCGAACACTTCCAAATCGAGGTTTAATTTTCAAAGCTAAGAAATTTCGAAGAGTATAAAATAATTGATAAATTATATGAAGTTTAGTTTTGTATGTTAAAGCATAAAGAGTATGACTTAAATAAATTTGAAACTTTTGTTAAGTAAATAATTTGCAAAAGGAAAACTGGATCTTTCAAATAGAAATGAATAGTTTAAAGGTTTAAAAGGGATGTAATCATTTTGGGTATAATTGATTTTGAGAAAATATTTGGTTTCGAAAATAGATTGGAATTTAAAAACCAGTATTTATATGATGATTTTTTGAAATAAATTTGTTTGACAGAAATTATGTTGATTTGGAAATTTGGATTATTTTCTATACCTATTATTTTTGGAAACTTTGAAACTGAAGATATTTAATTTGCAAGAAATGATTTGGTGAAATCATATATGATTTTGAAACTGAATTGATATTGAAATAAATTGAAATTGAGAACCTTATTTTCCTAAATACTTGATTTGGGAGTGGTCGAACTTATATAAAATGGATTTGTATAAGTGTGAAGTTGATTTGAAAACTATTGATTTGAAAGTTACTCAATTTGAAAAGAGAAATCTTACATAATCGAAGTCTATATAAGTGTGATTTGACGTACTATTGATTTAGAAAGTATTCGATTTGCAAGTGGAATCTTATAGATAATGGACTTTATATAAGTATGATATTTGAAAGTGATTTGAAAAAGATACTATATAATACATATTTTCGAAGTAAAGATATGGAAAGTGCCTTCTGCTTGATATCGTCTTTGTGGCCATATTATGGATTATTTTTATCGATATTATTCTCTCTGATTTTTGGTTTTCCGGATGTGATACTCGAGTGTCCTACCATGGTGTAACCCATGATTTTTTGAGTGCAACTGCATAGCGTAATTCGCAGGGGCTGCGAGAGCCTACAAGTACGGATGTTTCCTGAGGGATCTAGGCGTAACCATTATGTATCTACGATCTATTGGGTCGCTTGGTAGTGTAATTAGCAGGGGCTGCGAGAGCTTACGGGTATGGATGTTTCCTAGGGGATCCAGGCGTAACCATTGTGTATTTGAGGTACTACCAGTCTTCATGGCGTAATCGCAGGGCTGCGGTAGTCAGCCTACAAGTACGGATGTTTCCTGGGGGATCCACGCATAACCATTGTGTATCCGCGATCCATGATCGACATGTTTTGGTTTGGTTGTTTTGTTTAGATTATACTTTCCATATCTGTTTTTAAAAGTTTTTCAAGTATTTTCACTGGGTGTTGAAACAAGTCTAATAAGTACCTGGCGAATCTAGATTTGCGCCTTATCAACGCACTGCTAGAGTCTACGGGAACGAGGATAAACTTGTTAAGACATCGAATTAATAAAGTATTATATAAAGTATATTTTGATCATTTATTTTACCCTTCCAAATAATTGAAATTTATCAGGCTTTAGAATAATGGTTCATCCTTGTCTTTCAACCTATTTATCCTTCTAGCCATTCCTACTTTCTACCTTGTTAAACTTACCTGTAACAACAGTTATCAGTAATAATTTTAATCTTTTTGACATCTTGTCTTAATCTTATTCCATTTTATCTTTTCTGTGTTTTCCGTACCTCGTTCCTTTTCGAGGATGAAAAGTTTTGAGTGGGGGAGAGTGTAACAACCCTGTATTTTGTGATCATTTAAATTTTATATTTTAATTATTTTAATTGAAATTCCTGATTTAAAAACTTTATTTTATTTATTAAAATGGATAAATTTTGTTATTTTGAATATAAATTTTGATTTTTATGTGAATTATAATTCCAAAGCTGAATAAATGGAATATTTCCAAAAAGGTGGATTTTTGATCAAAATTGTAACAACCTGCATATTTAACGATTTTATATTTAAATGTTCTATTTAAATATAGCGTCGTTAGTCAGATGTTTGGTACGAAATGTTACTTTTTGCAAAAGGCCGAATTGGGACTCGATACCACCTCCATTGGTTCCAAAATGGCGTTTGCGATCTTTTTAAGTATAATCTTTGATATGTTTGGAGTAAGTTGAATTTTTGCAACCTTTTATATTTGGGTTTTGGGTTTGGGTTCAGCCCATTTGTTAGTTTATTAACCTAACTGAGTCCCTCTCCTCTCCATTCACCGTCATTTCATTTCTTTAACTTAAGCAAAACTGAAAATGGTGGAAGGGAAGAGGAAATAGAAATTGCAAACCCTAGTTTAACTTGCAAACTTGATTTCTTGCTCCAAAATCAAAGAGAAGCTATTGGTAAGCTTCCTCTTCATCTTCTCTATCTCATTCTCTCTTCAATCTCAGAAATTCCTAAACCTAAACTTAGGAAAATACTTGTTTTATTCTTAAATTGAAGCTAGTTGAGTAGAAGTGGAGATTTGTTGGTCTTCTCCTTGCAAATTGAGCTTCTTCTTCTTCTTCTTCTTCTTCTTTGTTTTTGGTTAAAGGTGAGTTTTGAACTCACATCTACTTCTCTTGATTTCATTGATGTTGGGTATGAATTCCTAACACTTGTTCATATGCATTTGCTTTTGGTTTGGATTGAATTGGAGAATATCCAATTTTTTAGCGTTTGGGTTCAATTCTTTAAAGATCCTATCTTTGATGTTTGAACATGTTTTTGATGGCGAATCGAAGAGCTAATGGAGCTGGGGTATCAATTGGCTAAGGTTCCTTAGGTCCATTGCTCGAACGGTCGCGTTTTGGAAGAGTTTGCATTAAGAGGAGAAAGTACAGGAACTGCAGAAATTTGCAGTTCGACCGACCGAGCCCTGTAGCCGGTCGACCGACCTGTTATCCCAAGCTTTTTTTTATTTTCTGCATCTGGCCAGCCGACCGATCCCTGTAGCCGGTCGACCGACCTGCTCCTATTTTGCTGTTTTGCCTATTTATGCTCATTTTGATTGGTTTTTCAAATTTTATCGATTCAAGTTGGTTTTTGGTGGTTGTCATTGCATCTTTTTGCTTTGATAACTTATTTTAACTTCGTTCACGGGTTTTCATAAATAATCCCTTTAAATCGCATTAAAAGCTCGTTTCTCCGATTTATAAATTCTATTTAAAACGCACATACACAATTTCGCACTTCGAGTGGAGTGGAAGGGAGATTAAATGGTTAGGTAAAACACGGACCATGAATCCATGTGTCTGTCTTGCCGATTAATCCCCGACCTATTCGATTGATCGTTTTGGCCTTTTGTCTGGTTTATCGATGAAACGAGGTGAACTTTGTACTGCTTTGAGTGTGAATTTAACTAACAGATAGTAAACCGGTTAGTGCGAACGAGTGGTTATGGGACTCACGTTACCACTCTTCGGATTCCTTTTTGAGAGTTATGACACATTCCGCCAGCTAGTGGTGTCCAGTACTGGGTCTCCGACCTTCACCACTACGGTTTCTTGCCTTCGGGTATGTTGCCTTCGGGTATGTTGCCTTCGGGTTTGTGCCTTCGGGTTTGTTGCCCTTTAGTATTGCTTCCGATGTTGGTCGTTATGAGCCGCATGGGTGATATTGGGTTGCCCTTTAGTATCGCTTCCGACGTTGGTCGTTATGAGCCGCATGGGTGATATTGGGTTTGGAGTCTTCGGGCTCATGGATCCTTGTTTATACAGTACTGAGTTCGAGCAAATTTTCTGATGTTTCATTCTATATTCCCTAGGTATCGCCCTTCGGTGTTGGTCTTTTTGAGCCGCATGATGCGTAGCGATTACCTTGTGGAACTTGTATACCTTATTGGTATTTGTTATTTGCCTTTTTGGATTGATTTGGGATATTTGTATCCTTTGTTTCTCTGTGATGCCGATGATATGAGGCTTGTTATGTCATATGATTCATCTTTTGTTAGATGATTGTGTTATCTCCTTTAGAGATATTTGTTATACCCTGTAACCTTGCAGGTTTATTGTTGTTCAGTTTATCTAACTGATTTGTTTAGCTAGACTGACCCGTGTATCTTATACTCGGGTCAGACCGAGATGTTTCAGGTTAGGTGCTTTTGGACTTAGCCTATTTTGCTTCCGCATGGACTGTTCAGCTTGTTCCTTTTGTTAAAGCTTTTTGTGTAGTCCTTTTTGTTGTAACTCTGATGTGTATTCTTTTGATTCGTCTGTATATTGTGGTTTTCTATACCACTTGACGTGTATTAGTTTGTATACTCTGGTGTGTATCTGTATATGTGTATATGATGATCGACTGTTCTGTGATGTATATTACATTTGAGTTGTTATATTCTGTTCTGATAGACCCTTCAACCACCTATGGTTTTGTTTTAAGTATTCATTAGATATGTCGATCTGTTTGGTGTGATTATTGTCGATGTATTCAATAGATAGTTAGAGCAAGGCTATAGATGGTCGCTCCTAACCAGCCTTATTCTCCATGTTAGTTGACGGCATTACCCTGTAGTGTCCTTGGCTAGCGTGGGTATAGAGGTGGGGCGTCATAGCATGGTATCAGAGCTGAGTTCAGGACAAAATATGATAAACATAGAATAGATGCACATATTACGGTACATCAAAGTGTATAAGTGATACAAATCATTGAATCATCGTGTCTTTCTATTCCTTCTGTTATCAAAGGTTAGTTATAATTTTGGGAATACGTCTAGGAATGCATATTATTCCTAGTTTTCTGTAATGAATTATCTACCTTGTGAATAATCTTGTTCTTATCTTACTTTCAACGTATGGCTGGAAGAGGCAAGGGATGACGTTCGGATGTTGGGCAATCCAGTGGCTCACATTCGGATGGCGTTTATATGTCTGCCGATCAGTTTTTGGAGTTGTTTAGGAGCACTCAGCCTCCTATTCCTCCTCGAGTGTCTCCACCTTGCAAGTCTGCCTTTGCACGCCAGTGCAGTGATTTTTCTCATCTTGGGGGAAAGCCGTTTAAAGGCTCCGAGTCCGTTCTTGAAGTCCAAGCTTGGTTTTGCACGTGCGAGCGTATCTTCTCTCGTATGGATCTTGCTGACCATGATAGAGTTCCTGTAACTTCTAGCTTATTACAAGAACGTGCACTTGATTGGTATGAGCTTCTTGTAGCCGAGTTTGATGAGTCTACTCTTTCTTGGACTCAGTTTCGGGAGCGATTTGAACTCAAGTTCGTTCCTGAATCCGAAAAAGTTTTATTGACCCGTAGCTTCCTTGAGTTGAAGCAAGGGAAATCTTCTGTTTCTGAGTATGTTGCATCATTCGAGGCTTTATCTAAGTATGGTCTTGAATTCGTTAGCACTTCTTATAAGAAGAATTTGAAGTTTGTTTCTGGTCTTAAGAAATATCTTAAGAAGTCTTTGTTGCTCCAGCTTAAGCTTTCTTTTAAGGAGTTAGTTGATTCGGCACTTCATCTCGAGACCGTTGAGAAGGAGTGTGATAGTGATGTTGAGGTTTCCAAGAACCCCAACAAGAGGCCGATTCCATTTCAGAAGTCCAGGCCTTTTTCTTCTAAGAAGAAGAAGACTGGAGGTTCTAGCTCTCTGCCTCAGTCTTCCGTAATACCTTTCATTCGGAAGTGTTTCAATTATGGTTCTTCTGATCATATGATTCGAGCTTGTTCTAAGCCTCTCTTCTGCCGCTATTGCAAGAAGGAAGGTCATCATGTTTCATCTTGCCCTACTGTTCCGGCTGGTGCCAAGTCTAGCAAGCTTTATGCTGCTAAGGCTTCTGAAGGTCCTTCTCAGCCCAAAGGTACATCTCCATCTATTTTGGAAGGTTCTATTTTATTTCATGATCATAGTATTCGAGTTCTTTTCGATACGGGAGCTTCACATTCTTTCGTATCGAAAAAGCTCGTAGATGATTTATCCTTGGATGTTTCTTGTTTGGTTACTTCTTTGAGGATTGCGAACCCTATTGGGGATCCGCGACCCTTAGTATGCTTTGTGATGATTTTAAGATTGTTTTATGTGGCTTTTCTTTTCGTGTGAATCTGCACGTTATTTCTTGTCTGGGATTTGATTTGATTTTGGGAATGGACTGGCTAGTGAGATATGATGCCAGGATTATTTGTTCGGAGAGAATTTTGTATCTTCGACATCCGGATTCTCCTACTCAGCTATCTCTTATTCTTTGGGATGTGGATAATTCCGAAATGGCTTTCTATTCTCTTGATTCGTGAAATGGTGATGATATATCTCGTATTCCTATTGCTTGTGACTTTTCTGATGTTTTTGAGCCTATCTCGGGTTTGCCACCTAAGCGGGCAATTGAGTAGCGCATTGATCTCATTCCAGGCGCGCAGCCAGTTAGTCGTCCTCCCACGAGGATGTCTACAAAAAAAATGAGAAACTCAAGAAGCAGCTTTTAGAGCTTGAGTCCAAGCAGTTGATTCAGTCCAGTTTTTCTCCATGGGGATCCGCGGTCGTCTTTGTGAAGAAGTCTGATGAACTCTTAGGCTTTGCATTGAATATCGCAAGCTTAACGAATTGACCATTAGGAATAGGTATCCATTGCCTAGGATCGATGATATGTTCGATCTATTGAGTGGTGCTAAGGTCTTTTCTCAGCTTGACCTTGCCACAGGTTTTCATCAGTTACGAGTCGCGGAGGATAGCATTCCTCTTACCGCTTTCCGCACTCGGTATGGTTCTTTTGAGTGGCTCGTTATGCTGTTCGGGTTGACGAACGCTCCTGCTTTCTTTGTCGATCTCATGAATCGGGTATTTCGGGAATATCTCGATAACTTCGTCCTTGTCTTCATCGATGATATCCTTATTTATTCTAAGTCTGATGCTGAGCATGCTAATCACTTGCGAATTGTCTTGAGTACTCTCCGTCATCATCAGCTTAGAGCCAAATTCTCCAAATGCCATTTTTGGAAGAATAAGGTTAAGTTCTTAGGCCATGTTGTATCTTCCGATGGCATCTCTGTCGATCCTCAAAGATCGAAGCCATAGAATTGGAAGAGGCCTGAGAATGTGCATGAGATTCGTAGTTTCCTTGGATTGACGAGTTATTACCGTCGGTTCATTAAGGATTTTTCCCGAGTTGTGCTTCCTCTCACCAGCCTTACTCGGAAAGGCATTCGTTTTATTTGGTCCGACAAGTGTGAAGCTTCCTTTCAGACATTAAAGGAACTTCTCACTAATGCTCCTATTCTTGTGGTTCCCGAGGGGAATCATGATCTTGTTGCCTACAGTGATGCTTGTGGTAGTGGTCTCGGTGCTGTTCTTATGCAGAAGGATCGGGTAGTTGCTTATGCTTCCAGGCAACTGCGTCCGAATGAAGTTCGCTATGCCACTCATGGTCTTGAGTTAGCCGCCATTGTCTTCTCTTTGAATATTTGGCGACACTATTTATTGGGCGAGCGCTTCATTTTCTATACCGATCATAAATCCTTGAAGTATTTGTTCACTCAGAAGGAACTCAATATGAGACAACAGCGTTGGCTCGAGTTTCTTGCCTCCTATGACTTTGATATCCAGTATACCCCTGGAAAGGGTAATCGTGTTACTGATGCGCTTAGTCGCAAACATTCGGCTGTTATTTCTATGATGCCTGCCGAATGGGATATTCTTGAGACTCTATCTTTTTGTGAAATTCGAGATCGAGGTTCATCTTCTGATTCTCCTATTCTATTATTTAGTTTGGGAGCTCGGCCTATTTTGTTGGATCGTATTGCCGATGCCCAACGGTGTGATCCTGATTTGTTGCATCTTATTCATCTTTGTGAGTCTGGATCCTGTGATGAGGCGTTGCGAGATTTCAGCATTGATTCTCATGGGCGTCTTCGCAAGAAGAACCATCTTTTTGTGCCTTCTGATTTTGCACTTAGGCATGACATTCTTGATGAATGTCACCATTCTAAGAATACCATTCATCCTGGTAGAGTAAGATGTATGCCGATATGCGTCGTCTTTATTATTGGGAAGGCATGAAGCGCGATGTGGCGAGTTATGTGAGTAATTGCATAACTTGTCAGCGTGTTAATGCCGAATATCAGCGTCCTTCTGGCCTTCTTCAACCTCTAGAGATTCCATTGTGGAAATGGGATCAGATTTCTATGGATTTCATTGATGGCCTACCTCGTTCGAGATCGGGCCATTCTAGCATTTGGGTTATTGTTGATCGCCTCACCAAGTCTGCTCATTTTGTTCCTATTAAGTCTAATAGGACTGCTTCTCATTTGGCTAAGTTGTATGTCAAGGAAATCGTGAGACTTCACGGTGTTCCTAGTTCTATTGTGAGTGATCGTGATCCTTTATTCACGAGTCATTTTTGACAGAGTCTTCAGCAAGCTTTGGGAACAAAGCTTAATTTTGGTACAGCTTATCATCCGCAGTTTGACGGACAGACTGAACCGGTGAATCGTATCTTGGAAGATCTTCTCCGTATTTGTATTTTTAATTTCGGTGGTAGTTAGGAGGATCATCTACCTCTTGTAGAGTTCTCCTACAATAATAGTTTTCAATCTAGTATCAGTATGGCTCCTTCCGAAGCCTTATACGGAAGGCCCTGTCGATCACCTTCTTGTTGGTTGGAATCTGGAGAGAAGCTTATTCTTGGTCCAGATTTTGTTCGTAATTCTTCTGAGAAGATTGATCTCATCTGGTTGAGAATGAAAGAGGCACAGAGTCGCCAGAAATCCTACGCTGACAACCATAGGAAGCCTATCGAGTTCTCGATTGGTGATCTTGTTTATTCATGTTTCTCCTTTGAAAGGGGTTATGTGTCTCAGTACGAATGGGAAATTGGCTCCTCGCTTTATAGGACCATTTTCTATTACTGAACGTATTGGCCCTGTGGCTTATAGACTTTCCTTCCAATTTGGCATTCATGACGTGTTTCACGTCTCTCAACTTCGAAAGTGTCTTCGCGAGTCGGATTCTGTTATCGCTTCTCCTGATTTGCTAGAGCTTGAGGTCTCACCGGGCTTATCTATTGTACAACAACCTATTCGCGTACTCGACACGGAGGTGCGACACCTTCGAAACAAGGACGTGCCGCTCGTTAAAGTTCAATGATCCGCGAGTCCCAATGACTGTACTTGGGAAACCAGAGAGTATATTGAGCGATCTTATCCGGGTTTTCTATCTTCGCTTGGCAACGGTGAGAATATCTTTTCGTCTCAAGCTTATTTCCTTTTCTTTTAAATGTTGTATGTATGTAGTTGTTACAAATATCGTCTCTAAGAATTGCGGGGACACAATTTTGTAAGGAGGGAAGATCTGTAACAACTCGCATATTTAACGATTTTATATTTAAATGTTTTATTTAAATATAGCATCGTTAGTCGGATGTTTGGTCCGAAATGTTACTTTTTGCAAACGGCCGAATTGGGACTCGATACCACCTCCATTGGTTCCAAAATGGCGTTTGTGATCTTTTTAAGTATAAGCTTTGATATGTTTAGAGTAAGTTGAATTTTTGCAACTTTTTCTATTTGGGTTTTGGGTTTGGGTTCAGCCCATTTGTTAGTTTATTAACCTAACTCAGTCCCTCTCCTCTCCATTCACCCTCATTTCATTTCTTTAACTTAAGCAAAACTGAAAATGGTGGAAGGAAAGAGGAAATGCAAACCCTAGTTGAACTTGTAAACTTGATTTCTTGCTCCAAAGTCAAAGAGAAGCTATTGGTAAGCTTCCTCTTCATCTTCTCTATCTCCTTCTCTCTTCAATCTCATAAATTCCTAAATCTAAACTTAGGAAAATACTTGTTTTATTCTTAGATTGAAGCTAGTTGAGTAGAAGTGGAGATTTGTTGGTCTTCTCCTTGCAAATTGAGCTTCTTCTTCTTCTTTTTTGGTTAAAGGTGAGTTTTGAACTCGCATCTACTTCTCTTGATTTCATTGATGTTGGTTATGAATTCCTAACACTTGTTCATATGCATTTGCTTTTGGTTTGGATTGAATTGGAGAATATCCAAATTTTTAGCGTTTGGGTTCAATTCTTTAAAGATCCTAACTTTGATGTTTGAACATGTTTTTGATGGCGAATCGAAGAGCTAATGGAGCTGGGGTATCAATTGGCTAAGGCTCCTTAGGTCCATTGCTCGAACGGTCGCGTTTTGGAAGAGTTTGCATTTAGAGGAGAAAGGGCAGGAACTGCAGAAATTTGCAGTTCGGCCGACCGAGCCCTGTAGCCGGTCGACCGACCTGTTATCCCGAGCTTTTTTTTTATTTTCTGCATCTGGCCAGCCGACCGAGCCCTGTAGCCGGTCGACTAATCTGCTCCTATTTTGCTGTTTTGCCTATTTATGCTCATTTTGATTGGTTTTTCAAATTTTATTGATTCAAGTTGGTTTTTGGTGGTTGTCATTGCATCTTCTGGATTTGATAACTTATTTTAACTTCATTCACGGGTTTTCATAAATAATCCCTCTAAATCGCATTAAAAGCTCATTTCTCCGATTTATAAATTCTATTTAAAACGCACATACACAATTTCGCACTTCGAGCGGAGTGGAAGGGAGATTATATGGTTAGGTAAAACACAGACCATGAATCCATGCGTTTGTCTTGCCGATTAATCCCCGACCTATTCGATTGATCGTTTTGGCCTTTTGGTCTGGTTTACCGATGAAACGAGGCGAACTTTGTACTGCTTTGAGTGTAAAATTAACTAACGGATAGTAAACCGGTTAGTGCGAACGAGTGGTTATGGGACTCACGTTACCACTTTTCAGATTCCTTTTTGAGAGTTATGACACATTCCGCCAGCTAGTGGTGTCTAGTACTGGGTCTCCGACCTTCACCACTACGGTTTGTTGCTTTGGGTATGTTACCTTCGGGTATGTTGCCTTTGGGTTTGTGCCTTCGGGTTTGTGCCTTCGGGTTTGTTGCCCTTTAGTGTTGCTTCCGATGTTGGTCGTTATGAGCCGCATGGGTGATATTGGGTTGCCCTTTAGTATCGCTTCCGATGTTGGTCGTTATGAGCCGCATGGGTGATATTGGGTTTGGAGTCTTCGGGCTCATGGATCCTTGTTTATACAGTACTGAGTTCAAGCAAATTTTCTGATGTTTCATTCTATATTCCCTAGGTATCGCCCTTCGGTGTTGGTCTTTTTGAGCCGCATGATGCGTAGCGATTACCTTGTGGCACTTGTATACCTTGTTGGTATTTGTTATTTGCCTTTTTGGATTGATTTGGGATATTTGTATCCTTTGTTTCTCTGTGATGCCGACGATATGAGGCTTGTTATGTCGTATGATTCATCTTTTGTTAGATGATTGTGTTATCTCTTTTAGAGATATTTGTTATACCCTGTAACCTTGCAGGTTTATTGTTGTTCAGTTTATCTAACTGATTTGTTTAGCTAGACTGACCCGTGTATCTTATACTCGGGTCAGACCGAGATGTTTCAGGTTAGGTGCTTTTGGACTTAGCCTATTTTGCTTCCGCATGGACTATTCAGCTTGTTCCATTTTGTAAAAGCTTTTTGTGTAGTCCTTTTTGTTGTAACTCTGATGTGTATTCTTTTGATTCGTCTGTATATTATGGTTTGCTATACCACTTGACGTGTATTAGTTTGTATACTCTGGTGTGTATCTGTATATGTGTATATGATGATTGACTGTTCTGTGATGTATATTACATTTGAGTTGTTATATTCTGTTCTGATAGATCCTTCAACCACCTATGGTTTTGTTTTAAGTATTCATTGGATATGTCGATCTATTTCGTGTGATTATTGTCGATGTATTCAATAGATAGTTAGAGCAAGGCTATAGATAGTCGCTCCTAACCAGCCTTATTCTCCGTGTTAGTTGACGACATTACCCTGTAGTGTCCTTGGCTAGCGTGGGTATAGAGGTGGGGCATCACAAAAATGGTAAAACTTTGACTTTTAAATTTAAAATTTATATATTTGAATTTTTGAAATTTTATCCTTTATTATGAAAATAGATTTAATTTCAAGAATATTGCTTTTCGTTTCGTTGAAATCGGATTAATAGTGTGAAAGTTATGCTTTTTACAATGTTGTGTGTAAATTGTTTTATTTAACAAATTTGTTTATTTTAAATTTATACAAATAATATCTTTGTTTGTAAAATCATGTCCTAATTTGTGTAACATGATACGATTTGCATATATTTTATTTTTAAATCATTTTTGAAGTGTAGTTAAAATTTTCAAATGTTGATTGTATATTGTTTTCAATCTTTAATTCTAGTTTCCATTAAATAAAGTATTTTCTTTATTTATTTCCTACTTTTCCTAAAACTATTTATTTATTCTTCATAATATCTATCTCTACCTTATTTCTCTTATTTATACATTCATTTAGTAATTAAATGGATAAGTATTTAGATCCCTATTTATTTCTTGGAAAGAAATTCCAAATATTTATATACGTTATTGTTTTAAAAGGCATACATTTAAATGTTTATTTTAATTAATATAAGTAATATTTTTGGTTGATATATCATGTTATAATTAAGTATATATATATATATGCAACATTACATGTTATGTATATATTTACAATATTTGTCCATTTTTGTTTCATTTAATTTGGATATATACTTTGTAAATTAAGTAACATACAAAGATGTAGATAGCAATTAATTTATACGTTTCTATAACCGTTTTCTTATTTATTTCTATAGTGTTTATATAAACAGTATGTATTTATTGAATTTTTTCTTTGGCATATATTTTTTAAATATATGGGAATCAAATCAAATTAATATACGTTACCAATTTTTAATTAAAGGCATGCGTACATTTTGATTTATTAACTCTTTTATCTTTCCATCCATTAATTTCATACCATAACTCCTACATATTTTTTGTCATTTATTCCTTAATCCCTAACCGCCTATATCACTATATTCACGTGAAAAATCTCTTTCCATCTTCATTTTTGCAACGCAAGTTCAGATCTGAGAAAAAAAAGTGCCAATGTCTTCTTCTTTTTCTACTTTTCTCTTCACTTTTCTTATTGATTTTTCAATGTTTTGGCCATGCTCTTCTCTTGCCATGCACGGCCATAGCCACCACCACCTCCTCCTCTTCAAAATCCACACCTATCACCTCTCCTCCTCTGACCAGTCATGGCCGTGCACTCCTTATGACAAAACTCCACCCAAAAAATATATATATTTCGTGATGCTTTGAAAAGAACTCCACAATTGTAAACTTTGATTTTGAAAATCTTTTGTGAAGTAATTTTAAAAAGGAAATCCACTACAATAAATTTATTTTGGAACGTAATGTTTGAAAAATACCTAAATTTTTTTAAGATATGGCTTTGAAGGTATGTATATACGTATTTTGAAATTTATATGTGTTTATATAAATATTTTGATTTCTCCTAAGAGGAAATTATGGGGACGCAATTTTCTTAAGTGGGGAGTCTGTAGTGTGACGACCCGGGTTTTCTAACATCTGTAATTTGGTAAATAATTTATTCTAATTATTGAGATATTGATTTTATTAGTCGAATAAATAAATTTTCTCATATTTAAAATATCTGAATATATATATTAATTGAAAAATTATAATAAATATAAAATTTCTGAATATGGAGATATCATAGTCATATATCTACACTCGACCATTTAAAATTAAGATACATAACCAAAATATATATATACGAGCATGTGGTGTTTGATATATATATATATATATAAGTATATAAATGGATATATATATATATATATATATGTATGTATGTATGTATATGTATAGAGGGCAATATGAAGTAAAATATAGGAATTGTGTATAAAGGTAAATAAATGGATATGAGAGATTGTACAAGTACATAAATGTACATTCAAAAGATGAATGTATGTAAGAAAACAAAAGAGGGGACATAGCAATTAATGCAAGCACACAAAAACATATAATCAAGTCAAGCTTGAGTAAAAAGGAAAAGATCAAATTCACCTTATAAAATCAAAACAAATATTATACAAATCTAGTCAAGCCATAAAAGGGTCATATCTCTGAAATAATTCAAATCACTTGAAACATGGAAATCAAATCTAGTCTATCAAATAAAAAAAAAGTGGAAAGGAAGCTTGTTGTGCACAAAAAGGAGGCTGCAGCCTACTATCTTTATAAACATCACTATCCTTTGTTTTACACTTTACTGTATTCGAACTAAGTAGAATTGTCTACCATCTCAAAAAGCTCAACTGAAAATAAACGAAAACTCAACAATTCCAGTAAAGATTCAATTCAGTTTCAAATCAGGATCCAGTAGCAGATCAAAATTCAAACAAATACCCAAGCTTTTAAATCATCCCTGGTTTCTCTGTTCATCAACAGAGGTGAGTAAACTGCATCTTATTGAGTAGAATCTGTTTTATATTTGGAAGCTTGTGATAAATTTTGAAACGATGTTGTGAATTGGTGTAGTTGTCTAGAATTTAAGGGTTAAACTGAATTGGGCATGACGGCAAATTAGTTTGGCTGGTTTGATTTGGAGGCGTGATACTTGACGTGGAGGAGGAGTAGGGCTTGGAGAACGCGAGAAAAATGTCTTAGGAATTTCTTAATGATCGTGAGGGTAGGACGATTGGGAAATAGGGTTTAGGCGTTGCTTTGCGTGACTCCATTAGTGGTCGAGCTGTGTCGAAGAGAAGAAAGGAGGAGGGTGCGCATGTAGAGGAATCGTATGAGGAGGCTAGGGCAAAGGCAGTGTTGAGGTCTGGTGATGGATGGTGGATCGAGGTGTTGTAGCGAGGTAGTTTTGTACTGCTGTTTCTTCAATCAGAGAGGGATGAGAAGTTTGATATTGGACCAGAGTTTCGATCGTGGATTCCGGTTGAGATACGCGGTGAGAAGGTCATGGGTGATGGAAGAAGATGGTCGACGGCATAAGGTAGTGGACGTCGATGATGTTCATGTGCACAGTGTGCACAGATTTGTGCACGGAAATCATTTAGGAGAAGGAAGAATTTCGAGCAAGGGAAGAAGTGTTAACGCGGGGAAAAGTAAGGGCACGCTCGAAGTTGTTTCCAGGTTTTTAAATGTAAGTGGAGTTTCGAGATTTGCTTGGGAAATCTGCATTTAGGCTCGGGTTTTATGAAGTTTTATCTGCTTTGACCCAAAAATTTGAATTGGTTGTTTTGAATAGTTTATTTATGATAAGTAATTATGTACTAAATTTGTGGATGATAAATTAATTAAGGTTAATTAAATATTGTAACTGATTAAGGTTATTTAATTAATAAAAGGTGAAGGTAATTAGTAAATTAATTATTTATTGTAAGGGTAAATTAAATTAGTTGAATTAATTAAAAGTAGATCACTTAATATAATTAATAAGGATAATTACCTTATGAAAGGAATTAATGAATAATTAATGAGTATAAGCAATTTAAGAATCATTAACAAGAGATTTAGAAATAATTAAATAATAAAAATTAATTTAAAGGTAATTAATTGGTTTAATTAATTTAAAGATAATCACTTATGAAACCTAATTATGTACTTAATGTAATTAAGTAAGTAATTACCGAGGATAGGTAATTAATGGATAATTACTAAAGAGAATAATTATTTTATGGAAGTAATTTAGGATTAATTACTTAGTGTGATTAATTAAGGGTTTAATTTATGCAAGTAATTAAAGGATAGTTAATTACTGAATGTGATTAATTGAGAGTAACTAATGAAAGTAATTAGAGTTCATTAATCAATTTATGAGAGAAATAAAAGTTAATTTGATGGGAATGGTTAAAGAATAATTACTTCATGTAACTAATTAAGGATTAATTACTTAATGAATAATTAATCCAGGTTAATTAATTGAGAAAAATAATTCAAGGTAATTAATTAATTGGGTTGTAATTAATTAAAGTTAAGTAAGCAGGATTTCAGGTAATCCAAGTAGTTAAAATTAATTTAATTAGAGATTAAATTAAGATAATTAGAGATTGAATATCTAATTAATCTTGCTTATGGATGATTGACTGATATTGACCTGGATTGATGACATCTCTGATGGGCGATTGAGATGTGTTGTGATATGAATAGGTTGAACTAAGATAGTGTAGGTTACCTATCTGAGTTGAATTTTTGTGTGGTATGATATTCTGAATATGAATTGTATTGTTTTAAAACATAACAACTTGAATTAGAAATGATATTGAATTCGAAGAGACCGGGGTCGGGTATCGGAAAATACCTGAAACCACTTCGAATAGTAATCTAAATTTCCTTATAAATTAGATATTTGAGATAAATCAGGCCAGAATGAAATAAGTTAAGTTACCTGGACATTAAATCCTGAGAACCGTTGTGTTTGATAAACGATTGGCTATAATAAGTAAGAACTCGTAAAAGGTACGAGTTACCCTAGTAGTTCATAAAGTTTTATAGCTTGATTTCTTGTTATGGGTTTACTCATGCTGGTTTCCAGCCTGACCCGGGTGATGCTTTGATGTAATGCTCGGGTTAGACCGAGTATTACAGGTTTTAGGTAAGGACGTTCAGGAGCTCAGGAGGCGAGCTGGATGGCGAGAACGTATGGAGTGTTTCTGCTGTATTATATCATTGTATATCTGTGACATGACAATTGGGTATATCTAGTGTCTGTATATATGTATGTGTGTGTGTGTGTAACTCTGATGTATTAAAATGTAATCGACAGATATAATATTCGTTTGTAACTGATAATATTTATTATTATATTTTATCCGCTGTGAATGTGAGATGTTGATGTTTTCTGATCTTCTTCTTCTACTTCTTCTTCTATCTCTTTCTTCTTTTTCGTAACTATTTGGAATTTTCGGGTTCGAAAATTTTGGGTCATTATAGTTGGTATCAGAGCAGAAGGTTAAGCGAGAACCTTGGCTCTGGTGGGTGTACTCATTAAGGATAGGGTCAAAGGTACCCTAGAATGAGTTGAGTGTGTGTGTGTGTGTGTGTGTGTGTATGAGAGAGCGTACTTGTTATTTTCTTATATAAGGATTTTAAACGATTTTATTTTGATATATAAAGCAATATTTCTTTCTAATAAATATTAAGGTAATTGGTGTTAAATTATTGGAATTAAATTAAGAGGTAACAGAAATACAACCAAACTGAAATTAAATAAAGGTAAGTTTGAAAAGGATTCAAACTGAAATTAAATCTTGAATTTGGGGAAAAGTTTCAGAATAAAAATAATAATAATTGGTTTTCAGACATGATAATCTTGGTTATTATCATAAATGATTGTTGTGTGTTTAATAATAAGATGTGTATTAATGAGTAAGCAAAATGAAATGTTTTAAAGAAGTAAACATTTAGGTAAAGTATGACTTATAAATTGAAATTGAAACTACCGAAATTGTGAAATTTTAAATCTAGGTCCAGAAATTTAAAACTTGTTTCAAAGTGCTAAAAGAAATAATAAATAAATATTATTTGAATAAAAGAGACTTGTTGCAAATAATGGGTTGTTTGAAAATTTGATTTGAATTTAAAACCAAAGGTGGTTTAAAATTTAAAAGTAACCTGGTGTGTAAGGGAATAAATATGAAATAAACACTAAGGTTGAGTTTTAAATTTGGAATGAGATGTGATACCCAAGGTGATAAGTCTTTAAACTTATAAAATTATTAATCTGAAGTTCAAAATTCGAATGGGAATTCAAATTTTGTAAATTGACTGAATTAAGTAAGTTGAATTTAACTTTTGGAAAGTTAGATAATTTAATAAGCAACCTGAATTAGAAATTTCAAGATGAAATTGGAATTTTACTTGGAAAGTTAAATGGTTAATTTGAATTGGGAAATGGTGTGATCTCAAAACGGGTTTGAGTTCTAGAAATTGGAATGGATGGATGTTTTTAAATAAATTAGATGATATCATCCTATTGTTGTTAAAGATTTTTAAACTGTGGATCGGATTTGTTTAAATGAATGAGAAATGAACTGTGGTTATTTATCGATTATTGAAATAAATGGAAAATCTAACTTTAATTTGAAATTAAGGATATGGAATTACTTTGAACTGAAAATTTGAATAATTGAATTGTAAATTAAAATTGTTTAAGTATTGGTTTCAATACTGAAAGATAAAATTGGGTAATAAATTGAATTTTTAAGATAAAATTGTTTTGAACTCTTATTTGAACTTTGAAATAAGTAAGTAAAGATAATTTAAATGGAATTTTGAGAATTGGACTGTTTAATGATTTGGATTTCTGATTAAAATAATAATAATAGAGGTTAATCTAATTTAAGGGGAAAATCAACATTTGGAAATTTAGCTCGAACTTATATAATTCGCGATGGGTTAAAGTAGAGATTTTGATTTCATTAGTTCAAATTGAATTTAGTTTTAATTAATTAAAATTAAAGATAGATAAGTATAAAATTTAAATGGAAAATTTGAATTGGATTGAATTAAAATGATTTGAACTTGAAGTGGATTCAATTTGAAATTAGTCTAAATTAATTTGAATAATTTGGAATTGTAGTTAAAGTGAATATGTTTAAAATCAAATGAAATTTGATTTGAATTTGGAAAGAAATCAAGATGGATTCAAATTGAATTGGGGTTAAATCAATATCAATGGAAATTGAAATTATTCAAATTGGAATTGAGTTGATTTAAATGGAAGTGGAAATTTAAATCGAATTGATGGGGGAGTGAATAGTTTTGACTCTGGACTATTTTCAACATAAATTGTTTTAATATAAACTTATTTTTCCAAGCTATTTAATAAATACAACCTTTCAGTTTAAAGCCAAATTATTTTATATTTATTTTACAATTATTTTTGGAACTACTTAACAATTTTCCAGCTGTTTTATAAACTAATTACTATTTTTCAATTATTTTACAAATTAATTACTATTTTACAACTATTTTGCAACTATCTGAAATTTCTGAAACTATTTTACTATTTTCCAACTATTTTACAATTACTTAACTACTTTGCAGCTATTTTGCAAACTATTAATTGTTTTTCAACTACTTATCTATTTTAAACTTTTCAAGCTATTTTCTAAATTTATGCTGGACAGAGTTTAAACTGTTTACGATTAAACATCCATTTGAGACAAGAATTGAGATGATAATCCGAATGAGGATTTAGGCAATTGTGAGTAAGTGAATGAAATTAGAGTGAATGTGAATAGAAAGGATAATGATTTGGCTAATAATCAATGAAGATAAATACGTAGGATGTACGTATATTATTCTATTCGCATAATGATTTGATCCAGACTCGAGCACAGAATTTCGAGATAGTATTATCGATCCGAGTTGGGATTTTTCACTCGATTTCGACGGCGAACCTGGATATGGATTGTTGATTGGTTCTGAATATTCTCTATCATAGTTATAGCTATGCAAGGAGAATGACGGTTTCTGATCAAGAAACCAGTTCTGTGTCTGCACTAGGGAGTCGGATGGACGATACTAGTTCGAAAGTGAAATTGTATGATCAAGCAAGCAATCAGATTGTTATAGCGTACGGATGATATGTGTACATCATACAGATTTGAAAGAAATTGATATTGAAAAGAATAATCGAATTTGAATATTTGATTTTCAATAAACAAAGTTATATATCTTTATTATATAAGATAAATCTCCCCTTGTTGAATGTATTGCCAAAAGGAAAGGATTTTGAAAGTGTTTGAAGTATAAAAGGAGTTTTATACAAGTTTGAAATGATCCAAAGTGTTAAAAAAATTATATATATCTGAATATATATATATAAAGGATCTTATGAGGAATTTTGGAAAAAGGTTTTGGTAACCTTTGGATTTGGAAAGGCTTTGATTTTTAGGTAAAATCAATATTGAAATTTGGAAAGCCTTGTTTGAGAATTATCGATTTTGGGATAATCGATTTTGTGTAAAGAAGCTTTGTATGAGATCATACTAGGTGTATGATTTGAAAGATACTATATGTGTATAGTATAAAGTGTTTTGATGATGGCTCTGCGGAAAAAGGCGCTCCCTTGAAATGAACTACTCAGGGGTGCCACCGGGTGGTGCTGCCTTGAGCCCCAAGGGGGGGGGGTTCTAAAGTTGATCCTGTGAGGTGTCCGGACAAAACTAGTTCCTGAGGATCATGAGTAGAGTGTACCATATCGACAGTCGTGTGTGCCACTGAGAGCCAACAGTCTGCCTTTGATTTTATATCGGTAGACCGCGACCTATGGTAACATAGCGAAAGTCGTGTGTGCTGCTGAGAGCCAACAATCTACGTTTCATTTTATATCGGTAGACTGCGACCTATGGTAACATAAAGAAAGTCGTGTGTGCTGCTGAGAGCCAACAGTCTGCGTTTGATTTTATATCGGTAGACTACGACCTATGTAGGAGTGGAGAAGTTTCATTTTGACAGCGAAAATCGAGGGGCGCTGATGCCTACATTTACATGAACTTTTGCTGCGATGGCAACGTAACCTTGGAATATAACTGCGATCTGATTGGGTTCCATGGCATAATCGAGGGGCGTAGGGTGCCTACAGTTACATAGACTTTTGTTGCGATGGCAAAGTAACCCAGGATGTAACTGGGACCATGGATGGGGGTGATGATTTCCAGAGCATTCTCACCTATATCCTCTATTTTCAAAAACTGTTTTCTATATTTTCAATAAAATTATTTTTTTCAAAATATTTTCACTAATGTTGGAAACGGGTCTGCCAAGCACTTATAGATTCTCATTTGTACGCCTGATCAACGCATGACCGAATTTCTGTGAGAACAAGGATGGACTTGTCAAAATATCGAGTTATAAAAGTATTTGTATAAAAACTATTTTAGTAATATTATCTGGATTTATAAAGTATTTTAAAAATGATCAAAGAGAATTTATCTAATTTTAAGCATTTTCATAAATTCTGGCTTCGTTCCTTTTCGAGGACGAAAAGTTCTAAACGGGGAAGGAATGTGACGACCCAGGTTTTCTAACTTCTGTAATTTGGTAATAATTTATTCTAATTATTGGGATATTGATTTTATTAGTCGAATAAATAAATTTTTTCATATTTAAAATATCTGAATATATATATAATTAATTTAAAAATTATAATAAATATAAAATTTCTGAATATGGAGATATCGTAGTCATATATCTACACTCGACCATTTAAAATTAAGATAGATATCCAAAATATAAATATACGAGCTTGTGGTGTTTGATATATATATAAGTATATAAATGGATATATATATATATATGGATATATATATATATAGAGGGCTATATGAATTAAAATATAGGAATTGTGTATTAAGGTAAATAAATGGATATGGGAGATTGTACAAGTATATAAATGTACATTCAAAAGATGAATGTATGTATGAAAATAAAAGAGGGGACATAGCAATTAATGCAAGCACACAAAAACATATAATCAAGTCAAGCTTGAGTAAAAAGGGAAAGATCAAATGCACCTTATAAAATCAAAACAAATATTATACAAATCTAGTCAAGCCGTAAAAGGGTCATATCTCTGAAATAATTCAAATCACTTGAAACATGGAAATCAAATCTAGTCTATCAAATAAATAAAAAAGTGGAAATGAAGCTTGTTGTGCACAAAAAGGAGGCTGCAGCCTACTGTGTTTATAAACATCATTATCCTTTGTTTCACACCTTGCTGCATTCGAACTAAGTAGAATTGTCTGCCATCTCAAAAAGCTCAACTGAATATAAAGGAAAACTCAACAATTCCAGTAAAGATTCAATTCAGTTTCAAATCAGGATCCAGTGGTGTGATATCCTGGAAATTCGGCAATATAAATTTAATAATCTATGCTAAAATTTAAATTGATTTGATAATAAAATTTTGAATTGATCAAATGATCATATTTTAATAAATATTTAAATTGGAATATTTTATCTTTTTAAAGCTAATAAATTGTTTTCTGTTTAAAATATATATAATTGTATATATTGTAAATTGATAATCTTTGATTTGGAATTTAGTAAATGAATCAATTTTCTAATTTTAATTTGTATTGGTAAATTTGAAATTTGATTTAAATTTAACATTTAACTTTTCAACACAATTCAATGAATAATTTTATGGTTTTTACTTATGGAAAATCTTATTAGTTTTAAAATTTTATTTAGATTAAAAATATGAATTTAAAATTTGATTAACATTAAAACTTTGTTGTATTTTCTTTTTAAAATATTGCTAGAATATATATATATATATATATATATATATAAGAATTTAAAATACAAATTACAAATGATCTTAATTTTTTTATAATCTCTTTTATAAATTATTTAATATTGTTTAATTTGTTATTTTTAAATAATAATGATAATACTTAGTTTTTCATAAACATAAATTGATTTTGTAGGAAATAGGATTTGTTATTTTTAAAATTTAAAGGTAGATATATATATATATATATATACATATATATATATATACATACACATAACTTGGTTTTATAATTTAATTTAAATTTTGATTTAATGTTTTGAAATTTAGTGGAATAAATATTTAAGAATATTTAAATAAGCTTTTGTTTATAATTTGTTTTGTTATGTTTTCTAAAAAAAAGAAGAGATAAATTCATTTATATATACATAAGAATTGTAAATTAAGATTTAAAAGTTCATAAACAATTTTAAATTAAAATTAGAATACTTAAATTACATGTGTTAATCTTTTAACATCTTAAAAGACATGTGTTAGTCATATAATAAACTATAGTGACAAATGTTTAAAATTGAAACAAGTGTCCTATATTTTCTTTTTCTTTTAATTTTCTGAAATCAAAATTTAAACCAAAATGAAAATCTGCAAAACTTCTTCTTCAAAACAGAAAACAAAATCTGTTCAAATGAAATCTGAAATCTCCTCAAAAACCATCTGAAAATCAATCTTCCCCAAGTCTAAAATGTAAATCATCCATAAACCTATAGCTCTCTTCATATTCATCAACCAGAAAACCAATTTACAACATTAAATACCTGAAACCAATTTTCAATTCAAAGTCCTGCAGTCTTCCTTCTTTCTGTTTTGAAAACTTTATCAAGACCTGCATTGTTTTCTGGAGGCATACATACAAATGGATCAGGAAACATGCAAATGGGATCAGGAAGCTAGCATTATACAAGAGCATTGTATAATAACAAGACGAATGTTTTAAAAAAAAGGGCAAATCTGCAACTTCATGCATTTTCTTTTCTGGGAGCCTGCAATTCTTTTCCTGGATGCATGCAGTTGTAGAAGCATTTCAGCAAAGCATTGCAGTAAAAATAAGACTAAAGTTTTTAAGAAAAAAATAAGAGAAGCAACTTGGGATTTTCTGTTCAAAGTACATTCTAGTTCATGCTTGTCAAACATGGATGCTCTGCTCTTATAAAATTCTGTGAGTAACACTTTTATTTAAAACTAACTTAAGTATTAAATTAGTTGATTGTTTATTTCTAAAAATAAGTATGTTTGCATTTCAAGTTCATTTTGATAGATACTGAATATATATATATGCTTGCTGTTGAATATATGATCTTGCCTGTCTAGAGTTCAGATTTTAATCCTGATCAAATTTCATGATTTCATATTCAAACCCTTGTTATAGTTCAAGATTTAAACAAAGTATGTTTGTAAAGTAAGTTAAAGCTTTAATTTTATTTTAAAAAAATGAAAATGATGATAAAAACTGTGATGACTCTGGAAAAAACAAAATGCAACAAAGCAAACTTTTGTAAGTAACATTTCAATGTTCCAGATTCATTGATTAAAGTTTATAAACCAATTACTTGATCAATGACTTGATTTTTAAAACTAAAATTTGAATTTTTAGTTTGCATTCGACTATGTATTTCTGGTTTAACCAGAAAACATGTTTTGGTTAGTAACGGTCATCCTATGAGGTCGGGGTGGCCGATGATGTTTCTGGAGATGGAATGGTGGTGGTTGAATCATGGAAAATTACTGGATGATGGGTTAAAGCATTGAGGCGGTGGTAATTTGGGATTGAAGTTGATAAGCTCTAGTTTTCATTGTTGATCAATAAATTGATCAGCGTAACTTCTTTAAGCAATCGAGTTCTTCCAGATTTGAGTTGATGGTAGCTGGGGTGTGGAGGAGTTTATGGCCGGAGGTGGTACTTCTCCGATGATCGGAATTTGGAGTTTTGAGGCGTATTGCAGTTCGACATTGCTCTAGATTTCGAGCTTGAATGCTAAATTTTGATTTGGGGTTCTGCAAATTTGTTTGAGGGCAGAAGTTGTGTTGGAAGGGGGTCGTTGACATGCGCGAGTGGTCGCGAAGGGGTCGGAGTTGATGGCGTGACGGTGCAGATGCACGGCAATTTTGGGTGTATCAGTTTGTTTTGGGGATGAAGGAGTACTCGTGTTTTTGTTCGGACTAACTCGTATTTGACTCGAAGCATGGGGTAATTTGTCTCGAAGTGGTTGTTGAGAGAACTCGGGTGAGTTTGTTTGTACAGGTTTGAGTAAAACCAGTCAGTTTTAGTTTGATGATTTCAAATGAATGATACTCGAGTTACTCGAGTTGTTTGAGTCTGGCTCGAGCTAGTTTACCGCAGTTTAGAAATTTGTCATGTTTCAAAATTTTAAACTGAAATTTAAAATACTAAGTAAATATTTAAATTAAGTTTTAAATCTAACTTTAAGTTATGAATTTAAGTTTTAGTTTGAATCATAGCTGGAAATAAATAAGTTAATTTAATTTTTTTTAAATACTTTAAAGGATTTATTGTTTAAAAATGATTTGGTGAAATTTGAATTTAAATTTGAAATTGAAATGCAAAGAAATGTTTAAACAAAGTTTAAATTTGATTCAAATCTGAATTTGAATCTTTGGTTTAAAATAAATTTAAGTTTTATAAATCTAAGTGTTTAAAACTAAATTTGAATAATATTGTAAAATTAAATATTTTTTGAATTTAAAAAGAAATTTGTTTTGACTCTTGTAAAATTTCTTTTATAAGAAAAGTATTATTTATCATGTAAAATTTTAACGTTTTAAATTGATTTTAAAACTTGTTAAAGTTAAATTAGAAATTAATGATTTGTTATTCATTTAATTATTAGGTTAATTAAATAAATAATTAATTAATTTAATAAATTAATGAAATGAATAATTACTTAAAGTAATTAAGAGATTAATCTTAAAAGTTTAAGAACAATTATTTTTAGAATAATTAACTTGTAATTTATGAATCATTAATTAAAAAAGATTAGTTTTTAATTAATGATTAGTAATTAATTAATCAAGAAATAAAGGATTGATTAAGTTACAGTTAACACTTAATTAATTAAATAATTAGGGGTTAATTAAATGGATTATTAATGAATAATTAATTTGCAATTAATAGTGATTAAAATAAGTTAATTACTTTAGAAAAATAATTAATGAGTTGTTAATAGTTAATGAAGGTCATTAACTAAGGATTATTTAATAATTAATTATTGTGATTAATTTTTAATAATTAATTGGATTAATTAATTTAAAGATAATCATTTGTGTGAATGGTTAAGGATAATTACTTATAAAAGTAATTAAGGAATTAATTACTAATTGTAATTAATTGAGTTGAATTTGATTGGATTAAGTTAGTTAATTATGTTTAATTAATTTAAAATATTCATTTGATGGTTTTGGAATATAATTACTTAATGTAATTAAATTAAGATAAATTACTTAGAGAAGTAATTGATGGGAATTACTGTATGTAATTAATAGAAGGTGATTTGATGATGAAAGTAATTTGAGTATAATTACTTTGTAAATTAATCAAGGGATTAATTTGAGATAATTAATTAATGAGTAATTAATTTATTTGGTGAAGTAATTTAGGATAGTTAATTACTGAATGGAGTTAATCAAGGGTGATTAACAATTATGGTTTAAATGAAGATTAATTACTTAATGTAATTAATTTAAATAGAAAATGTAATTAGAAGATCGTTAATTATTATAATTAATGATGTAATTAAGAATAGACTTAATTAGAAATGATTAATAAATGAAGAAATTAATTAATGTAATTAATTAAGGATTAATTTGTAATTAATTTATAGTAAATTAATTAAGGAAGTAATTAAAGATTAATTACTGTATTTGGTTAAGTATAATTAATTTGAGAAATTAATTAGTGAATAATTACTTGAATGTAATTAAAGGTTAATTAATCAGGGATGATTAATTAAAATGAATAATTGGTTGATGATTAATTAATTGATTGATAATTAATCAATAGTGATATAAGCAAGTTGATATTGATGAAGTGATTAATTTAATTTGCTTTAAATTAATTAGAAATGAGGTAATTAATTTAATTAATTTTAAATTAATTATATTTGGTGTGATTATAAATCAAGGCTTATATGGTTGGATGATGTTGTTTGCCTTAGATGGTTTGAATCTAAGATATGAGATAAGTAATGTTGAATGATATGGATGCATTGGTTGCATTTTGATGTTGATATAGATTATCTTTTGATAATGATAATATGGTTTATCTGTTGTGATGATAATATTGATTATCTATTGTGAATATGTGATTTATCTATTTGGGTATATAGATAATTAAATTGTTTTAAACCTTTAAAACAATTTGGACCTAAAAGACACGCTTTGGATTTCGATGAGACCAGAATCGGATTTTCATATTTGGATATCCGAAAACCACATCGATCTAAATTAACGATAGGTCGTGAATTTATGTGGAGAGTGAAGACTCGAGGTGTAAGGACTATATTCGTCATTATAACTCTGAGGGTGATTTCGAGATGAGTTTGACGGAGTAGTAGTTATAGGTTCGAGATGGTGATTCAGAGTGCAAGGGTTATCGTCGTTAACTCTGAGGGTGATTCCAAAATGAGTGTAACGAGATAATGCCTTCGTTTTCGTTCGAACCCGAAACGAACTTGTATGGATCGAATGCTTTCAGAACATCGTCAGGTGGACGATGAGCATGCTAAGAGATGTGTTCTCTAAAGGTAATCGTAGCCTTAAGCATCATCAACCGGGAATGGCTAAAACAGGGGAGGTTCATCAAGGCTAAGTGGGTCATGCCCAAGTAGGACAAGATTTTCCTCTATCTAGAGGTCCCTTTTTATTTCGGCTGTGTGGGCGGTTGGATGTACACCAACTGCTGGGTTGTCTTGTTCGGGACTGTCCAGTAAGGGATGGTTCTGGTCTTGTGTTGCAGAGGAGCGGGAGTACTCCTCGGTACGTTGATCTAGGCCACGTACTGTGACGGGCGATACCCCAGTAGCCCTGCCATCGATCGAATCCACAATCCAATAAGTGCCAACGGTTTTGATTATATTACCCACTTTTGTGGCTAGTAGCTGGAATTTAATAATGTAACAATTTCGGCTATTTCATATTTACTTGAAAACCCTAGACCTATTATAATATCACTGGATTTCCTATCAAATGTTTTAGTTAGCATAAGGTAAAAACCTTTCCATGTTTATGTGTGGGAAGTCTTACGTGATGCCTTTCTTTCCCATGGTTTTTCAAAGTTAAGCAACTTTAACCTGTTACTCACACCAGACCCATGTCTGACCCAGAGTTTATCTTCTATTTTCTTAAACTCTTGGGTACTCAAATTTTTACGAGTAGCCAAGGGATTCAGGTTAGCTTTGATGAATTATGGAGGAGCAATGGAGCAGGAGGCTTTGGCGTTATATATATAGTTTCCGTTGTGTGTTCTCTGTGTTGGTATTGCTTTGTTGAGTTGTATTGAGTTGTATAACTAGACAGGTGTTTATAACTGTCTAGTATGTAATGTAAACTCTGTGTAACTCTGATTAGTGTTGTAAACTATGTAATACCTATGTTATTAATATAATTTATTCGTTCCTCTGTTGAGGTTGTGATGTTGTTTCTTCTTTCTTTTCTTTCTTTTCTCTTTTCTATCTCTTTCTTTCTTCATGATGATACGACTTTTCTGTGGAGAAAAAGTCGGGTCGTCACAGGTGGTATCAGAGCGCTAGGTTGAGTGAATACCTAGGCTTTGAAGTGATTTCTTTCTTGAGAGAGCGTATTTGTAATTTTGAATATATATATATATATATATATATATATATATATATATATATATATATATATATATATTTACTTCTACCTATTTGTTGGGTTACCTGCTCGGGTTTTTCCAATATAAGTTATAGAGGTAGATAAGGTAGTGGGGTGTGTAACACGACTACTACCAATGGTTGGAGTTTTGAGTGTTGAGGTTGAAAGTGCATTTCGCGACTGTGGACCTAATACCGTCTTGAGTGAGTTTTGCTTGGATTATAGGATTTCATAGATCTCTGATGGTAACCTGTTGAAGGTTCGGAGTCTATCTTTGAAGTTGGATGAGTAGAGTTTGGATCTGTCGGTTAGGCAGAAGGAAATAATGGTATCTTGATACCTCAGGAATTAGTAGCTGTCTGATGAAACGCAGTGACTATGGATGTCTGCAAAGATTTTTCTTTGGAACAAGTTTAGGAAGTGTGTCTGCTTCGATGTTGTGGCTGGGTTCGGCAGGATGTTTTTGTCTGGTTTGAGGTCCGAGTTTCTCGAAGAGCTTTGGGTTAGGAAGTCTTTGGCGTCGGTGTCAGCAGTGCAGCTCGGAGTGTTCTGTGCTGGCAAGAAGGTATTCTGGTTAGCAGTTTTTCTAAAGATAGAGTTCAGATGCAGCAAAGTGAATTCTTTTTTTCGATGAATTGGCTAGATAAACTTAAGCTGTTCTGATTGGTAAAGGGAGAACAGTTTTCTTTAGATATTGGACTGGTTGATCGCAAAAGTGACTTGCGATAGTTTGAGTGTTCACTTGAACTATGAGAAGTTGTCTGTATTTGGAGGTTGAGTTTTCTTATCAACTGGATTCCAAGAGTGCTACCGGTGGTTCAGTTTAGTAGAAGGATCAGATGGGACATCTGAGTTTTCTTTTATGAATCTGTTGAACCATATTTTCTGAGATTTGTTGTCCAGTTTGTGCTGGAGTTTTTCTTCTACTCCAAATCAGAGTTGTGCAGCGGAAGTAGTTTGGGAGTGCTTTTGTTTTGTCTTTTTCGGATAGGAGAAGTAAGTTAGTCTTCTAATGTCTGTGGAGTAGAATTGGTATTCTTGGTTTTGGATTGATTTTGAGGAGATCATTTTGTTGGATTGTTTTGGCCCAGTTTGTTTCTAGAGACATCAGCGAAGGTTGCGCTGATCGGGTGAGATGACGGCAGCCCAGGATCGTCAGAAGTGTTTTGTGGATAAGAGACGAAGGAATTTGGATTCCGGAGTCGGAGGTTTGATTTTGGTAAGTTTTCTCCGATCTAAAGAGCTTGAAGATCGGGTAAGACTGGCTAAGTCAGCTCCGAGGTATTTAGAATCTTTTTTGTGTTTTCGTAAAGATTGGTGTTTGATTTTCAAGGTTGAATTGTCAGTTTGGATAACTGGGATTCGATGTGTTTCACGTATCTCTGAGGGAGTACGTGTATGATCTATCTATGGTTGTGGAACCAGCAGTTAAGGAGGAAGTGATTGTTGAGTCAGACTTGTCTGTAGTATGATATCATGTTTAGTTTTGTAGATCTAGTTGGATAGAAGCTCTATAGCTTATAGTATAGATTGTTTGAATCCTATGGAGCGAGTATTCCGATATTTATACCGGGAAAACTCGTAGAAATTTTATCTAGAATTTTTCTGGATAATTAGATTTGTTTGTTTGAATGAATTGGTTGCTATGATTGTTAGCATATGTTGATTATATATGCTTGTGTTTTAAAATAAAATCTTAACATAGATTATTAAATTACCTTTGCTTCCAAATTTCGGGGACGAAATTCTTTTAAGGGGGGAGGAATGTGATATCCCAGAAATTTGGCAAAATAAATTTAATAATCTGTGCTAAAATTTAAATTGATTTGATAATTTTTGATAATAAAATTTTGAATTGATCTAATAATCATATTTTAATAAATATTTAAATTGGAAGATTTTATCTTTTTAAAGCTAATAAATTATTTTCTGTTTATAATATATATAATTATATATATTGTAAATTGATAAACTTTGATTTGGAATTTAGTAAATGAATCAAGTTTCTAATTTTAATTTATATTGGTAAATTTGAAATTTGATTTAAATTTAACATTTAACTTTTCAACACAATTTAATAAATAATTTTATGGTCTATACTTATGGAAAATCATATTTGTTTCAAAATTTTATTTAGCTTAAAAATATGAATTTAAAATTTGATTAACATTAAAACTTTGTTGTATTTTCTTTTTAAAATATTGCTAGAATATATATATATATATATAAGAATTTAAAATACAAATTGCAAATGATCTTAATTTGTTTATAATCTCTTTTATAAATTATTTAATATTGTTTAATTTGTTATTTTTAAATAATAATGATAATACTTAGTTTTTCATAAACATAAATTGATTTTGTAGGAAATAGGATTTGTTATTTTTAAAATTTAAAGGTATATATATATATATATATATGCACATAACTTGGTTTTATAATTTAATTTAAATTTGGATTTAATGTTTTGAAATTTAATGGAATAAATATTTAAGAATATTTGAATAAGCTTTTGTTTATAATTTGTTTTGTTATGTTTTCTAAAAAAAAGAGGTAAATTCATTTATATATACATAAGAATAGTAAATTAAGATTTATAAGTTCATAAACAATTTTAAATTAAAATTAGAATACTTAAATTACATGTGTTAATCTTTTAACATCTTAAAAGACATGTGTTAGTCATATAATAAACTATAGTGACAAATGTTTAAAATTGAAACAAGTGTCCTATATTTTCTTTTTCTTTTAATTTTCTGAAATCAAAATTTAAACCAAAATGAAAATCTGCAAAACTTCTTCTTCAAAACAGAAAACAAAATCTGTTTAAATGAAATCTAAAATCTCCTCAAAAACCATCTGAAAATCAACCATCCTCAAGTCTGAAATGTAAATCATCCATAAACCTGTAGCTCTCTTCATATTCATCAACCTGAAAACCAATTTGCAATTCAAAGTCCTGCAGTCTTCCTTCTTTCTTTTTTGAAAACTTTATCAAGACCTACATTGTTTTCTGGAAGCATACATACAAATGGATCTGGAAACATGCAAATGGGATCAAGAAGCAAGCATTATACAAAAGCATTGTACAATAACAAGATGAATGTTTTTTAAAAAAAAAGGCAAATCTGCAACTTCATGCATTTTCTTTTCTGGGAGCTTGCAATTCTTTTCCTGGATGCATGCAATTGTAGAAGAATTTCAGCAAAGCATTGAAGTAAAAATAAGACTAAAGTTTTTTAGAAAAAAATAAGAGAAGCAACTTGGGATTTTCTGTTCAAAGTACATTCTGATTCATGCTTGTCAAACATGGATGCTCTGCTCTTATAAAATTCTATGAGTAACACTTTTATTTAAAACTAACTTAAGTATTAAATTAGTTGATTGTTTATTTCTGACAATAAGTATCTTTGCATTTCAAGTTCATTTTGATAGATACTGAATATATATGCTTGCTGTTGAATATATGATCTTGCCTGTCCAGAATTCAGATTTTAATCCTGATCAAATTTCATGATTTCATATTCAAACCCTTGTTATAGTTCAAGATTTAAACAAAGTATGCTTGTAAAGTAAGTTCAAGCTTTAATTTTATTTTAAAAAAATGAAAATGATGATAAAAACTGTGATGACTCTGGAAAAAACAAAATGCAACAGAGCAAACTTTTGTAAGTAACATTAAATGCTCCAGATTCATTGATTAAAGTTTATAAACCAATTACTTGATCAATGACTTGATTTTTAAAACTAAAATTTGAATTTCTAGTTTGCATTCGACTGTGTATTTATGGTTTAACCAAAAAACATGTTTTGGTTAGTAACGGTCATCCCAGGAGGTCGGGGTGGCCGGCGATGTTTTTGGAGATGGATTGGTGGTGGTTGAATCATGGAAAATTACTGGATGATGGGTTAAAGCATTGAGGCGGTGGTAATTTGGGATTGAAGTTGATAAGCCCTAGTTTTCATTGTTGATCAGTAAATTGATCACCACAACTTCTTTAAGCAATCAAGTTCTTCCAGATTTGAGTTGATTGTAGCTGGGGTGTGGTGGAGCTTATGGCCGGAGATGGTACTTCTCCGATGATCGGAATTTGGAGTTTTGAGGCGTATTGCAGTTCGACATTGCTCTAGATTTCGAGCTTGAATGCTAAATTCTGATTTGGTGTTCTGCAAATTTGTTTGAGGGCCGAAATTGTGTTGGAATGGGGTCGTTGACATGCGCGAGTGGTCGCGAAGGGGTCGGAGTTGATGGCGTGACGGTGCTGGTGCACGAAAATTTTGGGTGTATCAGTTTGTTTTGGGGATGAAGGTGTACTCGTGTTTTTGTTCGGATTAACTCGTGTTTGACTCGAAGCATGGGGTTGTTTGTCTCGAAGTGGTTGTTGAGAGAACTCGGGTGAGTTTGTTTGTATAGGTTTGAGTAAAACCTGTCAGTTTTAGTTTGATGATTTCAAATGAATGATACTCAAGTTACTCGAGTTGTTTGAGTCTGGCTCGAGCTAGTTTACCGCAGTTTAGAAATTTGTCATGTTTCAAATTTTTAAACTGAAATTTAAAATACTAAGTAAAGATTTAAATTAAGTTTTAAATCTAATTTAAATTATGAATTTAAGTTTTAGTTTGAATCATAGCTGGAAATAAGTAAGTTAATTTAAAATTTGTTTAAAATACTTTAAAGGATTTATAGTTTAAAAATGTTTTGAAGAAATTTGAATTTAAATTTGAAATTGAAATGTAAAGAAATGTTTAAACAAAGTTTAAATTTGATTCAAATCTGAATTTGATTCTTTGATTTAAAATAAATTTAAGTTTTATAAATCTAAGTGTTTAAAACTAAATTTGAATGATAATGTAAAATTTAAATGTTTTTGAATTTAAAAAGAAATTTGTTTTAACTCCTGTAAAATTTCTTTTATAAGAAAAGTATTATTTATCATGTAAAATTTTAAGGTTTTAAATTGATTTTAAAACTTGTTAAAGTTAAATTAGAAATTAATGATTTGTTATTCATTTAATTATTAGGTTAATTAAACAAATAATTAATTTATTTAATAAATTAATGAAATGAATAACTACTTAAAGTAATTAAGAGATTAATCTTAAAAGTTTAAGATTAATTATTTTTAGAATAATTAACTTGTAATTTATGAATCATTAATTAAACAAGATTTGTTTTTAATTAATGATTAGTAATTAATTATTCAAGAAATAAAGGATTAATTAAGTTACAGTTAACACTTAATTAATTAAATAATTAAGGGTTAATTAAATGGATTATTAATGACTAATTAATTTGTAATTAATAATGATTAAAATAAGTTAATTACTTTGGAAAAATAATTAATGAGTTGTTAATAGTTAATGAAGGTCATTAACTAAGGATTATTTAATAATTAATTAATGTGATTAATTTTTAATAATTAATTGGATTGATTAATTTAAAGATAATCATTTGTGTGAATGGTTAAGTATAATTACTTATAAAAGTAATTAAGGAATTAATCACTAATTGTAATTTATTGAGTTTAATTTGATTAGATTAAGTTAATTAATTAAGTTTAATTAATTTAAAATAATCATTTGATGGTTTTGGAATATAATTACTTGATGTAATTAAATGAAGAGAAATTACTTAGAGAAGTAATTAATGGGAATTACTGTATGTAATTAATAGAAGGTGATTTGATGATGAAAGTAATTTGAGTATAATTACTTTGTAAATTAATCAAGGGATTAATTTGAGATAATTAGTTAATGAGTAATTAATTTTTTTAGTGAGTAATTAAGGATAGTTAATTACTGAATGGAGTTAATCAAGGGTGATTAACAATTATGGTTTAAATGAAGATTAATTACTTAATGTAATTAATTTAAATATAAAATGTAATTAGAAGATCATTAATTATTATAATTAATGATGTAATTAAGAATAGATTTAATTAGAAATAATTAATAAATGAAGAAACTAATTAATGTAATTAATTAAGGATTAATGTAATTAATTTATAGTTAATTAATTAAGGAAGTAATTAAAGATTAATTACTGTATTTGGTTAAGTATAATTAATTTGAGAAATTAATTAGTGAATAATTACTTGAATGTAATTAAAGATTAATTAATCAGGGATGATTAATTAAAATGAATAATTGGTTGATGATTAATTAATTGATTGATAATTAATCAATAGTGATATAAGCAAGTTGATATTGATGAAGTGATTAATTTAATTTACTTTAAATTAATTAGAAATGAGAGAATTAATTTAATTAATTTTAAATTAATTATATTTGGTTTGATTATAAATCATGGCTTATATGGTTGGTGATGTTGTTTGCCTTAGATGGTTTGAATCTCAGATATGAGATAAGTAATGTTGAATTTTATGGATGCATTGGTTGCATTGTGATGTTGATATAGATTATCTTTTGATAATGATAATATGGTTTATCTGTTGTGATGATAATATTGATTATCTATTGTGAATCTGTGATTTATCTATTTGGGTATATACATAATTGAATTTTTTTAAACCTTTAAAACGACTTGGACCTAAAAGACACGCTTTGGATTTCGAGAGATCGGGATCGGGTTTCCATATTTGGATATCTGAAAACCACATCGATCCAAATTAACGATAGGTCGTGAATTTATGTGGAGAGTGAAGACTCGAGGTGTAAGGACTATATTCGTCAGTATAACTCTGAGGGTGATTACGAGATGAGTTTGACGGAGTAGTACTTATAGGTTCGAGATTGTGATTCAGAGTGCAAGGGTTATCATCGTTAACTCTGAGGGTGATTCCAAAATGAGTGTAACGAGATAATGCCTTCGGTCGAACCCGGAACAAACTTGTATGGATATAATGCTTTCAGAACATCGTCAGGTGGACGATGAGCATTCTAAGAGATGTGTTCTCTAAAGGTAATCGTAGCCTCAAGCCTCATCAACTGGGAATGGCTAAAACAGTGGAGGTACGACAAGGCTAAGTGGGTCATGCCCAAGTAGGACAAGATTTTCCCCTGTCTAGAGGTCCCTTTTTATTTCGGCTGTGTGAGCGGTTGGATATACACCAACTACGGGGTTGTCTTGTTCGGGAATATCCAGTAAGGGATGGTTCTGGTCTTGTGTTGCAGAGGAGCGGCGTACTTCTCGGTACGTTGATCTAGACCACGTACTATGACGGGCGGTACCCAAGTAGCCCTGCCATTGATGGAATCCACAATCCAATAAGTGCCAACGGTTTTGATTATATTGCCCACTTTTGTGGCTAGTAGCTGGAATGTAATAATGTAACAATTTAGGCTATTTCATATTTACTTGAAAACCCTATACCTATTATAATATCACTGGATTTCCTATCAAATGTTTTGGTTAGCGTAAGGTAAAAACTTTTCCATGTTTATGTGTAGGAAGTCTTACGTGATACCTTTCTTTCCCAAGGTTTTTCAAAGTTAAGCAACTTTAACCTGTTACTCAAACCAGACCTATGTCTGACCCAGAGTTTATCCTCTGTTTTCTTAAACTCTTGGGTACTTAAATTTTACGAGTAGCCAAGGGATTCAGGTTAGCTTTGACGGATTATGGAGGTGCAATGAAGCAGGAGGCTTCGGCGTTAGATATATAGTTTCCGCCGTGTGTTCTCTGTGTTGGTATTGCTTTATCGAGTTGTATAACTAGACAGGTGTTTATAACTGTCTAGTATGTGATGTAAATTCTGTGTAACTCTGATTAGTGTTGTAAACTATGTAATACTTATGTTATTAATATAATTTATTCGTTCCACTGTTGAGATTGTGATGTTGTTTATTCTTTCTTTTCTCTTTTCTATCCCTTTCTTTCTTCAAGATGATACGACTTTTCTGTGGAGAAAAAGTTGGGTCGTCACAAGTAGCAGATCAAAATTCAAACAAATTCCCAAGCTTTTAAATCATCCCTGGTTTCTCTGTTCATCAACAGAGGTAAGAAATTGCACCTTATTGAGTAGAATCTGTTTATATTTGGAAGCTTGTGATAAATTTTGAAACGGTGTTGTGAAAATGTTGCATGGATATATAAATGCTTGCACGTCTATATGCAGAAGATTAAATGCAAGCCTGTGTTCAAGATTTAGGTCTCTGTCTATTTTCACAGGTATAATAAAAATAAAATAAAAATCAAATTCACCTTACGCAATCACTTTTAGGATTTGATTCCTAAATGAAATATGTAAAAATCAACCAGATTTTATCTTTGAATATAGTTTCATATGAATATATTGAAAAATTATTTCAAAAATAAGAAAGATCAGGGAAAAACTAGATGTAGTCAAATATTCGAATGTCAGAAATGCATGTTTCGAATTCATAACTTGATTCACATTTGAAATTCATGATTTTTAATATAGATTTCATAAATTTTAGTGATGTGGTTGTCTAGAATTTGAGGGTTGAACTGAATTAGGCATGACGGCAAATTAGTTTGGCTGGTTTGATTTGGAGGCATGATACTTGACGTGGAGGAGGAGTAGGGCTTGGAGAACGCGAGAAAAACGTCTCAGGAATTTCTTAATGATCACGAGGGCTGGATGATTGGGAAATAGGGTTTAGGGCGTTGCTTTGCTTGACTCCATTAGTGGTCGAGCTGTGTCGAAGAGAAGAAAGGAGGAGGGTGCGCATGTAGAGGAATCGAATGTGGTATCTAGGGCAAAGGCAGTGTTGAGGTCTGGTGATGGATGGCGGATCGAGGTGTTGTAGCGAGGTAGTTTTGTACTGCTGTTTCTTCGATCAGAGAGGGATGTGAGGTTCGATTTTGAACCAGAGTTTCGATCGTGGATTCCGGTTGAGGTACGCGGTGAGAAGGTCATAGGTGATGGAAGAAGATAGTCGGCGAAATAAGGTAGTGGACGTCAGTGATGTTCATGTGCACAGTGTGCACAGATTTGTGCACGGAAATCATTTAGGAGAAGGAAGAATTTCGAGCAAGGGAAGAAGTCTTGACTCGGGGAAAAGTAAGGGGACGCTCGAAGTTGTTTTTGAGTTTTTAAATGTAAGGGGAGTTTCTAGATTTGCTTGGGAAATCTGCATTTAGGCTCGGGTTTTTTGAAGTTTTATTTGCTTTGACCCAAAAATTTGAATTCGTTGTTTTGAGTAGTTTATTTACGATAAGTAATTATGTAATAAATTTGTGGATGATAAATTAATTAAGGTTAATTAACTATTGTAACTGATTAAGGTTATTTAATTAATAAAATTAAGTGAAGGTAATTAGTAAATTAATTATTTATCGGAAGGGTAAATTAAATAAGTGGAATTAATTAAAAGTAAATCACTTAATATAATTAATAAGGATAATTAACTTATGAAAGGAATTAATGAATAGTTAATGAGTATAAGCAATTTAAGAATCATTAACAAGATTTAGAAATAATCAAATAATAAAAATTAATTTATAGGTAATTAATTGGTTTAATTAATTTAAAGATAATCACTTATGAAACCTGATTAAGTAATTAATGTAATTAAGTAATTAATTACCGAGGATAAGTAATTAATGGATAATTACTAAAGAGAATAATTATTTTATGGAAGTAATTTAGGATTAATTAAGGGTTCAATTTATGTAAGTAATTAAAGGATAGTTAATTACTGAATGTGATTAATTGAGAGTAACTAATGAAAGTAATTAGAGTTCATTAATTAATTTATGAGAGAAATAAAAGTTAATTTGATGGGAATGGTTAAAGAATAATTACTTTATGTAATTAATTAAGGATTAATTGTTTAATGAATAATTAATCAAGGATGATTAATTGAGAAAAATAATTAAAGGTGATTAATTAATTGGGTTGTAATTAATTAAAGTTAAGTAAGCAGGATTTCATGTAATCCAAGTAGTTAAAATTAATTTAATTAGAGATTAAATTAAGATAATTAGAGATTGAATATCTAATTAATCTTGCTTATGGATGATTGAGTGATATTGACCTGGATTGATGACATCTCTGATGGGTGATCGAGATGTGTTGTGATATGAATAGGTTGAACTATGATAATGTAGGTTACCTATCTGAGTTGAATTTTTGTATGGTATGGTATTCTGAATATGAATAGTATTGTTTTAAAACATAACAACTTGAATTAGAAATGATATTGATGTAATCATTTTGGGTATAATTGATTTTGAGAAAATATTTGGTTTAGAAAATAGATTGAAATTTAAAAACCAGTATTTATATAATGATTTTTGGAAATAAACTTGTTTGACCGAAATTATGTTGATTTGGAAATTTGGATTATTTTCTAAACCTTTTATTTTTGGAAACTTTGAAACTGAAGATATTTAATTTGGAAGAAATGATTTGGTGAAATCATATATGATTTTGAAACTGAATTGACATTGAAATAAATTGAAATTGATAACCTTATTTTTCTAAATACTTGATTTAGGAGTGGTCGAACTTATATAAAATGGATTTGTATAAGTATGAAGTTGATTTGAAAACTATTCATTTGAAAGGTACTCAATTTGGAAAAAGAAATCTTATATAATCGAAGTCTATATAAGTGTGATTTGATATACTATTGATTTAGAAAGTATTCGATTTGAAAGTGGAATCTTATAGATAATGGACTTTATATAAGTATGATATTTGAAAGTGATTTGAAAAAGGTACTATATGATACATATTTTCGAAGTAAAGATATGGAAAGTGCTTTCTTCTTGATATCTGCTTTGTGGCCACATTATGGATTCATTCTATCTATATTATTCTCTCTGATTTTTTTTCCTGATGTGATACTCGAGTGTCCTACCATGGCGTAACCCGTAGTCTTTTGAGCGTGACTACATAGCGTAATTCGTTGGGGCTGCGAGAGCCTACGAGTACGGATGTTTCCTGTGGGATCCAGGCGTAACCATTATGTATCTACGATCTATTAGGTCGATTGGTAGCGTAATCAGCAGGGCTGCGAGAGCCTACGGGTACGGATGTTTCCTGGGGGATCCAGGCGTAACCATTGTGTATTTTCGGTACTACCAGTCTTCATGGCGTAATCGCAGGGCTGTGGTAGTCATCCTACGGGTACGGATGTTTCTTGGGGGATCCTGGTGTAACCATTGTGTATCCGCGATCCATGATCGACATGTTTTGGTTTGGTTGTTTTGTTTGGATTGTACTTTCCATATCTATTTTTAAAAGTTTTTCAAGTATTTTCACTAGGTGTTGAAACAAGTCTACTAAGTACCTGGAGAATTCTAGCTTTGCACCTGATCAACGCACTGCCAGAGTCTACAGGAACGATGATAAACTTGTTAAGACATCGAGTTATAAAATTATTTTGATAAAGTATTATATAAAGGAAATTTTGATCATTTATTTTACCCTTCATAATAATTTAAATTTATATAGCTTTAGAATAATGGTTCATCCTTGTCTTTCAACCTATTTTCCCTTCTAGCCATTCCTACTTTCCACCTTGTTAAACTTACCTATATTAACAGTTATCAGGTATAATTTTTATCTTTTTGATATCTTGTCTTAATCTTATTCCATTTTATCTTTTCTGTGTGTTGCGTACCTCGTTCCTTTTCGAGGACGAAAAGTTTTGAGTGGGGGATAGTGTAACAACCCTGTATTTTGTGATCATTTTAATTTTATATTTTAATTATTTTAATTGAAATTCCTGATTTAAAACTTTATTTTATTTATTAAAATGGATAAATTTTGTTATTTTAAATATAAATTTTGGTTTTTATGTGAATTATAATTCCAAACCCGAATAAATGGAATATTTCCAAAAAGGTGGATTTTTTGTCAAAATTGTCAAACTTTGACTTTTAAATTTAAAATTTAAATATTTGAATTTTTGAAATTTTATCTTTTATTATGAAAATAGATTTAATTTTATGAATACTGCTTTTCGTTTCGTTGAAATCGGATTAATAATGTAAAAGTTATGGTTTTACAATATTGTGTGTAAATTGTTTTATTTAACAAATTTGTTTATTTTAAATTTATATAAATAATATCTTTGTTTGTAAAATCATGTTCTAATTTGTGTAGCATGATATGTTTTTCATATATTTTACTTTTAAAACATTTTTGAAGTATATTTATAATGTTCAAATGTTGATTGTATATTGTTTTCAATCTTTAATTCTAGTTTCCATTAAATAAAGTATTTCTTCATAATATCTATCTCTACCTTATTTTTCTTATTTATACATTCATTTAGTAATTAAATGGATAAGTATTTAGATCCCTATTTATTTCTTGAAAAGAAATTCCAAATATATATACACGTTATTGTTTTAAAAGGCATACCTTTAAATGTTTATTTTAATTAATATAAGTAATATTTTTGGTTGATATATCATGTTCTAATTGTGTATATATATGTAACATTACATGTAATGTATATATTTACAACATTTGTCCATTTTTGTTTCATTTAATTTGGATATATACTTTGTAAATTAAGTAACATACAAAGATGTAAATAACAATTAATATATACATTTCTATAACCGTTTTCTTATTTATTTCTATAGTGTTTATATAAACGGTATGTATTTATTGAATTATTTCTTTAGCATATATTTATTAAATAGATGGGAATCAAATCAAGTTAAGATACATTACCTATTTTTAGTTAAAGGCATGCGTACGTTTTGATTTATTACCTTTGTATCTTTCCATCGATTAATTTCATACCATAACTCCTACATATTTGTTGTCGTTTATTCCTTGATCCCTAGCCTCCTATATCACTATATTCATGTGAAAAATCTCTTCCCATCTTCATTTTTGCAATGCAAGTTCAGATCTGAGAAAAAAAAAGTGGTAATGTCTTCTTTGTTTTCTACTTTTCCCTTCACTTTTTTTTTATTGACTTTTCAATGTTTTGGCCATGCTCTTCTCTTGCCATGCTCGGTCATAGCCACCACCACCTCCTCCTCTTTACCATCCTCCGCCTATCACCTCCTCCTCCTCCTCTGACCAGTCAAGGCCGTGCACTCATTATGACAAAACTCCACCCAAAAAAATATATATTTCGTGATGCTTTGAAAAGAACTCCATAATTGTAAACCTTGACTTTGATAATCTTTTGTGAAGTAATTTTGAAAAGGAAATCCACTGCAATATATTTATTTTGGAATGTAATGTTTGAAAAATACCTTAATTTTTTTTAATATATGGCTTTGAAGGTATGTATATACGTATTTTGAAAATTATATGTGTTTATGTAAACATTTTAGATTTCGCCTAAGAGGAAATTTTTGGGGATGCAATTTTCTTAAGTGGGGAGTCTGTATAACCCTAGATTTTGAAAAACACTTAATTTTAGTATATAATTGAGATTTAATTACTTAAAATGAAAATAATATATTATAATTGGATTGTCTATCAATTGACATATATCTTGATTTTGGAATCTGTATATGATTGGTTATATATTGATTTCATATGCTATGGTAAATTAATTGAATGGACTGACAATTAGTTGAGCATTAATTGGCATATATCCTAATTTTTGAATTATGTCTATAATATGAATGTGCCTTGATTTCATGTGTTATGGAAAACTAACAAATACAGTTATATGCATCAAATTCTGTATTTAGAGTTTTTACTTGTGGGCCTAATATGTATATACATATTTAGTGTAAATATATACATATATGTTTATATTTTCTATATCTTGATTATGGAATTTTATTCAAAATTTGACATTTGAATATATTTATTTACTATATAAATTTTTTGGAAAATTAATTGCTTAGGTATCAATTAATTTTACATTAATTAGAATTGGCGGAAGTTATCCGATTTGACCCTAACTATTGGAAATAAAAGGGAAGGAATCGAAAATAAATTAAAAACAAATATTTTTTTTCCTTCATCCTCTCACCATCCTCTTTACAATAGTATCACTATAAATATTTCCAAATCCCTAAGATTCTAAAATTAAAACATGTTGCTCTCAACACCAAACAATATGACTAGCTATGAAGAAGTTTGAATTTTGTGGTTGTAACTCCACTACCTCTTCCTATTCTCTTTTAGTCGTGCATTTGAGTCCAAACCAGACCCATACCCGAGCCATACCATGTCATGGCCGAACCATATTAATTCCTTAGGTCGAGCAATTGATTGTTGAAAGCATGGCCAACGCAATTGTGTTCATTTTGCTTCTTATTTCAAAGATTGTTTCAATATATGTTGTATTGAATTTATATTTATATTTGTCTTGTTCTATTGGTTGCTACAAGATTAATAGCTTGGCTCTCTTTCCACTTGAGTCTATAGTCATGTTATCGTGCCTTTTGGAATTTATTCATGTAACGACCCGCATTTTCGCACGCTTTAAAACGACACACGTGTCAATTCAAACCATACGGAAGGGCGGATTGTTATGGGGTAAATAAGAAAAAGTAGAGAAAGAAAAAACAAAATAGAATCTTGCAGCGGAATGATAAAATATAATAATCAAATATACATTTCATGAAGTTGTTTACTACAAAATATTCGATTATACTTATACAATACATATCAGAGTACATATACCAGAGAATAATAATTAATGCAGCGGAATTAAAAGGTGTAGTGGAATAATATAGTAGATAATAGTACTACAAATTTTCGTCTTCGTCCTTCAGAATAAAATCTTCAAATCCTGAAACGCTCGGACTGACACGAGCGAATTGAAAAGACAAAACAATCGAGTCAGAGCTAAAAGATCTTATGTGAGTTAAATCAACAGAAACAAATATGAGAGCGGTAACTTAAGAGATGCTCGGGATTCACATCTCCTAAGGATCCGTTAAACTATTTACTATGTAGTAATATTTCGCTATTATAATAATGTCTATTAGTAAAGTAAACTTACTTTTAAATAGCGTTAAGGGGTTAACCATATAGTCTTTAACACATAATATATTCCCATAGTCTATACAGTATCGTAATCTCCCCCGTACTGGGCGTCATCAGAGGGCACTCTGTAGGTATGGTACAAAACAAAATCGTATAAGGCGAACTAGGGTAGGTGACACGGCACAACTAGGCAATGCCAGGGTAGATATACCAATTCCTATCCGGGCTGGTGGTAACGCATAGCCGCAGCTACCGCCCACCTCGAGTCATACCCCCAAATAAAAAAGAAAAATCAAAAGTGGCACCGAATCAATGCAAAAGTCAAAGTATAAGATCGAAGGGATGTGTCCGATCAAAGGTGCTACCTCATTGGCCGAGAATCGCTCCTGTTTTAGCCACCTTATGCCAACTCACGGGAGTTGGGTCCACGTATTTACCTCAAAGGAAATGTCGTCACCATCCTACTTCATTCTGGAATCTCCACCGTGCACACGGTTGTTAAAGTGGTTGTCGTAGTTGGCAGAGAGTATGACAACTTTCGATCCCGGTCTCTTCAACAACCAAACGTTATTATAACACCGCGGTCTTTTCAAAATAGTTTATACTTTTAAAACAAGAATATAATATCCATTTCAAAACCATATAAATACGATATCATTTTTATTTTAAGCCCCAAATCAATATGATATGTTTTATTTCAAATATATCCTTTTTCAAGAAATCATAGCACTTTCAATCTATATACCTTGAAATCTATAGCTTTGAAACGTAACTTAATATACTTCAATGGTTTACATATTAAATTACTTTATATAATAAAATAGCTTCTTTAATTTTTCAAATAAATCCCAAATACTGATTTGAACCTCTTAATAAACCATTCCAATTCATATATTTCAAAGCTTTAAATATTCTACCATTTCCAAACAATTTTTTTGATAATTCCATATATATCAATTTCAATTACTATTATTTAGATTTGAAATGTTTACATAATAAAACTAATATCATTTAAGAAAATCTTTTAGACTTCAAATAATAGGATATACTTTCTCTTTAAATTAACTTGATAATATTCATTAAAAGTGATTGATATTCATTTAATCCTCTAAACCAAAATCAAGTTGCACAAATCATACCTTTTAAAATCTCAGATTTATTTAAATTTCAAATCAATTTTTATTCGAGGATAATTCTTAAAACACTTTAATTCAAATCAATTCATATTTCTCTTCCAGCCTTTATTATTTAAGTTATTATACTCTACAAATATAATATAAATAAATACTTCACTATATCTTATATTAATAAAATCAACCTTTATTATTAAACTTCTTTTATACTTAAACCAATTTTTTTTCATAGCTTAAAACCAATAAATTTATTATATATATATATATATATATATATAATATAACATTTATAAATATCCAAATCAATATCTCATAAACCATATTTTCTTTACAAAACCATAAAAACCTTTCAAAATATTTTTATATATAGATTGGGGTGCCTGTATATAGTTTTCTATCCTATGGTCAAGTGATACAGATATTTATCATTTCAATCCATAATTTAAAATAAAAATTACGGTATATATCATTTCAAACTGCAATCCCGAATGAAATGAAAATGCATAATAACTTGCTGTTTATAACAATATAGTACAACATCCATTCATCCAATATCAACCATCAACCATTTATCACAATCATCATCAAATTCAATCAATAGCATCAATATAGAATAGATAAAAAACAACAGGTATTAAATAGCAATTTATATTCAATAATAAATTAAATAACTGTTTAACTGGCAGTTTATATGCAATGAATAATTAATTAACACTTTAACTGGCAGTTTAAATACAATGAATGAATTAAATAGCAATTTAATTTAAATAACTGAAATTAACAGAGATGATGATTAAAAATATGCCAAACAACCATAATTAAATTTTAAATCACATCATATATCAATTTAACAAACATAAGAAATTTTAGAAGTTGTGAGTGGGTTAAAACACTCACCTTTTGAATTTAAATTCAGTTTAAACCCAAAAATTTGACAGTCTATGAATTCATCCAAGCCAGCGCAAAAAAGTTCAGAATTTCAATACGATCCTAACAAAAAAACCACGCATGAATTGGAGTTCGTATGTGAAAGATATAGCGAAGATTGTGCTTGAATTTCGAATTTAAAAATAAAATAAAAAGGAACACATTAATCTCACCTCACTGCCACGTCAGTGCGCTACAGCACCCCCTTCTCCCCCAGTACGCACGCACGCTACAAAACCACCGAACCAAAACGCTTGCAACTTTCACCTTTTACCGCCGCCGCTCGAACGCTGCCACCACCTGGAGCATGCCGTCGTCCCACGAACGCTGCCACCACCGCGTACATCTCTCGCTCCCGAACGCCCCAAACGACTCACCCAACCCACGGCCGCGACCAAAAATTCAAACCCTAGTTGAATTATTCACGCTAATCCAGCGGTCAAATCACCCTGAAACCCTCATGGATGCGATCCCCTCGGCCATCTCTACAAAACCCTGAAAGGGTTTCCCGATCCATCAAAACTGATTACGACCCCATTGAACGTTCGAGAATTAAAACACAATTTCTGATCAAACGTTAACTTGAATTGAAAAACTATTCCACCAGAAGATTGCGCTTATTGAGATCTCCAATATATATTTTTTCCAAATTTTTCTGAGGACTTTGAAATTTATGCTTTGGATTTGATTTTGGGATTGCAATTGTAATTAGGGTTTGTCTGCCATTGAAAAGGAGGAGTTGAGGAGAAGATATACGTACAGATAAATGAGAAATAGAGGGCTAGGGTTTATAACCAGGATATATATAGGCAAACTGGAATAGAATAGATGGATCGGGTTGAATATAAGCACTAACGACAAAGTGGCCCAAAAAGCCAATTTCGACTACGGAATGAAATTGGGTCAACCCATATATCAAAATAGATATTTTAAAATATTTTAAACGCAATGGAAAAGGTTTCAAGTTCAAATTGTATCGTATAAAGAAGTTATGCTAAAAACAATATTTTCAAATTGATTTCAAATTGATTTCAATTTCATTGATTTCAAGGCGTTTCGAGTCCGTACGATCAAACGACAAGCCCGGTCGCTACGAAACTTGAAATCCTACAATAATTCACAATTACAGATCCAATGAAACTAGTTTCGTCGAAATCCGAGTCAGTGGCCAAAATGGTTATTTTTACATTAATTAAAAAATTTAATATTAAATTAATTAAATCCAATTTTTAATTTCAATTCTATAATCGACAATTCTTGTCATTTTTAATTTCTTAAACTTTTATACTAATTTAAACAAATTTAACTGTTGATTAAAATTAATAAATTCCTCAATTTCCTTAAATTCAACAATTATAAATTAAATTTCCAAATTCTATTTAATTAAACCCATCAATAATTATTCCATTCATTATTGTTAAATAGATGACTTAAATATTGGATTTAAAAATATTACATTAATTTTTCTCATATTATTTTTATTTCAAATAATGTAGTAATTAATTACATTCACAATAAATCCAATGAATTATAATTTATTTCAATAAGTAAACTTGATTTAACTCCAAATCTTTTTTATCAAATCAAAAATTATTGAATAAACAAAAGGAACCTTTGTTTACCCTATTATACATTAGTAAATTCAAATTTTCATCTTTCCTTCGTACTAACTACCCTATTTTCATTTTATTACATTTCTACGAAAATACACGCTAATTGCTTTTTATATTCTAAATAAATTCATTTACTTGGGTTCATACTTTCCGTTATATCGATTACTACACTACGCATAAATTTACTATTCCAATTATTCCTTTATTACACTTACACCTACCATTATTATATTAATAATCACTAAAGTAATGTTTATTATCAACTATAAATATTTAACTACTTAACGGACATTGATTTTATAAATTTACCATTTATTACGTATTCTTCATCGGTTAACATAATTTTAAATTCCTTTCCCAATTTACTAATTTCAATCAATCCTAACTTTACCTTCTGTTTCAATTAATAGGGTGTGCACTAATTTAGTTAATGCGTTAATTCTTATTAATATAACATTAAGGCTCATTTAATTCCAATTGATTCACATTTTAATTATTAAACCAAATAAATAGGTAACTTATAACGTGTGTTACCATGACTTTAATTACACCTATGAATTCCCTATTATCAAACAATTTTACAATTCTTAAATACTTCTGCTTTCATCTAATTACCATTAAGTATATTATTATTTTTCCATTAAAAAATTTAGTAATTACATTCGTTTCTTTCATTTCAATCTCATAACCAATTATAACAAATTTCAATTATTCCCCAGACCTTCCCTTTCCATTTATACTTTTATTAAGTTTACATTAATAAATCTGTTCTTCTATTTCTTTAATTCAACAACTTGTTCTATTATGAATACCGTTAACATTATTTCCAAATATCCCTTAATTAACATTAACGTAAACTTTTATTTATTTTTATTGCAATTGATACAAAATTCAATTTCTAAATCTTAATATGCTCTAAATTAACAACTTCCAAACATTGAACTACTCCTGACATTTATGCAACCTTTGTTTATATTTGTTAAAATCTGATTTCTCATTTCAATTAATAGCCAAATAAACGGGCAACCCATAATTATAATGCTTAAATTAGCCTTGTTTATATTTTGATGCATTAATGCTTTCCAAATTTCAACTCAATTCTTATTTGCGAAATATTCAAGCATCAAATTCCAATTAATTTCCTTTATCTCGTTTTATTAAAAATCTTGGTTCCCATTTATTACGCAGATTTATATTAATAAATCAACATTTACATTTTTTACTAGCATTCAACTTATAACCAAGTTAGACCATTTTACATTATTTCATTTATTGCAATTTCATTCAATTTATACAAATTCAGCTTTGACTAACTTTATTGCCTAAATTTACATGCAGTTACTTTTAATAAATAAATTATTGCATTGGTTAATCCAACAGTTACTTTTATTTTCTCATTTTCTATTTTATAACCAACCGTAACAACTTACACTATTCATAAATGGGATTTCACTTCAATTGTCAAAATTAAATTTTTATAACCACTGCTAAATTACATTCTTAATATTTACTTCAATATAGGTTATAAAATTTTTATTTCTTCCTAATTTAATTACAAAATCTCATTAATTTAACCAATATTTACCAAAATTTACGGGTCGTTACACTCTCCCCCACTCAAAACTTTTCGTCCCTTAAAAGGAAGAAGAAGGTAAAAAAAGAATTATAAATCAATATATATTATTCAAAACATTATATTCATAACAATACGTTTACAGAATTGGATCAATTAAATAAATTATAGAGATTTACAAACAATTAAATCTTTTATATTCAAATTAATAAAGTTTGGAAAACATTTTCAAAAAATTTCTAAGTCCAAAATTTACGGAAAATTTCGGCAGAGTCTCATTTGTACGGAGAGGCTCTGGAGAAAATATAATATCAAATATATCAATATATAACATAATAATTTCCAAAATAATATATATCCCAACACGGGAAAACAATATAATAGCGCTATAAATCCGTAATTCGAGAACGTACCTATTTGTCAGTCAGTTTACGCATATTTTTATGGAACCAAAAGCAATAGCAATTACTTCCATAACCTGTATTTCACTCAATAATCCAAAAGGTTAACAATTATATAAAACGAAATATTTAAAGTTGTTTCAACCATAAACAACAGATCAATACAACCAACAATCACTTGCAACAACGCATCCAACCATCACATAGAAACAATACAAATCAATCATTCATTTATATCAACAAAACAAATAGATGTTCGAGTTCAAAACTTTAAATTGTATAGAATGAAGAATAAACTACTAAGTGCGTCTTTTACTCAACAGTCTTAGATGAAACAAAATAGATTATTCATACATCCAACACGCTTAAAGTATCCTTGCCCAAACAACCATAAACCAAAACAAACATCAACAATTTCAAACAACAGATTTAGTTTATCCTTATTAATTCCATTCATACATTTATTGTTTGATTTCTCTTTTTCATTCTTATAATAATTTATCTTTTTAATTTACATTTTATTTCTTACAGTTTCACTTACTTTTATTCATTTCTAACAAAATCTCGTTTCCACTTATTCATATCATGGAATTTTCCTTTTATTATATTTCATTCATTTATTCACTGCATAATTTCATGTTCTTAAGTTTATAATCTTTTATTTATATTACTTATCTTTCTATTATATTTTATTTGAAGCAATTTCAATTATACCTAAGTTTATACCACTAGAACAACAAATTCTTATTTATTAAAGAATTTCATCAATTACTTTCATTACCTCAAATTTATTACTTGTATAATATCTATTACATCTTCTTATTAACATTTCAACTTTTACATCCTTTGGCAAGTTATATATATGTTTAAAGAATGCAAATGAAACTTATACAAGTTTTACCTCATTTCTTTTAATTTAATCTAATGTTCAATAATTACATCTTTTGTTTTATAAGTTACAATTTCAACTTTCTTGTTATTTCATTTATAACCCATCCTTTAATTTCTTTTTATTTATAACTTAGCATTAAATCTCTTATTTCCTTTGGAGGTTTCAATTATTAATTACTTACGTTCAAATTCACTACAATAAGTGAAACTAATAATTAATGGAAACTTAAGAATTTAAATAACAGGTTAATTTCAAATCATTTTAAAATAATAGATAAATGTATATACTTACACTTTATATATCCAATTATATTTAAAATAATTTAAAATTTTATATTTGGTTTATCAAACAAATCTGCAGTAAACTACTACAGTGGCCTTCCCACTTCAAAACTCGAAAATGAACATCGATGATGCGTGCACTCATCACCGAAATTATTTTCCAGTGACAGTGAGGGAAGTACAGAACTCATATCTTTTCCAAAAATTCTTTAAAAATAGTCCTTTCAATTTATATGTAACGACCATGGATTTTTGACCCCGTTTATTTTAATAAATATTTAATCTAATTTAAATTGAATACAAGCTTTTAAATTTTTTAAATGATGAGGTCTTTGATATTTAACAGTTATATGTGTTTGTAAAAGAAGGTTTTGATTTGAAAATTTAAAATAGAATGCTTCAAACCCATTTAAAACAAAATCTGTCTTATTCAATTAAATCAAATCAAAGACTCTATATTTTTATTATTTGATAATATACATATGAATATCTAATTATAAACTTTAAATAATAATGTTTAAAAATAACCTATCATATGAATATAAAACATGGAAACTTAAAACTTAAGTATAAAACAATATAAATAATCATAACATAAACATACCAAACAAGTATAAATCATAATTATAAACATAAGTATAAACCATAATTATAAATTATAAAATGTAACTAGGAATATGAATGTACAAAAATAAGTTATAACTAGGAATATTAAATTTACAAATGCAATATTATCAAATGCATGGGAATCTAAAGTACTAATGGAATAAAACTAATATAGTCAAAATAACAACCTTTAAAATTTATTTGTACAACATAAAACTTTTAACAAAAGCCATTTACATTTTTGAATATCATGTGAACATGTTCAATGCATAAGTTAAAGGGATAACTTGTAACATGTTTTCTGTACAACACAAAAATTTAACAAAGCTTATATGATGCTGCTGAGAAGTTTATATGCATAAGAAAACAGAAGTTGTTCACTTCAGTAAAATAAAACAGCTCTTTGCCTTGTATAAAAATAAACAAAATTTGAAACATTAATTACATGTTATCATGAATGAAGCATAAGCATTAATTAGATGTAAACAAATATGAAAACAAATGTATTTTTTTTAAAGCTTCTTATACAAGCTATGTCTACCTGAAGTACACATTTTTATACTTATACAAGATATCTTTGCCCAGGAAAAAGATATCAACTAATATCAGAAACTATAAGTAGTGTTAATAAATTTGAAGACATGCATTAATTAGCACACAAATAATCATTTCAGTTTTACAAAATAAATCTTACAGCCGAAATTTTGTAGCACCATTTCACATTTAGCATATCAAACACAAATATTTAACTTGCAGGTCGAATAAGTAAAACCTGTCCAAATATTACCTACTGTCCAAGACTTTCTATATATATCCATCATATGATCGAGTTCATAAAAAAAAGATCTGTAAAGCAAACCCGAGAAGGCGAAAATTTAGTAGCATCTTATCTTTGAAAAACCATTTAAATTTAATAGTAAAACAAGTTCATCAAAGCTAAGAGGTTGTTCAGGAATTTCTACAGTTTCTTCATCAACTTGCTTCTGTTTCAAGAAAATTTCAGGTGAGTAAACAACTTATTTCAGGATTTAAGTTGAACTAAATAGGTGTGTGACATGATTTGAATAATGATTGTTTGAGTATATCCATCAGATTCAACCCTATATGTATATATTATATATATATATATATATAAATTCATCTGAGCATCTCTTTATCTCTCTGTATTTTGATTCAGAGTAAAAATTCATCAAGAAATTCAATATTCACCTATTCAAACATTATTAGACTTTGAAGTTCAAACAAAACAAGCTAAATTTTTCACGTTTTAAGATCTGGAAATATTTTCTAGCAGAATAATGATGGTAGCAGTTGTAAAAATTTTTTTACAGGAAAACCTTAACTTTGTGATATATTCGAGTGTCGTGAAACTTAAAATTAATAATATAGCTTGAATTGTTACTAGAAGATAGGATTTTTAAATCAAAAGTGGTAATTTTTCTTTGAGTTTGTGAAGAGGAATTTGTAGTTGAACTGAAAGTGGGTTCTTGGCAAATTCAGGCGGTCTGGGAAACTATGGGTGACCGGGTCGTGCGAGGTGGTGGACGAGCCTACTGGGGTGGTTGGAAAAATAGTGGGTGGTGGCCTCAACGTAGGAGGCGACGGCGGTGTCGAATTTCTTTTTGTAAACCTAAATTTATGAAGTGTTGACCATACGATAGCCGCGACCTCCATTGTGCGTCGAGTTGCACGACATTATAAAGGGAAGAAGCTAGGTGGATGATGGAGCTGTGGCCAGAAGCGCAGAGCCTCAAGTAGCCGGAGTGATGATCGCAAAGCGTGTTTCGTCGCTGTTCAAACTTGTGGGGTTCGAGCTGCACAATAATTTGTTTTTCGATAAATTCGTGGAAATTAAGTTTTGTTTTCGATCACATGGTTGATTTATGGTTTGTGGGTGCTGACGAGGGCCGCTGGAGGTGCGGTGAACTACCGTGCACGTGCACGGTGGCGTTGGGGTGTGGGTGTCGTGTCTGTGTTGTCGTGAAGTGGTCGCCCTGGGGTCATGCTCGAGTGAAATGGGTAGAAGACCCGGGTTTTGTTTCATGTCGTTTTCGAGTGTGATACTGGTAGTTAACTTTCAACCTTAGTTTAAAATTTTAACTTTTTTATATAAAAAAGAAGAAGAGGGAGGTACAGGGGAGAGATGCGGGAAGAATTGATGAAGGACCGAAGTATTACTCGGGTTTTTGATAGGGAAGCTCGAGTTTCCTTCAACCTGTATATAGAAAGAGGATTACGTGAATTTAGTTTTTAGCAATATTAAATACTGTTAACTTGATGAGTGTTTAACAGTTTTAGTACACGTTTTAAACCATTAGGTTAATACTTAGCAATGTTTTTAACACTTAATGATTATTTTAATGTAGTTAATGAATGTAGTAATTAAGTTAAGTATGAAGTTGATTAACGTTTATGTTTGTGGTTAATATCTTTTTCAAAATTTAAAGCAAGACTTTTAAATGTTTAAATTTAGTTGAACATGTATATCAATAATTATTTTAGAGGGTAATTAAGAATAATTCCTTTACAATTGTAATTAGAGATTAATTAGTTATTAAGTGATAAGAATAATTAATAATTAACTAGTTGGAGTTAATTAATGAATGATTAGTAGTTAACTGATCAAATAATTTAATTATGAATTAATAGTTAATTATTTAAGTGATTAAGAACTAAGAATTTGAAATTAATTAACTAAGGAATTAGTAGTCAAATAATTAAGTTTCATTTATAACTAATTAAAGTTATTAATTAATGATCAGGAAATAGATAATTAGGTAATTAAAGTTAAACAACTTGATTAAGAAGTAATTAAGTTAATAGAGTGAAATAATTAAGTAATTAAATAAATAAGACTTAATAATTGATTAAGTTAAGATGCATTAAACAATTTTAAATGAAATAAGTAATTAATTGTTAATTAATGATTAATTAAATAGAGTTAAGTGATTAACTCTCACGTAATTAATTCTAAATTGAATTAATTACAAATACGATTTAAAGGTAATTGCTTATGAACTGTTGTGTTGTATATCCGATTGTGATATTTATGTGATGATATTCTGTGATGCTCTGTGATATGTTATGTTATATCTATGATGTTTGTATATGTTTTATCTGAGATAAATGCTATGTTAATTCAATTTGTTGAATTTAAATTATTTAAACAGTTAAGTTAATTAGACAACTTAGCCCTTAAAATGGCATTTGAATTCGATGAGACCGGGATCGGAAGAATCAAATATTATTCTCCGAAAACCACATCGATCCAATTTAAACGTTAGGTCGAGAATCCTGAAATGAAGTTCGAAATGGTGCTCTCAGAATGCAAGGGTTATCGTCGTTGACTCTGAGGGTGATTCCAAAATGAGTGTGACGAGATAATGCCTTCGGTTTATTTCGAACCCGGAACAAAACTTGTATGGATTGAATGCTTTCAGCACATCGTCAGGCGGACGATGAGCATTCTAAGAGTAATGTTCTATAAAGGTAATCGCAGCCTCAAGCCTCATCAACCGGGAATGGCTAAAACAGGGGAGATGCAGCAAGGTTAGGTGGGTCATGCCCAAGCAGGACAAGATATTTCCCTTGTCTAGATGTCCCTTTTTATTTCGGCTGTGTGGACGGTTGCTAGCTAGAACCGCGGGGTTTATCTTGTTCGGGACTGTTCAATATGGAATTGTTCTAGCCTTGTGTTGTAGGGGGTCGGGAGTGATCCTCAGTACGGTGATCTAGGCCCCGTACTGTGACGGACGGTATCCCAGTAGCCCTGCCATTGTTGGAAATCCATTTTCCCTACGAGACCCTACGGTTTTGATTTGTATTACTCACTTTTGTGGCTAGCAGCTGGAATTTAATAGATGTAACAATTTCGGCTATTTTCTATTTACTTGAAAACCCTAGACACTATTATAATATCACAGGATTTCCTATGAAATGTTTTGGTTAGCGTAAGGTAAAAACTTACCCGTATTTATTCGTGGGGAGTCTTACGTGATACCTTTATTTTTTTAAATGTTTTCAAAGTTAAACAACTTTAACCCGTTTACTCATACCAGACCCATGTCTGACCCAGAGTTTATATTTTGTTTTTTTCATAAACTCTTGGGTACTCAAATTTTTATGAGTAGCCAAGTGATGTGTAACATCCCGCCTTTTCGCACACTTTAAACCGACACACGTGCCAATTCAAAGCATACTCAAGGGCGGATTGTTATGGGGTAAATAAGAAAAACAGAGAAGAAATAAAACAAAACAGAATCTCACAGCGGAAGGATAAAACATAATAATAAATATACAGTTCAAAACAGTTTACAAACACTTGATTTGCTTTATACAATAAATATCAGAGTTACACATACCAATACAATCAATGCAGCGGAACAGTATGAGTGCGGTGCAATACTATATATAATAATAATACGACTCCTTCGTCTTCGTCCTTCAAAGCTAAAGTCTTCGATCCTGAAACGCTCGGACTGACCCGAGCGAATTTGAAAAGACAAAAACACTCGAGTCAGAACTAAAAGATCTTATGTGAGTTAAATTAACAGAAATAAATATGAGTGCAGTAACTCAAGAGATGCTCGAGATTTACATCTCCTAAGGATCCGTTAAACTATTTACTATGTAGTATATTTCGCTATTATAATAGTGTCTATTTGTAAAGTAAACTTACTTTTTAATAGCGTTAAGGGGTTACCCATATAGCCCTTAACACAAATAATGCCAATAGTCTATACAGTACCGTAATACCTCCTGATCGGGAAGCTACCAGAGGATACTCCATAGGTACGACACAAATAGAAACTCGTAGTAAAGGCTCGGTATGGTAGGTGACACGGCACAACTAGGCAATGCCAGGGTAGATATACCAATTGCTATCTAGGCTGGTGGAAACGCGTAGCCGCAGTTACCGCCCACCTCGGACTAACTCTCCAAAATCAAAATATAGAAGTGGCCACTGAATCAATCCAAAATCAAAGTATAACATCGAAGAGGAGGGTCCGATCAGAGGAATGACCTCATTGGCCTGAGAATCGCTCCTGTTTTAGCCACCTTATGCCAACTCACGGGAGTCGGGTCCACGTATTTACCTTACAGGAAACGTCGCCACCACCTACTTCATTCTGAAATCTCCACCGCGTACACGGTTAGTCAAAGTGGTTTTCGGTATCGACAGAGAGTATGTCCATATCCGATCCCCGTCTCTTTGCCAACCCATCGTTATTATAACACCGCGGTCATTTAAAAATAGGTTATACTTTAAAAATCAGAATAAACATTCCATTTCATAACCATGAATACGATATCATTTCAAAACTCAAAACCATATTTTATCACTTATCCCAAATATAATTCTTTTCCAAAATCATAATGCTTTAACTTCATAACGTTTGAAAATCAAATATTTTCAAATCATAATATTTTGAAAATCATAATTTAAAACCATAACTTCTATAAAAAAACTTGAATGGTTTGGACATTCCACGGTATATGAATTAAATGGTTTAACTTAAATGTTACTTTGTAAAGAAAATAGTTCTCATGGCTTTACAAATACATTTCTTTATTAAAGTCTAAACCAAAATTTGTATTATCTCTCTCAAGTTCCAAAATCACTTCAATTTATATATATATATATATATATATATATATACGTATATCCATTTGGAGTATTAATATTTCAAACTAAAGTTGGATTTTATTCTTCAACAAATCGAATGTTCTATTAATTAGTCTTGAATATTCACATAAAATCCATAAATAAATAAAAACTCCAATTTCTAGTAATAAAATATATATTTTTCAATTCAAATTGTACTAGAATATTCATTTCAATTTATCTTGGGAAAAATCCAATTATAAATATCATATCTTAAAATTTCCAAACTTAACATTTAAACATATGATATAAATTATCAAACTCCATTGCCTTAATTTTTTTTTTCATTTTAATAAATAGATTTATACACCTTTATATTTCAAAATTTTCAACTTCATATGTATATATATGGAAGAAATATATTTATACAATATAAAATTTAAGATTATTATAAAACCGTATTCCATCCAAAACATAGAAATCACATTTAAATAGTTATATATATACCGCGGTGCCTGCATATAATTTTCTATCCTATGGTCAAGTGATACAGATATTTATCATTTCAATCCGCAATTTAAAAGATATAAAATTTTGCGGTTGTATATCATTTCAAACCGCAATCCCGAATGAAATGAAATATGCATGATAATTTGCAATTTAATGATATACAATAAACATCCATCAACATCACCCATCATCCAATCACAATCATCAAGCAATATCAATCAATAACAATTTATATTTGATAATAGATAACAGGTAATAACTGGCAATTTTATTCAGATTAAATTTAACAGCTATTAATCTACAGTCTATATTCAGAATAAATTATATAACTGTTAACTAGCAGTTCATATACAAACAAATAAATTTTAACTGTAAATTTATACGCAATAAATTAATTAAATTAACAGTTAAATTAAATAAATGCAATTCAACAGATATGAATAAAATAAACATGCCAAATACTCATAAATAAATTTCTATTCATTTCTAAAATTAATTTAAACAAACATAAAAGCTTCTAGTAGTTGTGAGTGGGTTAAAACACTCACCTTTGGAATTTAAATCGAATTTAAATTCGATTTAAACCCAAAAATTCGCCCGTCTCAGAATTCGTCCAAACCAACGTCATCAGATCCGAAATTAAATTTTAATCCTAACAAAAAAAATCTCTTGTCAATCGGATAACGTATGCGAGAGTTACGTCGAAATTTCGATTGAAACACAATTAAATGAAAAACAAAACCTACCTCATATTACCCTGCCACGTCATCAAAGGAGCACGCATGCTACAGATCCTCTCCTTCTCTCACGCGATGTAACCGCTGCCTTCCCCCAGATCAAAGAACCGAACCCAAACAACACGTTGACCGCCACTTTGACCCCCAATCGCGCGCGCCTCAGGCCACATCGACGCCGCCGACCACCTCCATTCATCACGTAGCATCGCCCTCTTCCCACGGCCAAGGCCCGGCCTCCTCTGATGCCAGCCGCCGCCGCCCATCTCCCCTAGGGCCGAAACCCTAATCGAATTTTGCTCCACGTCCAACCGTTGATTCTCGAAACAAACTACATGGATCGACTCCCCTCAGTCCCCTCTCCAATACCCAGAAATGTTTTCTCGATCCGACAAAGTTGATTGTCGCGCGATGAATGGCCACAAACTGTTTGAGTTTATTCTGGGTAAACGGTAACTCCAACTGAAAAACGAATTTCACCATGGGATTACGTGTTTCGAGAAGATCGACATATATTTTTGTGGAATTTTTCTGGAGATTTTGAATTTTCATTTTGTTTTTGAACTGACTGGATCTAGGGTTAGCCCCCATTGAAGAAGAAGAGAAGCTTGAAGAAAATACGCGCAGATAAATGAAATTAGACGGAGGCTAGGGCTGAATAGCTGGGTTTATATAGAGGGTTAGAGGTAGCGTAGATAGACCGTAGAATAAACGTGCGGAACAAACTATGGCCCAAAAAGGCCGCTATGTCTCCGGAACGAAATTTCGTAAATCTATATATCCAAATAGGTAATTTAAAATATTCTGAACGCGATGGAAAAAGTTTCACGTCCAAATTTGATCGTATGAAGAAGTTATGCTGAAAACAAAATTTCCAAACTGATTTCAAATTGATTTTAATATAATTGATTTTCAAGGCGTTTCGCGTCCGTACGATCAAACGACAGGTCCGATCGATACGAAACTTGAAACCCTATAATAATTCACCGATACGGATCCGATGAAACTAGTTTCGTCGAAATCCGAGTCCGTGGCCAAAATGGCTATTTTTATATTAATTAAATAGATTAAAATAAATCATAAAAATCCAAATTTTTATTTAACTTCAAATATTGACTAAGTTTTATCGCCTATAAAATTCAAAATCAAATTCAATGATTAAACAAGATTAGATGTGAATTAAAAGTTGACAAGATATAAATTGCAGTGTTCATTTCTGCACTTTCTTATTATTTAGAAATTATAAATTTTATTCTCAAAACCCAATTATTTAATCTTATACTTTTATACTCTCAACTTAAATCCAAAAACAAAGATGCCCTTTAACATGTTTACGTTTTCACTTTAATATCCGCAAATTCCTTTTTAATTCAATAACGTACAATTTAACGTTAAATTCCCTTTATTTATGCAATAAATGCAATTATTGAATCTAATACTCAATTTAATTTATAAATCCTGCTTCCTAAAATCTATATCAACAATAGGTCAATTTATAAATAGAATTAGCCTTAACTTCACCTAATAGAATTAACTACTTCATCTACCAACAAATCTACGCTAATTGCACTATTAAATCAGTTAATTGAAATTAAGTCTACATTAAATCTTATAAATTATAAATGCAATCTCAATAAATTCATCTATGGATTTAGACTCTTCCTATACAGTAATTAAACATTTTGTGGGTATAAATAACCTTTGGGTTATAATACGTTTCATTTGTGCATTCTTTATTCCTTATAAATTCTCCTTTATTAAATAGGCACATAAACAACCCAAAATAATTTATTCAGATCTATTTCAACTATTTCCATTCTTAACAAAATAAAATAAATGGTTAACCTACACTTGTCATTCTTTTATATTCAAATTCACTAACAACATTATTAACAACAATGTTGCTATAGACTTTAATTAAATAAATTATATGAATGGTAAGATTTGGTAATTATGACAAACGCCCAAATATATGTACTACTTGTTATTATGAATTCCATCTATTACTTTCTAAATGCCTTTGTCTTCTCATATCCCATTTACTACCAAACTGCAAATTTAGTTATAGCTTATCGATACATAATCACCTAAACAAAACAAATTTTATTACTATCTTAAGTCCATTTATTATAATTTAATTCCCTTAATTGAATCAAATGCTTATTATTATTATTTTTTTTACATTCTTACCATTCCTTCCCATTATAAATTCATTAACGGATTTACAAATCTCTTTCTTCCAAATATTAAATAACCAAACTGATTACAACCACTGTTCTTATCAAATTTTCATAAATTTGTTCAAATCTATACTCTTTTTCCATATAAATAAATTTTATGTTAATACTAGATTTTTATCCACTACAGACATTAAATTTTTTTCTATCTACACTTATTACATCTCTGTATTAATGAATCCCATTCAAGTTAATATTTATATTAACATTCACAAATTCAACATTTATATGTTTCTTAAAATTAACTTTCAACCAAATGTGCCAATTTACATTTCATTTCTATTCAATATATATTCATTTTATTCCATTCATTCGGGTACTGCATTGAAATATATTTATTCTCTAATACTAACGTTATTATCATTAAATTATGATTGGATTCCAAGTTTTTATTCAATACCTTGAACAATAACTTACATATTAACCAAATCCTTCTTCTACTTAATTCAAATTGGATTATGTTCCAATTTCTATAACCTAGGTCTTAAGTCACCATTTACATAATTAAATTTATCGTTTATTTCAATCTTCGTTTATAATTTAAAGTTCTACTAAACTAAATTACAAAACTTATGAACTTTAACAAATTTAATCCACCAATTAAATTTTTCTGATGTTTATATATTGCAATTCAATTCAGTTATTATTTCATAAATACCATTTTAATCAACTAATTATGACTTATAACCACAACACAAATCTTCGTTATTCTACCTATTGCCATATAACGTTTCAATTGTTAAATCTTAAATCTCAGTTACTATATCCAACTCCTACATTTATTATAAATTAGATTAAAAATTATATTAATGCAATTCATTTAATATTATTAATTTAACGGGTCGTTACAATCTCCCCCACTCAAAACTTTTCGTCCCCGAAAAGGAAAAAGAAGGGAGAAGGAAGAATAAATAGTACATCTTATTTCAAATATTAACTTATAAACAATAATTTACTGGATTAATTTCCTTTAATGAAATATACCCGTTTATAATCATTACAACCTTTATACTTAAATAATTAAAGTTTGGAAATCATTTTCAACAAAATTCTAAGTCCAAAATTTACGAAAATTTTTGGCAGAGTCTCCTTTGTACGGTGAGGCTCGGGAGAAAATATAATATCAAAATATACAAATATATTACATATATTATCAAAATATTATATCCCAACACGGGAAAAATAGCGCTTTAAACGTAATCCGAAAACGTACCTATTTGTCGGGCAATATACGCTTATTATTTTGGAACCAAAAGCAGTAGCAGTTGCTTCCATCACCTGTATTCACTTTTATAATCTAAAAGGTTAAATATTTATTTTAAAGTGAACTATTCAAGTGGATTATATCATTAATCAACCAAACAATTCAACAACCATCAACCTTACAAACAACATACATACACAAACAAAGCAACCATTTAATCCATCAAACAAATAGTTGTTTGGGTTCAAACTTGAAATTTATATGAAATGAAATTAACTATCAAGTGCATCCTTTACTCAATAATCTTAGATGGAACAAAGATAGATACTTATTCATTTAACCACTTCAAATTTCTTACCCAACAACATAAATCAAACAACACAATTCAAACCAACACCCAAATTTATTTATTATACATTTATCTCATGCTTCAATGGTTTGATTTTCTTTCTTTCATTTATGGAGTGATTTCTTTATTTCTTACAAATTTTCAATTTCCATTTATCACAAAATTCATTATATTTGTATTCCAATTTATTTACTAAAGTTTCTATCATCTATTTATACTACTTACCTTTAATTATAGTAAAGTTTCCAATTTAACTTAAGTCTATATAATAGCAAATTAATAGAATACCTTTATTACCTTACTCTTCACTTGTAAGATTTCCCCTTACATTTTCCTACTAACATTGCAACTTTTTATTATATGGTAAGTTATGTATGTTTTAAGAATGTAAGTAAAAATTTACAAGTTTCTTCTCCATTCCTTTAATTAATATATATTTGTTTTATAAATTACAATTTCGACTTACCTTTAATCTCATTCATTTATTTAATGTTGAAGTTTCCATTATATTTAATTACAGTAGCCCTCTACTTACACTTAATTTATTAACCTTATAACTTGCATTCCTATAAATGAAAGATTTTACTCATTCATTAACTATGGATTGCAGTCATTTATATTTTTCCTACTTTCCATTATATCAGAATAGGGGAAATTAAGGCGTACTTAAGTTAATACCATTAAATTCTTATTTATAACAGTAATTTATTGAATACTTCATTATTTCCAAAAATTCTACTTGCATAATATTCTATTCCACTCTTAATTTACATTTCAACTTTTTATACTTGGTAAGTTATTTATGTTAAAGAAAAAGCAAAAGAACTTATACAAGTTTAATCTCAACCCTTTTAATTCATTGATCACTTAACCTTTATTTCACTAACCTAAATTTTTTTTTTACCAACTAATTAATGGAAATTCAAGAATTAATGCCGGGTCAAATTCCAAAATTACTATAAAATAATAGATAATTAATTTCTTACAACTTTTATATCTCTAATTACCTTCAAACAATTAAAATTTTAAATAATTTCAAAACAAATCTGCAGTAGAATTTACTACAGTGGCCTTTCCCTTCGAAACTCGAAAATGAAAGTCGATGATGCGGCCGTCATCACCGAAATTATTTTCCAGCGACAGAGAGGAAAGTACAAACTTATTTTCTTCAAAATCCTCTTTAAACCAATTCTTTCGAATTATACTAAATATTTATATAAGAAAATATTTATAAACCAAATCATTATATTTCATAAATCCTTTGAAAGAAGATTTCAAAAATCCCGGACTAAAGTTCTAAAATCTCCAATTTGATTTATTATAATTTCAACTTAGCTTCAATTTATTACAAATATTTTTATATTACCTAACACCCAATCTATAGCAACCAAAATATCTTTATAAAAATATTTTTATATATAGAAAATATAATAGGCAAAATTATTTCATTCACCTTTATTAAAAACAAATATTATGTCGGTCTGTCCTATTAAGTGTTTAGAAATCCCTATTGATGACATAGCGTCCCATGCATCAACCAGAATTTATAAATACAAAGCGGAACAGATTAACACAATATCAAAATCTTTTATTAATACTAACAAATACACTCTCTCATATATATATATACACTCAGCGACTCCCATAGGGTATTACTACCCTATTAATAAAGAGTCAAACCCCACAAAGCCAAGGTTTATCGCTAAACCAAAGCTCTGATACCAACTGTAACATCCCGCCTTTTCGCACACTTTAAACCGACACACGTGCCAATTCAAAGCATACTCAAGGACGGATTGTTATGGGGTAAATAAGAAAAACAGAGAAGAAATAAAACAAAACAGAATCTCACAGCGGAAGGATAAAATATAATAATAAATATACAGTTCAAAACAGTTTACAAACACTTGATTTGCTTTATACAATAAATATCAGAGTTACACATACCAATACAATCAATGCAGCGGAACAGTATGAGTGCGGTGCAATACTATATATAATAATAATACGACTCCTTCGTCTTCGTCCTTCAAAGCTAAAGTCTTCGATCCTGAAACGCTCGGACTGACCCGAGCGAATTTGAAAAGACAAAAACACTCGAGTCAGAACTAAAAGATCTTATGTGAGTTAAATTAACAGAAATAAATATGAGTGCAGTAACTCAAGAGATGCTCGGGATTTACATCTCCTAAGGATCCGTTAAACTATTTACTATGTAGTATATTTCGCTATTATAATAGTGTCTATTTGTAAAGTAAACTTACTTTTTAATAGCGTTAAGGGGTTACCCATATAGCCGTTAACACAAATAATGCCAATAGTCTATACAGTACCGTAGTACCTCCTGATCGGGAAGCTACCAGAGGATACTCCATAGGTACGACACAAATAGAAACTCGTAGTAAAGGCTCGGTATGGTAGGTGACACGTCACAACTAGGCAATGCCAGGGTAGATATACCAATTGCTATCTAGGCTGGTGGAAACGCGTAGCCGCAGTTACCGCCCACCTCGGACTAACTCTCCAAAATCAAAATATAGAAGTGGTCACTGAATCAATCCAAAATCAAAGTATAATATCGAAGAGGAGGGTCCGATCAGAGGAATGACCTCATTGGCCTGAGAATCGCTCCTGTTTTAGCCACCTTATGCCAACTCACGGGAGTCGGGTCCACGTATTTACCTTACAGGAAACGTCGCCACCACCTACTTCATTCTGAAATCTCTACCGCGTACACGGTTAGTCAAAGTGGTTTTCGGTATCGACAGAGAGTATGTCCATATCCGATCCCCGTCTCTTTGCCAACCTATCGTTATTATAACACCGCGGTCATTTAAAAATAGGTTATACTTTAAAAATCAGAATAAACATTCCATTTCATAACCATGAATACGATATCATTTCAAAACCCAAAACCATATTTTATCACTTATCCCAAATATAATTCTTTTCCAAAATCATAATGCTTTAACTTCATAACGTCTGAAAATCAAATATTTTCAAATCATAATATTTTGAAAATCATAATTTAAAACCATAACTTCTATAAAAAAACTTGAATGGTTTGGACATTCAACGGTATATGAATTAAATGGTTTAACTTAAATGTTACTTTGTAAAGAAAATAGTTCTCATGGCTTTACAAATACATTTCTTTATTAAAGTCTAAACCAAAATTTCTATTATCTCTCTCAAGTTCCAAAATCACTTCAATTTATATATATATATACGTATATCCATTTGGAGTATTAATATTTCAAACTAAAGTTGGATTTTATTCTTCAACAAATCGAATGTTCTATTAATTAGTCTTGAATATTCACATAAAATCCATAAATAAATAAAAACTCCAATTTCTAGTAATAAAATATATATTTTTCAATTCAAATTGTACTAGAATATTCATTTCAATTTATCTTGGGAAAAATCCAATTATAAATATCATATCTTAAAATTTCCAAACTTAACATTTAAACATATGATATAAATTATCAAACTCCATTGCCTTAATTTTTTTTTTCATTTTAATAAATAGATTTATACACCTTTATATTTCAAAATTTTCAACTTCATATGTATATATATGGAAGAAATATATTTATACAATATAAAATTTAAGATTATTATAAAACCGTATTCCATCCAAACCATAGAAATCACATTTAAATAGTTATATATATACCGCGGTGCCTGCATATAATTTTCTATCCTATGGTCAAGTGATACGGATATTTATCATTTCAATCTGCAATTTAAAAGATATAAAATTTTACGGTTGTATATCATTTCAAACCGCAATCCCGAATGAAATGAAATATGCATGATAATTTGCAATTTAATGATATACAATAAACATCCATCAACATCACCCATCATCCAATCACAATCATCAAGCAATATCAATCAATAACAATTTATATTTGATAATAGATAACAGGTAATAACTGGCAATTTTATTCAGATTAAATTTAACAGCTATTAATCTACAGTCTATATTCAGTAATAAATTATATAACTGTTAACTAGCAGTTCATATACAAACAAATAAATTTTAACTGTAAATTTATACGCAATAAATTAATTAAATTAACAGTTAAATTAAATAAATGCAATTCAACAGATATGAATAAAATAAACATGCCAAATACTCATAAATAAATTTCTATTCATTTCTAAAATTAATTTAAACAAACATAAAAGCTTCTAGTAGTTGTGAGTGGGTTAAAACACTCACCTTTGGAATTTAAATCGAATTTAAATTCGATTTAAACCCAAAAATTCGCCCGTCTCAGAATTCGTCCAAACTAGCGTCATCAGATCCGAAATTAAATTTTGATCCTAACAAAAAAAATCTCGTGTCAATCGGATAACGTATGCGAGAGTTACGTCGAAATTTCGATTGAAACACAATTAAATGAAAAACAAAACCTACCTCATATTACCCTGCCACGTCATCAAAGGAGCACGCATGCTACAGATCCTCTCCTTCTCTCACGCGATGTAACCACTGCCTTCCCCCAGATCAAAGAACCGAACCCAAACAACACGTTGACCGCCACTTTGACCCCCAATCGCGCGCGCCTCAGGCCACATCGACGCCGCCGACCACCTCCATTCATCACGTAGCATCGCCCTCTTCCCACGGCCAAGGCCCGGCCTCCTCTGATGCCAGCCGCCGCCGCCCATCTCCCCTAGGGCCGAAACCCTAATCGAATTTTGCTCCACGTCCAACCGTTGATTCTCGAAACAAACTACATGGATCGACTCCCCTCAGTCCCCTCTCCAATACCCAGAAATGTTTTCTCGATCCGACAAAGTTGATTGTCGCGCGATGAATGGCCACGAACTGTTTGAATTTATTCTGGGTAAACGGTAACTCCAACTGAAAAACGAATTTCACCATGGGATTACGTGTTTCGAGAAGATCGACATATATTTTTGTGGAATTTTTCTGGAGATTTTGAATTTTTATTTTGTTTTTGAACTGACTGGATCTAGGGTTAGCCCCCATTGAAGAAGAAGAGAAGCTTGAAGAAAATACGCGTAGATAAATGAAATTAGACGGAGGCTAGGGCTGAATAGCTGGGTTTATATAGAGGGTTAGAGGTAGCGTAGATAGACCGTAGAATAAACGTGCGGAACAAACTATGGCCCAAAAAGGCCGCTATGTCTCCGGAACGAAATTTCGTAAATCTATATATCCAAATAGGTAATTTAAAATATTCTGAACGCGATGGAAAAAGTTTCACGTCCAAATTTGATCGTATGAAGAAGTTATGCTGAAAACAAAATTTCCAAATTGATTTCAAATTGATTTTAATAAAATTGATTTTCAAGGCGTTTCGCGTCCGTACGATCAAACGACAGGTCCGATCGATACGAAACTTGAAACCCTATAATAATTCACCGATACGGATCCGATGAAACTAGTTTCGTCGAAATCCGAGTCCGTGGCCAAAATGGCTATTTTTATATTAATTAAATAGATTAAAATAAATCATAAAAATCCAAATTTTTATTTAACTTCAAATATTGACTAAGTTTTATCGCCTATAAAATTCAAAATCAAATTCAATGATTAAACAAGATTAGATGTGAATTAAAAGTTGACAAGATATAAATTGCAGTGTTCATTTCTGCACTTTCTTATTATTTAGAAATTATAAATTTTATTCTCAAAACCCAATTATTTAATCTTATACTTTTATACTCTCAACTTAAATCCAAAAACAAAGATGCCCTTTAACATGTTTACGTTTTCACTTTAATATCCGCAAATTCCTTTTTAATTCAATAACGTACAATTTAACGTTAAATTCCCTTTATTTATGCAATAAATGCAATTATTGAATCTAATACTCAATTTAATTTATAAATCCTGCTTCCTAAAATCTATATCAACAATAGGTCAATTTATAAATAGAATTAGCCTTAACTTCACCTAATAGAATTAACTACTTCATCTACCAACAAATCTACGCTAATTGCACTATTAAATCAGTTAATTGAAATTAAGTCTACATTAAATCTTATAAATTATAAATGCAATCTCAATAAATTCATCTATGGATTTAGACTCTTCCTATACGGTAATTAAACATTTTGTGGGTATAAATAACCTTTGGGTTATAATACGTTTCATTTGTGCATTCTTTATTCCTTATAAATTCTCCTTTATTAAATAGGCACATAAACAACCCAAAATAATTTATTCAGATCTATTTCAACTATTTCCATTCTTAACAAAATAAAATAAATGGTTAACCTACACTTGTCATTCTTTTATATTCAAATTCACTAACAACATTATTAACAACAATGTTGCTATAGACTTTAATTAAATAAATTATATGAATGGTAAGATTTGGTAATTATGACAAACGCCCAAATATATGTACTACTTGTTATTATGAATTCCATCTATTACTTTCTAAATGCCTTTGTCTTCTCATATCCCATTTACTACCAAACTGCAAATTTAGTTATAGCTTATCGATACATAATCACCTAAACAAAACAAATTTTATTACTATCTTAAGTCCATTTATTATAATTTAATTCCCTTAATTGAATCAAATGCTTATTATTATTATTATTTTTACATTCTTACCATTCCTTCCCATTATAAATTCATTAACGGATTTACAAATCTCTTTCTTCCAAATATTAAATAACCAAACTGATTACAACCACTGTTCTTATCAAATTTTCATAAATTTGTTCAAATCTATACTCTTTTTCCATATAAATAAATTTTATGTTAATACTAGATTTTTATCCACTACAGACATTAAATTTTTTTCTATCTACACTTATTACATCTCTGTATTAATGAATCCCATTCAAGTTAATATTTATATTAACATTCACAAATTCAACATTTATATGTTTCTTAAAATTAACTTTCAACCAAATGTGCCAATTTACATTTCATTTCTATTCAATATATATTCATTTTATTCCATTCATTCGGGTACTGCATTGAAATATATTTATTCTCTAATACTAACGTTATTATCATTAAATTATGATTGGATTCCAAGTTTTTATTCAATACCTTGAACAATAACTTACATATTAACCAAATCCTTCTTCTACTTAATTCAAATTGGATTATGTTCCAATTTCTATAACCTAGGTCTTAAGTCACCATTTACATAATTAAATTTATCGTTTATTTCAATCTTCATTTATAATTTAAAGTTCTACTAAACTAAATTACAAAACTTATGAACTTTAACAAATTTAATCCACCAATTAAATTTTTCTGATGTTTATATATTGCAATTCAATTCAATTATTATTTCATAAATACCATTTTAATCAACTAATTATGACTTATAACCACAACACAAATCTTCGTTATTCTACCTATTGCCATATAACGTTTCAATTGTTAAATCTTAAATCTCAGTTACTATATCCAACTCCTACATTTATTATAAATTAGATTAAAAATTATATTAATTCAATTCATTTAATATTATTAATTTAACGGGTCGTTACAATCTCCCCCACTCAAAACTTTTCGTCCCCGAAAAGGAAAAAGAAGGGAGAAGGAAGAATAAACAGTACATCTTATTTCAAATATTAACTTATAAACAATAATTTACTGGATTAATTTCCTTTAATGAAATATACCCGTTTATAATCATTACAACCTTTATACTTAAATAATTAAAGTTTGGAAATCATTTTCAACAAAATTCTAAGTCCAAAATTTACGAAATTTTTTGGCAGAGTCTCCTTTGTACGGTGAGGCTCGGGAGAAAATATAATATCAAAATATACAAATATATTACATATATTATCAAAATATTATATCCCAACACGGGAAAAATAGCGCTTTAAACGTAATCCGAAAACGTACCTATTTGTCGGGCAATATACGCTTATTATTTTGGAACCAAAAGCAGTAGCAGTTGCTTCCATCACCTGTATTCACTTTTATAATCTAAAAGGTTAAATATTTATTTTAAAGTGAACTATTCAAGTGGATTATATCATTAATCAACCAAACAATTCAACAACCATCAACCTTACAAACAACATACATACACAAACAAAGCAACCATTTAATCCATCAAACAAATAGTTGTTTGGGTTCAAACTTGAAATTTATATGAAATAAAATTAACTATCAAGTGCATCCTTTACTCAACAATCTTAGATGGAACAAAGATAGATACTTATTCATTTAACCACTTCAAATTTCTTACCCAACAACATAAATCAAACAACACAATTCAAACCAACACCCAAATTTATTTATTATACATTTATCTCATGCTTCAATGGTTTGATTTTCTTTCTTTCATTTATGGAGTGATTTCTTTATTTCTTACAAATTTTCAATTTCCATTTATCACAAAATTCATTATATTTGTATTCCAATTTATTTACTAAAGTTTCTATCATCTATTTATACTACTTACCTTTACTTATAGTAAAGTTTCCAATTTAACTTAAGTCTATATAATAGCAAATTAATAGAATACCTTTATTACCTTACTCTTTACTTGTAAGATTTCCCCTTACATTTTCCTACTAACATTGCAACTTTTTATTATATGGTAAGTTATGTATGTTTTAAGAATGTAAGTAAAAATTTACAAGTTTCTTCTCCATTCCTTTAATTAATATATATTTGTTTTATAAATTACAATTTCGACTTACCTTTAATCTCATTCATTTATTTAATGTTGAAGTTTCCATTATATTTAATTACAGTAACCCTCTACTTACACTTAATTTATTAACCTTATAACTTGCATTCCTATAAATGAAAGATTTTACTCATTCATTAACTATGGATTGCAGTCATTTATATTTTTCCTACTTTCCATTATATCAGAATAGGGGAAATTAAGGCGTACTTAAGTTAATACCATTAAATTCTTATTTATAACAGTAATTTATTGAATACTTCATTATTTCCAAAAATTCTACTTGCATAATATTCTATTCCACTCTTAATTTACATTTCAACTTTTTATACTTGGTAAGTTATTTATGTTAAAGAAAAAGCAAAAGAACTTATACAAGTTTAATCTCAACCCTTTTAATTCATTGATCACTTAACCTTTATTTCACTAACCTAAATTTTTTTTTTTACAACTAATTAATGGAAATTCAAGAATTAATGCCGGGTCAAATTCCAAAATTACTATAAAATAATAGATAATTAATTTCTTACAACTTTTATATCTCTAATTACCTTCAAACAATTAAAATTTTAAATAATTTCAAAACAAATCTGCAGTAGAATTTACTACAGTGGCCTTTCCCTTCGAAACTCGAAAATGAAAGTCGATGATGCGGCCGTCATCACCGAAATTATTTTCCAGCGACAGAGAGGAAAGTACAAACTTATTTTCTTCAAAATCCTCTTTAAACCAATTCTTTCGAATTATACTAAATATTTATATAAGAAAATATTTATAAAACAAATCATTATATTTCATAAATCCTTTGAAAGAAGATTTCAAAAATCCCGGACTAAAGTTCTAAAATCTCCAATTTGATTTATTATAATTTCAACTTAGCTTCAATTTATTACAAATATTTTTATATTACCTAACACCCAATCTATAGCAACCAAAATATCTTTATAAAAATATTTTTATATATAGAAAATATAATAGGCAAAATTATTTCATTCACCTATATTAAAAACAAATATTATGTCGGTCTGTCCTATTAAGTGTTTAGAAATCCCTATTGATGACATAGCGTCCCATGCATCAACCAGAATTTATAAATACAAAGCGGAACAGATTAACACAATATCAAAATCTTTTATTAATACTAACAAATACACTCTCTCATATATATATATACACTCAGCGACTCCCATAGGGTATTACTACCCTATTAATAAAGAGTCAAACCCCACAAATCCAAGGTTTATCGCTAAACCAAAGCTCTGATACCAACTGTAACATCCCGCCTTTTCGCACACTTTAAACCGACACACGTGCCAATTCAAAGCATACTCAAGGGCGGATTGTTATGGGGTAAATAAGAAAAACAGAGAAGAAATAAAACAAAACAGAATCTCACAGCGGAAGGATAAAATATAATAATAAATATACAGTTCAAAACAGTTTACAAACACTTGATTTGCTTTATACAATAAATATCAGAGTTACACATACCAATACAATCAATGCAGCGGAACAGTATGAGTGCGGTGCAATACTATATATAATAATAATATGACTCCTTCGTCTTCGTCCTTCAAAGCTAAAGTCTTCGATCCTGAAATGCTCGGACTGACCCGAGCGAATTTGAAAAGACAAAAACACTCGAGTCAGAACTAAAAGATCTTATGTGAGTTAAATTAACAGAAATAAATATGAGTGCAGTAACTCAAGAGATGCTCGGGATTTACATCTCCTAAGGATCCGTTAAACTATTTACTATGTAGTATATTTCGCTATTATAATAGTGTCTATTTGTAAAGTAAACTTACTTTTTAATAGCGTTAAGGGGTTACCCATATAGCCCTTAACACAAATAATGCCAATAGTCTATACAGTACCGTAATACCTCCTGATCGGGAAGCTACCAGAGGATATTCCATAGGTACGACACAAATAGAAACTCGTAGTAAAGGCTCGGTATGGTAGGTGACACGGCACAACTAGGCAATGCCAGGGTAGATATACCAATTGCTATCTAGGCCGGTGGAAACGCGTAGCCGCAGTTACCACCCACCTCGGACTAACTCTCCAAAATCAAAATATAGAAGTGGCCACTGAATCAATCCAAAATCAAAGTATAATATCGAAGAGGAGGGTCCGATCAGAGGAATGACCTCATTGGCCTGAGAATCGCTCCTGTTTTAGCCACCTTATGCCAACTCACGGGAGTCGGGTCAACGTATTTACCTTACAGGAAACGTCGCCACCACCTACTTCATTCTGAAATCTCCACCGCGTACACGGTTAGTCAAAGTGGTTTTCGGTATCGACAGAGAGTATGTCCATATCCGATCCCCGTCTCTTTGCCAACCCATCGTTATTATAACACCGCGGTCATTTAAAAATAGGTTATACTTTAAAAATCAGAATAAACATTCCATTTCATAACCATGAATACGATATCATTTCAAAACCCAAAACCATATTTTATCACTTATCCCAAATATAATTCTTTTCCAAAATCATAATGCTTTAACTTCATAACGTCTGAAAATCAAATATTTTCAAATCATAATATTTTGAAAATCATAATTTAAAACCATAACTTCTATAAAAAAAACTTGAATGGTTTGGACATTCAACGGTATATGAATTAAATGGTTTAACTTAAATGTTACTTTGTAAAGAAAATAGTTCTCATGGCTTTACAAATACATTTCTTTATTAAAGTCTAAACCAAAATTTGTATTATCTCTCTCAAGTTCCAAAACCACTTCAATTTATATATATATACGTATATCCATTTAGAGTATTAATATTTCAAACTAAAGTTGGATTTTATTCTTCAACAAATCGAATGTTCTATTAATTAGTCTTGAATATTCACATAAAATCCATAAATAAATAAAAACTCCAATTTCTAGTAATAAAATATATATTTTTCAATTCAAATTGTACTAGAATATTCATTTCAATTTATCTTGGGAAAATCCAATTATAAATATCATATCTTAAAATTTCCAAACTTAACATTTAAACATATGATATAAATTATCAAACTCCATTGCCTTAATTTTTTTTTTCATTTTAATAAATAGATTTATACACCTTTATATTTCAAAATTTTCAACTTCATATGTATATATATGGAAGAAATATATTTATACAATATAAAATTTAAGATTATTATAAAACCGTATTCCATCCAAACCATAGAAATCACATTTAAATAGTTATATATATACCGCGGTGCCTACATATAATTTTCTATCCTATGGTCAAGTGATACGGATATTTATCATTTCAATCCGCAATTTAAAAGATATAAAATTTTGCGGTTGTATATCATTTCAAACCGCAATCCCGAATGAAATGAAATATGCATGATAATTTGCAATTTAATGATATACAATAAACATCCATCAACATCACCCATCATCCAATCACAATCATCAAGCAATATCAATCAATAACAATTTATATTTGATAATAGATAACAGGTAATAACTGGCAATTTTATTCAGGTTAAATTTAACAGCTATTAATCTACAGTCTATATTCAGAATAAATTATATAACTGTTAACTAGCAGTTCATATACAAACAAATAAATTTTAACTGTAAATTTATACGCAATAAATTAATTAAATTAACAGTTAAATTAAATAAATGCAATTCAACAGATATGAATAAAATAAACATGCCAAATACTCATAAATAAATTTCTATTCATTTCTAAAATTAATTTAAACAAACATAAAAGCTTCTAGTAGTTGTGAGTGGGTTAAAACACTCACCTTTGGAATTTAAATCGAATTTAAATTCGATTTAAACCCAAAAATTCGCCCGTCTCAGAATTCGTCCAAACCAACGTCATCAGATCCGAAATTAAATTTTAATCCTAACAAAAAAAATCTCTTGTCAATCGGATAACGTATGCGAGAGTTACGTCGAAATTTCGATTGAAACACAATTAAATGAAAAACAAAACCTACCTCATATTACCCTGCCACGTCATCAAAGGAGCACGCATGCTACAGATCCTCTCCTTCTCTCACGCGATGTAACCGCTGCCTTCCCCCAGATCAAAGAACCGAACCCAAACAACACGTTGACCGCCACTTTGACCCCCAATCGCGCGCGCCTCAGGCCACATCGACGCCGCCGACCACCTCCATTCATCACGTAGCATCGCCCTCTTCCCACGGGCCCGGCCTCCTCTGATGCCAGCCGCCGCCGCCCATCTCCCCTAGGGCCGAAACCCTAATCGAATTTTGCTCCACGTCCAACCGTTGATTCTCGAAACAAACTACATGGATCGACTCCCCTCAGTCCCCTCTCCAATACCCAGAAATGTTTTCTCGATCCGACAAAGTTGATTGTCGCGCGATGAATGGCCACAAACTGTTTGAGTTTATTCTGGGTAAACGGTAACTCCAACTGAAAAACGAATTTCACCATGGGATTACGTGTTTCGAGAAGATCGACATATATTTTTGTGGAATTTTTCTGGAGATTTTGAATTTTCATTTTGTTTTTGAACTGACTGGATCTAGGGTTAGCCCCCATTGAAGAAGAAGAGAAGCTTGAAGAAAATACGCGCAGATAAATGAAATTAGACGGAGGCTAGGGCTGAATAGCTGGGTTTATATAGAGGGTTAGAGGTAGCGTAGATAGACCGTAGAATAAACGTGCGGAACAAACTATGGCCCAAAAAGGCCGCTATGTCTCCGGAACGAAATTTCGTAAATCTATATATCCAAATAGGTAATTTAAAATATTCTGAACGCGATGGAAAAAGTTTCACGTCCAAATTTGATCGTATGAAGAAGTTATGCTGCAAACAAAATTTCCAAATTGATTTCAAATTGATTTTAATATAATTGATTTTCAAGGCGTTTCGCGTCCGTACGATCAAACGACAGGTCCGATCGATACGAAACTTGAAACCCTATAATAATTCACCGATACGGATCCGATGAAACTAGTTTCGTCGAAATCCGAGTCCGTGGCCAAAATGGCTATTTTTATATTAATTAAATAGATTAAAATAAATCATAAAAATCCAAATTTTTATTTAACTTCAAATATTGACTAAGTTTTATCGCCTATAAAATTCAAAATCAAATTCAATGATTAAACAAGATTAGATGTGAATTAAAAGTTGACAAGATATAAATTGCAGTGTTCATTTCTGCACTTTCTTATTATTTAGAAATTATAAATTTTATTCTCAAAACCCAATTATTTAATCTTATACTTTTATACTCTCAACTTAAATCCAAAAACAAAGATGCCCTTTAACATGTTTACGTTTTCACTTTAATATCCGCAAATTCCTTTTTAATTCAATAACGTACAATTTAACGTTAAATTCCCTTTATTTATGCAATAAATGCAATTATTGAATCTAATACTCAATTTAATTTATAAATCCTGCTTCCTAAAATCTATATCAACAATAGGTCAATTTATAAATAGAATTAGCCTTAACTTCACCTAATAGAATTAACTACTTCATCTACCAACAAATCTACGCTAATTGCACTATTAAATCAGTTAATTGAAATTAAGTCTACATTAAATCTTATAAATTATAAATGCAATCTCAATAAATTCATCTATGGATTTAGACTCTTCCTATACGGTAATTAAACATTTTGTGGGTATAAATAACCTTTGGGTTATAATACGTTTCATTTGTGCATTCTTTATTCCTTATAAATTCTCCTTTATTAAATAGGCACATAAACAACCCAAAATAATTTATTCAGATCTATTTCAACTATTTCCATTCTTAACAAAATAAAATAAATGGTTAACCTACACTTGTCATTCTTTTATATTCAAATTCACTAACAACATTATTAACAACAATGTTGCTATAGACTTTAATTAAATAAATTATATGAATGGTAAGATTTGGTAATTATGACAAACGCCCAAATATATGTACTACTTGTTATTATGAATTCCATCTATTACTTTCTAAATGCCTTTGTCTTCTCATATCCCATTTACTACCAAACTGCAAATTTAGTTATAGCTTATCGATACATAATCACCTAAACAAAACAAATTTTATTACTATCTTAAGTCCATTTATTATAATTTAATTCCCTTAATTGAATCAAATGCTTATTATTATTATTTTTTTTACATTCTTACCATTCCTTCCCATTATAAATTCATTAACGGATTTACAAATCTCTTTCTTCCAAATATTAAATAACCAAACTGATTACAACCACTGTTCTTATCAAATTTTCATAAATTTGTTCAAATCTATACTCTTTTTCCATATAAATAAATTTTATGTTAATACTAGATTTTTATCCACTACAGACATTAAATTTTTTTCTATCTACACTTATTACATCTCTGTATTAATGAATCCCATTCAAGTTAATATTTATATTAACATTCACAAATTCAACATTTATATGTTTCTTAAAATTAACTTTCAACCAAATGTGCCAATTTACATTTCATTTCTATTCAATATATATTCATTTTATTCCATTCATTCGGGTACTGCATTGAAATATATTTATTCTCTAATACTAACGTTATTATCATTAAATTATGATTGGATTCCAAGTTTTTATTCAATACCTTGAACAATAACTTACATATTAACCAAATCCTTCTTCTACTTAATTCAAATTGGATTATGTTCCAATTTCTATAACCTAGGTCTTAAGTCACCATTTACATAATTAAATTTATCGTTTATTTCAATCTTCGTTTATAATTTAAAGTTCTACTAAACTAAATTACAAAACTTATGAACTTTAACAAATTTAATCCACCAATTAAATTTTTCTGATGTTTATATATTGCAATTCAATTCAGTTATTATTTCATAAATACCATTTTAATCAACTAATTATGACATATAACCACAACACAAATCTTCGTTATTCTACCTATTGCCATATAACGTTTCAATTGTTAAATCTTAAATCTCAGTTACTATATCCAACCCCTACATTTATTATAAATTAGATTAAAAATTATATTAATTCAATTCATTTAATATTATTAATTTAACGGGTCGTTACATGATGGGTTTTGGATCTTGATTTTCTGGAGGAGGTTGGAGCAGGAGATTCCAGACGTATGTAGCTATCTATCTAGTTCTGCTATGTTAGTTGATGTGTACTGTATCTCTGATGTATGTAGTGATAAATGTATGCATGACTGTCATATGTATTGATATTCTATAACTCTGATATATGTAAAAACTATGTAATATTTATGTGATATATTATATTTTGTTCCGTTCCGCTGTGAGATTCTGATGTTGTTTGTTCTTTCTTTCTCTTTCTCTTCTATTTCTATCCCTTTCTTTCTTAATGATGATACGTCCTTCTGGTAGTAGAAGGGCGGGTCGTCACAGTTGGTATCAGAGCATAGGTTGGTGATAACCTTGGCTCTGATAGGAATTTCTCATAAAATAGAGTCTGTAGTACTCTAAAATGAGTCTGAGTGTATTAATAGATATGAGCGCGTACTTGTTAATGAATATAAAATTGTTTTTATATTGTATTGACTTATCCGTTGAGTGTTTATGAATTCTGGTCGACGGATGGGATGCCATTTTATCAATAGGAATTCCTAAACTCTTAAACAAGATTGACCGACACGGTATTGTTTTTAAAAGTAGGGTAAATGAAATAATTTTACCCAAAATTATATTTTTGATATAAAAGAAATATTTTTCTGAAATTATTATATATATTTGGATGCTTGGTTGTTAATACTATGATTAAATAAATAAAAAATTAAATTTTGAGTGGCTTATAACTAAATAAAATTGTCTAAGAGTGATTTTAAATAAAAAGGAATATAATTAAAACTCGACTAAACTAGAATTTAAGTCCCGGAAATTTGAAAGGTGTTTAAATGAATTTAAACAAAAGGATTTGGGAATTTTAAAATCTTGGAAATGTTTGAAATGTTTTTCCAACGATTTGAAGGTAAAAATGGAGTATTGTTTTGGGCAAATTTGTTGAATGAAAATGTTTTGGGAGGAAATTATGGAAGTAAGGAAGCACTGAACTTACTTCAGTCGCTGGAAAATAATCTTGATGATGATGGCCACATCATTAATATTCATTTTCGAGTTTCTAAAGTGATGGATTGCTACAATAATAGTTGGTCATGATAAATTGTTAGGGCTTGTTAGGTATACAAGTTGTTAAATTTGTTTTGGTGAAAACAAGTGTTTGGAATTTAAAAATTTTATTGGAAATACCAAGTGGGTAAGTGTAGTTATCATTTCAAAATGGGTTGGAAATGAAAACCGGGCAATTGAATTCTGAAAATTTTATTTAATAATGTGAAAGGTTTGAATGAATCAACTGTTGAACTTATAAAGTAAAGTTGAAATTAATAAGATGAAATTGGGAATTTTAATCTCGGAATTAAAATTTAACTGAAGTAAATGAAGGTGGAAAAAAAAATATAGTTGAATTTAACCTGAGATAAGTTAAATGGAATTGAAGTTCAAAATGAATTAAAATTTGAAGGTAAAAGGATTGAAATTGTGAGGTGAAAATGTATACCTTAAGACAGTAAGTGTTATATATAATTTGAAATGTGATTATAAGATGGAATGACTCAAATAAGCAATACAAGTTTTTCAGTAGATAAATAAGTTTTGGGCTCAGCTTTTGAGAAATATATATAAAGATGGGTAAATGGCTAAATTTAACTGGAGTTAAGTTGGAATAAAACTGAATTTAAATGAATTCAGTCGAGTTATAAATAAAATTGAATGGAATAAAATTCTTACGTAAATAAGTAAATATAAAAACCAAGTAAGCCTTGAATTTGGATTAAAATAGAAATGGTGTGAGTTGTAAACAAATCTAATTCAAGTATAAATTGAATAACCTTATTATGAATAAATTCAATAATATATTGTTAATGTAAATTAAAATTTAAGAGTGGATAAAGGAATAAATTAATTAGTGAATAGTTGGGATTTGATTTAAGAAAAATCAAATCAAAAATTTAAATGAAAAATTGGTGAAATAGAATAAACTTAAGTCATTGGGTGGAACAGTTTGAAGAAAATAAATGACTTAAGTAAATTGTAAAATGATTACTTAAAATATTGGTTGTCGAATTTTAATAAAATGGTTTGGAATCAAACTTTTGAAATGAAAGAAAATGCAATGAAAGGATTGTGAATAAATTAATTGTGGTGGAGCCAAGTGTAAATTGAGTTGGAATCAATTTAAGATTTGTCATAAGCTTAAGTAATTATTTATTCACAATAGTATTGTCAAACTGCATATAAAAATGAGTTGTTTTGAAGTAAACAAGATTAGATAAAATTCTATGAATTATTGGAAGCAACATAGGATGATTTTGAATATGAGTTTGTTTTGCTTAAGCAAGTAAGTTGTAAATCACTTAAACTGAAGGGAATGATTTGGAAGTTGGTTGGAAATACTTGTAATAAGTGTTGAAACCCTTACATATGTGCTTATGGAAATATGTAATGCTAAACTAATAGAAACTCTGCCAAAACTTTTCAGAATTTGAAAAAAAAAATTTGCAACAAAACAATTTCAAATTGGAAATTGAAAATAAATTAGTAGATGAAATTAATTTAAAATAATGATAGAAATCAGTTATAAATGAAAGATAGTCAATAAAATTAAATATTCAGAGTTGAAGAAAATTGAATTCACAAGAAATTGGAAATTCAGATTTAAATAAAAAGATATTAAAGCTAAAGTGGTAGAGTAATAATATAAGGGAATATATATAAGTGGTGAAATTCTTAAGTAAATTTGATATTGAGGAAATTATTCCAAGTGGATAGAAATCAAAATAATGCGAATAAAAGAAAATTGATATAGTTGATAATCAATGAATATATATACGTAGGATGTACGTATATTATTTTATTCGCATAACAATTTGATTCAGATTCGAGCACAGAATTTCGAGATAGTTATATATCGATCCGAGTTAGGATTTTTCACTCGATTTTCGACGACGAACCATGGATTTGGATTGTGATTGATTCTGGGAATTCTCTATCATAGTTGTGACTATGCAAGGAGAATGACAGTTTCTGATCAAGAAACCAGTTCTGAGTCCGTACTAGGAAGTTGGGTGAACGATACTAGTTCGGAAGAGAAATTGTGTGATCGAGCGAGCGATCGGATTTGATATTGCGTACGAATAATATAGGTACATCGTACGAAATTGATTGAATAGAAATTGAAATTCTGTAAACAAGTCAATAAAATTTGGAAAGAATTAATACTATAGATTTCAGTATTGAATTGCCAGAATGGATGTCTGAAATTCATTGTGTATTCCATATATCCCATCTTAGAAATTTGCTCATAATTCATCAATTGTTATTAATCCAGTAGTTCAGGAATTTGGAAGTTAATTCAATTTGACTATGGTCAGGAATTCGGTTCGGATTGTTGATCATCGAGAGACAACTCTCAATAATTTTAGGGAAGCTTATCCGAACTTGTGTTCGGATAGTTAGCGATGTTTGTTAAGATAGTCTGTTGGATTGTTAGCTACTGTATGAATGATATGTATATTTGAATAGTTGGTATGACAACTTTTAAATTATCTTTGTTTTAAATTTCGGGGACGAAATTCTTTTAAGGGGAAAGGAATGTAACGACCCTGGATTTTTGACCCCGTTTATTTTACTAAATATTTAATCTAATTTAAATTGAATACAAGCTTTTAAATTTTTTAAATGATGAGGTCTATGATATTTAACAGTTATATGTGTTTGCAAAAGAAGGTTTTGATTTGAAAATTTAAAATAGAATGCTTCAAACCCATTTAAAAAAAAATCTGTCTTATTCAATTAAATCAAATCAAAGACTCTATATTTTTATTATTTGATAATATACGTATGAATATCTACTTATAAACTTTAAATAATAATGTTTAAAAATAACCTATCATATGAATATTAAAACATGGAAATTTAAAACTTAAGTATAAAACAATATAAATAATTATAACATAAACATACCAAACAAGTATAAATCATAATTATAAACATAAGTATAAACCATAATTATAAATTATAAAATGTAACTAGGTATATGAATGTACAAAAAAAAGTTATAACTAGGAATATTAAATTTACAAATGCAATATTATCAAATGCTTAGGAATTTGAAGTACTAATGGAATAAAACTAATATAGTCAAAATAACAACGTTTAAAATTCATTTGTACAACATAAAACTTTTAACAAAAGCCATTTACATTTTTGAATATCATGTGAACATGTTTAATGCATAAGTTAAAGGGTAACTTGTAACATATTTTCTGTACAAAAAATATATTTAACAAAGCTTATATGATGCTGTTGAGAAGTTTATATGCATAAGAAAACAGAAGTTGTTCACTTCAGTAAAATAAAACAGCTCTTTGCCTAGTATAAAAATAAACAAAATCTGAAACATTAATTACATGTTATCATGAATGAAGCATAAGCATTAATTAGATGTAAACAAATATGAAAACAAATGTATTTTTTTTAAAAGCTTCTTATACAAGCTATGTCTACCTGAAGTACACATTTTTATACTTATACAAGATATCTTTGCCCAGGAAAAGATATCAACTAATATCAGAAACTATAAATAGTGTTAATAAATTTGAAGACATGCATTAATTAGCACACAAATAATCATTCCAGTTTTACAAAATAAATCTTACAGCCAAAATTTTGTAGCACCATGTAACAACCCGCATATTTATCGATTTTATATTTAAATATTTTATTTAAATATTTTGTCGTTAATCGGATATTGGTCCGAAAAGCTACTTTTTGCAAACGGTCAAATTAGGACTCGAGACCACTTCCTTTGAGTTCGAAATGCCGTTTACAATTTTTTTAAGTATAAACATTGATAGGTTTGGAGTTAGTGAAATTTCACTAACTTTTCCCTCCTTGGACTTTGGGTTAGTTTAGCCTATTAAGCCCAAGTTCCAACCCCCTTCTCCTCACTCTTCATAAATTTCCTAACTAACTCAAGCTTTGGCATTAATGGTGAAGAGAATGGGAAATTAAAACTCCAAGCACAAATTCAATTGCAAATCCAACATTCAACTCCAAATTCAAGTAGAAGATATTGGATTCAAGCTTTGGATTGCTTCCTTGCTTTCAAGCTTCATCTTCATAAATTTTAGTGCAAAGGTGAGATTTTTATCTCACAATTCTAGCCTATAACTATATTAGACCGTTGGGAATGATTCCCTATCACTTTTGCATACACATTTGCATTTGGTTTGGATTGGATTGGCGAAAAACTCCAATTTTTAGCGTTTTGGTGAATTTTCTGCATTTAGGTCATTCTGGCCATTTTCGTGCGTTCGGAGTTAGGTCGTTCGCGACATAACCCTTAGGTCGCTCGCGTGTTAACACGCTAGGTCGCACTGCACGTATTGTCATCTCGGAATTAGGTCGTCGGGCTTTAAGTCGTAGGTCGTTTGGCCCATAGGTCGTTAGGTCGCTAACACTTGGGTCGTTTCTGGCCTTAAACCCCCTCTGCAGTGTTAGGTCACTCGCGAGTTTAGTCTTAAGACGTAGGTCGTTCGCGAGTTAAGCTTTAGGTCGTTTGGCCTTTATAACGTTAGGTCGCTCGCGTGTTAAAACGTTAGGTCGCGTGATCTATATCCCGTAGGTCGTTGACCCCTTGAGTCGTAGAACTGATAGGTCGCTCGCGAGTTAAAATCGATAGGTCGCTCGACCACTAGATCGTATGACCTGTTAGGTCGTTAGGTCGCATGGGTTTTAAGCCGCATATCAGTTAGGTCGTTCCACCTTATAAACCTTAAGTCGCTCACCTCTGTTAGGTCGCGAGTCCCTTAAGTCGCTCGCCTCCGTTAGGTCGTGCATCCCCCTAACTCGTTCGGCCTTGCCTTCGTTAAGTCGCGTGACACATTAGGTCACGCATCACCTTAACTCGCTCGACCTTGTTTAGGTCGTTAGGTCGCGAAGACCCTTAGGTCGCAACCATTAGGTCGCTCGACCCAATTCCCCTTAGGTCGTTAGACCTCATTTTGTCTTCACTAGGTCGTACCGTTTTGGACGGGGCGGTGCCCCGCACCCCGCCGGGGGCGCTGCCCCCTGGACCCCCGCGACCTGACCGGGCAGGTCAAACCTCGTAAGCGGTGGCATTGCCCCCGCACCCCCACCTTGGGGGGTTGCCACTCCCCCTGGACCCCCCCTCCATAGGGGCTCTTTGATGAAAGATGCATTTTGAGTTGATTTCCTTGGATTTCATTCACGTCTTTGAACGCGAAGTTTTTGTGATTTGTCACTTTAATAAAATAAAGGTTTCAATACTAGTAGTAAATATCAAAACTCTTTCAGCAAAACGATTTCAACTCTATTTTTAATAACAAAGCTTTTTCCTTAAACCGTTTTCCAATCTATTAGTATATACAAACCTTTACCTCACTCGTATGAGAAATCTAATTAAACGACTTAGTAAAACAAGTGGTATGAAATGCTTGCGTTTACTTCGTCGGTTAATTCTTGGACTTGTTCGTTTGAATCTCTTGTGACAATTTTCTAGTGGAGATCTACAGTTTGTTAGTAAATATTTGAGTTAAGCAAGTGGTTATGGGACATGAAGTTAAACTTTTATATTTACTAACTTAGTGTAATTGACACTTCTTGATGATCATGACGATCATTTTTGTGTTTTAGACTAGCAACTGTGCGATGTCTCTTTGTCTGCGAGGGAGACTAGACCCCGCTCTTGTGATGTTTCGCCATCTCATTTGTGTGATGTTTCGCCATCACATATGTGGGGTAGCGCCCCACGGTCTTCGAGCCATTCGTGTGTCAAAATTAATGGCTTGCAACCATGAGATAGCTTCTCGCTTTGTGTTACACGTGTAGGTGAGTTTTCATGCTCCCATTTTGTGAGTTTTCATGCTCCTATATTGTAATTTCTGGATTTCTTGTGTAGTCTTCTGGAATTTGTGCTTCACCTATTTTCATGACTTTCATTTTTATGATTTTCCAACTTTTATGTTTAGGTGAATTTGGATCTTTTAGAAGATTCTTTTGATATTGTTTGATCTCTTGATGATCTTCATTTACATGCTTATCATAGTATGTCTTTATGGTTACTATATGTTCTTGCCATATCTATTGTTTATATCATGTTATCTGATATTTATAGCTAGACTGATCCGTTTATTATTTTCTTATAAATAATACTCGGGTCAGACTGAGATGTTACAGGTGCTTCTGCTTGACTTCTCCCCCAGGGATTTACTACTCTGACTTTTGGCTGACCTTTTAGATTAGCAGTTTTTGTCGTTTACACTTGAGATATAGACTCATAGATGTATTCTTTGCATAGCACGTGTTGCTATTCTTTTGTATTATTGTGGATCTTTTTGACCACTAATCTGATGTACACTTTCATGTGTTAGTTATATATTCATATCTTCTTCCGCCTTTGTGATATGGATGTCTGTGACTGATTTGTGTTATGCATATTTCTATGTTTGTTTTCGAAGATTATTATAGCCACCGCGTGATAAGAAATCACGAGGATGGTCGCTCCTCAACAGCCTTATTCTCCGTGCTAGTTGACAACTCTACACCGTAGTGTTCTTGGTTAGTGTGGGTATAGAGATGGGGCGTCACACACCATTTCACATTTAGCATATCAAACACAAATATTTAACTTGCAGGTCGAACAAGTAAAACCTATCCAAATATTACCTGTTGTCTAAGACATTCTATATATATATATATATATATATATATCATATGATCGAGTTCAAAAAAAAAGATCTGTAAAGCAAACCCGAGAAGGAGAAAATTTAGTAGCATCTTATCTTTGAAAAACCATTTAAGTTTAACAGTAAAACAAGTTCATGAAAGCTAAGAGGTTGTTCAGGAATTTCTGCAGTTTCTTCATCAACTTGTTTCTGTTTCAAAAAAATTTCAGGTGAGTAAACAAATTATTTCAGGATTTAAGTTGAACTAAATAGGTGTGTGACAGGATTTGAATAATGATTGTTTGAGTATATCCATCAGATTCAACCCTGTATGTGTATATATGTATATAAATTCATCTGAGCATCTCTTTATCTCTCTGTATTTTGATTCAAAGTAAAAATTCATCAAGAAATCCAATATTCACCTATTCAAACATTATTAGACTTTGAAGTTCAAACAAAACAAGCTAAATTTTTCACGTTTTAAGATCTAGAAATATTTTCTAGCAGAATAATGATGGTAGCAGTAATAAAAATTTTTTTACAGGAAAACCTTAACTTTGTGATATATTCGAGTGTCGTGAAACTTAAAATTAATTATATAGCTTGAATTGTTACTAGAAGATAGGATTTTTAAATCAAAAGTGGTAATTTTTCATTGAGCTTGTGAAGAGGAATTTGTAATTGAACTGAAAGTGGGTTCTTGGCAAATTCAGGCGGTCGGGGAAACTAGGGGTGACCGGGTCATGCGAGGTGGTGGACGAGCCTACTGGGGTGGTAGGAAAAATAGTGGGTGGTGGCCTCGACATAGGAGGCGACGGTGGTGTCGAATTTCTTTTTGTAAACCTAAATTTATGAAGTGTTGACCATACGATAGCCGCGACCTCCACTGTGCGTCGAGTTGCACGACATTAGAAAGGGAAGAAACTAGGTGGATGATGGAGCTGTGGCCAGAAGCGCAGAGCCACAAGTAGCCGGAGTGATGATCGCGAAGCGTGTTTCGTCGATGTTCAAACTTTTGGGGTTCGAGCTGCAGGCGATAATTTGTTTTTCGATAAATTCATGGAAATTAAGTTTTGTTTTCGATTACATGGTTGATTTATGGTTTGTGGGTGCTGACGAAGGCCGCTGGAGGTGCGGCGAAACACCGTGCACGTGCACGGTGGCGTTGGGGTGTGGGTGTCGTGTCTATGTTGTCGTGAAGTTGTCGCCCTGGGGTCGTGCTCGAGTGAAATGGGTAGAAGACCCGGGTTTTGTTTCATGTCGTTTTCGAGTGTGATAATGGTAGTTACCTTTCAACCTTAGTTTAAAATTTTAACTTTTTTTAAAAAAGAAGAAGAAAAGGGAGGTACAGGGGAGAGATGCGAGAAGAATTGATGAAGGACCGGAGTATTACTCGGGTTTTTGATAGGGAAGTCTCGAGTTTCCTTCAACCTGTATATAGAAAGAGGATTATGTGAATTTGGTTTTTAGCAATATTAAATACTGTTAACCTGATGAGTGTTTAACAGTTTTAGTACAAGTTTTAAACTATTAGGTTAATACTTAGCAATGTTTTTAACACTTAATGATTATTTTAATGTAGTTAATGAATGTAGTAATTAAGTTAAGTATGAAATTGATGAACGTTTATGTTGTGGTTAATATCATTTTCAAAATTTAAAGCAAGACTTTTAAATGTTTAAATTTAGTTGAACATGTATATCAATAATTATTTTAGAGGGTAATTAAGAATAATTCCTTTACAATTGTAATTAGAGATTAATTAGTGATTAAGTGATAAGAATAATTAATAATTAACTAGTTGGAGTTAATTAATGAACGATTAGTAGTTAACTAATCAAATAATTTAATTATTAATTAATAGTTAATTATTTAAGTAATAAAGAACTAAGAATTTGAAATTAATTAATTAAGGAATTAGTAGTCAAATAATTAAGTTTCATTTATAACTAACTAAAGTTATTAATTAATGATCAGGAAATAGATAATTAGGTAATTAAAGTTAAACAACTTGATTAAGAAGTAATTAAGTTAATAGAGTGAAATAATTAAGTAATTAAATAAATAAGACTTAATAATTGATTAAGTTAAGATTCATTAAACAATTTTAAATGAAATAAGTAATTAATTGTTAACTAATGATTAATTAAATAGAGTTAAGTGATTAACTCTCGTGTAATTAATTCTAAATTGAATTAATTACAAATACGATTTAAAGGTAATTGCTTATGAACTGTGGTGTTGAATATCTGATTGTGATATTTATGTGATGATATTCTGTGATGCTCTGTGATATGTTATGTTATATCTATGATGTTTGTATATGTTTTATCTGAGATAAATGCTATGTTAATTCAATTTGTTGAATTTAAATTATTTAAACTGTTAAGTTAATTAGACAACTTGGCCCTTAAAATGGCGTTTGAATACGATGAGACCGGGATCGGAAGAATAAATTTGATTCTTCGAAAACCACATCGATCCAATTTAAACGTTAGGTCGTGAATCCTGAAATGAAAATCGAGATGGTGCTTTCAGAATGCAAGGGTTATCGTCGTTGACTCTGAGGGTGATTCCAAAATGAGTGTGACGAGATAATGCCTTCAGTTTCGTTCGAACCCGGAATGAAACTTGTATGGATTGAATGCTTTCAGCACATCGTCAGGCAGACAATGAGCATTCTAAGAGTAATGTTCTATAAAGGTAATCGCAGCCTCAAGCCTCATCAACCGGAAATGGCTAAAACAGGGGAGATGCAGCAAGGTTAGGTGGGCCATGCCCGAGCAGGACAAGATATTTTCCCTGTCTAGATGTCCCTTTTTTTTCGGCTGTGTGGGCGGTTGCTAGCTAGAACTGCGGGGTTTATCTTGTTCGGGACTGTTCAGTAAGGAATGGTTCCGGCCTTGTGTTGTAGGGGGTCTGGAGTGATCCTCGGTACCGTGATCTAGGCCCCGTACTGTGACGGGCGGTACCCCAGTAGCCCTGCCATTGTTGGAAATCCATTTTCCCTACGAGACCCTACGGTTTTGATTTGTATTACCCACTTTTGTGGCCAGTAGCTGGAATTTAATAGATGTAACAATTTCGGCTATTTTCTATTTACTTTAAAACCCTAGACACTATTATAATATCGCAGGATTTCCTATGAAATGTTTTGGTTAGCGTAATGTAAAAACTTACCCGTATTTATTTGTGGGGAGTCTTACGTGATACCTTTATTTTTTTTAAATGTTTTCAAAGTTAAACAACTTTAACCCATTTACTCATACCAGACCCATGTCTGACCCGTAGTTTATATTTTGTTTTTTTCATAAACTCTTGGGTACTCAAATTTTTATGAGTAGCCAAGTGATAGGTTTTGGATCTTGATTTTCTGGAGGAGCTTGGAGCAAGAGATTCCAGACGTATGTAGCTATCTATCTAGTTCCGCTGTGTTAGTTGATGTGTACTGTATCTCTGATGTATGTAGTGATAGATGTATGCATCACTGTCATATGTATTGATATTCTATAACTCTGATATATGTAAAAACTATGTAATATTTATGTGATATATTATATTTTGTTCCATTCCGCTGTGAGATTCTGATGTTGTTGCTCTTTCTTTCTCTTTCTCTTCTATTTCTATCCCTTTCTTTCTTAATGATGTACGTCCTTTTGGTAGTAGAAGGGCGGGTCGTCACATTATATATCATAAAATACTTCTAAATAATATCACTATTATATTCCAAAATCATTCGAAACTTTTTCAAATCCCCAGACTTAAGTTTTAAGTTTCCAATTTGACTTAGTTTATTTTCAATCTTATTTCAACTATTATTTATAAATTTCATTACCTAGCAACCAATATAATACAACCAAATATATATTATCGTTTATAAAATTTTATATATATAGAAAATATAATAGGCAAAATTATTTCATTCACCTATATTCAAAACAAATATTATGTCGGTCAGTCCTATTAAGTGTTTAGAAATCCCTATTGATGTCATAGCGTCCCATGCACCAACCAGAATTTATAAATACAAAACGGAACAAATTAACACAATATTAAAACCTTTTTATAACACTAACAAATACGCTCTCTCATATATATACACTCAGCGACTCCCATCGGGTATTACTAACTTTTAGCAAAGAGTCAGACCCCACAAAGCTAAGGTTTATCGCTAAACCAAAGCTCTGATACCAGATGTAACGTCCCGCCTTTTCGCACGCTTTAAAATGACAAACGTGTCAATTCAAACCATACGGAAGGGCGGATTGTTATGGGGTAAATAAGAAAAAGTAGAGAAAGAAAAAACAAAATAGAATCTTGCAGCGGAACGATAAAATATAATAATCAAATATACAGTTCATGAAGCTGTTTACAAAATATTCAATTATACTTATACAATACATATCAGAGTACATATACTAGAGAATAATAATTAATGCAGCGGAATTAAAAGGTGTAGTGGAATAATATAGTAGATAATAGTACTACAAATCTTCGTTTTCGTCCTCTAGAATAAAATCTTCAAATCCTGAAACACTCGGGTCAAACGCTCAGACTGACCCGAGCGAATTGAAAAGACAAAACACTCGAGTCAGAACTAAAAGATCTTATATGAGTTAAATCAGCAGAAATAAGTATGAGAGTAGTAACTTAAGAGATGCTCAGGATTCAAATCTCCTAAGGATCCGTTAAACTATTTACTATGTAGTAATATTTCGCTATTATAATAATGTCTATTAGTAAAGTAAACTTACTTTTAAATAGCGTTAAGGGGTTACCCATGTAGCCCTTAACACATAATATATTCCCATAGTATATATAGTACCGTAATCTCCCCCGTACTGGGTGTCGTCAGAGGGCACTACATAGGTATGGTACAAAACAAAATCGTATAAGGCGCGCTGGGGTAGATGACACGGCACAACTAGGCAATGCCAGGGTAGATATACCAATTGCTATCTGGGCTGGTGGTAACGCATAGCCGCAGCTACCGCCCACCTCGAGCCACACCCCCAAATAAAAAATAAAAAATCAAAAGTGGCCACCGAATCAATCCAAAAGTCAAAGTATAATATCGAAGGGATGTGTCCGATCAAAGGTGCTACCTCATTGACCCGAGAATCGCTCATGTTTTAGCCACCTTATGCCAACTCAGGGGAGTTGGGTCCACGTATTTACCTCAAGGAAACGCCGTCACCATCCTACTTCATTCTGGAATCTCCACCCCGTACACTGTTGTTAAAGTGGTTTTCGGACTTGGCAGAGAGTATGATAACTTCCGATCCCTGTCTCTTCAACAACCAAACGTTATTATAACACCGCGGTCTTTTCAAAATAGTTTATACTTTTAAAACCAGAATATAATATCCATTTCAAAACCATGCAAATATGATATCATCTTTATTTTAAGCCCCAAATCAATATGATATGTTTTATTTCAAATATATCCTTTTTCAAGAAATCATAGCACTTTCAATCTATATACCTTGAAATCTATAGATTTGAAACGTAACTTAATATACTTCAATGGTTTACATATTAAATTACTTTATATAATAAAATAGCTTCTTTAATTTTTCAAATAAATCCCAAATACCGATTTGAACCTCTTAATAAACCATTTCAATTCATATATTTCGAAGCTTTAAATGTTCTACCATTTCCAAACAAATTCTTTGATAATTCCATATATATCAATTTCAATTACTATTATTTAGATTTGAAATGTTTACTTAATAAAACTAATATAATTTAAGCAAATCGTTTGGACTTCAAGTAATAGGATATACTTTCTCTTTAAATTAACTTGATAATATTTATTAAAAGTGATTGATATTCATTTAATCCTCTAAACCAAAATCAAGTTGCATAAATCATACCTTTTAAAATCTCAGATTTATTTAAATTTCAAATCAATTTTTATTCGAGGATAATTCTTAAAACACTTTAATTCAAATCAATTCATATTTCTCTTCCAGCCTTTATTATTTAAGTCATTATACTCTACAAATATAATATAAATAAATACTTCACTGTATCATATATTAATAAAATCAACCTTTATTATTAAACTTCTTTTATACTTAAACCAATTATTTTTTAAAGCTTAAAACCAAGAAATTTATTATATATATAAATATAACATTTATAAATATCCAAATCAATATCTCATAAACCATATTTTCTTTACAAAACCATAGAAACCTTTAAAATTATTTATATATATAGACCGCGGTGCCTGTATATAGTTTTCTATCCTATGGTCAAGTGATACGGATATTTATCATTTCAATCCGTAATTTAAAATAAAAATTACGGTCATATATCATTTCAAACCGCAATCCCGAATGAAATGAAAATGCATAATAACTTGCAGTTTATAATAATATAAAATACAGTATCCATTCATCCAATATCAACCATCAACCATTTATCACAATCATCATCAAATTCAATTAATAGCATCAATATAGAATGGATAAAAAACAACAGGCATTAAATAGAAGTTTAAATTCAATAATAAATTAAATAACTGTTTAACTGGCAGTTTATATGCAATGAATAATTAATGAACACTTTAACTGGCAGTTTAAATGCAATGAATAAATTAAATAGCAATTTAATTTAAATAATTGAAATTAACTGAGATGATGATTAAAAATATGCCAAACAACCGTAATTAAATTTTAAATCACATCATATATCAATTTAACAAACATAAGAAATTTTAGAAGTTGTGAGTGGGTTAAATCACTCACCTTTTGAATTTAAATGGAATTTAAATTGAATTTAAATCCAAAAATTTGACAGTCTTAGAATTCGTCCAAACTAGCGGCAAAAAGTTTGAAATTTAAATATGATCGTAACAAAAAAACCGCGCATGAATTGGAGTTCGTATGTGAAAGATATAGCGAAAATTGTGCTTGAATTTCGAATTTAAAAATAAAATAAAAAGGACACATTCATCTCACCTCACCGCGTGCTACAGCACCCCCTTCTCCCCCCACTACGCACTCACGCTACAGAACCATCGAACCAAAACGCATGCAACTTCCACCTTTTACTGCCGTCGCTCAAACACTACCACCACCTGGAGCATGCCGCCGTCGCACGAACGCTGCCACCACCGCATACATCTATCGCTCCCGAACGCCCCAAACGACGCACCCAACCCACGGCCACCGCCAAAAATTCAAACCCTAGTTGAATTATATGCGCCAATCCAGCCGTCAACTCACCTCGAAACCCACATGGATGCGATCCCCTCGGCCCTCTCTACAAAACCTAGAAAGGGTTTTCCGATCCATCGACATTGATTACGACCCCATTAAACGGCCGAGAATTAACACGCAATTTCTGATCAAACGATAACTTGAATTGAAAAACGCATTCCACCGAAAGATTATGCTCATTGAGAGCTCCAATATATATTTTTTCTAGATTTTTCTGACGACTTTGAAATTTATGCTTTGGATTTGATTTTGGGATTGCAATTGTAATTAGGGTTTGTCTGCCACTGAAAATGAGGAGTTAAGAAGAAGATATACATACAGACAAATGAGAAATAGAAGGATAGGGTTTATAATCGGGATATATATAGGCAAACTGGAATAGAATAGATGGATCGGGTTGAATATACGCGCTAACGACAAAGTGGCCCAAAAAGCCCGTTTCGACTCCGGAATGAAATTGGGCCAACCCATATATCAAAATAGATATTTTAAAATATTTTAAATGCAATGGAAAATGTTTCAGGTTCAAATTGTATCGTACGAAGAAGTTATGCTAAAAGCAATATTTTCAAATCGATTTCAAATTGATTTCAATTTCATTGATTTCAAGGCATTTCGAGTCCGTACGATCAAACAACAAGCCCGGTCGCTACGAAACTTGAAATCCTGCAATAATTCACCGTTACGGATCCGATGAAACTGGTTTCGTCAAAATCCGAGTCAGTGGCAAAAATGGCTATTTTTACATTAGTTAAATTTTTTAATACTAAATTAATTAAATCCATTTTTTAATTTCAATTCTATAATCGACAATTCTTGTCATTTTTAATTTCTTAAACATTTATACTAATTGAAACAAATTTAACTGCTGATTAAAATTGATAAATTCCTCAATTTCCTTAAATTCAACAATTATGAATTAAATTTCCAAAATTCTATTTAATTAAACCCATCAATAATTATTCCGTTCATAATTGTTAAATAGATGACTTAAATATTGGATTTAAACTATTACATTAATTTTTCTCATATTATCTTTATTTCAAATAATGTAGTAATTAATTCCATTCACAATAAGTCCAATGAATTATAATTTATTTCAATAATTAAACTTCATTTAACTCCAAATCCTTTTTATCAAATAAAAAATTATTGAATAAACAAAGGGAACCTTTGTTTACCCTATTATACATTAGTAAGTTCAAATTTTCATCTTTCCTTCGTACTAACTACCCTATTTTCATTTTATTACATTTCTACGAAAATACACGCTAATTGTATTTTATATTCTAAATAAATTCATTTACTTGGGTTCATACTTTCCATTATATCGATTACTACACTAGCATAAATTTACAATTCCAATTATTCCATTATTACACTTACACCTTCCATTATTATATTAATAATCACTAAAGTAACGTTTATTATCGACTATAAATATTATAACTACTTAACGGACATTGATTTTATAAATTTACCATTTATTACGTATTCTTTATCAGTTAACATAATTTTGAATTCCTTTCCCAATTTACTAATTTCAATCAATCCTAACTTTACCATCTGTTTCAATTAATAGGGTGTGCACTAATTTAGTTGATGCGTTAATTCTTATTAATATAACATTAAGGCTCATTTAGTTCCAATTGATTCACATTTTAGTTATTAAACCAAATAAACGGGTAACTTATAACATGTGTTACCATGACTTTAATTACACCTATGAATTCCCTATTATCAAACAAATGTTACAATTCTTAAACACTTCTGCTTTCATCTAATTACCATTAAGTATATTATTATTTTTCAATTAACAAATTTAGTAATTACATTCATTTCTTTCATTTCAATCTCATAACTAATTATAACAAATTTCAATAATTCCTCAGACCTTCCCTTTCCATTTATCCTTTTATTAAGTTTACATTAATAAATCTTTTCTTCCATTTTTTTTAATTCAACAACTTGTTCTATTATGAATACCGTTAACATTATTTCCAAATATCCCTTAATTAACATTAACGTAAACTTTTATTTATTTTTATTGCAATTTATACAAAATTCAATTTCTAAATCTTAATGTGCTCTAAATTAACAACTTCCGAACATTGAATTACTCCTCATATTTATGTAACCTTTGTTTATATTTGTTAAAATTTGATTTTTCGTTTCAATTAATAGCCTAAATAAACGGGCAACCCACAATTATAATCCTTAAATTAGCCTTGGTTATATTTTGATGCATTAATGCTTTCCAAATTTCAACTCAATTCTTATTTACGAAATATTCAAGCATCAAATTCCAATATATTTCCTTTATCACATTTTATTAAAAATTTTGGTTCCCATTTATTTCGTAGATTTATATTAATAAATCAACATTTACATTTGTTACTAGCATTCAACTTATAACCAAGTTAGACCATTTTACATTATTTCATTTATTACAATTTCATTCAATTTATACAAATTCAGCTTTGATTAACTTTATTGCCTAAATTTACATGCAGTTACTTTTAATAAATAAATTATTGCATTGGTTAATCCAACAATTACTTTTATTTTCTCATTTTCTAATTTATAACCAAATGTCATAACTTACACTATTCATAAATGGGATTTCACATCAATTGTCAAAATTAAATTTTTATAAATATTGCTAAATTACATTCTTAACATTTACTTCAATATAGGTTTTAAATTTTTTATTTCTTCCTAATTTAATTACAAAATCTCATTAATTTAACCAATTCTATTTACCAAAATTTACGGGTCGTACAATTCGTGTTGTTTGTTTTGCAAACTCCAGCATTAAAAGGTAAGTAATCACACCTGACATTTATACTTATATGACTGTGAATTGATAGCAAGTGAAAGTGCAGAAATTATTAAATCATGTTATACCTGCTTGTGTTATATGATGTTAATCCTGTTTATTCATCTGTCATATCATGGGATACTGCTTTATGTTATTATACTATTTATTTTATTCTGTTCTCACACTGCAAGTTCCCTGTAGGATAGAATCACTATGGGTTGAAATGATACATACCCGAACGGACTTTAGAACATGGAAAAATTATTACGGGATGAAATGATAGCTTGGGTGATTTTTATTTATTTGTATTTGTCTTGGGATTGCGGGTTTGAAATAATCAAAACCCGAAAATTTTACTGATTTCGGATATAAATGATAAATTTCCATATCACTTGATTTAGGTGTGAAATATTATCCGGACCCATGGTTGATTTCAAAATATGATTTCTTATAAATTTCATGTATGGTAAAAGAAGGAAAAAAATGAAATTGACTTATATGGGATTTAAAATTGTTAAGCAATGATTTTCTAAAAGGTTAAATGGTATAAGTTAATGGATGGTTTGAGTTGTGGTCTGAAAGTTTGATTTAACTTAATAATAGGAATTTAAGTAAAAATGGAATTATAAGCTTAACTTGGTAATTAATATAATTGATGTATGAATTGGATGAATATAAGGTAAAAGAGAATATCAAGTTATTTGTAAAATAAAGTTCAGCAACTTACAGTGTATTTTAATTTATGCAATTAGTTTAAAATGTTAAATAAATGGATAGTTAAAGGGAAATTTGGAATTTAACTGGGCTTGGAATTGTGAGATTTTGTTTTAAAATGGAAGTTTAAGTAAATTAAATAAAAGGGGAAATTTAGTTTAATGTATGAAATGGTAATTTGAACTTTAAGTAATAAATAATTGTTAAAAGGTAAAGAATGGGAAATTTGTGCACTTGGATTTAATAAGTGAAATTATTGATATTTATTTGTGTAATTTACTTTATAAAAATCATAAGTTCAAAGGTATTTGAATGACTATTTTTATAGTGGAAAATATGAAATTTTATATGTTAAAAATGTTTAAATTGAAGTTTATGTAATGACCCTGAATTTTGAACAATTTAAATTGAAAATATTTAATAAATTTTAAATATTTGAATGATGGTTTGACTTGAATTTCAAATTATCAGAATGAATTTGGTGATTAAATTTTAGAATTTAATCTATTAAAAGTTGAATAAATTTGAATCTTCAATTATAAGCTGGTTAAAAATAATTTAAAGGCTTAGAAAATTCACATTGATAATACTGAAGATAATAGAAGCTTCAGAATTGAATTTGAAAGTGATTTGTTCAGTTTTGAAATTTTATCATTTAAATTAAATTTATAAATAGCCTTCCGAGGCACAGTCTCTGAATTCAACAAAACCAGTTCCATTGGATTCGGAATATTGAATTATTAACGGATTTCAAATTTCGTATTTACCGGAGTTGTGATGAGAGCATACGACACATAAACGCGTTGAAATTTGTGTGAAAAACAAATTGAATTTATAATAATAATATGTTTTATTCTTTTTAGCTTCGCCTAAAATCATGCCTTAACCCACGCCCAAAATCACGCAACCTTCATTTCAAAGCATGGCCGAATTCTCATTCGAAGTCAGAATGAAAAAAAAATTAGGGCTTCGAGTTAATGGCTGCTGGTTCTCGTGTTCGTTCGTCCCTCTTTGCGTCTGAATTAGGGCTTCTGGAATTCGAAGGCGGCCGACCTCAGTAGTTCGATCGATCGACACTTCCTTTTCCTTGCTCGCGACTGCTTCATGCTAAGGTGAGTAATTTTATTACTCACATCTAATTTAAAGTCATATGATCTTTTGTTTTTGATTTCCATGGTTTTGATTTTGTTGGAAATTGTTTCTTTGAATTCTCTGGACTTCGAGTTGATTTTATTTGGACTTCGAGTTGATTTTATTTAGACTTCAAGTTGATTACGTTGAAACTTATAATGTTTAAAAATGTCGACCTTGCCGATCGATTGTTTGGGTTCGTCGAGCAAGGTGAGTGGTCTTCCACTCATATCTAATTCAAGACGTTTTTAATGATTTCTGGCTTGTTTGAATTCGTGATTTTTGTTGATTGATTAATTTATTCTCACGGCTTTGAAAGTGCTGACTCCTTGTTGACTTTGTTCTCTTTGATTTGTTAAATTGGGTTGCTGTGATGATGATTTTCGGGTTCACTTGTTTTCGAATTTCTGGCAATTGATTCTTTTTGTTGACTTCGACATTGCTCGACCTCGTGCGGTTGAGCTTTGTTCGAACTTACTACCAGCATTATGATTCTCTGACATTTTGTCCATTTCATAAAAAAACTGTTACTTGATACCACGTTCCCAATTTGTGACTGGGTCAATTTACTTGGCCACCATAGTTCTAATTGGAACTGTGCAGATGTTGATTTCGTTCGTTGTTTTCATTGACTTTACTGTGATGGTAATTTCATTTTTGTCTTCGGTTATACCTCGCTTTGACTCTATTTTGTTGTTTCATGGCTTAGCATGGTTATTTTGTAGCACACTCGACTTTGACATTTTTTGATTACGTGATAAGGTTTGGAAATGTTTAAAAAGGGAATCTGTTACATTTGAATTCATTTGACGATTTTGATTTCTCTTACGACTTCAGTCTTAACTTCTGGTAACACTTGAGTATTATCACTGTTTTGTGCAACATTAGCCCTGACTTATCGAACCGTTATATGCTTGGTAGTTTTGGCTTTGACTCAACTTGATACGTGTAGCTGTCTTCACAATACATGTATAGGTTGTACCATTGTTATCCCTGTTTCATATCCTTGTTGTCCCATTGTTTTAAACTTGTTTAACAATTGGGTTTTACTGTGTTTCACTTGGAGGTTTATTTATCATATAGTCAAGTGTATTTATCCCTGTGATTTACTTGTGCATTCATATGTGTTTGCCTTGAGCTTTGGCCTTTGCTGGTTCATCTTGTAGGCTGGTTCATTGTTTTAATTATTGCCAGTTGCCTCTGGTTTCATTTGTATCAGTCCTGCACATAGATGTTGCACTTCCCCGACCAGTTGCAGTGTAACCTTTATGCAAGCCTTTGTGCTTTGCATTTGAGTTCAGTTGCTTTGGGTTTATGGTATTTGATATTGTTTATGTTGTACCTGTTTTGCTGTAGCATTTGTGTAGTTGCTGCTGTCCATTTTGCTTTGGATAGCTATACTTGTATATTTGAACTTGAATCATTATTGCTGCGTCAATTTGTTTAAATGGTGGCCTTAATTTGTCACCTGTTTGTTCAAGTCTGCATATATAGGCATACATATATTTGTATGTGTGTATGCATATATTATTGGATTTGTACTGTCTTGAGTCTGGTTTATCTGATGACATTTGATTCAGAGTACTTTACATTGCTCTGAGAAAATTTGTGGCTCATGTGCATGTCGAATTGATATTGCTCTTTATAATCGCTTTTGATTCATGTATAGTCTACGACATTTTGTCCCACTGGTGCCTACACCTTGTACACGTGATGCAGTGCATTTGATTGAATATTATGTTGTTTTCATTTGCATATGTGGACATGTATATTGTACACACAAAAATATATATAATTTGCCTTGAGACAATGTACTCGAGTGTGATCTGTGCATTTTATCATACTATAGCTTGATTGCTCCGATTCTTGTATTTATCAAGATGTTCTGGTTGTACGATGGTTGCTACTTGGCCATTATTCCATGTTGCCTCCAACACATATGTATATATTGTTTCGTTGGTGACTTTAAATTCTGTTGTGGCGAGGCAGTGCACGCGAGCATGTACTACGGCCATATAGTATTGATTTTAATTTATATTTCATTTGTTTCTGGTTCATTGAGCTTTTGTGTAATTCATCACTGTTGTGGCGAGGCAGTGCACGCGTGCGTGTACTGTAGTTACACAAATTTAACGTTTTAAATGTGGCGAGGCCGTACACGCGTGCGTGCACTGCAGCCCTACCCGTGTTGACCTTTTAATTGATGTTTGAATTGTTTGAATTGTTTCGTGTGTCCAATTCAATAGTTTGAATTTGTTGATTGGTTGTTTAACACCTTTATGTGTTATATTTACCATTATCCGATTTCTTTATTTAAGAATCGAATAGGTGAATTTATTTTGACTGTCGTCTAATAGTTATTTAATTATTATTGCTTCTGTGCATTAATAACTGAGTTTGAATTAGACTGACCCATGTATTATTTCCTTTTGAATGTAATACTCGGGTCAGACCGAGTATTTTACAACTTGAAGATTTTCGGGCAGCGAAGTTAGAGAGAGGGGGAAAACGCTCACTTTAGTTCGGGGATTTTGTACTTAAAGAAATATTCCATTGTATAAATTTAATGCATTGTATAAACTCTGATATTCGTAGAAAAAAAGTTCTTTCTTGCGAAATAATATTATTATTATTCTGTGATACTGTGGCTGATTCTGTTTAAACTCTATAAACTAAATAACAATCCGTTTTTTTGAACGTTTCAAGTTGGTTTAATTACCAACTAGGGGTAGTCAAGAGGGCGGGATGTTACAAAAGTGGTATCAGAGCTTTGGTTTATACAAAGCTTAGTTTATGATGTTTAATACGAATAGTCACTAGAATCACTTTAAAGAAAGCGTTTTTCAAATCTAAAGAAGTATAAAATTGTTTTTTTGAAAAATAAAAGGTATTTTGAAAATTCAAATCCTTTTCGGAAATTCCCCTCTCTAAATTTAGGTTTGCGATAGTTTCTCTTCGGTACGGTCTCCTTAGATTTGAGTCCCGATCATTAGAAAACCCATTATCGAATTGCCGAGATTTATGAAAAATAAAATATAAGTTAAATAAATTAATGAATTGTTTTAAATCAAATATTTTGAATATCTCTCCAAAGTAATAATTGGGAAATAAATTGACATGTCAATTTAGTTATAGCCAAGGGGATCATTGAACTATAACTCGGGAATTTGATAAGTAAATTGTTATAGCTTATTAAAGGAGTTATATCCACGATTTTGGATAGTGGATAATCCTTTAAAATAAAATGTGTAGAAATGATGAAATTGGTTAACGAAGTATATTCACGATTTTGGACAGTGAATAATATATTAAAGGATATGTTTTGGGAAAATGATTGAATAATCCAACCTTTTCTAATAGGGATTGCAAATTTTAATAGGAAACTTTGAAAACATCTTGTTAATTAAAATGGCGAAAACCGAAGCACAAAAAGCAGCATGCCGTGAACAAAGAGCAATTGCCCGTAGAGAAGCAGAAGTGGCACGTGCGAAAATCGAAAGGAAAATCAATGAAAGGCAAGGACCTGGTCCCTACGATGATGTTATCTGTTATCGATGTCATAAAAAGGGCCATTATGTCGTTATGTGCCAAGAGAAGAGAAAGAAAAGGAATGTGGATGACCGGTTCGCTCGTCCTGAGATTATGTGTTTTAAATGTCAGGGGAAAGGGCATTTTCTTAGTCATTGCCCTGAAGTGAAAAGGAAGAAGCGCGCACTCGATTTACCAGTCGACAGATTGAGAATATGCTACCATTGTCGCCAGACTGGACATAAAGCCAGAAACTGCACTGAAAGGCAGCATAGAATGCAAGCTATAGCCCGATCAGCTAGAGCGAAAAGTGTAAGGATGATAGATAAGGATGGAAACATCTCATATTTTTGCGGAAACTATTGGAATTGGGGACATGTTGACTTTGAATGTGTTAATCCTCCTTTAGTACAACCTGAAACAGTGCAAACTGAAGAGGGAAGTTTGGCAAAGATGCATACTACTAGACAGGAAGTCGATAGTCCTCAATAATTCTAAATCATAAACCAATCAGTATATTTGAAGCAATCAATATATTTTGTAATACTATCTTTTGTAGTCCAAAATCTTCTATGTGCGTATTTTAAAAGTATTAAGCTATGGATAGTTTTGTACGGAAAGAAGTATTTTAGTAAAATAGCGCCTTGGGAAGGAAATCTATATGTCGACTTAACTGTATGAATCAAACTAGTTTTGATGTAAAGCTTATATTTCAAGTATAGACTAATGCCTAAAATAGTTAATGTGGAGATATGAATCTAATGGAACCAAGTTGATGAATGGCTTACTATAGAACTAGTTGATTATTTTGGAAATAGGAAGCAAATGCAAGGTCCAAATGGGATTTAGATTTCAAATTTGAAGTTTGTCAACATGATGATCCATAATAGGTTTAATAGTTTCAGTGATGAATTTGAATTTGAACATTAGAGAATTAAGTTAAGTGAAAAACTTAATATTGAAAAGTTTGAAGTCGGTTTAAAACTAATATTGTGAAAAGTATGAGGAATTCAAACTATGAATTAAGTCGAAGTTGAAAAAGTTAAATGGGAAATTTGAACAATTAGTTCAACTTGAATTTTTTTTTCAAAAAGATTGAATCTTGAGTTAAATTGAGTTTAACTTCGACACCAAAAACAATATAAGTTGAGTTTTGAATTTCAGATGGTCGATTTGAATTGTATGTCTAACATTGTGAATTGATGACATAGCAATTGATCTCTATTAAATATATATCTGTTTGATGGGCGGAGAATTTATTCTTTTAACTATAAACACCCTTCTCTAAGACGTACGAGCTCAGAGGTTATATATCGATAGACATCAATTATGTGTTGAGAATTGAAAAGGTAACGTGAAATCCAAATCTCTCAGCACGACATCAATTATGGGGCATCACGCCCGACTGGTCAAGGCCGGGGAGGAAATTGGGAGTGCCAACATAAGATTACGGCTAGTGGTTGCCGACCAGGCCAAGCAACTCGCCGATCAGGCCATCCAGATCTCTCAGCACGAGGCTACCTCCAGACGGCTAAAGAAAACTGTGGAAGAGGCTAGCAGAGCCGAGCTACGGAAAATGGAGGCCATCTGCAAGGAACGGATCGATATGGCCATTACAATGGTGGATGAGGTTCGGAAAGCGGATCTCGAGCGGGTAGAGGAGTTATCTGGGAAGCTTGAAACCGCAGAGCTTGCTCAAGCCAAGCTGAAGGAGGAGATGGAGGCGATGAGGAAATCCCTTCAGGCTGACCGCTCGCGATACCGATCGGAGAGGGATGCTGCCGTTGCAAAGCTGTCGGCTCTTGAGGTCCGAATGTGGGAGTTTGAGGAGAACGAGGGGATGATGGATGAGATGCTCCAGGATATGTATTTTCGTACTTAGAAGCAGGGCAACTTATCCTGGATGGATGATTATCCCCGGATCATGGCCGGGATTTATCTCCAGGCTCTGGAGGAGGCCAAGGCTGATGCGGATAAGGAGGGTGGCATGGCCTTCAGAATAGATGTGGTTACGGCCCAATTCACTAAGGAGGAGAAAGTGGCGGTGAAGGAGGGCATGCGGCTGCTTGCTGCTGAGGAGGTAGGCGTGCAGTTGGGGGATGATGATCAAGTAACAGATGCTGGTAAGTCTTCCCTTTTAGCCTTTTCATAGCTTGGTTGCTTATTGTTCATTCAATGAATTCTTCTCCTGAATTGGACAGGCGGGACCTCTGAAGCGCCAACTACCTCTGGTCAGCATGCTGGGAGTTCTGATCCGGCGGTTAAGTTGACCTCGGTGGGCCAGCAGGATAGAGGCGAAGCCCCGATGCAGTCGGCTCCTCGGCTTGATATGAACATTTTTCAGTTTACTTGACATCGCTGTCTATGTTAACCTTAAAACATTAATATAATTTTCAGGCTGTGATTATGTAACGAACAACTTGATTTTTGGCATGTAACTTTATAATATAAGCTGATTTTGTCATGTTTGAATGCTGTCGTTATTTCGATGTGTTGCATAAAATATAGCTGTGCATGTGTTAGTAATTCAATTGTGTTTGACGCTAATTTCTTGCTTAAAATATAATTCCATGTCTTGCAATGTTAGTGTTATGTGTGAATAAATTATAGTTACATATTTATGTACAAGAGAAGAAAGTACCGCCCTTTAAGTTTTAGCTGTAGACGGTAGCTTTGAATGCCTTATGTAATCGAATGTGGAATGCAGCTGAGTGACCTGCCATCAAGCTGTGAGTTCTTCTTCCGATTAGCGAGTGTCTCCCGTTTTGTGTCCTGTACTTTAGCGACCGTTATAGAGGATAGGAGGAAAGTTTTTATAAATAAAATGGCAATATAAGAAATAGTAAAACTTCCAATCACGGAAGGCCTTCGATGCGCTTAAGTTCGTGGCAAACGGGCTTTGTAGTCACTTTCCCTAACTGTGGGTCTTGGAGACATTTGTCACCCATCTTACGCCTCCGCGGGGAGTTTTCTCTTTTACCACAGCCGTACTTAAGACACATTGGAGCCGAGATCGTGCACAGTAACTACCCGGGCCATTATGGTCCGTAATCGTGGGTATTATTCGATTTATCGTGGTCGGCTAGCGTGGGTGCCGATCGTCAACTGTGAACTGCCCCTGGCTGGCCACACCTTATGTTGGGGCTTATAATCGGTTCACAGTTGCCGACGAGCCGAACGCCATAGTGAGCTGCCTAGGCTATTTTCGGCCTCCTCGGTGGCTTATAATCGGCTCATTACAGTTGGCTTTGAAGGCCGTCGCGAGCAATGAGTTAACCCGCAGCAGAGGGATGCTAGAGCAAATGTGTCTCATTGGCGAGGGCATAGATTCGTATAGTACCTGTTAGGTCTTGTCCAGGTGAGGTTGCGCCGTGAAGTGTCTAGAATGGAAATGCCATTACACAGGATTTTGTTCAACATAAAAGGATAAAGCTTAACAAGCAGCCAAGATATAAAGGAACAGGTTAAAAAGAGACAAGATTTTTAAAGTGGTTCGGCACGAAAATGCCTATGTCCACTGATTCTCTTTGTTAATCCACTTTATATGGGCAGTACAAGTTAAGAAAAGTATCGACGAAGGTGTTGGATGTTCCATGCCCTCTGGAACACCTCTCCGTCCACTGTTGACAAAATATAAGCTCCGTTGTGGAGATCTTTATGAATTACATATGGTCCATCCCAGATGGGATCTAGCGCTCTAGGGCACGGGAAGATTCGCTTGAGGACAAGATCTCCTTCTTGTAAGCTGCGATGCTAGATTTTGGAGTTGTATTGTGCTGCCACTTTTTTCTTGTGATCTGCTGCTTTGAATGCTGCATCATTTCTTCTTTCTTCGATTAGATCCAAAGACATGTGGAGGAGTTCTTCGTTCTCTTCTGGGTTGTAGTGGATCCTATGGTGGGATGGCACTACAGTTTCAACTGGGAGCACGTCCTCCGATCCGTATGCCAAAGAGAAAGGAGTATGCCCTATTGATGTTCTGAATGATATGCGGTAGGCCCAAAGTGCCGTAGGAAGTTCATCCACCCAAGCGCCTTTTGACTTTTCAAGCTTCTTCTTGATTAGAGTTTTAAGAATTCTGTTGACAGCTTCGACTTGTCCATTTTCCTGGGGATAAGCTACAAATGAGAAGCTTTTTTGAATTCCATGCTCTTAGCACCAGTCGGCGAACTCCTCGCTGTCAAACTGAAGTCCATTGTCTGATATGATTTTGAGTGGAACCCCATACCTGCATAGAACATTTTTGATCAAGAAGTTAGTAACTTTTGCCGAAGATAATTTATTTAGAGGTTCCGCTTCCACCCATTTGGTGAAATAGTCGACTGCCACTATAGCATATTTGGCTCCGCCTCGGCCCATCGGCAGTTCGCCAATCAAGTCATTTCCCCATACTGCAAAGGGCCAAGGGCTGGTCATTTGAGTAATCTCATTTGTTGGTAGTCGAGGAATCTTAGCAAATTTCTGACATCTGTCGCATCTTTTGACGAAGTCTAAGGCGTCTTTGTTTAAAGTGGGCCAGTAGTATCCATATCGGAGCGTCTTCTTCGCCAGAGTCTGCCCACCAGTGTGATCTCCACAGCTCCCTTGATGGATGTTGGATAAGATTTTCTTGGCTTCCCTTCCAGCAACACACCTTAATAAGGGGTTAGAGAAGCCGCGCCGATAGAGGATGCCTTCTTATATTGTGTAGCAGGAAGCTCTCCTCAAGATTTTCCTGACTTCGTTACGCTCGTTGGGTAGTGTGCCATCTTGTAAGTATTTCCGGATAGGAGTCATCCAGGTTTCTTCTTCGATTGCAGCTATCAGATCTTCTTGTTCGAAACTTGGGGCTAGTTGTTTCGAGACGGCTACTGTTCCGGAAATGGTGCTGTTCTTCATGCTAGCTTGCTTTGCCAGCTCGTCGGCCTCTCGATTCTCTTCTCGAGGAATGTGTTTGATTAAATAGTGATCCAATTGATCGAGCAACAACTTGGTCTTCTTTAGATATGCTGTGAGTCGTTCTCCTCGAGTCTGAAACTCTCCTAATACTTGGTTTACGATAAGTTGAGAATCACTATGAAGACATAAAGAACTGACTCCAATTTCTAAGCAAGTTCTAATTCTTCTATTACTGCTTCATATTCTGCATCGTTGTTGGTGGCGGCGAATTCCAACCTTAGGGCATAGTGCAGCTTCCTTCCCCTGGGGGTGATTATCACAATACCTGCCCCCGAGCACTGTTCGTTTGATGCTCCATCTACAAAGAGATTCCACTTGGTAACTCCTGTTATTTCAGATTGCTCCTTACCTTCATTGGTAGTGAATTCGACAATGAAATCGGCCATGGCTTGTCCCTTGATGGCGGTGCGAGGATGGTAAGTGATATCATATTGACTCGGTTCAATGCACCATTTAAGTAGTCGTCCAGAAGTGTCGAGACGATGGAGTACCTACCTTAGCGGTTGATCGGTTAAAACTCTGATGGAGTGGGATTGGAAATAGTGTCGCAGTTTCCGTGATGTGATTAGCAAACAGTATGCTAGCTTCTCAGGTTTAGAATATCTGGCTTCTGCCCTCGTAAACCTCTTTCTTACAAAGTATACGGGCCGCTGCACGCGGTTGTCTTCTCTCACTTTGATTCCAATAGTCGTCGCAGTGTTTCATTTCGAATAAAATTTAACGAGCGTTTAATTTTATCCAAAATTTTCACTAGCTCCAATTAATGCCAATACAACTCTATTGCGTATTGTTCGTCAATACCAACCTAACGCAACTTGTTTCGTGCAAATCCGACCTCGTATGAAGAAGTTATAACATTTTAAAGATTACATGAATTTATTATATAATAAATTTATAAAATTTTTTTTAAACCTATGGAAAATCTGGGTTGCACGTTTCTATATGGAGAGGATCTAGCCGCACACTTTCTTATCCCTCCATCACGTTCTTCTCCGACAATAAAAACCACCGGCCGCCATTTCTTCCATGGAATTATGCCCCTCAACCATGCATCGTGATATTAATCAACAACCCTCATGACGAAGCCCAAGCGCTGAGATCTAACCCCTTGAATGTATGGCAAATACGAGGCAATTTTGCCTCGATCGTCATGTGAAATCCAATCACCACCGTTGGATTTGTAGTACTCGGCGAGCTCAACGTTTTTGCTTTAGGAGGTTTTTGATAATAGCTAACTGATTGAGAGAGATCGAGGGTAGAAAGTGGTGAATTTATGGCTATTGAAATGTTAATGGCGGCTAGACCTAAATTGGCTATGGTTTTGGAAAAAGAACGTCCTTGTGACGCCCCACCTCTGTACCCGCGCTAGCCAAGGACACTACATGGTAATGCCGTCAACTAACACGGAGAATAAGGCTGGTTAGGAGCGACCATCTATAGCCTTGCTCTAATTATCTATGGAATACATCGACAATACACATACCAAGCAGGTCGACATACCCAATGAATACTTAAAACAAAACCATAGGTGGTTGGATCTATCAGAACAGAATATAACAACTCAAATGTAATATACATCACAGAATAGTAACTCATCATATACACATATACTGAATACATAACAGAGTATACAAAATAATACAAGTCAAGTGGTATAGCAAACTACAATATATAGACGAGTCAATAGAATACATATCAGAGTTACTACAAAATGGGACTACACAAAAAGCTATGACAAAAAGAAGCTAGCGGAGTAGTCCATACGGAAGTAAAATAGGCTAAGTCCAAAAGCACCTAACCTGAAACATCTCGGTCTGAGCCGAGTATAAAATACACGGGTCAGTCTAGCTAAACAAATCAGTTAGATAAACTGAACAACAATAAACCTGCAAGGTTACAAGGCATAACAAATATCTCTAAAGGAGATAACACAATCATCTAACAAAAGATGAATCATATGATAACAAGCCTCGTATCATTGGCAACATATAGAAACAAAGGATACAAATATCCCAAAGCAAGCCAAAAGGCAATAACAAATACCAATAAGGTATACAAGTTCCACAAGGTAAATGCTACATATCATGCGGCTCAAAAAGACCAACACCGAAGGGCGATACCTAGGGAATATACATATGAATGAAACATCAGAAAAAATGGTCGAGCTCAGTACTGTATAACAAGGATCCATGAGCCCGAAGACTCCAAACCCAATGTCACCCATGTGGCTCATAACGACCAACATCGGAAGCGATACTAAAGGGCAACCCAATATCACCCATGCGGCTCATAACGACCAACATCGGAAGCGATACTAAAGGGCAACAAACCCGAAGGCACAAACCCGAAGGCACATACCCGAAGGCAACAAAACGTAGTGGTGAAGGTCAGAGACCCAGTACTGGACACCACTAACTGGCGGAATGTGTCACATCTCTCGAAAAGGAATCCGAAAAGTGTTAACGTATGTCCCATAACCACTCGTTCGCACTAAACGATTTACTATCCGTCAGCCACTTTCACACTCAAAGCAGTATAAAGTTCACCTCATATCATCGGTAAACCAAACCCGAAGGTCAAAACGATCCATCGAATAGGTCGGGGACTAATCGGGAAGACAAACACATGGATTCATGGTCCGTGTTTTACCTAACCATTTAATCACCCTTCCACTCCGCTCGAAGTGCGAAATTGTGTATGTGCGTTTTAAATAGAATTTAAGAATTGGTGAAGGAAACTTTTAATACGATTTAGAGGGATTATTTATAAAAACCCATGAATGAAGTTATCAAAGCCAAAGACGCAATGACAACCACTAAAAAGTAACTTGAATCGATAAAATTTGGAAAAACAAATCAAATATGCAAAAATAGGCAAAACAGCAAAATAGGAGCAGGTCGGTCGACCGGTTGCAGGGCTCGGTCGGCTGGCCAGATGCAGAATTTAGAACATGGTTCGGGGTAGCAGGTCGGTCGACCGGCTACAGGGCTCGGTCGGCCGAACCTGATGATTTGCTATTCCTGCCTTTTTTTTCCAATGAAATGCAAGTTCTTTTCAAATCCAAAACAATGGCACATGCATACTTGTTAGGAATTCATACCGACACCCATGATATCAAGAGAGGTAGATGTGAGTTCAAAACTCACCTTTAACCCAAAACAAAGAAGATGAAGCTCAATAGCAAGGAGAAGACCAACCAAACTCTACTTCAACTCAACAAGCTTCAATCTAAGAATAAAACAAGTATTTCCTAATTTAGGTTTAGGAAATTTTCTGAAATTGAAGAGGAGAAGAGTTGGAGAAGATGAAGAGGAGGCTTACCAATGGCTTCTCTATGATTTTCAAGCAAGAATTTGGAGTTTGCAAATGGAATTAGGGCTTGCAATTTCTATTTCCTCTTCCCTTCTACCATTTCAGTTTTTGCTTAAGAAATGAAATGAAAATGAAGATGAATGAAGAGAAGGGGTTGAGTTAGAGAGTTTAGTTAGCTAGTGGGCTGATCCCAAACACAAAACCCAATAGAAAAAGGGTCAAAATTTCACAAACTCCAAACATATCAAAGATTATACTCAAAAAGATCGCAAACGCTATTTTGGAACCAATGGGGGTAGATTCGAGCTCCAATTCGGCCGTTTGCAAAAAGTAACATTTCAGACCTAAATCCGACTAACGACGCTATATTTAAATAAAACATTTAAATATAAAATCGTTAAATATGCGGATTGTTACAGATCTCCCCTCCTTACAAAAATTGCGTCCCCGCAATTCCTAAAGACGATTTTTGTAACAACTACATACATACAACATTCAAAAGAAAAAGGAAATAAGCTTGAGATGAAAAGACGTACTCACCGTTTACGAGCTAAGATAGAAAACCCGGATAAGATCGCTTGATAAACTCTCTGGTTTCCCAAGTACATTCATTGGGATTAGCGGACCATTGAACCTTAACGAGCGGCACGTCCTTGTTTCGAAGGTGTCGCACCTCCGTGTCAAGCACGCGAATCGGTTGCTGTACAATAGATAAGTCCGGTGAGATCTCAATCTCTTGTAAATCAGGAGAAGTAATAACAGAATCCGACTCCCGAAGACACTTTCGAAGTTGCGAGACGTGGAACACGTCATGAATGCCAGATAAATGAGCTGGAAGTGAAACTCTATAAGCCACAGGGCCAATACGTTCAGTAATAGAAAATGGCCCTACATAACGAGGAGCCAATTTTCCAGTCGTACTGAAACGCATAACCCCTTTCAAAGGAGAAACACGAATAAAAACAAGATCGCCGATCAAGAACTCGAGAGGCTTCCTACGGTTATCCGCGTAGGATTTCTGGCGGCTCTGTGCCTCTTTCATTCTCAACCGAATAAGATCAATCTTCTCGGAAGAATCACGAACAGAATCTGGACCAAGAATAAGCTTCTCTCCAGATTCCAACCAAGATGATGGTGATCGACATGGCCTTCCATATAAGGCTTCGAATTGAGCCATACCGATACTAGATTGAAAACTATTATTGTAGGAGAATTCTACAAGAGGTAGATGATCCTCCCAGCTACCACCAAAATCAAAAATACAAATACGGAGAAGATCTTCCAAGATAGGATTCACCCGTTTAGTCTGTCCGTCAGACCGCGGATGATAAGCTGTAAAAAAATTAAGCTTTGTTCCCAAAGCTTGCTGAAGACTCTTCCAAAAATGACTCGTGAATAAAGGATCACGATCACTCACAATAGAACTAGGAACACCGTGAAATCTCACGATTTCCTTAACATACAACTTAGCCAAATGCGAAGCAGTCCTATTAGACTTAATAGGGACAAAATGAGCAGACTTGGTAAGGCGATCAACAATAACCCAAATGCTAGAATGGCCTAATCTCGAACGGGGTAGGCCGTCAATGAAATCCATAGATATCTGATCCCATTTCCACACTGGAATCTCAAGAGGCTGAAGAAGACCAGAAGGACGCTGATGCTCGGCCTTGAAACGCTGACAAGTTATGCAATTGCTCACATAACTCGCCACATCACGTTTCATGCCTTCCCAATAATAAAGACGATGCATATCGGCATACATCTTGCTACTACCGGGATGAATAGTATACTTAGAACGGTGACAGTCATCAAGAATGTCATGCCTAAGTGCAAGATCAGAAGGTACAAAAAGACGGTTCTTCTTACGAAGACACCCATGAGAATCAATGCTAAAATCCCGCAACGCCTCATCACAGGATCCAGACTCACAAAGCTGAATAAGATGCAACAAATCAGGATCACGCCGCTGAGCATCGGCAATACGATCCAACAAAATAGGTCGAGCTCCCAAACTAAATAATAGGATAGGAGAATCAGAAGATGAACCTTGATTCCGAATTTCACAAAAAGATAGAGTCTCAAGAACATCCCATTCGGCAAGCATCATGGAAACAACAACCGAATGTTTGCGACTAAGCGCATCAGCAACACGATTACCCTTACCAGGGGTATATAGGATATCAAAGTCATAGGAGGCAAGAAACTCGAGCCAACGTTGTTGTCTCATATTGAGTTCCTTCTGAGTGAACAAATACTTCAAGGATTTATGATCGGTATAGAGAATGAAGCGCTCGCCTAACAAATAGTGTCGTCAAATCTTCAAGGCGAAGACAATGGTGGCTAACTCAAGATCATGAGTGGCATAGTGGACTTCATTCGGACGCAGTTGCCTAGAAGCATAAGCAACTACCCGATCCTTCTGCATAAGAACAGCACCGAGACCACTACCACAAGCATCGGTGTAGACAACAAGATCATGATTCCCCTAGGGAACCATAAGAATAGGAGCATTAGTGAGAAGTTCCTTCAATGTCAGAAAGGAAGCTTCACACTTGTCGGACCAATCAAAACGAATGCCTTTCCGAGTAAAGCAAGTGAGAGGAAGCACAACACGGGAAAAGTCCTTAATGAACCGACGGTAATAACCCGCCAATCCAAGGAAACTACGAATCTCATGAACATTCTCAGGCCTCTTCCAATTCTGAATGGCTTCGATCTTTGAGGGATCGATGGAAATGCCATCGGAAGATACAACATGGCCTAAGAACTTAACCTTATTCTCACAAAAGTGGCACTTGGAGAATTTGGCTTTAAGTTGATGATGACGGAGAGTACTCAAGACAATCCTCAAGTGATTAGCATGCTCGGCTTCAGACTTAGAATAAATAAGGATATCATCAATGAACACAAGAACGAACTTATCGAGATATTCCCGAAATACCCGATTCATGAGATCAACAAAGAAAGAAGGAGCCTTCGTCAAACCGAACGGCATAATGAGCCACTCAAAAGATCCATATCGAGTGCGGAAAGCTGTAAGAGGTATGCTATCCTCCACGACTCGTAACTGTTGAAAACCTGTGGCAAGGTCAGGCTGAGAAAAGACCTTAGCACCACTCAATAGATCGAACATATCATCGATCCTAGGCAATGGATACCTATTCCTGATGGTTAACTCGTTAAGCTTGCGATAGTCAATGCAAAGCCTAAGAGTTCCATCAGACTTCTTCACGAAGACAGCCGCGGACCCCCACGGAGAAAAACTGGACTGAATCAACTGCTTGGACTCAAGCTCTAAAAGCTGCTTCTTGAGTTCCTCATTTTCCTTTGTAGACATCCTCGTAGGAGGACGACTAACTGGCTGCGCACCTGGAATGAGATCAATGCGGAACTCAATTGCCCTCTTGGATGGCAAACCCAATACAGGCTCAAAAACATCAGAAAAGTCACAAGCAATAGGAATACAAGAAATATCATCACCATCTCGCGAATCAAGAGAATAAAAAGCCATTTCGGAATTATCCACATCCTGAAGAATAAGAGATAACTGAGTAGGCGAATCCGGATGTCGAAGATACAAAATTCTCTCCGAACAAATAATCCTGGCATCATATCTCACTAGCCAGTCCATACCCAAAATCATATCAAATCCCAGACAAGAAATAACGTGCAGATTCGCACAAAAAGAAAAGCCACATAAAACAATCTCAACATCATCACAAAGCAAACTAAGGGTCGTGGATCCCCCATTAGGATTCGCAATCCTCAATGAAGTAACCATACAAGAAACATCCAAAGATAAATCAACAACGAGCTGTTTCGATATGAAAGAATGTGAAGCACCCGTATCGAAAAGAACTCGAATACTATGATCACGAAATAAAATAGAACCTTCCAAAATAGATGGAGATATACCTTTGGGCTGAGTGGGACCTTCAGAAGCGTTAGCAGCATAAAGCCTGCTAGACTTGGCACTAGCCGGAACAGTAGGGCAAGCTGAAACATGATGACCTTCCTTCTTGCAATATCGGCAGAAGAGAGGTTTAGGACAAGCTCGAATAATATGATCCGGAGAACCACAATTAAAACACTTTTGAACGAAAGGTGTTCCGGAAGACTGAGGCCGAGAACTAGGACCTCCAGTCTTCTTCTTCTTAGAAGGAAAAGGCCTGGACTTCTGAATTGGAAAAGGCCTCTTGTTGGGGTCTTGGAAACCTCAACATCAACATCACTATCACACTCCTTCTCGACGGTCTCGAGGTGAAGTGCCGAATCAACCAACTCCTCAAAAGAAAGCTTGAGCTGGAGCAACAAAGACTTCTTAAGATATTTCTTAAGACCAGAAACAAACTTCAAATTCTTCTTATAAGAAGTGCTGATGAATTCAAGGCCATACTTAGATAAAGCCTCGAATGATGCAACATACTCAGAAACAGAAGACTTCCCTTGCTTCAACTCAAGGAAACGACGGGTCAATAAAACTTTTTCAGATTCGGGAACGAACTTGAGTTCAAATCGCTCCCGAAACTGAGTCCAAGAAAGAGTATACTCATCAATTTCGGCTATAAGAAGCTCATACCAATCAAGAGCACGCTCTTGTAATAAGCTAGAAGTTACAAGAACTCTATCATGGTGAGAAAGATCCATGCGAGAAAAGATACGCTCGCACGTGCGAAACCAAGCTTGGACTTCAAGAACAGATTCGGAGCCCTTAAACGGCTTTCCTCCAAGATGAGCAAAATCACTGCACAAACCCGAAGACTCCAAACCCAATATCACCCATGCGGCTCATAACGACCAACATCGGAAGCGATACTAAAGGGTAATCCAATATCACCCATGCGGCTCATAACGACCAACATCGGAAGCGATACTAAAGGGTAATCCAATATCACCCATGCGGCTCATAACGACCAACATCGGAAGCGATACTAAAGGGCAACAAACCCGAAGGCACAAACCCGAAGGCACATACCCGAAGGCAATAAACCGTAGTGGTGAAGGTCAGAGACCCAGTACTGGACACCACTAACTGGCGGAATGTGTCACAACTCTCGAAAAGGAATCCAAAAAGTATTAACGTATGTCCCATAACCACTCGTTCGCACTAAACAATTTACTATCCATCAGCCACTTTCACACTCAAAGCAGTACAAAGTTCACCTCATATCATCGGTAAACCAAACCCGAAGGTCAAAACGATCCATCGACTAGGTCGGGGACTAATCGGGAAGACAAACGCATGGATTCATGGTTCGTGTTTTACCTAACCATTTAATCACCCTTCCACTCCGCTCGAAGTGCGAAATTGTGTATGTGCGTTTTAAATAGAATTTAAGAATTGGAGAAGGAAACTTTTAATACGATTTAGAGGGATTATTTATGAAAACCCGTGAATGAAGTCAAAAATAAGTTATCAAAGCCAAAGATGCAATGACAACCACTAAAAAGTAACTTGAATCGATAAAATTTGAAAAACAAATCAAATATGCAAAAATAGGAAAAATAGCAAAATAGGAGCAGGTCGGTCGACCGGTTGCAGGGCTCGGTCGGCTGGCCAAATGCAGAATTTAGAACATGGTCCGGGGTAGCAGGTCGGTCGACCGGCTACAGGGCTCGGTCGGCCGAACCTGATGATTTGCAATTCCTGCCTTTTTTTCAATGAAATGCAAATTCTTTCCAAATCCAAAACAATGGCACATGCATACTTGTTAGGAATTCATACCGACACCCATGATATCAAGAGAGGTAGATGTGAGTTCAAAACTCACCTTTAACCCAAAACAAAGAAGATGAAGCTCAATAGCAAGGAGAAGACCAACCAAACTCTACTTCAACTCAACAAGCTTCAATCTAAGAATAAAACAAGTATTTCCTAATTTAGGTTTAGGAAATTTTCTGAAATTGAAGAGGAGAAGAGTTGGAGAAGATGAAGAGGAGGCTTACCAATGGCTTCTCTATGATTTTCAAGCAAGAATTTGGAGTTTGCAAATGGAATTAGGGCTTGCAATTTCTATTTCCTCTTTCCTTCTACCATTTCAGTTTTTGCTTAAAAAATGAAAATGAAGATGAATGAAGAGAAGGGGTTGAGTTAGAGAGTTTAGTTAGCTAGTGGGCTGAACCCAAACCCAAAACCAATAGAAAAAGGGTCAAAATTTCACAAACTCCAAGCATATCAAAGATTATACATAAAAAGATCGCAACACCATTTTGGAACCAATGGGGGTAGTTTCGAGCTCCAATTCGGCCGTTTGCAAAAAGTAACATTTCGGACCTAAATCCGACTAACGAAGCTATATTTAAATAAAACATTTAAATATAAAATCGTTAAATATGCGGGTTGTTACAGTCCTTATATAGGCAATTACAAAACACTATTCAATCGAAAATATTTCGAACTCCAATCGAAGCGTGCCACCTAGCGTTTATAATGTTTTACCCCTATTTCGAACACAATGGAATATATATCGGAGCCAATTCTACCGTATGTTGAAGAAAGGTTTTCGAATCGACTTGTTTTAATTAAAATTTACTTAAATGAATTTATATACGTTTCAGCTTTCTAGACCAAATTATAAATCTGATTAACATAAAATTTGAAAACCTACAATAATATAACATTACGGATCCAACGAAACTAGTTTCGTCAAAATCCAAGATCGTGTGAAAAATGACCATTTTTACACGTTAATTAAATATTAAAATATTCAATTTCTATATATTAACTTTTAAATCAATTTCAAAAGTTCCCTCACATCATTCTAATTTAGATAGAATTTAATCTGAGTTTATAAATCATTTTCATTCACATTAAATTCAAAATCAAAATATTTCTAAAATTTCAAATATTAAATTAACAACTTAATTATCCAAATAATTTATTATATTTGAAATATAAGTTAATTAAACTTATAGACTTTACTTTTTATAATTTAAAATCAATTAAATATCCCAATTTTGACTGACCGAAATTCTAGGTCGTTACAACGTGGGTAGGCGCACGTCGTGGTGATGGTTGATCATCGTCGAATGCGACGATGGTGGAGCATAAATCGAAGAGAGAAATGGCGGACGTGGGTTTCTGTTGATCGAACAAGAGGGGGTAGAAGAAGAGAAGGGCGGTCGAGATTAGATGTTCCAGAAACCAACGGCCCAGATTTGTTTTAGGTTAAAAAAATTAATTTGTTTTAAATAATTGTGTAAACTTATAAAATTGATAACTTTGTCATACAAGGTCCGTTTTACATGAAACAAGTTGCGTTGGATTTGTACTAACGAGCACTACATTTTAGAGATAGATTGGAGTTGATTAGAGCTAATGAAAATTCTGGTTAAAATTAAGAGCTCGTTTAATTTTAACTGGAATAAATCGCTATCGCGATGACTGCAAGAAAAATGAGTACAACTCGCTCTCTCTGACCCGCTTATATTTTTATATAAGTGGGATTATATTTATTGTGTTGTTTTGATAACTGTTAGATGTTACATATTGGATCTTTGGATGCTATACTATATTATCAGTGATCAGATATATTCCTGCTGATTGGCGCAGATGAGACACTTTATGTTCCCATGTATGAACGGACGACATTTTGTACGCACGTCTTCTTCGAAGCGGACATTGTACATAATTTTTCTCATATGTATATTTGTTGCAGGTGACAGGTTGGAGGGATCCAACTCGATTCCTCGCCAGTATTGATTTTATTTAAAGATATTATTATATATGCAGTTATCATATAATGTATGATATTTGAATGCCATGATTAATATGATTGATGTGAATCTCCTTATTTAGCGCTTTTGTAGCATTGAGCCTACTTATGGAAATTTAAAAATATTAAACGATGATTTCAATTTAAAAAGGATTTCAAAGTGATTTTGAATATATATAATTTTTGAATGAATAAATAAATGAATTTATTCTAAATTTAAATTATGGCTCTTGTGAAATATAATAAAAATATGATTTTCGAAATATGGAGTTAATAAAATTGTAAAATAAGTTAAATTGAGATTTTTGGACTTATTATAAATGGTTTATAAATGAGATTTATAAAATTGATATTTTATAAATAAAAATAATGAAATTATAAACGAGTTTTATAAGTGTTAAAATGAAGTATAAATGAATACTATAAGTAAATAACATTTATAAATTTTATAAAAAGAATAAATTTGCGAATAAAAAGAGATTTATATGTAAATTAACTTATAATTAGATTTTGACATAAAAATGAGATATAAATGGAATTTGTTAGTAAAGGAATTATGTATATGGAAGTTTATAAATATAAATGGAATTTATAGACATTATATTATAAATCTGAAATTAATTTTAATTTGATAAGTTAAATATGAAATTTTATTAAAGGAATTATATTCACGATTTTGCACTATGAATAATCCTTTAAATTAAATGTATAGAAGTAATGAATTTGGTAAAGTAATTATATTCACTATTTTGGATAGTGAATAATCCTTTAAATTAAATGGATCTTTTCGAAAGTGATGTTATAAAATGAAATTTAAATGGTTGGAAAATAAAATAAGTTGTGAGTTTACTTATTATTAAAATAAGTATGTGACAATGTTTTCCAAATATCTAGTAAGTGAAATGGTTGTGAACTTTTTAAAGATATTTTGAAGTGAATAACTAGAAAGTGATTTGATTTATAAACGATTAATAAAATCAGGCCTAGTGATTACTTATGTGCTAGATTTTTTTTGTTGCTTTGATAGTTAAATAACTGACTATCAAATTTGGCCAATTTTTGTTTCTTAACTTGATGTAGAAACTAATTAGCTGTACACTTAGTACATAACTGACTGTGTAGACTTGATTATCATTTGTGTTGAGAATGTTGATTCTTGTAGTGCGGAGTGATTATTCCAATCTATCGAGCTTCCATCTTGGCCGAAGGATAACAAGTTGAAAGTCGAAGGCGTGATAAGTCTATGAGACTTAGTTTTTGTGTGAGGTTGAAAAACGCTTTTGTGTTGTTGGTGCGAAGAGATCGAGATTAGATTTATCTGAAAACGACTTCAGACCAACATTTATACGATGATGATTGTGCAGGTTGGTCGATGATATTGATATTTAGACTTTTCATAGTGAAGGATTGCTTGTTGATCATTTGGGGTTAAAATCCCAACATACATAAAGTATCAGTAGTCTCTTCGTTATGAAATATCCAATGCAAGGACTATTTGCTACTAATCCTAGGGATTTTCCGACAGTATATGGCAGGAAAGCACCTTCGGTTGTCTTGTTCCTAGACAACTGATATGGACGAGTGTCTGACATTGCATTTCCATGATTACATACATTGGTTTTTACAAATGTACATCTGTTTGGTGGCGGAGAATGCAACTTCTTTTAGCTTAACACCCTTCCTTAAGATGTACGAGCTCAAGATTTGTATTTTTATGGAAGGCAATTAGTGGTCAACGGAAATGGCACTGTGGCATTCAAAGATGATGTGATGTGTGATATGTGAACGGTAACTGTAACAACCCGCATATTTAACGATTTTATATTTAAATGTTTGATTTAAATATAGCGTCGTTATTCGGATTTTGGGGTCCGAAATGTTACTTTCTGCAAATGGCCGAATTGGAACTCGAAACTACCTCCATTGGTTCCAAAAGGGCGTTTGCGATCTTTTTGAGTATAATCTTTGATATATTTGGAGTAAGTTGAAATTTGACCCTTTTTCTACTTGGGCTTGAGTTTGGGTTCAGCCCATTGGCTAGCTAACTCACTTAACCTTCTACTTCATCCCCTTCCCCTCATCTCTCTTCATTTCATTTTATTTCTTAAGCTAAAAACTGAAATGGGGGAAAGGAAAGAGAAATAGAAATTAGCAAGCCCTAGTTTCTCCTTTGTAACTTGATTCTTGCTCCAAAATCAAAGAGAATCCATTGGTAAGTTCATCTCCACCTTCTCCATCTTTACTCCTCTTCAATTTCAATAATTTCCTAACCCTAACTTAGGAAATACTTGCTTTGATTCTAGATTGAAGCTTGTAGTGTTGAAGTGGAGTGTAGTTGGTTGATTCCTTGCAATTGTGCTTCTTCATCTTCTTTGTTTTGTGTACAAAGGTGAGTTTTGAACTCACATCTACTTCTCTTGATTTTATTGATGTTGGGTATGAATTCCTAACACCTTGTTCATATGCACTTGCATTTGGTTTGGGTTGAATTGGGGAATATTCCAATTTTTAGTGTTTTGGGTTCAAATCTTTGAAATCCTAACTTTGATGTTTTGATCATGTTTTGGTAATGCATCGAGGAACATATAGGGTCGGGTTGTCGATTGGCATAAGCCCTTAGAGCCAATGTTCGTCTGATTGCATTTTGGAAGAGTTTGCTCTTCATTTGAATAAGGCTGAAAAACAGCCCAGGCGTAATTCAGTCGACTGAAAACTCTGTTCAGTCGACTGAACCTGGAACCCGAAAGTTTCCAGGCATGATTCAGTCGACTGAAAACTCTTTTCAGTCGACTGAACCTGGAAACAAAAAGTTTCCTAAACCTGGAAAAATTCCAGGTATAGGGTCAGTCTACTGAAAACTCTGTTCAGTCGACTGAACCTGCTGTTTCAGCCCACTTTGCCTTTGGGATTGAATTTCCAATTTGAATCAATTCATGATGATCCCATGTATGATTATCAATTGTTTTGACTTTGATGGTTCCTTTTAATTTTAATCCACGGGTTTTTTATAAAATAATCTCTCGAATCGCATTTAAAAGTTCATTTCTCTAATTTATAAATTCTATTTAAAACACACACTTTCGCACTTCGAACGAAGTGGAAGGGTGATTAAATGGTTGGGCAAAACACGGACCATGAATCTGTGCGTTTATCTTTCCGATTAATCCTCGACCTATTCGATTGATTGTTTTGACCTTCGGGTTTGGTTTATCGATGATATGAGGTAAACTTTGTACTGCTTTGAGTGTGAAAGGGACTGACGGACAGTAAACCGTTCAGTGCGAACGAGTGGTTATGGGACATACGTTAACACTTTTCGGATTCCTTTTCGAGAGTTGCGACACATTCCGCCAGTTAGTGGTGTCTAGTACTGGGTCTTCGACCTTCACCACTACGGTTTGTTGCCTCTGGGATAGTGTCTTCGGACTATCTCCCTAGGTTTGTTGCCTTCGGGTATGTTGCCTTCGGGTGTGTGCCTTCGGGTTTGTTGCCCTATATAGTTTCGCTCTGATGTTGGCCTTATGTGCCGCATGGGTGATACTTGGGTTTGGAGTCTTCGGGCTCATGGATCCTTGTTTGTACAGTACTGAGCTCGAGCAAATTTTATGATGTTTCATTGATATGTATATTCCCTTGGTATCGCCCTTCGGAGTTGGTCTTTTTGAGCCGCATGGAGTATAGCGATTACCTTGTGGAACTTGTATACCTTATGGGTATTTGTTATTGCCTTCTGGCTTGTTTTGGGATAATTGTATCCTTTGTTTCTATATGTTGCCAATGATATGAGGCTTGTCCTATATGATTCATCTCTTGTTGATGATTGTGTTATCTCCCCTAGAGATATTTATTATACTGTATGACCTTGCAGGTTTATTATTGTTCAGTTTATCTAACTGCTTTGTTATCTAGACTGACCCGTGTATTTTATACTCGGGTCAGACCGAGATGTTTCAGGTTAGGTGCTTTTGGACTTAGCCTATTTTGCTTCCTCATGGACTATTCGCTAGCTTCTTTTTGTTATAGCGTCTTTTGTAGTCCTTATCTGTTGTAACTCTGATTTTTACTCTTTCGTCTCGTCTGTATATTGTGGTCTCCTGTACCACTTGACATGTATTATTTTGTATACTCTGTTGTGTATCTGTGTATGTGTATATTATGATCGACTGTTCTGTGATGTATATTACATTTGAGTTGTTATATTTTCTTCTGATAGATCCTATAGCCATTGTAGTTTTGCTTTAAATATTTATTGAATAGGTCGAATTCTAATGTGTTTCTACTTTTCGACGTATTTAGTGAATAGTTAAGGTAAGATTGCACATGGTCGCTTCCATTATACTCTATTGTCCGCGTTAGCCGACAGTATTATCTATGTAATACTCTTTGTTAACGAGGCTCTCGGAGTGGGGCGTCACAGCGTGGTATCAAAGCTGAGTTCAGAACAAAATATGATAAACACAGAATAGATGCACATATTATGGTACATCAAAGTGTACAAGTGATACAGATCCTTGAATCATCGTGTTTCTTTATTCCATCAAGGTTAGATAGATATTGGAAATACGTCTAGTAATGCATTTTATTCCGTAGTATCCCATATTGTAATATCTACCTTGTGAATAATCTTGTTCTTATCTTACTTTCAGCTTATGCCTGGAAGAGGCAGAGGTCGACGTTCGGATGCTGGGCAATCTAGTGGCTCACATCCGGATGGCGTATATATGTCTGCCGATCAGTTTATGGAGTTATTTAGGAGCACTCAGCCTTCCGTTCCTCCTCGAGTGTCTCCACCTCGCAAGTCTGCTTTTGCACGTCAGTGCAGTGATTTTGCTCATCTTGGAGGAAAATCGTTTAAGGGCTCCGAGTCTGTTCTTGAAGTCCAAGCTTGGCTTCGCACGTGCGAGCGTATTTTCTCTCGCATGGATCTTTCTGACCATGATAGAGTTCTTGTAACTTCTAGCTTATTATAAGAGCGTGCTCTTGACTGGTATGAGCTTCTTGCAGCTGAAATTGATGAGTCTACTCTTTCTTGGACTCAGTTTCGGGGAAGATTTGAACTCAAGTTCGTTCCTGAATCTGAAAAAGTTTTATTGACCCATAGCTTCCTTGAGTTGAAGCAAGGGAAAACTTCTGTTTCTGAGTATGTTGCATCATTCGAGGCTTTATCTCAGTATGGTCTTGAATTCATCAGCACTTCTTATAAGAAGAATTTGAAGTTTGTTTCTGGTCTTAAGAAATATCTTAAGAAGTCTTTGTTGCTTCAGCTTAAACTTTCTTTTGAGGAATTGGTTGATTCGGCGCTTCATCTCGAGACTGTCGAGAAGGAGTGTGATGGTGATGTAGATGTTGAGGTTTCTAAGAACCCCAACAAGAGGTCGTTTCCAATTCAGAAGAAGTCTTTTCCTTCTAAGAAGAAGAAGACCGGTGGTCCTAGCTCTCAGCCTCAATCTTCCGGAACACCTTTCGTTCGAAAGTGTTTCAATTGTGGTTCTCCGGATCATATTATTCGAGTTTGTCCAAAGCCTCTCTTCTGTCGCTATTGCAAGAAGGAAGGTCATCATGTTTCAGCTTGTCCTACTGCTCCTGCTAATGCAAAATCTGGCAAGCTCAATGTGGCTAATGCTTCTGGAGGTTCATCTTAATCCAAAGGTATGTCTCCATCTATTTTGGAGGGTTCAATTCTATTTCATGATCATAGTATACGAGTTCTTTTCGATACGGGTGCTTCACATTCTTTCGTATCGAAGAAGCTTGTAGATGATTTATCTTTGGATGTTTCTTGTATGGTTACTTCTTTAAGGATTGCGAATCCAATTGGGGGATCCGCGACCCTTAGTTTGCTTTGTGATGATATTGAGATTGTTTTATGTGGCTTTTCTTTCCGTGCGAATCTGCATGTTGTTTCTCATTTGGGTTTTGTTATGATTTTTGGTATGGACTGGCTAGTGAGGTACGATGCCAGGATTATTTGTTCCGAGAGAATTTTATATCTTTGTCATCCTGATTCGCCTTCTCAGTTATCTCTTGTTCTTCGGGATGTGGATAATTCCGAGATGGCTTTGTATTCTCTTGATTCGCGAGATGGTGATGATGTATCTCGTATTCCTATTGCTTGTGACTTTTCTGATGTTTTTGAGCCTGTATCGGGTTTGCCACCCAAACGGGCAATTGAGTTCCGCATTGATCTCATTCCAGGCGTGCAGCCAGTTAGTCGTCCTCCCACGAGGATGTCTACAAAGGAAAATGAGGAACTCAAGAAGCAGCTTTTAGAGCTTGAGTCCAAGCAGTTGATTCAGTCCAGCTTTTCTCCGTGGGGATCTGCGGTCGTTTTTGTGAAGAAGTCTGATGGAACTCTTAGGCTTTGCATTGATTATCGCAAGCTTAACGAGTTGACCATCAGAAATAGGTATCCATTGCCTAGGATCGATGACATGTTTGATCTATTGAGTGGTGCTAAGGTCTTTTCTCAGCTTGACCTTGCCACAGGTTTTCATCAATTACGAGTCGCGGAGGATAGCATACCTCTTACCGCTTTCCGCACTCGTTATGGTTCTTTTGAGTGGCTCGTTATGCCGTTCGGTTTGACGAACGCTCCTGCTTTCTTTGTTGATCTCATGAATCGGGTATTCCGGGAATATCTCGATAAGTCTGTTCTTGTCTTCATTGATGATATCCTTATTTATTCTAAGTCTGAAGCTGAGCATGCTAATCACTTGAGAATTGTCTTGAGTACTCTTCGTCATCATCAGCTTAGAGCCAAATTCTCCAAGTGCCACTTTTGGGAGAATAAGGTTAAGTTCTTACGCCATGTTGTATCTTCCGATGGCATTTCTGTCGATCCCTCAAAGATCGAAGCTATCCAGAGTTGGAAGAGGCCTGAAAATGTTCATGAGATTCGTAGTTTCCTTGGATTGGCGGGTTATTACCGACGGTTCATTAAGGATTTTTCCCGTGTTGTGCTTCCTCTCACTTGCCTTACCCGGAAAGGCATTCGTTTTATTTGGTCCGACAAGTGTGAAGCTTCCTTTCAGACATTGAAAGAACTTCTCACTAATGCTCCTATTCTTGTGGTTCCCGAAGGGAATCATGATCTTGTTGTCTACACCGATGCTTGTGGTAGTGGTCTCGGTGCTGTGCTTATGCAGAGGGATCGGGTAGTTGCTTATGCTTCTAGGCAACTGCGTCCGAATGAAATTCGCTATGCCACTCATGATCTTGAGTTAGCCGCCATTGTCTTTGCCTTGAAGATTTGGCGACATTATTTATTGGGCGAGCGCTTCATTCTCTATACCGATCATAAATCTTTGAAGTATTTGTTCACTCAGAAGGAACCCAATATGAGACAACAGCGTTGGCTCGAGTTTCTTGCTTCTTATGACTTTGGTATCCAATATACCCTGGTAAGGGTAATCGTGTTGCAGATGCGCTTAGTCGCGAACATTCGGCTGTTATTTCTATGATGCTTGCCGAATGGAATGTTCTTGAGACTCAATCTTTTTGTGAAATTCGTGATCGAGGTTCATCTTCTGATTCTCCTATTCTATTATTTAGTTTGGGAGCTCGACCTATTTTATTGGATCGTATTGTCGATGCTCAACGGCGTGATCCTGATTTGTTGCATTTTATTCAGCTTTGTGAGTCTGGATCTTGTGATGAGGCATTGCAAGATTTTAGCATTGATTCTCATGGGTGTCTTCGTAAGAAGAACCGTCTTTTTGTGCCTTCTGATTTTGCACTTAGGCATGACATTCTTGATGATTGCCATCGTTCTAAGTATACCATTCATCCCGGTAGTAGTAAGATGTATGCCGATATGCGTCGTCTTTATTATTGGGAAGGCATGAAGCGCGATGTGGCGAGTTATGTGAGCAACTGCATGACATGTCAACGTGTGAAGGCCGAACATCAGCGTCCTTCTGGTCTTCTTCAACCTCTTGAGATTCCATTGTGGAAATGGGATCAAGTTTCTATGGATTTCATTGACGGCCTACCTCGTTCGAGATCAGGTCATTCTAGTATTTGGGTTATCGTTGATCGCCTCACCAAGTCTGCTCATTTTGTCCCTATTAAGTCTAATAGAACTGCTTCGCATTTGGCCAAGTTGTATGTCAAGGAAATCGTGAGACTTCACGGTGTTCCTAGTTCTATTGTGAGTGATCGTGATCCTTTATTCACGAGTCATTTTTGGAAGAGTCTTCAGCAAGCTTTGGGAACAAAGCTTAATTTTTCTACAGCTTATCATCCGCAGTCTGACGGACAGACTGAACGGGTGAATCATATTGTGGAAGATCTTCTCCGTATTTGTATTTTTGATTTCGATGGTAGTTGGGAGGATCACCTACCTCTTGTAGAATTCTCCTACAACAATAGTTTTCAGTCTAGTATCGGTATGGCTCCTTTCGAAGCCTTATACGGAAGACCATGTCGATCACCTTCTTGTTGGTTGGAATCTGGGGAGAAGTTTATTCTTGGCCCGGACTTTGTTCGTGATTCTTCCGAGAAGATTGATCTTATCCGATTGAGAATGAAAGAGGCGCAGAGTCGTCAAAAATCCTACGCGGACAACCGTAGGAAGCCTCTCGAGTTCTCAATTGGCGATCTTGTTTTTATTCGTGTTTCTCCTTTGAAAGGGGTTATGCGCTTCAGTACGACTGGGAAATTGGCTCCTCGTCATATAGGACCGTTTTCTATTACTGAACGCATTGGCCCTATGGCTTATAGAGTTTCACTTCTAGCTCATTTATCTGGCATTCATGACGTGTTTCACGTCTCGCAACTTCGGAAGTGTCTTCGAGAATCGGATTCTGTAATTGATTCTCCTGATTTGCAAGAGCTTGAGGTCTCACCGGACTTATCTATTGTACAGCAACCTATTCGCGTGCTTGACACGGAGGTGCGACACCTTCGGAATAAGGACGTGCCGCTCGTTAAAGTCCAATGGTCCGCTAATCCCAATGACTGTACTTGGGAAACCAGAGAGTATATCGAGCGATCTTATCCAGGTTTTCAATCCTTGCTTCGTAATGGTAAGTCTATTTCTGTGTCTCAAGTTTATTCTTTCTTTTGTTTGTTGTATGTATGTAGTTGTTACAAATATCGTCTCTAGGAATTGCTGGGATGCAATTTTGTAAGGAGGGGAGATCTGTAACAACCCGCATATTTAACGATTTTATATTTAAATGTTTGATTTAAATATAGCATCGTTATTCGGATTTTGGGGTCCGAAATGTTACTTTCTGCAAATGGCCGAATTGGAACTCGAAACTACCTCCAATGGTTCCAAAAGGGCGTTTGCGATCTTTTTGAGTATAATCTTTGATATATTTGGAGTAAGTTGAAATTTGACCCTTTTTCTACTTGGGCTTGAGTTTGGGTTCAGCCCATTGGCTAGCTAATTCACTTAACCTTCTACTTCAGCCCCTTCCCCTCATCTCTCTTCATTTCATTTTATTTCTTAAGCTAAAAACTGAAATGGGGGAAAGGAAAGAGAAATAGAAATTAGCAAGCCCTAGTTTCTCCTTTGTAACTTGATTCTTGCTCCAAAATCAAAGAGAATCCATTGGTAAGTTCATCTCCACCTTCTTCATCTTTACTCCTCTTCAATTTCAGTAATTTCCTAACCCTAACTTAGGAAATACTTGCTTTGATTCTAGATTGAAGCTTGTAGTGTTGAAGTGCAGTGTAGTTGGTTGATTCCTTGCAATTGTGCTTCTTCATCTTCTTTGTTTTGTGTACAAAGGTGAGTTTTGAACTCACATCTACTTCTCTTGATTTTATTGATGTTGGGTATGAATTCCTAACATCTTGTTCATATGCACTTGCATTTGGTTTGGGTTGAATTGGGGAATATTCCAATTCTTAATGTTTTGGGTTCAAATCTTTGAAATCCTAACTTTGATGTTTTGATCATGTTTTGGTGATGCATCGAGGAACATATAGGGTCGGGTTGTCGATTGGCATAAGCCCTTAGAGCCAATGTTCGTCCGATTGCATTTTGGAAGAGTTTGCTCTTCATTTGAATAAGGCTGAAAAACAGCCCAGGCGTGATTCAGTCGACTGAAAACTCTGTTCAGTCGACTGAACCTGGAACCCGAAAGTTTCCAGGCATGATTCAGTCAACTGAAAACTCTGTTCAGTTGACTGAACCTGGAAACAGAAAGTTTCCTAAACCTGGAAAATTTCCAGGTATAGGGTCAGTCGACTGAAAACTCTGTTCAGTGGACTGAACCTGCTGTTTCAGCCCACTTTGCCTTTGGGATTGAATTTCCAATTTGAATCAATTCATGATGATCCCATGTATGATTATCAATTGTTTTGACTTTGATGGTTCCTTTTAATTTTAATCCACGGGTTTTTTATAAAATAATCTCTCGAATCGCATTTAAAAGTTCGTTTCTCTAATTTATAAATTCTATTTAAAACACGCACTTTCGCACTTCGAACGAAGTGGAAGGGTGATTAAATGGTTGGGCAAAACACGGACCATGAATCTGTGCGTTTATCTTTCCGATTAATCCTCGACCTATTCGATTGATTGTTTTGACCTTCGGGTTTGGTTTATCGATGATATGAGGTAAACTTTGTACTGCTTTGAGTGTGAAAGGGACTGACGGACAGTAAACCGTTCAGTGCGAACGAGTGGTTATGGGACATATGTTAACACTTTTCGGATTCCTTTTCGAGAGTTGCGACACATTCCGCCAGTTAGTGGTTTCCAGTGCTAGGTCTTCGACCTTCACCACTACGGTTTGTTACCTCTGGGATAGTGTCTTCGGACTGTCTCCCTAGGTTTGTTGCCTTCGGGTATGTTGCCTTCGGGTGTGTGCCTTCGGGTTTGTTGCCCTATATAGTTTCGCTCTGATGTTGGCCTTATGTGCCGCATGGGTGATACTTGGGTTTGGAGTCTTCGGGCTCATGGATCCTTGTTTGTACAGTACTGAGCTCGAGCAAATTTTATGATGTTTCATTGATATGTATATTCCCTTGGTATCGCCCTTCGGAGTTGGTCTTTTTGAGCCGCATGGAGTATAGCGATTACCTTGTGGAACTTGTATACCTTATGGGTATTTGTTATTGCCTTCTGGCTTGTTTTGGGATAATTGTATCCTTTGTTTCTATATGTTGCCAATGATATGAGGCTTGTCCTATATGATTCATCTCTTGTTGATGATTGTGTTATCTCCCCTAGAGATATTTATTATACTGTATGACCTTGCAGGTTTATTATTGTTCAGTTTATCTAACTGCTTTGTTATCTAGACTGACCCGTGTATTTTATACTCGGGTCAGACCGAGATGTTTCAGGTTAGGTGCTTTTGGACTTAGCCTATTTTGCTTCCTCATGGACTATTCGCTAGCTTCTTTTTGTTATAGCGTCTTTTGTAGTCCTTATCTGTTGTAACTCTGATTTTTACTCTTTCGTCTCGTCTGTATATTGTGGTCTCCTGTACCACTTGACATGTATTACTTTGTATACTCTGTTGTGTATCTGTGTATGTGTATATTATGATCGACTGTTCTGTGATGTATATTACATTTGAGTTGTTATATTTTCTTCTGATAGATCCTATAGCCATTGTAGTTTTGCTTTAAATATTTATTGAATAGGTCGAATTCTAATGTGTTTCTACTTTTCGACGTATTTAGTGAATAGTTAAGGTAAGATTGCACATGGTCGCTTCCATTATACTCTATTGTCCGCGTTGGCCGACAGTATTATCTATGTAATACTCTTTGTTAACGAGGCTCTCGGAGTGGGGCGTCACAGTAACGGATACCTCTTTGGCCTTACTCACTAAAAAATGACTGAAACAGGGATAGAAGTAGTAAGGCTAAGTGGATCACTCCCAATTAGGAGATGCCATCGCCCTTCTAGATATATCTTTACATGCTATGATGTTGTGTATGCAACGACCCATGATTTTCGAAAATTAAAAATTGTTAATTTAATAAGGTTTTGTGATTTAATGTTGGAAGAAACAAAAATTTGTGATTTAATAATAAGAATGTAATTGGAATAAAATGTGATAGTGTTAATTTACGGTAATTGATGACTGCTTTAAATGTAATTCCAATTAATTGAAATGATTAAAGAGTTATAATTTGTGATAGATTGTAAATTAATTATAATAAAATGTATAAATTGATAATTGGACCAAAAGAGTAGTTGATAATTTAAATGTCGTATTAATTAAATAGTATGTAATAGATTGCAATTGAATAAAAAAATAGTGTTGTGGTAGTAATTATAACACTTGTTGTGGATAATAAACTTAATGGTGACAATTTTCATATGTTATATATTTATTTGGTCTGTTAAATTAGATTGAAATCAATTACAACTGATTCACTTAATTAGTGGAGTTAATGTAGATTAAATTGATAATTATCGAATATTAATTCAATAAGATGTAACTAATGTAAATTTTATTCATAGGATGACAATTGGTTGAATAAAAAGAACCAAAATCAAATTTGATCAAATTTTTGGAACTTAAACTATAATAATTGGATTCATTGCAATTAAATATAATTAAATATTACGTTAATGTAAATTAAGGTAATAATTGAAGAATATTAATGTAATATGCTATAAACCAATGTTGAATATATACATAGAGTAATGAGGGACTGAATTAGAAGATTGAAATTAATTAAATCAATTTGTTGGAATTAGGATATAATTAATTGGAATTAAATGTAATTAAATATTGTGGGTAATGTGAGAAAAGGCATCAATTGTAGAAAATGAGGATAACAAGATAGAAACCTATGTTAATAATTTTATAAGGTATTGATTGATATAATAGTAGGAGTGTAGGTCAAAATAAAAGAATAAAAATGAATAAGTTTAGTAAAAGAGTAAACATATGTTTATTTATTTGAAATGTTTGGTAGCTGAAAGACTGATTGTAGAGATGAGAAACTATTATTTAGTAAGAAATATGTAATACTGTTTGTAACCAATAGTGTATAGATATGTTTAAATTACTATTAGGTAGGAAAAATTATTCTACTTCTCATTACACTCATTTAGTCCATTTTGAAACTTAATCAAATGAAATTAATGTAATTGAAATTTTCAATCAATATAAGAGAGAATACTAATTGTAAATTAATAAGTGTAATTAAGAGCAACTTATGTTTTATGAAAATATAAGGAAAGTTTGATTTAATGAAAAGAACATTTATATCAAATAAAATGAATGTTTCATTTGTGAATGTAGGTTTAATTTCATTAAAATAAAAAATAGAATGATTGATTTTAAAGGAAGAAATATATATTTATTTGAAGGTTGTTTTAGCTCACAGATTGATTACAAGAACAGGAAAATAATCTATTTCAGTAAATTATTTATTACTCTTATGTATAAACAACAAATTTATATACGTGTTTAAATAAATAGTTGTTCTATTTTTTCATCCATTTTTGTTGTTTTTTTTTTGAAATTTAACTTCGTAAGTAATTGCAATTAATGTAATTCAAATGTTTCAATTAAAAGAGAAAAATGTTGATTGCAATTAATAGATTTAAAAAATAAACGTACGTTTGTGTTAAACAAAAAGGGTATTTTAATGGAAATAAAAGGTCATTTTGGGAAAACCAAATTAAATGTTTTCATTTTAAGGTAAGTATGAAAATTTTATTATGCATAGATGAAAAAACCTAAATGCGTACAAATTTGAATATTATTTGAGTCAATTTGGTTACGGTTAAAAAAAATTGAATTTCAAAAGGTTGTGCGACGTACATGGTCCCTTCATTTCTTTTATTACTAATTGTTGCATGAATTTTTTAAAATAGTTACTTTATTATTAATACTTAATCTATTCATTTCTCCTTCTGTTTAATACCTGAGCCTAGACTTATAGGTTGTATTTAATTTTTGCCACCTCATTTTTCACATATACAAAATTTTACTTTCGTTTGCAAACCTTTCCATTCCTACGTACATTTCCTTATCCATTATTAATGCCTGAAGCTTTCAAAATAAAATGTGACATTTATTTTCGTCCCGCCAACTTCATCTCCAAATTATAAATAACATACAGCTTATTTCTTTTTTTTACATTTTGTTTCTCCTGACACCTCATATTCAAAAACTCTTATTCTTGCAAATCCAAAAGCTTTCTTTTATAAAACATGATTTTTTTTCATTTTTCGTACACTTCCTGTCCTCATCTTAGTTGTTCTTCAATCTTTTCCATAAGCCTCATCTTGAGAAAAATGTAAGTATTAAAATTTATTTGTTTGTTTATTTCATTTTTTAACGCGTACTAATTTTTATTTTAATAATAGTTCTTATAACATGAATATCATTTGCATATAAACTTTGATTCATGTGCGATTTCTTCTGTTGGATTCATATTTAAATTCTGGACAACATGAAATTGGTTTAGTTGAATTTGGAGATTGTTAAGTTTTGCGCTTCTGTTTGGATTTTTATGAGTTAAAATCAAATGTGAGTGTTTTGACCCACTCACAACTTCTATATTATCTTATGTTAGTTAAATTAAATTTATGATGTGGTTAAATCAATTAATTAATGTTTGGTATGTTTAAATTGTTATTCTAGTTAAAATTGACTTTTATTGCATTTAATTATCGTCAGATATAATATTGAATTTAAATTGTCAATTTAATACCTGTTATTGATTATCAATTATTTATTGATGTTTATTGATTGATTTGGATGATGATTGTGATGAATGTTTGATTGTTGATATTAGATGATTGGATGTTGTATTTTATATTGCTATAACTGCAAGTTCCCTATAGGTTGAAATGATATATACCCGAACAAACTATAGAGTAGGGTAAAATCATTATGGGTTGAAATGATAGACTCGAGCGATTTTATGGATTTGTACTATTTTTGGGATTGCGGATTGAAATGATATATATCCATAAATATAAATAATTATCGATTGAAATGATAAATATCTGTATCACTTGACCCTAGGCTGGAGAATTATATATGGACACTGGATTGGTTAAATTAAATGATTTTAAAATCCTTAATTTTTGAATTTAATTAAACGATATTTTGAAATAAAATTTGATTTATATGAATTGATTTATTATTGAAAAACCAAGTTTTAATTGAAATGTAAATTGGTTTAAAGGAATTGCTTTGAGAAATTAAATTGAAATTTTAAAGTTGAATATGAAATATAAGTGAAATTTATTAGAACTAATTTATTTGAATTGTTTGAAATATAACTTTGAAATGTATTAAAATTGGAATAATTTAAATTGATATTTCAAACATGGATTAGAATCGATATTGAATTTAATAGTTCATTTAAAAGTTGAATTGAAAGATTCAAAATTGGTTTTTGTTGATTTGGAAATTGAAATGGTTTACATGTGTTGAAATGAAGTAAATAGTTTAAATTGATTTAAGTTTCAAATTCATGTTTTTGTATATAACTATTTTTAAAATATATTATTTTAAAGATTCTACATTTTATGATTTTCAAATTATTAAACTATTTTAACTTATATTAATTATATTAAATCATTTTAACCTATTTTAGACCATTTAATTTATTTCAAAACTAATTAACTCATTTTAACTTATTTTAAATCTAATTAATCTATTTTAAAGATATTTAATCTAATTTAATTTAATCTATTTTATATCTATTTAACTATCTTGCATCAACGTAACAGTATCTTTAATTTATAATTAGACCATTTTAGAGTACTTAACTATTTACAACTATTTAAACCATTTTCTAAATTTTCAGACTTAGTAAAGGGGAAGTGTTTATGTTCAAATTCATTGGTTTAAAAGCAAATATGGTTAAACGATGTTATAACCTAAGTTGGGATTTAAATGTTATACTTAATTGAATGTGATGATTTTGAAGTAAGGATTTACCTTAATTGGAAATATGATTTTTTAAAGAAATTTTGATTTCGGAAACGATATGATTTTAAAAGGTGAATATGATTTCAATGTGAATATGATTTTGAAAGTGATATGGTTTGAAGAATATGATATTTTGATATAAATTGTGAATTGACTTTTAAAATGTAAATAAACCATCTAGTGTGAAATAAGTGTTTGGTTATTAAAGAGACCGGCATCGGATGTTGTTATACTCTCTGCCAATATTGAAAACCACTTTAACAACCGTGTACGTGGTGGAGATTCCAAAAATGAAACAGGATGGTTTGGCGAACGAGTTCTGTATGAGGTATGACGTGACCCTGACTCCCATAACTCAACTCAAATGTGATTAAAACAAAAGCCACGTCGAGCCAAGTGAGGTCATTCCTCCGTCGACCACACTTCTTCGATACTATATTCTGGCTTTGTGATTGATTTGGTGGCCACCCTTGATTTTGATTTGCAAGTGTGCTCCGAGGTGGACGGTAGTAGCTGTTATCCGTTACCACCAGTCCGGACACGCAAATGGTATTTCTACCCTGGCATTGCCTCGAGTGCCGTTTCGCATACCCTATCACGCCTTCTACGAGTTTGGTTTGTACCATACCTATGCAGTGCCCTCTGATAGCCCTCTAGTTTACGGGGGGATTACGGTACCGTATAGACTATGAGAATATATAAAATGTATTAAGGGGGATATGGGCAATGCCTTAACGCTATTTTAACACTTTTACTTTACTGTAGACGTATTATGGTAGCGTATTGTATTACATGGTAGATAGTTTAAAGGATCCTTAGGAGATGTAAATCCCGAACATCTCTTAAGTCATTGCACTCATGTTAGACATTGGATAGGAGATCTCAAACCCAGTAAACATCTCTGACGCCGTTCCACTCATATTTATTTACCGTTGAGTTAACTTACATAAGATCTTTTAGTTCTGACCCGACTGTTTTATCTTTTTCATTCGCTCGGGTCAGCCTGAGCATTTCAGATTTTGAGGACCATATTTATGGAGGACGAAGATGAAGATTTGTACTATTACTATTTATTATATTTATTCCACTGCATCATGTGTTCCGCTACATTTATTTATTTATTTTGGTCGTCTGTAACTCTGATTCTGTATTGCATTAGTACAATCAAATGTATGTATAAAACACCTTCATGAACTGTTATTTGATTGTTATATTTTGTCATTCTGCTTCAAGATCCTGTATTTTCTTTTTTTCTTTCTCTGCTTTTCTTATTTACCCCAATAAAAATTTGGTCTTTTGTATGGTTTGAGTCTGACGTGTGTTGTTTATCGTCAACTTAAACTGTCCAAAAAGCCAGATCATTACAGTGTATTTGATTATGGTTGATGTATGCTTATGGCCGCATATTTTATATCGGTAATGATTGAAGTGATGTCATATTCGGTACTATCCAGTATGAGGGGTAGGTCGGTCTTGTGCTAGTCTAGGCGTCGAGTATCTCGACCCTAGGTACATCCCTCTAGAGGTATATCGAGTTTTCGGAAAGATGGTCCCTTTACCTAGTCATTTGTATGGAAATCCCAAATCCAATACGTGCTTGCCATTTTCTATTGTAGAAAGCCTTGTATTGCAAGGTTTATGTTGGAATTTAATAATGTAACAATTTCAGCTATTTTAATATTATTTGTATAATAGACATTATTATAATATAAGAGAATTTGATATGGAATATTTTGGTTATCGTAAGGCAAAAACCTTATATGTATTTAATTACGACTCGGTCTTACGAGATACCTTTTGTTTTGATAAAGGAAAAGTTTTGATAACTTAATAAATTCAGCAGAGGTGTGTTTTCTCACGTTGATTTACCAGACTGATTCGGGTGTTCTTCTCTTTCAATGCTCGGGTCTGACCGAGCATATTTACTGGTTCAGATTTAGTGCTTTTGGAGCTTCAGCAAGCGAGTAGGAGATCTTCATGTCATATACATGTATCTGTTTATTTTTCTGCTGCATTGCATTTTTGTTATTGTTGTAAATTATCAGCATTTGTGAGGACATGTTATTATAATTGTCCAAACTGATGATTACTTATTGTGTACTCTGATATTGATTTATGTACATTATAGTTTCTCTTTATAAAGATTATTGATCTATATTATATGTTATTCCGCTACCATGTGAGATTTTTATTGTTTTGGTTTTTCTTCTCTCTTCTTCTCCTCTTCTCTTCTTCTTTCTTCTCTCTTTCTTCTCTCCCTCTCTTTTCTTTCTCATGATCGTCTGCAATCGGTGCGTTTTGGATCGAACACGCGTGGTTTGGGTTTGGGTTTGGATTCAGAGGGTGCCTAGTGCGGGTCGTCACACTTTGATTAATTGACATCCTTTTTAAAACCCTCAACTAATTGCCAATTAATTAATTGACACATTTTCCCATTTTAATCAATATCCAAATTAATTCCTATGCGTCAGAAATTTATTAGTCGTACATATTTAAACCACCAATTTATTACCTAATTAATTGACATATAAGTTTCCCCTTTTACTAATTGACGCTTACTTAATGTCTTTAATTAATTTCTCAATTAATTGATTGTATCATTATAAATTAATATTTGTATGTTATCATTTAATCTATTCCCCTCATACATTTTCCTTTATTAGAAGACCCTTTAATTAACTAATGTTATAAAAGTGACATATTCTCTGACTAATTAACGCTTCTACGTCTCTTAATTAGTTCCTCTTTTAATTGATTGGTGCGTCAATTAATCACACACTCATTGGTTGCATATACCTATGTAGCCTCTGAATTCTTAAATGCGTATATTTGACATTTATATTTTTCACTGTTTTGCAATTATGTTAATTCAATTGATTTTATTCGTCATTAAAGCGTGGGGTGTTACAGGTTGATCGCTTACTCCTGGAGTGGTCGACTAGCTCTAGTGAGCAGACGACTGGTCGGAGTGATAAATTTTTTTAGGTTAATTTAGTCATCTTCTTCAATTTTGGTTAATTATTGGTTAATCATGTTCATTCCTAAATCTGAACAGTAAGTCTACAGTTTTCATATTATAGAAATTTCTGTGAATCCCAAATTAGTGAAATTTAAGTTGTACTTGTCCAAACTCATATTGAATTTACAGTAAACAATTTAAACTAGGTTTAACATCAACATACTATATGAATTTAATAGGTTTACACTAATTTATATTTCCATTTAAGTCTTAGATCTAAACAAACCGGTTCTTAATTCAATTTTTAATAATATAAAATTAATATGGTATACTAAAATTAAATGCATATGAATTATATAGTTAACATTGTACCCATTCACCTCAATTCAAAGCTATCCCTTTTCTTTTAACATGGGAATCATCCCTGTTTGATATAGATCTGCCCTTGATTTAGTTTCTCTTCTTCTCCTTTGGATTTTAAATTTAATTTTTGTTTTGTAGAAATTTGATCTGAAGAGAATAGAATTTGGCAGAGTTTGGACGTACTGAATAAAATTTGTGAATCAGGATTTATAATAGCTATCCTCGACTGTTCAAAGTATACAATATAAATCTAAGCATTGATAAAAATATACAATCAAATCTAGGCTGTTGGCTTAAGCAAACCTTAGCTGCTTATCGTCGACCGGTCGACCATTTACCTTGGGGCGGCCCAACGCTAAGGTTCGACCTGTCTGGGTAATGCTGTTTGCTGGTGAAGCTTTTTAATATTATAATATTTTTTTCCTAACTCGTTTATCTAATCATTTATGATTCCAAAATTTAAACGTTAACTTCTTTATATTAGCTTCTATTTCAGAACATTATATACAAAAACTATCTAGAAAATCGCTACGAATACAATAGTGCAAGTTTCTTAACAAGATCCGAACATTTGTAAAAATTCCATTTTTAACCCTATTATATTTAAATTTAATTCTTTTATTCAAATTTTCAGCTTAAAATTTTGGGGTGTTACATTACGAATAGTACAGAACACTTAGCTACTTAATATTATGAACATCTTTATAGTTTTCTATAGTAATTAACAGTTGTACTTCGCAAATAACAGTCTACGTCCCAATATCACTTGGAAGAGGTCACTATTTTCTATCTCTTTCAAACTGCAGCAATTTCTTTGTAATGACTCAGAATCAGATGAATCTTTTACTAATGAGCTCACATCTATATTACAAACGATACAAAACACTCAAATACTTTATATTTTGAATATACTATGTATTTTTCTATGGTGATTAGCAGTTGTACTTAACAAATAATATGTTACACCTTATATTTAAACTACAACTAGGCAGAAGTCATTATTTTTTTGTTCAAACTAAAGTAACTTGTTATATTGATTCAGAGTCAAACAAAACTTTGACTAATGAACCTGCATCTACATTACAACGTTGCAGAACACTCATATACTTTATATCTTGAACGTATATTGTAATTCTCCATGACGATTAACAATTGAACTTAGAAAATATCAGACTATATCCCCAAATCTAAACTCTGACTCTGTAAAAGTCACTATTTTTCGTTCAAATTGCAGTAAATTCTTAATACTGACTTGGAGTCGGGTGAAATTTTAACCAATGAACTCGCACTTACGTTACGGATAATATGGAACACTCAAATACCTTATAATTTATAATACAATAATTCTCCATGGTAGCTAACTGTTGTACTTGACAAATTACATGTTACACATATATAAACTTCAATTAGGCAGAAGTTGCAATTTTTAATTCAAACTGTAGTTACTTCTTTATACTGACACGAAAACGGACGAAAATTTGGCCAATAAACTCGCTTCTATGTTACAATAATACCGAACACTCAGATACTTTGTATAATGAACATACGTTGTAATTCTTCATGGTGACCGACAGTTGTACTTGGCAAATAACATACTACATCCCCATATCTAAACTTCGACTAGGCAGAAGTTGCTATTTTTTTTCATTTAAATTGCAGAAATTTCTTCTTGCTAGCTCGAAATCAAGTGAAACTCTGATCAACAAACTCGTATCTGTTTACAAATAGTATGGAACACTCAGATACTTTGTATACTGAATGTATGTTGTAGTTCTCTATAGCGACTGATAGTTGTACTTAACAAATAACAGACTATGTCACCATACATAACATATAATATGTTAGAACCTTGTTTTTATGTTTTAATGATGACAACTATGCGTATCAATTATATAATATTATGCAGGTATAAGAAGCTCTTGAATTATAGAATTAAGGAGAAAGCAATGCAGATCATCTACATATCAAAAGCAAAGCAAATATGGATCGTCAAGTCAAATGAATGTATTTGGTCTTAGATATACTTATAAATTCTCCATGGTAGTTCATATGCGCACACACACCTTTATACAAGTATTTTCAAATATCAAAGAGTTAAACAATTTTTTTAAAAGGATGTTTATATTAAAACTGATCTGTATAGTTTAGTCGACTGAAAATATTTTTAGTTGACTGACGCAACTGAAAATATTTCTAGTCGATTGAACTCTTATATTTTATTATATAAACTTATTTTCAAATTTTGCCGCGTAATTCAATATTTATATGCAGTAGACCGACTTTTTACACTCAGTCGACTAATTACCCAGTAATAGCTTTTTGTTTGAACTGTCACATCAAATGGTTGTGATCGTTTATGAGCATATATGTGTATAGTAACGGCAGTTTCGAATGATTACAACTGTTCAATACAACTCTTTGATATCTATAAGTGGAGATCAACTTCTAAAATCATAGTTAACTTTGTTTCTCACTTTTCTAACTTTTTGATCTCTCTTTCTTGATCTCTATTCTTTTGAACATTCTTCAATTCTATTGCACTCAAATCAAATTCTCTACTCAAGAATCACTAGCTACACTTCCATAATCATGAATCACACATCTTGAATCATCAAGGAGATTATAGGAAGAGTTGTACAACCAGTCGAAATCTGTATTGAAAGAACACAAGCTTGTCAAATCAGAAACTTTATTGTATTGCGTGTTCCTCTAGATGACGTAAGGGTATTTGGTGAAAGGAAATTATGATTGGGAGCTTCGGGACTAAATGCGGGATGGAAGGTCCAAATCAGCATAAAAATCCTGGTGTGGTTGCTTTTATTTACTTTACTTTACAATACTCTGCTAGTTAGTACTGCTTAGTTTAGACTATATACTTGAATATGCATATAAGCTGTGCAGTTAATACCCTGCTATTACCTCACTATAACCTGCTATATTTTATAGCGGATTTCTACCGCTATGATTTTTTCATAGATCCCCAAATATAGTCTTTCCGCTTTAATCCCTGCTCTTTCAGCTATATCCCGTTATTCCTGCTATAGCTATTTCTTCTTTAAAAGAAATGAATTGAAAAATGACGTTTACACATTATAAAAATTACGAAATTAATTTATTTAATTGAATTTTTAATATATTTTTAGAAATGAAAATACTTTAATATTCTACTAAATTCAGTTATGTTATATAACAGTTTTACGTTTACTTACAGTATATTTGCACATGTTTTTATTTAAAATTATTTATGTATTAATTATTATTCAATTGAATGTTAATTTTCATTTAATTACCATTTATATATTTGTAAAAACATTAAGTATGAGTTTATATGCAATTTTAGAGTTGTCCTCTATATCCTCGTTGTATTCCCGCTATGACTTTTGCACCTCCGCCGCATTGAATCTGCTGAGTATTTTAACTGCATAGTATGTAAGCCATGTTATACAAGATCCTTGTACACTTACATTTTGGTATCGGAGCAAGGTCATTTCAAATTACCATAACAAAGTATTTGAATAATCATTATAATATGGCAAACACTTTTCTAGAGGGTCAATCAACTGGATGTTCTCCACTATTCACTGGATCTAACTATGCTTATTGATCTACACATATGAGAATCATTATCGAAGCTAATGGTCTTGAAATCTACCAAGCTACTCAAACTAATTATGAAGCTCCTGCTACTGAAATGAGTACTTGATCAGATGCTCAAAAGACCACAGTGACCAATAATGCTAAAGCTATAAATGTCTTATTCCGTTCACTTGATAAAAATGAGTTCTCAAGAGTTATGCTTTGTAAAACTGCATATGATATCTGGCGTACTTTGGCAGATTGGATCTAGGCACATGCATTTTAAACTCTTAAACTATTGAGTAGGAAAGAAAATTTTAGCTATTGAAGAAGCTAATGATCTTTATCAACTCAAAGTTCAAAATTTTGTAGGAAATTTGATGTCGTACGAAGCTAATTTGTAAGCAAGAAAAGAGAAAAAACAAGAGAGAAAAAAAAAGTATAGCCTTCTAAGCCAATGACGATGACGAGATCATATTCATTGCCAAAATTATAAAAAATTCAAGAAGTTTACAAAGGGGCAAAACGGTGGCAATTCAACGAACTCATCTAACTCGACATCAATCAAGTGCCATGGGTTTGAAAATTTTAGTCATATCAAGAAAGACTGTCCACAACTAAACAACGAGAAGAAGAAAAATAAGTTCGAAAAGTTCAAGAAAAAGAAAAGCTTTCCAAGTTACATGCGACGATTTAGAATCATCTTCTTCAAATAGTGACAATGATAGTGATTCTAAACAAGTAAACATCTGTTTTATGGCCACCACTACAGAGGTAAGTCTTGAACTCTCTTATCATGAGATTTTGGAAATAAGTATAGAAGTAAATGAAAAACTTAGAGATCTAAAGAAATCATATAGAGGATATAGGTAAGTTAAACAGAGCTAAACTAGAAATTGGCTGATTAAAAGACGAGAAAAGTATTTTAAAGGTGGAAATAGAAATTTCACAAAATCTTGTGAAAACTTATCTTCTCAAAATATTGCTTTAACTAATGAAATTAAAGCTAACAAAACTTAGAACAATTATCTTAACAAAGAGAACTATGAATGAAAACCTAGTCTAGACTTAGCTAGAAACAAAAATTTTGAACTAAAGCAAAAATTGAACAAATTACTAACAATGTTTCAAAATTTAATAAAGGAATGTAGAATTCAGAAAATTTAATTAAAATTTTAAACCCGTCTGGCAACGTAAATGGACTTGGTTTCAAAGCTAAATAAAGTCATGAGAAATATAGTACTTTTTATACTAAGTTCGAGAAGCCCAAAGATAGTGTTAAATCCAGTAATTCAAATTCAAAAATCTTAAAAATTTGGATTCCTAAAACTAATAATAAATTGATTAGGTAGAAATATATGGATGACTATCTAGTAATTGTTGTTTATAACAACAATTATATTTCTAATGGTTTCAAACCCACTTTGGCATGGCCACCTTCTTCTATTAACCCATAAGATCCTAACATAGCAAGTGAATACCAATAAAACTCTTATTCTTTTGTAGATACCCAAAAATAAAAATAAGAAGAAATGGATACCTTATAGTGGACTCCAAACACATGTTGGGCAATGCAAATATGTTATCTAATATAATATACATTGTTGGAGGTACCGTGACATTCGGTGACAGCTCGAAGGGATTCATAGTTGGAATTGGAGACCTCATGAATGTCGGTATATCTACCTCTCTTATAATTTTTAGCCTGTTATTAATAGAAAATATAAATACAATCTTATAAGTATAAGCCAGTTGTGTGACAAAGGTTTTCAAATTAATTTCGGAAAGGATAAGTGCAACATTTTTTGTCAAAACAAAATTTTGATTTTTGAGGGAATAAGAAAATGTAATATCTTTATTTTAAATATGATTATTAAACTTAATAATGGCTTGCGTCTAGTCGCCAATCACAATGATCCATGGCTCTTAAACAAACGATTTTGTCACATTAACTTTAAGTATATTCATAAAATATCTAAGCATAAACTAGTTAGAGGATTAACAAACATAAATTTTAAGGTTAAAAACTTATATGATGCATGTTAATTTGGAAAATTAAAGAAAAAATCTTTTTCAAAAACTACATTTAGATTCGTTCGGTCCTACTCAAGTACAATTAAAAAATCATAATAAGTATGTTTTTGTGATTATTGATGATTTATTCGAGATTTACTTAGACTTTATTTTTAAAACACAAAAGTGATACTTTTGAGACGTTTAAAATATTTTCCAAAAGAACCCAAAATTTAAGAAAATTAAAAATATAAGAAGTGATCACGGAGGTGAGTTTGAAATTGAACTCTTTGAAAATTTTTGTAATAAGAAAGGTATTTGTCATATTTTTCTTTTCCACGCACACCATAACAAAACAATGTAGTTGAATGGAAAAAATCGTACTCTACAAGAATATGCACGAACATTGCTCAGTAGCAGTAACTTACCAAAAAATTTTGGGCTGAAGCTATAGCTACTACTTACTATGTACTTAATCATGTATCATTAAGACCTTTGACTAAAAATAATTTCTATGAAATGAATTTTGGAAAGAAGCCGAAAGTTTCTTACTTTCGAGTTTTTGGTTCAAAATGCTTTATATTGAATACTAAAGATCAATCAGGAAAATTCAACCCAAAAGTTGATGAAGGAATTTTTATTGGATATTCGAATGAAGCAAATCCTATATAATTTTTAGTAAATGAACCAATACAAATGAAGAGAGTTTATAAATTTCTTTCGATGAAAATTTTTAAAATAGACTTGAGAATGAAGATGAAGAGATACAAGAAATAAATCATAATCTTGCTCCAGAAAATAATATCAATGAAAATGAAAAAATAAACACGGATAATGAAAATAATATTTTGAGATCACCCCCTAGAATTTAAAAGACCATCCAATAGACAACATAATAGGTGATGTAAACATTAGAGCTACAACTAGAAGTCAATTAAAACAAATAAGTCATGTAGCATTTATATCTAATATTGGACCAAAAAATTATAAAAATAGCTAAAGAAGATTTTTGGATTTTAGCAATGCAAGAGGAATCAAACCAATTTGAACACAATAAAGTTTGGCATATTTATGACAAGACCGGATAATCAATCCGTTATTGGAGAAAAATGGATATTTTGAAACAAAGTAGTTGAAAATGGAAATATAATTCGTAATAAAGCTAAATTAGTAGCTCAGGGATATAATCAAGAAGAAAGAATTGATTATGAAGAGATATTTTGCTCTTGTAGCTCGATTAGAAGCTATACAAACTATACTTAATTTTTCATATCATTATAAATTCAAATTATATAAATTGGAGGTCAAAAGTGCGTTTTTAACGGTTTTACTAAGAAAAATGTATATGTTGAACAACCACTGCTATTTTTCATGAAAAATTCCCGAATAATGTTTTCAAACTCAAAAAAAGCATTATATGGTCCAAAACAAGCACCTATTGCTCGGTACGGTATACTTAAAAATCATTTGTTTTCTAGATTTCAAATTGGTAAAATAAATGCTATAGTATTTATTAAAAAAAATGATGATATATTAGTTTAAATTTATGTAGACTATATAATAGTTGGATCTAATAAAAAAAATCTATACAATGATTATGCAAATATTATTTAAAATGGATTTTAAATGTTACATATGGGAGAATAAAAATTCTTCTTGAGTCTACAAATCAAACAATTGGAAAATGAAATCTTTATCCATCAAGAAAAATATTGTAAAGAGTTATCAAAATGATTTGGAATGGATAACACGTCAAGTAAACCAACTCCCATGAGCACAAGTCTTCATTTAGATAAAGATGAGGGTGAGAAGATTTTGATCAAAAATTATATTGTAGTATGATAAGGTTACCTATATCTTACTTCTAGTTGACCTGGCATATTGATGAGTGTTTGTTTATGTGCTAGATATTAAGCATAACCCAAGAAATGACACCACCATGCCGTGAAATGAATTTCACGTTACTTAACAAACACCAAAGATTTACGGGCTCTTTTATCTGAAAGGTAGCTCATTCAAATTAGTCTCATATAGTGATGCTAATTTTAGTGGTTGCAAAATGGACCAAAAGAGTACAAGTGGCACCTGTCACTTTATCGATCAATCTCTGGTTTCGTGGTTTAGTAAGAAACAAAAATATGTGTTACCATCAACATGTAAAGCCGAATATATTTCAGTTGTCTTAGCATGTGCACAAGTTATATATATGCAACAAACTTTCATAGACTTTGGAAAAATAATAACTAAATCTCCTATATACTGTGAAAATACAAGTGTGATTAGTCTACCGAAAAATCTTATTAATCACTCCACAAGTGTGATTAGTCTACCGAAAAATCTTATTAATCACTCCCGAACTAAACATATTAATATTCGCCATCATTTTCTTTGAGATAATGTAGAAAAAGGAATTATTTATCTAGAATTTGTTAATACTGAAAATCAAATAGCTGATATATTTATTAAACCCCTTTGTGAATCTACCTTTTCAAATTATGTAGAGATCTAGGCATTTTCTCACTAAATGAATTAATCTCATAATGATATAATGCTAAATATTATTCGTTATGTATAATATCTAAATTTTGAAATAATATTAGAGGTATCAAATCTCTTGGCAAAAACAAAATCTCATTTGAAAATAGGGCTAACTTATTTTTATTTTCTAATAATTCTTTGGCGATCATTTAACTTTTCTATTTATAAAGTTGATAAAAGTTTGAAGGGTAGAAAATCAACCTGACAACGAACATGAGTTTCTATTTTTAGAAAAAACTTAAGTATATATACAACACAAAACTACTGCTTTTCAAATAATAAAACTTTTAAAAGCAACGCCAACTTCAGATCGTACATCAAAATTATTTGTTCCCCCTCAGAACATGCCAGCTACTCACCAAAAGTTTAGAAGGTTAAGCAGTTGATCAAGTTCAAAGGACAAATTACTACCGTCCAAGATGAGCGTATCGATGATATAGATCACTTCCAAGGAGAATCTATGAGGCTATAGAAAGAAATATATTGGAAACAGCGAAGACAGGGTGAACATATGAGGTTATTGAAAGAACTGTACAAAAACCTTTTGGGAAATCACCAACCAAGCAGTGTATTTGCTCTTCCCTATGTTGGAAGTCTATCCAAACAACCTAGCCCATCAAAGCAACTTAGTCCTTCGAAATAATCGGCACCTCGATAAAAATATATGAACCCTATATAGAGAACTCGTAGGAAACAAATCTGTCTGAGGAGGAATCGAGTCCATCGATGAACTAAGATTGTTTTAAGGTTTTATGAATGGCATTGTGTAGCATATTAAGCAGATAAAGCTTTAAATAAGTGTATACACATATGTAATAAATGTGTATAATGTTTTTCTTCGGATACATGTATTAAAAGTATACATATGTAAGTTTTTAAAATATACATATATAAGCAAATAAAGAAGTTCATAGTGTGTGTGTATGTTATTATTATTTCAAAAATGCATAACTCCTGTTTTTCATCCATACAGACAACTAAATAAGTTTGCATGGTTGATTGAACCTAAGCCGAATTGGAAAAATAGTCAACAAAAAGACAATAAAACAGTCAATTATATACAGCCTTGCCTTTTATTTTCAAATTCACTCGGTTCGGTCGACTGAACAAAAATCTAGTCGATTGAGCTAGTCTGATTTAGTTGATTAACTCAATGTGTTACAGTCGACTAAAAATTGCATTTTTCTATTGGGAAAACACTCTGTATGACTTTAGTCGACTGAATGGTATAGCCAGTTCTCTTAGGTCTCCCCTAAGTCTCCTTAGGTTACAAGTTGTTCCCGCCAATCAAGATGTGTTCTATGACTGAATTGGTAGTTTCCTGCTTTTTAAAAATAGTAAAGTCGTGCCTTTTCAATCTCGTTCTTCACTTTACTCTTTCAAATTTTGAACCCTAGTTTTTCAAAAATATGAATCCATGGCTCCAAAAAAATTCTCCATTGCAAAGAAAAGACAACAAAGAGAAAGAGCTCCGGTTTTTACATCTAACCCTTCTCATCCCAAGTTTTCTTCCGATGAGCAAATTCTACATTGGTTAAATGGCAGCAAAATTGCTTTAAAACAGTTCAATGAATTGAATGATAAGCGTGTCTTTCAAATAACCTTCTACAATATGTCAGATTTAAAGCTCTTCGGATTAAAGCTCTCACTCAGGAACACAAACTTCTTTCTTTAATCGATGTGAATTAAAACAAGGTAAAAATCTATCTTTTTTTAGTTAGGATGTTCTATGCAAATCCGTGTGGAGACTTTTACAAACTTGTACATAATGAAGGAACATTATGGAGCAAGGTTTTAGAAGTAGATATTGTGTTATCTATCAAAGATTTGGAGATAATTCTAGGTTATGCTAATACCAGGCATGAATTAGAGGATATTGATCATGATGAGTTTGCATTTAATTCTACCAGCTATTTATTTCTTTTGGAACAAACAACAAATACTTTCGTTAACCTTCGACCCCAAGTTAGTATTGTCGACAAAATGATTGTTCCTATAATTTGACCATGAACCGATAGCTTTGAAAAGATGAATGATAATAATTATAAGAATTTGTATGCTATCTACTCCAATAATAAATTGAATTGGGCTAAGATCATTCATGATGAGATTAAGAGCTTTCATGTCTTCTTTCGACACAATGTTCTTTGCATCGTATTTATCATTCACTATGGAATCAATGTTGAGAGTATGCAAGATTTCATTTTGCCTAAGGTAATGGACCAAAAATCCATTTCTCTTATGAAGTTACCACTGAGAATGAGCCTCTTGTACTGCACAATGTTTATTTATCCTGCTTGGTTCAAGAGAACATAGCCTAGTCCTCATCACAAGCTGAACGGGCCATGCAACAAATTACCCAACAAGAAATTGCCAAGGAAGTGGATGGGGGTTCCAATAGTGATAAGGAGTTTACTTTTGTCGATCCTTCCAAGACTATCTCCCCAACACCACCATATTCAAGAATAAAAAGATTCATTTTAAACAACAAAGAAAATTAATTATGCGACAAAAGAATTTTGAAAAGACCATAATGGGCTTTCTTGAGAAAATTTGGAACAAAATATCTTCGTGCTCTTGTCAATTTTCTCCACATAACTCGGAACCAGAAAGCTAGAACTTGCTTGGAGCTTTGGGTTGATAGGTTTGTCATTTATATTTGTTTGTGTTTGTATGCTTTTGCTTCTGGGAAAAACTACTTGTTGGTTGTTTAGTGTTACTATGCTTTTTGTGTTGTTAAGTTATGGTACTCATGTAATGATTATTGTTTATGGTTATGCATTGGTTATTTGTATGTTTGGAAAAACATATGTTTAAATATGTTCAGTTTGTTTATGTTGGCGAACTAGTTTGTTTGTTATGCATCAAAATATTTGTTTATCATTTGTTATTTATGTAAATTTCATACAATTCCCCTATGTTCTTCATCTGTGTAGTCTTACCTTCATCGTATTCGCTCTTTTGTTGATGACAAAGGGGGGGAGGAGAATATTAATCGAGGAGCATGAAATAAGGGACAGAACATATATATATATATATATATATATATACATATAATTCTATCTCAATTTATATAGCTGTCATCATCAAGTAAGAAAGACTGTTAGAACAATGTTTGTACGTTTTAACGATGACAACTATATCTCTGTACATACCTATTACATAATATTATGCATCTATAAGAAGCTCTTGAATCTAGAATTAAGTAGAAAGCGATGCGGATTATCTACATATCAAAGGCTAAGGAAATACTAATCGTCAAGTCAAATGTATGTATTTGATTTTAGATGTACTTATAAATTCTCATTGATAGTTCATATGTGCGTGCACGCATGCACACACTCATGTATACAAGTATTTTCAAATATCAAAGAGTTGAACAAGTTTATAAAAGGTTGTTTAATACAAAAATTGATTCCGTATGGTTTAGTCGACTGAAAATGTTTTCAGTCGATTGACCACTTATATTTTATTATATAAACTTATTATAAATTTTGCACGTAATTCAATATTTATATTCAGTAGATTGACTTTTTATTTTCAGTCGACTAATTACCCTGCAATGGTTATTTTTCTTAAAAGTCGCCTTGAATGATTGCGATTGTCCATGAGCATCTATGTGAATAGTAATGGCTGTTTCGAACGATTACAATTATTCGATGCAACTCTTTGATATCTATAAATAGAGTTCAACTTCTGAAATCATAATTAGCCTTCTTCCTAACTTTTCAATCTCTCTTTCTTGTTCTCTATTCTTTTGAACATTCTTGAATTCTATTGCACTCAAATCATATTCTTTACTCAAGAATCACCAGCTACACTTCCATAATCAGGAAACACATGTTATCCCGCCTTTTTTCAAGTTCGTGACACCAAAGAATTGGCTGGAAACCGAAGAAAATCAGTTTCAAAGATCGGTTATACATACGTTCGCAATTGATACCGACAAATTTTGCCTAAGTCTAGATCGAGCTACTATTGATATGGTACGACAAGAGAAGCTATAAAAGTCGACGTTCCAAATTTCAAGGTCAGTTGGAGTTCATGTTCGTGGGCTATGGATCAATCAAGTCTCGAGTGAAATGCCTCCGGTTCATATCCATCAAACGTAGGTTACTTCGTATCCATCAAGTGAGCACCACTTCTTATCCACCAAGCGAGCACTAGTTCGTATCCATTGGGGAAAGAACTGCCTCGTATCCATCACATCTACCCTATTTCATATCCATCACTTGAGAACATATCGTACCGCTTCCGTCTATACCCAATTCATATCGATCGTCATCTATACAATTCGTATCGATTAGCAAATGATCGATACAAGATGTGCCACCAACACTATAAGACACCACTCAAAAGGCATCGATACAAGTTCGGTTTTCAATCGGTACGAAGGAGGTTTAGGTGAATGGTACAAATGGACTTATTTGAAACGATACGAAACACATCGTCTTGGATCGATACTAAATAGAGTACAAAAAATGGATATGGATGAGTTTACATTGGAGGATACGAACATGGCCTATAAGGGAGGAAGACTCGGTCACTCAGCATAAAAAGTGGATCGATCCTTGAAGATAACGCCACATCATTGGCCATCAGGCTCCAAGAAGCGACACGAATGAGATTGACACAAAGAGGAGTGACACGAGCTCAGTTGCACATGAAAAATCCAAACCTGCATTGAGATTGAGATCTACAAATCCAAATGCTACCAAATTTTCACAAGAGCTTGCCTACAACCTCAAGAATGTACCTGATCAATTTCAGCCAAAAAGGATCAATTCTTGATCAATACGAATTCCATTCGTATCGCTCTGATATCGAGTCAAAATCACCTGAATTCGATCCTGTGGGCCGACCCACATGAGAGAAGAAGTTCATCGAGATTTGGGCGAGATATTTCCATGTCACGCCTATAAATAATAGTCCTAGGCCTTCAGAAAAGGGATCTTTTGGCTCTTCTACGCCGATACTTTGTCGAAATCCTCATTGTAACTCGGTTGTACTGTTGTAAACCTCTGCAACCAACGAGTTATAATCAATAAAATAGCGACTCTTCAAAGTGGACGTGGGCTACAACGCCAAACCACTATAAATCTTGTGTTTCTACTGCTTTCCTTTTAAATTTTGAGTGTTCTTCATATTTATATTCTCTACATACTTGCTATATGTGATCTGTGATTGTGAACGGGTGCTTTCATCGGCAATTGGGTGTTTGCGACCAATTTTAGCACAAATAACACATATCTTGAATCATTAAGGAGATTATAGGAAGAGTTGTACAATCAGTCAAAATCTGTTGAGAGAACGCATGCTTGTCAAGTCAGAAACTTAATTTGCTGTATTGCTTGTTTCTCCGGACGAAGTGAGAGTATTTAGCCAAAGAAAATTTTAAAGGGGAGTTTCGAGACTTGACGTAGGACGGGAGGTCCAAACCAACATAAAAATCTTGGTGTGATTGCTTTTGTTTACTTTACAATACTATGCTAGTTATTTGCTTAGTTTAGACTATATAGGTAACAACCCATAAATTTTAGTAATTTTGTTTATTAAATTAATTGAATTTTATGAAATATTACACAATAAAATTTGAAAATAAAAACTTATTATTTAGAATACGTCTATTTAAACATAGCAATTAGTAAATTTTCTTCTGATAATATTGAAGTTTATTTTCTTATGAAATTTTATTTCAATTTAAATCGGTTAATAACAGTTGAATTTAAAAGTCTTTCGAAACCTAAATATGTCAACATGAGAAAATTTATTTGGAACACTCTGAATCAGACTGTGAAGTTTGCTTCGAGAATTTAGACGTTTCTAGCTCCGTTTGGATTTTTCCGTACGGAATAGTAACATATATCGGTACCGACTATCGACTTTTGATAGGATGATCATATGTAACATCCTGCCCTTTTTGTACGCTTTAAATCGATAATAAACCACACACGTCAAACTCAAACCATACAAAAGAGTGGATTGTTATTGGGGTGAATAAGAAAAGCAGAGAAAGAAATAAAACATAACATAATCTTGCAGCGGAACGACAAAATATAATAATCAAATAACAGTTCATGAAGTTGTTTTACAAAACATTTGATTATACTTACACAACACAGAATCAGAGTTAAACATACCAAAGAATAATAATTAATGATGCAGTGGATCAGTATGAATGTAGTGGAACAATAATAAATAATAGTAATACAATCTTCGTCTTCGTCCTCCAGAATTTAAGTCTTCAAACCCTGAAATGCTCAGGCTGACCCAAGCGAATTGAAAAGACAAAATACTCGAGTCAGAACTAAAAGATCTAATGTAAGTTAAACAATGGTAAAATATGAGTGGAACGGCGTCAGAGATGTTTATGGGATTTGACATTTCCTATCCAGTGTCAAACGTGAGTGCAGTAACTTAAAAGATGGTCCGGATTCACATCTCCTAAGGATCCATTAAACTATTTACTATGTAGTAATATTTCGCTATTATAATAATGTCTATTAGTAAAATAAACTTACTTTAAAATAGCGATAAGGAGAGACCCAATATTCCCCTTAACACGTAATAGTGCCAATAGTCTATACAGTACTTGCATACCTCCTAATCGGAGGCTACGAGAAGATACTCCATAGGTACGACACAAATCAAACTCGTATAAGGCTCGCTAAAGTAGGTGACACGGCACAATTAGGCAATGCCACGGTAGATATACAAATTACGCATATGGACTAATGGTGATGCATAGCGCGCAGCTACCGCCCACCTCGAGCCACACCCCTAAAAATGAAAATCAAAAGTGGCCACCAAATCAATCTCAAAGTCAGAATATAATATCGAAGGAGTGTGTCCAATAAGAGGGACTACCTCACTAGCTCGTAAGTGTTCTTGTTTTAGCCACCTTATGCCAACTCACGGGAGTCGGGTCCACGTATATACCTCAATAGAACGTCGCCACCATCCTGCTTCATTCTGGAATCTCCACCCGTACACGGTTATTAAAGTGGTTTTCGGAGTTGGCAGAGAGTATGACAACTTCCGATCCCGGTCTTTTTAACAACTAAACGCTATTATAACACCGCGGTCATTTCAAAATAGTTTATACTTTAGAACCAAATATCATTGCCCTTTCAAAACCAAATTAATACGATGTCATATTATTTCAAATGAATCCTTTCTAAAACCATAACACTTCAAAAGTTATAACATTTCAAAATCAGAACACTTGAATATAACACTTTCAAATTATAGTACCTTGAACTCGTACTTTGAACATAACTTCCACCACTTAATTAGTTTAAATATTTAAAATACTTTATCTAATAAAATAGCTTCTTCCATTTTCATAACTCCAATCCAACACAACTTGAATTTCTACATTTTATATTTAACCAAATCCCAAATCATAAATTTCAATTTGATTCAGTTTCCAAATAAATTATCCCAAATTTATCGAGTTCAAACTAGATTTGATCCACAGAATAAACCATTTCAGATTCAATATATTTCAAACTTTAAGTATTCAATAATTTCACAACTAAGTTTGGTAATCACGATTCAGCAATTCAGTTTCTATTATTTAATTTTGAAATATTTACGTAATAAACCCATTATTATTCAAATAAAATTCAAATTACAATTAACTAAATATTTTCTTCAATTTATTCATACTTGAAATATTCATTTAATTCACTTAAACCAAAATCAAGTTATAAAAATCATATCCTTAAATCTTAAAACCAATAAACTTCAAATCGATATATCTAAATAGTTTTTAATCAAATACATTTCAAAATCAAGTTTTAAATCCTCTTTAATTTAGAACTTATTTATAGAATAATTTCAATATTCAATAAAACCATATATATATCTTATCTAAACCATAGAAATCTTTTCAAAATATTTATATATATATATATATAGACCAACTGTGTATGTATATAATTCTCTATCCTATGGTCAAGTGATACAGTTTATCATTTCAATCCGAAATTGAAAATAAAAATACGGTTGTATACCATTTCAAACCGCAATCCCAAATGACATAAAATTCATAACAACTTGCACTTTATAACAATATAAAATACAACATCCATTCATCCAATATCAATCATCAACCATTTATCGCAATCATCATCTAATTCAAACAATAACATCAATATAGAACAGATAATAAATACAGGTATGTACTGGCAGTTATATTCAATAATAAATTAAATAAAAATTTAACTGGCAGTTTATAGCAATAATAAATTAATAACAATCTAATTCAATAAATTCAATTTAACTGAGATAATGATTAAAATATGCCAAACAGCCATAAATAAATTTCTGATCCCATCAATATTTAATTTAACACACTTAAGAAATTTTATAAGTTGTGAGTGTGTTAAAACACTCACCTTTTGAATTTAAATCCAATTTGAACTCAAAATTTGAACAGTCTCAGAATTCGTCCATACCCACGCCAAAATGTCCGGAATTCCAATACGAACCTAGCGGAGAAAACCGCGTGTGATACGGATCTCGTATGTGAAAGTTATTAAGATTAGAACGCTTGAAATTTCAAAATATATCAATTAATTAATAAACAAAAGAAAGAGACGTACATCACCATCTCTTCGTTCGAATACGCACGAGAACCCATCAGAACGCGACCAAATCTCATCAATGCGCATGTCTTCTGACCTCCGGAGTTCGATCGGCCTCCGACACGACGTGCGCCTCCCCTCCACACACCTCCGCCCTAAGAGACGACCCCCCAGCCGCCTCCGTTCGCACGCAAACCAAGAAAAACGCACGCAACAAACACGGCCATCTTTGTGATTTCAAGAAGCTACGGCATGAATCAACCATTGGATGCGAAGAGCTCACTGAGCTCTACAAGTTTGCTTTTGGAAGTTTTCGATTCCAATGCACAGATTAGAAGAAATCGACACGAAAAGATGGATAAGTTTCGGCCATTGAAAAGAGGAGAGGAGCGGCGGCTAGGGTTTCAAGATAATATATTATTATTTTATCGCTTTACGTGCCTATTTATAACTTGTGGTCCAAAACAGCCCAAACTCTAAACAAAGCATGCCGCCTAACGTTTCTAATGTAAAAAGGCCTTTTGAATACAATGGAGCTAGTTTCGAGGCTCAATTCTATAATTTTCGTAGGTTACTGCTAAAAGTCGAGTTGGATTGAAATGACAATAATGCCCCGAAAATCCCATTTGGACTCCGGAACGAAAATAGGTCAATTCATATATCAAAATAGATGTTTTTGAATATTTTAAACGCAATGGAACAGGTTTCAAGTCCAAATTCCATCATATGAAGGAGTTATGCAAAAATCAAGTTATTTCAAATTGATTTCAATTTCATTGATTTCCAGGCATTTTGAGCCCGTACAATCAAACGATAAGTCTGATCGCTACAAAACTTGAAATCCTATATTAATTTACCGTTATGGATCCGATGAAACTTTTTTCATCGAAATCCGTGTCAGTGCCAAAATGGCTATTTTCTAGTTAATTAAATAATTTAATATTAAATTAATCAGTCGCTTCTTCAATCCAAATTTAATTATTTACCATTTCTATCATTCCTGATTAAATTAAACTTCTAATTCATTAACCAAAATTTCCATATCAATCAAATAAGGATTTATTGCAAAATTTATAATGTTTACCTTCATTTAAGTAAATTCAAATAAATTATATAATTTTATTTCAATTAAGTTAATACCATTCGTATTTAATCTCTTTATTCAATCAATCATCATCTTATATGTAGATTCAACATTAGCATATATCCAACTACCCTTATATTTTTACAGTCATCAACTAAATTCATATTAACGTAGTTTTTAATTATGTTTAATTGCAATGGATTTAGATCTAATCCAATAGATTAAATAAATGGGTAAACAATTAATGATTATCACCATTTGCTTAATTTAATACCATTCATACTTTATTATCAAATAACAAATATTTTAATTACTTATCTAGCATTGAATCTATCATATTATAATTTATTACGTATTATTTCATCAATTAATGTAACTTTGAATTTATTTCCCGATTTACTGATTAAAATCCATTATAACCTTACAATTGGTTCAATTACTTGGTATTGCACTAAATTAGTTATTTATCAACTTGCATTAATGTTCTTACCATAATTTACATTCAATCACTATTAATGAATATATTATTTCATTGCTTAATTCAATACTTGCTCTTATTTACTTATTTTCAATTCGACAACCAAGTGCAACAATTTTCACTGTTTCATTATTGGGATTTCACTACAATTGTCAATAATTAGTTTTAATTACCAATGTTACATTTCATTTTAACATTCACTTCATTATAAATTATAAAGTTTTACTTCTTTCTAATTTAATTACAAAAATCTTATTAAATTAACCAATTTAATTATCGAAATTTATGGGTCGTTACACTCTTCCCCACTCAAAACTTCTCGTCCCCGAAAAGGAAAAAGAAGGGAAAAGAAAGAATTAAGTAATAATATATCTTATTCAAAAATAATAACTTTATAAACAAATAAATTCACAAAATTAATTAATTTAAGTAAAATATACCAATTTATAACCTTTAAATCTTTTTATACTCAAATTGATAAAGTTTGGAAAACATTTTCAAAAAATTTCTAAGTCCAAAATTTACGGAAAATTTTGGCAGAGTTTCCTTTGTACGGAGAGGCTCGGGAGAAATATAATATCAAATATAACAATATATATCCCAATATCTCAAAATAATATATCCCAACAACCAGAAAAACAATATAATAATGCTAGAAAACTGTAATCCGAAAATGTACCTATTTGTCGGGCAATTTACGTTTATTTATGAAACCAATGGCAGTAGCAATTCCTTCCATAATCTGCATTTCACTTATATAATCCAAAAGGAGCTAATAATTATATAAAATGAAATGTTTAACTTGTTTCAACCACTAACAACCAAATCAATATAAACAACCATCATTTGCAGCCAACATATAGTCATCATATGAAATCAAAACAAATCAATTATCCATTCATATCAAGCAACACTGTAACGACCCGAAAATTATCGTTGATTAATATTGGTTGAATTAATAAGATTTTGTAATTAAATTTAGAAAGAAATAAAAAAATTATAATTTATATTGAAGTAAATGTTAAGAATGAATTGTAGCCATGATTATTAAAAATTAATTATTGACAATTGAAGTGAAACCACAACAAAAAAATGAAATAGTGTAAATTGTTGCACTTGGGAAATAAATTGACAATAAGTAAATAAATGTAAGTGTTGTATAGATAAAGTAATTTGTACATAATTAATAATAATTGAATGAATTTGGTATTATGTATGTAATTATAATAATTGGTTGAAGTACGATAAACTCAAGTGTAACCTTAGCTTGTAAATAATTATTTTAAGTTTACTGTTGAATTAGTTGATTGAATTGGAATTTAAATTAAATTTTAATGAATATAAATAAAGGTTACAATAATGGGAATGAGAATATGGCAAGTAAATGAAAGGTTAACAATAGTAACTAGTTTATAGCGTAATAATAGGCATAATATAAAGATGGGAATTTAGTTCAAATCAATGGAAATAATGTAGTTGTTATGCTTAGCTACAAATTGGATATATGAAAACAAATTTAAGCATTTAATGAATTAATGAATTTGAATTTTAATAAATGGTAACTGAATATAAATCAATGTTCTGTAAGTAATCATAATATTTGCTTGAAAGTAATAAACTTAAAGTTAATTAAAATTTAATGGTTACAATTGTATAAATTACCTATTTGTTTAGTTCATAAAAATTTAATTTGAAAGCAATTGCAATAATTGACTTAATTAGTGAAATCCCAATTATTTGAAACCAATTGTAAGGTTTTAATTGATTGAAATTAGTAGATTTGGGAAATAGATTCAGAATTTTATCAATTGATAGAATAATACGTAATAAATTGTAGATGATAGGATTAATGCTAGAGAGTAATTATAATAGTTGTTGTTTATAATAAAGTAAGAATGGGAACCAAAATTATTAATTTAAATGTAATAAAGTGGATTAATTGGAATTACATGAAAAGATTATTAATTTAAATGTAATAAAGTGGATTAATTGGGAAATATTAATGTGCCAAGATATAGCCTATACTAATTAAAGTTAATAATTGATGAATTGAATGAAAGGCCAACTAATGAAAATAAATGGGAACTTTGATTTGTGAGAAATAAAAGCTTATTAATGTGACTAAAAGTTAGCGTAACGATCATTATATGTTACCTATTTATGTAGAGTGTTAATTTACAATTGGAAATCAGTTACAATAACTATAATTTAATATTACGTTAATGTTAATTAAGGTAACATTTGTAAGTAATGCTAAGGTTATTCATATTGGACAATTTGTTGAATTATAAGTATTGGAAATAAAGCTTTATCAATATATTGGAATTTAATTGGATTAATTGCAATTAAATGAAATTAAAATATCTAAATATTATGTTGTTTGAAATTTAGATGGAATGTGAGAATATTTAATGTGATAGTTTTGAATCTAATGTTAAATCCATCTATTTGAAATTTATGAATGGAATAATCATTAATTTATTTAATTAAATGGGATTATTGGAAATTAAATTTATAATTTCTGAGTTTAATGAAAGTGTGGTTAATACTGAAATTGATAAATTAATCAACTCTAAATTGACATTTAAATTTGGGTAAATTAGTGTAAATGATTTAGAAATTTAAAAATGATGAAATTTGTTAATTATAGAGTTGAAATTGAAATTTTTGATTTAATTTGTTAATTTATTATTTTAATTAATTAATGTAAAAATAGCTATTTTGGCCACTAACACGGATTTCGACGAAACCAGATTTGTCGGATCCGTAACAGTGAATTATTATAGGATTTCAAGTTTCGTAGCGATCGGACTTGTCGTTTGATCGTACGGACTCGAAATGCCTTGAAATCAATGAAATTGAAATCATTTTGAAATAAATTGATTTTAGCATAACTTCTTCATACGATAGAATTTGAACGTGAGACATTTTCCAGTGCGACATCTATTTTGATATACAGGTTGACCCAATTTCGTTTCGGAGTCGGAACGGGCTTTTCGGGCCATTCATCTTTCAGCGCGTTTATAAATCGGGTCCATCTATTCTATTTCAACCTTGCCTATATGCACCCTGTTATAAACCCTAGCCTACCTCTAATTCTCATTTGTATGTGCATACAATCCTTCTTCACCTCCTCCTCAACGACAGAAAATAAAATTCCAGATCCAATTGAAATTCCAAATCAAATCCAAAGCCAAAATTTCAAACTCCTCAAAAAATTCAGAAAAAATATATATTGAAGCTCTCAATGAGCGTAATCTTCTGGTACTGTTCTTTTTTCGAATCGTTTCACCGGTGTCCCAAAATTCGCCAATCAATTCTCGGTCGTTCATCGCGCATCGATGAACGTTGTCGGATCGTCAAATCGTTTCTGGGTTTTGTGGAGACTGAGGTGCGTAGTTCATATGTGGTGTTCGTTCGCTTTTCAATGGCTAGATGTGGTGCAATAATTTGATTAGGTCACTAGAGATCGGCGTCGGATGGAGCTTTTGGGCTCGATCTGGTTCTCGCGCGTAGAGGTGGGGAGCCGAAGGCATCGTGGCAGCCACGGCATGGCGTTCGGACCGAGGGTGAGGCGTCGACGACTTTGGTGGATTCTCGCGGTGGCTGGAAGTTTTTGCGTGTGAAAGTTTCGTTCGAAATTAGGGTTCGTGCACATGATTGGCTTGCTGACGTGGTGAGGATTATTTGTTTATTTTATTTTGATTTTATTTTATTTTGAAAGTAAAATGTTATGACTATAATAATTCTTACATACGAAATCCGTTTCACCCGCGGTTTTCTCCGCTAGGTTCGTATTGGAATTCCGGATATTTTGGCTCTAGTTTGGACAGATTCTGAGACTGTCCAAATTTTTGGTTTAAATTGGATTTGAATTCAATTTAAATCCCAAAGGTGATTGTTTTAACCCACTCACAACTTCAGAAATTTTTTATGTTTGTTAAATTTAATTTATGTTGTGATTTTGAATTTATTTATGACTATTTGTATTTTCTAAATCATCCTCTCAGTTAATTGCATTTATTTAAATTAAATCGTTATTTAATTTATTATTGAATATAACTGCTTGTTAATTACCTGTTATATATTATCTGTTATATATTGATATTGATTGATTGTTTTGGATGATGATTGTGATGGACGTATGACTTTATGATGGATGAATGGATGTTTATTTATATGATCATAATCTGCAAGTTGTTATGCATTTTTATTTCATTCGGGATTGCGGTTTGAAATGATATACAACCATATTTTTTATTTTAAATTACGGATTGAAATGATAAATATCCATATCACTTGACCATAGGGTAGAAAATTATATACGGACACCGTGGTCTATATATATAAAAATATTTTGAAATGATTTTCTATGGTTTTGTAAAGAAATATATGATTTTATGAGATATTGATTTGGATATTTTACAAATGTTATTTTATATATAGTTAAATGCTTGGTTTTAAGCTATGAATAAACTGTTTAAAGTATGAAATAAGTTTAATAATAAAGTTTGATTTTATTAAAATATAATATGGGTAAGTATTTACTTAAATTATATTTTAATGTGGAGTTTATATTGATTTTATAAATCAAGGTTGAGAAGATAGTTTGGAAATGATTTGAGATTTTATTTAATTAAGTATTATATTTAATAAGAATCCATTTGGAACTTATTGAAATTTAGATTTTCAAAAGAATATGGTCTATAACTAAAAATTCAGGGTTAAGGTGATTTAAGTGAATATATCAAGTCAAAAAAAATTGAGGAATATTCAATTATTGAAATTTGAAGTTTTATTTAAAGGATACTGGATTTATTAAGTAAATATTTCAAACTAAATAATAGTAAAGTGGATTGGTGTGTGTGTATATATATATGAATTATAAAATTTAGTTTTGAAATATTGAATATTTAAGTTTGAAACATATTGAATTTGAAAGGGTTTATTGTATGGATTAAATTAGTTTGAAATCGACAAAATTTGAAAAAGTTTGTTTGGAAACTGAATTTAATTGAAGTATATTATTTTGGGATTCGGATAAAATTCAAAATCAAGAAATTCGAGTTTTGGAATTGATTTGTGAAAATTAAAGAAGCTATTTTGGTTATGTAAAGTAATTTAAATATTTAAACCACAAAAGTGGTGGAAGTTATGAGTTTGAGGTAGTATAAATTGAAAGGGTTATATTTCTAGTATTTTGATTTCGAAGTGTTAAATTTTGAAAATGTTATGATTTTTGAAAAGGATATATTGAAATAAAATGATGTTATATTGATTTGGGTTTTTATAAAAAAAAATGATACCAAAATGATTTGGTTTTAGAAATGGAAAGGATATCATATTTATATGGTTTCGAAATGGATATTTTATTCTGGTTTTGAAGTATAAATTATTTTGAAATGACCGCGGTGTTATAATAACATTTGATTGTTAAAAAGACCGGGATCGAAAGTTGTCATACTCTCTGCCAACTCCGGAAACCACTTTAACAACTGTGTATGCGTTGGAGATTCCAGAATGAAGTAGGATGGTGGCGGCGTTTCCTTTGAGGTAAATACGTGGACCCGACTCCCGTGAGTTGTCATAAGGTGGCTAAAACAGGAGTGATTCTCGGGCCAAGGAGGTAGCCCCTCATATCGGACACATCCCTTCGATATTGTACTCTGACTTTTGGATTTATTCGGTGGCCACTTTTGATTATTGATTTGGGGGTGTGGCTCGAGGTGGGCGGTAGCTGTGCGCTATGCGTTACCACAAGCCCGGATAGCAATTGGTATATCTACCCTGGCATTGCCTAGTTGTGTCATGTCACTTACCCTAGCGCCTTATGCGATTTCGTTTTGTATCATACCTATGGAGTGCCCTCTGACGATGCCCACTACGGAGGAGATTACGGTACTGTATAGACTATGGGAATATATAAAGTGTATTAAGGGCTATATGGGTAACCCCTTAACGCTATTTTCAGTATATTATACTTTACTTTAGACACTATTATAATAGCATACATTACTACATAGTAAATAGTTTAACGGATCCTTAGGAGATGTGAATCTCGAGCATCTCTTAAGTTACTGCACTCACGCTAGACACTGGATAGGAGATGTCAAATCCCGTAAACATCTCTAACGCCGTTTCACTCATATTTATTTTTGTTGATTTAACTTACATAAGATCTTTTAGTTCTGACTCGAGTGTTTTGTCTTTTCAATTCACTCGGGTCAGTCTGAGCATTTCAGGATTCGAAGGCTTTATTTCTGGAGGACGAAGACGAAGAGTGCATTACTATTATCTATTATATTATTCCACTACACTATTGTATTCCGCTGCATTATTAATACTCTCTGGTATGTGTAACTCTCATATATATGGTATGAGTATAATCAAATGTTTTGTAAAACAGCTTCATGAACTGCTTATTTGATTATTATATTTTATCGTTCCGCTGTAAGATTCTATTTTATTTTTTTCCTTCTCTGTTTTTCTTTTTTACCCCATAACAATCCGCCCTTCTATATGGTTTAAGTCTGACGTGTGTGGTTTGTCATTGATTTAAAACGTACGAAAAGGCAAAAAGTTACATCTGGTATCAGAGCTTTGGTTTAGCAATAAACCATAGCTTTGTGGGGTCTAACTCTTTTTAGTAGGGTAGTAAAACCCTATGATGAGTCGCTTAGTGTATATATTGATAGAGCGTATTTGTTAGTGTTATAAAAAGTTTTGATATTGTGTTAATCTGTTCCGTTTTGTATTTATAAATTCTGGTTGGTGCATGGGACGCTACGACATCAATAAGGATTTCTAAACACTTAATAGGACAGACCGACACAATATTTGTTTTGAATATAGGTGAATGGAATAATTTTTCCTATTATATTTTCTATATATATAAAATAAAATTTTATAAAGATTATATTTGGTTGCAATATATTGGTTGTTAGGTAATAAAATTTGTAAATAATAGTTGAAATGAGATTGAAAATAAAATAAATGAAGAACTAGAAATTTAGAACTTAAGTTCAGGGTTTTGAAAATTTCTTGCAAATGATTTTGGAATATAATGATAATACTATTATTAGAAGTAATTTCTAATATAAATATTTCAATATAATTTGAAAGAAATGTTTTAAAAGAAATTTTGTAAAGAAATAAGTTATATACTCCCCTCTCTATCGCTGGAAAATAATTTCCATGATGAGTGCACGCATCATCGATATTTATTTTCGAGTTTCGAAGTGGGAAGCCACTGTAGTGATTTTACTGCGGATTTATTTTGATAAAAAATTTTAAATTTAAATTATTTTAAATATAATTGGATATAAATTGTAAGTATATACATTTATCTATTATTTTAAAATGATTTGAAATAAAATCTGATATTTAATTCTTAAATTTCTGATACTCGATAGTTTCAATTATTGTAGTGAAATGGAATGTAACTAATTAATAATTAAAACATATAATTAAAATAAGAGATTAAATGCTAGGTTATAAATGAAATAACAAGGAAGTTGAAATTTATAATCAATAAAAGCAATGGATATAATTATTGAACCTCTAAATAATTTAAAAAAGGGGATAAACTTGTGTAACTTTCAATTGCATTCTTAAAAGCATATATATATAACTTACCCAAAAATAAAAGTTACAATGTTTAATAAGAAAATGAAATAGAACATTATACAAGTAAAAATTTCGAAATAATGAAAGTACTCAATGAAATTCTTTAATAAATAAGAATTTGATGTTGTGGTTGTTATGAACTTAAGTATGATGGAAATGCTACTTATGTAATAGAATAGAAAGGTAAGTATTATAAATAAATGGTAATAAACTTAAGTAAAGGTTGAAGTTGTTTATAATAATAAAAAGGTAGAAAGATGAATATTGTAAGTAAAAGATTTTGGACTTAGGAAATGTTGAATACTATGGATAAACGAATGAATGGAAAAAGGGAAATTTTGCAAGAAATAAATGTAAATTAAAAAGGTAAATCATTATATGAAGAAAAGAAATCAAACAACAAACAGTACGAAATGAAATTAATAAGAATGAACTTAATCGATTGTTTGGATTTGTTGTTTGGGTAAGGATACTTTAAATTTATTTGGATGTATAAATAATCTATTTAGTTTCGTATAAGACTGTTGAGTAATTGATGCACGTAGTAGTTTATTTCATTCTGTACAGTTTAAAGTTTAAAACCCGAACAACTATTTGTTTTGTTGGAAATGAATGAATGATTGATTTGTGTTGATTTTATGTGATGGTTGTATGCTTTGTTGCAATTGATGGTTGTTGTATTGAATTGTTTGTAGGTAGGTGAAACAGCTTAAATATTTCATTTTATATAATTATTATTAACTCTTTTTGGAATATGTAAGTGAAATACAGGTTATGGAAGCAACTGCTACTGCTTTTGGTTTCATAATTAAGCGTTAATTGCCCGACAAATAGGGACGTTTTTGGATTATGGTTTATAGCATTATTATATTGTTTTCCCGGGTTGGGATATTTATTATTTTGGAAAATATATGTATATATTTTTATATTTGATATTATATTTTCTTCCGAGCCTCTCCATACAAAGGAGACTCTGCCGAAATTTTCTGTAATTTTTGGACTTAGAAAATATTTTGAAAATGTTTTCCAAACTTTATTAATTTGAGTATTAAAAAGATTTAATGGGTATAAATTGGTATATTTTATCTAAATTAATTAATTTTGTAAATTTATTTGTTTATAAATTTAATATTTTAAATGAGATGTATTGATTTCTTAATTCTTCTTTTTCCTTCTTTTTCCTTTTCGGGGACGACAAGTTTTGAGTGGGGGAGAGTGTAACGACCCGAAAATTTTCGTTGATTAATATTGATTGAATTAATAAGATTTTGTAATTCAATTTAGAAAGAAATAAAATTTTTATAATTTATATTGAAGTAAATGTTAAGAATGAATTGTAGCCATGATTATTAAAAACTAATTATTGACAATTGAAGTGAAACCACAACAAAAAAATGAAATAGTGTAAATTGTTGCACTTGGGAAATAAATTGACAATAAGTAAATAAATGTAAGTGTTGTATAGATAAAGGAAATTGTACATAATTAATAATAATTGAATGAATTTGGTATTATGTATGTAATTATAATAATTGGTTGAAGTATGATAAACTCAAGTGTAACCTTAGCTTGTAAATAATTATTTTAAGTTGACTGTTGAATTAGTTGATTGAATTGGAATTTAAATTAAATTTTAATGAATATAAATAAAGGTTACAATAATGGGAATGAGAATATGGCAAGTAAATGAAAGGTAAACAATAGTAACTAGTTTATAGCGTAATAATAGGCATAATATAAAGATGGGAATTTAGTTCAAATCAATGGAAATAATGTAGTTGTTATATTAGCTACAAATTGGATATATGAAAACAAATTTAAGCATTTAATGAATTAATGAATTTGAATTTTAATAAATGGTAATTGAATATAAATCAATGTTCTGTAAGTAATCATAATATTTGCTTGAAAGTAATAAACTTAAAGTTAATTAAATTTTAATGGTTACAATTGTATAAGTTACCTATTTGTTTAGTTCATAAAAATTTAATTTGAAAGAAATTGCAATAATTGACTTAATTAGTGAAATCCCAATTATTTGAAACCAATTGTAAGGTTTTAATTGATTGAAATTAGTAAATTTGGGAAATAGATTCAGAATTTTATCAATTGATAGAATAATACTTAATAAATTGTAGATGATAGGATTAATGCTTATAATAGTTGTTGTTTGATAATAAAGAAAGAATGGGAACCAAGATTATTAATTTAAATGTAATAAAGTGGATTAATTAGAATTACATGAAAAGATTATCAATTTAAATGTAATAAAGTGGATTAATTGGGAAACATTAATGTGCCAAGATATAGCCTAAGCTAATTAAAGTTAATAATTAATGAATTGAATGAAAGGCTAATTAATGAAAATAAATGGAACTTTCATTTGTGAGTAATAAAAGCTTATTAATGTGACTAAAAATTAGCGTAACGATCATTGTATGTTACCTATTTATGTAGAGTGTTAATTTACAATTGGAAATCAGTTGCTATAATTATAATTTAATATTACGTTAATGTTAATTAAGGTAATATTTATAAGTAGTGTTACGGTTATTCATATTGGACAATTTGTTGAATTGTATGTATTGGAAATAAAGCTTTATCAATATATTGGAATTTAATTGGATTAATTGCAATTAAATGAAATTAAAATATCTAAATATTACGTTATTTGAAATTTAGATGGAATGTGAGAATATTTAATGTAATAGTTTTGAATCCAACGTTAAATCCATCTCTTTGAAATTTATGAATGGAATAATCATTAATTTATTTAATTAAATGGGATTATTGGAAATTAAATTTATAATTTCTGAATTTAATGAAATTGTGGTTAATACTGAAATTGATAAATTAATCAACTCTAAGTTGACATTTAAATTTGGGTAAATTAGTGTAAATGATTTAGAAATTTAAAAATGATGAAATTTGTTAATTATAGAGTTGAAATTGAAATTTTGATTTAATTTGTTAATTTATTATTTTAACTAATTAATGTAAAATAGCTATTTTGGCCACTGACTCGGATTTCGACGAAACTAGTTTCATCGGATCCGTAACGGTGAATTACTGTAGGATTTCAAGTTTCGTAGCGATCGGACTTGTCGTTTGATCGTACGGACTCGAAATGCCTTGAAATCAATGAAAGTGAAATCAATTTGAAATCAATTGATTTTAGCATAACTTCTTCATACGAAGGAATTTAGACGTGAAACCTTTTCCAGTGCATTTAAATATTTTAAAACATCTATTTTGGTATACGGGTTGGCCCAATTTCGTTCCGGAGTCAGAACGGGCTTTTTGGGCCATTCATCGTTCAGCGCGTTTATAAATCGGGTCCATCTATTCTATTTCAACCTTGCCTATATATACCCTGTTATAAACCCTAACCTGCCTCTATTTCTCATTTGTATGTGCATAAAATCCTTCTTCACCTCCTCCTCAATGCAGACATTAAAATCCAAATCCAATTGAAATTCCAAATCAAATCCAAAGCCAAAATTTCAAACTCCTCAAAAAATTCAGAAAAATTATATATTGAAGCTCTCAATGAGCGTAATCTTCTGGTACTGTTCGTTTTTCGAATCGTTTCACCGGTTTCCCAAAATTCGCCAATCAATTCTCGGCCCTTCATCGCGCGTCGATGAACGTTGTCGAATCGTCAAATCGTTTCTGGGTTTTGTGGAGACTGAGGTGCGTAGTTCATCTATGGTGTTTGTTCGCTGTTTCAACAGCTAGATGTGGCGCAATAATTCGATTAGGTCATTAGAGATCGGCAGTGACTGGAGCTTATGGGCTCAATCTGGTTGTCGTGTGTGGAGGTGGGGAGCCGAAGGCTTCGTGGGAGCCGTGGCGTGGCATTCGAACCGAGGGTGAGGCGTCGACGGCATTGTGGATTCTCGTGGCGGTTTGAAGTTTTTGCGTGTGAAAGTTTCGTTCGAAATTAGGGTTCGTGCGCATGATTGGCCTGCTGGCGTGGTGAGGATTATTTTTTTATTTTATTTTGATTTTATTTTATTTTGAAATTCAAATGTTCTGACTATAATGATTCTTACATACGAAATCCGTTTCACGCACGGTTTTCTCCGCTAGGTTTGTATTGGAATTCCGGACATTTTGGCTCTGGTTTGGACAGATCCTGAGACCGTCCAAATTTTGGGTTTAAATTGGATTTGAATCCAATTTAAATCTCAAAGGTGAGTGTTTTTACCCACTCACAACTTCTAAAATTTCTTATGTTTGTTAAATTTAATTTTTGTTGTGATTTTGAATTTATTTATGACAGTTTGTTTATTTTTAAATCATCCTCTCAGTTAATTGCATTTATTTAAATTAAATCGTTATTTAATTTATTATTGGATATAACTGCCTGTTAATTACCTGTTATATATTATCAGTTATATATTGATATTGATTGATTGTTTTCGATGATGATTGTGATGGATGTATAATTTTATGATGGATGAATGGATGTTTATTTATATGATCATAATCTGCAAGTTGTTATGCATTTTTATTTCATTCGGGATTGCGTTTGAAATGATATACAACCGTATTATTTATTTTAAATTACGGATTGAAATGATAAATTTTCGTATCACTTGACCATAGGGTAGAAAATTATATACGAACACCGTGGTCTATATATATAAAAATATTTTGAAATGATTTTTTATGGTTTTGTAAAGAAATTTATGATTTTATGAGAAATTGATTTGGATATTATACAAATGTTATTTTATGTATAGTTAAATGCTTGGTTTTAAGCTATGAATAAACTGTTTAAAATATGAAATAAGTTTCATAATAAAGTTTGATTTTATTAAAATATAATATGGGTAAGTATTTACTTAAATTATATTTTATTGTAGAGTTTATATTGATTTTATAAATCAAGGTTGAGAAGATAGCTTGGAATTGATTTGAGATTTTATTTAATTAAGTATTATACTTAATAAGAATCCATTTGGAACTTACTGAAATTTAGATTTTTAAAAGAATATGGTTTATACCTAAAAATTCGAGGTTAAGGTGATTTAAGTGAATATATCAAGTCAAAAAAACATTGAGGAATATTCAATTGTTGAAATTTGAAGTTTTATTTAAAGGATACTGGAAATATTAAGTAAATATTTCAAACTAAATAATAGTAAAGTGGATTAGTGTATATATATATATATATATATATATATATATATATATATATGAATTATAAAATTAGTTTTGAAATATTGAATATTTAAGTTTGAAACATATTGAATTTGAAAGGGTTTATTTTATGGATCAAATTAGTTTGAAATCGACAAAATTTGAAAAGGTTTATTTGGAAACTGAATTTAATTGTAGTATATTATTTTGGGATTTGGATAAAATTCAAACTCTAGAAATTCGAGTTTTGGAATTGATTTGTGAAAATTAAAGAAGCTATTTTGGTTCTGTAAAGTAATTAAATATTTAAACCACAAAAGTGGTGGAAGTTATGAGTTTCGAGGTAGTATAAATTGAAAGGGTTGTATTTCTAGTATTTTGATGTGACCAATTAACCAACCAACAAAACTACTTGTTACAAATAACATCTTGTTGTTGCATCGAAACATTCGAAGTGTCAAATGTTGAAAATGTTATGATTTTTGAAAAGTATATATTGAAATAAAATGATATTATATTGATTTAGGTTTTTATAAAAAAATGATATCAAAATGATTTGGTTTTAGAAATGGACAGGATATCGTATTTATATGGTTTCGAAATGGATATTTTTTTCTGGTTTTGAAGTATAAATTATTTTGAAATGACCGTGCTGTTATAATAACGCTTGATTGTTAAAGAAACCGGGATCGAAAGTTGTCATACTCTCTGCCAACTTCGAAAACCACTTTAACAACCGTGTACGCGGTGGAGATTCCAGAATGAAGTAGGATGGTGGCGGCGTTTCCTTTGAGACAAATACGTGGACCCGACTCCCGTGAGTTGGCATAAGGTGGCTAGAACAGGAGCGATTCTCGGGCCAAGGAGGTAGCCCCTCTTATCGGACACATCCCTTCGATATTATACTCTGACTTTTGGATTTATTCGGTGGCCACTTTTTATTTTTGATATTGGGGGTGTGGCTCGAGGTGGGCGGTAGCTGCACGCTATGCGTTCCCACTAGCCCGGATAGCAATTGGTATATCTACCCTGGCATTGCCTAGTTGTGCCATGTCACCTACCCTAGCGCGCCTTATACGATTTTGTTTTGTACCATACCTATGGGGTGCCCTCTGATGACGCCCAGTACGGGGGAGATTACGGTACTGTATAGACTATGGGAATATATAAAGTGTGTTAAGGGCTATATGGGCAATCCCTTAACGCTATTTTCAGTATATTATACTTTACTTTAGACGCTATTATAATAGCGTACATTACTACATAGTAGATAGTTTAACGGATCCTTAGGAGATGTGAATCCCGAGCATCTCTTAAGTTACCGCACTCACATTGGATACTGGATAGGAGATGTCAAATCTCGTAAACATCTCTGACGTCGTTCCACTCATATTTATTTCTATTGATTTAACTTACATAAGATCTTTTAGTTCTGACTTGAGTGTTTTGTCTTTTCAATTCGCTCAGATCAGTCTGATCATTTCAGGATTCGAAGGCTTTATTTCTAGAGGACGAAGACGAAGAGTGTATTACTATTATCTATTATATTATTCCACTAGACTATTGTATTCCGCTGCATTATTAATATTCTCTGGTATGTGTAACTCTGATATATATGGTATAAGTATAATCAAATGTTTTGTAAAACAGCTTCATGAACTGTTTATTTGATTATTATATTTTATCGTTCCGCTGTAAGATTCTATTTTATTTTTTCCTTCTCTGTTTTTCTTTTTTACCCCGTGACAATCCGCCCTTCTGTATGGTTTAAGTCTGACGTGTGTGGTTTATTGTCGATTTAAAGCGTACAGAAAGACGGGACGTTACAAACACAAATAGTTATTCGGGTTCAAAACTTTAAATTGTACATAATGAAAAATAAACTACTAAGTGCGCCATTTACTCAACAGCCTTAGATGAAACTAAATAGATTATTCATCATCCAAACAATTGTAAAGTATCCTTGCCCAAACAACTATAAACTAAACAAACAACAATTTCAAGCAGTAGATCAATTTCATTCTTATTAATTTCATTTCATATATTTGTTGTTTGATTCCCTTTTCATTCATATAATGATTTATCATTTTAATTTACACTTATTTCTTGCAAATTTTTATTTATTTTCATTCGTTTATCCATAGTATACATGTTCCATTAAATTCCTTAGCATTTCAATTCAATCACTTGAGTTTATAATCATTTATTTATAATACTTACCTTCTATTATATTTACTTATAGTAACGTTTCAATTATAACTTCAGTTTATAATAATATATCCTCAATTCTAATTTATTAAAGGACTTCATTGAATCCTTTCATTACTTTAAGTCTTACTTGTATATTTTCCATCACATTTTCTTATTACACATTTCAACTTTTGAATCTTTGGTAAGTTATATATATGCTTTTTAAGAATGTAATTGAAATTCATACAAGTTTATCTTATTTCTTTAAATTAATTTAATCCTTTATTTTAAATTAAAGGTTCCAATTATTAACTAGTTACATTCCATTTCCCATCGATAATTGAACTATTAATTAATGGAAACTTAAGAACTAAATACTGGGTTTTAGTTCCAAATCATTTTTAAAATAATAGATAGATGTATACACTTACAATTTATATCCAATTATATTTAAAACAATTTGGAATTTACATTTGTTTATCAAAATAAATCTATAATAAAACTACTACAGTGGCCTTCCTACTTTAAAACTCAAAAATGAATGTCGATGATGCGTGCACTCATCACCAAAATTATTTTCCAGCAATAAAGAGGGGAATACAAACTTATAACTTTCCAAAGTTTCTTTAAAATAATTCTTTCAAATTATATTAAAATAGTTATATCAGAAAATACTTCTAAATAATATTATTATTATATTCCAAAATCATTCGAAAGAATTTTCAAAACTCGGAACTTAAGTTATAAATTTCCAATCTTCATTTATTTTATTTCAAATCTTATTTTCAACTAATATCTATAAATTTCACTACCTAACAAACCAATATATTACAACCAAATATATATATCATTTATAAAAAAATTATTTTATATATAGAAAATATAATAGGCAAAATTATTTCATTCACCTATATTCAAAACAAATATTGTGTCGGTCTGTCCTATTAAGCGTTTATAAATCCCTATTGATGTCATAGCGTCCCATGCACCAACCAGAATTTATAAATACAAAACAGAACAAATTAACACAATATAAAAACCTTTTTATAACACTAAAAAATATGCTCTCTCATATATATAAGCTCGGAGACTCATCATAGGGTATTACTACCCTATTGATAAAGAGTCAGACCCACAAAGCTAAGGTTTATCGCTAAACCAAAGCTCTGATACCAGATGTAACATCCCGCCCTTTTTGTACGCTTTAAATCGACGATAAACCACGCACGTCAGACTCAAACCATACAAAAGAGCGGATTGTTCTTGGAGTGAATAAGAAAAGTAAAGAAAGAAATAAAACAAAACAGAATCTTGCAGCGGAATGACAAAATATAATAATCAAATAAAAGTTCATGAAGCTGTTTTACAAAATATTTGATTATACTTACACAACACAGAATGAAAATTACATATACCAAAGAATAATAATTAATGATGTAGCGGATCAGTATGAATGTAGTGGAACAATATAATAAACAATAGTAATACAATCTTCGTCTTCGTCCTCCAGAATTTAAGTCTTCAAACCCTGAAATGCTCAGGCTGACCTGAGCGAATTGAAAAGACAAAACACTCGAGTCAGAAATAAAAGATCATATGTAAGTTAAATCAACGGTAAAATATGAGTGGAACGGTGTCAGAGATGTTTGCGGGATTTGACATCTTCTATCCAGTTTCAAACGTGAGTGCAGTAACTTAAGAGATGCTCGGGATTCACATCTCCAAAGGATCCGTTAAACTATTTACTATGCAGTAATATTTTGCTATTATAACAATGTCTATTAGTAAAATAAACTTACTTTAAAAAACGTAAAGGAGTGACCCAATATTCCCCTTAAAACGTAATAGCGCCAATAGTCTATATAGTACTTACGTACCTCCTGATCGGGAGGCTACTAGAAGATACTCTATAAGTACGACACAAATCAAACTCGTACAAGGCTCGCTAGGGTAGGTGACACGGCACAACTAGGCAATGCTAGGGTAGACATACCAATTACGCATCCGGACTGATGGTGACGCATAGCGTGTAGCTACCGCCCATCTCGAGCCACACCCCCAAAAATCAAAATCAAATGTGGCCACCAAATCAATCTCAAAGTCAGAACATAATATCGAAGGAGTGTGTCTGATAAGAGGGGCTACCTCACTGGCCTGTAAGCGCTCCTGTTTTAGCCACCTTATGCCAATTCATGGGAGTCCGGTCCACGTATATACCTCAATAGAATGTCGCCACCATCCTTCTTTCTTCTGGAATCTACACCGCGTATATGATTGTTAAAGTGGTTTTCGGAGTTGGAAGAGAGTACGACAACATCCGATCCCGGTCTCTTTAACAACCAGACGTTATTATAACACCGCAGTCATTTCAAAATAGTTTATACTTTAAAACCAAATATCATTGCCCTTTCAAAACCAAATCAATACGATATCACATTATTTTAAATATATCCTTTCTAAAACCATAACGCTTCCAAAGTTATAACATTTTGAAATCGGAGCACTTGAATATAACACTTTCAAATTATAGTACCTTGAAATCATACTTTGAATATAACTTCCACCACTTAAATAGTTTGAATATTTAAAATACTTATCTAATAAAATAGCTTCTTCCATTTTCACAACTCCAATCCAACACAACTGAATTTCTACATTTTATATTTAACCAAATCCCAAATCATAAATTTCAATTGGATTTAGTTTCCAAATAAATTATCCCAAATTTATCGATTTCAAACCAGATTTAATCCGCAGAATAAACCATTTCAAATTCAATATATTTCAAACCTTAAGTATTCAATAATTTCAAAACCAAGTTTGGTAATTACAATTCAACAATTCAGTTTCTATTATTTAGTTTTGAAATATTTACGCAATAAACCCATTATTATTTAAATAAAACTCAAATTACAATTAACTAAATATTTCCTTGAATTTATTCATACTTGAAATATTCATTTAATTCCCCATAAGCCAAAATCAAGTTATAAAATCATATCCTTAAATCTTAAAACCAATAAGCTTCAAATCGATATATCTAAAACAGTTCTTAATTAAATACATTTCCAAATCAATTTTTAAAACCTCTTAAATTTAGAACTTATTTATAGAATAATTTCAATATTCAATAAAACCATATATATATCTTGTCAAAACCATAGAAATCTTTTCAAAATATATATATATATAAACCAACGTTGTCTGTATATAATTTTCTATCATATGGTCAAGTGATACAGATATTTATCATTTCAATCCACAATTTAAAACAAAAATACGGTTGTATATCATTTCAAACCGCAATCCCGAATGAAATAAAATCCATAACAACTTTCAGTTTATAACATATAAAATACAACATCCATTCGTCCAATATCAATCATCAACCATTTATCACAATCATCATCCAATTCAAACAATAACATCAATATAGAACAGATAATAAATAATAGGTATTTACAGGCAATTATATTCAATAATAAATTAAATAACAATTTAACTGGCAGTTTATATGAAATAGTAAATTAATGACAATTTAATTCAATAAATTCAATTTAACCGAGATGATGATTAAAATTATGCCTAACGGTCATAAATAAATTTCTAATCACATCAAAATTTAATTTAACACATACAAGAAATTTTAGAAGTTGTGAGTGGGTTAAAACACTCACCTTTTGAATTTAAATCTAATTTAAACTCAAAATTTGAACAGTCTCAGAATTTGTCCAAACCAGCGCCAAAACGTCCGGAATCCCAATACGAATCTAGCGGAGAAAACGACGCATGAAACTGAGATTCGAACGTTTGAAATTTCAAAATATATTAATTAGCTAATAAACAAAAGAAAGATACTTACATCACCATCTCTTCATTCGAACACGCACGAGAACTCATCAGAACGCGACCAAATCTCATCAATGCGCATGCCTTCTGACCTTCGGAGTTCGATCGGCCTCCGGCATGACGTGCGCCTCCCCTCCATACGCCTCCGCACTAAGCGCCGACCCCCCAACCGCCTCCGTTCGCATGCAAACCAAGAAAAATGCATGCAACAACACAGCCAGATCTTGGTGACTTCAAGAAGCTATGGCACGAATCAACCGTTGGATGCGAAGAGCTCGCCGAGCTATACAAGTTTGCTTTTAGAAGTTTTCGATTCCGATGCACGGATTGGAAGAAATCGACAAGAGAAGATGGATAAGTTTCGGCCATTGAAAAGAGGAGAGGAGAGGAGCGGCCACTAGGCTTTCAGGATAATATATTATTATTTTATCGTTTTACATGCCTATTTGTAACGTGAGGTCCAAAACAGCTCGAACTCTAAACGAAGTGTGTCGTCTGGCGTTCCTAATGTAAAAAGGCCATTTGAATATAATGGAACTAGTTTCGAGGCTCAATTCTGTCATTTTCCCAGGTTACTGCTAAAAGTCGAGTTGGATTGAAATGACAATAATGCCCCGAAAAGCACGTTTCGACTCCGAAACGAAAATGGGTCAATCCACATATCAAAATAGATGTTTTTGAATATTTTAAACGAAATGGAATAGGTTTCAAGTCCAAATTCCATCGTATGGAGAAGTTATGCAAAAATCAAGTTATTTCAAATTGATTTCAATTTCAATTATTTTCAGGCGTTTCGAGCCAGTACAATCAAACGACAAGTCCGATCGCTACAAAACTTGAAATTCTACAATAATTTACCATTATGGATCCGATGAAATGGGTTTCGTCAAAATTCAAGTCAGGTGCCAAAATGGCTATTTTCTAGTTAATTAAATAATTTAATATTAATCTAATTGATCATTTCTTCAATCCAAATTTAATTATTTACCATTTCTATCATTCCCGATTACAATTAAACTTGTAATTCATTAACCAAAATTTCCATATCAATCAAATAAGGATTATTGCAAAATTTATAGTGTTTACCTTCAATTTAAGTATATTCAAATAAATTATATAATTTATTTCAATTAAATTAATACCATTCTATTCAATCTCTTTATTCAATCAATCATCATCTTATGTATAGATTTAACATTAGTATATATTCAATTACCCTAATATTTTTACAGTCATCAACTAAATTCAGATTAATGTAGTTTTTAGTTATGTTTAATTGCAATGGATTTAGATCTAATCCAATAGATTAAATAAATGGGTAAATAATTAATGATTATCACCATTTGCTTAATTTAATCCCATTCATACTTTATCAAATAACAAATATTTAAATTACTTATCTAGCATTGAATCTATCAGATTACAATTTATTACGTATTATTTCATCAATTAATGTAACTTTGAATTTATTTCCCGATTTACTAATTACAATCCATTATAACCTTACAATTGGTTCAATTAATTAGTATTGCACTAAATTAGTTATTTATCAACTTGCATTAATGTTCTTACCATAATTTACATTCAATCACTATTAATTAATATATTATTTCATTAGTTAATTCAATACTTGCTCTTATTTACTTATTTTCAATTCTACGACTAAGTGCAACAATTTTCACTACTTCATTATTGGGATTTCACTACAATTGTCAACAATTAGTTTTAATTACCAATGCAACATTTCATTTTTAACATTCACTTCATTATAAATTATAAAGTTTTTACTTCTTTCTAATTTAATTACAAAAATCTTATTAAATTAACCAATTTAATTATCGAAATTTACGGGTCGTTACAACGTACCATTGATATCTGTATATCGTTTTGATCGTCTCGTTATGCTGATCTCTGGGTATATTCATGCCTATACTTCGGTGTCTGTTACGTGATGAAAACCGCGAACAGACAGCCGTATCGGTCGCGAAATTTCAACCTTTTCTTTGTTGTTCCCATTCAAATTTCAAATGGCCACTAGCAATTTTATTATTATCAGTTATGACCTTTTCTTTCCACACTGGGTCCAACGTTTTCTGATACGCTACCTCACTTCAATTGATTGATAGCCGGTCCTTCCATTTATTCATACACATTCATTATTTTTGCAGTCACATTCCCCTTCTGCCTTTTGCTTTTTCAAATTCCCAGAATTCAACCGTTGTTTTTTTTCCATTCCAGCTGTTCGTTCTTTGCTTCATACAAAAGAATTATTTTTAATAACAATATTCCTTGTATACTTTGCATTCTGAAGTGAACCCCTTTGCCTTTCTTCTTCATCTCTCATGGCCGCCTCTTCTTCCACACTGCTTGTCGAGTGAAGCACGTAACCTGATCCTTTACTTCGTCGTCCATCTACTCGTCTTCAACCTTTGTGACGACCTGCTATTTCGTACCATTTAAATCGACAATAATCCACACATGTCGGACTTGAATGATGCAAAATAACAGATTGTAAATAAATTTGGAGCAAATGAAATCAAATACATAGAATCACGGACACGGAACAATCAGAATAACTCGTAGCGGAATATAAAATAACATAGTAGTTCATGAAGCTACTATAACAAAGTCTCAAAGCAAATACATAATAACAGTCCGAAACAACATAATAGAAATCCCAAAAACATAGAATTTCACTAATGCATGAGATAAACTAGAACAGCTGAAAGGGAAATAGATATAAATATAGATAAGTAGAATTTCCAGCGAAGACCAGCTCCAGAAAGAGAATCCAAAGCTATGAATACTCAGGCTGACCCGAGCGTAAAGCAAAAACACAAAACACTCGAGTCAGGACAATATATACTTATATAATGTAAACCAACTCAAGTAAATTGTAATAAGGTACAAGTAACTTAAAGGATGCCTGGGACCGCCCATCCTCTAAGGATCCGTTAAACTATTTACTATGTAGTAATATTGCGCTATTATAATAATGTCTACAGTAAAATAAACTTACTTTAAAATAGCGTTCCGGGCGTACCCATATCACCCTTCACACATAATAGTCTTAGTAGTCCATCCAATATCATGATATCTCCAGATCGAGAGACTATCAAAGGATACCACACGGGCTACGGGAGAAAACAAACTCGTAGTAAAGGCTCGGTATGGTAGGTGACACGGCATACAAGGCAATGCCAGGGTAGATATACCAATGACGCACACGGGATGGCGGTAACGTAGCAGCCATTACGGCCACCCCGAACAACACTCCAAAATCAAGGGGTGCAACCAGTCAATCACAATAGTAATAGAATGGTATCGAAGAAGTGTGTCCGGCCAGAGGTGTTACCTCTTTTGGCCCGAGATCGCTCCTGTTTTAGCCACCTTAAGCTAACTCACGGGAGTCAGGTCCACGTAATGTGCCTCAGAAACGTCGTCACCATCCTACTTCATTCTGGAATCTCCACCGCGTACACAGTTGTTAAAGCGGTTTTCGGTATCGACGGAGAGTATGTCCATATCCGATCCCGGTCTCTTTAACAACCAATCGTTATTATAACCTGTGGTTATAATTTAAAAATGGTATTTATATTTCAAAAATCAAATATCATTTAACAATTTAATATCATTTCAAATCCATTTCAAAATATCCAACTTATCATATCATTTCAAAACCACATTCATTTTATTTCAAATTTAAAAAATACCATTTCAACTCACATTTCAAAATAGTTTATATTTCAAAATGAATTACTTCATTTAAATCATAAAAATGAAGTTATTATATTAAATAATTTAATTATTAAATTTCCAAAATTTTAATCTTTCAAAGTTCATTTATTCGCTTAAACTTATCAAAACAATGAAAATTCACCTTTCGCGGCATTTGGAAAATGCTATAGAAAGTTACTTTCAAAACTGTTCAATTTAACAAAAGACGGCATTTAAAATGCTGTAATAAGGTTACAATATTTCATATAAAAACTTAGTTAAATTCAACAATTACAGCACTTACAAAGTTCTATAATAGCCTTTAATTCAATTTAGCCTTTTAGTTCATTTACATCAACTACAGCATTTACAAATGTTATAATATCCTTTTCATTAGAAATAATGGCATTTCAAAAATGTTGTTAATTAAATTTCAAATATTCAATATAATTTCATAAACAATTAAATTTATATATAAACCATTTTAAACTTATAAAATCATACATTTTCACTTTTAAAACCATTATTTAAAATACCCTTATATTCATGATTTTATAAAGTTAAATATTCATTCAAAGGTCAATATTTAATAAAGTTCTCATATTAAATTCAAACATTAAATTTCAATTCTTTATAATTAAATTTTAAATTAACACTTAAGTTTAAATTTTCAAATATAACTTATGTTTATCTTATTTACTTAACTTAAAATTCATTTTTAAACAAAATTCACAAATTTCCAGTTTAAGTTATATTTCAAAATTCAACTTAAATATTCGTTTATTTCACCTTTGAATTTATTCAAAACCCATTAACACTTTTTAAAAATCATTTTAAATTCATTTTAAATCAAATTTTATATATATTTATCATATTTTCATGTTTAATTTAAATTCCATTTATAACCAAATCAAAATTTCCAAAATAACTTATATTTCAAATTTTCTAACTTTACCATTAATTTATTTCACTTATAATTTTCTAGAAAATCAATAATACTTTACAAAAATCATTTTTAATTAAGTCTAAATCAAAATATTATAATATTTACATTTCAAACACATTTTAAAAAATTTAGAAAAATATATTTTAACCACGGGTCTGTATATCATTTTCTAGCCTAGGTAAAGTGATACGGATAATATATCATTTCAGTTCGCAATTTACAAAGAAAACCCGGGTTTTATCATTTCAAACCCGCAGTCCCCAGTAAAATGAAGTAATTGAAAATCGTTCAGGCCTATCATTTCAGCCCATAACGATTTTCTCCTATTCTAAAGTCCGTTCGGGTATGTATCATTTCAACCCATAGTGATTCTAATCTAAAGGGAACTTGCAGTGTGATAAACTAATATAAATTACAGAACATCATAATATAACAGTAACATATGATATAATAGGTGTTTAAGCATGGGTGAACATCATATAATCATAGCATAGCAAATATAGCATGGTGATATGAGTTTACAAATTCAAATGTGATCAGTTTACCGGTCATATAAGTATAAAACTGTCTGGTGAGAATAACTCATTGGTATAAGCTAAAGACAACAACCAAAGCACACAACAAAGATCTTTAGAGGCACGACAGCACGACAATGATTTGAGTGTGAGAGAGACAAAGCTAATTGCCTTGAACACATTCAAACAAAACAATATAAACAACATAAATTTTCAACCCAAATAAAATAAAACAATATTAGAAATAAATGCATAAAACAAAGCTAAAAGCTTTTGCATTTGCTTTCAACCACCTATGTTTCAGCTATAGGTCAGAAACACACGGCTAAGGAGTGGGTTTGGATCTGGTTTTGGGTTCATAGGGTCGTCCTAGCATGGATTAGATGATGGTACAAAGGTATGTGTGCATGAAGCTACAATACAAAGGCAACACAACATGGTTTCAAGGCACAAATGCTTCGGCCAAGCATGGATTTCGGCACGGCCTGATCTTGGAAGGTCAACAACAGATGTGGTAGGGTTTGAAGCTCAGGTTTGTGGTGATGGTGGTGGTGGATGGTCGGCCAAAACATGATGATGGAGTAGTAGCAACATGGTAGCTCGGCTATGGTGCTTTAAATGGAGTTTTTGTTCATTTTTAGGTGGATCTTCAACATAGGATGGCTCGGCTTAGGAATGGCAGTGGAGAGGAGGATATGGTGACTGAAATAGGTGGTGGTGGAGGCGGCCAAGGTGATGGAGATGGCAGGCCGAACATAAGTAGGATGAAAGCAACTGCAAAATCACAACAAAAACAATAAAAAGTGAAAAGAAAGAAGAACTTTTTACCAAAATTTTCTCAAGGAGGATGGCCGAATTTTTTTAGGTTTGAGCAGAAAAATTCACGCGAGAAATGAAGTGGAGGTGGGCTGAAAGAATGGGAGTTATGGCAGCAAAAATGAAGAGATGTTGGTTTATAATGAAAAGGCAAGAATACAAAAAGACTAGGAATAACAAAAGTCACAAACTCTTCATATTTCCGTATTTTATTTTGCAATTTTAAATACATGTAAAATATATATAAATACAGATAAAACACGAAACTATAGTAAATAAACAAAAATAAATAAATAAATATTAATTAAATATAATTAAATTAAGAAAAATAGCAAACATTGTAAACTTGACTTAAAAATATGAAAATAAATGCAACAAATTTTGGAAAATTTTTGTGTACCTGAAAAATATTTATAAATAAAGATAAGAACACAAAAATAAAATTCATGCATAAAAATAAATAAATAAATTTTAATTAAATATAATTTAATGAAGAAAATAGCAGAAAAGTGGAAACTAGCCTTTAAAAATAGAAAATAAATGCAATAAATTTTGGAAATTTTTTATTATCACTTTAAAAAAATTTATAAACAAATCTTACAATAAAAAAATTAAAATAATTTCAAAATCAAGTAAAGTCAAATTTTAAAATTATATTCAAAATCTAGGGTTGTTACAACCTTCCTCTTTCACCCACTCAGCCATACTCCTCCCATGTTGCCTCAATACTCATAGCCGAGCCGTTCCTCCTCCTCGCCCACTCGTTCCCCCTTCGAGCACCGCCTGCTGCCACAACTGCCTTTCGGCCTTCACCTCCAGCACCCTGTAGCTGCGCCTCCCCTCCTTGTCTTCCCCTCATAGTTGCCGACCACCCTCCCCCCTCCCCCCATTGATTTGCTACCATCGATATGAAGTATGTGAGTATATCTAAATTATATATATATATATATATATATATATATATGTCAATATAAACATTTATTTATATAAGATTTTGAAAATATCAGTTTGTATATATATTGCTTTCGTTTTTGTATGTGTATTTTACTTCAAGTTACTGTAAAGTGTTTCCATATATATTATATTATTAAGTAGTTATATATATATTATTATTTCTACATTAGTTATATTAGCTCTAGCTCTACTGTTGGGTTTATAAGTTAGTTTATTTAAGTTTTAATTCATCATCTTATATATATATATATATATATATATATATATATATATTTCAAATCACTGATGTGTTAAGGAAGATGTTTAAACATATGTATTAAGTTCGAGTAGACAATTTTGTTTTATACCTTGTTTTCGAAATTTTATTGATTTAAACAATATTCTATATGTAATATATGGATATGGTAATTTAACATATACATGTATACAAGTATACTGCCTATATATGCTTGATTTTTTTGCAGATGCTTATCTCGCTTTTATAATATACATATACATATACATATATATATATCTGTGTGTGTGTGTATAGAAACAAGTATAGGTTTTGGTCAGTCATATATTTATACATATATTTGAATCGGCATAGTAGCCTGCAAATGTATTTTTTTAATTTATTTTATAATGTATGTATGTGTGTCTCTCTTTAGCTTTTAATCTATTTTATATATAGAGGTATGAAATAGTATATTTAAATTATTTCTTTTAAATTGAAGTTTATGTACAGATTTATATAAACTATACGTGTGTTTGCTACATATATTATATTATATATGTTAAAATGCTAAATTTGAGACAAGTGTTATCAATATTATATTATTTGTTGAAAGGTATGTACATGTTTCTAGATTACTTTGCATAAGCCTGATATGGGTTGAAAATAACTTTGAAACAGAGCATATAAAGATTTTATATTTTTATGTGCGTAAATTTAAAATTGCTTCTATAAAAAATATGGATTTTAGAAACTATATATGTGTTCATGTTAGTATACGTATTTATATATATAGTAAGATTAAAAATATATATATATATAATATAATATATGAATATAAATTTCTGAATATAATTTTATATATAGCATATGTTTTGATCTATTTATACTAAACTAGTGTTGATTTTTGTGATAATATTATGGGTTTGATTTAACAATGATTTGAAAGTTATATTATTTTAATATTTGCCTTGAATTGAAATATTGAAATAAATAAATATTGTAATAAGTGTATATTTTAGTTTATATCAAAAATGATTCTGATTGGTTCTCATCGATTCCCATTTTATCAGCTTTTGGTCCATCGTGCCTGTTTTCTTCATTGAATTCATGCCCATTTCATTTTGCTCTAGATTTGTAGCCTATTTCTATGTCAAATTTATCTAGCCTCGAAAGGTGAGAAATCACTTACGATTAGCATTCTTACATTTATTAAATTTGATTTCAATTAAAACGACAATTGAAATATGCTACTGTTAATTAATTGAATTGTTATATATGCTATTTTCTGTATCTGTTCACCTGTGGGATATGACACCATATCATGTTGTTTGTATTATATTTTTGTTGATGATATATGCATGTTCTGTTATTATAATATCTATTATCACTCAGCAAGTTCCCTGTTAGTATAGAATTTACTGTGGGTTGAAATGATACGTACCCGAACGATCTGTAGAATGGGAGAAAATCGTTATGGGTTGAAATGATAAACCCAAACAATTTTTATTTGAATTTAGGATTGCAGGTTGAAATGATATACACCCGTATATATTTAAATTACGGATTGAAATGATAAATATCCGTATCACTTGACCATAAGATAAAAATTTATATACTGACACCGTTAGTCTATATATAAGTAATTTAAAATAATTTCTATGATTTTGGGAAGAAATATATGGTTTAAATAAATATTGATTCTTGAAATATTATATATAAATTTTATTTTATATATAGATTTAATAATAATATTTAATTTAACTAAGATTGATTTGATCAATATATGTTATGATTAAGTATTTATTAAAGTAGATATTTCAAAAATAGATTTTTGGAATAATTTGAATAAGTTATGGTTGGGAACATAAATTTGAATTTATTTGAAATTATATTTAATTAAGAATTTTGTTTAATTAAATCGATTTGAAACTTATTAAATTTGAGGTTTTAAGATATGATTTTATAACCTGATTTTGATTTAAAGTGATTTAAATGGATATTTCAAGTCTTAAATGAATCGAAGTAAATATTTAGTTTAATGTAGTTTAAGGTTATTTAAAGGATAATGGATTTATTAAGTGAATATTTCAAAACTAAATAATAATGAAGTTAAAATTATATATATATATATATATATGAAAGTATCAGTTTAGTTTTGAAAGTGCTATAATTTGGAATATATATATATATATATATATATATATATTTGAAATGGAAATGATATTTTGGTTTTAAAGACAAATTATTTTGAAATGACCAGGTGTTATAGTGTATATACATTGTAGGTAGTTCCACGGATCCTTAGAGTATGGTTATCCCAAACATCCTATAAGTTACTTGTATTCCAGTTGATATTTCACTTCAGTTGGATTTGTTGATATAAGAATGTTAATCCTAACACGAGTGTTTTGTGTTTTGCTTCACGCTCGGGTCAGACTGAGTGATACAGCATTTGAGACTCGCCTTTGGAGTTTGGAGCTTCATTTGAGGATCCAACAATCGATTAAGCTTTCAGCTTTCCCAGTTGATTTGTTCATAGAGGTCATCTGTTTATATTGGAGACTTCATTGTATTTGAGATATTTTGCTATATTTTATTTCTAACTCTGATGTTTATATAGTAGCTTCATGAACTACTATTTATCTATTCCGTTGCATTATTTTTATATTACTCTGTGTCTATGATTCTGTGATTGATTTATTTACTATATATGCTGAGTTTTGCCAAATTTTAATTAACAATCTATTGAACAATTCAAGTCCGACGCGTGTGGATGCCAATGGTTGAAAATAGCAGGTCGTTATAGTTGGTATCAGAGCTTTGGATCTAGGCAAACTTAGCATATATAGTAAATTATATGCAGAATCACTTTCGTTCGAGCTTGAATTTATTCATCTTTGATTTGGTTTTCCTTTGGACTTTGGAACATTTCATGTGGTTCCCAAATCCATTATCTTCTCTCCCTATTCATGGTTCTTGATTCTGGAGTATCCCATAACTCCACTTTGAATGATCTCTATAAGAATAGGCGATCCCGCCAATCTTTAAATTATTTGTAAAGGGGTGAAACTCCTTTACAATTGGCATTGATTCACCGGAGATTTATATATCCCTGGATTTAGATGCTGTTATCTCTTGTTATGCCGAATTCTATCTCTAGCGACCGAATGTCAATTAGCCTTAGAATTCCGCATCGATCATATTCTTGAAGTCACAGTTGACTCGGTTAAGGTCGACTATAATTTATATAAGTACACATCCTCTATTTTGTAATATAATTATCTCATCTTCGTTCGAGCCTACCTTCGAATCAGAATTCTATTTGATTAGTGTCCATCTAATTTGAATTTCTATCTTTGTTTTGAAATCCATTCTTGAATCATCCTTGGAAAATCGGGTTTGTTTGTATTTTAGAAATTGATTTATATACCGAAATTATTATTTTGATAAGAATGATTATATTCTATATAAAAGTGAAATTGTTTCCGATAAGGATTATATACCTTTTAAAATGAGAATTTGAAGTTTCAAAAGTATTTGAAATTTTGAAAATTTTATAAGAAATTTGATTTATCTAAAAATGATTTACAACTGAAGGGTTTTGAATTTGAAATTCGTGGAATTGAACTCCGGTGTTTTGAAATTGGTTTTAAGATTTTGGAAAATATATAATATACGATTTAAAAGTATTTTCCGAAAAAGAAATGTTTCAAATGAATTCCATTGATTTCGAAGAAATTTCAAAGAAGTTTTCAAGAAAATAGAAGTCCAGAATTCACTTGTGTTACTGGAAAATAATTTCGGTGATGAATGCATGCATCATCGACATTGATTTTCGAGTTTCAAAGTGGGGGAGAGGCCACTTTAGTAGCTTTTCTATGCGAGTGATTTTGTGAAACCAATTTTGATTTCAAATTTCAAAGTATGATTTGATATTCAAAAGATATATATTTTGAAATGATTTGAAATGAGCCTAGTGTTCAGTCCTTGAGCTTTGGATTTGATTTAAGCCTATATATTGAGATTGATTTGCTGATTTGCAACTCTTGGATTTGAAATTTGGTTTCCCTGACTATTTTGAATGTTCGAACACTTTCAAATCGAGGTTAATTTTTAACGCTAAGTAATTTCGAAGAGTATAAATTATTTGATAAAGTATATAAGTTGAGTTTTGTATTGTAATATGAAGTAATAAGATTTAAATATGTTTGAAATTATTTTTTTAAGTAAATGAATGAAACTATTTTGAATTATACTAAAATGAAATATAGTTTTGAAATGTTGAAAAAATTTAGTTTTAAATGTTTTTAACTTAGTAACATCTTTTATAAAACTATATATATATATAATAATAATTTCAAAAGGGTAAATTGGATCTTTCAAATAGAAATAAATAGTTTAAAAATTTTAAAGGGATGGCTTTAAAATTAGTAATCATTTTTGGGTATAATTGATTTTTAGAAAAATATTTGGTTTCGAAAATAGATTGGAATTTAAAACCTAGTATTTAATGATGATTTTGGAAATGATTTTTTTTGGCGTAAATTATGTGATTTGGAAGCTAGGATTATTTTCTAAGCCCATTATTTTGGAAACTTTGAAACCGGGGATATTAAATTTGAAAGAAATAATTTGGTTAAATCGTATATGATTTTGAAACTGAACTGATATTGAAACGAATTGAAATTGAGAACTTTATTTTACTGAATACTTGATTTGGGAGTTATCGAACTTATATAAAAATTGATTTGTATAAGTATGAAATTGATTTGAAAATTATTGATTTGGAAAGGTACTCAATTTGAAAAGTGAAATCTTATATAATCAAAGTCTATATAAGTATGATTTGATATACTATTGATTTTGGAAAGTATTCCATTTGATAATGAAATCTTATATATAATGGACTTTATATAAGTATGATATTTGAAATTGATTTGAAAAGGTACTATATGATACATAATTTCGAAGTAAAGATATGTAAAATGCCTTCTACTTGATATCCACTTTGTGGTCACATTGTGGATTCATTCTATCGATATTATTCTCTCTGATTTTGGTTTTCCAGATGTGATACTCGAGTGTCCTTCCATGGCGTTACCCATGGTCGTTTTGGTAGCGTAATCCGCAAGGTAGAGATTGCTTAAAGGGTACGGATGTTTCCTGTGCATCCAGACGTAACCATTGTGTATCAACGGTCTACCGGTTTTGTTGCCGTGGCGTAATCCACAAGGCAGAGATTGCTTAAAGGGTAAAGATGTTTCCTGGGGATCTAGACGTAACCATTGTGTATCCACGGTCCATGGGTTTTGGTTATCATGGCGAAATTCACAAGGCAGTGATTGCTTAAAGGTACGAATGTTTCCTAGAGGATCCAAGCACAACCATTGTGTATCTACGATCCATGATTCGGTTGATTTGTTTGGATTGTACTTTCCATATCGATTTTTGAAGGTTTTTCAAGTATTCTCACTAGGTGTTGAAACAGGTCTACTAAGTACTTGAAGAATTCTAGCTTTGCGCCTGATCAACGCACGCACAGAGTCTGCAAGAACGAGGAAAACTTGTTAAAACATCGAGTTATAAAAGTATTTTCGAAAGGAAAATTCGTTTCGATATAAAAGTATTTTATTATAAAAATATTTCCAACAAAGAAATTCTATATTAGTATTCGAAATTGAAATCCTTATGGTTCTAAATTAACTATTTGTGCCCGATACTATTCTTTGAATCTACCTTATCTGCTCAGCTTTATTTATTCACCTACATTCTGTTTTCCAAATCTACCTTCTTTTCCTTGAGTGTATCCTTTTAAAATATGGTTATATATATTACATGGTTTAATAGAAAATTATTAGTGTTATAAATATTTTAGATGTTATTTATTAAATAAAACGTATTTAAAGTAAACGATTATTGATTTATTAATAATGTTTGAAAAGTATCTTGTGATAAATTAATGAATTTATGAATTATGGATTTAATGTTTTCAATAGCTTCTTTGTAAATATAAATAATGATGTAAATAATTGTTTTCAAGTTTTCGTATATTTATAGAGATGTTATTTAAACATATAAATGGTATTTATAAAGGAAGCAAGAAATGTTACAAATAGGTTTTGAAAAGTATTAATGTATTAAAGATAATTGATTTGCAAATGAAGTTTTCAATGAAAATTTCAAGTAAAATTTATATAGTTTTAAACTAGTTGTTTATCCTGGTCCTTCAATCTATTTTCTTTCCGGTCTTTCCTATTCTCCTACCTCCTTCCTTTTCGGGGACGAAAAGTTCTGAGTGGGGGAGATTGTAACGACCCATAAATTTTAGTAATTTTATTTATTAATTGAATTTTGTGAAATTTTAAACAATAAAATTTGAAAATGAAAACTTATTATTATGAATACGTCTATTTAAACATAGCAACTGGTAAATTTTCATATGATAATATTGAAGTTTATTTTCTTGTGAAATTTTATTTCAATTTAAATCAGTTAATAACAGTTGAATTTAAAAGTCTTCCGAAACCTAAATATGGCAACATGAGGAAGTTTATATGGAACACTCTGAATCAGACTGCGAAGTTTGTTTCGTGAAATTTAGACGTTTCTAACTCCGTTTGGATTTTTCTGTACGAAATAGCAACGTATATCGGTACTGATTATCGACCTTTGATAGGATGATCATACCACTTATATCTGTATATCATTTTGATCATCTCATCATGCTGATCTCTATGGTATATTCATGCCTATATTTCGGTGTCCATTACACGATGAAAACCGCGAACAGACAGCTGTATCGGTCACGAAATTTCAACCTTTTCATTGTTGTGCCCATTCAAATTTCAAATGGCTACTAACAATTTATTAATTTTAGTTATGCCATTTTCTTTCCACACTGGGTCCAACGTTTTCTGATACGTTACCTCACTTCAATTTATTAATAACCGGTCCTTCCATTTATTCATACACGTTCATTATTTTTGCAGTGACATTCCCCTTCTACCTTTTGCTTTTTCAAATTCCCAAAATTCAACTGTTGTTTTTTTCTGATTCCAGCTGTTCGTTCTTTGCTTCATATAAAAGAATTTTTTTTAATGACAATATTCCTTGTATACTTTGCATTCTAAAGTGAACCCCTCTTCCTTTCTTCTTCACCTCTCGTGGCCGCCTCTTCTTCCACACTCCTTGCGGAGCCAAGCACGCAACCCGAGCCTTTACTTTGTCGTCCATCTACTCGTCTTCAACCTTCCTCTTTCACCTACTCAGCCCCACTCCTCCCCTGTCGCCTCAACACTCATAGCCGAGCCAATCCTCCACCTCACCTATTCGTTCCCCCTCCGAGCATAGCCTACTGCCACAACTGTCCTTCGGCCTTCACCTCCAGCACCTTGTAGCCACGCCTCCCCTCCTTGTCTTCCCCCACATAGTTTTCGTCCCCACCCCCCCACCCCCCCCCCCCCCCCAAACTGATCTGCTGCCATCGATATGAAGTATGTGAGTATATCTAATTTTTTTATACATACGTCAATACAAAAATTTGTTTATATAAGATTTTAAAAATATCAGTTTGTATATATATTGCTTTCGTTTCTGTATGTGTATTTTACTTCAAGTTACTGTAAAGTGTTTCCATATATATTATATCATTAAGTAATTATATATATTATTATTTCTACATTAGTTATATTAGCTTTAGCTTTACTGTTGGGTTTATAAGTTAGTTTATTTAAGTTTTATTCATCATCTTATATATATATATATATATATATATATATATATATATATATATTTCAATTCACTTATGTGTTAAGGAAGATGTTTAAATATATATATTAAGTTCGAGTGATAATGCTGTTTTATACCTTGTTTTCGAAATTTTATTGATTTAAACAATATTCTGTATGTAATATATGGATATGGTTATTTAACATATACATGTATATAAGTATACTGCCTATATATGCTTGATTTTTTTGCAAATGTGTATCTCGTTGTTATAATATATATCTAGAAACAAGTACAGGTTTTGGTCAGTCATATATTTATACATAATTTGAATCGGCATAGTAGCCTGCAAATGTATTTATCTTAATCTATTTTATAACGTATGTATGCATGTCTCTCTTTAGTTTCTAATCTATTTTATATACAGAGGTATGAAGTAGTATATTTAAATTGTTTCTTTTAAATTGATGTTTAGGTATAGATTTATATAAACTATACGTGTGTTTGCTGCATATATTATATTATATATATCAAAATACTAAATTTGAGACAAGTATTATAAATATTATATTATTTGTTGCAAGGTATATACATGTTTCTAGATTACTTTACATAAGCCTGACGTGCTTTACATATGGGTTGAAAATAATTTTGAAACAGAGCATATAAAGATTTTATATTTTTGTGTGTGTGAATTTAATATTTATTCTATAATAAATATGGATTTTAGAAAATATATACGTGTTTATGTTAGTATATGTATTTATATATATATATATAGTAAGATTAAAAATATATATTTATGATATATGAATATAAATTTTTGAATATAAGTTTATATATAGCATATGTTTGATCTGTTTATACTAAACTAGTGTTGATTTTTGTGATAATATATATGGGTTTGATTTAACAATGATTTGAAAGTTATATTATTTTAATATTTGCCTTGAATCGAAATATTGAAATAAATAAATATTATAATAATGTGTATATTTTAGTTTATATCAAAATTGATTCTGATTGGTTCTCATCGATTCCCAATTTATCAGCTTTTGGTCCATCGTGCATGTTTTCTTCATTGAATTCGTGCCCATTTCATTTTGCTCTAGATTCGTAGCTCACTTCTGTGTCAAATTTCTCTAGCCTCGAAAGGTGAGAAATCACTCACGATTAGCGTTCTTATATTTATTAAATTTGATTTCAGTTGAAACGATAATTGAAATATGCTACTGTTAGTTAATTGAATTGTTATTTATGCTATTATCTATATTTGTTCGCCTGTGGGATATGACACCATATCCTGTTGTTTGTATTATATTGTTATGGATGATATATGCATGTTCTCTTATTATAATATCTGTTATCACTCTACAAGTTCCCTGTTAGTATAGAATTCACTATGTGTTGAAATGATACATACCCAAACGATCTGTAGAATAGGAGAAAATCGTTATGCGTTGAAATGATAACCCAAACGATTTTTATTTGAATTTGGGATTGCGGGTTGAAATGATATATACCCGTATATATTTAAATTACGGATTGAAATGATAAATATTCGTATCGCTTGACCATAGGATAAAAATTTATATACTGACAACGTTGGTCTATATATAAGTAATTTGAAATAATTTCTATGATTTTGAAAAGAAATATATGGTTTTAATAAATATTGATTCTTGGAATATTATATATAAATGTTATTTTATATATAGATTTAATAATATATTTAATTTAACTAAAATTGATTTGATCAATATATGTTATGATTAAGTATTTATTAAAATAGATATTTCAAAAATAGATTTTTGGAATAATTTGAATAAGTTATGGTTGGGAAGATAAATTTGAATTTATTTGAAATTATATTTAATTAAGAATTTTGTTTAATTAAATGGATTTGAAACTTATTAAATTTGAGGTTTTAAGATATGATTTTATAACTTGATTTTGATTTAAAGTGATTTAAATGGATATTTCAAGTTTTAAATGAATCGAAGTAAATATTTAGTTTAATGTAGTTTAAGGTTATTTAAAGGATAATGGATTTATTAAGTGAATATTTCAAAACTAAATAATAATGAAGGTAAAATAATATATATATATATATATATATATATATATGAAAGTATCAATTTAATTTTTGAAAGTGCTATAATTTGGAATATATATACATTTGAAACGGAAATGATATTTTGGTTTTGAAGATAAATTATTTTGAAATGATCACAGTGTTATAGTATATATTCTACATTGTAGATAGTTACATGGATCCTTAGAGGATGGTTAACCCAAACATCCTCTAAGTGACTTTTATATCAGTTGATATTTCTCTTGTTAGGATTTATTGATATAAGAATGTTAATCCTGACTCGAGTGTTTTGTGTTTTGCTTTACTCTCGGATCAGACTGAGTGATACATCATTTGAGACTCGCCTTTGGAGTTTGGACCTTCGTTTGGGGATCCAATAATCGATTCAACTTTCAGCTTTTCCAGTTGATTTGTTCAGAGAGGTCATCTGTTTATACTGGAGACTTCACTATATTTGAGATATTCTACTGTATTTTATTTCTAACTTTGATGTTTATATAGTAGCTTCATGAACTACTGTTTATCTATTCTTCTGCATTATTATTATATTACTCTGTGTCTGTGATTCTGTGATTGCTTTATTTACTGTATATGCTGAATTTTACCAAATTTAAATTAACAGTCTGATATTTTGAACAGTTCAAGTCCGACGTGTGTGCATGCGAATGGTTGAAAATAGCAGATCGTTACAATATATTTGAATACATGTAAGCCATATTATACAAGATCCGTGTACACTTTCATAATAGACTGTCTTGATATATATACTCTGACAAGGTAAAAATCACAATTTTTTGTTCAAACTGATTCGAAATCATGTGAAATTTTGACCAATAAACTTGCATCTACATTATGGACAATACGGTATACTAGCAATTCTCCATGGTGAGTAACAGTTGTACTTATTAAATAATATATTATGTTCCCGTATCTAAATTCCAGTTAGGCATAAGTCATTATTTTTGGGTTCAAATTGCAATAACTTCATAATGTCTCGAGGCGAAATTTTGACCACAATTTGTATCTACATTATGTACTATATAGAACACTCAGATACTTCTTATTTTGAACGTATTTTGTAGTTCTTTATATTTTAAGTTATAATTTTTCGAATTGAGAATTATATAACTAATTCACATGCTATGCGCTGTTGTACTAGTAATAATAATAACATAAGAATGACAAGCACCTTTGTCCAAGTGGTTAATTGATTCGGTTTTGGTGTAGTATGTCACAAGTTCGAAACTTGCTTTCGAACGTTTATTTGACATGGGATATGTTGTCCCAATGATTTGTTGTATATAAAGTACCAGTTCAAAAAAAAAAAAAAAAAAATAATAACATAAGAACTGCAAAATAATACCTTTGTGTACCGGTGAAAATAATAACATGGCTACATCTATTTACACTCCAGTTATCTTTTTTCTCCCCCTTGTAGTATTTTTCCTTCATTCACTCTTACGTGATTATTTTGTCGTTTGAACTTAATATCACGTTGGTTTAGCATGGTTTAAGTTAATTCCTAGTGCGAAGCAAACTAGGTACTCGTTCATAGTGTGAAGAAAACTGACTGTATATTGATTTCTAATGCAAAGCAAACTAGGTATTGATCAACTACTAGTGTGCTCCGCACTAGGTATTGATCAACTCCTAGTTTGCTCCGTACTAGGTATTACTCAATTCCAAACTCAAATCTACTCATATTTTGATAAATTCATAACTTGCGTTAGATTCTAATGAAATCTTAGGTAAATACATAAAATTATCATTTTTAGTTAGACATTTTTTGTTCAGTCCACTGCTACCAACAATGAAAATTTTAAATGACAATATCATTGAATTATTATTTGAAAATGAAAATTCTAATGAAGAAAATCACTTCAACAACAAAAGCATTTTTATTATTCTCGAGTTAGTTGTCATTCTCCGTCTATCCCTGAACATAAACTAGAAATAAACATTTAACTATTTTTAAATTCATCTTAAAATATTAATCTGGAAATAAACAAACACTGGTTCCAATTTGATAAGGGTAAAATGGTAAACGAGATAGATGATATATTCGGTTATTTTAGCAGGGTTTGTCAACCAAATCATGGGTGCTTAACAGAACTAGCCTAATAATATAAGATCAGCAAAATAATACCTTTCAAATGAGATAGATGATATGAATTTGGTAGTAATCTCCCAACATTCATAAAAGTCACTTCTGTATGGGGTAATCAAGTTGAATTAGCGTAAGAATGAGTTTTGAAAATTTTGGGTTTTATTTTAAAAGCAAAAACACGAAGAGCAGTGATGAGAACCGCGGTTCAAATAAAAAACATGTAATCTGACGCTATTTAGGATATCTTTTACTGCTGCGATTCTAGGTAGTGCAAGTAATCTTTTCATATAAGAAAAACTTACATGCCACCACATTTTCCAAGTTGGCAGCCAATGTGTCAGTCTAGGTAATTAGGTTTCAAACAGGTTGTCTCTGCTCTAACTTTGCAGATGTGGCCTATATATGGCAAAATAATCCAAGAAATGCTTCCTAGTAGTAAATGCAGCAGTACATAGATGCACCTACATTAACTTGGATTCAAACAATAATTTAGTTTAATGTTATTAATATCAGCTTCAGATTTCTGGACAATGTCATATATAATTTCAGATGTTCCATGGCACCCACTCAAATTATAGCCGTTGCGTAAAAATCAGTTTGAATTCATTATAATTAAATTGCTTCCAGCATGCATTCAGAATAGCAGCCAACTACATCTGGATTTCTTTTATAGCATCAGTAATATAATCTTATCTGGTGCAAATACCATAACATACTGCTGTAGGGTAATAAAAACTAGTTATCATAAACTTGCAACAACCCCTCTTTTCTCATAGCTCAGTTTACGATTGACCTTTACGTAGTGTGTGTTGAAATACAAATATGAAACAATGCTAATCTGTGTAATACTTTTCAAAAAGTTGTAGCACGACTACATATATATAAAACATCTCAGTTATCGATGTATAGACTAAGTATAGTGCAAAACCATATTGGATAACATTGACAGGGCACATAAATGAATATTCTAACATGGAAAATGTTAATGTGTTCAGTGGACACGTTAATGTTGATTAATAACACAACTACCTTCTAAATTCATCCCATTTATTCTAATCTCATAGGGATATAATTGGTTTTTCAATTAATTTCATTGTTAATAACACTGCCTTGTTAACATTCTTGTATAGCTAATTGTCTTTTGCACTTCTACCCAACTTCATGAAAACCTTAATTTCAACGCAAACTAGCTAGAGGTAAATTTTGTACAAATGTCTTACATCAAGTCCAACACTTGTGCATATGCACACACGCATACATTCGTGCATGCGCGCGCTATTTTTTATATTTTATTTTTCCATTTTAATTACAGGAATCCCGAGATCTTTCAGTTTGTTCCATAACTTTACCATTCATTGTACTTGTGGTCGAAATTTAAATTTCAGTTGAATAGAGTTGATTTGAATTTCTTCTACCTTGAATACACTCACTGATTGGGTACAATCAATTTATAACTCTGTTAGAAACTGTGAGTAGGTTGTGTTTGTTAGCCACAGCCTATTGTTTAGGTGTAAAATAGTTATCATTAGACAACTACCATGTGGAGCATGGTAGCAGAGTTTGAATTGCCGGGGGATCAGAACCAATCAAGACTAAATCATAGGATGCCTTGGTTTTGATCCCAACCAAAATAAGTTTGTCACGTTACCTTCGCTCCAACTTAAAGCAAAGTTGTATTATTGATGCATGCGTGATTATTTTCAACCTTGATTGACCAGATTTTTAATTGAATCTTAAGCATCTAATGCAAAAATATAAGGGGTCGATCTTGCTGGTTTTTATGAGTTCTTTCTAGGGATAAGGAATGACCCATTTTTGTGTGGTTGGAGCAGTACCTTCCTAATTTTGGAACAGTTTTTATGTTCCTAAGCTTTCATTCGTTTCTTTTCACTTATCATATTTCTTTTAGTTACATGCATTCATTTTGTTCTTAAGCCTGAATGTGAGTGTGTGTGTGTAATTAAGGCTATTAGCTAAACTTATACGTAAGTCAATAGTCATTTTATGCTCAATGCTTGGCTAGCAAACTTTAGCTAATTCATATGCTTTTTTAACTTATGATTATATTGAGACCAATTTTGTTCACATCACAAAAGACTCAAAATTTGACCAGTAGAATTCAGAGGGCATATAGGACCTACAGGCATAAATTATTATTTATCAAACCGATAATTTTATAGTGTCAAGGCTTAAGTTAACAATATAAAAATGTGTGTGCTCTATTCAATGTCCTATTCTATGCTTTTGCCCTTATCATTGGGATCCTCATGCATTTAAAAGCATGTGATTTTTCAATTTCTTCCTACTCTACCACATGCTTCATCTTTCTTCTCGCTTTGACTTCACTCATCTGCACATTCAATTAATCGCCATTTATACGCAAAAACATCAAAGAGTAAATCAATCCAAACCCACACCTTTCATCTCTAAGACAAAACCATGAACCAAGACGATGCGACCTCATCGAAGCCCGACTCTCCATCATGGAAACTCTACGACAACCCTCACTACACCAACCGTACACTGATCAAGCCGTCTCCTCAAAAGCATGCTCCTTACACTTGCATCTCCAACTCCAGCCGCGATCCCAGCCTCTCAGATCTCAACACAGCTCTCGCGAAGATCAAGGAGCTGCGCGTCGAACTCGAGTTCGAGCGAAGGATCCGGAAGAAGATGGAGTCCTTAAACAAAGTGCTGATGAAGGACATATTAGAGGAGAGAAAAGCACGTGAGGAGGTGGAGGAACATCGACAGAAGCTGGGAATGGAGATTAAGAATGTACGCGAAGAGTTCGAGAACGCGATGAAGGAAGCGGAGGACGAGAGGAGGATGATGAGGATGGCGGATGCCATGAGGGAGGAGAGGGTTCACATGAAGCTGTCTGATGCCAGGATTTTGATGGAGGAGATGACTCCAGTCAAGACTGAGAATCCGCATATTAGGAGAGGGATTAAGGGGATGGAGTTTCCCAAGATGGGTAGGGGCAGGAATGGTAATTTGGAAGGGAGGGTCAGTTCGGGAACTCTTGGCCTGAATTTGGAGTGTCAGAGATCTCAGCTTAGGATTTTGATGAGGCATAAGAATAGGGGAGGGGGTTGTGATGGGAATTTGGTTATGTGATTTTTATTTTTATTTTTATTTTTATTTTTTATATTGCATTGGTTACCAGTGTCTTTTAAGAAAATTAGTATATTATTATTGTACAAAATCGTATTTTGTTTGAAACGACTTCAGTTATAACGTGGAATGCAGTGAACACGAACCCTTTCTGTCTCGATCCGACATCAAATAATCCTGAATCTTGAAACACCACGGTCCGGAATTTAATTGGACCTCATTCGTTCATGAACATTGGTCGGACCTTCAAACCAACAGTCCAACCGTCAATTTTACTCGGTTGAACCACGGTTCTTTTATTTTTTTTCTACTTTCGCATCGTCTAATTCTCTCTCATTTTTATCTTTTACATTACTTTGAAGAAAATAAGTAAATATATATATTTTAAAAATCATAATCGTTTCAAAATCTAAACTACTAAATTCATCACTTTGTTCTTTACTGCTTTAATACCACTGTAAGATTCGTCAAGTTTGTCGTCATTAAACTTCTATCGTTGTGCACTACTCTACTATATACAAAGTTTATGCACCGCAACAACACAAAACTTCTGTTGCAGACCTTTAAGACCATCTACAGCTTGTGTACATATCATTATTATTTCAATATTCTTATGTATAGTTTGTAGTTAAATGTGTAAATTTTTCGAAAAAATAAATCACGGTTTCGACGGTTCGACCAGTTGAACCATCAAAACCTTAAACCTTCAATTATCACGGTTCGAGCCAGGACACGATCACGATAAAAACAATGGCGGAATGGTTATGATTGGTATACTGCTTGAAATTTAAACATGTTAACATATTGTAGGTAAGCGTTCGGTTTCCAGAGATGTCATAAGCTTTTAATCATATTTTATTTTTACGTGTTTTATTTGCCCAGGACCCATACTTGATTAGGACCAGCCCTGTTGTTAACTAGTTGTGTACCTGTTATGAGCATTATTGGCTACATCGTTGTGTATTTTATATATGAACACTAGAAATTTTGTGTAGCCTGTGGGGTTTTTAATTACAACGCAATCTTCGACTGTATGCTCCTATAACTTTTCGATAAAAGTTGCATGGGTAAACTGTACTGCAGCTTTGCTTGTTATGACTGTTTATTTCTTTTAATTTTGAGCTGTGGAGTATTTTGTATTGGAATATTCCTTTATGCACATATGTGTAGGTAAGAGTTGCTGCACACGAACGGAAGCTTTACATAATTTTTTCTTGCTCTCTTCATACTATATTTTATGTGATAGTTGTCTTTTTAAGTGTTGTGGTGTGTATATTTAGGTAATTTGGTGATATGAAGTTGACTCGAGCTGTATGTTAAACTCCGTGCTTCAGTAATTATGCTTGGTTGTCATATGTGTTTTCAGAAAAACACTAATGCTTGGCATATAAACTGAAACTTATTTTTTTTTGCATCCTTCTGCCTCTTGAGAATACCTAAAAGTATTTTTGTCATCTTTGTTACTTCTCGGAAAAACTAGTGTGAAACCGTAGTTCGTTTATAGTCGTAATGAAATTATCGTCGCAACGAAAATCAAATATTACGTGTAGGTAAAGAGTTTAAAATTTGTAGACGTGCGTCGATAGGCCCATGTTGAAATTTGAAAATTTTTGTTGATTTATGTAACAAACATCTAATTTAGGAAAAGGAAAGGAAAGGTTTGAGAAAGTTATATACCTTTGGACAGTAGAGTGGAAAATTGAAAAAGTAGCATGATGTAAATAAAGTATAAAATAACAGTAAGTATGCACTGAGTTGGAAGAAACGGAAGTAAGGGGAAACGTTTAATAAAAGGGGCCAATATATATACAGGCGGAAAAACTGTTTGCATATATTTGCAGTGGGCAAGAAAAAGTAAGAGGTATGATGTTGCAACACCAAGTATGCAGTTTAAAGAAGAAAAAATAAAGTAGCGGAGGCTGGAAAAGAAACGCAGTGCAGAAATTGAAAAATAACCCGAAGCAAATTTCGAACTTGTGACCTCTTGCACCAAAACCAAATCAATTAACCACTTGAACAATGGTGCTTGTCATTGGTAATTATAATTGCGTACACTAGTCAAGCCATAAAGAGCAGTCATTCAACATGTGAAAAGAAAGGGGAATAAAATTTACATTTTTAATAAATCCGCGTGGATGCAAGTAGAAACAGCCAGAACAAGTAAAAATATAGTATCAATGGCAATGGAGGCTTGGGTCAAATTGTTCATCATATTTCTTTAGCTGTTCCAGAAATGTGGACCTACGGAAGAAAATCTGACCAAATATATGAGTGTTTAAAGTGAACAGTGTGTGTACTTGTGCTAGGATGGCGACCGTGCAGTTAAAACGCTTGACAGATTCGAATCGGTGGAGGTGCAAAAAGTTGTAGCGGAGATACAGCGAGAATATAGCGGGATATAGCAGATGGCTCTAAAATAACATATAAAACTCGTATTTAATGTTTTTACAAATATATAAATGGTAATTAAATGAAAAATTACCATTCAATAGAATTATAATTAATCCATAAATAATTTTAAACAAAAAACATGTGCGAATATACTTTAAATAAACATAAAACTGTTTTATAACATAATTAAATTTAGTAGAATGTTAGAGTATTTTCATTTCTGAAAATATATTAAAAATAGGATAAAATAAATTAGTTTCATAATTTTTATAATGTATAAATGCAATTTTTTAATTCATTTTATTAAAGAAGACATAGCGGAAATAGCAAAATATAGCGGGAATAACGGGATATAACGAAAATAGCGGGGTTTAAAGCGGAAAGGCTATATTTTGGGGCTATATGGAAAATCGTAGCGGTAGATATAGTGGGATTATAGCGGGGAAATAGCAGGACATTAACGACACAGGATGACGAAATAGAGAATGACATGGTGCCATTAGAGTAAAGCTGAATATATTTAAGTAATGAGTGATGTTTTAGGTTAAGCCAGTAGTCCAAGGGATGAAGCTGTAGGAAGCCTCCACATTGTAGTCAACAGTCGTTAGTTGTATGGATTTGGGAACCTTTCGAACCTTAGAATGGAGATTTTACCATTTTTGAGTTGTATATTTTTTTGGAACTATAATAAATTTTACTTTGGCTGCTCTTGTTAAAGTTTAGAAATAGAAAGTTCACAAGTACATGTGCCTATTTATTAAATATCAGTTTCACTGTGCATGTAAATGTTGGATTTTTACGAAGATTAAATAGTAGACATCTTTTAATCTTTACCCCAAAGCGACATAAACAAACATGCATTAACACATCTAATGGTTACTAATTAATAGTACAACATACAGATTGTAACGCAAAATTGTAGCCAAATTGTGCCTTTCTTTTATTTTTTTATTTTGTTGTCTTTAATTTTCATTTTAATCGAATGTGGGGTTTGCCATGTTTTGTTTAACAAATGTTCTGTTAAAGTTAACCTTGACACTGCTAAGAGTTAGCTTTGAAGTTGGAAAATAGAATTTTATACTCATTTTTAGTACCATGTTACGATTTTGTGTGAAGATGGAAAAAAATTTGTTTGATACAATTTAAGTAATTGCTTTTAGGTATGAAAAAAAACTTGATGTAAATTTTCAATTTAGTATTTATTAAATTAAATAGTTGTTATCCAAATTTTGTATATGTATCAAAATTAATTTGCTTAAAAAATCATCATAACAACTTCTTTCAATGTATTTTGATTTGCTTTATTATGTAATGATTTTTATTATAGTTTAGTATTTTGGAGAATAGGTTTAGGTTTTATTGGTGAAACAATACACATATTTTTCGGCTTTATCGATTACTCGTTTTAAAATTGCAAATTGATAATGAAATAAATTGATTATGTAGACCGTTATACGTAAGTTTGAATTCAATATGTGATATTAAATTAATATATTAAGACTTATGTTTGCTAAATAAATTAAATATTTTGAGATTGATTTTTTTAAATTAAATAAATACCTTAAGAATGGTGTTCTGTTAAATTAAAAACATTCTTTCAGACTGATGATTATTTATTATATATATATATATATATATATTGATACTGATTTCTATGTGTATGTTCTTGTCCACATGGATGGTGTAATGGATAAGCAAGAAAAATTCCATGGAGTTGGAGTAACCACGGCGGAAAAGTCCTTGTGAAGAAAAAGAGGAGTAAAGTATAAGCGATGAAGTGATTGGTATGGGAAAAATAAAAATTAAATGTAGGGAACAATGGTTGGTTTAGTAATTTCCTATTGATGTATTTTGGAGGTAGTAGAGAGTCAAATGACTTATTTAGATATGAACTAAATTCAAGGTGGAAGGTGGAAAAATAAGCTGAATATACGACATGTGATATTGTTATAAAATATTATGAATTTGAAAAGGAGGAAAGAACAACATACATGGTGAATATAATTGTATCTGAAAATGCACCTATGAGGAAAATTGGTCACATGTGTAATTTGCCTGCTGGAGGAAGGTTTGTTGTTGAAGTGGTGAGCGCTGAGGACAGTCAGCAAATTTGTGCGGGTGATGTCCACACCACCAAGTGAGTTGTTTATTCGGACTGTAACCTGTGAGGAGATGAAGAAAGAAAATGTAGTTAGGTTGATGTGGCAGGTAGGTGTTACTTTGTTAGAGGCACTACCTTGTTTGCGCAATAATTCGTTGTATTGATGTGCACAGGAATATAGTTTTCAAGACTGCTAATTTTTTGGTCCAATTCAGATCAGGAGCACATATATCTAAGAACCTGTGGCATAATGAAGAAACGTGAAATTGTACCATGGTGGATGAATTTGTAGCGAATGTATAGTTGGGGTGCTTGTTGCAGCGTACTTATTAGAGCAAGTTTGTTGCTTTAGTTGCCGAAGACGCTTTTTTGCAATCCTACAACGCTCAAGTGTAGCATGTAGTTCCCAGGGTGCCTGAAGGTCATTAGTTGTTAGAGGTTGGATATTGAAATAGTACAATCCATGTTGTAGTGATGTTGTTATATAGTGGCTGGAGGAGATAACCATTAGCGAGGATATCTTCACTTCAGTTCCCTTTGAGTGCAAAATGAATTGCAGCTGGGATATGTGTTCGTCAACCTGGTTTAACATGGTTGTATGAGAATGGCTAGAGTTAAGGAGACAATGACAGTGAGAGGAATGGTAATTACAAAGGTGGATTTTTGTGACGACATGGATTTTCACGTTCGAAAATCGACATACATACTTCACTCGTATTCGAATGCAGCAAATTCAACAGTAAAAATCCGATTCCTCGGAGCTTATAACACATTAAGTACAACAACACAGTGGAAGAAAATGAATAATATTATTGATATACAACAGTTGATACAATATGGTTACAACAATATCAGAGACAATACAAATGTCAGAGATAGATAATAGTGGAAGACACAGCAGCAGCAACGGAAAGATATCTTCAATGCCAAAAATCCAAAAACTCCAATAAGCTCGAACCACCATCAAGTTGAAATGAAACAAACTAGGTAATGGAACACGATTATCAAATCCAAAGACTCCCAAGAATTTCAAACAGAAAGCTGAAGGCTACCGAATCTACATCTATTATCTGACTATCTGAAAAATCTAACTCTAGACTACTCGTATGGAAAATTGTGGACACCCAGAGTTTAGAAGGGGAACAATAAACTCCAGGTCAGTCACGGGACTGGTATGAGCAAACAAAAACAGTTTATCTTTAACAAAAGAAACAAAAGAATTTAGAAGAAATCCGCAATGCTTTTTGGAAAATGAAACTATCATAAGGCCTCCCCATAAACACATAATGCAAGCGCACAATTGGAAGAGATTTCTTCTTATGATAGTCAAACATGCTTGATACGCAAAATCCTTTTGATATTATTATTATTGCATAGTGCGGAAAACCTTTCAAAAGTATAATATTAATCTTAGCAAGCATAGGTACCATTATATTATGCCAGCTAAAGCTACCACCTAAGGTGGCAGGTTATACAACTGCAAACCTAAAGGCTCGTATTTTTTGATTGGATTTCCAACAAATGGTCAGGCTAAGGAACTTCCTTTCCAAATGGGACGCCTCTGGAGGGACGCTCCCAAGAACCATACCGGATCTTTTCCAACACAAGGCTGAGTTACCTCCGTAACTAGGTAACACCTACAAGTAAGCCATCCCCGGTCGTTACCAACCTTTATCTTAGGATTCACCAACAAATAGCAACCACACAGTTAAATATGTAGGCTTCATACCATGATATCACTTTTTATCTAGAAGGAAATGGACATACCCTAGGGGCGCGACCCCTAAAAACGTTACCGCAACATTCTTGTTTCGACCATTTCCGGGTTGTGAGGCTCGACGGAGTCTCGTCCACAAGGCTATGCTTTTCACAAAAGCGATGCTTCGATCAACACATGATCAACAGCACTTCATATGCCACATTTCCAAATTGGGAATGTATCACTAGTAACCATCAACTACATAACCTCTGAGCTCGTACGTCTCAGAGAAGAGTGTTAAGCTAAAAGAATAAATTCTCTGCCACCAAACAGAAATATATTTGATAGAAACCAGCTTTACATCTCAAAGTGTAACATCAGACACACATCCATACAAGTCTGTTCCGAGTCCCAACAGAACCGAAGGCACTTCAAAGAAGTCCTTGCGAATCTGGATAATTCCTAATCACGTCCGGACTCCCATCACAAAGGATGATATAAATCTCTATACCGGGGATCAACCGGTGTAGAGACATTCGATAGATAATCCTTTCGCTTTCGAAAATATTTGATCTTCACCACCAGTCTTCAAATGCTATCCATTACGTCGTATCATTATTCGAAATGGGTTATCTGACACAAAGTCCTCTTCCGGCTAAACCGAATAACGAGTGCAATATTTAAAAACATATGGATATTGGGATCTCAATTAAGTCACAACTTATACCCCAAGGACCTTTCTTCAAATGGTTTAAACAAATTACCATTTTCAAATCTTTAAACAAAAAGATTCACTTCACAAAGTTCACCAATCTTTCACAAACATTAATTTGTAGCTTCCAAAACAATTCTATTTCAAATCTTTTATACAAAACATACACCTTTAAGATCCTCTTCAATTTCAAAACAAAGTTCAATAACCTTTAATAAATATTCATTCATAATATTTGCATAAAAGATCCATATTTAGAATTCACTTTAATTCAAAACAAGATATACTAAATCTTTAAGAAAGATTTATTCATAGCTTTTGAAACAAATTCCTTTCCAAAATTTGATTTACTAATCAAATCTTTAACAAAGATTCATTCATAGCTTTCAAAACTATTTTCACTTCAAACTTGAAATACTTTCAACACAAATTGGAAATCCTTTCTTTACATGAAAGCTATTACTATTTGGAAAAACAAGGGTTTTCGTTTTGGAAAAATTCCATTACATTTGCTCAAGTTAAAGTCTCAAGTATAATCCTGGGTCGAAATTAAATTCTCAAAATAATACTTTTAATATACTTCAAAAGTGGTTTAAAATCCATATATATGGTATAATTTGTATAACCCTTTCAAAAAATAGTTTCCAAAATAAATTTCAAATCTTAAATATATTATATTCAAACTAAATTTCAATTTCAAATTTTCCTTTGCAAAAGCTTTTCACATTCAACCCAATTCTATTTCCAAAATCATTTGGATTCAAAATTCAACTTTTAAAACCTTTTCATAATATTAAATTCAAATATCAGTGACTTAACCGATTTTCTCGTGCAATCCATATTTGTGTGTGTATGGTGTGGTCCAGGGGTTTTAAACAATAGTGCAATATCATCAATCATCACAATCAAATCACAGCAATTATTGATAAGCGGTCTAATCTTATAACGCTTATCTTCATTCACAGATTCACAGATAAATAATATAAATTCATCACAGATAAATAAATTACATCCATCACAGCTAAAAATAAAAATAATTCATATTACAAAACATCACATATCAGGGATATCAAACAATTCAACTTTCAGTTGAATCCAAACATCCATAAGTCAGAATAATATGATCCTTAATTAATTACTTCCATTAATTAATTAACTATAATTAATTACATTGATCCTTAATGAATTATATTAATTAATTACACTTAATTAATCACTTCCATTAATCAACCTTAATAATTACATGTAGTAATTAACTATCCTGTAATCACTTACATTAATTAATTAACTCCTTAATTAATTATATTAACCCTTTGATTAATCACATTATGTAATTAATCCTTAATTACTTTCATTAAGTAATTTTCTTTAATTATTTTCATTAAGTAATTCACCTTTAATTAATTAAATCTAGTAATTACACATTAATTACATACACTAAGTAATCACACTTATTAATTACATTAAGTAATTACTTAATCAATCATCTAGTGATTATCTTTAATTAATTAAATCTAGTTAATTAACTTAAATCAATCACATTAATTTAATTAATTACACTGAATAATTAATCCTTTAATTACTTCCATTTAATTACTTCCATAAAGTAATTATCCTCTAATTAATTACATTCAGTAATTACCCATTAATTTCTTCACTAAGTAGTTATACTTAACTAACTTCCACAAATGATTATCCTTAATTAATATAATTAATTATCTTAAATTAATCACGTTAATTAAATTAATTCATAATCACTAGGTAATGATCTTAAATTAATTAAATCATTAACTATTCTCTAATTACTTATACTAAGTAACTATATCTTTATTATTATTAACATCAAGTAATTAATCTTTATTAATCTCATTAAGTGATTTCTTTTAATTAATTATACTAATTAATCATCTTTAATTAATCACACCTAATTAATTAAAGGTAAATATATAACTTAATAACATCATTAACTTTTTAGAAAAAAACATGTAAGAATCAATTATAAAAATATAACTTATTTATAAACAAAACAATTTAAACATTAAATTTTATCATTTAAAATTCTTGAAAAAAAACTTGTTCAAATTTATTTAATAACTTAAATAAATTCTTACTCTTTGAAAACTTAATTATTGTTGGCTTTTAAAACTTATTCAAATTTAAACATATTTAAAACTTGATTAATCCTTCTTCTTTTGAAAACAAATTATTTAAACCTTTAAAACTTGTTTTGTTTGCTTTTAAAATTTTGTTCTTTCTTTTTTAAGCTTGAAAATTTGAATTTCTTTATTTTCGATAAAATAGAATTTTGATTTCCCTTAAATTTTAAAACTTGATTTCGTTCTTTTTTTTAAATTTGAAAACAGATCAAAACAAAACCAACCTGAACAAATCCATGATTTCCCCGAGTAAAACACGTGACACCACGATCACCTACCCGAGTCCCACGATACCCACAAAGCTCCGAGACAAACTCGGAAACTTCTCGAGTCAAACCCGAGGTTCTAGCTTCTTCCCAAAATAAAATACATGGCCAGATACACAAAGGTGAATCATGCACGTGCACGATAATCCAGGCCCTCTTCGACCATCTCCTCCGGCTCCAGGACATCACCCATGACATCAACCATCAGCACGACCCTCCAGAAAAATAAATCAAAAGCCAATTTGATAATTCGACGTTCGATCGAAAAACTGAAAATAAACTCAACGGAAAACCTTCCATTGCCATCGATCTCGACCACGAGATCCCTCGCCGACATCACCGGACCTTCATCTCGACCTTCCACTCCTATTCCCCACCACGCAATCAACTTCGATCCCCCGTGGCCATCGCCATTGCCTCGCGAACATCATCGGCCCAAACCGAACTTCGAACCCTAGTTTGGCTCCGACCTCGCTTCCCGATCATCAAAAAAATCCATATCCATTTTTCCTGTGATTCTCCACCCACTCGCCACCTCCAGTCCAAGTCTCATCGCAAACTTCGAACGCTGATCATCGAAAATAGACAAGAATGTCGAGACCGATCATCCTATAATATCTCACCCATTACTAAACTAAAAATTACAATTCCTGTTCCTAAATTCATAAATTTCAAACTCGAATAAGGTTATAGAATTGATTCATAAATTCAAGACAATTTAATTTGGGCCAATTTTTGATCAGACCTGGAATATATTTTTTGGCATCAATCCATATATATATATATATCTATGAATTCTATTTTTAAAATTAAGTTTGTATACTTACAATCATTTTCTATTTACAAATCCTAGCCTACCATCGGCTATATGGAAAGATACAAATTTTCTATAAATTTTGAGGCCTGGATACGAACATAGGACTCATATTCATACACACAGTTTTGAACAGGCAAATTTATTCATACACACATACATTCACATGTATAAACATATGCAAACCATATTTTTTCAAAAATTCATCACAAACATTTAAACATATTCACAGATTTCAAAACTGTTTTTAAATTAAATGTTTACTCACCTGGAAGAAATTAAACAAAGGAACAGGTTTGATTCTTAGCTTGTTGAAGTTGATCTTGCATTTGATTGTTGATGTTGAACTTTAATCTTTGATCTGAATTTGCTACTTGAATCATTATTTCAAGTTTCTGATTTCAGCTTTTATAATTTCCAGGCTTTAAGAATTTTGAAAACAGACTTTTGATTTTTTTGTTTTTTGTTTTGAATGCTCAGGTTTTTGACCTAAACCTATTTGAGTTGCTTTACTGGTTTGTTTTTATTTCCAGGGTTCTTTGTTTTTGATTCAATTTTGTTTCCAGGAAATGGTGAAGAGAAGGTATATTGAGAAGTGGAGAAAACATAGCATGGTTTCTTTTCTTTACATATTTTTATTTATTTATTTCAATTTTAAAGAGATAATGCCACTTGTTACTATTGTTAACACTTGTTATGTGTATTTATTAATTCTTTTACACTTGTAAAATAAAAGCACTTTTATGTCTAAACCATTTTCTTAATTAATTTTAGAATTTGTGTTTAAACCCTTGTTTATAATTTACTTACAAATTCATATATATATATATATATATATATATATATATATATATTATTTACTAACTATATTTATTTTCAAATATATAAGAAAAGCACTTTAAATCTTTAATTAAATCTTACTTATATATTTACAAACCAATTTTATTCATACATATGTTAGAAATTTTCAAAATCTATATATTTTTTAAACTTTTATTAAACCTTGTTTTAATATCATATTATATTTACAATTCTAGTTATATACATATATATTATTTTTCAAAATATAACTTTTAAATCCAATTTTGTTTATAAGATGCTTATCCTTGAATTTCAAATCAAAATTCTTCTTATATCCATTTTTATGTAAATAAACGCATCTTATTTCATTGTTTTTGGAAATTTCAAATTAATTCTCAATTAATTCACAATCAAATCCAAAATTTGTATAAATTACAAATTTTAATTTGGCCTAAAAACCAGGAATGTTACAGATTCCCCCCTTAAGAAAATTTCGTTCTCGAAATTTGCAAGATAGGGAGACAACAAAGAATAGATGAAAGATAGGGAAATGGACTATCAGATCAATCCAAAATATTTATTCTACATTTGGCTTACCAAATCAGAATATTAACAAATATTAGAATAAACTCATTCAATACTTTACGAAATATCGGATCATCTGATCTACGAAATATGCAAGGGAATTGGTTAGTTCGAAGGGATAACTAATCATTCATAGAATATATTTGGACCCCAAGGAATAGACAAATTGATTCAATCTTCCACAATTCTCAAACACTATGTATGGATTCCAAACTCAGGTCGGAATACCCCAAAGTTTACACTAGCTTGTCCCTCTTTGGACTTTGATCCTCACAAGAAATTACAATAGAATTTCAAATTTGGTTTTGATCGAAATCGTTTTATCGGTACAAATCTTCATATTTTATTAATCAATTTATTCCAATTAAAATTTCAAATTCATTAGAGCTAAAAATGAAAAGCTGATAAGAAATTGATGAAGAGAATATGAAATAGGAATCTTTCTATCACGATTCGCAGGGCCACCTTCGCACCAAAGCTTCTTCCCGGAGCTGCCACGAAGCCAGCAAAGAATTGAAACTGGATCAACGAAGATTGAGAAGAATGATTTCCTTTGTTATTGCAGAGTATTGACCATTTTTAATGGTACTCCCCTGTCCCCTATCTCGTCCTCTTCTTCCACTCATACTCACTATCAGTGGATAGTAAGAGAATTTACCGAGGCATACAGACAGATATCTTAGGGATATACTCATTCCAGGGTTTGTAACCCTATCTCTAATGAGTTACCTAATATGTCATACTTCAAAGCTAAAGTTCCTACTCAACCTTTAGCTCTGGTACCAAATGTGACGACCTGGATTTTCGCGTTCAAAAATCGACATCCATACTTCACTCGTATTCAAATGCCGTAGATTCAACCGTAAAAATCTGATTAACGGGAGCTTATAACACATTAAGTACAACAACACAGCGGAAGAAAATGAATAATATCATTAATATACAACAGATACAATATGGTTACAACAAAATTAGAGACAATACAAATATTAGAGATAGATAATAGCGGAAGACATAGCAGCAGCAACGGAAAGATATCTTGAATGCCTAAACTCCAAAAAAATTGAATAAGCTCGAACCACCATCAAGTTGAAATGAAACAAACTAGGTAACAGAATGCGATTGCCAAATCCAAAGACTCCCAAGAATTCCAAATAGAAAGCTGAAGGCTATGGAATCTACATCTATTATCTTACTATTTGAAAAATCTAACTCTAGACTGCTCGTGTGAAAAATTGTGGGCACCTAGAGTTTAGAAAGGGAACAATAAACTCCAGGTCAACCATGGGACTAGTATGGGCAAACAAAAACAGTTTATCTTTAACAAAAGAATTTAAAAGAAATCCACAATGCTTTTTGAAAAATGAAACTACCATAAGGCCTCTCCGCACACACACAATGCAAGCGCACAATTGAAGGAGATTTCTCCTTATGATAGTCAAACATGCTTGATATATAAAATCCTTTTGATATTATTATTAGTGCATAGTGCAGAAAACCTTTCGAAAGTATAATATTAATCTTAGCCGGCATAGGTACCATTATATTATGCATGCTATAGCTACCACCTGAGGTGGCAGGTTATACAACTGCAAACGTAAAGGCTCGTATTGCTTGATTGGATTTCCAACAAATGGTCAGGCTAAGAAACTTCCTTTCCTAATGGAACGCCTCTGGAGGGACGCCCCCAAGAACCAAACCAGACCTCTGCCAACACAAGGCCGTGTTACCTCTGTAACTAGGTAAAACCTACAAGTAAGCTATCCCCCGTCATTACCAACCTTTATCCTGGGATTCACCAACAAATAGCAACAACCACACAATTAAATATCTGGGCTCCATGCCATGATATAACTTTTTATAGGAAATGGACATACCCTAGGGGCGCGACCCCTAAAAAACCTTGCCGCAACATTCCTGTTTCAACTATTTCCGTGTTGTGAGGCTCGACTAAGTCTCGTCCACAAAGCTACGCTTTTTACAGAAACCATGCTTCGATCAACACATGATCAGCAGCACTTCATATGTCACATTACCAAATTGGGAATGTATAACTAGTAACCATCAACCACATAACCTTTGAGCTCGTACGTCTCAGAGAAGGGTGTTAAGCTATGAAAATAAATTCTCCGCCATCAAATAGAAATGCATTGGATAGAAACCAGCTTTACATTTCAAAGTGTAACGTCAGACACACATCCATACAAGGCTGTTCCGGGTCCGAACAGAACCGAAGGCACTTCAAAGAAGTACTTGCAAATCCGGATAATCCCTAATCACGTCCGGACTCTCCATCACAAAGGATGATATGAATCTCTATACCGGAGATCAGCCGGTGCAGAGACATTTGACAACTAATCCTTTCACTTTCGAAAATATACGGTCTTCACCACCAGTCTTCAAATGTTATCCATTATGTCGTATCATTATTCGAAATGGGTTATATGATAAAAAGTCATCTCCCGGCTAAACCGAATAATGAGCGCAATATTTAAAAACATATGGATATTGGGATCTTAGTTAAGTCACAACTTAAAGCCCAAAAACCTTTCTTCAAATGGTTTAAACAAATTACTATTTTCAAATCTTTAAATAAAAAATTCACTTCACAAAGTTCACCAATCTTTCATAAAGAATAATTCTAAAAACAATTCAATTTCAAATCTTTTATATAAAACATGCACCATTAAGATCCTCTTCAATTTCAAAACAAAGTTCAATAACGTTTAATAAAAATTCACTCATAATATTTTCACAAAAGATCCATATTTAGAATTCACTTTAATTCATAACAATATTTGCTAAATCTTTAAGAAAGATTTATTTATAGCTTTAAAAACAAATTCCTTTCCAAAATTTGATTAACTAATCCAATCTTCAACAAAGATTCATTCATAGCTTTCAAAACTATTTTCATTTCAAACTCCTTTCAACACAAATTGGAAATCCTTTCTTTATATGAAAGCTATTACTATTTGGAAAACAAGGGTTTTCATTATGGAAAAATTCGATTACATTTGCTCAAGTTAAAGCCTTTCAAGTATAAACCTGGATCGAATTTAAATTCTCAAAATAATACCTTTAATATACTTCAAAAGTGTTTTGAAATCCATATATATGGTATAACTTGTACAACCCTTTCAAAACATGGTTTCCAAAATAAATTTCAAATCTTAAATATATTATATTCAAACTAAATTTCAATTTCAAAATTTCCTTTTCAAAAGCTTTTCATATTCAACCCAATTATATTTTCAAAATCATTTGGATTCAAAATTCAACTTTTAAAACCATTTCATAATATCTGTGACTTAACCGATTTCCTCGTGCAATCCATATTTGTGTGTGTATGGTGTGGTCCAAGAGTTTACACAATAGTGCAACATCATCAATCATCACAATCCAAACACATCAATTATTGATAAGCGAGATAATCTTACAACGCTTATCTTCATTCATAGATTCACAGATAAATAATGTAAATTCATCACGGATAAATAAATTACATTCATCATAGCTCAAATCAAAATAATTCATATCACAAAACATCACATATCAGGGATATCAAACAATTCAACTTTCAATAGAATTCAAACATCCATAAGTCGGATTAATATGATCCTTAATTAATTACTTCCATTAATTAATTAACTATAATTAATTACATTGATCCTTAATCAACCTTAATTAATTACATGCAGTAATTAACTATCCTGTAATCACTTACCTTAATTAATCAACTCCTTAGTTAATTATATCAATCCTTTGATTAATCACACTAAGCAATTAATCCTTAATTACTTTCATTAAGTAATTTTCTTTAATTATTTTCATTAAATAATTCTCCTTTAATTAATTACATCCAGTAATTACACATTAATTACTTATACTAAGTAATTATACTTATTAATTACATTAAGTAATTACTTAATAATCATCAAGTGATTATATCTAATTAATTAAATCTAGTTAATTAACTCAAATTAATCATATTAATTTAATTAATTACATTGATTAATTAATCCCTTTAATTACTTCCATTTAATTACTTCCATAATGTAATTATCCCCTAATTAGTTACATTTAGTAATTACCCATTAATTTCTTCACTGAGTAGTTATACTTAATTAACTTCCACAAATGATTATCCTTAATTAATAAATCTAACTAATTATCCTAAATTAATCACATTAATTTAACTAATTCATAATAACTAGTTAATGATCAAAATTAATTAAAATCATTAACTATTCTCTAATTACTTATACTAAGTAACTATACCTTTATTATTATTAACATCAAGTAATTAATCTTTATTAATCTCATTCAGTGATTTCTTTTGGATTAATTATACTAATTAATCATCTTTAAAATCACAACCTAAATAATTAAAGTTAAATACATAACTTAATTACATCATTAACTTTTTAGAAAAAAACATTTAAGAATCAATTATAAAAATATAACTTATCTATAAACATAACAATTTAAACATTAAATTTTATCATTTAAAATTCTTGAAAAAAAACTTGTTCAAATTTATTTAATAACTTAAATAAATTCTTACTCTTTGAAAACTTAATTATTATCACCTTTTAAAACTTATTCAAATTTAAACATATTTAAAACTTGATTAATCCTTCTTCTTTTTAAACAAATTATTTAAAACCTTTAAAACTTGTTTTGTTTGCTCTTAAAATTTTGTTCCTTCTTCTTTAAGCTTGAAAATTTGAATTTCTTGATTTTTGATAAAACAGAATTTTGATTACATTTAAATTTTAAATCCTGATTTCCCTTTTTTTTGAAATTTGAAAACAAATCAAATTAAAACCAACCCGAACAACCGAGTAAAACACGTGACACCTCGATCACCTACCCGAGTCCCACGCTGCCTATAAAGCTCCGAGACAAACTCGAAAAATTCTCGAGTCAAACCCGAGATTCCAGCTTCTATCCAAAACAAAACATGGCCAGATACACAGAGGTGCATAGTGCACGTACATGACAATCCAGGTCCTCTCCGACAATCCCCTCCGGCTCCAGAACATCACCCACGACATCGACCATCAGCACGACCCCCCAGAAAAAGAAATAAAGCCAATTTTATGATTCGACGTTCGATCGAAAAATGGGAAACAAACTCATCGAAAAACCTTCCATTACCGTCGATCTCTACCATGAGATCCCTCGCCAACATCACAGGACCTTCATCTCGACCTTTCGCTCCTATTCCCCACCACGCGATCATCTCCGATCCACCGTAGCCATCGCTATTGCCTCGCGAACATCATCAGCCCAAACCGAACTTCGAACTTTAGTTTGGCTCCGACCTCACCGCCCGATCATTAGAAAAATCCTTATCCATTTTTCCTGTGATTCTCCACCCGCTGGCCGCATCCAGTCCAAGTCTCGCCGCAAACCTCGACGCCGATCATCGGAAATCGATAAGAATGTCGAAACCGATCATCCCATAATATCTCACCCATTTCTAAACTAAGAATTACAATTCCTATTCCTAAATTCATAAATTTCAAACTCTAATTAGGTAATAGAATTGATTCATAATTTCCAGACAATTTAATTTAAGCCAATTTTTGATCAGACCTGGAATATATTTTTTTACAATCAATATATATATATATATATATATATATATATATATATATGAATTCAATTTATAAAAATTAAGTTTATATACTTACAATCATTTTCTGTTTACAAATCCTAGCCTACCATCAGATATATGGAAAGACATGATTTTTTGTATAAATTTTGAGGCCTGGATATGAACAGAGGACTTATATTCATACACACAGTTTTGAATAGGAAAATTTATTCACACACACATACATTCACATGTATAAACATATTAAAACCATATTTTTGCAAAAATTCATCACAAACATTTAAACATATTCACAGATTTCAAAACCGTTTCTAAATCAAATGTTTACTCACCTAGAAAAAATTGAACAGGGGAACAAGTTTGATTCTTAGCTTGTTGAAGTTGATCTTGCATTTGATTGTTGATGTTGTGCTTTAATCTTTAATCCGAATTTGCTACTTGAATCATTATTTCCAGGTTTTGGTTTCAGTTTTATAATTTCCAGGCTTGAAGAATTTTGAAAACAGATTTTTGATTTGTTTTTGTTTTAAATGCTCAGGTTTTTGATCTGAACCTATTTGAGTTGCTTTACTGGTTTTTTTATTTTCAAGGTTCTTTGTCTTTGATTCAATTTTTTTTCCAGGAAATGGTGAAGAGAAGGTATATTGAGAAATGGAGAAACATAGCATTGTTTCTTTTCTTTACATTTTTTTTTATTTATTTCAATTTTAATGAGATAATGCCACATGTTACTATTTTTAACACTTGTTATGTGTATTTATTAATTCTTTTACACTTGTAAAATAGAAGCATTTTTATGTCTAAACCCTTTTCTTAATTAATTTTCGAATTAGTGTTTTAAACCCTCGTTTAAAATTTACTTTCAAATTCATGTATATATTATTTACTAACTATGTTTATTTTCAAATATATAAGAAAAGCATTTTAAATCTTTAACTAAATCTTACTTATAAATTTACAAACCAATTTTATTCACATATATATTTTCTTATTAATTTCCTATATATATATATATATATATATATATTAAAATTTTATTAAACCTTGTTTTAATATCATATTATATTTACAATTCTAGTTATATACATATATATTCTTTTTCAAAATATAACTTTTAAAATCCAATTTTATTTATATGATACTTATCCTTGAATTTCAAATCAAAATTCTTCTTATATCCATTTTTATGTAAATAAACATATCTTATTTCATTTGTTTCTGGAAATTTCAAATAAATTCCCAATTAAATCACAATTAAATCCAAAATTTATATAATCACCAATTTTGATTTGGCCTAAAAACCAGGAATATTATAATTGTGGAGTTACCTGTCCATGGATGTCAATCTAATCCGGGGATGAAAATAAAATAGCAAAGTTAGATATATAAAGAAATTTATATGTGCATGATGAAAAGCAGTGTAATGTTACTGTAAGGTAGGGTTTATGATCGGTTCCTTAATTCTGGGCTTGGAAGGTATCTTATAATTGTTATGTCGTTTAGTGGATGTTGTTGATGCAGAAATGTGTCGTGAATAAAAACTTCATACACCCAATGTTTTGCATATATGTCATATCTGTTGCCTAGGGCCAAATTGATGATAGAAATGGTGAGTCAGTGTTCAGTGAGTTGAGCTCAAGGAAATGAAAACCTGATTTGCAGGTTAGGGAGTAACTATCGGTTGAAACTACTGTGCAACATGGAAGTTTTAGGTATGTACAGAATGCCAACAATATTGGACTGAAGTAGTGCAGGTAGACAGAATTACTGATGTAGAAATCAGAGAATGGAAATGTAAGAATCATATATGTATAATGTTCTGCTAATGTCATAGTGAAATATGAATGACAATAATGGTAGGTATATATAAAATTGAAATGCAGATGAATTGTGAGTTTCGTAGCAGTTATAATTACATACTGCAGCTATCCGTTAGTTGTAATAAAGTTTTAATTCAACAATGTAATGGTTATATAAGCAATTACTGTATTGTTTTGTGGTCTCTACCAAAGGATGAGCAGGATGAAGTTTAGATTTTGTTGTTTATGAGTATCCGTAACAAAAAAGAGATATAAGGGGAATAGGAATATGTCTGAAACAGCAAGTGTATTTCCATTAAAGGGTGGAAATTGTTGCCACAATGTGTAGCAGTTTATATTTATATGCAAAGCTTTTGGGGACACATAGTTGCAATGCTTTATTTTAAACAAAATAGAGGACACGATACAAAAGACAAACCACGGAGAGCAAAAGATGGACATGCATTACAACAGTTAACATGACTTTGAATATTTGTAGGCGAAAATAAAATGTTAGGCTGCAGTCATACGATTTTTCTTCCTGGCATTTCCTTTGATATGAGTGACCTTCACGTTGGATGAACTGTAAACCTGTGGTTTGATAGCTTGTTAGTCAGTAGTTAATTAAGTTTGGAAAATTATGCTGTTGATGTTAAAATAGAAAAGAGAAGAGTTTTATAACTTTAGAGGAGGATAGACAATTTTTTTTTATAACTTACTTTTTGTCTTGCCTACAACTTTCATACAACACAACAAAATGACCACATATATATAGTGGTTTACAACCCTTACAAACAGGCATAACCTTTTTGAATAGACACCCTTTTACTTCAATAAACATGACTTTTACTTAATAGACACGACTCTTCATTTCAATAGACACGACTCTTCACTGAACATATACGACTTTTCATTCGAATAGACATGACTCTTCATTCGAATATACATGACTTTTCACATCAGCAGACAAGACTCTTTAATTTTGGTTTACATCAACAATGCCTTCCCTAAACCAAAATTCCTTCGAACACCCAATGCAGCAACAATTCTTGAGAAAGTAGTCCCTCCAAGCGACTTTGTGAAGATATCAGCAATTTGTTCTTCACTTCGACAATACTCAAGACTCACTTCTTCTTCACGAACGAGTACTCATAGGAAATGGAAACGTAGACGAATATACTTTGTTCTTCCATGTAAAATAGGATCCTTTGAGACAGAGATAGAAGAACTATTGTCGCAATAAATGATCGTAGGATCTTTTTGCTTGAAGCTTAGATTTTCAAGAATTTCTCTTAGCCACAAATTTTGACATCCTGCTAGAGATGTTGCGATGTACTCCGCTTCGGTTGTAAAAAGTGCCACAACTGGTAGTTTTTTTGAACACCAAGAAATAATTCCACTTCCAAGATTAAATGCATAACCTGAAGTACTCCTTGAATCATCGATGCTTCCACCTAGATCGTTGTCCGTATATCCAACAAGCTTCACAGGCACACGAGCTTCATAGAAAATGTCATAGTCAATAGTTCCTTTGACGTATCGTAAAAAAATTTTTTGCAGCTTCCCAATGGTTTGAGAAAGGCTTCTCTATGAATTTGCTAATCAAGCTTACTGCGTACATGATTTCGGGTCTTGTAGCAGTGAGATACATCAAATTTCCAACTAGGCTTCGAAAAATAGTTGGATCCACATATTTCCTTTATCATTTTTGCACAATTTCAAACCTGCAACACAAGAAGTTGAAACTGGATTTGCATTCATCATATTGAACTTCTCCAATACTTGAGCAGCATATTTTTCTTGCGAGATAAAAATCCCACATTTTGATTGCTGAACACCTATCCCTATAAAATGATGTAATTCTCCCAAATCCGTCATCTTGAACCCCTTCATCATTGAATTTTTAAATTCAGATAACATCTTCATATTATCTCCAGTAAAAATCAGATCATCCACGTATAAATTCACGATCATGAAACCTCCTTTTGAATGCTTCTTCATGTAAAGAGTGTGTTCAAAAGGACACCTTTCAAAGTCATTCTTCAAGAAGAAATTGTTGATACGATCATACCATGCACGGGGGGATTGTTTCAGACCGTATAAATCTTTCCGCAGCTTATACACCTTTTCCTCTTCGCACTTCTTTACAAAACCAGAAGGTTGTTGAAGATAAATTTCATCTTGAAGAAAACCATTTAAGAAAACTGATTTCACATCCATTTGCAGCAGCTTCCAACCATTTTGGGCAGCAAGAGAAATCAACAATCGAATTATATTAAGTCGAGAGACATGGGCGAATACCTCATTGAAATCTTCCCCTTCCTTTTGCTTATACCCCTTTGCAACCAAACGTGCTTTGTACTTGTTGATGGAGCCTTCAAGATTTGTTTTGGTTTTCAACACCCATTTCACACCAATGACTGATTTGTGTGAAGGCAAAGTGGTAAGCTCCCATGTACCATTTTTCTCAATAGACTTGATTTCATCCTTCATTGCATTTACCCATTTTTTTTCCTTTGATGCATCTTCATAAGTGATTGGATCTTCTCCTGCAAAAAATGTAAAATATACATGATCCGCAGTGTCAACTTCTTCTGTTGCATCATAGATTTCTCTCAAGGATCGCGTCCTTCTTTCCGCCGTTGGTGGTGAATTTTGCTCCTGCTCAGCCCCATTATTTTTAGGCTATTGTTCTTCAATACCAACATCAGCATCAACACCTTGTTTCAAAGAAGTTTCCTCTTCAAGATTTAGAGTTTGCCATCCAGGTAATTCTGCAAAATTTGAAAAATTATAACAGCCATTTTCATCAAAGCGAACATCTCTGCTGATAATCATCTTCTTCGTCTTCGGATTGTAAAGCTTGTAAGCTTTAGTCCTTTGGCTATAACCGATGAAAATGCCTTTTTCAGATTTATTGTCGAGCTTCGATCTTAAAGCATCAGGAATATGAGAGTATGCAAGACAACCAAAAGTTTTTAAATGAGCAACATTTGGTTTCTTGCCATACCAAACTTCATTTGGAGTGGAATCCTTTAAGCTCTTCGTTGGTGATCGATTGATTAAGTAAACGACACAAGAGACCGCTTCAGCCCAAAAACACGCAGGCAAGTTCTTCTTCTTCAACATGCATTTGACCATATTTATTATTATTCGATTTTTGCGCTCTGCGACTCCGTTTTGTTGAGGTGAGTACCTAATAGTTAACTCATGGCGGATTCCATGATTTTGGTAGAATTTTTCAAACTGAGAGGACATGTATTATCCTCCACGGTCACTCCTTAGATTTTTTTATTTGATGAACAGAATGATTTTCAACTTGAAATTTGAACTCTTTGAAGCAGGAGAAGGCCTCTAATTTTTCTTTGACACAGTAAACCCATATTTTTCTTGTGTAATCGTCAACAAATAACAAGAAGTATCTGCTGCCTCCAAGCGATGGCACTTGCATTGGTCCACAGAGGTCAGTGTGAACAAGCTCCAGAGGTGATTGAGAAATCCACTTCGATTTGGATGGGAAAGATTCATGATGTTGTTTTCCCAACTGGCATTCCTCGCATGCTTCGTTTATCACTTCAAGTTTAGACAGCCCTTGAACTATTTCTTTGGTAGACATTTCCTTCAAACTCCAAAAGTTTAAATGCCCAAACCTCTCATGCCATAACTTGAAAACTTCACCATTAGAAGCAGCAATCATGCATGTACTGCTCACGATGTTAAGTTTGATCGAAAATAATTTGTTGGATCCCATCACAATATTTGCCACTTGTTGGTTGTTCTTCTTCATGCTGCATTGATGTCCAATGAATCGAAAATCAAATCCTTTCTTCAGCAAGTGACCGACGCTAAGAAGATTGCTGCGTATGCCTGGTACATAAAGAACCTCCGACATTTTTTCAACTTTTCCAACCTTGGTTTTGAAAGAAATTTCACCAACACCTTGAATTTTGTATGATTTTGCATCTCCAATAGTAACCTGACCATCATCAGCTTCCGCAAGACTCGAAAATAGATTTTTATTTCCAGTTATATGCCTACTTGCACCACTATCCAAGGACCATACGTTTTCAACATTTCCATCCGAAGCGATCAACAAAGATTCAGATTTTTCTGCTTCATTATGCATGAAACCAGCAACTGGCTTCTTTTCAGGATATTTCTCCCAACAATCATTTGCTTTATGACCCGGCTTGTGATAGAAATTGCATTCAAAATATGGTTTTTTGCCTTTGTATTTGCCTCGCGCCTTATTATTTTGGAATGATGGTTATCCTCCTTCGATTCTTCACGTTTTCCACTATTTTTGCTGTTACTTTTGCCACGGGATGGGCCTTGACCTTTTGTGGATGTGAATTAAGATTTTAAGGCTTGATCTTGAGAAGAATTTGTTTGTTTACTTCTCATCAAGATTCTAGCCTCATGAGCTTCCAACCTTCCTTGCAAGCCTTCAAGAGAAAGTGAAGCAATATCATTTGATTCCTCAATTGCAACCACAATATGATCGATCTTGATTGGTAGGCTCCATAGAATTTTTTCGACGGCTCTTTAGGTCTCCACGACTTCTTCATTTGAAGCCATCTGATTTATGATGGAAGTGAGACGGGTAAAATACTCTGAGATTTTCTCACTATCATTCATTTCGAGCTTTTCGAATTCAGCTCGTAGCGACTGCAGGCGAACCTTTTTTACTTGATCTTGGCCAGAATATGTTGTATCAATATTTTCCAAGCCTCCTGACATTTGCAACTTTTGAAATTCTCTCATAAACTTGAATTTCAAGTGTCTGATAGATTTGGAAGAGTGCCTTCCGATCTTTCTGTTTTTTGCTTTTCAGAAGATCTCTTTGGACAACCGTGAGTTGCGTCTCATCTTCCGGCGCACCAACACCTTCTTCAACAATTGTCCACAAGTCTTGAGATTCAAGACAGAGTCTCATTAGATTGCTCCAATAATCAAACTTTTCACCGTTGAATCGAGGAACAAGGGAGACAAGGTTGTTTGACATTTTTCAACCAAGCTCCGATACCAATTTGTTAAAATAGAAAAGAGAAGAGAATTATAATTTTAGAGGAGGATAGACAATTTTCTTTTATAACTTACCTTTTGTGTTGCCTACAACTTTCATACAACACAACAAAATGACCACATATATATAGTGGTTTACAACCCTTACAAATGGACATAGCCTTTTGAATAGACGCCATTTCACTTCAATAGACATGACTTCTACTTAATAGACACGACACTTCATTTCAATAGACACGACTTTTCATTGAGCGGACACGACTCTTCACTGAACATATATAACTTTTCATTCAATAGACATGACTCTTCATTCGAATAGACATGACTTTTCACATCAGCAGACACGATTCTTTAATTTTGGCTTACACCAACAGTTGGCAAAGATGGAGAAATATGCAAATATAAATGGAATGAATAGGGGGTTAAGAAGGTAGTAGACTGGAGGTCACAAGTATGTCGATGTTGAGAAAGGAACCTTAGAGTTGGGTGGTTCAGTCGGTCTTGTACGGATGTCGGCGGTAGGATGATAAATTCTCATTGTAGTCAAAATTTTCCTTCTAGTTGTGTCAAGATATGTGTCAAATTTTTCCTGAAAATTCTCAGTTCTACGAATTACTTGCTTGAGGATGGTAGTTACTTTCTTAGGACCGCCAACCTTCAAGTAAAATAGTGGATTAGTTAGTTTCAAATATGTTGCTCAATGGATGAAAAGAGGTAGGGGAAGAATGTTGGTATTAGGAGTTGAAATAAAAATATTCATGAACTGTAGGAAGCCTGGGAAGTACCTCTGTGGTTTGAATCTGGTACAAAGAGTCGGCCTTTTGTTTGAGAAGAAACTCTGCCACCTTGTTAAACACGACGATAGGAACAGAGGCAGTGCCATCATCAACAGTTATTTCCAAATGGAACCTAGTACGGGTGTAAAAAAAAGGAAGATGAGAGTTGTAGGGAGAGGAATAGGTTTGTAAAAGTGTGGTGTAAGTACCTATGCAATGGGAATTCTATACTCCTCTTGCATTTGTTGCAATAGTTGTTCTGAACCGAGTTGCTTATACGGGATTTGCAAATGTTGCAGGATAAGTATTCCCATCCATTGTCGAGAGTTATGCCTGTTATCTTTTCTTTGAAAGCAAACACTTTTCCCTCGTATATGGAGTTTGATGTTGATATTAATCTGAATTAATGATATTAAAGAACAGAAATATTACAGTCGTGGAAGAAGGAGAGCAGGGTACAAAATGGGAATATTGGAATAAATTAATAGTCTAATAATGCAATGCACGTTGAAACAGCTCTAGTAAAATACCATCGATATATTTATGATAAAGATGGCTATAGAATTAATTGGGAAAAAGTAGTGCAAGTGTAGTGATTGTAGAAAGGGTTGTGAAAAAAAAAATCTGCAGTTCCCGTTCAAGCATGGACTGAACTAAATATGATAAATGGTGTAGGCTGGAAGTTTGATGTAGTATCATTATTGTATCTGTTGAGGTGTAGAAAGATCGGTAGAAATATATTGTACATGGAGGAGAGAAGAAAACGATTGAAGGCGGACCGAGTGAAAGTTTGGGTAGAAAGCAATCGTCCTGGTTTGAAAGTTGTCAAACGACCAATTTACTGAGACGTTAGCAAATTCACAGGTGCAGCTTTAAAAAATAGCAGTAGCAGTTTGAATCCAGGTGTAGAATAAATAAACTTCAGCAAGCAGATAGTAATCATGTTCTTTTATAAGAAATATAGAGTAGAATGTTTAGATGGTAGATGAAATTTATGTCTGGTGGGTTGCTGAATGATCAAAAATCTATTAGTGGATGGTTCAAAATACAATGGACGGGTAGTAGTTGAAGAAAAGAGAAACCCATGTAGCATAATTTTTGTAGAAAAATTATTAGTCAAGTATAATTGTAAAAGGGGAGGACGATATGAATATATGCAGTCAATGAATGGAAGCTGAAGAAGGTGAAATTTTTGTGTATTCGAATTAACAGCTGGTGTGTGGAGAAAGTATGGATTGTAATTGAGCAGACAGTTAGAAAGGGAATAGATACAGTTGTTACCTCAAACACGGAGGGGAGATATGAGCTTATTATTTTGGAGATGCATTTGCCAGCGATCATGTCAGCATGTTTTTTTGTTTTGAATGTCCTCACCGGAGATTGCAGGCAGTTTTCTTTTCTGGAAGCTGAAAAAAACGGTGGACGATGGAAATTAGCCTTTTAAAAGTAATCAGTAAAACATTCTAAATGTTTAGTTATTTGTACGAGATTAATGTAAAATAGATAATGCCATGTACTTGTGGGATCTAAAGTACTTTGTGATATCAGAATTTGTAGAAACTGAGTTTGGAAAAACCAATTAAAAATCTATGTTGAAGGACGTTTACAATGTTTAGGCAACATTCCATTATATGTACGCATGGAGAGATAAATCATATCATATCCGATAGTGCAGTAAAGGCGTACCGAAAAAGAGAAAGCTATATGTAAACAGGTGAGGAAAAAATACGTGTAATGGTTAGACGGGAAAATTTATCCACCATAAAGCTCTATCTATAAACTTGTAAAACAGTTAATATCGGAGATTAAATTTGAAGGTGGACTGCAAATTAAATCTAGTTATAACGTATAGTGATAAGGTGTAACAACCCGGTATTTTGCATCAATTATAATCAACAATTTAAACGATTAATATTGACACAAATTTCCATTTGAAGTTTTAAATTTTGAATTTTTTAAATTTCTTTTATAAATTGTTAAAAGAAATTTCGGGCTTTAACGTTTTAATATAGGCCCATGTTTATTTCGTTGTCGTTCCTTTTTATCCAATTCGACCCGATCCCCTCTTTCTTTTTCTCTATTTTTTCGTTCGTAACCCTTAAACCCTCAAAAGAACAAAAATGGTGGCTCGATTCGTTTCGTTCGTTCGTCTTCACGAATTAGGGCTTTTCGAAATTGAAGATGCCGACGTTGATGGCTTCGAACGTCTTCGTGAGGACCATGGCTTCGTCTCCCCTCGGCTGCTTCGATTGGGTAAACCAGGTGAGTAATTTATATTACTCACATCTATTTCAAACTCGATCGACCTCGTTTGCTTGTTATGCTTTCGTAGTATTCAGCTTCGATTGATTTCTTTTGTTCGATGTCGATATTTTTCTGTCTTGAGATGATTTTGAGACAGTGAGTTTTAGTTACATTTGTATGGTGACTTCCAAGGCCTCGAATTCTCTGACCTTGGAGTTGATTTCTTTGACTACCATGATTTTTATTTCTGGTAAGTTTGGTTTTGTGAATTTTCTTGCTCCTCGGCGGCCTTGACTTGAGATTCTACACTGCTTCATCATGTCGCATACCCTCCATTTTGCATTTGGCTTCAGCCAACACAGCACTGTTTAATTTTGTCCATCCCTGTAGCATCGGCATAGGCTTGAGAATTCATGTATTTGAATTTACATTTGTCTGCACTTGCACACTCACTTTGGTTTCATGATACCTGCGCATTGCTGTTGGGATTGCATTGAGTTGTGCATTCACTTCGACTTGATTTTTTTGATATTACTGAATATTCAGCAATTTTTCTTGTGACTGGTTCATGTAGTCTTTGAGTTTTTTTTCACTGACCTGTGCACGTTGTTGCCTTGTTTTGGTGGCTGTCCATCCTGTTTACTGTTAGTCGAGTTGCATCTGCTTGTAGTTGTTGAGCTTTGATGCATATTGCAACTTGTACATGCTTCGACCGGTTTATTGTTTGAAGTTTCACTTGATTATTTGCAGTCGTATCTCTTGATATTCCTTCCTGAGCATTTCTTGTTGCATTTACATATATTCTTATGGTCACTGTTCGTGTGCATTTGTTTTGCAACCTCGAGTCGGCACTGCAATCATAATTGCTTCGAGCTTGTACTGTCTGGTTGAAGTTCTGATCATATGTATACATACATTCATGAATGTATATATGTGTATGTCCGCACTCATCTTTCTACTGAAGCATTTACTGACTTGAGTCTTGTTGCTAGTTTGATTCACCTGTTTGTTATGTGAACTTCATGTTGTATGGATTAGGACCACTTCACTATCATTTTGACATTCGCTTGTGTACTTGTGTCGAGGCTGTTGTTCTGGCCTTCATGTTGTATTCATCTCCCTGCACTTGCTGCCTGGGTTGATTCTGTCCACTTCATGTTGTTGACTGCATTATTGAAGTGTATCTGACCATTTTTTTGTTTATAAGCAGTTTGAAGTTGCTGTCTTCATTTGTTTCTCTGACCTGCTTTCTGACTTGTTCTTGCTGTCTTGACCATGTCCCCTGTTGCATTATAATTGCATATGTAGTTGTTGATGCTCCTGTGCAATGGCCTGAGTCATTTGTAACTGCTGTCACATGTTGTTAGGCCTAGTTGACTTCGACTTTGTTTATGATACTTGCACTGTTTCACTGGTGTATGCATTTACTGTTTTGAATCTTGTTGCTCTCACCTTCATTCGATTGTGTCCTCATGTAGAACACTGTTCTATATGTTCCCTTCATGCTACATTACTATTTGGTGGCACGTGAGATTGCATTCATTTTAGCCACTGATGCATTCATTTGTACATCATTGTTTGCCTCTTTCATTGACTTGTACATGTAACATTGGCTTGCCTTGGTGCCTTGGTGCCTTGTTGCTGTACTTTATATTGAGCTGGTTCGTACCTGTAGCTCGAGTTGCACATGTGTACTTGCTCATTTGGGTTGTGCGGTTTCTCGTTGCTCTTCTGATTCTTTTTGCCACGTGTAGTTGGTTATGTACATTCACTTGTGTACATATCTTACATTCATTGGGTACATCATCACTGTAGTGGCACGGCAGTGCACGCAAGCGTGAACTGCAGCCACACGGTATTCATTGGGTACATCGTCACTTTAGTGGCAAGGCAGTGCACGCAAGCGTGAACTGCAGCCACACGGTTTGATTTTGTGATATTCTATTTTTGTTGTGATTTATTAATCTTTTGCGTATTCCATATTCCGTAGTGGCGGGGCAGTGCACACACGCGTGTACTGCAGCCCTACTCGACTTAATATTTTAATTGATATTTAAATGTTTTGAACCGTTTTGTTTATTTCAATTCAATATTCTGAATTGCATTCTGATTTGGTTTAATTACTGTCGTCTATTCATTATTTAATTATTATTGCTTCTGTGCACTAATAACTGAGTTTGAATTAGACTGACCCGAGTATTATTTTCTTTTGAACTTAATACTCGGGTCAGACCGAGTATTTCAGGTTGTAGATATTCTGCTTTGGGTTGCTGCTAGAGCTATGAAGTTCTTTCATATCTTTTGGAGTAGTCGTTGTCATTTGTAGTAGTATGTAAAATTGTATAGGAAGATATGTATTCATGTATATTATATACGTTAATGTACTTGTATATGTAACTTCCTTAGTCGACTGTTGTAGTTATATCATATGTACAGTGTGAATGTATTGTAACTGACATCAGTTATTATATATATATATATGAGACTTTCTGTTTCATCTGTGTTCCGCATCTATATTATCTGTGTTGATATTTTATATTTACTGTTCTAAACTATTACGAACCATCGTAGTTCGTTTTATACTGGAATTGGGGTATGTCGATGGGAGAAAATAAATCAGAGATGAAAAATGAAAGAATATATATATTTATATCACTCCCATCGAGCTAGTGTAAGGCCAACTATTGATGGCCGCTCCTCAACGGCCTTATTCTCCGTGCTAGTTGACAGCATTACACCGTAGTGTTCTTGGCTAGCGTGGGTATAGAGGTGGGGCGTCACATAAGGTAGTAACGTTTTTTTGGTGGTTCGGATATATAAAGAAAACATGGTAGCACCATGTAGTAAAAAAATAGAGAAGCATCAGAAAATAGGCCTTTCTCAATATGGATTTTCCATTTTATATTAACAGGGGTAATACTAGTATGGTGGATGCAGTTCCCTTAGATATTATTAATTTCTATAAGTAAAGAGAACTAACTATCGGACTTCAGTAAAGGGGAGAAAAATTGATGAAAGCAATCATATATTACGTGGAATATTGGGGAAGAATAAGGTAGGCGGTATAGCAGAGAAGGGTGAACAAAGAGGTTGAAAATTTTAGTGTTAAAAGGCACATGTTATTAAAGCAGTGGAAATTCTGAATTAGAGTGGGGGAAAATACGGCATTTTTTAATTAAAGGGCTATTAAATTTCGAAAAATGAGAATAAAATCTTTACAGTTTGAGACATAAAATGTACAAATTATATCTTTCTGAAATTGAAACTTATGTAGGGTTGTTGTTTTTATGCAAAGAGCAGGATTAAATATGAAGCTTTAAAGAGGGAATACAGAATGAAAGTGGAAGTCTGGAAAGTATAGATTTTCCAATTTGCAACGTCTAACTGGTTTTTATGTTTACAGAAAAAGTGGGGGAATAAATATGCGCTTGTAATGTATTAACGTAGTTTAGCCGTCAATGGTGGCGAAAATATTACCAAACTATGCCTATCATTAAAAATGCTGAAATACAAACAGTTATAGGTAAGGAAAGGAGAGTTAGTCGGATTGGCATGAGCAACTATAGTCTATTAAAAAATGCAACCATGAAAATTCAGTGCCACTAAGTCAAGAAGTGTATGGGTCTTAAGTAGTAGTGTGGTGTTAAAAACCGGGTTGTTCAAACAGTCCGAAAACATAGAATTGAAAATTTTGAAACTATCTTCCAAAAAAGGGAATAAGCCAAATTAGAAAATACTTATTGACATATTCAATTAAGGTGCGAAAATAAAAATGGCATTTGATGATGTTAAATTAAGTATGCAAATGAAAAGTTGAAAGGAAAAAAAAGGATTTGAAAATATACAAACTTAAATCTGAGTGTTTAAATATTGTTATCACCAGGCAGTGAAAGGTGTTTGTTAGAGGAAGAAAAGATGCCGACCTTTTCAGCAGATCTGATCCCTCAATAGTATCCAAGTTTGTGTATGCAAATGTTTAATCGAGCTTAAGCTTGGCTTACCTGTGAGTAATCGTAGATTAAAACGTTAAGTGCCATGTACGAAGTACATTATGATATGTGTGTATAGAAAACAGACCCTAGTAATTCTTCATAGTCATAAACATAAGACTAATTGTTGTAGTGCTGTCGCCTATAGATGTATCATCTATCAAGGATGCTTTACTACCTCCACAGTGTAGCGACAATGCGAGTACCATTGTAGATGGTGTAAGCTAATGTTAGGTAAAGTATGGCGAGGAGTGGCATTAGAAGGGTTGAGGGAAAAATAAAACAGATAAGGAAAATGTACCAGTTAAGATAGAGAATTAGCTTGCGTTTAGGAGCAACTGACCCATTCCTGGTGGATTGACTAACGACAGTACCAACATGATGCAACATCCCAATAACATCTAAGTTGAGAGAGCAAAGTGTGGTTAAATTATAAATAAGCGACAGGGAGAGTAATATGATGAAGGTGAAAGTGAAAGGGTTGGAGCATGCTAACCTATCAAGTATGTAACAGCGTCAGTTCTATTAAAATTGATTGGCAGTCAGCAAAAGAGAACTTATGCCAGGTATCTTTTCCTCTGAGTGTTCAACTTCAGTGACTGTTGTCAAGGCAATGAAGTCGGTCATAATTGAGTTGTGGACTGGAAGATATCTGTCACTAGCATTGATAACGCTGAATTCAGCTATGTCGTAGCTCAACCCTTCTGTTAGTTTGCCAAGGAATAGTGGAAGGAAACACGGTCCTACCATTGCATATATTTCTCCACGCTAAAATAAGACTGCGCATAAGATAAGAACACCTTGTAGAGTAACATTTTGTTGCAAAAGGAGGACATCTAGCTATTGCAAGTATTTAAAACTTGCAATGTGGTAAAAGGCATGGTCGGTCATAATTGAATTATATTCATGCAGTTGAACATGTAAACTATATTGTTATTTCAAACAATTAGTTTCAGATAAGCCTGCAAGCAGAGTGAATACATAAAGAGTAACAGATTTTAACTTCAGTCGCGCATAAATTCAAACTGTTGTAGTTCATAAAGGGATGAATGGATATCTGTTTGAAATTGGAATGCTTAAAAAGTTAACATAAAGATAAAAAAAAGAATATAAGGAAAAGAAAGTGTTTTTTTATGAACATGGGCAATATCATTGGCCGAATTTTGTTTTGTCTTCTAGCCAAATTTTTTGATGAACTGATAAACTATCAAATAACCGTCTTCTATTATTTTCATTATTTGAGTAAAATAAGTTGTTGGATACACATATATTTGTTAAAATATTGCTCGAATCACTCACTTCTCAGTATTATCTCCCATGCCTAAATTTTTTTGACTTCTAAACAGCCATAGGTTTACATAATGAAAATCTAAATCGCAGACTGCATGATTAAATTTTGTTTGGTTTTAATTTTCTCTGTTTCATTTCTTATTTATTAAAACAATCATATTCTAAATGATATATTACTCGCAAAATTTATGCAGGAACATTGATAAATGAGAACATTAGAAGGGTTTTAAAAACCATGAAACCTTAATTGAGAAATTTGGCAACTCCAGATTCCCTGCATGGTGCATTCCAATTATAAATGAAAATGATTTACATATTTTAAGAGGGGTATTTGAAAATGCTTTGACTTCTCTATCCTCCATTTTTATATCATATAACTTCGAGCTGTTAATTTTCTAGAAAATGATAGCTACAGAAAACATAATCAATGCTGCTATTTACCTTGATTATAGTTTTTTATATACCATATAATCTAAATAAGCTATCTTCTTGAACTAAATGCTCATGTACACATTTATCTTGTCAATAAATAATGAAATGACTTTGGGGTTGATCCAACTTTCGATAAATATAATAAGATAAAATACAAAGTTCGATTATTCACATACGTAGAAATTTTGTGCCGTGGAGTAAAATTATAAAATGAAATTAGAAGTTTGAAAATTTCATTATTGATTAATGAAAGAGTAAATTGCTGACTACAAAGGTTGAGTAGAAAAGGGTGAAAAAGGTTTAAGCGGTTACCAGGCTGTTCTACGTCATTGTTGGGGAAAAATGGTAGTGGATCTAACCTTCTTATCGAGGAGATGCACGTTGAATCCAAAACTTCATTGCTTCTTAGATTGATGGAGTCTCATAGCCTTGCAACGCAAACTCGAATTATTGCTCCAGCACTGTTAATAGCTAGTGATTCTACAGGTGAGTATGCATTATCCGTTTTTAGAAAAGATGGAACAGAAATAATGATTTAAGCAAGTAATAGATGGATGGTAGATTACATAAGACTGTAGATGCAACAGACAATGCCCTTGTTGAATTTTTTTGAAGAACGAACGAGAGAATATAAGAAAGAGAAGTTTATTTTATTTTATTTTATTGCAGGAAATTTTTCTTTATTGATATTTATTTCTTGTTTGATTGATTGATACAAAATGAGAGGAGGGCTACTCTATTTATATGACTCAATAAAACATTCTATATATAGAATACTCTATAAACAAGACTCATTTGACAACTCTAAAAATGACTCTTTAGCCAACTCTAGAAATATAACTATTATATAATTCTTATTTCTAGCGGTTAATATAAAATTTTAGAGCTCTCACCAAATTCTATCAGATACAAGAAGACTCTAGAAACTTTACTAATAAGAAGCTTCTAGAAATTAACAAATCAAGTTTAACATTTCAACACCCCCTTTTAAATTTGATTTGTAATACCAAATAATGCCTGAAATCTTTATATTTCACGTGCTTTGGCAGTAATAGAGATATTATCCAAACTTTCTTCATCGAGTTGACATTGTTACCAAACATTGAGATCTTCATTGCAATTTCACGGATTCTTATTTTACTTCTTTCATTTCGTCCTTCTTCGTCACAATAGGAATTTCCATAAGGTAAGCATTCTAACATCTGCCTTATTTCAGCACCATAAATTTTAATCGAGTCGTATATTTTATCTTTTAATTCTTTCATAACTTTGCTCTGCCAGTTTTTGACCAATCCAATTTTTATTTTTTTTAACATTCTCCGTTTCAATTTCTTCAGATTTTTTCTCATATTTCAAATCTCTTTCAATCTCTTGAATTTTATCTCCTTGATTTATGCCTTCTGCATTTTCTTCTCATTTATTTTCGTACTCTTCATCATTGACATTATCTTCGCTTACTTTATTTTCTTCATCTTCTTCTTCATTCTCTACACGCTTTCCTTCTTCTTTCAATTTTTCCACCTCAAATTTTTAGCAATTTTTCATCTTTCTCCTTCTCTCTATTCGTCTTTTCCTCTTTTTCATTAATCAAATTGTCTTCTTCTATATTTTTGCATCATTCTTTCTATATGCTTCTTTCAACAAATTCCATAAATCTTCTGTAGAAGTTTCTCCAAGTATACGATCATAAGCTACTTCATCACCATTCTCACTTTTACAACATGAGCACGATGATCATTCCATCGTAATTTTGCAAAAGCTTTCTTGTCCATTTCCGATATGTTCTCCAAATCATTCGGTTATTCATAACCATTTTCGAGAGTCTCACGTAATCCTTTGGAGATTAACTCATCTTTCTTTTCCTTATAAGCCATTAGCAAAATACCATATTTTGATTTCTTTCTTCAATGTAATTGACCTTCTTTTCAACTTTATTATGCTTTGAAGCTCTACATTCAGAAGCATAATGTCCAAATTTCTCACTATGTAGCATTTAACACGTGACTTGTCATACCTTGAATTTCCTCTTCCAACGACCTCTTGTTGAGTTTTCTCCTCTTTTATTGTTGTTGCTTTTGTTGTTTTCATAGTTGGACCTCCAACCTCGTCATGTCCATATGCACGAGCTCTTCCTCTTTCTTGGCCACCACCCCATCTTTTTTGGCTTCGATTACTTTCTTCCTCTTTTGAATCAATCTGTGTCTTAAGGACTTGCTCCACAGTCTCTTCCTTCTTCCTTTTCTTTTCTTCCTAAGCTTGCAATGAGCCTAGAATTACCTCTATTGACATGGTCTCCAAGTTTTTTTGTTTCTTCAATGAAGAAGAAGTCGAAGGAGACTTGTTTGACACATGCCTTTTCATTGAAAATGACCTCCTTCTATTCCCACATTCTTCCTCTACAACATTAGTAGATTGCAGAAAAATTTAGGCAAATGGAATTTTCCTCTCTTTTGTGAAGGGTGACTTAAGGTTGAGGTAAGATAAAGATGCTTTAAGCTTCAGATTGAGTTTTTTCAGCTTGGTCCCAGACTTTTTCGTACTTTCTTTGGGGAATTCAGAGTAAAATTCTTCAGGGTTGAGCTCGCCACCAACATAGCAAGAAGTGGCCGGTGATATGTTGCATGACTCGAATGGAATGATGATGGCCGTATTGTATTTGTGGATGTCTGGAGGAGCTTTTCGACCATTTGCATGAAAGGAGGGAGTTGGAGAGGGAGGAGTTTTCCCTTGTTGAAGAATTCATCAGTTGGAGAAGGTATGTTGTCGTTTTTTTGAATAATGCCTGAGAAGTTTTGGAACTCGAATTCTATTGAATTTGGAGATGATGGAATTGAGAAGCTTATGTTCTTTATGTCCATGTCTGTGAAGTCTTCATCATTTCCTTGCTATTTTGAATGAGGGTTTCTTGCCATAGTTTTTTTTCTACATGATTTTGATACAGGGTATATTTTGCAGCGTATGAAGTGAATTTGCATTCTGTGATGAAATAATGGTCAATAGTTAGTAATTTACACGTCGTTATAGTAAAGTAAAGTTGAAAATTCTAGAAGAAACAGAATTGACTTTCGAACTGAACAATGTATAAACAACTATCTTAAATTTTAAATTCAAGCAAGTATTTGTTTTATGGGAAAAAAACTTTACAAAACACAATAATTTTGCACTGTAATTCTAGTTTACAAGTGATGAGGCACGAGCTTCGTCCGTGATGATAACATACATTTCGCATATGAATTTTTTTTACAAATTATATATGTTTAACTCCATCGAAAAAATATGATTCGCACAAATATTTAACTGTATTTTTGCGTTGAAATGATATGCAATTAGTTCTTGTTTTACTTCTTAATTCCAACATCTATTTTTAAGTTAATTTGAATTTTTATTTCTACTATTAATTAATGAAGAATGAATTTATTTTTTTATTACTTAAATTTTTATTTCTGTTATTAATTAATAAAAGATGACTTAAAAAAATATATTTGTTAGATCCTTATTTTAAGTGATATTAAGATTTCGATAATATATATAGAGGAACGTTTTGAATTAGTAAAGAAAATTTATCTGTTATATTCTATTTTTACGTAATATTAATATTTAATAATATTTGCAGAGCGGTATTTTTGGTAGTTCATGTTTACATGAAAACAACGTGACCAAAGGTGTTACAACTATTCAGATATAGTTGCAGCTGCCATGGTTCCACCTGTGCATGGACCTGTTTATTTTTCTACCACTGCAACCATAAAAATAAAAGGACAAAGAAGCTTCAGTTCCGTCAATTGAATATGGAATATGGGACTGTTGTGCAAATTCAATACTAATGTCCAAGCAAAGCTCTAATGCTTCAATTCCAACCATTGCTAAAACAGATATATTTTCTAATAATGTAAGTTGGCCAAATTAATAATAAACATTCAAATAGGAAATCCATCTGATATAGCAGTATAATTAGAATATCGTGTTTAGAAGTTTATGCAGCTGGAATATTCTAATAAGTAGTTATCCAAATACATATACCAAACTTAAATTTTTGGATGTAATGTAAAAAATCACGAACAAAATGTTTTTCATATAATACACTTGCAAGTACATTATTACCAAATAACCATCAAATAAAAAAGTTATACATGACAGACAGCTTTACTCCATGAAATGGTTTTAAAGGCATTGCGAAACATACCTCTGAATTGAAATAATTAACTATTACCTGAATTTGTAATTTCAAACGTTGAGTCATATATATGATTTAGCTTTATTCTTCCCTATCACCGATCAAATCTAAAAGTTTATTATTTATTCAAATTCATAAAACAAAGTTATTCCAAATAGTAGTTATATTTGTTATATCAAAACTTAATGGTTTAGACACCAAATAAATTGACATTTCATTTTGTAAGAAAAAAAACATTAGCAAGAAAATAAATTTTGATTTTATTTCATCAAAGAGTAAAAGAAAATCAGCCTTAGATAATTAAAAGAACAAATAACCGCCTGGAAGATAGGAATTTTGCAGGAAAAGGAGCTGTGATTAGATCTTCCAGCGTAGATAATGTTAGAGAAGTATGATGATTAAAAGCACGATAAGGAGAAATGGGTGCAGTTGTTGCTGCAATCGCAGAAAAAATGCATAGGCGTAAAAGCACAGGATGAATAAACGACGTAAAGGGGACAAATAGGAGGAATGAAGTAAAGATAGGAGTTCTACCTTAAATTGGTCGTTTAGAGCCTGACTGAGCTAGGCAGATGGAACGGTAAAAAGGCACATGATAGGTTCAACCATTGTAGATTTCAAGATATAAAACCCGATTGGATTGTATATTTGAATAACTGTAAAGAAAGTAAAAGATTGCAACAACATAAGTAACAAATAATACAGGGAATATTCCCATCAGAACTATCAGCATACTTCTCCAGGAAACCTATTTCACAGTAGACTTTATTTTGCTCAATCTGAAGTCTCCGTTGCAACATTTCTTAAATTCCATCAGAATACATAATTCAGCAGCCGTTGCTTATTGCAGTTAATGTCTTCTGGAAATCCAGATACAATAATTAAATTTACACTCCCTCCATTAAAAAATCGTGCTATAACCATGTGAAAGTTACAACACTTTGAAGTTGAAATAAAGATCAGATGTCGTAAATGTAGGTATATAACATAAAGAAGCCGCTTCGGTCAAATATAAAACCTCCAATCCAACTTATATGAAATGTCAACTCATATAAATGGATTTACGGTATAGCAGACAAACTTTTACTACGGACAGATCTAAATTTTGCTATTACCGTACATAAACTGAGTAGTAATAACAATACCTGAAAACAATGAGTTTGTATATTCCCACCCAACCGCATCATGTTAAAGAAATAAAGTCAACCTCCACAGTTGGATGCGCCTAATTTGATAATACACAGCTCGATAAAACCATATTGACTTATACATCTCTTACATAAGCAGTCGTACTTTCAAATTTACCGTACAGCTGAACTGTTGAAAGTGAAGTCTAATTCGAAAATTCTGAAAAGGATTGATACCCAGCACAACGTAGAAAATGGAAGGTAAGATGGACTTCAAATTAAAACAAACATGGAAAAATGAAAAGAAAAGTATTTGTTATAGTCAGAACTTAAAAAGACGTATGAAAACAAGTATGTAAAAAGAATGATTGAAGGACCAATCGCAAACTGGTGAAATTCAGATTTAATAACGGAAAAAGCAAGAGAAACATGAGTAAAATTAAACACCATTCAATCGGGGATAAAAAGTGTGACGCCCCACCTCTATACCCACGCTAGCAAAGAGTATTAATAGATAATACCGTCTGCTAACACGGAGAATAAGGCTGGTTAGGAGCGACCATCTATAGTCTTGCTTTAACTATCTATTAAATACATCAACAATAATCACACCAAACCGATCGACATGTCCAATGAATATTAAAACAAAACCATAGGTGGCTGGAGGATCTATCAGAACAGAATATAACAACTCAAATGTAGGAAACATCACAGAACAGCAAACCATCATATACATATATACCAATACATAGCAAAGTATAAAAATAATACATGTCAAGTGGTATAGCCAACCACAATATACAGACAAATCCAAAAGAATAAATATCAGAGTTTCAACATAATAGGACTACACAAAATCTATGACAAAAAGAAGCTAGCGAAGTAGTCCATGCGGAAGCAAAATAGGCTAAGTCCAAAGTACCTAACCTGAAACATCTCGGCCTGACCCGAGTATAAAATACACAGGTCGGTCTAGCTAAACAAATCAGTTAGATAAACTAAACAACAATAAACCTGCAAGGTTACAAAGTATAACAAATATCTCTAAAATAGATAACATAATCATCAACAAAAGATAAATCATATAGAACAAGCCTCATATCATCGGCGACATAGATAAACAAAGGATACAATTATCCCAAATCAAGCCAAAAGGCAAATAACAAATACCCATAAGGTATACAAGTTCCACAAGGTAATCGCTATACTTCATGCGGCTCAAAATGCCCAACATCGAAGGGCAATACCAAGGGAATATACATATCAATAAAACATCATAAAATTGCTTGAGCTCAGTACTGTACAAACAAGGATCCATGAGCCCGAAGACTCCAAACCCAATATCACCCATGCGGCTCATAACGACCAACATCGAAAGCGATACTAAAGGGCAACACAATATCACCCATGCGGCTCATAACGACCAACATCGGAAGCGATACTAAAGAGCAACAAACCCGAAGGCACAAACCCGAAGGCAACATACCCGAAGGCAACATACCCGAAGGCAACAAACCGTAGTGGTGAAGGTCAAAGACCCAGTAGTGGACACCACTAACTGGCGGAATGTGTCACAACTCTCGTAAAGGAATCCGAAAAGTGTTAACGTGCATCCCATAACCACTCGTTCGCACTAAACGGTTTACTATCCGTCAGTCACTTTCACACTCAAAGCAGTACAAAGTTTACCTCATATCATCGATAAACCAAACCCGAAGGTCAAAACGATCAATTGAATAGGTCGGGGATTAGTCGGAAGGATAAACGCACAGATTCATGGTCCGTGTTTTGTCCAACCATTTAATCACCATTCCACTTCGCTCGAAGTGCGAAATTGTGTGTGTGCATTATAAATAGAATTTATAATTTGGAGAAGGGAGCTTTTAATACGATTTAAAGAGATTATTTATAAAACCCGTGAATGAAGTCAAAAACAAGTCATCAAAGTCAAATATGTAATAACAACTAATTGGAATCAACAGGAATCGATAAAAGTTGGAAATTAACTCAAAATTAGCCAAAATAGACAAAACTGCGCATTTCAGACGTCTGAAATTACCTTCCAGACGTCTGAACCACTACCATACGTCTGAATGGATTCCCAGATGTATGGATTTTGTCTCTTCCTTTTTGCGTCTTCCAGGGACCAATTCCAGACGTCTGAATTTCCAAACCAGACGTCTGAATTATGAAACCAGACGTCTGAAATTAGAGTTCAGACGTCTGAAATCCCCCTGTGGGCAAAAATCAGCCAAACCCATAAAGGCAAAAATCCAAATGAATTGCAAACGAACGAGCGATGGATGCTATGGGTTTATGCCATATGACAACCCAACACTATTGGCTCTTTTATACACCTCCAAAAACATGATCAAATATCAAAGTTAGGATCTTTAAAGAATTGAACCCAAACACTAAAAATTTGGATATTCACCAATTCTATCCAAACCAAAAGTAAGTGCATATGAACAAGGTGTTAGGAATTCATACCCAACAATCAAAGATACTTATAATCATAGATGTGAGATAAAAATCTCACCTTTTTGCACACAAACAAAGATGAGAGCACAAACACAAGAAGGAGGTTAACCACTCTTCACTTCAACTCTACAATCTTCAATCTAAGAACCAAAACATATATTTTCCAAGTTAGAGCTTAAGAATTTCTGAAATTGAAGAGGAGAAGAGATGGAGAAGATGAAGAGGAGGCTTACCTATCATTCTCTTTGAATTTCAAGAAAGAATTTGGAGTTTGCAAATGGAACTAGGGCTTGGAGTTTCTAATTCTTCTTTCTTTCCCCCATTTTCAGTTTTCTTAAGCTAAAGGAATGAAATGAGGATGAATGGATGAAGAGTTAGTGAGCTAGAGGGTTAAGAGGAGATTGGGGCTGAACCCAAACTCAAGCCCAAGTAGAAAAAGGGGCAAAATTTCACAAACTCCAAACATATCAAAGATTATACTCAAAAAACCGCAAACGCCATTTTGGACTCAATGGAAGTGGTTTCGAGCTCCAATTCGGCCGTTTGCAAAAAGTAGCTTTTCGGACCCAAAAATCCGACTAACGACGCTATATTTAAATAAAACATTTAAATATATAATCGTTAAATATGTGGGTTGTTACAAGAAGCCTATAATAAACATGAAATATATCAGAAGAAAGGTGAACCAAAATGAACAATTACCTAGGTAAAATTAATAAAAAAAGATATACAAAGTAAATCCGTACAATCAGTTGAACTTTATAAGCGTACTGAGCACAAAAATGATTAGTAGTCATATGTAGTTAGCATTGTGCATAATAGTAGCTACAGTCACTGTAATGATCCATGCATTGATCTTTATGATATTGTTGAAGTTGGGAGAAAGGTCCAGCTGAAGCGGGGAGAAGGTTGCTACAAATTTTCAAAGATTTCACCAAATACAATATTTTCGTGCGCTCAACTTCCTCCGAACCTTGCTGTTTAATCAGCATTTTAAGACTTCGGTGGGATTTTATTCTTGATACAATGACGTACAGCTGGCCATGGAAGAAAACTGGTCGTGACAAATATACGCCAACATGATCCAAAGTGTGTCCTTGACTTTTGTTAATTGTCATTACGAAACAAATCTTTATTGGAAATTGCAAACGACAAAGGATAAACGGCCAATTTGTATTTGACGCTGTATGGACGATTCTTGGAATTAAAACCTTATTCCCAACATTGCTGCCGGTTATAATTTTAGCTTCAAATATTCTTGATGCTAGTTGGGTGACAATCAACCGCGTTCCATTACAAAGACCTATACTTTGGTTTAAATTTCTAAGAAGCATTATCGAAATAAACACACAAAAATGAATAAGTCACACAACTGACTTTTAGTCCTCATATTTTCAATAATACTTCTTTTAAATACTTTTGTATGCGTGTGTATAATACTTTTTAAAAGATATATACATGCATTTTATTATTTCACTATTCATTTCTACTCTTTTTAATACTTCAAAATGTTCTCATATACTTACCTCAAAGGCATAAGAATATTCACAAATCACTTAACATGATTCTCCACTTTAAAATATAATCAAAGTGGTTAAAAACAAATGTTACTAAACATTGTTACTATGAACCCCTTCTCTTTTATAAGTTAAACCTTTTCTTTTTCAATCCTTTTTCCAAAACATTTCATGCTTATCATTATCTTTAAAATACTCTTTTTAAAGATATAAGTACATTTACATAGGTTAAAGACAAATGTTACTAAACATTATCACTATAAACTAAAAACACTTTACAATTATTATTATCTTTAAAATACTCATTTTAAAGAACAAATTATATTCCAAAGTATATTCAGAATGGTTAAAAACAAATGTTACCAAAATAATTTTTTCTACATAACCAAAGCCATTTTATATTTAACCTTATCGTGAAAATATTCTTTTCAAAGAACAAAGTATATCTACACAAATTAACAAGCTAATATACTATTAAACGACTTATCAAAACCATTCATTATAACTACGTGTTATAACTGAACTTCCTTTATTCTTTTATAAAATATTTAACTTACTTTTCCAAACTTATATATGCACTTTTAAAATACTTATAAATACATTTTAAATATCCATATGAAATATTATTTAAAATTAAATAATTTAGAATTTAAGAAAATCATAAAAAAAGTTTTATATATATAAAACCCTTTACATTAAAAATTCATAAACAATTATTAAAAATATATTTAAACTTAAAACCAATTTTAAAATACTTTAGTACATGTTATAAATCTTCTCTAAAAGGATTTTAGAAAAATACTTTATTTAAATATCACTTTAAACTAATTTAGAGTCACAAAACTTCCTTAAAACAAAAGAACACCCAAACAGTGCTGTAGTAGACCAAAAATGCTGCATATGTCAAAGACTCTATTTATAAGTGCTGTAAAAGGTGCTAGACATATAACAAGTTTAAAAAGCAAGAAAGTTCGAGGTTGTTTTCTCTATCAATAAATGATTGAAGATCTGAATTTTTTAATAGTAAGTATATACTAAGAGCGCTTAAAAATTGTGCAAAGAAACCCTTAAGGATGTCTTTCAAATTCATATTAAAAATAATCAAAAACTAGGTATTTCAAACTACATCTATAGCGACCTTTTCTATTAACTTTTGCAAACATTTGTTCAACAAGCTCTACAATTTCCAAACCAATTCTTTGCTTTACATATACTAATATAAGTGTAGAGCACAACCAAAATATATTATATGACAATATAGTTACAAATCACCATTTTAAACAAGTCAAAGACAAGGGATTTTAATGTGCACTTACAGTGACCTTTCTTGCTTCAAACACGTCCGAACACACTTCAATTTCACACACAACGAAACCAAATAGGTAAACACAAAGTCAATGCCATGTTACATGTTGCAAAGGATAATAGCAGTGAATATATTACATATAAAGTTGTCATTTGCTTTCCAAAGCAAAAGGGTACAATAGTTATAACATGCATTAGTTCTTTACTTTATATTTTTGCACAACATATAAACACGTTATATACTTTTTAATTGTAAGTTATCTCATCAAAACCATTTCTAACATCCATGTACAAGCATTAGAATACTAAAAAAAGTTCCTACCCTCACCAAACAACCAAAATCCAACCAATTCTTCAAAAAGCTTATGGCCATGTTGCCTTCGCCGAAACAGCTCATGGCTAGAAATAATTTAGGGGCTTGTGATCCTTTCCTTCATCATTTGAGTTTCTATTCTAGTCTCATATGTTGCCTTAGGTCCTTTTCCAAAGTTTGGACTTCATTTGATATGATTTGAGAAGATTAAAGAGAAGAGAAAGAGGCATGAAGAAGACTAGTTTTTGTTCAATATTTTGCAAAATGATTTGTGAGGCTACTAGAGTGTTTAAATAGAAGTATTCAAGAGGTCAAAACAACCTCCTAAACTTTTTGATCAGCTAAAAAAGTTGCTCCCCCTCACATGCTAACTTTATACATCACTCCTTCCTTTACTTCACCCTTAAGCCTTCCCAAAATGCCCCTTTTTAAATTATCTTCAATGACATCACCCATGACTTCATCGAAGTCATTTAGTTAGCCATTGTTGGAAATGGGCCAACACGCAGCTAAAGAAATGGTTGGATTTCAAATTTTTTCCATTTTATATCTTTATTGGGCCCATGAATCTAATTTATTTAGAATATTTGTATTTTTTCTAAACAAAATCATTATTTTAATTAAATTTATAAAATAATTTTATTTTATGCAATTAATTATATATTATATATACATGTACACGCATACACGTATATGTGTATGTATGTATGTGCATGTGTAACTTAGCAATATATGCAAGATATAACATGCTCGTGTATAAATGCTGATATTTACACCACAACCAACATATTAGCTCATCTAGTATATGATTATATTATCGAAATATATGTACATATACTTTAATTTATGTATATAAAATAATACAAATATATATATATATATATATGTATGTATATATTTGTATATATATGTGTTTCCTGGAGATTTGACCGGGCAACCTAGTACTCGGCCCCCCATCGTTCGACTAAGCTGGTTTGTTCGGCAGCATATTACGACCGGCATCCAAGAAGCATTTAGCACAAAGGAACGTTCGACATCTAAAGAGCGCTCGGCGTTAGACAACGCTCATCCAAAGATATTGTTCGGCCAAAGGCATCGCTCGGTCAAGCTATCGTTCGATCAAAAGACATTGTTCGGCATACCAAGTACGTCCGGCATACTATACCATTCGGCGTCCACACCTTGTTCGACATGTCATTCCTTCCGGCACAAATCTTGTTCGGCGAGCACCTGTCGATCGTCATTCAAGGTCACTCGGTTCAAATGGATTTCGGCATTCAAAGTGTCCGTCCTCACCTCGTCGGCCTAACCATCGCTCGGCTGAGTCATTGATTCGGCTTCTAGTATTGTTCAGCACAAGTGCTCCCTACGACATTCAATGTGTTCGGCCTCATCTCGTTCGGCCAAAGGAGATGTTCGACAAAGAGGGGTACGTTCGGCATTGGGATGTTCGGCATTTGATCGTTCGACCTCTCTGGTTCGATGCACAGAAACCACTCCATTTGGGCTAGGATATTCTGCTACCAGGCCCACTGGGGAAGTCCAACCCACCTTCGTCTATAAATAGAGGGGCAGGGGCACAGAAAAAAGGAAGGATTTTTTAGAGAACACTGGGGAGACTCTACTATTTTCAAGACTCATTCCAGGCTTATTTCTTTGTATCTTGCAAATGTATTCAAGTACTTAGAAGCAGATTGTATCTGTAATCGAGTATCAATGAAAAGAATAAAGATAAACTTCAAAGTGGACGTAGGCTACTATGCCGAACCACTATAAATTTGGTGTTCTTACTTTCTGCACTTAAATTTACATTCTGTTCTCTATTTTAATTTACTTTCTTCATTAATCTCTCTACACAATCTTTCTAAGGGTGTTAGTGACCAATTTTGAAGCTAATATTTTGGTGCTTTCACCGAGAATTGAATTCTCAAGTTGTTAGGATCTGCTTTGTAGCTACCGTTTTCATAAATCCCCCAAAAGGAGATCCAAAATCATTGACAAGGCATCTGTTGATTCTACTCAGAGTTATAACCAACAACTCTACAATGGGGAGTCCACGAACTAGATCGGCCTCTCATAATGCAGATGTCGATGAAACTGCTAGCGTACAACAAGTTAGACCTGGAAATCAGCAAACAACCAGAGGTGCAGGGCCCTCCACCCAAATCCAAGCGGAAGTTGTTTCCCGAACGGAGTTCAATGATTTGATAATAGAACTCAAGGAAAGTAGAAGGCAACTTACTGAACAGTTTTAAGCCAACACTAACCTCATGACTCAGCTCGCTCAACAGCAGCGCCATAATGCTGGAGGTAACCCTGCCCCTTATTCTGAATCTCATAGCTCAACCTCGGCTGATGAACCTCCTAGGCGTAGACGCCGTAAGGATGAAGGTGCACAAGCGGACGTTGGGAATCAAGCCCGTGAAGAGACCGGACACCCGAATCTCCAAGACCCAAATCAGGCGGGACATCAACCCGCATGGTCCCGTGGAAGGGAACCCAACCTTCCATCCTCCATATAAACTTCGGACTTAACAGCTATGGTCAGGCAGTTGATGAGAGAAAACCAAGGCTTGACCAATGAAGATTGGGAGTGACCAGAAGCCATACCCCCTTTACGGATGGTATCCTACAGGGTGAGTGCCCTAAGAAGTTCAATATGCCGACTATCCCAGCCTACGAGGGGAAGACTGATCCCAGGCAACGTGTGATGAGGTATGGATGGATGATGGATTCTACAAGAGCCAATGATGCGACCAAGTGAAGGTGCTTCCCAATCACTTTGTCTGGTATTGGCACCATATGGTTTACTCGACTCCCACCTCGATCTATATCCAACTTTGACGAATTAGCAACGAAATTCATAGAACAATTCAGGATACACACCACTCATCCAAAGGACGTGATGTCCTTATCAAGCGTAATCCAAGCTCCGGGAGAGTCATTAAAAGCATACTTGCGAAGGTTTCAAGTTGCTGCTACCGAGGTGAGCAATCCTCACGACCACGCGATTTTGATGGAAGTAATGCATGGAGTGGATCCGAGTTCTGAGTTTGGAGATTGGTTGGCAGGGAAGCCCCCAGCTATGCAGGATCATTTTTATTCGAAAGCTCGTCAGTTCATAAGAAGGGAGGAAGCCGGTGGACAAGGCGAGACAAGGCACCAGGGCCCGTTCAAGAGTCTGTAAAAGTAACATCGCCGTGAAACGAACCGGAGATAATTCTGAAAAAACTCAAGTTAACATCCAGAACAAGCCTGGGCAGTCTAAAGGATCCGTAGGTGGAAATCCCGGAAAGAAAAAGAAACAGGAAGATGGAAATCAAGGATCCCAACCTACAATGAATACACCCCGTTGAACGCATCTCTTGAAAACTTCTACCCATCAACTTGTAAAACTTTCCAATATAGAGAGCCACGTCCAAAGGAATCGACGGAGGAACAGAAGCAGACCGGGAAGTATTGCCGTTTTCACGAATCTTATGGGCACAACACGGAGGAGTGCAGACACCTACATGATGCTATAGAAAAGCTGATTAGACAGAAAAAGCTGCAGGAATTTGTCAAAGACCCATAGGACAACAAGAAACATCGGATCCTGGACGCGGGCCGGCCCCACACCAACCAGAACAACCTACTCGAACTGCGGGCAGATTGGTTATTAACATGATTGTTGGCGGACCTCATCCTGCGGGTAAGAATTGGAAGGAGATGGAGCGATATGCTAACTCTTTAAGACATGCGGAGTATGAGTGTTGTTCGAATATGGAGGATGGGACTCCTGCAAAGCAGCAGCGCACGATGAATGATGATATCGTATTCAGGAGCCGAGATGCGGACAAGGTGGAGGCCCCTACCATCGATCCGATGGTCATATCTATGACAATCAGGCCGGCGTATGTGAAGAGAATTTTAATTGATTGCGGAAGCTCCGTTAACATCATCTTCAAGAAGGCATATTACCAAATGAAACTGGAAGCTAAGGATTTGAAACCATCCAATGCCAGAATCCATGGCTTTAACAGCGCAGCAACGGGATGCAGTGGGATATGTGGAGTTACCAGTTGAACTAGGGTAGGATGAGCGTGGGAGGGTGCGAATCCTACCATTCATAGTGTTGGACGTTGACTCTCCATATAACGTATTTCTAGGACGTCCAGCCTTGGCAGAATTTAGGGCAGTATTAGCCCCTTGGTGTCTGACATTAAAACTTCCCGCAGACAGCGGTGTTGGAGTGGTGCACGGCGATCAGGCGACCAGACGTGCTTGTTATGTGGCTGAGTTGAGAGAGGCTCAGCGTAGAGAGAAAGGAAAGGTTGCGGACCGCTCTGTCCGCAGCCGAAATGCTAATGGTTGAAAAGTAGCTTCCGAGCCCTGGCTCGGGCAACATTCTCGGATTTATAGGGACATAGATCCAAGAGACGATGATAGGGAACCCAGGGAAACCAATGCAGCGCCGGCTGAACTCACAATTGACATCCCAGTTAGCCAAAGCGACCCATCACGAGTTCTTAGGTCGCAACTCGACCCTTTGGCTGCTGAGAACCTTACTGATTTCCTCCAAGCGAATCTTGATGTTTTTGCCTCGACACATTCTGATATGTGCGGGATTTCTCCTGCGATCGTGAGCCATATGTTGAACATAGACCTGAAACATGTACTTGTGAAACAAAAAAGGAGAGGCATGGACCCAGAGAGGTGTACGGCTCTCAAAGAGGAGGTGGACAAACTCAAAGCCAACGGGTTCGTCCGCGATGCCCTCTACCCTAAATGGGCATTTAACCCGGTGCTAGTGAAGAAAGCAAATGGAAAATGGAGGACCTGTGTTGATTATTCTAATCTAAACAGAGCATGCCCTAAGGATAGTTTCCCGTTGCCTAGGATTGACCAGCTGGTCGACTCAACTGCCGGACATGAGTTATTATCATTTATGGATGCGTACTCTGGATATAATCAAATCCCAATGCACCTCCCGGACCAAGAACACACCAGTTTTGTCACGAACATGGGATTGTATTGCTATGTAGTAATGCCATTTGGATTAAAGAACGCATGAGCGACTTATCAACGCCTGGTCAATCGAATGTTCAAAGATCAGATTGGTAAAACAATGGAAGTCTATGTGGATGACATGCTCGTGAAGTCACGGCTGTCGAACGACCACATCCGAGACTTAGCGGAGATGTTTGACATACTCAGGCATTATGGAATGAAGATCAATCCGTTGAAGTGTTCATTCGACGTAGCATCGGGAAAGTTTCTGGGATTCATTGTGAATGCCCGGGGAATCGAGGCTAACCCAGAGAAGATTCAGGCTTTCCGAGATATACAAGTACCTAAAACCATAAAGCAGGTGAAAAGCCTGAATGGAAAAGTGGCTACGCTAAGTCAATTTATATCCAGAGCTACAAACAAGTGTATTCCCTTCTTCAACACTATAAAGAAAGGAAGGAGAAACTTCGAACGGACATCCGACTATGAGGAAGCTTTTCGGGCTCTGGTAAAGCACCTAGAAAGTCCCCCTGTACCGTCGAAGCCAATAGATCACGAAATGTTGTATGTATACTTGGCGGTATCCCAGCATGCTATCAGTGCAGCTTTGGTTCGTGAGGAAGACCGGATCCAAAAGCCAGTTTACTATGTCAGTAAACGCTTGACAGGGGCGAAAAGACATTATCCAAAGATTGAGAAACTAGCCTATTGCTTGGTGATTGCATCACGCAAGCTTCGCCCCTACTTTCAGGCACACTCAATCGGTGTTTACACTGACCAACCCTTGCGGCAGGTACTCCAACGACCGGAAACTTTCAGAAGGATGCTGAAATGGAATATTGAGTTAAGTCAGTTCGATATTACCTATCTGCCATGAAGTCCATACAAGGACAAGCACTAGCTGACTTCATTGCTGAATCACTATGCCAGATGAACCGAGCGATCACAGTGTCGTACCCCCCCGTTCGATGGAAGATGTACATCGATGGTGCATCTAACGACCGTCACGAGGGGTCTGGCGTCGTCCTTGTGACTCTGGAAGACCGATCAATTTGCTACGCTTTGAAGCTTGAATTTGCAGCGACAAATAACGAAGCCGAGTATGAAGCATTGATTGCTGGCCTGAGACTTGTTAACGAACTGGGAGTGAAGTCAATTGAAATCTTCTGTGACTCGCAACTGGTAGTATATCAGGTGCAGGGAGACTATCAAGTGAAGGGACAGAGACTGGCTCCATATCTTGCTCGTGTTCAAGAGCTGCTGGCGAATCTGGAATATTATGACATCTCGCATGTCCCACGCGAACAAAATAGAGAAGCCGATACATTGGCAAAATTCGCGAGCACTGGCGATGCACAGAAAATGGGATTGTTCCCTGTTGAGACCCTCCATGCTCCGAGTATAGAGATGATGGAGATAGATCTCGTATTAGAAACTGAACCTGAGAAGGAATCATGGTTGACCCCGATTAGACAGTTCTTGCTACAAGGGGATTTACCTGAAAAGGGGAACGAAAGACGCCAAGTCCTTCGTAAGGCTTCACGTTATGTAATACATGACGAGACAATGTATCGAAGGGGATTCTCGACCCCCTTACTCCGTTGCGTGGCCCATGATGAGATAAAACGAGTATTAATGGAAGTCCATGAAGGAAAGTGCGGTGACCACACTAGGGGGAAAACGTTAGCAAAGAAAATCGTCTGTTACGGATACTATTGGCCAACAGTCTGATGCTGCAGACTATGTGAGAAAATGTGACAAATGCCAGATATATGCAAAAATCCCGAGAGCTCCGCCAACGGAACTCACACAAATGGTTAGTCCCTGGCCGTTTGCGATGTGGGGGATCGACCTAGTTGGCTCTTTACCCTTAGCCAAAGGTGGAGCGAAATATGCAATAGTAGCAGTCGACTATTTTACCAAATGGGCAGAAGCAGAACCTCTGGCCACGATAATCGCCAAGAAGGTTATTAATTTCGTCGTACGAAATATCATATGCCGTTTTGGCCTTCCATGGACCATCGTCACGGACAATGGAGCTCAATTCGAGAGCAAGGAGTTCAAAGAATTTTTCCAGAAATATGGCATTGAGAAGAAATTTGCAGCAGTTGCTCACCCAAAGGCGAATGGACAGGTAGAAGCCGTAAACAAAATAATCAAGTCCATATTGAAAAAACGTCTGGAAAAGGCTAGAGGCAGGTGGGTGGATGAACTTCCAACAGCACTTTGGGCCTACAGGACCACCCACAAAACCGCGACTGGCCACACTCCATTCGCATTGGCATATGGCACGGAAGCTGCCATACTCGTGGAACTTGAGGTCCCATCACATCGGGTAACTTATTACGACCCTGAGTCGAACTAGAATCTCTTATTGGAATCGTTGGACCTCATTGATGAAAAACGCAAAGAGGCTAATTTGAGAGCGGATGCATACAAACATAGAGTCGCTAAATATTATAATGAGAAGGTCCGACCAAGAACTTTTAGTTTGGGCGATGTCGTTTTGAAACGAGTTTTCCCGATCCCATCTCATATGAATCCCGCATGGGAAGTTCCATATGTCATGGAACGGAAGCTTGGAGAAGGAACTTTCAAGCTAGCGATCATCGAATGTGCGGCACTCCCTCGAGCATGGTACAGCGAGAACTTGCGGCATTATTATACTTAGTCTATTTCTTTCATGTATTAGTTGCACTCATTTCCAGTATTTTTTATTTCTAATTCTTAGCATGTAGTAAGACAATTTAGCTTGCTTTCATTAATAAAGGCTTGAAGCCATCTTTTCTATGAATTACTAATGTCTCTACAAATGATGATCCTATAACGGGCAAATAAAATTATGTTATTCCGGCTAACGTGCGAACGCGCATGGACATTTAAAATCTCCAAGTCGCCGGAGTGCGGACTAGAGTACTCTAAGTCCCCGGAGCGCGGACTCGAGTACAAACGATTTAAAATCTCCAAGTCCCCGGAGTGCGGACTGGAGTACTCTAAGTCCCGGAGCGTGGACTCAAGTATAAACGATTTAAAATCTCCAAGTCCCTGGAGTGTGGACTGGAGTACTCTAAGTCCCCGGAGCATGGACTCGAGTATGAATGGCTTAAAATTTCCAAGTCCCCGGAGTGCGGACTGGAGTATTCTAAGTCCTCAGAGCGTGGAATTAAGTATAAACGATTTAAATGACCAGGTCTGTTGAAGACGGACTAGATATAAATGACCTGAAGACATCGAGCCTTCAGCGTGCGTACTAGAAAATGTACTAAGTGCTTGGGGCGTGGAAGAAAAAACAGATGGTTCTCAAAGAATTTCTGAGCTATATGAAAATGAACCAAGAGGTCTGTTATATCCACAACAGCTTGGATTTGAATTACAATCGCAAAGAAAATTTAACGACAAGATCCATGGAAAGGCAAGAAAACTAAGTTTTATTCATCAAAGATAAGTTTCCATTACAACTCCTTTGAAGCTTGGAATCAAAAGTTTATTATTTTATTTACACAAACTAAGAAAACAAAAGTACTTGCCTAATCTAGACTAACCCTCGTTGAACGAGAGTAATGATTACTTCTTATGCTTCTTCTCTTTCTTCACCTTCATTGTTTTCTCAAACGACCCCTCTCCTCTGCGTTTACCCTTGGTACCCTTCATTGATGGAGGAGTGACAGCCGAAGAAGTGTGGGAGACATCCACGGGTTTAGACCTGCCAGGGAGAATGATCTTCAACGGTTTGGTCAAGGGATCGTCTGGATCCACAGTTTGAGGCTCGACCTTGATCTTGGTCGTCTCTTCCTTCTCCTTCTCAAGCCTCTCTTTCACGCTCAACCCGGATGTGTGCTCAGAGGCACCTATGATTTCCACTTCGTAACCCCAGAGGAGGAATCAGACTCGCCTTCGTCAAGCGCCCCGATCACCTGGGCATCAGGACCGGGAGCCTCGCCTATGTGAGAGGCCTCACTTTTTCCCTTCCCTGCCCCCTTGGCGACATCGCTCCTCAGAGTGGGTTCAGGATCGGAACGACCTGCACAAAATCACGAAAAGCAAGTATTAGAATGCGGCAGCTTTCAGGGAAACACTTGGGATGTTAAAGCAAAAGAATTGCCTACTAGATTCCGGCCATTTCCAGCTGTCACGGGGGTCTCACCCTCCGGGATGGGAGACAAAACATGAACGCCCAGGCCGGGAGCTTTCGGGTCATAACGAATGTGCTGCTCAAAGGGATCAAGTATCAACCGACTGGCCGTCTGGGTAGGCACATGAACTGGAGGCACCCCGGATGGACCGGTAATAATTTTTTTCCCTTTCTTTGAGGGGAAGACTTTGCAATAGATAGCTTTGGCCACCGACAAGTCCGAAGGCTCATTTCCCTTGAGGTATTCTTTTATCAACGCCCCTCATCAACCTCTTCGGTGTCGTGCTCGGCCTTCTCGATTTCAATCAGAGCCTCCCATGCTCGACTAAAGATTCAAGGTATCACTCTCCCAAAAAAGTCAAGTCTCGATGCATGAGAACGCGGGAATTGAATTTAGCAATTAGCGGGTCAAACGTGCTCTTGATCTCTTCCTTGTCCTCTTCTCTAGCCGCCTCGAGACGCGAATCGATACCTACGGACGCTATCTTCTTGCCCTCTTCTCGGGCTTCACTCTTTATCGCCTCAACTCGGGAAAGCTCGGCCTTAAGTTTTTCTTTTAAGAGTTGTGTAGCAACGATTTCTTCACAGTACCGTTTTGACTCCTCTTGAGCGGCCGTTTTCTCCTCTCTTTCCCTACAGAGCTGCTCTTCAAGCTCTTTGACTCGGAGGCTGAGTGCGTCCCTTTCCTTTTGAACCGAGTCTTTCTCTAAAGAAAAAGCACCACATCGTTGAACCGCCTCGTCAAGTTCTTTTTTATGAGTTGATTCCAGACGAGTAACGGCCTCAGCAATATCCCTGGCGCTCTGACGGGCGACCTCAAGCTCAGACTTGTAAGTGCCCATTTCTTCGTCCTGAGCTTTAATGATATCCTTGTCATGGATAGCCTCAAGCTTCAAGCGGTCAATTTCATGCTGGCGCTCCATGAAAACTTCAGAAAGTTTTTCGGCTAGATGAACAAACGCGTCATGTTGAACATAGACGTCATTCGTACAGGCAAGGGCGCTCTGCTTAGCAAGTCCAAGAATAGGATGAATAGCCAGGAGGAATTTCAGGCCATCGAAGAAGATCTTCGGGAATTTATCTTTAAGCTCGGCCAGCCTCTCTGGCACTGACGGGTCCGTTGTAGGAGCGGGAGGAGACGGCTTTGAAAGTTCGCCCCTCTTGTAGGAATCTAGGGACTGACGAGTGGAAGAAGAATCAGAGTATTGGTCCCGGGGAGCATCAGGTTGCGACCTCTTATGGCCGCGCTTGTCTCTACTCTGCTCCGCGTGAGAAGATGTGTCCTGGTGGTATTTTGGCTGATAATAAGTTTTCCTTCGAGATGACGAGTTCCGGGAATGATAGTCTTTATCGCCGTCACCCTATCTCGACGCCTTTCAGAACCCAAGTCCCGTCCGGAATGATGAAGAACCGACGAACCACGAAGGCGATCGAATCCATGTGAACGCCCATACCGCCTGTACAGAATTCAAATAACAGCGAATTAGCAAAGAGTAGTGTGGTGACCAAAATCTAAGCGAAAATTGGAGTGCAAGTGTTCGTGAGTGTCCTAGTGTTTCCCCCCAACGGACCAGTCACTTTGCTAATAGGAGTTTTCTCTCCCTAACTCTGGGTCGGAGCGCCCACGTCGCCTCTGATGGGCGAATGAAGTTTGAATGCCTCCGGATCATCGAAGTCATAATTGAGCAGATCATCTGGAATAGAGAGGTTCGATAAGCCCTTTAAAGAACTTTCTACGTGCTGCAAAGAAGCCTCTTTCTCCATCAGGATAACCGTAACCTTCGAAGTCCTGCCAACCTTCTCCTTTCGGATTTTGTACGTCAATCCCTTTTTCCTCTGTGAAGGAGAAGATGACGTTTCGATATCATTCACTTCAACCATAGGATCTTGGGCTGGACCCAAATTCTTACCTTGTGCTTCAGGTGTTTCACCCTCCTTGATTTCCCCCTCTTCTTGTACCTCTGGGGTGTGGCGCGCTAATGACTCAGCCAATTTTTTCCCTTTGTCAGAGACCGGCCTGGGTATAGTAACGCCTTCGGGAAGACTTACCCGATGACCTTCTGCTAACAACCCGAACCTCGATAGTGACTCATTTGAGATAAGAGTTCGGATGTCTCATTCTTCGGCGGGAAGAGCTCTAATAGCTTCAATGGCCTCAGAATACTCGCGGCCGTCGGGACGTGGATTGATACCTGAGAAGATCAAATAAGAGTTAGAATAGGAATAGCTTCGGCCAAAACATGAGTATCGTTCCAAGAAGAAAACTTACTTCTTTCGACCCATCTCCTCGCGAAACCAGGGGGCAACGTACATAGAACCATTCCTGTTTGTACTGTGAAAACTTGCTCTACGCCACGATTAAAATTTGGCATTTGTGATGCGGTTCGAGGAACACAAAGGAGGGGCTATCTCTCCGCTTCTTGATCATATAAATATATCTGATGTCGCTGGGAGTGGGAGGCCTAGAGAAGACGGTCATGAAGAGTAGGTAAGTGCCATAGATGAAGGCGTGACCGTTTGGGTGCAACTGCGACGAGGCGATGTCGATGTATTTCAACACGTCCCGAAGAAACAAATTGAACGGTGGCACACTTCCAACCCAACACATGAATTTATTGCACGCTGTGTATCCAACTGGAGGCAAGTGTAGCCAGTCGTGCCCCGACGAAACCATCACGTCGTCAAAAGGTATTCCATGAATGGAGCATATTTGCCGGAGCGCAACTTCATTGATTTTTGAAGCCTGTGAATCGACAGGGTTGTCCAAGAAGATCGATGCCTCCAGGGCATCGGGGGCTAAGTTATGTGCAGGGGAGGTTGATGGATTTGAGACGTCTGTGACTTCCTGTCGAGAGGATGGCCCTGGTCTGTCAGAAATCGTGGAGGAGCTGGATTTTTTCGACATCTTCAATAAATAGTGAATTTGGCTAAGCACCTGTGTGAGCTATACTTGAAAAATGTTCGATGTTAGAATCAACAACACAAATATTCCCCCCCAAGTGGTGTGTGTACTAGTGTGATCAATCATGTGTAAGCATTAAAAAATTGAGAAAGTATTAGAAGAAGTTATCCGGTTATGTCGATTTAAGTCCAGGTTTATGTCTACTGAAGCTAGGAAGTTATATGTCCGGATCAGTTCGATATGCTAGTATGCTGGAGTCCATGTCCTTGTTTTGTTATATGAGTAGGCAAGGTAATTTAAGTGTTCGGCCTAAGCTAGAAGATGGTTCGGCATTTAAGATGGCTCGGCCTAAAGGTTGTTCGACCAAATTATAGTCCGGCCAAACTATCGTTCGGCCTAAATAGTGAGCGGCCAAACTATCGTTCGGCCAAATCATTGTCCAACCTAAGTCTGTCCGGCCAAACCGTCGATCGGCCCAGGTATTGTCCGAACGAAATATTGTTCGACATAACTGCCATTCGGCCTCTCCTCCATTCCCTGTTTCCTTCCGAATTTGACCCATAATTTCGTTCGGCAAGAGGAGATCATGCCAAACCACAGCCTAGTCAACCAATAGGCCCGAGCACTAAGTCCACTCTCGTGCCGCCGTATGACTACTCGGCATTGAAAGATCATGCCAAGCCGCTACAATACACCTTCCACCCTTATCTTCTCCAGTCCATCCACCTCGAAACCACCTAAGAGCATACTCGTACTTAGTTACAACCCTAGACCACGACTGAGCCACAGTTCGTCACCCTTATTCACAGTTTCCCTATTTTTCTATGGCCTATGCACGATGTGTTTAAGTAATATCTAATGTCTCCTAAATCGAGAAGGATCAGAGGCTTCTTACCGAAGATGGTGGAGGGAACTTGGGGACCAGTGAATTTTGGGATTGAAGATTGTTTAAACTTGTTTAAAGGAAGACGTGGTGGATTCTAGGGAAGTAAATTGAGAATTCTCGAAAAATAACGGAAGTAAAAGTGAAAAAGAGGAGGAAGAAGGAGGAGGCCAGGTTTTATAGGGAGAAGAAGAAGGTGAAGAGACCGTGACCGGTGGAACCGGTCGAGGCTGCACCATCCGGTTTCGGCATGCGAAGTCGTTCGGACTAACATAGAATGTTCGGCCATCAGCAATATTGTTCGGCACACGCCACCTCGACGAGTACTCATAAGAAAACAACCTCCAGGAGTAATGGGCCCAGATTCAAAGCGAAACTGTAACGACCCGTAAAATTTTAATAATTAAATTGGTTATTTTAATTAAAATTGAGTAATTTAATTTTGAAGGAAACAAAATTTGGTAACTTATAATGAAGCAAACGTGAAAAAAAGGGTAATGTAAATGGTAAATCACGTAAGACTTTGTGATTTAATATTTGGAGAATAAAATTTGGGTAACTTATTTATGAAATAATAAGTGAATTAAAAACATAACAATGCTAATTAAAATTTATATCTAATGGATCTAATGAAATTTCCAATTTGTTGTAATACGGGAAAAGGAATACTTATTAATAAATTTAGTGTAAGAAACGAACTTAAATATTGAATTTATGAATTTATATATATATATATATATATATATATATATATATATATATTGAATAGCAACTGAACGTAAACTTAGGTAATAAGGTTAGAACAGGTTGATAAATATTATATGTGTAGAGTAAATCCCAATTGATTTAAACCATTGTGAAGTTTTAACTGATCATAATGTTTAATAATTGTTAAAATAATAATGGAAGTGTGAATGGAAGTTTAATAGAAAGGTTAATTTTATGCATAGATGACAATTGATTTAATTAAAAATTTGAAACCAAGATAAAACAATGAATTGGGATATTAAATGGGTATAAGCGCCTAAATTTCAGCATAATGAAATAAAATATTGAACGCAAATAAAAGATGAAATTTGAATTATATAGCTGATTGGAACATTTGTTGTAATTAATGAATTTTTAAAGGTAATTAAGAGTTAAGGGTAACAATGGTTATAAGTTACATATTTATTTAGTTCGTAAAAGTTAGTTTGAAATCAATTACAGTTAAATCACTTAATTAGTGCAATTTGATGTAGATTAATTTGGTAATCGGAGAATGTTAATTCAATAGGATGTAACTAATGAAATTTTAATCTAATACTACGTTAAGGTTAACTAAGGTAAGTATTAATAAAGCGAATGAAATGCAATACCAATTGAGGGAAACCAATTCGTAAGGGTATAATTGAATGAAATCGGTAAATTGGGAAATAAATTCAAAATTGATATTAATTGATGAAATAATGCATAATAAATTGTTGGTTGATAATTAAAGTATAAAGGTGTGTAAATAGGCATATATTAATTGCAATGAAATAAATAAGCGTTGAATATGGAATTATAAATCTGGTTTGATGAGTAACGAACTTAAATGCAAGTAATATAGGTGGCTTATTATATAAGGTGTTAAATAAACTATGTAAATAATTAGTAACTATATCTAAATTTAATGTTTTATTAATGTAATTTAAAGTAACGATTAATGTAATAAAGGATAGCACCAAGGTAAATTAGTTAGTTGGTTTTAAAATCCAAATTTATGAGTGAAATTGACAAATTTCAATATAGTAGTTATTACACAATAAGTGGAATTAAAATAGTTAATACGAATAAAGGTGAAATTGGAAGTATCAATGTAATGTAACGTAAACAAATGTCCAATATGTTTAGAGGATAATGTTGTTTGAATAATAAGAATGAGAATCAACATTTTTTCCATTTATTTGAATTTAAATTACGATAATATGATTTATTGCAATTAAATGGAAACTTAATATTTGAAATATTGCATAAATGGAAATGTAGATGAAACCTAAGAAAATAAATGTAAACAATCGTGAACCAATGTAAACTGCATCCTTTTGATAACGACGAATTTAATAATAGAATTAATAGTGAATTTAATAGAATTGTTGGAAATTTTATTTATAATTTTGAAATTAATGGAATTGAAGGTTTATATTGAAATTTATAAATTAATCTTCTCTAAATAGACATTAAATTTGTTTAATCATAAAAAATGTTTGAGAAATATAAGGTGATAAAATTGTCAATTTTAGAATTGAAATTTAAAAATTTGATTTGATCAATTAATTATACATTTATTTAATTAATATAAAAATAGCCATTTTGGCCACTGACTCGGATTTCGACGAAACTAGTTTCATCGGATGCATAACGGTGAATTATAATAGTGTTTCAAGTTTCGTAGCGATCGGACTTGTCGTTTGATCGTACAGACTCGAAACGCCTTGAAATTTATGCAATTGAAATCAATTGAAATCAATTTGAAAATATTGATTTCAGCATAACTTCTTCATACGATGGAATTTGGACGTGAAACTTTTTCCATCGCGCTTAAAATATTTTAAAACACCTATTTTGAGATATGGGTTTACCCAATTTCGTTCCGGGATCAGAACGGGCTTTTTGGGCCACGTTAGCATTAGCGCGTATATCTGTCAACCCGATTCATATATTTTATTTCAATTTGCCTATAAATACCATGCTAAACCCTAGCCTCCGTCTATTCTCATTTATCTACGCGTAAAATTTCATCAGCTCCTCTTCTTCTTCAATGGATGCAAACCCTAGATCCAATTAAAATCCAAAATCAAAGTCAAAAATTCAAGGTCGTTAGAAAAATTTGAAAAAAAATATATGATGAAGCTCTCGTCTAGAGTAATTCACTGGTGGTGTTTGTTTTTCGATTCAATTTGTTGTTTAACCGGTAAAAATCGGAGAAGTTTCGGCCGTTCATCATCGTCGGAATCAAAGTCGTCGGATCGGCGAACCCTTTCTGGGTTTTGGAGAGGAAGCCGAGGGGATCTCATCTATATGATTGTTGTGTCGATTTGACGGTTAAATTGAGGTGGATTTTCGATTAGGATTTCGTTTCTTGTAGGCGGCGGCTGAGTGGTTTTGGCAGCGAATTGGGTGATGTTGGACGTGAGGATGATCGGCGAGTGGGGGGCGAGTCGACTGGTGGCGCGTTGGTCGCGGCGACGTGGGCACCACGATCGAGAGCGGCAGCCGGTTACGTTCTTGCCGTGCAAATTTGGGTTTTGATTGTTTTCATTCATTACGTGTTGCCTGTAGCTTGGGGGAAGATTGACGCGTTGACGTGGCAAAGGTTTGAAGGTCAATGTGTTCATTGTTTATTTTTTTATTTGATTTTCAACTCGCAATTTTCGCTATAATTTCTACGTACGAACTCCGTTTTACACGTGATTTTTTTTGTTAGGATCGTATTGAAATTACGGACTCAATGACACTAGTTTGGATGAATTTTGAGATGTCAAATTTTTGGGTTTAAATTGAATTTAAATTCAGTTTAAATTCAAAAGGTGAGTGTTTTAACCCACTCACAACTTCTAAAATTTCTTATGTTTGTTAAATTGATTTATGACGTGTTTAAAATTTTATTTATAGCTGTTTGGCATATATTTCATCATTTTCTCAGTTAAATTGCATTCATTTAATTTACGTGTTATTTAATTCATTATTGCATTTAAAACTGCCAGTTAATTGTTAATTAATGTATTCATTGCATTTAAAACTGCCAGTTAATTGTTAATTAATGCATTCATTGCATTTAAAACTGCCAGTTAAAATTTTAGTTAAATTTTATTATTGCATATAAACTACAGTTAAATAGTTATTTAATTCATTATTGAAAAATTAACTATCAGTAATTAATTATTATTTATTGATGTGATTGTTTGAATTGGATGATAAATTAATGAATGTTTGATGATTGATATGATGGATGAATGGATGCTGTAGTTATATTGTATAAACTGCAAGTTATTATGCATTTTATTGCATTCGGAATTGCGGTTTGAAATGATATCAACCGCATTTTTATTGTTAAATTGTGGATTGAAATGATAAATATCCGTATCACTTGACCATAGGATAGAAAATTATATACAGGCACCGCGGTATATATATAAAATATTTTTGAAATGATTTTCTATGGTTTTGGAAAGAATACGGTTTAATAAATAGTAAATTTTGATATATATATATATATATAGTAAAAATTCTTGAATTTAGCTATGTATACATATGTTTTGGATTTTAAAATAAGCTAAATAATGAAATTGATTTCGTTTATATAACATAGTTAAGAATATATTTGAAATTCTATTGTATATAGAGTTTATAATAACTCAAATAAAAGTAAAGTTGAAGATAAATGTGAATACGATTGAATTAAAGTATTTAAGAATTTTCCTCGAAAAATTTGTTTTGAAATGTAAATAAATTAAGATTCAGAGGGTATGATCTTATAACTTGATTTTGATTAGTCGATTTAAACGAATATCAAATTTATTTAAAGAATATTATCAAGTTAATTTAATTAAAAGAATATCATGTTATTGAAGTTTAAGGGTTTTACTTGAACAATATTGTTTAGTAAGTAAATATTTCAAATTTAAATAATAGGAAATTGATTTGATATATATTAAATTATCAATGAATCCATTTTTGAAATAGTGGAATATTTAAAGATTGAAATATATGAACTAGAAAGTTTTGAAATATAGAATATTTAAGCTTTGAAATGTATGGGAATTAAAATGGTTTATTTGGAGGTTCAAATTGATATTGGGAATTTATTGTGAAATTTAAAGAAGCTGTTTATTTTATAAAGTAATATAGTATTTGAACCATTAAGTATTAAAAATTATGTTTCAAAGCTATGGTTTCAAGGTATATATATTTGAAAATATTATGATTTTGGGAAAGGGATATTTATAAAATAAAAATGATATCATATTGATTTGGGTTTAAAAATATAAATGATATCGTATTTATATGGTTTGAAAGAGGTATTATATTCTAGTTTAAAGTATAAATTATTTTGAAATAACCGCGGTGTTATAATAACGTTTGGTTGTTGAAGAGACCGGGATCGGAAGTTGTCATACTCTCTGCCAACTCCGAAAACCACTTTAATAACCGTGTACGCGGTGGAGATTCCAGAATGAAGTAGGATGGTGGCGGCGCTTTCCTTTGAGGTAAATACGTAGACCCAACTCCTGTGAGTTGACATAAGGTGGCTAAAACATGAGCGATCGACGGGTTAATTGAGGTAGCACCTTTGATCGGACACATCCCTTCGGTATTCTACTCTGACTTGGTTTTATTCGGTGGCCACTTTTGATTTCTTTGATTTAGGGGTGTGGCTCGAGGTGGGCAGTAGCTGCACGCTACGCGTTACCACCGACCCGGAAGCGTAATTGGTATATCTACCCTGGCATTGCCTAGTTGTGCCGTGTCACCTACCCTATCGTGCCTTATACGATTTTGGCTTTGTACCATACCTATGGAGTGCCCTCTGACGATGCCCAGTACGGGGGAGATTACGGTACTATATAGACTATGAGAATATATTTTGTGTTAAGGGCTATATGGGTAACCCTTTAACGCTATTTAAAAGTAAGTTTATTTTACAACTAGACACTATTATAATAGCGAAATATACTACATAATAAATAGTTTAACGGATCCTTAGGAGATGTAAATCCCGAGCATCTCTTGAGTTACTGCACTCATATTTATTCCCGTTGATTTAACTTACATAAGATCTTTTAGTTCTGACTCGTGTGTTTTGTCTTTTCAATTTGCTCGGGTCAGTCCGAGCGTTTCAGGATCGAAGACTTTAGCTCTGAAGGACGAAGACGGAGATTTCTATTGTTATTATTTATTATATTCCACTACACTCATATTGTTCCGCTGCATTGGTATATGGTATGTGTAACTCTGATGTATGTTGTATAAGTATAATCGAATATTTTAAAATAGCTTTATAAACTGTATATTTGATTATTATATTTTATCTTTCCGCTGTGAGATTCTATTTTGTTTTATTTCTTTCTCGTGTTTCTTATTCACCCCATAAAAATCCACCCTTTCGGACGGTTTGAATTGGCACATGTGTCAATTTAAAGTGTGCGAAAAGGAGGAATGTTACAATGTGGTATCAGAGCTTTGGTTTAGCGATAAACCTTAGCTTTGTGGGGTCTAACTCTTTACTAATATGGTAGTAATACCCTATGGGAGTCGCTGAGTGTATATATATGAGAGAGCGTATTTGTTAGTGTTATAAAAGGTATTAATATTGTGTTAATCTGTTCCGTTTTGTATTTATAAATTCTGGCTGGTGCATGGGACGCTGTGACATTGATAGGAATTTCTAAACACTTAATAGGACAGACCCACACAATATTTGTTTTTAATATAGGTGAATGAAATAATTTTTCCTATTGTATTTTCTATATATATAAATAAATTTTTATAAATAAGATATATTTGGTTGCAATATATTGGTTGTTAGGAATAAAATTTATAAATAATAGGTAAAATAAGATGGAAAATAAAATCAATGAAATTTGGAAATTTTAGAACTTAAGTCCGGGATTTTGAAAAATCGCTTTCAATGGATTTTGAGATATAGTAATAGTATATAGAGATATTTTTTGGTATAAATATTTCAATATAATTTGGACGTATGGTTTTAAAGAAATTCTGGAAAGATTAAGTTGTACTCCCCTCTCTTTCGCTGGAAAATAATTTCGGTGATGAGTGCACGCATCATCGACTTTCATTTTCGAGTTTCGAAGTGGGAAGGCCACGGTAGTAGCTTTACTACAGATTTATTTTTGATAAACAGAAGTAAAATTTTAAATTTGTTTTAAATACACTTGGATATAGATAAGTTATAAGTATATTTATCTATTATTTTAAAATAATTTGAAACTAAACCCGGTATTTAATTCTTGAATTTCCGATAATTAATAGTTTTAATTAGGATAGTGAAATGGTAGTTAAGTAAAAATTTGGAATCTTTAAATAAATAAGAGATTAAATGCCTGGTTATAAATGAAATTAAAGGAAATTTGAAATTTGTAACATATAAAATAAAGGATTATTATTGAACAATAAATTAATTTAAAGAAATAGAATAAATTTGTATAACTTTCAAATTACATCCTTAAAAACATATATATAACTTACCAAATATTTAAAGTTGAGACGTTTAATAAGAAAATGTAATTGAAATTGTACAAATAGGAGTATGTAATGAAGTGTTCAATAAATTGCTGTTATCAATAAGAATCTAATGTTATAATTGTTATAAATCTAAGTTATGACTGAAAGGCCACTAATTAAATATAATAGAACAGTTATAAAGAAATGAAAATAAGTTTAAGAAGGATTGAAGTTATTTATAATAAAATAAATGGAAATATGTACACTGTAAATAATGAATTTAAGCAGTAAATAAATGAATGTAATATTATAAAAGGAAAATTTACATGGTATGAATAAATGAGAATAAATAATATTAACTGATCTATTGTTGGATTTGTTATTTGTTTTGGTTTACGGTTGTTTGGGTAGGGATACTTCAAAATTGGTTGGATGAATGAATAATCTATTTAGCTTCATCAAAGACTGTTGAGTAAATGGTGCGCTTAATAGTTTATTTTCATCCTGTACAATTTGAAGCTTTGAACCCGAACAACTATTTGTTTTGTTTAATATGAATGAATGGTTGATTATATTGATTCTATGTGATGGTTGTTTGCTGTGGTTGCAATTGGTTGTTGTTGTATTAGTTTGGTTGGTTGTAATTAAAACAACTTGAATATTTCATTTTATAAAATTATTAACTCTTTTGGATTTTATAAGTGAAATACAGGTTATGGAAGCAATTGTTATGGTAGTTGGTTCCGTAATATATGCATAAATTGCCCGACAAATAGGTACGTTTTCGTCTTACGATTTTATAGCGCTATTTTATATATTTTCCCGTGTTGGGACATAATATTTTGGATATTTTGTGTGATATTTTGTTATATTTGATATTTTATTTTCTCTCGAGCCTCTCCGTACAAAGGAGACTCTGCCAAAATTTTCTGTAAATTTTGGACTTAGAAAATATTTTGAAAATGATTTCGAAACCTTATTTATTTAAGTATAAAAAGGTTTAATGGTTATAAAATGGATATATTTTATTTAAAGTAATAGATTTTGTGAATTCATTTGTTTATGAATTTAATATTTTAGTATGGTATATTGATTTCTTAATTCTTTCTTCTTCCTTCTTTTTTCTTTTTCGGGGACGAAAAGTTTTGAGTGGGGGAGAGTGTAACGACCCGTAAAATTTTAATAATTAAATTGGTTATTTTAATTAAAATTGAGTAATTTAATTTTGAAGGAAATAAAATTTGGTAATTTATAATGAAGCAAACATGAAAAAAGGGTAATGCAAATGGTAAATCATGTAAGACTTTGTGATTTAATATTTGGAGAATAAAATTTGGGTAACTTATTTATGAAATAATAAGTGAATTAAAAATGTAACAATGCTAATTAAAATTTATAATTAATGGATCTAATGAAATTTCCAATTTGTTGTAATACGAAAAAAGGAATACTTATTAATAAATTTAATGTAAGAAACGAACTTAAATATTGAATTTATGAATTTATGTATATATATCGAATAGCAACTGAACGTAAATTTAGGTAATAAGGATAGAACAGGTTGATAAATATTAAATGTTTAGAGTAAATCCCAATTGATTTAAACCATTGTGAAATTTTAACTGATCATAATGTTTAATAATTGTTAAAATAATAATGGAAGTGTGAATGGAAGTTTAATAGAAATGTTAATTTTATGCATAGATGGCAGTTTATTTAATTAAAAATTTGAAACCAAGATAAAACAATGAATTGCGATATTAAATGGGTACAAGCGCCTAAATTTCAGCATAATGAAATAAAATATTGAACGCAAATAAAAGATGAAATTTGAATTATATAGCTGATTGGAACATTTGTTGTAATTAATGAACTTTTAAAGGTAATTAAGAGTTAAGGGTAAAAATGGTTGTAAGTTACATATTTATTTTGTTCGTAAAAGTTAGTTTGAAATCAATTATAGTTAATTCACTTAATTAGTGCAATTTGATGTAGATTAATTGGTAACCGGAGAATGTTAATTCAGTAGGATGTAACTAATGAAATTTTAATCAAATACCACGTTAAGGTTAACTAAGGTAAGTATTAATAAAGCGAATGAAATGCAATACCAATTGAGGGAAACCAATTCGTAAGGTATAATTGAATGAAATCGGTAAATTGGAAAATAAATTCAAAATTGATATTAATTGATGAAATAATGCATAATAAATTGTTGGTTGATAATTAAAGTATGAAGGTGTGTAAATAGACTTATATTAATTGCAATGAAATAAATTAGCGTTGAATATGGAATTATAAATCTGGTTTGATGAGTAACGAACTTAAATGCAAGTAATATAGGTGGCTTGTTATATAAGATGTTAAATAAACTATGTAAATAATTAGTAACTATATCTAAATTTAATGTTTTATTAATGTAATTTAAAGCAACGATTAATGTAATAAAGGATGACACCAAGTTAAATTAGTTAGTTGGTTTTAAAATCCAAATTTATGAGTGAAATTGACAAATTTCAATATAGTAGTTATTACACAATAAGTGGAATTAAAATAGTTAATACGAATAAAGGTGAAATTGGAGGTATCAATGTAATGTAACGTAAACAAATGCCCAATATGTTTAGAGGATAATGTTGTTTGAATAACAAGGATGGGAATCAACATTTTTTCCATTTATTTGAATTTAAATTACGAGAATATGATTTATTGCAATTAAATGGAAACTTAATATTTGAAATATTGCATAAATGGAAATATTGATGAAACCTAAGAAAATAAATGTAAACAATCGTGAACCAATGTAAATTGTATCCTTTTGATAACGTCGAATTTAATAATAGAATGAATAGTGAATTTAATAGAATTGTTGGAAGTTTTATTTATAATTTTGAATTAATGAAATTGAAGGTTTATATTGAAATTTATAAATTAATCTTCTCTAAATAGACATTAAATTTTAAATCATAAAAAAATATTTGAGAAATATTAGGTGATAAAATTGTCAATTTTAGAATTGAAATTTAAAAATTCGATTTAATCAATTAATTATACATTTAATTAATATAAAAATAGCCATTTTGGCCACTGACTCGAATTTCGACGAAACTAGTTTCATCGGATCCGTAACGGTGAATTATAATAGTGTTTCAAGTTTCGTAGCGATCGGACTTGTCGTTTGATCGTACGGACTCAAAACGCCTTGAAATTTATGCAATTGAAATCAATTTGAAAATATTGATTTCAACATAACTTCTGCATACGATGGAATTTGGACGTGAAAACTTTTCCATCACGCTTAAAATATTTTAAAACACCTATTTTGAGATATGGGTTTACCCAATTTCGTTCCGGGATCAGAACGGGCTTTTTGGGCCACGTTAGCATTAGCGCGTATATCTGTCAACCCGATTCATATATTTTATTTCAATTTGCCTATAAATACCATGCTAAACCCTAGCCTCCGTCTATTCTCATTTATCTACGCGTAAAATTTCATCAGCTCCTCTTCTTCTTCAATGGATGCAAACCCTAGATCCAATTAAAATCCAAAATCAAAGTCAAAAATTCAAGGTCGTTAGAAAAATTTGAAAAAAAATATATGATGAAGCTCTCGTCTAGAGTAATTCACTGGTGGTGTTTGTTTTTCGATTCAATTTGTTGTTTCACCGGTAAAAATCGGAGAAGTTTCGGCCGTTCATCATCGTCGGAATCAAAGTCGTCGGATCGGCGAACCCTTTCTGGGTTTTGGAGAGGAAGCCGAGGGGATCTCATCTATATGATTGTTGTGTCGATTTACGGTTAGATTGTGGTGAATTTTTGATTAGGGTTTCATTTCTTGTAGGCGGCGGCTGAGTGGTTTCGGCAGCGAATTGGGTGATGTTGGACGTGAGGATGATCAGCGAGTGGGGGGCGAGTCGACCGGTGGCGCGTTGGTCGCGGCGACGTGGGCACCACGATCGAGAGCGGCGGCCGGTTACGTTCGTGCTGTGCAAATTTGGGTTTTGATTGTTTTCATTCATTACGTGTTGCCTGTAGCTTGGGGGAAGATTGACGCGTTGACGTGGCAAAGGTTTGAAGGTGAATGTGTTCATTGTTTATTTTTTTATTTGATTTTCAACTCGCAATTTTCGCTATAATTTCTACGTACGAACTCCGTTTTACATGCGAATTTTTTGTTAGGATCGTATTGAAATTACGGACTCAATGACACTAGTTTGGATGAATTTTGAGATGTCAAATTTTTGTGCTTAAATGGAATTTAAATTCAATTTAAATTCAAAAGGTGAGTGTTTTAACCCACTCACAACTTCTAAAATTTCTTATGTTTGTTAAATTGATTTATGAGGTGTTTAAAATTTTATTTATAGCTGTTTGGAATATATTTCATCATTTTCTCAGTTAAATTGCATTAATTTAATTTATGCGTTATTTAATTCATTACTGCATTTAAAACTGCCAGTTAATTGTTAATTAATGTATTCATTGCATTTAAAACTGCCAGTTAATTGTTAATTAATGCATTCATTGCATTTAAAACTGCCAGTTAAAATTTTAGTTAAATTTTATTATTGCATATAAACTACAGTTAAATAGTTATTTAATTCATTATTGAAAAATTAACTATCAGTAATTAATTATTATTTATTGATGTGATTGTTTGAATTGGATGATAAATTAATGAATGTTTGATGATTGATATGATGGATGAATGGATGCTGTAGTTATATTGTATAAACTGCAAGTTATTATGCATTTTATTGCATTCGGAATTGCGGTTTGAAATGATATCAACCGCATTTTTATTGTTAAATTGTGGATTGAAATGATAAATATCCGTATCACTTGACCATAGGATAGAATATTATATACAGGCACCGCGGTATATATATAAAATATTTTTGAAATGATTTTCTATGGTTTTGGAAAGAACACGGTTTAATAAATAGTAAATTTTGATATATATATATATATATATATAGTAAAAATTCTTGAATTTAGCTATGTATACATATGTTTCGAATTTTAAAATAAGCTAAATAATGAAATTGATTTCGTTTATATAACACGGTTAAGAATATATTTGAAATTCTATTGTATATAGAGTTTATAATAACTCAAATAAAAGTAAAGTTGAAGATAAATGTGAATACGATTGAATTAAAGTATTTAGGAATTTTCCTCGAATTTTTTTTGAAACGTAAATAAATGAAGATTCAAAGGGTATGATCTTATAACTTGATTTTGATTAGAGGATTTAAACGAATATCAAATTTATTTAAAGAATATTATCGAGTTAATTTAATTAAAAGAGTATCCTGTTATTGAAGTTTAAGGGTTTTACCTGAATAATATTGTTTAGTAAGTAAATATTTCAAATTTATATAATAGGAAATTGATTTGATATATATTAAATTATCAATGAATCCATTTTTGAAATAGTGGAATATTTAAAGATCAAAATATATGAACTAGAAAGTTTTGAAATATAGAATATTTAAGCTTTGAAATAAATGGGAATTAAAATGGTTTATTTGGAGGTTCAAATTGATATTGGGAATTTATTGTGAAATTTGAAGAAGCTGTTTATTTTATAAAGTAATATAGTATTTGAACCATTAAGTATTAAAAATTATGTTTCAAAGCTATGGTTTCAAGGTATATATATTTGAAAATATTATGATTTGGGGAAAGAGATATTTATAAAATAAAAATGATATCATATTGATTTGGGTTTAAAAATATAAATGATACCGTATTTATATGGTTTGAAAGAGATATTATATTCTAGTTTAAAGTATAAATTATTTTGAAATAACCGCGGTGTTATAATGACGTTTGGTTGTTGAAGAGACCAAGATCGGAAGTTGTCATACTCTCTGCCAACTCCGAAAACCACTTTAACAACCGTGTACGCGGTGGAGATTCCAGAATGAAGTAGGATGGTGGCAGAGCTTTCCTTTGAGGTAAATACGTGGACCCAACTCCCGTGAGTTGGCATAAGGTGGCTAAAGCAGGAGCGATCGACAGGTTAATTGAGGTAGCACCTTTGATCGGACACATCCCTTCGATATTCTACTCTGACTTGGTTTTATTCGGTGGCCACTTTTGATTTCTTTGATTTGTGGGTGTTGCTCGAGGTGGGCGGTAGCTGCGCGCTTCGCGTTACCACCGACCCAAAAGCGTAATTGGTATATCTACCCTGACATTGCCTAGTTGTACCGTGTCACCTACCCTAGCACTCCTTATACGATTTTGGCTTTGTACCATACCTATGGAGTGCCCTTTGACGACGCCCAGTACGGGGGAGATTACGGTACTGTATAGACTATGGGAATATATTTTGTGTTAAGGGCTATATGGGTAACCCCTTAACGCTATTTAAAAGTAAGAATATTTTACAGGTAGACACTATTATAATAGCGAAATATACTACATAGTAAATAGTTTAACGGATCCTTAGAAGATGTAAATCCCGAGCATCTCTTGAGTTACTGCACTCATATTTATTCCCGTTGATTTAACTTACATAAGATCTTTTAGTTCTGACTCGAGTGTTTTGTCTTTTCAATTCGCTCGGGTCAGTTCGAGCGTTTCAGGATCGAAGACTTTAGCTCTGAAGGACGAAGACGGAGATTTCAATTGTTATTATTTATTATATTCCACTACACTCATATTGTTCCGCTGCATTGGTATATGGTATGTGTAACTCTGATGTATGTTGTATAAGTATAATCGAATATTTTAAAACAGTATATTTGATTATTATATTTTATCCTTTCGCTGTGAGATTCTGTTTTGTTTTATTTCTTTCTCGTTTTTCTTATTTACCCCCTAACAATCCGCCCTTTCGAACGGTTTGAATTGGCACGTGTGTCGATTTAAAGCGTGCGAAAAGGCGGGATGTTACAGAAACATAAAGGACTCATAGTTCAAAGCGCATCGCGTTCGGTCACGCGATACACTATGGGGGGCAAGTGTTTCCTGGAGATTTGACCGGGCAACCTAGTACTTGGCCCCCCATCATTCGGCTAAGTTGGTTCGTTCGGCAGCTTATTATGACCGGCATCCAAGAAGCATTCAGCACAAAGGAACGTTGACATCTAAAGAGCGCTCAGCGTTAGACAGCGCTCGGCCAAAGATATCGTTCGGCCAAAGGTATCCTTTGGTCAAGCTATCGTTCGGTCAAAAGACATCGTTCGGCATACCAAGTACGTTCGGCATACTATACCGTTCGGCGTCCACACCTTGTTCGAATATGTCATTCCTTCCGGCATAAATCTTGTTTGGCGATCACCTGCCGATCGTCATTCAAGGTCACTCGGTTCAAATGGATGTTTGGCATTTCGAGTGTCCTGCCTCACCTCGTTCGGCCTAACCATCGCTCGGCTGAGTCACTGATTCAGCTTCTAGTATCGTTCGGCACAAGTGCTCCCTATGGCATTCAATGTGTTCGACCTCATCTCGTTCGGCCAAAGGAGATTGTTCGGCAAAGAGGGGTACGTTTGGCATTGGGACGTTCGGCATTTCGTCGTTCGGCCTCTCTAGTTCGACGCACGGAAACCACTCCATTTGGGCCAGGATATTCAGCTACCAAGCCCACCTTGGAAGTCCAGCCATTTTCAAGACTATAAATAGAGGGGCAGGGGCACAAAAAAAAGGAAGGATTTTTTAGAGAACACTGGGGAGACTCTGCCATTTTCAAGACTCATTCCATGCTTATTTCTTTGTATCTTGCAACTGTATTCAAGTACTTAGAAGCGGATTGTATCTGTAATCGAGCATCAATGAAAAGAACAAAGATAAACTTCGAAGTGGACGTAGGCTAATACGCCGAACCACTATAAATTTGGTGTTCTTACTTTCTGCTCATAAATTTACATTCTGTTTTCTGTTTTAATTTACTTTCTTCATTAATCTCTCTACACAATCTTTCTAAGGGTGTTAGTGATCAATTTTGGTGCTAACAATATGTACATATATATAAACTGTATTTTATTTTAAATAGTTTTATAATATATATATATACACACATGGAATTTTAACATTATGTATACTTCACATACGAGCTGTTTGTATTATTATATACGTTGATATTTTATTTGAGTGCAAAACATGTAAACAGAAAGCAAGGGCATTTTTGGAATTTCAAAAAGACACCAAGTAAAATTAGTTCAACCAATTTTCTTTATTAGTAGTAGAGATAATTATATAAGTATATTTTGAAACATTTATAAATAATATTAAATATAATTATTTATTTGATGCAAAGCCAAAAGCAATACATATAGAATGTTTTTTAAACGTGTCTATATTAAATACATATATACAAATGTATAAATAATAATATAATAAATAAACATATTCATAATTTTAAAATATAAAAAATATGTGTATTAAAAATATACAGATACTTGATAATGCGCACGATGTAGAAATATTTTTTTAATTTAAACATATATTTTAAAATTAATATCCACACGTAAAATTGGTAAAATTATTTAAAAATTATTTTTCGAAACATAATTTTGAAATTTATAATTTTAGCAAAAATGTAAATGGTATTTTATTATTTGAATATTTAATATATAATTTTATAAATAAAAACAATTTAAAATTTAGTTTTAATTTCGGCTGATAAAATATTTATATTATGTATAATTTGTTTTTGATTTTTGCTACCAAAATTGTATTAGATACTAACTTAATTTTATAAAATACGAAACATATTTTACATAATATACTTATCAATGTAATTAATTTACATAATTATTTGGTTTAATAATATCTAAATAATACACACACATATGTATTAAGATTACTTTATTTCTATAGAAAATATTTTAAATACGAAACTATTTGTATAAATTTATAAAACTACATTTTAAAAAAATAGGATATTGTATTTAAATTATAAAGCTTATATATGATTGAATAATGCATGTTAAATTAATTAAAACAATAAGAACCATTTTTTTGCTTTGAGTTGTGCATAGTATAGGTTAAACCCACTGAATATATAATAGTAATTTGAACTAAAAATATTATATGACGTACCCCTTCATGTCCTCATCATAGCTAAATCACATCAGCCCTATATGTGTCTCAAACCTATATAAAGCCCCAATAAACTGTTTTGCATTTAAATCTAATTTAAATGTGTGTCCATATTTTATATCGCTCATTATACTTATAATTGTTATAAATATATTTAATGATATTGTTCAACAAATAAAATATATAACTAATATTTCATAAATATTAATTAATTTATTATTGTTACAAATTAATTAAATCATTTGGTCAGAAAGTATTCATCGCTTCGGTTGTGCGACCCGTTAGGTGTGAATTTGGTCAGTGATTAATTTCAAACTAGAATATTAATTTTCGCACATCGCTTAGCAGGTGGTTTGATATTTTGGTTAAATTTATCGCTTACTTGGTTTTGGTTAAGTCCAATTTTACTTTGTTAAGTGTTACCAGGTCGTGACCATTATTTAACACCAATTCTTTTCGTTAAAACTATGTCATTTTGGACTTACAGAATTTGGTAATTATCAAAATTCCAGTATCGTTTATATACAACTCCATAGTTCAAAAATAAAGTCCTTGGTTCAATAATAATAATTAATATTAACTAAAATACTCTAGGTAGGGATTTTGACTTTGAATTGACCGTGATACTAACCCCATATAACTGAGAAGACGAATCCTCTCTTAAATAATGTTTCACCTCCAATACTTCCACTCGACCTAACTATAGTCACTCAATGGGCATCGCGCCATGATTTGACTACACTCAAAGTGGAGCTCTCATATTGGAGATAAATAGTATTCTCAAGCCAAGAAATATGTAAATTAGTCTCATTAATATTTTTGTTTTGACCTTAGTTATAGTAATCAATAGAAAAATATCTAGTGAGTCGTTCCATAATTATCAGCACGTAATCCCTTGGTGCCCCAATAGTCATGAGTAATACATTGCCAAATATTTGAAGAGCTTTACGTAATCTAGTCTCAATGGATGCATTGAACTAGTCTTAAATGTAACTTGACTAGGATTGTTTAAAATGATGTGTTTATTATATCGTGATACAATAACCATGATAACAACTATTTGTAATTACTATCGCAAAACACACCATTTATGGATTCTCTATTAAATTATTTTAATTAAACATTTAATTTATTTATAACACATTAAAACAATATCTAACAGAAAGAAAAACACCTTTATTACGACTGAGAATTAATTGCGGAGTTAATATTATACAATAAATTACATAATTACCCCCAAGGCATACCTATTAATCTCCCACTTGCACTTTGGACCAATTAGGGTATCTTAACTTCCATCCCTTTATTCAGTCCGACGAGAGCCGTTCTAGCTAGAATCTTAGTTAATGGATCTGCTATATTGTCCTTGGCATCTACCCTTTGTATCACAACCTCTTTGTTCTCAATGAATTTTTTAATGAGGGGGAACTTTCGATGAATGCGACGTGACTTCTTATATGCTTCGGGCTCCTTTGTGATCTGTATTGCTGCATTGTTAACACAGAATAATGCCATTGATTTCTCGGTACCGGGAATCACTCTGAGCTCACTCAAAAACTTGTGCATCCAGACTGCCTCTTTAGCTGCTTCATTGAGGGTAACGTACTCAGCCTCCATCATCGAATCAGCTACTGTCTCTTGTTTGGAACTTTTCCAATAGAGGCTCCACTATTAAGCATAAAAATATAACCAGACATTGACTTACTATCATCCGTATCACTTTAAATGCTAGAATCTGTATACCCCTACGTAAAGAGGTCTTAATTCTTGTATATAAGGAATAGGTCCTAAGTATTTCTTAAATACTTCAGTATACATTTTACAGCCGTCTAATGTTTTTCTTCAGGATTAGATTGGTATAGGCTTCTACATCCTAATGCGTATGCCACATCTGGCCGAATGTATAACGCTGCGTACATTATAGATCCTATGGCTGAAGCATAGTGGATCTTCTTTATATTCTCTTTCTCCTAATCGGTATAACAAGTGTCCTTCTTAGAAAGGATGATTCCAGATTGCATTGGAATGTTTCCATGCTAGGAATTCTCAATATCGAACCTTTTCAATATGGTATCTATGTACAAGTATTGAGACAATCCCAACAGCCTCTTAGATCCATCTTTATAGATCTTTATACCTACTATATAGGCTGCTTCTTCCAAATCCTTTATTGAGAAGTTCTTGGAAAGCCAAAATTTCACTGATTATAATGAAGAAGTGTCATTACCAATCAATAGTATATTGTTAATATACCGTACTAAAATACGATGGCTTTGCCCTGTTCTTTTTTGTATATGCATGCTTCTTCTATGTTCTGGTAAAAACCAAATTGTTTGATTACCTTATAAAACACTTATTCCAACTCCTTGAAGCTTGTTTATGTCCATAAATGGACTTTAACAACTTGCAAGCCTTTCCTCCACTCCTACTGACCACAAAACCCTCGGGGTTGCGACATATAGATGGTCTATTCTAAATCACCATTTAGAAGTTCCATATTCACATCCATTTACCAAATTTCATAGTCATAGAATGCCGCAATAGCCATCATAATCTGATTTGACATAAGCATGGCTACATGTGAAAAAATTTCATCACAATCAACACCTTGAATTTGATGAAACCCTTTCGCAACTAGCCTAGCTTTGTAAGTTTCTACTTCTCTATCCGAATTTAGTTTTTCTCTTAAAAATACATTTGCAGCCAATTTTATCCATTCGGGAATCTACGTTTTGTTTTCATACATGGAATCCATCTTAGATTTCATTGGTCTAAGCCAAAATGCAGAATCTTTACTCTATAGTACTTATTGGAAAGATAGAGGAGTGTCATCATCTAAGACATGGTCCTCCTTCTCGCCATCCATGAGGAAATCATAGTATCTTTCTATTGTGCGAGATTTGCTAATATACCTTCGAATAGGTTATGTGTTATCATATACTGATGAACTCGGTTCTCCTGCTGTTTTAGTTCGAGTGTTAATTTCTTGGATCTCATCCAAATCTACAACTTTGCTGTTAATTTACATTGATAGAAATTCCTTTTCTAAAAAGTCAACGTGTGGAAAACAACCACTTTTTGTCCTCTATGTTTTAGAAGATATATCCCGTAGAATTCTTTAAGATACCTTATAATATTTCCTGTAAACTTACACAAAGTTAATCTCGCCTCAAGCTTATTAGGGCCAATGTTCTTAACATTGGCCAAACAACTCCACACCTTCGAATAATTAAAGTGGGATTTATTCCCATGCCATATCTCACATGGCATCATATGTGCAGATACAATGGGTACCGAGTTTAGCATATGCACCGTAGTTTCTAGTTTATATCCCTAATAGAACAAATATGTTACAAAGTAGAGAGTGGAGTAACCTGAGAGTTAATCTTATCATCTTTTAAGTACCATTGTAGCTCTTCTCCAATGTACTTGCCTCTTTGATCGAATCGTACAATTTTAATCTTTCGGTTCGTCTAATTTTAGACTTCTTTCTTATACTCAAATTTCTCTTAGACATTGGATTTTTTTTTCATAAGATACACATATCCTAGTCTCGAAATATCATCTGTAAAGGTAATAACGTAAGAACTGTTATCTTTGGTTGCTACGGGAATTGGACAACATACATCACTATGTATTAGCCCTAAGAATTCATTAACTCTTTCATTACTCCCTCTGAAGGAGTGCTTAGTCATTTTTCCTTTGAGACATGAATCATATGTGTCAACTGAATCTAAATTAAGTGAAGGTAGAAAACCTTCGATTTAGAAAACCTTCGATTTTTTATGTAATCATTTATCACTAATATGGCCTAGCCTACAATGCCAAAGATAATTTTCTTTTATATTGCAACTAGAATTACTCATAGAACATACATGATTTATATTAATCACATAAATGCCAATTTCTAGTGAATCATCAAAAACTTTATTTCCATTCAAATTAACGGTCATAACATTATTTGCACAATGAAACGTATATCTAATCTTTGACAATATAGAAACAGAAATAATTCCACAATTTTTTTTTACAAAATAACATTTATTTAATATCAAAACAAAACCACTAGGTGAGCCTAAATGAAAATCCCATACTACCTTACATCACAATAGAGCCATCAATAACTTGGAGTCTCATTTCACCCTTGGCCATACAATGCCAATTCCTAATCCTCTATAATGAATTACAAATGTGAGTTATAGATCATGTATCTAAATCCCAAGACATTTTATTGATTACAAAACTATTTGAATCATAAATGTACCCGATGGAGCTATAGAGCTGTTCTGCTTCTTTTCATTCACAATTTTAGGATAGTCGGATCAGCTTCTCTTCCAGTATCCTTTCTTATGTTAATGATGACACTTACCCTTGTCATTACAAGCTTTCTTTCCTTCCTTACTTTTCTTTTTACCATCTCTCTTTCACTTATTTGAATTGTTCGAAGCCGACACACGACCTTTTGTTGCAAGCACCGTCGATTGATCGTTAGATTGTGACTCGGCGACCTCAACATATTAAGGAGCTCCAAAGGATTCACATTCATATTGTTCATATTATAATTCAGTATGAGTAGTTCAAACTGAGGGGTCAATGAACCTAGGAAAAAATTGAACTATAGTTCATTGCTTATAGTCACATCCAATAATGCTAGCTTACCAATATACCCTTCACCGTTAGCACATAATCATCGACCTGCTGTCCCTTTTGCATTTTGGTGTTGAATTTTTTCTTAGTGATCTAATACCTTGCTGAATGAGACTGCTCATAAAAAAGTTCCTTAAGTCTATCAAATTTCTCATAAATAGACATTGATTCGTGTGGCCTTTGTAACCGCTTGTTCAGAGTAGATAACTCGAATATTTGGGTGATTTCGAGGTCAGCAACCCACTTACTATAAGCTATGTAGATCTTCATGATCGTCATTAGCAGGTCTTGTTAGCTGAGCACAAGTTATCAACGACCAAACTCGCTCGTATGTTAGAGCTATCATTATAGCTCATAGCCAGCCAACATAAATGGTAGGTCCGGTTAGTTCGATCACTTTCATTAAAGAGTCTTGGATTCGACTTTATCTGATAGTTTTAATAGATAGATTATTAGGACATTAACATAGTAGATATTCTTATAGTACTAGTAAGATTAACCTTTACATTTCATTTTACTAAGAAGCTCCCACTAGTGTTTAATGTTCCCCTAAAATCTAAGTCAAAACATAGAAGTCTTTTCACTTCACTAGTAAGTGTTAGAACTCATATGTCTTGAGGTTCTGACCCTAAGAAAAGCTCAACAAATCATACTCCCATATACAATATATAACTCCTCATCGATTATGTCATGTACAATTCCTAATCCGTGGTACTTTGTCATAATCCCACCTTTACTTTGAGGAAAGCTCAACAAATAAAGTAGGATTCACTTAGTCCTACCATTTTACGACAGCCTAAGTATAATACACATTCCTTGAGGAAAGCTTAACAAATATGTGCAGTTATCTTACTCTATTCAACATATTAATAGTACTACACATAACATCCCTAGCTTGAGGAAAGCTCAACAATTAAAGATGCAAATAGTCTATCGATATATAAATAGTAAAGGACAACGTTATATTGAAGATTCATAATCTTTAATATATTATATTGAGTGATATTGACTTATGGAATAATATTTTTTTTATGAAATACCCTTGTGATTCAAGTGGCGGACAAATCGAAAATCATGGTATACATATATTTACGTATATATTTATTCCTTCAGTCTATTTTGTGTGTCTTAATATTTCACCTTTAAATTATACATTCATATTATATAACTTCTATTATCATATAACATTTATATTTCATATTATTTATCCAAAAGTCTTATGTATAATATCATACTAATTAAATCTTATTTAATTAATTTTGATTAATTAATATTTTAATTAATTTTATATTATCTTAATAAAACACTTATATTGAATATTTATTATATACTATAAACTTTATAGTATAACATATATATCATACATATATGTATATTATTTAATTAATTAACATTTTAATTAGTTTATTTAATTAAATAATTTTAATTAAATTATGCTAATTTCAAAATTCATTTCATATTCATACATGCATACTTATGTTATTTTTACATATTAAAAACAACATAACATATATCATAATACATAACACATATACTACTTATCAACTAATAACTTATTTAATTAATATATTTATTTATATTACTAATAAATTTTATAAATTTTGAAACTAATTTACGTTAATTTTCAAACGTCTTAAAATAATTTATTATATTATAACTTTATAATATATGTATATCATATTTTAAATTTGACTTCTGAATTTAAAATCTTATATTTTAATTTTCAATTTTTTTTTGAAAATTAGCCCAAGGCACAATTCAAACCGAGCCTTTTCTATTAGGGGAAACCTTTGGGCTCATGTATCTATTTAGGCCAGGCCGGTAGTATGGTAGGGTAGAGTAATAGATTAGCCAAACCCAGTCCTTCAACACTACCATTCTAGACATCATATTATCCAGGCTATGATCTTAATTAGTTGACTATAACATGATTAATTTAGACTGCATAGGATGTTGGCCTTGATACCATTGTTGGAACTAGGCCAGCCCACAATGGAAGCAACTGGTGGATTTCAATTTTTTTTTCTATTTGGATCTTTATTGGACCTATGAAGTCTAATTTATTTAGAATGTTTTTAATTTTCTTTTGAATAAAGCCATTATTTTATTCAAATTTATAAATTATTTTATTCTATGCGATTAATATTATATTATATGTATACATGTATCATACACACACACACACACACACACACAGATATACGTGTGTGTGCATGCGTAACATAACTCTTTGCAGTTAAAGCGCTCGGCAGATTCGAAGCGGTGGAGGTGCAAAAAGTCATAGCGGGGATACAGCGAGGATATAGCGGAATATAGCAGATGGCTCTAAAATAGCATATAAAACTCATACTTAATGTTTTTACAAATATATAAATGGTAATTAAATGAAAAATTATCATTCAATTGAATTATAATTAATACATAAATAATTTTAAACAAAAAATATGTGCGAATATTCTTTAAATAAACGTAAAACGGTTATATAACATAATTGAATTTAGTAGAATATTAGAGTATTTTCATTTCTGAAAATATATTAAAAATTAAATCAAATAAATTAGTTTCATAATTTTTATAATGTATAAGTGCAATTTTTTAATTCATTTTATTAAAGAAGATATAGCAAAAACTGCAAAATATAGCGGGAATAATGGGATATAGCGGAAATACGGGGATTAAAGCGGAAGGATATATTTTGGGGCTATATGAAAAAATCGTAGCGGTAGAAATCAACTATGAGATATAGGGGGTTGTAGCGGGGTAATAACGGGACATTAACTACACAGAACATAACAATACATGTAAGGTATAATATGCGCTTATATAAATGTTGGGATTCACACCTCAATAAACATGTTAGTTTATCTAGTATACAAATATATTGTCCAACTGTATGTTTATGTACTTTAATTTATATATAAAAATAATACAAATATATGTATATAGGTATATACAAACCATATTTAGTTTTAAATAATTTCATATAATACACACACATACATTGAATTTTAACATTATATATATAAGTATATTTTAAAACATTTATAAATAGTATTAAATTTAATTAATTATTTGCTGCAAAGTTGAAAGCAACATCTATAGAATTTTTTTAAAATGTATATATGTATATATTAAATGTATATATATAAATAATATAATAATAAATATATATTAATACAAACACACATATATATAATATAATAATAAACATTTAACAATACTTTTAAAATATACAAAATATGTATATTAAATACATATATATGCACACATCTGATAATGCATACGATATAGAAATGATTTTTTTTTAAAATTAAAATATATATTTGAAAATTAACAATCATACAAAAAATTATTAAAATTAGTTAAAAATTACTTTGTTGAATATGCGTTTATATGATTTTTGTTTGATGATAATAAACATATATACATTCGTTTAAATGTATTTGTTAATGTACTATTTTACTTTTCATAGGTTAAATAAATATTTGCTGGATAAAATTAAATAACACAAAATTTGAATTCAAACAGAGATTTATTCAAACAAATATTTATTACAATTTTGAATAGTACAAATTCAAGCTCTCACTATTCACTATACAACTTTGATGCATATTCAATTACATCACTATTTTACATTTGTAAATTCCTCACTACATATCACTCACACTCATAGTTCATCTTCAACTTCATTCCAGTTAGAATCCAGCATCTGAGCAATCTGCAAAAAATATTCACTAACGCAGTAAAATTGAAAAAGAAATATTTTTGCAATACAAAATAAAATATGTTTTTGAAAATATTATTTTCCTCAGTTATTTGGGTTGTTCGTCATCATTTATATCTGAATTCATCACATACGAACAATGTGACATGCACAGTGTATCACTGTACATGCCACAAGGCCGTGCACACCGATATACACTTGATAATGCTACAGGGACAGGTGAGCACAAGGTCAAACCCAAATAAAAAAAGTGGTTCAACTCAGCTGCAAATATAAATAAAATCACAACACACGCACAAGGTCAAACCCGAACTATTAGCTGGATTCAACACAGAACAGGTGTACAGACTACAACTTCAAGCATGATACAGGTTCAACCTCTTCATTAAACAACAACCAGACAATAACTCACATGTTTAAAACCATGCAAAGACCAGCTTATAAATATAAGCCAGTCCAAACATGTATCAAATAGCACAAACAAAGACACCGGTAATGTCAGCAAAGCAATCTCACAAGACTCAAACTAGAACAGCATATATAGGACTGCAACAATCAAATGAACAACAACTCAAATGACACAGCATACACCAGTGAAGCAAATGACATCAAGTGTCAACCAGACCACAAGAGAACCAGACCAGGTAGTACAAGTATCAAGACCAGTGTCATGTGGACAGTGAAAACCAAAGCCAACAGCAACTACAAACTACTCACAACAATGCACAAAACTAACAACACTCAGATGAACACATGGCCGAGGTAAATGAAGGGATGACTGAAGTGCAGCCACAAATGTTCACCGACTCGAAGGATGAATCAAAATACACAGCAATGTACAACAGCAAATGCTCACATGATATAAGATGAACACAAGCTCAAGAATCAGAACACATATTCAGATTGAACAACAAATGCACATGTTAGCATCACTGGCAATTATTCATTCGAGTTCAGGCAACAAAACAGAGTTTCAAAACAGGCCAATATCAAAAACACAGTGCAAAGATGCACTCTAATACAATAACATGCAAACTGCTCATGTACCAACAAGTGCTAGCCAGAAGCTCGAGTCGATGCACAGTGCAAACAAATGCACCTAAGTGACATAGTGATACAAGACACAGTGCATATATGAATACACAGATGCAATAATGCTTGAAGACTACAGCAACAACAGAACCAAGCAATCAAGAAATCAAATGGCCGAAGTAAACACTCAGTGTCAAGGCCGAAGTGACAGTGAAATCGCCATGTCAATGTTGAACAAGTCAAAGTAAAAATGCCAGAAAACAAAATACCGTGGTAGCCAAGAAATCAACACGTGAAATATACGAATTTGACAAAGTTAAATAAATCATCAAACGTTCAAGCATCATCAAGTGGCCGAGGTGAATTATTGACAAATTCAAATGATTTTATACGAACGCAAAAATAGGAATTCGAATCCTATATAAACCCTAAGATCATCATCGGCATATCTATCGAGTTCAAGCATTGAATCAGAAAGAAAAAGAGCAATAAATTACTTATCGAAGCAAGATCGAACTCGATCAATTTCAAGAGCCGAGAGCAAAACAGAGAAGCCAAGCAATCGACGAAAGCAACAACTGAAAATCATCTTTTTCGATTGAGCAACCAAAGGTCGGCGCTTCAGAAAACCCTAGTTTGGATCGAAGAGAACGAAGCCCTAAATTTGCAAGAGGAACAGGCCGCCATTATTCACGAAAACGATCGGAGCAGATAAAAGAGACGGGCCAAATTATAAAAGGGGCCAGCATTTTTTTTAATAAGGGCTTTAAATTTTAAATAGGGTTATTTTAATTTTAAAATTGTTTTTAATTTGTATTTTCCTTTTTAAACCGTTTAATTTTCTAGTCGTGTGGCTAGGGGACAAGCTACGTGGCGTAGCTTGAGAATTCGCAACTCAGTGACTGAGTTGCGGTAGGGTTTTGAGCGTAGAGTTAGATTTAGTGGATAGCGGGTGTCGCGAGTTTACGTGTGTAAGCAAGGGACTATCTAATTTCTAGTAGAAACCTTGGGGGCAGCACGTAGGCAGGGTTTTGCCGAAGCTTGGTAAATTCTGTGTCGTTCTATTTCTGCATTTATTATTCTGCTATTATCTGTGCTGTTATTGTTCTGTGATCTGTGTTGAAATTATTTTATAAGCTTCCGCAATTAATTTTATAATTTATACTATCACCCAATTCACCCCCCCTCTAGGGTGAAATCGATCCTATAAGTGGTATCAGGGCTAGGAATAGAAGTCAATTTTTATTTTTAAAAATTCGTGTTTCAAAAATCGATTTTTGTTTTAAAAATTTGAATTTTTAAAATGGCTTCTTTTAATACTGCTTTTGCTGAGGGTCAATCCATAGTTAGACCACCAATGTTCAATGGTGAATATGCTTATTGGAAAAATAGGATGGAAATCTTTCTGAAAACCATTGACGCTTGGAATATTGTTGAGACAGGTTATAGAACACCGACTATAACTATAGTTAACCAGGAAGTAGATATACCAAAGGAACAATGGACAGAACTAGAAAATAAATTACAAAACACTAATGCTAAAGCTATGAATTCTATTATCTGTTCATTGGATCAATTTGAATTTAATCGTGTCTCACATTGTCTAACTGCGCAGGAAATATGGCACACACTAGAAGTGGCTCACGAAGGAACATCTCAAGTCAAAGAATCTCGCCTTGCCATGCTAAGCAGCGAATACGAGAACTTCACAATGGCGAAGGAAGAAAATGTTAAAGAGATGCATGGATGACTTTCCAATATCGTATATAAATCAAAAGCTCTTGGAAAATTATACACAGAGTTGGAGATAGTCCGAAAAATCCTCAGAGTCCTTCCACGAAAATTTCAAGCGAAAGTGACTGCCATTCAAGAATCAAAAGACTTAAAACAAATGAAAGTTGAAGAACTTATCGGAAATCTCACCACTTATGAGCTAGAAATGAAATTCAAGGAAGAGCGTGAAGGAGAAGATACTCGAAAGAAATCAATAGCGCTCAAAGGAACAACCGAAAGTGATGATGATAACGATGATGATGATGGAGCAGCAGAGCTAGCACTACTAATAAAGAAATTCAAAAGGTGGAATCGCAAATACGGAAATCCAGCTCGAAATCAGGAATTGAAAAGAAGAATAAGAAAAGCACTTGGCTACTCAGAAGAACATGAGATCATATGTCATAAGTGCAACCAATCCGGACACATCAAGCCCAATTGTCCTCGAAATCGACGCGACTTTGGAAAGAAATAGAAAAAGAAAAGTTTTGCAGCCACTTGGGATGAAATGGATGAGAATGATAAAAGTACTAGTAGTGAGAGTGAGAAAGCAGATATGTGCCTTCAAGGAAATATAACCGATAGCGACGATGACGAGCCAAGCAAGGTATCAAAACTTACTCACTCTGAATTACTTATTTATTTCCACGAAGTAAATGGCTGTTTTGAACGACTTAGGGAGAAATGTGCTAAACTTGAATCACAAAAAGTTACTTTGATAGAATTAAATGAACAACTCGACCAATTAGTTAAAACCTATCAAAGTAGGATCCCTAAGTGTGATAAGTGTCCAACATTCGAAGAAGAAATTAAAAAATCAGAAATCAATATAAAATCACTTGAAAATGAAATTCTAATTTTAAAAGAGAATGAAAATACTAGGAGAGAGAATTCTATTAAAAAGTGCACACAGTTGTTAAACGAAAATGAATCTCTCAAAACACAAGTCCAACAATTGTCAACGACTTTAGATAAATTTTCAAAAAGTGAAAAATCGTTGAATATGCTATTAGGAAAGCAAACTGTTAATACGATTAGACAAGGACTTGGATATAATAATTCGAAAATTGTTGAAAGCAATATTAATCAAGTTAATTCTATGTGCACAATTTGTAGAAAATATGGACACAATCACAATAATTGTTGGTATAGACCCAAACATGTGAAAACTATACCGATTTGGGTTCCAAACGGCACAAATATAAAATCTCTCAAAATTAAACAAATTTGGGTGCCGAAGGGAACAATTATAAATAGCTTTGGGTCTCCACAAAATTATTTTTCAAAATTTTCTGCCACTAACAACCATGGACCTATAAAAACAAATAGGTGACATAAATCTTTTCTCGTGTAGGTGTGGTGGCAGGCTAAGGAACAACAACAATGTTCTCTGGATTTTTGGCTGTTCCAGAAACACAACGGGCGACAAAGCAAAGTTCCTTAGCCTAGTTTAAAGGTGACAGAATCACAATGGACAACAAATACCGTAAAGGTAAAAACAGGTAAAGGTATATTTATTTGAACGATATATTAAATGTGATAATCTACACCATATTCTGAATTAAAATCAGCCAATATTGAGATGATGAAAAGATGATGATTTTGACTCCGACTTTTTCAAAATTGTTGGCCAATTATATTCTTATGTCAAAAAACACTATAAAATTCTTCAGATTCTTTGAATTACTTCATATATACCAGTTTGGATTAAAAATAGTGCTTTTGTTGGATAATAATACATTCGGTTATAATACGGCTAACTCAATATTCACATTTTCTGATTATTTCCACGGTTTCAATTCAAATTCAAAAGAATGTCATTTAAATTGTTGTAAAAATTGAGTTTGAAATTGTTGGTGCACACTTCATGGTTTGGTCAATCAAATTAATTTAATGATGATTTTGAGTGAAAAAGAAATTCAGATGCAGATTACACCGGTAATCTAGTTGATAGAAAAATTACTAGTTGAACGTGATTTTTGAGACATTTAGTAACTGCATCGTTTTTCAAAAAAAAAAATATCTGCATATTTTTCATTTCAAATAATTTTCAAATAGCAGAAAATTTTCTTATAAAACCCCCTCGAGAAAATCATTTTTGACCATATTTTCAGATTAGTCACTTTGAAAAATTAATTTCATAACTATTTTTGAATTTGATTTTAAATGACTATTTTGACTAATCTAACTCCCTAATGATTATCGAAAAGAAAAATAGTGATTGAAAAAGTGATGAGTGTTAATATTAATCTTATATTATGACTCGAGACGGTATAATTAGTAAATTTCTTTAGAAATTTAAACAAGAGTTATAAACTTTTTGTTGGTAAAAAATTCCATGACCATCTCTATATCTATCATATTTCTAACGACCATCACTCATCAAAATTCTATATAGTTTGTCGATATGTGGTACTTTAAACAGGAATCGTTCGTTTTTCATTTTCACGTTTTAAAAAAAAGGATAATAAATAATAATAATAATAATAAATAAATAAATACCAAAGTATTCACTCTCATTTAAAAGTCCTCACGGTTATGCATGGGTGAATTACTTGGAATTTGTTATGTGCTTCCATGCTCATTTAAAAGTCCTCACGGTTATGCATGTATGGAACGCATATCAAAAGTTGATTTTTAAAATAAGCAAGTTGATTCTAATCCCATTTAAAAGTCCTCACGGTTATGCGTGGTTAGAAGATACTTGAATTCATTTTTTTAAAATAAAATTGGAATACTACTAATCTCATTTAAAAGTCCTAACGGTTATGCATGGTTAGTAGATATTCAAATTCCTAATATAAATATACCACAAATAGACACAACTGTATGATTTTGTATGATGACATCATTCCCATCATTCTAAAAGTGGAATATGCATCTAACAAAATATTTATGATTTTTGTTTGATTTTTTATTGAAATTTAATATTTATATTCAGTTGAATTTTAATGTTGAATTAATATCAATCACTTTATCTCTATTTTCTCTAACACTATTATTCTTTTGCTGATAACAAAAGGGGGAGAGAAAAGTTAATATTTTGTCAAATAAAATCAAGCAAAGGTCAAATAACTTTCCATTTGCATCTAGGCTGATTTGCATATTTTTATTTGTATGCATATATGTAGGGGGATCTTTGTGTAGAGAGGAAACATTTAAATAGGGGGAGCAATTAGAGCATATGAATGATCAAATACATTTAACATATTCAAATCTTAAATATATGTTTGTTATCATCAAAAGAGGGAGATTGTTGAATATGCGTTTATATGATTTTTGTTTGATGATAATAAACATATATACATTCGTTTAAATGTATTTGTTAATGTACTATTTTACTTTTCATAGGTTAAATAAATATTTGCTGGATAAAATTAAATAACACAGAATTTGAATTCAAACAGAAATTTTATTCAAACAAATATTTATTACAATTTTGAATAGTACAAATTCATGCTCTCACTATTCACTATACAACTTTGATGCATATTCAATTACATCACTATTTTACATTTATAAATTCCTCACTACATATCACTCACACTCGTAGTTCATCTTCAACTTCATTCCAGTTAGAATCCAGCATCTGAGCAATCTGCAAAAATATTCACTAACGCAGTAAAATTGAAAAAGAAATATTTTTGCAATACAAAATAAAATATGTTTTTGAAAATATTATTTGCCTCAGTTATTTGGGTTGTTCGTCATCATTTATATTTGAATTCATCACACACCAACAATGTGACATGCACAGTGTATCACTATACATGCCACAAGGCCGTGCACACCTATATACACTTGATAATGCTACAGGGATAGGTGAGCACAAGGTCAAACCCAAATAAAAAGATGGGTTCAACTCAGGTGCAAATATAAATAAAATCACAACACACGCACAAGGTCAAACCCGAACTATTAGCTGGATTCAACACAGGGCAGGCGTACATACTACGACTTCAAGCATGATACATGTTCAACCTCTTCATCAAACAACAACCAGACAACAACTCACATGTTTGAAACCATGCAAAGACCAGCTTATAAATACAAGCCAGTCCAAACATGTATCAAATAGCACAAACAAAGACACCGGTAATGTCAGCAAAGCAATCTCACAAGACTCAAACTAGAACAACATATATAGGACTGCAACAATCAAATGAACAACAACTCAAATGACACAGTATACACGAGTGAAGCAAATGACATCAAGTGTCAACCAGACCACAAGAGAACCAGACCAGGTAGTACAAGTATCAAGACCAGTGTCATGTGGACAGTGAAAACCAAAGCCAACAGCAACTACAAACTACTCACAACAATGCACAAAGCTAACAACACTCAGATGAACACATGGCCGAGGTAAATGAAGGGATGACTGAAGTGCAGCCACAAATGTTCACTGACTCGAAGGATGAATCAAAATACACAGCAATGTACAACATCAAATGCTCACATGATATAAGATGAACACAAGCTCAAGAATCAGAACACATATTCAGATTGAACAACAAATGCACATGTTAACATCAATGGCAATTATTCATTCAGTTCAAAGATGCACTCAAATACAATAACATGTAAACTGCTCATGTACTAACAAGTGCTAGCCAAAAGCTCGAGTCGATGCACAGTGCAAACAAATGCACCTAAGTGACATAGTGATACAAGACACAGTGCATATATGAATACACAAATGCAACAATGCTTGAAGACTACAGCAACAACAGAACCAAGCAATCAAGAAATCAAATGGCCGAAGTAAACACTTAGTGTCAAGGCCGAAGTGACAGTGAAATTGCCATGTCAATGTTGAACAAGTCAAAGTAAAAATGCCAGAAAACAAAATACCGTGGTAGACAAGAAATCAACACGTGAAATATACGAATTTGACAAAGTCAGATAAATCATCAAACGTTCAAGCATCATCAAGTGGCCGAGGTGAATTATTGACAAATTCAAATGATTTTATATGAACGCAAAAATAGGAATTCGAATCCTATATAAACCCTAAGATCATCATCGGCATATCTATCGAGTTCAAGCATTGAATCAGAAAGAAAAAGAGCATTAAATTACTTACCGAAGCAAGATCGAACTCGATCAATTTCAAGAGCCGAGAGAAAAACAGAGAAGCCAAGCAATCGACGAAAGCAACAACTGAAAATCTCGATTGAGCAACCAAAGGTCGGCGCTTCAGAAAACCCTAGTTTGGATCGAAGAGAACGAAGCCCTAAATTTGCAAGAGGAACAGACCGCCATTATTCACGAAAACGAACAGAGCAAATAAAAGAGACGGGCCAAATTATAAAAGGGGCCGACATTTTTTAATAAGGGCTTTAAATTTTAAATAGGGTTATTTTAATTTTAAAATTGTTTTTAATTTGTATTTTCCTTTTTAAACCGTTTAATTTTCTAGTCGTGTGACTAGGGGACATGCTACGTGGCGTAGCTTGAGAATTGCAACTCAGTGGCTGAGTTGTGGCAGGGTTTTGAACGTAGAGTAAGATTTGGTCGATAGCAGGTGTCGCGAGTTTACGTGTGTAAGCAAGGGACTATCTAATTTCTAGTAGAAACCTTGGGGGCAACACGTAGGCAGAGTTTTGCCGAAGCTGGGTAAATTCTGTATCGTTCTATTTCTGCATTTATTATTCTGCTATTATCTGTGCTGCTATTTTTCTGTGATCTGTGTTGAAACTATTTTATAAGCTTCCACAATTAATTTTATAATTTATACTATCACCCAATTCACCCCCCTCTAGGGTGAAATCGATCCTACATACTTTTTAAAACATGATTTTGAAATTTAAAATTTCAGTAAAAATCTAAGTGATATTTTATTATTTGAATATTTAATATATGAATTTATAATTTAAAAAGAATTTAAATTCTATTTTTAATTTCGATTGATATTTGAATTATATTTAAAAAGTAATTTTTTATTTTACCTGCCAAAAATGTATTAGATACTAACTCAATTTTATAAAATAAAAAACATATTTGACATTATATATACACACACACGTTAATATAATTATAGGATCGATTTCACCCTAAAGGGCGGGTGAATAGGGTGATAGTAATAATTATAAAAATTTAAAGCGGAAGTATATAAAATAATTTCAATACAGATATAGTAGAATAATAGCAGCATAGACAATAGCAGAATAAAAAGCAGAAAATAGAACACACAAATTTACCTAGGTTCGGCAAACCCCTACCTATGTGCTTCCCCAAGGTTTCTACTAGAAATTAAGTAGTCAGAAGCTTACACACGTAAACTCGCGATATCCGCTATTGACTAACCTAACTCTACGCTCAAAACCTTGCCACAACTCAGCAATTGAGTTGCGAATTCTCTAACTACACCACTGTAGTTATCCCCTAGTAACACGACATGACAATTAAAAAAGTTTAAAAGAAAAATACAAAATAAAACGATTAAACAATAATAAAAACCCTATTTTGTATTTAAAAGCCCAAATTGATATAATATAAGAAGTCGGCCCAAATAAAATAAAGTGATAAATGATTGTCCCCCTTTTTCTTTTATCTCTAATTGGCCAGACGTCTTGCTTCCTTTAGCTTGTTCGTTCCTCTATGAAAAATTAGGGTTTTCGTGAAATTGAGGCGCCAACTTCAAATTGATCGTTCGAATAACATTTTGTTTCTTGCTTTGTCGAATGATCGTCTCTTCAATTAAACACACGACTGCTTCAATTAAGTCAAATTCATATATTAAATTGGTATGCGGTTTTTCCCATTTTCATTATTTGATAATACTCGACTTTGATTCGAGTTTAATGATTTGTTGGTCTCTGTTTTTCTTGAACTCGAATACTGTTGAGGCCAATGATGTTTATGGTTTATATATTTTAATTCCTATAATTTCATTCGTATTTTATCGTTATGATGATTTTTCTTGGCTACTTGAATGCTTGAGATGATTACTGACTTGTTCAAATTCGTATATTTTGTTTACTTGATTGACACGATTTTGATTTGCTTCGTTCGACTCCTTGGCCACCACGTCTCTGACTTTTATTTGAAACTGTTACAATTGACTTTGTAAAAACCTGCTATGTGAATTTCTTTTATTCAAACTCTACTTTGATGACCCACGACTTTGACTTTGTTATTTGGTATTGTTATATAGAAGTTTGATTCTTTTCTGGTTCTACTTGAGTTTGGTCAACTGCTCACGGCTTCATATGAATTTTATTGTTGGTCTGTTTCATTTGATCTGAGCATTTCAACTTGTATTCAGTTGCATGCTATTTCGAACTGCTGTACTATTATGTCCACTGCCGTGTTAATGTTACACTTGTTTTTTTGGTTTATAGCTAAAACTCTGAACTCTTACACATATATGCACTTGACCATTTCAACAATTTGAGTTTCTGAATTGCATTCACTATAAACTATATTGTGCTAGCATTCTAACTGTTTGGTGCACCACTTCTTATGTGCATGTTGCATATTCACTTGGTTGAACATGTGCACTTACTTGGTCCATTGAGCTAGCTCAAGTTGCTTTGAATCTGGTACTTTTTGAAGCTTGATACACAGTATATTAATTCTTATGCAGTCTGCATTTTCTTGATACTTCATTTGATCCTCTGGCTATTGAGTTGTATGCATGTCTGAAGTCTTGTATCAATTTATGGTGCACTTTGTTGTTTGAATCTGGGCATTGGTTCATGTTGTAGCTTGAATTGATCACTTGTTTCTCTGACTAGTCTGGGTTTAAGTGTTCATTTGAATTTTTGGTCGAGGCTGTGTTGTATGTATCTTGACCCATAGTTTTGTATTGCAGCTGAGTTGAATCGAGCTTAAAGCTCGGGTTTGACCTTATGCTCAATATCATGGCTTAATATTTACTTCACTTGAGTTGGACCCATCTTTTAATTTGGATTTGACCTTGTGGTCACCTGTCCCTGCATTTTTATCAAGTGTATATCGGTGTGCCTAGCCTTATGACATGTACAGTGATCGACTGTGCATGTCACACCTGTTCGTTTATGAAGAATTCAAAATAAATATGACGACGAACAATCAAAATAACCGAGGCAAATAATTTTTTCAAAATACATTTTATTTTACACTGCAAAAAATATTTTCTTTTTTAATTTTACTGCGTTAGCGTGTATTATACAGATAACTCAGATGCTGAATTCACTCTGGAATAGAGTTGAAGATAAATATGAGTGTTTGGGTGAAATGTAGTGAGGTGCAAATGTATGTATAGTGAAAAATGTGATGTGATTGAAATTGTATTGTAATTGAAATTTTTACATATATAGCGAGAGCTCAAATTTGCACTATTCAAAATTGTAATAAATATTTGTTCGAATAAAATATCCGTTTGAATTTAAATTCTGTGTTATTTATTTTATTCAGCAAATATTTATTTAATTATGCGAAAAATAAAATTGTACATTAACAAATACATTCAAATGAATATATATATATATATATATATATATATATATGTTTATTATCATCAAACAAAAATCGTATACTTGCATATTCAACAATCTCCCCCTTTTGATGATAACAAACATATATTTAAGATTTTGAGTTTGTTAAATGTATTTGATCATTCTATTTGCTCCCCTTATTTGAATGCTCTCTCTCTACACAAAGATCCCCCTTTATATATACATGTAAATAAATAAAAATGAATAAATGAAACTAGATGCATATAGAAAATATGAAATAAAATATTTGACCTTTATTTGCCAAAATTTTAACCTTTCTCTCCCCCTTTTGTGATCAGCAAAAGAGTAATAGTGATAGAAAAATAAGAGGTAAAGTGATAGACATTAATATAATATTAATACTCAATTGAGTATAAATATTAAATTTCATTAAAAAATCAAACAAAAATCATAAATATTCTGTTAGGCGCATATTCCACTTTTAGAATGGTTGGAATGATGTCATCATATAAAACCATATAGTTGTGTCTATTTGTGGTATATTTATATCATGAATTTTAATATCTACTAACCATGAATAAATGTTTGGGCTTTTAAATGAGATTAGTAGTATTCCAAATTTTTGTAAAAAATAAATGAATTCAAGTATCTTCTAACCACACATAACCATGAGGACTTTTAAATGGGATTAGAATCAACTTGTCTATTTAATTAATCAATTTTTATATGCTTTCCATAGTTCATAACCGTAAGGACTTTTAAATGAGCATGGAAGCACATAATAAAAAATTCCAACAAATTCACCCATGCATAACCATGAGGACTTTTAAATGAGAGTGAATACTTTGGATGTTTTAATTTGTTAAAAACATAATGAAATGAAAAATGAATAATTTCCCATTTAAAATACCACATATTGACATACTATATTGGATTTTGATGAGTGATGGTTGATAGAAATATGATAGAATTTGACATGGTCATGGAATTTTTACCAACAAAAAGTTTTTATAACTCTTGTTTAATTTTCTAAAGAAATTTACTAATTATACCTTCCCATGTTATAATATATGATTAACATCAACACTCATCACTTTTTCAATCACTATTTATCTTTTCAATAATCATTAGGGAGTCAGATTAGTTAATGTAGTCATTTAAAATCAAATCCAAAAATAATTATACGTCAAAATTTCTAAAATGACTAATCTGAAACAAGGTCAACAAGAGACTTATGCTGTGCGCTGCAGATAACTGCAATTCATTCTTGGCTCCCGCTAGTAGGGCTAAACAACTAGACCATTGAGTAACTGCTAAACGATTTTCTGGAAGGGGTTTTAGAAAAATGTCTTCTATTTGAAAATTATTTCAAGTGAAAAATATGCAGATATTTTCTTTGAAAATTATGCTATCTCAACATAAATCAAGTTCCACTAGTAATTTTTCTATCAACTTGATTACCAGTGTAATCGGAATCTGAATTTCCCTTTGACACAAAATTATCATTAGATGAAAGTCATAGACTAGACCGTGAAGTTGCAAAAATTTCTTGAAATCCTTTTTAAAACTTTTAAATGAAATTCTTTTGGATTTTAATTGTAGCCGTGCCAAGAAATAAAAACCGTGAATATAGTGTCACCCGTAAAATAGCCAAATGTATTATCATCAACCAATAAAACATCATCATTAATCCAAACCAATCTATATGAAGTAGCTCAAAGACTCTAGAGATTTTTAAAGTGTTCTAAGCATAAGAATATAATTGGCCAACTATTTTGAATAAGTCAGAATCAAAATCATCATTTATTTCTTTATCATTAACCGCCTGAATTAAATTAAATTATGGTGCAGATTATCACATTTCAAGATAAATATACCATTACTAATTTTTCATTGTTGCCCATTGTGATTCTGCCACCTTTATACTAGGCTAAGAAACTTTGATTTGTCGCCCATTGTGTACCTAGGACAACCAGAATCCAGGTAATACTGTTGTTGTTCCTTAGCCTGCAACCACACCTACACGAGAAAAGATTTTTGTGACCTATTTGTTTTTATAGGTCTATGGTTGTTAGTGGAAAAATATTTTGAAAACTGAGTTTGTGGAGTCCCAAAACTATTTATATATGTTCCTTTCGGCACTTATATTTGTTTAGCTTTGAGGGATTTTATATTCATGCCTTTCGAAACCCAAATTGGAATAGTTTTCACGCGTTTGGGTCTATACCAACCATTTTTTTGATTATGTCCAAATTTTCTACAAATTGTGCACCTGGAATCTACTTGTTTAGTTACATTTCTAGCACGTTCAAATTGATTATACCCAAGTCCTTGTCTAACAGTATTAACAATTTGTTTCCAAATAACATATTCAACGATTTTTCACTTTTGAAAAATTTTCCTAAAGTTGTAGACAATTATTGGACTTATGATTGAGGGATTCATTTTGGTTCAATAATTGAGTGCACTTTTTAATAGAATTTTCTCTTCTAGTGTTTTCACTCTCTTTCATAACCAGAATTTCATTTTCAACCGATTTAATTTTAATTCCTGAATTTTTAACCTCTTCTTCAAGTGGACACTTATCACACTTAGGGATCTTGCTTTGATAGTTTTTAACCAATTGATCAAGCTATTTATTTAAGCCTAACAAAGTATCGCTTTGTGATTCAATTTTAGCATATTTCTTCCTAAGTCTTTTAAAACAGCCATTTACTTTGTGAAAATATATAAGCAATTCTGAATGAGTAGGTTTTGGTACCTCGCTTGGCTCATCATCATCACTATCAGTTATATCACCTCGAAGGCATAGATCTGCTTTTTTGCTCTCACTGCCAGTGCTTTTATCATCTTCATCAGTTTCATTCCAAGTGGCTGCAAAACTTCTCCTTTTCTATTTCTTTCCTTGGCTGAATCGATTCTGTGGACAATTGGGCTTGATATGACCGGGTTTGTTGCATTTATGACAAATGATCTCCTGTTCTTCTGAGTTGTCTAGTGCTTTGGCTACTACTTTTCAAATTTTGATTTAAAGCTCGATTTCCATATTTGCGGTTCCACTTTTTGAATCCTTTTATTAGTAGCGCCAGCTCAGCTGCTCTATCATCGTCATCATCACCACCACCACTTTCTGTTATTCCTTTGAGGGCTATCGATTTCTTTCAAGTATCACCTCCTTCGCGTTCTTCCTTAAATTTCATCTCTAGCTCATAAGTAGTGAGATTTCCGATGAGTTCTTCTACTTTAATTTGTTTCATATCCTTTGATTCTTGAATGGCAGTAACTTTCGCTTCAAAATTTCATGGAAGGACTTTGAGGATTTTTCGGACTATTTCCAATTCTGTGTATGATTTTTCAAGAGCTTTTAATTTGTGTACGAGATTGGAAAGTCGTCCATACATCTCTTTAACATTCTCATCCTTGGCCATTGTGAAGTTCTCGTATTCGCTACTAAGCATTGGAAGGAAAGATTCCTTGACTTGAGATGTTCCTTCGTGAGTCACTTCGAGTGCGTGCCAGATATCTTGTGTAGTTAGACAATGCGAGACGCAATTAAATTCAATTTGATCTAATGAACAGATAATTCATAGCTCTAGCATTAGCATTCTATAGTTTATTTTCAAGATTTGTCCATTGATCCATTGGTTTTTCTATTTCCTGACTATCTACAACTATAGTTAGTGCTCTATAACCTGTCTTAACAATATTCCAAGTATCAATGGTTTTTGGAAAAATTTTCATCCTATTTTTCTAGTAAGAAAATTCACCACTGAACATTGGTGGTCTAACTATGGACTGATCCTCGGCAAAAGCATTATTAAAAGAAACCATTTTGAAAATTAAAATTTTTAAAACAAAAATTGGTTTTTGAAAAATCAAAATTTTAAAATAAAAATTGACCTCTGAACCTGGCTTTGATAATACTTGTAGGATCGATTTCACCCTTGGGGGGGGGGTTGAATATGTTGATACTAATAATTATAAAAATTTAATGCAAAGGTATATAAAATAATTTCAACATAGATATAGCAGAATAATAGCAGCACAGATAATAGCAGAATAAAAAGCAGAAAATAGAACATACCAATTTACCCAGCTTCGGAAAAATCCTGCCTACGTGCTGCCCCCAAGATTTCTACTAGAAATTAAGTAGTCCGACGCTTACACACGTAAACTCATGACACCCGTTATCGACTAGCCTAATTCTACGCTCAAAACCCTGCCATAACTCAGCCACTGAGTTGCGAATTCTCGAACTACACTACCGTAGTTCGTCTTCTAGTCACACGACCAGACAATTACTAAAGTTTAAAAGAGAAATATAGAATAAAACAATTAAACAATAATAAAAACCCTAATTTAAATTAAAAATCCCAAATTGATATAATAGAAGAAGTCAGCCCAAATAAAATTAAGTGATAAACGATTGTCCCCCATTTTCTTTTATCTCTAATCGGCCTGACTTCTTACTTCCTTTAGCTCGTTCGTTCCTCTGTGAAAAATTAGGGTTTTCGTGAAATTAAGGCGCCGACTTCGAATTGATTGTTCGAATAATATTGCGTTGCTTGTTTTGTCGAATGATCGTCTCTTCGATTATACACACGGCTGCTTCAATTAAGTCGAGTTCATCTGTTAAATTGGTATGCGGTTTTTCCCTTTTTCGATATTTGATAATACTCGACTTTGATTCAAGTCTAATGATTTATTAGCCTCTATTTTGCTTGAACTCGAATACTCTTGATTGTCGATGATGTTAATGGTTTATATAGGATTTTAATTCCTATAATTTCGTTCGTATTTTATCGTCTAATGATTTTTATCGGCCACTTGATTATACTTGAATGCTTGAGATGATTACTGACTTGTTCAAATTTGTACATTTTGTTTACTTGATTGGCACAGTTTTGATTTGCTTTGTTCGACTCCTTGGCCACCGCGTCTCTGAATTTGGTTTGAAACTGTTACATTTGACTTTGTAAAAACCTGCTATGTGAGTTTCTTTTGTTCAAGCTCTACTTTGATGACCCACGACTTTGACTTTTTTATTTGGTATTGTTAGATAGAAGTTCGATTCTTTTCTGGTTCTACTTGAGTTTGGTCAAAGGCACACGGCTTCATGTGAATTTTACTGTTGTTCTATTGCATTTGATCTGAGCATTCCGACTTGTATTCAGTCGCATGCTGTTTTGAACTACTGTACTATTCTGTCCACTGCCGTGTTGATGTTACATTTGTTTTTCTGGTTTTTAGCTAAAACTCTGAGCTGTTACACATATATGCACTTGACCATTTCAACAATTTGAGTTTGTGAATTACATTCACTATAAACTGTATTGTGCTAGCATTCTAACTGCTTGGTGCACCTCTTCTTATGTGCATGTTGCATATTCACTTGGTTGAACATGTGCACTTATTTGGTTTATTGAGCTAGCTCAAGTTGCGTGAATCTGGTACCTTTTGAAGCTTGATACACAGTATATTAATTCTTATGCAGTCTGCATTTGCTTGTATACTTCACTTGATCCTCTGGCTGTTGAGTTGTATGCATGTCTGAAGTCTTGTATCAATTTATGGTGCACTTTGTTGTTTGAATCTGGCCAACGGTTCATGTTTTAGCTTGACTTGATTACTTGTTTCTCTGACCAGTCTGGGTTTAAGTGTACATTTGAATTTTTCGTCGAGGTTATGTTGTATGTATCTTGACCCTTAGTTTTGTATTGCACCTGAGTTGAATCCAGCTTAAAGCTCGGGTTTGACCTTGTTCTCAATACCGTGACTTAATATTTATTTCACTTGAATTGAACCCGGCTTTTGATTTAGGTTTGACCTTGTGCTTACCTGTCCCTGCATTTTTATCAAGTGTATATCGGTGTGCATGGCCTTGTGACATGTACAGTGATACATTGTGCATGTCACACGCTATTCTTGTATGATGAATTCAAAATAAATATGATGACGAACAACCCAAATAACTGAGGCAAATAATATTTTCCAAATACATTTTATTTTACACTGCAAAAAATATTTTCTTTTTCAATTTTACTGCGTTAGCATGTATTTTTCAGATAACTCAGATGCTGGCTTCAATCTGAAATAGAGTTGAAGATAAATACGAGTGTATGCGTGAAATGTAGTGGGGTGCAAATGTATGTATCATGAAGAATGTGATGTGACTGAAATTGTAATGTAACTGAAATTTGTATATATATATATATATATATATATATATATATATAGTGAGAGCTCAAATTTGTAACATTCAAAATTGTAATAAATATTTGTTTGAATAGAATATCCTTTTGAATTCAAATTCCGTGTTATTTATTTTATTCAGCAAATATTTATTTAATTATTTGAAAAACAAAATAGTACATTAACAAATACATTTAAATGAATATATATGTTTGTTATCATCAAACAAAAATCATATACTTGCATATTTAATAATAATTAATTTACATAATTAATTGATTTAAATATAATACATATCTACTAAAATTACTTATTTTTGTCGAAAATATTTTAAATATGAACTATTTGCATAAAATTACAAAATCACATTTTGTATAGAACAAGATATAGTATTTAAATTATAAAGATTATATATGATTAAATAATGTATATGTTAACCTAAAAAATGGACCAACATCCTAGATTGAGTATGAAAGCACCAGCCTTGTTTGTCAAGGCAAATAAAGTAAGAAAAAGTAATAGTAAATCGCAGAAAAAGTGAATGAACAAGATATTTTATGGTGGTTCGGCATTTAACATAGCCTACGTCCACTTTATAACTTTATTTATTGAATTGACTGTCAATCACAAGTCCCAATTGATTATAATTCTAACAATTGAATAAAGAGAGATCAATCCACCATTGATGGAGACAAAAGGAAGGATCTCAATTGTCCCAGAGCAGCCATTGTAAAGGAGAAGAAAGTTGAAGAATCTTCGTAATAGAGTTGCTTTAGTGATCAAAACAGCCTGCCCCCTTTCTGTTGAAGGTAGGATGGTATTTATAGAGTTTTTAGGGAATTGGATCGAAAATAGAGCACCAGTGGCTCCTAATCATCACTATGTAGCAACATATGAATTTTGGAAGTAAATCAAGCTAACTATTTGGATCGGAACCGATACAATTGGATCAGATTGGTACTGATCCGAATAGTTGAGTAATTATTGCATAATTTTCATCCCACAAGCTTCCTTATCTACTAACGAGGCTACCATTGCAATTTCATGACTTGTTGACTTGTTTTTACGATGAATCACTAGTAGGTTAGATCGAACCGTAACTTGTATAGGACAAGTTCTAACTTCTTCAACTCGGATGCTCAGAATGTTATCAAGTTTAGTAGATAAGCTTCGAAGTGATGTGAGGACATAATGCAAGTGGTTTGAAGTTACAACGAGTGAATAAATTGGATCGGTACCAATCCAATTGGATTGGATCGCTGCCGATCCAAATAATTGTCTTATTTTCATTCCAAATTCCCAGGGTTCATTTGTTGTGTTCTTTAGGTCTTCCGCCCAAGTTTTGAGTCGTTCTCATTTAATTTGAATGTTCTAACTTCTTTTGAATTCTGCTAGGTTAAAAACCCAGTTAACATTTGCCCTCTAGGAGCATGCTTTCGTTGGAAATAAGGCGTGCTCTGGAATCATTCATCTTTCAGTTTCCACTTCGTGGAGCTTTATTGGTCGTGTCTACTGTCCTCAACTAGTTTCCCATGACATCCTGGCTAACTGTCATGTCTTTAGAGAAAATCCTTTGCAGTCGTAATTACTAGATGATCTTGGCTTGGCGACTCCTAAGATGGATACAAACATTGAGTTGAGCAAACAAGGAAAGTTTAAGGTCATTTAGTGGGAATTAATTGGATCGGCACCGATCCACTTAGATCGGATTAGCATCGATCCAAGTACTTATGAAATTTTTTGGCTCTTTTTATTTATATATATATGGGTCGGATCTCCCATTCCTCATTTCACACTATTTGAGCCAAGCCGATCCAATCCAGGTAAAATCCTAGATGATCCAGATACTATCGCCACTGGAGCATCGCCATCAACGATCTCTTCCTTTAGCATCGCCGACCACCTCCTTCAGAAGCTCTTGCCGCCATACTCCTATCGTGACTTCGCCTGCCCCAAGCCATCTCCGATCCACTTGATGCCGATCCAAAGTATTGTGATTCAAGTTATCTTGGATCAAAGACCTTATCATTACTCTTCTCAGTCTCGAAGGTGAAGGTTAGTTAAGAGAGTTTCTGTGCAATACTATGTTATTTATTGGTTATGTTGTGTTGGCGATGGTCGTAGTGGAAAATCCAGGCTAATTGCAAGTTTGGGAAGGAAGATAGTAAATCGGGTTTGAAGTTCTTTATGGAGCAATGCCAAGGTTTTTCTCTAGTTGTCGACATATTTTGCTATCTTCGTCCTCAAAATTAGAGTTAGCGTGTATCAAGTTTCATGGTCGATTCTGGCATGACATCTTGCAGATTGCGGATTGATTTTGGTTTTTCTAGGAGGTGATAATAACTTAGGATAGCGTCTTGCATGCAACTTAGGTTGTTACCTTCTTCCAGGAAACTAAAAACAACTTATGCTGATAATTTTTTTCCTGATCCAGACTAATTAATCTACAGTTTCTTTATTTGGACTAGACTTGTCATTGCACGGTCGGTGTACCTGGAATGGAAATAGCTTTCCATATCGCAAACAGATCCGTTATCGATCATTGATCGAAAATGGGTAAGTGTTGAAGCAAAGACATAAACAACTACAAAGATTTCATTTTATGATGTGAGTGAGCCATCTATATGGAATGGTCCACTTGTAGTGTTCAGGACGCCATGCCCATTCTCGCATAGATTACAGATTGCACACACCCACGGTTGATGCTTGGAGTCTGATTGGTGTTTGATACACGTCGATCATCTCCTGAATTCCAAGTATCATATGTGTTAAGGACTTTATACTTTAGAAATTATGCGAACCTGACTGTTTTGAACATGAGCTTTCTTATATAGAATGATGCGTAAATCTTCCCATCGCAATTCAATCGAAGGGAATTCACTTGCTTCCAAAGCAGAGTCCTCATTGATCCCGGCTGGACCTGCTATCTCTGCAACTTCAGGATAGTACAGCTACCTAATTCCAGTTGGCCCTATTGTGGAACGCACACCCCCAACTTTAGGGTTCTGGTGGATCCTCTGGAGAAACCTTCCTCGATTCTTACACATAGGGCATTGCGAAGCATTTGCTCGCAATACGACATTCGGAGAACGATGTACTTCTGCCATCAAGAGGTATATTCACTCATCGACCGCCTATATGTGGCCTGCCATCGCTACATGTGCACGTATGGTGCGGTGCCTACATTTAATCATTTTTTGATGGTGACCTTTCAGAATAAGGGGTTGGCCCCATTTCAGATTCTCCCAAATGGCTACGGCATGCTGACCTGTCTATATGTTCTGTTCGCCCAAACACCAATCGCACTCCAAACTTCATCGAGCTATAGTATCTTCTGCTATTTAAAAAGAGGGATGCCAACTCATCTCTTGTTTACATTAAGGCATAACGTGGCCGAAAGCTCATACTCAATCACCCTAACAAAGTCCCCTCATTCAAAATAATTTTTCTTTATCAAGTGCCCTGAGGGGTTCGCTCATCTATGGACTATGGGGAGGGGGGGTAAGTTTCTCTCATTTAGCATAAGATTTTCTTTAGCTGCTAAAATTATTCTAAGAGATCATCTATTCTTTGCAGTCCTCATAAGGATTAACAAGGAATTAGTAATCGTGCCTATTCTAGTGCCCTTAAGGCGGTCGCTGCTTGAGAGCGCACGATCAGATTTCTACTCACCGACGAGAATCTTCGTCGATGTGGGCTTTTACACCCCAAGAGATCAATTGGGGTTGTTAGTGCCTCCTCTCGCTCCAAAGCTCGGGATCAATCAGTTTCTACCTTCAGTGACGCTGACGAAGATGATGATGAGGATGAAGAGAAAGATCGAGACTCGCCTGGCAAGTCAATAGAAACTTCTAAGGAAACCCAAATCCAAATTGAGACTATCAGTCTGCCCAAGATGTGTTTGATCTTGGAGGAGAATGAATAGGAGTTGGTTTATCCGGATGGTAAAGCTTTGGTAATTGTGAGAAAGGAGAAAAGAAGAACTGATGAGGGACTCCCTTCAATTGATGTGGGGGCAGACTTAGATACAGATATCGATGCAGATGATGTCGATTTGGGTGACAAGTCCCCGGAGTTGAGTCCTGGGCGCACTCCATCGCTCCCTCCTAAAGAACACTTTGAAGAAGTCCCTCCTAATGGCAAACCTGCTCCCAATCATTCGCTAGGAGATACCGAATTTGACTTTGGAGATGCGAGTGACATTTATGTAGATGTGAAGGATCTGATGGGTGATACTACATCGAGAGGTTTTCCTTGATAACCTGCACGAATTGTTCCCACTGGAATAAATATCCCGACAATAATTGGTAATCGATCCGATTTGTATTATTCTGCTGGGGTCATTAAACTGTAGCACACACTTCATTAGGACCGCACATTTCATTGTTATTCATGTAGAATTTTTTATCAAATATCTTTTCTCTTGAAGTAATTTTGTTATTTGCCGCAGGGATCATGTCTTTGGTCTTCTATAATGATCTTAACCAAGCGCTTTAGTCTCAGCATTCACAAATACATTCATCTCGATATTACTCCTTCCATGAAATTGATGAAGAGGGTTGGAAGAGAAATGATAAGGAGGCAGAGGTGTGCCAACTGACTAGGAAGGATCAAGACGCAATAGAGGGAGTAGCCAAGAAAAAAGGAAAAGCACAATTGAGTGGGGAGATGCGTCTAAGAAGTTAATGAAAGACCAAGAACGTCTTTCAGCTTCCACTTCCAGAACATAACCACCTCCACTTACGCTGCTATTGCCCCTCTTCCAAATTTAAGGCGAGATCCTTACATTCTCCCTGCCCGTCCCACTATTCTAAGGGCTACATTTTCCCACTTATTCTTAAAGGAGGTTGTTTTCGACAAGCCCTATTTGAAGTTAGTCCATGTAGAATCTTACTCACCCCATCTTCAAGCGATCTAAAGCGACTTGGAGCGGTCCGAGGGGTGGGAGAAATTATTCACATAACTTTCTACTATTAACCAAAATAATTACCAGGAGATCCTCTCATTTGAATCCAAGAAAGGAAAATTTGAGAAGCATCTTGCGGATTGCGACTCGAAAATTGAAAGGTTAAAGATGGAGAGAGATAGTGCCTTGAAAAAGGCAAGTAAGAGTGCTTCTTTGTTTGTGGAGCTAGGCAAGCGAATAAATGAGCTGCTCTTATATTCAGTGATGAGATAAAAAAAAGTGCCACACCGATGACACGACTCTGAAAAAGAGGATTGAGGCGGAGAAGAGAGCCTTAGCTGAACATTCCTAGGAAATTGCTTCTCTGCATGCTCAAATTTTGGCTTTGGAGGCTGAGAAAAATTAACTAGCCGTGAAGAAGGCTAGCACGAAGACAAGCTTTTGGAGCTCCAAGATAATTTTGTAAGAAAAATGGATGGCTTGGGCGCCACTATTCTTGGTTTCTATGTTAACTCTGTGCTACATCAAGGTAGCCTTAGTTATTTGGACCCATTGTTCCCTTGCACGCTCGCGGTGGTTTAGTTGAAAATTTTAGCCTGGTTTGATGACATGGGTGGCCGTTATTCTAAGGAGGAGCTGGTTTGGGCCTACCTGAATGAGGAATCCCGCTAAGTTCTAGTGGTAGGCCATAAAATCTTAAAGCTGGAGAGGGATCATGGATCCACCGTTGCTACAACCACCACTGAGGCTGCTGCCAAACACTTTCCTTTATGACAGGTGGGTCATAGTCGCGTTTCCAACCGAGGAGGGGATCACTACCCTTCTCCCATAGTCATGCAGCCGTCGAAAGAAAGTAACGGCGAAGGCTTCGAAATCATTACACAAAACCAAACCACCAATATAGGTAACTTGCTCCTCTTTCCCGTGTTTGAAGATTTTCAAATCATTCCTTAATGAAATAATTGAGATAATCGCCCTTTATTCTGATATTGTAGATCAACCTCCTCCTCCTGATAGATTGACTTCTCATCACGATGTTGGATCCGCTGCTATTTTAACTGCGTCGACCCTTGTTTCTGCTTCAGGCTTATAGCCTGGTCCATATTATGAGTAAATTGAGGCTCTGCATGGTTGGATGACCCCTATATTTGTCAAAAGGAGAGCTTGGTAGCTACTGGTGCATAAGAGTTGGCAAACCAAGGCAGCTAACCAAAGAAAGTGAAAATAGAGCGCCGAAGAATGAAGAATAGATGATTGTAGCGAAAAAGGAGAAGGTTGAGGCATAGAGGAATTCTTATAAAAGCTCTCACCGACCTCGCAAGCATAAGGAGAAAGGAGGTTCCACCAGTGATCTCACTTCGGAGAGTGTGGGTGCCCTGGGAAAGGATAGGGCCGAGAAACTGCAGATTAGAGGCAGGAAAGGAGATCGGGATAACAGTGAGAAGATGTTCTAATTTGACCTGTCCTCCTCTTGTTATTTTTTAATTATCTTTTGTACAAGTGCAGACTCTGGGCTCATTATTCTTTTTGTTGTTATCGTTGCAAAACTTTGTATTTTCCTTTTTGTTGGCCGATGCTGAGTGGGTGCGGCCCCCATATTTTGGATTTGTAAGGAAAATTCTATAAGTAATACAATGTTGAAATTTTAATTGTAACTTTACATGTCTACTGATATACATTTCATGCACTAAGTCCAATTTTATTTACTGCTATTTCATTTTATCTAGTCCTATAGTTACTACCAAATTTTTTTGTTTGGAGTAATAAAACTGTGAAGTACATAGTTTTTTGAGTATTGGTGTGTGTCCCCAGCTCACAAGGTTGTTTACTTCAAACACTTGACGAATGACCAGTTGATCCAAGTGACTTTTTGGCAATCTGTAACCAAACCTATTTTGCGGTTCCTATCTTTCAAGAACTTATGATTTGAACGCCTTGATTTCAAAGTTATTTCGGTCAACGATCAGAATTCTCCATCGACTCGTAGTCGTTTGACATTGATGGATTCATAACCGCTACTTCTGATGGTGGGAGTGGATAGATTCTTGTTATTCCTGCAATGGAAGAGTTTCCTGGTATTGCTAGGGCAATACTTGTACATAAGAGTGTACGTGATTTATGGAATGCACAGCTTCTATGAATGCGTGCAACTTATGGGATGCTTGGCTTTTGGGATCGATATGACTCGTCGATCCGGAACGGTTTGGAACTTATTGACGTTATCAATCTTTAGGCAGCGTAAGGATATCATGCTTTAAGAGTTTGGTTCTACTTCTCAAGAAGTAATATGCGACTTATGGAAGTGCCCAGCTTTTAAGGTTATGCTTGCTTGGATGTGATTCCACAATCCAAGACGTGATGCGTGGCTTACGGAATGCATGACTTTGATTTGGGCCTTCCCAGCATCGTCGAAGCAACACTAGTTCTTAGAAGGCGGGGATTGGATTCCGACGATCCAATTGTTTGAGTCGATTTGCTTTCGTCGACTTAGTAGATAAGCGGGGTGCACTTGAGCGTGGTTCCACTATCTCAAGTAGCGATTGGATGGTTTTGAGCCGAATTGACCCCCATCAACTCCGAAGGTTACTTTTATAAATGCAGTATTATTGTTACAAAAAGCAATGAAATTTTATTAAGAAACATTAGGCAAGTTCTGCCTATTTACAATGCCTCCGGTATTCCGGGATGGCTTATTTGCTGAATATATGAAGTACATAAGACAGTTCATATAAAGTAACGACGCAACGATCCGCTGTTCCATGCTCAGGGAATTTAGATTCCGTTAACAATTATCAATTTGAATGTTCCATCCCTTAGATTTTGACCGATCACATACGGTCCTTCCCAGTCTGGTACAGACTCATTTGAGGATGAGGTCTCCCATTTCGAAGGTTCGGTTATGAATTTTAGAGTTGAAGTACCGTATGACCCTTTTCTGGTGAGTAGTGCTCCTTAATTTGGCTTCTTCTCACTTCTCGTCGATCATATCAAGTAACTTGAGTAGGAGCTGCTTGTTTTTCCTCTAATTAAAATTCTACCTTCAATATGAGGGGACTTCTAGTTCAGCCGGGATCGTTACTTCTGAGCCATACACACAGAAGAATGGGGTGTGCCCGGTTACTGCTTTGTGGGTTGTTCTGCAAGCCCATAGTGCGAGTGGAAGTTCATCAACCCAATTTCCTTTAGCTTTAGTTATCTGATTTTCGAAGGTGGACTTGATGATCTTGTTTATTACTTCCACTTGCCCATTTGGTTGCAGACGAGTGACCATGGAAAATCTCTTCTGGATTCGAAAGCGTTTGCAAAACTATTTGAACTCAATGTTTCGAATTGGGTCCCGTTATCAGTGATGATTTTCCATGGAAAATCAAACCTGCAAATTATGTTTTTAGTAACAAATTTAATGACTTTCTTTATGGTAATGGTGACCAGCGGTTTTGCTTCGGCCCGTTTGGTGAAATAGTCAACGACAGCTATAGCATATTTAGCCCCTACTTTTGCTATTGGCAATATGCCAATCAGATCAATTCCCCATATTGTGAACGGCAATGGGCTGACCATCTGCGTTAACTATGTTGAGGGATTTCTTTTGATTTTTTGAATCATTAGCATCTGTTGCACCTTTTGGTATAATCTACTGCATCACGGTTTACTGTTGGCCGAAAATACCTATATTGGAGGTTCTTTGCAAGGGTTTGCCCCTCAGTATGGTTTCTGTAGTCGCCTTCATAAACTTCTCTTAGGATCTTTTAAGCTTTGTCATAGGTCACACATCTGAGCAAGGGGTAAAGAACCCCGTTCGGTATAGTATCCCATCTAGTATTATACAACGAGCTGTCTTTCGAAGAAGCTTTTTCCGCTAGTTCCTATCTATGGGAAGATTCCTGTAAGCAAGTATTGTTTGATTGGCTTCATCCACTTTTTGCTTCAATGGTGGTTTCAAAAATCCAGCTGATATCCATTTCGCTTATGCTTAGAGTGGTCAGCATTTCAACTGGGACTAGTCCCAATGATTGAGCTTCACTGGAACTGGCAAGTTTTGCTAAGTAGTCAGCCTTTGTGTTCTACTCCCTCGGGATGTAGGTTATGGTGCAATGTTCAATGCATTTTAGCAACTCTTGCACTTTAGATAGATAGGGGTCAAGGTTTCCCCTCAAGCCTGGTATTTTCCTTTCAAATGACAGACGGCTAATTGAGAGTCACTATAGATGTGGATGGATTCTATCTTCAGCTCTTTCACAATTTTTAGCCCAACTATCAATGCCTCATATTCTGCTTCGTTATTTTCATTAGGAATTCTAATCGAAAGGCATAGAAAACGGCTTGTCCTTCTGGAGATTCAAGCACTACCCCTGCCCCTAAGAGAAATTTATTAGATGTGCCATCGATGAATAGTTTCAATCATGTTTCCACTTCTAGTGTAATTTCTTCTTCATCATTCTGTATGGTAAATTTGACGATGGAATCTATAATTGCTTGCCCGTTGATTGCCCTTCTAAGATGGTAAGGGATTTCATGTTGACTCAATTCGATATTCAATTGGATGAGCTGCTCAGAAGTCTCGGGGAGGTACAATACTTGCTTTAAGAGTTGATCGGTCAATACTTTGATCGGGTGTGCCTGGAAATACAGTTGTAATTTCCTATATGTGATCAAGAGATAATACACCGTTTTTCCAATTTTTCATAGTTTATCTCGGCTCCAGTGAAATGTTTACTAATGTAGTATGCGGGCTTTGGATCCTAGCTTCTTTATGTACAGGAGCAGCACTTAGTGCGTGAGGCGATGAACAAGTCCTCTACGTCTTCTGGCATTGATAGGATTGCATGGTTTCCATATGTCGAAGCAACTCTTCAAATGCAGTTTAACAAGCCTCATTCCATTTGAAATTCTTCTTTCCTTTCTTTAGTGCATCAAAGGATGGTATACATTTGTCTTTGGCTTTTGAGATGAACCAACTTAGTGCTATGACTTCCCATTCAGGATTTATAACTCCTTCTTGTTCTTTAGGGCTTCGACTTCTCGTAGGGTAGTAATTTGCTCTATATTTGTTTCGATGCCTCAGGCGCTCACTATGAATACGAAGAACTTACCAGAGGCTACCCTGAAGAAAAATTTGAGTGGATTAAGCTTCATACCATATTTTAGGAGCATTTCAAACATTTCGACGAGATTATCCAAGTGATTGGCAGCTATTCGTGATTTAACCAACACATCATCCACATAGACTTTAATGGTTTTTCTGATCTGACGCTTGAACATAGCATTTACTAGTCTTTGGTAGGTTGCCCCAGCATTCTTTGAAACGGATGGCATTACCCTGTAGCATTATAATCCTAGATCGATGATGAGGCTGGTGTTTTTCTGATCAGGTACATACATCTGTATCTGGTTGTATCCCGAGTATGCATCCATAAATGATAGCAATTCATGTCCAACAGCCTCGTTTACAAGTTTGTCAATTCTGGGCAGGGGAAAGGTGTATTTCGGGTAGACTTTGTTCAAATTTGAGTAGTCGATACAAGTTCGCTATTTTCCATTGGACTTCTTGACCAAAACCGGGTAAGTAGCCATTTGGGATAGGTCATATCATGGGTAAAACCATTGTCCATCATCTTGTCTACTTCTTCTCTTAGCGCCTTGGACCATTCAAGGCCCAGGTTGCGCCTCTTCTGCTTTATTGGTGTATACATATGATCGATGTTGAGTGTGTGATGCAATTTCCAGTGATACCCCACACATATCGAAATGTGTCTAAGCGAACACATCCCAGTTAGCACGAAGAAATTTAGCGAGTTCCATTCGCATACTATTTCCAAGGTGCGATCCATTTGTCAAGACCCATGTTGGGTCATCCATGTCAATTGGGACAAGCATAATCAATTCTGCCGATGCTACTCAATCCTTCTATGAACTCTTCTTTCTAGGGCCTAAAGCCTTGTCGAACCGGCTATGGTCCCTAAGCCAGGAGTAGCTCTGTAGTTGCTATTCAGTAGGTTCACAAATGTGGCCAGTTCTCCCCACATTCTTTCTCTTTTCATTTCTTTTGAATTCACGGAGTTCTATGATATAACACTCCCTAGCGGCACTTTGGTCCCCTTTGATAACTCCAACTCCATTCTTCATTAGGAATTTTATGGTAAGGCACTACCAGGATAAAGCAATTCTAAAATCTGCTAGTGCAGGCCGTCCCCAGAAGGCATTGTATGTAGAGGCATCATTTATGATCAACAAAGTTTGAATGAGGGTGACTCTTCGGTTGCCTTCTCCAAGTTCTACAGATAAATCAATCGTTTCGATGGGTTATTTAAGTTTTCCGATGAATCCTTCAATTTTTGTTTGGTAGGCGGATATGTCTTTCATGTTGATCTTCATCTGATCAAAGGTGTATTTGAAAAGGATATACATAGAACTGCCACTGTCAACTAATACTCGTCAGACCATGGCGGGTTTGATCCCCACTGTCACGACTATGGGATCAAGAGAGTTAGAGCTTCAATCCCTTCGGTGTCTCGGTTTTGAAATACTATATTGCAGTTTAGAGTTCTCTGCTGCTTAGCAGAGGTTCCATCTTCGATCTCGAGGCACGAATCCTTCGGAGCGTGTTTTAATGAGCTCACATACCTCTCCATATCTCCCTAACACCTCCGTGCAGGATGATGTCCTCCAGATATTGTTCCAATGACGAGTCTTTTGTCAGTTCATCTAGATCCCTCTTTGCTGGTTCCAGCTTGGTTTCCTCGATCCCTAGGAGCTTGGGAAGCCACAGGTTAGTTAGGATTTTGTAATTTTCTTACGTATTGCTGACGCTTGTTTTCCCGGTTCAACTCCTCAATTAAGTTCTTTAGGTGATGGCACTTGTTCATGGTGATGGCACTCATTCATGTTGTGGACATGCATTACGTGGAAGTGACATTACTTTTCGGAATGCTTTTGCTGTTCTGTTGCTTCGTTTTTAGGGGGCTTCTTGTACTCCACTATCTTCGGTGTTACGAGGTAGATGTTTTCTGGAGTATCATTGAGCGTGGTGTAATCATCGGGCCTGAATCCTTTAAGCCGCTTATTGTTGTCATTTCGTTTATTGGAATTTTGATTTTTTCTTTTCTGATTTTCCTCTTTTCCTGCATTTCCTTCAACAGTCCCAAAGGTATTTTTTTCCTGGTTCATCGCCATGTCACTTTGCCTAATGTTCATTGGTTGTTAGCTAGTAGATTTCCTTTCTAACTCTTGTGCCTCTTCCAATCTCAAGTACTGATTCACCTTACAGTTGACGTCTTTCCTAGTGGTAGGTTGTTTCATTTTCATCCATTTTCAAATTCAATTTTAGGGTGGATGGCGCGGAGCAAGGCCATAAAAACCATATCCTCATTCAGATTGCTTACTTTTGTCACCACGGTGTTGGACCGATTCATGAAAGACTTTAGAGACTCATTTCATCCCTAGAATAGACCGGATAAGGATGTCACATCTTAGCGGAACACTAGTGAACCAATTTAAGCAATTCCCTTTAGAAAAATCGAGAAACATCTACATCGAATGATGCTTGAAGCTTCGCTCCATCCATGTACCAACTGTACTTATATATATGGGATTTTGGGTCTATCGTTCTGTCATAGGACAAATAGTTGGCTTAGTGAACTTTTCTAGGTACCGCTCATTCAAAATCTCATCAGTGAAAGGAGTCCGACTTGGAGACAATCCCCATTCATCATCCCTTTTATTCTTACTCTCATCCATCAGTCACTTGACCATGTCCATAATATATGCCTCAAATGTTCGATAATCTGGGAGTTGGCTATCAGTAACTACACCGAGTGTTTGGCTTTACAAATGATCTTGGTGGCTGAAGCCTAAGCTCTCCTGTCTTTGGGAGAGCTACTCCCTTGGGATTCCGTTGACTTGCATTTAGCCTGGTTAGGGCAGTTTGGATCTCTTTGGTGTTTTTGAATGCTTTGGCATTTTCTTCCAACTTGCCGTCGTTAAGTTGCACTCCATCTTCCAATTCTAAGAGGTCCATGGCTATACCCACCCGTGGGTTCTTTGCTCCTAGATTTAAGTTTGTAGTTGGTTGCCTCATGTTCATTGGAGTGCTTGAGTTTCCTTCTACGTTGATTCCCACGGTTCCAGCTATCACTCCCTTTTGCGGTAGCTTTCCTTCCATCTGTTTAGGAAAGAAACAGAAGAATTTTCTTATTCCACAACAGTCGTGGGCTCTACCATGGTTCTTGGAGCAGGATGTGATTGTATGGTCAAGAGGGCATTAAGTTTGTCCATAAGAACTTTCTGATTGCTTTTTAAGTTCTGATTGATTTCAACAACCATTTTATTCAATTCATCTCTAGTAAGAACTTCGCGTTGATTAGAGGATCCTTGCACCTGATCTCCTACGTTGGCGCTATTTACTTCAATTTGTTGATGACTCATCTCTTCTCCGGCTGTTACCACCCCTATAGATATTCCAAAAGCAATTCTCTTTCTTCCCAGAGCCATTGGTTCTTAGCAGCAGATCTTTCGAACAGAGATTAAGGTTCTAACTTTTGAACATATTTGATCCAAAGTTGATAGCTAGATCTTTGCCTTAGTTAGGTTCTCAATGAAAGCATCAAAATGTTAACCCAAAAAATAGATCGACGCCCTAGATTGAGTATGAAAGCACCAGCCTTGTCTGTCAAGGCAAATAAAGTAGAAAAAAGCAATAGTAAATTGCATAAAAAGTAAATGAACAAGAGATTTTTATAGTGATTCGGCTGTTAACGAAGCCTATATCCACTTTATAACTTTTTTTATTGAATTGACTTTCAATCACAAGTCCCAATTGATTACAATTCTAATAGTTGAATAAAGAGAGATCAGGCCACCAATGATGTACATAAAAGTAAGGTTCTCAATTATCCCATGGTATCCATTGTGAGGAAGAAGAAAGTTGAAGAATCTTCGTAACAAAGTTGCTTTAGTGATCGGAACAGCTGTCCCTCTTTCTGCTGAAGGTAGGATCGTATTTATAGAGTTTTGAGAGCACTTGGATCGAAACCAGAGCGTCAAAGGCTTCTAATCATAATTATGAGGAAACACATGAATTTTGGAAGTAAACCGAGCTAACTATCTGGATCGGTACCAATCTAATTGGATTAGATTGGAATCGATCCATATAGTTGAGTAATTCTTGCACAACTTTCATCCCACAAGCTTCCTTATCTGCTAGCGAGGCTTCCCTTGCAATTTCATGACTTGTTGACTTGTTTTGATGATGAATCACTAGTAGGTTAGATCGAACTGTAACTTGCATAGGACAAGTCCCGACTTCTTCAATTCAGATGCACGAAATGTTATCAAATTTAATAGATAATCTTAGAAGTGATGTAGGGACATAATGCAAGTGGTTTGAAGTACCAACGAGTCAATAATTTGGATTCGTACCGATCAAATTGAATCAGATCGGTGTTGACCTAAATACTTATCTTATTTTCATCCCAAAATTCCCGGGGTTCATTTGTTATGTTCTTTTAGGTCTTTCAGCCAAGTTTCTGGTCATTCTTATTTAGTTTAATGTTCTAACTTCTTTTGAATTCTGTTAGGTTAAAATTTGGTTAACAATATATTAAATTAATTAAACTACTAATTTTTTTTAATTTGGAGCCATGCATATTCTAGGTAGATATATGTCAAATATATATATAAATATATAAGTATATAAAATACCACCAATCTAATGGATAATATATTGATATAATAGAATTATCACCTAAATAACATAATAGTATGCATGATATACATATTTTCTACACATTAATATTCATTAGTAGATTTGAAATCTTAACTTATTACCAATGCATATAAGTACACCTTGAGATAATGAGATCTACTCCTTGAACCAGTTTCCAATCCAGTAGAGTGCTAGTCCCTGAAAAGATGACCATCAACTACCGAATAGTATTTACCTTATTTTGATTTGTGTTTGGAAATGATAGGATATGGAGGTTTAATTTTCGACCAGAGGATGGGGATTAGGAGCTTCAAAAATTACTCAAAGTGGTGTGGGTTAAGATGCTTTTATAGGGGAGAAATTAGTGATAAGTTAGGATCCAGTCCTCTTTTATCCCTTGCCAATTCTCTTTCCTTTATCCATACAAAAAAAAACCCACCTAGTCATCATATGATCACATCCGTTCGGCTCCTCGTCATAGCTGAAAGACACCAGCCCTATATAGGCTTCAAACCCATTTAAATCCCCTACGAACTGTTTTTCATTTAGATTCAATTTAAACGCTTATCGATATCATATATCGATCAATATATTTATAACCATTATAAATATATTTAATAATATTGTTCAAAAAACCAAATAAAATATTATAACCAATATTTCATAAATAGTAATTAATTTTATAACAATTACAAATTGATTAAATTGTTTAATCAAAATAGAGTTCATCGTTTAGGTTGCATGGCCCATTATGTGTAAATTTGGATAGCAATTTATATCGAACTGTTCAAATATTAATGTTCACAAGTCACTTAGCAGCTGGTGTGACATTTTGGTCAAATTTATTGCTTACTTTGTTTCGATAAAATCTACTTTTACTTTGTTAAGCGCTATTCGGTTGTTATTTAACACCAATTCTATTCATCAAAACTGTATCACTTTATACTTATGGAATCTGGTAGTGGTCACAGTTCCAGCATCATCGTTTGTCAACTCTATAGTACAGACACAAAGTCCTTGGTTTACTTGTAACAATTATTATCAACCAAACTACTTTAGTTGGAAATTTTGACTTTGATTTGACTTGAGATGACCATGATACTAACCCCATATAACCGAGGAAATGAATCTACTCTTGAATAGTGTTTCACTGTATACTTCCATTCGACCCAACTATAGTCACTCAATGGGTGTCGTGCCATATTTTGACTATAATTATGACAACCCATACCTCCAGACACATCGATCAAAATCCTAGAATGATTTCCAACCTTGCGTCATGTCAAGATATACGACTATTAAGTTTTTAGAACTACAAAGAGACTAAGACTATAAGGGTAAAATCTAAGACATTCTCTACTTTCAGATTTCACCTCCAAAGAAATTACGATATATAAAAAAATAGACATTCCAGAAAAACTGTGTCTAAAAATATTTTTTGTCACAGACAATGTTTTCGAAGTTCAATAAAGTCTAACAGAAATTTAATACAAATAATAGCTACATGAGGAATAATGTCGAATAGTGGAAGTTCGACATTTAACTCCTTTCTCCATGCATCATGCTTGGGCCAAGTCAGCTACTACCCTGCTTCCTATAGTAGGGGAAAATGAAAGGAGTGGGTCAGGAAAAAGTCCGGTGAATGAGTTACATCATTAACAAACGTTGATCACATGCAATTAACATCACTTATAATCTATGTGACCAAAGGTGTCCTACTTGGTTTTGTGAACTATCTACTTGGATTTGCTTAACATAAGGAACTATAGCTTTAAGTACATCTACATCCAACATCTTATGAAGGTTTACACTCAGGGTCGAAGGACTAATCGAACCCCAAATCAATGATGGATTAGATGAATTGCCTCTTGGACTATTCCTAACATAGCAATATCAATGTTAGGACTACATTCCTAAACTATGATTACATTTATCGTATTTTCGCAATAAGGATTAGCCTGTAATGCTAACTCATGCCAATGATGTCCTGGAGTCCATTGCACCAGTTTCCACTCTCAATGATAATGCAATGCCATTTATTGCACATCAATAGGCATCCAACAACAGTATTATGTCTAACTTGCCATATGTACCGATGAAGCTCCTATTAGTTTCGGTTCACACACTTCTTCAGGCATCCTACCAGTGTTGCGCATCCTACCAGTGTTGCGCATCCTATGAGTGCAATTTGCGACCGAATCGCCCTTGTCGAATATCAACCATGCCGAATAAATAATGTATAAGCCTAATTACCAACGTATACATCAATCCAATCCTGTAACGTCCAAGAGTCGTAAACTTAGGGAATTAATTTCCCTACAAATATAATAATATATGTACCTATATAATACATATATAAATCTATAACCTGGTCCTTTGGCCGAGGTTCAACTTGCAGCTATAAATCATTAACTGGTCGACCTTGGCTATTGGAGCGGTTGACCACTTGCTATCGACCATCTCTTGTAAGCTTGTCGACCAACTGAAATTAATTATCATAAATTTTTTTTTCTTTTCGTTCTCTGTCAATTATTCTCTATTAATTGATTTCATTTTACAATAAACCCAACTTTGTTAATATACTATTCTCAATTTTATCAATTTAAGTTTCTAATTATTTCATATTTCATAACTATATTTGTCATCAATTCTGATTAACTCAGGTTTCGAATCAACTGGGTATTGATATCAACCTATATTGAATTTAACAAAAAGAGTATGTTCAACCTAAAACAACTTTAACCAAATTTAGATTAGATAGGAATCGTATTAACTATATGTTAAATTAGTATCAAATTCTCAATCTATTACAGTTATTAAATAAACCATGCCTCTATTAAATTAAAACAATTCTAGATCAAATAGGGTATAAACAAACTTACTTACATATAAATCATCATATAAATAACGAACTCACTCACCTGTACCAAGCTATTTTCACTTCTATTCGTTTGGAATCACCCCCGCTTGGTTTGTCGATCTCTCCTTGATTTTTTTCTAGTTGCCTCCTTCTTCTATAGTCTTTGAATTTTATTTACAAACTTTTTATTTTGAAGAAAATTGAGTTTGAGAGAAAGAGGATTGAGTTTAGGAGAGACAGAGCTTTATTATGATCGGTATGAAACTAAAGTTCTCGGTATTAGGTTAGGGTTCTTTTTATAGGAGTTCATATTGTCATCAGATGGTAGGTTGATTTATATAAAATCAAGGCCGTTTCTGCCTACACAAAACCTAACCTATAACACTCGATCGATCGACCGCTTTGTCATGGGCGGTTAAGTACTAGAGGTTGACCGGTCCAAAATAGGGTGTCGATAGGTGGAGCTTTCCTTACTTAAGATTTTTTTCCTTATTTAATTGTTTAAATATTTTTGATTTCGAACTTTTAAAATGTTAATAACATTTTGTACGAATTGCGATTTCAAAATCTTATACATGAAAATTATCAAGTAAAACTCTATAAAAGCAACGGTGTAAGTATAGTAGCCAAATTCAAATGTTTATGAAAATCCCCTTTTCGCCCTTATTATATTTAATTTCATTTCTTTTACTAAATTTCCACTTAATTTTGTGGGGTGTTACAATAGACAAAAGTGGAGTTCTCATATAAAGATCAATAGTATTCTCAAGTCGAGGGAGCTATGTAAATTAGTCACATTAATATTTTCTGTTTGACCTTAGTTATATTAACCAATAGAAAACTATCGAGCGAGGCATTCCACAGTTGTCTAATAACTGTTAGTACATAACCACTTGGTTCCCCTGGGATCACGAGTAATACACTGCCCAACATTTGAAAAGCATCACATACTCTAGTATCAACAGATGCATCGATATCTAGTATCGATGTATCATGTGTGGTAATGTTCAAAATGACGTGTTTATTATATCATAATGCAATACCCGTGGTTACAACTATTTTTAATTACTATCACAAACACACCATTTATGGATTTTTGTATTAAATATATTTTAGTTAAACATTTAATTTATTTATAACGCATTATAACAGATATATCATAGATGGAAATGCACTTTTAATATGAATGAGAATTAATTACGGAGTTAATATTTTACAATAAATTAGAAAATTTCCCCTAGAGCATACCTTTAACTCTATCAGCTATAAACCATAAAAGTATTTTTAGTTGCTAACTAATTAAACATTAATATTCTAAGCAAGTCTAAAATTTTTGAACTATTTGTATCGAGTTAAAAGCTGTTTATCGATAAAACAATTTTCAATCGCAGTATCAATATTTTTTTCGAAGTATTTGCTTCTGTAAACATTTTTCGAAAAAAGTTTACCCTCATTAGTTATTAATTAAAAAGGGGTTGTCATAAAATCCATTTTTAACACATTAAACTAAGATTCAATTTTTTAAACAGTTTAGATGTTTAAACTAGAAGTGTTCGAAATTCAAGGTCATTACAATTGGAAAAGAGATTGCCCAAAACCAGAGAGGGAGACTGAGGCAGATGGATCATTATAGAGAGACTGTATATCATATATGACAATATGTTATTTACAGCAGTATCCGAATGTCGGACAATTGGGTGCTTGATTCGATAGTGTAGTTCTATATGCCACCAAATAAGCATTATTTTTGCCCTTTCGTTGGATAGAAGGGAAGTGCAATTCTTATGGAAAATGATTCTGGTGGTAAATCCATAAGAGAAGGTGCACTGATGATTCAAATGTTTGATGGAAAGATTCACACTTTAACACGTGTCTGTTATGTTCCAAGCATTCGAAAGTCATTAATTTCTTTGGGCCAGTTGGCACCTGTGGGATGCAAGGTTACTATAAAGAAGGATAGTTTGGAGGTTTCATAGGGTATGCTAATTTTGATGAAGGGTGATATGTTCTGGAACTGTATCCGTCGAAAGGAACCACATACTTTAGGAGTCTTATGTTGGAGTTGATAGTTCTCTTGCTTTAGATGCCACTAGGGTTTGGCATCCCAAATTAGGTCATATTTCAAAGAAGTCTCAAATTGCTTCGTAGACGGAAGATGATAAAAGGAGAACGCTTCGATAAGTTAGATTTCTACTAGGAGTGTTTATTAAGAAAGCAGACGAATGTTTCTTTTAGTGTTGCACTTCATAGTTTAGAGATGGTACTTGATTATATGCATACAAATGTTTGAGAACTAATAGGTACGACTTCCATTAGGGGAGAAAAGTGTTCTATTTTCTACATTGATGGATTTTCTTAGAAACTTTAAATGCAATAAAGGTCAAATCAAAAGGCTTTGATTTTTTTAAAGCTTGTAAGAAACTTGGTAGAAACAAGTCTAATTGTAATTTGAAGGTGCTCAGATTTGATAATGGTGGTGAATTTATTTCTGGAGAGTTCCTCAATTTTTGCAAGTAACATAGTATACAAAGGCATTTCACTATACCTGGTGATCCACAATCCAATGAGGCCGCTAAAAAGATGAATAAAACCCTACTTGAGAAGGTCTAAAGGATATATCATAAATGAAGCTTTTGGGATGAAGCTTATCTTGATGCTTTTGGGATGAAGCTTTATCGATTGTAGCATATATCATAAATGAAATTCTATACTCAGCTATAGATGGGAAGAATCTAAAGGATAGGTAATGAGGTGAATCAGTATCTAGGCTATTTTCATATTTTCTATTACACTGTGTATATTCATCATAGAGGTGATGATAACTTGGCGGTTAGAGTATATAAGGACATATTTATGGAATATATGGATTGAGTTAAAGGGTACGACATTTGGAACCCCGTGGTTATGAAGATTGTACATTCTAGATATGTTACATTTGATATGTCTACAATGTTCAAGCCTAAAGAAGATTTACTTATTACATCAAATTATGATTTAGATAGGCTTAAGGAGATGGACGAGTTTCCTATATTTTGACCAAAAAGCAGAGTTATAACTATTGGATTTGGGCCAGAACACTGTAAAGTGATTGGGTAAATTTAGGTTTTTTACCTTTTTAAATCTTTATTTGGCCTATGAAGTCTAAATTTATTCAGAACATTTCGAGATTATTTTATTTAAATTTATGAATAAATTTTTATTTTGTATAGCTTTGTGTTATGTAATATGTGTGTGTGTGTATAGTTGTGCATGTATAAATAATATATTTGTAATACACATAAGGATGTACGTGCATGTGCAACATAATAATGTGTACATGGTTTGACGGGCCGTATATAAATGCTGGAATTTACATAACAACAGACATATTAGCCCTTATTTTATACATATATGCCGTCTAAATGTATATATATGTATGTGTGTGTATATATATATAATGATAGAAATAAATAAGTAATTAAATAAACACAAATTATAATGCAATACTTATAAAATAAGATTTATAGATATATATGGTATGTATAAAATATAATTAGTTTGTAAAATGTTTTGAACGTTAATATACAAAATAGATTTAAATAAATGTGAAAAATTATATATGTATAATTTGGAAGTAAATATAATATTTTTCAAAGTATTATTTAAAAACTATATATAAATATATATGTGTATATACACACACACACACATATATATACCTATAATTACATTATAATATATTAATATAATTAATATATATATACACACACATACAAACATTATAATTGCTCTCAGCCTTAATCTTTTTTGAATCTTAAACAATTGTATAATAATTTTTTCGTACGTAAAATACTTAGAAAATTAATTTTATTATTTATAATATATATATATATATATTCATTAATTGCATAAACTAATTTTACATTAAATAAAAGGTTTATATATAATATATATGGATTTAAATAAATAAAGATTTTTTTTTAAAATTCTGAGAGCATATTTATGTTCATAGAATTTTATAGAATATAAAACATATTTTATTAACTTTTTTCTAATGTACTAATTTTAACTAAAACGAAATTAATAATAAATATATTTAATTTCAATTTTTTTAATGAACATGGATGTAAACATTATGACAAATACATATATAATTATTTTATATGTATACACATATATGCAACCATCCAATATGTGATAACACATCGATATACAGATTTGTTATAATTGCTAACTAGCTAGCTTATGATATAATGGTTGAATTAAGCATTAATAACTAAGAAATGTACATTTCATCAGTGCCTAGAATTCGCACCTTGAAATGTTGAAATTAGCTCCTTGAATCGAATTTTAAGTCCAGAAGTTGCTGGTTCCAGAGCAACACTACCACCGATGATCGAATCAGGCATTATTAGATATTTTAGTGTTTGGATTTTTGGGATTTGAAAGGGAATGACTAGATTGGAGCAAGAAGGGAGATAAAAGGTGTGTATTACAAGTGAGGATTAAGTAGCTTCAATAAAGGATATAAAATGGAGTCAAACAAAGATCACGATCCTTGTTTCTCTCTTACCCTTTCTTTCCTTTTAAACATTCAAAACCACTTTGCCATGTCAATACATGACCGACCTCATCGAGGTACAATATAGCTGGCCTTCTTTAGTCCCTGTTTGGGCCTCAAAATTATTTCAAACCAGAATAATATTTGTTGTATTTTATATCTAGTTTAGACACGTGCCAATATCCTATATCAATCCACATATTTGCAACTATTATATGTACATTGTTTAATGTTTTTCAATAGATATCAAATAAAATTTATAACTAATATTTCATAAATATTAATTAAATCTATAAAATTTTGAACCTCTATCTAGTTTAAAAATAAATTTTGATAAAAGTTCGGTTTTTCTTTAAATGAATTTGAAAATTTGAAAATTTAGTTGCTAATACGCTTAATTGTAAAACTATGAATTTTCCATTTGATTACCTTGGTTTTTGATTAAACCAACTAAACTTAAACATGATGATTGGCTTACTATCATAGATAAAAAAATAGGATTTCTAATTAGAATGGGAGAATTTTATCAAGAGAGGATAGATTAGTTCTTATAAACTTTGTTTTATTACCTCTCCCAGTCTATTGGATGTATATGCATCTTTTTCCAAAATGGGTAATTAACAAAATTGATAATATAATAAGGGTCTTCTTATGGAGTGGGAAAACTCTAACAGCAGTATTAAATGTTTAGTAAATTGGAAACTGTTTCTAAACCCAAAAAGGAAGGTGGTTTAGGAGTCATTAATTAGTGTAACATGAATTTGTCATTGTTAGGGAAATTTAAAAATATTAATGATAATCCTATTTGGAAAGAAATCATTTCTAAATATTACTATAATGGTAGTAATAATTACTCCTACAGTTATAAGTAAATTGTCTAATTTTTGGAAATCAATTTTGAAATGTTATGAGATTTTTAATCTAGGACAATACAATAGTTCATTCAGGTAGTACTTCTTTTTGGCATGACTGTTGGATTTCTGTTATCTCTCTTAGGATAGAATTTAAAGAGCTTTACGAAATTTATGCTTTTATAATAGATGTTTTTTCTTTCGAAAATGACCCCGCTTGGAATTTTAGTTTTTAATAGAATTTTAGTAGGTACTACTCTTAGGCGACTTTCTTTACTTTATGCTAGATTGAATTTATAAAATATTGATAATGAAAAAATGATAATATTAGTTAGGAATATGATAAGAGTAAGAAATATACTTCTAATTCTTTCTATAAATTTCTTAATTTCTCAAGTGTAGCCAATAACTCTTTTAAATTTATTTGAAAAACAAACGCTCCTCCTAAATCTAAAATTCATATGTGGTTAATCATGCATGGAAAACTAATACTATAGAATTTTTAAAAAGAAAAATATGCAAATTGTTAATAAATGTTTGTAATATGCATTTTGAAGAAATTAAACATGTATACTATGATTGCATGGATACTTACTACATTCTGAATAATACTTTCAATATCTTGAACTTTAGTCTTATGCCTAAAATTCCTAATTATGATTACTATTGGAATAATTTCAGATTTAAGTTTAAAATGGAAATTAGATTTTTACTTGACACTTTATTCATTATAATTTGCTGGTATATTTGGTCTGAGAGAAATCATAGAATTTTTAATACTAATAATAATCATTTTAATAAATTGGTTTTTATAATTTCTTCATTTGATCTTAATTGGATCTCAAATCCTAAATATAAATTAGCTAACAATAATCATTTTAAAGAATATCTTAATAAGGTTAGTAACAATATTAAGTTATTTAAACATAAACAATAATTTTGACATTAATAATTATAGTATTAACGTTTTTCAAATATAAATGATGATTTAATCGTATGCCATAATATCCTTTTGATCAAAGGACCATAAGGATAAGTTTTAATTTTTTTATTTTTAGTTTTTGTTTTAGTTTGTTTTTATTTTAGTTTAAAGATCTTTAACTTGTTTTGATCATGGATTCTTTTTAGTTTGTTTTCTAATTTTTATTGTATTCTATCCTATTGTCTTAGGTTTTGTATCTTTACTATTGTTTCATTAATATGCATATATACATATAAATTTAGTTTACATATGTATATGGGTATTATTCTTATAATTCTCTTTAGTTCCTTTTACAAATATAGGTTATGGCCAGAAATGGTGTAAGATTCCTTTTGTAGGTTTACAGGATTATTGGTGGTAGGATTGCTATTTGCAATGAGGAGCCTTTCTCGGTTCTTCATCATCTTCATCGTGGCGATCTACTTTTTGGATGGTACACTTTTCACCTAGGCGCTCTCTCCAGTTCTACTAAGTCTAATAGTGGCGCTTTCCATTCCAGATCATTCGCATTTCCACAAAGTCTACAGCATGGTGTTTCCTTTTCAGATATAATTGAGTTCTGGTATCTTCAGCGTTGAGATGCTCCATTGATTTTTAGGTACTTCTAACACCTCAATACTGGGCGGTGGACTTGCAGGAGCACAATATTGGTGTGTAATGGGCGGTGGCCTTGTTGGAGTTCATTCTAGGGGTACCCGAGTTATTTTCTTTGTTATTTGTATTATGATTAGGTACATGCCAGGCATGTTGGCAACATCTTATCTTCTATGATATATACATATTTACATATGTGCTCTCCTCTAATTTAAAGGATCACACATTTTTCTCTAAAAAAATTATAAGAGTTATAATTTAACTAAATCGGGTAGTAATAGAAATATTGAACGGTTCGGTTGTGTGACTCTTAGGTATAAATTTGATCAATGATTAGTATCAAACAATTCGAACATTAATATTCACACATCACTTAGGAGATGATGTGATATTATGGCCAAGTTTATCGCTTACATAGTGTAACGACCCATTGATCCTTTGATTTTGAATATTTAATTAATTTTAATTACTTGAATATTGGTTTAAAAGCTTTAAAACATAAATTAAATTATAGAGATTATTTATAATCTTTTTGTGAATAAATATTTAAATAGTGATTTGGAATTGTAGACTTATTATTTCTATAATGACTTAAATATATGGAGTTTGAATTTGAATATTAACTAAATGGATTTAGTTATCTTATTCAATTCCATTTAAATTAATAAATAATAATGGTGAATTCATTTTGTGTATTTATTTATAATAATTAATGATTTAAATTTTATTTTTATGACTTGATTTTTGTTGATGTATTTTTAATTTATTTTTTTAATTTTTCCATAATTTTTAAGTTGGAAAATATTAAAATTACTGTTTGATGTTTTTTGGCGAATGGTAATGTTTTTATGGTTTTACAGAATTGGATAACCAGTATATATTATTTTTATTTGAGGGTCGCATTGCTATTCTTAGCGTGACCACATTTTGTTTTGTTGTTCAGGGTCCGTACACGAACGAAAAGCTATGCAGTGAGATGCTAGAAAAATTGAAATAAAAGCTTAACCATTCGTACACTCAGCATACTTTCTTTCTCTTCCTGCACTCATTTCCTTTTCGCGTTTGCTAGAAAACATAACAAAGAAAAGAAAATGTCCCGAAAACTTCAAGCTTTAAACTTCAAAATAAAATCCTATGCTCCACTTAAAATTTCATAGTTTGCATCATTAAGTTCGCTTAGGCAAGAGCTTCATTTCTATATTAGATTTGTGGTGTTTTGGTGATAGGAGGAGAATGCATCAGTGTAGGTCATGAGGGATAAATCGGCTAGGGTTTTGATTTTTACCAAATTGAAGTAGAGTTAGGCCATATGAAGCTTGGATTTATGTTCGAGAAGTGAAGCGGCACATCATGGCCAATTTTAAGGAAGCTCAGTGCATTTTTTGTCATGGGACATTGTATGTTCACCGTCGACATGGGCGAAGTCGCGATCCAGGAGACGATGCCGAGTTTGAAGCCTTGGAGATGGGAAAGTGGAGGTCTGGACAAGAAAATCGTCGATGTAGTCTATTTTTGTTTCCATGGTGTATTGAGAGCGAGAGGATGGAGGGATGTTCGATAGTTGGTAGGTTGGCTACATGAATAAAGGTGGCAGTTTGAATGTTAGGAAGGAGGAAGAAGAGTATTAGTTGGGTAATTATATAAATAAGTGCAAATGAAAATAATCTGTTTTAAATTATTCTCATAACATATAATATGTATATCTTCTCCTTAGAAGGTCCGAATTTAACACAGCCAGTCGCTCATAATCGTGAAATAGTTAACTACATAATGGGATTGAATTAATGAAAATTGGAGCTTGTAGAATTTCAAGCTAAATCATATGTTATTTGATTTTAGACGGAACAAGAACGCCTGGGCGACAACTGGAATTTTGGTGAGTTTAACTCACCGTATTTGTCAAATCAGTATGCCATATAGTAGATAAAAATTTACTGTTTGTGTTTGGTTAAAATTATTGGCTGTTTGATTACATATTCGCTTTTACAAGCGATTTCTATTTAAAATTGAAACACAGAAAATTTATTGAGAAATCCGAATTTCTCGATATTGTTACATTTGAATTTCCAGTTATATGCATGTTGATTCTATTTCAGTTATAACTCTGTTATATAGATTGTCAATTGCTTAATCTTGATTGTTTTGCACTATTTGTTATGACATTTTTATATGTTTAAAATGTAAACCTTGTAGTGATAAAATCAATAATAACATTTGTTAAGTGCTTTGGTAGTTGTTCGCCTCAATTTAGTATTTTGAAATGCTATTAATTGCCATTTTGGCTTGAAAATGGTTTTTGATTTGGAGAATGATTTTAAATCTAATCTTTGGGTTTTTCTAGAATATTTTATTTAAATGGATTTTGAACTCCTCCATATTCTTCCAACCCTTTATATTGTCCTTTCTAAATCATTTAGAAATGTTGCAAAGTTGTTTAACTATTATTTAATAATGATTTAAAGTTGTTTAACTAGTGTTTAATAATGTTTCGAAAACTATTTATTTATATTTAATGTTGTTTAAAGCTATTTAACAATATTTTAATATTGTGAAAAGTTATTTATTTAAATAATTAAGTGCCATTGAAAATAACTAATAATTATTTATTAATAATGTTTTGGAAGTTAATTATAATTTATTATAATAATATTTGAAGATTAATTGTTATTGTTTTATTAATAATGTTTGAAATTATTAACTATTATATTTATAATATTTTGAAGATAATAATTATTATTTATTAGTAACGGTTTGCCGTTAATAATTATTATTATATATATTATATGTATAATGCTTTGAAGCTAATAATTTTAATTTATTAGCAATGTTTTGCTGTTAATAATTATTATTATGTTATAATGTTTTGAGGTAAATAATTATTGTCTATTTATACCGTTTTGAAATTATTAGTTATTATATTAATAATGTTGTAGAGTTAATAAATTATTTTATTAATGATGTTGAAAAGCTAATTTGTTACTTATACAGGATGTTTAAAGTAAATTAATTTACGTGATTAATTATATTTATGAATAATAAATTGATTTACGAAAAGTAATCTCATTTAATAAAAGAATTTATTAAAGAGTTTTCTTATAAATGAAAATACGGTTTGGATTTATAAGAATTTTTAAAATGGCTTTGTAATGGATTTTTATAAAGGATTTCTATATAGGGGTTGTAGAAGGGATTTTTAGAGGTGTTCTGTATAAAGGAGTTTATGAAATAATAAAGTATTGTTATTTTTAAATGTATTTTTATAAATAGTTTTATAGATTTATAAAAAGAGTTATATCGATGGTTTTAGAAATTTATAAAGTGTTTTATAAATTATTTTTGATATTTATAAAAGAGTTTTATAAATTGTTTTTGAGATTTATAAATGGAACTTTATAAATGATTTTAGAATTGTATAGAAAGAAATGTATATCCAAGTATTGAAAAGAGTATAATGGGTTTGTGAATATATCTTTATAAAAGGATTTACAAACTGATTTCAATTCATGAAATGATTAATTAAAGAGGTTAGTGATTCTTATTTACTTAACCAATATTGGTTTCCCCTTGAAAATAAACCCTTGATTTGATTTATACTTGTTTGTTTATTTGATAGTTAAATAACCAACTTTCAAAATTTTTCCAGTTTTGAGATGTGAAGTAAATAAGATCTTCATGTGTTCATACGATTTGAGTTTCCTTAGGAGAACTCATATTGGTGAAACGCCTCTAATTTTAATGGAATATTAGATATCCTTTTGGGACTTTAGTGTCTTCCATTTAATTTTGAAAGAACCGGTAATAATTAAATTGGAAGCTATCGATTGTTGTTTCGAAGAGGCCGGGATTGGATATTTTATTCGAAAACCACTTCTAACCAATATAAGCATTCAAATGGAAGACTTCTTAAGGATGATTGAAGATGAAGTTATTGATGTGCAAGAGCTACTTCCTACTAATCCCGAGGGTGATTCCAAATGGATGTAGTAGAGGTAGTGTTTTCGTTTCGTTCAGATCCAGAATCAACTTGTATATATGAATCCCGGCATTGCATTTCTACCTAGAGGGAAATATTAGCATTCAAAGTGGAATTGCCGTATTAAAGGTTAGCGTAGCCTCAAGCCTCTCAACTAGGGAATAACTAAAACAAGGAAGGCTTCAAGGCCATGTGGGTCTCACACATTATGGTATTTTCATCACCCTTTCTAAATTTATACATTTATGGATTTGGCTGTGCAATAGAGCTCTCGAAAAAGGTTGCAAAAGTAACCAGGATGATGAAATATTTGGAACTTTCCATTAAAAGGTAGGGCCGGTCGTGATTCATGGGGGTCCATGTAAGGTCCTTAGTGCATTCTCTAGAGATGTACTATAACAACCGTGGTTTTTCGATTACCTGATAATAACAACAATAATAAATTATAATGAGAATTATAATTTATTAAGCAGAGATAAATACTGTTTGTGGTAGATAATTTAAATATCTAAGTAAAATCCAAGATTTGGGATTTTGGAATTAACTTAGGGGAAATTTTAAGAAAATGGCTGTTTAATTATTGAAAATGGTCAAATATGTAGTTTTCCCGAAAATACATTTAGTTTGGGCTAAAACTGAAGAAAACAAATTTAAATAATGTGTTTTGGTGAATAAGGAAGTATTAAATGGGTTTTGAAGTCAAATTTGTATTAAATATAAATATTGGAGGTGAATTGAGTTTTAAACTCAATATTCGAATTTGAATAAAATTTGAAAATGGGAAATAAAGTTTTGGAAAAAAAACTTTATAATATGTAAATTTTAATAATTTCAATAAAAATAGGAATTTATAAAATTCCTAAGTGTCATATTGAGTTAAATTGCAATATAAGTGTAAACAATGAATTTTTGTGCAAATGGTGTTTTTTCGAACAGAGTTGAGTTGAGAATAAATATGAAACATGTAAATATTACTTGGAAAATATTTAGATGTGTATCAAAATAATTTTTACGTGTTTGAAAATTTATTTGTGTCAAAATAATATAGTTTGAATAATTTTAACATTTAAAATTGTAAGTTTTGCTCAAAGTAAATGTAAAATGTGTGTTTTTATTAAAATTGTAAAAATTGGTATAAACAGGACCAAAATAGTATTTAAAGTTGTTAAAGAAACATTTTAAACATGTCTATGTTTTTAAGCAAAATGGTAAGTGTTAAAATTTCAAGTTGTAGGCTTAAAACAATGAAACTAATGAAGAAAATAGCTTAAACAAAGGAAATAAAGTTACTCAAACTAATAAAGGCCTAATTAGTCAATAATCACTCTAATAAGGCTTTGATTAAGCCCATGACTAAATGGGTTAAGGAAAGAACTGTTTGGAAATCCTATTCCAGTACGTATCTTCATCCCTAAGAAACATTTTTCTCTTTGTCAAGTTTACTGTAAAAAGAAAATACAAAACCCTCTTGCAAATTTAATCCCCAATCCCAAATTTCAATCTGAAAACTGAAATTAGAGAGAGAAATCAAATTTAACATAGGTAATAGATAAAAAAACCATGAATCTATCATCATTCATTTCTATTATGGTGAAATTTTTACGGTAGACAAGAACCATTGTCCAAGTGGTTAAGTGATTCGGCTTCGGTGCGAGAGGTCACAAGTTCGAAACTTGTATAGCGTGATCCGAACATTTATTGACATGTGATATGTAGTCCCTGTGACATGTTGTATATAAACTACCATTTCGATTTTATTTATTTATTGTAAGTTGAAGATTTCTCCTTGCATGTCCTTTTTACTCAATTTACAAGTGTTGAAGGGGAAAAGTAAGCCACCAAGCATCGTTTTTGATCAGGATTCGTGTAGTTTTGTGCCAATATTTTGCTGCTAATCCAAGGTGAGGTTTCCCTCACGCATTCTAGCTTGATTCAAGTATGTAGTGATGATTTTGGGTTGTTTAATTTGCAAATTCGTTTATTGTAATGTTGATTTTCTAAGTTGCTCCAAACATGGCCCAAGTCCATGTTTAAGATAGCATATCTCTTTTATCTCCTATCAGAATCCATCAATACATTTTCTACTTTAAATTATGAGTGTAAAACTTTATGCATGCCAAATTTTAGGCCATTTCGACCTTAGTAACTTATAGAAATCTGCTACCGAACTCCGATTCGGAGCATGTTTTGCTCTAGATTTTTACAGTGAAATCATTGTCTGGATTCAAATTTGAGACATCGTAAATTTCTCATACGTTTTCCAAATTGCATGATTCTTGTTCTAGTTTAAATTAGAGTTGTTGAACATTACGCATGTCAAATTTCAGGTCATTTTGACTTTTTTTATCTTATAAAAACTTATGTCGAACTTTGAATCGAAGCATGTTTTGCTTCGACTGAAAAGTTGAGTTGTTTTTACATAGGTCTCTGAAACAAATTTTGATGTTGATTTCTAAAGGCTTTGATCCTATATAGACAAGCCAATATTTTACTAAATCTATACATTGGATTAGTAAGGTTATGTGTGTATTTTGAATGTTGATTTCATGAAGAATTTTGTGCATTTGCGGACACCGTGCACATTTTATAAAATAATTTCTAACAGACTTATATATATATATATATATAAATATATATATATATATTTCTGTCACTTTGGGACAAATTCTTTTTCTGGATTTGTTTTAAAAATTAAATCGCCACAAAGCTATATAATATGCAATATTTTCAATATATATAGTTTCTCGAAGAAAATATTCAAAGGATTTCAATTTTTTTATAAACTCGTTTCCTCAAACAAATTATTTTCTACATAAATACACGTTGTTGCACTCTTCAAGCATATGAGAAAGAGAATTAAACGATTTAGTTAAACACGTGGTATGTGACATGTATGTTTACTTTTTTGGTTAATTTCAGACTTGTTCATTTGAAGCTATTGACCTTGGGGTCGTATTTGCCAACGAGATGAGGCAATTGTTGTGATTTAGATGATTTGTTTTCAGATGTGGCATTGAATATCAATTAGTAAAGTGATAAGTGAGAATGTGTGGTATGGGAAGCACTGTTACCACATTTCAGGTTCCTATCTGAGAGTTTGTGACACATTCATGAGTATATGCCAGTACTATAGACCTTCGGGTCATCATGAGGAATATGTGACTTCGGTCACCACGAGATTTATGCGACTTCGGTTACCACGAGGCTTATGTGTCTTCGGTCACCACGAGATATTATGACCTTTGGTCCACGAGATAAGTACCTAAAACATAGTATTGGACATGAGTTTGGCACATCAGTATTGCTTTGGCATGCAATCGGGGATTTGGATCCAATCCGGGAATTTTTTGAGTTTTGAGTTTCATTATGATTTCACCATTTTCGAGATGACTTTTATTTATATTTATAGCCTGGAGCTATATGAGATTTACATGTACATGGTGATTTCATTTATGAGTTTTGAACTCTTAATCAAGTTCCACGAGTTGTGTGGTTTTTGAGGTTCCTATGGTTCCTTCTGAGATTTTATGTGATTGTTTATCAAAGTTTATTTTCGATTAATTATCTAGGAAGGAGACACTTACATTGAATTGATGATGTTCATGAGTTACATGTTGAGATTATTTATGTGATTCCATCACCTTGAATTTGAGCAGAATTGCATTTATATCGTTCCTTTTTATTAAAGAAATGTTTTCCCTAATGAGAAAATATATCCTATTATCATTAACTAATCATCTTGTTCAAGGTAGACATACCCGTGTATTTGTTGCTCAGGTCAGACCGAGTTGCAGGTTAGGTTTCATGAGTTTTGCTTAGCTATTATCTATGAATCCACCTATCCACCTTTTTTGACTTGAAGCATAGTTTTTGTGTAGTGTATTTTGCAATGTGACTTGGCTATGTACTTATTCTTTTGAGGGACTTAATGTATGTATATATATTGTGGCTGTATCGTCACCACATATGACACCATGTGTTGTATTTGATGTATATGTATACATATTTGGTTGTGTTTACTGTTCTGTGATATGTGTTTGTTATTGCTATTGTGTTTTGTTCTGAATCGATCCTATAGCCACTATTGTCTTGTTTTAGATAAGAATTAAGTACGTCGAGCCACTTAAGATGTAAATGCCAAATGAATAAAAAGAGCACTTTATCGACATCCTTAATGCTTGTTTAATACAAGACTATGATGGTCGCTCCTAAAGAGTCCCATTCTCTCCACTAGCAGATAGTATTACCTAGTAATACTCTTTGTTAGTGTCAGTCTCCGGGTAGGGCATCACAGCTCCATATCAGAGTTGAATTCAGAACAAAATCTAATAAACATAGAACAATGTACATATTATTATACGTCAAGTATGATACAAGTGATAACATCGTCCCTAATCGAAGTTGTTTTTAATCTTGTCCTTAACCTTTTCGAGTCCTTTAGGGGGGTAGATAAGTGGGAATATGTATAGGAATGTAATTTTAAAATTCCATTGTATTCCCTGTTTAATGAATTATATTGATGATATTTACCCCTATGAATATTTCGATCTTATCTTAACTTTCAGATTATGGCTGGAAGAGGAAGAGGTTGCACTTTGGAGGTTGAGTTGTCCAGTGGCTCACATCCCGAAGGTGTGTATTGTCGACCGATCAGATTCTAGAGCTTATCCTGAGCACTCCGCCTCCAGCTCCAGCTCGTTCTTCTCCTCCGCGCAAATCCACATTTGCACACATATGTAGCGACTTCACCCATCTAGGAAGCATGCCATTCAAAGGCTGGGAGTCGGTTTTAGAGGTCCAAGCATGGCTCCGTTCATACGAGCGCATTTTTACTTGCATGGAGATTTATAGTCATCATCGCGTGCTTTTAGGATCTAATATGTTGCAAGAACGTGCTTTGGATTGGTATGAGTTTCTTGTGGCAGAGATTGATGAATCTACTTTAGAGTGGGAGCAATTCAAAGAGAGATTTGAGCTCAAGTTTGTTCCAGAGTCTGAGAAGGCTATTCTAGCTTGACGTTTCCTTGATCTCAAGCTAGGGAAGTCGACTGTTTCTGAGTATGTGGCATCTTTTGAGGCCTTGTGCAAATACGATCTTGAGCAAATTAGCACTCCATACAAGAAGAACCACCAGTTTGGTTCTGGCCTTAAGAAGTATTTGAAGAAATCCCTTATGCTTCAGCTTAAGTTATCTTTTGAAGAGCTAGTGGATGTAGCCCTTCATCTCGAAGTGGTCGAAAATGAGAAAAATAGTGACGTTGAGATGGAGGTTCAGAGAAATCCGAACAAGAAGCCATTTCCTTTCCATAAATATGTTATCCCGCCTTTTGGCAAGACCGTGACCCCAAGTAATTAACTAGAAACTGAAGACAGTTCATCCCGGAGATCGGTTATACATAGGTTCACTATGGAAACTGGTAAATTTTTGCCCAAGTCCGGTTCGAGCTACAATTAACGTGACACGACAAGCAAAGCTATGAAAGCCCACATTCCAAATTTCAAGTCGATCGGAGTTTGTATACTCAATATATGGATCAATCAAAATCAGGGGGGAAAGCATTGGTTCATATCCATCCATGACTACTCCCCTTCGTATCCATCGTGTTTGCTCTACTTCATATCCATCAACTGTTGATACTTCGTACTTTTAACCTGAATACACACTGCTTATCGATTTTCTATCTACATGGTTCATATCGATCAACCAATGATCAATACGATATGCGCCACCAACTAATCGATATAAAGATGCTCCCTGGCTAGCGATATGAATTAGTCACCAAGCTATCGATACGAAGCGGTTACTAAGCCATCGATACGAAGTAGCTTCAGGAATCATAAGAAGAACACGTCCTGGGAACGATACAAAGAAAGCATGGAAAAGTGGAAGAAATAGTCACTTGGCATGGAAAGTGGATCGATCCTAGAATATCACTCCACATCAGCCTGATCGATAGTATGGTACGGATACGAATAGCTCGATACGAATTGTATCGATGCGAAGACACCAGCCTTTTGCAAATTCAAAATTGGATCGATCATAACTCAAAATCTACAAGTCCAAATGCTATCAAATTTTTACAGGAGCTTTCGTACCACCTCAAGAATGTCCTTGTTCGATCTCGGGTCAAATGGAGGTGTTTTTGATTGATACAAAATGTACATATATCGATCAGGGATCGATCCCAATCTACCTCGGATCGATCATGTGAGCCCCCCCGCGTGTGACAAGGAGTATTTTGAGATCTAAGATAAATTTTTCCAACTTACGCCCATAAATAGCACTACAATGCCTCTATAAAAGGGACTTTTGGCTTCTCTACACTGATACTCTGTCGAAATAACTACTATACCTCAGTTGTACTGTTGTAATCTCCTATAATCAGCAAGTCAAATTCAAAAACATCAATCATTTCATAGTGGACATAGGCAATAAGCCAAACCATCCTAAATTTGTGTGTTTCTGCATTTTTTCTTATCTATTGATTGGTGTGTTTATTAGATCTGCCACAATTTAAATTTACTTTCTTCATTTTATTTCTTCAAACACATCCATGTGTTGTATCCAATTTTGGTACAAACACTTTGTTGCTTTCACTAAGAAAAAACCTTGCTTTTCTCCTACTCATTGGATCTACTGCCGATATTGGATTGCAAGAATCTAAGGAGAAGATCTAGATATCAAGTTTAGAAGTTCTTCCATCCTATTAAGGTTTGCATCAAGTCTAGGATAGAACTTCACTATTCACCATGGTCGCTACTAGGACTACCTCAACCGTTGCAGATCCAGAAGGATGGGATATGCAGAACCCCGCACAACTTCCCTCTGTAGACCAAAATGCTGCTGGACCTTCAGATCCACAAGGCCCTATCACCAAGGATGAGTTTCAGCTAATGATGCAAGAGCTGGCTCAAAGCTGCCAGCATCTTACCTTGTAGCTCCATGCCAATGTGGAGTTAACTAATCGGCTGAACCATGAAAGACGAAGGAGATCCAGAAGGGATCAGGCTTCTTACTCATCTACTGAAAGTTTAACTTCTTCTGATTACAATCGCAGATCCACACGCCTACGGCTGGATGGAAGCTATACATAGGCTACCGGACATCAGTGCACTTTTAGTCTTGGGCAACCGAGAGTTGGTCCGTCAACCAGCCACCAGACCGGACCCTACTTCCGAGGTGGGACGGTTCCTTATCACACTACTGACAACCACACTACTACCGCTATTGTGTTGGAACCTGATGCTTGGAACCGAACGGATCCAAACCATCGCCAGCGTGATTATACTCTTGAGCCTTATGTTCTTGAAGACCTAGAGCCAAGGAGGCGAGATATGGACCGTCGTCCACGCCCGGCTCATTCTCGCATTGTGGAACCCGGCCACACCTTGGCCCAACATGCTAGAATGTTTAGATACTAGACATCCCGACAATGATCCACCAGATGACCGTGAAAGCCAAGGCCTCACTAGTGACGATTGGGGAATCTTCCGGAGTCATACCCCTTTCACCGATGACATCCTCTATGCTGAACCACCTCGGCGATTCAGAATGCCAACTCTACCTATTTGTGAAGGGAGCTCTGACTCTACCCAACACATTTTAAAGTATGAATGGTTGATGAATGCCGCACGAGTTTATGATGCGATCAAATCCCAAAGTTTTCCAATCTCCCTAGGGTCATCGCGACTATGTGGTTTACTCACCTATTACCTTGATCTATTCCATATTTTGGCCAGTTGGCAACGAAGTTTGTCAAGCAGTTTTGCATGCATGTCATAAGGCCCAAAGATGTTAATACCTTGTCCATTGTCACTCAAGCTCCCGAGAGACACTCAGACTTTACTTGGAGAGGTTCCACATTGCATGTGCTGAGATTAGTAATCCTAATGACAATTCCATTTTGATGGCACTGACTAAAGGAATCGATCCCAATTTCGAATTTGGCAACGGTTGGTCGAAAAACCCCCTGCATCATTGGACTGTTTCTATTCCAAGACAGTTCAACTTCTTAAGAAGAGAGGATGCGAAATAGTCTGGAAAAAAGGATGACGCAGGGCCCAATGTGGAAGGAATCCAAAGAAAACTGTGAAACAAACCGGGGAGAGTTTTGAAAATGTGTAGTTAAATGTACAAAATAAGCAGAAAGGCGATGGTAATCGGGGTAGGAAGCGGGTTCAGAATCGCGGATCACGATGTAGAGCTCCCATGTTTGACACATATACTCCTTTAAATAAATCTCTGGAAAATGTGTACTAGCAATCTTGTAATACTATTGAATATAAGTAACCTACTCCAAAGCAATCGCCAGAGAAACAGATTCAAACTGGGAATTTTTGTAAATTTCATGATAGTTATAGCCACAACATGAACGAGTGTCGTCATCTATAGGATATTATCGAGAAGTTGATTAGAGAAAGAAAGTTGGAGTAGTTCGCTCGGGTATCGCAGTCTAGAGGTGCGGGCCGATCAAATCAAAATCAAATACAAAATCAAGATAGACCAGAGGAACCCGCACGTACCGGCGGGAGGTTAGTGATTAACACTGTTATTCTCATCCAGCAAATCGAAGTTGGAGGGATATGGAGTCATATGCCAGCTGTATTAGGCATGTGAGCTTCGAATGTTGCAGTGACTTGGAAGACGGGGTTTCGACCAAACAACAGAAAACGGTGATAGATGACATCGTATTTCGAGACAGGGTGCTGACAGAGTCGAAGTCTCTACCATTGATCTATTAGTCATTTTAGGTCGGTCTTTTTTAGATGAAGAGGATCGTAGTGGACAGTGGAAGTTCAGTGAACATTCTCTTTAAGCGAGCCTATGATCAAATGAAGATGGAAGCGAAAGATTTAAAGCCTTGTCAGTCTCGTATTCATAGCTTCAATGGAAGTGCGAATATACCCACTGGGATGTGGAGCTACCAGTGAAGTTGGGAATTGGGGAACGTCGGAGAGTTTGGATATTTCAGTTTATTGTATTGGATATTGACTCACCGTACAACGCTTCCTTGGACCGAACGACCCTAGATGAGTTTAGAGTTGCTATCGCCTCTTCGTGTCTAACTTTGAAATTCCCTACCAACAATGGAGTCGGAGTTGTTCAGGGAGACCAGACTATTGGATGGGCCTGTTATGTTGTTGAGCTGTGGGAGGTGCAGCGAAAAGAGAAGGGAAAGAGCGTAGAGGAATCTCTATGCATCCTCTTTGCGAATAATTGACAGTTAACGCCTAGGCCATGGCCCGGGCACCACAACCAATTCCCAAGAGATTTTGATCCAAGAGATACTAAAAGAGAGGACGAAGTCAAAAATAGCCAAGATTCTCTAGTAAAGTTGACGAACGATGTTTCGATCGACGATTCTAGAATGGTAAAGATTAGATCTCAGCTAAGCCAATAATTAAAGGAGGAATTGGTTGAATTTCTTTGGACAAACCACGACATGTTTGTCAGGACGCACTCCGACGCGTGTGGGATCTCGTCGGGCATAACAAGCCATACGTTGAATATTGACCCGCGACATGTCCCGGTCAAGCAAAAAAGGCCTGGTATGGATCCCGAGAGATCTGCCGCCCTAATGGAAGAGGTAGATAAACTCAGGTCGAACGGGTTTATCCAAGATGCGTTATATCCAGAATGGGTGTGCAACCCTGCACTTGTCAGGAAACCTAAAGGGAAATGAAGAACATGCATTGACTACTCAGACTTGAATAAAGCATGCCCTATGGATAGTTTTCTGCTTTCCCGAACTGATCAGCTCGTAGACTCAATGGCCAGACAAGAGTTCTTATCCTTCATGGATGCATATTATGGCTATAATCAGATACTGATGCACCTACTTTATCAGGAGCATACCCGCTTTGTCACCAATCCGGGACTCTGCTATTATAAAGTAATGCCGTTCGGACTTAAGAACGCTGGGGCAACCTATCAGAGACTCGTCAACCGAATGTTCGCCAAACAGATCTGGAAAACCATGGAGGTATATGTGGTGACATGCTTGTGAAGTCACGATTCTCCACCAATCATATCAAAGACCTGTAAACGATGTTCAACATCCTCCGAGTGTACAGAATGAAACTCAACCCATCGAAGTGTCACTTAGGGGTCGCATTTGGAAAATTCCTTGGATTCATCATTAATGCTCGGGGAATCGAAGCCAACCTCGAGAAAATATGGGCAATTCAAAATCTTGAGACTCCAAGGACTATAAAGTAAGTTTAGAGCCTCAATTGGAAGGTAGAAGCACTGAGTAGGTTCATTTCAAAATCCACCGACAAATGTATTCCCTTCTTCGATCTAATTAGAAGAGGGAAACAGAACTTTGAACGGCTTATAGGGTGTGAAGGAGCATTCCGAGTAATGGTTCAACATCTATTCACACCGCCCATTCTGTTAAAGCCTATTGATCACGAAAGATTGTACATCTACTTGGCCATGTCAGATAACGCGACCAGTGATGCTTTAATTCGGTCTATATTCTATGGTTTGAAGTTGTACATCTACTTGACCAGATACAACAGCCAGTCTATTACATCAGCAAATGACTGACCGAAGCAGAGAGAAATTATCTGAAGTTGGAGATGTCAGCTTACTATCTTGTCATTGCCTTGAGGAAGCTTCGCCCATATTTTCAAGCTCATCCTATCACCATATACACCGTCCAGCCGTTACAACAGATCCTTACATGGCCTGAGACGTCTAGTAGGTTACTCAAGTGGAATATCGATCCGAGTCGGTTCGACATCACTTGCACACCAAGGCGAGCTATTCAAGGAAAAGTTCTAGCAGACTTCATCGTTGAATTCACTATCCTAGAGGACTTTCCCGAAACCAGTGAATCTCCCAAATAAGTTTGAAGCTACATACTGATGGTGCATCAAATAACCACTGCTTAGGCACTAGGGTTGTGCCTAAAATTCCTGAAGACTGATCTATATTCTATGCTTTGAAGTTCAATTTCTGTCCGACCAATAACGAGGCCGAATATGAAGTCATGCTCCCTGGACTAAGGCTTGCCAAAGATTTAAGAATTATTATTGTGGAGATTTACTATGATTCACAATTGGTCGTGTTCCAAGTTCGGGGGGAATACCAGGCCAAAGACCGAAGACCGACTGCTTATATTGCTCGGGTCCAAGAAATATTGAATCAGTTCGATTACTATGCCATTTATTGCATACCCCGAGAACACAATTAGAAGGCTGATTCTTTGGCAAAGTTAGCCAGCACCGTGAGGCACAACAAATGAGACTTGCTCCCATTGTGACACTATCTTCCCCGAGTATTGATCAAATGGAGACCAAATTGGTGCTTGAATTCGTACCCAATAAGGAATCATGGATAACTCCATTCAGGAACTATCACGAGCATGGAACCCACTAGAGCGCAGTAGTATGAAAAGACAAGTTCTTTAAAAGGCTTCGCGGTTCACTATTCAGAATGGATTCATGTATAGAAGAGGGTACTCTGTTCCTTTTCTCTGGTATATCGCCCACGATGAAATCAATCAAGTATTGCATGATGTGCACGAAGGAGAATGTAGCGATCACACTGGGGGGAAAGCTCTTGCTAAGAAAGTACTCTGATATGGTTATTATTGGCCGTCGGAAAATCACGACGCATCAGATAATGCTAGGAAATGCGACAGATGTCAGAAACATGCTCAGATACTAAGATCCCCAACTACTAAAATAACTCAGATGGTCAGTCCATGACCGTTCGCAATATGGGGCATCGATATTATTGGATCTCTACCTCTAACTAAAGGTGGCACGAAGTATGCGATCGTTGTAGTTGATTACTTTACCAAACGGACTAAATCTGAGCCCTTTGCTACCATCACAACGAAGAAAGTGATCAACTTTATTTTACGCAACATTATCTATAGATTTGGTCTCCCACGTACCATCGTCACTGATTATGGAACCCAAGTTGATAGTGGAGAGTTTAAAAATTTCTATCAGTGATTCTATATCCAAAAGAAGTTCTCTACGGTTCCACACCCTCATGCGAATGGAGGGGTCGAAGCTGTTAATAAAGTTATAAAGTCCATCCTGAAGAAAAGAATGGAAAAAGCCGGAGGCAAATGGATCGATGAACTTCCTATGGCTCTATGAGCTTATAGAATAACCCACAAGTCCGTGATCGACCACACTCCATTTTCACTTTCCTACGGTTCAGAAGCCATTATTCCAGTCGAGTTGGAAGTGCCTTCTTATCGTGCGACATATTATGACCCGAAGACAAATATTATATTACTTGCCGAATCTCTGGACTTATTAGATGAAAAACATGAAGAGGCTGATTTGAGGACATTCATGCACCAAATTCGAGTCGTCTAATTGTACAATGCTAAGTTCCGACCCCGAACCTTTGAACTCGGCGATCTCGTCCTCAAGAGAATTTAGCCGGTCCCTTCGCATGTGAGAGTCTTCATTGCTACTATACATAACAGGCTTTATTTATTCGTTCAGTCTACTTGTCATTTGCAATTTGTTTATGCATTTTGAAAGTTGAATTTGTAATAAGGTAATCGACTTTGCCATACTTTCTTATTTCAGCAATAAAATGCATCTCTTCGAGCCAGAGTAATGATTCTTAAAATACATCATACGATCATCACAATGCACGGAGAGCTTGGTTCCATCGACTTATTCAAATAAGGAGTGACCGTGATACGACCGGTCACTCTAAGTGAAACCCAAGCTCGAGGGCAAGCCATCACACTGATGCCAAAAAGGATTGATACACGACAATCCTCTGACTAACTCTGGCTCCCAGAGTGTGAGCTGGAGTATAAATTTACAAACACGGGCTTGAAGAAGGTGGATTTGTCCACCTAACGACTTCGCCCATGTTTAATCCAAGTCTCAGGAGGATGGATCCATTCGTCTAACAAACTCACTAGTTAACTCAGGGTGGATGTGACCCGACCGTCCATGATCCTAATAAATCTATCGTTTCCAGAGTGCAGATGAAATCCTAAAAATCAAAACAGATATGATCGACCGTCTGTTAACCAACACCAAATTCCTAGAGTGCTAACTGGAGTATAAACATCAAAATGGGTGTGACTGACCATCCATCGACTAGCCCTAAGTCCCCAGAGCGCGGGCTGAAATATAAACACAAACCGGGTGTGAACCAACCGCCCGTGAGACAAATTTGAGTCCCCGGAGTGCGGGCCGGAGTATAAACACAAAACGGGAGTGATTGATCACCCACAAATAAATCCAATTCCCTAGAGTGCGGACGAAATTCTAAATATCAATCGGATGTGACTTCCCACCCGTAAAATAAATTAAGTCCCTAGAGCGTGGACATATCTTTAAACATTAAACGGGCGTGACTGACCGCTGACACAGAAGTGCAATTCCCAGAGTGTGCATGCGATTACCAATAAATGAGTGAGTGTGATTCGACGACTCGAACTCATCTAGTTTCAATTTTGTTTCAACTAAGTTAAGCTCGATTTATCGAAGGCGAAAAGCGACCGTTGACCGACCATTTAAATTTATCCCCAAAACTTGGGGCAAAGCTCAAGTACCAGCTACAGATCGAGACAGTGTAATATTGGGACTCGACTTGACGTTCGGTTATGACTGAAAGCCATAACTTCGGGACTTAAGAACCGAACTTAGGTCCGATTCAGAGACTAAAGCTTCACAAGTACATTGAATGGAAACTAGAGCACTAAAACACTTAAGCAAATAAACACAAAATTATACTTAAAAAAATGGAATTTATTTCAACTATTCTTTAAAAAAGAAGGATAAGTACTAAAATTATTCCAAGAATTTCTAGAAGCAGGGGCCGAACCCGCATCTATACAGGCCTAGGGGAAGCAAAAAGAAATTCTTATCTATCTACCAAAAAAATGAGCAAGAAGGCATGTCTACACCCTTGGTTTCTTCTTCTTCTTCCTCGGCGTTAAATCACTAGAGCTATTGCCGGGTGCCTCTACGAGCCTTTGCCTTTTGGTGGTTGGTCTCCAACCGAAGGAATTATGGTAATATCTTCCTCCGTACTCATGGGAATTAGAATACTTTATGAATGCAGTGTCGGAGGAATAAGAAATCTCTCGATGTTGGAAGACGAGGGAGGCACGCTAGTGTCGACAACTGTACCACCGGGAGAAATCATTCGCAGAGAAGCCGGGGCAGGACCCGCCATACCACCTCCAATACCACTGGTCTGTGCGGCTACTTCCATCTTGACATTAATCTCCGCTATTATCTCTTCTTCATGAATTGCTTGAGCATCCATGGGGATGCTGCTAGTTGGGCCCGAAGAGATGGCTGCCAATGCGCCTTTGCCCATGATGAATGAAGTATCGGTATGAGGGCCACTTTGATGACCAAGGAGTTCTTCCATCACCTAGTCGTCAAAAATAAAAGCGCTCCTTTGCACTCCCTCAGTTGGTGCAACAACCATTTTTGTGGTTACCTCCGTCATAAGGGCCTCTTGCTCATGATGCAACTCTTGGGTTGCAGGTGGCACGGCTGGTGCGGCTCCTATCATTGAATAAAGGTAAGAGAATAGGTTTTAATGACTACTTCAAACAATGCACCCGACTTGGAATAAATGCGAGAATGTTCAGAATACCCTCCTAAGATTGGCTCACGGGTGGAGCAGATCAGCTTTAGGGGCGTGCTCGTGAGCTTGAGACAATTGCGGTTGATCAGGATTGTAAGCAAACACTGATAGAGGATCAACCGCAGGAGTAGATTCAGGCTGGGTTGGCATAGGAATTTCAGAGCTCGTATCGTGATGCTCAATGCCAGAACTCTTTCCAGCCTTTAGATGCTGAGTGACGAGTCACTCTTTTTCAAATATGATAGTGGCATCGTGGAGAACTCCTCTCTTCCTCATTCAGCACTCGGTTCTCTAATTTGAACTCATCAATGGATTCAATATGATGCTCTGCCTTTTCATCTTCAACAAAGCGGCACCAAGCATTATACAGATCCGATGGGTAATCTACGATCCAGCTCAGATTTTGATGCTTCACAGCATTGGCATTATATGTAATGAGGAGATCATCATTGTCGCTCTATAGCCTGGCCTCTGCCGCTCTTGCCTCAATCTAAACTCCAGCCTCGGCTTCCTGCACCTTTAGTACAGCCGCATCCCGCTCACCCCTAAGTTCCATAGGTTGATCACATGCCTCAATGGTAGCCTTATTAGTGTCGTCCTTTTCTTTGATGACCTCAGCATACTTCGCCTTAAGCTCATTGAGCTCCTTGAGTGCATTTTCTCTCTCGGCTGTGACAGTGGCATTTCCATGTCCCATATCTTCGACCAAATTTAGGTGCACTTGTCTCATCTGCTCCATCTTCTTGTTCGCCTCATCGACTTTCTTCAAGGCCTTTGTTTCTGAGTTGCTTAGAGTGTCGTTCTCAGCAATAAGCACTTGCACTGTACGATCCTTCTGAGCGAGATCGGTTTCCAATTTTTCAATTGTCTTCACCCGCTCGAAGGCCACCACCCATGCTTTCTTTGCGGTCTTCATCCATCCCTGATACTGGCCATAAACATCATAAATATAGTCATGCATCGTCTGTTCTGCCTCATTGGGAATTCGCTTTAAGTGTGGAGAAAATATGAAGCCATCAAAGCAGACATCCAGGAAATCCTTTTTCAACTTAGCGATTTTAATCGCCCCTTCCCTGGTAGGTTCTGTAATGGTTTGTTCAATGGTGATGGGGGCCTCAGTTTTGGTCCTCCAACGTTATTCTTCGGGTCTTGAAGTTTGAGAAAGTGGTACTTAACGCGAAGATTTTGAGGGTCGTTTGCCAAAACCAGAAGGTTGTGCTGGACCTTTAGGTGGCGGAGAGCGCGACCGAGAATGACGCCTATACTGCCAGTCCCTCTCTCCCTACCCTTTCTCTTTCGTAGCACTCCCTCTGTTGACTAGAGTATATGTGATCGCATTCTCTATCGAACTCATGCCTACGAGACTCATAATATGAACTAGATGGATGGCGTGCAGAATGGAGGCTGCCAAGCATAGATCCTCGCTTCGACATCGTATCTGTAAACTGAAAAGAGAAACAAAGTTGGTAATATTCAGAGATGACTAGCTTATGACTAGAAATTATGTGGTGCAATGAAGTGTGTGTTGCATATTCAAACCCCCCAACCAACAGGTTGTAATAGCCGTATTCGAAGGAATTGGCTCTCATATGTCTAAGGCGCTTTGATGCCCCTCTAATCCGGTATCTTGGTGCAAGGGCAAGTCATCTGGAATGGGGATGTCTGCCAGTCCTGCAAAGGAGCTCTCCATCCACGGGGAAGGAATCTCTTGACTAGTAGCAGGCAAAGAGACTATGATGGTTTTGCACCTTACAGATTTTCGAATAGTAGACTTGCCTCTTCTCTTCTACACTAAAGATTGAGGACATTACGGAGGCCTAGTTGCGGGTTTATCTCCAGGAGTCATATTCTCATCACCGCCTTGTTCAATAATTACTATCCCGGGAGCTCTCATCCGAGCTTGCCTCACTAGGGCTGTCCTAAGAGATCCTGCGAGTCCAATGCTTTGATCTTTGTCAATGAGCCCAATGGAAACCAGATTCTCATCCATGAGGACATCATCGATCTCTCTGTGTTCAACGGGCAGCCTTGAAGAACTCTTGCTATCTCCTTAAACCGATCACCTTCAGGTCGTGGAATTGAAGCTGTAAAAGAAAGAAAATGTTAGACTCGACATCAACTGCTGATATCCTGTTAATCAGCAAGAAGGCTAGGGCACTTAGGTCTTGCTAACCATCATCTGACAAACCCCGGTGGACATCGAACGTAGAACCATTCGATCTTGAAATAGCTCAGCTTGCTCCAAGCCCCAACCACGATCTAACTGTTCCTAATCACCTCTAATAAAGTGAACGAAGGGTTATCTTCTCAACTCTTTAGTTAAACAAATATCCGACTTCCTTTGGATTTGGGGGTTGGAAAAGGTGTTCCATAAAGATGACAAAAGACTGCTGAGAAAGTCATACCCATTCGGGTGCAATTGGAATGGAGCAATCCTCAAGAAAAATAGAACTTCTCGGATGAATTGATTAAATGGAGGAAGTGTCCTGGCTACACACATAAACCTATTACAGGCTGTGTATTCCGGGGAGTGTGAACTCTATCCTCTGGCCCTGGTAATAAGACATCAATTAGCAGCAGCCCATGCCTTTGGCAAACCTTGCCCAGCATATCTTCTGAAATATTAGAGCGAACAAAATTTTGTAGATGTGCGATGAAGACTGCTCTTGGTAGCTCATCTGGAGCAGGGCTAATAAATTTGGATGCGATAGCCGGCATTTCGATTACGAGGAGAGGCAGACTCTGAACATCCTGCCATTGTGAACTTTCAGGTTCCATAGCTATTGAACTCAGTAAAAACCATCCTTAGACGACAATAAACTTGTGTTCCCTCCAATATGAACTGCGTGAATGTGTTGTGCAATGTAGTGCTACATAATACTTAGAATGCTACGGGATTTGAAAGATGTTCAAACGATAAGACTTCGAGATTCAACCGGAGTGACCGTTATCGCTGACCGTCCCAACCATGCCATCCAAATTTCGAAGAATGGTCCAAGTTAAAGTTCATCAAAAATTTCAAGTTACAGTTCCATCGAAGAGCTTCGAAGGGCAGTCAAATATGCAGCGAAACGGTTAAGTCCAATTATGCAAGTCAGAAGCTTGTCGGAGTCGAATGTTCGAGTGTACAAAGATTTCATATCCCTCAAAGTTCAAACTTGGATCATTCTGCAAAAGCCTTTGTTTCGTATAGATCGAAATCCATTAACCTCGTATCGATCAAGAATTGTTAGCTTCATATGGTTCCCCAACCAGGAATTTCATATCGATCACCTACCATGAATTCCGTATCGATCATGGGTTCCTTGATTTCGTATTGATAGCTTTGAATCGATACGAATTTTCACCACACCAGATCGTTACGAAACTCACCTTTTCACCAATCGATTCCTGATTGATACGAATCCATTACTCTGGATTGGTACGAAGTCAAATCTTCTCCATCCCTTCATCAATATGAAATTGAGGTTGAACATCATTCCACCAATTCCTTCATATCTCTCCATGCTCTTTCTTTTCTAAACAGTTTGTACTCCATTCCAGGCCACAACATCACCAGAATTGGCCATGGTTATGAATGGTTTGGCGTTAGATCTCAAATCTCATTATTTAAGTACAGATTTATAGGTTGATTACCTAATTTAAGCCAACAGTTCAAAGGATTGATGGATTGAATGGCTCGAGAACGAGAGCGAGTTCTTTTTCTCTTTTACTTCGATCAATACAAAGGCACTGTGAAGAAACAAAAGAGAGTGAATTTTTTTCTAAGTCCTAAAAGTATTTATATGGATGAAAAACCAAGGAAAAGAAATGATTTGCCTCCCAGTTATGTTAACTGGTAAAAAGCAGTATCCCATGCCATCGGTACGAATCATACTTCATGTCTGTCCACCACAGAACTAAATCTGCAACTGTTTGTAACCATCGACTCAAATTGATTCAGAGCAAGCTTTTTGTATCCATCAAGTATCGATATGAAATACATAATAAAGGCTTATTGAAGCTACTTAAATCCATTGATACAAAATGAAAATTTCGAATCCATCATTTTGAAGCTCATAGAAATTCGTATCCATCGATATGAGATACTTTTAAAGGCCAACTAGTTCGTATCGATCACCATCGACACAAAGATGGTTTTCTAGCTTCTCAAATCGATATAGGAGAGGACCAATATGAAGAGGTACTCTAGAAACAACCATCAAGAGTCGTTACAAATCGAATTTTACATCTATCTAGGATAGGATCGATATGAAACTCAATTCAAGAAAAAAACATGACAACAACCCTTGAATGTGCAAACATGAACAAGAGTCAAGTTAACATACATGCATGTATGAAAGACTAACATTCAATTTTCAAAATTTACTTGAATTGAATGCTCACCTTATGACAATCACAACAGTGAACGACAAGTTGCTAGCACTCGACACTCAGTTACAACAATGCACTGCATAATCATTGGCAGCCAATAGTTCAGCATTTATAATACTGAAAATCGATCAAAGGTTACACCTTTTAACGAAAAAGCTACGACTACTCAAAGAATTAGTTAGAACTTTTCAGACTAAAGATTACAGCTTTTCAAAGCATGTCATGTTCACACAAGACGTACTTTGGGGGACAAATGTTATCCCGCCTTTCAATAAGGCCCGACCCTATGAAATTAACTAGAAATCGAAGATAGTTCGTACCGAAGATCGATTATACACAGGTTCACTATGGATACCGACAAAAATTTTCACAAGTCCGGATTGAGCCACAATTAATGTGACACAACAAACTAAGCTATGAAATTCTAGATTCCAAATTTCAAGTCGATCGATATTCGTATGCTCAATAAATGGATCGATCAAAATCAGGATGGAAATCATTTGTTCATATCCATCCATGACTACTCCCCTTCGTATGCAACGTGTTTGCTCTACTTCGTATCCACCAACTGTTGACACTTCGTATCGGTACCCTGAATAAACACTGCATATTGGTCTTCTATATGCATGGTTCATATCGATTGACCAATGATCAATACGAGATGCTCCACCAACTAATCGATACGAAGATGCTCCCTGGCTATAGATACGAAGTGGTCACTAAGCTATCGATATGAAGTGTACACTAAGCCATCAATACAAAGTAGCTTCAGGAATCGATATTAAGAACACTTCCTGGAAATGAAATGAAGAAAGTATGGAAAAGTGGAAGAAATAGTCATTCGGCATGGAAAGTGGGTCGATCGTGGAAACCCTGATCGATACGCATGGTATGGATACGAATAGATTGATACGAATGGTATCAATAAAAAGACGCCAACCTTTTGCAAATCCAAAATTGGATCGATCATAACTCAATATTTACAAGTCCAAATGCTACCCAATTTTCACAAGAGCTTGCGTACCACCTTAAGAATGACCTTGATCGATCTTGAGCCAAATGGAGGTGTTTTTGATCGATATGAAATGTACACGTATCGATCAGGGATCGATCCCAATCTACCTCGGATCGATCACGTGGGCCCTACCACGGTTGAGAAGGAGTATTTCGAGATCTAAGTTTGATTTTTCCAGCCTACGCTCGTAAATTGCACTCTAATGCCTCCAAAAAAGGGACTGTTGGCTTCTCTACGCTGATACTCTGCCGAAATCACTACTATACTTTAGTTGTACTGTTGTAATCCCTTGTAATTAGCACGTCAAATTTAATAAACATCAATCATTTCATAATGAACATAGGCAATACGTCGAACCACTCTAAATTTGTGTGTTTCTGCATTTTTTCTTATCTGTTGATTGGTATGTTTGTTAGATCTGCCTAATTTTACATTTACTTTCTTTATTTTATCTCTTCAAACACATCCGAAGAGTGTTGTTCCCAGTTTTGATACAAACAAAAGCCAAACCATTCCAGCCAAGTAAGAAGAAGAAGAAGCAGGGCAGTTCTAGTTCTCGCTCTCTTGTAGCACCCCCTTCAGCTAAAGTTTTGGCGTGCTACAACCGTGGATCTCGTGATCATCTTGCTAGAGAATGCCCTCAACCCCGTAAGTGCCTTTATTGCAAGCAAAAGGGCATTTAATTTCTTCATGTCTTATGAAGAAAAAGGATTCTCGTTCGAGAAATCTGAATGTGGCGAAAGCATCTGGTGGTCCATCTCAGCTTCGAGGTACATCATCTTCTTCTATTCTGGAGGGTTCTATTCCATTCCATAACCGTTCTATTCGAGTTCTGTTCGATATGGGTGCATCTTATTCATTCATATCGAAGGAACTTGTCGACGCTATTCCATCGGACGTTTCTAGCCTTATTACTTCTTTGAGGATTGCAAATCATATTGAGGGATCCGCAACCCTTAGCATGCTATGTGGAGATGTTGAATTATTTATTTGTGGTTTTCCTGTCCTTGCAAATCGGCACGTGATTCATTTCCTTGGGTTAGATATGATTTTGGGTATGGATTTGCTAGTTTGATACGAGGTCGGGATTCTTTGTTCTGAGCGAATAGTATATCTCCGACATCCCGATTCACCAGCATAGCTCTCCTTTATTCTTCAGAATGTTGATCATGATTTCGAGGCGTCCTTATTCGCTCTTGAGTCCCGAAGTAAGGAAGAAATATCTCGGATCCCTATTGTTTGTGATTTTCATGATATATTTGAGCCTGTTTTAGATTTGCCACCAAAGGGGGCTATCAAGTTCCGCATTGATCTCATTCCAGGTGCACGGCCAGTTAGTCATCCTCCCACAAGGGTGTCGACTAAAGAAAATGAGGAACTCAAGAAGCAGCTTTTAGAACTTGAAGCAAAGCAATTTATTCAATCTAGTTCTTCACCGTGGGGAGACGCGGTGGTATTCGTGAAGAAGTCCGATGGGACTCTTAGGCTATGCATTGATTACTGCAAGCTTAATGAGTTAACCATCAAGAACTGCTATCCATTGCCTAGGATTGACAACATGTTCAATCAGTTGAGTGGCACTAAGGTCTTTTCCGAGCTTGACCTCGTCAACGGATTTCACCAGCTTTGAGTTGCGAAGGACAACATTCCTCTCACAACATTCCACACTCGATATGGTTCTTATGAGTGGCTCGTCATGCCGTTCGGTTAGACGAACACTTCCACATACTTCATCGACCTTATGAATCGAGTATTCCGAGAATATTTCGATAAGTTTGTTCTTGTATTCATCGACGACATTCTTGTTTATTCTAAGTCTGAAACTGAACATGCCTATCATTTGAGATTTGTTTTGAGTAAACTTCGACAATATCAACTCAAAGCAAAATTTTCTAAGTGCCACTTTTGGAAAAAGCAAGTCAAGTTCTTAGGCCATGTAGTATCTTCCGAGGGCATTTCGGTTGATCCATCTAAGATTGAAGCCATTCAAAACTAGAAGAGGCCTGGGAATGTCACTAAGATTCATAACTTCCTTGGATTGGCGGGTTATTATCGTCAGTTCATTAAAGACTTTTCCCGCATCGTGCTTCCTCTGACTAGCCTTACGAGAAAAGGCATTCTAATTTATCTGGTCTGATAAGTGTGAAGCTTCTTTTCAGAAATTGAAAGAAGTTCTCGCTGATACTCCTATTCTAATGGTTCACAAAGGGAACCAAGATCTTATTGTTTATATTGATGCTAGTCATTGTGGCCAAGGCGCTGTTCTTATGCAAAGGGACTGGGTAGTTGCCTACGCTTGAATGAAATTATGTTCGAATGGGGTTCGGTACGCTACCCATGCTTTAGAGCTTGCCGCCACTGTCTATGCATTGAAGATATAGCGCCATTATTTATTGGGTGAGCACTTTGTTCTCTATACCAACCACAAGTTACTCAATATTTGTCCACCCAAAAAGAGCTCAACATGCGACAACTATGTTGGCTCGAATTCCTTTCTTCTTATAATCTCGACATCCAGTATATCCTAGGCAATGGGAATCGAGTTGCTAATGCATTGAGTCGTAAGAAATCAACTATTATTTCCATGATGCTTGCAGAATGGAAAGCTTTAGAGACTCTATCTATTTATGATATTCGTGATCGTGCTTCTACTTCAAACACTCCTATTTTATTATATAGCATGGATACTCGTCCTAGCTTATTGGATCGGATTGCCGAGGCATAGTGGCAAGATTCCAATATTTCTTCTCTTATTCACATGTGTAAGTCTGAATCCCTCAACGATATTGAGATGAGGGATTTCGGCATCGATAGCCATGGATGTCTTCGTTAGAAGAACAGATTAGTCATGCCTTCTATTCCATGGCATAGTCAGGACATTTTAGCTGAGTGTCACCATTCTAAGTATACTATGCATCCTGGCAGCAGCAAGATGTATGCTAATATGCATCGCTTATATTACTGGGAAGACATGAAGTGAGATGTGGCAAGTTATGTGAGTAAATGCATGACTTATCAACTCATTAAGGCCGAGAATCAACGACCCAGTTGTCTTCTTCTACCTTTGGAGGTCCCGATGTGGAAGTAGGACCAAATCTCTATGAATTTCATTAATGGCTTACCTCGTTCGGGGTTGGGCCATAACAACATATGGGTTATTATGGATCGTCTTATTAAGTCAACATATTTTATTCCTATTAAGTCTAATAGGATGGCATATTATCTCTCGAAGATTTATATTAAGGAGATCGTGCGATTGCATGGTATTTCTGGTTCTATAGTATGTGATGGTGATCCACTCTTCACGAGTCACTTCTGGCAGAGTCTTCAGCAAGATGTAGGCACAAAGCTTAATCCCAGCCCTGCTTATCATCCATAGTTTGATGGATAGACCAAGCGGGCGTATCATATATTAGAGGATTCACTTCGAGCATGTTTTCTTGATTTTGGTGGTAGCTAGAAAGATCATATTCCTCTGGTTGAGTTCACTTATAAAAACAGCTACCAATCTTCTATCGGCATGACTCCTTTTGAAGCCTTATATGGAAGGTCGTGTCGTTCTCCTTCTTGTTGGCTCGAGTCTGGGGTAAAGCTTATATTATGCCCCGAATCTTTTCGAGAAGCATCCTAGAAGATCATGCTTATTAGAGAGGCACAGAGTCGCCAGAAATCCTACGTGGACAACCACAGGAAGCCTCTTGAATTTTTTGTTGGTTATCTAGTGGACATTCGAGCTTCTCCTTTGAAAGGAGTGGGACTCTTTAGCCAGATTGGGAAAATGGCACCGCATTATATAGGGTCATTTGCTATTACAGAGTGTATCGGTCATGTTGCTTATAGAGTAGCACTTCCCAATCGGTTTTCTAGAGTTCATGACGTGTTTCGTGTCTCTCAGTTGAGGAAGTGTTTTTGAAACTATGATTCAGCAATTGATATTCGTGCAATAGAGAAGCTTGAGATCTCACTTGATCTGTTGATTGTGCAATATCCGGTTCATGCTCTTACTTTGGAGGTTAAACGCCTTCGGAACAAGAATGTGCCGCTCGTGAAAATTCAACGGTCCGATAATCCCAACAATTGCACGTGGAAAACCTTTATCGAGCGGACATATCCAGTTTTTCTATCTCTGAGACCACGGGTGAGAAACTATTTTAAATCAAGCTACCTTTTCCCTTGTGCATTTCCTTTGAAAATTAGATAAATTGAGTTGAATAGAACTCTTCCCTAAGGGAATTGCGGGGACACAATTTTTATAAGTAGAGGAGTCTGTAACAATGCTGATTTTGCGATTATCTATTAATAACAACAATAATAAGTTATAATGAGAATTATAATTTATAAATCAAGAGATAAATACTATTTAGGGTAAGTAACTTAAATAAATATCTAAGTAAAATTCGAGATTTGGGGTTTTGGAATTAATTTGGAGGAAAATTTGAGAAATTGGTTGTTTAATCATTGAAAATGATCAAACATGGAGTTTTGTGGAAAATACATTTAGTTTGGGATAAACTTGAAGAAGAAAATTTAATTAATATGTTTTGGTGAAGAAGGAAGTAATAAATGGGTTTTGAAGTCAACTTTGTATTAAATATAAACATTATAGATGAATCGAGTTTCAAATTCAATATATGAATTTGAATAAAAGTTGAAAATGGGAAATAAATTTTTGAAAGAAAAAACATTATAATATATAAATTTTAATAAAAATAGGAATTTATAAAATTCCTAAGTGTCATATTGCATTAAATTGCAATATTAGTGTAAACAGTGAATTTTTATGCAAGCGGTGTTTTTCCAAACAGAATTGAGTTGAAAATAAATATTAAACATGTAAACATTGCTTGGAAAATTTTAGATGTGTGTTAAAATAATATTTACATGTTTGAAAATTTATTTGTGTCAAAATAATGTAGTTCGAATAATTTTAACATTTAAAATTGTAAGTTTTGCTCAAAGTAAATGTAAAATGTGTGTTTTTATTAAAATTGTAAAAATTGGTATAAACAAGACCAAAGCAGTATTTAAAGTTGTTAAAACAAACATTTTAAACATGTTTATGTATTTTTAGTAAAATGGTAAAGTGTTAAAGTTTCAAGTTATAGGCTTAAAACAATGAAACTAGTGAAGAAAATAGCTTAAAACAAAGGAAATAAAGTTACTTAAACTAATAAAGGCTTAACTAGTCACTAATCACTCTAACAAGGCTTTGATTAAGCCCATGACTAAATGGGTTAAGGAAAGAATTATCTGGAAATCCTATTCCAGTATGTATCTTCTTCCTTGAGAAAGATTTCTCTCTTTCTCAATTTTATAGTAAAAAGAAAATACAAAACTCTCTTGCAAATTTAATCCCCGATCCCAAACTTCAATCAAAAAACTGAAATTAGAGAGAGAAATCAAAGCTAACACAGGTAATCGATAAAAAAAACCATGAATTTATCATCATTCATTTCTGTTTTGGTGAAATTGTTACTGTAGACAAGCACCATTGTCCAAGTGGTTAAGTGATTAGTCTATGTTGCGAGAAGTCACAAGTTCGAAACTTTCATAGCATGATTCTAACGTTTATTAACATGTGATATGTTGACCCAGTGACATGTTGTATATAAAGTACCATTTCAAAATTTTTTTTTGCTGTAAGTTGAAGATTTCTCCTTGCATGTCCTTTTTACTCAATTTGTAGGTGTTGAAGGGGAAAAGTAAGCCACCAAGCATCGTTTTTTATCCGGATTTGTGTAGTTTTGTTCCAATCTTTTGCTGCTAATCCCAGGTGAGGTTTGCCTTACACATTCTAGCTAGATTCAAGTTTGTAGTGATGATTTTTGGTTGTTTGATTTGTAAATTCGTTTACTGTAATGTTGATTTTCTGAGCTGCTGCAAATATGGACTGAGTACATGTTTGAGACAACATATCTCTTTCATCTCCTGTCAGAATCCATTGATTACTTTTTTAGTTTAAATTGTGAGTGTTAAATTTATTCTTGCAAAATTTCAAATCATTCCAGCCTCAGTAGCTTATAGAAATCTACTGCCTAACTTTGATTCGGAGCACGTTTTGCTCTAGATTTTTACAATGAAATCATTGCCTGGGTTCGGCTTTGAGACATCATAACTTTCTCATTCCTTGTCTAAATTATGTGATTCTTTTTGCAATTTAAATTATTTGTGTTAAACATTATGCACGCCAAATTTTAGGTTATTTGGACCTCTGTAGCTTATAGAAATATGCTGCCAAACTTTGATTCGGAGCATGTTTATCCTCCAGATTTTCACAGTGAAATCATTGTCTGGGTACAATTTTGAACTTTATTTTTCTAGTTTAAAGTATAGTTGTTGAACTTTATGCATGTCAAATGTCAGGTCATTTCGATCTCTGTAGATTATAGAAACTTGCTGTCAAACTTTAAATCGGAGCATGTTTCGCTTCAACTGAAAATTTGAGTTGTTTTTTCATGGGTTTCTGAAACAAATTTTGATGTTTATTTCTAAAGGCTTTGATTCTATGTGGAGGTGCCAATATTATACTAAGTCCATACATTGGATTAGTAAGGTTATATGTGTCATTTTAATGTTGATTTCATGAAAATTTTTGTGCATTTGCTGATACCATGCACATTTTATAAAATAATTTCTATAAGAGACTATTGTATATATAAATTTCTATCACTTTGGGACTGGGTTTGTTTTAAAATTGAAGTCGCCTCAAACCTATATAATATACAATATTTTCAATATATATAGTTTTTCGAAGAAAATATTTGAAGGTTTCAATTTTTTTTATAAACTCGTTGTCTCAAAAAAAATTCTATATAAAATACACGTTTTTGCACTCTTCCAGCATATAAGAAAGAGAATTAAATGATTTAGTAAAATACATGGTATGGGGCACATGCGTTTACTTTTTGTTTAATTCCGAACTTGTTTGTTTACAACTATTGACCATCTGGTCGTACTTGCCGATGAGATGAGGCAATTGTTGTAATTTAGATGATTTGTTTTCTGGTGTGGCATTGACTATTGGTTAGTAAATCGATAATTGAGAATGTGTGGCATGGGATGCACCGTTACCACTTTTCAGGCTCCTATCTGAGTGTATGTGACACATTCACTAGTATATGCCAGTATTATAGACCTTCGGGTCATCATGAGGAATATGTGACTTTGGTCACCATAAGATTTATGTGACCTCGATCACCACGAGATTTATGTGACTTCAGTCACCACGAGGCTTATGTGACTTTGGTCACCATAAGTTATTATGACCTTCAGGTCTACGAGAAAGGTACCTAATACATGGTATTGGACACGAGTTTGGCATGTGCAGCATTGATTCAGCATGCAATCAGAGATTTGGATCCATTCCAGGAATTTTTTGAGTTTTGAGTTTTATTATGATTTCACCATCTTCGAGATGACTATTATTTATATTTATAGCTTAGAGCTATATGATATTTACACGTACATGGTGATTTCATTTATGAGTTTTGAACTCTTAATCGAATTCCATAAGTTATGAGGTTTTTGAGGTTGCTACGGTTTCCTTCTGAGATTTTATGTGATTGCTTATCAAATTTTATTTTTACGTAATTATCTAGGAAGGAGACATTTACATTGAATAGATGATGTTCATGAGTTACCTCTTGAGATTATTTATGTGATTCCATTACCTTGAATTTGAGTAGAATTGCATTTATATAATTCCTTTTTATTAAAGGAATGTTTCCTCTTATGAGAAAATATATCCTATTATCATTAGCTAATCATCTTGTTCAACTTAGACTGACCCGTGTATTTGTTACTCGGGTCAAACGGAGTTGCAAGTTAGGTTTCATGGCTTCGCTTAGCTGTTATCTATGGATCCACCTGTCCGCCTTTCTGGACTTGATGCATAGTTTTTATATAGCGTATTTTGTAGTGTGACTTGGCTATGTACTTATTCTTCTGAGAGACTTGATGTATGTATATATATTGTGCTTGTATCGTCACCACCTATGACGCTATGTATTGTATTTGATGTGTGTGTGTGTGTGTGTATATATATATATATATCTGACTATATTTGTTATTCTGTGATTTGTGTTTGCTATTGCTATTGTGTATTGTTTTGAGTCGATCCTTTAACCACCATAGTCTTATATTAGATAAGAATTAAGTATGTCGAAACACTTAAAATGAAAATGTCAAATGAAAAATAGAGCACTTTATCGACATACTTAATGCTTATTTAATACAAGACTATGATGGTCGCTCCTAAAGAGCCATATTCTCAGCACTAGCAGACAGTATTACCTAATAATACTTTTTGTTAGTGTAGGTCTCGGGGTAGGACATCACATGTATTTTATGGAAGGTAGTCCCTGACCTTGTCTTTGTTGGAGTCCAATGTCCAATATGAGCCTTCAGACTTGATTGTATACCTATTATGCTGCAATTTAATTAATGTAACAATTTTGACTATGGTTCAATATTTATTTTAAATCCTATACATTATTATGACATTACTGGATTTTCTAATAAAATGGTTTGTTATCATAAGTTAAAAACCCGTCTGTGTTTATGTGCGGCGTGGTCTTATGGGATACCTTTATTTCAAATGGTTTTATAACTTTAAAGTCCATTTGAGGTGTGTTGCTCATGCTGGTTTACCAGAGTGATCTAGGTGTTATTTTTCTTATAATGCTTTGGTCATACCGAGCATGTTTTCAAATTCTATTTGTACGCTTTAGCGCTTCAAGGGATGAGCTAGATGTCCCGATAAAGTATTCACGTATGATTTATTTTCTGTTGCATTGGTCAGGTACATTTTTCAGCAATTGTAAGGACAATTTATTAGAACTGTCCAGGTTGATAATCGTTGAGTGCATTTTGATTTTGATGTATGTATATCACAATTTTCAATTTGTACATATCTCGTGTATATTATATTTACTCATCATGATGTGAGATTCTATTCTATCTTTTCTTTCTTTTTCCTCCAATAATATATCTTTCCAACACATGGATGTTCGGTACATGAATACCGTGGATGTTTTAGTATCGACTTCTTGAAGGTCAAATAGGCGGGTCCTTGCAACATGGTATCAGAGCTTAGGTTGAGTGAACAACTAGGCTTTAGTGGGGTTAACTTATTTGTAATAGGGTAAGTGAGACCCTAGGATGACTTTCAGTTTATATATATGAGCGCGTTTTTGTTAGTGCTATAAAAATGTTTATATTGTGTTGATTTATCGATTGAGTGGTTTATGAATTCTGGTCGGTATAGAAAGAAGAACTGTATCGATGGAGATTTCTAAACACTTAAACTAGGCAAACCGACGTAGTATTGTTTTGAAAATGGGTAAATGGAATAAGTTTACCTAGATTGTATTTCATATATAAAAAGAATAATTTTTAGAGCTTAATATAATTATAAATGATGTGTTTAGGTGTTAGAGGACGATAAGATAAGATAAGATACAATTATTATCATTTACTGTTCATTTATTTGACTTAGATAGTTTATGAGCATTTATTGTTTGCTTAAATTAAATACGAACACCTTCTGAATTCAATTTTATAGTTTGGCTATAAGGCGTTCGATGAATTAGTTGTGTTAGAAATTAAGTTGTAATTTTAGTTAAGATATTTATTATAATCTTAAAAACATAAACATTTTTGAAATGTTTTTTATAAGTAGTTTGATGATTTTAGGAAAAAAGGTAATGTTTTTGTGATTTTACAGAATTGGACAACCAATATATATATATTATTTTTTTTGGGGTCGTGCTGCTGTTCTGAGCACGATCGTATATTTGTTTTGTCGTTTAAGGTTCATACACAAACGAAAAGCTGTACAACGAGATGCCAGAAAAATTGAAATATATGCCTAACTATTCGTACACTCAGCACACTTTCTTTCTCTACCCTCACATATTTCCTTTTCGCATGTGCCAAAAAACAAAACAAAGAAAAATAAAATGTCCCCTGTAAACCAAGGAAACTTCATGCTTTAAAATTCAAAATAAAATTCTATACTTTAATAAAAATTTCATAGTTTGCATCTTTAAGTTCGTATAGGCAAGAGTTTCATTTCTATATGCGATTTGTGGTGTTTTGGTGATAGGAGGAGAATGCATCAGTGTAGGTCATGAGTGATAAATCGACTAGGGTTTTGATTTTTATCAAATTGAATTGGATTTAGGCCATTTAAAGCTTGGATTTGGGTTGGAGAAGTGGAGGGGCACATCACAGCCAATTTTGGGAAGGCTAGGTGCATTTTTTTGTCACACGATATTGTGTGGCCGCTACCAACATGGGCGAAGTCGCGATCTAGGAGGTAAGGCCAAGTTCAAAGTCTTGGGGATGGGAAGGTGGAGACTTTGATGAGAAGATCATTGATGAAGTCTATTATTTTTCCCATGGCGTATTGAGAGTGAGAAGGGAGAGGGATGTTCAACCATTGATGGGTTGGCTACAGGAATAAAGATGGCAGTTTGAATTATGGGAAGTAGGAAGAAGAGGATTAGTTGGGTTATTATCTCTACTACTAATAAAGAAAATTCGTTAACTGATTTACTCGGTGTCTTTTTGAAATTCCAAAAATTCCCTTGCTTTCCATTTACATATGCGCTTAGTCAATATTTTAACGTATACAATAATACAAATAGCCCTTGTATGAAGCACGGTCTTATACTAGTATAAATAAGTGCAATTAAGAAAATAATATATTTTAAATAAATCTCATAGCTTATAATATGTGTATCTTCTCCTTAGAAGGTCCGAATATAACGTGGTCAGTCACATCATAATCATGGAATCATTATCTATGCAATCGAATTGAATTGATGGAAATTGGATCTTGTAGAATTTCAAGTTAAATCAGATGCTATTTGATTTTAGACGGAATAGGAACGATTTGGCGACAATAGGGATTTCAGTGAGTTTAACTCACTTTTTTGGTCAAATCAGTATGTAATATAGTAATAAAAATTTACTGCTTGTGTTTGATGGAAATTATTGGCTATTTGGTTAAATATTCGCTTTTACAAGTGATCGTTATTTAAAACTGAAATGCTGAAAATTTATTGAGAAATCCGGATTTCTCGATATTGTTACTTTTAAATTTCCAATTATATTCCTGTTGATTCTATTTCAACTATAACTTTATTATATAAATTGTCAATTGATGAATCTTGATTGTTTTGCACTATTAGTTAAGACATCTTTATATGTTCAAAATGTAACCCTTGTAGTGATAAAATCAATAACAATATTTGCTAAGTGCTTTGGTAGTTTTTGGCCTCACTTCAGTATTTTGAAATATTATTAATTATTGTTTTGGCTTGAAAATGGTTTTTTATTTGGAGAATGATTCAAATCAAACCTTTGGGTTTTTCTGGAATATTTTATCTAAATGGGTTTTAAACTGCTCTGTATTCTTCCAACCTTTCAAGTTGTTTTTTCTGAATCATTTAGAAATGTTGTAAAGTTGTTTAACTATTATTTAATAATGATTTAAAGTTGTTTTACTAGTAGTTACTAACATTTCAAAAATTATATATTTATATTTAATATTGTTTAAAGCTATTTCCAAATATTTTAATATTATGAAATTTATTTAAATAATTAAAAGTGTGTGAAGATATTTAATAATTATTATTTATTATAATGTTTCGGAAGTTAATTATTATTTATCATAATAACGTTTGAATATTAATTTTTAATAATGTTTGAAATTATTAACTATTATATTTATCATGTTTTGAAGTTAATAATTGTTATTTATTAGCAATGTTTTGCTGTTGATCATTATTATTATATAATAATGTCTTTAAATAATAATTATTATATTTATAATGTTTTGAAGTTAATCATTATAATTTATTAGCAACGTTTTGTTGTTAATAATTACTATTATATTATAATGCTTTGAAGTAAATAATTATTGTCTATTTATAATGTTTTGAAATTATTAATCATTATATTAATAATGTTATGGAATTAATAAATTATTTTATTAACGATGTTGGAAAGTTAATATATTACTTATTTAGGATGTTTAAAGTAAATTAAATTATATGATTAATTATATTTATGAATAATAAATTGATTTAAAAAAAGGAATTTCATTTATTAAAAGAGATGTATTAAAGATTTTATAAATGAAAATAGGGTTTGGATTTATAAGAATTTTTAAAACGGCTTCATAATGGACTTTTGTAATGAATTTTTATAATGGGGTTTTCGAAGGGATTTTAGAGGGAACCTTTATAAAGGAGTTTATAAAAGAATAAAGTTTTATAAATGGGTTTATGTAACTTCCCCAATCTTGAGGCCCGAAGCTAAGCGCTATGGATACTGCAGTCATCCATAGTATTAACTTCCGGTGAAAAAATACGATAATGTTAATGGTATCCATAATATTGAAAGTACATGAATATGAAATAAAATCAACACATATTAAAATAAATTTTCTGATTACATTCCAAATCAATATTTCATAATTAATTACATAATCCCATAATCGATTGCCTGGTTTCTGATCAAATATAATTATTCAAATTACGCCAAGAGCGACATATGAAAATGCCCCTTAAATGATCAGAGTACAATCTTAATACAACATAGCGGAAATAAAACCAAATAACTCCTAAATATAGTTAGCATTGCCTCCTGCACGTCTTCGGAAGCCTATTCGTCCACATACTAAACCTATAAAACCCTAACTCTCAATCTACCCAAACTAATTTTGGGCGGCCGAGACTTTAACGAGAAAAACATAAACTTCGAGTTAGACATATAGCCTGCTGTAAATAATACTATTACACCACGGTTTACTGATATTTAGTGAGACCACGCCACTTACCAAAACGGGTTTCCCCTCACCAATATCCCCTTAAAATATATCTTTTTGCAAATTAGAATCCTGCAATCAAACCAATTAAAACAATAATAGCAATATCAGATGTGCTCATAAATCATGTAATAAATGGACTATCTGTCCGAACAATATAGTTTTGTTTGGCTAACTACTAACTTTTGGCTGACTCGGGCCTACCAGACAAAACAAATAATCTAACATCTTTTAGACACACTTTTGGACAGTTTGTCCATAACTTACTTCCCCCAGGGTCAACTGATCCTAATAGTTTTGCAGGCTCAGCAATAACCTATCCTCCATCTCTATATATTCCTTTCTTTGTGTAACATCATTAAGTCTTACCTGTGACTAAGCCTTACACATTGGAATTTTGGACTAAATTAGCTAGGGGCAATAGCTAATGTATAGGGTGCAACCCTATGCCAGTCCCATTTGGTGTACAAATATCTGAGTCATTTACTTAGGGTTTAATACCCATCAATTTTTCCTTGAAAACCTTTCTTTCTTGATTTAACCCTATAAATCATACTTAAACAAGGAAAAGATACTTTTGCTTTACTCAAATCTATTTGCCATGTTGTATGCTTTACGCAAAACATTGTTGATGAATTCCCTCATTTTAAATAATCTCTTTCGAAACCTTTGAAAATACCCCTTTCGAAATAAGTTAACTGCTTTACCTTGAACTCTAGGCCGAAAGGCCAAAACATACCTTTCGAAATCATTTAAAATAGACCTTTCAAAACTATTCAAAGTGTCCTTTCGAAAGCATTATAAAATCTTAGACATCCTTTTTTTCAAAACATTTCAAACTTTCCTTTCAAAACATTAGAAAACATCCATTCAAACACTAAAGGAAAACCTTATGAAAAAATTAGGGTGTCACCCCTTTGAAACCTTTATTAGTTACCTTTCGAAAGCTTTAAAGTACTTTACTTAACACAAACCTTTCGCAATCATTGGGCTCAAGTAAAAGTTTGTGGAACATAGTTTTGAAACCATTTCTATCAAAACCCTTATTTTTAACTTTCAATTTATTAAAGGGTCTTAAAAGAACTAGGGCGAAAGCATCTCTTTCGAAAGGATTATTCCTAAGTAAAAGAAAGTGTATGGCTTCGAAACCAACCCCTTCAAAAGCATAGAGAGGCGGTTTCAAGATTTTAAACAAAAAGAGCCTTTCGAAGACATTGCTTCGAAAGGTTGAATGCGAAAGCAGGGATTTCGACCCATTCAAAAGCATCATTTAAAAAAAAGTGGGCAACGTCTTTCAAAAGCACTTTTCCTAAAACAATTGACCAAGATGAAAGCTAGTTCTTTCGCAAGCCACATTTTTAACCAAAATTTTTTAAGTATTAAAGAGCTGCTTCTACCACTTCGAAAGCTTTTTTCGACTCCGTACCATTCACTTAACTCCAATCCACTTCGTACCGTAGCAGATATCATGTGCATTGGTTTTGATCTGGTTGGAGGTTGCACTATAGGGTCAAAAGGTGGCTGCTATAAGTAACAAAGCAGTAAATTATTATGAAACCAGATTCTAACTTTTTAAAGTAATTTATTTTCAACAATTTGCCTTGTTTGTCAACATATAATTGGTTTCCAATACTTTTACAAAATCTTTTCTAAAAGTGCTGCCGAATTTCAGAATTTAACACATTAAAACATTTACAAATTTCCCCTTCTCCTTTTATAAATATATAAAACATTTAAGTCTCATACCTTAAATAATTTTATATCTTTAATAATATACTTGGAAAAATTCTCCAAAAATTCCCATAAATCACTTTTAATATTTTTTTAACATGTTTAAATTTTGGTCCCAAAGATAACATATAATAATCGAAAATAATTTAAACCCAATTTAACCATTTTCTTTACTACAATATTCATAGTAAATCCACATTAATTCGGAAAATTATGAAACTTGAAATCCATCTCTAAAATAATATTTCTAACCTTATATAAAAAATGAAAGGTAATTGGATGTCATTTGATAGGTTTTTCAAATCAAACCTTATCACAAAATCTATATGAAGCAACATAAATCATCAACAAGCATATATATATATATCCATTTAATAATGAAAACATGACATAATACTTTGCTAAACTTACTCGAATCTAATCTAGAAACTGGAAATAACCAATATGAGATGTAATCTATTATTCACCTTAGCTCAGTGTTATGGAGTTTGATATTTGCTCTTGAGTTGATTTGATTAAGCTCCAATCCTTAATTCTTGCTTATCTTCCACTTGTTTTCTTCTAATGATGGCCAGCCAAGCTTGAATTTAATTTTGTTGGTGAACGTTTGTAGATGGAAATGGAATTAAGGGTTTAGGGTATAAGGATGTAACCTATTCCTAATTTTCCTTTAACTTATTGCCCTTACCTATTTCATTTTAATTCTCCTTTGTTCATTGGTTAATTAGGCTCGGCTACCCTCTAGTTATACAAATCTCAATCGATTAACCACTTTGATCTTTACATTATTCTATTTAGCTTATATAATTAAATCTCTTGAATAATGTTACTTGAAATTAGGGTTGTTATAGACTCCCCTCCTTAAAGAATTTCATCCTCGAAATTACGGTAAGTACTCATAACAATCAATCATAAAGGTAAAACATACCATGAAGCAGGTCAGGATAAGTATCACTGGTCCTGCACTCGGTTTTCAAAGTACAATCTCTCTCGTCCTCACCCCACTGGACTTTGACTAACCTGACTGTCTTGTTTCTAAGCATCTTCTCATCTCTCACAGCTATACGAACTGGTTTTCTTACTATAGTTAAATTTAACTCCACTACTAAGTCATCTAACACAGTCGGTGCCATATTAGTCTCTGGATCTTGAATACACTCCTTTAGGTGAGAAATATGAAAAGCATTATGGACTCCTGTCAAACTATTTGATAATTACACTCTATATGCGAGTTTCCCAATCCTTTCTACAATAAAAAATGGTCGAATGAATTTCGAGGCCGATTTTCCCAATTTTTCAAATCTAATTACATCTTTCATGGATGATACCTTGACAAAAACATGATCTCCAACGGAGAACTCTAAGCTTTCCTTCTCTTATCAGTATAACTCTTCTATCTAGACTAAGCTTCCTTCGTTCTAGCTCGAATGAACTCAATCTTTTCAACATTTTGTCTAACCAAATCCGGACCAATACCAACCTATCCTAGGTTTCTAACCAACAAATGGGAGATTTGCATGGCCTTCCATACGAAGCGTCAAATGATGTCATTCCTATACTACCCTAATAACTGTTGTTATACAAAAACTCGACTAAGTGTAAATGGTCTTCTCATGATCCTCCAAAATCTAGCACACAAGCTAGTTATAAATCTTCTAAGACTTTGTTAACTCTTTCCGTTTGCCCATCTATTTGCAGATGGTAAGGGGTACTCATCTTGACCTTTGTACATAAAGTCTCCTGTAAGGTCTTCCAGAACTCACTAATAAATAAGAAATCTCTATCATTTATTATACTACTAGGAATTCCATACAGTCTACCAACATTCTTCATAAATAACTTAGCTAAAATAGGTGCCATTTTGGTTGACTTAACTAGAATGAAATGGGAACTCTTGGTCAACCGATCCATTATAACTCATATACTTTTGTTTCCTCTATTTGACCTTGCCAACCCGTCCATAAAATCCATTGAGATAGAATCCCATTTACATACTGGAACATTTAAAGGCTGAAGTAACCCATTAGGTTTCTGATGTTCGGCTTTTACCCGTTGACAGTTGAAACACCGTTTCGTCCATAAGCCTGCATCTCTTTTCATACCATCCTAGAAGAAACCTTTTTCATATCCTGTTACATCTTAGTTCCTCCCGGATGAATAGTGAACTTCGAACGATGGCATTCTTCAAGAACTTCCTTCCTAATGTTCCCTGCATTTGGAACACACAGTCTTCCTTTCTTCCTTAGCCACCCATTCTGGTCAAGGCCGAAATCTTTCAAGTAATCGCTCTCTTTTCCATCCCTTAAATTTTTGATCCATTCAACTAATAATGGATCTTCCTTCAACATAGAAGCAATATTTTCGATCATCACCGATTGAACTTCTAAACATGACAACATAGTAGTTTCCTTATTAGACCTAGATTTAGTTTTCCACTATATCCTGCATGTAGTCAATGCTTCTAAATCTTTCCACTCAGCTATCATTGCCAATACTGCATTCTGATGTTTTCTCTTAAGTGCATCCGTAACCTTGTTGCCTTTTCCCTATGTGTTCTTAATACTAAAGTCATAAATGGCTAAAAACTCTAACCACCTATGCTGTCTCATATTCAGCTCCTTCTGAAAGAATAGATACTTCAGTGACTTATGATCCATATACAATTCGAATCTTTCTCTCATAAGGTAATGTCACCACACCTTCAGCGCAAAAATTACCGCAGCTAATTTCAATCATAACCTGGATATATAAACTCATGCAGTCTGTGCTGTCAAGAAGCATAAGCAATCGCTTTACCTCTTTGCATCAACACAGCTCCAAACCCTATTCCACATGCATCTGTGTACATTACTAAATCTCGATTTCCTTCCAGGACAACTAACACAAGTGAATCTGTAGATAAGTGTTTCAGCTTCTGGAATGCTTCCTCACTTATCAGTCCATATAAATTTCACATCTTTCTGCGTTAGCTTAGTCATCGGTGAAGCTATCCATGAAAAATCCTTAATGAATCTCCGATAATACCCAACTAATTCAAGAAAACTCTTTATCTCGGTCATTGTCTGGGGTCTCTTCCAATTATTCACCACCTCATCTTAGTCGGATCTATAGACAACCCTTCCTTTGGGACTACATGACCAAGAAACTTCACTTCCTTCTTCTAGAAATGACACTTCAAAATTTTTGCCTTCAGTTGATGCTTCCTCAACATCTCAAGCACCACGCTAAGATGATCCTCATGCTCTCTTTCATCTTCAGAGTATATCAAAATATCATCTATGAACATGAACCTATCCAAGTGCTCTTGGAAAACTCGGTTCAGCAAATCTTCAAAGAATGTTGGTGCATAAGTTAGCCCGAATGGAATTACTAACCACTTATACGATCCATATCTATTTCTAAACACCATCAAAGGAATACTATCCTCTGCCATTCTTAGCTGATGGAACCCTGTTGCTAAATCCAACAGGGAAAATACTTTGGATCCACTCAACTGATTGAAAAATCGTCAATTCTAGGTAATGAATACCGATTCTTTATCGTCTTCATATTCTACTTATGATAATTGATACATAACCCTAACGATCTATCTGGCTTCTTTACAAACATTGCGTCCGCTTTCCAAGACGAACAGCTTGGTCCGATAAAATTCTTGCCTTCCAACTCCACCAACTGAAACTTTAGCTCCCTCATCTCAAAAGGTATAATTCCACTTGGCAGTCTACTCACCGGTTCTGCGCCTGGTACTAAATCTATATGAAAATCAATAGCCAGTTTCGAAGGTAGTTTTACTGTAGGTTCAAAGACATCTGCGAGTTCTCTAACAACGAAAACTTGATTCAACTCATCTTTTGCCTCCACAACACCCAACAAAGCTGTAACCTCAAAACTAGGGTTTTCTATGGAGTATATAATTTGATCACTACAGTCAGGGTATCTAAGTAATATTTTCCTATCATAGCAAAATATCCCAGCATCTAATTTACTTAACCAATCCATACCCAAAATAATTCCGAACCTTACAAAATCAAACATATGCAAACTACAAACAAATGTATGACCTAACAATTCAAACTCTAACTGGCCACACTTCATCTTATGGTTCTGTGCTCCTTGAGCTTCCCTAGCCTTGTTTCCTTCAAGAAAAGCAAGCATCTCTTTGGGCCATAAATCCATCTTAACAATTACATCACACGGGTCTCTAATATGCGATAACGTGGCCTTAGCAAGCTCTAGCTTCAACTCGTAAATGAACTTCTCATTCCTTTCGATGACACTATCAACCATAGCGTATTCATATCTTGCTAACTCTTATTGCATACTCAAGCACTATCCTATCTCCCAGCTCCAATTCAGCGAACTTCCCAAGCAGAGCAGACTTTGCAATGTTCGACATAAATCTTTCTTCAAATCTCCTTCTGAACTCAGCACAAGTCATAGTCTACTCATTGACTCCAACAGCAACGCTATTCCACCAATACAATGCTGCCCCTGTAGCTGTCTAGAAGCATGTCTCCTTTTCTGCTCATTATTGAGCCCCATATCAGCAAAAATCCTCTCGTAATGATGTAACCAATTTTCCACTTCGATTGCTTCTTCAGTGCCATTAAATGACTTTCCTCCTAGCCGAGCATAATCTCTACTCAAAACAATATAGTTATTAACCCCCAAAGCTCCTTGATTTCCTCCTTCATCATTTCCTTCAGCGAACCCCATAGTGACTCCTGCATGCATCATGTTAAAGAAAAATAGATACATTGCTCCCATGTCGACTTGCGGGACTCCAGCACCTTCATTTGCAGCTTGTGCCTGACCTGCTTTCCTCATGGTATTTGGTTTGGCATTCCTATTGGTTGTGGTGCTTCCCCCACTAACGTTATCTCTTCCACTTCTAGCATCCACATCTTATGTCCATAATATCTGCATTCGAATCTTCATAAGATACAAAAGAATAGCTTAATGGAGATGGGAGAATAAAGATAAAGCATATACTTATATATTGCAAATACAAGTACGTTACCATAGCGTTATCCCATACCCCAATTTTTTCTCTAATTCCTTAGGATTATGTTCTCAAAATCATTTTAGGTTTGAAATTGCTTGAAGTTTTTCATAAACCTATGCTTTGATACCAAGTTGTAACATCTGCTATCTTGAGACCTGAAGCTAAGCGCTACAAATGCTGCAGTCATCCATAGTATTAACTCCCGATGACAAAATACGGTGATGTTAATGACATCCATAATATTAAAAGCACGTAAATAGGAAATAAAATCAGCACCGATTAAAACAACTTTTTTGATTACATTCCAAATCAATATTTCATAATCAATTACATAATCCCATAATCGGTTCCCAGGTTTTTGATCAAATATAATTATTACAAGTTACACCAAGAGCGACATGTGAAAATGCCCCATTGGATGATCAGAGTACTAAATAGACAATCGGTCTTAATACAGCTCATAGGAAATAAAACAATTAACCAAAAAATATAGCTAGCTTTGCCTCCAACACGTCTTTGAAAGCTTATTCGTCCACCTTTAAACCTGTAAAACCCTGACTCTCAATCTACTCAAATTAATTTTGAGCACTCGAGAATTTAAGGGGAAAAACATAAACTTCGAGTTAGACATAATGCCTGGTGTGAATAATTCTATTACGTCTTGGTTTACAGATATCAAGTGAGACCACGCCGCTTAGCGGAATGAGTTTCCCCTTACTAATATCCCTTTAAAACATATCTATTTGCAAATAAGAATCCTACAATCAAACTGATTAAAACAACGATAGCAATATCATCATAAATCAGGTAAGAAATGGACTATTTGTCCGAACAATATATTTTTGTTTGGCTAACTACTAACCATTAGCTGACTCGGGCCTACCAAAATAAATAAATAATCTAACATCTGTTAGACACACTTCTGGATGGTATATCCTTAATTTACTTTTCCCAGGGTCGACTAATATTAATGGTTTTGTGGGCTCACCAATAACCTATCATTCTTCTCTATATATTCCTTTTTGTGTGTAACATCATTAAGTCTTACCTATGACTAAGCCTGACGTACTGGAATTTTGGACTAAATTAGCTAGGGGCAATAGCTAATGTATAGGGCGCGACCATATACCAGTCCCATATGGTATACAAATATCTGAGTCGTTTACTTAGGGTTAACAACCCATCTAATTTTCCTTGAAAACCTTTCTTTCAACTTGATTTCACCCTTTAAGTCATATTTAATCAAGGAGAATATACTTTTGCTTTACTCAAATCTATTTGCCATGATGTATGCTTTACACAATACATTGTTGATGAAAATCCTCGTAACGCTTGTTTAAATGCTTTAAACAATCTCTTTCGAAACCTTTGAATGTACCCCTTTCGAAACAAGTTAACAACTTTACAGTAGAACTCTAAGCCGAAAGGCCAGAACATACCTTTCGAAATCATTTAAAATAGACCTTTCGAAACTATTGAAAGTGTCGTTTCGAAAGCTTTATAAAACCTTAGACGTCCTTTTTTTCAAAAACTTTCAAACTTGCCTTTTGAAAACATTGGAAAACTTCCATTCAAACACTAAAGGCAATCTCTCGAAAATATTGGGGTATCACCCCTTCGAAACCTTTATTAGTTTACCTTTTGAAAGCTTTAAAGTCCTTTACTTAATACAAACCTTTCAAAATCATTGGTTCAATAAAAGTTTGTGGAACATAGTTTCGAAAAAATTCGAAACCATTTCTTTTGAAACCTTTGGGTTCAACTTTCGATATATAAAAGAGTCTTAAAAGAATTAGGGCGAAAGCATCTATTTTGAAAGTGTTATTCCTAAGTAAAAGAAAGTGGATGGTTTCGAAACCAATCCCTTCGGAAGCATGGAGAGGCGACTTTAAGGTTTAAAACAAAAGGACCCTTTCAAAGGCATTGCTTTGAAGGGTTGAATATGGCAGTAGGGGTTTCGATCCCTTCAAAAGCTTTATTTAAAAACAAAAGATGGCAGCCTCTTTCAAAAGCCCTTTTTCTAAAACAATTGACCAAATCGAAAGCCAGTTCTTTTGAAAGCTACATTTGTAACCAAAATAGTTCTAAGTTTCAAAGAGCTACTTCTACCCCTTCGAAAGCCTGTTTCAACTCCATACCTTTCTCCTAACTCCAATCCACTACATATCGAAGCTGATACCATATGTATTTGCTTCGACCTATTTGGAGGTGTCAGTATCGGGTTGAACGGTGTCTGCTATAAGTGGCGAAGTAGTAAATCTATATAAAACCGAATTTGAATTTTTTAAAGTAATTTCTTTCCAACTATTAGCCTTATTTATCAAAATATAATCGATTGCCAATACTTTTACAAAATCATTTCTAAAAGTACTGCTGAATTTTAGAATTTAACAAGTTAAATACTTTACAAATTGCCACTTCTCCTTTTATAAACATATGAAACATTTAAGTCTCATACCTTAAGTGATTTTATATCTTTCATAAAATACTTAGAAAAATTCTCCAAAAATTGCCGTAAATCACTTTTAATATGTTTTCTAGCGTATTTAAATTTCGGACCCAAAGCTAACATATAACAACTGAAAATAATTTAAACCAAATTTAACCATTTTCTTTACTAGAATATTGACAATAAATCCACATTAATTCATAGAATTATGAAACTGGAAACCCATCTCTAAAATAATATTTTTGACCTTATATAAAATATGCAAGGCATTTGGACGTCATTTAATAGGTTTTTCAAATCAGATCTTATCATAAAATCTATATGAAGCAACATAAATCATTAACAAGCATATGTGTCCATTTAACAACCAAAACACTGCATAATACTTTGCGAAACATACTTGGATCTGATTTAGAAATCGAAAGTAACATTATTTAAAATTAGGGGTGTTGCAGTTTATAAATTTGTAAATGGAGTTTAAATAGTTTTATGGAATTATAAAACGAGTTATATTAATGGCTTTAGAAATTTATAAAAAGATTTTTATAAATTATTTTTCATACATATAAAAGAGTTTTATAAATGGTTTTAGAGATTTATAAAAGGAATTTTATAAATGATTTTAGAGTCGTATAGAAGGGGATGTATACCCAAGTATTGAAAGGAGTATAAAGAGTTTGTGAATGTATCTCTGTAAAAGTATTTACAAAGTGATTTAAATTCATGAAAGGGTTAATTAATGAGGTTAGTGGTTGCTTATGTACTTAACCAATGTTGGTTTCCCATGGAAATAAATCTCTGATTTGGTTTATATGTTTTTTTAATTGATAGTTAAATAACCGACTTTCAAATTTTGGCTAGTTTTGATTTAGCAAGTAAATAAGAGCTTTACGTGTTCATACGGTTTGTGTTCCCTTAGGATAATTTATTCTAGAAAAACATCTTTATCTTTAAGGGAATATTAGAGATCCCCTTAGGAATCTAGTGTATTCCACTTACTTCTGAAAGAATTGGAAATATGTTAATTAGAAATATCGGTTATTGTTTCGGATAGGCCAGGATCACTTATGTTATTCAAAAACCACTTTGAACCAACATAAGCGTTCAAATGGAAGACCTCTTAAGGATGATTGAAGATAAAGTTCTTGAAGTGCAAGGGCTACTTACTACTAATCTCGAGGGTGATTCCAAATAGATGTAATAGAGGTAGTTTCTTAAGTTTCGTTCAGACCCAGAATGAACATGTATATATGAATGCTGGCACTGCATTTTTGCCTACAGGTCAATGTTAGCATTCTAAGTAGAATTGCCGTATAAAAGGTAATTGTAGCCTCAAGCCTCACAGCCTAGGAATAGCTAAAACAGGAAAGGCTTTAGCGCTATATGGGTCTCACCCGTTAGCGTACCGTCTTCACCTTTTCTAAATATATAGAAACATGGATTTGGTTGTGCATGAGAGCTCCCAAAAAAGTTTGCAAAAGCAACCAAGGTGATGAAATATTTGGAACTTCCCAATAAGGGGTAGGGCCGGTCTTGATTCACAGATAGTCCATGTAAGGTCCTCGGTGCATTGTCTAAAGATTTACTGTATGGAAGGTAGTCCCTTACCTTGTCATTGTTGGGATCCGTTCTCCAATATGAGCCTTTAGAATTGACTGTATACTTATTATGCTGGAATTTAATTGATATAAAAATTTGGGCTATGATTCAACATTTATTTTAAACCCTAGACATTATTATAACATCATTGGATTTTCTAACAAAATGGTTTGTTACATAAGGTAAAACCCGTTCGTGTTTATGTGCGGCGTGGTCTTACGAGTTACCTTAATCTTAAAAGGTTTTATAACTTTAAAATACATTCAAGGTGTGTTTCTCATGCTGATTTATTAGACTGATCCGAATGTTAATTTTTTTATAATGCTTGGGTCATATCGAGCTTGTTTTCAGATTTAGTTTGTACGCTTTGGCGCATCAAGAGATGAACTAGAGGTCCCGAGAAGTAACGTATGTTATATTTTCCGCTGTATTGGTTAGTTGTGTTTTTCAGTAATTATAAGGACAAATTGTTATAGCTGTCCAGGTTAATAATTAGTGAGTGTACTTTGATTTTGATGTATGTATATTACAGTTTTCCTTTTGTAAATTTTTTAGTGTATATTATATTTTACTCGTCGCGATATGAGATTCTGTTATGTCTTTTCTTTCTTTTTTCCCCAACTATATGTCTTTCCAACACTTGGATATTCAGCACAAGAATACCGTGGATGTAGTAGTATCGACTTCTTAGGGGTCAAATAGGTGAGTCATTACAACATGGTATTAGAGCTTAGGTTGAGCGAACACCTAGGCTTTGGTGGGGCTAACTCATTTGAGATAGGGTAAGTGAGACGCTATGATGACTTTAAGTGTATATATATGAGCGCATGTTCGTTAGTGCTATAAAAATGTTTTATATTGTGTTGATATGTCGGTTGAGTGGTTTATGACTTCTAGTCAGTATAGAAAAAATAACTGTATCTGTAGAGGTTTCTAAACACTTAAACAAGGCTAACAGACATAGTATTGTTTTGAAAATGGGTAAATGGATCTTACCTAGATTGTCTTTCATGTATAAAAAGAATAATTTCTAGATGTAAATATAATTATATATGATGTGTTTAGGTGTTAGAAAATAATAATATCGATTGTTATCATTTATTGTTGATTTGTTTGGGATTAGATAGTTTATGACCATTTATTAGTTATTTAAATTAAATATGAACACCTTATGAATTCTATTTTATATTCTGACTATAAGGCATTCGATGAATTAATTATGTTAGAAATTCAAATTTAATTTTAATTAAGTTGTTTATTATAATCTTAACAACATAAAATTTTTTAAAATGTTTTATATAAGAAGTGAATTTATATAAGTATGATTTATAATTAGGGTTATAAATAAAAATAATTTAAACTGAGAAATTGAGAACTTAAATCTTGTGTTTTTGAAATGTTTTTTCAATGTTTTAGAGAAAATAATAACGGTATTATTTTGAAAGTATTTATGGACAAAGATATTCAAAAAGAGATTTTAATTAATATAAAAAGCACCGAACTATCTTCAGTCATTGGAAAATAATTCTAGTGATGAATGTAGCATCATCAGTGTTTATTTTTAAGTTTCTAAAGTAAGGAATTGCTACTGTAATAGAAATTGGCTAATGAGTTGTTTTGGGTAAAAAAAAGTGTTTAAAATTCCCAAAGGATGATTTGATATATAAAGGAGATATACAAATCTGTTTAAAAGTCCCAAAGGTGAAAAGACAGTGCAGATCATGCTATATGAAATTATACTATACTATTGTGGAAATAAACTAAGATACTATAGCAATGTGAATAAGTAAAATAAAACAAGCATACCAGGAATTTTTATACTGGTTCGAACTTCCCGTTCTACGTCCAGTCCCAGACTCCTTCTGGAATTTTACTAAAAACAACAACCCTCACTTAACCCGAAGGAACAGGACTATACAACCCCTGAGCAGCCGAATAGGGACTTGAACATCAGAACATGATTTCGCTTCAGCAGCCGAAGAGGACTTCACGCGCCTGAGTAGCAGAACAGGAATTTTAAAAATAAAATTTTCTTGACTCTATGTGTCTTTAATAACATGAATTTGTCAATTATAGTACACCCTTCCTATAATCTTCTCCTTTATGATGTATATATGAATACGTGAAGAATAAGGAAGTAATAGAATGAGTTTGTATGAAATTGAATGCACAAGAGTATTAGAATCAAAGAAAATGAGAGTAGAGCAAGAATAGATTGAATTGAGTTGTTGTGGAAACATGATTCTAATGTGTTTACATAGATTATAAATAGGTGCATATGTTCGTGAAGAGTTATCATGAAGAGATTGGTCATATCTATTCAAATGAAGAGCGCATCTTTTCACGAATGGAAGTGTCTATTTGAAAATATAGCCGTTACAGATATTTAGACTTCTGAATTGAATAATTCAAACTTCTGAAATTGCACGAGCTCAAACCAGAAAGGAAATAGGCTAAAAATAACCATTTTCATATTTCTGAATTGAATAATTCAGACTTCTGAATATTGTACTAAACATTATTCATTTTTTTCATATTCAGACGTCTGATTTGGTACATTCAGACGTCTAAATGTAAAATAAAAATGATAATATGCAAAGATTATTAGTGTATGCTAATGAAATGAAAAAAGTGATGAAATATAAATCATATAGAAGAGATTTTAACATCAGTAAACTCTAAACAGACTCGATACATACTTATATAAGATTTGAAGCATTTGAATCTGGCCTTGATTAATTCCTGTAAAAACAAGTTAGTATATAATAATGACTTGTATAGTTGTCATAGTCAAAATATCGTAATTACGAAATATCATAAATACGAAGTTTCAACATTATCCTCCTTTTTGACGATGACAACTATATAAGTATATACACAATATGAACATATATAAATAGGAAATAGAATTATATGTACCCCTTTCCTATAAGCATCCCATGTCGATGGTAGTTTTTAAACTCCTTCTCCCCCTTTGACATCGACAAAAAGGAAACCTAATATATGATCATATGTATCACAAATATGATCAACTTTGAAGTTCATTTTAGGTAATCCTTTGACTAAATCATTTTTAGAAAGTTTGTTTATTGCTTTGAAGTTAATATGGCAGAATCTCTTGTGCCATAACCAAGGATCATTTTCTTTGGCTATTAAGACCATATCTGAATTCTGATTGATTTTCATATTTAGAACATTCATGTTTCTATCTCTATTACCTACAAAGATAAGAATTTTATTGTGATCATAAATTCTACAATTATCCTCAGAAAATGAAATTTTGAATCCTTTATCACATAATTGATTAATACTTAACAAATTGTGCTTCAAGTTTTTGACAAGTAAAATATTGGAAATGAAAGGTGAACTAGATATACCGTAATTGCTCTCATCGTCATTGACAATGATATAACCTTTGGAATTGTCTCCAAATGTGATAGAGCCTCCATCTGAATATGTAATATTTGTTAGCATATTTTTGTCTCCTGTCATGTGTTTTGAGCAACCACTGTCGAGCATCCATTTTCTCTTTTCTTAAGTGGGACCTCCAAAAAATAAAAGAATAACGTTGGTACCCACTTTTTAATCGAGTCCTAAGAGTTAGGTCTTAGGAAACCAAACCCAAGAGAGTTTAGTATTCCCTTTATATAAAATTTTTTCATTTTTATGAACATTTTTCAGAAAGGACTCAATATATTTATTCCTAATCAAACTATTGTTTGTTTTAGGGACCCATATTTTTATGGTTTTTGAGTTTTGATTCCTTTTTGGTTGAACTATGGCAGACATAGGTTTAGAAATATTTCTCTTATTTTGCTTAATTTTTGGGTGGAGCTACTGATTCCATAGAGAAACCTAGTCCTTTTTTATTTAAAACAGATTGGGAATTCTCCTCTCTCTGCCTTTATTGAAGTTAGTTACATTTTTAGTAAAGCTTTTTAACTTTGTTTCGAGGCTAGCATTGTCTAGTTCAATCATTTTGATCTTGGTTTTTAGCTCATGATTTTCAGAGATAAGAGCATCATTCTTTTCCTTTTGAGTTTCAATTTCTTGACTCAATAAGGTAAATTGAGAACAATAGAAAAAGTATCTCGAAGTTTTCCAAGTTCTTCTTCTAATATCTGCCTTTTGTCATTAAGCATATCTCTCTCGAATTATGCTTTTCTCTGATTTTCTAGAGCCTCTTTATATTTTCTTTTGAGACTTTTTAAGTATCTAATAATTCGGAATTTGTTTCAATCATGTCATCGAAAGTAAGATCGTTTACCTCATTATCTATAGCCATGAAATAAACATTTTCTCGTTCATTTTCACTATCAGTGCTACTTTCAGAAGACGAAGAATCTGAGTCATCCCATGTCACCGAAAATGCCTTCTTTTTGAATTTGTCCTTTTTATTCTATTTTCCCTTCCTTTGTTCTGGACAATCTTTTTGCATATGACCCTTCTTATACCAATCAAAGCATTCTAGTACTAAGGATGATGGCTTATTGTTGAAGTTTCTTTTGCCATTATTTTGATTTCCTTTTTCTGTACTTCAAAAATTTCTTAAATTTTTTAGCTATGAAAGCTAAATCTTCATCCTCTGAATCTGATTCCTTTTGTTCTGCATGAAATGCCATATTCTTTTTGTCTTGCGTTTGTACTCTTTTAGCCTGCAAATTCACTTCGTATGACATTAGATTTACTACTAACTCTTCTGGCTTCATAGTAGAAAATCATTTTCTTCTTCAATGGCTAAGAACTTTCTTTCCCATTCATCCGTTAAAGAGTTTAGTATTTTTGATACAATATCAAAATCAGTAAATTTTTCTCTTAGTCCTAATAGAGAGTAATAAATATCTTGAAATCTAGAGTGCATCTCATTAATAGACTCATCCTGTTTCATTCTAAAATTTTGAAATTGACTTTTCAACATAAATTTTTTGCTTTGTTTAACCTTGATAGTACCTTCATGTTTAACTTTTAGTGTTCTCCATATTTGATAAGCAGTTGTACACATACTAACTCGGTTAAATTCATTTTTATCTAATGCACAAAACAACATATTCATTGCTTTAGCATTAGCAGTAGCATCTTGTTTTTGTGCAGCTGTCCATGTAGAATATTCAGTAGTAGGTGCAATATATTCTGCTTGTGTAACATTCCACGCATCAAAACTATTGGCTTACATGTAAACATGCATTCGTGTTTCCCAATAGTTGTAATTCATGCCAAAGAATAGTGGAGGTCGTGCAGTAGATTGACCTTAAGTAAACTGCAACGACCCGGAATTTCCAATCCCGAAGATTCCAGATAGTTAGGGAAAAGAAAGGAAAGAGATAGAAGAAGAAGAAATAGAAACACCAAAACACAGATTCTCACATTCGCAGTGGATCAAAATATAATATAAAATTAAATAGTAGTTATACAAAGGAAAACCGTATCAGTTAATTACATACGATACATCAGAGTTACAACATTTCACAATCACTGGACAGTTAAAATAACTTGTCCTGAGTAAATAACAATATATCACAATGGATTACACTCCATATGTCTCTGCCATCTAGCTCGCCTATTGAACTCCAAAACTCCTTACCTAAAAATCTGTAATACTCGGTCTGAATCGAGCATTACATCGAAGTAACATCCGGGTCAGGCTGGAAACCAGCGTGAGTAAACCCATATAACATGAAATTCCAATGCATAGAACTTATTCAAAACCTGGGGTAACCTTTTCATCACTACAAGTTCACAACTTGTTATAATCCCTAAGTACCTTTACTTAGTTTTAAATGGTCCAGTCATTTAAATTATCCCACTTCAGCCTACTGATTACACATACCAGTCTATAAAGAATCATTGTAGGTTATAATTTGAAGTGGTTTCGGGTATGTACTGATACCCGACCCAAGTCTCTTCGAATCCAACTCCAGATAATAAAGTTTTAAAACAATACAATTAATATTTTAGGATATCATACCACACAACAATTTAACTCTTATGGATAACCTACATTATCACAGTTCAACCCACTCATATCACAACACATCTCAATCGCTCATCTGAGACAACAACAATCCAAATCATCCAAAATCATTAAACCATCCATATACAAGATTTATTAGATATATAATTCTCAATTAATTTAATTAATCTCTAATTAAATTAATTACCAACTTAATCACTTGGATTACCTTAGTCCTTCTTACTTAACATTAATTAATTACAACCCAACTAATTAATCATCTTAATCAATTCTCCTTGATTAGTTACCTTATAATTACATTTAGTAATTGTCTTTTAATTAATCACATAGATTAATTAGCTTTAGCCATTCATATTAATTAATCTTTAATTAATTAACAACATTCCTTATGATTCTCTAATTACTTTTAGTAACTAATTATTTTTTAATTAATCACATTCATTAACTAACCTTAATTAATCATAAACAGTAATTAACCATCTTGTAATTACTTACCTTAATTAATTAACTCCTTAATTAGTTATATTAATCCTTTGACTAATTACACTAAGTAATTAATCCTTAATTACTGCCATTAAGTAATTTTCTTTAATTACTTTTAATTAACTAATTACTCTCTACATTAATTATATTTAGTAATTAACCCCCAATTAATTACATTTAGTAATTATCCATTAATTACTTCACTAAATTATTATACTTAATTAATTCATAAGTGATTATCTTTAATTAGTTAAACAAATTAATTAACTTAAAGTTAATTACATTAATGAATAAATCAATTAAACATCACTTAATCAGTAGTTAATGATTCAACCCTTAATTACATTCATTAACTACCCACTAACTACTTCATTAAGTAATTATCCTTAATTACACTAAGTAATTAACTTTTAAGTTGTTTTACTAATTAATTCTTCTTAATTTACCACAACCTTTGCTCATTAAAGATAAATTCTTTATTTACATTAAATAACTATTCCCATCATTAAGCTTTATAAGAAACCCTTTTGAAAACAATATTATATAATTTACTTTTTAAACAAAACAATTTAAATGCTAAAATTTAACTTTTAAAATCTTTAATTGTTTTACAAAGTAAATCCCAGAATGTCTAAAACGTTAAAATTTAAACGTTAATATTTATGCCTCATAAGGCCCAAACTTATCACAACCCGAAACCTTCTTTAATTATTTTACACAAACAAAGTAAACGGGCCAAGCCCCAAAAAAAAGAAACCCAACTAATCCCTATCCCTTCTCCTCTTCTTCTTAATCCAGCTCCAATTCTAGGAACGCCAATCATTCACCTAAATCTCGATGCTTCAAATCGAAAATCATCTCCGATTAACCCGACAATCCATACGAACATCAATGCATACGCAACTCGACTAAACCTTTGAACCGAACCCAACTCCTAACTTAACCCAAACCTCTCCGGCTAAACGTCTCGTGCACACGGTGCACGTGCACCACCGCTCTGATGAAGCTTCCGACCCGGCGAACTACTAAATTGACATCCCTTCATCCACTGGTCAACAGTTCCCCCTCGACAATGTCTCGACCCATCCCAGCCGAAAAGCAATACTTGTTCGACCCCATGGAAAAACTTTGGCACAACATTCGACTCACTGCTTTCACCTGTAATCACTAACACGCATGCCATCTATCTCAGGTGAAAGCCAACTCCAGCAGCTGCCTCTGAGACAAACCCTAAGCAGTCCGGTTGTCCCAACGTTTCTCAGATAACTCGCGTTCGTCGGCCACCGAAACCATTCCCAAAACCCTAAAATCGATCAACCACTCCAATCTAAGTCTAAATCAAACAAATGGCCTTGGTCGATCCCTTAGTGACGAGATCATTTAAGATTACTTACATTATAATCTTTTAAAAATTACAATTCAACTTCTAAAAATCTTATTTTTATAAAGGAGATCGAATTGCATGCTTGAATGCTTGTTTTAATTATATTGAATTTTCAAAAAAACTGGGTTATCTACTGTAAAAATAAGCCTAAGACCACTAGACAACATAATTTGCTCTTGAACTATTTTTAACTTATACTACAAACATAAATAATCATTTCCCTAGTTTACAACATCATCAAATTTAAACTAGAATTAAAGATATGTATTTTTGGAAAAGGAATGAAAATAAACGTTCACTGTTTAAAAGAGCAATGACTATCCAAGTTTTTGAAATAAGGTTTTCACATTATTTACTTAATACCCTTCTGAAATTCTTTTTAAAAATGAAATTACATTGCTATGATCAACTTTATTTTTAAAATCCAAGCTTAATGTTGTCTGTATAAAGAGAAATTAAGTTTTTAAAACTAAATTTATAAGCTTGTATCAAGGAACAGAGGTTTATGAACCTATGTACAGGCAAACCTGTTCGACAACTGCATATTCATCTATATACAGACATATTTTCATCATGCAAACAAATTTCCACAAGCTATGTCAATGATTTATCACAAGCATCATTTTTAAACAGGTTTAAGCATTAATAAGAGTAGTAGTTTATTCATAGTTCTATGAAAATAGAGAAGACACTTTGGCTTTGAAATTTGAAATCCACTTTGATCTTGATCCTGGATTTAAAACTTGATGTTGATCTTGATACTTGATTATTGAGTTGAATATGGAGCTTTATTATTGATGAAGTTGAAATTGTGAAATAATTTGCCTTGCTTTGATTTTCTTCTTTTCTTTTGAAAATGGTTTATAGGCTTGTTTCTGGTTTGAAAAATAGTTTTATAGGGTTTTAGTTCTCTTGGCTTTGAAAATGAGAAGATTAGGAAAAGAAATGGGAAAGAGGAATAAGGAGTTTATATAGTGTTAATTAGAATTTATTTAAAATTAAAGAAAATAAGCACAAATTAGTGACACTTGTCATTTACCTTGTTTAGTTTACTAACACATGTATTTAAGAATAACAATAAGTTAATACATGTAACTTTCATGCATAATTAGATTTTTAAATGTTTTATAAAGCTTTTATAATTGATTTTCTAATTTATAAATACATATTTTAATTTATATAAATAAATTCCATTAAAAACAAAATAATATAAAACAATTTATGTTCTAAATAAAATTATAAAATACATTTAAAACCAAAGTATAATTTAAAAAATATATATATATGTATATATATATATATATTTATCTTTTGAATTTCAAATTTAAATATTCAAATTTAAATTCAATTTCAAATTCAATTTTAAAAATCAATTTAACATATACATATATTTAAACAAATACAATTTCAACTTGTATAAAATAATTTCATTTCAAATCTATATATATAACACATTATTGTGTTGCTTATAAATAACAATTTCGCAAATTTTTAAATAATAAATAAATAAAGGAGATTATCAAATGAATATTTATCCAATTATAAATATTTATTATCTGATTTATTTGTTCAATCTATAAATCAGTAATACTATTAATTAACCCAATTATTTATCAATTACAGATGTGTAGAAATCCGAGATATCACACTCCTTCCCCTTTTGAATCTTTTCGTCCTCAAAAAAGAACGAAGCCAGTTTTATTTAGTACTTAAAATCAGATAATTTATTCTTTGATCATTCTAAAGTACTTTTAAAATCCATATGATATTATAAAATACTTTTTATAACTCGATGTTTCAACAAGTCCATTTTTGTTCTTACAAAATTTCGGTCATACGTTGAACAGGCGTAGGACTGGAAATCTATAAGTACTTAGCAGATCCATTTTCAACACCCAGTGAAAATACGTGGGAAATATTTTGTTGAAAATATAGAAAACATTTTTGAAAACAGAGGAAATGTCTTTGGTGAGAATGCTCTGGAAATCATCACCCGCATCCATGGTCGCGGTTACATCCTGAGTTACATTGCCATCACAGCAAAAGTCCATGTAACTGTAGGTATCAACCTCTCGATTTTCGTTGTCAAATGAAACTTCACCATTCCCACATAGTTCGCAGGCTACATCAGTCAAGTCCCAATGCAGTCTTAGGCTCTCACGGCCTCCCGACTTTCACTATGTCTTCATAGGTCGCAGTCTACCGATATAAAATCAAACGTAGGCTGTTGGCTCTCAATAGCATACACGACTTTCGCTATGTCACCATAGGTCGCAGTCTACCGATATAAAATCAAACGTAGACTGCTAGCTCTCAACAGCACATACGACTTTCGCTAGGGTCAACATTAGATCACAGTGACATCGAGTTACACTGTCGTCACATCATAACCCAAATGTCTCTATAGGCATCAGCGCCCTCAACTTTCGCTACACACTGCACATAATCCTCAGGAACAACAATTTGTTCGGACTTCCTCACAGGATCAACTTTAGAACCCCCCTTAGGGTTCAAGGCAGTACCACCCCGTGGCACTCCTATGAAGTTCATTTCAAGGGAGCGCCTTTTTTTCCAGAGCCATTTTCAAAACACCTTATACTATACACATATAGTATCTACCAAATCATAAACCTAGTATGAATCTCATATAAATCTCCTTTTCAAAAAATCGATTATCCCAAAATCGATAATTCTCAACATGGCTTTCCGATTCTCCAATATTGATTATTCCCAAAAATCAAAAGCCTTTCCAAATCCATTGGTTCCTAATACCTTTTCTCAAAATCATTCTCATAAGATCCTTTATATATATAAATATGTATTACTTTAAAAATCTTTGGATCACTTCAAACTTGTATAAATTCCCTTTTCATACTTCAAATACTTTCAAAAAAACCCTTTTCTTTTGGAAAAATATTCAACAAGGGGAGATTTATCTTATATAACAAAGATATATAACTTTGCTTATTCCAAATCAAATATTCAAATTTGATTACTCTATAAAGTCACTTACCATATTACTTACTTTCATAAAGTAAATTTCTGTCATGGAAATATCCAATTTCCATTTTATTTCTTCATATTTTTCACAAAATATATCATTCATTTGAAAAACCATTTTATAGTTCTCATACAAAAATTCAATTACTAATTTCAGTCAAACCTGTACGATGTACCCATATTATTCGTACGCAATATCAATCTGATCGCTCACTCGATCACACAATTTCACTTCAAACTAGTATCGTCCACCCGACTTCCTAGTGCGGACTCAGATCTGGTTTTTTGATCAGAAACCGTCATTCTCCTTGCACAGCCATAACTATGATAGAGAATATCCAAAACCAATCAACAATCCATATCTAAGTCCACCGTCGAAAATTGAGTGAAAAATCCCAAATCGGATCGATATAACTATCTCGAAATTCTGTGCTTGAATCTGGATCAAATCACTATGCGAATAGAATAGTATACGTACTTCCTACGTATTTATCTTTATTGGTTATTAACCAAATCAACTTTCTTTCTATTCATCTTCACTTTGATTTTCATTCACTTACTCATAATTGCTTAAACCCTCATTTGGATTATCACCTCAATTCTTATCTCAAATGGAAATTTAATCATAAACAGTTTTGAACTCTGTCCAACTTAAATTTAGAAAATAGCTTGAAAAGTTAGTAATAGATATGTAGTTGAAAATAGTTATTAGTTTGTAAAATAGCTGTAAAGTAGTCAAGTAACTGTAAAATAGTTGGAAAATACTCAAATAATTATAGAGATTCTAACCAATAGCAAAATATTTTCAAAATAGTAGTTGGTTATAAAGTAGTTGAAAAACAGTAATTAATTTATAAAATAGTTAAAAAATTGTTAATTAGTTCCATAAATAATTGTAAAATAAGTATAAAATAATTTGGCTTTAAAAAGAAAGGTTGTAGATAGTAAATAGCTTTAAAAAAGGTTAATATTAAAACAATTTATTTTGAAAATAGTCTAGAGCCAAACTGTTCAATTCTCAATCTCCATCCCCATCAATTTAATTTAATTTTTCACTTCCATTTAAATTGACTCAATTTCAATTTAAATAACCTTAATTTCCATTGAACTTGATTTGTCCCCAATTCTAGTTGAATTAATCCTCAATTTCTTTTCAAATTCAAATCAAATTCCATTTGAATTTTAAACCTTTTCAACTTTAATTTCATTTCAAATTAATTCAATTCAAAAAAAAATTCGATTTGAAACTTAAACATATCCGTCTTCGATCACAATTCCAATTAACTCAAATCAAATTCAGTTTGAACTAATTCAATTTAAATCTCAACTTTTAACCATCTCGAATTATATAAATTCGAGTTAAATTTTAAATGTGGATTTAATCCCCTATATCAAATTAACATTTATTTTTAAATCAACCATCTAAATCTTTAAATAGTTTAATTCTAAACATTCAAATCTTAAGTTCAAAGTAATTCCATATCCTTAATTTCAAATTACATTTTAATTTCCCTATTATCTCAATAATTGATATAATGCCACACTTCATTTCTTCATTCATTTAAACAAATCCAATTCACAATTTAAAGTTTATTAATAACAATAGGATGATATCATCCATTTTATTTTATAACATCCATCCATTTTCAATTTCTAGATCTCAAACCCATTTTGAGATCACACAAACTCCCAATTCAAATTAACCATTTAACTTCCCAAGTTAAATCCCAATTTCATCTTGAAATTTTCCAATTTAGGTTGCTTGTTAACTTATTTAACTTTTCCAAAGTTAAATTCAATTTACTTAATGCAGCCAACCTTACCCAATTTGAATTTCAAATTTTAAACTTCGCATTAATAATCTTATAAGTTCAAAAACTTATCACCTTCGGTATCACATCTCATTCCAAATTTAAAACTCAACATTTAGAGTTTATTTCAAACCATCTTTGATATTATGTATATTCCTCATATATACATATTATTTCCTTTACACACTAAGTTATCCTTAATTTTTAAACCACCTTTGGTTTTTAATTCAAAACAAATTTGTCTTAACATTTTGAAACAATTCAAATGTTCTAGACTTAGGTTTTAAATTTTCACAATTTAAAACCGACTTCTATTTAGAAGTTATACTCATCTTAAAAGTTTACTTCATTTGGCTTACTTATTATCAAATATATCATTATTAAACACAATAACTATTTATGATGATACCCAACATTATCATATCTGGATACCAACTCATTTTTATCTATTCTTACTTCTACAAATTTTGGATTTTTGTTCCAGCTTGGATCTATTTCAAACTTATCTTCATTTAATTTCAATTCGGTTGTATTACTATTACAACTTAATTCTCATTATTTAATTTTCAAATAATACAACAACCAATTTCCTTAATATATAATGGTTAGAAGAACCATTGCTTTATATATAAACTTATATAAAAATCTTTTACTTTTAAAACCAAAATATAATAAAATAACAAGTACACTCTCCTATATATATACACACAACTCATTCTAGGGTACCATTGACCCTATCCTTAATGAGTATACCCACCAGAGCCAAGGTTCTTGCTTAACATGGCTCTGATACCAAATGTAACGACATAGAATTTCCAATCTCGAAGATTCCAGTTAGTTAGGGAAAAAAAGGAAAGAGATAGAAGAAGAAGAAATAGAAACACCAAAACACAAATTATCACATTTGCAGCGGATCAAAATATAATATCAAATAAAATAGCAGTTATACAAAGGAAAACCGTATCAGTCAATTACATACAATACATCAGAGTTACAACATTTCACAATCATTGGATAGTTAAAATAACTTGTCCCGGGTAAATAACAATATATCACAGCAGATTACACTCCATACGTCTCTACCATCTAGCTCGCCTCATGAACTCCAGAATGTCCTTACCTGAAAATCTGTAATACTCGGTCTGACTCGAGCATTACATCAAAGTAACACCCGAGTCAGGCTGTAAACCAGCGTTAGTAAACCCATATAACATGAAATTCCAATGCATAGAACTTATTCAAAACCCGGGGTAACTTGTTCATCACTACAAGTTCACAACTTGTTATAATCCCTAATTACCTTTACTTAGTTTTAAATGGTCCAGTCATTTAAATTATTCCACTTCAGCCTACTGATTACACATATCAGTCTATAAAGAATCATTGTAGGTTACAAATTGAAACGGTTTCGGGTATGTACCGCTACCCGACCCCGGTCTCTTCGAATCCAATTCCAAATAATTAAGTTTTAAAACAATACAATTCATATTATAGGATATCATACCACACAATAAGTTAACTCTTATAGATAACCTACATTATCACTATTCAACCCACTCATATCACAACACATCTCAATCGCTCATCTGAGACAACAACAATCCCAATCATCCAAAATCGTTCAACCATCCATATACAAGATTTCTTAGATATATAATTCCTAATTAATTTAATTAATCTCCAATTAAATTAGTTACCAACTTAATCACTTGGATTACCTTAATCCTGCTTACTTAACATTAATTAATTAGAACCCAACTAATTAATCATCTTAATTAATCCTCCTTGTTTAATTATCTTATAATTACATTTAGTAATTGTCTTTTAATTAATCACATAGATTAATTAGCTTTAACCATTCACATTAATTAATCTTTAATTAAGTAATGACATTCCTTAATGATTCTCTAATTACTTCCAGTAATTAATTATTCTTTTAAATAATTACATTTAACAAGTAATCTTTAAATTAATCACATTCATTAACCAACCTTAATTAATCATAGACAGTAATTAACCATCTTGTAATTACTTACCTTAATTAATTAAATCCTTAATTAATTATGTTAATCCTTTGATTAATTACACTAAGTAATTAATCCTTAATTACTTCCATTAAGTAATTCTCTTAAAGTACTTTCACTAACTAATTACTCTCTATATTAATTATATTTAGTAATTAACCCCTGATTAATTGCATTTAGTAATTATCCATTAATTACTTCACTAAGTTATTATACTTAATTAATTCAGAAATGATTGTCTTTAATTAGTTAAACAAATTAATGAACTTAAAATTAATTACATTAATAAATCAATCAATTAATCATCACTTAATCACTAATTAATGTTCATCCCTTAATTACATTCATCAACTACCCACTGACTACTTCATTAAGTAATTATCCTGATTACATTAAGTAATTAACTTTTAGTTTGTTTTACTAATTAATTCTTCTTAATTTACCACGACCTTTGCTCATTAAAGATAAATTCTTTATTTACATTAAATAACTATTCCCATCATTAAGCTTCATAAGAAACCATTTTGAAAACAATATTATATAATTTACTTTTTAAACTAAACAATTTAAATGCTAAAATTTAACTTTTAAAATCTTTAATTATTTTACAAAGTAAATCCCAGAATGTCTAAAACGTTAAAATTTAAACATTAAAATTTAAGCTTCATAAGGCCCAAACTTATCAGAACCCAAAACCTTCTTTAGTTATTTTACACAAATAAAGTAAACGGGCCAAGCCCCAAAAAAACAAGAAACCCAGCTAATCCCTACCTCTTCTTCTCTTCTTCATAATCCAACTCCAATTCCAGGAACGCCAGTCAATCACCTGAATCTCGATGCTTCAAACTGGAAAATCATCTCCGATCAACCCGACAATCCATACGAACATCAATGCATACAAAAATCGACTTAACCCTGGAACCGAACCCAACTCCTGACTTAACCCAAACCTCTCCGACTAAACATCTCATGCACATGGTGCACGTGCACCACCGCTCTAATGACCCTTCCGACCCTGCGAACTCCTAAATTGACATCCTTTCATCCACTGGTCAACAGTTCCCCCTCGACGATGTCTCGAACCCATCCTAACTAAAAAGCAATACTTGCTTGACTCCACAAAAAAACTCCGGCACAACACTCGACTAACTGCTCTCACCTCCGATCACTAACACGAACGCCATCTACCTCAGGTGAAAGCCAACTTCAGCAGCTGCCTCTGAGACAAACCCCAAGCAGTCCGATTACCCCAACGTTTCTTAGATAACTCACGATCGTCAGCCACTGAAACCATTCCCAAAACCCTAAAATCGATCAACCACTCCAATCTAAGTCCAAATCAAACAAATGGCCATGGTCGATCCCTACTCAAAGACACCGGCACCCTCCAGACCCGGTCGCACCACCCCACGGCAACGAGTTAGCTAGAAAATAATTTTTATGCAGAAAATCTATCATTTAAGATTACTTACATTATAATGTGTTAAAAATTACAATTCAACTTCTAAAAATCTTATTTTTATAAAGGAAATCGAATTGCATGCTTGAATGTTTATTTTAATTATATTGAATTTTCAAAAAAATTTGGTTATTTACTGTAAAAACAAGCCTAAGACCACTACACAACATAATTTGGTCTAGAACTATTTTTAGCTTATACTACAAACATAAATAATCATTTCCTTAGTTTACAACATCATCGGATTTAATCTAGAATTAAAGATATGTATTTTTGAAATAGGAATGAACATAATTGTTCACTGTTTAACAGAACAATAACTATCCAGGTTTTTGAAATAAGGTTTCTCACATTATTTACTTAATATTCCATTTCGAAATTCTTTTTAAAAATGAAATTACATTTCTACGATCAACTTTCTTTTCAAAATCCAAGCTTAATATTGTCTGTGCAAAGAGAAATTAAGTTTTTAAAACTAAAATTATAAGCCTATATCAAGGAGCAGAGGTTTATAAACATATGTACATGCAAATCTGTTCAACAACTGCATGTTCATTTATATACAGACATAATTTCATCATGCAAAAAAATTTCCACAAGTTATTTCAATGATTTATCACAAGCATCATTTTTAAAAAGGTTTAAGCATTAATATGAGTAGCAGCTTACTCACAGTTCTATGAAAACAGAGAAGAAGCTTGGGTTTTGAAATTTGAAATCTACTTTGATCTTGATCCTGGATTTAAAAACTTGATGTTGATACTTGATTACCGAGTTTAATCTGGAGCTTTATTATTGATGAAGTTGAAATTGTGAAATAGTTTGCCTTGCTTTGATTTTCTTCTTTTCTTTTGAAAATGGTTTGCAGGCTTGTTTTCTGGTTTGAAAAATAGTTTTACAGGGTTTTAGTTCTCTTGGCTTTGAAAATGAGAAGATTAGGAAAAGAAATGGGAAAGAGGAGTAAGGAGTTTATATAGTGTTAATTAGAATTTATTTAAAATTAATGAAAATTAGCATAAATTAGTGACACTTGTCATTTCCCATATTTAGTTTGCTAACACATGTATTTTAGAATAATAATAAGTTAACACATGTAGCTTTCATGCATAATTAGATTTTTAAATGTTTTATAAAGCTTTTATAATTGATTTTCTAATTTATAAATACATATTTTAATTTATATAAATAAATTCCTTTAAAAAGAAAATAATATAGAACAATTTATGTTCTAAATAAAATCATAAAAATACATTTTAAAACCAAAGTATAATTTAAGATACGTATATTTATCTTTTGAATTTCAAATTTAAATATTCAAATTTAAATTCAATTTCAAATCCAATTTTAAAAATCAATTTAATATATACATATATTTAAACAAATACAATTTCAACTTGTATAAAACAATTTCATTTAAAATCTATATATATATATATAACATTATTATTTTGTTTGTAAATAATAATTTTACAAATTTTTAAATAATAAATAAATAAAGGAGATTACCAAATAAATAATTATCCAGTAATAAATATTTTTTGTCAGATTTATTTGTTCAATCTATAAATCAGTAATTCTATTAATTAACTTAATTATTTAACAATTAAAGATGTCCAGAAATCCAGGATATCACAAAAACTAGTGTTAATGATAGTGCTTGTGTTGGTGTTGTTTTCCATATTAGCAAAATATCAAATAACTGTATAACGGTTATAAGATGCCTGCTCTGATACCAAATGAAAAGGCAGTGCGGATCGTGCTATATGGAATTATACTATACTAGTGTGGAAATAAACTAAGATACTATAACAATGTGAATAAGTAAAATAAAACAAGCACACCAGGAATTTTTATACTGGTTCGAACTTCACGTTCTACGTCCAGTCCCAGACTCCTGGAATCTTACTAAAATAACAACCCTCACTTAACCCATAGGAACATGTATATACCACCTTTGAGCAGCCGAATAGGGACTTTAGCACCAGAACAGGATTTCGCCTCAGCAGTCGAAGAGGACTTCACACGCCTGAGCAGCAGAACTGGACTTTTACAAATAAAGTTTTCTTGACTCTATGTGTTCTTTAATAACACGAATTTGTCAATTATAGTACACCCTTTGTATATTCTTCTCCTTTATGATGTATATATGAATACGTGAAGAATATGGAAGTAATAGAATGAATTTGTATGAAATTGAATGCATAAGAGTATTAGAATCAAAGAATATGAGAGTAGAGTAAGAATAGATTGAATTGAGTTGTTGTGGAAACATGATTCTAATGTGTTTATATATATTATAAATAGGTGCATATGTTCGTGAATGGATATCATGAAGAGATATGGTCATATCTATTGAAATGAAGAACATACCTTTTCACGAATGATAGTGCCTATTTGAAAATATAGCCGTTACAGATATTCAGACTTCTGAATTGAATAATTCAGACTTCTGAGCTCAAACCAGAAAGGAAATAGGCTAAAAATAACCATTTTCATAATTCTGAGTTGAATAATTCAGACTTCTGAATATTATACTAAACGATATTCATTTTTCCAGATTTAGACGTCTGATTCAGTACATTCAGACGTCTGAATGTAAACTAAAAATGACAGTATGCAAAGATCACTAGTGTATGCTAATGAAATGAAAAAAGTGATGAAATATAAACCATATAGGATTTGACATGAGTAAACTCGAAACAGACTCGATACATACTTATATAAGATTTGAATTGAATTCGGTCTTGATTAATTCATGTAAAAGCAAGTTAGTATATGATAATGACTTATATAGTTGTCATAGTCAAAATATCGTAATTACGAAATATCGTAAATACGAAGTTTCAACAAAAGGATGGTTTGATATATAAAGGAAATATGCATATATTTTCAAATGAATTGAAATAATACCGGGTGTTTAAATTCTGAAATTTTAGTTAAGAGATATTATAGACTCATATATCTTATCTATTTGGACAGTTTGGTTTATGCATCTCGATATTGTTTAATAATTTTATTTATTGAATTAAATGGAAGTTTCAATGATTTTTTAATAGTCAAGAACTTCCAAGTTAATAAATTTAAGTTAAGTGTTTTGAGAAATTATAAGAGAGTAAAGTTCTTATAACATATAAATTAAAGAAAATAGCAAGTTAAAACGAAATTTAATTTTTTTGGATATTCATGTTAAGTAAAACAAATTTGAAACTTGTATTTATACTCTTAGGACAAAGAAGAGTTTTATACAAATATAAATTTAAGTATGAAAGGGCTTTAACAATGAAGTTGTGCCTTTTTGAAGTGGTATAAACTTAAGTTTTGATGTATTGATGAATATAAGTGTGTTTTATAAAAAATTTGCAATAAACATATGTAATGATTTTATGAAATGGTTCATAAATGAATTTTACTATTAATGAAAAAAGGAAATACTATTGGGAAATTAACTTTGATTTAAATTGAATGTGAATAAAAATATTTTGGTATAATTGTGAAAAACCAATTGAATAAATATATAAGTTGTACGTAGACCATTTTATTCGCAAAACAGTTTTGATCTAGATCCGAGTGCACGATTTCGAGATGATTTACACCGGTCCGAGTTAGCATTTTTCGTTCGATTCTTAAAGGCGAAAATTGGATATGGATTTCTGATTTGATTTTGAAGATTTCTATAATAGTTGATGGCTATGTAAAGGAGAATGATATTTTCTAATCAAGGAACCGAATCAGAGTCTGCATTAGAGAAGTCGAGTAAGCGGTACTCGTTTGAAAGTAAAATTCATGTGGTCGAACAAGCAATCAGATATGATATTACGTAAGGATAGTATCTTTCTTATGGGCTTTAGTGTGATTACAAGTTTTTGACATTAGAATTGCAAATTTTGTGGATATAAATTATGTATGGTTGGATATTACTTGTATATAAGATTTAAGTCCATTGAAGCAAAGGCTAGTTGATGCTTTTGGTTTCATGAGTAGAGTTGATCGCTCGACTTATAGGTACATGTTTATATTTTGTTTGGTTTGATGGTTTTATGTCCCAAATATGAAAGCCCACTTGGCTTTTGTTTTTCTTTTGTTGGTTTGGGCCTATAGTGGCGATTTGTAGTTTTTCCAATCGAGCCACATAAAGGAGGTGCAACTGAAATTTTCCATAACTCTAAAGCCTTAAAAAACTAGCAATCCTTTTCAACTAATTGATTTTGAACAATTTATGGGTTTGGAGGCATTTTCCTCACCTTATAAATTTCAGGGACGAAATTCTTTAAAGGGGGCAGAATGTAATGACCCGTAATTTTAATCATTTGATTTTGAGTATTTAATTAATTTTAATTATTGAAATATTGGTTTAAAAGGTTTAAAACTTGAATTAAATTATATATATTATATAAAGTCTTTGAATTGTGAATAAATATATGAATAGTGATTTAAGTATTGGAATTCTAGACTTTTTATTTGAATAATAATTTAAATATTTGGAGTTCGAATTGAGTATTAACTAAATTGTGTTAATGGTCTTATTTAATTCCTTTTAGTAGTGGTGAATTCATTTCATAAATTTATTGTAATAATAAATGGTTTAAATGAATAATTAGAATTTTTATTTTTATTTTTACGGCTCGATTTTTGTTGATGTATTTTTAACTTATTTAATATTATTTTTGCATAAAATTTAATTTGAAAAATATTTAAATTGTCGTTTGATGATTTTTAGCAAATGGTAATGATTCTACGGTTTTTACAGAATTGGATAAATAATATACATTATTTTTGTTTGGGTCTCGCTTCACTACTTTGAGCGCGATCATATTTTTGTTTTGTTGTTCAAGGTCCATACACAAACGAAAAGCTGTGCAGTGAGATGCCAGAAAAATTGAAATATAAGCCTAACCATTCATACACTTAGCACACTTTCTTTCTCTTCCTTGACTCATTTCCTTTTCGCGAGTGCTAGAAAACAAAACAAAAAAGAAAGAAAATGTCCCCTGTAAACCAAGAAAACATCAAGCTTTAAAATTCAAAATAAAATCCAATACTCCATTAAAAATTTCATAGTTTGCATCTTAAGGTTTTTCTTGGAAATTGCTTTATTTGTATATGTGATTTGTGATGTTTTGGTGATAGTAGGAGAATGCGTCAGTGTAGGTCTTGAGTGATAGATCGATCATGGTTTTGAGTTTTATCAAAGTGAAGTAGAGTAAGGACATTTGAAGCTTGGATTTGGGTTGGAGAAGTGAAGGGGCACATCATGGCCAATTTTGGGGAGATTTGGTGCATTTTATTATCACCCAACATTGTATGGTCATTGTTGACATGGACGAAATCGCGATCCAAGAGGTGAGGCCAAGTCGAAGTCTTGGAGATGGGAAGGTCGAGGCTTGGATGAGAAGATCATCGATGCAGTCTCCTTTTGTTTTCACGGCGTACTGAGAGTGAGAGGTTGGAGGGATGTTCTACCACCGGTGGGTTGGCTACAGGAATAAAAGTGGTAGTTTGAATTCTGGGAAGGAGGAAGAAGAGGATTATTTGGGTAATTATATAAATAATTGCAATTATGAAAATAATTTGTATGCTTGGATTACATGAGATGTTTGATTCAAACAAGTATGCTTGATAAATGTTTATTTCGATTATAAGGCAAGAAAAAGTTTATATTGGATTTCGAATGCCATGAGGATTAAATATGTTATGTAAAACATTATTTTGGAGATAGGTTTAAATTTTTGTAAGTATCCAAGCCATGGATAATTTATTATGAATTTTTAAAGAAAGATAAGAATAATTAGGTTCAAAAATTTATTTTGGCTATCAGATAAAGAACTTGGGTCCAAAATCAATATTTTATGTTAGATATCATACTAAAAGTGAATTTTGTTTATTTTTGGGTATTTTTTCTAAATAGTTTACTATGCACATAAAATTATTTAAGATGGAGGACTTAAAGGTCTTAATGGTTTTGTTAAAGGGAAGGGCTTGTTTATTAATTATCCTTAACTATTTTCAATAAATTTAGCAATCTTTCATAAAAGATTTTGATAAAGTTTATGGCGACCAATCATATTTTTACAATTAGGCAAGTTAATTGAAAAGCATTTACCTATAAAGGCAACAAATAGTTTTTCATAGATTTAATGTTTCGCTACTTCCAACAGCTACCTTTTGACCCTATACTTCCACTACAACCAAGTCGAAACCAATGCACAAAGTATTAAAGCTGTGGTACGTAATGGATTGGAGAAAGAGGGCGGGTATGGAGTCGAACCTAAGCTTTCGAAGCGGTCGAAGCCTTCGTTTTACTTTCTAAAGAAATGTCGCTTGCCTTGTTTTTAAAAGAATTCTTTTAAAAGTGGTTTAATATAGCTTTTGAAGAGGTTGCCGCCTTTTTGTTTAAAGGGTAGCTTTCAAATGAGTTGCCTTGTTTTTAAATCAATACTTTCGAATGGGTAGTTTGAACCCAGTCGAAACCACTCTGCCATCTTTATACCTTCCAAATGGATTGAAGTCATTAACGAGTTCGAAAGATAGCTTTTGTTTTATAAATATACCAAGCCGTTTCTGAATGCTTTCGAAAGGGCTTTAGTATCCAGTTACACTAAAGGCTTCGAAGGCAATGGCTTCGAATGGGTTTCGACGCTATCATTCTTATGATTTTACTTAATGCTTTCAAAAAAATGGTTTCGAAGCCATTTGGTTTCCTCAAATTTTTTCATTCGAAGATTATTGGTTTTAAAAGGGGTACTTTCGCTTTCATTCACTTTGACCTAAAAGTTTTGTTTAAGATCCAACCCAATGGTTTTGAAAGGGGTACATTCAAATGGTTTCGAAGCTATGCTTCTATAAGTTAGCGAGTGATATTTTAATACCCTCGAAAGTTATGTTTTGTTACTTTTGAAAGAGATGTATTAAAGTGTTTCGAATGGTATATGCTTAATGTTTTGAAAAGAAGATTTGAATGCTTACGAAAATGTTTTCAAATGGTTTCGAAAGTAAAGGTCTAAGGATTCAAAAGATTTAGTTTTAAAACAAAGAACCCAATCTAATTTTTAAAGGAAAACCCCATGGTAATATAAAAAGTGTTTAAAATGCTTTTAAATTTGAGTTTTTGAAGAAGCTTGCATTGATAAAATGATGGGTCGATGGGATCAGCCGAATTCCGAGGGGAAATGATTTCAAGGGTATTAAACCAAAGAAATCGGTATTATTTCATATATGCTTCTCCTACAAATATATATTCACTAAGTAATGGACCCATATTTGTATTTTGGGGAGTAGGGCAGAATAACCAGCTAGGTTGACCTAGTAGTGAACATAAATTAAGTAACTCCTGAATGTGTAGAGTTGCATCCATGAGGTCAGGTAGACTAGAATATAGAATCCCCAATGACTGATCAAGAAATTGTTAGTTTAAACAGGTTCATAGTAAACCCGTGAAAACTATGTTTAAAGAGAGTTATTGGCAGTGGCCAACAGGTTTGTAGAGGACCCAAGAAAATTATATCCAGATTAAGTTATTTACAGAAGTCAATAGGTTCATAGTCAACCCATGAAAAATTATGGTATGAAGATAGTTATTGGAGATAACAATAAATTTAGGGAGAACACATGAAAATGTTGAATGAAATTATTGGTAAGAGCCAATAGGTTCTTAGTGATCCCACGAAAACTATGAGATAAGATAGGTAGTCCACAAACTTTAAATAGGTTATTAGTCGGCCCATGAAAACTAATAATTTTATAGGGACCCTAGAAACTATTACCGAGGAAGATAGTCAAAATGAAGGGGGATGGAAAATTCAGGATATTTTGCTTGTTTACATATCATCATGATATTATAAACTGCTACGTTTTTAACCATTGTGGAAGAAAGAGCACAATATATGGTTATTATAAATTTTTTGCTAAGATACTAGCGAAGGGAATACTCTTTCCACTAAGTGGCGTAGTCTCACTAGATATCTAAATGTTCGAGATAGTAGGTTATTATTCATATCAGGCTTTATGTATGACACGAAGTTTATGTTTTTCCCTTGAACTCTCGAGTGCTCAATTTGAATTTGAGTAGTTTGAGAGTTAAGGATTTTCAGGTTCTCCTTAGACGAATAAGCTTCTGGAGACGTGCAGGAGGCAAGCTAGCTAACAAGGAGTTCTTTTCATTTTAATTTTGCTATGTTTTGATGTAACGGCAAAATGGTTTAATTGCATACATACACACACACATTGATCATCCAAGAGGGCATCTTCATATATTGCTCTTGGCGTAGTTTGTAATAGTTATATTTTCTCTAAATATGGTTCTCGAGTTTGGTATTGTGTAATAAATTTGAAATATGACTGAAATAGAACTAGAAATTTGTTTAATGGTTTTAAGTTTGTTTCCATATCCATGTGTTTATGTTGTATCAATGTATTTGACATTACTATATTTGGTCGTTAAGGATTAATTACTATGGATAACTGCCGCATCTATAGCAGTTAGATTTGGGCCTCCAAGTGGAGGATGTTTCAAATTGGTATCAGATCATAGGTTTATGAAAACTTAAAAGAAATTTAAACCTAAAAGATTTTTCAAAACATAATCCAATGATTTAGAAAATAAGGTTGGGGTTCAGGTTAACGCTTTAGTAACGTACTTGTATTATATATATATATATATATATATATAAGTACGTATTCCCCTCTCTCTTACACTGCTCTTTTGTATCTTACTGAGGCTCGTATGTAGATTTACAAGAAATGAAGATACGAAAGCAGGAAACGGAAGAGGAAATCTCGGTGGAGGAAGCACAACAACAAATGGAAACGTTCGACCAACCAAGAGGAACCTGGGTTTATAAGCAAATGCTAATCAAAATGCAGATGCCAACGTAGGTGGTGGAAATCCGCCAGTAGATATGAGGGTGATATATCAACTCATAATCTGATGCAAGCTGGTACAGCTGCTGAAGTAGTTGGGAATGTTGGAGGAGCTAATCCTATGGAAAACAATGCTAAGTTGAGCAAAGATTACACCAGTCTTGGTGGAAAGCCGTTTCTGGGATTGAAGGATGCCATAGAAGTTGAGAATTGGCTGTTAAATTGTGAGAGAATCTTCACTGACTTGGGATTGAAGGATGAGTAGAAGATGAGACCAGCCACTAGGCAATTGCAGGGAGCAGTGCTTCATTGGTGGAATAGTGTAACTATGGAAGTTCCCGAGGAAGAGTTGACTTAGGCAGAATTTTAAAGGTGATTCGAGCAGAGGTTTTTTTCTGAAGTTGCTAAGTCGATGTAACGACCTGTACTGTTGACTATTGTAAGTTATTGAATATAATGAAATTATTGGATGAATATGGGTAAAAATATAATGATTTGCTAATATTAATTTATTGGATAATTTAAATTTTTTAAATTTAATATAGGGGATTATTTGAATGATTTAATTATGGATTTGATATGATCAAAAATGGTATCAAAAATTGATTCAAATTCTATATAAACATGAATGAAGATTGTTAATATCTAAAATTGGATTTAAATGCGAATAATTTGAAATTTGAAATTTTGCATTTTAATCAACAAGTTAAAATAGTCATTTTGGCCACTGCCTCGGATTTCGATGAAATCAGTTTCTTCAGATCCGTAATAATGAATCATCGTAGGATTTCAAGCTCCATAGCGATCGTACTTGTCGTTAGGTCGTGCGAGCTTGAAATCGTAGAAATTTATTTCAGAATTTAATTAAAATAATTCGATCTGAAAAGCTATCTTCTGCATACGATCGAATTAGACTTCGGGACTATTCCATTGCTTTCGGAATGGGGGTAAAACATTACAAACGCCTAACGAAAGGCTTCATTTGGGGATTAAGAAATTTCAAACGACTTAGGCTAGATATTACTAATTTAATAATAACATATGAAAAAATATCAAACAATACTATCCAAGTCATGTTGATATTATCCTCACCGTATAACTCTCATCTTCCCTCTAATTCGAATTTCAGCATTTAAATAAAAAAAATGAATGAATAGCCGATCGAAAAAAATTGTTTATAAAAGCCAGCTTGATCGCCTGGTAGTAGCGAGCGACGTGGGAAATCTGGAAGCGGTGGCGCGACAACGGCCTCTGGCCGCTAATGGGCACGAGGCACGTAGCGGTAGTCAATCATAGGTTTTAGGGCATCGAGCATTGTGCACGTGTGCGTTAATGGAGGGGACGACATGAGGCTTGATGGGCGACGGCTAGGCTGAAGTGGTGCCGATCGACAAAAAAAATAAAAAAAATGAGGATGGGATATCACTTTGCCTGCAGGAAGGAGAAGGGGAGGCTCTGCGTTTGAACGTGGAAATGAAGTTAGCTGTTTTTATTTTATTTTATATTTGTTAATTTTAAATTTTAATTATCGTTATATTGGTAAAATCGTAGTTCTCTCGTACGAGGTTCATTTCATGTGAAACAAGTTGCTAAGATTTTGTATCGATGTTGTCTACGATATGGGATCAAGTTGGAATTTATTTAAGTTGAAATTATTTTCAGCTTCAAATGGAAGGTGAGTGTTTTATACGCTCATGTTTGACTATTATATTTTGTGTTGGTAAAATTTATATCGTGAAGTAATTTAAAGTTATTGATGGTTGTTAGATAAATTTAAATTGACATTAAATTGATATTTGAATTTATTAACAGAATCTAAATTAATAGTTAAAATTGAATTAGAATTTAACTGCTAGTAAATATCCGAAGTATCGATAATTGGTTGATTGTTTAATTATTGATTGTTTGCATGATTGGTTGTGATGGATGCTATTGGTTGATATTTGGATGTTTATTTTTGTTTCGTATATCCAGTTATCACCCTATATACTATTTATAGTATATAAAACTGTAAATTGAATTATTTCGAATAAATTAAGAAATATGTTAAAATGATAAATACATATGGCACTTATTTTGGATTGAAATGATATATATAGATATCCATCCTTGGAATTTAAATAGTTGGTTCACATGGCCATAGGATAGAAAATTATATACGGACACCGGATTGGTTAAATTAAATGATTTAAATAAAATTGTTTTGAAATTATTTAAATGATTTGATTTAAAGGAATAAAAATCAAATTTATGGAAATCAAAGTACTTTCGAACTGGAGCTCGAAATGTTGAGATTTCAATTTGGAAAATGAAATTGTAATAATAATCGAAGTTAAGATTTCTAAGTTAAAATCAAAGTAGGATGTGAATTTGTTTTAAAGATTGAACTTTTATTCGAACTTTGAGTATTTCTAAGAAAAAGTGATTTAGAATGATATTTCAAAATTGAGTTCGAAATTCAATTATATTTAAATAGTTGGATTAAAAATTGAATATTTATGGAAAAATTGATTTAAGTGTTTTGAATCGATATTATGGAAATCAAACTCCTGATTGATATAAATCGAAATGGTTTAAAATTGGAATCAGAGTTGAAATTAGTTTGAAATTGAAAAATATTCGACTTGATATGGGAATTGAATGATTAAATCGCAATGATGATTAGAACGGATTTGATTGGGAAATTTGGAAATGAACCTATTTGACTATGAAAATATTTTTAAATGAATTATTTTAGTATGAACGGTTCAAAATCTATATTCTAAAATATTCAAATTATTTTGATTTTCCAAAATATTTTGCTATATAAAATATTTTTATTACTCAAACTATTTTCAATTAAACTATTTTAACTATTTTAAAACTATTTAAATTATTCTTGTAAAATTCAAACTGGTCAAAGGGTGAAATGTTTATATTTAAATCTTGGATATGGATGCAAATTAGGTTAAAGTGAAGTATAATCTAAATTGAAATTCAAATCAAATTTTTGACGTGAAATCGATATATCAAATTGAATTGACATTTTGAGGCAAATTATGATCTTTTGAAGCGAATATGATGATTTAGAATTGGATTTGATTTTTGAAGCGAATATGATATTTTGATATCACGTACGAATTATTTTCGAAATATAAAATGTACCGACCAGTGTGTAAAATGATGATTGGTTGTTAAAGAGACCGGGGCCTCTTATTGGCATACTCTCTGTCAATATTGGAACCACTTTGACAACCGTGTACGTGGTGGATGATACCTAGAATGTAGTGGTTGAATTGGCGACGTTTACTGGAATGAAGTAAGAAAACGATGATGGATAGCCTTGACACTCGTATCATAATTAAAATGACTAAAACAGGAACCTATGTTTGGCCATTAAGGCTAGCTACCTCTAGCGATGTTGATCCCTTGTAGTACTATTGTGATTTCGTATTCGATGGGTGCGCCTTTTTGTCAGTTGGACTGATTGTCACGATCGACCATAGATGGTTTACAACCAGCTAGAAAGGGTAAAATGGTAGAATCCTATCTTGGGCATTGCCTCACGTGCCTTATCATATTTATCCCTATACAAGCCTATTATGTCATTGATTTAATACTGTAAAAATGTGTTAAGGTGGATCGATGTAAAGCCTTAACTCTATTTTGATACTTATTTTACTGATAGACATTATCTATTATAGTGTATACTATCATATATAAATAGTTTAACGGATCCTTGGGGGATGGAAAAATCTATAACATCCCTTAAGTTATTACACTCATATTTGTGATATTGATTTGACTTACATAAGAGTATTTTAGTCCTGACTCAAATGTTTTGTCTTTTCATTTCGCTCGGGTCAGTCCTGAGTTTTTTTCAGCAAATTGAAGATTATTCTCTGGAAAATGAAGATGGATTTTTGGTATATTACTATTATTATTATACCGTACATCATGCTATTCTGCTTTATTTTTAATTTATCCCCGATGTGTGTGTGTGTATATATATATATAACTCTGATAAATGTGTATAGCTTAAAATCATATGTAGTAAACAGCTTCATGAATTGTTTATTTGATTATTATATTTTATCGTTTCCGCTGTGAGATTCTGTGTTTTGTTTTCTTCTTCTCTTCTTATTTTTCTTATTAAACCCCATTGATATCGACGGTCCGTATAGTTTAAGTTAGACATGTGTGGATTATTGTCGATTTAAACCTTTCAAAACGTGGGTCGTCACAATTGGTATTAGAGCCAGGTTTAGCGATAACCTTAGTTTTGTGGGATTTGACTCATTAGAGATAGAGTAGTGATACCCAAGAATGATTATGTTTGAGTGTGTGTATATATATGAGAGAGAGCGTACCTGTTAGTGTTATAAAATGTTTTATATTGTGCTTACTTATTTGTTGAGTTGTTTATGAATTCTGGTCGATGTGTGGGACTCCGTGTCATCGATCGGGGTTTCTAAACATTTAAACGAGGCAAGTCAATGTTATAATGATTTAAAATCAAGTATATGAAATAATTTTTCTTAAACTATATCATATATATAAAAGGTTAATTTTTAGTGAAATTATTGTTAGGCAAATAATAATATTTAATTATCTTCGATTATTGGCTGAATTAAAATATAAAACAACTACTCAATGAATTTTATTTTAGGAGGAATTTGATAGTTAAATTGAATTGAAATAAAATAAAAATAAAAATTGGTTAAAATGGCCAAGTTGTAAATTAATGAAATATTTTGATAATAAGTTATAGAAATTTGTATACGTATATTATAATATAGCAGATAAATAGAAATGATTTTAAGATTAAGAATTTTAGAATTTAAAACCTTTGTTTTCAAAAATTATTTTCCAAAGCCTTAAAAAATAAATATATTATTATTTGAAAGTGTTCTGACTACAAATATATTTTGAAAAGATTTTTGAAGAGAATAAAAGCATTAAACTCGCTTGGTCGCTGGGAAATAATTCTAGGAATGACTGCAGCATCGCCATTGTTCATTTTCGAGTTTCTGAGTGAAAATATCTACCAAAAGAAATTTATTTTTCAATTAAAATAAGTTTTGACTGTGAAAAAATATTCTAACCATGACCTAATAAATATATGAAAATAGTTTTGAATTTATAATTGAAAATAGTATATAAGGAATGGGTTTATAACTTATAAATTTAAAATAGTATACAAAATAAATAAGTTTGTAACCTATAAATTTGAATAGAAAAATAAACCAAATTCAAAATGGTTAAATTTTGATTAAGAAAACGAAGAATAAATTTGAATTTGAGATACGAAATGAAATAATTGACTTAAGAAATGTTAAATTAATTGAGTAGTGAAATGAAGTAAATAAAATAGATTTAACTCAAGGCTTAAATAAAAATGAATTGCATTTGAAATGAAGTAGATAAAATAACAAAATGAAATTTTAAGAAGTTAATAGTATTTATAGATTTAAGAATTAGTAAGCTAAAAACAAATTTAAATTTGTTGAATGTGAATGATAAGAAAATTTAGTTTGAAAAGGATTAAATAAAATGAGTAATGGATTAAAATGAAAAGAAGTTTAACTTAATATTTGATGAGTTGAATTGGATTTGAATTGAACTTGATAAATGACTAAAGTGGATCGATTTCATTTAACTTACGAAATGAATTAAAAAATGAATACAAACTTGAACTTTTAAAATGAAATGTAATTTAAGTGTGAAAGAAAAAAAAATGAGTGTAAGTAAGATTAATATGGTTAATTGAATTGAATTTTAATTGGATATAAATAAATAAAATGCAAGTGGAGTAGTTTAAATAAAAATTGAATGTTACCTTATATAATATGGAATAAGTTTTGGAATAAATTATAAATTGAAGTTATTCTTCATCGTCTCTCCTGTCATGGCATCCTCTATCCCCTATCACATCCATACCATCCCTTCATCATACCTTAATCCTACCCCGACCCATGCTCCTAATAGCCCATCTCTGCCGCAACCCACACCCTCCCCACCTCAGCCTCCTGACCCATCCTCGGCTTCCAACCCCTCAGCAGCTCTCTCAACCAGTCTAGACTTTTTTGTTCAAGCATAAACCCAGGAATGCTGGGAAGTGCACACCGGTTGAGATGAAGCCAACTTTCTCTGACAGTGCCTTAGACCTTCCTGCTGGCATAGTTGAAGCAGGATCCCAAATCGAGAGTGAGTATCTTGTGGGTTTCTTTCATGACAAACCGTTGTCATTCACTACAGTGATGCAAAAACTCAAGCAGGTATGGAATCTTAAAAGATCCATTAAAATCAAATCTGATGGTGTCATCTTTCTTTTCCTCCTTTCTTGTGAAGTGGACAAGCAAACTATCTTAAATGGGGATCCAATCACTATGAAAGACAAACTTTTTATTGCCAAGCCTTATGATTCCAAAATAAGTAATGTATGTGGCTCCATGCACTCTGTTCCGGTTTGGGTGCTGTTCCATAACATCCACCTGTTTGCCTGGACTCATGTTGGTGTTAACTGGCTTCCGAGTAGGATAGGTAAACTGCTGTGTATGGATATGATGACTGAAAGCCTGGAGAGACTCCATTTCGCTAAATTTTTAATTGAGATTCGTAAGACAATGAAATAGTTGATGAGTTTCAAGTTAAGCTTGTTGATGGAGGAACCCAAAAAATCAAAGTAACTTACATGTGGAAACCTTTAATGTGCACATTTTTTGTCTTCTTTGGTCACTCCAGTGAAAACTGTGAAATGCAAGTGCCTCCTATCACTCACACAACTCAACTGAATCAAAACAAGCAAGACAAAGTTGAAGTTAAAGCCCCAGTTAAGCATAAAGAAATGTATAAAGGAAAGGCTCCATTAAGCTGGAAAAAATAGCTATGTTTCTTCTACAACGTCAGCTAACCCCCTCCCCCTGAAGTGGTAACTGATAGGAGTTCATCGAAGGCTGTTAACATGGTTGGAGCCTCTGAAACAGTTGAATTTGTTGATGATGAATTTTTCTGGGAAACCAATAAGGAAAAAAACAAAGAAGTCACTGCAGCTGGTAAAGATAAAAGGGAAAACAAGATAGACCAAAATGATATAATCTTAACACAAATGCTTTTAGATAGCGTACGTGCAGAGCAGCCCACGATCTTAACTCATAATAAATTTGACATTTTGAATGAGCAAGGCACTCTGGATATTGAGGCAATAATACAAGCTGATCCACTGAAGGAGAGTACAGCAGAATGTTTGTTTTCTTCACAAAAGGCAGTAGCTAACTCATTAAATTTATTGGGTAACGTTATGCATTCTGAAGAACACGTATCCACAACCATGCATCTGCATGAAACTGCAGTGTATGGTCCAATCACAAGCTCGCTTAATATTCCAAGCCTTTCTAATACTCCCATCGCATCCACTCACGTCATTAATGCCACCACCGACCCTACTCCTCTATCTATCCCATCTGCCACACTTTGTGAACCCCATATCCCCATTCGATCTCCCAAACTGAGCTGCTATCTTGCCTTCCCTTACAATTCTAGTGAAAAACAAATAACCATGTAAACTTCCCCATGCAACCCACACTACAAAGTCAATTCAAACTCCAACTCAATTCTACAACTCAATGTAACATCTCTATCTCCTCCCTTAGCTTCTGTTGCCGAATCCCTCATGCAAGAACATGTGCACGTGCACACAATATCTCCTATCTCTGATAACATAACTCCCCAGGTCCTCCCGCAACCTCCCGATACTTCTTCGATTCTGGTTCCTCCTCACAAGGTGTATGAAGTTCCCCAACTAAACCCCATCCCTTCAGGTTAGCCAGCTTCCAACGCAGTGGCCATGCAAGCTATGCATGCTGTGTCTGAACAAATTAATCCCTACAGTCATATCATCCCTCCCAAAGCCTACATCCCTCCGCCTAATACCTCCTCCTTTATACCTGGCGCTCTCCCTCTCATTCCCACGAAGTCTTGCTAGCCAGGAATTCGGCGTTATCACCTAATAAACTTAGATAATCAAGATAATTTGTTGATTCCTTCCTCAGATTCATTGTCTCTAATAGGAGATTCTTGAATGAGCTCATTTTTAGACAGTTCCTTCCCCTCTAGAGTGCCGCTTCCTTGCCTGTATATTAATTGGGGCGAGGCGACCGATAGGGAGGCGACTAACAGGAGGACCCAGTATCTTAATTAGAGGTCTAGTACACCCAGTATATTAATTCCGGACGCCACGCCGACTCTCCGTCGTGGAATTAGACCAAGGGCCATAGGACCCCCCTTTCGCACATAGGAGATCGAGACACAGCCTCAGGGCAGGGCTATGTGGAAGTAGATCGATTGCCTGCCCTGGAACCCTGCTCCCGGGGTCCTATCGGGATATGGATCTAATTTTTGTTTCTGGGAATACATCAATTTTCCATAAAGGAGCCGAATGAAACAAAATTTTCATGTTTCCCTCCAAGCTCATCCAACTCTGTACCATCTGACAACCCAGCCTCCATCTTCATGAACTCCCCCCTTTCTACTTCCATCCCCGAATACATCAAAACCTCAGGTGCCTTGACAAGGCAAATGAAGAAAGAAAAAATTGAACCTCTCGAGTTTACTCAATGGCACATAATCCATGGAGCTCATGATGACTCTAAACTGCATCTATGTAAAGTATGATCACTCATTATGAACTGAGTATCCTAGCAATTCTTGAAACCAAATTGAATGCTACTTTGTCGCGCAGAGCAGTCCATCTAATTAAGCCAACCTGGAAGATAGCTCAAAATCTTGATTAATCCCCTTATGGTCGTATCTTAATCCTCTTTGATCCATCCGTCCACCTCCTAACCACCATCGTCTCCTCTTCTCAATTTATCCACTGCCATAGCTTGTTCATCCCCAATAATATCTCTTGCTACCTCACCTTCGTTTACGCTGAGAACGCTGCCAACTCCCGGACTCCCTTCCTTGCCACTCTCCCTAGTTTAAGACAGGACGCCCACCCCTAGGTGGTGTGTGCTGATTTTAATTGCTCCCTTAGCCTCATGGTTAGAATAGGTGGCTCTCCCCTCTCCCTTGATGATATTAATTCTTTTAATGATGCTATTCAAGACGCTAACTTGATTGAAACTAAAGTCTCTGGTGCTAGATACACTTGGAACAACAAGAGAAGACAAGGTGTTAGAAATTTTAGTAAAAACGACAATGCTTTCTCCAACCAAGAAGCCTTGAACGCCTGGCCTTCCTTATTTAACCATATCCCCAACCCAGTCCTGTCCGATCACTTGCCCCAAATCATCCACATAGGAGTCATTGTCATGAGAGGAAGACCTCATTTTAAATTTTTTAACTCCTAGACTAAATAACATGACGTTTTTGATATCGTGCGTAAAGTTTGGTCCTCTTCTATCTATGGTAACCCTATGCTCGTTCTACAGAAAAAGCTCAGGGTCACGAAGGAGGTGCTGAGAGAGTGGTCCAAATCCAGATTTGGGAATGACAGCAAGTAATCGAACATCTGGAAACAAAAACTTCAGGAGATTCAATCTGAAATGCAAAGGAACGCCAACAATGATAGCTTAGCTTCTCTTGAAACTTCCATAGCAAAGCAGTATCAGCTGGAACTTCAGAAGGAGCTATCCTTGATCAAGTAAAAGACGAGCACTTGTTGGAATGATGAAGGCGATCTAAACGCTACATATTTCCATGCAACTCTTAAAGCGAAACAAAATCATGACAACATCCATAGAATCATTGACTTGGATGGTAAAGAATAAACAGACAGACCTGCCATCGACAAAGCATTCATTGACTTTTTAGCTCAACTCCTTGGTAATGTCGAAAACTTCAGCCCAAGTATTGATGAAATAGATCCCCAGATACTCCCTAAGCTTAATCAACATGACCATTCCTTTCTCTGCAATATAATTTCCAAAGTTGAAATTAAAGATGCCATGTTTTCAACTAACACTAACTCATGCAGCGGTTTGGATGGCCTTAGCACCTTTTTCTACACTTCTTGCTAGAGCTATGTTGGACCTGATGTATGTCGAGCAATTATATCAGTTTTTAAAAACTCAAGGACCATGGATACATTCAACAACATAAATATCACCCTCATTCCTAAATCAATCACCAATGAGACTATTGTCGACTTCAGGCCAATCTCTTGTTGCAATGCGATATATAAGTGTGTTTCGAAGATTATAGCCTATCGCCTGAAGGCAGTTCTCCCTAACATTATATCCCCAAACCAATCCGCGTTTCTCCTGGGCAGAAGTATTTTAGACAATGTGTTACTCTCTCAAGAACTTCTCAGAGGGTATAGGATAAGAATATGTCTCCTAGAGCAATGACGAAGTTTGATATCAGAAAAGCTTTTGATTCATTACAGTGGGATTTGTTGGTCCGCATTCTTGGTTACATGAACTTTTTGCCCCAGTTTATTGCCTGGATTTACACTTGTATATCTACAGTTAACTACTCCATCGTTATTAACGGTTTAGCGAAAGGATATTTCAAAGGTAAGCAGGGCGTTCGTCAAGGCGATCAAATGTCTGCATATGTATTCATTACAGTTATGGAACTCCTCACACGTATGCTTGACAAATTAGTTTCCTCTGGATTGTTCCACCTTCACCCAAAATATAGTTACCCATGCATAACCTCCCTCATGTTCGCCGATGATCTCGTTGTCTTCTACAAACACGATCCTATTTCCATTCACTCCATTATGCATGCCTTCGATGCATTCTATAGATAAACTGGTTTGAAAATTAACCTTGTCAAATCAGAGATTATGCTAGCTGGCCTTACCAATGAACAAACTCTTGCAATCCTCAACTTCACGCGCCTCTAGCCCAATTTTAATATGGCAAATTACCTTGGAATCCCTCTTGCAACGTCTCGGATTACAACCAGCCAATGTTTCCCTCTATTTGCAAAAATCATGTCTAAACTGGAGTGTTGGACCTCCAAAACTTTGAGTCGGGCCGACCGTGCAACCTTAGTCAAATCGGTGATTTTCGCAATGCAAGTATACCGGGCTAAGACCTTCATTTCACCTCTAAAACTTATCAACATGATCAGAACTACTAATATGATATGGAAAGGCTCCATTCATGGTCGTTTCACTGCCCCGATATCATTCAAGCTTGGTGAGAAACCCCTGCGCAAGGTGGTCTTGGTATCTACAATGTCCCGGTCTGGAATAAGGTAGCGCTAATCAAACACTTCAATAACTTCATAAACAATAGAAACAGCCTTTGGATCCTCTGGCCGAAAAACAATGTTATTAAAAGGAAGGATTTCTAAAGCATGCAAGCCCCTCAAGAAATAATTTGGACTTGGCGCTCACTCTTAAACTTGCGTGATTGCATCCTCCCCTATGTCAATATGGAATATCGAACATCGTCCAATTCTGGAATGACTCATGGCTAGCCCACGGCTGCATTCTTCGTATGAAGCTCATACACAACGACATCTCCCAATCTGGCATTCATCCAAAATCTATGGTCACGGACGTGTTCAGCAATGGTGCTTTTGAGCTCCCTAACACATCGAATCAAGCTGTTCATCTCATATGGAACCGGATCATAGCCTCTGAGGTCTCCCAAAATCACAACCACATCATTAACTGGAAAGGCATAGGTAGAATTTTCAAAATCAAGCCTATTTCCAAGTACTTGAATGGCCATGACAGCTTGGATGATTGCAAATGACATAAAAGAGTTTGGTATAGGGATAACAATGCTAGAGGAAATCCTATGTTTTGGAAAGCAATCAACTAGCTTTGCACACGCGTGTTAAGTTGTTTAGCTGGGGGATGGACGTGCCGATCCGCTACACTTTCCGCAGCACTAAACCAGAAACTAGAGATCATATATTCCTCGACTACGGTTTCATCTTAGGGATGTAGACAAAGTTATTGAACAAGTTAGGTTTCTTGGATGCACAGCTTTGGAATCGTGATATTTGGAGTACTCTCCTTAAAGTTACTCACATGACTGTTAGTAGAATAGGATTCTCTTCATCGTTTTAAAGAAATTCTTTACTTTTCTTTGGAAGGAAAGAAACCGGCGTATCTTCCAGCCGGAGAGTTTGCGGAATGAAGAACATATCTTTCGTCATATCTCCTATGAAATAAAAGCGGGGTTGAGCACTGCTAAGTTTGCTATTGACCCGGGGATACTGGCCGCTCTCTGAATAGGGTGCTTTCCCATTACCTGTCTGTTCATTTCTCCCTGTTTTTTTTTCCTTGCTTTTCTCTTTTTCGTATTGGTGCACTTTGTTGCCTCTTTCGTTTGCTTTGTTGCTTGTCTGTGTTGTGGCTGTTTAGTTTTTGTATGTTTTTTCTCTAGTGCATTGATAAAGTGGTAAGGGACCATCCAACCCCGTCGGCTATGCCAAAAAAAGAGAGGTTAAAATGAATTGATCGTGGAAGAAAATATATAATTATTAATACGAATTGAGTTATAAGATAAAAATTTACCTTAGCAAATTAATAATATGAATTTGAATAAAGGAATTGAATCGATGAGTTAGCAATAACTTAAGATAGGAAGTAATAAAAATAAACGTGATTGTGTTGTATAAAATATTTATAATAATCTTAGATGATGTATAAATGATGTTAGTATAATAATAAAAAAACGAAAGATATGCTAAGTGGAAATAAAAAAATTTAACTTAAGCATGGTTAAGTGAAATAATTTTAAAAAATGATTCATAAATGAATTTATACGAAATAATAAAAATATATGAAACAATTGGTATTTCACAAATTGAATTGAATAAATTGAATGTAAATGAAATAAATTTAAATAAATTTAAAGAAAACCAAATTACGAATGTGGTTAAGCAAAAATGCAATCAATGGAATGTAAATTAAATTCAAATGTGGATGAAACAAATGTAAATAATTGAAACAAATCAATTGAATGTAAATATATATATTGAATTGTAATAAACCAAATATAAATGCAATAAATATTGATTGGAAGAAAATGGATTGAAACCATATTAGTTGAATGTAAATCAATTAAAAGCAAATGAACTGATTATAAATCCATTGTATCATTAACGAATGAGTATTAATAAGTGAATGTGAATCGATTTTAAATATATGGAATGTGGTAGGGATTAAATTACTTAAGTGTATATGAATTACTGAAATGAAATAATGGAAGTGAAAAAAAGAGGAAAAAATGAATGTAACTATAAATGAGTGTAGATTAATAGAATATGAATTCATTAATGTTGGTAAGTGCACGCAAATCAATTTGGAAGTAAATAAATTGAATGAAAAATCAATGGAACGTGAATCTAACTGAATGAAAGTTGTTTGAATGCAAATAAATTGAATCGAGCAAATTAAATATTAATTAAAATTTGAATGTTAATAAGAATGTGAGCGTAAAAATTAAATATTGACATTGAAAATGTAAATTGTGATAGTTATGAATTAAATTGAATGAATATTGATTTGTCGGATGATTTGTTTTGTTGTAAATACTTACTTAATTGTTTTGAGTGCATATGATGGTTGTATAGCTGCATATTTGTGCTCGTGCCTGAGATTTGGATTCAAAATGCATGTTTCATACTTATTTGAACTTATGCATGTTCTACATCTTATTATAAGTGACTAACATTCCAAATTGAGTTGAGATAGAAACATACGAAAACCGTTCGGATGTATACGTGGATTTATATGCTTTTGCTTGCTTAATACGAGCGAAATTGCTCGTATTGTTAATAATAAGGTACGTATCTCGGATTATATATAGTGATTTTATATTTTTTCCCTTCGAGATGCCTCATCATTGAGATGAGATGTATATTCGACATACATTGGTTATGTTTGTGTTATATATTGAATTGTAAATTTTATTTCCGATCGAGCCGCGCAAAGGAGACTCTACCGAAATTTTTCGTAATTCCGAGAGTTCAATTTTTTTAGAAGTTTTAAAAATTTATAACTTTTTTCTATATAAATTATTTTTTTCGTAAAATCGATATCGGAATGGCGTAGTAATTGTTTGCAAAAAAGATGCTTATGTTTTATAAGTAAATTATTTTAAGAAAATTTGTTGTATGTTAAATTATGTACTTAATGCCTTTTCGAGGACGAAAAGAATCGAGTAGGGAAGTATGTAACGACCTGTACTTTATACCGTTGTAAGTTATTGAGTATAATGAAATTATTGGATGAATATGTATAAAAATATAATGATTTTCTAATATTAATTTAGTGGATAATTTAAATTGTTTAAATTTAATATAGGAGATTATTTGAATAATTGAATTATGGATTTAATATGATTAAAAATGGTATTAAAAATTGATTCAAATTCTATATAAATATGAATGAAGATTGTTAATATTTAAAATTGGATTTATATATGAATAATTCAAAATTAAAAATTTTATATCTTAATTAACGAGTTAAAATACTCATTTTGACCACTGTCTTGGATTTCGACAAAACAAGTTTCAGCAGATCCGTAATAATGAATCATTATAGGATTTCAAGTTTCTAACGATCAGACTTGTTGTTGGGTCATGCGAGCTTGAATGCATTGACATTTATTTCAGAATTTCATTAAATTAATTTGATTCGAAAAGCTATCTTTTGCATACAGTCGAATTAGACTTTAGGACTAGTTCCATTGCGTTTGGAATGGGGGTAAAATATTACTAACGCCCCATGACACGCTTCGTTTGGAGCTCGAGAAATTTCGAACGACTTAGGCTAGATATTCCTAATTTGATAATAACATACAAAAAAATAAAATAATACTATCCAAGACACGTTGATATTATCCTCACCATATATCTCATCTTCCCTCTTATTCGAATCTCAGCATTCAAATAAAAAAGAATGAACAGCCAATCGAAAAAAATTTGTTTTCAAAAGCCAGCTTGATCGCCTACTAGTCATGAACGACGTGGGAAATCTAGAAGCTGTGGCGCAGCGACGGACGTTGATGGGCACGAGGTACGTAGCGCCAGCCAATCATAGGTTTTAGGGCTTCGAGCATCATGCGCGTATGCGTTAATGGAGGGGATGATGTGGGGATTGATCGGCGGCGGCTAGGCTGAAGTGGTGGCGATCGACAAAAAAAAAAGATATGGGATTATCGTTAGGAATGGCAATGGGGCGGGTTTTTAGTGCCCCATACCCGTCTCGGATTTTTTAGATCTCGCCCAGACCCGCCCCGTAGACCCCGTGTGGGTCTGGAATTTTGCCCCATACCCGAGATCCGCACGGATCAGGGTAGATCCGACCCATCTCAAGACCCGATGAGTCTCATCTATTGATTCAAAATTGTGTACCAACTTACATACATTTATTTGTTTATACTCGTTATCATCAAATAATACATGAAATACAAATAACAACTTGTCTAAGGAAAGTTAGTAAAAATGACGTGTACAATAACAATTCAGAAAATATATACATATGTTATTGTATAATTACCAATGACGCAACTTAATACTCTAATTTTTTATATAGATTATTTATTGGAACATTTTAACATCCATGATAGAATCACTTATATCTAAGAAGATTAATAAATCATTATAGTAATAAAGCAGTTTCATGAGATGTTAGTACTGCGGGTCGGGTTGGGGAGGGGGGTCAACCGAGCCCCGAGCCGACCCTAGACCCGAAGCACTCGAGAACGGGTCTACCCGCCCCAATGACCCAATGGGGCGGGTCTGGACGAGTCAAAATAAGGGCGGGTCGACCGGGTTTGGACCCTAGAGCCGCCCCATTGCCATCCCTACTTATCATATATTGATAAAATCGTAACTCTCTTGTACGAGGTTTATTTCGCGTGAAACAAGTTGCTGAGATTTCGTATCGATGTCGTCTATGATATGGGATTGAGTTGGAATTTATTTGAAGCTGAAATTATTTTCAGTTTGAAATGGAAGGTGAGTGTGTTATACGCTCACGTATGACTATTATATTTTGTGTTGGTAAAATTTATATCATGAAGTAATTTAAATTTATTGATGGTTATTAGATAAATTTAAACTGACATTAAACTGATATTTGAATTTATTGATATGATTTAAATTGATAGTTATTGAATTATAATTTAACTGCTAGTAAATATCTGAAGTATTGATAATTGGTTGATTGTTTAATTATTGATTATTTGGATGATTGGTTGTGATGGATGCTATTCGTTGATATTTGGATGTTTATTTATGTTTCATATATCATGTTGCCACCATGTATACTAATTACAATATATAAAACTGTAAATTGAATTATTTCGAATAAATTAAGAAATAGGTTGAAATGATAAATACATGTGGTACTTATTTTGGATTAAAATGATATATATCCATCCTTGGAATTTAAATAATTGATTCACTTGGCCATATGATAGAAAATTATACACGGAAACTAGATTGGTTAAATTAAATATGTGACGACTCGAAATTTTTAGGTATTTGAAATTGGAATATTTAATTGATTTTAAATATTTAAAAGTTAATTTTTAAACTTGAATTTCAAATATCACTATTTATTTGGAAATTTAATTTTTGGATTTAATAATTAGAAATTGGATTAATGGTTGAATCTGAAATTTTAAGCTTGTTAAAATTAATTTAATGGCTTGTAAAATTTATATTGATAATATAGAAGATAATAGAACTTCTAAAATTGAATTTAATAGTGTTTTGTTCAGTTTTGAAAATATATGGTTTAAATTGATATTTAAAAGTAGCCATCCGAGGCACAATCTTGGAATTTGACGAAACCAGTTCCGTTGGATCCATAATAGCATATTATTATCAGATTTCAATTTTCATAACGTTTGTAGTTGTCGTATGATCGTTAACGCGCTGAAATTTATATCGAAAATTTAATCTAATAACTGGGTTCAAAAGCTATCTTTTTCATGCGATCGAGTTAAGACTCGAAACCTTTTCCATTGCGTTCGGAATAGGGCTATAACATTATAAACGCCTGGCGGCACACCTCGATGGGAGGTTGAGAATTTTAGCTACAGAATCGAGACGATTTGAATTTGAATATAAATTGTGTATATATATATATATGTTCACATACAATAGACAAATTAAACACGTTTCCTCCCTTAGAACACGTGTCTACTACGTTTTTCAAATCACGAGCAGATGTCCCCTTCTTCTTTTATATTTTCGGACAAGAATTTTTTCAAAAAAGAAAAAAAATCAAAACGAAGAAAAAAATAATAGCCAAACAAATTTGCAAGCTTCCCCTTTTTCCTCTTACCTCGATTCAAATTCTTGGAGCCATATCTCTATTCCCCTTCTCCTTCACTTAATCAATCAGAGGTGATAAAGGAAATCCTAAATCCTCCTCACTATCCAAATCGATTTCGAAAGCAATTAAATCGAGGGTGCGACACTTTTCTGCACCAATGTTCGACTTGAGCAGTCAAACTAGACGGGTTCATGGGTGTGGGAGGGTTCGATAACGTCGTGCGATTTCTCAGCAAGGACGGCGGTGAGTTGGTATTAGGGTTAGGGCCACGCGTCTTGGCATGAGGGGACTTAGTTGTATGCTTCTCGCGCGCGCGAATTGAAGGTAGGAGGAAGCATTTGGAGCATCGGATTGTTGGCACTGTTGAAGTCGCGTGATTTAGGGTTGGTGATAGAGGCTCGCGGGTAGCCGTAGTTCTACAGCGAGGTATAATTCATTTTTTTATTTAATGTTAAAGTATAAATAGGTATGTATAGAAAATAAAATGTTAATAACTTACAGTAAAGTCAAGTTATATATATATATATATATATATATATATATATATATGCAGGTTTTTATATGTTTATAGAAAAACAGAAAATAAAGTTTTAAAAAATATAGGAATTTATAGAAAGGTTTGATTTTTAAAATCTTTAGTACTTTTATAAATATACTTATGTAGTTTCTAAATGAGAAATAAAATATATATATGCCTATATCCATTCTAAGCCTACTAGTTTAATTTTGAATAATGTATTTTAGTGATTAACTGGTTTAATAAACTTATTTAATTATTTTCAGTTGCTAAAGGATTTTTAAAAGGGAAAATTAGTTTAATTTTAATTATTAGCTAAGTTAAACGATAAAACGGAAATTGATTGTTCGATTCGTTCGAATATTAATAAAATCATATAACTGTTCATACAAGGTCAAAAGTCATGAAAACAAGTCCAGACGGTAATGGACCGCAAATAAAAAACAAAGGTGAGTTAATCTCACTCAATTGGATTGCCATTAATTTAAATAGTTAAATTTAAATTATTGAATTGATTGCTTCAATTGATGATTTATTATCTACTTGGATGTGGTATATTATATAGTAGTATATATATTGGAGTGATTGATATTCCTGCATTTTATAGCGGATGAGATCCTATGCGCCCCGCATAATAGCGGATGACCCTATATACCGCGACCCCTTGAAGTGGGATTGGTATTTTACATTATGCTAACATCTACGGACGCAGGGAAACATGTTGGGGGGATCCAACTGGATTCCTCAAAGTAGTGGAATTTATTATTATAGTCTATGTTTTATTTGATAATCTGCGATAGATTATATTGATTATATTGGGAATTGAAAATATTGAATGCTATGGTTTGACTGAATATACTTTGGTATCAAAAATATAAAGATTGAATTTTTAAAGGAAAATAAAAGAGGGAATTTTAAGCAAGTAATTATAGAGGATTTGGATAAATAAAAGAATGTATTGGAAAAGAATAAAAGTTGATTTTTATGTATTTTTAAACTTAAGTGATATTATTTAAAGGAGCAAAGAATTTTTTTTAAATTCAAGGTTTAAATTTGTCTGGAAAAGATAAAGAAGAAATTTGGAAAAGTATGAAATTGGTATTTTCAGTTTAAACAAGATTTTAAATCATAATAAAGAAGTTAAATCTGAAATTAATGTTTTTTGATATAAATTGAGTAATTAAAGGAATTTAGTTTTAAAATGGAGTAAATTTGAAAATCGATTTGAGAATTGATTAAACGTTTGAAACTATGTTTTAAAAGGAGTATGAGACTATGGAAATTATAAACCGGGTTTGTAAAATGAAATAAGATATCGGTGGATATTTGGAAGTATAAATTCACGTTGGGAATTTATAAAGGAATAGGTAATTGGTTTTAAAAATAAATAGTGGTTTTATTTTTAAAGGTGTGGAATGGAAGGTGTATTTTCCTGAAAAGCCAAGTATGTTTTCAAAGCAGATTTTTAAGTATAAGTTAGAGGTTCTAAAGTGGTTTTAAAAGAATGTTTTAGAAAGAAAATATTATTTATTGGTTTTAAAATTTTTAAAAGTAAATATTTATTAAGTTAATTATATAAGTAAATTATTTTAATGATTTAGCTAGTATGTTGAGTTGAAAGATAATTATTTAATATTTATGCCTTATAGAATAACTTTTATTTTAAATTTAGTTTTGGCTTAAATTTTACATGAGAAATTTTTATAAAATTTCATACTAGTATTTTAAATAAAGTGTTTCAATGGTTTTTATTTAAAGCATTTTAAAGTGTATATATATATATATATATATATATATATATATATTTGAATAAAGTGATTTAAATTATTTAAAAATCTTAAGTATTAAGATTTGGTGATTTTCAAGGGAAATAAAACAATTGTTTGGATATTCCGTGAGAGGATAGTGATTTGAAACTATTTTCAAAGGGTTGAAGTATACATAAATATCTTGGGAAGATATTTTGGAATAAATAATTTGAAAAATTATTAAGGCCTCATGGTTGTTTGTGGATGTTATATGATAGTTAAATAAACGACTATCAATGTAGGCCAATGCGCTGATCGTTTCAAAGAGGCCGGGATCAGCATTAATTTTCTGAAAACCACTTCGATCCTGTTTGAATGTTTTCATGAGAAAGACAAGAGCTTGGAGTCAAAGATGGAGCGGTGAAGTGCAAAGGCTAGCTGCTACTAATCTTGAGGGTGATTCCAAAATGGATGTAGTAGGAGTAGTGTCTTCGGTTCCGTTCGGACCGGGAACGGACTTGTATGGATGAATGCTATCAGAACATTGTCAGGAGGACGATGAGCATTCTAAGTGAGATTTGTTCTATAAAGGTAACGCATAGCCTCGAGCCTCATCAACCGGGAATGGTTAAAACAAGGAAGGTGCAACAAGGCTATGTGTCTAGCAACCAATTAAGGTAAAGTCATCCCTATCTAGATGTCCCTTTTTATTCGGCTGTGTGGGCGGTTATTGATCCCAACCGTGGGGTGATCTTATTCGGACTATCCAGTAAGGGGTAGCTCTGGTCTTGTGTTGTAGGGGATCAGGGTGGATCCTTGGTAATGTGATCTATACCACGTATTGTGACGGGCGGTACCTCAGTAGCTCTGCCATTTTATGGAATCCAATCTCCAGTAAGCGCCTGCATTGTTTTGATTGTGCCCAACTATGATGGAACGTGAGATGCAAGTATTTTAGCTAGATTCTATTTTACTTTTTATAAACACTATTATAATATCAGATGGATTTGATAAAAAGTGTTTTAGGTTATCGTAAGGTAAAAATCGAACATGTTTATTTGTGGCGTGGTCTTACGAGATACCCCTGATTTTTAAAAGAATTTAGAAAACTTTAATAATCCAGTTGAGTGTGTTTTCTCATGATGGTTTTTCTGACTGACTCGAGTGTTATTTTACTATAGTGCTTGGGTCAAATTGAGTATTATAGAGTACAGATTCTGGATGGACTGCTATGGAGCTCAGGAGATGTGCTGGATGGCGCGACGTATCACGCGTACTTGATGTATAAATCCGTTGTGCAGTATAACCTGTATAGTCGGCTTTGTGAGGACAAATTGTTGCAACTGTCCAGTATTTTGCTATTTATAGTGTTGCACTCTGATGATGTAATGTGTAAAACAGATACAGTTCTTTTTGTATAAAGATCAGTCGTTTACCTATTATATATTGTTCGGCTGCGTTGTGAGATTCTAATGTTGTTTTCTATTCTCTTCTTCTACTCCTTCTTTCTTTCCCTCGGCAATCTGTCTTTTTCGACACTCGATTGTCGACATATTATACAGTGGCATATTTGTGTCGATTTTCGAGGGTCGAGAAGGACGGGTCGTCACTGTGGTACCAGAGCTGAAGGTTAAGAGAGAATCTTGGCTCTGGTGGGGATTACACATTAGAAATAGAGTCCGTAATACTCTAGGATGAGTTTGAGTGTATTAATAGATATGAATGCTTATTGTTAGTGAATATAAAATTGTTTTATATTGTGTTGATTGGTTTGTTGAGTAGTTTATGGATTCTGGTCAATACGAGTAATTAACATTATCGATAGGAATCTCTAAACACTTGTACAAAACAATTCGACACGGTGTTGTTTTAAATAGGGTAATTGAAATAATTTTACCCAAATTAATTTTATATATGAAAGAAGTAATTTTTCTATAAATTATTATTAGTGTATATGGTTGCTTGGTTGTTAGAGAATGATAATAATAAATTATTATCATTATTGAGTGGAAATTGGAATAAGGAATTGAAATTCAACAAAAGGTTAAGGAACAGATTTGTATAACAGAATGGAATTTGAAATGTGAACTATAAATGTGATTTATAATTAGAATGAGATAAAATTCCAGAGTAATATTTGAAAATAGATTGGAAGGTTTTGAAGTTTGAAAATTTTGGGAAACTTAATTTCCTTTGAGTTTGAAAATGATTTTCAAAGGTTTTAGGGGAATAATGGTGATATTATTTGAAAATATTTTTGAATTGGAGATGAAATCTGGTGGGATTTGGAATTAGAAATATTTGAAAATGTTTTTAAGGAAGGTAAAAGGAACTAAACTTTTTTCGATTGCTGGAAAATAATTCCGATGATGATCACGACATCATCGGTGCTCATTTTCGAGTTTCCAAGAGAGGAATTGCTACCTGAATGTTTTGAATTGGGATTTGTTTGCAAACTGGGTTTGGTTTTGAAATTCAAGGAAATAATTCGATATACCAAAGGATTTTTAGGATATGGTTGATTCCAAAAGTGATTTTGAAATGTTGAGGAATTGCTTAAACTCAGGAGTTAAGAATTTAAACGGAAATGAAATTTAACTAAAGCAAGTTAAATAAAAAGTGAATTTGAGGAAAGATTCTTAGTTGATTAAATAAAATGGTTATTGTAATAAAATTTATTAAGTTGGAAATAAATTTGTGAATGAACAAATTAACTTAAATTTGTAAGTAGTTAGAACTGGAATTGAAATTGAAGATTGGAATCAATTTAAATTGTGTTAAGTAAATTGAAATTGTAGAATTTGTTCAAGGGAACTATAAGAACTAAAAGTTTGGAAATAAACTTTTTTATTGAATTTTGAAATTAAATGTGGAAATGAAGTGATAAATAAAATTAGTAAGTTAAACTGGTTTGAAATTGAATTCGATTGAAAACGAATAATTGGATGAAACTAGTTACAATAACCAGGAAATAAATATGGGTTGAGATGTGGTTAATAGCATTCAATAGTGGAAAATTGGAAGGTAAATTAAATTCAGAATGGAATTGAAAATTTAAATTAAATGTAAATAGATGTGAACGCTAAAGTGGTGAAGTGAAAATAAATATTTAAGTGTGTAAAATATTTATATTGGACTTAAGAAGAAATGGTGAAATTCTTAAGAAAATTGGTATTGGAAATATACTAAGTTAGTTAATATTTGAAAAATAAAATTTAATAAGTGTGTGTGTGAAAGGATAATTGTGAATAAGTGAATGGAAAGCAAAATAAATGTGAATAAAAAGAAAATTGATATAGTTAATAATCAACTGAGATAAATACGTAGGATGTACGTATATTACTTTATTCACATAGTAATTCGATCCAGAATTCGAGCACAGAATTTCGAGATAGTGATATCGATCCGAGTGGGGATTTTTCACTTGATTTTCGACGGCGAACCCTGTAGTGGATTTTGATGGATTCGGGAAATTCTCTATCATAGTGAATGGTTATGCAAGAAACGGTTTCTGATCAAGAGACTAGATTTGAGTCTACACTAGGAAGTCGGGTAGACGATACTAGTTCGAAAGTGAAATTGTGTGATCGAGTTAGCGATCAGATTTGATATTGCATACGGATGATATGTGTGCATCGTACGACTTAAGTAAATAAAATATTGGAAATTTTGGAAAGAGGTGAGTAAAATAAATTTGAACTATACCAGTGAACACTATTGGTAGATAAGGTACAAGTATCTAAAGGCAAAGGATAAGTGGATGTTTTTGATTTCTAAAGATAAATTTGAATTGACCGACAAAGAGGTATGTGATTAAATTTCTGTATGAAATTTGATGATTTTCCGATCTAGCCACTTGGATTTTGTTTTCTTTTGAAATTTGGGGGCTTGTAGAGGCATTTTGTAGTCTTGCCGATCTAGCCGCGCAAAGGAGACGCTGGCGAAATTTTTTGAAAATTTAGTGAGTTAGAGAAATTTTGATAGTTTAAAATTTGGGTTTAAATTATAATTTGAATGCTTAAGTAAATAATATTGGTTGGAACCTATGGATGAGTTTAGAAAGTTAGTAAGGGTGATAGTGTCTTTAATAAAAAGATTGTTTTGGGAAGTTGTTTAAAAACTGTTTGATTTTGGGAGGTTGTTAAAAATTATTTGGATTGGGAAATAGTTAACGGGTTATGGACCATTCCTCTTAACTTGTAATTTCGGGGACGAAATTCTTTTAAAGGGGAGGAATGTGACGACCCGGAATTTTTAGATATTTGAAATTGGAATATTTAATTGATTTTAAATATTTAAAATTTAATTTTTAAACTTGAATTTCAAATATCACCATTTATTTAGAAATTTAATTATTGGATTTAATAATTGGAAATTGGGAAAATGGTTGAATTTGAAATTTTTAAGCTTTATAAGCATAATTAAAGACTTGTAAAATTTATATTGATAATACTGGAGATAATAGAAATTCTATAATTGAATTTAACAGCGTTTTATTCGTTTTTGAAAATATATCGTTTAAATTGATATTTAAAAATAGCCTTCTGAGACACAGTCTTGGAATTTTACGAAACTATTTCCATTGGATCCGTATTAGCATATTATTTTCGGATTTCAATTTTCGTAACATTTAGTGTTGTCATGTAATTGTACAGAAGGTAACGCGCTGAAATTTATATCGAAAATTTAATCTAATAATTGGGTTCAAAAGGCTATCTTCTTCATACAATCAAGTTAGGACTCGAAACCTTTTCCATTGCTCTTAGAATAAAGGTATAACATTATAAACGCCTGACGGCACATCTCGATAAGAGGTCGAGATTTTAAGCTACAGAATCGAGACGATTTGAATTTGAATTTAAATTATATATATATATATATATATATATATATATTCATACATAATAGACAAATTAAACATATTTCCACCTTTATAACACGTGTCTACTGCCTTTTTCAAATCACGAACAGATGACCCCTTCTTCTATTATATTTTCAGATGAGCATTTTTTTTTTAAAAAGAAAAAATCAAAATCAAAACTAAGGAAAAAATAATGGCCGAACAAATTTGCAAGCTTCCCCTTTTTTCCTCTTACCTCGATTCAAATTCTCGAAGCCGTATCTCTATTCCCCTTCTCCTTCACTTAATCAATCAGTGGTGATAAAGGAAATCCCAAATCCTTCTCAATATCCAAATCGATTTCAAGAGAAATTGAATTGAGGGCGCGACACGTTTTCGCACCGACGTTCGACTCGAGCAGTCAAACGTAGATGGGCCCGTGGGTATGGGGGTCGGCAGCATCGCGTGATTTCTCAGCAGGGACGGCGGCGAGTTGGTATTAGGGTTAGGGCTGTGCATCTCGACGTGACGGGAATCGGTTGTATGCATTCTCGCGCACACGCGAATTAAAGATAGGAGGAAGCGGTTGGAGCATTGGGTTGTTGGCACTATCGAAGTCGCGTGGATTTAGGGTTGGTGATAAAGGCTCGTGGGTAGCCGTAGTTCTCCAGAGGTATAATTCATTTTTTTATTTAATGTTAATGTATAAACAAATATGTACAGAAAATAAAATGTTTATAACTTACAGTAAAGTCAAGTTATATATATATATGCAGATTTTTATATATTTACAGAAAAACAGAAATATTATTATATATAGATAAAGTTTTGAAAAATAAAGGAATTTATAGAATGATTTGATTTTTAAAATATATATGGGTTATTTTTATAAATATACTTATGTAGTTTCTAAATGAGAAATAAAAAATATATGCCTATATCCATTCTAAGCCCACTAGTTTAATTTTAAATAATGTATTTTAGTGATTAACTGGTTTAATAAACTTATTTAATTATTTTCAGTTGCTAAAAGATTTTTAGAAGGGAAAATTAGTTAAATTTTAATTAATAGTTAAATTAAACTATAAAATGGAAATTGATTGTTCAATTTGTTCGAATAGTAATAAAATCATATAAATGTTTATACAAGGTCAAAAGTCATGAAAACAAGTCGAGACGGTAATGGACTGCAAATAAAAAGCAAAGGTGAGTTAATCTCACTCAATTGGATTACCATTAATTTAAATGGTTATATTGAAATCATTGAATTGATTGCTTCAATTGATGATTTATTATCTATCTGGACATGGTATATTATATATAGTAGTATATATATTGGAGTGATTGATATCCCTGCATTATATAGCGAATGAGACTCTATGCGCCCCGCATAATAGAGGATGACCCTATATACCACGATATCTCCCTCGAAGTAGGATTGGTATTTTATATTATGCTAACATCTGTGGATGCAGGGAAATAGGTTGGAAGGATCCAACTGGATTCCTAAAAGTAGTGGAATTTACTTTTATAGTCTATGTTTTATTTGATAATCTGTGATAGATTATTGATTATATTGAAAATTGAAAATATTGAATGCTATGGTTTGAATGAATATATTTCGGGTATATTAAGATATCAAAAATATAAAGATTAAACTTTTAAAGGAAAATAAAAGAGGAAATTTTACGTAAGTAAATATAGAGAATTTGGATAAATTAAAGAATGAATTGGAGAAGAATAAAAATTGATTTTCAAATTCTAATAAATAAATTTCGAGTATAGGAAAGGAGATTTTTGAATAAATGGAAATAAATGAATTTTTAAAATTAAGTGATATATTTTAAGGGGTAAAGAATTTATATTTAAAAGAAATTTGAAAAAGTATGAAATTGGTATTTTCAGTTTAAATAAGATTTTAAATCATAATAAAGAAGTTAAATATTAAATTAATGGGTTTTGAAATAAATTGGGTAAGTAAAGGAATTTATTTTTAAAATGGAGTAAATTTGGAAATCGATTTGAAAATTGATTAAATGTTTGAAACTATGTTTTAAAAAGAGGATGAGACTATGGAAATTATAATTCGGGTTTATAAAGTGAAATAAGATATCAGTGGATATTTGGAAGTATAAATTCACGGTTGTAATTTATAAAGGAATGGCTAATTGGTTTTAAAAATAAATAGCAGTTTTATTTTTAAAGGTGTGGAATGGAAGGTGTATTTTCTGTTTTCAAAGCAGATTTTTAAGTATAAGTTAGTGGTTTTAAAGTGGTTTTAAAAGACTGTTTTAGAAAGAAATTAATATTTAGTGGTTTTAAAATTTTCAAATGTAAATATTTATTAAGTTAATTATATAAGTAAATTATTTTAGAGATTTAGCTAGTGTTATGAGTTAAAATGTAATTTTTTGATATTTATACCTTATAGAATAACTTTTATTTTAAATTTAGTTTTGGCTTAAGTTTTACATGAGAAATTTCTATAAAATTTCGTAACTAGTATTTTAAATAAAGTGTTTTCGTAGTTTTTATTTGAAGTGTTTTAAAGTACATATATATTTTTGAATAATGTGATTCAAATATTTAAAAATCGTAAGTATTAAGGCTTGGTGATTTTCAAGGGAAATAAAACAATTGGATGGAAATTTACTCCGCGAGATGATAGTGATTTGAAACTATTTTCAAAGGGTTGAAGTATAGATAAATATCTTGCAAAAATATTTTGGAATAAATAATTTGGGAAATTATTAAGGCCTGATGGTTGTTTGTGGATGTTATATGATAGTTAAATAACCGACTATCAATATAGGCCAATGAGCCGATCGTTTCGAAGACACCGGGATCGAGATTTATTTCTCGAAAACTACATCGGTCCGGTTTGAACGTTTTCCTGAGGAAGTCAAGAGCTTGGAGTCGAAGATGGAGCAGTGAAGTCCAAGGGCTAATCGCTACTAATCCTGAGGATGGTTCCAAAATGGATGTAGTAGGAGTAGTGCCTTCGGTTCCGTTCGAACCGAAAACGGACTTGTATGGATGAATGCTATCAAAACATCGATAGGAGGACGATGAGCATTCTAAGTGAGATATGTTTTAAAAAGGTAACACATAGTCTCGAGCCTCATTAACCGGGAAAGGCTAAAATAGGGGAGGTGCAGCAAGGCTAAGCGGCTAGCATCCAATTAGGGTAAGGTCATCCCTATCTAGATGTCCATTTTTATTCGGCTGTTTGGGTAGTTGCTGATCCCAACTGCGGGGTGATCTTATTCGGACTATCCAGTAAGGGGTAGCCCGGTCTTGTGTAGCAGAGGATCAGGGTGGATCCTCGGTACTGTGATTTAGACCACGTACTGTGACGTGCGGTACCCCCGTAGCCCTGCCATTGTATGGAATCCAATCTCCAATAAGCGTATGTACAGTTTTGATTGTGTCCTACTATGCTGGAACGTGAGATGCAAGCATTTCAGCTAGATTCTGTTTTACTTTCTAAAGACACTATTGTAATATCAGATGGATTTGATAAAAAGTGTTTTAGGTTATCGTAAGGTAAAAACCCGACACGTTTATTTGTGGCGTGGTCTTACGAGATACCTTTGATTTTTAAAAGGATTTTGAAAACTTTAGTAATTCAATTGAGTGTGTTTTCTCGCGTTGGCTTTCCAGACTGAATCGGGTGTTATTTTACTCAAATGCTTGGGTCAAACTGAGTATTATAGAGTACAGATTCTGGATGGACTGTTATAGAGCTCAAGAGATGTGCTGGATGGCGAGACGTATCACATGTACTTGATGCATAAATCCGCTGTGCAGTATAAGCTGTATAGTCAGCTTTGTGAGGACAAGTTATTACAGCTGTCCAGTATTTTGCTATTAATAGTGTTGTATTCTGACGATGTAATGTATAAAACAGATATAGTTCTTTATGTATAAAGATAAGTAATTTATCTATTATATATTGTTCCGCTGCGTTATGAGATTCTGATGTTGTTTTCTATTTTCTTCTTCTACCTCCTTCTTTCTTTTCCTCAACAATCTATCTTTCCGGCACTCGATCGTCTGCATATTATATAGTGACGTATTTGTGTCGATTTTTGAGGGTCGATAAGGATGGGTCACCACAAAATGATTTAAAAAAATCATTTTGAAATTATTAAAATGATTTGATTTAAAGGAATAAAAATCAAATTTATGGAAATCAAATTATTTCCGAACTAGAGCTCGAAATATTGAAATTTAAATTTGGAAAACGAAATTGTTTTAATAATCGAAGTTGAGATTTTTAAGTTAAAATCAAAGTAGGATGTGAATTTTAGAAAATTGATTTGTTTTCATGATTGAACTTTTATTAGAACTTTTAATATTTATAAGAAAAGGAGATTTAGAATAATATTTCGAAATTGAGCTCGGAATTCAATTATATTTAAATAGTTGGATTTAAAATTGAATATTTATGGAAAAATTGATTTAAGTGTTTTGAATCGATATACTGGAAATCGAACTTGTGATTGATATAAATCGAAACGGTTTAAAATTGGAACCAGAGTTGAAATTAATTCAAAAAAAATTTGACTTGATATCGAAATTGAATCGATTAAATCGGAATGAAGATTAGAACGGATTTGAATTAGGAAATTTGGAATTGAACCGGTTTTGCTTTGAAAATATTATTAAATGAATTATTTTAGTATAAACGGTTTTAAATCTATATTCTTAAATATTCAAATTATTTTGATTTTCCAAACTATTTTACTATATAAACTATTTTTATTACTCAAACTATTTTCTATTAAACTATTTTAACTATTTAAGTTATTTCCTAAAATTCAAACTGGTAAAAAGGTGGAATGTTTATATTTAAATCTTGGATTTAAATGCAAATTAGGTTAAAGAGAAGTATAACCTAAAATGAAATTCGAATCAAATTTTTGAAGTGAAATCGATATATCGAATTGAATTGACATTTTGAGGTAAATTATGATCTTTTGAAGTGAATATGATGATTTTAAATTGGATTTGATTTTTGAAGCGAATATGATATTTTGGTATCACGTACGAATTGTTTTCGAACATAAAATGCACCGACTGGTGTGTAAAATAACGGTTGGTTTTTAAAGAGACCGGGGCCTCTTTTTGGCATACTCTCTGTCAATATTGGAATCACTTTGACCACCGTGTAGGCGGTGGATGATATCCAAAATGTAGTGGTTGAATTGGCGACGTTTACTGGTATGAAGTAAGAGAACGATGATGGATAGCCTTGACACTTGTGTCATAATTAAAATGACTAAAACAGAAGCCTATGTCTGGCCATTGAGGTTAGCTAACCCTAGCGACGTTAATCTCTCGTATTACTATTGTGATTTCATATCCAATGGGTGCACCTTTTTGTTGGTTGGACTGATTGTCGCGGTCGTCCACGGATGGGTTACGACCAGCTAGAAATGGTAAACTGGTAGAATCCTACCTTGGGCATTACCTCACGTGCCTTGTCATATTTATCCCCATACGAGCGCATTACGACTTTGGTTTAAAACTGTAAAAATGTGCTAAGGTGGATTAATGTAAAGCCTTAACGCTATTTTTATATTTATTTTACTGATAGACGTTGTCTATTATAGCGTATACTATCATATATAAATTGTTTAACGAATCCTCAGGTGATGGAAAAACCTATAACATCCCTTAAATTATTGCACTCATATTTGCGATATTGGTTTGACTTACATAAGAGTATTTTAGTCCTGACTCGAGTGTTTTGCCTTTTCATTTTGCTCGGGTCAGTCCTGAGTTTTTTTCAACGTATTGAAGACTATTCTCTAAAGAATGAATATGGAATTTTGGTATATTACTATTGTTATTATCCCGTACATCATGTTATTCTGCTGTATTTATTATTTATACCCAATGTACATATAACTCTGATAAATGTGTATAGATTAAAATCAAATGTATGTTAAACAGGTTCATGAATTTTTATTTGATTATTATGTTTTATCATTTCCACTGTGAGATTCTATGTTTTGTTTTCTTCTTCTCTTCTAATTTCTCCTATTTAACCCATTGATATCTATGTTCCGAATTGTTTAAGTCGGACATGTGTGTATTATTGTCGATTTAAACCTTCCGAAATGTGGGTTGTCACAGTCGAAGTTGTTGAGGAAGTTCGTGGATTTAGTGCAAGGTGAGATGTCGGTAATTGAGTATGGTACGAAGTTTGATGAGCAATGTAGATATGGATATGCAACCATAAACACCGTCATCAAGAGGAATGAGAGGTTTATTTAGGGATTGAGACATGAGATAGCTAAGGCAACCATGCCACATCTTCGTCATCCTTGTAATGATGTTGTGGAGATGACATTTATACATGAGGAAATGCTTGCTATTTATAGGAAGGAGAAGTTGGTTGAATCCCAGGGTTCTTAGGGCAAGAAGAGGAAATTCTTTGAGAAGAAGAGAACCCAGAAGGTAGAAGCTATCAAGAAGGAAAAGGTTGTTCTGGTCTGTTTCAAGTGTGATAAGAAGGATCATTATTCTCATGAATGCCTGATTGGCAAGTGGAATGTTTGCATAAAAAATGGGCAAACACCTCCAAGTCGTATGATTTAGTCGATTTTAGGTTGTTCTTAGTGATTTGGGTGATTTATGCAAATATGTAAAAAGCATGGACTAAACTGTAAAAGACACACAGATTTATAGTGGTTCGGCCAGAATGTGCCTACGTCCACTTCATATGTTATTCTCTTTCACTGTTCAGATTACAAGTACAAAGCTTTTATTACAAGTGTATGAAAGTTGTTTGAAAGTTCTGTCTGTGCTTGAGCTCTCAAACTTGTCCGCTATTATTGTACCCCTACCCCTCTATTTATGGAGTGAGGCTGGGGGTAGGGGTCTTGGATGTATATAGCCGCTGGTGGGCCTGGGCTGATGTAATCTGGCCTGGCAATGTTGGTTCGGAAACTCCTTGGTCTGGTGATGGTTCGGTACTGTTTTGGTCTGGTGGTGAGTGGTTCGGCTAGGCCTTGGAGATGGGTTGGTTCGGTAGTGCCCTGGTCCGGTGGTGAGTGGTTCGGCTAGGCCTTGGAGATGGGTTGGTCCGGTAGTGCCCTGATCCGGTGGTGAGTGGTTCGGCTAGGCCTTGGAGATTGGTTGGTTCGGTAGTGCCCTGGTCCGGTGGTGAGTGGTTCGGCTAGGCCTTGGAGATGGGTTGGTCCGGTAGTGCCCTGGTTCGGTAGGACTTTGCCCAACATTTGCCCCCCAAAGTGGGGCATATGCCTGCATATGTCGCGCTTTGTTTTTCTCAACTTGGACACCTTCATTCGGCCCAAATGCCGAACCGGTTGGTCCGGTCCTCCTACGTTGCCTATAAGTAGGGGCTTCTCGCCTCTGTCGTCCTTCATCATTTGGAATAGCCGAATCAATCAAGAACGGACCAGACTTGACTGCCGGACCAGGTGAGGTTTTCCTCTGCCGAATCAATTAAAACACTCGGAGCCGAGATCGCACAGAGTAACTACCCTGGCCATTATGGCCCGTAATCGTGGGTATTATTCGATTTACCGTGGCCGGCTAGCGTGGGTGCCGATCGTCAACTGTGTACTACCCCTGGCTGGCCACACTTTATGTTGGGGCTTAAAGTAGGTTCACGGTTGCCGGCGAGCCGAATGCCGTAATGAGCTGCCTTGGCTATAGTCGGCCTTCTCGGTGGCTTATAATCGGCTCATTACAGTTGGCTTTAAGGGCCGATCGCGAGCAATGAGTTAACCCGCAGCAGAGGGATGCTGGAGCAAAAGTTTCTCATTGGCGAGGGCATATCTTCGTATAGTACCTGTTAGGTCTTGTCCAGGTAAAGTCACGTTGTGATGTGTCTTGAATGGAAATGCCATTACACAGGATTTTGTTCAACAGGAAAGGATAAAGTTAACAAGCAGCCAAGGTATAAAGGAACAAGTTAAAAAAGAGACAAGTTTTTAAAGTGGTTCGGCACGAAAATGCCTACGTCCACAGATTCTCTTTGTTAATTCACTTCATATGGGCAGTACAAGTTAAGAAAAGTATCGACGAAGGTGTTAGATGTTCCATGCCCTCTGAAACACCTCTCCGTCCACTGTTGACAAAATATAAGCTCCGTTGTGGAGATCTTTATGGTCCGTCCCAGATTGGATCTAGTGCACCGGGGCGCGGGAAGATTCGCAAGAGGACAAGATCTCCTTCTTGTAAACTACGATGCTTGACTTTGGAGGTGTATTGCTGCCACTTTTTTCTTGTGAGCTGCTGCATTGAGCGCTGCGTCGTTTCTTCTCTCTTCAATTAGATCCAAAGACATGTGAAGGAGTTCTTCATTTTCTTCTGGGTTATAGTGGATCCTGCGGTGGGAAGGCACTATAGTTTCGACTGGGAGCATGGCCTCCGATCCATATGCCAAAGAGAAAGGAGTATGCCCCGTTGATGTTTTGAAAGATGTGCGGTAGGCCCAAAGTGTCGTAGGAAGCTCATCCACCCAAGCACTTTTCGATTTTTCAAGCTTCTTTTTTATTAGAGTTTTGAGAATTTTGTTGACAGCTTCGACTTGTCCGTTTGCCTGGGGGTAAGCCACAGATGAGAAGCTTTTGTGAATTCCATGCTTTTGGCACCAGTCGGCAAACTCTTCGCTGTCAAACTGAAGTCCATTGTCCGATATGATTTTGAGTGGAACCCCATACCTGCATAGAACATTTTTGATCAAGAAGTTAATAACTTTTGCCGAGGATATTTTATTTAGAGGTTCCGCTTCCATCCATTTAGTGAAATAGTCGACTGCCACTATAGCATATTTGGCTCTGCCTCGGCCCACCGGCAGTTCGCCAATCAAGTCAATTCCCCATACTGCAAAGGGCCAAGGGCTGGTCATTTAAGTAATCTCATTTGTTGGTAGTTGAGAAATCTTGGCAAATTTCCGACATCTATCACATTTTTTGACGAAGTCTAAGGCGTCTTTGTTTAAGGCGGGGCAGAAATATCCATATCGGAGAATTTTCTTTGCCAGAGTCCGCCCTCCAGCGTGATCTCCGCAGCCTCCTTGATGGATGTTGGATAAGATTTCCTTAGCTTCCCTTCCAACGACACACCTTAATAAGGGGATAGAGAAGCCGCGCCGACAGAGGATGCCTTCTTGTATTGTGTAGCGGGAAGCTTTCCTCAAGATTTTCCTGACATCGTTACGCTCGCTAGACAGTGTGCCATCTTGTAAGAATTTTCGGATGGGAGTCATCCAAGTTTCCTCTTCGGTTGCTGCTATCAGATTCACTTGCTCGAAACTCAGGGTTAGTTGCCTTGAGATAGCCACTGTTCCGGAAATGGTGCCGTCTTTCATGCTAGCTTGCTTTGCCAGCTCGTCGGCCTCTTGGATCTCTTCTCGAGGGATGTGTTTGATTTAATAGTGATCCAATTGATCGAGTAGCAGCTTGGTCTTCTTTAGATATGCTGTGGGTCGTTCTCTTCGAGTCTGAAATTCTCCTAGTATTTGGTTTATAATAAGTTGAGAATCACTATGAAGACATAAAGAACTGACTCCAATCTCTAAAGCAAGTTCTAATCCACCTATTACTGCTTCGTATTCTGCATCGTTGTTGGTGGCTGGGAATTCCAACCTTAGAGCGTAGTGTAGCTTCCTTCCTCTGGGAGTGATTATTACAATAGCTGTCCCCGAGCCTTGTTCGTTTGATGCTCCATCCACAAAGAGATTCCACTTAATGTCTTTTGCTATTTCATATTGCTCCTTACCTTCGTTGGTAGTGAATTCGGCAATGAAATCGGCCATGGCTTGTCCCTTCATGGCGGTGCGAGGATGGTAGGTGATATCGTATTGACTCGGTTCAATGCACCATTTAAGTAGTCATCCAGAAGTGTTGGGACGATGGAGTACCTGCCTTAGCGGTTGATCGGTTAGAACTCTAATCGAATGAGATTGGAAGTAGTGTCGCAGTTTCCGGGACGTGATTAGTAAACAATATGCTAGCTTCTCAAGTTTAGGATATCTGGCTTCTGCCCCCGTTCACCTCTTGCTTACAAAGTATACTGGCCGTTGCGCACGGTTGTTTTTTCTCACCAAAGCGGCGCTCAAAGCATGAGATGACAAAGCAAGGTATAGGTATAGCTCTTCGCCTTCGTTTGGAGTCGAGAGTACTGATGGTCTCTGGAGGTGTTCGATTAGGTTGAGGAAGGCTGTTAAGCATTCATCAATCCATTCGAACTTTCCTTTGTCTTTCTTTAGAGCCTCGAAGAAGGGGACGCACTTGTCAGTCGCTTTAGGGATGAATCTGCTTAGGGCGGCCACCTTCCCATTTTGGTTTTGCATCTCTTTTCGAGTGAAAAATATCCTGATATCTTTCAGTGCTCGGACTTGTTCGGGGCTTGCTTCAATTCCTCTGGCATGGACGATGAATCCCAAGAACTTTCCCGACGATACTCTGAATGAGCACTTTAGAGGATTCAGATTCATTCCAATTGGTGAAGTACTTGAAACATCTCGCCCAGGTGGCTTACGTGATCGTTGGCTATCCTCGATTTTACTAGCATGTCATCCACATAAACCTCCATAGTTCGTCCTATCAGTTTCGCAAACATCTTGTTGACGAGGCACTGATAGGTAGCTCTAGCGTTTTTGAGTCCAAAAGGCATTACCCTATAGCAGTACAATCCCCGGTCAGTGATGAAACTAGTGTGGTCTTGATCGGGGGGGGGGGGGGAGGTGCATATGAATTTGGTTATATCCTGAGTATGCGTCCATAAAAGATAAGAGTTCGTGCCCGGCTGTGCTGTCCACCAGTTGATCGATTCGGGGGAGTGGGAAGCAGTCCTTCGGGAAAGCGTCATTTAAGTTGGAGAAGTCAATGCATGTTCTCTACTTCCCATTAGCCTTCTTTACTAGTACCGGGTTAGCGATCAACTCTGGGTAGATGGCTTCTCGTATGAAGTTATTGGCAAGCAAGTTTTTTACTTCTTCATCGAGGACTGCTGATCGTTCTACCCCCATACTTCTCTTTTTCTGCTTTATTGGCGCCTTGGTAGGATCGATGTTTAGTACGTGGCATGCCACTTCTGGGGAGATTCCAGTCATGTCAGCATGCGTCCATGCAAATACATCCAAGTTGTGGGAGAGAAAATCAATGAGTTGATCCCTCAATTCTGCTCTTAGCGGAGATCCGATTTTCAATAGTCTACTTGAGTCATGTTTGTCTACAGATACAAACTCCATAGCCTCTGCAGGTTCGGCGGTGGCCTCCTCCTCTTTGTCCCTAGGGTCTAGTTCATTGAAAGGGTCACTGGTATATCGAAGAGGAGGGGCTTTCTTTAGTTGCTATGTTTCTAAGTTTTTCATATAGAGAGTAGTCTCTGCATTCTTCCCTCTATCCTTCCTGCGATTATTGCGAAGATCAGTTACATAGCAATCTCGAGCGGCGTCTTGATCTCCCTCTACTTCCCCTATTCCATTGTCTGTTGGAAATTTCATCTTCATGCACCACGGGGCCAAGACAATTTGGAAGTCATACAAGGGGGTCTTCCTAAAAAGGCATTGTAGGCCAAGTGGTTATCTATTAGCACAAATGTTTGTTTCCGCACAACGGAGCGGAGGTGACTTCCTATTTCAACAAAAAGGTCCAATTGCCCGAGAGGCATCTTCGCGTCTCCAGTGAAACCGTGTAGTGGTTTGTTGCAGGGAGACACATCCTTCATTGACAGCTTCATTCTGTCAAAAGCATGCTTGAATAGAATATTTACTGAGCTTTCAGTGTCTACTAGAATTCGAAAAACTTCGGCTGGGCCGAACCGGGCAGAGATGACCATAGGATCCATGTGAGGGTACTGCAATCCTTCTAGTTCACGCCTATTGAATGTTATGTCATCATTCTCTTTTCGCTTCGAGTGGCGTTCTTCCATAATAGAATTAACATAGCAGTCATTGTTTCTAAGTGACTTTCCGTATCTTTCCATCTCTGCCCAGCTTCTGTCGGCGATGTGTGTCCTCCGGATATGGTATGACCACTATCTTCTCTTGACTGGAGCCGCCGGTGTTGCGATTTCCCCCTCCAGTTTCTGGGAGGGGTAGCCTTGGGTTCTCATTGGCAGGAGCTGGGGTCCTGTTCTAACCTTTTACATAGCGTTCCAGTCTCTTCCTTCTGATGTATTCTTTAATTAAGTCCCGGAGATGATGGCATTCATTGGTATCATGCCCATGGGATTCGTGGAAGCGGCAGAACTTTCCAGACTTAATTGCGTTATCTGATTCCTTCTTGTACGGGGGCGTCTGTATTTAACTTCGTCTTGGGTGTCTAGGAAGATGTTTTCGATTGTCTCATTCAAAGGAGTGTAAGTGTCAAATCTCGGTCCTGGCCGATATAGACGTTTTTCTCCCTTCTTGCCCCCATCATTGTCTTTAGAGTCGTTTCTTCGAACGTCCTTTGCTACAGTGGGTGTGTCGCCATGAGCTGCCTTGGCTTATTGCCCTGTCTGTCTTTCAGTGGCAGCATCTTCAAGTCTCATATATCTTCCGGTTTCATGGAAGAAATCGGGTAAGGTAGCTGGTTTTTCTTTCGTTCATCTTCTAGCAAACTTAGTATCCGGATGCACACCACTACAGAGGGCCATTAAGATAAGTTTCTCATCGGCATCTTCGACTGCGGCCGCTGCAGCATTGAATCGGGTTAGATATTGTTGCACTGTCTCTCCAGGCTTCTGTTTGATATTAGATAGGGAATAAGCGTCCTTGCGTTGTTCCACATGAATGCGGAACTGGCTGATGAACTTTTCTTTCAACATTTCCCAGGAGCTGATGGATCCTTGGGGTAGGTGGCAGAACCAGGAGGTAGCTAGATCTGCCAAGAATAGTGGAAAGCATTTGCACAATACTCCTTCTGTTGCTCCGCTCATGAGCATATGCTGTGTGTATCTCTGCAAGTGTACAACGGGGTCATAGATTCCCTTGTAAGGTTCCATTGTTGGCATTTTCCATTCTCGGGGGTTGATGGCACTTTCGATATTGCGGGTGAAATGGCTGGTTACCCTAGCGCCTATCCCTCGATCTCTTTGATTCCGTTGGATGCACTCTCTGAACAATCGCGCCATCCTTTCATCAGAATTTCGAGTAGATAGAAATGAGTTGGTTCTTCTCTATGGGATTGATTCCGTCCAGATGATCTGTAGAGGTGGTATCGTCTATCACTCCTAATATTTTCTAGTGGCTATCTCTGGTCTTCGGGGAGCATGCTAGGGTCAGCTACAATTGGCCCTTACCTTGATCTTCCCCTGCTGGGTTCTGTTCTGAGCACTTCCTCAGGTCCAACTTCGGGCTGGACTCTAGCTCGGCCCCGTTCATTGGTGTTTCCATGGCTAGGTAGCATGACCGGCTCAGCCACAGCCGACCCTCGCTGGTACCTCCCCCGTTGGGTTTGGTTCTAAGTGTTTCCTCAGGTCGGAGTTCGGGCTGAGTTTGGGCTCGGCTGCCAACATTGTTGTTTCTATTGTTAGCTTCTTCGAAGAAGAAAGATCTTTGTCGCCTCCCAGATCCTCCAGACTAGGACTCATCCTATGATTCAGTGTTGCGGTTGGATTCTTCAGCATCCCTTAAGCGTGACATGAGTCGGTCCACCAAGGCTTCTTGTTGGGATGTGAAGCGGTTAGTCACTTCAGCCACAACCCTGTCTAGATCTTCCCTAGTAATTGCTGCCGGTTGTTCCGTGGCAGGGGCTGTCGGATTTGTCTGATTTCCATTTCGTACTTCCATTGAAACGGGACAGTTCTCTTGATCTATGATCACTGGATATGGAACGCTGCTAGTTGCGATGTTCTTTTCTTTGTTAACATCTTTCTTCTGCCTGGGAGGCATGTCTTCCAAGCAATGAGCGATGCTGTCAGAAAGAAGGTTAAGTAGGAGAAGCTGAAGCTTCTAGCTCGATCTCTCAATGAAAAGCACCAAAAATGTTTGCACAAAAAATGGGCAAACACCTCCAAGTCGTATGATTTAGTCGATTTTATGTTGTTCTTAGTGATTTGGGGGATTTATGAAAATATGTAAAAACCAGGGACTAAACTGTAAAAGATACACAAATTTATAGTGGTTCAGCCAGAATGTGCCTACGTCCACTTCATATGTTATTCTCTTTCACTGTTCAGATTACAAATACAAAGCTTTAATTACACGTGTATGAAAGTTGTTTGAAAGTTCTGTTCGTGCTTGAGCTCTCAAACTTGTCCGCCATTGTTGTACCCCTACCCATCTATTTATAGAGTGAGGCTGGGGGTAGGGGTCTAAGATGTATATAGCCGCTGGTGGGCTTGGGCTGATGTAATCTGGCCTGGCAATGTTGGTTCGAAAATGTCTTGGTCCGATGATGGTTCGATAGTGTTTTGGTCTGGTGGTGAGTGGTTCGGCTAGGCCTTGGAGATGGGTTGGTTCGTTAGTGCCCTGGTCCGGTGGTGAGTGGTTCGGCTAGGCCTTGGAGATGGGTTGGTTCGGTAGTGCCCTGGTCCGGTGGTGAGTGGTTCGGCTAGGCCTTGGAGATGGGTTGGTCCGGTAGTGCCCTGCTCCGGTGGTGAGTGGTTCGGCTAGGCCTTGGAGATAGGTTGGTTCGGTAGTGCCCTGGTCCGGTGGTGAGTGGTTCGGCTAGGCCTTGGAGATGGGTTGGTCGGGTAGTGCCCTGGTTCGGTGGGACTTCGCCCAACATTTGCCCCCCAAAGTGGGGCATATGCCTGCATATGTCGTGCTTTGTTTTTCTCAACTTGGACACCTTCATTCGGCCCAAGTGCCGAACCGGTTGGTCCGGTCCTCCTACGTTGCCTATAAGTAGGGGCTTCTCGCCTCTGTCGTCCTTCATCGTTTGAAATAGCCGAATCAATCAAGAACGGACCAGACTTGACTGCCGGACCAGGTGAGGTTTTCCTCTGCCGAATAAATTTTATGCTCGAACTACCGAATGAGTTTGGGGAGTATGAGTGCCGAATGGGCTTTCGCCTCGAACTACCGAATGCGCTCGGGGAGTACGAATGCCGAATGGGCTTTTGCCTCGAACTACCGAATGCACTTGGGAAGTGCGAGTGCTGAATGGACCTTGGCCCCGAACTACCAAATGCACATGGGGAGTACGAAAGCCGAATGGACTCTAGCCTCGAACTACCTATCGAGCTTTTACGTTTTGAATTATGAATGAGATTCCAGGCCGTAGGTACTTGTTTGTCTGCATCCCTTGTTCTAACGATGTGTTTTTTTGTGTTGCAGATAATGTCTCATAAAGTAGAAACTCGTTCTGACAAGAAGAAATCCAAGGACAAAGGGGAGTCCTCCATAATGCCCCCAGTTCAGTCAGAGCCAGAACGACATGGACCATCCCCGAGATCATTAGTAGATGGGTACGGTCCTCAGGAGCTTTTAAACTCACCGCCTGATTGCTTTCCCAGCTTCCTCAAAGACGAGCAGCTTGACGTTATATCTTGATCCTTTAGGATTGACAGGGCACATATGATGTTGCCTGGGAAAGGGGTGATGCCGTATAACCCCCTGAAGGATATTTTGCTTATAGTAGGTATCATTGCATGTGCGGAGCCATTCCTCCGATCAACGCTTGGATAGTCAGCTTCATCACATACTTGAAGGTGGCCCCTTTCCAGCTTCAGCCCAACTCCTATGCCATCTTGGTGAGTCTGTTCATTATTTTTCATAGAAAATACGGGCGTCCCCCTTCCAACCGGGAGATCCGTTACCTGTATAACTTGAGAGGCTACAATAAAGGGTCTCTATATATCAGCTTAGAATCGACCGTGTGTTTCAAGCCAGTCCTGGACTTATATTCAAAATTTAGCATGTTCAAAAAGGAATGTTTCTTTGTCAAGGATGACTATGTTTCTTTCCACCGCTTCACCTCTGGCTGTAAGTCGACTTTTATTTATAATTTCCGTTCTGACTGCAATGCTCCTCCTTATGTGCTTTGTTTCTTGCTAGCGAGAGGTGGCTTTGCGGTTGTGGAGAATGATCGTTTGGTTCGGATGGCTGAGGAAATAGAAGCCATTCCGAAAAAGGAGAGGCAGTTTCTTATTTGATCAGGAATGCTACTCTTTTGGGGAACAACTTGATTTTGCCACGCCAGTCTGTGTTCAAGCAAAGAGATACAACTGAGGAGAGGGCCGACAAAGCTAAATGAGGGGCTACGGCGAAGAGCAGCAAAAGGAAACCCTTCTCGAAACATCCCATTGCTGGGGGGAAGAAACTTAAGAAGTCTGATGGACCCTCCCCCAGCACATGCCCAGATGTCCCGGAGGAGGAAGATGTGGAGGAGGAAAGAGGCGAGGTGGAGAGTGGAAGTGGTGGAGAAGGTTATGGTTGAAAGTGCGGTGTGTATACAATTATATGTGCTAATATAGTATACACGGATCGTGTAATATGGATTACAATACAAATGCGGAAATAGATGATAATAGCATTGTAAATAGAAAATAGAAAAATCACACCAGAGATTTTTATACTGGTTCGGAGCACCGTCCTACGTCCAGTCCCAGACTTCTATCTGGATTTTCACTATTAACTACCTCGCTTCACCCGGAGGAACAGGTTTACAATACCCGAACAGCCGAACGGGATTTCACGCCTCTAATACACTGAGGACTTCAACACTTGCCTCTTACAACACGAGGACTTCAACAAAAGAACAAATACAATTGTTGTTGACAACTTGTGTTCTTGAAAACATGGATTTGTCGCTAGTAGTACACCCTTCCTATAATCTTATCCTCAAAGAATATGAATGATGTTTTGTAAAGATTAAAGAAGGTATTTACTTATTGAATCAAGAGATATGAAATAGTTTCAATGATTCAATAAGCTAAATTAATTTTTAGAATGCAGGAGTGTTAGAGATTAGATTAGAGAGCATATATGATCGTGTAAAAACTTGTGTTTGAATCAATGATTTAGATGAGTATATATAGAGAAAAATAGTTGTAACTCTTTGTGAACAGTTGCCATTAAGAGTTATGATCATTGATGAAAGATAGGAGATGCAACCTTTGGAGAAGAGAAGTGTCTTTTGGAAAAGTTGCTTTCTGTTTAAAAACGGTCGACAGGTCAAAAATGGACCGGTAGACAGGAATTCAAATATATATACGTTATGTGCATGTGTGCATGTTATCTGTGCATTCTGGGCAAAAACGGTCGACCATCTTATTTTCAACCGGTCGACCGGTTTAGTCCAATTTGCACAGTTAATGTGCATATGTATATATATTGAAAGATTGAAGTTATATGATTATTTGAGGATAGATTTTAACATAAATTACTAACATACCAAATAATCAACCTCTAATATATGGAGCTCTTTGTGTTTCTTAAATGAATAACTTCTTTTTGTCGATCACGGCTTATTCCTTTGTCAGAAATCAAAACTCTATAAAAATCTTGACTCAACAATGGTGATGGTCATAGCGATGATGGTGGCGACGGACGGAGTGGTGATGGCACATGGGCTTTGTCCTCTGAGCAAGCAGGTGTGATTCAGGAGTGGACAGATGACGCTTTCCGCCTGGCTTTTGAAGGTTTGGAGGAAGGATCAGCTTTAGTGGAGAAGCCTAAAAAAGCTGACAAGGCCGGGACCGGCGCCGATTCATCTTCTAAGAGCGCTTCAGCTAAGGCAATTCATGCGATTCAAGGTGAATTTTTGACTCCTGCCGACTCCATTTATGATAAGGATTTAGGAATATTTTATGGTCAGCTTCCGTCCTGTAATGAGATCCAGGACTTATTGCAATATCCTACTCCTCCCCAGGGTTTGTATAAAAGCGTCTCTTTACTCTTCTTAACTTGATATATTTCTTGAATTATAGCTCAATGTATGCTTGTAACACTTGGTTTTTATCACAGAAGCGGGTATGGTGGCCATGACATCAGATGTTCGACACCGTCTTGAACAATACAAACTTCTCAAGGCTTCTACTAAACCAAAGCCTCCGACTAGCCGCCTTGGAGACGTAGTCGGCTACCATCCTCTTCTTACAGTTATCGAAGAGGATATCCAAAGGAAGAAGAGGAGTCATTCCTTGTTTGAACCCTCACCTGGTCCTCAGTCCCCAACTCCGCCTCTTCGGGATACCACGAAGAAGAATACTGAATTTATACCTCCTCCGCACTCATCTGAAAATCCTACCGTTACTCGGATAGGCCATCCCGGCTTGGTTCGTAATCCGTTTACAGGTCATCCGGATCTGGATCCGGATTCTTGTGATATTACCTTTGATGAGGCTACCGGCGAGCACCTTCTTCCCCGTAATCCTATGGTAAGAGTATTAGATGAAGCTAAGTCCCTGGACCTTGATTTGCTTACCACTCGGGTCGTAACTTTAAGGGACGAAGCTAAGACAAACATTGACCGGGTTGCTGAGGAGACCAGGAAGCTGATGGGGCACCATGCCCGACTGGTCAAGGCGGGAGAAGAAATCGGGAGTGCTAACATTCGACTGCGGTTAATGGTTTCCGACCAGGCCAAACAACTCGCTGATCAGGCCATTCAGATCTCTCAACATGAGGCCGCTTCTAGGCAATTAAAGAAAACTATGGAAGAGGCCAGCAGGGCAGAGTTGCAGAAAATGGAGGTTGTTTGTAAGGAACGGATTGATATGGCTATGGCAACGGTGGACGAGGTTCGGAAAGCGGATCTCGAGCGGGTACAGGAGTTATTCGAGAAGCTTGAAGCCGCAGAGCTTGCTCAGACCACACCGCAGGAGGAGATGGAGGCGATGAGGAAATCCTTTCAGGCTGACTGCTCGTGATACCAATCGGAGAGGGATGCTGCCGCTGCAAAGCTGTTGGCTTCTGAGGACCGATTAAGGGAGTTCGAGGAGAATGAGGGGATAATGGATGAGATGCTTCAGGATATATACTTTCGCACTTGGAAACAGGGCAACTTATCTTGGATGGATGATTATCCCCGAGTCATGGCCAGGATTTATCTCAGGGCTCTAGAGGAGGCTAAGGCCGATGCAGACAAGGAGGGTGGCGTGGCCTTTAGAATGGACGTGGTTACGGCTCAATTCACCAAGGAGGAGAAAGCGGCGGTGAAGGAGGGTACGCGGTTGCTTACTACTGAGGAGGTATGTGTGCAGTTAGAGGATGATGATCATGGAGCAGATGCGGTAAGTCTTCCCTTCTAGCTTTTCGTAACTTGATTGCTTATTGTTTATTTAATGGATTCTTCTCCTGAATTAGACAGGCGGGACCTCTGAAGCACCAACTATCTCTGGCCAACATGCTGAGATTTCTAATCCTGCAGTTAAGTAGATCTCGGAGGGCCAGTAGGGTAGAGGTGAAACTTCGATGCAGCCGACTCCTTGACTTGATCTGGATATCTTTTGGTTTACTTGACATTGCTGCCTATGGTAGTCTCAAAACATCAATGTAACTTTTGGACTGTAATTATGCTATTCGTGACGAACGACTTTATTCTTGGCATATAATTTTTAACTTAAGCTGATTCTGTCATATTTGAATGCTGTTGTTATTTTGATGTGTTGCATAAGAAATATAGCTGTGCACATTCCTATGATTCAATTGTGTTTGATGTCAAGTTCTTGCTTAAAATATAATTTCATATCATGCAACGTGATGTGTGAATAAATTACAGCTACGTATTCATATACAAAAGAAGAAAGTTCCGCCCTTTGTGTCTTAGTCGTAGACAGTTGCTTTGAATGTCTTGTATTACTGAGCGTGGAATGCAGCTGAGTGACCTGTCATCCAGTTGTGTGCTCCTATTCCCAATAGCGAGCATCTCCTATTTTGTGTCCTGTACTTTAGAGATCGTTACAGAGGATATGAGGAAAGATTTTAAACAAAATAGAAATATAAGAAATAGTAAAACTTCCAATCACGGAAGGCCTACGATGTGCTTAAGTTCGTGGCAAACGGGTTTGTAGTCACTTTTCCTAGCTGTGGGTCTTGGAGACATTTGTCACCCATCTTACGCCTCTGCGGAGAGTTTCTCTTTTTTACCACAGCCATACTTAAGACACTCGGAGCCGAGATCGCACAGAGTAACTACCCGGGCCATTATGGCCTGTAATCGTGGTTATTATTCGATTTACCGTGGCCGGCTAACGTGGGTGCCGATCGTCAACTGTGAACTACCCCTGGTTGGCCACAATTTATGTTGGGGCTTAAAGTAGGTTCACAGTTGCCGGTGAGCCGAACGCCGTAATGAGCTGCCTCGGCTATAGTCGGCCTTCTCGGTGGCTTATAATCGGCTCATTACAGTTGGCTTTAAGGGCCCATCGCGAGCAATGAGTTAACCCGCAGCCGAGGGATGCTGGAGCAAAAGTTTCTCATTGACGACGGCATATATTCGTCTACCTGTTAGGTTTTGTCCATGTGAAGTCGCGTTGTGATGTGTCTTGAATGGAAATGCCATTACACAGGATTTTGTTCAACAGAAAAGGATAAAGTTAACAAGCAGCCAAGGTATAAAGGAACAAGTTAAAAAAGAGACAAGTTTTTAAAGTGGTTCGGCACGAAAATGCCTACGTCCACAGATTCTCTTTGTTAATTCACTTCATATGGGCAGTACAAGTTAAGAAAAGTATCGACGAAGGTGTTGGATGTTCCATGCCCTCTGGAACACCTCTCCGTCCACTATTGACAAAATATAAGCTCCGTTGTGGAGATCTTTATGGTCCGTCCCAGATTGGATCTAGTGCACCAGGGCGCGGGAAGATTCGTTTGAGGACAAGATCTCCTTCTTGTAAGCTACGATGCTTGACTTTGGAGTTGTATTGCTGCCACTTTTTGCTTGTGAGCTGCTGCATTGAGCGCTGCATCGTTTCTTCTCTCTTCAATTAGATCCAAAGACATGTGAAGGAGTTCTTCATTTTCTTCTGGGTTATAGTGGATCCTGCGGTTGGAAGGCACTATAGTTTTGACTGGGAGCATGGCCTCCGATCCGTATGCCAAAGAGAAAGGAGTATGCCCCGTTGATGTTTTGAAAGATGTGCGGTAGGCCCTAAGTGCCGTAGGGAGTTCATCCACCCAAGCACATTTCGATTTTTCAAGCTTCTTTTTTATTAGAGTTTTGAGAATTTTGTTGGCAGCTTCGACTTGTCCGTTTGCCTGGGGGTAAGCCACAGATGAGAAGCTTTTGTGAATTCCATGCTTTTGGCACCAGTCGGCAAACTCTTCGCTGTCAAACTGAAGTCCATTGTCCGATATGATTTTGAGTGGAACCCTGTACCTGCATAGAACATTTTTGATCAAGAAGTTAATAACTTTTACCGAGGATATTTTATTTAGAGGTTCCGCTTCCACCCATTTAGTGAAATAGTCGACTGCCACTATAGCATATTTGGCTCCGCCTCGGCCCACCGGCAGTTCGCCAATCAAGTCAATTCCCCATACTACAAAGGGCCATGGGCTGGTCATTTGAGTAATCTCATTTGTTGGTAGTCGAGAAATCTTGGCAAATTTCCGACATCTATCACATTTCTTGACGAAGTCTAAGGCGTCTTTGTTTAAGGCGGGGCAGAAATATCCATATCGGAGTATTTTCTTTGCCAGAGTCTGCCCTCCAGTGTGATCTCCGCAGCCTCCTTGATGGATGTTGGATAAGATTTCCTTAGCTTCCCTTCCCACGACACACCTTAATAAGGGGTTAGAGAAGCCGCGCCGATAGAGGATGCCTTCTTGTACTGTGTAGCGGGAAGCTTTCCTCAAGATTTTCCTGACTTCGTTACACTCGCTAGGCAGCGTGCCATCTTGTAAGAATTTTCGGATGGGAGTCGTCTAAGTTTCCTCTTCGGTTGCTGCTATCAGATTCACTTGCTTGAAACTCAAGGTTAGTTGCCTTGAGATAGCCACTGTTCCAAAAATGGTGTCGTCTTTCATGCTAGCTTGCTTTGCCAGCTAGTCGGCCTCTTGGTTCTCTTCTCGAGGGATGTGTTTGATTAAATAGTGATCCAATTGATCGTGTAGTAGCTTGGTCTTCTTTAGATATGCTGTGAGTCGTTCTCCTCAAGTTTTGAATTCTCCTAGTATTTGGTTTATAATAAGTTGAGAATCACTATGAAGACATAAAGAACTGACTCCAATCTCTAAGGCAAGTTCTAATCCAGCTATTACTGCTTCGTATTCTGCATTGTTGTTGGTGGCAGCGAATTCCAACCTTAGAGCATAGTGTAGCTTCCTTCCTCTGGGAGTGATTATTACAATACCTGCCCCCGAGCCTTGTTCGTTAGATGCTCCATCCACAAAGAGATTCCACTTAAAGTCTTTTGCTATTTTAGATTGCTCTTTACCTTCTTTGGTAGTGAATTCGGCAATGAAATCGGCCATGCCTTGTCCCTTGATGGTAGGTGCTATCGTATTGACTCAGTTCAATGCACCATTTAAGTAGTCGTCCAGAAGTGTCGGGACGATGGAGTACCTGCCTTAGGGGTTGATCGGTTAGAACTCTGATGGAATGAGATTGGAAGTATTGTCGCAGTTTCCGGGACGTGATTAGTAAACAGTATGCTAGCTTCTCAAGTTTAGGATATCTGGCTTCTGCCCCCATTCACCTCTTGCTTACAAAGTATACTGGCCGTTGCGCGCGGTTGTTTTTTCTCACCAAAGTGGCGCTTAAAACATGAGATGACACAGCAAGGTATAGGTATAGCTCTTCGCCTTCATTTAGAGTCGAGAGTACTGGTGGTCTCTGGAGGTGTTCAATTAGGTTGAGGAAGGTTGTTAAGCATTCGTCAGTCCATTCGAACTTTCCATTGTCTTTCTTTAGAGCCTCGAAGAAGGGGACACACTTGTCAGTTGTTTTAGAGATGAATCTACTTAGGGCGGCCACCTTCCCATTTAGGTTTTGCATCTCTTTTCGAGTGGAAGGTATCCTGATATCTTTCAGGGCTCGGACTTGTTCGGTGCTTGCTTCAATTCCTCTGGCATGGACGATGAATCCCAAGAACTTTCCTGACGATACTCTGAATGAGCACTTTAGAGGATTCAGCTTCATTCCAATTGGCGAAGTACTTGAAACATCTCGCCCAAGTGGCTTACGTGATCGTTGGCTTTCCTCGATTTTACTAGCATGTCATCCACATAAACCTCCATAATTCGTCCTATCAGTTCCGCAAACATCTTGTTGACGAGGCACTGGTAGGTAGCTCCGGCGTTTTTGAGTCCAAAAGGCATTACCCTATATCAGTACAATCCCCGGTCAGTGATGAAACTAGTGTGGTCTTGATTGGGGGCGTGCATAGGAATTTGGTTATATCCTGAGTATGCGTCCATAAAAGATAAGAGTTCGTGCCCGGCTGTGCTGTCCACCAGCTGATCGATTCGGGGGAGTGGGAAGCAGTCCTTCGGGCAAGCGTCATTTAAGTTAGAGAAGTCAATGCATGTTCGCCACTTCCCATTAGCCTTCTTTACTAGTACTGGGTTAGCGATCAACTCTGGGTAGATGGCTTCTCGTATAAAGTTATTGGCAAGCAAGTTTTTTACTTCTTCATCGAGGGCTGCTGATCGTTTTTGCCCCCATACTTTTCTTTTTCTGCTTTATTGGCGCCTTGGTAGGATCGATGTTTCGTACGTGGCATGCCACGTGAGATTCCAATCATGTCAGCGTGCATCCATGCAAATACATCCAAGTTGTGGCGGAGAAAATCAATGAGTTGATCCCTCAATTCTGCTCTTAGCCGAGATCCGATTTTCAATAGTCTACTTGAGTCGTGTTTGTCTACGGATACAAACTCCATAGCCTCTGCAGGTTCAGTGGTGGCCTCCTCCTCTTTGTCCCTGGGGTCTAGTTCATTGAAAGGATCACTGGTATATCGAAGAGGAGGGGCTTTCTTTAGTTGCTATGCTTCCAAGTTTTCATGCAGAGAGTAGTCTTTGCATTCTTCCCTCTATCCTTCCTGCGATTATTGCGAAGATCAATTACATAGCAATCTCGAGCGGCGTCTTGATCTCCCTCTACTTCCTCTATTCCATTGTCTGTTGGAAATTTCATCTTCACGCACCACGGGGCCAATACAATTTGGAAGTCAGACAAGGGGGTCTTCCTAAAAAGGCATTGTAGGCCAAGTGGTTATCTATTAGCACAAATGTTTGTTTCCGCACAACAGAGCGGGGGTGACTTCCTATTTCAACAAAAAGGTCCAATTGCCCGAGAGGCATCTTCGCGTCTCCAGTGAAACCGTGTAGTGGTTTGTTGCAGGGAGACACATCCTTCATTGACAGCTTCATTCTGTCAAAAGCATGCTTGAATAGGATATTTACTGAGCTTTCAGTGTCTACTAGAATTCGAAAAACTTCGGCTGGGCCGAACCGGGCAGAGATGACCATAGGATCCATGTGAGGGTACTGCCTTTCTTCTAGGCCACGCCTATTGAATGTTATGTCATCATTCTCTTTTCGCTTCGAGTGGCGTTCTTCCATAATAGAATTAACATAGCCTTCATTGTTTCTAAGTGACTTTTCGTATCTTTCCATCTCTGCCCAGCTTCTGTCGGCGATGTGTGTCCTCCTGATATGGTATGACCACTATCTTCTCTTGACTGGAGCCGCCCGTGTTGCGATTTCCACCTCTTGTTTCTGGGAGGGGTAGCCTTGGGTTCTCATTGGCAGGAGCCGGGGTCCTATTCTGACCTTTTACATAGCATTCCAGTCTCTTCCTTATGATGTATTCTTCAATTAAGTCATGGAGATGATGGCATTCATTGGTATCATGCCTATGGGATTCGTGGAAGAGACAGAACTTTCCAGACTTAATTGCGTTATCTGATTCCTTCTTGTATGGGGGGCGTCTGTATTTAATTTCGTCTTGGGTGGCCAGGAAGATGTTTTCGATTGTCTCATTCAAAGGAGTGTAAGTGTCAAATCTCGGTCCTGGCCGATATAGACGTTTTTCTCCCTTCTTTCCCCTAGCATTGTCTCTAGAGTCGTTTCTTCGAACGTCCTTTGCTATAGCGGGTGTGTCGCCATGAGCCGCCTTGGCTTATTACCCTGTCTGTCTTTCAGTGGCAGCATCTTCAAGTCTCATATATCTTTCGGCTTCATGGAAGAAATCGGGTAAGGTAGCTGGTTTTTCTTTCGTTCATCTTCTAGCAAACTTAGTATCCGGATGCAGCATTGAATCGAGTTAGATATTGCTGCACTGTCTCTCCAGGCTTCTGTTTGATATTAGATAGGGAATAAGCGTCCTTGGCTTGTTCCACATGAATGCGGAACTGGCTGATGAACTTTTCTTTCAACATTTCCCAGGAGCTGATGGATCCTTGGGGTAGGTGGCAGAACCAGGAGGTAGCTAGATCTGCCAAGAATAGTGGAAAGCATTTGCACAATACTCCTTCTGTTGCTCTGCTCATGAGCATATGCTGTGTGTATCTCTGCAAGTGTACAACGGGGTCAGAGATTCCCTTGTAAGGTTCCAATGTTGGCATTTTCCATTCTCGGGAGGTGATGGCAATTTCGATATTGCGGGTGAAAGGGCTTGTTACCCTAGCGCCTATCCCTCGATCTCTTTGATCCCGTTGGACGCACTCTCTGAACAATCGCGCCATCCTTTCATCAGAATTTCGAGTAGATAGAAATGAGTTTGGTTCTTCTCTGCGGGATTGATTCCGTCCAGATGATCTGTAGAGGTGGTATCGTCTATCACTCCTAATATTTTCTAGTGGCTATCTCTGGTATTCGAGGAGCATGCTAGGGTCAGCTACAGTTGGCCCTTGCCTTGATCTTCCCCTGCTGGGTTCTATTCTGAGCACTTCCTCGGGTCCAACTTCGGGCTAGACTCAAGCTCGGCCCCGTTCATTGGTGTTTCCATGGCTAGGTAGCATGACCGGATCAGCCACAGCCGACCCTCGCTAGTACCTCCCCCGTTGGGTTTGGTTCCAAGTGTTTCCTCAGGTCGGAGTTCGGGCTGAGTTCGGGCTCGGCTCCTATCATTACTGTTTCTATTGTTAGCTTCTTCGAAGTAGAAAGATCTTTGTCGCCTCGCAGATCCTCCAGACTGGGACTCATCCCATGATTCAGTGTTGCGGTTGGATTCTTCAGCATCCCTTAAGCGTGACATGAGTCGGTCCACCAAGGCTTCTTGTTGGGATGTGAAGCGGTTAGTCACTTCAGCCACAATCCTGTCTAGATCTGCGCTAGTAATTGCTGCCGGTTGTTCCGTGGCAGGGGCTGTCGGATTTGCCTGATTCCCATTTCGTACTGCCGTTGAAACGGGACGGTTCTCTTGATCTGTGATCACTGGATCTGAAACGCTGCTAGTTGCGATGTTCTTTCCTTTGCTAACATCTTTCTTCTGCCTGGGAGGCATATCTTCCAAGCAATGAGCGATGCTGTCAGGAAGAAGGTTAAGTAGGAGAAGCTGAAGCTTCTAGCTCGAGCTCTCAATGAAAAGCACCAAAAATGTTTGCACAAAAAATGGGCAAACACCTTCAAGTCGTATGATTTAGTCGATTTTATGTTGTTCTTAGTGATTTGGGTGATTTATGCAAATATGTAAAAACCAGGGACTAAACTGTAAAAGACACACGGATTTATAGTGGTTCGGCCAGAATGTGCCTACGTCCACTTCATATGTTATTCTCTTTCACTGTTCAGATTACCAATACAAAGCTTTAACTACACGTGTATGAAAGTTGTTTGAAAGTTCTGTCCGTGCTTGAGCTCTCAAACTTATCCGCCATTGTTGTACCCCTGCCCCTCTATTTATAGAGTGAGGCTGGGGGTAGGGTTCTTGGATGTATATAGCCGCTGGTGGGCCTGGGCTGATGTAATCTGGCCTGGCAATGTTGGTTCGGAAATGCCTTGGTCCGGTGATGGTTCGGTAGTGTTTTGGTCTGGTGGTGAGTGGTTCGGCTAGGCCTTGGAGATGGGTTGGTTCGGTAGTGCCCTGGTCCGGTGGGGAGTGGTTCGGCTAGGCCTTAGAGGTGGGTTGGTCCGGTAGTGCTCTGATCCGGTGGTGAGTGGTTCGGCTAGGCCTTGGAGACAGGTTGGTTTGGTAGTGCTCTGGTCCGGTGGTGAGTGGTTCGACTAGGCCTTGGAGATGGGTTGGTTCGGCAGTGCCCTGGTTTGGTGGGACTTCGCCCAACATGGAAGAAGGCTGCAGAAAAGAAGGGTATGGAATGCTTTAACTATGACCATATATGGCATTATAATAATCGGTGTCCAGAACCATTCAGCGCGGACAAGTGAAAGGTCTTTGCCGTTGGACGATCATCAGCTAGACCAACTATTGCTGAGAAAGAAAAGACTGTCATGGAAGGTATGCTTTTAATTCAGAGTATACCAGTTAGGATACTATTTGAAAACATTCCATCACATTCATTTAAATCTCAGTGTTTGGTTGATAGGTTATGTTTAGAACCCACATAACTTGTTATTTAACTGGATTTCTCGTTAAGAATGTGCATCGACTATCGTAAGTTGAATGAAAAGATGGTTAAGGATAATTATCCTTTGCCAAGAATTTATGATCTATTTGATCAGCTATGTGGAGCCAGAGTGTCCTTCCAATTGAGTTCGACAACAGGTTTTCATTGGTAAAGAGTGGCAGAGGACTGTATTCCATTGACAGCATTTCGGACTAGGTATGATCCGTACGAGAGGTTAGAAATGCCATTCGGTTATCGAACGCACCAGCTTTCTTTGTGGATCCGATGAACCGGTTTTCTTCGTGTACTTTGATAAGTTCATATTGATGTTTATAGATGACATTTTAGTATGCTCTAAGGATGAAAGAGAGCACGAAGATCATCTTAGAGTAGTGCTTAAGACACTGAGACAACATCAGCTGAAAGCGAAGTTTTTAAGTGTCATTTTTGGAAGAAAGAAGTTAAGTTTCTTGGTCATATGGTTTCAGAGAAGGGTTTGTCAGTCGATCCAAATAAGATTGAAGCTGACAATAATTGGAAGAGATAGAGACGGTGACGGAGATTAGAAATTTTCTTGGATTTGCTGGCTATTACCAGATATTCATTAAGGATTTCTCGTGGATAGCAGCGCCTTTTCCTAAGTTATCTAGGAAGGACATGAAGGTCTGGCAAACGTGAGAATTCATTCCTTAAGTTAAAACATTTGTTAGCCAACGCGCCTGTATTAATGATTTCAGATGGAAACCAAGGGTTAGTGGTGTATACCGATGCATGCGGAGCCGAATTGGAAGATGTGTTGATGCAGAAGGGTAAATTCAGTGCCAGCTTCATGACAGCTTACACAGCACTAAGTGTGATATCCTACTCATGATATGGAGTTGGCTGTACTGATCTTCGCATTGAAGATATAAAGACATTATCCCCTAGAGGAGAGATTTGAGGTATACACATATCATAAGTCCTTAAGATATTTATTCTCTCAGAAGGAGTTGAATATGAGACAGCAAAGGTAGCTAGAGTTTTTAGTAGCTTATGATTTTGGTACAAAGTACACGCCTGGAAAAGGGGACAAGTTGTGGATGCTCTTAGCAGAAGACATCAGAATGTGGTGTTAGCTATATTGGTAGAATGGAAAATAATAGAAGCTTTTACTACTTGTAGTATGCAGTTAAGATCGACCACTAGTTCTAGTCAGCGCATCGCCATGTTGTCCTATTTGAAAGTTTAAGCAGTGTTGATCGAAAGGATTTCTTCTAAGAAGAAGGAGGATCCATTATTAGCCGAGAAGATTAGAAGGCTTGAGGTGGGATCATAGGTCAATAATCTAAGAGATTTTAGTCTTGACCAGAGAGGATGCTCGAGAAGGAAGGGACGGTTGTATGTTTCGAATGTTGAGGACTTAAGGAAAGAAGTTTTTAAGAAATGCCATCGATCCAAATTTACGATTCACCCCAGAGGAACCAAGATGTATCAAGATATGAAGAGGAGCTTCTACCACGAAGGTATGAAGATAGATGCTTGCTTGTGGGTTAGACAGTGTGCAAACTATTAACAAGTGAAGGCAACATTAGAAGCCAAGTGGACTGCTTTGGCCATTGGAGATACCAGTTTACAAATGGAATTCGATATCCATGGATTTTATAGACGGGTTGCCAAGGTCTAATAGAGTAAATGAAAGTATATGGGTCATAGTAGACAGGTAGACTGAGAGTGCCCATTTAATTCAAGTTAAGTCAACCATGATGACACTTGTTTTGGCTAAGTCATTCATGAAGAACATGGAATTCCTTGTGGTATAGTCAGTGACAGAGTTGCTTTGTTTACTAGTGAATTCTGGAAGGGTCTACAAGATGTATTATATACCAAGCTTAAGATGAGTACTACATATCACCCTCAGATGGATAGGCAGACAGATAGAGTAAATAAGGTACTCGAGGATTTATTGAGGGCTTGTTTGCTAGACTTTGGTGGATCTTAGGAAGACCACCTCCACTTAGTGGAGTTTTCCTATAATAACAATTATCAGACTAGTATAGGATTGGCGCATTCCAAAGCTTTGTATGGAAGGTCATGCAAATCACCAACATGTTGGTTAGAAACTGGAGACAAATTAGTCTTAGGTCCAGATTTGGATAGAGAGGTAACATAGAAGATAAAGTTGATCCGAGAAAGGACGAAGGAAGCTCAGTCTCGATAGAAGAGTTACATAGATAAGAGGTGTGATAACCCGACTTTTCGACCCTCGAAAATCGACATCAATATGTTCGTTGTATAGCATGCGGAACAATCGAATGCCGGAAAGACGGATTATTAAGGGAAAAGAAAGAAGATAGGAGAAATAAGAAACTAAACAAATATAGAATCTCACAGCAGACTGAATAATATATAATATTAATAGCTCTTTACACAAATCAAAACTATAATATACATATCTCAAATCTGAGTACACAAATCAATAATTATCAGCCTGGACAGTTGTAATAGCCCGTCCTCACAATTTCTGATAATTTGAGCAAAACACGACAGCGGAATAAACAAGTATGAGAATACTCTCAGTCTCCAGCTCGTCTCCTGAGCTCCAAAGCAATCCGATCTAAATCTGTAATATGCTTGGTCTGATCCGAGCATTATTATAAAATAATAACAAATGGATCAGTCTGGTAAACCAGCATGAGAAAACACACTCAATTTTATTTATTAAATTATAAACCTTTTCAAAATAGAGATATCGTATGACCACGCCGCATATAAAATGGTCGGGTTTTACCTTACGATAACCAAAACATTTTTTATAGAAAACGGGGTGATATTATAATAATGCCGATGGGCCAAAATAATAATAATCAAGTAAATGTGATGCTCGTATTGTGTACAACACAACAATACTAGTATAAAATTAAAACTCGATAAGACTTGTTCACTAATTGTGTTGAATTTCCATGGAGGTGGCCTCAGTACTTCGAGAACGGTCCTCCTGCACAAGGATCAGAGTTATCCTTCCGAAGTATCATACCCGTCTAGCCGGGGTATTATAGGAAAAACATAACCAGTCTTACTAAGATCCTAGTGCATTGCTCCGGCATGTAAAAAACAACTTAAGGCATCAGTATTGCTAGAAAAGGATCCGAGTACACCCTATGGGTTTGCCAAACCTACTTGCCATGCCTGCTATCTCTAGCTTTAGTCATTTTTGCTGATGAGGCTACGTTCAGCGTTCGAGCTTACGCACCGCTCCAAAAATAGATCATGGAATCCCATGTGGACTCACACACCTTAACAGGTCACGTAATCACACCTGAATTCCACATCTCAATAGATAGATTCCTACAATCCAACGAGTCATGGAACCATATATAGATTTCAACATCCCAAAATATAACACATCTCCTCCATTTTACCGTATATGTTTTTGGAGTAGCTCACGAGTTCCAAGTCGTCTCCTACAAGTATACTTTCCATTCGCTGAATGCTCAAAAACCAATCTTCGATTTTTCAGAACGCCCAAGAATGGTTCTTTAGGAAATAATCAAACAATATATAAGAGCAGGGATCACCCCCTTACCATTCAAGTGGACGGATCTCCTTATCATTTATCCTTGAAGAATAGCGAGTTTATACTTACAGTATAATACCTCGAATGGTAACTGTACCATATAATTCCCATGTTTCTCCTAGATATTTCCAGAGTTAAAATCCGTTGGTGTTAAGTAGGGAATATTTCTATACCACTAAAATTAAGAAGTATTGCATATTTTGGCCAAGATTTGATAGTTGGTTATTTAACTATGAAATAAACAAACATTCAATCATAGGTCACATTTCCCACTAAAATCACTAAGCCTCATTTAATTTGAATTAAATCCTCATTTAAAATAGGCTATACTTATTTCATCTGAATAAGTATATTCACAAATTTTTTTTTTCAAAATTACTTGAAAACTCATTAAAACAGATATGGAAGTACCATTCAGTATCAACCATGGATCATAGCTCGATCGTTGTGTTTCTATTCCAGGAAAAAAACCAAATTTAACTAAGGCAATCTCTTCCTCCCGATTTCCACCATGCAATTAATCATAGATCGCAGTTTGCACAATGGTTACGTCGTTATCCCAGCGAAAACATCCCAAACTGTAGGCAATCTCTTCCCTTGAATTACGCTATGAAAACATACCATTACTTCCTAAAATTTATTTATTTCATAGATATTTCCAAATCTATCTGTAAAACTTATTTATAAATTTCAAAGATTAATTTAGAGAAATATTCTTTTACAAATTTTAAACTATCTGTAACTCCCTTTCCAAATTTCAAACCACCCTCACATTTATAAACTCCTTTAACCAATTCTTCGCATAAAGGATTTCCTGTATGAGCAATTTATTGCCTAATTGTAATAAATAAGGTTTTAAACTTCACCAAAATATCTTAGCCATTTTTGATAATATAAAAATACTTTTAAAACGTTTATTAATAATAAAATCATTTAACCTTTTACATTTTAAAATTTAATAAAATAAACTAAATCAACCTTTAAAAAAAACTAATCCACTTTTGAATTGTATTATTACTGAAATAATTTTCTAGTTCTAAATAACTAATAATAAAAAATAATTTATTACCTTTAAACAAAACCAATCAACAATTAATTTAAAACATAACTAACTTTACTAAATAATTGATTTTGACAAAAAAATTGTAAATAAAAATTTAAACAAAAAATTTGTACAATAATTATTAAATGAATCTTTTACTTCAAATTATAAAATTTGAAGTTAAACAGAAACCATAACCTTCCAAATCCAGAAAGAGGCTTAACGATCACTGTGGTACTTAATAAGCTACCATTTAATTTCAATTAAACTTTACAAGTTAAATTACATGCTTTTACATAATAACATGCATATATGTAAATCGAATCCATACTTAACAATAATTTTTAACACATCAATTATCCAATATAAATCCATTTGAGTTGAACAGTGTCCAAATTTATCAAAGAGCAGAATGAAAATTTATTCTGCTAAACAAGATCATTCCCAATAAAACTCCTCCATTTATTTTTCAACGGTGTTTATTTAGCCAAATAGATATATTTCATTTCTATTCACGCTATAATCTAATAATGTAATCCCAAACACAATCCATTTATCAATTTCTCACATATATGATTCTATACTAAAATTACGCTTAAAAATAAACATAAACAATTTAATAGCAATTCAAGATGTTATATCATGACCCTAGATCCGGTTCAACCAATCTAATAGCATTTCAAGATGCTAAATCATCACCCTAAATTAATTTCAACAATCACCAATTTCAATAATCCAAACATCATAAACTAATTTTATTTACCATAAAAATATATCGATTAACCAAATGAGTGAGTTAACTCACTTTGAGTTTTCAATTTGCCAAACGTTCCAATTTTAAATCAAATCGGACGACATTCGATTTAACCTAAAATTTTAGCTATTTCTAATCATCTCCAAATCAATTTCATAATGTAATGCCCGTCATCATGATCCATCATCGCTTGTTTCATTCTATTTGGACCTTGTATGAATGAGATATCACGTTTAGAAGATTATACGATTTATAATGTAATGAATTTACATATATTTTTATTTATTTTAAACCTTCGAATCATGACCGTCCATCCTTTCCTTCATCAAATCCAGGCCGCAAATTCCCCTATCCCTTCTTCTTCGTTACTGCGCTTCACACGTACGCGAGAATCCAAACATGAACAACGTTCAACCAACCCTCCACGCCACATGGCTTCATCGAAATTCCATCAGATGATGCTGCCTGGGTGCCTCACCTTGCTTTCCCTCCGACCTAAAACCGGCACAAGTCGATGCCATGACTCAACCTTACAAACCCCTACAGCCGAGCGCAGCACAAGTTGATCTAGGTCACTCTAAAGCCTCATTTTCAATCGCGTCCTTATGGATCTCTAGAGCTCGACGAGCTCCACGTTCCTCTAGTCGGAAACTTTAGCTAAAAGTCGGTGGATTAATCAGAAATTAAGGAGGAAGGAGATGGAGTTTTGACCATTGAATTTATTGAGGCGGCTAGGGCAAAAAAATAGCTAGGGTTTAATGAATTACACATATATATACATGTATGCGTATTATTTAGTTATTATTTTCATTATTCACCTACTTTTTCGGACGAACTCCAAACGAAGTATGCCACCTGGCATTCATAATGTTTTACAACCTTTCTAAACTCAGTCGAACATGTTCCGAAGGCTAATTCCATAGTATACGGAAGTTACAACTTTAAATGACTGATTTTAAATTAAATTCCTTAACTTAATTTTCTACGCGCTTTCAGCTCCCACGAGCAAACGATTAATCCGATTGCTACGAAATTTGAAAATCTATAATAATACACTGTTACGGATCCAATAGGACTGGTTTCTTTGAATTCCGAGACTATGCCTTGGATCGCTATTTTAACGTGTCAATTAAATCGAATGATTTTCAAAATCGATGAAATACTTGAAATTCCAATTTTAAAAACTTACCAACTCAATTATAATTCAAATAGAATTTATATCCATATCAGAAACCATCCCAATTCATATTAAACATAAATTCAATTATTTACACTATCCTAAATATTAAAATTCACCATTAAATTAATATATAAAATTTTCATATTTTAATTTATCGACTTTTAATTCCATTCAAAAATTCACAATCATCACTCTAATTCAGATAGAGTTTAAATCAACTTAGATCATTTTCATTCTCATTTAACTCTAGATTCACATATTTACCCAATTTCAAATAGTAAATTTACTATTCTCCAAGTCGATTTAATCGCTATTTTGAAATTTTAAACCATTTCACAAATTCAACCAAAATCTCCATATTCAAATTAAATTAATATTTCCAATTCAACATTTAAATATAAATCAAACGTTCAAAACCAAACGACCAAATTTCTGGGTCATTACAAGAGGTGTAAAGATATAGAATTCTTAGTTGAAGATAGAGTTTTCGTTAAGGTATCAATGATGATGGGTGTGATATGATTTGGAAAGTCAGGGAAACTGACACCGAGATACGTTGGACCTTTCCTAATTATAGAGAGGAACAGAAAGCTCACATACAGAGGAGAGTTGTTGAGCAGTATGGCAGTAGTCCATAATGTGTTCCGTATGTCTCATCTTCGGAAGTATATGCATGATCTAGAGACTACTATTCCTCCGGTAGGGTTGAAAGATTTGATAGAAGAACCAAATTTGACTTTTATTAGACAATCTATTTGGGTTGTGGCGAGAGATGAGAAGAGGTTAAGAAACAAGACAGTTAAGTTGGTAAAGTTTAATGGAGTGACAACAGGAAGGACTGTACTTGGGAGACAGAAGATAGGGCTAAAAATACTTATCCTAATCTGTTATGAGGGTATATTTAAAGTCTATATGGATCGTATATAGTATATGACAAGTAAGTGTACGATAGTATGGATCACACAATATGATAAAGCAGATAAAAATAGAAGTAATCACACCAGAATTTTTATATTGATTCAGACCTCCCATCCAACATCCAGTCCCGAAGCTCCTCTTTGGAATTACACTAACCAATTGTCCTCGCTTTTCCCGGAGGAATAGGCTTTGATACAAGAGTATTTCTTTGACAAGTGCATGTTCTAAGTAACACTGATTTTGTCTACACGTACAATTTCTTCCTATAATCTCCTTGAGTAATGTACAGGTGTATGTGCTTGAGAATATAGAACGGTTTAGGTCAAAATGAATATAATTTTGATTGTATACTTTAAAAGAAAGAAGGTAAAGTAAGAACTGAGATCTAGAGATAGAGAAGATAAGTAATTCAAACTCAATCTTGTTCTACATATTTATAGTTCTAAAGAGTTGTGATAAATCATTGCTTCTATTTATTTTTTGGTCTAGAGTTGCTTTTATTCAGGTATGAAGAGATTTGGAGAAGAGATGTAGAAATACCTTTTCAAATTTGAAGGTTTCGCCTTTAAAAAAATGCCGAACAAAGAGTCAGACATCTGGGGTGAAAGGTCAGACATCTAACTTTAGGTTTTTTTCTATGCATATTAAAAAAATTCCAGTAACCAAGTTTAGACGTCTGTCTTCTCAAATTAGACATCTGATCCTGGCCTTTTCCATGTATTATGAAGTTCTGTGCATGAGTGTGTGTATGTATACTTAAGGAGATTTTAGGAGATTTTACATCATCATTCTACGAACATATATATACTTACTACTAACTAATCGTTTCTGCTTTCCCTTATGTCTTCCTATCAGGATCGTCTTCTTGCTTAAAGTGAATTATCCCTGCATAAAGATATTTGAAATATATGTATGGTTGTATAGTTGTTGTCATCCAAACTATAGAATTGAGGTTTTAACATTCTCCTCCCTTTTGATGAAGATAACTATACAATGTAATTAATTTATTAATAAATGAATTTACTCTCTATGTTGAAGCATTTATGATCTCCCCCCGCATATATGAACTCCCTCTGCAAATATGAAGATTATATACAAATTTCTCTAATTTATTTTTCTTTTTCTTATTGAGTTTTGGGCAATCCTTCTTCATGTGTCCGAACTAATCACATTCGAAGCACTTGATCAAAGTTAGATTTGATGAGTTTGATTTTCCGCCATTTTGGAATCTCGCAATTTTCATGAATTTCTTAAATTTATCATAGCTCTTGGTAATGAATACAATTTCATCTTCATCCAATTCAGAATCTTCATTGCTTGCTTGATGTTATGTTCTTCTTTTCATGGTTTTGTTCCTTTCTGGCCTGCAAGTTAGCTTCATACGACATTAAATTTCCAATCAACTCTTTAACTTTGAGTTCAAAAAGATCATTAGCTTCTTCGATAGGTAATACTTTTCTTACCCACTCAATTGTTAAAGAGTTCAGAATTCGAGATGCTAAATCAAAATCGTTAAACTTGGCACCTAGTGCCATAAGGTCTTGTTGTATAGTTTGAAATCTGGAGTACATGTCAACAATTGGCTCATTTTATTTCATTTTGAAAGATAAGAATTAATCTTGTAAAATTGATATTTTTGTTTGTTTGACCTTAGTTGTACCTTCATGTTTAACTTGTAAAGAATGCCATATATCATAAGCAGTAGTACATAACACAACACATGAAAATTCATTTTTATCAAAGGATGAAAAAAGTACATTCATAGCTTTAGCATTATTAGAAGTAGTGGTTTTTTTGCATCTGTCCATGTGCTGATATTTGTTTCAGGTGCGACATAATTAGTTCGATTTTCTAACCATATTTCTAAACCATTTGCTTTCATAAAATTTCTCATATGTGTTGACCATTATGAATAGTTAGATCCGGTGAATAGAGGAGGACGTGTAGTTGACTGACCTTCTTAAAAGATACTTGCCATATTAATAGGTTTCAAATACGTGTTAAAGTGATTTGAACTAACCAGGCTTTGATACCAGTTGAAAGTCTATATGGACCGTATATAGTATATGACAAGTAAGTGTATGATACTATGGATCACACAATATGATAAAGCAGAAAAAAATAGAAGTAATCACACAATAATTTTCATACTAGTTCGGACCTCCCATCCTACGTCTAGTCTCTAAGTTCTCCTTCAGAATTTCACTAACCAATTGCCCTAGCCGCCTAGGGGAATAGGGTTTTGATACAAGAGTATTTCTTTGACAAGTGCGTGTTCGAAGTAACACTGATTTTGTCTACAAGTACAATTTCTTCCTATAATTTCCTTGAGTAATGTACATGTGTATGTGCTTGAGAATGTAGAAGGGTTTAGATTAAAATGAATATAATTTTGTTTGTATACTTTGAAAGCAAGAAGGACAAAGTAAGAGCTGAGATTTAGAGATAGAGAAGATAAGTAATTCAAAATCAATCTTGTTGTACATATTTATAGTGGTAAAAAGTTATGATAAATTATTGCTTCTATTTCTCTTTTGATCTTGAGTTACTTCTGTTCAGGTATAAAGAGACTTGGAGAAGAGATATAGAAACACCTTTTAAGGTTTGACATTTTTGCCTTTTTAAAAAAAATCCAGAACCAAGAGTCAGACGTCTAGTGTGAATGGTTGGACGTCTGACTTTGGTTTTTTTTTTTTGTGTATAGTAAAAAAATTCTAGTAACCAAGTTTAGACGTCTGGCTTCTCAAATCAAACGTCTGATCTTGGCCTTTTTTGTGTATTATGAAGTTCTGTGCATGAGTGTGTGTATGTATACTTAAGGAGATTTTAAATAATAATTCTACGACCATAAACATACATACTACTAGCTTATCATTTGTGCTTTGCCTTATGTCTTCCTATCAGGATCGTCTTCTTTCTTAAAGTGAATTATCCCTGCATGAAGATATTTGAAATATATATATATATATATATATATATATATATATGATTTTATAGTTGTCATCGAAACTATAAAATGGAGGTTCTAACATATATTCTATATTTTCTTTATATAGACCGTTGCTAATAAGGTAGGCTAGTATGGTAGTTAGGAGCTATTACAGATGATTGTTATGTTTAGTATTTAGTCCTTACATAATTTTGAGGATGAAATTTTTTGAGGAGAGGATCCTGTAACACCCCTAATTTTAAATAACATTATTTAGGAGATTTAATTAGACAAATTAATTAGAATTAAACAATATCAAATCTGAAGTCCTAATCCAAATCTAGGTGAATAATAATAAAAACCATCTCATTTTTGGTTTTTAATGAGCATTTGATTTCGAGTTGAAGTTTAAATACTATATGATGATTTTAAATGACGATATGCTTGGATCATATGAGATGTTTAGTTCAAACAAGTAAGCTTAATACATGTTTATTTCGATTTTAAGCCAAAATTCATTTAGATTGGGTTTCAAACGCCATGAGGATTAAATATGTTATGTAAAATATTATTTTGGAGATGGGTTTAAATTTTTGTAAGTATCAAGCCATGGATAATTTAATATGAATTTTCAAACGAAGAATTAATAATTATGTTCAAAAACTTATTTTGGCTATTAGATGAAGAATTCGGGTCCAAAATTAATATGTTAAATAACATATTAAAAGTGAATTTTGATGACTTTTAGGGATTTTTCCTAAGTAATTTACTATCTAAAATAAATTATTTACAATGGAGGACTTAATGATCTTAATTGTTTTGTTAAAGGGAGGGGATTTTTGTTAATTATCTTTAATTATTTCTGAATAAATTTGGCATTTTTTATAAAAGATTTTGATAAATTTTATGACAACCAATCATATTTTTACATATTGGCAAGTTAGTTGAAAAGCATTTACCTATGAAGGCAACAAAACAGTTTTTCATATATTTAATGTTTTGCCACTTCTAGTAGCTACCTTTTGACCCTACACTTCTGCTTCAACCAAGTCAAAACCAATGCATGAGATATCAAAGCTTTGGTACATAGTGGATTGGAGAAAGGCGATAGGTATGGAGTCAATACTAAGCTTTCGAAGGTGCCGAAGCCTTCATTTTGCTTTCCAAAGAAATGCCACTTGACTTGTTTTTAAAAGAATGCTTTCGAAAGGGTTTCAATATAGCTTTTGAAGAGGTTAAAACCTTTTTGTTTAAAGGGTGGATTTCGAATGAGTTGCCTTGTTTTTAAATCAATTATTTCGAAAGCGTAGTTTGAACCAAGTCGAAAGCGCCCTGCCATCTTTATACAGTTCGAATGGATTGAAGTCGTCAACGAGCTAAAAAGGTAGCTTTTGTTTTATAAATATAACAAGCCACTTCCTAATTATTTCAAAAGGGCTCTAGTAGCCACTTACACTAAAGGTTTCGAAGGCAATGGGTTCAAAAGGGGTTTCGATGCTATCCTTCTTATGATTTTACTTAAAGACTAATGCTTTTGAAAGGATGGTTCCGAAGCCATCTGCTTTCCTCTAATTCTTTTATTTGAAGATTATTGGTTTTGAAAGGGGTACTTTCACTTTAATTCATTTTGACCGAAATGTTTTGTTTAGGATCAAACCCACTGGTTTCGAAAGGGGTACTTTCAAATGGTTTCGAAGCTATGCTTCTGTAAGTAGGCAAATGATACTTTAATAATCTCGAAAGGTATGTTTTGTTGGTTTTGAAAGAGATGTCTTAAAGTGTTTCAAAAGGTATATGCTTAGTGTTTTGAAAAGAAGATTTGAATGCTTTCGAATGATGTTTTCCAATGGTTTCGAAAGTAAAGGTCTAAGGATTTGAAACCTTTAGTTTTCAAAACAAAGAACCCAATCTTATTTTTAAAGGAAAAACTCATGGCAATATAAAAAGTGGCTTTAAAATGCATTTGAATTGGAGTTTTTGAAGAAGCTTACCTTGATAAAATATTGGGTTAAAGGGATTAACCAAATTCTAGGGGGAAATGATTTCATGCGTATTAAACCAAAGAAGTTGGTCTTATTTTATAGATGCTTCTTCTATAAATATATGGTCCCTAAGTAATGGACCCATAACTGTATTTTGGAGAGTAGGGTAGAATAACTAGCTAGGTTGACCTAGTTTTGAATATAAATTAAGTAACACCGGCACGATTAGAGTTGCATCCAGATGGCCAGGTAGACCAGAATATAGGATGGCCAAAAACTGATCAAGAAGTTGTCAGTTTAGACAGTTTCATATTAAACCCATGAAAACTATGTTTAAATAGAGTTATTAGCCAAGGCAAACAGGTTTGTAGTGAGCCCATGAAAACTATATCCAGATTGACAGAAGTCACTAGGTTCATAGTCAACCTATGAAAAACTATTGTATAAGGCGATTTGTTGGAGATACCAATATGTTCAGGGAGAACCCATAAAAATTTGAATGAAGCTATTGATGAGAGCCAATGGGTTCTTAGTGATCCCACGAAAACTACGAGATATGATAGGTAGTCCATAAAATTTAAACAGGTTATTAGTCAACCCATGAAAACTAACAGTTTAATAGTGACCCTAAAAACTATAACTGAGACAGATAGTCAAAATGAAGGGGATAGTAAATCCAGGACACTTTGCTTGTTTGCATATCATAATAATATTATAAATAGATATTTTTTAACCATTGTGGATGCCGGAGCATAATATATGGTTATTATAAATTTTTGGGTAAGATACTAGTGAGGGAAAAACCTGTTCCGCTAAGCGGCGTGTCTCATTACATGTCTAAATGGTTTGAGATTGTAGGATATTATTCATACTAGGCTTTATGTCTGACTCGAAGTTTATGTTTTCCCATTAAAGTCTTGGGTGCTCAATTGATTTTGAGTAGTTAAAGAATTAGGGATTTTCAGGTTCTCTTTAGACGAATAAGCTTTCGAAGACGTGCAGGAAGCAAGCTAGCTAACAAGGAGTTCTTTTCTTTTTAATTCCGCTGTGTTTTGATGTAAAGACAGAGTGGTTTAATTGTCTATGTATATATACTCTGATCATTCAATGGGGCATCTTCATATGTTTCTCTTTGCATAGTTTTGTAATAATTATATTTTCTTTGAATGTGGTTCTCGAGTTTGGGATCATGTAATGAATTTGAAATATGATTGAAATGGAATGAGAAATTTGTTTAATGGTTTAGACTTTTCTCTCTATCCATACGTTTCTATTGTATCAATGTATCTAACGTTACTACATTTGGTCGCTGAGGATCAATAACTATGGATGACTGCAATTTCCGTAGCCGTTAGTTTTGGGCCTCCAAGTGGGAGATTTTACACCTGTCCTTACAATTTCTATTAAATACGACCAACGGACAACACAATGGAACATAAAGTAATACGTAGATACGTTTTGGAGCTCCAGCTTGTCTCCTGAGCTCTAATGCATCCAAAGCAATCTGTAACATGCTTAGTCTGACCTGGGCATTGAAAGGAATGCCCAGATCAGTTTGGTAAACCAGCGTGAGAAAAACACATCCAAATGGAATTTAATGTTTATTAGAAATCTTTCAAATAAAGGTAGCTCGTAAGACCGCGCTGCATATAAACATGGATGGATTTTTACCGCATGATAGCTAAAACATTTCATATATCCATTTATATTATTATAGCATCACGGGGTCAATGTAAAATATGAATATAGATGAAATACTTGCATCTCATGTTTTAGCATAGTTGGGCACAACTAAGTCCTTACGGTGCTTATTGGAGAATGGATTCCGTAGGATGACTGGGCTACTAGGGTATCACCTATCATGATGCATCTCTAGGTAAAATAACAATGAGGTCGAACCTATCGACCCATGCCAACATAGAACTGGCTTACCCCTTATAGGATACTACCGAGTATAGTCACCCCTTAGTTAATGGTTCCCAAAGCATAAAAATGAAAGATAATATTGACTCTAGATACGGATGATCATACTCTAATGGGAGCTTTAGTCATTCTCGGTTTATGAGTCTTGAGGTTATGCCTTGCCTTTCATATAGTATCCCCACTTGGAATTTTAACACTACCCTCCATGCAACAATGCAATGCCAACATTCATCTACATAAGTTGTCCAGGAGATGGACAACTTAAAGACACTAATTCTACTACATTCGTTTCAAAATCACCCTTAGGATAAGAAGTAAGCAGCCTGTGCACTTCAAAGAGGTTCATCTTTAATTCTATCATCTTTAAAATGTCTTCACTTTTAAATGCTTGAGTTGGATCCAAGTAGTTTTTGGGTCACATATTCGATCCTGGTCTCTTCGAAACAACTTTCGATAATTTTCGATAAACCCAAACCCGGTTCTTTAGGAAATAAACAGTCAAAGATAAGAGAGGAGGTCACCTCCTAACAGCTAGTGGATGAATTTCCTTATCATTTGACTAAGGAGAATGAAACAAGATTTACGCACAGTACAGCATCATCGGAGACAACTGTGCCATATAGCTCTTGTGTTTCTTCTAAATACTTCCATAGCTACGTTATGGGTCCATATTTGATAGTCAGTTATTTAATTATCCACAAACATACATCCAAATCAGGGATTTATTTCCATTGGAAAACCAAGCTGGTTAAGTAAATAAGCAATCACTAGCCCCCTTAATTAATCTTTTCATTAATTAAATTCATCTTGTAAATACTTGTGTCAAAATACTTTTACGAAGATATATTCCCAAACCCTCATACTTTCAATACTTATAAAAGATCCATATACTTTTCTCATCGGTATAAGTATATTCATAAGACGGAGAAAGATTTTCCCTTTTTGTACAATTCAAAAATCATTTATAAACTCCTTTATAAATCCCTGAAAATCATTTAAATCTCTTTTATAGATCTTAAAAAATTTATAATTTTTTTTTATACATTTCTAAAAACCATATATAAACCCTTTATAAGTCTCTAAAATCATTTATAAACTATTAATAATCTCTAAAACCATTTATAAACACTTTATAAATTATTTCTCAAGCTTTTATAAACTCTTATCAGGTCCTTTTATAAAACTCTATTTATAGGTCTCAAAAAACATTTATAAATAAATAAATAAGTATCATTTACATCAAACGTCTATTAAATAATAATAAATATTACAATGAACACTATAAATAGATAATAATTATTAACTTTAAAATTTCTTGAACTAATAATTAATAATTTCAAAACGTTATTAAATAAATAATAATAATAATAATAATAAATCTTTTTCATTATTATAATCAGTAATAATTTATTTCGAACATATTAAAAATAAATCCTTATTATAAATTTCGAGAAAAATTAATTATTTAAATAATTAACTTTTGAAAATATTAAAATATTGATGATTACCTTTAAAATAACATTAAATTTAAATAAATAATATTTAAAACAATATTAAATATAAATAAATAACTTAGAAAATATAGATAAAAAGGTTGGAGTAAAATAGAAGTTAAATCCTTTAAAACAAAATATTTCTAAAACCAGATTTTAGATTTAAAATCATATCTGGTCTAAAAAAGCAACTCTAGCTCGACTGACAATTTATAGTATTTTTAAGATAATAATTTGAGCCTAATTGCTACCCAATGTTTAACCAATATCGATACCGATTTACTATCATTACGGGCTTAAATTTTGAACATATACCAATGTCAAAATCAATAGAGCCAATAGTTAGGTTTAATACCTAATAATTCATATGATAAGAATATTATTGAAATTAAAATCAACAACGGTGGTGAATCCTATTGGATCCCTCCAACCAGTCCCCTTGCATCACAACTCATATATATCGGCGCGTGCACACACACACACACACACACACATCTGTGTGTGTGTAAATAAAATGAACAATGGTGAGGAATTCTGTTTGACCTCTCCAACCAATCGCCCTACATCACAAACAATATATAACGATATAATATGGGTCATCCGCTACTAGGTGGGTATATATAAAAGGTCATCTACTCCCCTTTATATAACGCATTGCTTAACCAAAAAGGAAGGTTTAACTCACAATTATTCCAGTTGTCGCTGAGACGTTCTAGTTTAGATTAAAATCGAACATGTGTTCAATCTTAATCCAAATTCCTATTAGCTTCAATCGTCGCTAATCCAATTCCATTTCATAGTATTTGCTGATACGATCACAACGCAACTCGTCGCATTCAATTTGTACCTCATATGAATTAATGAACGTTTGATGTTATTTAAATTATAATTAACTTTAATTAATTAAGTTTAAACTTTAATTACCTTCCCTCCACACTCTCGATCGTTCCAGGCAAACCAAAACGCGACCACAGCTTACTTCGTTCGTCGTTGCCTAGAGTCACCTGTCGCCGTCGCAAGTTTGCTGAAAACCGTCACTACCATGTCGTGCCTATCCCCTGGTCTGACTCCTCACATGCCATCGACGTTGAGAAAAATGATCCCAAACGCCACGTCGTTCATCTCAAAATTCCTGCCATCGTGCCTCGCCATTGATCGCCAAACTTTACGTAAAATTCCAAATACAATTTAAATCAACTTCCAAAATCATTTTCATTCACAGAAAATTCAATATTTAATTATTTAAATAATTTCAAATACTAAAATAACCATTTTATTTGGAATTCAACTTGTTTAACTTATAAAATTAACTTTTCAACATTTAAAAGCAATTAAATATTCCAAATTCAAATGACTCAAATTCCGGGCCATTACATCTTTTAAAAGAAAGCGGTAAATTACTTTAATTAATAAGATGTAAATGCATAAAGAAGTAAAGAAATATGGTTAATAATGAATGGTAGAGGCGTAGTTATTAAACATGAATAAATAAAGAGATGTATATACAAATATATACACACACATACATACACACACACATGGCCTCAAGTATGCGTTTGTAGCAAGAGTGAATTATTAAGGTTTATAAATAACCTAAATAGATAAGAATGACATAGTCATTAGAATGGGTTGGAATGCGAGGTCATTAGTGTTATACAATAGAAGCCTACCCACTTAAAGGGCTGTCAACAATTATGTATACATTATACTGATGTGGGACATGTCCAACTGTAAGACCTATGGAATTATGTATGCTTATTTATAGGTAAAAGAATATCCTCGGTAGAGTTTGCTTCATTAAATTTAGGAGAGGGGGTATTTCCTTTATTGTGTTAGGTCGCTATGTCAGTGTGCTGGTACTAAGTCAGAGGTAGGAGCTATACATAGGTTAAGTACGTCATCAATCCTGAGCGGTGAACAGGGAAGACATCAGTTACACCTAACGAGCAACACCTCCAACTAAGGTTGGTCACATTAGGTTATGTGCCATCATAATTTTATTCTAGTTTGTTTGGTAGGGCAATTCTAATTAACCCATTAAGAGAGGTCTTTCAAACGAATGGGTTAGTCCGAGGAGCTGAGTCCTCTATAGTCTATGGAGCCGAGTCTACAATAGGAAGTAGAAAAGTAAGTGAACACCAAAGTGAGATAGAATAAGTCAAAACTATTATAACATCGTTATTAGACACTGTAGGAGTTCCTTGGTACGCATGACGATGAGGACCTGATACTGAGTTGAGAATGGATCCCGATAGGGTTCCGGCTTACGGATAATAGCGAGGATAGTATCTTGATTCAAAGGGATTGTGATAATTATATATTATATACATACGTTATGGTCTATCTTGGGTAGATAGGGTGTATCCTATGCGTACATGAAGTTGAGACAATTAAGTAAAATAAAAGGATATAATATGTTATGGAAGGCAATCGACACAAACTAGTGCTATGTATAAAGCATATAATTCACTAGTCACAAGAACATTGTTTTGATCCCCTTGTAACAACCCGCAGCTCAGTGGGCTTGAATTTCCATTAAATCGAAAATCTAAGTCCATCAAAGTATTGATCGTTGGTTTGGTATCCTGTAAATAATGCAAAAGAATGCATATTAGATCTCTAATAATATAACTTACAATGGAATAACTAAATATAATAGATCACATGAATTACTGACTAAGGTTTAACACTTGCAAAGTTAAGTGCCCTTGTCAACAACGAACACACCAAGCACCATTACATATCCTTCCAACTATGTTAGGGGTTGTAATGAGGAGGGGTTAGAACAACGTTCTGGTGAGTGGTAAATTATTTATTTTGTACACAACACTAGTTTATGCTAATTGTTTACTGTATCACTCTATGTTTGTTTGCATTCTATTAGTCGTTTCCACTCTGCGTCTTAGTACGAAACATTCCCATTTACGCTCAGTGGAACCATAGATGTGTATATATAAATATACATCCCATGGTCCCCAATTAAACCTAGACACTATACCTTCTAAAATCTCTTTATTAGCACCCCGCTAGGGTCCCTTGCTCTTGTTGTGTCACGATCTCATCGCTGGGCATATCATGGGACCCCCATAGTGCCTACTGTATCTCGCCTTAGGGATTTACTACTTTGTCTGCTTCCTATGGTGGACTCGGCTCTCACCCAAACCATTTTGAAGGATCTCCATTTAAGGTTAACTAGCCTTGCCATAACAAACAACCAGCAAATGACTGGAGCGGTGCATGACCCAATGTGGTCTACCTTGGTAGGCAGACGATGACCAGCTAGGTGTAATCCTTTCCTTTTTGTTGACCACTAAGAACTGATAACATTCTCGAAATATGATAGCCTTACCCTTGACTTTGGTCTAAATCTGTGTAGTTAAAGTTTTCTCAGCAGCTTCAATGCGGCGGAGGCGCAAAATGTCATTGTGGGGGTACGGCGAGGATATAATGGGATATAGCGGATGACTCTAAAATAGCATATAAAACTCGTACTTAATTTTTTTACAAATATATAAATGTTAATTAAATGAAAATTTAACATTCATTTGAATTATAATTAATAATAAATAATTTTAAATAAAAACATATGCGAATATACTATAAATAAATGTAAAACAATTATATAACATAATTGAATTTAATAGAATATTAGAGTATTTTAATTTCTAAAAATATATTAATAATTTGATTAAATAAAGTAATTTCATAATTTTTATAACATATAAATGCCATTTTTCAATTCATTTCTTTTAAAGAAGGTATAGCAGAAATAACATAATATAGTGCGAATAATGGGATATAGCGGAAATAGCAGGGATTAAAATAGAAAGGCTATACTTAGGGCTATATGGAAAAATCGCAGCGGTGGGAATCCGCTATGAGATATAGTAGGGCTATAGTGGTATAATATTAGGGCATTAATCACATAGGTCTAAACACATGGTGCATGGTTCCCAATCCTGTAACAATCCGCCAGTCTGCACAATTCAAGCAGGCAATAAACCACACATGTTTAACCCAAATCGAATGGAAGGACCAATAGTTATGGGGAACAAAGAAGAAGAGAAGAAGAGAAAACAAAATCTAAAACAACATAGAATCTCACAATCATAGTGGAACAATATATATTATAATATTGATGATCTTTGCAAAAGAGAAATGGTTTTATACATACATCAATCAAAGTACAACAAAAAATCACAATCATCAATGTGGACAGTTATAACAACCTATCCTCACAAATGCTAATGATTTCAACGACAAAGCAGCAGAAAATGAACACATACATGAATACGACTTGAAGACTACGATCCAATATATCTAAAGCAGTCTGTAAATACGCTCGGTTTGACCAGAGCATTATAATAAAATAACACCCGAATCAGAATGGAAAAAAAGTATGGCAAAACACACCTAATTGGATTTTAAAGTAATAGAAAACCTTTGGAAATAAAATGTATCTCGTAAGACCACGCCGGACATAACACGAACGAGTTTTTACCTTACGATAACAAAAAAAATTCATAAGAAATTCTCTGATATTATAATAATGTCTAACATACAAATACTTATTAATCATAGCCGAAATTATAATATTAACTAGTTATAGCATAATACATATACAACTAAAATCATAAAGGCACATATTAGAGAATGGGTTCCATACAATGACTGGACTACTAGGGTAAAGCCCGTCATAGTGCGTCTTTCGATAAAATAACACCAAGGACCTCAACAGGATCCCCTACCAACACAGTACCGACCTATCACTTAACTAATGATACTGAATATGATCTCACCTCCATTAATGGGCCCCGAAGCATCCAATTGAGAGGTAATATCGATTCTAGATAGGGATGATCATACCCTACTTGGGAGCAACCCACTTAGCTTTGCTGCATCTCCCTTGTTTTAGTAATTCTCGATTAATGAGGCTTGAGGCTACGTTTTACCTTTTATATAGCACTTTCCACTTGGAATGCTAACACTGCCCCTCCAAGAAAAATGTAATGCCAACATTCATCCATACAAGTTCGTTTTGGGACTGAACGAGCTCCATCTTCAAGTCCATCATCACTAAAATATCTTCACCTCAAAATGCTTGAGTTGGATCGTAGTGGTTTTTCATAACGACCCATATTTTTGACAACTACAAATATTAAACTAAATAAGACTTTGGATTTTAATATTGTTGAAAATTAAAATTTATGATTTATTAAGTTAAATTTTATTAGATTATAAATTTTGACCTTTAGATAAAATCCTAAAACAACTAATTTTAATGAAATGGAAGGTGGTAACACATATTAAAATATAATTTAATTATATGGATTTGAATATAATTAATAACTGTTTGAATGTAAATTCCGTCGATTGTAATATTAAATGTTAATAAAGAACGTGTAACATCCTGATATTTTCAACCATTCGCATTCATACATGTCGGATTTGAATTGCTCAAAATACCAGATTGTTAATTTATATTTGAAAAAACACAACATATACAGTAAATAAAATAATCACAGAATCACAGACACAGAGTAATATAACAATAATGCAGCGGAAACAAGAGAATAGTAGTTCATGAAGCTATTATATATATCAGAGTGAAATAAGATACAACAGAAGTCTTGAATATAATAGTCAAATACAAGATCAGAATACATCACTAGAATTAACTGAATATCTGAAATCTGGATAGGTAGCTGGATCTTCAAGCGAAGCTCCAACTCCAAAGGTGAGTCTCAAAAGTTGTATCACTCAGTCTGACCCGAGCGTAAAGCAAAACACAAAACACTCGAGTCATGATTAACATTCTTACATCAATAAATCAAACTCAAGCGAAATAGCATCTGAAATACAAGTAACTCAAAGGATGTTTGGGATAACCATCCTCTAGGGATTCGTTCAACAATCTACTACTATGTAGTAATATACGCTATTATAATGTCTAAAGTAAAGTATAATATATTTTAAAAATAGCATTAAGGCTTTACCTATATCCCGCTTAACACATTTTATAGTGCCAATAGTCCATACAGTATCGTCGTACCTCCAGATCGGGAGGCTACCACAAATAATCCTTAGGTACGACACAAATCAAAACTCGTACAAGGCATGCTAGGGTAGGTGACATGGCACAACTATGCAATGCTAGGGTAGATATACCAATTATGCATCCGGGCTGGTGGTAACACATAGCCGCAGCTAACACCCACGTCGAGCCACACTCCCAAAAATCAAAGGTGCACCTAATCAATCACAAAGTAATAGAATGGTATCGAAGGAATGTGTCCAATCAGAGGAGTTACCTCATTGGCCCGAGAATCGTTCCTGTTTTAGCCACCTTATGCCAATTCACGAGAGTCGGGTCTACGTATATACCTCAACAGAACATCGCCACCATCCTACTTCATTCTGGAATCTCCACCGTTTACACAGTTGTTAAAGCGGTTTTCAGAGTTGGCAGAGAGTATGACAACTTTCGATCCCGGTCTACTTAACAACCAAACGTTATTATAACATCGCGTTCATTTCAAAATAGTTTATACTTTAAAACCAAATATCTTTGCATTTCAAAACCATATTAATACAATATCCTTTTCCATTTCGAAACCAAATACGATCCCATTTCCATTTCAAATATATCCTTTTCCAAAATCACAGCATTTTTCAAAGTTATAACACTTTTGAAACTAAACACGTGAAATTAAAATACTTTCGAAACATAATACTTGAAATCATAATTCTTCCCACTTAACCGATTTAAATATTAATATATTATATAATAAAATTGTTTTCCTCAAATTTCACAAATTAATCCCAAATCAACTCGAATTCCAAAATTCAAATTTAATCAGATCTCAAATCATTAATTCCAATTTTGCTTCTAAATAAAACCATTAAAAATTATATCGATTTCAAATATATATTTGAACCACAAAGAAACCATTTCAGATATATATATTTCGAAGCTTTAAATATTCTATAATTTCAAAACTAAATGTGATAAATATATATATATATATATATATATATATATCTTAATTCAATTTACTATTATTTACTTTTTAAATATTTACTTAATAAATTCAATATCATTTAAATAAACTCAGGCTTGAAATATTTATTAATCACTTTAAACCAACATCAAGTTATAAAATCATATCCTTTAAAATCTCAAATTTAATAAGTTCCAAATTGTTTTTAAATTAAATATAATTGTTAATTAAATACAATTTCAAATCCATCTTGTCAACCTTAATTTAATAAAATCATTATAAACTCTATATTAAAATATAATTTAATAACCATATTATATTTTAATAAAATCAAACTTTATTATTTAACTTATTTTACATTAAGAAAATTTGTACTTAGCTTAAATTTAAAATTTAACTATATATAAAATAATATTTATATAATATCATAAATCAATATTTATTGAACCATGTATTTCTTTCTAAAACCATATAAACCTTTTTCAAAATATTTATATATAGACCAGCGGTGTCTGTATATAATTTTCTATCCTATGGTCAAGTGATATGGATATTTATCCTTTCAATCCGTAATTTAAATATATATGGATACATATCATTTCAACCCGCAATCCCAAATTCAATTCAAATGAAAATCGCTTGGGTTTATCATTTCAACCCATAATTATTTTCTCCTATTCTAAGGTCCGTTCGGTTATGTATCATTTCAACCCATAGTGACTTCTATACTAACAGGGAACTTGCAGAGTGATAACAGATATGATAATAATATAACAGGCATATATCATCAATATAAATAACTGATAAAGGTGTCATATGTCACAGGTGAACAGATATAATATAATAGCATATAAATAGCAATGTAAATAACTAACAACAACATATTTCAATTGTTGTTTCAATTGAAATCAAATTTAATAAATATAAGGACATTAATTGTGAGTGATTACTCACCTTTCGAGGCTAGAGAGTTTGAGTAAAAAACAAGCTAAGAATTTCACAGCAAATCAAGATTGGCACGGATTCGATAGAAAAGCTGATAGATAAGGAATTGATGAAATAAATCGGAATCTGCTTGATAGAGACAGAAATTATCTAAATATATTATTTTCTATGAAATCAATATCAAATTTAAGATGAATATTAAAATAAAAAATATTTAGTTAAAGATTACTACACAAATATCAAATAAAACCGTCTAATATACTTGAAATCAACTCATATACTTATATATCTAACTATTATATCCAAACTAATATATATAAACCTCACATACATATAATATTCTGAAATCAAATATTAATTTTAAACACATATTAAAAAGGAACTCTATATATTTTCAAACACGTATACTTAGAAAACCAATGGAATGTACATGTATAAACCTTTTAACTTAATATACCTTATTATTTTCAACAGACTATAACTTATGGTATAATCACTGACCAAAGAGACAAAGTACAAAGTAGCTTCTAGATTGGGAAAAAAATACATATACTACTACACAGCATATGTGTACTAACGTATATGCAACATATACATAAGTATGTCCAAAAATAATATATAGATAATGTGAATATATGCAGACATGATATGTTAACATATTTTATACTTAAAAAAATTTCATCCCACTATATATATGCGAGCCAAAATATATTCAGATATATATATACACACACACACACACCCCTATATTATAGCAAAGCATGGTACCACTTATAAAACATATATCCGACATCAATACACACACACACACAAAAACACACACTTTAACCTTAACTCTTATATACAAACTCTTATATAATTGTAAGCAGTTTTCTAAAATTAACAAATATAGCTATATATATAATGTTAACGACAATAGACAGGCACCGCAGAAAAAATATACACCATAAACAAAATATATAACATATAACTCACGCAATCCATAAACCATACTCTAAAGCACAAAATTATAAATATATCTAAAACAAGACAGCTCCAACACAAAATTCGAAACACACACACACACAGATATATATATATATATATATATATATATATATATATAAAACACGCTCTAACATAACCATTATTATTAAAACTTATTTACGCATATATACTATACATTTCAAATCATATTATATTTCGAAAGCCATATATACTTGACAACCTATATTTATAAACTAGTATAAATTCATATTCATAAAGCAACAGATCATATATTTTCTTCCACAGACTTATACTATAAACATCATTTTCATGAAGATCAAAACCTCATCTAACAGAACACTATATATATGTATACCGTAAAAAGATGTAGAAGTCATATATATATATATATATATATAATACTTTCGACATATTGTTGTATATATACTGACACAAGAAAACTAGCATATATATATATATATATATATATATATATATATATATATATATTGTACATAAAACTGTACACTTGAAACAAAATATTTAAATACCACCTCCATATATAAGGTTGCATGGGATGCAAGCTTCGGCCAGTGAAGCATGTGAAGCAGATGAAGGAGGAAGTGATGGCGATTGCTGGACAGTTGGAAGAGACGCAACCGGCTATTGGAGAGGGTGCCAGTTGCATTGATGGTGCTTCAGGTGGTGGGGTTCGTAGTAAATGATCTCGACCATTGAAAAAATACAAGGTAGAGGGGACATGTGAGGGAAGTTTGATCTCGTACGGAGATGTGGCATTCGGTAAGGAGCCGTGAGGCCTGGGTGGTTATCACATGGGAAGGTTACAAGGGGAAAAGAAGAATGAAGAGCAGGTGGCAGAGAAAAGTGAAAAGAGTGCTTATTATAAAATAAAACATATAACCTATATTTTGAAGTATCTTGATCGAAATGAAAGGACAAACCAACACTATATTGAACGGTAGGAATAACAAGAGTCATGCTATTGAAATCAGGGAAAGATTAAACAAGTGGCTATTCAATTTCTGCTAGTAGAAAACTAAAACGCCATGGAAGTCAAAAGGTTCAAAAACGGTTACCTCTATGGTAATCGTTTAAATGATTCTGTGTCATACAAGACTCCGAAATATGCAATCGAATATACCGCATAGATCAACATGACGAGACAATTAAAACGGTATACAGTTATCAGTGGTACGATCATCCGATTAAAAGTCAATAATCGGTACCGAAAATGCTGCTATTTCATCGAAATAAGATCGACGAAGCAATAAAAGTCAAAATTTAGAGAAATAAAATATGACGTCTCGCTCAGAAGATGATTTACAATTTTTCTACGTAAAATATTCAGGTTTCGAAAACATTTTATTATCATCAAATATTAACTGATTTAAATTGAAATAGATTACACAATGAAATAAACTTCCATATTATCAGCTAAAAATTTACCATTTTCTTTGTTAAAGTAGACGTATTCCAATTATTAAATTTTTATTTCAAAATTTTATCATTTAAAATTTCACAAAATTTTAATTAAACATACTAATAAAATAAATAAAAATTATTAAAATTTATGGGTCGTTACACTCTCCCCCACTCAAAACTTTTCGTCCCCTAAAAGGAAGGCGGTAGGAGAATAGAAACAAGCAGAAGAAAATATACTTGATTTACAAATTAAAACAATTAATTTAAACCATATAAATTTCAATTTAAAATAATTTATATTCAACAATTGATTTTAAATTCATGATAATTCCTTAAGTAGATTTTATTTCAATTTATTAGTATTTGATAGAAAAGATTTCTTTCAAATAAAATTTTATTTAATTTTTCTTATTTACTATTTAATCAACTTATTATTCTATTTATATCTATTAACATTTTATAATCAAAATTTAAGTGCATAACATTTATTATAATCACTCAGATTTATTTATAAAATCATTTTATATTGTATATTATCAATAACATATTTAGCTTCTGAATAATAGGCAAGTTGTATTGGAATGAAATTGGGTATTATACAAGTAAATTTCCAATTCAATCATTTCAAATTTAAATATTTATTAAATTTTTAGCTTCATTTTTATAATTGAAATAATCGTTTAATGTAAAATTTAAGAATCAAATTTTCGTTTAACTTCAAACAATTTAGAGATAAATATATGTAATATATACCAAATCAAATCTATAATCATATATCATATATCAATATAATATAACAAGTCATATTTAATAAATCTAAACCAAATTCATCATTTACTTTTCAAACGAAAGTGTAGCAAAGCTAATGAGTGGTCCCTCCACTTCAAAAATCGAAAACGAATGTCGATGATGCTGCAATCGTCGTCGAAATTATTTTCCAACGACAAAATAGGAGAGCACTGATTTAAACATTTAAAAATCTTTGGAAACGATTTCTATTCGAAAATACTTACAAACAATATACATTTTAAAATGTTAAAACCAAAGTTTGAAATCATCGAAAATTAAATTCTCAAATTCTTGATTTCAAATTCCATTAAATTTTCAAATCTGGATGTTGAAATAGTCAATGGTTTACAAAATAATAAATGAAAATCAAACATTATCATTTCTGACAACAAATTCATTAACAATTTAATTTCATAAAAATTTATACTTACATATAATATATCATACAAAATTATTTTATTTCTCAAATTTGAAAAAATATTACATCAGTTTGCTCTGCTCAAGTGTTTTGGAAATCCTATCGATAGCGTTGATCAGATGAATCGATCGAAAACCCAAATCAACATCAACAACTCAAACAACACAGTATATATTTATAAAACATTTTTAATATTGATTTACAAATACACTTCCTCGCTCGACGATACAAGAATGGATTTCGAAGCAAGGATAGAGATTAAAATTTGATGGACTCAAGTCAAAGAGAATATTGATTCGAAGAAAGATTCGAAACAAAGATAAGACGATTAAATAACAAAGTAGGAAGATGGATAAGTCAATTTAATCACGGGCAACCTTAACCTGGTCGACTGTGACTACAGGAATAAGATCGATGTGGAATTCTGAGACAAATCTACATTCGATCTCAAGAGATCGAATTCAGGCATAGCAGGAGAGAGATAACATCATAAACCGAGGATACAGAAGTCTTCGGTGAATCGACGCTATTGTAGAGGAGTGTCATCCCTTTACAAATCATTCGAAGATTGGCGAGACCGCCGATTTATTATAGAGATTGTTTGAGGTGGAGTTATGGGTTACTCCAGACTACGAATATGGAGAGATAAGGATGGATTTTGTAACCGAGGGGAACGTTTCAAAATTCAAAGAAAACCAAGTCAAAGAGGAAGGCATTCAAGCTCGAACGAAAGTAATTCCATAATTAAATTTACTCTATATGTTGAATTTTGCCTAAAACCAAAGCTCTGATACCAAATGTGACATCTTGATATTTTCAACCATTCGCATCCACACATGCCGGATTTGAATTGCTCAAAATACCAGATTGTTAATTTATATTTGGCAAAACACGGTATATACAATAAACAAAATAATCACAGACACAGAGTAATATAATAATAATACAATGGAAACAAGAGAATGGTAGTTCATGAAGCTACTACACACACACACACACACACATATATCAAAGTCAAATAAAATACAAAAGAAGTCTTAAATATAATAGTCAAACACAAGATCTGAATACATCACTAGAATCAACTGAATATCTGAAAGCTGGATAGGTAGCTGGATCTCCAAGCGAAGCTCCAACTCCAAAAGTGAGTCTGAAAAGCTGTATCACTCAGTCTGACCCAAGCATAAAGTATAACACATAACACTCGAGTCAGGATTAACATTCTTATATATATAAATCCAACTCAAGTGAAATAGCAACTGAAATACAAGTAACTCAAAGGATGTTTGGGATATCCATCCTTTAAGGATCCGTTAAACTATCTACTATGTTGTAATATACGCTATTATAATAATGTCTAAAGTAAAGTATAATATATTTTAAAAATAGCGTTAAGGCGCTACCCATATCCCCTTAACACATTTTATAGTGCCAATAGTCTATATATTACGGTCGTAATACCAGATCGGGAGGCTACCACAAATACTCCATAGGTACAACACAAATCAAAACTTGTACAAGGCGCGCTAGGGTAGGTGACGCGACACAAATAGGCAATGTCAGGGTAGATATACCAACTACCCATCTAGGCTGCTAGTAATGCATAGCCGCAGCTACCGCCCACCTCGTGCCACACTCCTAAAAATCAAAAGTGCGCCCAATCAATCACAGAGTAATAGAATGTTATCGAGGGATGTGTCTGGTCAAAGGAGCTGCCTCATTGGTCCGAGAATCGCTCCTATTTTAGCCACCTTATGCCAACTCACGGGAGTCGGGTCCACGTATATACCTCAATAGAACATCTCCACCATCCTACTTCATTCTGGAATCTTCATCGCGTACACGGTTGTTAAAGAGTTTTCGGAGTTGGCATAGAGTATGACAACTTCCGATCCTGGTCTCTTTAACAACCAAATGTTATTATAACACCGCGGTCATTTCAAAATAGTTTATACTTCAAAACCAAAATATCTTTGCTATTTCAAAACCATATCAATATAATATCCTTTTCCATTTCAAAACCAAATACGATCTCATTTCCATTTCAAATATATCCTTTTTCAAAATCACAACATTTTTCAAAGTTATAACACTTTTGAAACTAAACGCTTGAAATTAAAATACTTTCAAAACATAATACTTCCCACTTAACCGATTTAAATATTAATATAGTATATAATAAAATTGTTTTCCACAAATTTCACAAATTAATCCCAAATTAACTTGAATTTCAAAATCCAAATTTAATCAGATCTCAAATCATTAATTCCAATTTAGCTTCTAAATAAAACCATTAAAATTTATATTGATTTCAAATACAGATTTGAACCGCAAATAAACCATTTCAGATATATATTTCAAAGCTTTAAATATTCTATAATTTCAAAACTAAATGTGATAATTTTATATGTATCTTAATTCAATTTACTATTGTTTAGTTTTGAAATATTTACTTAATAAATTCAATATCATTTAAATAAACTCAGGCTTATAATATTTTTAATCACTTCAAACCAACATCAAGTTATAAAATCATACCCTTTAAATTCTCAAATTCAATAAGTTACAAATCGATTTTAAATTGAATATAATTCTTAATTAAATACAATTTCGAATCAATTACAAATCCATCTTCTCAACCATAAATTAATAAAATCATTATAAACTCTATATTAAAATATAATTTAAATAAATACTTAACCATGTTATATTTTAATAAAATCAAACTTTATTCTCTAACTTATTTTACATTAAACAAATTTATACTAAGATTAAATTTAAAATTTAACTATATATAAAATAATATTTATATAATATCAAAAAACAATATTTATTGAACCATATATTTCTTTCCAAAACCATAGAACCCTTTTTCAAAATATTTATATATAGACCAGCGGTGTCTATATATAATTTTCTATCCTATGGTCAAGTGATACGGATATTTATCATTTCAATCTGTAAATTAAATATATACGAGCATATGTCATTTCAATCCGTAATCCCAAATTCAATTCAAATGAAAATCGCTTGGGTTTATCGTTTCAACACATAACGATTTTCTCCTATTCTAAGGTCCGTTCGGGTATGCATCATTTCAACCCATAGTGAATGCTATGCCAACAAAGAACTTGTAGAGTGGTAACAGAAATGATAATAATATAACAGGCATATATGGTCAACATAAATAATAGATAAAGGTGTCAGATGTCATAGGTGAACAGATAGAATATAATAACATATAAGTAGCCATGTAAATAACTAACAGCAACATATTTCAATTGTCGTTTCAATTGAAATCAAATTTAATAAATATAAGGACATTAATCGTGAATGATTGCTCACCTTTCACGGCTAGAGAGTTTGACAACAGAACATGCAACGAATTTCACCGCAAATCAAGATTGGCACGGATTCGATAGAAAAGCTGATAGATAAGGAATTGATGAAATAAATCAGAATCTTCTTGATAGAGATATAAATTATCTAAATATATTATTGTTTTTCTATGAAATCAATATCAAATCTAAGACAAATATTAAAATAAAAACTATATATATATAAAGATTATTGTTTATATTTAAAACACAAATATCAAATAAAACTGTCTAATATAACTAAAACCAACTCATATACTTATATATCTCACTATTATATCCAAACTAATATATAAATCTCACATACGTATAATATTCTGAAATCAAATATTAATTCTAAACACATATTAAAAAGGAACTCTATATATTTTCAAATGCATATATTTAGAAATCCAACGGAATGTACATGTATATGTTGTCCCGCCTTTTGGCAAAGTCGAGATAACCAAAAATTAACTGAAAACCAATGATTACTAGTCACGAATGTCGATTATGCATTGTAGGTTCGCTATCGATATCGATGAATTTTGTCCAAGTCCAGATCAGGTTATAACTAACAAGACGCAACAAGCAAAGCCACGAAAACTAGCATTCAAAATTTTAGGTCAATCCGAGTAAATATGCTCAAGATATGATCGATGCAAGTTGAAGGAAAAAGTCACATTTTCGTATCCAACGGAAAGCTTAGCTTCGTATCGATAGAGTCTGTATCCATCCTCACGTCTCAATTCTTATCCATCAACTTCGCATCGATCAGGTTCGAATCCATCAAGAAGCCTAATTTCGAATCGATCTCATTCGAATCCATTAAGAAGCCTCGGCTAAACTCAAGCTCGTACGAATCCACCGGCAGAACATGCATTTCGTATCGATTGGCTCAAGCCTACTTCGTATCTATCAAGTGTCTACTTGACTCATATCCATCGAGGAAAGTCCTGTTCGTAACCATCAGTCTCCATTGGTTCGTATCCATTAATGTTATTGCTGTTCGAATCCATCGAGTTATCACTACTTCACATCCATCAACACGAATTACATAACGGTCATCGATACAAACGAGGTGAAATTCATGGAGTCGAAACGGTCAAACTGGAGCAAAGAGTGGATCAACATGAGGAGTGTGCGCCACGTCACCGCAGAATCACGTGCTTCAACGAGTCAAAGTAGATCGATTCAAAATCATGATTTCGAACCAGATAGCCACCGAGGAATCCAATTTCGTATCGACCATAACTCAAAATCCACTGATCCAAATGCTACGAAATTTTCATAGAAGCTTACACACAAGCCAAGGAATATTCTTGCCAAGTTTCAACTCAATTAGACCAGTTCTTGATCGATACAAAATCACTTCGTATCCATCATAGATCGAGCCAAAACTTGGTGGGATCGATCGCGTGGGCCCACTCATGTGCCAGAAGAAGTCTCTCAAAGTTTGAGCGCGATATCAGCCTCCTACACCTATAAATAGCCTCCTGCAGCCTACAGAAAAGGGATCCTTTTGCTATTCAATGTCCAGACTCTGCCGGATTCAATTCTAGATCTTACTATCACTGTTGTACTTGAAATCTTTATTGTAATCCGCTGTAATCAACTATAACCAGTGAAGAACATCAGTAAAAGATAATTATTTGAAGTGGACGTAGGCCGGAGATAGCCGAACCACTATAAAGCTTATGTTCCTGTTCGCTATTTCTGGATTGTTGTTTGCTATTTACTCAGATCTGTGATTTATGCTCGAATAATGTTGATTTATATTTGTATATTGGTGCTTTCACGTGACTTGGGGTTTGTGACCAACTTTGGTGCAAACAGTGTAAACCTTTTAACTTAATATACTTTATTTTTTGCAACAGACTATAACTTATGGTGTAATCACTGATAAAAGAGATAAAGCACAAAGTAACTTCTAGATTAGGAAAAAGTATATATACAACTACACAACATATGTGTAATAACCTGGATTTTTAGGTATCAGATAATTGAATAACCATCTGAGTTTAACTATTGAAATATGATATCCTTGAAAATTTGAAGCAGATTCAATTATGATAAACTCCTTTATAAATTATTTAAATTTGGTCAAAATTGTTATTTACTTCAAAACAAATAATAATTGATTATGTATATAGATATGAATAAATAGAATCATTATTACAAGTTAGATTTTAAAATTTAAATTAAAAACTTTGATCTAATTTGAAACTTAAAAAGATTGATATCTTAAAAATATTTTGGATCTAAGGATATATTATACATGATTTTTTTAGAGTATAAGTGATTTATATTATTTTCTTCTAAAGACTTTATTTATATGAATTAAGAAAAGGAGTTTATTAATTAAGGGATCTAATATGAAAAGTTTTATGAATTATTTTAAAATTAATTTATACATGCATATTTATAAGTGCACGAATTCTAGCATAATTGAACAAGTGTTAAGATATTATCATGCCTTTAAAACCGTTTGTAAAAATTTCATTATGAGATAAACAAGTGGCACTAGCTCTTTTATTTTCAGAATATAGAAATAAATTCAATAACAAAACCAAATATAAACATATCTCCACCCTTACCTATTTTCTTTTCCATATTCAGAAAAAAAGTAGCAAAACCATAAACACAGATCTGTAAGTTAAAAACAAGATCTGTTTAAAAATCAAAGCCTGTGTACAATTTAAATTAGAGAGTTCATAAGTAACCAAAACTACCTGATCAAACAAGAATCAACTCAGGATATCAATCGAGAATTGAAACTTCAAAATTAAAAGCAAGCTAACAAGACTGGATTCAAGTTCATCTTAGGAACTCCAGATTTATTCAAGAATACAACTTTCAGAGTTAAAAATATTTCCAGTTTATAGGCCTCTGTCTAGGAACAGGTGAGTGACCTATACATGTAGAAATTACTTATGTTTAAGTGAGATTAAGGTTTGCATGATGATTTAAACATGAATGCATGTATGTTTGTATAAGAATGTTTTGATGCATGTCTGTAAACATATAGGACTCACACTGTTTTACATTTCCAGATTGAAATATAATTCAAAAAAAAAAAAAATCAAAATCTACTCCTGTACTCTCTTATAGGCTACGGAGTTCAAAATGGGATTTTTGTTTGAATATATAAACAAAGTTTTAGAAAGAAAAAAAAATGCATAATTAGTTTGAAACTATCCGGAAGCTTAGAAGACAGTGGAAGTTGCAACAAAGTTCAACTCTCTGTCTTTAATCTGTAAAACCTGAATCCATCTGTAGACTCGATGCATGTGACATATGGTTGCATTAAATATGTGATGTATGTTTGAAATGTGATTGCATGATGGTTTTATGATCCTAAATCATGTTTATGGTATATAGATGGTGTGTATATGTCTAGACATGATTATTCTTCTCTGTTTTAAATTTCAGTGATATAAACTTAGATTAAAAATTTATATTCTTCACACTGCAATCTCTTTTAGGCTGATGTATTTAAATGAAGATTGTTTGTTTAAAAACTAAACTAAGTTTTAAAATATTTTCAAGAATAATATATATAAATATTTTCAGGAAGAATGAAAAAGAACAGAGAAGCATAAGTATTTGTTAAAATCAAATACAATGATCTGTTAAGTTATACATATAATTCGAATTTCATTTCCAAATTAAGATTTTTAAAATTAAAATCTTGATTTTTAATATTGATTTTGGATGGGAAATTCAAGGATGTCTGGGAATGGGTTATCGAGAGTTTCTTGGTGATCAAAAGAGTTTGGATTATTGGGGTTCCTTCTGGAGCTAGCTGAATAAGTGAGGTATTCGGCAAAAATAGTTGGTGGTGGATGGGCCATCGTGGAGGCGGCGGTGGGTTGTAGAAGTTTTAAACCCTAGTTTTGGTCAATCTTACATTAATGGATGTTGCGTCGTTGCTAAAGCATCGAGTTGCTTGAAAATTGGAGGGTGGCTGCATGGATGTATAATGGAGATGAGGCCAGAGTTTGGAAGGCACTGGTGGTCGGAGCGGTCGTCAGTAAGGTTAGTTGTCGAACAAGAAGGTTCCAGGTGGGTTCCCTTGTTCTCGAAATTTGATTTTTGGGATCACGCTTAAGTTCTAAGAGATGCGATGTGTGGTAAAGGACTTCAGTGACTTGCGAGCGATCTTATCGTCGACCAGAGGTGGTGGATGTGGTCGTGCATGTGCACATGTGCACGTAAATGTCAGGTGAAGTCTGAGTTTGGAGAAGAATGGTGTGTATTTCAGGATTTAAATCTAAGGACTCGTGATTTTCTCGGGGGAAATGAGTTTCAACTCGAAGCAGGTTAGGATTTAGCTCGAAGTAATATAGAGGAGGCTCGAGTTAATGTTATGTTTCAGGTTTTGCAAAACAAACAGAAACCTGTTTACGGTTTTAAAAATTAAAAGTAGAAGTAAAAGTTTTTAAATGCAAACTAAAATGTGAACTAAGTTTAAACCTGAAATTTAATATGAATTCAACAGTTTAAATCTTGGTCTTGAAATCATTTGAATTTTTTTAAATTTTAGTTAGGCTTTAAATAAAAACAGAAAAACCTGTTTCCACTTTTAAATTTAAAGGTAAAGTTTAAAACGCAAGTTGAAATTTAAATTGAGTTTTGAAAAATCAGAAATTGAATATGAATTCAAATTTCATTAAGGAAAATTAATTTACTTGATTGATAAATGATTAAGGATTAATGGTTAATTATTTAAGATTAATTAACCGGTGATTAAAAGATCATTAATTGGATTATTTATTAATGATTAGGGATTCATTAATCAAGTAATTAAGTGTAATTAAACTTAATTTAATCAAGCGGTTAAGATTTACTAATTAAGTAATTAGTGAGTAATTAGTTAAGTAATTAAAGGATATTTAACTAATAATTTAGAAGTGCTTAACTTGTAAATTAAGTTTTATTAATTTATAATTTAGGTTTTATTAATTAATAATTAAAGAATAATTAATCCGCAATTAAGGATTAATTAAGAAGATGTTAAGTGGTAATTAATTGATTAATCAATGGTGATTAAGGATTAATCAAATGGTAATTAAGGATTGATTATCTGTTAATCAAGGATGGATTAACAGTTAATTAAGGATTATTAATTGATAAATAAAAGGGTAATTAATCTGGGATTAAGGATTGGTTAACTGATTAAGTGAGTTAATCAAGGATGTAATTAATTAATTAAGGTTAGTAATTAATTAATGATTGTATAAGCAAGATTAAGTGATAAATTCTTAAGGAGTTAATTTAAGTAATTAAATTAATTATAATATGAATTGATAATACTTGCTTATGGATGATGGGTTGTTGAATGTCTGAATTTAGATGATATCTATTGAATTGATATCTATTAAAGATTAATTACCGTATTGGGTTAAGAATAATTAATTTGTGAAATTAATTGAGGGTTAATTACTTAAACGTAATTAAAGGATAAATAGAACGATATTGGAAGTCTTTGATCAATTGTTATTCCTAATATTTTTTTTTTGATGCTATGTGATAAGATATGTTTGATTTAAATTGTGATGATGTGGTTATCTATTGTTAATGAATTAGGTGACATCCTGTATTTAAAACTGAGTTGTATTTCACTTGAATAATTTAAGTTAAGATGATATTGGTTTGGAAGAGACCGGAGTCGGGTATTAGTAAATACCCGAAACCCCTTCGATTCTTTATAAATTGCTATGTGAAATCAATATGCTGAAATGAAATGATTTAAGTGAATTGAACCATTTAATCTACGTTTTGGTACTTAGAAATTGATGTGTGAAATAAGTGATGCCTATAACAGCTCGTGAAGTTGTAAATTGATATAAGTTACCCCGGGTTTTTTTTATAAGTTGTATGCTGTTGTCATTCATGTTAGATGAGTTTACTCACGCTGGTTTCTAGCCTGACCCGGGTGTTACTTTGATGTAATGCTCAGGTCAGACCGAGTATTACCGATTTGCTGGTAAGGACGTTCTGGAGCTCAGGAGGAGAGCTGAAGGACAGGAACGTATAGATTGTTTATCCGCTGTGATATATATATATATATATTGTTATTTATCTAGGACATGTTTTTTTAAAACTGTCCAGTGTTATGAAATTGTTGTAACTCTGATGTAAAAATGTAAATGTACTGATACAGTTCTTCTTTGTAAACTGTTATTTTATTTGCTATTATAATTTTATCCGCTGCGAATGTGAGATTCTGAGTTTGAGTTTTCTGTTTCTTCTTCTTTCTGTTTCTTCTTTCCACTAATTATCTGGAAATCTCGGGATCGAAATTTCCGGGTCGTTACATTTGGTATCAGAGCGAGGTTAAGCGAGAACCTTGGCTCTGGTGGGATTACTCATTAAGGATAGGGTAAGTGGTACCCTAGAATGAGTTGAGTGAGCATATATATATATATATATATATATGAGAGAGCGTACTTGTTATTTTCTTATATAAAGATTTTAAATGATTTTATATAAGATTATATTTTGATATATAAAGCAATATATCTTTCTAACAAATAGTAAAGGAATTGGTTGTTAAATTATTGAGTTAAATTAAGAAGTAATACAAATACAACCAAACTGTAATTAAATCTTGAATTTGGGAAAGGTTTTAGGATAAGGATAATCAATTAATTTATGTAATTAGTTAAACTTTATTTAGTGAGATTAATTAATGAATAATAATTGGAAATGATAAATTAAGAGGAAGTTATTTAATGAAGTAACTAGAGGAAAGTAATTTAAAGGACAATTACTTAATGAAGGTAATTAAGAAATAAGTTAATTACCGAATGTGATTAATTGGAATTAATTAATGACGTAATTAATTTAAAGAAATAGTAAATAATATTATTTAATGCATTTGAATGAAATGGTCCTATTTCGAACAAGAGTTGTTTAAAAATTTAAAAGAAATTTGTTTTGAATTAAAAACCAAAGGGGGTTTAAAACTTTAAAGTATAACTTGGTATGTAAAAGAAATTAATATGTATATATGTGGATATACATAATATCAAAGGTGGTTTGAAATAAACTTTTGATGGTGAGTTTAAAATTTGGAATAGGATATGATACCCAAAGTGATAAGTTTTTGAACTTATAAGTGGGAAAGTATTTTGAAAATTTGAATTGGAAAGTTCAAATTTGAGTAAGGTTAAACAGGATTGATTGAATTTAACTCGGAGGAAGTTAAATAAGTTTGAATGAACAATCTGATTTGGAAATTTCAAGATGAAATTGGGATTTAACTTGGAAAGTTAAATGGTTGGTTTGAATTAGGGAGTTTGAGTGATCTCAAAAGGGGTTTGGGATCCGAAATTGGAAATGGATGGATGTTTTAAAAAAGTTTGAATGATACCATTCCGTTGTTACTAATTATTTGTAAAACTGAAATTGGATTTGATAAATAGAGAAACGGAACCACTTTGGATTTGAGATTTGGGTGTTTAAAATAGATTTCAACTGAAATTGTTGGAAATTGGGTTTAAGGTTGAATTTGGATAATAAATTGATTTTTGAAAGATTAAAAATGAAATTCTGGAGTGTGGACTTTAGTTTGAAAATTTAACTCAAATTTATATAATTCGAGATGGTTTAAATTTGGAATTTGAATTAAAATTAGTTCAAATTGAATTTGATTTGAATTAATTGAAATTGTGATTGAAAATGTGTAAATATAAAATTCAAACGGAAATTTTGAATTGAATTTGGAAAGAAATCAAGAATGATTCAACTTGATTTGGAAATGGAATTTGAAATGGGGATTAATTCAAACTGGAATTGGGTCAATTTAAATGAAGATAAAATTTAAATTGAATTGATGGGGATGGAGATTGGGAATTGAGCAGTTTTGACTCTGGACTATTTTTAACACAAAATGTTTTAATATAAACCTATTTTTCCAAGCTATTCATTGTATATATAACCTTTCTTTTAAAAGCCAAACTATCTTATACTTGTTTTACAATTGTTTTTGAAACTGTTTAACAATTTTCCAACTGTTTATAACAAACTAATATATTTCAACTATTTTACAAAACTAATTACTATCTTACTATTATTTTGCAATTATCTAAAATTTCTATAATTATTTTAACTATTTTCTAACTATTTTATAGCTTTTTACAAACTAGTAATTATTTTTCAACTACTTATCTATTTCTATAACTTTTCAAGTTGTTTTCTAAATTTAAACGGGACAGAGTTCAAACCGTTATTGGTTAAATACCCAATCGAGATAAAATAGAGGTGATAATCCAAAGGGGATTGAAGCAGTTGTGAATAAGTGAATGAAAATTAAAGTAAATGTGAATAGAAAGAGAATTAATTTGGCTAATAACCAATAAACATAAATACATAGGGTGTACGTATGTTATTCTATTCGCATAATGATTTGATCCAGATTCGAGCAAAGAATTTCGAGATAGTATGTCAATCCAAGTTGAGATTTTTCACTTGATTTTCGACGGCGAACCTGGATATGGATTGTTGATTGGTTCTGGATATTCTCTATCATAGTTATCACTATGCAAGGAGAATGACGGTTTCTGATCAAGAAACTAGATCTGTGTCCGCACCAGGAAGTCAGGTGGACAATACTAGTTCGGAAGTGAAATTGTGTGATCGAGTGAGCGATCAGATTGGTATAGCGTATGGATGATACGTGTACATCGTACGGATTTAAATGAAAATGATATTGAAAGAAGTAATCAAATTTGAATATTTGATTTTGAGTAAACAAAGTTAAATATCTTTGTTTTATAAAATGAAACTCCCCTTGTTGAATCTATTGCCAGAAGAAAAGGATTTTTGAAGGTGTTTTGAAGTATAAAAGGAGTTTTATACATGTTTGAAATGATCCGAAGTTTTAAAGATTATATATATTTGTGTATATATATAAAGGATCTTATAAGGATTTTGGAAAAAGGTTTTGGGAACCTATGGATTTGGAAAGGCTTTTGATTTTTGGATAAAATCAATATTGAATTTTGAAAGCCTGGTTTGAGAACATCGATTTTGGGATAATCGATTTTGTGTAAAGGAGCTTTGTATGAGATCATACGAGGTGTATGATTTGAAAGATACTATATGTGTATAGTATAAAATGTTTTGATGACGGCTCTAGGGAAAAAGGCGCTCCCTTGAAATGAACTTCTCGGGAGTACCACCGAGTGATGCTGCCTTGAGCCCTAAGGAGGGTTCTAAAGTTGATCCTATGAGGAGTCCGGACAAAACTAGTTCCTGGGGATTATGAGTAGAGTATACCATAGCGAAATTTGTGTGTGTCGCTGAGAGCCAACATTCTGCGTTTGATTTTATATCGGCAGACTGCGATCTATGGTATAACATAGTGAAAGTCGTGTGTGCCGCTGAGAGCCAACACTCTATGTTTGATTTTATATCGGTAGACTGCGACCTATGTAGGAGTGGGAAAGTTTCATTTCGACAGCGAAAATCAGAGGCCGCTGAGAGCCTGCAGTTACATGGACTTTTGCTGCGGTGGCAATGTAACCTTAGATGTAACTGTGACCTGTTGTGTGGGTTCCATGGCGTAATCGAGAGGCCGCGAAGAGCTTGCATTTACATGGACTTTTGCTATGACGACAACGTAACCCTGGAATATAACTATGACAATGGATGGGGGTGATTATTTCCAGAGCATTCTCACCAAAGATATATCCTCAATTTGCAAAAACTGTTTTCTATATTTTCATTAAAATTATTTTTCAAGTATTTTCACTGGGTGTTGAAAACGGGTCTGCTAAGTACTTATAGATTTTCAGTCGTACGCCTGATCAACGTATGACCGAATTTTTGTGAGAACAAGGATGAACTGGTTAAAACATCGAGTTATAAAAAGTATTTTATAAAACCATTTTATAATATTATGTAGAATTCAAAAGTGTTTAAAGGAAAAAAAATTCTAGAAATAAGCATTTGAAATAAATTCTGGTTTCGTCCCTTTTCGAGGACGAAAAGATTCAAAGAGGGGAGGAATGTAATAAGCCGGATTTTTGGGTATCAGATAATTCAATAACTATCTGAGTTTAACTATTGAAATGTGATATCCTTAAAAATTTGAAGCAAATTCAATTATGATAATCACCTTTATAAATTAGTTAAATTTGGTCAAAATTGTTATTTATTTCAAAACAAATGATAATTGATTATGTATATAGATATGAATAAATAGAATCATTATTAGAAGTTAGATTTTAAAATTTAATTAAAAACTTTGAACTAATTTGAAACTTAAAAAGATTGATATCTTAAAAATATTTTGGATCTAAGGATATATTATACATGATTTTTTTTAGAGTATAAGTGATTTATATTATTTTTTTCTAAAGACTTTATTTATACGAATTAAGAAAAGGGATTTTTTTAATTAAGGGATCTAATATGAAAAGTTTTATGAATTATTTTAAAATTAATTTATACAGCATATTTATAAGTGCATGAGTTCTAGCATAATTGAACAAGGTTTAAGATATTATCATGCCTTTAAAACCATTTGTAACAATTTCATTATGAGATAAACAAGTGGCACTAGCTCTTTTATTTTCAGAATTTAGAAACAAATTTAATAAAAAAACCAAATATAAACATATCTCCACCCTTACCTATTTTCTTTTCCATATTCAAAAAAAAGTAGCAAAACCATAAACACAGATCTGTAAGTTAAAAACAAGATCTGTTTAAAAATCAAAGCCTGTTTACAATTTAAATTAGAGAGTTCATAATTAACCAAAACTACCTGATCAAACAAGAATCAACTCAGGATATCAATCGGGAATTGAAACTTCAAAATTAAAAGCAAGCTAACAGGACTGGATTCAAGTTCATCTCAGGAATTCTTGATTTATTCAAGAATACAACTTTCAGAGTTAAAAATATTTCCAGTTTATAGGCCTCTGTCTAGGAACAGGTGAGTGACCTATACAAGCAGAAATTACTTAAGTTAAGTGAGATTAAGGTTTGCATGATGATTTAAACATGAATGCATGTATGTTTGTATGAGAATGTTTTGATGCATGTCTGTAAACATAAAGGACTCACACTGTTTTACATTTCCGGATTGAAATATAATTCAAAAAAAATTAATTCAAAATCTACTCCTGTACTCTCTTATAGGCTGCGGATTTCAAAAGGGGAGTTTTGTTCGAATATATAAACAAAGTTTTAGAAAGAAAAAAAAATATTTATGCATAATTATTTGAAACTATCCGAAAGCTTAGAAGATAGTGGAAGTTGCAACATAGTTCAACTCTCTGTCTTTAATCTATAAAACCTGAATCCGTCTGTAGACTCGATGCATGTTGTAACAACCCGCCACCCCTCTCAACAAAATGACGCGTCATTAATAAGAAAGAAAGGGATAAAAAAGAGAATAGAAAGAAGAGAAGAAAGAAACAACATCAGAATCTAACAGCAGAACGAATAAACTATATTAATAACATAAATATTACATAGTTTACAACAAATATCAGAGTTACACAGACATACATCATATACTACACAGTTATAAACACCTGTCTAGTTATACAACTCAATACAGCACAAGAAACGGCTTAAAGAAAATTACACAGCGGAAAACTATATATATCTACACGTAGAAGCCTCCTGCTCCATTTTCTCCTCCACAATTCGTCAAAGCTAACCTGAATCCTAACCTGAATCCCTCGGCTACTCGTAAAAATTTGAGTACCCAAGAGTTTAAGAAAACAGAAGATAAACTTCGGGTCAAACATGGGTCTGGTGTGAGTAACAGGTTAAAGTTGCTTAACTTTTAAAACCCTTTTGAAAAGAAAGGTATCACGTAAGACTTCCCACACATAAACATGGAAAAGTTTTTACCTTACGCTAACCAAACATTTGATAGGAAATCCGATGATATTATAATAGGGTCTAGGATTTTCAAATAAATATGAAACAGCCGAAATTATTACATGATTAAATTCCAGCTACTAGCCACAAAAGTGGGTAATACAGTCAAAACCGTTGGCACTTATTGGATTTTGGATTCCATACAATGGCAGGGCTACTGGGGTACCGCCCGTCACAGTACGTGGCCTAGATCACTGTACCGAGGAGTATGCCTGCTCCCCTGCAACACAAGGCCGGACCCATTCCTTACTGAATAGTTTCAAACAAGATAACCCCAACTGTTGGAGCTCAAAACCCTCCATGCAGCCGAAATAAAAAGGGACCTCTAGACAGGGGTAAATCTCACTCTCAAGTGGGGGCTACCCGCGAAGCCTTGCCGCACCTCCCCTATTTTAGCCATTCCCGGTTGATGAGGTTTGAGGCTACGATAACCTTTAGTAAACACATCACTTAGAATGCTCATCGTCCATCTGGCGATGTTATGAAAGCATTCAATCCATACAAGTTCGTTCCGGGTTCGAACGAAACCGAAGGCATTATCTCGTTACACTCATTTTGGAATCACCCTAAGAGTTAACGACGACAACCCTTGCACTCTGAATCTCCATCTCGAACCTATAAGTACTATTCCATCAAACTCATTACAGAATCACACACAGAGTTATACTGACGTATAGTTCTTACACTCGAGTCTTCACAAAGCTCCACATTGATTCACGACCTAACGTTAATTTGGATTGATGTAGTTTTCGGATATCCAAATATGGAAACCCGATCCCGGTCTCATCGAAATCCATAGCGTGTCTTTTAAGTCCAAGTTGTTTTAAAGTTTTTAAAACAATTCAATACAGTATCTATATACACATAGATAGATAATTCATAAATCATAATTGAAAATCAACATTATCACATAGCAGGTAACCCACATTATCAATTATAAAAATAGATAATCCATATATCAACATCCCAATTGATAATCTAAGTTATCATCATGATGCAACCAAGCATTCATATCACACAACCTTACTTATCTCATTACCGAGATCACAAAGCATTCAAGACAATCAATGACATCCATTCATACATAAGCAATGATTTATTCATTACAATATAATTAATTTAAAATGAATTAAATTAACTATCTCCATCACTAATTAATTTAAAGTGAACTAAATTAATTACTCCATCTTTAATTAATTTAAAATAAATTAAATTAATTACTTCATCAATATAAATCTTGCTTACTCACTCATTTGATTGATTACAATTAATCATTCATTATTAATCACCTTAATTAATCACTCTTGATTAATTATCCTTAATTACACTCATGTAATTAGTCTTAATTAATTTCACAAATTAATTATTCTCAACCAAATAGTAATTTACCTTTAATTACTTCAATTAATTAATTAACCATAATTAATTACATTTATCCTTAATTAATTATATTAATTAATTGCCTTTAATTACCTATTATTGATTAATTAATCATAATTAATCAACTTTAATTACTTCATTAATTATAATAATTAATGATATTTAATTTTACTTAATTAATTATCTCCTTAAATTAATTACCTTAAGTAATTAACTTATAATTATTAATCCTCACAAATTAATTACATTTAGCAATTTACTAGCTTAATTACTATATTAAACAAATTAATTATCCTTTAATTAATTTCTTAATTAATTCCTTGATTAATTACTAAGTAATTAACCCAAATTACCTCATTCTTAAACATCTCCACTTAATTACAATCCTGTAATTATTAATCAATTACTTAACTAAGATATTTTCAATCCATTAATTACATACAGTGATTATTCTTAAAATCCAAGTGTTTAAAATTAATTAAACTAAATTAATTAAAATAAACAATCTCATTTAACTAAATTAATTACATTAACTAACTAATTTCTTAATTACTTCATAAAGTAATTATACTCAAACCATTCATAAATGATTATTATTAAATTAATTAATCTAATTAATTATTAAAAATTAACCATATTAATTAATTGTTAAATAATCCTGGTTAATGACCTTTATAACCATTTTTTAATTATTCATTAAGAAATTAACTTAGATTAATTACAAATTTAAATTATCTTTAATTATTCATAAATTAAAGTTAATTATTTAATAAATTAACCTCGATTTAAAAATTAATTACATAATTAATAACTCATTAATCATTAACTTAAAAATCTAATTAATGATCTTAATTTTAAATTGATTAATCATTAATCAATATTTATTTAACCTTAATCAATAATTAACTAAATCAATAACTATTCCTTAATTACCTTGTTAATTAAATAAATTTCAAAACATTAAACTTAACTTAATTTTAGATAAAACATGTCTTCATTATTTTTAAAACAAATTTATTTAAAACAAAGTACTTTTTAACTACTTTTAAAATCCATTTTAAATTCATGATTTAAAATAAGAATAATTTAAACTTATCAAAGTTTAAATAATTTAAACCTTTAAAATTGCAAATCAAATAAATGCTACAAAATTTTTAAAGTTAAATTCATTTCAAAATTTTAATAACTTAAATTTACATTTAATTTTAAAACTTCAAATTTAAACCTTCTTTAAAATTTAAAACTGAAATTCAAATTTAACTTTTAAATTTCCAGATTTAAATTGCTTCGAGGAAAAACTACCTCTACTCCGAGTCACCCATCCACCTTCTTCGAGTAACTCACCATTCCTTCCCTGCAACGCACCCAAACCCAAAATACATCACCAGGAAACTCATTGTCGTGCATATGCACGACGACCACCGCCTACTCTGATCATCAGAGATGATCGAACCTCAACCAGAAACTCATAAATGCCCTGACGTCATCACCAGATCGAACAAATAATCAAAGAATCAAAGTTCAACCCTCAATTCAAAACCTGGAAATAAAAAACTAGGTTTTCTGTCAAAACCTATCAACGGCGACTGTTCGCCACTCCGATCATCTGACATTCAACCTCTCCGGCCACGAACTCTTCTACACACCTTCTACCCATTCCCCAAACATCACAACACTCGATCCATCCTTCACCTCAAAATGACCCAATGCTTAAACCCATTCAAAACTAGGGTTTAAACAAAGATTTTCAAGCTGCATCCAATCTAACAAATTTTAAACCCAATCATGATTTTCTTAGCATCTCCTATACTTCCTCTATTACTCAGAAGAATCCCAAAGCTTCTTAAGTCATATATCACCATGACTTGATTAAAACCCATTTTTTGTTCAATTTTATACTGTTACTTGAATTAACACCCTAAAATACAAATTATTAATTTAAAAATCATGTTTTTGTAGTTACTTTTGTTTTATGATGCTGCATTACAAGTTTAACATGTTTAAGTTTTGTTAAAGATCATATGATGTTACCTGTGTTTACAGAGATAACAACCTGTATATTTCTTTTTACTTACTTAAGTTTTAATGAAAACTTTAGGCAGCCAAACACTTTACTTCATAACTTTTAAATTCTAATCTATGATAAGCAAACCCTTTTTTTTACATACTTTAAAACCTAGGTACTATCTCAAATTAAATCAATTGTAGGAGATTCTTTTAAATAGGATGATGAATCTGGGAACACAGCAAAGCAAAATCAACATGCATACACAATCATAATTACATCAGACTTTTTATAAGCACATAAACATATATTTATCTCAAACATTTAACATGCAACCTAATTACAGTTTAAGATTTAAATGGTACTCACCTTATTTAAATGCAGAGCTCTGTTGTTCTTGCTTTTGAATTTTGCAAAAAAGAAAATGCAGGCATGCTCTTTGTGTTTTAAATCTGAGTTGCAATTATGTTGAAATCTGAATGCTCATGATCCCTAGCTAAAATGCTTGCATGCAGATGCTTTTGACAAGCTTCACATCTTAAGTTGTGTAGATAGAAGAAAATGCAGACAGATTTGTTCATCTTCATGCTTAAAACAGAATGCAGGCTTCATTTCCAGGTTTAAAACAGAATGCAGGCTCTTCTTGAATTTTGCAGATTTTGGTGAATCAATGCAGATTGATGTTTGAATGTGAGGAAGTGCAGACCATTTTGATAAAGGAGTTTTGATTTTGAGGAAGTGGAATATGCAGATTTGAACATGGTTTTGAATATGCAGGCTTGATTGTTAATATGAAGATGATTTTGATTCTAGAATTTTGAAAATTTCTTTGATTAAGGAAATGGAAAAAGAACATGCATGAATGAAGATGCAAGTTTACATATATGAATTTTCAGACTTAATAAAATAAAAGAAAAATTAAAACTAAATTTTACACTTGTACAAATGTTATACATTCGTCAAATTGTTTATGTTAGTTTTTGAACACATGTTAAATGAATGTTAAAGAATGAAACACTTGTTTCTTTTGAAGGTAATTAGTATTAAATTTACAAATTAATGTGTATGTTAGGTTAATTTTAATTTTGATAGTTTATATTTAAATATGTGTATAAATTTATAAATGAAATAAAAACAAACCATGTTTATAAATTAAAACTTATACATATAGAAATTTAAAACAAATTTAAATTTATACTTTGGAACTTCAAGTTCAAATTAAATTCAAAATCAAATAATTTCAAATCAAGTTATATACATAAATTCAATTTGAAATAACAAATTGCAAATTTAATTCAAAATCTATTTATAAAGATAATACACAATTGATATTGTTTTTATAAATTTCTTATTATTAAATAAAAATCATTTTAAAAGAAATTATATTTTTATCAATAAAATATTTATTTTATTAAGCCATAAAACCTTTTTATTTGTTTAATTAAATTTAAAACTTAAGCTAAAACTATTTTAAAAATTTAAACACTTTTCTCTTAACAATTTAAAAATCATAAATTTATTTATTAAATAGCTTTGAAAACTTTATATTTAATAAAAATTAAAATTTCCAAATTATTAATGTATATTAGAATTTTAAATCATGATTCATTTATTAATTTAGACCAAAATCATTTATTCAATAACTTTGAAAGCTAATAAAAACAAATTTTCCAAATTACTGTAAATATTAAAACTAGAAAATCTGCTTTACTTATTAAAATTAAAACAATGCTAATTTATTTAAAATATAAACCATATATTTATATTGTAAATAGAAATCAATTTTATTATTTTTAAAAGATAAAATAGCCAAATTAAATATTTATTAAAGAAGATTATTAAATCTATTTGAATTATTATTAACAAAATATCAATATCAATTTAATTTTTAATACAGATTATTAAATTGATATTGTTAAAAATTTCGGGATATTACACATGTGACATATGGTTGCATTAAATATGTGATGTACATTTGAAATGTGATTGCATGATGGTTTTATGATCCTAAATCATGTTTATGGTATATAGGTGGTGTGTATATGTCTGGACATGATTATTCTTCTCTGTTTTAAATTTCAGTGATATAAACTTAGATTAAAAATTTATATTCTCCATACTGAAATCTCTTTTAGGCTGATGTATTTAAACAAAGATTATTTGTTTAAAACTAAACTAAGTTTTAAAATATTTTCAAGAATAATAAATATAAAAAATTTCAGGAAGAATGAAAAAAAACAGAGAAGCATAAGTATTTGTTAAAATCAAATACAATGATCTGTTAAGTTATACATATAATTCGAATTTCATTTCCAAATTAAGATTTTTAAAATTAAAATCTTGATTTTTAATATTGATTTGGATGGACAATTCAAGGATGTCTAGGAATGGGTTATCGAGAGTTTCTCGGTGATCAAAAGAGTTTGGATTGTTGGGGTTCCTTCTGGAGCTAGCTGAATGAGTGGGGTATTCGACAAAAATAGTTGGTGGGTGGATGGGCCATCGTGGAGGCGACGGTGGGTTGTAGAAGTTTTAAACCCAAGTTTTGGTCAATCTTACATTAATGGATGTTGCGTCGTTGCTAAAACTTCGAGTTGCTTGGAAATTGGAGGGTGGCTGCGTGCATGTATCATGGAGATGAGGCCGGAGTTTGGAAGGCACTGGTGGTCGGAGCGGTCGTCAGTAAGGTTAGTTGTCGAACAAGAAGGTTCCAGGTGGGTTCCCTTGTTCTTGAAATTTGATTTTTGGGATCACGCTTAAGTTCTGAGAGATGCGATGTGTGGTAAAGGACTTCAGTGACTTGCGAGTGATCTTGTCGTCGACCAGAGGTAGTGGATGTGGTCGTGCATGTGCACGTGTGCTCGTAAATGTCAGGTGAAGTCTGAGTTTGGAGAAAAAGGGTGTGTATTTCAGGATTTAAATCTAAGAACTCGTGATTTTCTCAGGGGAAATGAGTTTCAACTCGAAGCAGGTTAGGATTTAGCCCGAAGTAATATAGGGGAGGCTCGAGTTAATGTTATGTTTCAGGTTTTGCAAAACAAACAGAAACCTTTTTACAGTATTAAAAATTAAAAGTAGAAGTAAAAGTTTTTAAATGCAAACTAAAATCTGAACTAAGTTTAAACCTGAAATTTAATATGAATTCAACAGTTTAAATCTTGGTTTTGAAATCATTTGATTTTTTTTAAAATTTTAGTTAGGTTTTAAATAAAAACAGAAAAACCTGTTTCCGTTCTTAAATTTAAAGGTAAAGTTTAAAATGCAAGTTGAAAATTAAACTGAGTTTTGAAAATCTGAAATTGAACATGAATTCAAATTAGATTAAGGAAAAATAATTTACTTGATTGATAAATGATTAAGGATTAACGGTTAATTATTTAAGATTAATTAATCAGTGATTAAAAGATCATTAATTAGATTATTAATTAATGATAGGGGATTCATTGATGAATTAATTAAGTGTAATTAAACTTAATTTAATCAAGCGGTTAAGATTTACTAATTAAGTAATTAGTGAGTAATTAGTTAAGTAATTAAAGGCTAATTAACTAATAATTAAGAAGTGCTTAACTTGTAAATTAAGTTTTATTAATTTATAATTAAGGTTTTATTAATTGATCATTAAAGAATAATAAATCCGTAATTAAGGATTAATTAAGAAGTTGTTAAGTGGTAATTAATTGATTAATCAATGGTGATTAAGGATTAATCAAATAGTAATTAAGGATTGATTATCTGTTAATCAAGGATGGATTAACAGTTAATTAAGGATTATTAATTGATAAATAAAAGGGTATTTAATCTGGGATTAAGGATTGGTTAATTGATTAAGTGAGTTAATCAAGGATGTAATTAATTAATTAAGGTTAGTAATTAATTAATGATTGTATAAGCAAGATTAAGTGATAAATTCTTAAGGAGTTAATTTAAGTAATTAAATTAATTATGATATGAATTGATAATACTTGCTTATGGATGATAGGTTGTTGAATGTCTGAATTTAGATGATATCTATTGAATTTATATTTATTAAAGATTAATTACCGTATTGGGTTAAGGATTATTAATTTGTGAAATTAATTAAGGGTTAATTGCTTAAACGTAATTAAAGGATTAATAGAACGATATTGGAAGTCTTTGATTAATTGTTATTCCTAATATATGGTTTGCGATGCTATGTGATAAGATATGTTTGATTTAAATTGTGATGATGTGGTTATCTATTGTTGATGAATTATGCGACATCCTGTATTTAAAATTGAGTTGTATTTCACTTGAATAATTTAAGTTAACATGATATTGGTTTCGAAGAGACTAGAGTCGGGTATTAGTAAATACCCGAAACCCATTCGATTCTTTATAAATTGCTAGTGAAATCAATATGCTGAAATGAAATGATTTAAGTGAATTGAACCATTTAATCTAAGTTTTGGTACTTAGAAATTGATGTGTGAAATAAGTGATGCCTATAACAGCTCGTGAAGTTGTAAATTGATATAAGTTGCCCCAGGTTCTTTTAATAAGTTGTATGCTTTTGTCATTCATGTTAGATGGGTTTACTCACGCTGGTTTCCAGCCTGACCCACTTGTTACTTTGATATAATGCTCGTGTCAGACCGAGTATTACAGATTTGCAGGTAAGGACGTTCTGGAGCTCAGGAGGAGAGCTAAAAGACAAGAAAGTATAGAGTGTTTATCCGCTGTGATATATATTGTTATTTATCTAGGACATGTTTTTTTAAAAGTGTCCAATGTTATGAAATTGTTGTAACTCTGATGTACAAATGTAAATGTACTGATACAGTTATTCTTTGTAAACTGTTATTTTATTTGCTATTATAATTTTATCCGCTACGAATGTGAGATTCTGAGTTTGAGTTTTCTGTTTCTTCTTCTTTCATTTTCTTCATTCCACTAACTATCTGGAAATTTCGGGATCGAAATTTCCGGGTCGTTACAATTTGTATACTAACATGTTTGCAACATATACATAAGTATGTCCAAAAATCATATACGGATAATGTGAATATATGTAGACTTGATATGTTAACATATTTTATACTTAAAAAATTTCATCCCACTTTATATATGCGAGCCAAAAAAAAAAAAATATATATTATAGCAAAGCATGGTACAACTTATAAAACATATATCCCACATCAATATATATATATATATACACTTTAACTTAAGCTCTTATATATAAACTCTTATATAACTGTAAGCAGTTTTCTAAAATTAACAAATATAGCTATATACATAATGTTAACCGACTATAGACAGGAACCGCAGAATATTATACACCATAAACAAAATATATAACATATAACTCACGCGACCCACAAACCATACTTTAAAGCACAAAAATTATAAATATATTTAAAAGCAAGACAACTCCAACACAAAATTCGAAGCACATATATATATGTATATATATATATATATATAACAGGCTATGACATAACCATTATTATTAAAACCTATTTACACATAGATACTGTACATATCAAATCATATTATATTTCAAGAGCCATATATACTTTACAACCTATATTTATAAACTAGTATAAATTCATATTCATAAAGCAAAAAATCATATAATTTCTTATACAGACTTATACTATAAACATCATTTTCATAAAGATCAAAACCTCATCTAACAGAACACTATATATATTTATACCGTACAAAAATATGCTGAAGTCATATATACACACACACACACACTTTTGACATACTGTTGTATATATACTGGCACAAGAAAACTAACACACACACACATATATGTATACTATACATAAAACTGTACACTTGAAACAAAATATATAAATACCATCTCAATATATAAGGCTATGCAAGATGCAGGCTTCGGCCAGTGAAGCATGTGAAGCAGATGAAGGCGGAAGTGATGGCAATTGCTGGCCATTGGGAAGAGATGCAGTCGGCTATTGGAGAGGGTGCCGGTTGCATTGGTGATGCTTTGGGTGGTGGGGTTCGAAGTGAATGATCTCGGCCATGAAAAAATACAGGGTGGAGGCGATACGTGAGCGAAGTTTGATCTCGTGTGGAGATGTGGCGTTCGGTAGGGAGGCGTGAGGCTCGGGTGGTAATCGCGTGGAAAGAAATGAAAGGACAAACCAACACTATACTGAACGGTAGGAATAAAAAGAGTCATGCTATTGAAATCATGGAAAGATTAAAAACTGGCTGTTGAATTTCCGCTGATAGAAAATTAAAAGGCTATAGAAGTCAAAAGGTTCGAAAACGGTTACCGATACGATAATTATTTTACTGATTCCGTGTCATACCTGACTCCGAAATATACAATTGAATACACCATAGAGATCAGCACGACGAGACGATTAAAACGGTATACAGATATCAGTGGTACGATCATCCGATTAAAAGCGATAATCGGTACCAAAAATGCTGTTATTTGTCGAAAATAAGATCGACGGAGCAATAGAAGTCAAAATTTGAAGAAACGAAATATGACGTCTCACTCAGAAGATGATTTACAATTTTTCTATGTAAAATATTCAGGTTTTGAAAACATTTTATTATCATCGAATATTATCTGATTTAAATTGAAATAGAATTACACAATGAAATAAACTTCCATATTATCAGCTAAAAATTTGTCATTTGCTATGTTAAAGTGGACGTATTCCAATTATTAAATTTTTATTTCAAAATTTTGTCATTTAAAATTTCATAAAATTTTAATTAAATATACTAATAAAATAAATATAAATTATTAAAATTTACGGGTCGTTACAGAACGGGATGAACAATATTCTAAATATGTTTATATACAATAAGAAATAAATTATTTAGTATGTAAATTTATTAACCTTTATTTGTAAACAATAGATTTATAAATGCGTTTAAATTACTTAAATGTAAATATTGTTTTATTTCTCATTTTATTATTTAGTCCATTCGAAATTAATTTAGAAATCAATAAAATTTAATGTAATTAAATACTTCGATTAATATCAGAAAAGATGTTAATTGTAGAATATTAGTGTAATAAATGAAAAACTTATGTTTAAGGAACACATAAGGTATTTTTTGACTTTATATAAAGGACTTTTAAATCAAAGAAAAAGAATTTGTTGAAATTTAAAATATAATGAATTAGGATTTTATTACAATTGTAATTAAACTTTGAAATTAGTTTATTATTTATAATCTTAGATCTAACATGGAAAATTATATTTCAAAATATTATTAAATTTTGTTGAACCAAGAATGATGATCGAAAACTTTTAATTTAGAATTTAAAAGTGATTGAATAAGTTTAATAACAATTCGGTTAATTAATGCGTAAAAATAAATATATTTTTGATACTGAATGCTAACTTCTATGTACAATAGAATTAGGGTTTGAAACTAGTTCCATTGATTTAAAATTTTTTGAAAACCTATATTTCAACATATAGGATGACCTACTTTTGTTTCGAGAACGAAACGGATTCGGGAACGAAATGGGTTTTTCGTGTCTTTGTTATCGCTCGGGCCCAATCGATCAGTTTCATCCATTCCTGGTCCATCTTTGTCTATATATATGCTATTATGAAACCCTAACAGCCTTCTATTCTATTTATTATACGTGCATTTCAGTTCTAATTTACTCCTCTTGAATGGTCATTATCCTAAAACCCTAATTAAGATTTCAAATCAAATCCAAAAATTCAAACAGCTCAAACCCTAGCAACTTATATATCATGGCGAAGCTCCCGACGAATGGAATTAGCATCTACGATTCGTTTTTCAATTAGAGACTCCGTTTGTCTAGAAATCAATGAATTAACGTTCGTTCTAAGATTATGGTTTAATGGTCGATCATCGACCTATTGACGATCGAAAAGCGCTGTAGTGTAGAGGAGACGTGGGGCTATTGATCCATCGGCTTAGATCATATCCATGGTACACAAGTTTCCCTGAATCAGCAATAGAATGGAGGCAATGGTGGGTTCAGAGGTGGCGCCAAAGGCGGCTGCGAGCACGCCTAGGAGCGACAAGTCGAGGTGGTGATGTTGGCGATGTCAGATCAAGGCATAGCGACGTAGATCGACGGCGATTGGTCCATGAATGTGGCAGTTGTAGGCTTTGCTCGTGCTCAAAGTTGAACAGTAAGGGTTTGGGAAAGGTTTACGTAATTACAATTTTTCCCCTACATTATTTTAATTTAATTTTAAATTTAAATGTTCTAACTTGAATGACTTTTACATACGAATTTCGATTGACGCGCGGTTTCTTCCGTTGGACTCGTATCGGATTTAAGACAACATTGAACTAGTTTGATTGAATTTGGAGACAACTTAGATTTTGAGCTTTTATTGGATTTTTAATGGGCTTAAAATCAAAGGTGGGTGATTTAACCCACTCAAGTAACACTAAATTTTCTTATGTTAGTCGAATTAAATTTATGAAGTGATAAAAATTTGTTGGTTGTTGTTTACTAGTTTGTATTGACATTTAAATTAATTTCATCTTAAATTAAATTGACAAGTAATTTAATATTGAATTAAATTTCTAGTTAAACAACGACAATTGATAATCAGGAACTGTTATGATATATTGGTTGATTTGGTGTTGATTGTAATTGGATGCCTATTGATTGATATGTTGGATGTATGGTTGTTATTTATTTTAATATATCCCTGTTATTAACCTATTTATCATTAACATCTCATAAATTGTCACTTGTAATATTTGGAATGAATTAAGAAATAGGTTGAAATGATATATACCTATGCCATTTAATAATGGGTTGAAATGATATATATCCGTCCATGTAATTAAAATTGAAATAACAGGTCACTTGGCCATAGGTTAGAAAATTATATACGGACACCGGATTAGGTTAAATTAAATGGTTTTAAATCTTGGATTTAAATTTCTTTAAATGATATTTTTTTAAAAGAATAAAATTTGATTTATATGAATTAAATTATTTTCTAATTTGAGATTTGAAATGTTGAAACTGAAACCGTTTAAATGAAATTGTTTAAAGAATTTAATTTGAAATCTTAAGTTGAAATTTGAGAAATGACTTATACCTGTGAAGGTGAATTATTAAAAAGGTTTAAATTTTAATATAAATTTTGAATTTACTTTAATTAAAATGGTTTAAATTGGTATTTTCAAGTTTGGATGTGAATTGGTGTTAAACTAAATTGTTTAAAATGAGTAATTGAATTGAAACTTTCAGCCATTTGAATAGAACCGTTTAAATTGAATTTGGAGTAAATTTGACATTATTTAGAATTAAGGTTGATCTAAATCAAAATTTGAATATGAAATGGACTTGAAATTGAAAGTCGAAAATGGAATTCGTTATGATTGGAATTTAAACCTTATTGTGAAAGAAAGAAACAGTTTTGATATAAACTATTTTAAAATATAAACTATTTTAAAATATAAACTATTTTAATAACCAAATTATTTTATATATAAACTATTTTAATTATCCAACTACTTTCAATATTAAAACTATTTTATGTTCAAAACTATTATCAATCTTCAAAACTATTTTAATTATTACAAACTATTTTTCAATATTAAAACTATTTTAAATTATCCAAACTATTTTTCTATATTAAAACTATTTTTAATTATCCAAACTATTTTAATATTCAAACTATTTAAGGGTGGGAATTATTTAGATTTAAATCATTGATTTAAATACGAATTTTTTGAAGGTATAACCTGTTTTTAATTTGAACTGATTTTTGAAGCAAATTTGACATTTTGATACGAAATATGAATTTTTCTTGAAATTTAAAAGAACCAACCGGTGGGAAAATTTACGTTTGGTTGTTAAAGAGACTGCGGCCGAATATTAACACATTCTCTATCAATACCGAACCACTTTAACAACAGTGTATGCGGTGGATGTTATCCAGAATGTAGATTTTGAATTGGTGATATTTACTTGAATGAAGAAATAGAACGACGATGGATAACCCTGACAATTGTGTCAAGTTGAAATTACTAAAATAGGAGCCTAATTCTGGACGAAGGATTGGCTACCTTTAGGGGCCATCACCCCTTTGTATTACTATATTAGTTTTTTACTTGATCGGTGCACATTGATTTGATTTGAGGGTGGTGGACGTGGTTGGCCATTAGAGGTTACGACCATCCAGGAAGCGTAAACTGGTAGAATCCTACCTTGGGCATTGCCTCACGTTCCTTGTCATATTTTATCCTTATACGCGCCCACTATGATTTTATTTTAGTATGGTACCTATAGATGATTCATTGGCTACCGACGTTACTGGTTATGTTGCATGACCTTCATAGACTACCTGCTTAAAAATGAGTTAGGGGGGTCAATGTGAAGCCATAACACCATTTTAATACTTTACTGATAGACATTACGTGTATAGCGTATCTTACAACATATATATAGTTTAACGGATCCTTAGGAGATGGAAAATCCCTTAAATCTCTTAAGTTATTGCACTCACGTTGTACACTTGATAGGAGATGGAAAGTCCTTTAAACATCTCTGAAGCTATTACACTCATATTTACTTGTTATTGATTTAACTTACATAAAATCTTTTAATTCCGACTCGAGCGTTTTGTTTTTTCATTACGCTCGGCTCAGCCTGATCATTTCAGTATTTGAAGGCATTTTTTCTGGGTTACGAAGATGGATTTTGTATATTATATTATTATTATCATTATTCCGCTGCATCATTTTAGTATGTTGGTGATTTTATTCTCATTTTGTTGTAAAAATTATGTAATCAAATGTATATTGTAAAACAGCTTCATGAACTGTTTATTTGATTATTATATTTTGTCATTCCGCTACAAGATTCTACGTTTCATTTTCCTTCTTTTCTCTTATTTTCTTATTAAACCTCATTGATAATCTGCCCTTTTGAATGGTTTGAGTTAGACATGTGTGGTGTATTGTCGACTTAAACTGTCCAAGAGGGTGGTTCGTCACATTTTCGGATAATATACCCAATCTCGATCTCTTCGAAACAACATTTAATAGTTTTCGGTAAACTCAACCCGATTCTTAGGGAAATAAACAGCCAAAATAAGTGTGGAGATCATCCCCTAACTGTTGGTGGATAGATTTCCTTATCATTTTCATAGGAGAACAAAACGGAATTTATACGCATAGTATAGCACATCAGAGATGACTATGTCATGTAACTCATGTATTTCTCCTATATTTTTCCAAAATTACGTTTATCCAAATTCAATAGCCAGTTATTTAACTATCAAGTAAACAAACATTCAAATTAGGGATTTGTTTCAAAGGGAAAACTAACATTAGTTAAGCACATAAGCAACCACTAGCCTCTTTTAAATAAATCATTTTATTAATTAATATCACTTTGTGAATATTTATACCAAAATACTTTTACAAAGATTCAATCACAACCCTTATATTTTCAATACTTGAAAAATATCCATATGCTTATCTCAACGGTACAAGTATACTCACAAAACCAATAAAGAATTCATTTTTACACACTTCTAGGACAAGTTTATAAATTCCTTTATAAATCTCCAATACCCGTTCATAAACCCATTCTTTAATCTCTGAAATCATTTATAAACTCCATTTTTAACATTTCTAAAATCATTTATAAACCCTTTATAAATCTATAAGACCGTTTATAAAGCTCCTTTTATAAATCTATATACGTGTTTCTAAAATTCTTTTATAAATATCTAAAACCATTTACAAATCTCTTCTACCCTTTAACCAATCTTCCCTTAAGATTTCCAAACCATGTTATAAGATTCCTTTTATAAAACCTACATCTGTTTATATAATATTATTTATAAATCCCAAAAATAATTATAAATAAATTATAACCATTTACTTTAGCACACTATTATTTAATAATAAACATTACAAATAAATAAATATTACCTTTAAAACATCTTAAAATAATAATTAATAAATTTCAAAATATCCTTAAAAGACAATAATAATTTCTCCTCAATAATAATAATAATAATAAATTTCCAAAACTTTATTGATAAATAATTATGATAATTTCAAACCATATTAATAATTTATATAATTAACTTTTCAAAAATTAAAATATTGATAAATAACTTTGAAACATTATTAATATAAATAAACATCCTTTAACCATAAATATATTTCCTTTTTATAATTCCACACTTAAATTTCAACATAATCATTTTCATATTTATAAATTGTATTTGTTTGCACAAAAAGTGGGCAAACACCTCCAAGTCGTATGAATTAGTTGATTTTATGTTGTTTCTAGTGATTTGGGTGATTTACGCAAATATATAAAAAGCAGGGACTAAACTGTAAAAGACACACAGATTTATAGTGGTTCGGCCAGAACGTGCCTACGTCCACTTCATATGTTATTCTCCTTTTCTCTTCAGATTACAAGTACAAAGCTTTGATTACAAGTAATTGAAAGTTGTTTGAAAGTTAGTTCTATCCGTGCTTGAGCTCTCAAACTTGTCCACCATTGTTGTACCCCTGCCCCTCTATTTATAGAGTGAGGCTGAGGGCAGGGGTCTTGGATGTATATAGCTGCTGGTGGGCCTGGGCCGATGCAATCTGGCCTGGTAGTGTTGGTTCGGTATGCCTTGGTCCGGTAGTTGAGGGTTGGAATATGCTCTGGTTTGGTTGCAATCTGTTTCGGTAGTACATGGAAGTGGAGTTGGTTCGGTGGCACTCCGGTCCGGCTATGCTTGGTTCGGCGGGAGGATGGAAGTTGAGATGGTTCGGTCGTAGGAGGGAAGTTGGTTGGATCGGCTAGGAAGTGGGGTGGATCGGTGGTAGGGATGGAGCCGGTCCGGTGGGATGTTGGACCGGTGGGACTTGGTGGAGAAGTGGTCCGGTAGGAGCTAGGGAGCGGTAATGACTTGGTTCGGCAGTGGTGGATGGAGTTGCTTTGGTCCGGTGGTGGGTTGATCCGGTTGTTCTTCGAAAGGTGGGTGGTTCGGTGGACCGGATGGTTCGGTGAACTTGGACCGGTGAAGGGTGGAAACGCGTCCAACATTTGCCCCCCAAAGTGGGGCATATGCCATCATATGTTGCGCTTTGTTTTAGCTTAGGTGATTCTTATCCGGTCTTGTCTGCCCAACCATATGGTCCGGTCATCCTATGTTCGTTTATAAATAGGGGTGTTAGGCCTTCGTCATCCCTTCATCGTTTTGAGATAGCCGAATCAGTCGAATACCGGATCAACTAAGTGCCGAATCAACTGAGTGCCGAATCTAAGTGCCGAATCATCTTAGTGCCGAATCATCTAGTGTCGAATCATCTAGTGCCGAATCAGGTGAGGTTCTTTTCCGCCGAATGTGTTTATGTTCTTGTATTACCGGATGGACTTTAAGAGTTTGACCGCCGAATGAGATTGGACGTTGAGTGCCGAATGGGCCTTATATGCTTGGAATGTCGAATGGGGTTTTGCCTTGTACTGCCGAATGAACTCCTTGTTCTAACGACATGTCTTGTACTTTTGTGTTTGCAGGCAAATGTCTCGCAAGGTGGAAACCCGATCAGAAAAACAGAGGAAATCTATGGACAGAAAAGAGTCTCCCGTTGTGCCCCCAGTCCAGCCGGAACTAGCGCGACATGGATCTGCCCCGCGGTCATTAGTGGACGGATATGGCCCTCAAGAGCTTCTGAACTCTCCTCCCGATTGCTTTCCGAGCTCCCTCAAAGAGGACAACTTGATGTCAACGCTCGCTCCTTCGGGATTGACAGAGCGAGCATGCTGCTGCCGGGAGATGGTGTGATGTCGTATGATCCTCCTAGAGGATATTTTGCCTATAGCCGATACCATTGCATGTGCGGGGCCATTCCTTCAATCAATGCGTGGATAGTCAGCTTCATTACCTACCTGAAGGTGACTCCTTTCCAGCTTCAGCCCAACTCTTATGCCATCTTAGTGTGTCTATTCGTTATCTTCCAGAGGAGGTATGGGCGTCCCCCTTCTAACCGGGAAATCCGATATTTGTATAATCTGAGGGGCTACAAGAAGGGGTCTCCGTACATTATTTTAGAGTCGGCCGTGTCCTTCAAGCCGGTCTTGGACTTGTACTCGAAATTCACCATGTTTAAGAAAGAATGGTTCTTCGTCAAGGATGACTCCGTTTCTTTTCGCCTTTTCACTTCTGGATGTAAGTTGAATTCCATTTGTAATTTCTTTGTCCCGGCTGCAATGCTTCTTCTTATATGCTTTTATTTCTTGCTAGCGATAGGTGGCTTTGCGGTCGTGGAGAATGATCGCCTGGTACAGATGGCTACGGAGATAGAGGCTATCTCAGGAAGGGATAGGTCAGCTTCTTACCTGATCAGGAATGCCACTCTCCTGGAGTACAACTTGATTCTTCCACGTCAATCCATGGTTAAGCAGAGAGATACAGCCTAGGAGAGGGCCGCCAAAGCTGAAAATGGGGCTACTGCGAAGAGTAGCAAGAGGAGACCTTTCTCGGTACCTCCAGTCGTCGGGGGAAAGAAGCTTAAGAAATCCGATGGACCCTCTCCCAGCACATGCCCAGATGTGCCGGAGGAGGAAAGTGGAGAGGAAGAAAGAGGCGAGGAGGAGAGCGGAGGTGATGGAGAACGTGACGGTGGCAACGGTGGAGAAGGGCAGGGTGGTAGTGGCGTTGGTGCCTTGACTTCTGGGCAAGCGGGTGAGATTCAAGAGTGGACGGATGATGCCTTCCGGCAAGCCTTAGAGGGGTTGGGGGAAGGGCCGACCTTGGTGGAGAAATCGAAGAAGTCTGATAAGGCCGGGACGGGTGTTAATCTATCCTCTGGGAGTATTTCAGCTAAAGCAACTCCAGTGGTTCAAGGTGAATTCTTAACTTCCGCAAACTCCCTTTATGATAAGTACTTAGTAATATTTTATGGCCAGCTCCCATCCTGGAATGAGATTCAGGACTTATTGCAGTATCCCACTCCCCCTCAGGGTTTGTAAAATAAACGCGTTTTCCTACTTAACATATTTCTCGGATCATAGTTTCATGCATGCTTGTAACACTTGGTTTTTATTCCAGGAACGGGTAAGGTGGCCAAGACATCAGATATTCGGCACCGCCTTGAACAGTACAAGCTACTCAAAGCTTCCGCCAAACCGAAGCCGTCAACTAGCCGTCCTGGAGATGTGGTTGGCTATCGCCCTCTTCTCGGAGTTATTGAAGAAGATATGCAAAAGAGGAAAAGGGGGCGATCTTCGTTTGAACCTTCACCTGGCCCTCAGCCTCCAGTCCATACTATCCATGATATTACTGAGGAAGATACTGAGTTTATGCCTTCCCCACATCCGTCCGAAAATCCAACTGTCACCTCGATAGACCACCCTGGTTTGGTTCGCAACCCATTTGCCGCCCACCCGGATCTGCACCCGAGTTTTCAGGACATCTCTTTTGACGAGGCCACGGGTGAGCATCTTCTTCCCCACAATCCCATGGTACGGGTGCTTGATGAGGCCAAGTCCTTAGACCTCGATTTGCTTACTACTTGGATTGTGACCATGGTGGATGAGGCCAAGGAAAACATCGATCGGGTGGCTGAAGAGACCAAGAGGCTAATGGAGCATCACGCTCGGCTGGCCAAGGCTGGAGAGGAAATCAGAAGTGCTAACATTCGGTTGCGGCTAAAAGTTTCTGTTCAGACCAAACAGCTTGCCGATCAGGCTATCCAGATATCCCAGCATGAGGCGGCCTCCCGACGACTAAAGAAAACCATGGAAGAGGCTACCAAGGCTGAGTTGCGAAAAATGGAGGCTGCTTGCAAAGAACGAATTGATATGGCCATCGCAACGGTGGATGAGGTTCGGAGCGCGGATCTTGAGCAGGTAGAGGAGTTATCTGGGAGGCTTGAGGCCGCAGAGCTTGCTCAGGCCAAGCTGAAGGAGGAGATGGAAGTGATGCAGAAATCCCTTCAGGCTGAATGCTCGAGATACCGATTGGAGAGAGATGCTGCCGTCGCACGGCTGTCGGCTTCTGAGGCCCGGATGAAAGAGTTTTAGGAGAACGAGAGGATGATGGATGAAATGCTCCAGGACATGTATTTCCGAACTTGGAAGCAGGGCAACCTGTCCTGGATGGACGACTATTCCCGGGTCATGGCTAGGATATATCTTCGGGCTTTGGAGGAGGCTAAGGCCGATGCGGATAAGGAAGGTGGTGCGGCTTTCAGGATGGGTGTGGTTACGACCCAATTTACTAAGGAAGAAAAGGTAGCGGTTAAGGAGGGCATGCGACTGCTCGCTGCGGATGAGGTAGGCGTGCAGCTAGACGATGATGATCAGGGAGCAGGTGCTGGTAAGTCTTCCCTCTCAATCTTTCCTTAACTTGATTGCGTATAATTTATCTGATGTATTCTTTTCCCGAATCGGACAGGTGGGACCCCTGGCCAGCATACTGGGAGTTCTGACCCTGCGGTCAAGTGGATCCCGGAGGGCGAGCAGGATAGAGGCGGAGCCCTGCTGCTGCTGATTATTTTTTGGCCTTCTTGGCATTCCTGTATATACTAGTTCCAAAACATTAATGTACTTTTGGGTTGTAATTATATCATTCGTAATGAACGGCTTTATTTTTTGACATGTAATCTCATAACATAGACTGGTTCTGCTATATTTGAATGCTTTTGTTACTTTGATGTGTTGCATAAGAAATGTAGCTGTGCATGTGCTAGTGATTTAATTGTGTTTAACGTTAAGTTCTTGCTTAAGCAATAACTTATGTTTGGTAGCGTTAGTGTGATGCGCGCGTAAATTATAGCTACGTATTTATATATAAAAGAAGAAAGTACCGCCCTTCAAGTTTTAGCTGTATATGGTAGCTTCGAATGTCTTGTGTAGCTGAGTATGGAATGCAGCTGTGTGTCATGTCATCTAGTTGTGAGTTCCTATTTCCATTGGCGGGCATCTCCTATTTTGTGTCATGTACTTTAGGGATCGTTATAGAGGATAGGAGGAAAATTTTTATAAACAAAATGGAAATATAAGAAATAGTAAAACTTCCAATCACGGAAGGCCATCGATATGCTTAAGTTCGTGGCAAACGGGTTTTGTAGTCACTTTCCCTAGCTGTGGGTCTTGGAGACATTTGTCACCCATCTTACGCCTCCGCGGGGAGTTTATCTTTTTTACCATAGCCGCACTTAAGACATATCGGAGCCGAGATCGTGCACAGTAACTACCCGAGCCATTATGGCCCGTAATCGTGGGTATTATTCGATTTACTGTGGCCGACTAGCGTGGGTGCCGATCGTCAACCGTGAACTACCCCCTGGCTGGCCACACCTTATGTTGGGGCTTAAAGTAGGTTCACAGTTGCCGGTGAGCCGAACGCCGTAATGAGCTGCCATCGGCTATAGTCGGCCTTCTTGATGGCTTATAATCGGCTCATTACATTTGGCTTTGAGGACAGTCGCGAGCAATGAGTTAACCCGCAGCAGAGGTATGCTGGAGCAAAAGTGTCTCATTGGCGAGTGCATAGATTCGCATAGTACCTGTTGGGTCTTGTCCAGGTGAGGTTGCGCCGTGTAATGTCCAGAATGGAAATGTCGTTATACATGATTTTGTTCAACAGAAAAGGATAAAGCTTAACAAGCAGCCAAGATATAAAGGAACAAGTTAAAAAGAGATAAGATTTTTAAAGTGGTTCGGCACGAAAATGCCTACGTCCACTGATTCTCTTTGTTAATTCACTTCATATGGGCAGTACAAGTTAAGAAAAGTATCGACGGAGGTGTTGGATGTTCCATGCCCTCTGGAACACCTCTCCGTCCACTATTGACAAAATATAAGCTCCGTTGTGGAGATTTTTATGAATTACATAGGGTCCGTCTCAGATTGGATCTAGCGCTCCGGGGCATGGGAAGATCCGCTTGGGGACAAGATCTCCTTCTTGTAAGCTGCGGTGCTTGACTTTGGAGTTGTATTGTGCTGCTACTTTTTGCTTGTGAGCTGCTGCTTTAAGTGCTGCATCATTTCTTCTTTCCTTAATTAGATCCAAAGACATGTGGAGGAGTTCTTCATTCTCTTCTGGGTTGTAGTGGATCCTACGGTGGGAAGGAACTACAGTTTCAACGGGGAGCATGGCCTCCGATCCGTATGCCAAAGAGAAATGAGTACGCCCTGTTGATGTTCTGTAAGATGTGCGGTAGGCCCAAAGTGCCGTAGGAAGTTCATCCACCCAAGCACCCTTTGACTTTTCAAGTTTCTTCTTGATTAGGGTTTTGAGGATTTTGTTGACAGCTTCGACTTGTCCGTTTGCCTGGGGGTAAGCCACAGATGAGAAGCTTTTGTGAATTCCGTGCTCTTGGCACCAGTCGGTGAATTCCTCGATGTCAAATTGAAGTCCGTTGTCCGATATGATTTTGAGTGGAACCTCGTACCTGCATAAAACATTTTTGATCAAGAAGTTAATAACTTTCGCCGAAGATATTTTATTTAGAGGCTCCGCTTCCACCCATTTGGTGAAATTGTCAACTGCTACTATGGCATATTTGGCTCCGCCTCGGCCCATTGGCAGTTCGCCAATCAAGTCGATTCCCCATATTGCAAAGGGCCAAGGGCGGGTCATCTGAGTAATTTCATTTGTTTGTAGTCGAGGAATCTTAGCAAATTTCTGACATTTGTTGCATTTTTTGACGAAGTCTAATGCGTCTTTGTTTAAAGTGGGCCAGTAATACCCGTATCGGAGTGTCTTCTTGGCTAGAGTCTGCCCTCCGGTGTGATCTCCACAACTTCCTTGATGGATGTTGGACAAGACTTCCCTAGCTTCCCTTCCAGCGATACACCTTAATAAGGGATTAGAGAAGCCGCGTCGATAGAGGATGCCCTCTTGTAACGTGTAGCGAGAAGCTTTGCTTAAGATTTTCTTAGCTTCGTTACGCTCGTCGGGCAGTGTGCCATATTGTAAATATTTATGGACATGAGTCATCCAAGTTTCCTCTTCGATTGCAGCTATCATGTTCATTGTCTCGTAACTCGGGGCTAGTTGCTGTGAGATGGTTATTGTTCGGAAAGCGGTGCCGTCCTTCATGCTAGCTTGCTTTGCCAGTTCGTCGGCCTCCTGATTCTCTTCTCGAGGAATGTGTTTGATTAAATAGTGATCCAATTGTTTGAGCAGCAGCTTGGTCTTCTTTAGATATGTTGTGAGTCGTTCTCCTCGAGTCTGGAATTCTCCTAGTATTTGATTTACAATAAGTTGAGAATCACTATGGAGACATAAAGAACTGGCTCCAATCTCCAGGGCAAGTTCTAATCCGGCTATCACTGCTTCGTACTCTGCGTCATTGTTGGTGGCAGCGAATTCCAACCTTAGGGTGTAGTGCAGCTTCCTTCCCCTGGGGGTAATTATCACAACATCTGCCCCCGAGCCTTGTTCATTTGACGCTCCATCTACGAAGAGATTCCACTTGATATCTTCTGCTATTTCAGATTGCTCCTTACCTTCGTTAGTAGTGAATTCGGCAATGAAATCAGCTATGGCTTGCCCCTTGATAGCGGTGCGAGGATGGTAGGTGATATCATATTGAATCAGTTCAATGCACCACTTAAGTAGTCGCCCAGAAGTGTCGGGGCGATGGAGTACCTGCCTTAGCGGTTGATCGGTTAAAAATCTAATGGAATGAGATTGGAAATAGTGTCGCAGCTTCCGTGGCGTGATTAGCAAACAGTATGCTAGCTTTTCAAGTCTAGGGTATCTGGCTTCTGCCCCTGTAATTCATTTTCTTACAAAGTATACGGGCCGCTGCGCGCGGTTGACTTCTCTCACCAAAGCGGTGCTTAAAGCATGGGACGATACAACAAGGTATAGGTATAGTTCCTCGCCTTCATTTGGAGTTGAGAGTACTGGTGGTTTCTGGAGGTGTTCGATTAAATTAAGGAAGGCTGTCGAGCATTCGTTAGTCCTTTCGAACTTTCCTTTGTCTTTCTTTAGAGCTTCAAAGAAAGGGATGCATTTGTCGGTTGCTTTAGAGATGTACCTACTTAGGGCAGCCACCTTCCCGTTTAGGCTTTGCATCTCTCTTCGAGTGGATGGTATCTTGATATCTTGCAAAGCCCGGACTTGTTCGGGGTTCGCTTCAATCCCCCTGGCATGGACGATGAATCCCAAGAACTTTCCCGACGATACTCCGAAGGAGCACTTTAGAGGATTCAGTTTCATTCCATATTGGCGAAGTACTTGAAACATCTCGTTCAGGTGGTTTATATGATCGTTGGCTTTCCTTGATTTTACCAGCATGTCATCCACATAAACTTCCATAGTTCACCCTATTAATTCCGCAAACATCTTGTTGACGAGGCGCTGGTAAGTAGCTCCGGCGTTTTTAAGTCCAAAAGGCATTACTTTGTAGCAGTACAATCCCCGGTCAGTGATGAAACTAGTGTGGTCTTGATCGGGGGCGTGCATAGGGATCTGGTTATATCCTGAGTATGCGTCCATAAAAGATAAGAGTTCGTGTCTGGCGGTGCTGTCCATGAGCTGATCGATTCGGGGGAGTGGGAAGCAGTCCTTCGGGCAAGCGTCATTTAAGTTGGAGAAATCGATGCATGTTCTCCACTTCCTATTAGCTTTCTTTACCAGTACCGGGTTGGCGATCCATTCTGGGTAGATGGCTTCTCGTATGAAGTCATTGGAAAGTAAGTTCTTTACTTCTTCCTCGAGGGCTGCTGACCGTTCTGCCCCTATGCTCCTCTTTTTTTGCTTCACTGGCACCTTGGTAGGATCGATGTTCAGTATGTGGCATGCTATGTCTGGAGAGATTCCTGTCATGTCAGCGTGCGTCCATGCAAATACATCCATGTTGTGGCGAAGAAAATCGACGAGTTGATCTTTCAACTCCGCTCTTAACTGAGACCCGACTCTCAACAGTCTACTTGGGTCATGTTTGTCTACAGATACAAATTCCATAGCCTCTGCAGGCTCGGTGGTGGCCTCCTCCTCTTTGTCCCTGGGGTCTAGTTCGTTGAAAGGATCGCTGGTATATCGAAGAGGATGGGCTTTCTTTAATTGTTATGCTTCCAAGTTTTTCTTGCAGAGAGAAGTCTCTGCATCCTTCCCTTTATCCTTCCTGCAGTTATTGCGAAGCTCAGTTACATAGCAATCTCGGGCTACGTCTTGATCTCCCTCTATTTCTCCTACTCCGTTATCTGTTGGGAATTTCATTTTCAGGCACCATGGGGCTAGGACAATTTGGAAGTCAGACAAGGCCGGTCTTCCCAAAAAGGCATTGTAGGCCGAGTGGCTTTCTATTAGCACAAATATTTGTTTTTGTACAACGGAGCGGGGATGACTTCCTATCTCGACAAAGAGGTCCAGTTGCCCGAGGGGCATCTTCGCATCTCCAATGAAACCATGTAGTGGTTTGTTGCAGGGAGACACATCCTTCATTGACAGCTTCATTTTGTCGAAAGCATGCTTGAATATAATATTTACTGAGCTTCCAGTGTCTATTAAAATTCAGAAAGCTTCGGCTGGACCGAACCAGGCAGAGATGACCATAGAATCCACGTGGGGGTACTGTCTTCCCTCTAGGTCACGCCTACTGAATGTGATGTCGTCATTCTCTTTCCATTTCGGGTGGCGTTCTTCCATGACAGAATTAACGTGGCCTTCATCGTTCCTAAGTGACTTACCGTATCTTTCCATCTCTGCCTAGCTTCTGTCGGCGATGTGCGGTCCTCCTGATATGGTGTGGACCACTATCTTCACTTGACTAGAGCCGCTGGTGTTGCGATTTCCTCCGCCCACTTCTGGGAGGGGTAGCCCTGGGTTTTCATTGGCGGGAGCTGGAGGCTTGTTATGGCTTTTTACATAGCGTTCCAGTCTCTTCCTTCTGATGTGCTCTTCAATTAAGTCCCGGAGATGGTGGCATTCATTGGTGTCATGCCCATGGGATTCATGGAAGTGGAAGAACTTTCCAGACTTGAGTGCGTTATCTGACTCCTTCTTGTGCGGGGGCCGCTTGTATCTAACTTCGTCTTGAGTGGCTAGGAAGATGTTTTCGATTGTTTCATTCAAAGGAGTGTAGGAGTCAAATCTCGGTCCTGGTCGATATAAGCGCTTTTCTCCCTTCTTGCACCCAGCATTGTCTCTAGAGTCATTTCTCCGAACGTCCTTTGCTGCAGCGGGAACCCTGTCTGTAGCTGTCTTAGCCTGTTGCCCTGACTGCCTCTCAGCGGCAGCGTCTTCAAGTCTCATATATTTTCCAGCTTCATGGAAGAAATCAGGTAAAGTAGCTGGTTTTTCCTTGGTTAGTCTTCTGGCAAATTTAGTATCCGAATGTACACCACTGTAGAGGGCCATTAGGATAAGTTTCTCGTCGGCATCTTGGACTACGGCCGCCGCGGCGTTGAATCGGGTTAGATATTGTTGCACTGTCTCTCCGGGTTTCTGTTTGATATTAGATAAGGAATAAGCGTCCTTGGGTTGTTCCACATGAATGCGGAACTGACTGATGAACTTTTCTTTCAACATTTCCCATGAGCTGATGGACCCCTAGGGTAGGTGGCAGAACCAGGAGGTAGCTAGATCTGTCAAGAATAGTGGGAAGCATTTACACAACACTCCCTCTATTGCTCCGCTCATGAGCATATGCTGGGTGTATCTTTGTAAGTGGACGATGGGGTCAGAGGTCCCTTGTAAGGTTCCATTGTTGGCATTTTCCATTCCCGGGGGGTGATGGCAGTTTCGATATTGAGGGTGAAGGGGCTGGTTACCCTAGCACCTATCCCCCGATCCCTTTGCTACCGTTGGACGCACTCTCTGAACAATCGTGCCATCCTCTCGTCAAAACTTGGAGTGGATAGAAATGAGTTTGGTTCTTCCCTACGGGATTGATTCCGTCCAGATGACCTGTAAGGATGGTATCGTCTATCACTTTTGACATTCTCCAATGGCCCTCTGGTCTTCCGGGGGCATGCTGGGGTCAGCCACAGTTGGCCCTTGCCTTGATCTTTCCCTGCGGGGTTCTCTTCTCAGCACTTCCTCGGGTCCAACTTCGGGCTGGACTCCCGCCCGGCTCCGTTCCTTGGTGTTTCTATGGTTAGATAGCATGGCGGGCTTAGCTACATCCGACCCTTGCCTTACCTCCCCCGTTGGGTTCGGTTCCAAGCGTTTCCTCGGGTCGGAATTCGGGCTGAGTCCGGGTTCGTCTCCTACCATAGCTGTTTCTGTTGTTAGCCTCTTCGAAGAAGAAAGACCCTTGTCGTCTCGTAGATCCTCCAGACTGGGACTCACCCCATGATTCAGTGTTACGGTTGGATTCTTCAGCATCCCTTAAGCGTGACATGAGTTGGTCCACCAAGGCTTTTTGTTGAGATGCGAAGCGGTTAGTTACTTCAGCCACAATCCTGTCCAGATCCGCCCTTGTAATTGGTTGTTCCGTAGCGGGGGCTGTCGGGTTTGCCTGATTTAAATTTGCTGTTGGAACCGGACGATTGTCTTGGTCCCTGATCACTGGATCTGGGATACTGCCAGTTGCAATGTCCTTTCCTTTGTTAGCATCTTTCTTCCGTCCGGGAGGCATGTTTTCAAGCAATGAACGACGTTGATAGAAAAAGGGTTGAGTGGGAGAAGCTGAAGCTTCGAGCTCCTGTTCTCAGTGAAAGCACCAAATATGTTTGCACAAAAAGTGGGCAAACTTCTCCAAGTCGTATGAATTAGTTGATTTTATGTTGTTTCTAGTGATTTGGATGATTTATGCAAATATATAAAAAGCAGGGACTAAACTGTAAAAGACACAGATTTATAGTGGTTCGGCCAGAACGTGCCTACGTCCATCTCATATGTTATTCTCCTTTTCTCTTCAGATTACAAGTACAAAGCTTTGGTTACAAGTAATTGAAAGTTGTTTGAAAGTTAGTTCTATCCGTGCTTGAGCTCTCAAACTTGTCCACCATTATTGTACCCCTGCCCCTCTATTTATAGAGTGAGGCTGAGGGCAGGGGTCTTGGATGCATATAGCTGCTGGTGGGCCTGGGCCGATGCAATCTGGCCTGGTAGTGTTGGTTCGGAACGCCTTGGTCCTGTAGTTGAGGGTTGGAATATGCTCTGGTTCGGTTGCAATCTGTTTCGGTAGTACATGGAAGTGGAGTTGGTTCGGTGGCACTCCGGTCCGGCTATGCTTGGTTCGGCGGGAGGATGGAAGTTAAGATGGTTCGGTCGTAGGAGGGAAGTTGGTTGGATCGGCTAGGAAGTGGGGTGGATCGATGGTAGGGATGGAGCCGGTCCGGTGGGATGTTGGACCGGTGGGACTTGGTGGAGAAGTGGTCCGGTAGGAGCTAGGGAGCCGTAATGACTTGGTTCGGCAGTGGTGGATGGAGTTGCTATGGTCCGGTGGTGGGTTGATCCGGTTGTGCTTGGAAAGTTGGGTGGTTCGGTGGACCGGATGATTCGGTGAACTTGGACCGGTGAAGGGTGGAAACGCGTCCAACAGTATTCATAAATCTCTTTCTATTTTATTAACTTCCTTTCTATGAAAATCTTTTTATGTATAAAACCCAATATGGTTAAATTCCTTTTATAAAATCCTTTCTATTTAAATAATTATCGTTTAACACCTCTAAATTTACCCTGACCTTCAATTTCCAATAGAATCCACTATTTTCTAAACAACATTCCATATCTTATAATATATCCACCATTTGATTTATTTCTCTAATCTATTAAATGATAAAAGTTTCCTTCTAATTTATAAAACACCATTTAGTAGTAAAACATGATTTTACAATTTTCACTTTATTTATACACATTTATACATATTTATAAATTCCAATATTTATAAATGAATCTTAATATATGTGTATATATATAACTTTACATAAAACAATTAATAATTTTTTATACCAAAATAATTTTATCTTCTTTTTAAAATATTTCATAAACTATTAGTTTATAATATCTAAAAATCATACCTTTTATTTTAAAATAACTCCTTCTTTAAATAAACTTCAAGAATAAATATTAATATATAATTTTTCGAAATCACTTAAAAATTCTTTTAAAAACTAAATCTTTATTTTAAAATATTTTGAAATTTCTAAAAATATGGCCTAGTATTAAAATATGGCCTAGTATTACTCACTAAATAAGGAAAAATCATCTATGTCATCAATTATGGCATCCAGCATATCATATACCAAACTATATGAAAAATAAAATCAAAAGTGTAAGGAATCCTATTAGATCTCTGTAACCTGTCCCTTTGCATCACACTTATAATCAATAATATAAATTAACCGCTTCGAGATAGGATCGTATACAAAGGATCACCCACTCTTACATGAGAATGTAATAGGGTCTCATCCGCTCCAAGGGCGGGAATACATCTAAACCAATAATATAAAATAGTAAATCATCCAAACATCTAATTAGCAATTTTTATGAACTATATATAATACTGCTTAAGCAAAAGGTGAGTTTAACTTACCTTGATTTCAAAAGTCAACAAAGCATTCTGGTTCGAATTAAAATTGGATAGTTATTCAATTCTAATTTAATTTCCTATGATCTCCAAATCTATCTAATCCAATTCCATAGCATAGTATTCATCGATAAGGTCGCAACGCAACTTGTCGCATTCAATTTGGACCTCGTACGGAAAAGTTATGAATTAATGAACCACTGAAATAATTAAATTATAATTAATTTTAAATTAATTATCTTTTAATTTGTAACGACTCGTAAATTTCATTAATTAAATTTTTTATACTTGTAAAATTTTGGAATTAAATTATAAAGAAATATAATTGTTATAATTGGTAACGAAGAAAATGTTAACAATTAACCTATGAAATGTTTCATTGGTTGTAATAGACTTAATTATAAAAATTGAATTTAATAAATCCTATTTATTTGGAACCTTGTTTATTGATATGCAAAAGTATAATAAATGAGTTATTACTAGAGATTGAAATTTTAAATAGAATTCTAATAAATGAATAGTGGAAAGGATTATACAGGTGTATAATTTAATACGAGAAAGGAAAGTATTTAATTGATTTTGTAATAAAAAAACATTGTAACGGTAATTGGAATAAATTAAGGAATATGTTAGTATAAGTTAATTATTAATAACTTGAAAGGAAATCCACCAATTCAAGTTAAAAGTTACACTTGGTTATAAATATAATATAAGAGAACTAATATATATTGAATAAATTTTCGAATAGTTTGTAATAAATGTTAATTGAGTAAAACCAATGTTATGTAAGTAATTACAATATTTAGGGTGTAAATAATGAACCTATAAAAGTGTAATTAAGAGTTAATGACAATATTTATTGTAGTTTACTTATTTTATTAGGTTGTCAAGTTAATTTGTAATCAATTTCAATTAATTCACTAAATTATGGCAGTTAATGTGAAATAAATGATAATTCCATTTATACCTGTAAGCAGTTATTACAAGTTGCATGTTGAAATGGTTGATTGGATAGGAATTCTAAATTTAATTTAAAATAATATATATATATATATATATATATGTTTACAATAATGGAAATTTAGGAAATAAGATTAGAACAAGTTGATAAGTAATAACCAAAATAAGGGAATAGTATCAATGTAAATAAAGTTGAAACAAATTGGATATAGAGAAATAAATGTAAGCATTTAATATACTAATTAATGTTGGTTTGATGATAACGTTACTTGGTGATTAATTATAGAGTAACGGAAGTGTGAACGTAAAGTAATAAAAGCGTAAATTTATGTTAAGTAATAACTTGTGGATTTGGGGAATAAGTTGAAATTTTGATAATTAAGAAATTAATACGAAAAAGTATGTAAAGTAAGTTATAGAATGTAAAGTATTTGAAGACCGTAATTTATGTGTTCAATATATAGAAATACACATTTAAAAAACATAATATTCCTTCAAATTTAAAATGTAAATAGGTGTATATTTAGGTAATGAAATAAAATTTGCATGGAAGATGAAATTGACTATATCAATGGAATGAAATGTGAGACAAGTGTTAATTGTGGTATAGAGTTATAATAGACTCAATTTAAGGGTTGGAATTAAATCTAATCCGTTTAATTGGAAACTTATTAAAATAAATTGGATTCAATTTATAATAAAGGTGTTATTTTAAGAAACTGAAATAAATTCTATAATGGATGAATTAAGCTACTTTAAATTGAGATGGAATTGGGTTTAAAGAATTATAAATTTATAAGTAAATCAAGATGAGAAACTATTATTATAGTAAGAAAAATATAATTACTGTTTGTATCCAATAATGTATTAATATGTTTAAATTACTATTAGATAGGAAATAATTGGTATACTTCTCATTACATTCATTTAGTCCATTTTGAAACTTAATCAACTGAAATTAATGTAATTGAAAATTTCCAATTAGATACTATTGTAAAGTAGAGAGTACATAAAAGACAAGCATATGTTTTATGCAAATATAGGGAAAGTTTGATTTAATAAAAGAAAATCTATACCAAATAAAATGTTTCATTTGTAAATGTAGGTTTAATTTCATTAAATAAAGACTCAAGAATGCAGTTTTAAAGAAAGAAATATATGTTTATTTGAACTGTGTTTCAGCTTACAGACTGATTTCAAGAATAGGAAAATAATCAACTTATTACTCTTGTGTATAAACAATAAATTTATAAACGTTTTTAAATAAACAATTATTTTATTTTTTTATCCATTCTAGTTGTCTGTTTTAAAATTTTACTTTGTAAGTAACTGCAATTAATGAATTCAAATATTTCAATTAAAAGGAAAGGAAACGTTGATTGCAATTAATAAGTTTAATAAAAGAAACACACGTTTTGTGTTAAACAAAAAGGGTGTTTTAATGAAAATAAAAGATCATTTTGAGAAAACAAAATTGAACGTTTTTGTAATAGTCCGCTTTTCCGTACCCCTTGAATATACACTAATCTCCATAGATTAACTCAAGATGAACAGAAGTACGAACTATTAGGGTTTAAAAAGAAGAAGAAAAAGATAGAAGAAGAGAGAAAAATAGAACAGAACAGAAAGAAAACAACAGAACAATAACAGAATCTCACAATTCGCAGCGGAACAACATATAATAAATTAATGAATAATCTTTAAACAAAGAACTATATCAGTTATTACATTACATTACATCATCAGAGTGTACAACAACAACAAACAGCGGAAAAAGAAAATACTATACACTAGTGATACGCCATGCCATCCATCTTGCCTCATGCAACTCCTGAATTCCAGAATATCCTGATAAACCTTAACTCTTGACTGCCCGTGTGGAAATTGGTGGGCACCCAGAGTTTAGGAAGGAAAACAATAAATTCCGAATCAGTCATGAGACTGGTGTGAGAACTCAAAACAGTTTATTTATCTTTAAAATCAAAATAGAGGAATATTTTTAAAGTCAATTTGCAATGCTTTTAAAAATGAGACTACCATAAGGCCTCCCGCATGCACACACAATGCAAACGCAGAATCGGAGGAGATTTCTCCTTATGATAGTCAAAGATGCTTGATACGCATTAAAAAAAAACATTTTTTTTATTACTAGTGCATAGTGTATAAAACATTTCGAAAGTAGAATATAAATCTTAGCCAGCATAGACATTTCGCACTTATGCCTACTATAGTTACCATGTTCAATAGCAGGTTACCGCCACATTCCATGGCAGGTTATACACCTAAAACCGGACAAGTCTCGTATTGTTTCTTTGGATTTCCAACAAATGTTCAGGCCAAGGAACTTCCCATTGCCACATGAGAACGCCTCTGGAAGGACGTCCCCGAGAACCAAACCGGATCTCTGCCAACACAAGGCCGGGTTACCCCTAAATGGGTAGCTACTGACACGAGTATGCCATCCCCCGGTCCTTTGGGACCTTTAACCGAGCGCTCGTAATCAACATCACACCATAATAATAAGTGTTTCAACATGAGTAAGCATCTGGGCTCCATACCATGATACCACCCTTTTCCAGAAGGAAATGCACATACCCTAAAGGGAGCTACCCCTCATAACCTTGCTGCATCTTCCCTGTTTTGACCATTTCGGGGTGTGAGGCTCGACGAAATCTCGTCCACAAAGCCACGCTTTATACAAAAGCCGTGCTTTGGTTCAACAAATGATCATAGAAACGATCACAAAGATAAATGATCAAACAAATGATCATATCACAAATGATCAAACAATGATCATTTCACAGCAACACTCAGCATGTCACATTACCAAATTAGGAATATATTGCTGATAACCTTCAACTACATAACTTCTAAGCTCGTACGTCTCAAAGAAGGGTGTTAAGCTAAGAGAATAAATTCTCCGCCACCAACAGAAATATATTTGAAAGAAATCGGCTTAATATCTCAATTTGTAATGTCAGACATACAATCCATACAAGTCTGTTCCGGGCTCGAACAGAACCGAAGGCACTTACGAAGAAGTCCTTGCAATCCGGATAATCTCTAATCACGTCCGGATTTCCCATCACATATGGAGATCTCTATACCGGGTATCAGCCAGTGCGGAGACAATCAACAAAAAACCCTTTCGTTTTCGAAAATATCTGGTCTTCAACACCGGTCTTCAAACGCAATTCATAACGATGTATCACATATTCGGAATGGGTTATACGACCCCAAGGTCCTTTCCCGGTTAACCCGAATAGCGAGCGCTTATTTTTGAAAAAAAAATAAGTGTGGCTTTCAAATTCAAGCAAATCACAACAAATACCCATTTGAAGGTAAATATTGATAGTCGGTTATTGAACTATCAATGGATATGCACAACATCACCAGATTCCAAATAATTTTCCAAAATATTTATTTTCCAAAAATATCTTTACAAGATATATATTTTCAATACTTCAAAAATAAATCGATATTTATTTTTAAACCCATTTTCCCAATTTCATTTATAAATTCCATATTGAATTTTCATTTCCAAAATATCTGTGAATATACGATTTCAAATCGTTTTCAAATATTCACTTTCAATTTATCTTAAAAAGATAATTCTCAAAACGTTCATTTCTTATTGGAAACCATTTCCATACTTATTTATTTATAAGTAATTCACAATATCTTTTTATTTTCTATACTTGGAAAATATTCAATATACTCAAATCGAAATTAAGTATATATTTCATTCTTTAAGGAAATCATTCTCTTAGACATATTTATTTGGGCCAAAACGAATGTTGCGTAAAACATTGTTACGACAACCCAAAATCACTAGTATAGGGATTCGAAATTAAAATAGATATATAAATCCCAATACTATACAAAACAAAACATCACATCCCAAAACAATTTCTTTAACATATTATTCACTATTCAAAAACGTGAATATACTTCGTTAACCAATTTCATCATTTCTATACATTTTATTTTAAAGGATTATTCACTGTCTAAAACGTGAATATAACTCCATTAATAAGTTACAACAATTTACTTATCAAAATAAGTCGTTGCGGATTTATAAAACAATGTTTATAAATTCCATTTCTATTTATTTTATAACAACTTCCTTTTATAAATTTCCTTTATTAACCTATTCGACTTATAACTCAATTATATACCGAAAGTCCATATTATAAGTTAAATGCTTATAATTTATTTGTTTACAAAGTTGTTCTTTTAACTTCCCAAATTATAAATCTTATAACTTATAAGATTCATTTATTTATCCAAAATCTATTCTTTTAAATAACTTTACAAATTTTATAAACCTACTGTTTATAAAATTCCATTTATAACTTCACCGTTATATTCCTATAGATTTCATTCATTTATGAAATTCATTCGCAATTCATTCTAATACTTATAAAAGCTCGTTTTACAATTCCAATATTTTTAATTTATAAATATCAATTTATAAATCTTTTATATGGCTCAATTTATATTATTCTTTTAAAACGTCTTTAAACTCCTTTATAATTTCATCATTCTCTTAGATTTACAAAATAACCAAATTTCATAAATCCTATATTTAAACTTTTTATAATAAATTCAGAAATCCTAATTTTAACTATTTTATAAAATCATTAATCCCATATTCTCAAAAATCAACTTTTAACTGCATTTCTCAAAAATCACAATTTTTATAACATTAAAATTATAACGTTTATTTATTTAAGATGGATCAATTCCAAAAATATTTTATAAACGTATACTTTCAAAAATCACTTTAGAAATCCCTAAAAACCAAATCGTTATTTTTAAACTTCAAAATTGGATCCGATGATGCAACACATCGAATAGTCAATTACGACTTCCAAACATCATATATCGATATGAAAATCAATCAAATATCACAATATATGTAAATAAATAAACACGGTTGAGGAATCCAGTTGGATCCCTCCAACCTGTTTCCCTGCATCCACAGACATTAGCACAATACCAATTCCGCTTCAAGACGGAATATCGCGGTATATGGGATTTATAAAATATTATCCGCTTAATAGGCGGCGCAATAGGGTCTCATCCGCTATACAATGCGGCAAATCAATCAACTGCAATATATACATATGCTAATATATATATATATATATATTGCTATATACTAATATAATACCAATTCCACTTCAAGGTGGAATATCGCGGTATATGGGTTTAATAAATAACCTCCGCTTACTAACGGCGTATAATGTCTATTTCAATCCAATATATATATAACAATCATCATACAAGCATGCAATCAACACAACAAAACAATTTTAAATTTAACTATTTAAAATTGAAATAAAACCTTTTTTTGAGTGAGAAGTTCTCACCTTTGCTTTTATTAGCAATCCATTTTCCATCTTGACTCAATTTTCTTGATTTATACCTTGTATAAATATTTACACAATTCATTAATATTTGAAATAATCGAATAATTAATTTTCATTTGGCAACTTTGATTATCCAATGACTTTATTTTAACCCAGTTTCCTTTAATAAATTTATTTAACTAAACCTTTTAATTTCAAACTAACTTCCCTTTTACTTTAAACCAAAATCTCATTTTCATAAATATTTCAAACATTTTGCTTATATAAATTTCTTCAATCTTTTAAAATTCCTTTGTTTAATAAATTTAAAAACTGCATATACATATAGTTATCATCAATTTTTTTTTATAAATAATTTCTCTTTAAATTTCTGCAAGTACAACAGTAAATTACTTTACTGTAATTTCTTAATTTCAAATCAAGATTTTAAAATTTAACCTACATTAAGATACATCTTTAAAATTCACAGTAAGAAATAAAATGCATACTGGTCACTGATGGGTTACTGATTTCATAAATCCAGTTTTTTTTATTTTTAAATTTTTATAATTCCTATATGTATATATATATTAACTGAATTAAAAACAAAATGAATTTTATACCTCACTGGAAAAAAAATGCAAACCCAGGCCATTGCTCGAAGCCCCAATCCACGGCCAAGCCCCCGCCTCCCTAGCGTGCGTGCCCTGCATCGAGACCCAATATCGCCACGCGCCACCGAAGAACGAAACTCGATTTCGAGTTGAACGAAGGGCTCGTGATTCTTGATTTAGGGCTTCAGCCATTATTTTTTTATTTGCTGTTGATTTGAACGAAACAGAATTGAAAAGGAGGAAGGTATTTAAAAACGAACTGAGGCATGCTTTACACGAACATTGTCGTGATTTTAGGCGAAAATTTAGGCGTGATGTTAGGGAGATAACGTGATGTGTTTGACTAAATTTAAATTTAAATTTAAATTGAATTCGTTGAAAATTTCAACGCGTTTACTCACCGTGTGCTCACATATCAACTCCGAAAAATACGAAATTTGAAATCCGAGAATAATTCAATATTACGGACCCAATGGAACTGGTTTCGTCGAAACCCGAGACTGTGCCTCGGACGACTATTTTTAAATATCGATTCAAAAGATATAATTTCAAAACTGAATAATTCACTTTCAAATCCAATTCTGAAGCTTCTATTATCTTCAGTGTCATCAATATGAATTTTACAAGCATTTGAAATATTTTTATTCAGCTTAAAATTGAGGATTCAAATTTTTATTCAACTTCAATAGATTAAATTCTATAATTCAATCACCAAATTCATTCTGAAAATTTGAAATTCAAGTCAAACCATTATTCAAATATTTAAAATTAATTAAATATTTTCAAATTAAATTTTTCAAAATTATTGGTCGTTACAGTTTTCATTTTTAAGGTAAGTATAAATATTTTATTATGCGTAGATAAAAACCTAAATGCATACAAATTTGAATATTATTTGAGTTAATGAAGTTAATTTGGTTACGTTACAAAAAAAAAATTAATTTCAAAAGGTTATGCGAGGTACATGGTCCCTTCATTTTTTTATTAATTGTTGCATGAACGTTTTAAAATAGTTACCTTATTATTAATAGTTGATCCGTTTTTTTTCTTTTCTCCTTCCGTTTAATACCTGAGCCTAGACTCTTGGATTGTATTTATTTCTTGCCACCTCATTTTCACGTATACAAAATTTTACTTTCTTTGCAAACTTTTCCATTCCTACATACATTTCCTTACGCATTATTAATGCCTGAAGCTTTAAAAATAAAACGTGACATTTATTTTTGTCCCTCCAGATTCATTTCCTAACTATAAATAATCTACATCTTATTTCTTCTTTTACATTTTGTTTCTCATAACACCTCATATTCAAAAGCTCTTATTCTAGCAAATCCAAAAGCATTCTTTTACAAAAATGATTCTTTTTCATTTTTCGTACACTTCATGTCCTCATCTTAGTTGTTCTTCAATCTTTTTCTGAAGCCTCATCTTGAGAAAACGTAAGTATTAAAATTTGTTTATTTATATATTTTTTAATGCGTACTAATTTTTATTTTAATGACACATCTTGTAACATGAATACGTTTTGCATATAAACTTTGATTCACACGCGATTTCTTCTATTGGATTCAAATTTATATTCTGGACAACATGAAATTGATTTAGTTGAATTTGGAGATTGTTGAGTTTTGCGCTTCTGTTTGGATTTTTATGGGCTAAAATCAAAGGTGAGTGTTTTAACCCACTCACAACTTCTAAGTTTTCTTATGTTTGTTAAATTGATTTAAGATATGAGTAGAAATTTATTTATGACTATTTTGCATATTTTATTCATCATCTCAGTTAAATCGCATTTATTTAACTTAACTGTTTATTAATGTTATAATTGCATAAAAAATGACAGTTAAGATTTATTTATTTTGCATATAAACTGCTTGTTAAACAGTTATTTATTTATTTATATTTTGAATATAAACTGTTCGTTGATACTTGTTATATTTTATGTGCTCTATATGGATGTTTGTTTAAATTGGATGATGATTGTAATAAATGGTTGATGATTGATATTTGGATGGATGGATGATATATTTTATATTGTATAAACTGCAAGTTAGTATGCATTTTATTACATTCGGGATTGCGGTTTGAAATGATATATAACCGCAATTTTATTTTTAAATTGCGGATTGAAATGATAAATATCTGTATCCCTTGACCATAGGATAGAAAATTTTATACAGGCACCGCAGTCTACATATAAAATATTTTAAAGTAATTTCTATGGTTGGATAGGATACGGTTTAATAAATATTAAATTTTGATATTATATAAATATTATTTTATATATACATATATAGTTAAATTTTGGAATTGAAGCTATATATAAATCTGTTAAATAAAAATAAATAAGTGGAATAATGGAGTCTGTTAATTTATATTATATGGTTAAGTACAGGTTTAAGATATGGGGTGTGTGTGTGTGTCTATATATATATAAAGTTTAATGATTTAAATCGACTAAGATTGGAAGGTAAATTGGAAATTTATTTGGAATTGAGCTTATTTAAAAATTACACTCCATAAGTTGATGTAAAACTTATTAAACTTATTAAAACTTATTAAAATTTATGGATTTAGACTAAATTTAAAGAAAATAAAATTCTAAAGTCATGGAAATTATTTACTTTATAAAGTAATTTTAAATTCAAACCATTTTATTTATATACTATTGAATATCCAAACCATTTAAGTTGAAGTTATGGTATTAAAGCTATGGATTCGAAGTATTATGTTTTGAAGAGTTATAATTTAAATGGATGGTTTAGAGATATTATAAATTTTAAAGTGGTATGGTTTAGAAAAAAGATATATTTGAAATGATATCAATATTGATTTGATTTTTAAAAGAGGAAAACATATCGTATTTATATGGTTTTAAAAGGGGATATTATATTCTGGTTTTAAGTATAAATTATTTTTAAAACACCGCGGTGTTATAATAACGTTTGGTTGTTAAAGAGACCGGGATCAGAATTTGTCATACTCTCTGCCAACTCTGAACACCACTTTAACAACTGTGTATGATGTGGAGATTCCAGAATGAAGTAGGTTGGTGGCGGCGTTTCCTATAAGCTAACTACGTGGACCCAACTCCCGTGAGTTGGCAAAAGGTGGCTAAAACAGGAGCGATTGACGGGTTAATAAGGTAGCACCTTTGATCGAACACTTCCCTTCGATACTATACTCTGACTTTGGATTGATTCGGTGACCACCTTCACTTTTGATTTCTTTGATTTGGGGGAGTTTGTTTGAGGTGGGCAGTTGCTGCGCGCTACGCGTTACCACCGACCCAGAAGTGTAATTATATCTACCTTGGCATTGTCTAGTTGTGCCGTGTCACCTACCCTATCGCGCCTTGTACGAGTTTGGATTTCTGTCGTTGCTCGTGTGGTATCCTCTGGGGGCTTCCCGATCAGGAGGGACTATGATATTGGATGGACTACTGGGACTATTATTATGTTAAGAGGGAGATTGGGTAACTCCTTAACGCTATTTAAAAGTAAGTTCATTTTACAATTAGACACTATTATTATAGAGAAATATACTACATAGTAAATAGTTTGACGGATCCTTAAGAGATGTGAATCCCGAGCATCTTTTAAGTTACTGCACTCATATTTATCCCTGTTGATTTAACTTACATAAGATCTTTTAGTTCTGACTCGAGTGTTTTGTCTTTTCAATTCGCTCAGGTCAGTCCGAACATTTCAGGATTTGAAGATTTTATTCTGGAGGACGAAGACGAAGATTTGTAGTATTACTATCTACTATATTATTCCACTACACTATTTAATTCCACTGCATTGGTATTTATTGGTATGTGAACTCTGATATTTATTGTATGAAGAAGAATCAAATGTTTTGTAAACAGTTTTACAAACTGTATATTTATTATTATATTTATCCTTCCGTTGTGAGATTTTGTTTAGTTTTTTTCTCTTCTCTGTTTTTCTTATTTACCTCATATCAATCCGCCCTTCCGTATGGTTTGAACTGGCACGTGTGTCGATTTAAAGCGTGCGAAAAGGCGGGATGTTACAACGTGGTATTAGAGCTTTGGTTTAGCGATAAACCTTAGCTTGTGGGGTCTGACTCTTTATTAATAGGGTAGTAATACCCTATGGGAGTCGCTGAGAGTATGTGTATATATATATATATATGAGAGAGCGTATTTGTTGGTGTTATAAAAGGTTTTAATATTGTGTTAATCTATTCTGTTTTGTATTTATAAATTCTGGTTGGTGCATGGGACCTGTAACATCAATAGGGATTTCTAAACACTTAATATGACAGACCGACATAATATTTGTTTTATATAAGTGAATGAAATAATTTTGCCTATTATTTTTTTATATATAAAATAATTTTTTTTCAAATGATATCTATATTTGGCTAAAATAGATTGGTTGTTAGGTAATAAAGTGTATAAATAATAATAGGAAAAAGATTGATAAATAAAATAAATGAAATTTGGAAATTTAGAACTTAAGTTTCGGGGTTTGAAATTTCTTTCGAATAAATTTTGGAATATAATAATATTGTTTATAAGTATTTTCTAACATAAATATTTCAATATAATTCGGAAGAATTGTTTCAAAGAAGATTTTGAAAAATAAGTTTTGTACTTTCCTCTCTGTCGCTGGAAAGTAATTTCGATGATGGCGGCCCATCATCGACTTTCATTTTTGAGTTTCGAAGGGGAAGGCTACTGTAGTAGTTTTACCGCAGATTCATTTTTGATAAAAAACAAATATAATTTTTTTGAGTTGTTTGAAATATAGAGGGATATATATAGGTTGTAAGTATATATTTATCTATTATTTAAAATGATTTAAAATTAAACCCGGTATTTGGTTCTTAAGTTTCAGTTAATTAATAGTTCAATTAATGTAGTAAATTGAATTATGACTAATTAACAATTGGAACTTTTAATTAAAGTAAAATTTTAATATAATAGAAATGTAAGCATTATATAAATGAATGGAATTAGAGGTAATTTGAAATTTGTAAAACAAAGATGTAATTATTGAACCATTAATAAATTAAAAGAATTGAGAAAAAAAACTTGTATAACTTTCGAGTACATTCTTAAAGGCATATATATAACTTACCAAAAGATATAAAAGTTGAAAATGTTAATAAGAAAATGTAATAGTATTACACAAGTAATTAACTTGAGGTGATATAAATAATTAATGGAATTCTTTAATAAATAAGAATTGATGTGTAGTTGTATAAACTTAAGTATAATTGAATGCTACTAATTAACTATCATGGAAAGTAGGTATTGTAAGTAAGCAATTATAAACTTAAGTGAATAGGTGAAGAATTCTGAATAAAATAAGAATAAAAGATGAATGCTGGAAAAGAGAAATTTTGACTATGAACTTAGGTTAATAAATTTACCTACTAAGAAGTTCGGTTAAACATGAATAAAATAAATAAATAAATAAAAAGAAAGAAAGAAAAAATCAAACAACAAATGTATGAAATGAAATAAATAATAAATAAATTTGATTTGTTGTTGGAATTGTTGTTGTTTAATTGATGGTTGTTGGGCAAGGATACTTTAAAAATTGGATTTGGGTGAATGAATAATCTATTTAGTTTTATCTAAGACTGTTGAGTAAATGATGCGCTAGTAGTTTATTCTTCATTCTGTGCAATTTAAAAGTTTTGAACCCGAACAACTATTTGTTTGTTTGATTGAATGGTTGTTTCGTATTTGCTGTGTACGCTGTTTGTTGAAATTGATGGTTGTTGTATTGATTTGTTTTTAGTGATTAAAACCACTTAAATATTTCACTTTATATAAATTGTTAACCCTTTGGATTTTATAAGTGAAATGCAGGTTATGGAAGCAATTGCTACTGCTTTTGGTTCCATAAAATAAACGTAAATTGCCCGACAATTAGGTACGTTTTCGGATTTCGGTTTATAGCGCTATTTTATATATTTCCCGTGTTGGGATATAATATTTTGGGTATTATATGTGATATTTTGTTATATTTAATATTTTATTTTCTCCCGAGCCTCTCCGTACAAAAGAGAATCTGCCAAAATTTTCCGTAAATTTTGGGCTTAGAAAAATTTGAAAATGCTTTACAAACTTTAATAATTTATGTATAAAATATTTAAATGGGTATAAATTGGTATATTTTATTTTAAAATATTTTGTTTTGTAAACTTATTTGTTTATGAATTTAATATTTAAGAAAGATATACTGATATCTTATTTCTTCTTTTCCTTTCTTTTCCTTTTCGGGGACAAAAAGTTTTGAGTGAGGGAGATTGTAATGACCCGTAAATTTCGTTAATTAAAATTTTCATATTTGTAAGATTTTGGAATTAAATTATAAAGAAATATAATTGTTATAATTGGTAACGAAGAAAATGTTAATAATTAACCTATGAAATATTTCATTGGTTGTAATAGACTTAATTATAAAAATTGAATTTAATAAATCCAATTTATTTGGAGCCGTGTTTATTGATATGCAAAAGTATAATAAATGAGTTATTACCAGAGATTGAAATTTTAAATAGAATTCTAATAAATGAATAGTGGAAAGGATTATACAGGTATATAATTTAATACGAGAAAGGAAAGTATTTAATTGATTTTGTAATAAAAAAACATTGTAACGGTAATTGGAATAAATTAAGGAATATGTTAGTATAAGTTAATTATTAATAACTTGAAAGGAAATCCACCAATTCAAGTTAAAAGTTACACTTGGTTATAAATATAATATAAGAGAACTAATATATATTGAATAAATTTTCGAATAGTTTGTAATAAATGTTAATTGAGTAAAACCAATGTTATGTAAGTAATTACAATATTTAGGGTGTAAATAATGAACCTCTAAAAGTGTAATTAAGAGTTAATGACAATATTTATTGTAGTTTACTTATTTTATTAGGTTGTCAAGTTAATTTGTAATCAATTTCAATTAATTCACTAAATTATGGCAGTTAATGTGAAATAAATGATAATTCCATTTATACCTGTAAGCAGTTATTACAAGTTGCATGTTGAAATGGTTGATTGGATTGGAATTCCAAATTTAATTTAAAATAATATATATATATATATATATATATATATATAGGTTTACAATAACGGAAATTTAGGAAATAAGGTTAGAACAAGTTGATAAGTAATAACCAAAATAAGGGAATAGTATCAATGTAAATAAAGTTGAAACAAATTGGATATAGAGAAATAAATGTAAGCAGTTAATATACTAATTAATGTTGGTTTGATGATAACGTTACTTGGTGATTAATTATAGAGTAACGGAAGTGTGAACGTAAAGTAATAAAAGCGTAGATTTATGTTAAGTAATAATTTGTGGATTTGGGGAATAAGTTGAAATTTTGATAATTAAGAAATTAATACGAAAAAGTATGTAAGGTAAGTTATAGAATGTAGAGTAAGTTATAGAATGTAAAGTATTTGAAGACCGTAATTTATGTGTTCAATATATAGAAATACACATTCAAAAAACATAATATTCCTTCAAATTTAAAATGTAAATAGGTGTATATTTAGGTAATGAAATAAAATTTGCATGGAAGATGAAATTAAGTATATCAATGGAATGAAATGTGAGACAAATGTTAATTGTGGTATAGAGTTGTAATAGACTCAATTTAAGAGTTGGAATTATATCTAATCCGTTTAATTGGAAACTTATTTAAATAAATTGGATTCAATTTATAATAAAGGTGTTATTTTAAGAAACCAAAATAAATTCTATAATGGATGAAATAAGCTACCTTAAATTGAGATGGAATTTGGTTTAAAGAATTATAAATTTATAAGTAAATCAAGATGAGAAACTATTATTATAGTAAGAAATATATAATTACTGTTTGTATCTAATAGTGTATTAATATGTTTAAATTACTATTAGATAGGAAATAATTGGTATACTTCTCATTACATTCATTTAGTACATTTTGAAACTTAATCAACTGAAATTAATGTAATTGAAAATTTCCAATTAATAGGAGAGAGAATACTAATTGTAAATTAATAGGTGTAAATAAAAGCAACATATGTTTTATGAAAATATAGGGAAAGTTTGATTTAATAAAGGAAAATTTACGCCAAATAAAATGAATGTTTCATTTGTAAATGTAGGTTTAATTTCATTAAAATAAAGAATAGAAAGATTGGTTTTAAAGAAAGAAATATATGTTTATTTGAACTGTGTTTTAGCTTACAGACTGATTTCAAGAATAGGAAAATAATCTATTTATTACTCTTTTGTATAAACAATAAATTTATAAACATGTTTAAATAAACAATTGTTCTATTTTTTTATCCATTCTAGTTGTCTGTTTTAAAATTTAACTTTGTAAGTAACTGCAATTAATGTAATTCAAATATTTCAATTAAAAGGAAAGGAAACGTTGATTGCAATTAATAAATTTAATAAAAGAAACGCACGTTTTGTGTTAAACAAAAAGGGGGGGTTTTAATGGAAATAAAAGATCATTTTGAGAAAACAAAATTGAACGTTTTCATTTTTAAGGTAAGTATAAATATTTTATTATGCATAGATAAAAACCTAAATGCATACAAATTTGAATATTATTTGAGTTAATGAAGTTAATTTGGTTCCGTTACAAAAAAATTTAATTTCAAAAGGTTGTGCGAGGTACATGGTCCCTTCATTTTTTTATTATTAATTGTTGCATGAACGTTTTAAAATTGTTACCTTATTATTAATAGTTGATCCGCTTTTTTTCTTTTCTCCTTCTGTTTAATACCTGAGCCTAGACGCTTAGATTGTATTTATTTCTTGCCACCTCATTTTCACGTATGCAAAATTTTACTTTCGTTTGCAAACTTTTCTATTCCTACTTACATTTCCTTATGCATTATTAATGCGTGAAGCTTCAAAAATAAAACGTGACATTTATTTTTGCCCCTCCACATTCATTTCCTAATTATAAATAATCTACATCTTATTTCTTCTTTTACATTTTGTTTCTCATAACACCTCATATTCAAAAGTTATTATTCTTGAAAATCCAAAAGCATTCTTTTACAATAATGATTTTTTTTCATTTTTCGTACACTTCCTGTCCCCATCTTAGTTGTTCTTCAATCTTTTCCTAAAGCCTCATCATGAGAAAACGTAAGTACCATTTGCATATAAACTTCTTGTAACATGAGTACCTTTTGCATATAAACTTTGATTCACGCACGATTTCTTCTGTTGGATACAAATTTATATTCTGGACAACATGAAATTGATTTAGTTGAATTTGGAGATTGTTGAGTTTTGGGCTTATGTTTGGATTTTTATGGGCTAAAATCAAAGGTGAGTGTTTTAACCCACTCACAACTTCTAAGTTTTCTTACGTTTTTTAAATTGATTTAAGATATGAGTAGAAATTTATTTATGATTGTTTTGCATATTTTATTCATCATCTCAGTTAAATCGCATTTATTTAATTTAACTGTTAATTAATGTTATTATTGCATAAAAATTGACAGTTAAGATTTATTTATTTTGCATATAAACTGCTTGTTAAACAGTTATTTATTTATTTATTTATTTATATTTTGAATTTAAACTGTTCTTGATACTTGTTATATTTTATATGCTCTATATGGATGTTTGTTTAAATTGGATGATGATTGTAATAAATGGTTGATGATTGATATTTGGATGGATGGATGATATATTTTATATTGTATAAACTGCAAGTTAGTATGCATTTTATTACATTCGGGATTGCGGTTTGAAATGATATATAACCGCAATTTTATTTTTAAATTGCGGATTGAAATGATAAATATCCGTATCACTCGACCATAGGATAGAAAATTTTATACAGGCACCGCAGTCTATATATAAAATATTTTAAAGTGATTTCTATGGTTTGGATAGGATACGTTTTAATAAATATTAAATTTTGATATTATATAAATATTATTTTATATATACATATATAGTTAAATTTTTGAATTTAAGCTATGTATAAATCTGTTAAATAAAAATAAATAAGTGGAATAATGGAGTTTGTTAATTTATATTATATGGTTAAGTACAGTTTAAGATATGGGGGGGTGTGTGTGTGTGTATAAAGTTTAATGATTTAAATCAATTAATATTGGAAGTTAAATTGGAAATTTATTTGGAATTGAGCTTATTTAAAAATTAAACTCCATAAGTTGATGTAAAACTTATTAAACTTGGAAAGTTTAAAGAATGATATTTATAACTGGATTTTATTCAAGATAAATTTAATGAACATTTCTAGTATAAATAAATTGAAGGAAATGTTTAGTGGTTAGTAATTGGATTTTATTTTAAATGATTATGGATTTATTAAGTAAATATTTCAAAACTAAATATTAGGACATTAAATTGTTGAATAGAAATTTCCAACCTTAGTTTCAACTGTTTAATATTCAAAGTATGAAATATATTGAAACTGAAGTGGTTTATTGAAACTGGATGTGAATTTAAAATTTATGGATTTAGACTAAATTTAAAGAAAATAAAATTCTAAAGTCGTGGAAATTATATAAAGTAATTTTAAATTCAAACCATTTTATTTATATACTGTTGAATATCCAAACCATTTAAGTTGAAGTTATGGTTTTAAAGCTATGGATTCGAAGTATTATGTTTTGAAGAGTTATAATTTAAATGGATGGTTTCGAGATATTATAAATTTTAAAGTGGTATGGTTTTAAAAAAAGATATATTTGAAATGATATCAATATTGATTTTATTTTTAAAAGAGGAAAATGATATCCTATTTATATGGTTTTAAAAAGGGATATTTTATTCTGGTTTTAAGTATAAATTATTTTTAAAAGACCGCGGTGTTATAATAACATTTGGTTGTTAAAGAGACCAGGATCAGAAGTCGTCATACTCTCTTTCAACTCCGTAAACCACTTTAACAACCATGTACGAGGTGGAGATTCCAGAATGAAGTAGGTTGGTGGCAGCGTTTCCTGTAAGGTAAATACGTGGACCCAACTCCCGTGAGTTGGCATAAGGTGGCTAAAACAGGAGCGATTGAAAGGTTAATAAGGTAGCACCTTTGATCGGACACTTCCCTTCGATACTATACTCTGACTTTGGATTGATTCGGTGGCCACCTTCATTTTTGATTTCTTTGATTTGGGGAAGTTTGTTCGAGGTGGGCGGTAGTTGTGCGCTACGCGTTACCACCGACCCGGAAGCGTAATTGGTATATCTACCTTGGCATTGCCTAGTTGTGCCGTGTTACCTACCCTATCGTGCCTTGTACGAGTTTGGATTTCTCCCGTAGCCCGTGTGGTATCCTCTGTTGGCTTCCTGATCAGGAGGGACTAAGATATTGGATGGACTACTGGGACTATTATTGTGTTAAAGTGGAGATTGGGTAACTCCTTAACGCTATTTAAAAGTAAGTTTATTTTACAATTAGACACTATTATAATAGCGAAATATACTACATAGTAAATAGTTTAACGGATCCTTAAGAGATGTGAATCCCGAGCATCTTTTAAGTTACTGCACTCATATTTATCCCTGTTGATTTAACTTACATAATATCTTTTAGTTCTGACTCGAGTGTTTTGTCTTTTCAATTCGATCGGGTCAGTCCGAGCGTTTCAGGATTTGAAGATTTTATTCTGGAGGATGAAGACAAAGATTTGTAGTATTACTATCTACTATATTATTCGACTACACTGTTTAATTCCGCTGCATTGGTATTTATTGGTATGTGAACTCTGATATTTATTGTATGAAGAAGAATCAAATGTTTTGTAAATAGCTTTATGAACTGTATATTTATTATTATATTTTATCCTTCCGCTGTGAGATTCTGTTTAGTTTTTTTTCTCTTCTCTGTTTTTCTTATTTACCTCATATCAATCCGCCCTTCCGTATGGTTTGAATTGGCACGTGTGTCGATTTAAAGCGTGCGAAAAGGCGGGATGTTACATAATCCTTTCTTACTCTCTCCCTCCCTCTTTCTACTCGTACGAATAAAAGCCAGGCACGCGAACGAACATGCAATTCAAACCATCGCCACACTGCCAATGGTTCACCCACAACCACGCAACCACGAGAGCCCCATCCTAGCCGCACCTCCTGCCAACAATGCGACCCCCCAAAGCATTGCCTAGCTCTTCCAAATGGCCAAAAAATGAACACACAGGCCCCCACAAATGGAGGCGATTTTCGGCCACCTCCGACCACTATTTACCAAGTCATTTTGTCTCACACGAGTGAAATTTCCGCCAAACTTTGCCAGCATGTAGCCCTCAACCTTCTCAGGTCCCATCGCCATTCGAGCCACCAATTCGCCAGAAAACTCCATAAATCGAAACCCACTAACTTGCCTTCAAATGCAGATCTATGACGATCCACTCTGATCCAACCATTGAATCGCTTTTCCTTATCAATCTCTACATTTCTCTAATTGAATTAGAAGCCTGAAAACGAATAGAATGGCTTCGATTGATTTAGGCCGTTGGACGTAGCCTATTTGAATTAGAGGGAGAAAAATTGAAAGAGAACGAATTCTCTAGTAAACGCAACTTATATGGGAGGGGCTATGGGTTAGACTTACTTGGGTATGGGCTAAGCCTGGTGAATAAAGAAACGCATATATTTTATTTTATTTAGAAAATATCTAGCTTTAAACGTTCAATATTCCCGAACTCCAAATGAGGAATATCGCCTAACGTTCTATACTAAGTATCCCTATTCTGACCACAATGAAAGTATTCTCGAGACCTAATTCGGTCATACACAAAAGATCGCTTTTCGAATCCAATTATATTATATAAATTCCTAAAATTAACTCCCACGCGTTTCGAACTCGCATGACCAAACGATATGTCCGATCATCATGAAATTCGACGATATATTATAAGTCACTATTATGGATTCAATGAAACTGGCATCATCCAACTCCGAGACATTGCCCAGGAAAGCTATTTTCACTCGTTAATTAAAATGAATTTTTACTAAAATACTTCAAATCACTTTTAATTCAAATATAAAATTTACTATCTTCATTCTTATTCAAATAGAATCTAAATAAACTTTCGAAATCATTCTTATTCACATTAAATTCAAGATTTAGTAATTTAAACAATTCCATTTATTCAAATAACCCTTATATTTGAAATTCAATTTATTTAACTTATAAAAATTAACCTTTCAATAATTAAAATCAATTAAATATTTCAAATTTAAATGATTGAATTTTGCACCATTACAGATCCCGCTTACTGTCCTATTTAGATTGCCCAGTGCAATCAAGGCAATACCCTCTCTAATACATATTTGTAGTAGAGTAAACTTTCTATTTTGGGTATTCCTTCATATATAGGCACTGTATGTCATCCACGAGTCTTATGGTTGGACATGTCTCACATTATTATAATGTTATACAACTACTGGTAGCCCTTTTCGGTGGGTAGACTTCTACTGTGTAACGCTACTAACCTAACATTCCAACCAACTCTATTTACCATTAGCCATATAATTCTTATAATTATACAATAATTATAATAGTTCACACCCTTCATAAACATATATTCGAGGCTTCTTAAATATATATTTTAGTATATACAGATATATTCATTCATACTTTCTTAAACTATCGTGCCTCTATAACTTTACAGTCGACCCTATGTCTTATTGCATTATGCATTTCTCCATTTTTTTTTACTTTAAGTTCAATTATTGCTTTCCTCTTATTCAAACCATAATATCGTTGCTTATCCTTTTTGTTCATTTTCTGATTTCCATTTCTAATACCATGTTATCCTCGTATTTCCTCTTTGCCTATTTTTCCATCTTTTCTTCTTCATTTACTTTAACATTTATTGGTATTTCACATCTTAACTTTCAAGATATTTTTATCGCATTCATATCTTTCCATTTAGCTTTTGGGGTTCATTTGCATCTAATGCATTGGAATTACTATCTATTATAAAGTTGTTAATATAGTAAATTTCCACATCTTATCAAAAAAGAGAAGATGTTCGTGCAGTGTCTGTAATTACGAAAAAACCGCCTTTTTAGTTCTTGAAATAGACGGTACAAAATATGGTATTGATCCCTATTTTGTCTCTCTCTTTATTTTTATGTGTTTTCCTTGTCATTTGAAGCATCACACTTTTATTTATTTAAACTTGATAATATGTAGTACTCTACTTGCAACATCCCTAATTCTAACAAAGCAAAATACCACTTAAACCCCAGAAATCTTAATAAAGTTCGATTTCATTTTACATTCTTTTCCTACATTTAAAGACCAACTTATTTTAGTCAATTTCATAACAAGTTACTAGAGTAACATATATAGACAAGTTTTTCAATTTTATTAAATCCCTGCTATAATAAATTCCATAATCCTTTTCATTTGATCTATTTCATTAAATCATATGCGTAAAATAATAAATTTATATCTAATCATCACACGTTTACGAATTTAAATCTAATCATTACGCACTTATAGATTTATATCTAATCATTGCACACCTACAGATTTATATCCAAATCGATTATAAATAGGCATAATTGAAATAGATTACAACGAAATAAATCTAATTTTATTACAAAACATTTAATTTTCTCACTCGCCTTTCCAAGAGTTCCTAAATCTCTGGATCTAATTCTTGTTATTTGTATTCCTGCTTCTGACTCCCTATTTGTATTCCATATAACATAAACATATAGATTATTAGACTTCGAGTAAGAAAGAGGAGATTTCAGTTGATTATAATTTTAAATCCAACCTTATAGTTTACCTTTGTTGTAGCGACTTGATTTGAACTTATTCTCTTATCTCTATCATCTTCTAGAAACCTCTAGTTGTGTATACGTAGCAAACTAGAAACCTAGAACTATTTCCAAGAATTTATAGTTGTGGGGGAGAAGAGAAAATGGCAGAGCATTTGAGCCTATTAGAAAATTATGATTTGAAAGTGAAGGCCTAGGTCTACATTTATAGAGCTTCAAACCAATGCCAACTGCTCGATTAAACTGGTTTAAATCTGGGTGTTAAGGCCAAACTAAATTCACTATTTAAAGATCTTTGGTCAATCGCTTACTGCTCTAGGTTGACCCTACCGGTCGACCTGAGCAATTCTTGGGTCGACCTAGGCAGTGCAAATTTGGTGAATTATTAACGTTAATTGATTTTGTTAATTACTTTCCACTTTTAACACATTTACGTTATCTAATATTTTAATTTACTTACTTAATGTTTAAGTCATGGTTTAATGGACTTTAGTTAACGTTAATTAATTAATGATTATTTCCATAATTACATATACAATTCTTTTCGAATCTAAAATTTCAAATGTCAACAACTTTTTCGTTTGAACTCGGATCGAAAAAGTTTATATATGAAAATTGACTAGAAAATCGCCATTAATCCAATTGTAAGTTTTTTTTCCAAATACGGATGTTTGTTAAAATTTCAATTTCAACATTTATGTTTTGCCAATTAATTTTTATTTAAATTAATTATCGTAAAGATCGTCGGGTGTTACATTCTCTTCATTTAAAAGAATTTCATCTCCAAAATTCCTTAAGGGCCCAATTATGTAACTTAACATACTTTCATTATAAGCCAATAAATCGATTTGTATACAAGAAATTTTGCAATCCATCATGTACAAGTGTACAATGTATTACAATACATATGATGTGTATGCAGAATGATTCTAATCGGCACTACTTATATAAATGATTTCTTTTAAATCAATTTTGAAAATATGATGCAAACATCCTAAATATACTAGTAGTATTACATATATGCAATAGTTGAAAACCAAAACTTACTTTTGCATCCAAATTTTCCTACAATTCTATGAATAGAAGTTTAGTCCAATCATAACTAATACCAACCATCCAAAATCCTACCACACCGTTTCTAACATCTAAATTAAGAAAAATCCAGTTTTCTAAACCTATTTTCTTTATGCTGGGAAAAGGGTTCAGATGGAAAATTATATATTTCCATCCTTTTTCTCTTGGGTACCCAACTTCCCACTATACTTTGGAGACTTCTCTCTGCCTCCAATCTTTTGCCAACTTTTCCAAGCACAATTTGCATAGTCAATTTTTTTTAGCTTAAAGTTTTAAAACAGGGTCTATTCCAAAAGCCATCTTTTTGTTCGCTTATCGACAAGTTATATAGGAAAAGATTCAATAGATAAAATAGCTTCCTTTTTACTAACTGTATTTTATTTTATTGCCACTTCTACTGCACAAAAAATCTATACTAACCAACTCGTCGACTATTTCCCCTATATCAAGTATGTGGCATTTTCCAAAATTTAAAAATCCGTTTCTTTTTTTCTAACATATTTCTATATTACTTTTTAAAATATTGGTTAAACTTTTTGGCTTTGAAATTTTGAACGCTAAATTTTTAATCATATTTCACAAAGGTATTTTGTGTTTCAAAACCAAGGATTTTGAACATAATTTTTGAAAAATGTACACATTACATATTTTCTTTAAAATAATTTATGCCACATACCACGAAATGGGGGTTTAGTGAATAATGTATCGTCCATAGTGGACTTTACCTGTTTATGCGATAGATTTTTAGTTTCAATTTTTTTTTATTATAGCAACAGCAACCAAGTTCAATTATAAATTCCAATCTTTGAGATATAAGGTCATTGACTCGTATGCAACATCCTTTCCCTCTCCTTTGCTCAAGGAAATTTACTTCTCGAATTTTCCAGGACTTACTATCTTATTTCATTTTTGTTTTTGTTTCTATTAAATAAATTTTCTCAATTTATTTCATAACTTCCAGTCTCTACTATTTTCTTTTCTTCTGCTTTAGTTGATTATCTTTTCTAAAATTTTCTTATTTTTGTTTTTCCATAACAAAGCGGTCTATATAGAAAACAAATAAAAAAAGGAAAATTTCTAATTCAATATATGTGCTTTACATTTTAGTAACAACTAATACTTACAAACCATAAGTAGAAAACAAACATTGGAAGGAAATATAATTAGTACCAACTACCACCACCACTTAAGGACTAAGGGGCGCAAGCTAGAGTCCTAATTGCACGGGAGTGACCAAATAATAGCAGCTATGCACCCTAACTAGCGCCCTGATGCACTGATCTTCTTGCATCTCAAGCTACCTATCTTACATCCACTTCTGCCTCTGCTATGGAGCCTCCGATCTCTCCTCGGTCTCTAGGGACTCCCCATAATCCTGGGTCTGCTGGCAATACCCTCCGGTCTGCTAGTTGAACCTAGGGTCCTACTCCATCTATGCATGCTTAGTCCCTTAAGGCTCCTCCTCACTCTACATGCTCCTTGTAGGTTGCACATCAATATCTATCTTTATCCTTTTAATAGAGGATCTATCCAAAGTCCGGCATGTATCTTTATGTGACTGCTCGTCTCGAAAACTTACCTCGAATTATTTGAAAATGACAGTGAAAAGGTGACAGTAACGGAAAGAACCCTTTTGTCCCCCGGTTCCTCCTATGCCTGTAAAGTGGGCCATAATAGGACTGGCCCAGTTCACCTCAATACCACCAATAAATGGTATTACTGGCCTTCTGAATCAACGGATAAACTGATCATAACTACCTGGCTTAAGGATAAGGTTGTACTGGATGATACGTACAATCAGACGGGCCTGGGGAAGCAACCTCTTTGAGGGCCAAATATGCGATCTAGTAGTAAAAATCCACTCAAGAATGGTGGGATTGGTAGTCTCCATGCTGTCTGAATCATGCCCCGTGACTCTAATATGCAGCATCCCACTTATTTGAACATTCGTTAACCAAATGGGCATTCCCTTCACCTTAGATGCAAAGGTAACCTTATGCTATGCAAACTCATGTACAAAGTTGGCATCAAATAGATGCACCGTCTGTGGTAGCTCGCCCGCTGAAAAGTTTCATGCCTTAAAATCTAATATAGCCCGACAAGGATAAATAATGGCTCCAATCCAAACATGGCTAGTTCCTCAAAATTAATCGCTCACCCTTGAAAAATAAAAAAATTGGTCGTTACTATGTAGACCATAATGGTATTATGATGGTTTTGTCACTACACCACCTCTTCTGGTGTCATTTATGGGTACTCGACAGCAAGATCGACTCGACAGGGATGCATGGCGAAATCAGGTGGATCTTAGCAAGATTTGAGACGGGGTTGGAGTATAGAAGCGGTGCTCGGTTGCTGTTAGTGTTTGATGATGGTCGATGTTGGCTAGAGGACGCAAATAAGGACCGTGCCATTGGAAATAGAGGATGATTTTGGGCTCGAGTCGAAGAAAACTGGGATGTTGGGTTAAATGAAGCATCGTTTCATATATACATGATTTGCAAAGGGATGGTAAACTGTAGGGTTTGGTAATCGACTATGGTAATCCCTAGGTCGACCGCTCCTTTGCAAATTTGTAATATACAACCCAGGCCCATTTCGGGCCAAACCTACTTCGATTTAATTCACTTACTATTACAACCCTAGTTTTGGAGATTACCTATAAATATTAAATTGTAACGGTAGTTATGATTTAATATTGTGAATTAAAATAAAATTGAAGAAATTAAATTGTTTATTTGGAATAGACAATATATTTTGGAAAATAAAATGAGAAAATGAAATTCCAAGGTTTATTTTATTTGTTTGGGTTAATAATGAATGGAAAATAATTTTTATTCAGAGAAAGTGCAATAATTTTATTAATTATTGCCAACTACTTCTTTTAATAATTTTAAAGGATGTATTTGACTTTTTAAAGGTTGTTTATTGGAATAAAAGTTGGAAATTGGGTTAAAAATGAGTTTTGGTTATAAAATTAAGACTGAAATGGTTTGTCATATTTTTATATGCAAGAAAACAGTTTTTGTGGAATTTTTGAAGTTAAAAATAAGGATTTATGCTTTATTTGTGTAAATTGTGCATTTTTGTAAAATAAGAGATTTTAATAATAAAAAATGTTTTTAAACAAAAATTATTTTTTATATGATGTAAAATATTTTATTTAACATGTATGTATGTTCACACACATTATTTGGGTTAAAACTTAAAGAAAAAAATATCATTTATTTTATAACACAAGTGTATATATTTGGTTTAGTGTTAATTTAGTTACATAGCTTATTTATTTTCTCTAATTTGGGCCCAAAGCCCATTAGTTCACTAAAACCAGAAAGTAAGAAGTGAGAAACATTACCTGTACGTACTTCACTTCATCTTCTCCAAACAGCCAAAAAGAAAACGGTGAAAAAGAGAATCAAAGTCCCCCAAAGCTTTTAATCTCCAACTTTCTTCAATAAGTTGCTATTTTAATCAATCTAAAGAAGAATACAACAGGTACTCGCTTCCATAACACAATCTTTCATCAAAAATTTTAATTTTGTGAAATGAATTGTCCTATAATGGCTCTTCTTCCTTTTGCATGCATCTATTTCTTTCTCTTATAGGTTTTGAAGGAAAAAACTAACATAAAGCTCACACCTTTCAGCTCAAAATCCAATTTTTGCACTTCAAAAACAAGGTGAGTTACTGGTTACAACTTCTGGCTGAAGCAAAAGCTTCAAAATGCCAAAATCTAACCAAAAATAGCTTCAATACATTGATTTTATGCTCATGTTCTGTTTTTGTGAAATCTGAGCTAGTATGTCACTTTGTACATCATTTTCTCCCAATTACGGCAACAAAATCTGTTGGATTTTCTTCAAAAGATAGCATGTGTGTTGTAGTATATAAATGCCAAATTTCATTGCAAAATATATTCGTTTGATGCTTGAAAACTGCAATGCAAAATCAATGCACAGCCTGGAAACTACCTGTACACATTTTGTTTTCTGAGTTGCTTGAAACATGGCCTGAGTCCATGTTTGAGACAGCATATCACTTTCATTTCTTATTAAAATTGCATGATTATTTTTTTATTTAAAAGAAAAGGTTTTGTACTATAAGCTACCAAATTCCAGGTCATTTCGACTTATATAGCTTATAGAATTATGCTGCCGAATTTTGATCCGGAGCATGTTTTTTCCCAGATTTTTACTGTGAAAACACTTCCTGGGTTCAACTTTGATACATCATAACTTTCTCATACTTTATCTAAATTGCATGATTCTTTTTCGTTTAAAATCTTTAGCTTACTTTTATAGGCAAACCAATTTTTAGCTTAATCCGAGCTAAATTGACTATTTATTTCATACCTGGAAGTTGAACCAAGAGGTTTTTCAGGCCTGTGCATTTTTGGTTTTTGAGTGTTGCGAACATGGCCTGAGTCCATGTTTGAGACAGTGTAACCATTTCATTTCCAATCGGAATTCATTGGGTTTTTTTGTTTGAAAAATGAAGTTTTTGAATTTGTGTACACCAATTTTTAGTTCAATCAAAGATCGTTCGGCCACCTGTTTTATATCCGAAATTTGAACCCAGAGAAGATTTCAAACTTGGGTATTATTTTGGCCAAGTGTTTCTATGTCCTTTTTCCATCCGACTTTTGACATTTACTTCAGTTTTTGTGATATTTCTGAAGTATTTTGAGGGCTATGATGCCTATCAATATGTTAGCCCGGTTTTGATGAATTCAACATTCAAAATTTTGAATTATTTGAATTTTGGTTTGAGTGGAATTTTTCTTGTTTTTTGTCGTTTTCGAGCATGACTTTCTCCAATTCTTTTTGAAATGATTTTCAAAATTTAGGAGATTTAATAATAATTATTATATAATATTTTAAAGTATATTCAAGTATAAAACCTATTTATCCTTTATAATAAGGGAAATTTTCAAATATGGTTTCCAAATGGTTTTCAAAATCGGTTTTCCAAAGCTTATTTTTATGGTAAATTATTTTCTATAAAGTACACGTTTTTGCACTATTCGAGCTAATGAGAAGGAGAATTAAACTGTTCGATAAAACACCTGGTATCGGACACGTGCGTTTATCTTATCGGTTAATTCCTGACTTGTATGTTTGATCGTTTTGACCTTCGGGTCGAGTTTACTGATGAAATGAGGTAAACCTTTTTACAACTTTGAGTGTGAAATTGACTAGCGGTTAGTAAACCGTTTAGTATGAACTTGTGGTATGGGACGCAAGTTAACACTATTCGAGTTCCTATTCGAGAGTTTGAGACACATTAGCCATTGCGGCATGCTAGTACTGGACCTTTGGGTCATTGTCATTGTGGCGTTTTCCATTGTGGCGTATTTGTCTTCGAGACGTTTTCCATTGCGGTGTATTTTCCATTGCGGCTTTTTGCCTTCGGGCAAGGTACGTATTCAAGATAACAGTACTTAGCAAGGCTTCAGCCACATGCACATGCAAACACTTTTAAGATGGTTTCTTTGACTATTTTCCCTAGTATATCGCCCCTTTTCGGAATCAGTCCTTTGGACCATTCGATATATATTTGCGGCGATTACCTTTTGGGAATTTGAACTCTTGGAAGTTCCATTTTTGAGATTTGAATTGCCTACACTGGCGTTATATGAAATTTTCCTTTTGGCATTTACTTGAGATTTTATTCTCCTCTTTGGAGATATATTTGCCTTATGGCATGTTAGAGATAAGATCTCTTTATGCATGTTTTGGATTTGCCTAGATGGTAGGTTAGGTTTTCTCCTAAACCATATTTGATGCTTTATGAATGCCGATGATATGAGGCTCGCTACTTTTAGCATTTTATGGGTTATTTTATCTCTTTTGAGATTATGTTTTTGTGTAGTGATACCATATTATCACTTGATGTAAACATACACTTTACTTGTCCCTTCTCACTCGAGAATATTATCATATTATCCTTGTGCTCATATTATCTCTTATCCTTGTTAACTGATTTGTTTAGCTAGACTTACCCGTGTATTTCATACTCGGGTCAGACCGAGGTGTTTCAAGTTAGGGACATTTGGACTTAGCCTATTCTTCTTCTGCATGGACTATTCTGCTAACTCTTTTGTTATAGCTTTTTACGTAGTCCTTTTTGGTTTTCTACTCTGATATGTATATTCTTTTGACTCATGTTTGTATTGTGGTCGTCATACCACATATGTGATGTATCATTTTGTATACTCTATGAAATATTTGTATATGTGTGTATATATGAGATTATCTGCTGTTATGTTATGTGTTTTACATTTGAGTTGTTGTTTTTGTTCTGATATATCCTATAGCCACCTATGGCTTTGTATTAAATATTAATTGGATATGTCAATCCACTTGAATCAGGAAAAAAATATGGATTGTCGACGTATTCAATAGATATTAAGACAAGGCTATAGATGGTCGGTTCTATCCAGCCTTAGCAGACAGTATTACCCAATAATACTCTTTGTTAATGTGGGTCTTGGGGTAGGGCGTTATAGCTTAGTATCAGAGCTGAGTTTAGAACAATATATGATAAACATAGAACAAAAACACATAATCTGGTACAGCAAAGTGTAATACAAATGTTACAAATCCCTGAATTATTGTGCTTTTGTTCTTGTCGTGTCCTTTTGGGTAGATAGAATTTTGGGAATACGTCTAAGAATGCATTTTAATTCCGTAGTATTCCATATTTTAATTAATACTATCTACCATGTGAATAATCTTTATCTTATCTTAACTTTCAGTTAATGGCAGAAAGAGGCAGAGGACGATGTTCGGATGCGGGACAGCCTAGTGGCTCCCATCCGGATGGGGTATATATGTCTGTCGATCAGTTCTTGGAATTATTTAGGAGCACTCAGCTTGCAACTCCTACTCCAGCTTCTTCTTCACGCAAGTCCCTTTTTGGGCGCATGTGCAATGACTTTGCACATCTCGGAGGCAAGCCATTCAAAGGCTCCGAGTCTGTTTTGGAGGTTCAGGCTTGGACTCATTCTTACGAGTGGATATTTTCACGCATGGATCTTTCGGATTATCGTAGGGTTCTTGTAGCATCCAACATGTTACAAGAGCATGCTCTTGATTAGTACAAGCTATTCACTACTGAGCTCGATGAGTCTACTCTTACATGGACTCAGTTTCTGGAATGATTCGAGCTTAAGTTCATTCCTGAGTCTGGGAAAGCATCTCTTGCCCATCGCTTCCTCGATCTAAAGCAAGGGAAATCTTCTGTTTTTGATTGTATCTTCTTTCGAGGCTCTTTCTAAGTATGGCCTTGAGTATACTAGCACTCCATACAAGAAGAACCTAAAGTTCGTTTCCGGCCTTAAGAAGTATTTGAAGAAATCTTTGATGTTGTAGCTCAAGCTTTCTTTTGAGGAGCTAGTTGACTCGACGCTTCATCTTAAAGCCGTCGAGAAGGAGATCGATTGTGGTGATGATGTTGAGGTTCGCAAGAACCCAACAAGAAGCGGTTTCCTTTTCAAAAATCCAAGTTCTTTCCATCCAAGAACAAGAAGCCAGTTGGTTCTACATCTTAGCCTCAGTGCCGGCCTCATTCTCAGCTCTAGTCTATTGGAGCACCTCCCTCTCGCAAGGGGTGTTTTAATTGTGGTTCACCCGACCATATGATTCGGGAGTGTCCTAAGCCTCTTTTTTGTCGACATTGCGAGAAAGAGGGCCATCGTATTTCCACTTGTCCTATTGCTCCAAATAATTCTAAATCTGGCAAGCTGAACGTAGCGGATGCTTCTGGAGGTTCTTCTCAGCATAGAGGTACTTCTCCTACTATTCTTGAAGTCATTGTTGTTTCGTGGCCATTCTATTCAAGTCCTCCTTGATGCAGGTGCATCGCATTCATTCGTATCGAATAAGCTCGTCGATGATTTGTCTTTGAATGTTTCTTGTATGGTTACTTCATTGAGGATTGCGAATCATATCGGGGGATCCACAACCCATAACATGCTTTGTGACGATGTTGAGATTGCTTTATGTGGCTTTTCTTTTCATGCGAAACTGCATGTTATTTCTTATTTGGGATTTGATATGATTTTGGGCATGGACTGGCTAATGTGATACGATGCCAAGATTTTTTGTTCTGAGAGAATTTTGTATCTTCGACATCCAGATTCGGCTACTTAGCTATCACTTGTTCTTCGGAATGTGGATAATTCTGAAGTGTCTTTATGTTCTCTAGACTCACGAGATGATGATATATCTTGTATTCCTATTGTTTGTGACTTCTCTAATGTATTTGAGCCTGTTTCGGGTTTGCTACCCAAGCAGGCGATTGAGTTCCACATTGATCTCATTCCAAGCACGCAGCCAGTTAGTCGTTCTCCCATGAGGATGTCTACAAAAGAAAATGAGGAACTCAAGAAGCAAGTTTTAGAGCTTGAGTCCAATTAGTTGATTCAGTCCAGTTTTTCACCGTGAGGTGCCACGGTTGTCTTTGTGAAGAAGCCAGATGGAACTCTTAGGCTTTGCATTGACTATCACAAGCTTAACGAGTTAACCATCAAGAATAGATATCCATTACCTAGGATCGATGATATGTTCGATCAATTAAGTGGCGCCAAGGTCTTCTCTCATCTCGACCTTGCCATTGTTCATCAGCTTCGAGTTGCAGAAGATAGCATACCTCTTACAACTTTTCGCACTCGATATGGATCTTACGAGTGGCTCATTATGCCGTTCGGTTTGACGAATGCTCCTGCTTTATTTGTTGATCTTATGAATCGAGTATTTCAGCAATATCTCGATAAGTTCATCCTTGTGTTCATCGACGACATCCTTGTTTATTTAAAGTCCGAAGCTGAGCATGTTAATCACTTGAGAATTGTCTTGAGTACTCTTCGTCACCATCAGCTTAAAGCCAAATTCTCCAAGTGCCATTTCTGGAAGAATAAGGTTAAGTTCTTAGGCCATGTTGTTTCTTCCGAAGGCATTTCGGTCGATCCTTCGAAGATCAAATCTATCCAGAATTGGAAGAGGCCTGAGAATGTCCATGAGGTTCGTAGCTTCCTTGGGTTGGTGGGTTATTATCACTGGTTCATTAAGGATTTCTCTCGTATTGTGCTTCCTCTCACTAGCCTTACTCGGAAAGGCATTTGATTTATTTGGGCGGACAATTGTGAAGCTTCTTTTCAGCAGTTGAAGGAGCTTCTCGCTAATGCTCCTATTTTAGTGGTTCCTGAAGAGAATCGTGATCTTGTTGTCTACACTGATGCTAGTCATTATGGTCTCAGTGTCGTTCTTATGCAGAAGGATCGGGTAGTTGCTTATGCTTCTAGGAAACTACGACTAAATGAAGTACAATATGCCACTCATGACCTCGAGTTAGTCGCCATTGTCTTCGCCTTGAAGATTTGTCACCATTATCAATTAGGCAAGCACTTCATTCTATGCACTGATCACAAGTCCTTGAAATATCCGTTCACTTAGAAGGATCTCAATATGAGGCAACAACGTTGGCTCGAGTTCCTTGCTTCCTATGACTTCAATATCCAGTATACCCTGGTAAGGGTAATTGTGTTGCAGATGCGCTTAGTCGCAAACATTCGGCTATTGTTTCTATGATGCTAGCCATGTGGGATGTTTTAGAGACCTTATTATATTGTGATATTCGAGATCAAGCTCTACCTTTTGATTCTCCTATCTTATTATTCAGTTTGGAAGCTTGACCCAACTTATTGGATCATATTGCTGATGCTCAGTAGCATGAGTCGAAGTCTTGTAACGAGGAGTTGAGGGATTTCAGCATTGATACTCATGGGTATCTTTGCAAGAAGAACCATCTTTTTGTGCCTTCTAATTCTACAGTTAGGCATGACATTCTCGATGACTGTCATCGTTCTAAGTATACCATTCATCCTGGCAGTAGTAAGATGTATGCCGATATGCATCGCCTTTATTATTGGGAAGGCATGAAGCGCGATGTGGTGAGTTATGTAAGTAATTGCATGACTTTTCAACATATCAAAGCCGAACATCAGCGCCCTTCTGGTCTCCTTCATCCTTTAGAGATTCCATTATGGAAATGGGATCAAATTTCGATGGACTTCATTGATGGCCTACCTCGTTCGAGATCTGGCCATTCTAGCATTTGGGTTATTGTTGACCGCCTCACCAAATCAGCTCATTTCATTCATATTAAGTCTAATAGGAGTGCTTCTCATTTGGCCAAGTTATATGTCAAGGAAATCGTGAGACTTCACGGTGTTCCTAGTTCGATTGTTTTTGACCGTGACCCGCTATTCATGAGTCAATTCTGGTAGAGTCTCTAGCAAGCTTTGGGAACAAAGCTTAATTTCAACACAACATATTATCCGTAGTCCAATGGACAGACTGAATGGGTGAATCATATCCTCGAGGATCTTCTCCGTGCTTGCATTCTAGATTACGGTGGTATTTGGGAGGATCACCTACCTCTTGTGGAATTTTCCTACAACAATAGTTTTCAGTCCAGTATCGGTATGGCTTATTTCAAAGCCTTATATGGAAGGCCACGTCGATCACCTTCTTATTGGTTGGAATCCAATGAGAAGCTTATTATTGGCCCAGATTCTGTTCGTGATTCTTATGAGAAGATTGATCTTATTTGTTAGAGAATGAAAGAGGAACAAAGCCATCAGAAATCCTACAGTGGACAACTGTAGGAAGCCTCTCGAGTTCTCTATTGGTGATCTTGTCTTTATTCTGTTCCTCCTTTGAAGGGGGTTGTGCATTTCAGTATGACTGGGAAATTGGCTCCTCGCTTTATAGGACCATTTCTTATTACTTAACGTATTGTCCTTGTTGCTTATAGAGTTTCACTTCTAGCTCATCTATCTGGCATTCATGATGTGTTTCACGTCTCTCATCTTCGAAAGAGTCTTCGAGAGTCGGATTCTGTCATCGATTCTCCTGATTTGCATGAGCTTGAGATCTCACCAGACCTATCTATTGTGCAGCAGCCTATTCGCGTACTTGCTTCAAAGGTGCGACACCTTCGAAACAAGGACGTCCCGCTCATTAAAGTCCAATGGTCCGCTAATCCTAATGACTGCACTTGGAAAACCAAAGAGTTTATCGAGCGATCATACCCTGGTTTTCTTTCTTCGCATAGCAATGGTGAGAATCTTTTTATCCCAAGCTTATTTCTTTTCTTTTGATTGATGAAATTAATAAGTTGAATACAAAAGCTTATCTAGAAATTGCGTGGATGCAATTTTATTAAGGAGGCGAGTCTGTAACAACCCTAGTTTTCGAGATTACCTGTAAATATTAAATTATAACGGCAGTTATGATTTAATATTGTGAATTAAAATAAAATTGGAGAAATTAAATTGATTATTTGGAATAAACAATGAATTTGGGAAATTAAAATAAGAAAATGAAATTCCAAGGTTTATTTTATTTGTTTGGGTTAATAATGAATGGAAAATAATTTTTATTTAGAGAAAATGCAATAATTTTATTAATTATTTCCAATTACTTCTTTTAATAATTTTTAAAGGAAGTATTTTATTTTTTAAAGGTTGTTTATTGGAATACAAGGTGGAAATTGGGTTAAAAATGAGTTTTGGTTTTAAAATAAAGAATGAAATGGTTTTTCATATTTTTGTATGCAAGAAAAGAATTTTTGTGGAATTTTAGAGGTTAGAAATAAGGATTTATGCTTTATTTCTGTAAATTGTGCATTTTTGTAAATTAAGAGATTTTAATAATGAAAATGATTTTAAAACTAAAATTATTTTTTATATGATGTAAAATATTTTATTTAACATGTATGTATGTTCACATAAATTATTTGGGTTAAAGCTTGAAGAAAAAAATGTCATTTATTTTATAACATAAGTGCATATATTTAGTTTAGTGTTAATTTAGTTACATTGATTATTTATTTTCTCTAACTTGGGCCCAAAGGCCATTAGTATACTAAAACTAGAAATTCAAAAGTTAGAAACATTACCTTTACGTACTTCACTTCATCTTGTCCAAATAGCCAGAAAGAAAACGTGAAAAAGAGAATCAAAGTCCACAAAATTTTCAAATCCAAAGCTTTTAATCTTCAATTTTCTTCAACAGTTGCTATTTTGATCAATCTAAAGTTGAATACAACCGGTAATCGCTTCCAAACACAATCTTTTCATCAGAAAACTAAATTTGTGAAATGAATTGTCTTGTAATGGCTTTTCTTTCTTTTGCATGCATCTATTTCTTTCTCTTCCAGGTTTTGGAGGAAAAAACTAACACAAAGCTCACACCTTTCAGCTCAAAATCCAATTTTTGCACTTCAAAAACAAGATGAGTTACTACTCACAATTGCTAACTGAAGCAAAAGCTTCAAAATGCCAAAATCTAACCAAAAATAGCTTTAATACATTGATTTAATGTCCATGTTTTGTTTTTGTAAAATCTGAGTTTGTATGTCACTTTGCACATTAATTTCTCCCAGTTCCGACAACGAAATGTTGCCGGATTTTATTCCTTTGATAGCATGTGTGTTGTAGCATATGCATGTCAAATTTCATTGCAAAACATATTCGTTTGATGCCTGAAAACTGCACTGCAAAATCAATGCAGAACCTGGAAATTACGTGTACACATTTTGTTTCGAGTTGCTGCAAACATGGCCTGAGTCCATGTTTGAGACAGCATATCTCTTTCGCTTCTTACTGAAATTGCGTGATTCTTTTTTTGTTTGAAAGATAAAATTTTGTACTAATATGCATACCAATTTTCATGTCATATCGACCAATATAGCTTATAGAATTATGCGGTTGAATTTTTATCGAGAGCATGTTTTTCCTAGATTTTTACAACGAAAACATTGCCTGGGTTCGATTTTGAGACATCATAACATTTTTTGTTTTTGAACTGTTGCAAATATGGCCTGAGTCCATATTTGAGACAGTGTAACTTTTTCATTTTCAGTCGGAATTCATTGATTTTTTTTGTTTCAAATGAAGTTTTATACTTTGTGTACAACATTTTTAGTTCAATCAGAGGTCGTTTGGCCACTTGTTTTATATTCGAAAGTTGAACCCAAAGAAGATATCAGACTTGGGTATTATTTTGGCCAAGTGTTTTTATGTCCTTCTTCCATCCGACTTTTGACATTTACTTCAGTTTTTGTGATATTTCTGAAGTATTTTAAGGGCGATGATGCCTATTAATAGGTTAGCCCAGTTTTGATGAATTCAAAGTTCAAATTTTGATTTATTTGAATTTAGTTTGAATTTAAATTTGAATTTCGGTTTGAGTGGAATTTTTCTTGTTTTTGGTCGTTTTCGAGCACGGTTTTCTCCAATTCTTTTTGAAATGATTTTTAAAATTTAAGGGATTTTAAAATAATTATTATATAATATTTTAAAGTATTTTCAAGTATAAAACCTATTTATCCTTTATAATAAGGGAAATTTTCGAATATCATTTCCAAATGGTTTTCGAAATCGGTTTTCCAAAGCTTATTTTTACGGTAAATTTTTTTCTATAAAGTATACTTTTTTGCACTATTCGAGCGAATGAGAAGGAGATTAAATGGTGTGGTAAAGCATGTGGTATGGGACACGTGCGTTTAGCTTATCGGTTAATTCCTGACTTATCCGTTTGATCGTTTTGATCTTCGGATCGAGTTTACCGATGAGATGAAGTAAACCTTTTTACAGCCTTGAGTGTGATATTTACTAGTGGTTAGTAAACCATTTAGTGCGAACATGTGGTATGGGACACACGTTAACACTATTCGGGTTCCTATTCGAGAGTTTGTGACACATTTGCCATTGCGGTTTGATAATACTGGACCCTCGGGTCATTGCCATTGCGGTGTTTGCCATTGCGGCATATTTGTCTTTGATACGTTTTCAATTGTGGCATATTTTCCATTATGGAATTTTGTCTTCGGGCAAGATACATATTCTAGAGAATAGTACTTGACAAGGCTTCAGCAACATGCACGTGAAAACACTTTAAGATGGTTTTTTTGACTATTTTCCCTAGCGTATCGCCCCTTTTCGGAATCAGTCCTTTGAACCATTCAATATATATTTGTGGCGATTACCTTTTGGGAATTTACACTATTGGAAGTTCCATTTTTGAGATTTGAGTTGCCTACACTAGCATTTTATGAGATTTGCCTTTTGACGTTTACTTGAGATTTTATTCCCCTCTTTGGAGATATATTTGCCATATGGCATGTTTGAGATGAGATCTCTTTATGCATGTTTTGGGTTTTCCAAGATGGCGGGTTAGGTTTTCACCAAAACCATATTTGATGTTTTATGAATGCCAACGATATGAGGCTCACTACTTTTAGCGTTTTATAGGTTATTTTATCTCTTTGAGATTATATGTTTGTGTAGTGATACCATATTATCACTTGATGTAAACATACACTTTAGTTGTCCCTTCTCATTTGAGAATATTATCATATTATCCTTATGCTCATATTATTTTTTATCCTTGTTAACTGATTTGTTCAGCTAGACTGACCCGTGTATTTTATACTCAGGTCAGACCAAGGTGTTTTGGGTTAGGTACATTTGGACTTAGCCTATTCTGCTTCTGCATGGACTATTTTGCTAGCCCTTTTTGTTATAGCTCTTTGTGTTGTCTTTTTTGATTTTCTACTCTTATATGTATATTCTTTTGACTCATATTTGTATTGTGGTCGTCATACCACATATGTGATGTATCATTTTGTATACTATGTGACGTAACTGTATATATGTGTATATATGGGATTATCTGTTGTTCTGTGATGTGTTTTACATTTGAGTTGCTGTATTTTGTTCTGATAGATCCTATAGCCATCTATGGCTTTGTATCAAGTATTTATTGGACATGTCGATCCACTTGAATCAGGAAAAAAAATATGGCATTGTCGACGTATTCAAAAGATATTTAAGACAAGGCTATAGTTGGTCGCTCCTATCTAGCCTTATTCTCTTCATTCGCAGACAATATTACCCAGTAATACTCTTTGTTAATGTGGGTCCCGAGGTGGGGGGTTACAGCTGCTATGTTATGCCTTTGGATTCTTCATCTTGACTCAGCCTATACTTGAAAAATCCTGGTCTATCCGTATGGTGCAATTTATACCAACTAAATTAATACCACCCTTTATCGTCCACCCTAAAACAATTTCCAACTTTTTAAAAAAATTCTTTCCTTTTTCCAAAAATTAGTGAGCGATGCTTACCCTATTAGTTTTTTTTTTTAGCAAAATCACTTACAAAATTTCAAATTTTGCTCGATATATTTTTCAAATAAAATTCCTTTCAAATTTCAAATTTTTAAATGTTTCATTTTTAATTCACAATATAGATATTTCCAATACACACATGTACATTTTTCCATAAAATATAGTTTTCACATTTTTCAACCATTTTCATTAAAAATATTTTTTCGGTATACAATATATAGTTTTTTCAATTTTTAGAAAATACTTATTATTGGGTTGGACCTATAGTGGATCTATTCATTCATTTCCTTAGAATGCTTTCTTTCCCTATTCACTTTCCTTCTTGTTAGCTTTTCATCTTTCTTATATCCAAAATTTTGGCTATTAACTTATAGAGACTATCCCTACCTTTCTTTGGACACTCTGTTATTTCTAGATATACACACAATATGGTCTCTTATTTCAATTTATCTAGATCTAGTGTACATCCTTAATTGGCAAATGTAAGAGGATCAATAACCACTGGGACTTAGTGCCCGACTAAAGAGTCATGTACCATCCAACTTCGAGGTTTTTCAATATGAAACTACTTTATAATGGGGATTCTATGATTTAACATATATTATATTTAAATTTTAGGCAAATACAAATATGTTCACTTAACGTTTTCTAGGTTTGTCAAGATCGGCTAACCTCACTTTAGTGCCAAATGAAATAACCCGCACCCTAGTGGTCCTAAATTTTCGCTAAATCCAAAACCCAAGTCCACCAAAGTATGGATTGTTGGTTTTGGTATCCTACAAATAAAGAAAAAGAGTACATATCAGAGCTCTAATGATATAACTTACAACGCAATAATAAAATATAATAGATCACATAAATTACTGACCAAGGTTTGACACTTCCAAAGTCAAGTGTCCTTGTCAGCACTAAACACGCGAAGCACCAGTATCTATCCTTTTAAATATCCTTTGGGTTGTAATGAAGAGGGGTCAGACCAATGTTCTAATGATTGGTAAAATTTTACATTTGGTACATAACACTAGTTTATGTCGATTGTTCACTGTATCATGCTATGTCTGTGTACATTTTATTGGTCGTTTCAACTCCATGTTCGCATACGAACTGTTCCCATCTACCCTTGGTAGAATCATTGCTATGTATACATAAATATACATATCTCATGGCCCCTAATTAAACCTAAATACTATCCACTCTAGTATCTCTCTACTAGAATCCTGCCAGGATCCCTTGCTCTAGTCGTATAAAGGTATCGTTGTGCGCATATCGAGCGACTCCCGTAGTGCATAATGATGTTATTTCATTCATTTTGACATACTCTATTAGGGATTTACTAATCCATCTGCTTTCTATTATGGACTCGGCTCCATGGACCACCCCAACCATTTTGAAGGATCTCCTTTTTGGCTAGCCGGCCTTGTCCTAACAAAGAGCAAGGAAATGACGGTACATGACCCAACATAGTCTACTCTGATATGCAGACAAAGACTAGCTAGGTGTAACCTTATCCTTCCCAATGACCACTAAGGACTAATGATGTTCTCGACGTATAACCACCCTACCCTTGAACTTGGTCCCAAAACAAGCTTCATAATGTCTGATCCCACTCAAATCCTGTTTAGATTGCCTAGTGCAATCAAGGCAATACCTCACTCTAATACATATCTAAAACAGACTAAACTTTCTATTGAGGGTATTTCTTCATCTATACGCGATCATATGTCCTCCACAGGTCCTATGGTTGGACAAGTCTTATATTAGTATAACGTTACACAAATGTTGGTAGCCCCCTCTGGTGGGCAGACTTCTACTATGTAACATTGTTTACCTCCCATTCCAACCTACACTATTTATCATTAGCCATATCATTTTTATAAGCATACATTAATTAATAGTTCACACCCGCCATAAATGTATTCGAGGCTTCTTATATATATACATATATATTCATTCATACATTCTTGAACTATCGGCCTTTGCAACTTTGCTGTTGACCCAAGATCTTATTTCATTATGCATTTCACCATTTTTAAACTTTAAATTCAATTACTGCTTTCCTTCCGATTTCTATTTCTATTCCCATGTTATCCCTGTATTTCCTCTTTGCTTATTTTTCCATGTTTTCTTCTTCATTTACTTTAACTTTTACTCGTATTTCACATCTTAACCGTTCAAGATATTTTTATCACATTGATATCTTGCCAACTTTTAGGGTTCCGTTGCATCTTAATGCATTGGAATTATACTTTTGTTGTAAAGATGTTAATAAGGTAAATTTTTATATGTTATAAAAAAGGGAAGATGTTCGGGTGGTGTTTGTAATAACAGAAAACCATCTTTTTAGTGATTGAAATAGATAGTACAAAATATGGTATTTATCCCTGTTTCTTTACATCTTTTTCATTTTATGTGTTTTCCTTGTAACAGCCTAAAATATCACTTAAACCCTATAAAACCTAATAAATTCCTTTTTATTTTACAGTTTTTTACTACGTTCAAAGACCAACATATTTTAATCAATTACATAACAAGTTACCAGGGTAACATATATTGGCAAGTTTTCCAATTTTATTAAATCCATGCTATAATTAATTCCATAATCCTTTTCTAGATCTATATCATTAAATCCATTATGCATAAAACAATAATTTATACCTAATCATCTCGTACTTATAGATTGAAATCTAATTATTACGCACTTATATATTTATATCTAATCATTAACACTTACAGATTTGTGTCCAAATCTTTTATAAATAGGCAAATTGAAATAGAATACAATTAAATAAATCTAATTTTATTAAAATCATGTAATTTTCCTACTCACTTTTCCAAGCATTCATAAACCTTCGGATCCAATCGCTAGTATATGTATTCCCACTTTTGACTTCCTATTCGGATTCCCATATAACTTAGACATACAGACCTATTAGAACACAGATTAGAAAGAAGAGAGTTAGTTTGATTATAATTTTAAATCTAGGTTTACAATTTACCTTGGCTGTAGTAACTTTATTTGAACTTATTTTCTTATCTCTATCTTCTTCTACAATCCTCCAATGATGTATACTTATAAACTAGCATCCTAGAACTATTTCTATGAATTTAGAGTTGAGGAAAAAAGAAAACGGCAGATCTTCCGCGTCCACTAGAAAATTATAAACTGGAAGTAAAGGCCTAGGTCTGTATTTATAGGGTTCAAACGAATGCCAACCACTCGATTAAACTGATTTAAATCTAGGCAATTAAGGCCGAACTAAAATTTACCATTTAAAGATTATGGGTCTACCACTTATTACTCTAGGTCGACGGCTACTGATCAACCTGAGCAATGCTTGGGTCGACCTGGGTAGTGCAAATTTGGTGAATTATTAACATTAATTGATTTCGTTAATTGATTTCGTTAATTACTTTCCACTTTGATTACATTTACATTATCTTATACTTTAATTTACTTACTTAATGTTTAAGTCACTATTAAGTTTAATTTCTTTTAATTAACATTAATTAATTATCGGTTATTTCCTTAATTATGTATATAATTATTTTTGACTCTAAAATTTCATACGTCAATAACATATCCATTTGAACTCTGATCGAAAAAGTTTATACACTAAAATTCATCAGAAAATCGCCATGAACCCAACAGTTAGTTTCGAAGCCAAATTTTGACATTTGCAAAAATTCCATTTGTCACTATTTATTATCTATCAATTAATTTCAATATGAATTAATTATCATAAAGATCACAGGATGTTACACCTCTCCTCATTACACCCTACAAAATAGCTTTAGAGGGACGAGTGCTAGTACAAGACGGAAATAGTGGAAGGATATATTTCCTTATGCATTATCGATGCTGACAAAAAACTTGATCTTAGAAGTGTTAACCTCAGTCAATAATTTTATGTTTTATTCTACTTTATTTTCCCGCTATGAGTTTATATCGGTAGTGCTCTGATACACATATGTTTATTTGTAGGATACCAAAACCAACGATCTGTATTTCGTAGGACTTGCATTTTTGATTTTGTGAAAATTTGGGCCCACAAGGGTGTGGATTGTTACATTTGGTATCAGAATTTAAGTTAGCCGATCCTAAAAATTAGGAAATATTTAGCGAACATATTTGTATTTTACCGATAAATATAAATATATTATATGCCAAATCCTATAAATTTTGCCTATAGAGTAGTTGCAACCATTCACTTAAAAATGGATAAGTTGATTATGAGTCGGGACAATGGATAAAATTAAAGATATACACATCTTGGTTACCCTAAGGGAAATAGGTCATATGGGAAAGATGTTGACTTGAATAGAGCATGGTTGCAACATATATAAGGTTCCAAAAGCTGGATAGTCTGTGACACCGTAGTTGGGCCACCGATAGCCCAACGGTTGCGGATCCTTACACAATTGCCAATTGATGATATGAAATAAGTCTAGATAAGGGGAAAGTAAGAGTCTATATGCTGTAGATATTCGAAAGCATATGAATTTTCGAAGGAAGATGTGAAGTAATCACACCAAGTTAATAGCTAGATTTTTAATATTGGAAAAAAATTAGTAAATTAAAGAGGAAAAGGTTGAAATGAAGGGACAAATGGAAATTCTCTCTAAGTCTGATACAATAGAAAATAGTTTTAAAAGTTGAGAAAAATACATAAATGATATATTTTAAAAGTTGTTATGTAAGTTTGGATTTTGGAAAACAATTTATATAATAAATATTTGTTGAAAAAAATTATTTACTTGAATGGAAAATTTTCCATATATAGTTTTACAAAAACTACTCATTTGAAAAAAATGTATATAGTGTATGTAATGTTCATTGATTTTTTCCTAAATAAAGAAAAAATTTAAGTGGTAAAATTATTTTTAGGGGTTGGACTATAGGAAGCGGTACAAGTTTAAAATGTGGTAAATAATATGGGAAAGAAAAATAGATCCTGGAAATAAAAGCAATAGGCGAATGCACTGCCATGGTTCGATAAATAAGAAAGTAAGTTAAGAGAAAAGTTATACAAAGTGGAACCATTTAAGTAAGTGTAGTGTAGGTAAAAGAATGATAAATAGTGGTAATATTATGAAATACAAATGGAAATTGTTATCCCGCCTTTTGGCAAGGCCGTGACACCAAGGACTTGACTGGAAACCAAAGGCATTCCGTCCTAAAGATCGGTTATACATCGTTGTTGAGGTTATTTCCTACTAGTAAAAAAACACACATAAACATAAGAAAAATAAGTTCTTTAGAGGTTCTTCATTATATACCATATTTTGATTCTGCCAATTGAATACAATCAATTCTAAATGATACAACAAAAAAAAGATGGTTAGAAAAACTTATTAGATACCATCAACTCTGGTAGCTAATAAGTTCTACCTACTATTGGATTAGAACTAATGACTTAGGTCTACTATGGATAGTGGCAAATTTGGTTCAAGTCTAGATCGAGCTACAATCAACATGACATGACAAGCAAAGCTATGAGAGCCAACAATCCAATTTCCAGTCAATCAGAGTTAGTATGCTCAAGATATTGATCGATCAAGACACACGAAGGAAGCCTCATTTCGTATCCATCATGACTCAACCTTCTTCATACCCATCAAAGTCAGGCTAATTCATACCCATCATGATTCAACCTCCTCCGTATTCATCAAATTCAGGCTAATTCATATCTATGGAAAATTGTCACTTCATATCGATCTCATGTTTACACGCTTCGTAAAGATCCAACCCTTCACATATTTCGTATCGATCGGCCATTGATCGATATGAAGAACATATAGTGGATTGATACGAATGTCATCCCTCTCGATTGATACGAAGCGACTACTGAATGATCGATACGAAATAAGATAATTTACATTGATACAAAATCAACATCAACAATTGATACGAGAAAGGTTGGATTGTATCAATACGAAACGGCTCCTAAGGCATCGATGTAAAGTGCACTGGAGCTCCATAAATTTCTAGCTTTGTACCGATTTCTTCTCTGTGTATTTCATATCGATCAGTCAAATGATCGATATGAAACAATGGCCACAGATCGATACGAAGAGGATAGCCATAAATCGATACGAAGCAGCCTCAAGATCATCGATACGAAATGAAGCATTCCAGAATGATACAAACAAAGCATGGAAAAGAGGAGGAAGCGATCACGCGGCGTTAAAAGGGGATCTACCATATTTTATCGACACTGCCATTTGATCATACGAATCGATCGATCTGTTCACAAATTCATACGAAGACACCAGCTTGCTGCAACTCCCAACTTGGATCGATCATAACTCAAAATCTATAAGTCCAAATGCTACCAAATTTTCACTATAGCTTGCGTACCACCAGAAGAATGTTTATGATCGATCCCATCGCCATTTATACAATTTTGGATCGATATGAAGTACCTAAGGATCGATCCCAAACCACCCCGGATTGATCACGTGGGCCTAACCATGTGTGAGAAGGAGTATTCCGAATTCAAATTCAGATATTTCCATGCCACACCTATAAATAACAGCCTAATGCCTCCAGAAAAGAGATCCTTTTGGCTCTTCTACGCCATTACTCTTCTGAACTCCATTGTAATTCTGATACTATCAACTATACTCTTGCAAATCAATAGAGGATCATCAATAAAATAGCAACTCATCAAAGTGGACGTAGACTACAACACCGAACCACTATAAATCTTGTCTTTTTACTGCTTTTCTTTGATTTTTTTAAGTTTTCTTCATATTTAATTCTACTGCATTCAATCTATCTATGATCCGTGACTGTGTTTTGATGCTTGTATCTGCAATGGGTGTTTATAACAAATTTTAGGGAAAATATTTTGGTGCTTTCACCGAGAAGTTTAGCCCTCGAGGATTCTATAGCTTGGATTTTGGATCCGAAAGCTTAAGGACTTGGATCTAGAAAGCTGTGGTAAAGCAATCAGCAAGGAGACCAAGAGCTGAAAGGAGTCAGCATGATGGCAGTCAGGAGGCCACTTTAGGAGCTAATCAGACTTCAGTTTTCATCACAAAAGACGAGATAGAGATGATGATGGAGGCTATGTAGAAGGGGATGCTAAAAAAGCAGGAGGAGATGATGTAAAATCTACTCTGGAAAGTTGAACTTACTAGAATGCAAAATCAACAGAACGCAACTGCAGGCTGGAATAAGGATCAAGAGCATGGAACAACCAAGATGCAAAATAGAGCAGGACAATCAGGAGTAGCCTTTGAGCTAGGGGCACGGCCCCGAAGCATGTTGATCTAATCCCAGGCAGGATACTGGGATGAACTGGACAACACGATGTTCATAGAGGAATGGATGCTTCTCTAGAAGAGCCGGTTCCAGGATTCCCTTGTGAACTCGAGGGGCAAATCGGAGACAATAGACATGGATCGCAACTTGATGATAGTGACAGATTGGCCGAGATAGTCAGACGAGCCATGAGGGTTGGACTAGTGAATAAAGTTCTAAAAGTCATGAAAAGGAGCCCCTTCACTCTTGTAATCAGGCAGGCTAGGAACCCACCTAAATTCAAGCTACCAACATTGGAGATATATGATGGAAGGATAGATCTTGTTATTCATCTAACAAGGTATATGAGGCAAATGGAAGCCCTAGCTGCATCGAAGGAGGTCATGGCCCGATGTTTCCCCTTGTATCTGATAGACATTGCACCACTATGGTTCATGCAACTGGAAAGCAGTTCGATTGGAGCATGGACTGAGTTGATTGATCAGTTTATGAGGCAATTCAGAGTTCATTTCTCAAGGCACAAGAATGTGATGATTCTGACGACACTAAAATAGAAAATCAGAGAGTCTTTGAGGAACTTCTTAACATGATTCAATGCAGCAGCGGCATCGGTGGATCGCCTAGATCCGTCTATGGTTTTGATGGCAGCTGTCTTTGGCATAGTTGATGGAACATAATTCAAGAATTCATTGATAAGGGATCCACCTAGGGATCTAGGAGAGTTTTACCTCGTGGCAGAAAGGTTTCTACGACAAGAGGATGCAAATGCTGAGAGAGAGAGGAAGGAGAAGGAGTTGATGTTTATGCGGTCAAAAGTGAAGATCCGCCCTAAAAGGATTCAGGCCAGGATAAAGGGAAACGAAAAGTAAAGGTTAGGCGTGATGAGCCAAAGTGGCCACGAAAGGAACCGAGATTCACCTCTTATACGGAGTTGAATGAGTCTTTGGAATGAATCTACCAAGACACAAGAGGGCAGGTTCACTACTGGAGGCCAATTAGGAGGGATCCAACTAACAATGAAAGAAAATCAGACAAGTACTGCCTTTTCCATGAGCTAAACGGCCATAGCACAAATGATTGTAGGCACTTGAGGGATGAGGTCGAAGGACATATCCGGAATGGAATGTTGTTATAGTGCGTAAAGAGGCGGACAACAAAGGTGGAACTGGAACGGCGCCATCTGCATCAAATGAGGACGGCTCCGGATCAAAGCATTAGCTTGTCATTAACTAATTAGAATAATGATGAATAAGTGGCAAACTCCACACAAACATGGTTAAGTCGCTTACACGTGTACGGAATCACGAACGGTCCTCAGGCATGTTCTGAAATGATTATCAACCGCATTAGTGTAGGTGTTTGCACATTGACGTCTCTGTTTTACTTTTATTTTCTATTTTTTTCATTCGGACTTGATTTAGTTTGACATTTTTTTATAAAACACATTTGGATATAAATCTATTTTTTATAATTTCATAGCGGCCAAGTCACTTACACATGCACGGGATCACGAACGGTCCTCGGGCATGTTTTGGGATGGCAATGAACCACCATAACGAACAATTCAGAAACTCATTAGAACGTGAAATCTGACATTAATTATACTAAGTCTCCCCCTTCCCCCCCCCCCTCCCTGGGCATACACAATTCACCTCGAGCAGCACCCGATCATGAATGGTCACAATTCACTACGAGCGGCACACGACCACGAACGGTCACTATTCGCCACGAATGGCACTCGACCATGAACGGTCACCATTCGCCACGAACATCACACGACCATGAATGGACATAACTCGACTCGAACAACACATGACCATGAACGGTCACCATTCGCCTCGAACAACATTCGACCTCGAACGGTCACATACTGCCCCCGAACGGCATACGGTCGTGAAAGATCGCTATTCACAGTCAGGTAAGATTATTAATCTGTTTTCAGGTCATTAACAATATATATACATCCAGCTTATTAAACTGAAAAACACACATTCCCATTACAAGGCATGTTTTGGGGGGCAAATGTCATCCCAACTTTTGGCAAGGCCGTGACACCAAAGAATTGACTGGAAACCAAAGACAGTCTTTCCCAAAGATTGGTTATACATAGGTCTAATGTGAATACTGGAAAATTTGGTCTGAGTCCCGATCGTGCTACAATTGACATGATATGACAAGCAAAGCTATGAGAGCCAAAATTCCAAATTTCAAGTCAATCAGAACTAATATGCTCAAGATATCGATCGATCAAGATGCATGAGGAAGCCTCATTTCGTATCCATCATGATTCAACCTCCTTCGTAACCATCAAAGTCAAGCTAATTCGTACCTATCATGATTCAACCTCCTTTATATCCATCAAAGTCAGGCTAATTCGTACCCATGGAAAATTGTCACTTCATATCGATCTCGTGTTTACATGCTTCATACCAATTCAACCATTCATATATTTCGTATCGATCAACCATTGATCGATGTGAAGAATATATGTTGGATCGATATGAATGCCATCCATCTCGATCGATATGAAGCGGCCATTGAATGACCGATACCAAATAAGACAAATTACATCGATACGAAATCAACATCAACAATCGATACGAGAGAGGTTGGATTGTATCAATACGAAACAACTCCTAAGGCATCGATGCGAAGTACACTAGAGCTCTATAAATTGCTTGCTTTGTATCGATTCCATCTCTGTGTATTTCGTATTGATCGGCCAAATGATCGATACAAAACAATGGCCATGGATTGATACGAAGAGGATAGCCATACATCAATACGAAGCGGCCCCTAGATAATCGATACGAAATGAAGTATTCCAGGACGATACAAACAAAGCATGGAAAAGAGGAGGAAGTGGTCACACGACATTAAAAGTGGATCTACCCTATGAAAGAAATGCGGATTTGGATCTTAAGGCTAGGATTAACACTAGAGGGGGGTGAATAGTGTTTATAAAGAATTACTAAATCTTTTTGAGTTTATGTTAATTTAGACACAGATGTATGCAATCTACAGATACAGGGATAATCACAGAAACAGACACATATGCAGAAATAAAATAAAAGCAGTAAAGGAAAGAACACACCGAATTTTATACTGGTTTGGAGTTACCCTACATCCAGTCCAGCAACACAAGTATGGATTTCCTTTCAAAAGCAATTGTACAATTACACCCTTGATTTCAAGGCTACGAGGTACACCCTCCAGAATTTCAATCCTTTGGGTAGAGATACTTGATTTCCGGGCCATAAGTTTACCCAATTGATTTACCAAGGCTACAATCACACCTTTTCTCGCTTGATTGATTTTCAAGGCCACAATCATACCTTTTCTCGCTTAATAGATTACAAAGAAGTGTATAACTCTGAATAACACTGAGAATCTTGTTGAGATAGTGATAGAGAATCAAACTAGAAGTAATCAAGTATGATTCAATATTGATTTCGGCAGAGTAATGGTAAGAGTATGTATTAAGAAATATGAAAGAAGAAGAGGAGTGAAAAAACCAGAAAATCTAATATGAAATTCGTTGAAACTAACCCCTATTTATAGAAGAACAACAGCCATGTCCATTCATGAAGAGTTATGGCGAATAGACACTTCTTTTGAAATTTAAATTTTGAAATCAACTGACACCATGTCGACATGGTCACCATAGGCATGTCGACATCCCAAAGCAATTTTTAATGATTTGAATTTCTTTGAAGATAACCTTTATCTTATATTAAAACTATTTTAAACTTTTGTAATATACTTGACTATAGTTAAAATTCATAAGTAAATATAGAGAATAATATATATATATATATATATATATATATATATAATTTAACTATAATTTTATACTTAAATCTTAAGTATAAATATTTAAAAGTTAAATATATTATTTTAAAAGATAGTTTAAAATCAGGAGTAATTTTGACTTTGAAATTAAAGATAATTTTGAGGCTAAAATTATTTAAAATCAGGATAGAGGTTTTTGATGCTTTTAAAAGGAAGGTTTTGAAAACATTTTGAAAACAGGATAAAATTTTGAAAAATCATTTTGAATAAAAAGTTAGTGGATACAAAACAATGTTCCACTAGATTTTTCATAGGTTCCATCCTACTTAGGTTTCCATCCCTTTAACAGACTCGAAGTGGATTCCATTCCACGAATAAATTGGATTTTAAGATGCCAGTGCTTTTCTACGAGTTTTAAAAAAATTTTAATTAAAGAATAAATTACTTCAATTCTTGAATTCTTGATATTCGTGATACTCATGAGTCTTCAATCTTGATATCTTGAATCTCTATACTGTACAATCTTCATTCTTGGAACCTGCATGGTTAAAACCTGCATATACATATATATTTAAACTTATAATGTTAGTATTTATATTTTATAATCTATTCTAAGGTTGTTGTCATCAAAACCATCATCTCACGGACTAACACCGTAGCTTATCTACACTACCATTTGATTGATACAAATATGTCGACCTATTCACAAATCGATATGAAGACACCAGCCTGATGCAACTCCAAACTTGGATCGATCATAACTCAAAATCTACAAGTCCAAATGCTACCAAATTTTCACTATAGCTTGCGTACACCAAAAGAATGTTCGTGATCAATCCCATCGCCATTGGACCAATTTTGGATCGATACGAAGAACCTAAGGATCGATAAGGGATCTATCCCAAACTAACCTGAATCGATGACATGGGCCCACCCACATGTGAGAATGAGTATTCTAAATTCAGTGTCAGATATTTCCATGCCACGCCTATAAATAGCAGGCCAATGCCTCTAGAAAAGGGATCCTTTTGGCTCTTCTACGTCGTTACTCTGTTGAAATCCATTGTAACTTTTGTACTATCAATTGTACTCTTGCAGATCAGTAGAGAATCATTAATAAAAAAGCAACTCTTCAAAGTGGACGTAAGCTACAATGCCGAATCACTATAAATCTTGTCTTTCTACTGCTTTCCTTTGAATTTTATTAGTGTTCTTCATATTTAATTCTATTACATACAACCTATCTGTGATATGTGACTGTGATTTGGTGCTTTTATCTACAATTGGGTATTTGCCATCAATTTTGGCACAAACAGAAATAAACTTAGGAATTTGTATAAAATAATGTTAGTGATTAGAAATAGCATTAAGAATTTATTAAAATATGTTAGTGATCTAATTAGAAACAAAATGGGAAATTAAAGGTAAAACAAGGTAAAATGGATAGTTGACATAATAGGTGCAGTATTTATGTTTTACAAAACCCCCTAATATGCTAATAAAACCCCGATATTGCTGAAAGTGGAGATAACATACTTGATATGAAAATAATAAGGTGAACTTTGTCCTTATCTACTCTAGTTTTATTTTTTTAAAATTATAAAAGATAATTTAGAAATACCGTAAAATGCACTTTTGAAAAGAAATGGTTTCGTATAATGATTGAGTTTTTTAAAATAACTTAATAAATGGTTTAATTTAAAAATTCTAAATTTTAAGAAGTAAAAGTTGAAAAGGGTCCTTAAAAGGAAAAGTTGATTTGAAAAAAAGGAAAGATACATTTTAAAATTTAATTTTAGTTTTAAACGTCAATACACCAAGTTATTTTTGAATTTAGTGAAAAAAGTTTCTAAGTTGTACTTTAAAGATAAAAGTTTTGAGATTAAGTACTTCATAATTTTTCTGCTTTAGTTTTGAAAAAAGGCAAAGGACCAAAACAATATTTTAAAAATGTGGTTAATGGGCATGATTACCTAGGTTAAACTGGTAAAAGATAAGGCTATGAAGAAGATATCGATGACCACTCACAGAGTAGCAATAGGGAATCCCCATAGGATGTAAGGAAAACTAGAATGAACATAGGAATATTTTGTTAGACATGTGTGCAAGCTATAAAAAGAACCAGAAAAGGAATGATAAATGGTATTAAAGTACAGTTCGATGATTTCTAGGGTATGCTCATATGAGAGATTAAGAATACAAAAGTAAACACCAAACTTCGAGAGTACCATCCGGGGATTGGATTAAAAAAATGGTAAGAGAGGGTTATGAAATGGCAAACACATATAATTGACAATGGTAGACTCAAATTAAGGAAGGCAAGGCAGAGGGTGGGAAAAGCTATTATGCGAAGTCAATTTGCTGATGAATTATTCTAAATGTGCACGGTTTGTATCCTTTTCCCATTACAAGGTGGAAAGCATAGTTTAGCCTGGTGGTGGTAGTAGCTAAAAGTAATAAGAGGACCTTATTTACTAGAAGCAAGAAAGTTTGAAATAATATATGAGGGTGACAGTAAATTCGCATGTTGCGAGGGTCTGTTTAATTTACGTAATAAGTAATAGGGCCACAACATCATACATATCAGTTGATATTGAAGGGCAACTTCCGATAATTGTTTCTTTGAGATTTGTGTTGTACGCATTAGTTGTTTTTATATGGCACATACGATATCATGAGAAATGTTCCTTTTGAAAATTAGTTTTTTGGGTGGACCACTATATTAATTGAAAAACTGTGCAAGTAAAAAATCTCATGTAGGTACTTAACTAATGCAAAGTAAATAAATAAAAGTTTGAAAGTTTATAAAATAAATTAGGGAATTTATTAAATTAGCTACTAAAAGAAAAGTAAAGTTAAGTTCCTAAAAGTGCTAAAATTTTAGGAGATAACTTGGTGGACAGAAGGATAGGGAAAAGTTGTTGCGAAACCATGGGTCAATGTCATTGTACCCCAAAAGCAAAAATTTATAAATGAAACTTGTGTGTTGGTTGTTATTTAAAATTTAGAAAAAGGTTTTTGAAATTGACATGCACCATGTAATAGAATATGGTCCATTATGGATGTCAAACTATCGACAACACCCTAACTCGTAAGATGAGGCATAATTTTTTTTGAAAAAATAATAATTATATATGCTTTCAAAAAAAATTCTTCAAAATTCATGGTCTTGGAAAATTAAATATTTTCGTGGGAAACTTCGAAAAATTTTGGTGATGAAAAATTTCAAATTTTAAACTTTTATTTAAATTTCAAAAGTTTCATATAGAAAGATTCTTTGACCAGAAATGAAGAAACTATCTAATTTTTGAAATGCCAAATGGTTAGCATATGGTAAAAGAGAGTAGGCTGGATAGGAAATAGAAATTTTGTTGTGTAGAAGAGGTGACAGTAAAATAAGATATAATTAGTGCAAAGAGAAAAGCTATCTCAGATATGAAATTTATTTCTCCGTACCTTGTTGGTAGGTGAACAAAAAACTAGTTTTGAACTAATTCCGTTTGAAAATTTTAAAGATTTAAAATAAAATTTACTTATGAGGATTGTACTTTGAAAAGGTAGAGAAAGAATTAGTGGCAAAAGAGAAGGGTACACAAGAGAAGGATGGAAATATGGAATTCTTCATATAAATCCTTTTCCAGCATAAGAATATAGGTTTAGAAAAATAGGTGTCTTTTAAAAATGTGGATGTTAGCAATTGTAACGACCCAGGATTTTGAACAATTTAAATTGCAAATATTTAATTAATTTTAAATATTTGAATGATGGTTTGACTTGAATTTCAAATTATCAGAATGAATTTGGCGATTAAATTATAGATTTAATCTATTGAAAGTTGAATAATAATTTGAATCTTCAAGTTTAAGCTGATTAAAAATATTTCAGAGGCTTGTAAAATTCATATTTATAATACTGAAGATAATAGAAGCTTCAGAATTTAATTTGAAAGTGAATTGTTCAGTTTTGAAAATATATCGTTTGAATCGATATTTAAAAATAGCCGTCCGAGGCACAGTCTCAGAATTCGACGAAACAGTTCCATTGGGTCCGTAATATTGAATTATTCTCGGATTTCAAATTTCGTATTTTTCGAAGTTGTTATGCGAGCACACGGTGAGTAAAAGAATTGAAATCGAATCGAATTCAATTTAAATTTAAATTTAAAATAAACGACAGCATCCCTTGAATCACGCCTAAAAAAAATCACGTAATCGTGTCTTCTCCTCCCTTTCAGCCTACAATCACGCCTACAAGCACGAGATGAAATCGTGCAAACTATGCCCGATCGTTTTTAAATATTCACGTTCTCTCCCCCTCTTCCTTTATTATTCAAAATCAAATCTCAGAAGAAAATTAATGGCCGTAGCCCTTCACTTTAAAAACAATCGAATTTGTTCCCAATTCAAAACACAAAACAATGAAATAAATTATTTAGGCCGAAGCCTGTTCGTGCCTTCATAACTCAAAGCATCAAAGCTCGTTGACGAGCTTACTGGAATCGCAATCTCGATTGGGGAATATAGGGTTAGGGCTTGGGCCGCGATCGCGCGCGTACGCGTACGAGGTGGCGGCATCGATTGGGGGTGCGTGACACGTGGGGCGGCGGCGGTTCAAGCATCTGCAGGTGAAGCGCACGCAAATCGATGATGGCTAGGGTTCGTTCGCGAGCAGGGCAGGCGAGCACGCGATTTCATGTCGCGTTCGAAGACAGGTGAGCTCGCAGGGGATGCGGCTGGAAATGGGGGCAGCTCGCGATGGTGAGGCGAAGGTGCGGCGGTACTCGATCGAAGCGAGGCGAGGCCGTATGTTCGAGTTCGATGAAGCTATCGAGGTCGTGGAATTTGGTGATGTTGGTTTTGGGTTGCAATAGGCAGTGAGATAATTTTAAAAAATTTTGTTTTTTTCAAAATTTAATTTATATACAGATAAAAAAAAATGTTTCCATTCAATATATATACAGTATGTATGTTGTTTCAAAATAAAATCAAATAATACAAGTCATTTGTTTAAAATTTAAAAGCATTAGTTTGAAATTAAAATGTTTAGTTAAATAAATTTATTTAACAGAAATTTATAAAAGGATTAATTAGCTTGACAAAATTTATTTGTTTGTTTTAGTGACTAAAAGATATTTTATTAAAGGAAAATTTATTTAAATAAATAATTAGTTAACAGAAAATAATGAAAGTAGTTAAAGAAAAAATGTTGGTGGTTAGTTTATTTTATTTATCTGTTAAGTCAATTTAACTACTAAAAATAAAGTTATAAAAGGAGATTAGTTCAAATATAGATATATATATAAAAAAAAGATTTGAATTGATAAAGAATAGCTTTGAATTTAATTTTTGTTAAATCAAAGTATTAAAAATAAATTGTTTGAAAGCCAAAAACAATTTATTAAAAAGAGAATTTAAATTTTAGTTAAATAAAATTTTTAAAGAAGAAACTGGTTTAAATAAAACTATCAGTTAATTTAACTATTAAAAAAGAAATTGCCGATGAATCGAAATTATCTAGTGAAAATATATTATTCGATTTGTTTCGAATATTAATGAATTGTATAAATATTTATACAAGGTATAAATGAAGGAAACAAGCTGAAAGGAAATGGATTGCAAATAAAAGCAAAGGTGAGAACTTCTCACTCTAAAGGATTTATTTAAATTTTAAATAGTTAGATTTAAAATTGTTAGTTGTGTTGATTGAATGCTTGAATGATGATTGTTATATATATATATATTGGATGTGAATAGACCCTATACGCCGTTAGTAAGCGGAGGTTATTTATTACACACATATACCGCGATATTTCACCTTGAAGTGGAATTGGTATTATATTAGTATATAGCAATATATATATATTGGCATATGTATATATTGTAGTTGATTGATTTCCCGCATTGTATAGCGGATGAGACCCTATTGTGCCGTTATTAAGCGGATAATATTTTATAAAATCCCATATACCGCGATATTCCGTCTTGAAACGGAATTGGTATTGTGCTAATGTCTGTGGATGCAGGGAAACAGGTTGGAGGGATCCAACTGGATTCCTCACAAATATTTATTTGATTTCAGATATTGTGATATTTGATTGTTTATCATATCGATATATGATATTGGAAAGTCGTGATTGACTATTTGATGTGTTGCATCATCGGATCAAATTTTTGAAGTTTAAAAATAACGATTTTTATTTTATGGGATTTCTAAAGTGATTTTTGAAAGTATACGTTTTATAAATATTTTTGGAATTAATCCATCTTAAATAAATAAACGATATAATTTTAATGTTATAAAATTATGATTTTTGAGAAATAAAGTTAAAAGTTGATTTTTGAAAATATGGGATTAATGATTTTATAAAATATTTTAAATTGGGTTTTTGAATTTATTATAAAAAGATTAAAAATAGGATTTATAGAATTTGATTATTTTATAAATCAAAACGATGAAATTATAAAGGAGTTTAAAAATGTTTTAAAAGAAAAATATAAATTGATCCATATAAAAGATTTATAAATTGATATTTATAAATCAAAAATATTAGAATTGTAAAACGAGCTTTTATAAGTGTTAGAATGAATTGTGAATGAATTTCATAAATGAATGAAATTTATAGAATTATAACGGTGAAGTTATAAATGGAATTTTATAAACAGTAGGTTTATAAAATTTGTAAAGTTATTTAAAAGAATAGATTTTGGATAAATAAATGAATCTTACAAGTTATAAGATTTATAATTTGGGAAGTTAAAAGAACGTTTTTGCAAACAAATAAATTATAAGTATTTAACTTATAATATGAACCTTTAGTTTATAATTGAGTTATAAATTGAATAGATTAATAAAGGAAATTTATAAAAGGAAGTTGTTATAAAATAAATAGAAATGGAATTTATAAACATTGTTTTATAAATTCGCAACGACTTATTTTGATAAGTAAAATGTTATAACTTATTTATGGAGTTATATTCACATTTTAGATAGTGAATAATCCTTTAAAAGAAAATGTATAGAAATGATGAAATTGATTAACGTAGTATATTCACGTTTTTGAATAGTGAATAATATGTTAAAGAAAATGTTTTGGAAGTGATGTTTTAAATAAAATTAAAACGATCTAACGATGTTTTCAAAATGTGTTAAGATTCGAAACCATAGATTTCAACATTCATTGTTGAAATAGACGTTTTCGAGAAATAGAAGGAAATGGTAAATTATAACACTGTTGTTATAATAAATGATTTCCGAAAGGAAATATTTTATTTGGTATTGGGATTTATATATCTATCTTAAATTCGAATCCCTATACTAGTGATTTTGGGACGTTGCAACGATGTTTTACGTAACATTCGTTTTGGCCCAAATAAATATGTTTAAGAGAATGATTTCCTTAAAGAATGAAATATATACTTAATTTTGATTTAAGTATATTGAATATTTTCCAAGTATAGAAAATAAATAAAATTTGTGAATTACTTATGAATAAATAAGTATGGAAATGTTTTCCAAATGTGAAATAAAACGTTTTGAGAATTTATCCTTTTGAAGATAAATTGAAAATGAATAATTGAAATCGTTTATTCATAGATATTTTTGGAATATAAATTCATTATGGAATTTATAAATGAAAAGGGTAATTTGTTTGAAAATAAATGTTGATTTATTTTTGAAGTGTGAAAACTATATATCTAGTAAAGATATTTTTGGGAAATAAATAATTTGGAAAATTATTTGGAATCTGGTGATGTTGTGCATATCCATTGATAGTTCAATAACCGACTATCAATATTTACCTTTGAATAGGTATTTGTTGTGATTTGCTTGAATTTGAATGCACACTTATTTTAAAATTATTGCGCTCGTTATTCGGATTACCCATTCCGAATAGTGATACGACGTAATGGATAGCATTGATGACCGGTGTTGAAGACCGGATATTTTTGAAAGCGAAAGGACAACTCGTCGAATGTCTTTGCATCGAATGGTCCCCGGTGTAGAGACTCCATATGTGATGGGAAGTCCTGACGTGATTAGTGAATATCCGGATTGCAAGGACTTCTTTGTAAGTGCCTTCGGTTCTGTTCGAGCCCGGAACAGACTTGTATGGAATGTATGTCTGACATTACAAATTGAGATATAAAGCCGATTTCTTTCAAATATATTTATGTTGGTGGCAGAGAATTTATTCTCTTAGCTTAACACCCTTCTCTGAGACGTACGAGCTCAGAGGTTATGTAGTTGAATGTTATCAGCGATATATTCCCAATTTGGTAATGTGACATGCTGAGTGTTGCTGTGAAATGATCATTGTGTTGATTATTTGTGATAGGATCATTTATTTGATCGTCTATCCTGGTGATCATTTCTATGATCATTTGTTGACCCAAAGCATGGCTTTTGTATAAAGCATGTTTTTGTGGACGAGACTTCGTCGAGCCTCACACCCTGGAATGATCAAAACAGGAAAGATGCGGCAATGTTATGAGGGGTAGCTCCCTTTAGGGTATGTGCATTTCCTTCTGGAAAAGGGTGGTATCATGGTATGGAGCCCAGATACTTACTCATGTTGAAAACACTTTATGATTGTGTGAATTGATTACGAGCGCTCGGTTAAAGGTCCCAAAGGACCGGGGGATGGCATACTCGTGTCAGTTGTTACCTAGTTTGAAAGGTAACCCGACCTTGTGTTGGCAGAGATCCGTTTAGGTTCTCGGGACGTCCTTCCAGAGGCGTTTCCATGTAGCAATGGGAAGTTCCTTGGCCTGACCATTTGTTGGAAATCCAAAGAAACAATACGATCTTGTAAGGTTTTAGTTGTAGAACCTGCTTCCTCAGGAGGTAGCTATAGTAGGCATAATATAATGGTACCTATGCTGGCTAAGATTTATATTCTACTTTCGAAATGAATTTTTTCTACACTATGCACTAGCAATAATATCAAATGTTTCTTTTTAATACGTATCAAGCATCTTTGACTAACATAAGAAGAAATCTCCTCCAAGTCTGCGTTTGCATTGTGTGTGTGGCAGGAGGTCTTATGGTAGTCTCATTTTTAAAAGCATTGCGAATTGACTTTAAAAATATTCCTCTATTTTGATTTTTAAAAATAAATAAACTGTTTTGAGTTCCCACACCAGTCACATGACTGACTCGGAGTTTATTGTTTTCCTTCCTAAACTCTGGGTGCCCACCAATTTCCACACGGGCAGTCAAGAGTTAGGTTTATCAGGATATTCTGGAGTTGCTGGAGGCAAGCTGGATGGCATGGCGTATTACTAGTATATAGTATTTCTTTTCCGCTATTAGATGTTGTTTGTTGTTGTACACTCTGATGACATGATGTAATGAAATGTGATGTAATGTAATAACTGATATAGTTCTTTGTTTAAAGATTATTCATTTATTTATTATATGTTGTTCCGCTGCGAATTGTGAGATTCTGTTGTTGTTCTGTTGTTTTCTATTCCCTCTATTCTCTTATGTTCTTTCCTCTCTATTTTCTACTATCTTCTCTCTTCTTCTCTCTTTTACTTCTTCTTAAACCCTAACATTTCGGTTTTTCGGCAACGAAAAATCGCAAGTCGTTACATTTGGTATCAGAGCATATGGTTAAGCGACAAGCATGGCTCTGTTGGGTGTTACTCATTAGAGATAGAGTCAGCAGTACTCTAGAATGAGTTTGAGTGTAATAATAGATATGAGCGCGTATTTGTTAGTGAATATAAAAATTGTTTTTGAATCGGGTAAATAAGATAATTTTGCCCAAAACTATTTTTGTATAGAAAAGAAATGATTTTCTATGAATTATTACAGTATATTGTTGCATGATTGTTAAGAAGTGATAATATTGAATTATTATCATTAGTATATGGAATTAAATAAAATAAAATGGATTGAATTCAAGTAAACTAACTTGATAAATTATTAATTCATGGACTAATGAATTGGAATTTGAATTGGTTAAATTAAAGTTTAGTCGTGAGCTAAATTTGAAGATAAATTTGAATTTGTATATAAATTCAAGTAAGTAAAATAAATAAATTGAAATTCCCTTTGTTAGTATTTAAGTAAATTCGAGATGAATTGAATATGGAAATTGAAATTTAAAATGAATAAGTGAATGTACTAATTGAAATGAATTAGCAAATGAAAGTTAATCGATAGAATTCAATATTTAGAATTGAGAATTGAATTCGAATGAAATTTAAATTGTGAATTGAATTCAAACGAAATTGAAATGTAAAATTGAATGAAAATGGATATGTAACTTCAATAGTGAAGTAAAAATGTATAAGAAGCATATATTGGAAATTTTGTAATGAAAGGTGCAAAATGGTTTGAATGTTGGATTTGGATGCTACTACTAGCAGGTTATACAGGTGTATTAAAGGAAATGGAATTGGAAATTTTGATTTCAAAGATAAAATTGAATTGCTCGACAAAAAGGTACGTATTTCAATTTCAGTATGAAATTTGATGATTTTCTTCTCTAGCCACTTGGCTTTCTCTTTTCTTTTTTATTCTGAGGGGCCGTAGTGCCATTTTGTAGTCGTATCGAGCTAGCCGCGCAAAGGAGACGCTGGCGAAATTTTTCGAAAATTTAGAGTGTTAGAAAAATTGTTGAAAAAATTTGAAAGTTTAAATTTGAATTTAAATTTAAATTTGAGTTGTTAGTAAAACAATGTTGGTTGAAACTCATAAGTGAAGTTGGAAAGCTAGTTGAAATGATAATGAATCTCTAATAAAAAGATTTGTTTTAGAAAGTTGATAAAACTATTTAGATTGTGAAAAATAATAATCGGGATAAGGGCATTCTTCTTAACTTGTAATTTCGGGACGAAATTCTTTTAAGGGGGGAAGATTGTAACGACCCAGAATTTTGAACAATTTAAATTGCAAATATTTAATTAATTTTAAATATTTGAATGATGGTTTGACTTGAATTTCAAATTATCAGAATGAATTTGGCGATTAAATTATAGATTTAATCTATTGAAAGTTTAATAATAATTTGAATCTTCAAGTTTAAGCTGATTAAAAATATTTCAGAGGCTTGTAAAATTCATATTGATAATACTGAAGATAATAGAAGCTTCAGAATTTAATTTGAAAGTGAATTGTTCAGTTTTGAAAATATATCATTTGAATCGATATTTAAAAATAGCCGTCCGAGGCACAGTCTCGGAATTCGACGAAACCAGTTCCATTGGGTCCGTAATATTGAATTATTCTCGGATTTCAAATTTCGTATTTTTCAGAGTTGTTATGTGAGAACACGGTGAGTAAAAGCATTGAAATCGAATCGAATTCAATTTAAATTTAAATTTAAAATAAACGACAGCATCCCTTGAATCAGGCCTAAAAAAAATCACGTAATCGTGTCTTCTCCTCCCTTTCAGCCTACAATCACGCCTACAAGCACGAGATGAAATCGTGCAAACTATGCCTGATCGTTTTTAAATATTCACGTTCTCTCCCCCTCTTCCTTTATTATTCAAAATCAAATCTCAGAAGAAAATTAATGGCCGTAGCCCTTCACTTTAAAAACAATCGAATTTGTTCCCAATTCAAAACACAAAACAACGAAATAAATTATTTAGGCCGAAGCCTGTTCGTGCCTTCATAACTCAAAGCATCAAAGCTCGTTGACGAGCTTACTGGAATCGCAATCTCGATTGGGGAATATAGGGTTAGGGCTTGGGCCGCGATCGCGCGCGTACGCGTACGAGGTGGCGGCGTCGATTGGGGGTGCGCGACACGTGGGGCGGCGGCGGTTCAAGCATCTGCAGGTGAAGCGCACGCAAATCGATGATGGCTAGGGTTCGTTCGCGAGCAAGGCAGGCGAGCACACGATTTTATGTCGCGTTCGAAGACAGGTGAGCTCGCAGGGGATGCGGCTGGAATTGGGGGCAGCTCGCGATAGTGAGGCGAAGGTGCGGCGGTACTCGATCGAAGCGAGGCGAGGTCGTATGTTCGAGTTCGATGAAGCTACCGAGGTCGTGGAATTTGGTGATGTTGGTTTTGGGTTGCAATAGGCAGTGAGGTAATTTTAAAAATTTTTGTTTTTTTCAAAATTTAATTTATATACAGATAAAAAAAAATGTTTCCATTCAATATATATACAGTATGTATGTTGTTTCAAAATAAAATCAAATAATACAAGTCATTTGTTTAAAATTTAAAAGCATTAGTTTGAAATTAAAATGTTTAGTTAAATAAATTTATTTAACAGAAATTTATAAAAGGATTAATTAGCTTGACAAAATTTATTTGTTTGTTTTAGTGACTAAAAGATATTTTATTAAAGGAAAATTTATTTAAATAAATAATTAGTTAACAGAAAATAATGAAAGTAGTTAAAGAAAAAATGTTGGTGGTTAGTTTATTTTATTTATCTGTTAAGTCAATTTAACTACTAAAAATAAAGTTATAAAAGGAGATTAGTTCAAATATAGATATATATATAAAAAAAAGATTTGAATTGATAAAGAATAGCTTTGAATTTAATTTTTGTTAAATCAAAGTATTAAAAATAAATTGTTTGAAAGCCAAAAACAATTTATTAAAAAGAGAATTTAAATTTTAGTTAAATAAAATTTTTAAAGAAGAAACTGGTTTAAATAAAACTATCAGTTAATTTAACTATTAAAAAAGAAATTGCCGATGAATCGAAATTATCTAGTGAAAATATATTATTCGATTTGTTTCGAATATTAATGAATTGTATAAATATTTATACAAGGTATAAATGAAGGAAACAAGCTGAAAGGAAATGGATTGCAAATAAAAGCAAAGGTGAGAACTTCTCACTCTAAAGGATTTATTTAAATTTTAAATAGTTAGATTTAAAATTGTTAGTTGTGTTGATTGAATGCTTGAATGATGATTGTTATATATATATATATTGGATGTGAATAGACCCTATACGCCGTTAGTAAGCGGAGGTTATTTATTACACACATATACCGCGATATTTCACCTTGAAGTGGAATTGGTATTATATTAGTATATAGCAATATATATATATATATATATATATATATTGGCATATGTATATATTGCAGTTGATTGATTTCCCGTATTGTATAGCGGATGAGACCCTATTGCGCCGTTATTAAGCGGATAATATTTTATAAAATCCCCTATACCATGATATTCGGTCTTGAAACGGAATTGGTATTGTGCTAATGTCTGTGGATGCAGGGAAACAGGTTGGAGGGATCCAAATTGATTCCTCATAAATATTTATTTGATTTCAGATATTGTGATATTTGATTGTTTACCATATCGATATATGATATTGCAAAGTCGTGATTGACTATTTGATGTGTTGCATCATCGGATCAAATTTTTGATGTTTAAAAATAACGATTTTTATTTTAAGGGATTTCTAAAGTGATTTTTGAAAGTATACGTTTTATAAATATTTTTGGAATTAATCCATCTTAAATAAATAAACGATATAATTTTAATGTTATAAAATTATGATTTTTGAGAAATAAAGTTAAAAGTTGATTTTTGAAAATATAGGATTAATGATTTTATAAAATAGTTTAAATTGGGATTTTTGAATTTATTATAAAAAGATTAAAAATAGGATTTATAGAATTTGATTATTTTATAAATCAAAACGATGAAATTATAAAGGAGTTTAAAAATATTTTAAAAGAATAATATAAATTGATCCATATAAAAGATTTATAAATTGATATTTATAAATCAAAAATATTAGAATTGTAAAACGAGCTTTTATAAGTGTTAGAATGAATTGTGAATGAATTTCATAAATGATGAAATTTATAGAATTATAACGGTGAAGTTATAAATGGAATTTTATAAACAGTAGGTTTATAAAATTTGTAAAGTTATTTAAAAGAATAGATTTTGGATAAATAAATGAATCTTACAAGTTATAAGATTTATAATTTGGGAAGTTAAAAGAACGTTTTTGCAAACAAATAAATTATAAGTATTTAACTTATAATATGAACCTTTAGTTTATAATTGAGTTATAAATTGAATAGATTAATAAAGGAAATTTATAAAAGGAAGTTGTTCTAAAATAAATAGAAATGAAATTTATAAACATTGTTTTATAAATTCGCAACGACTTATTTTGATAAGTAAAATGTTATAACTTATTTATGGAGTTATATTCACATTTTAGACAGTGAATAATCCTTTAAAAGAAAATGTATAGAAATGATGAAATTGATTAACGTAGTATATTCACGTTTTTGAATAGTGAATAATATGTTAAAGAAAATGTTTTGGAAGTGATGTTTTAAATAAAATTAAAACGATCTAACGATGTTTTCAAAATGTGTTAAGATTCGAAACCATAGATTTCAACATTCATTGTTGAAATAGACGTTTTCGAGAAATAGAAGGAAATGGTAAATTATAACACTGTTGTTATAATAAATGATTTCCGAAAGGAAATATTTTATTTAGTATTGGGATTTATATATCTATCTTAAATTCGAATCCCTATACTAGTGATTTTGGGATGTTGTAACGATGTTTTACGTAACATTCGTTTTGGCCCAAATAAATATGTTTAAGAGAATGATTTCCTTAAAGAATGAAATATATACTTAATTTTGATTTAAGTATATTGAATATTTTCCAAGTATAGAAAATAAATAAAATTTGTGAATTACTTATGAATAAATAAGTATGGAAATGTTTTCCAAATGTGAAATAAAACGTTTTGAAAATTTATCCTTTTGAAGATAAATTGAAAATGAATAATTGAAATCGTTTATTCATAGATATTTTGGGAATATAAATTCATTATGGAATTTATAAATGAAAATGGGAATTTGTTTGAAAATAAATGTTGATTTATTTTTGAAGTGTGAAAACTATATATCTCTAGTAAAGATATTTTTGGGAAATAAATAATTTGGAAAATTATTTGGAATCTGGTGATGTTGTGCATATCCATTGATAGTTCAATAACCGACTATCAATATTTACCTTTGAATAGGTATTTGTTGTGATTTGCTTGAATTTGAATGCACACTTATTTTAAAATTATTGCGCTCGTTATTCGGATTACCCATTCCGAATAGTGATACGACGTAATGGATAGCATTGATGACCGGTGTTGAAGACCGGATATTTTTGAAAGCGAAAGGATAACTCGTCGAATGTCTTTGCATCGAATGGTCCCCGGTATAGAGACTCCATATGTGATGGGAAGTCCTGACGTGATTAGTGAATATCCGGATTGCAAGGACTTCTTTGTAAGTGCCTTCGGTTCTGTTCGAGCTCGGAACAGACTTGTATGGAATGTATGTCTGACATTACAAATTGAGATATAAAGCCGATTTCTTTCAAATATATTTCTGTTGGTGGCGGAGAATTTATTCTCTTAGCTTAACACCCTTCTTTGAGACGTACGAGCTCAGAGGTTATGTAGTTGAATGTTATCAGCGATATATTCCCAATTTGGTAATGTGACATGCTGAGTGTTGCTGTGAAATGATCATTATGTTGATTATTTGTGATAGGATCATTTATTTGATCGTCTATCCTGGTGATCATTTCTATGATCATTTGTTGACCCAAAGCATGGCTTTTGTATAAAGCATGTTTCTGTGGACGAGACTTCGTCGAGCCTCACACCCCGGAATGATCAAAACAGGAAAGATGCGGCAAGGTTATGAGGGGTAGCTCCCTTTAGGGTATGTGCATTTCCTTCTGGAAAAGGGTGGTATCATGGTATGGAGCCAAGATACTTACTCATGTTGAAAACACTTTATAATTGTGTGAATTGATTACGAGCGCTCGATTAAAGGTCCCAAAGGACCGGGGGATGTCATACTCGTGTCAGTTGTTACCTAGTTTGAAAGGTAACCCGGCCTTGTGTTGGCAGAGATCCGGTTAGGTTCTCGGGACGTCCTTCCAGAGGCGTTTCCATGTAGCAATGGGAAGTTCCTTGGCCTAACCATTTGTTGGAAATCCAAAGAAACAATACGATCTTCTACGGTTTTAGTTGTAGAACCTGCTTCCTCAGGAGGTAGCTATAGTAGGAAGAGATGTACAAAATATGAATATTGATCATATTTAGTACTGTCAACTTGAAAACCATGAAAAGATAATTCGTTGCAATTCAAACATGACACAAAATCCCTTTTTGGATAAGATATAGAAATTCATCATGCTAACCTTTCCTTTCAGGAAGAGGTGGTTTCAATGCATTAAAATGCACAAATCCCTACTAATTAGTTGAAGAATTCTAAATGTGATAAAATGGCTAAGAAAAGAATATGCACAATATAAGTAAGATGGAAATTAAATAAAAGAAATGAAAAGATAGAAAATAACAATTTAAAGTAAAATTGGTATGGATAGTCCTCTAAATGAGAGAAGGAGATAAAGGTTAAAATGGGAATAGAGATAGAAATTTTAATAGTGAGGAAAAAGGGAAGTAAATGAACAAAAAATTAGATCTTTGAAAAGAAAGCAGTAAATTACTTTAAACTAAATAAGGTGTAAATGCATATGACGAGCGTGAATTATTGTGGTTAGTAAATAAACTTAAATGGATAAGAATGACATAGTCACTAGAATGGGTTGGAATGAGAGGTCAGTAGTGATACACAAAAGAAGTCTACCGACTGTAAAGCGCTATGAGTCAGCAAAATAGGGATCTTAAGGCTATTAACACTAAGGGGAGGGGGTAAATAGTGTTTAATGGATTAATAGAATAATTTTCAAATTCTTTAAGATTATACTAAGAATGATGTAACTAACAATCACGAAAACAATCACACAATCAAAGTACTGATAAAACAAAATATAGTAAAATAAAAAGGAAAGAAGACACTAGGATTTTATACTGGTTTGGAGTTACGCTACATCCAGTCCTGCACAATTCCATGTACAGGTTTCTTTTCAACTAGTAAATGCAAATACAATCTCGATTTCAAGGCTATGAGACACACTCTCCATAATCCTAACCTCTATGTAGAGTTGCTTGATTTCTGGGCTACAAGCACATCCACTAGATTTACGGGCTACTAAGCACACTCAATTGATCTTATGGGCTATAATCACGCCTACAAATATAGCAGTATGATTTGATAGATTTTTACAGGCTAGAATCTTCTATCTTGATTACAATTGATCATATAACTCTTGAATAGAACTTTGATGTTGGTTTGAGTAAGAGAGATAAAAGAAATCAGGGAATATAAAAAAGAGAATCAATCTAGTAACGATTGAATTTGATTCTGATTGAATTTTGGCAGAGTAGGGTATATTTTTGTTTAGAAATTAAGAGAGTGAAAAGAGGAGAGAAAAATAAGAAAGTAGTTAACGAAAATTCTTTTGGAAGTCTGATATATTTTGGTCATGTCCATTTGCGAAGAAATACGATTAAAAGAAACTTCCATTCAAATTTGAATTTTAAAAAGTATGGCCACTACGTCATTATACATGGATGGACATGCCAACATATCCCTTTGTATTTTGAAAAACATTTTAAAAATAAATTTTGAAAATATTTGCTTTGTAAAATAATTCGATACTTTATAGAATCATTTAAATATGGTTATATTTTAGCCCAAATATAACGTAATAAATCTTTAAATAACAATTTTGAAAAATTTAATGAGAATATTCAATATAATGTAAATAATATAAATAAAATCAATATAGTTATATATTATTAAAGTATAAACAAAATTCCATATATATTTAAACTTAAAAACACTAAAATAATATCTTTATAAGTATAAGAAATTGAAAATCATTTTGAAAAATATTTTGAATTTTTTTTAAAACTAGGATATTTGAAAAACAATTTAAAACTTACTTAAGTGAGAGATAGATCAAGAAAGTGCTATCAGGATTTCAATAAAAATTATATGATTCTATAACTTATCTGGAATATCTTAAAACCTTGAAATCTTCAATGCCCACGTGTCTTCAATTTCCAACTCTTGAAATTCTATGTCAGTATCTTTAATTTACTCTTGATATTGTACAGTCTTCTTAAGTAAGACCCGTCTAATATCCTGCACAATATACTATATATATCTTGATAAAACATTAATATCTGAATTTTATATAATGTCCTATAGTTATGATCTTCAAAACCAAAACCTAAGGTATTAACAATCTCCCCACTTTTGATAATGAAAGCTTTGTATATAAAATATAATATAACTTCCCTTGTGTTACAAAATTCCCCCTCACTCTATGCTTTGATTTTATATATTTCTCCCACTTTTTCATCAAGAAAAATAAACTGACTATAACTCCCCCTAGCTAAGATACTGTAGTAATAATGATAAGAATGACATATAAGAAATGATCAGTGATAACACGAATCATTAATAGTAACTATACCAAACTATATATTCTTTTATTATCATAATACAAAGTGATCACAATCCAGTCAAATCCTAAATTATAAATATTAGTTCAAAGTAAACTTGTCAAATAAATTCAAATGTACATACCATGCATTCAAAGCAATCAAAGCAAATCGAATATTATGTAACACGAATTTCTAATGATTGGGGATTTTTGTAACGACCGACCTTTTAAGATGTTTTAAACCGACAATAAACCATACATGTCAACTCAAACCATTCAAAAGGGAGGAATGTTAATGGGGTATATAAGAAAATAAGAGAAAAGAAATAAAAAAAACATAGAATCTCACAGCGGAATGAAAATATATAATAATCAAATAAACAGCTCATGAAGCTGCTTTTACAAGTAACATTTGATTAAACTTTTACCGTACAATCAAAGTTATACATACAGCAAGTATAATAAGATAATCCGGCAGAACAACATGATGCAGTGGAATAAATATAATAAATAGTAGACTAGTCTCCGTCTTCATCCTCCAAATAAAATGGTCTGCAACACTAAAATGCTTAGGCCGGCCCAAGCGTATTGAAAAGACAAAACACTCGATTCAGAACTAAAAAATATTATGTAAGTTAAATCAACAATATTAAATATGAGTGTAAAGGCGTTAGAGATGTTTATAAGATTTTACATCTCATATCCAGTGTATAACACGCTTGCAATAACTTAAAAGATGCTCAGGATTCTCATCTCCTAGGGTTGCATTAAACTATTTATATGTAGTAATATACGCTATATATGTAGTGTCTATTAGTAAAGTAAAGTATTAAAATTGCGTTAAGGCGTCACCCATATCCCCTTAACACATTTTTATAAATGTCGTAGTCTATGCAGTATTGTAAACTCCACCAAACCGGTAGGCTATCAAAGAGCACTCCATAAGTACGACATAAACCAAAATCGTAGTGGGCTCGATAGGACGTATGATAAGGCAAGAGAGTCAATGTCCAGGGTAGGATTCTACCATTATGCACTCTCGGACTAGTGGTAACCTATAGTAGCTACTACCACCCACCTTGGAACACACTTCCGTAATCAAATCGAAGGTGGCCATCAAATCAATCATAAAGTAACAAATATGGTATCGACGAAATGTGCCCAATCGGAGGATCGACCTTACTTGGCCCTGTATAGCTCATGTTTTAGTTATATCAAGCTAACCCAACCCGAGGGGTCAGGATTGCGTTCGTACCTCTTACAGTAGCGTTCGCCAAACAATCCTACTTTGTTTTGGATTCTCCACCACATGCATAGTGGTTAATGTGGTTTCGGAACTGGTAGAGAGTATGACAACATCTAACCCTTTTAAACCATTTATAAACCATTTATATGCTCTAAATCCATATATAAAGCTACTAATAAATTCCAAAATAATGTATAACTCTTCCGTTTTAAACAAGTTCCTTTTATAAACCCATTATAAAATCCATTAAAACCTTTATAAACTCCTTTATAATATAAAAATCCTTTTTAAGAATCGTTTTATAATATCCATTATAAAATCTCTTATAAAACTTTTATAAATTCCTTATAAACCTCTTACATTTTTATTTATTAAAATTATTATAAAATCAATATTTATTATATTAAATTAAAACTATACTTATTCTATTAAATTAAATTTAAAATATATATATATATATATATATATATATTAGAATTATATTAGACATTTTATTAAATTAAATTTTAAACTATTTAAATATATATATACATATATATTTTTAAAACTGAATAAAATAATAAGTGAAAATTTTAAGGAAGCGTTTGGCATACGTCCCTCATAAGGTTTGAAAAATACACAAAGCATCCTTCGTTTTTAAATAAGTTTCCAGTCTTATGTTCAAATTCACGCTCGCACAAAGACCTAAATAACATTTGTGTTTTTAACATTTCAAACGCATATAACTTTCTGTAGAAACGTCGGATCAGCAAACCATTTTCACCACAAAATCAAAAAAAATATGATTTTTAAAATGAGATCCATTATTGATACCAAAAAGTCATATTTGCAGTAAATGTGCACTTATTCCATACATTTGCAGACAATTCTGCAAATTTTGAATATCTTCGATTTTTCTTCAAATCTGCAACTATTGCATATAATTGCAGATAGATATGCAATTATATGATACAATTGCAGACGTGCCTGCAATTATTGCATATAGATGCAGAAATGTCTGCAACTATTGCATATAATTGTAGACATTTCTCCAATTATATGGCATAATTGCAGAAATATCTGCAATTATTACATATAGTTGCGGAAATGTCTGGAATTATCTGTATAATTGCAGATATATCTACAATTATGGCATATAGTTGTAGAAAAGACTACAATCATACCATATAATTGCATATGCAAAATGCCACTCGTAGAAAGATAATGAAATTTGCGATTTAATGGTGAAAACGGTTTGTTAATCCGTCTTTTCTATAAAAATTTATTGCATTTTAAAGATTGATAACTAGTGGGGTGCTAACTTTAATTATGGATGTGAGAATAACATCCACATATAACGAATCAACATTGCTGCATTGGAGGAGAGGGGTATTTTAGGGAAGAAAATTATAGTATTTGAAAATATGGATGTAATTTATAGCTTTTTTAGAGCAGGATGTTTTGTGTATTAAGTTTGATTTTAGGGATTTTGTCCCTTATTTTCACAAATTTTAAATTTACATTTAAAACCATATACTAACTTATAATTTGAAACTCTAAAATGTACAAAATAAATTACTTTCCAAATATAAATTTTAAATAAAATTTTAAAAATCAAACTTATAAATCGAACATACTTTACTATTTAGAAAATAATTTAATACCGACCAACGGTGTCCGTATATAGTTTTCTACCCCATGGTCAAGTGATAAGGTATATATCATTTCAACCCCAAAATAGTTAAGTTATCTGGGTATATATCATTTTAACCCGTATCTTGAATCAATAATTTCCAAATCAATCAAATCGCTTGGGGTTTATCATTTCAACACATAACGATTTTCCCTAATCTATAAGATCATTCGGGTATATATCATTTCAACCCATATTGATAACAAGGATATAAACATCCAATCATCCAAAATGTCAGCAAATAAACATCCATCACAATCAACCTCCAAATCAGACAATAAATCACAACAATTAACTGGTTAAATCAGGTATTTAACTAACAGTGTAAATTCGACATTAACTTAAATAACTATTAATTCCAAAATTCAATTTTCAATTTAACTGTGAAATTAAACTGCCAAACAATAACCAATAATATTCTTATCACATTACAAATTTAATTTAACTATCAGAAGAAGATTTAGTATTTGTGAGTGGGTAAAATCACTCACTTTAGATTTTTCATCGATTTAAAATTAAAATAAAGCTTAAAATATAAACTCTCAGAATGCAGCCAAACCTATTCCATGTTGTCCGTAATTTTGATACAATCATAGCTAAGAAACTCGTCCAAATCCGAGTTATGCAAAAGTTATTAGCATTAGAAGATTTAAATTTTAAATTTGAACGTAAAATAAATCAAGGGAAAAACATACTTAGCTTTACCTTCTACAACTCTACCCTTTTACCTATGCCTCCTCTACGCCATAGCCTGCACCCTCGACCTACTTGACAAACACCTCGCTGCACTCACCCAGAACTTCATAGAGGCTCTGAGTCGACTCGAGTTTTACATCGGTCCCCCACCTCAAATACCCGATGCTTTCCTTGCATTTTTTCCAAATCGACCCAAGACCCTCATCATTTGGTTCCTAGCACAAAGTCGCTATAGGGTTTTTACCTATTGAACCCAAAGCATGACCCGAGACTGCACTAGATCTGCTTTTTTGGCCTGGAACTTTATCTCTTGCTCGTGTCATGGTCTATATCTAATTTGATTGAAATTGAAATTAGGGTTTTCAGCCATTTGGAAGAAAGAGGGGATAATTGACCAAATATGTACAGAAATGGGAATATACAGCTGGGGTTTTTGGAAATATCCATTTATATAGATAGAGATGGATAACAATGAATGGACATATCGAATTGGATCGAAACGATAGCAGCGGCCCGAATTGCTAATTCTAATTCCATCATTTATAGAAGCTAGCTTTCGAAATCCAATTATATTCATGTAAATTCCTTTAATTGATTTCTAGGAGTTTCAAGCTCGTACGATCAAACAATTAGTCCGATCGCTAAGAAACTTGAAATCCTTAAACAATTCACTGTTATGGATCCGATAAAACTATTTTCATTGAAATCCGAGACAGTGGCCAAAATTGCTAATTTTCAGGTTAACTAAATAAATAATTAGTAAATTGATTTAATCACTTTTAAATTCAAATTTATAAGTCAATAATTTTATCAATCTTGATTATATAGAAATTAATAATCTTTTAAAATTTAATATTCCATATTAATATCAAGATATAAACATTACATTAATTTTAACGTTCAATTACAACTATAATAAAACCCTGGTTAATTATATTTTTTATTTAAATAAATTCTTTTATTTCGATTTACACCCTTATTATTGAATCAACTATTACCTTTTGAATATAATTAACATTAGTTTACATTTTATTACATTCTTATTCTATAGTTATCATCTTAAGTCATATTATATGCAATATTTAAATTAGATTAATTTCCGTTGATTTACAAATAATTTCAAATGGATTAAATACCAAGATGATAATGAATCAACTATTATACATTAATTATTTACTTCTATTAACCAATTGTTTATAAATAAAGGTTGATAAACTATTTACCAAATATTGATTCATACTATATAAAAAAATTCAATCAATTACATATAATTTCTCTTTACAACATTGAATTTATTCCTTATTTACAATTATAACCAATTTAACTTTACAATTATTTCAATTAATTGAAATTACATTAAAATAATTATCAATGACATTCAAACAGCATTATTAAATCATATTAAAATTATTTTTCTCCTTAATAGATCATAAATTTTAATTTCTCACAATATTTAATTTCAAAATCATATTAAATTTAATATTTTTAATTATAAAAAATATGGGTCGTTACACTCGCACACTTAAAACTTTTCGTCCTTGAAAACAAACAAGAAGGAATTAAAAAACTTGATATAATTTTATTGAAAATATTCAATTTATAAACACTTTAAACTTCAAAATTAAGTTTTAAATAAGATATATCAATTTACAAACAATTTACAAACAAGCTCCAAGCGGAAGCATCAAAGCGAAGCTAGTCCAAAAGCAGGTATCTTACCTGAAACAACTCGGTCTGACCCGAGTATAAAATACACGGGTCAGTCTAGCTAAAACATTTAGTTTAGTGAGGATAAATGATATTATGATGCATAAGGAAAAGTGTGATAATTCTTCTCAAATGCGAAGAAATAATTCTAAGTACATGCGATTACTTCAAGTGATGAAGTGTTACTAAGCATATATAGTCTCGAAAGAGATAACTCAACATTAAAACAACAAATATAAGCATGCCTCATATCATCGGCATAATCCCAAAACAACAATAATGGTTTAGATAAACCTTAACTCCTAGATAGGAACACAAATATATTCTCAAGATAAAGAAGTCTCAAACTCAAAATACGCCACAACGGCAATCTCGTATATCTCCTAAAAAGGAGAGTATAAATCTCAAATAAATGCTAGGATTAGTAAATCTCAAATCTCAATTAAACGCCAAGTGTTGGAAAACTCAAATCTCAAACATAGAACTCGATAAGGAGTTCAAGTTTCCAAAGATGTAATCGCCATATATCTGATATCTCAAATGGCTCAAATGGCCAATAATGTAAAAAGGCAATACACTTGGAAAATCACAAAGAAATCAATGAAATAATCACAAAGATATAGCACGTGCTTATAGCCGTAGACCGCCAAGTACTGTTCTCTCAAAACAAGGGACAACGTCTCTTAGGAAAACGTCCCGAAGGACAAATACGTCTGTTAGGACAACATCCCGAAGGACAAATACGTCTCTTAGACAAACATCTTGAAGGACAAATGATCCGAAGGTCCAGTACTGGCAAATATGTCCCTTAGACAAATGTGCCACAAGCTCTCGGATAGGAACCCAAAAAGTGTTAACAGTGTGTCCCATACCACACGTTCTCACTAATTGGTTTACTAACTGCTAGCCAATACCACACCAAAAAGCAGTAAAAATATTTGCCTCATCTCATCGGCAAATACGACCCGAAGGTCAAAACAATCAAACGGACAAGTCAGGAATTAACTGAAAAGATAAACGCACCTGTCCCACACCACATGTTTTACCCAATCATTTAATTCTCCTTCTCATTCGCTCTAATAGTGAAAAAACATGTATTTTATATGTAAAATAATTTATTTGAGAAAATAGGCTTTTAAAATAAATTTTCGAAGTCGTTTTTGAAAAAAATCTTTCAAAATTCCCTTATTATAGATAATATGTAGTTTTTAAAACTTGGAAATAAATAAAAAATATTATATAATAATTATTTCAAAACCCAAGTTATTTTAAAAATTATTTCAAATTCGTTTGGAAAAACTCATGCTCGAAATCAATGAAAACATCGAAAAATACTCAAAACCAACACTCGAATTCATTTCAAAAACGATTCAATTTGAATCTCAAGTTCTTCGAAATCTTAAGCAAGCTCATTGATAGGTATCATAGCCCTCAAAACAGTTCAGAAATATCACAAAAACATGAAGTCGAAGTTAAAAGTTGGGCGGAAAAAGATGGCGGAACACACAAGAAAATGCATAGCAAAAACAATACTTAGGTCTGAAATCTTCTTTAGATTCAAATTTTGGATATAATTTGCAGGGTTTAATGACCTCAGAATGGTTTGAAATTTGATATGCACAAAGTGGAAAAATTTATCTATGAACTAGAAAAAGGTTCATTGAATTCCGACATGAAATGGTTAAAATATGGAATTCCAAACATGGAATCAGGCCTTGTTGAATTCTGCCTAGGTCTGAAAACCCTCTATGGTTCAACTTTCAGACATGAAACAAGTGACCAAACTACCTCTAATTGAACTGAAAATTGGTATGCATATATTAGAAAATTTCAAATTTAAATAAAAAAGAATCAATGAATTTCGATAGGAAATAAAAAAGATACACTGTCTTAAACATGGACTCAAGCCATGTTTGCTTCTGCTCAGGAAACGGAAATATGTACATGCCTGAAAACTATTTCGGGTTCAACTTTCAGGCGTGAAACAGAGGACCAAATGACCTCTAATTGAATTGAAAATTGGTAGCATATATAGAAAACTTCTACTTTCAAATAAAAATAACTAATGAATTTCACAAGAAAATGAAAAAGATATGATGTCTCAAACATGTACCGGGGCCATGTTTGTGACAGCTCAGAAAATGGAGTTATGTACAGGTGAATTACAATGCTCGTACTGATTTTGCAGTGCTGTTTTCAAGCATCAAACGAATATGTTATGCAATGAACTTTAGCACATATATACTACAACCCACGGGCTATCAACTGAAGAAAATCTGGTAGCATTTCGTTGCCGAATTGCAAGAAACAAACATGCAAAGTGGAGGTCAGAAAATTTTGAGCACAGAAACAAAACTGAGCATAAAACAAGTTACAGAGAAAAAATTTCATAGTTTTAAGCGATTTGAAGCATTGGATTCGGCTAGATTCATGAGCTTATCAACTTACCTTGCTTTTGAAGTGCAAAAGTTGGATTTTATGCAGAAAGATTGAAGCTTGTGATGATTTTAGCCTTCAAGAACCTGTAGAAAGGAAGAACAAATACATGCAAACAAGAAAAAGACAATTAACGGACAATTCTAATCACAAATTAAGGTATTGTGAAATATTTAGGTTTTGGATTGGATTACCTATAAATTTCACTCTAACTTGATAAAAATAGCAGCTTGTTTGAAGAAATTTTGAGATTGAAAGCTTTAAATTTGAGAAAAAGGAATGATTTGTATTTTCTGGCTTTTGAGGAAGAAGATGAGAACAAATTTTGTACGTATAGTAAATGTTTTCTCATTTCTTCAATTTCTGGTTTAGGGCATTAATAGGCTTTGGACCCAAAAATTAAAAGAAAATTAATTAGGCCTAGGAATTAATATAACACTAAAATCAAATTTGCGTATGTACACAAAGTTATAATAAAAACAATACATTTCTTCAAGTTTTTAACATTAATAATTTATGTAAACATACTTACATATAAAATAAAATACTTTACACTATATAAAAAGATAATTTTAGTTATAAAAATATTTTTATCATTAAAACTCTCATTTTAAATAAATAACCAAATTTACAAAAATAAATACATAAAACTTAAAAAAAATTTAACTTTAAAATTACACAAAAATTATTACCTTGCACAATAAAATATAGCAAACCATTTTTCATCATTCCTATGATCAAAACTTATTTCTAAATCAAATTTAACCTTTGCAATTTTCACTGAATAAAATCATATTTCACTCATTATTCACACAAATACCCAAGATAAAGTTTTCAAAGCATTATTTTCACATTTCATTTCCAAAATCCATTTTTTATTCCAAACAAACAATTCAAATCTCCAATTTATTTTTAATTCATAATATTAAATTATAACTATCATTATAATTTAATATTTACAAGTAATGACCAAAACCAGGCTTGTTACGGACTCCCCATTATAAAAATTGCATCCTCATAATTTCTAGAGAAGAGCTGTATTCAACAAAAATTATTTCATCAAGCAAAGGAAGATAGATAAGCTCAAATTTAAAGTATCTCATCCCAATACAAGATGATAGAAAAACAAGATAAGATCGCTCGATTAATTCTATGGTTTCCCGAGTGTAATTACTAGGATTAGCGAACCATTGGACTTCTATGAGCAACACATCATTATTTCGAAGGTTCGAAACAAGAGCACAGACAGGATGCCATAAAAAAGATCAATCGAGAGAGATTGATTTATCAAGAGCTTCTCGAATAGAGTCGGAATTTAACAAAACTTTATCCTGATTCCAACCAACTAGATAATTGTCGACATGACTTTCCGTATGTCACTACGGAAAGAACCACACCAACATTAGATTGACAGAATTTAGGTAAGAAGACTCAATAACAGATAGGTGGTTTCCTCAATACTACCAACCCAAATGATCGCATAAATGCAATTCTCCAGATAATTACACAAAGGTAAGACGAAATCAAAGAATGGATTCTTTATACTCCTATTTAACTAAACAAATATTTTCAAGGTTATCAAAATCCATTTTCTTCATAATCAAATTCTCAAATCTCAATATTAAGGAAATTTTCAAAACCTCTTACGCAAATCCAAATTTTACAAACTCTTCGTCTAAAGTGACAAAAAGTTTCACTCTTAAATTCTACCAAAAATATATTTCAGTTTGAAATATATATATTTATACTAAACATCAAATAAATTATAAACATAAAGTAGGTAGAATGCACTTGACTATTAAGAAACAAGTTATTTCAATTTCAAACATGCTGTAATAATCTTAAATTTTGACCTAGCTAAACTCAAAATTTGAAAATACTTTTAAAATAAAAGTTGTTCTACTAAGTCTAAGCTTTCCAGCAATATAAAGATCATGAAAATTGGATTTACGGTTTGAAATTATGCTAAATTTACTTTCAGCCCAAATTTTAGAATCTTAAAGGGCAGAAATATTTTTTCACTTTCAAACCTATTTAGACAGAATATAAAGCAAGATCTTCTAAAGTGGTAAAATGAAAATTTATGGCTTTCTAAAAGCTCTTTTATTTGCAAAAAGTTTGATCTCATTTGGAGTTATAAATCACAATTTATCGTTGTTTTAGCAAAGCACTTTTTCAAACCAAATTTAATCTTTCAAATCAATTTAAATTTAGAAATTTTCCCAAACCATTTAATTTCAAATTATATTTTCAAACAAGCTTTTGCTAAATCACTTACTAATGATCTTCTTTTTCTTCGAAAAGCTAGGACATACCAAAATTATGAGTAACTCTTTATAATTATCATAGAAAGAAATAAATCATTAATTGGGAAAATCTTCATTACTTTCCAAAATCTAACTTTAAAATAATTAACTAAGAACACTCATTTTGAAGGAGACAGCTAATCTCTTTCATTATTAAGAAATGATTTTTGATTATCCATAAAATAAACTTTGAGACACACACACACACACACACACATATATATATATATATATGTAAAGTTTAAAATCATTCTCACAATTAGAATAGTTATACCACATAGATGGTTCGTTTATCAAGACAATTCGAATTCACATTTCCATTTTGTCACCAAAAATAAATTTCCATTTAATTATCAATATAAAACTAATTAAAGTTGATAATTAATTCAAACTTATTTCCAAAAGGATTTCACAAATTAACACCAACAAATTTTTAATGCAACCAAAATTTGAAAACAAAACTTTCTCATAAAATGCTAAAATTTAAAATTAGCATACTCAATTTCAAAAATTTCAAATAATACAAGGGTGTTGCCACGCTATTGATTTATAGTGAATGACCCCACGATTGGCTGCAGAGTTGACCTAATGATCAAAATAGCTGTGCCACTAATCCAACACATACTAATGTTTAATGGCTGCATTACATATTCAAAATAAAATTTAATTTCTCAAACTATATTAATTTATTTCCAAGATTTACTTATAAAAACTCAATTTATCGTGTCTGACTGTCTTATCATAGCACTTAGGAAATTCCTATTGATAACGTTGATCAGGCGTATTGACCAGATTTCTTAAAGCACTTGATGGACAACCCAACACATAAATCATTTTCTATAAAAGGAAATGCCTCATATATACTTCACAAAATATTCTTTGCCTATCATAATAAACAAAATCTAATTTCACTTAAAAGACGCATCTTATATTTGAAAGATTTGAAAATTCAAATTGTTGCTTACACTCAAAATCAAAGAATACAAGAAGAAATCATCGAGATATTCCCAGAATACTCGATTCACAAGATTAAGAATAAGCTGGAGTGTTCACCAAATCGAACGATATAATAAGCCACTCGCAAGAACCATACAAGTGCGGTATGCTGTAAGAGGATTGATATCCTCCACAACTCATAGCAGATGAAAATTAGTGCAAGGTCATGCTAAGAAAGATCCTAGCACCACTCAATAAAGTAAATAAATCCTCAACCATAAGCAACAGACACTCGTTTAATGGTTAACTTGTTATGTTGGTGAAAATGGATGCAAAGCCTAAGAATACTATCAGATTTCTAAGCAAAGATGACTGTGGTAACTCACGGTAAAGGCTGGACTAAATGAATTGCGTGGCTTCATGCTTCAGCAGTAACTTTTATATTTTCTCATTTCTCCTACATATCCACGTGGAAGGATGACTAACAAACTAAGAACCAGGAATGAGGTCAACAAAAAGCTCAATTGCCCGATTGGGTAGCAAACCCAAAATGGACTCACATATATCAACAGAATTATGAACAACTGGAATTCGAGATACTTCATCATCTCTAAACTCAAGAACAATAAATACACTTCGTAATTATCATCAACATTCCGAAGAACAAGAGACACTAATCAGCCAAATTAGGATACTTAACATGTAGGATCCTTTTAGAATATAGGATTGGACTTGATAATAAACAAGTCAATCCATCCCCAAACTCATATTAAACTCAAGGTGATAACTAATGTGCTGATTAGCACCAAAAGGTAAAATACAAAGATCAACCCTAATATTGTCGCATGACAAGCCAAGTATTACGCAGCCCCTCAATAGATTCACAATTCTCAAACAAGTAACAAGAAAAGAAACATCCAACGATACCAACATCTCCTTTGATACAAATGTGTATCAAGCACTCGTATCGAAGATAACTAGAATAAAATAATTACAATAAGGATTATTCATTGGATAAGATCTAATTAGTTCAATCATGGAATACTATGGAATAAACTATATTCCTAGGCATATTCCAAACTTATATGTACCACAAAGGACATGAAAAAGTCAAGGACATGATGATTAAGGGATTTGTAACACTTGTATTATAATTGGATGTATCGTAATATATATTTTTGTTCTGTGTTTATCATATTTGGCTATACGAGCTTGAAACGCGTTGAGATTTAATTTCGAATTTAATTAAAATAATCGACTTTAGCTATCTACCTTATACAATCGAATTAGACTTCGGAATTGATTCTATTGCGTTCGGAATAGGGGTAATACATTAGAAACACCGAACGGCGGGCTTCGTTTGGAGTTCGGTATTTTGTGGACCAATTGGTCTAAGTATTTCTATATTTAAATAATATAATAAAAGGGTAATACCCGTTCAATACGCGCGTCCTATATGCCTACATACGCTACCTCTTTCTTTTCTTTTCTTCTAAATCGCTGATTCAAATAAAAAAATTCATAGAAAAAAAAAGAGAATCTCGATCGAAAAAAAACAAATCTAATCGAAATCGCGTAAAGGAACGCGACTTGGAGGTCGCGAGCATAGTCGAGCGTTGAATAGTTGCGGCCTGGAGGGGATCTAGGCGGCGCCGCGCGTGAGACGAGGGGTCGAAGCGATGAGGCGAGTCACGATGTGGATTTCGTGCACGTGTGAGGCGGTCACGGCGATGTCAAGATGGTAGAAGCGCGGTCGATTGTTGCTTTGGGGCCATCGTAATAGGGTTTGGGCGCATTCGACCAAGGGCAAGGTGGCACGTGCAATGGAGGCGTATGTAAGGCGATGGTGGCGGCAAATCGGCGATAGGTGCGTAAAAACGAACACTAATCGCGTTCGATTGCAAACTGCCTGGGGGGTGAAGGCCGTAAATTGTGAGCAAAATGACTGGATATAAGGTTTTTTTAATTATTTTACCAAGTTATAATTAGTGTTGAGTTTATTTTAAGTTTTATCATATATTAATTATAGCATCACTTTTGTATACGAGGATCGTTTCAAGTGAAATGAATTGTGGTGCTATCATAGCGACATCTTCTACGACATGGGATCGAGAAAAAGTGAGTGTTTATACGCTCACAATTGACTAAAAAATGTTAGTTAGATTTATATTCTGAAGTGATATGAAAGTTATTGGCTATTGTTTGGTAGGTTTAATTATCATTTATGCTCATATATGAATTAATTGATAGAATTTAAATTAACCGTCTGATAAATTTAAATTTAATTGGCAGTATTATACTCAATATTGATCATTATAAAATTGTTGAGAATTATATTTACTGTATGGGTGTTTGGTTATGATGGGTACTATTGGTTGTTAATTTGGATGTTTATTAATTTTGATATTTCATGTTACCATCCCGTATAATTTTATAGTATATAAGACTGTAAATTGAATTATTTCGAATAAACTGAGAAATAGGTTGAAATAGTATATACCTATGACATCTATTTTGGATAGAAATGATATATATCTATTCTTGAAATTAAATTGAAATAATTATCCACTTGGCCATATGTTAGAAAATTATATACGGACACTGGATTAGTTAAATCAAATGATTTTCAAAGTGTTTGAAATTATTTAAATGAATTGATCTTAAGAATGAAACCCAATTTATGGAAATTGAATTATTTTGAACTGAAGCTTGAAATGCTGGAATTTAACTTGGTAAACGAAATTGTTCAATTAATCGAAGTTTAGATTTTAAGTTAAAATTTAAAATAAGGCATTAATTTTCGAAAATTGATGGGATTTAAAAGATTGGTCTTTTATTCGAACTTTGAATATTTCTAAAAAAAATTAATATGAGATAATATTTCAATTTGAGTTTGGAATTGAAATTTTAGATATAAGATTGGTAAATTTAATTTAAGTGTTTCAATCGATATTTTGAAATTGAATTTGGAATTCAACTGAAATTGGAAATTAATTTGAAATTGGAATTTAAATTAATTCGAAAGTTGAAATTTAAAGAATTTTGTGAACTGAAATCGAAATTTATTCGAGTTGAAATTGGGATTGAATTGATTAAATCAAAATGGAATTTGGAATTGATTTGGGTTGGAAATTGGGAAGTTGACCGGTTTGACTTTAGAATTATTTTCAAAATGAATATTTTAGTATAAATGATTTAAAATATATATTCTTTAAATATTTCAATTATTTTGATTTTCCAAACTTTTTAGTATATAAACTATTTTTATATCCAAATTATTTTCGTTTAACTATTTAAATATCTTCTATTAAACTATTTTTAACTATTTTACTATTTTGAACTAGTTAAACTATTTTCTAAAATTTAAATTGGTTAAAGGGTAAATTATTTACATTTAAATCTTGGATTTGAATACGAACTAGGTTAATGAGAAGATTATAACCTAAATCGAATTCGAATTAAATTTTGGAAGTGAAATTGATTTATCGGACAAATTTGATAATTTTGAATGTATGATGAATTTCGAAATGGATTTGGTTTAAAAGAGAATATATGATAATTTCTAAATGGATTTATTTTAAAGCGAATATATGATGATTTGGAAATGGATTTGATTTTGAAACGAATATGATATTTTGATATCAAGTACAAATTGTTAGGAAATGTAAAAGAATCAACCGGTGTGTAAAATGACGATTGGTTGTTAAAGAGACCGGGGCCTCTTATTGAAATAATCTCTTTCAATATCGGAACCACTTTGACAACTGTATACGTGGTGGATGATATCCAGAATGTAGTGGTTGAATTGGCAATGTTTACTGGAATGAAGTAAGAGAACGATGATGGATAGCCTTGACATTCATGTCATAATTAAAATGACTAAAAAAGGAGCCTGTGTTTGGCTAGTGAGGTTAGCTACCTCTGGCGACATTGATCCCTCGTATTACCATTGTGGTTTCGGATTCGATTGGTGCACCTTATTTGTCATTTGGATTGATTGTCGCGATCGGCCACAGATGGGTTACGACCAGCTAGAAAGGGTAAACTGGTAGAATCCTACCTTGGGCATTGCCTCACATTCCTTGTCACATTTATCCTTATACGAGACCATTAAGACTTTGGTTTAAAACTGTAAAAATGTGTCAGGTGGATCAATGTAAAGCCTTAATGCTATTTTGATATTATTTTACTGATAGACATTATCTATTATAGTGTATGCTATTATATATAAGTAGTTTAACGGATCCTTAGGAGATGGAAAATCCCGTAACATCTCTTAAGTTATTGCACTCATATTCGTGATATTGATTTGACTTACGTAAGAGTATTTTAGTCCTGACTCGAATGTTTTCTTTTCGTTACGCTCAGATCACTCTTGATTTTTTTTCTAGTGTATTGAAGACTATTATTTGGAGAACGAAGATGGAGTTTGTTATATTACTATTATCATTATACCTTGTATCATGCTATTCTACTGCATTGATTATTTCACCTTGCTGTATATTTATAACTCTAATAAATGTGTATAGATTTTAATCAAATGTATAGTAAATAGCTTTATGAATTATTTATTTATTTATTATATTTTATTGTTTCCGCTATGAGATTCTATGTTTTGCTTTCTTCTTCTCTTATTATTTTTCTTATGTAACCACATTGATTATCTACGTTCCGTATTGTTTAAGTCAGACATGTGTGAATTATTATCGATTTAAACCTTCCAAAATGTGGGTCGCTATAGTTGGTATCGGAGCGAAGGTTTAGCGATAATCTTGGCTTTGTGTGGTTTGACTCATTAAAGATAGGGTAGTAATACCCTAGAATGAGTCAATTTTAGTGTGTGTGTGTGTGTGAGAGAGCGTACTTGTTAGTGTTATAAAATATTTTATATTGTGTTTACTTATCCGTTGAGTTGTTTATGAATTCCGATCGATTTGCAGGATGTCGTGTTATCGACAGGGTTTTCTAAAACTTAAACGAGGCATGTCGACATAATGTTGTTTTAAAATCAGGTAAATAAAATATTTTTACCTAAATTATGTTGTATACATATATATAAAGTGATTTTCAACGAAATGATAATATATAATTATCATCGATTATCGATTGAGTTAAAAATAAAACGAATACTAGTGAATTTTATTTTATGAAGCATTGAAAATTAAATTAAATTGAAATAAAATCAAAATAAGAATCTATTAAAATGACCAAGTTGTAAATTAATGGAATATTTTTAAAATAGGCTAAGAAAATTTGTATAAGTATATTTATAATAAAGCTTTTATATAGAAATGATTTTAAAAAAATCGAAAATTTTAGAATTTAAAATCCTTTTGTTCAATATTGTTTTTCAAAGCCTTAAAAATTTAATAAATAGTATTATTTGAAATAGTTTTGACTAGAGAAATATTGAAAGGAATTAAGCATTAAACTCGTTTGGTTGCTGGGAAATAATTCTGGGGACGACTGCAGCATCGCCAGTGTTCATTTTCGAGTTTCTGAGTAGAGAATTGCTACTGAAAGAAATTTATGTTCGATTAAAATAAATTTTGATTTTTGAAAAAATTATTCCAGGTATGATTTAATAAATATGTAAAAATAGTTTTGAACTTATAATTGAAAACTGTATATAAAGAGTAAGTTATAACTTTTAAATTAAAAATAGTATAGAAATGAAATAAGTTTATAACTTATAAATGTGAATAGGAAAGTGAAACCAAATTTAAAATGGTTAAAATTTTGTATAAAAAAATGGAAGAAAGAAAATTTTGAATTTGAGATACAAATAAAATAAGTGACCTAAGCATTGTTAAATTAAATAGAGTTAAGGAAATAAGTAAATAAAATATATTTAACTCATGAAAGCTTAAATAAAATTGAATTTGATATTAGGTGAAACTAGATAAATTAGTAAGTGATTTAAATTCATTTAAGCTATAAAATGAATGTAAGTAATAAGTTAAGTTGGTTAATCGAATTTAATCTACACTGGATATAAATAAATTAAATGCCAGAGGAATGAGTTTAAAAATTTAATGTTAACTAATATAGTATGGAATAAGTTATTGGAATAAATTTTAAATTAAAATTGACTTAAGAGAGGTTAAATGAATTAATTGTGGAAAAAAACAATTCATATGAATTGAGTTATAAAAAAAATTTACTTTGGTAAATTAATAATATGAATTTGAATAAATGAAGTGAATTGATGAATTAATAATAACTTAAGATATGAAGTAATAATAATAAGTGAGTGTTGTTGTATAACACATTTGTAATAAACTTAGATAATTTATAAACGATGATAGCATTAACTAAAAAGGGATATACTAAGTGGAATAAAATTTTATAAATGATTCATAAATAAATTTATATAAAATAGGTTAAACAAAAAAGTGAAACAAATTGGAATTGCACAAATTGAATTGAATAAAAATTGAATATTATGAATTTGTAATGAATGTTGATAAATTGGAAGAAATTAATGGAATGTAAACCAATTAAAAGTGGATGAAGCAAAAATAAATAATTGAAACAAATCGATTAAAGGTGAATATATATATCGAATTGTAATAAATCAAATATGAATGCAATAAATATTGATTGGAAGAAAATTGGTTGAAACCAGATTAGTTGAATGTTAATCAATTAAAAGCAAATGAATTGATTATAAATTCATTGTATGATTAACGAATGAGTATTAATAAGTGAATGTGAATAATTGGAATGTGGTACGGATTAAATTACTTTAAGTGTAATTAATTATATGAATTATTAGAGTGAAATAATGAAGTGAAGAAAGAAAAACGAATGTAGCAATAAACGAGTGTAAATTTTTAGAATGTGAATTAATTAATGTTGGTAAGTGCATGCAAATCTAATAGAAATAAATAAATTGAATGAAAAATCAATTGAATGTGAATCTAATTGAATAAAAGTTGATTGAATGCAAATAAACTGAAATGAATCAATTAAAATGTTAATGAAATGAATGTTAATAAAAAATTGAAGGGTATAAATCAAAAGTTGACATTGTATAATGAAAAATTCACATGGTTATGAATAAATTGGATTAATTGAATGGATATTGATGGTTGGATGGTTTCTTTTGATTGCATATGATTGTTGTATGTTATGTATTTATGCTTGTATTTGTTGTTTGGACTCAAAAATCCATGTTATATGGTTATATTAGACTTATACGTGCTTCTATAACGTTATATGCAAGTAATATCTTAAATTGAGTTGAGATAGGTACATAAGAAGACCGTTGAGTGTATATGCAGGGTTTTACATGCTTTTGCTTGCTTAATACGAGCGAACTCGCTCGTATTATAAATAATAAGGTACGTATCTCGAATTACATGCTGCGATTTTATATTTTTGCCCATTGTGATGCCTCATCATTAAGATGAGATGTATATTTGATATATATTGGTTATATTTGTGTTATACAGTGAATTGTAAAGAATTTCCGATCGAGCCGTGCAAAGGACACTCAGTCAAAATTTTCCGTAAATCAGGGAGTTATAAAATTTTTGAAGTTTTATAACTTGTTTTTTATATAAATTATATTTTCTATAAACCAATAGTGAAGTATAGTAAAGCTTTCCTAATAACATTTTAAAATTATAAGTGGTTATTTGAATAAAATCCATTGTATGTTAAAATCTTTACCTAATACCTTTTCGAGGACGAAAAGTTTTGAGTGGGGGAGATTGTAACGTTCCGTATTTTTGGCTATTTTAGAGTATTAAATTTAATGTAGTTATTGGATAACCATGGGTAGAAATAAAATTTAATGATTTATTTATATTGGTTTATTGGATAATTAAAATGTTTAAAATTTAATTTTTGAAAATTATTTGAATAATTTGATTCTGGATTTAAGATGATGGAAAATGACCGGAATTTGATTTAAATGTTATTCAAAATATGAACAAAGATGGTTAATATTTAAAATTGGATTTAAATGTGAATAATTTAAAATTTTATATTTTATATTCTAATTGACGAGAAGAAATAGCCATTTTGGCCACTGTCTCGGACTTCGACGAAACGAGTTTCATCGGATCCGTAATAGTGAATTATTATTGAATTTCAAGTTTCGTAGCGACCGGACTTGTCTTTTGGCTGTACGAGCTTGAAACGCATTCAGATTTAATTCCGAATTTAATTAAAATAATTGACTTTGAAAAGGTATCTTCCATATACGATCGAATTAGACTTCGGAACTGATTCCATTACGTTCGGAATAGGGGTAATACATTAAAAACGCCGAACGGCAGACTTCATTTGGAGTTCGGTATTTTGGGGACCAATTAGGCCAGAAATTTTTATATTCGAATAATATAATAAAAGGGTAATACCCGTTCAATACGTGTGCCTATATGCCTACATAAGCTCCATCTTTCTTTCTTTTTCTTCTAAATCGCTGATTCAAATAAAAAAATCGACAGATCAAATAAAAAAAGAGAATCTCGATCGAATAAAAAACCTAATCTAATCAAAATCGCATAAAGGAACGTGACTTGGAGGTCGCGAGCATAGTCGAGGCTGAACAGTTGTGGCCTGGAGGGGATTTGGGCGGCGTCGTGCATGAGACGAGGGGTCGAAGCGATGAGGCGAGTCATGTTGTGGGTTTTGCGCACGTGTGAGGCTATCGCGGTGATGTCGAGATGGTAGGAACTCGGTCGATGGTTGCTTTGGGGTCATCGTCCTAGGGTTTGGGCGCATTCGACCAAGGGGGAGGAGGCACGTGCAACGGAGGCGTACGCAAGGCGATGGTGGCGGCTAATCGGGGATAGGTGCAAAAAAACGGATGCTAATCGCGTTCCATCACGAACTGTCTGGGGGGTGAAGGCCGTAAATCGTGAGCAAAAGGACTGGATATAAGGTTGTTTTAATTATTTTACTAAGTGATAATTAGTGTTGATTTTATTTTAATTTTTATCGTGTATTAATTATTACGTCACTTTTGTATACGAGGATTGTTTCAAATGAAATGAATTATGGTGTTATCGTAGCGACATCTTCTACCACATGGGATCGAACAAAGGTGAGTGTTTATACGCTCACAATTGACTAAAAAATTTGTTAGTTAAATTTATATTCTGAAGTGATATGAAATTTATTAGTTGTTGTTTGGTAGGTTTAATTATCATTTATACTGATATATGAATTAATTGATAGAATTTAAATTGACTGTTAGATAAATTTAAATTTATTTGGCAGTATTATACTCGATATTGATAATTATAAAATTATTGAGAATTATATTTACTGTATGGTTGTTTGGTTATGATGGGAACTATTGATTGTTAATTTGGATGTTTATTAATTTTGATATTTCATGTTACCATCCCGTATACAATTTATAGTATATAAGACTGTAATTTGAATTATTTCGAATAAACTAAGAAATAGGTTGAAATGATATATACCTATGACAACTATTTTGGATTGAAATGATATATATATATTCTTGAAATTAAATTGAAATAATTATCCACTTGGCCATAGGTTAGAAAATTATATACGGACACCGGGTTGGTTAAATCAAATGATTTTCAAAGTGTTTGAAATTATTTAAATGAATTGATCTTAAGAATGAAACCCAATTTATGGAAATTGAATTATTTTGAACTAAAGCTCGAAATGTTGGCATTTAACTTGGTAAACGAAATTGTTTAATTAATCGAAGTTTAGATTTTAAGCTAAAATTTAAAATAAGGCATTAATTTTCGAAAATTGATGGGATTTAAAAGATTGGTCTTTTATTCGATCTTTGAATATTTCTAAAAAAATTGATATGAGATAATATTTCAATTTGGGTTTGGAATTTGGAATTTTAGATTTAAGATTAGTAAATTTAATTTATGTGTTCAAATCGATATTTTGAAATCGAATTTGGAATTGAACTGATAAGAATGAAGGACGACATGCTAAGTGGATAATATTTCAATTTGAGTTTGCCTTTTCTAAGCTTATCTATCATTCTTCTCAGGTAGGCTTTCATCCTTATTCATAGAATGAAATTGAAATATTATCTCATAAAATGAAATTTTGAAATTATTTCCTTCATTCTATGAATATTTGCCTTGTTTTCTCATATACTTTGATACGCCTCTTCTCCATAGCCATGGCCACCACCTCCTACACATCTTCCCTTCCATCACCACTAGCTACTCCTCTGATCTTGACCGTAGCCGGGCCCTCCATGGTGACCAACCCCTCAAAATCCAACCTAAAGCCATAAAAAACATGTTATTTGAGCACTACTTGCTCATCCACTTCAACCACCACCCTAACCACCACCATAGCCGCCGCCACCATAACCTCTGACCTGACCACCACACACCCCTCCAGCCACTGTCTAGTCATGGTGCACCCACAGGCCGAGCCCACTCTCCATGGTCGAATCACTTTGATGACCAAAAATCACTATATTGCCTAAAACTCTTCACATTTCCATGTTGTAACCTCCTCCATCATTTAGGCCATAGGCCGGGCATTCCTAGGCTTGCACCCAAGCCAAACCTTGTCAAAACCTTACCTTATGACATCCCTAGGCCATGCATAGCATATGAGAAAGCAAGGCAAAAGACTGTATATTCATATCTCTTTTTATTTAAAAGTTATTCCATTTCAATATGGTATTGTATTTATAAATTGTTTTAATTTTGTTTGGGTTGTAACACAATAGTTGTAGCATTGGATCTCGCTCCACTCAAAGTCCGTAGTCTTGTCAGTTGGCTTTTGATTCCGTTGTGTTATTGGTTTTGCAATCTCCAGCATTTTGAGGTGAGTAAATCTCACACGACAATATATACTTATGCAATTGTGAAGAAACAACATTTGAATGTGTAGAATTATAAATGATGCTATAATTGCCTATGATTATTAATATATGACGTTATACCTGTTAAATTACATGTCATATCACCTGTTAATGTTGTAAATGTTAAACTGTTCATTTATATCTATTTGTCACACTACAAGTCCTTGTTAGATTAGAAATCACCATGGGTTGAAATGATACATACCCGAACGGACTTTAGAATAGGGAAAAATTGTTATGGGCTGAAATTATAGGCCTGAACAGTTTTTAATTATTTATTTTGACTTGGGACTGCGGGTTTGAAATGATAGAACCCGGATTTTTATTTGTAAACTGTGGATTGAAATGATATATATCTGTATCACTTGACCTACGCTAGAAAACTATGTACAGGCTCGTGGTTATTTTTATAAAATTTTCTGGAATTTTCAAGTAATTCTAAAAGTATGTGTATATATATATATAAATTTGATTTAAATTGGATTTCTAAATATTTAATATAGAAATTTGAAATTTTCTATAAGTTAAAAATGTTGAAAAAAGAATAGTTACATTGAATTTTGAAATTATAACTTAAGTGGAAATTTGAATTTTGTTAAATAAAAATTTAGTTATATAAAGGAAAATGGAAATTAAATTTTATTTGAAAAAAATGGAGAAAATTTAACCGCTAAGTTATTTATTTAAAAATGTGAAGATTGGAAACTTTTACACGTGAATTTATTAAGTAATTTGGTGAAATTGGGTTTAATTATAAGAAACTTACTGTATAAAAATAATATGTTAATTGGTATGTTAATGAACATTTTTAAATGCTAAATTATGATTTTGACCATGTTTAAAGGGTTTAAAATGAAGATTATTAATTGCTGGAAATACACTGAAAATCTAGAAATCAATTTTAATAGCATTCAGAAGTGTTATGGTTTTTGGAAATGAACTAAAAGGCTAATAAAAGGCTATTACAGCAGTTCTGAAATGCTGCAGTTGCTGTAGTAAATTGAATAGGCTAAAAACTTAACTCAGAGCTATTATAGCATTTTTGTAAATGTTGTAGTGGTCTGTTGTCTTTGCAGAAATAAATAAAAACCCATGTTTCGAAACCAGAGCTATTACAGCATTTCTAGAAATGTTATCTTTGCTGTTTCGAACTAAAATTTAACTAAAACTAAGTTTAATGATAGTTTTTAAGTGCTGTCTTGGCTGAATTAAAATGTTTTCAAGTGTAGCTTATAACAGTTTTTATCTAAATGCCGCAGAAGGCTGAAATTTTAATAATTATAGTTTTTGACTTAGTAAATGAGCTCAGAATGACTTGAAACTTTGTAATTTAAATACTTGACTTGAAAGAATAATGACTTCACTTTTAAATGATTTAAATGAATAAATTTAATTGGAAGATGAATTATTTTAAAACATGATTTGAATTGAAATTAATGAATGTTATCTTTGAATTTTAAAAGGGTATTTAAAGTTGAATATTTGGATTTGAACTTATATAAATGATTTGAAAAGGGAGATTAGAAAGGATATAATATTTTGAAATATTGAAATGGTTTAATCTTTATTTTAATAAAGAATTGGGTTTTGAAATGATATTTTTATGAAGAATACAATATTATTTTTAAAAGTTATAACAACTCGTTATAATAACGATGGGTTGGTAAAGAGACCGGGTTCGGATATGGACATACTCTCTGTCGATACCGAAAACCACTTTGACAACCGTGTAGGCGGTGGAGATTCCGAAATGACGTAGGATGGTGGCGACGTTCTTGAGGTATATTACGTGGACCCGACTCCCGTGAATTGGCATAAGGTGGCAGAAACAGGAGCGGTCACAGGACAAAAGGGGTAGCTCCTCTGGTCGGACGCATTTCTTCGATACCATTCTATTACTTATGATTGTTTTGTGGCCACCCTCCGATTTGGGAATGTGTTCCGAGGTGGGCGTACGAGGCTGCTGCGTTACCACCAGCCCGAGTGTCGTAATTGGTATATCTACCCTAGCATTGCCTTGTGTGTTGTGTCACCTATCATATCGAGCCTTTGCTACGAGTTTCTATTTGTGCGTACCTATGCAGTATCTTCTCATAGTCTCCCGATCAGGAGATATGCAGGTACTATATAGACTATTGGCATTATTTGTGAATATTGGGTCACTCCTTAACGATATTTTAAAGTAAGTTTATTTTACTGATAGACACTATTATAATAGCACAATATACTACATAGTAAATAGTTTAACGGACCTTAGAGGATGGGCGGTCCCAAGCATCTTTTAAGTTACTTGTACCTTTATTACAGTTCACTTGAGTTGGTTTACATTGGATAAGTATGCATGTCCTGACTCAAGTGTTTGTGTTTTATTTTACGCTCAGGTCAGCATAAGTTATTCACCGATTTGGATTTCCACTCTTTGGAGGTCTGGAATCCCTGGAGATTTATCAGCTTATCTATTTATCTACTATTTATCTATATTTCAGTTCTGTTGTTATGTTGTCAGCTTTGTATTAGTGGAATTCTTTTTATTTGGGATTTTATGTTGTATCTGCTTTCCGATTGATATTATATATTTGGTTTTGATACTCGTGATAGTAGCTTCATGTAATACTATGGTATTTTATTTTCTGCTGTGAAATATTCTGATGTTCTATGTCTGTGATTTGGTTTTATTTGCTCCGAATTTTTATTACAATCTGTTATTTTGTACTATTCAAGTCCAACATGTGTGGATTATTGTCAATTTGAATGGTGGAAAATAACGGGTCGTTACAGTTAGTATCAGAGCTTTGATTTTTAGGCAAACCTTAGCCTGCGGAGCAAAAACTCATTAGAGATAGGGTAGAAATACCGTAGAATGAGTGAAATCAACTTCAGAATCATTTCTTTGTGAGAGATTGTATTTTCAAAGTATAAAATGATTTTAAAATGATTTTCAAAGGATTTTTCGAAGATTATTTTGGTATAAAATTTTTCTTGTTTTAAAAGCAAATTTTTCTATCTTCTTTCCATTCGTATCTACCTTGTTAGAAATTTCTGTAATTATGATGTTCATCCAAGTGGATTTATCTTGTCTTGTCTTGTCTTTAACTTGTCTCTACCTTTTTCCTAATATTCGTTCTAGTCTTTGTTGATGATATCCTTTTCTTTTCTAAGACCAAGGCAGAGCAAGAGTCGCACTTGAAATTAATTCTGGAGATTCTTAAAGTCATCAATTGAAGGCTAAGTTTTCTATATGCCATTTCTAGAAAGATGAAGTCTGATTCCTTGGACATATTATTTCTGGTAATGGAGTTTCTGTTGATCCAGCCAAGATCGTTGCGATCAATGTAAGTCTTTCTTTCTTTTTCCTTTCTTTTCCTTCTTCATTTAATCATTCTATCTCTTCTGTGGTTCTTATTTTTCCCTATTTCTGTTGCAGGATTGGGAAACTCCTAAGACTCCTTTTGAGATTTGTAGTTTTCTGGGCCTTGCCGGTTAGTATCGGAGATTTATCGAGAATTTTTCTTGGATTACTGCACCTCTCACTCCTTTGACTCGTAAGAATATTAAGTTTATTTGGGATGAGAAGTGTAAAGCTGCATTCAACGAGTTAAAGAGCAAGCAAACTTCCAAACCATTTCTTACCATTCCGAGCGGAAGTGAGGGATTGACGGTATATACTGATGCTTGTCGTGAAGGATTTGGTGCTGTTCTCATGCAAGATGGTAAAATCATAGCCTATGTCAACCGTCAGTTGAAAACCCATGAAGCTAATTATGCTGCTCATGATTTAGAGTTGCTTTCTGTTGTCTTTGCTTTGAAGCTTTGGAGGCATCATCTTCTTGGAGCTATGTTTGAGCTTTCACTGATCATCAGTCTTTGAGATATATCTTCACCCAGAAGGATTTGAATCAGAGGCAAGTTCGTTGGCTTGAGTTTCTGGCTTCTTACGACCTCGATATTAGCTATACTCCTAGTAAAGCTAATGTTGTGGCTGACGCTCTGAGTTGGAAGAAGGCTTTGTTGTGTCAGCATGTTGTTTCTTCTCCTCTTCTGGATTGTATCAAGGCCAAGAAGGATGAGGATGTGACGCTTAGGTTGATGAAGGAGAGTGTTCGGAGCAGGGTTGGTGGTGGTATTAGTGGTAGTGGTGGAGCTCAGATTGATGATAGTGGTATTTTGAGGATTAATTGCAGGATTTGTGTTCCAAATGTTGATGGAATGAGGCAGGAGTTGCTTCGAGAGAATCATCGATCTAGACTTTCTATTCATCCTGGTGTGTCGAAGATGTATCCGGATATGAAGAGGCATTGTTGGTGGAGAGGGATGAAGCGGGATGTCTCTATCTTTGTTAGTCGGTGTGCGACTTGACAACAAGTTACGGCCGATCATCAGAAGACCCCTGGTTTGTTGCAGCCCCTAGATATTCCCAACTAGAAGTGGGAACAGGTTTCCATGGACTTCATTGATGGATTGTCGAGGTCTAGGTAAGGCAATGAGAGTATCTGGGTTATTGTGGATAGGCTGACTAAATATACTCATTTCATTCCAGTCAAGTCTACCCATTCTGCTTCTAGCTTGTCTAAGATCTACATGAGGGAGATTGTTCGTCTCCATGGTGTTCCTCTCAGTATTGTTTGTGATGTGATTCTATCTTTACCATCCAGTTCTGAAAAACTTTTTAGGAATTTTTGGGTACTCATCTGAATCTGAGCACTACTTATCATCCGTAGACCGACGGTCAAATGGAAAGAGTGAATCAGATACTCGAAGATCTTCTTCGTGCTTGTGTGCTTGATTATGGTGGATCTTGGGAAGATCATTTGCATCTTGTCGAATTCAACTACAATAATCGTTATCAGTTATAATCTTATCTTCTATTTTAATCTTATCTCAATATTTTATCTATCTCTTTCTATCTTTGTATTCAGGCCAGTATCAAGATGTCTCCATTTGCTGCTTTGTATGGACGACCTTGTCGATCCCCATCTTGCTGGATTGAATCTGGTAATCATCTGCTTCTTAGTCTTGATATGATTTTGGAAGCTTCGAAGAGAGTTGAGGGGATTAAGAGAAGGTTGAGGGTTGCTCAGGATAGGCAGAAGAAGTATGCTGATAGGCGAAGGTGGAAGCTTGAGTTTGTTGTTGGTGATCTGGATTTCCTTAAGGTCTCTCCCTTAAGGAATGTTCTTCACTTTGGTCATAGAGGGAAGCTTTCTCCCCGACTCATTGGTCCTTTCCGCATTGTGGAAAGAGTTGGTTCCTTGGCTTATCGTTTGGAGTTACCCGAGAAGCTTTCTGAAGTGCATGATGAATTCCTCGTCTCACATCTTCGCCGTTATCTCCGTGACCCATCTTTGTTTGTTCAGCCTTCTGCCCTTGACAGCTTGGATATTGAGCCTAATCTGATTGTCGAGAGGAAGCCACATTGTATTGTTGACAGTGGTACGAAGCAGCTAAGAAGGAAATCTTTTAGTCTGGTCAAAGTACAGTGGAGTACTGATGATCGTGGTTGTACTTGGGAGATGGAGGAGAGCATTCGTGCTACGATTCCGAAATTGTTTATTCCAGGTACGATTTTGTTTTTCTATCTTGTTTTCCTTATTTCCTTATTTCCGTTCTTTTCGAAGACAAAAAGGTTTGATTGGGGGAGAGTGTAACAATCCAATATTTTCGAAATTTATTTTATTTGAATATATTTAACTTTGAAAATGTTTTAGAAATTATTTTACATAAAATTTGGTTTTAAAATATTTTTAAAGTGAAGTAGAAATTTTTCTAGAGTTAATGGTAATTTATTTGAAATTTTCATGTCATGTCTGCTATTTTTAAACAATTTCTTTAGTTCTTTTTCTATTTTTCTCCAATATAATTATTTATTTCATTTTAGAAATGATAAATAAATTATTTTATTTAAAATTTTAGTTCATAATATTTCAAAAATGAAGTGGATATTTTTCCAAGACTAGTAGTGATTTATTTGTAATTTCTGGACACTATTTTGGATTTTTAAGCAATTTCTTTTATCCTTTTCCATTTTTCTTTATATTTAATTATTTATTTTCGTACTATTTCACTCGGTTTCGGTTTTTAAAAGTATTTTTTGAAATATTTTTGTTTTATTTGTTTTAAATGAAATAGAAATTTGAAGAGGCGAAGACTCTTCCTTTTCTTTTGACTTTTCACTTTCTAGACTTTTCAATTTCATAACTTCTCATTAATTTCTTGTTTGGCCGTGCAAATTTTGTTCTAAGCCGTGTACCTCATTTACTATTCATGAAAAAAATTATTTCCTTCGTTCTTATTCATGGCTAGAAGAAATTTGGTAATGGCTACATCTCCTTTTTCTTACTTTCTTCTTATTTTCTATGAATATTTGCCTTGTTTTCTCATGTGTTTTGATAGGCCTCTTCTCCATAGCCAAAGCCACCTGCTCCTACACATCTTCCCTGCCATCACCACCAGCTACTCCTCTGATCTTGATCATAGCCATGACCTCCATGGTGACCACTATTTGTTCATCCACTTCAACCACCACCCTAACCACCACTACAGCCGCCGCCGCCGCCACCTCTGACCTAACCACCACACACCCCTCCAGCCACTGTCCAGTCATGGTGCACCCACTGGCCAAGCCCACTCTCCATGGTCGAACCACTTTGATGACCAAAAACCACTATATTGCCTAAAACTCTTCACATTTCCATGTTGTAACCTCCTCCATCATTTAGGCCTTAGGCCGTGCATTCCTAGGAGTGTACCCGAGCCAAACCTTGTCAAAACCCGACCTTATGACATCCCTAGATCGTGCATAGCATATGAGAAAGCAAGGAAAAAGATCATTTCAATATGGTATTGTATTTATAAATTGTTTTGATTTTGTTTGGGTTGTAACACAATAGTTGTAGCATTGGATCACGCTTCACTCAAAGTTCGTAGTCTTATCAGTTAGCTTTTGATTCTTTTTTGTTATTGATTTTGCAATCTCCAGCTTTTAGAGGTGAGTAAATCTCACCCAACAATATATGCTTATGCTATTGTGAAGCAACAACATTTGAATGTGTAGAATTATAAATGATGCTATAATTGCCTGTGATTATTCATATATGATGTTATACCTGTTAAATTACATGTCATATCACCCGTTAATATTGTAAATGTTAAACTGTTTATTTATATCTGTTTATCACACTGCAAGTCCTTGTTAGATTAGAAATCACTATGGGTTGAGATGATACATACCCGAACGGACTTTAGAACAGGGAAAATCGTTATGGGCTGAAATGATAGGCCTGAATGGTTTTTAATTATTTGTTTTGACTTAGGGCTGTGGGTTTGAAATGATAGAACCCGGATTTTTATTTGTAAACTGCAGATTGAAATGATATATATCTGTATCACTTAACCTAGACTAGAAAACTATATACAGGCCCGTGGTTATTTTTATAAAATTTTTTGGAATTTTTAAGTAATTCTAAGAGTGTGTGTGTGTGTGTGTGTGTCTATATATATGAAAATTTGATTTAAATTGGATTTTTAAATATTTAATATAGAAATTTGAAATTTTCTATAAGTTAAAAATGTTGAAAAAATAATAGGTACTTTGAATTTTGAAATTATAACTTAAGTGGAAATTTGAATTTTGTTAAATAAAAATTTAGTTATATAAAGGAAAATGGAAATTAAACATTATTTGAAAAAAAATGGAGAAAATTTAATCGTTAAGTTGTTTATTTAAAAACGTGAAGATTGGAAACTTTTACACTTGAATTTATAAAGTAATTTGGTGTATTGTATAAAAAAAATATGTTAATTGATATGTTAATGAACATTTCTAAATGTTAAATTATGATTTTGACAATGTTTAAAGGGTTTAAAATGAAGATTATTAATTGCTGGAAATACACTAAAACTGGAATCACTTTTAGTAGCATTCAGAAGTGCTATAGTTTCTGGAAATGAACTAAAAGGCTATTACAGCAGTTCTGAAATGTTGTAGTTGCTGTAGTAAATTGAATAGGCTAAAAACTTAACTCAGAGCTATTATAGCATTTTTGTAAATGCTGTAGTGGTATGCTGTCTTTACAGAATTAAATAAAAATCCTTGTTTTGAAACCTGAGCTATTACAACATTTCTAGATATGCTGTCTTTGCTGTTTTGAACTGAAATAACTAAAACTGAGTTTTAACAGTAGTTTTTAAGTGCTGTCTTGGTTGAATTGAAATGTTTTCAAGTGTAACTTTTAACAGTTTCTTTCTAGATGCTACAAAAGCTGAAATTTTAATAATTATGGGTTTTGACTTAGTAAATGAGCTTAGAATGACTTGAAACTATGAAATTTGAAGGCTTGACTTGAAAGAATAATGTCTTCACTTTCAAATGATTTAAATGAATAAATTTAATTGGAAGATGAATCATTATCACAGATGATTTGAATTGAAATTAATGAATGTTATCTTTGAATTTTAAAAGGGTATTTAAAGTTGAATATTTGGATTTGAACTTATATAAATGATTTGAAAAGGGAGTTTAGAAAGGATATATTGAAATGATTAGAAATGATTTAATCTTTATTTTGATAAAGAATTGGGTTTTGAAATGGTATTTTTCTGAAGAATAAAGTATTATTTTTAAAAGTTGTAACCATGGGTTATAATAACAATGGTGGCAAAGTGACCGGGATCAGATATGGACATACTCTCCATCGATACGGAAAACTACTTTGACAACCATGTACGTGGTGGAGATTCCAAAATGAAGTAGAATGGATTTACGTTCTTGAGGTATATTACGTGGACCTGACTCCCATGAGTTGGCATAAAGTGGCAAAAACAGGAGCGGTCTTGGGCCAAAAGGGGTAGCTTCTCTGGTCGGACGCATTTCTTCGATACCATTCTATTACTTGTGATTGTTTGGTGGCCACCCTACGATTTGGGAATGTGTTCCGAGGTGGGCGTATGTGGCTGCTGCATTACCACCAGCCCGAGTGTCGTAATTGGTATATCGACCCTGGCGTTGCCTTGTGTGCCGTGTCACCTACCATATCGAGCCTTTACTACGAGTTTCTATTTCTGTCGTACCTATGCAGTATCTTCTCATAGTCTCCCGATCAGGAGATATGCAGGTACTATATAGACTATTGGCATTATTTGTGTTAAGAGGAATATTGGATCATTCCTTAACGTTACTTTAAAGTAAGTTTATTTTACTGATAGACACTATTATAATAGCGTAATATACTACATAGCAAATAGTTTAATGGATCCTTAGAGGATGGGCGGTCCCAAGCATCTTCTAAGTTACTTATACCTTTACTACAGTTCACTTGAATTGGTTTACATTGGATAAGTATGTATGTCCTGATTCGAGTGTTTTATTTTACGCTCAGGTCAGCCTGAGTTATTCACAGATTTGGATTTCCACACTCTGGAGGTCCGGAATCGTTGGAGATTTATCAGCTTATCTAGTTATCTATATTTCAGTTCTGTTGTCATCTTTGTATTAGTGGACTTCTTTGCATTTGGGATTTTATGTTGTATCTGCTTTCCGACTGATATTATATATTTGGTTTCGAGACTTGTGATAGTAGCTTTATGACCTACTATGGTATTTTATTTTTCACTGTGAGATATTATGATGTTCCGTGTCTGTGATTCTGTGATTTGGTTTTATTTGCTTCGAATTTTTATTACAATCTATTATTTTGTACTATTCAAGTCCGGCATGTGTGGATTATTGTCAATTTGAATGGTGGAAAATAATGGTACGTTACAGTTAATTTAGATGTTTATTTATTTTGATATTTCATGTTACCATCCCATATATAATTTATAGTATATAAGACTGTAAATTGAATTATTTCGAATAAACTAAGAAATAGGTTGAAATGATATATACCTATGACATATATTTTGGTTTTAAATGATACATATCTATTCTTGAAATTAAATTGAAATAATTATTTGTAACGACCCGTAGATTTTAATAGTTTTAAATGGTTTTATTTGACGTATTTAATTGAAACTTTTGAGAAATTTTATATAATAATATTTTGAAATAAAAATTTAATATTTGGATTACGTCCAATTAAACAAAGCAGATTTTAAATTTTATTTTATACATATATTTTGTTATATATAAAGGTTTTATAAAAAAAAAATTCTTATAAACTATACTGCATATATACTCTTTAAAAAAAGGAAAAAAAGGAGTAAGTTAACAATGTATTATAAAGAATATTGTTTATCTGCATATATATGCATAAGTTTGTTTGATTTCCTGCTGGATATTTTGAAAAGGAAACTAATAAACTATAATAATTATATATATACATAAGTATTCATTTCAAAAGATATTATATATATGTGTGTGTTGATCTTTAATACTTGTGTTTTATGTTAGAACATTGATTTTTAACTATACATATATATTATTTTAATATTGGTTTAAAATGAATATTTATTACATGGAAACGACAACCATAAAATGAATATACTATATATGTGACATTTTGAATAAATATATATTTGTTATTTAACATTAATATGAAATGGGAGCATTTTAAAGTTATATGGTTTTCATGGGTGTGCATATATATATATTTCATTTTTTCAAATGCGTGTTTTGATCTAACGTTCATTTTGAAAGAAAGTAATAAATTAATCATATAATCTTCGTTTTAATTTTATCAAGCTAATTTGATTCGTTCTTTTCTATTAAATATATACTTGCAGCTATTATCAATCCATCGTTTCAATTTATTATATGGTCCGTTAATCTGCCTTCTCATATTTGAACGTGCAGCTGGAGGCATTAAAAGTTGCTTTAATTATCCACTGAATTATCGTGACCATCCCACTACTCTATTTTTATTCCTGTACGTTTTATCTTTGCATAAATTTCTCTGTCCATTCCTTTTCCATTTTAATATCGTTGCCTTTCCATACACACATGCTTTCCAATCAAGCAATAAATTGTTTAAATATCCACCTTATCAGCTTGACCGTTGTTATTGCATCACACCAGTATATAACTCAAATTTATCATTATTCTACCGTTTCTTCTTTAATAAATTATATGTAACAGTATATCATAAATGGACAGCTCATTCTCCACCCATTCATTTCTCCTATTCAATTAATAATGGAATATAAAGTTATATATTTGGTATACAATTCAAACAACCATTACCATTCATACCTCCTAAATTCTAGCGACTGACCCCTCTATTTCCATGGTTCCAATTTTAGTTGTTGGATTACTCATTCCTACCATTCAACTATATTAAATATTTATAACATGTAGTCTCTAAGCCTATTTAGCTTCATTTTTTCTTCCTCTCTGTTGCTTCTTGAGAAAAAAGAGATTTTCCCATTACAATGCTAAAACACATATGATGGAAAAATGAAAGAGGACCAGTTCTCCTTCCTATAGCTTCATCAAGCCTCCGCCACCACAGCTCGAACCACCTATCAAGAGCCACAACCCACTCCATGCCTCCTCCCCTTGTCATCCATATTTTTATAAACGGTATGCGTATCATATGACAATATGTGTTTCGTTTTTAAATTTTTACATATAACATGAATATGTACTAGTACTATATATAATCTATTTTGTTTAATGGATATGTTATACAAGCCATGTTTTCTTTTGTCTAATGGATTTCGAAACTTACAATAAATATTATTGCATTAGTTGTTGTTTTCAACTTCCTACAACACTGTGTTTTTTTATTATAAATTTTAGCTTGCTGCAATTCTCTTTCATCTATATTATATATTATTGTATTCTATAATCTAATATATACATTTTATCTAGTTATATATATTATACAATAAGGTGTATATATATAAGTTTTCATAACCCTTTATAATATGTAGCTATGTATATAAGATTGGACCTGTTATATATGAAAGCATTGGTTATAGCAATTAAAAATATGCAAAGGAATTTATGGTGATATATACTTATGAATAGAACAAGATACGTACCACCATCTGCATCTTCGTCTCTCTCCCTATGGTTTTTCATTATTATATATATATATATATATATATATATATATTCTTTCTTTCTTTTTTTCTCCTTTCACTCCATTCATTTTATAGCTTTTAGATAAATTGACAAAGGCTTTGGAAGTATTTAAACGCAGTACATGACAAATTTAATAAGCAGTGGTGTTTTACGTCATTTACAGCCAATTTTTTTTGATAAGTTCATACATTTCTAAACTGAAAATAATAAATATATGATGTGATGGAATTTGAATTTTCATACGCCGTGCCATGAGCTGATCTTAAATTTAAAAGAGGTATGATATATCAATCGCTTACAATTAAGATGAAGATAACGTCCTAAATTACCTTTTAGCAAATTGAACGTTACTGTCGTTATTAAGAAACCAACATATTGTGTCATTTGATTATTTGGGTACTAATAATACGTTACTTTATTCATTCCATCAATTCATTTCACACCACGTTATTTTAAATAAATTGCTACTCTTCTACTAAAATTTATCCAAAAATTTAATATAAATGATCCGATGGTGTATTAGCCTTCAGGACTAATCCCTGAATTCCAAATGTTGGATCCACTTTGCGTTCTGTTTTTTTTTCTTTTCTCTTTTTCCATAAAACCTATATAAATTATAAAGTTTATATTTGTTTTCTGATGTTAGTTGAAATGTAAATATTGATTTTAAATAGTATATCTATATATATAATCTACTTTTGTTGTTCGTATATAAATGATATTGTATGTGCATTTTTATGAAATAGCGCCCAATGTATATTATTTTATAAAAGAATTCATTTGCTATGTCAACTAAATATATGTTACATTTGGTTTATATAAATATATTATAACTGATGTTGACTTCTTTCATTATACTCTTTCTTACAGCTAAAATATGTCAGTACTGTAACCTAGCACATGACTAATATTAGTCTGTTTATATAAGTATTTATTTCAAATTTCATATGGTTTATATGCTTGATTCTAGTTTACGTGTTTTAAATAAAAAAACAATGATTTTGGAAAATATAAATACATATATATTTAATTTAATTTAATATGTTTTGAATTTAGAATATGACTTTATATATAGTTATATATATATATATACACATATGAGTCCACTTATACCATTATCTTCGCCGATCCCGTTCTGACTTGTTCCATCAATTCTTGTTATTAGTTTTGATAGTTGAATTCGTGCCGATTTTGCTTTGCTTCGATTCATAATTCAAATTTCAGTGTATGTAGCAGTATGCATATCCGTGTCATCTTCTGTATTATCTAGGCTCAAGAGGTGAGTAATCACTCACGATTAACATTCTTTTGTTCATTAAATTTGATTTCAATTGAAACGACAATTGAAATATACTGCTGTAGTTATTTAAATTAGTTATATATGCTATTACCTGTAACTATTCACCTGCGGGATATGACACCATATCCTGTTGTTTATATTATATTGGTACTGATGATATATGCCTGTTTTTTATCGTATTTTCTGTTATCACTCTGCAAGTTCCCTGTAGTTTAGAAATCACTATGGGTGAAATGATACATACCCGAACAGACTTTAGAATAGGAGAAAATCGTTATGGGTTGAAATGATAAACCCAAGCGATTTTCATTTAATTGAATTTGGGATTACGGGTTGAAATGAGATCCACCCGTATATATTTAGTATACGGATTGAAATGATAAATATCCGTAGCACTTGACTATATGATATGAAATATATACAGATACCGTTGGTCCATATAAATATTTTGAAAATAAATTTCTACAGTTGAAAAGAAATATATGGGATTTAATAAATATTGGTCCTTAAAATATTATATATATGAATGGAAATTTTATATATAGATTTAATAATAATATTGTTAAGATTCATCCATATAATATGTTTGAGGATTATTTAAGATTTATATTTCAAAATTTACCGTTGTAAAAAGTTGAATAATTAAGATTGGGAGATAAATTTGGGTTTATTTAGAATGGTATTTCAAATAAGGATTTATTTAATTAAATCGATTTGAAATTATTGAATGGAAAATTTAAAGGTATGATTTTGTAACTGGATTTTTGATTTAAGTGATTTAATGAATATTTCATTTTTAATAAAATTAAAGAAAATATTGAGTAAAATGTTATCTAAGGTTACATAAATGATATTGAATCTAATAAGGGAGTATTTCAAGACTAAATAATAATGAGGTTATATCAAGATCTATATGAAACTGTTATATAGAACATTTAAATATTAAAGCCTTGAACCATATTGGAATTTAAATGGTTTATGTTGAGATTCGGATCTGTATTTGAAATCAACGTAGTTGAATTTGTTATTTAGCAACTAAATTGAATTGAAATGAAAATTTAGGTTGAACTAAATTTGAATTTATTATTTAGAAAACTAAATTGAATGAAAATTTAGATGAAACGTTGAATACTTAAAGTTTTGAAATATATGGAAATATAAAGGGGTATTTGTGATTATAAATCCGAATTTGAGATCGATAAAATTTAAGTGGTTATTTTAGAAATTGAGTTGAATTTAAATTGATAAAATTAGATTGAATTTAATTTGAATGGGAAGGTCGGGTTGACGTTGGAACGATTTGTTAAGTTGAGGAAATTGAAAATACTTTACTGTAGAAATTATTTAATATATATAAATACTATTTTGGGAAATATAGAGATATTTTGAAGTGAAAATAAGATTTGGTTTTGAAGTATAAATTAAGCTGAAATGACCACGGTGTTATAGTGTATATTTCTACCTTGTAGAAAGTTCCATGGACCCTTAGAGGATGGTTATCCCAAACATCCTTTAAGTTATTTGTATTTCAGTTGATATTTCACTTGAGTTGGATTTATTGATATAAGAATGTTAATCCTGACTCAAGTGCTTTGTGTTTTGCTTTACGCTCGGGTCAGACCGAGTGATACAACATTTGAGACTCACCTTTGGAGTTCGGAGCTTCATTTGGAAATCCAACTATCGATTCAGATTGCAGCCTTTCCAGTTGATTGGTTCAGAGAAGTCATCTGTTGCATTGGAGACTTTACTGCATTTGAACTATTTAGTTGTATTTTTCTAACTCTGATATATATAGTAGCTTCATGAACTACTATTCTTTATCTATTCCGCCGCATTATATTACTCTGTGATATGTGATTGATTTATTTACTGTATATTTTAAGTTTTGCCAAATTTTAATTAATAATTCGGTATTTTGAATTATTCAAGTCAGATATGTATGGTTTTATTATCGATTTGAATGGTCCAAAATAGCGGGTCGTTACAGTTGGTATCAGAGCTTTGGCTCTAGGCAAAACTTAGCATATATGGTAAATTTATTTACGGAATCACTTTCGCTCGAGTTGAATCTCTTCCTTTTGACTCGATTTCCTTTGAACTTTGGGATGCTCCCTGTGGTTCCAAAATTCATTCTTGGCTCTCTCTATTTATATTCTTTTGATTCTGGAGTATCCAATTCCACTGAATGTTTTGTAAAGTGGGTGGAAACCCCTTTACAATCCGCATTGATTCACCGAAGATTTCTGTATCCTCGGTTTACGATGTTGTTCTATCTTGATATGCTGAATTATATCTCTGGCGATCGAATGTCGATTTGTTTTGGAATTCTGCATCGATTATATTCCTAAGGTCACGGTTGACCCGGTTAAGGTCGCCTGCGATTTGTAGAAGTATATCCATCTTCTATTTTGTAATTTAATTATCTCATCTTCGATCGAGTCTATCTTGGAATCAGGATTCTATTGATTGGGGTTCCTCTAAATTAAATCGCTATCTTTGTTTTGAAATCCATTCTTGAATCATCCTTTGAAAATCGAGTTTTTTTTTGTATTTTTGAAATTGTTTATACCGAAATTTTATTTTGATAACTATGATTTTATATATATATATATATATATAAGTGAAAATGTTTTCGATAAGGATTATATACCTATATATATAAAGCAAATAAGAAATGTTATTCTATATAAAAAGGTTTTGAAAGGATTTGAAATTTTGAAAAATTATAAGAAATTGATTTATATAAAAATGATTGAATTCCGGTATTTTGAAATTGGTTTTAAGATTTTGGAAAATATATAAAAATAATACGATTTAAAAGTATTTTTCTGAATAAGAAATGTTTCAAATGAGTTCAAATGAATTCCAATAATTTTGAAGGAATTTCAAAGAAGTTTTCAAGAAAATAGAAGTCCAGAACTCACTTATGTCGCTGGAAAATAATTTCGGTGATGAGTGCACGCATCATCGACATTGATTTTCGGTTTCAGAGTGGGGGAGAGGCCACTTTAATAGCTTCGCTGTGCAAGTGATTTTGTAAAACCGTTTTTGACTTCAAATTCCGAAGTATAATTTGATATTTAAGAAAGATATAAGTATATATTTGAAACAATTTAAAATGAGACCGGTGTTCAGTCCTCGAGTTTCGAATTTAATAATTGATTTATTGTTGATTTTCAACTCTTGAACTGAAAATTTGATTTCCCTAACTATTTTGAATGTTCGAACACTTCCAAATCGAGATTAAATTTTCAAAGCTATGAAATTTCGAAGAGTATAAAATGTTTAATAAAGAATATAAATTTAGTTTTGAAATGTTTTGGAAAAAAATAGTTGAATAATGGTTTTCAGAAAGGTAAATTGGATATTTCACATAGAAATAGATAGTTTAAAAGTTTTAAAAAAGGGATAATTATAAATTTGGAAACCATTTTAAGTATAATTGATTTTGAGAAAATATTTGGTTTTGAAAATTAGATTGAAATTAAAAACCAGTACTTATATGGTGATTTTGGAAATGAATTTGTTTGACTTGAATTATTTTAATTTGTAAACTGGGATAATTTTCTAAACCTATTATTTTTGGAACTTTGAAATTTAGATATTTAATTTGGAAGAAAATTTGGTGAAATCATATATGATTTTGAAACTAAATTGATATTGAAATTATTTGAAATTTGAGAACCTTATATTATTAAGCACTTGATTTGGGAGTGGTCGAACTTATATAAAATGGATTGTTTAAGTATGAAGTTGATTTGAAATCTATTGATTTGAAAGGTACTCAATTTGGAAAGAGATTTTATATAATCGAAGTCTATGTAAGTATGATTTGATCTACTATTGATTTGGAAAGTATTCGATTTGGGAAAAATGGAATCCTATACATATGGACTTTATATAAGTATGATATTTGAAAGTGATTTGAAAAGGTACTATATGATATATATTTTCAAAGTAAAGATATGGAAAGTGCCTTCTGCTTGATATCCGCTTTGTGGCCACATCGTGGATTCATTCTATCGATATTGTTCTATCTGATTTTTGGTTTTCCGGATGTAATACTCGAGTGTTCCCACCGTGGCATAACCCATGGTTTTTTTTTTCTCTCGCGACTGCATAGCGCAATTGCCTGGCTGAGTCTGGCCTAGGGGTACGGATTGTTTCCTGGGGGATCTAGGCGTAACCATTGCGTATCCTGCAATCTGTATATGTCGCGAATAGTAGAGAAACTGCCTGGCTGAAACAGCCTAGGGGTACGGATTATTTCCTAGGGGACCCAGGCGTAACCATTGTGTATCCTGCACTCTACTAGTCATCATGGCGTAACTCGCAGGGCTGAGAAAGCTTATGGATACGGATTGTTTCATGGGGCATCCAGGCGTAACCATTGTGTATCTGCGAACCATGGTCGGACAAAGGTTTTGGTTTGGTTGTTTTGTTTGGATTGTACTTTCCATATCTGTTTTAAAGGGTTTTCAAGTATTTTCATTGGGTGTTGAAACAATTCTACTAAGTACTTGAAGAATTCTAGCTTTGCGCCTGATCTACGCATGGCCAGAGTCTGTAAGAACGAGGATAAACTTGTTAAAACATCGAGTTATAAAAGTATTTTCGAAAGGAAAATTTATTTCAATATAATAGTATTTTATTATAAAAGTATTATTATAAAGGTATTTATTATAAAAGTATTTTTCCCAACAAAGAAATTTTGAATTAATATTTGAAATTTAAATTCTTATGGTTCTAGATTAATTATTCGTGCCCGATACTATTCCTTGCATCTACCTTATCTGCTTAGTTAGTTACCTTGATTTTGTTTTCCAAATCTACCTTCCTTCCTTGTTGGATATATCCTTTAAAATATTGTTTAATTATATACTACATGGTTTAATAGAAATTTTAGTGTTATAAATATTTTAGAAGTTATTTATCTAAAATAGAACATATTTAAAAAAAATGATTTGTGATCTAATAATAATATTTGGAAGGTATCTTGAAACAAAATAAAAATTTATGAATTTTGGATTTATTTCAATATCTTCTTTGTAAATATAAGTAATAACGCAAATAATTGTTTCCAAAGGAGTTTGAAAAGTATTAAAGTATTAAAGAAAATTAAATTCAAATGAAGTTATCAAATAAATATTTCAAATAAAATTTATGTAGTTTTAAATTAATTGTTTATCTTGTCTTTCAATCTACTTTATTTCTGGTTGTTCTATTCTCCTACCTCCTACCTTTTCGGGTACGAAAAGTTTTGAGTGGGGGAGAGTGTAACGACCCGTAGATTTTAATAGTTTTAAATGGTTTTATTTAACGTAATTAATTGAAACTTTTGAGAAATTTTACATAATAATACTTTGAAATAAAAATTTAATATTTGGATTACGTCCAATTAAACATTGCAGATTTTAAATTTTATTTTGTACATATATTTTGTTATATGTGAAGGTTTTATAAAAAAAATTCTTATAAACCGTACTTCATATATACTCTTTAAAAAAAGGAAAAAATGGAGTAAGTTAACAATGTATTATAAAGAATATTGTTTATCTGCATATATATATGTGCATAAGTTTGTTTGATTTCCTGCTGGATATTTTGAAAAGGAAACTAATAAACTATAATAATTATATATATACGTAAGTATTCATTTCAAAAGATATTATATATGTGTGTGTTGATCTTTAATATATGTGTTTTATGTTAGAACATTGATTTTTAACTATACATATATATTATTTTAATATTGGTTTAAAATGAATATTTATTACATGGAAACGACAACCATAAAATGAATATACTATATATGTGACATTTTGAATAAATATATATTTGTTATTTAACATTAATATGAAATGGAAGCATTTTAAAGTTATATGGTTTTCATGGGTGTGCATATATATATATATATATATATATATATATATATATATATATTTCATTTTTTAAAATGCGTGTTTTGATCTAACGTTCATTTTGAAAGAAAGTAATAAATTAATCATATAATCTTCTTTTCAATTGTATCAAGCTAATTTGATCCGTTCTTTTCTATTAAATATATACTTGCAGCTGTTATCAATCCATCGTTTCAATTTATTATATGGTCCGTTAATTTGCCTTCTCAGATTTGAACGTGCAGTTGGTGGCATTAAAAGTTGCTTTAATTATCCACTGAATTATCGTGACCATCCCACTACTCTATTTTTATTCCTGTACATTTTATCTTTGCTTAAATTTCTCTATCCATTCCTTTTTCCATTTTAATATCCTTGCCTTTCCATACTCACGTGCTTTCCAATCAAGCAATAAATTGTTTAAATATCCACCTTATCAACTTGACCGTTGTTATTGCATCACACCAGTATATAATTCAAATCTACCATTATTCTACCGTTTCTTCTTTAATAAATTATATGTAACAGTATATCATAAATGGACAGCTCATTCTCCACCCATTCATTTCTCATATTCAATTAACAACGGAATACAAAGTTATATATTTGGTATACAATTCAAACAACCGTTACCATTCATACCTCCTAAATTCTAGTGATTGACCCCTCTCTCCAATTTTAGTTGTTGGATTACTCATTCCTACCGTTCAACTATATTAAATATTTATAACATGTAGTCTCTGAGCCTATTTAGCTTCATATTTTCTTCCTCTCTGTTGCTTCTTGAAAAAAAAGAGATTTTCCCGTTACAATGCTAAAACACATATGATGAAAAAATGAAAAAGGACCATTTCTCCTTCCTATAGCTTCATCAAGCCTCCGCCACCACAGCTCGAACCACCTGTCAAGAGCCACAACCCACTCCATGCCTCCTTCCCTCGTCATCCATATTTTTATAAACGGTATGCATATCATATGGCAATATGTGTTTCGTTTTTAAATGTTTACATATAGCATGAATATGTGCTAGTACTATATATAGTCTATTTTGTTTAATGGATATGTTATACAAGATGTGTTTTCTTTTGTCTAATGGATTTCGAAACTTATAATAAATATTATTACATTAGTTGTTGTTTTCAACTTCCTACAACACTTTGTTTTTTATTATAAATTTTAGCTTGCTGCAATTCTCTTTCATCTATAATATTGTATTCTATAATCTAATATATACATTTTATCTAGTTATATATATTATACTATAAGGTGTATATATATAAGTTTTCATAACCCTTTATAATATGTAGCTATGTATATAAGATTGGACCTGTTATATATGAAAGCATTGGTTATAGCAATTAAAAATATGCAAAGGAATTTATGGTGATATTTACTTATGAATAGAACAAGATACGTACCACCATCTGTATCTTCGTCTCTCTCCCCATGTTTTATTATTATTATTATATATATATTTTTTTTCTTTTTTTCTCTTTTCACTCCTTTCATTTTATAGCTTTTAGATAAATTGACAAACGCTTTGGAAGTATTTAAACGCAGTATACGACAAATTTAATAAGTAGTGGTGTTTTACGTCATTTATAGCCAAAAAAAAATTGATAAGTTCATACATTTCTAAACTGAAAATAATAAATATATGATGCAATGGAATTTGAATTTTCATACGCCGTGCCATGAGCTGATCTTAAATTTAAAAGAGGTATGATATATCAATCACTTACAAATAAGATGAAGATAACGTCCTAAATTAACTTTTAGCAAATTGAACGTTACTGTCTTTATTAAGAAACCAACATATTGTGTCATTTGATTATTTGGGTACTAATAATACGTTACTTTATTCATTCCATCAATTCATTTCACACCACGTTATTTTAAACAAATTGCTACTCTTCTACTAAAATTTATCCAAAAATTTAACAAAAATGATCCGACGGTGTATTAGCCTTCAGGACAAGTCCTTGAATTCCAAATGTTGGATCCACTTTGCATTCTGTTTTTTTTCTTTTCTCTTTTTCCATATAACCTATATAAATTATAAAGTTTGTATTTGTTTTCTGATGTTAGTTGAAATGTAAATATTGATTTTTAAATAGTATATCTATATATATAAGCTACTTTTGTTGTTCGTATATAAATGATATTGTATGTGCATTTTTATGAAATAGCGCCCAATGTATATTATTTTATAAAATAATTCATTTGTTATGTCAACTAAATATATGTTACATTTGGTTTATATAAATATATTATAACTGATGTTGACTTCTTTCATTATACTCTTTCTTACAACTAAAATATGTCAGTATTGTAACCTAGCACATGATTAATATTAGTCTGTTTATATAAGTATTTATTTCAAATTTCATATGGTATATATGCTTGATTCTAATTTATGTGTTTTAAATAAAAAAACAATGATTTTGGAAAATATAAATACATATATATTTAATTTAATTTAATTTAATATGTGTTGAATTTAGAATATGACTTTATATATATATATATATATATATATATATATATGTATATATATATATATATGAGTCCACTCATACCATTATCTTCGCCGATCCCGTTCTGACTTGTTCCATCAATTCTTGTTATTAGCTTTGTTCGTTGAATTCGTGCCGATTTTGCTTTGCTTCGATTCATAATTCAAATTTCAGTGTCTATAGCAGTATGCATATCCGTGTCATCTTCTGTATTATCTAGGCTCGAGAGGTTAGTAATCACTCACGATTAACATTCTTTTATTCATTAAATTTGATTTCAATTGAAACGAAAATTGAAATATACCACTGTAGTTATTTAAATTTGTTATATATGCTATTATCTGTAACTGTTCACCTGCGGGATATGACACCATATCCTGTTGTTTATATTATATTGGTATTGATGATATATGCCTGTTATTTTATTGTATTTTCTGTTATCACTCTACAAGTTCCCTGTAGTTTAGAAATCACTATGGGTTGAAATGATACATACCCGAACAGATTTTAGAATAGGAGAAAATCATTATGGGTTGAAATGATAAACCCAAGCGATTTTCATTTAATTGAATTTGGGATTACAGGTTGAAATGAGATCCACCCGTATATGTTTAGTATACGGATTGAAATGATAAATATCCGTAGCACTTGACTATATGATATGAAATATATACAGATACCGTTGGTCCATATAAATATTTTGAAAATAAATTTCTATAGTTGAAAATAAATATTGGTTCTTAAAATATTATATATATAAAAGGAAATTTTATATATAGATATAATAATAATATTGTTGAGATTGATTTCATCCATATAATATGTTTGAGGATTATTTAAGGTTTATATTTCAAAATTTACCGTTGTAAAAAGTTGAATAATTAAGATTGGGAGATAAATTTGGGTTTATTAAGAATGGTTTTTTAAATAAGGATTTATTTAAGTAAATTGATTTGAAATTATTGAATGGAAAATTTAAAGGTATGATTTTGTAACTGGATTTTTGATTTAAGTGATTTAATGAATATTTCACGTTTAATAAAATTAAAGAAAATATTGAGTAAAATGTAACCTAAGGTTACTTAAATGGTATTGAATCTAATAAGGGAGTATTTCAAGACTAAATAATAATGAGGTTAAATCGAGATCTATATGAAACTGTTGTATAGAACATTTAAATATTAAAGCCTTGAACCATATTGGAATTTAAATGGTTTATGTTGAGATTCGGATCTGTATTTGAAATCAACGTAGTTGAATTTGTTATTTAGCAACTAAATTGAATTGAAATGAAAATTTAGGTTGAACTAAATTTGAATTTATTATTTAGAAAGCTAAATTGAATGAAAATTTAGATGAAACGTTGAATACTTAAAGTTTTGAAATATATGGAAATATAAAGGGGTATTTGTGATTATAAATCCGAATTTGAGATCGATAAAATTTAAGTGGTTATTTTAGAAATTGAGTTGAAATTAAATTGATAAATTGAGATTGAATTTAATTTGAATAGGAAGGTCGGGTTGATGTTGGAACGTTTTGTTAAGTTGAGGAAATTGAACATATTTTACTGTATAAATTATTTAATATATATAAATACTATTTTGGGAAATATAGAGATATTTGAAGTGAAAATGAGATTTGGTTTTGAAGTATAAATTAAGCTGAAATGACCACGGTGTTATAGTGTATATTTCTACCTTGTAGAAAGTTCCATGGACCCTTAGAGGATGGTTATCCCAAACATCCTTTAAGTTATTTGTATTTCAGTTGATATTTCACTTGAGTTGGATTTATTGATATGAGAATGTTAATCCTGACTCGAGTGTTTTGTGTTTTGCTTTACGCTCGGGTCATACTGAGTGATACAGCATTTGAGACTCACCTTTGGAGTTCGGAGCTTCATTTGGAAATCCAACTATATATTCAGATTCCAGCCTTTCCAGTTGATTGGTTCAGAGAAGTCATCTGTTGTATTGGGACTTCACTGCATTTGAACTATTCGGTTGTATTTTTCTAACTCTTATGTATATAGTAGCTTCATGAACTACTATTCTTTATCTATTCCGCTGCATTATATTACTCTGTGATCTGTGATTGATTTATTTACTGTATATTTTAAGTTTTGCCAAATTATAATTAACAATTCGGTATTTTGAATTATTCAAGTCGGATATGAATGGTTCTATTATCGATTTGAATGGTCCAAAATAGCGGGTCGTTACAGCACTTGGCCATAGGTTAGAAAATTATATACGGACATTAGGTTGGTTAAATCAAATGATTTTAAAAGTGTTTGAAATTATTTAAATGGATTGATTTTAAGAATGAAATCCAATTTATGGAAATTGATTTATTTTGACCTGAAGCTCGAAATGTTGGAATTTAACTCGGTAAACGAAATTGTTTAATTAATCGAAGTTTAGATTTTAAGTTAAAATTTAAAATAAGGCGTTAATTTTCGAAAGTTGATGGGATCTAAAAAATTGGTCTTTTATTCGAACTTTGAATATTTCTAAGAAAATTGATATGAGATGATGTTTCAACTTGAGTTCGGAATTTGAAAATTTGGATTTAAAATTGGTATTGAAAGTAAATTTGATTTAAGTGTTTAAATCGATATTTTGAAATCGAATTTGGAGTTGGAACTGAAATTGGAAATCAATTTGAAGTTGGAATTTAAGTTAATTTGGAAGTTGAAGTTTAAAGAAATTTGTGAATTGAAATCGAAATTTTTTCAAGTTGAAATCGGGATTGAATTAGTTAAATCAAAATGGAAATTGGAATTGATTTGGGTAGGAAATTGGGAAGTTGACCGGTTTGACTTTGGAATTATTTTCAAAATGAATATTTTAATATAAATGATTTAAATATATATTCTTTAAATATTTCAATTATTTTGATTTTCCAAACTATTTTAGTATATAAACTATTTTTATATCCAAATTATTTTCGATTTAACTATTTAAATAGTTTATATTAGACTATTTTAACTATTTTACTATTTTAAACTAATTAAACTATTTTCTAAAATTCAAACTGGTTAAAGGGTAAATTATTTATATTTAAATCTTGGATTTTAGTACAAACTAAGTTAAAGTGAAGTTTATAACCTAAATTGAATTCGAATTAAATTTTGGAAGTGAAATTGATTTATCGAACAAATTTGATAATTTTGAATATACGACAAATTTCGAAATGGATTTGATTTAAAAGAGAATATATGATAATTTCGAAATGGATTTCATTTTAAAGAAAATATATGATGATTTGGAAATGGATTTGATTTTGAAACGAATATGACATTTTGATATCAAGTACGAATTGTTTTGAAATGTAAAAGAATCAACCGGTGTGTAAAATGACGATTGGTTATTAAAGAGACTGGAGTCTCTATTGAAATACTCTCTTTCAATATTGCAACAACTTTGGAAACTGTGTATGCGGTGGATGATATCTAGAATGTAGTGGTTGAATTGGCGACGTTTACTGGAATGAAGTAAGAGAACGATGATGGATAGCCTAGACATTCGTGTCATAATTAAAATGACTAAAACAGGAGCCTATGTCTGGCCAATGAGATTAGCTACCTCTAGCGACGTTGATCCCTCGTATTACTATTGTGGTTTCGGTTTCGATGGGTGCACCTTATTTGTCATTTGGATTGATTGTCATGGTCGATGTGACGACCCACCTCTATACTCACGCCAGCCAAGGACACTACGGAATAATGTCGTCAACTAGCATGAAGAATAAGGTTGTTGAGGAGCCACAATCCATGTAATTGCTTTGTGCGAGCACCGATATGTCAGATAGTATAACATGTATTTCATTTCAAGAGGAAATCCGACATACCGGTACAAACTCAAAGCTACTACACAATGGCTATGTGGTCTTCGGAAACAAATATAGAAATAAACATAACATAAATCAGCCACAGGTATTCATATCACAAAGGCAGAAACATATATGAATATAGCACATATAAGTGTACACCAGAGTAGTGGTCTAACAAGATCCATAATATCATAATAGAATAAATACAAGTGCAAGACAAAAGAAAACTTATACATTAAGGAGTCTCTATCTCGAATGTATAACAACAAAAACTACTACACTAGAGCAGTTAGCCAAAATTCAGATAATGTTCCCATAAGAGGAGTCTTGCAGAAGCACCTGTAACATCTCGGTCTGACCTGATTATTATTTAATAAGAAAATAATAAACGGATTAGTCTAGTTATAAATATCAGATAAACTGAGATAGGATAAGAGATACGATTAAAACGTATGATAATAATAATGTCATATTATGAAAAGTATACATTAGAAAATAAAAAAAATCATACAATATCTCAAAAATCTCAAACTCAAAAAGAATGTCATATTCCTTATTTGTTCACCAAGCCATGAATATTGACAAACATAACGTTACCAATCGCAAAGATATTGATGAAACATAAATTCCCAAAATTAACAATTAGAAATCCAAAAATCACAGAAGGGGAGGCATATCACAAAACGGGAGCATAAAAACTCACTAACACGTGTATCATAAAACGAAACTTTATTCCATGGTCTCTAACCATGAATTCGAAACATCGACGCAATACAATAACGGTACGTCCAATGAACTGAAACATAAATAAATTTGAAGCATCGACGCAGTACAATAACGATACGTCGAATGAACCTGATAAACCGAAACAATGATGTAGTACGATATCGGTACATCCATTGATCCAGATAAGCCGGGACATCAATGTAGTACAATAACGGTACATCCGATGAACCGAATATCATAAAAGAACATGGGTCGCTAGCCCATAAAAGAAATGAGACGAAACTCACTAGAACGAGATATTATCCCCCACGCGAGCAAAGAGACATCGCACATCGCTAGTCTAAACCATAAAATGATCATCATCGATCATTGAGAAGTGTCAATTACACTAAGATAGTAAATATATGAGTTTAGCCTCATGTCCTGTAGCCCCTAGCTTAACTTAAATATTTACGAACAAATTGTAGATTTCCACTCGAAAATTGTCACAAGAGTTTTAGTCGAATGATTCTAAGAATTAACCATCAAAGTAAACGCAAGCGTTTCATACCACTTGTTTTACTAAGTCGTTTAATTAGATTTCTCGAACGAATGGGATAAAGGTTTGTATATACTAATATATTGGAAAATGGTTTTATAAAGGACTTTATATTAAAATTAGAGTTGAAATCATCTTTGTAAGAGAGTTTGAACATTTACTATTAGAATAGAAACCTTCGTATTTAAAAGTGACAAACCATAGAAATGATTGTAAATACAATCATCACCAAAATTCACATTCGAAGACGTGAATTAAATACAAAAAATCGACACCAAATCCATCAAAATGGACATTCACAAAAATTCCGAAAAGAAGTCATCAAAGTTAATAATAAACGATAACGAGGAATCGGATAATCCCCAATCGATAAAAATTAGAATCTCAAGCAAATTAGGCTAAATAGGCAAAAACAACCAGGTCATTCGACTGATTACAGAGGCCAGTCGACTGATTGCAGGAAACAGAGACCTCTAGCCTCCGCAGATAGCGCAGGAACATTCATTTGCTATATCCAGTCGACTGACTGTGAAGGTCAGTCGACTAACTAGCACTGGGGCTATTTTTTAGCCAATCAAATAAAGAGTAACTCCTTCAAAATTGCAACCGGACGAGCAATGGGCGCTAGGAGTTTATGCCAATCGACGACCCGGCCCTATAAGCTCTTCGATACACCACTAAAAGCATGATCAAACATCAAAGCTATGATTTTTAAAGATTTGACTTCAAACATCGAAATTTGGAATACTCGTAAAACCAAAAAAATCCGAGGCAAATGGACATGGAATAGAAGTTAGGAATTCATACCTAACAACAAATGAAGATTATTGACATAGATGTGAGATAAAAATCTCACCTTTTGACTCAAAAACAATGAAGGAGGACCTATAGAGCAAGGCAAGAACAATCACTCTTCAATCCTAACCCAAGAAGCTTGAATCTAAACTTAAAAGAAAAACATTTCCTAAGTTAGGGTTTAGGAATTTCTGAAATTGAAGGGAGAATGAGTTGGAGAAGAAGAAGGGAATGCTTACCAATAGCTTTTCTTTGAATTTGAAGCTAGAACTTGGATTTGCAATGGAACTAGGGCTTACGAATTTCCTAATCTCTTTTCTCTTCCCTCATTTTTGTTTAAGCTTGAAGTGTTAGGAAATAGAAATGAAATGAATGAAGAGGAGTGGGGGTTGAGCTAGAGTTAATAGTTTAGGCGAATGGGATGAAACCCAAACCCAAAGCCCTAAGTGAAAAGGTCGAAATTATTGCTAACTCCAAACATATCAATGTTTATACTCAAAAAGATTGCAAACATCATTTTGAACTCAATGAAAGTGGTCTAGAGTCCTAATTTGACTGTTTGCAAAAAGTAGCATTTTGGATTATAAACCGACTAACGATGCTATATTTAAATAAAATATTTAAATACATTGTAAAATATGCGGGTTGTTATAGACTCTCATCCTTAAAGGAATTGCGTCCTTGCAATATTTAAGAAGAAAAATAAAGAGTAACAACCATAAAAGCATATCAACACAAAAGAAAATTTGAAATAAGAAGTTCACCATAAAGAGCACGAAAGAGTAAGTTCGAATGTGTTTGCTCAATGAATTCTCTGGATTGCCAAGAGCAATCCTTAGGATTTGAGGATCATTGAACTTTCACAAAAGAGAAATCTTCGTTTTGAAGGCATCCAACCTTCGAAGCAATGATGCGAATAGGGTGTTGCTCATAAGTCAAATTAGGCGAAACTTCGATTTCTTCAATAACACCGGGCTCAAAAATAGAAATCAAAATCCCTAAGGCATTTTCGTAGCTGAGAGACATGGAAAACGTCATAAATAGCAGAAAAATTGAGCCGATGCAACGACGTAGTACAATAAGGGTACGCCCGAGAAACTAGAAATTCGAATAATTTGGAACAACGGCGTAGTACAATAACGGTACGCCAGATGAACTAAAGCTCGAATAATTTGGAACACCGACGCGGTACAACGGTACATCCAATGAACCAAAGTTCAAATAATTCGGAACACCGACGCAGTACAACGGTACGTCCAATGAACCAAAGTTCGAATAATTCGGAACACCGACGCAGTACCGCGGTACGTCCAATGAACCAAAAAGCTGGGACATCGATGTAGTACAATAACGGTACATTCGATGAACCAAAAGTCATGCAATTCGAAACATCATCAAAGAAACAACCACTTGTTACTTACGATTAAGAGCATTGGTAACATGATTCCCCTTTCCAGGAGTATATGAAGAACATCAAGATCATAAGATGTAAGGAACTTGAGCCAATGTTGTTGGCGCAAATTAAGTTTCTTTTTGAGAGAATAAATACTTCAAATATTTATGATCGAGGTGGAGAACAAATTTATCCCCCAAAAGATGATGATGCCAAATTCTAAAAGTGAAAACAATAGCGATGAGAACCAGACCATGAGTGGCATACCTAGTCTCGATAGGCTTTAATTGTTAAAAGTATAAGTGATAGCATGTTCCCTTTTGCAAGAGAACGGCACCCGAACCAATACGACTCATATCGGTACAAAAAGTGAAATCTTGGTTCCTTTCAGGAATCACAAGAATAGGGGTACCAAAAGAAAGAGTTCTTTTAAAAAATATTCTTTCTCGAAAAGCTAAAACTTTCAAAATTACAATTATCTTTATGCAATAATCTTTCTAGAAAAATTTACTTTTTACAAGTCAATTTACTGTGTTTGACTGTCTCATCAAAGCGTTTAGGAGGTTCCTATCGATAACGTTGATCAAGCGCATCGACTAGAATTCTTAAAGCACTCAATGGGCAATACAATCACAAAATCATCTTCTATACGATAAATATGTCTCTAAAAAAAACTTTACAAATATTCTTTGTTCGTTTCAAGAACAAAAATCCAACCATACTTATAAATAAATCTTATGAAAAAGATTTTGCAAAATTATAAATTGTTGTTTTCATCCAAAATCAATAAATACAAGAATGGATTCATCGAGATATTCGTAGAATACTCGACTCATAAAACGGATGAAATAAGCTGGACAAACTGAATGACATAATAATTAATTCATAAGAATCATAATAAGTGCGGAATGCGGTTAGTGGAACGCTATCGTCCATAACTCATAGCTAATGAAAACTAGTGGCAAAGTCGAACTGAAAAAACCTTAGCACCACTCAATAGATTTGCTTAGGTGATAATCCTAAGATGTGCTCAAAAATCCGAAAAATTCTCAAACTACTTGAATGAGAGAAATAACACTTTCCTCATCAAGTGGGTTAAAGAATGTAATGATGCCATCAAATTGGAATCAAAATCACAAGGAAGAAAAAAATAGAAATCTGCTTAACAGATTGAGAATGTCGAAGATGAATAGTCCACTCGGGACATAGGATTTGGCATCATAATGATTAAGCCAATCCTTTTTCAAAAAATCAATTCCGAAGTCTAAGTAACGCATAACATGCAAATCGGATCGGAAAGAATAATCACATAAAATAATCTTCACATCTTTTCAAAGCAGACTGAGCGTTGCGGATCCGCTATATGGTTAGCAATTCTCAGCAAAGGCATCAAGCCCAAAATGTTTAAAGAAAAAGAATCGACAAGTTCTTTTGATATAAAATAATGAGATGAACCCATATCATCAAGAATTCGAAAAGGATAATCACAAAACAAATGCAATCAAGGATTGAATAAGAAATACCTTGACCAAGGGAAGTGTCACAAGGGGCTTGCACAACTTTCAACTTTCCCTCTCTCCTACTTTGAAGTTTGGGGCAAGAAGATAAATGATGACCCAAAATTTTGCAATAGCGGCAAGTAAGGGGTTACAAACACTTAATTACATAGTGTTCCTTAGAATTACAATTGCAGCATCCTCCACGATTAGGGATTGGAGTCTTTTCTACCTAAGTAGTTTGCTTCACTTTCTTATTGGGATTAGGGATTTTGAACTTGATATGCCTCGTCATGGAAATCCCAATATCACTATCACCTCCTTTACCAACCTCTTCATGTCGAAGAGTGATATCAAGAAGTTGATTGAAAGGAACTTCAAGTTTCGAAGGTGAAATCTTTTCGGGGTTCTTACTCAAAGCGCAGATAAACCTATGATTCTTTACAAGATCCAAAAGCTGTTGGGCAAACATAAATACGCCATCCAAAGAAGGACTACTGGATTGACCAACGCTAGGACTACCAGAGCCGTCCATTTCTCTTCTTTAAGAAAGAAAGGAAAGAAGAAGAAAAAGGTTATTCTCGAACTGAATATCAAACAAACTTGATTGATAAAACAAGGAATCATAAAAGAAAATAGGATAGAACGGTATGAAGACTCGAATTAAATCCTATAGTACGACTCCTTGGAAAGACTTAGGACAATGATCCTTGCTAGATTATTCTACATTGTTCTGAAGTTTGGCTCTGATACCATGATGTGACGCCCCACCTCTATACTCACGCCAGCCAAGGACACTATGGAATAATGCCGTCAACTAGCACGAAGAATAAGGCTGTTGAGGAGCGACCATCCATGTAATTGCTTTGTGCGAGCACCGATATGTCAGATAGTATAACATGCATTTTATTTCAAAAGGAATTCCGACATGCCGATACAAACTCAAAGCTACTACATAGTGGCTATGTGGTCTTCGGAAACAAATATAGAAATAAACATAACATAAATCAGTCAAAGGTATTCATATCACAAAGGCGGAAACAGATATGAATATAGCACATATAAGTGTACATCAGAGTAGAGGTCTAACAAGATCCACAATATCACAATAGAATAGATACAAGTGCAAGAAAAAAGAACTTATACATTAAGGAGTCTCTATCTCGAATGTGTAACAAAAAAAACTACTACACTAGAGCAGTTAGCCAAAAATCAGATAATGTTCCCATAATTGCAGTCAAGCAGAAGCACTTGTAATCTCGGTCTGACCCGAGTATTATATAATAAGAAAATAATAAACGGATCAGTCTAGCTATAAATATCAGATAAAGTGAGATAGGATAAGATATACGATTAAAACGTATGATAACAATAATGTCATACTGTGAAGAGTATACATTAGAAAATCAAAAAAAATCATACAATATCTCAAAAATCTCTTAACATCAAAAGAATGTCATATTCCTTATTTTGTTCACCAATCCACGAATATTGACAAACATATCGTTACCAATTGCAAAGATATTGATGAAACATAAATCCCAGAAATCAACAATTAGAAATCCAGAAATCGCAAAAGAGGAGGCCTATCACAAAACAGGAGCATAAAAATTCACCAACACGTGTATCACAAAACGGAACTCTATTCCATGGTCTCTAACCATAAATTCAAAACATCGACGCAGTACAATAACAGTACGTCCAATGAACTGAAACATCAATAAATTTGGAGCATCGACACAGTACAATAACGGTACGTCCAGTGAACCTGATAAACCGAAACAATGAGGTAGTACAATATCGGTACGTCCATTGATCCAGATAAGCCGGGACATCAATGTAGTACAATAACGGTACGTCCGATGAACCGAATATCATAAAAGAACATGGGTCGCTAGCCCTTAAAAGAAATGAGACGAAGCTCACTAGAACGGGGTACTATCCCCCATGCGGGCAAAGAGACATCGTACATCGCTAGTTACCATAAAATGATCATCATCGATCATCGAGAAGTTTCAATTATACTAAGCTAGTAAATATATGGGTTTAGCCTCATGTCCCATAACCACTAGCTTAACTTAAATATTTATGAACAAATTGTAGATTTCCACTCGAAAATTGTCACAAGAGTTTCAGTCTAACGAGTCTAAGAATTAACCATTAAAGTAAACGTAAGCGTTTCATACCACTTGTTTTACTAAGTCGTTTAATTGGATTTCTCGAACGAATGAGATAAAGGTTTGTATATACTAATAGACTGGAAAATGGTTTTATAAAGGACTTTATATTAAAATTAGAGTTGAAATCATCTTTGTAAGAGAGTTTGAACATTTACTATTAGAATAGAAATCTTTGTATTTAAAAGTGACAAACCATAGAAATGATTGTAAACACAATCAATCACCAAAATTCACATTCGAAGAGGTGAATTAAATCCAAAGAAATCGACACCAAATCCATCAAAATGGATATTCGCAAAAATTCCAAAAAGAAGTCATCAAAGTCAATAATAAATGATAACGAGGAATTTGATAATCATGAATCGATAAAAATTGGAATCTCAAGCAAATTAGGCTAAACAGGCAAAAACAAGCAGGTCAATCGACTGATTACAGAAGCTAGTCGACTGAATGCAGGAAACAGAGACCTCCAGCCTCTGCAGACAGCCTAGGAACATTCATTTGCTACAGCCAGTCGACTTACTGCAAAGGTCAGTTAACTGATTAGCACTGGGGTTGTTTTTCAGCCTATCAAATAAAGAGCAACTCTTCCAAAATTGCAACTGGACGAGCAATGGGCGCTAGTGGTTTATGCCAATCGACGACTCGGCTTTATAGGCTCTTCGATACACCACTAAAAGCATGATCAAACATCAAAGCTATTATTTTTAAAGATTTGACTTCAAACACCAATATTCGGAATACTCATAAAACCAATTCAATCCAAAGCAAATGGACATGGAATAGAAGTTAGGAATTCATACCTAACAACAAATGAAGGTTATAGACATAGATGTGAGATAAAATCTCACCTTTTTACTCAAAAACAATGAAGGAGAAGCTATAGAGCAAGGCAAGAACAATCACTCTTCAATCCTAATCCAAGAAGCTTGAATCTAAGCTTAAAAGAAAAACATTTTCTAAGTTAGGGTTTAGAAATTTCTGAAATTGAAGGAAGAATGAGTTGGAGAAGAAGAAGGGAATACTTACCAATAGCTTTTCTTTGAATTTGGAGCTAAAACTTGGATTTGCAATGGAACTAGGGAATAGGAATTTCCTAATATCTTTGCTCTTCCCCCATTTTTGTTTAAGCTTGAAGTATTAGGAAATAGAAATGAAATGAATGAAGAGGAGTGGGGGTTGAGTTAGAGTTAATAGTTTAGGCTAATGGGCTGAAACCCAAATCCAAAGCCCTAAGTGAAAAGGTTGGAATTCAAGCTAACTCCAAACATATCAATGTTTATACTCAAAAAGATCGCAAACATCATTTTGAACTCAATGGAAGTGGTCTAGAGTCCTAATTTGACTGATTTCAAAAAGTAGCATTTCAGACTATAAACCGACTAACGGGGCTATATTTAAATAAAATATTTAAATAGACAATCGTAAAATATGCGGGTTGTTATAGACTCCCCTCCTTAAAGGAATTGCGTCCTCGTAATATTTAAGAAGAAAAATAAAGAGTAACAACCATAAAAGCATATCAACACAAAAGAAAATTTAAAATAAGAAGTTCACCATAAAGAGCACGAAAGAGTAAGTCAGAACGTGTTTGCTCGATGAATTCTCTGGATTCCCAAGAACAATCCTTAGGATTTGAGAATCATTGAACTTTCACAAAAGGGAAATCTTCATTTTGAAGGCGTTCAATCTTCAAAGCAATGATGCGAATAGGGTGTTGCCCAAAAGTAAAATTAGGCGAAACTTCAATTTCTTCTATAACACTGGGCTCAAAAATAAAAATTGAAATCCCTAAGGCATTTCCGTAGTTGAGAGACATGGAAAACTTTATGAATAGCAGAAAAATTGAGTCGGTGCAACGACGTAGTACAATAACGGTACGCCGAGAAACTAGAAACTCGAATAATTTGGAACAACAGCATAGTACAATAACGGTACGCCAGATGAACCAAAGCTCGAATAATTCGAAACACCGATGCAGTACAACGGTACGTCCAATGAACCAAAGTTCAAATAATTCGGAACACCGACGCGGTACAACGGTACGTCCAATTAACCAAAGTTCGAATAATTTGAAACACTGACGTAGTACAATGGTACATCCAATGAACCAAAATCCGGGACATCGATGTAGTACAATAACAGTACATCCGATGAACCGAAAATAATACAATTCGAAACATCATCAAAGAAACAACCACTTGTTGCTTACGACTAAGGGCATTGGCAACACGATTTCCATTTTCGGGAGCATACGAAGAATATCAAGATCATAAGATGTAAGAAACTCAAGCCAACGTTGTTGGTGCAAATTAAGTTCTTTTTTAGAGAATAAATACTTCAAAGATTTATGATCGAGGTGGAGAACAAATTTCTCCCCCAAAAGATAATGATGCAAAATTATAAAAGCGAAAACAATAGCCACGAGTACCAGACCATGAGTGGCATACCTAGTCTCGATAGGCTTTAATTGTTAAAAGCATAAGTGATAGCACGTTCCCTTTGCAAGAGAACGGCACCCAAACCAATACGACTCATATCGGTACAAATAGTGAAATCTTGGTTCCTTTCAGGAATCACAAGAATAGGAGCATCGAAAGAAAGAGTTCTTTTAAATAATCTTATTTCTCGAAAAGCTAAAACTTTCAAAATTACAATTATCTTTATGGAATAATTTTTCTAGAAAATTTTACTTTTTATAAGTCAATTTATTGTGTCTGACTGTCACATCAAAGCGTTTAGGAGGTTCCTATTGATAACGTTGATCAAGCGCATTGACCAGAATTGTTAAAGCACTCAATGGGCAATACTATCACAAAATCATCTTCTATACGATAAATATGTCTCGAAAAAAACTTCACGAATATTCTTTGTTCGTTTCAAGAACAAAAATCCAATCATACTTATAAATAAATCTTTTGAAAAAGATTTGCAAAATTTTAAATTGATGTTTTCATCCAAAATTAATAAATACAAGAATGGAGTCATCCAGATATTCGTAGAATACTCGACTCATAAAATGGATGAAATAAGCTGGACAAACTGAATGACATAATAAATAATTCATAAGAATCATAATGAGTGTGGAATGCGGTTAGTGGAACGCTATCGTCCGCAACTCATAGCTAATGAAAATTGGTGGCAAAGTCGAACTGAAAAGACCTTAGCACCACTCAATAGATTTTCTTATGTGATAATCCTAAGACAAGCTCAAAAATACTGAAAAATTCTCAAACTACTCGAATGAGAGAAATAACACTTTCCTCATCAAGTGGGTTAAAGAATGAAATGATGCCATCAAATTGGAATCAAAATCACAAGGAAGAAAAAAATAGAAATCTGCTTAACAGATTGAGAATGTCGAAGATGAATAGTCCACTCGGGACATAGGATGTGGCTTCATAATGATTAAGCCAATCCATTTTCAAAAAATCAATTCCGAAATCTAAGTAACACATTGCAAATCGGATCGGAAAGAATAATCACATAAAATAATCTTCACATCTTTTCAAAGCAGATTAAGCATTGCGGATCCACTATCCGGATAGCAATTCTCAGCGAAGGCATCAAGCCCAAAATGTTTAAAGAAAAAGAATCAACAAGTTCTTTTGATATAAAATAATGAGATGAACCCATATCATCAAGAACTCGAAAAGGATAATCACAAAACAAATGTAATCAAGGATTGAATGAGAAATACCTTGACCAAGAGAAGTGTCACAAGGGGCTTGCACAACTTTCAACTTTCCCTCTCTCCTACTTTAAAGTTTGGGGCAAGAAGACAAATGATGACCCGGAATTTTGCAATAGCGGCAAGTAATGGGTTTCAGACACTTAATTACATAGTGTTCCTTAGAATTACAATTGTTGCATCCTCCATGATTAGGGATTGGAGTCTTTCTACCAAAGTAGTTTGCTTCACTTTCTTATTGGGATTAGTGCTTTTGAACTTAATATGCCTTGTCTAGGAAATCCCAATATCACTATTACCACCTTTACCAACCTCTTCATGTCGAAGAGTGATATCAACAAGGTGATTGAAAGGAACTTCAAGTTTCAAAGGTAAAATCTTTTAGGTGTTCTTACTCAAAGCACAGATAAACCTTTGATTCTTTACAAGATCCAAAAATTGTTGGGCAGACATAAATACGCCATACAGAGAAGGACTACAGGATTGACCAGTGCTAGGACTGACAGAACCAACCATTTCTCTTCTTTAAGAAAGAAAGGAAAGAATAAGAAAAAGGCTATTCTCAAAATGAATATCAAACAAACTTGATTGATAAAACAAAGAATCATAAGAGATGATATGATAGAACGGTACGAAGACTCGAATTAAATCCTATAGTACGACTCCTAAGAAAGACTTAGGACAATGATCCTTGCTAGATTATTCTACATTGTTCCGAAGTTTGGCCCTGATACCATATATTGACGCCCCACCTCTATACTCACGCAAGCCAAGGACACTACGGAATAACGCCGTCAACTAGCACGAAGAATAAGGCTGTTGAGGAGCGACCATCCATGTAATTGTTTTGTGCGAGCACCGATATGTCAGATAGTACAACATGCATTTCATTTCAAGAGGAAATCTGACATGCCGATACAAACTCAAAGCTACTACAGAGTAGATATGTGGTCTCCGGAAACAAATATTAAAATAAACATAACGTAAATCAGTCACAGGTATTCATATCACAAAGGCGGAAAAAGATATGAATATAGCACATATAAGTGTACATTAGAGTAGTGGTCTAACAAGATCCACAATATCACAATAGAATAGATACAAGTGCAAGACAAAAGAAAAATTATACATTAAGGAGTCTCTATCTCGAATGTATAACAACAAAAACTACTACACTAGAGAAGTTAGCCAAAAATTAGATAATGTTCCCATAAGATGAGTCAAGCAGAAGCATCTGTAACATCTCGGTCAGACCCGAGTATTATTTAATTAGAAAATAATAAACGGATCACTTTAGCTATAAATATCAGATAAAGTAAGATAGTATAAGGGATACGATTAAAACATATGATAATAATAATGCCATACTTTGAAAAGTATACATTAGAAAATCAACAAAAATCATACAATATCTCAATAATCTCATAACATCAAAAGAATGTCATATTCTTATTTTGTTCACGAAGCCACGAATATTGACAAACTTATCGTTACCAATCACAAAGATATTGATGAAACATAAATTCCAAAAATCAATAATTAGAAATCTAGAAATCGCAAAAGGGGAGGCCTATCACAAAACGGGAGCATAAAAACTCACCAACACATGTATCGCAGAAAGGAACGCTATTCCATGGTCGCTAACCATAAATTCGAAACATCGATGCAGTACAATAACGGTACGTCCAATGAACTGAAACATCAATAAAGTTGGAGCATCGACACAGTACAATAACGGTACGTCCAATGAACCTGATAAACCGGAACAACGATGTATTACAATATCGGTACATCCATTGATCCAAATAAGCCGGGACATCGATGTAGTACAATAACAGTACATCCGATGAACCGAATATCATAAAAGAACATCGTCGCTAGCCCATAAAAGAAATGAGACGAAGCTCACTAGAACGAGGTACTATCCACCATGCGGGCAACGAGACACCGCATATCGCTAGTCTAAACCATAAAATGATCATCATTGATCATCGAGAAGTGTCAATTACACTAAGCTAATAAATATATGAGTTTAGCCTCATGTCCCATAACCACTAGCTTAACTTAAATATTTACGAACAAATTGTAGATTTCCACTCGAAAATTGTCACAAGAGTTTCCGTCGAACGAGTCTAAGAATGAGCCGTCAAAGTAAAAGTAAGTGTTTCATACCGCTTGTTTTACTAAGTCATTTAATTGAATTTCTCGAACGAATGAGACAAAGGTTTGTATATACTAATAGATTGAAAAATGGTTTTATAAAGGACTTTATATTAAAATTATATTTGAAATCATCTTTGTAAGAGAGTTTGAACATTTACTATTAGAATAGAAACCTTTGTATTTAAATGTGACAAACCATAGAAATGATTGTAAACACAATCAATAACCAAAATTCACATTCGAAGACGTGCATTAAATCCAAACAAATCGACACCAAATCCGTCAAAATGGATATTCACAAAAATTCCGAAAAGTAGTCATCAAAGTCAATAATAAATGATAACGAGGAATCGGATAATCACGAATCGATAAAAATTGGAATCTCAAGCAAATTAAGCTACATAGGCAAAAACAAGCAGGTCAGTCGACTGATTACAGAGGCCAGTCGACTGATTGCAGACAGCCCAGGAATATTCATTTGCAACAGCCAGTCGACTGACTGCAAAGGTCGGTTGACTGACTAGCACTGGGGCTATTTTTCAGCCTATTAAATGAAGAGCAACTCCTCCAAAATTGCAACCGGACGAACAATGGGCGGTAGGGGTTATGCCAATCGAACACCCGGCCCTATAGGCTCTTCGATACGCCACTAAAAGCACGATCAAACATCAAAGCTATGATTTTTAAAGATTTGACTACAAACACCAAAATTTGTAATACTCATAAAACCAATTCAATCCAAGGAAAATGGACATGGAATAGAAGTTAGGAATTCATACCTAACTACAAATGAAGGTTATAGACATAGATGTGAGATAAAAATCTCACCTTTTTACTCAAAAAAAGGAGAAGCTATAGAGCAAGGCAAATACCATCACTCTTCAATCTAATCCAAGAAGCTTGAATCTAAGCTTAAAAGAAAAACATATTCTAAGTTAGGGTTTAGGAATTTCTAAAATTGAAGGGAGAATGAGTTGGAGAAGAAGAAGGGAATGCTTACCAATAGCTTTTCTTTGAATTTGGAGCTAGAACTTGGATTTGGAATGGAACTAGGGCATAGGAATTTCCTAATCTCTTTTCTCTTCCTCCATTTTTGTTTAAGCTTGAAGTGTTAGGAAATAGAAATGAAATGAATGAAGAGGAGTGGGGGTTGAGCTAGATTTAATAGTTTAGGCTAATGGGATGAAACCCAAACCCAAAGCCCTAAGTGAAAAGGTCGAAATTCTAGCTAACTCCAAACATATCAATGTTTATACTCAAAAAGATCGCAAATATCATTTTGAACTCAATGGAAGTGGTCTAGAGTCCTAATTTGACTGTTTGCAAAAAGTAGCATTTCAGACTATAAACCGACTAACGATGCTATATTTAAATAAAATATTTAAATACACAATCGTAAAATATGCGGGTTGTTACAGACTCCCCCTCCTTAAAGGAAGTGTGTCCTCTCAATATTTAAGAAGAAAAATAAAGAGTAACGAACATAAAAGCATATCAACACAAAAGAAAATTTGAAATAAGAAGTTCACCATAAAGAGCACGAAAGAGTAAGTCCGAACATGTTTGCTCGATGAATTCTCGGGATTCCCAAGAGCAATCCTTAGGATTTGAGGATCACTGAACTTTCACAAAAGGGAAATCTTCATTTTGAAGGCGGTCAACCTTCGAAGCAATGATGCAAATAGGGTGTTTCTCATAAGTCAAATTAGGAGAAACTTCAATCTCTTCAATAACACCGGGCCCAAAAATAAAAATCGAAATCCCTAAGGCATTTTCATAGCTGAGACATGGAAAACGTCATTAATATCAGAAAAATTGAGTCGATGCAACGACGTAGTACAATAAGGGTACGCCCGAGAAACTAGAAATTCGAATAATTTGGAACAACGGCGTAGTACAATAATGGTACACCAGATGAACTAAAGCTCGAATAATTTGGAACACCGACGCAGTACAACGGTACGTCCAATGAACCAAAGTTCAAATAATTCGGAACATCGACGCAGTACAACGGTACGTCCAATGAACCAAAGTTCGAATAATTCGAAACACCGACGCAGTACCGCGGTACGTCCAATGAACCAAAAAGCCAGGACATCGATGTAGTACAATAACGGTACATCCGATGAACCGAAAATCATACAATTCGAAACATCATCAAAAAAACAACCACTTGTTGCTTACGACTAAGGGCATTGGCAACATGATTTTCCTTTCTGGGAGTATATGAAGAATATCAAGATCATAAGAAGTAAGGAACTCGAGCCAACATTTTCTTCCCCAAAAGATAATGATGCCAAATTCTAAAAACGAAAACAATAGCCACGAGCACTAGACCAGCAGTGGCATACCGAGTCTCGATAGGCTTTAACTGTTAAAAGCATAAGTGATAGCACGTTCCCTTTTGCAAGAGAACGGTACCCAAACCAATACGACTCATATCGGTACAAACAGTGAAATCTTGGTTCCTTTCAGGAATCACAAGAATAGGAGTATCGAAAGAAAGAGTTCTTTTAAATAGTCTTCTTTCTCGAAAAGCTAAAACTTTCCATACTACAATTATCTTTATGTAATAATCTTTCTAGAAAATTTTACTTTTTACAAGTCAATTTATTGTGTCTGATGTCTCATCAAAACGTTTAGGAGGTTCCTATCGATAACGTTGATCAAGCGCATCGACCAGAATTCTTAAAGCACTCAATGGGCAATACAATCACAAAATCATCTTCTATACAATAAATATGTCTCTAAAAAAACTTTACGAATATTCATTGTTCGTTTCAAGAACAAAAATCCAATCATACGTATAAATAATTCTTATGAAAAAGATTTGCAAAATTTTAAATTGATGTTTTCATCCAAAATCAATAAATACAAGAATGGGGTCATCCAGATATTCGTAGAATACTCGACTCATAAAATGGTTGAAATAAGCTGGACAAACTGAATGACATAATAAATAATTCATAAGAATCATAATGAGTGTGGAATGCGGTTAGTGGAACGCTATCGTCCGTAACTCATAGCTAATGAAAACTGGTGGCAAAGTCGAACTGAAAAGACCTTAGCACAACTTAATAGATTTTCTTAGGTGATAATCCTAAGACAAGCTCAAAAGTACGGGAAAATTCTTAAACTACTTGAATGAGAGAAATAACACTTTCCACATCAAGTGGGCTTAAAGAATAAAATGATGTCATCAAATTGGAATCAAAATCACAAAGAAGAAAAAAAACAGAAATATGCTTAACATATTGAGAATGTCGAAGATGAATAGTGCACTCGGGACACAGGAGATGGCTCCATAATGGTTAAGCCAATCCTTTTTCAAAAAATCAATTCCGAAGTATAAGTAATGCATAACATGCAAATCGGATCGGAAAGAATAATCGCATAAAATAAACTTCACATCTTTGCAAAGCAGACTGAGCGTTGCGGATCCACTATCCGGGTAGCAATTCTCAACGAAGGCATCAAGCCCAAAATGTTTAAAGAAAAAGAATCAACAAGTTCTTTTGATATAAAATAATGAGATGAACCCATATCATCAAGAACTCGAAAAGGATAACACAAGAAAAATGTAATCAAGGATTGAATGAGAAATACCTTGACCAAGAGAATTGTCACAAGGGGCTTGTACAACTTTTAACTTTCCCTCTCTCCTACTTTGAAGTTTGGGGCAAGAAGATAAATGATGACCCGAAATTTTGCAATAGCGACAAGTAAGGGGTTTCAGATACTTAATTACATATATTCCTTAGAATTACAATTGTAGCATCCTCCACGATTAGGGATTGGAGTCTTTGCTACCAAAGTAGTTTGCTTCACTTTCTTATTGGGATTAGGGCTTTTGAACTTAATATGCCTCATCTTGGAAATCCCAATATCACTATCATCTCCTTTACCAACCTCTTCATGTCTAAGAGTGATATCAACAAGCTGATTGAAAGGAACTTCAAGTTTAAAAGGTAAAATCTTTTCGGGGTTCTTACTCAAAGCACAAATAAACCTTTGATTCTTTACAAGATCCAAAAGTTGTTGGGCAGACATAAATACGCCATCCAGAGAAGGACTACTAGATTGACCAGCGCTAGGACTGCCAGAACCAACCATTTCTCTTCTTTAAGAAGGAAAGGAAATAAGAAGAAAAAGGTTATTCTTGAAATGAATATCAAACAAACTTGATTGTTAAAACAAGGAATCATAAAAGAAAATGAACGGTACAAAGACTCGAATTAAATCCTATAGTACGACTCCTAAGAAAGACTTAGGACAATGATCCTTGCTAGATTATTATACATTGTTTCGAAGTTTGGCTATGATACCATGATGTGACGCCCTACCTCTATACTCACGCCAGCCAAGGACACTACGGAATAATGCCGTCAACTAGCATGTAGAATGAGGCTGTTGAGGAGCGACCATCCATGTAATTGCTTTGTGCGAGCACCGATATGTCAGATAGTATAACATGCATTTCATTTCAAGAGGAAATCCGACATGCTGATACAAACTCAAATCTACTACACAGTGGCTATTTGGTCTTTGGAAACAAATATAGAAATAAACATAACATAAATCAGTCGCAAGTATTCATATCACAAAGGCGGAAACAGATATGAATATAGCACATATAAGTGTACATCAGAGTAGTGGTCTAACAAGATCCACAATATCACAATAGAATAGATACAAGTGCAAGATAAAAGAAAACTTATACATTAAGGAGTCTCTATCTCGAATGTATAACAACAAAAACTACTACACTAGAGCAGTTAGCCAAAAATCAGATAATGTTCCCATAAGAGGAGTCAAGTAGAAGCACCTGTAACATCTCGGTCTGACCCGAGTATTATTTGATAAGAAAATAATAAATGGATCATCCTAGCTATAAATATCAGATAAAGTGAGATAGGATAAGAGATAAGATTAAAACATATGATAACAATAATGCCCTACTGTGAAAAGTATACATTAGAAAATCAACAAAAATCATACAATATCCCAAAAATCTCATAACATCAAAAGAATGTCATATTCCTTATTTTGTTCACCCAGCCGCGAATATTGACAAACATATCGTTACCAATCGCAAAGATATTGATGAAACATAAATTCCAAAAATCAACAATTAGAAATCCAGAAAACGCAAAAGGGGAGGCCTATCACAAAACGGGAGCATAAAAACTCACCAACACATGTATCACAAAACGGAGCGCTATTCCATGGTCGCTAACCATAAATTCGAAACATCGACACAGTACATGTAACATCCAGCCTTTTCGCATACTTTAAATCAACACACGTGCCAATTCAAAGCATACGGAAGGGCGGAGTGTTATGGGGTAATTAAGAAAATAGAGGAAAAAAACAAAACAGAATCTCACAGCGGAAGGATAAAATATAATAATCAAATATACAGTTTATAAAGCTGTTTTACAAAATATTTGATTATACTTACAACATTTATCAGAGTTACACATACCAATAACAATGCAGTGGAACAGTATGAGTATGGTGGACTAAAAATAATAATAGTAATATAAATCTCCGTCTTCGTCCTCCAAAGCTAAGGTCTTCGAAGTCCTGAAATGCTAGGACTAACCCGAGCGAATTTGAAAAGACAAAAACACTCAAGTCAGAACTAAAAGATCTTATGTAAGTTAAATCAACAGAAATAAACATGAGTGCAGTAACTCAAAAGATGCTCGACATTCACATCTCTTAAGGATCCGTTAAACTATTTACAATGTAGTATATTTCGCTATTATAATAATGTCTAATTGTAAAATAAACTTACTTTTTTCTTAGCATTAAGGGGTTACCCATATAGCCCTTAACACGTAATACTCCCAGTAGTCCATCCAATATCAGCGCATTTCCAGATCGGGAGACTACCCTAAATATTCCATGGGCTATGGGAGAAAACCAAACTCGTACAAGGCGCGATAGGGTAGGTAACACGGCACAACTAGGCAATGCTAGAGTAGATATACCAATTACGCTTCCGGGCTGGTGGTAACGCGTAGCTGCACCTACCGCCCACCTCGGACAAACTCCCCCCTAAAATCAAAAATCAAAAGTGGCCACCGAATCAATCCAAAGTCAGAGTATAGTAACGAAGAGGAGTATCCGATAAAGGGGCGCTAACCCCTTTGGCCCGTCAATCGCTCCTATTTTGGCCACCTTATGCCAACTCACGGGAGTTGGGACTACGTATTTACCTCAAAGGACACGCCGCCACCATCCTACTTCATTCTGGAATCTCCACCGCGTACACGGTTGTTAAAGTCGTTTTCAGGGTTGGCAGAGAGTATGACAACTCCCGATCCCGGTCTCTTCAACAACCAAACGTTATTATAACACCGCGGTTATTTCAAAATAATTTATACCTTTAAAAACCAGAATAAAATATTCATTTCAAAACTACATAAATACGATATCATTTATAATTTAAAGACCCAAATCCATATGATATCAAATATATCTTTTTCAAAAATCATAGCCTTTTCAAATCTATATACCTTGAAACCATAGCTTTGAAACATTACTTTAATTCTTAATGGTTCAAATACTATATTACTTTATAAAATAAACAGCTTCTATAAATTTCACAATAAATTCCCAATATCAATTTGAACCTCCAAATAAACCATTTTAATTCCCATATATCTCATAGCTTAAATGTTCAATAATTGAAAACTTTATAGTTCATATATTAAAATCTTTAAATATTCCACTATTTCAAAATGGATTCTTCGATAATTTAATATATATCAAATCCAATTCCTATTATCTAAATTTGAAATAGGAAATATTTACTTACTAAACAAATATTATTCAGGTAAAACCCTTAAACTTCAATAATAAGATATTCTTTTAATTAAATTAACTTGATAATAATCTTTAAATTAATTTGATATTCGTTTAAATCCTCTAATCAAAAATCAAGTTATAAGATCATATCCTTTAAACCTTAATTTATTTACATTTCAAAACATAAATTTCGAGGAAAATTCTTAAATACTTTAATTCAAATCGTATTCACATTTATCTTCAACTTTACTTTTATTTGAGTTATTATAAACTCTATATACAATAGAATTTCAAATATATTCTTAACCATATTATATAAATGAAATCAACTTCATTATTTAGCTTATTTTAAAATTAGAAACAAATTTATACATAGCTAAATTCAAGAATTTTTACTATATATATATATCACAATTTAATATTTATTAAACCGTATTCTTTCCAAAACCATAGAAAACTCATTTCAAAAATAATTTCATGTATATACCGCGGTGCCTGTATATAATTTTCTATCCTATGGTATGGTGATATATATATTTATCATTTCAATCCGCAATTTAAAAAAAATGCGGTTGTATATCATTTCAAACCGCAATCCCGAATGAAATGAAAATGCATAATAACTTCCAGTTTATACAATATAAATACAGCATCCATTCATTCATCATATCAATCATCAAACATTTATCAATTTGTCATCCAATTCAAACAATCACATCAATAAATAATAATTAATTGCTGACAGTTAATTTTTCAATAGTGAATTTAATAACTGTTTAACTATAGTTTATATGCAATAATAAATAAATTCAACTAGCAGTTTATAGGCAATAATAAATTTAACTAAAAATTTAACTGGCAGTTTATATGCAAAAATGAATTAAATAACAAGTAAATTATATGAATGCAAATTAACTGAGATAATGATGAAATATATGCCAAACAGCTATAAATATATTTCTAAACACATCATAAATCAATTTAACAAACATAAGAAATTTTAGAAATCGTGAGTGGGTTAAAACACTCACCTTTCAAATTTAAATTGAATTTAAATTCAATTTAAACCCAAAAATTTAACCATCTCAGAATTCGTCCAATCTAGCGTCAAAAGATCCGGAATTTCAATACGATCCTAACAAAAAAATCGCGCATCAAACGGATATCGTATGCAAGAGTTATGACGATAAATGCGATTGAAATCATAAGAAAAAACAAAAGAAGATGGAACACAATTAACCTTTTTGTTTGCCACGTCACTAATGCCATCTCTCCTCACGCCACAACCCAACAACCAGAAATGCACGCAATGAACCCACGCACTCCTCCTTTGACCGTCCTTTGACCGAACTCCACCACTTCCATCGGCCGCCATCACGCCACTACCACCATCGCGTTCCAAAAACCTAGCCGCACCTAACCATTCCACTCCCGTCGCCTATCAACTCCTCCGGCCGCCACCAAAATCCTAAACTTCGAAACCCTAATCAAAATTTTATGACGATCCAACCGTTGAATCGACACAAAAATCATATAGATGAGATCTCCTCGGCTTCCTCTCCAAAACCCAGAAAGGGTTCGCCGATCCGACGACATTGATTTCGACGATGATAAACGGCCGAAACTTCTCTGATTTTTTACCGATCAAACGACAAAATGAATCCAAAAACGAACACCACCAGTGAATTACGCTAGTCAAGAGCTTCAACATATAATTTTTTCAATTTTTTCTGAGGACTTTGAACTTTTGACTTCGATTTTGAATTGTAATTGGATCCAGGTTTTGCATCCATTGAGGAAGAGGAAGAGTTGATGAAATTTTATGCGCAGATAAATGAGAATAGGCGGAGGCTAGGGTTTAGCATGGATATTTATAGGAAAATTGAAATAAAATATATGGATCGGGTTGATAGATATATGTGCTAACACTAACGTGGCCCAAAAAGCCCGTTCTGACCCCGGAACGAAATTGGGTCAACCCATATATCACTATAGGTGCTTTAAAATATTTTAAATGCAATGGAAAAGGATTCAAGTTTAAATTTCACCGTATGAAGTAGTTATGCTAAATTCATATTTTCCAATTTGATTTCAATTGCATAAATTTCAAGGCGTTTCAAATCCGTACAATCAAACGACAAGTCTGATCGCTATGAAACTTGAAACACTATTATAATTCACCGTTACGGATCCGATGAAACTAGTTTCGTCGAAATCTGAGTCAGTGGCCAAAATGGCTATTTTTATATTAATTAAAAATTTAATAATTAAATAAAAGATCCAATTCTTAATTTCAACTCTAAAATTGACCAATTTTATTGCCTTTATATTTCCCAAACATTTACAATGATTTAAAAAATTTTAAAAGTCAATTTATTAAAGATCAATATAAATCTACTATTTCATAAAATTTAAAATTATAGATAAATTTCCATTAAATTGAATTAACCCATATTTATTCCATTTATAATTTCAAATAGAAAGGTTTACCATTGGATTTAAAATTATTACATAAATATTTCCCAATTTCAACTTAATTTTTAGATTAACGTAATAGTTAAATATTTGATTTCATTCATTTGCAATAAATCCAATTATTATCAATTAAATAAATTAACTCACTATTTAAAAATCCAAATTCTATAATTCATAAATTGGCCTTTCATTCAATTTATTAATTATTGACTTTATTAGCAAATTCTATATATAGGCACATTTAATATTTCCCAAATAAATCCACTTTGTAACATTTAAATTAAATTCCTTTCATGTACCTGTCATCTATAATTCGTTACGTATTATTACATCAATTTATATTACCTTAAATCCATTCCCAATTCGACCAATTCCAATAAATTAGAACTTCACAATTTGCTTACATAAATTTGGATTGTACTACCCTTATTATATTTTTACCAAATTGATACATTAATTTCAATTAAATGTTCTCTGTAACTATTTATTGGTTTCATACTTTCTATTTTCCAAATTACTATCTTGTATTAAGTTTACGTTTCTATTTTAATTTATATTCAATTATAACCTAACAGTCGTTTCAATCAATTAGATTGTATTGAATTTGGTTATCCATCAACCGATCATTTACACTACTACCTTAATTTACACAGTTACTATTAGAAAATCTTATTGCATTGGTAAATTAAATGTTTGCTTTAAATTACTTATTTTATATTTTTATGCTCAAGAGCAACAATTAACACTTTCCATTATTAAACAAATTTGAATCCCATTCTCGTTATTCTTTATTAATAATTCACAAAATATTATAACTTCGTACAAGACATCCAATTACAATTTATTATTATAACTTTACAATCTATATAAATTCATTTATTGATTTACTATTTGCCTTTATTTCCTTATATTCAACTCTTAGCTTAGTATGACAATTTATAGTGCTCCCTTTAATCGACATTTTATTTCAATTGTTAATACTTAACTTAAATTTCTACGGTTGCATTTCATTTACACTTCCATTACTATATTAATAGTAACGCTTATTATCAATAACAACATTATAACTACTTAACATTTAAATGAACTTTATTTCTAATAAATTCATTGACCAATTAATTAGGTAATTTATAATAGTCGCTATTCTACCCTTAAATTTATTTTCAAATAACGTACTACCTAATTACCTAAATTCACGATCAAATACCATTACAATGGTTATTGCATTCATCAATTTAATCCTTTCCTTTATTTATATTCAATTTACACACAGGTATAATCTTTTCACTATTTTATTCATTAGAATTTTATTCAAATTACTAATAAATAAGTTTTAATTACCCTTGCTATATTTTAATTTAGCGTTCATTCCAATACTAATTTATCGCCTTTATTATTTCTACTAAATTTACTTACAAAATCTTACTTAACTAACAATTTTAATTGTCGAAATTTACGGGTCGTTACACTCTCCCCCACTCAAAACTTTTCGCCCCGAAAAGGAAAAGGAAGGGGAAAGAAGAATTAAGAAATCTATATATCTTACTCAAAACATTAACTTTATAAACAATTAAATTTACAACATTTGCTACTTTAATTAGAATATACAAATTTACAATCATTATATCTTTTTATACTTAAATTAACACAGTTTGGAAAACTTTTTTTTTCAAAATTTTCTAAGTCCAAAATTTATGAAAATTTTTGGTAGTCTCCATTGTACCGCGAGGCTCGGGAGAAAATATAATATCAATAATACAATATACAACATATATTTTTCAAAATAATATATATCCCCACTCGGGAAAATAATATAATAGCGCTATACCGTAATCCGAAAACATACCTATTTGTCGGGCAATAACGCTTATATTATGAAACCAAATGCAGCAGCAATTGCTTCCATAACCTGTATTTCGCTTATAAAATCCAAAAGATTTAATAATTTTATAAAATGAAATATTTAAGTTGTTTTAATTAATAACAAACAAATCCACACAAACATCAATCACTAGCAACAAAGCATCCAACCATCACATAAAATCAACATGCATCAATCATTCATTCATATCAACAAACAAATAGTTGTACGGGTTCAAAGCTTCAGATTGTACAGGATGAAAATAACTATTAAGCGCACCATTTACTCAACAGTCTTTGATGAAGCTAAATAGATTATTCATTCATCCAACCAATTTTGAAGTATCCCTGCCCAAACAACCATAAACCAAAACAAATAACAAATTTTGTTTATCCTTATTAATTTCATTCATACATTTGTTGTTTAATTTCTCTTTTTATTCATTTATTTATTTTATTCATATTCAACCGAATTTCTTAGTAGGTAAATTTATTAACCTAAGTTTATAGTCAAAATTTCTCTTTTCCAGCATTCATCTTTTATTCTTATTTTATTCAGAATTAACTTCACCTATTCACTTAAGTTTGTAATTGCTTACTTACAATACCTACCTTCCATTATATTTAATTAGTAGCATTCAATTGTACTTAAGTTTATAATCATCTATTTGTAATACTTACCTTTAATTATATTTCCTTATAGTAAAATTTCAATTATAACTTAAGTTTACAACATTAAATTCTCATTTATAATAGCAAATTCATTGAATACTTCATTACCTACTTTTACTTGTACAATTTCCATTACATTTCTTATTAAACATTTCAACTTTTTATATTTGGTAAGTTATATATGTTAAAGAAAATGCAAATGAACTTATACAAGTTTTATCTCATCCTTTAGTTAAATTTAATGTTCAATAATATTACTCTTTGTTTCATATGTTACAAATTTCAAATTTCCCTTAATACCTTTAATAACCTAGCATTAAATCTCTTATTTTATTTAGGGTTTCAATTATTAGTTAAATTCTATTTCACTACATTAATTAAACTATTAATAAATGGAAACTTAAGAATTAAATACTGGGTTTATTTCAAATTATTTTAAAATAATAGATAAATATACTTACAACTCATATATATCCAAGTATATTTAAAAAAAATTAAAAATTTACTTCTGTTTATCAAAACTAAATCTGTAGTAAAACTACTACAGTGGCCTTCCCACTTCGAAACTCGAAAATGAAAGTCGATGATGCGTGCACTCATCACCGAAATTATTTTCCAACGATAGAGAGGGGAGTACAACTTATTTCTTTCCAGAATTTCTTTAAGACCATACTTTCAAATTATATTGAAATATTTATATCAGAAAATATTTCTAAATACTATTATTACTATATTCCAAAATCATTTACCAGAAATTTTCAAATCCCGGAACTTAAGTTCTAAATTTCCAACTTTCATTTATTTTATTTACAACTTTATTTCAACTATTATTTATATATCATTACTTAACATCCAATATATAGCCACCAAATATATATCTTTATTAAAAAAAATTCCTTCATATATATAGAAAATATAATAGGTAAAATTATTTCATTCACCTATATTAAAACAAATATTATGTCGGTCTGTCCCACTAAGTGTTTAGAAATCCCTATTGATGTCACATCGTCTCATGCATCAACCAGAATTTATAAATACAAAACGGAACAGATTAACACAATATTAAAACCTTTTTATAACACTAACAAATACGCTCTCTCACATATATACACTCAGCGACTCACATAGGGTATTACTACCTTTTAGTAAAGAGTCAGACCCCACAAAGAAAAGGTTTATCGCTAAACCAAAGCTCTGATACCACATTGTAACATCCAGCCTTTTCGCACACTTTAAATCGACACACGTGCGAATTCAAAGCATACGGAAGGGCGGAGTGTTATGGGATAGTTAAGAAAACTGGGGAAAAAACAAAACAGAATCTCACAGCGGAAGGATAAAATATAATAATCAAATATATAGTTTATAAAGCTGTTTTACATAATATTCGATTATACTTACAACATTTATCAGAGTCACACATACCAATAACAATGCAGCGGAACAGTATGAGTACGGTGGACTAAAAAGAAAATATAAATCTCCGTCTTCGTCCTCCAGAGCTAAGGTCTTCGAAGTCCTGAAATGCTCGGACTGACCCGAGCGAATTTGAAAAGACAAAAACACTCGAGTCAGAATTAAAAGATCTTATGTAAGTTAAATCAATAGAAATAAACATGAGTGCAGTAACTCAAAAGATGCTCGGGATTCACATCTCTTAAGGATCCGTTAAACTATTTACTATGTAGTATATTTCGCTATTATAATAATGTCTAATTGTAAAATAAACTTATTTTTTTCTTAGCATTAAGGGGTTACCCATATAGCTCTTAACACGTAATAGTCCCAGTAGTCCATCCAGTATCAGCGCATCTCCAGATCGGGAGACTACCCTAAATATTCCACGGCTATGGGAGAAAACCAAACTCGTATAAGGCGCGATAGGGTAGGTGACACGGCACAACTAGGCAATGCTAGGGTAGATATACCAAGTACGCTTCCGGGCAGGTGGTAACCCGTAGCTGCACCTACCGCCCACCTCAAAAAAAAACCCCCTAAAATCAAAAATCAAAAGTGGCCACCGAATCAATCCAAAGTCAGAGTATAGTAACGAAGAGGAGTATCCGATAAAGGGCGCTAACCCCCTTGGCCCGTCAATCGCTCCTGTTTTAGCCACCTTATGCCAACTCACGAGAGTTGGATCTACGTATTAACCTCAAAGGAAACGCCGTCGCCATCCTACTTCATTCTGGAATCTCCACCGCGTACACGGTTGTTAAAGTGGTTTTCGGGGTTGGCAGAGAGTATGACAACTCCTGATCTAGGTCTCTTCAACAACCAAACGTTATTATAACACCGTGGTTATTTCAAAATAATTTATACCTTTAAAAACCAGAATAAAATATTCATTTCAAAACTACATAAATACGATATCATTTATAATTTAAAGACCCAAATCCATATGATATCAAATATATCTTTTTCAAAAATCATAGCCTTTTCAAATCTATATACCTTGAAACCATGGCTTTGAAACATTACTTTAAAACTTAATGGTTCAAATACTATATTACTTTATAAACTAAACAGCTTCTTTAAATTTCACAATAAATTCCCAATATCAATTTGAACCTCCAAATAAACCATTTTAATTCCCATATATTTCAAATCTTAAATATTCAATATTTCAAAACTTTATAGTTCATATATTTAAATATTTAAATATTCCACTATTTCAAAATGGATTCTTTGATAGTTTAATATATATCAAATCCAATTCCTATTATCTAAATTTGAAATATTTACGTACTAAACAAATATTATTCAGGTAAAACCCTTAAACTTCAATAACAAGATATTCTTTTAATTAAATTAATAATATCCTTTAAATTAATTTGATATTCGTTTAAATCCTCTAATAAAAAAATCAAGTTATAAGATCATATCTTTCAAACCTTAATTCATTTACATTTCAAAACAAATTTTGTCGAGGAAAATTCTTAAATACTTTAATTCAAATTGTATTCGCGTATATCTTCAACTTTAGTTTTATTTGAGTTATTATAAACTCTATATACAATAGAATTTCAAATATATTCTTAACCATATTATATAAAAGAAATCAACTTCATTATTTAGCTTATTTTAAAATTCGAAACAAATTTATACATAGCTAAATTCAAGAATTTTTACTATATATATCACAATTTAATATTTATTAAACCGAACCATAGAAAAATCATTTCAAAAATAATTTCATATATATACCGCGGTGCCTGTATATAATTTTCTATCCTATGGTCAAGTGATATGGATATTTATCATTTCAATCCGCAGTTCAAAAAAAATGTGGTTGTATATTATTTCAAACCGCAATCCTGAATGAAATGAAAATGCATAATAACTTGTAGTTTATGCAATATAAATACAGCATCCATTCATCCATCATTTCAAACATTTATCAATTTGTCATCCAATTCAATCAATAACATCAATAAATAATAACTAATTACTGACAGTTAATTTTTCAATAATGAATTTAATAACTATTTAACTGTAGTTTATCTACAATAATAAATAAACTCAACTAGCAGTTTATGGGCAATAATAAATTTAACTAAAAATTTAAATGGCAGTTTATATGCAAAAATGAATTAAATAATAAGTAAATTATATGAATGCAAATTAACTGAGATAATGATGAAATATATGCCAAACAGCTATAAATAAATTTCTAAACACATCATAAATCAATTTAACAAACATAAGAAATTTTAGAAATCATAGGTGGGTTAAAACACTCACATTTCGAATTTAAATAGAATTTAAACCCAAAAATTTGACAGTCTCGGAATTCATCCAAACCAGCATCAAAAGATCCGAAACTTTAATACGATCCTAATAAAAAAAATCGCGCGTAAAACGGATACGTATGCAAGAGTTATGACGATAAATGCGATTGAAATCATAAAAAAAACAAAAGAAGATGGAACACAATTAACCGTTTTGTTTGCCACGTCACTCATGCCATCTCTCCTCATGCAACAACCCAGCAACCAGAAACGCACACAATGAACCCACACACTCCCCATTTGAACGTCCTTTGACCGAACTCCACCACTTCCACCGGCCGCCATAGTTCACGCCACTACCACCATCGTGTTCCAAAAGCCTAGCCGCACCTAACCATCCCACTCCCGTCGCTTATCAACTCCTCCGGCCGCCACCAAAACCCTAAACTTCAAAACTCTAATCAAAATTTTATGACGATCTAACCGTTGAATCGACACAAAAATCATATAGATGAGATCCCCTCGGCTTCCTCTCCAAAACCAGAAAGGGTTCGCCGATCCGACGACATTGATTTCGACGGTTATGAACGACCGAAACTTCTCTGATTTTTTACCGGTCAAACGAAAAACTGAATCCAAAAAGGAACACCACCAGTGAATTACTCTAGTCGAGAGCTTCAACATTTAATTTTTTCAAATTTTTCTGAGGACTTTGAATTTTTGACTTTGATTTTGAATTGTATTTGGATGCAGGGTTTGCATCCATTGAGAAAGAGTAAGAGTTGATGAAATTTTATGTGCATATAAATGAGAATAATCGGAGGCTAGGGTTTAGCATGGATATTTATAGGCAAATTGAAATAAAATATATAGATCGGGTTGATAGATATACGCACTAACAATAACGTGGCCCAAAAAACCCGTTCTGACCCCGGAACGAAATTGGGTCAACCCATATATCAAAATAGGCATTTTAAAATATTTTAAATGCAATGGAAAAAGTTTTAGGTTCAAATTGCATCGTACGAAGGAGTTATGCTAAATTCGAATTTTCCAAATTGATTTCAATTGCATAAATTTCAAGGCGTTTCGAGTCCGTACGATCAAACGACAAGTCTGATCGCTACTAAACTTGAAACACTATTATAATTCACCGTTACGGATCCGATAAAACTGGTATCGTCGAAATCCGAGTCAATGGCCAAAATGGCTATTTTATATTAATTAAATAATTTAATAATTAAATAAAAAATCCAATTCTAAATTTCAACTCTAAAATTGACCAATTTTATTACCTTTATATTTCCCAAACATTTACAATGATTTAACAATTTTTAATTGTCAATTTATTAAAGATAAATCAATATAAATCTTCAATTTCATAACATTTAAAATTATAGATAAATTTCCAAAATTTCCATTAAATTGAATTAACCCATATTTATTCCATTTATAATTTCAAATAGAAGGGTTTACCATTAGATTTAAAATTATTACATAAATATTTACCAATTTCAACTTAATTTTTAAATTAACATAGTAGTTAAATATTTGATTTCATTCACTTGCAATAAATCCAATTATTATAAATTAAATAAATTAACTCACTATTTAAAAATTCAAATTCTATAATTAATAAAGTGGCATTTCATTCAATTTATTAATTATTGACTTTAATTAGCAAAGTCTATATCTAGGCACATTTAATATTTCCCAAATAAATCCACTTTATAACATTTAGATTAAATTCCTTTCATGTACCTGTCATCTATAATCTTTTCACTATTTAATCCTTTCCTTTATTTATATTCAATTTACACACAGGTATAATCTTTTCACTATTTTATTCATTAGAATTTTGTTCAAATTACTAATAAATAAGTTTTAATTACCCTTTCTATATTTTAATTTAGCGTTCATTCCAATACTTATTTATCGCCTTTATTATTTCTACTAAATTTACTTACAAAATCTTACTTCACTAACAATTTTATTTGTCAAAATTTACGGGTCGTTACACTCTCCCCCACTCAAAACTTTTCGCCCCGAAAAGGAAAAGGAAGGGGAAAGAAGAATTAAGAAATCTATATATCTTATTCAAAACATTAACTTTATAAACAATTAAATTTACAACATTTGCTACTTTAATTAGAATATACAAATTTACAATCATTATATCTTTTTATACTTAAATTAACACAGTTTGGAAAACATTTTTTTTCAAAATTTTCTAACTCCAAAATTTGTGGAAAATTTTGGCAGTCTCCTTTGTACGGGAAGGCTCGGGAGAAAATATAATATCAATAATACAATATACAACATATATTTTTCAAAATAATATATATCCCCACTCGGGAAAATAATATAATAGCGCTACACAGTAATCTGAAAACGTACCTATTTGTCGGGCAATAACGCTTATATTATGAAACCAAATGAAGCAGCAATTGCTTCCATAACCTGTATTTCGCTTATAAAATCCAAAAGATTTAATAATTTTATAAAATGAAATATTTAAGTTGTTTTAATTAATAACAAACAAATCCACACAAACATCAATCACTAGCAACAAAGCATCCAACCATCACATAAAATCAACATGCATCAATCATTCATTCATATCAACAAACAAATAGTTGTACGGGTTCAAAGCTTCAAGTTGTACAGGATGAAAATAACTATTAAGCGCACCATTTACTCAACAGTCTTTGATGAAGCTAAATAGATTATTCATTCATCCAACCAATTTTGAAGTATCCCTGCCCAAACAACCATAAACCAAAACAAATAACAAATTTTGTTTATCCTTATTAATTTCATTCATACATTTGTTGTTTAATTTCTCTTTTTATTCATTTATTTATTTTATTCATATTCAACCGAATTTCTAAGTAGGTAAATTTTTTAACCTAAGTTTATAGTCAAAATTTCTCTTTTCCAGCATTCATCTTTTATTCTTATTTTATTCAGAATTAACGTCACCTATTCACTTAAGTTTATAATTGCTTACTTACAATACCTACCTTCCATTATAGTTAATTAGTAGCATTCAATTATAACCTAACAGTCGTTTCAATCAATTGGATTGTATTGAATTTGGTTATCCATCAACTGATCATTTGCACTACTATCTTAATTTACACAGTTACTATTAGAAAATCTTATTGCATTGGTAAATTAAATGTTTTCTTTAAATTACTTATTTTATATTTTTATGCTCAAGAGCAACAATTAACACTTTCCATTATTATACAAATTTGAATCCCATTCTTGATATTCTTTATTAATAATTCACACAATATTATAACTTCGTACAAGACATCCAATTACTATTTATTATTATAACTTTACAATCGATATAAATTCATTGATTGATTTACTATTTGCCTTTGTTTCCTTATATTCAACTCTTAGCTTAGTATGACAATTTATATTACTCCCTTTAATCGACATTTCATTTCAATTGTTAATACTTAGCTTAAATTTCTACGGTTGCATTTCATTTACACTTCCGTTACTATATTAATAATTAGTAACGCTTATTATCAATAACAACATTATAACTACTTAACATTTGAATGAACTTTATATCCAATAAATTCATTGACCAATTAATTAGGTAATTTATAATAGTCGCTATTCTACCCTTAAATTTATTTCCAAATAACGTACTACCTAATTACCTAAATTCTCGACCAAATACCGTTACAATGGTTATTGCATTAATCAATTTAATCCTTTCCTTTATTTATATTCAATTTACACACAGGTATAATCTTTTCACTATTTTATTCATTAGAATTTTATTCAAATTACTAATAAATAAGTTTTAATTACCCTTGCTATATTTTAATTTAGCGTTCATTCCAATACTAGTTTATCACATTTATTATTTCTACTAAATTTACTTACAAAATCTTATATACTAACAATTTAAATTGTCGAAATTTATGGGTCGTTACAGTACAATAATGGTACGTCCAATGAACTGAAACATCAATAAATTTGGAGCATCGACGCAGTACAATAACGGTACGTCCAATGAACCTGACAAACCAGAACAACGATGTGGTAAAATATCGGTACATCCATTGATCCAGATAAGCCGGGACATCGAAGTAATACAACAACGGTACATCCGATGAACCGAATATCATAAAAGAACATGGGTCACTAACCCATAAAAGAAATGAGACGAAGCTCATTAGAACGAGGTACTATCCCCCATGCGGGCAAAGTGACATCGCGCATCGCTAGTCTAAACGATAAAATGATCATTATCGAGAAGTGTCAATTACACTAAGCTAGTAAATATATGAGTTTAGCCTCATGTCCCATAACCACTAGCTTAACTTAAATATTTACGAACAAATTGTAGATTTCCACTCGAAAATTATCACAAGAGTTTCAATCGAACAAGTCTAAGAATTAATCGTCAAAGTAAACGCAAGCATTTCATACCACTTGTTTTAGTTAGTCATTTAATTGGATTTCTAGAACGAATGAGATAAAAGTTTGTATATACTAATAGATCGGAAAATGGTTTTATAAAGGACTTTATATTAAAACTAGAGTTGAAATCATCTTTGTAAGAGAGTTTGAACATTTACTGTTAGAATAGAAACCTTTGTGTTTAACAGTGACAAACCATTGAAATGATTGTAAACACAATCAATCACCAAAATTCACATTCGAAGACGTGAATTAAATCCAAAGAAATCGACACCAAATCCATCAAAATGGATATTCACAGAAATTCCGAAAAGAAGTCATCAAAGTCAATAATAAATGATAACGAGGAATCAGATAATCACCAATCGATAAAAATTGAAATCTCAAGCAAATTAGGCTAAATAGGCAAAAACAAGCAAGTCAGTCACTGATTACAGAGGCCAGTCGACTTATTGCAGGAAACAGAGACCTCCAACCTCTGCAGACAGCCCAGGAACATTCATTTGCTACAGCCAGTCGACTGACTGCAAAAGTCAGTCGACTGACGGGCACTGGGGCTATTTTTCAGCCTATCAAATGAAGTGCAACTCCTCCAAAATTGCAACCGGACGAGCAATGGGCGCTTGGGGTTTATGCCAATCGACGACTCGGCCCTATAGGCTCTTCGTTACACCACTAAAAGCATGATCAAACATCAAAGCTATGATTTTTAAAGATTTGAATTAAAACACCAAAATTTGGAATACTTATAAAACCAATCAATCCAAGGCAAATGGATATGGAATAGAAGTTAGGAATTCATGCCTAACAACAAATAAAGGTTATAGAGATAGGTGTGAGATAAAAATCTCACCTTTTTTCTCAAAAACAATGAAGGAGAAGCTATAGAGCAAGGCAAGAACAATCACTCTTCAATCCTAACCAAAGAAGCTTGAATCTAAGCTTAAAAGAAAACATCTCCTAAGCTAGAGTTTAGGAATTTTTGAAATTGAAGGGAGAATGAGTTGGAGAATAAGAGGGGAATGCTTACTAATAGCTTTTCTTTGAATTTGGAGCTAGAACTTGGATTTGCAATGGAACTAGGGCTTAGGAATTTCCTAATCTCTTTTCTCTTCCCTCATTTTTGTTTAAGCTTGAAGTGTTAGGAAATAGAAATGAAATGAATGAAGATGAGTGGGAGTTGAGCTAGAGTTAATAGTTTAGGCTAATGGGCTGAAATCCAAACCAAACGCCCTAAGTGAAAAGGTCGAAATTCTAGCTAACTGTAATATCCCGGAATTTTGGACAATATATATTTAATAATCTGTGTTTAAATTTATATTGAATTGATAATTTTTGTTAATAAATTTGATTAGATTTAATAATCTTCTTTATTTAAATATTTAATTTGTGAATTTATTTTTAATAAACTAATAAATCTATTTTTCTATTTAATAATGTATATGCATTTATATATATTTTAAATAGATAAGTTGTTTTTAATTAAATTAGTATAGCATAATTTTAATGTTTTGAAATTAGGAATTGTGATTTATTTTTGGATTTAAGCTTTTCAAAAATATTTAATAAAATACTATATGATTTTAAATATGTAAAATAAATGTTTTATTGGTTTAAAATTCATTTTTTAACTTAAGTTTGGATATTTAAAATAAGGTTCTAAAAATGTTTGTGTTATTGAAATATTAATTTATAAAATGTGATTTGTTAATTTAATATGAAATTTAAAATACAATTTAAATTATGAAACATGTATTCAGTAAGTTACAAACTCTTTTATTAATTTATTTTAATTATTTAAAAGTATCCTTTTCAAATGAATTATTTGTATATTGTTTTATTTAATATAACACTTTGCTTTATTTTCTTTGGAAATTATTTATATACATAACTAAGTATAAGAACTAATTAATTTAATTTAAAACATTCATTAACACTTTAATTAAAATACTAATCACTTAAGGATACATGTGTAAGTAATTTAAGACCAATCTAACATGTGTTAAATGTTTAAACAAAGATACTTACAAGTGTTAACATTTCATACAAGTGTCATTGTACAATTTTTATTTTCCTTTAATTTTAATTCATCATAAACAAGCTATATAAACTTGCATACTCATTTCTTCTCCTCTTTCTCATTTTTTCATTCTAAATCAAAATTTCTTTCAGCTGAGAAAAACCATTTTTTTCACCTCTTCATAATTAAACTCCCTGTAACATATTTCAAATGCATAGCAAACTGTTTTTTTTCCAATCTGCAACCATCCTATGCAAAAACCATTACCTCCTTCAAAAACCTAAAATCAAACTCCTCTTTTTCAAACTCTACAAGCCTGCATGTTTTCAAAAAAAAAACAACTTGGGTTGAAACTGCAAATTTTAAATTGCTATGCATACCATTCAAGCAACCTGCATTTGATCTGAAACATGCAATTGAATCTGGAAAGGGCAAGATGTCTGCATGCATGAATTTTCAAATCTGGAAGCATCTTTTTGAAACAAGATTAAAAGGCATCAAAGTTTGAAGCAAGTTCAAAGGGGATTTCAAACTGTGTTCTGCATGTTCAAGTCTAAGCTTTTCTCTGCATTTTAATCACAGGTGAGCAACTTTGCATTTAAGAATTTTAAAGGGTAAATAAATTGTTGCATGATTAGAATACTAAATATATAAATGTTGCATATAACATGCCTGCTGTATAAATGTATTTGGTGTATGCTATTAAGTTTTCTGGTTCTGTTTTGCTCTTGACACAAGTATTTATTTAAATTCTTCTATCTTTAATTTTTTTGTTAAATTATAGGATTTAATTAAGATTTGAATGTTGGTTTCAGAGTTTAGAATGTGAGATTTTATTAAAAGTAAAAAAAATTAAATGAAACTTACTGTAAAATAAGTAGCAGAGCAATTAAATCTTTATGAGTGAAGCTATAAAACATTACAAAACAATGTTTCAGAAATTCAATTCAAAACAACTTCTAAAATTATGATTTTTAAAAATAATATTACAATTTTTAGTGATTAAATTAAAGTACAGTTTCAAATTGACTGTATCATACATATTTGATAAGTTCAGTTGAGGTTTGAATTTGATTTGGTTGAAATTGTTTATGAAGATAGTGTAGCTATCATGGATTATAAGACAATTACTAAATTGGATTGCAATTAAGTTTTGAGATTGTAATTTGGGAATTTCTGTTATGAACCCTAGTTTTACTGGGTTTAAGAAAATTGGGTGCTGCGGCTTCATGAATGAATCGAGTTCAAAGATCTTTTGGGTATTGGAAGATGATGGTTAGTCGAAGTCTTCGCTGAAATTTGGGTGGAGATGGTGGCCGGAGGCGCATAGGATCGCTGTTGACAGGTTGGGGATGTTGGTTGCTGACTGCAGTTCCAGGTCTAGAATTTGAGTCTCAAAACTGAATTCAAGCACCTGATGTAGAAATGGCTGTTGAGTTGGCCTGAGGGAAGGATTTTTGATCGTGGGATGGTCGTGGGTTTGGCCAATGATGGCTGGAGTGGATGGGCAGGTGTACGGTGCAGAAGTGTACATGGTGGTGCTGATTTTGGGTTGCAGGGTTTTATACCTGTGAGGGTCTCGGGTATATTGATATTTGACTCGAAGCAGAGGGATTTTGACTCGAAGTAAAATTATGGCATCTCGGGTTTGTGTCAATGTCCAGGTTTTTAAAGTTGATCAGAAACCTGTTTTACAGGTTTTATAAAAATTGAAGTGAAGTAGAAATGCAAACTTGAAATTTGGAACTAGTTGGAACCTGAACTTAGTTATAGATTCAAATAATTTAAATCTTGATATTTGTATTATTCAGATTTTAAATTTTAGTTTAGGTTTTAAATCTAAAAACAGAAAACTGATACAGTTTTTTTTTAAGTAGAAGTAAAAGAGTTTAAATGTAAATTTGAATCTGAACCAAGTTTAAAGATTTAAACTGGTTTTAAACATAAATTTAATTAGTTTAAATCTTAGGTTTTGAAATAATTTAAATTTTGAAACTTTAAGTTTGATCTTAGCATAATCTGAAATCTGTTTGCAGTTTTTAAATTTTAAAAGTTCAAATTTAAAATGTAAACTTAATTTGAACTTAGGTTTTAAAACCTGAATCTAAAATATGAATTCAAGTAAGTTTGAATTCTGGTTTTAGAAATAATTTAAATTTTAAAAAAAATTAAGTTGGTTTTAAAATGAAAACAGAAACTGTTTCTGTTTTTAAAAATAAAATTTAAATTGCAAGTTGAAGTTTAAACTGGATTTTAAAATCTGAAGTTTGAATAAGAATTTAAAATTAGATTGTCTGAAATTTAAATTCATCTATGTTTTTAATTTAAATTTGATTTCAAACTCACAAGTGTAAATGCATATGTGTTTTGCATTTGAATTGAAAAGTTAAATTTTTAAGGTAGAAATTTAAAATGAGTTTAAATTCTAGTTTTTAAATCTGGATTTTAAATTTAAACTTCAGTTTTTAAATAAAGGCTTAAATTTAGATTTGCTTTAAAATGATGATTTGCATTCAAATTGAAGATGTAGATTTAAGTTAAATCTAGAATGAATTTAAAAGTTGTATTTCAATTTTGAAATTTAAAAGTAATTTTTAAATTGATTTTAATTTAAATTGATTTTAATTTAAATTGAATTGTAATTTAAATTGTTTTAAACTTATTAATTAAGTAGATGTTTCTTTTAACATATAAGATAAAAGTTTTGAATTGTTTTAAAATCTTATTAAGATAAATTTGAATCTTAAGTTTAAAATGAAGTTAAATGGAATTTAAAGTTAATTTAAAAACATTTTGTTTTAAATGCATAATTAAATAAGAAATGTTTATCTAAAAAGATGAATTAAATTTAATGATTGGATTCATTTAATTATTAAGGTAATTAAGATGAATATTAATTATTTAATTAATTAATAATGTGGATATTTAATTAAGTAATTAATAATTTTAAGTTAATTAATTATATTTGAGATTAATTAATTAAGGTTAATTAATCTATAATTAAGGATGGTTAATTAAATTTTAATTAATGATTAAGATTTATTTAATCAAATGATTAAGGATTAATTAAGAATGTAATTAACACTTAATTAATTAATAATTAGAGATTAATTAAATTGTAATTTAATATTAATTAATTGACAATTAATAATGATTAATATAAGTTAATTCTTAATTAAGTAATTAAGAAATGTTAATGAAGGTCATAAACTTAAGATTATTTAACAATTAATTAATGTGATTAATTTTAATAATTAATTAGATTAATTGATTAATAATAATCAATTGTTTAAATTTAATTACTTAATGAAAGTAATTAATGAATTAATTACTTGGTGTAATTAATTTAATTTATGTGATTAGTTTAGATTAATTAAGTTAAATTAATTTAAACATTTGTTGATTGTTGATAATTACTTTATGTAATTTATGGATTTGTAATTACTTAAGGAAGTAGTGTAATTAATAATTGCTGGAGGTAATTAAAGATAATTACTATAGAAGTAATTTGGATTTAAATTACTTTGAAAATTAATCAAGTGGTTAATAAAGATAATTAATTAAGAATAATTAATTTATGAGATGAGTAATTAAAGCAGTTAATTACTGAATGGTTATTAATCATGGGTGATTAATATATAGGGTTTAAATTGAGGATTAATTACTTATGTAATTGATTTATATTGAGAGATTGATTAAATGTAATTAGAAAACATTAATTAATTAATTAATGATGTAATTTGGAATTGATTAATTAAGGTATAATTAATAATGAATAAATGATTAATGTAATTAATTTTAGCTAATTAATTAATTAAGCAATTACAAGTTAATTATTTATATAGGATTTAATATAATTAACTTGTGCAAGTAATATTAAATGCTAATTACTTATTGTAATTAGAGATGGTTAATCAGTAATGATTAAGTGAAATAAATATTGAGATGATGATTTATAAATTGATTTGTAATCAATTAATAGTTGAAGTAAGCAGAATTTAATGATGAAGTAATTAATTTAATTCATTTTTAATTAATTAGAGTTTAGGTAATTAATTTAATTCATTTTAAATTAATTATAAATGGTGTGATCATTAGATCATTGCTTATGTTTGATGTTTGATATTGGTTGGTTGTCTTGTATGGATTGTAATCTCAGTTATGAGATGAGTAGTGAATGTGATATGGATGCACTGGTTGTTTTTGGATGATAATATGGATTATCTGATTATGATATGAATTATCTGTTGATAATGATAAGGTTGATTATCTATCTGTGTATATATAGATAATGAATTGAATTGTTTTAAACTTAAAACAACTTGGCCTTAAAAGACACGTTTTGGATTTCGATGAGACCGGGATCGGGTTTCCATATTTGGGATCCGAAAACCACATCGATTCCAAATTAAACGTTAGGACGTTAATCCAAGTGGAGCGAGTGAAGACTCGAGGTGTAAGGGCTATACGTCAGTATAACTCTGTGGGTGATTCCGTAATGAGTTTGACGGAATAGTACTTATAGATTCGAGATGGTGAATCAGAGTGCAAGGGTTATTGTCGTTAACTATGAGGGTGATTCCAATACGAGTGTAACGAGATAATGCCTTCGGTTTAGTTCGAACCTGGAATGAACTTGTATGGATTGAATGCTTTCAGAACATCGTCAGGTGGACGATGAGCATTCCAAGTGATATGTCCTAAAAAGGTAATCGTAACCTCAAGCCTCATCAACTGAGAATGGCTAAAACAGGGAAGGTGCAGCAAAGCTTCGTGGGTATCCCTCACTTGAGAGAAAGATTTATCCCTGTCTAGAGGTCCCTTTATTTCGGCTTAGTGGTGCGGTTGCTGATCACAACTGCGGGGTTGTCTTGTTTGGAACAGTTCAGTAAGGAACGGGTCCGGCTTTGTGTTGCAGGGGATTGGGAGTAATCCTCGGTACGGTGATCTAGGCCATGTACTGTGACGGATGGTACCCCAGTAGCCCAGCCATTGTATGAATCCAAAATCCAATAAGTGCCAACGGTTTTGATTGTATTACCCACTTTTGTGGCTAGTAGCTGGAATTTAATAGATGTAACAATTTCGGCTATTTCTTATTTACTTGAAAACCCTAGACACTATTATAATATCATCGGATTTCCTATCAAATGTTTTGGTTAACGTAAGGTAAAAAATTTTCCATGTTTATGTGTGGAAGTCTTACGTGATACCTTTTCTTTTCAAAGGTTTTTCAAAGTTAAGAAACTTTAACCTGTTACTCACACCAGACCCATGTCTGACCCGGAGTTATTTCTGTTTTTCTTTAACTCTTGGGTACTCAAATTTTTATGAGTAGCCAAGGGAATTCAGGTTAGGATTCAGGTTAGCTTTGACGAATTGTGGAGGAGCAAATGGAGCAGGAGGCTTCTGCGTATAGTTATATAGTTTTCCGCTGTGTTGGTATCTCTGAGTTTTTCTGTATGGTGTATTGAATTGTAATAACTAGACAGGTGGTTATAACTTTCTAGTATGTGTTGTTATGTCTGTGTAACTCTGATATTTGATGTATACTATGTAATGCTTATGTTATTAATATAATTTATTCGTTCCGCTGTTGAGATTCTTGTGTTGGTTCTTCTTTCTCTTCTTTCTTTTCTCTTTTCTATCCCTTTCTTTCTTAAGGATGATACGACTTTTTGTGGAGAAAAAGTCGGGTCGTCTCATTTTGGTATCAGAGCATTAGATTGAGTGAATACCTAGTCTCTGTAGTGGTGTCTATCTTGAGAGAGCGTATTTGTATTTTTGTTATATATATATATATTTGGTTCTACCTATTTGTTGGGTTACCTGTTCAGGTTTTTCCAATATAAGTTATAAATGTAGATGATGTAGAAGTGTGTGTAACACGACTACCATTGGTTGGAGTTTGAATGTTTGAGGTTGGAAGTGTATTTGTCGAGACTGTAGACCTAATACCGTCTCGAGTAAGTTTTTTGCTTGGTGTAAGGACTTCATCGATCTCTAAAGGTAACCTGTAAAGGTTCGGAGTTCATCTTTGAAGTGCAGAATTGAGTTGGATCTGTCGGTTAGACAGAAGCAAGTGAATGATGATATCTTGATATCTCAGGAAGTTGTAGCTGCGTGATGAGATGCAGTGACTATAGATATTTCCGAAGATGTTTCTTTGGTACAAGAATAAGAAGTGAGTCTGCTCGGTGATGTGGCAAAGTTTAGCAGAGTGTTATGTGTTGGTAAGGAGTCTTCTAGCTGAGTAGCTTTTCTGAAGTGGAGTTCAGAAGCAGCAGAGTGGATTCATTTCTCTGGTTAGTTGGCTAGGCCAGCATAAGCTGTTCTGTTTGGTTGAGAGAGAGCAGTTTCTTTGGATTTAGGCTGAGTTGATTTGTGATAGTATGTTCTTTTGGATTGTTGAAGATTGTCTGGATTTCTTCCTAGAAGTCAGAGTTTGTCCGCATCTGGAGATCAAGTTTTCTTTCCAGGATTGGAACAGGTGGTTCAGTTAGTAGATGGATGATTCCTTGAGATAGAAGTTGGTGGAGTAGCTCAGGTTTCGAAGGAACATCTGAGTTTTTCTTTATGGATATATGGAACCATATTTCTGTGCTGGGTTGTCTAGCCTGTGCTTATGTTGTTCGTCAGTATTTTCTTTTGCTTCGAATCAGAGTTGTGCAGCGAAAGCAGTTTGGAGCGTTTCTGTTTTCTTTTCCGGATAAGAAGAAGTTCGTTCTGCCTTCTGTTGTTGAGAAGTTGAGTGTGTGTTCTTTGGTTTTGAGTGATCTTGAGGAGATCATTGGATTATTTTGATCCAGTCTGTTTCTAATGGAATCAGCATGAGTTAAGCTGATCAGGATGGATGTTGGTAACCCAGGATCGTCCGAAGAGTTTTATGGATAAGAGGCAGAGAAATTTGGAGTCTGGAATCGGAGATTGGGTTTTGGTTAAGTTTTTCTCTGATCCAAAGAGCTATAAGTTTGGGAAGCTGGCTCCGAAGTGTTTTGGGTTTCTTCTGTGTTTTGGGTTAGATCAATGTTTGGTTTTCTAGAGTTGAATTGCCAGTTTGGATAACTGGGATTCAGAGTGTTTTCACGTATCTATAAGGGAGTACGTGTTTTATATTTCTGGTTGTAGAACCAGTAGTTTAGGATGGATTGGTGGTTGAATCAGACTCGTTTGTAGTCTGATATTCTCTTTAGAATTGTTGTTAGAAGCTCTATAGCTTAATAGTATTGATTGATTTGATTCTATAGAGCGACTATCTCGATATATATATATATATATATATATACACACACACACCGGGGAAACTCGTGAAGATTTTATCCAAAAATTTTTTGGATAATTAGATTTGTTCTGTTTATGTGAATTGGTTGCTTTGGTTGTTGGCATATGATTAACATATGCTGTATTTTAAAATAAAATCTGTAAATAGATTATTAAATTACCTTTGTTTTAAATTTCGGGGACGAAATTCTTTTTAGAGGGAAGGATTGTAATATCCCTGAATTTTGGACAATATAAATTTAATAATCGGAGTTTAAATTTATATTGAACTGATAATTTTTGTTAATAAATTTGATTTGATTTAATAATCTTCTTTATTTAAATATTTAATTTGTGAATTTATTTTTAATAAACTAATAAATCTATTTTTCTATTTAATAATGTATATGCATTTATATATATTTTAAATAGATAAGTTGTTTTTAATTAAATTAGTATAGCATAATTTTAATGTTTTGAAATTAGGAATTGTGATTTATTTTTGGATTTAAGCTTTTCATAAATATTTAATAAAATACTATATGATTTTAAATATGTAAAATAAATGTTTTATTGGTTTAAAATTCATTTTTTAACTTAAGTTTGGATATTTAAAATAAGGTTCTAAAAATGTTTGTGTTATTGAAATATTAATTTATAAAATGTGATTTGTTAATTTAATATGAAATTTAAAATACAATTTAAATTATTAAACATGTATTCAATAAGTTACAAACTCTTTTATAAATTTATTTTAATTATTTAAAAGTATCCTTTTCAAATGAATTATTTTTATATTATTTTATTTATTATAACACTTGCTTTATTTTCTTTGGAAATTATTTATATACATAACTAAGTATAAGAACTAATTAATTTAATTTAAAACATTCATTAACACTTTAATTAAAATACTAATCACTTAAGGATACATGTGTAAGTAATTTAAGACCAATCTAACATGTGTTAAATGTTTAAACAAAGATACTTACAAGTGTTAACATTTCATACAAGTGTCATTGTTCAATTTTTATTTTCCTTTAATTTTAATTCATCATAAACAAGCTATATAAACTTGCATACTCATTTCTTCTCCTCTTTCTCATTTTTTCATTCTAAATCAAAATTTCTTTCAGCTGAGAAAAACCATTTTTTTAACCTCTTCATAATTAAACTCCCTGTAACATATTTCAAATGCATAGCAAACTGTTTTTTTTCCAATCTGCAACCATCCTATGCAAAAACCATTACCTCCTTCAAAAACCTAAAATCAAACTCCTCTTTTTCAAACTCTACAAGCCTGCATGTTTTCAAAAAAAAAAGCAACTTGGGTTGAAACTGCAAATTTTAAATTGCTATGCATACCATCCAAGCAACCTGCATTTGATCTGAAACATGCAATTGAATCTGGAAAGGGGCAAGATGTCTGCATGCATGAATTTTCAAATCTGGAAGCATCTTTTTGAAACAAGATTAAAAGGCATCAAAGTTTGAAGCAAGTTCAAAGGGGATTTCAAACTGTGTTCTGCATGTTCAAGTCTAAGCTTTGCTCTGCATTTTGATCACAGGTGAGTAACTTTGCATTTAAGAATTTTAAAGGGTAAAGAAATTTTGCATGATTAGAATACTAAATATATAAATGCTGCATATAACATGCCTGCTGTATAAATGTATTTGGTGTATGCTATTAATTTTTCTGGTTCTGTTTTGCTCTTGACACAAGTATTTATTTAAATTCTTGTATCTTTAATTTTTTTTTGTTAAATTATAGGATTTAATTAAGATTTGAATGTTGGTTTCAGAGTTTAGAATGTGAGATTTTATTAAAAGTAAAAAAAATTAAATGAAACTTACTGTAAAATAAGTAGCAGAGCAATTAAATCTTTATAAGTGAAGCTATAAAACATTAAAAAACAATGTTTCAGAAATTCAATTCAAAACAACTTCTAAAATTATGATTTTTAAAAATAATATTACAATTTTTAGTGATTAAATTAAAGTACAGTTTCAAATTGACTGTATCATACATATTTGATAAGTTCAGTTGAGGTTTGAATTTGATTTGGTTGAAATTGTTTATGAAGATAGTGTAGCTATCATAGATTATAAGACAATTACTAAATTGGATTGCAATTAAGTTTTGAGTTTGTAATTTGGGAATTTCTGTTATGAACCCTAGTTTTACTGGGTTTAAGAAATTTGGGTGTTGCGGCTTCATGAATGAATCAAGTTCAAAGATCTTTTGGGTATTGGAAGATGATTGTTAGTCGAAGTCTTCGCTGAAATTTGGGTGGAGATGGTGGCCGGAGGCGCGTAGGATCGTTGTTGACAGGTTGGGGATGTTGGTTGCTGACTGCAATTCCAGGTCTGGAATTTGTGTAAAGACCCGTAAATCCGTACTCCTTGAATAGACACTAATCTCCTTTGTTTAATTCAAGATGAACGAAAATACGAACCCTTAGGGGTTTTAAGAAAAATTTAGGAAAAGAAAAAGAGAGAAGAAGATAGAAGAAAGAAAGATAGAAGATAGATAATTTTAAGATAGAAGAAAAAGAGAATAGAGAAGAGTAGAAAATAGAACATAATTTTAAAATAGAAAGAAAAGAGAATAGAGGAAAAAGAAAAACAGAAGAAAATAGGACGAAACAGAAAACAACAGAACAATAACAGAATCTCACAATTCGCAGCGGAACAACATATAATAATAAATGAATAATCTTTAAACAAAGAACTATATCAGTTATTACATTACATCACATTTCATTACATCATATCATCAGAGTGTACAACAACAACAACAGTGCAGCGGAAAAAGAAATACTATATAAACTAGTAATACGCCATGCCATCCATCTTGCCTCCAGCAACTCCAGAATATCCAGAATATCCTGATAAACCTAACTCTTGACTGCCCGTGTGGAAATTGGTGGGCACCCAGAGTTTAGGAAGGAAAACAATAAACTCCAAGTCAGTCATGTGACTGGTGTGAGAACTCAAAACAGTTTATTTATCTTTAAAATCAAAATAGAGGAATATTTTTAAATTCAATTCGCAATGCTTTTAAAAATGAGACTACCATAAGGCCTCCCGCACACACACACAATGCAAACGCAGAATCGGAGGAGATTTCTCCTTATGACAGTCAAAGATGCTTGATACACATTTAAAATAACATTTCATATTATTATTAGTGCATAGTGTAGGAAAATTCATTTCGAAAGTAGAATATAAATCTTAGCCAGCATAGACATTTCGAACTATGCCTACTATAGCTACCATCCAAACAGTGGTGACCACCATAAGTGAATGGCAGGTTCTACAACTAAAACCGTACAAGTTTCGTATTGGGAATTGGATTTCCAACAAATGGTCAGGCCAAGGAACTTCCCATTGCCACATGAGAATGCCTCTGGAAAGACATCCCCGAGAACCAAACCGGAACTCTGCCAACACAAGGCCGGGTTACCCCTAACTGGGTAACTACTGACACGAGCACGCCATTCCCCGATCGTAAACGACCTTTCTCACGGGATCCCGAAAACCAACAACCACAAAGTAATAAATTCGTAGTAACCACATAGGTTAAATATCTGGGCTCCATACCATGATACCACCTCTATCCAGAAGGAAATGTACATACCCTAAAGGGTGCTACCCCTCATAACCTTGCCGCATCTTTCCTGTTTTGACCATTTCCGGGGTGTGAGGCTCGACGAAGTCACGTCCACAAAAACATACTTTATACAAAAGCCATGCTTTGGGTCAACAAATGATCAACACAATGATCACCAAGATAGACGATCAAATAAATGATCCTATCACAATAATCAACACAATGATCATTTACAGCATCACTCAGCATATCACATTACCAAATTGGGAATATATCGCTGATAACTTCAACTATATAACTCAACTTGTAATGTCAGACATACAATCCACACAAGTCTGTTTCGGGATCGAACAAAACCGAAGGCACTTACAAAGAAGTCCTTGCAATCCGGATATTCACAATCCTGATCGGATTCACCATCACATATGGAGAACTCAATACCGTAGCTACTCGGTGCAGAGTAAATCGACAGGTCATCCTATCGCTCTCGCAAATACCGGGTCTTCAACACCGATCTTCAATGCAATTATAACGACGTATCACATATTCGGAATGGGTTATACGACCCCATGGTCCTTTCCCGGTCAACCCGAATAGTGAGCGCTTATTCAAAAAATAAGTGTAGCATTCACATTCAAACAAATCATATCCAATACCCATTCAAAGGGAAATATTGATAGTCGGTTATTGAACTATCACTGGATATGCACACATCACCAGATTCCAAATAATTTTCCAAATTATTTATTTTCCAAAATATCTTCACTAGATATATAAATTCAAAACTTCAAAAATAAATCAATATTTATTTTTAAACAAATTCTCCTTTTCATTCATAAATTCCGTAGTGAATTTATAATCCGAAATATCTATGAATATTCAATTTCGATTATTCATTTCAATTTATCTTCAAAAAGATAAATTCTCTAATATTCACTTTATATTGGGAAAAACATTTCCATACTTATTTATTCATAAGTAATTCACAAATTTTATTTATTTTCAACACTTAGAAAATATTCAATATACTTAAATCGAAATTAAGTATAAATTTCATTCTTTAAGGAAATCATTCTCTTAAACATATTTATTTGGGCCAAAACGAATGTTGCGTAAAACATCGTTACGACGTCCCAAAATCACTAGTATAGGGATTCGAATTTAAAATAGATATATAAATCCCAATACTATTCAAAACATTTCCTTTCGGAAATCATTTACTATAACTGTTTGCGCCAAAATTGGTCACAAACACCCAAGGTCGTGAAAGCACCCGTTTACGTGTTCAATTCGATAATATTCAACACAGAACTCAGCAACAATCAGTATATAATTCAGCTCTAATCAACAAATCACAATAATTCACGAACAACAATCACAAACACAGGATTTATAGTGGTTCGGCGTTCGCGCCTACGTCCACTTTGAAGGTTTTCTCTTTATTGCTTTGCTTGATTAAATCGATTACAATGGATTACAGCCGACAATTGCTTTGAAATCTGAATACAACAGCGATTCTGATGGTTAAACTTGAATCCGGCAGAGTCTTGGCGTTCAATGGCGGAAAGATCCCTCTTTCTGAAGGCTTCAGGGTGCTATTTATAGGCGTTGGAGGCCCAGATCTTGCTGAAACTTCGTGAGACTTCTTCTGGCACGTGAGTGGGCCCACGCGACCGACCCCACCAAGTTTCGTCTCGATCGGACATCGGTTCGAAGTGATTTCGAACCCATCAAGGAATGGTCCAATCGAGCTGAAACTTGGCAGGAACAATCTTTACCTCATATGGAAGCTACTGTGAAAATTTGGTTGCATTTGGATTTGTGGTCGAGGAGATATGCTCGGTTCGAAATTGGTATTTTCGGTTGGCTGTGGATTTCGAACCCATGACGTTCGAACCCTTCATTTCGAACCCAGCAGTGCACGTGGGCTTGTAGTGACGTGGCGCGCAATATTCGAATCGATCCTAACTTATCTCCGAATGGACCGCTTCGACTCCGTGAACTACGGCGAACACGTCATCCAAACCAATTGACTCGGTGGGTTCGAAATGGGAAGTACCCCTGGTTTCGAATGTGACTAATTCGAACCCAGGAATCCTTATGGGTTCGAACGTGGCTTGGGTTCGAACCTCGTGGTTTCGAAGGCAAGCGCGCAGATGGGTTCGAACTAGGTGGGTTCGAAGGAGAGGGCGTGGATGGTTTCGAACAGCATGGTTTCGAAACAAAGGCGGTGGATGGGTTCGAAATGGATGGTCTCGAACCAGACAGTGACCACCTCTCTTCGCATTGAACCCATCATATCTTGAGCATACGAACTCGGATTGACTTGAAATTTGAAATGTCGACTTCTATGATCTTTCTTGTCATGTCCTATCAACTGTGGCCCATTCCGGACTCGGACGAAATTCATCGATATCCATGGTTAAGTGAAGTATAACCAATCTCTGAGATGGACTGTTTCCCGTTTTCGACCAATCTTGTGGCATCGCGGCTTTGTCAAAAAGCGGGATAACACTTTGCCCCCCAAAACATGCCTTGCTGTAGGAAGGTGTGTTTTGTAATGCCTTGAGTTGGATGTTCGTATCCGGTTATCAACCTGCAAAGAACTCGATAGTTTCATATGGACTCAAATGACGATCGTTCGAGATCGAGCTATTTGGGATGAAGCGCGGCCGTTCGTGGTCAAGCGTCAACTTCAAATGACGATCGTTCGCGATCGAGTCATTCGAGGTGAAGTGCGACCGTGCGCGGTCGAGCGTATAAATCCATGCTTCGATCGTTCGGGATCGTATGCTGCTTGAGGTGAATCGGGACCGTTCGCGGTCCGTGCCGTTCGTGGCATAAGATCGAATAGGACCGTTAGCGGTCGATGCCGTTCGCGGCGAATGATGAGATGGGACCGTTCGCGGTCGACTGCCGTTCGTGGCAAATGATGATCGTTCGCGACCAAGTGCCGTTCAAGGCGAATGGTGACCGTTCGAGGTCGGTTTTCATAATCAGTGAGCCATGACCGTTCGCGATCAATGGCGTTCGAGGCAGGAAGCGATCGTTCGCGATCGTGTGCCGTTCGAGGCGAATCTGTGACCGTTCGCGGTCGTGTGCCGTTCGAGGCGGAGGGTGATCGTTCGCGATCGTGTGCCGTTCGAGGCGAATTTGTGACCGTTCGCGGTCGGGTTTCGGACCTCAAGTGACGACCGTTCGCGATCAAGCCATTTGAGGTAAGGCGAGTTATGACTGTTCGAAGTCGGGTGCCGTTCGTGGCGGATTGTGACCGTTCGAGGTCGGATGCCGTTCGAGGCGAATTGTGTGTGTGCCCGGGAGGGCTTGGTGTTATCGATGCCAGGGTCACGTTCGGGTGAGTTCCTGGATCGTTTATAGGGGCGGTTCATCGCCGTCTCAGAGCTTACCTAGGGATCGTTCGTGACCCCATACATGTGTGCGTAGCTTAGTCATTCCAGAGTTATCAAAATCAAATAATTATCAAACAGATGAGTTCCAAAAACAATGTCCAGATAAACAAAGTCCAAACGTTCAAATCAAAATGAAACGAAAGTAAAGCATGGATGTCAAAGTGTAAGTTCCCACTACGAAACGGTCGGTGATCACTCAGAGCATGCCTGGAGATCGTTCGCGATCTCGCGCATGTGTAAATGATTTAATTGTGGTAGTGGAAGCTTACGACTTGTTCATCGTTATTTCATTCAGTTGATAACCAAACGGTGCCTTGATTCAGGATCGCCTCTAGCTGACGTGGATGGTGGTCGCTCTGGTTCCGCCACAGGAGCTCGCCTCCTTACATACTGAAGGAGCATACCGTTCCTGATATGCCCTTCCACCTCATCCTTCAGGTGCCTACAATCGTTAGTGTTATGACCATTTAATTCATGGAATACACAGAACTTATCTGATTTCCTTTCGTCTGAGGTAGGATCCCTTCGCATTGGCCTACGATACGGAATCTGTTCTTTGGTATCTTGGTAAATTCGCTCCAAGCTCTCGCTCAACTCAGCGTAGGTGGTGAATCGCGGCTCCCTCCGTTGCCGCTTTGATCTGTCTCTGTCATTCTCAATCTTTCTTTTACCTTTATCCTTGTCCGAGTCCCTTCTAGGGGCGTCTTTGAGTGCAAAAATTTCTATCCCATCTCTTTCTTCTTTCTCGGCGTTCGCATCTTCGAGTCGTAAAAACTTTTCTGCTTCGTGATAGAATTCCTCCAGATCTACGGGTGGATCTTTAGTCAATGAATTTTTGAACTCTGTGCCGTCAGCTATTCCGGACACGGCTGCCATTACTACCATGGATGGATCTGCTCTATCCACTGAAGCTGCTGCAGCATTAAATCGTGCTAGATAACTTCTCAAGGTCTCTCCAGCCTTTTGCTTTAGGGTTGCCAGAGTCATCACGTTCTTGGGTCTGGTAATATGAACCCTGAATTGTCTCATAAATCTCTCCACTAAACCATTCCATGTACCGATGGATCCGTTCTCCAACTGTCTAAACCATAGTGCGGCGATATCTGTCAAATACAATGGAAAACACCGGGCCATAACCTCCTCCGATGCCCCCAGTACTTCCATATGCCTCATATATTTTGTCAGGTGGACCGTGGGGTCCGCTCTCCCGTCATACATATCCAACGATGGTAGTTTGAAATCAGGTGGGTTCCTAGCTTGCCTGATTGCTGAAGTAAAAGGACTTCTATTGACATCTTCCAAATCTTTGTTCACCATACCGCCTCTCAAAGCTCTCCTAACTATCTCTGCCAATCGGTCGTTGTCTCCGAGATGTAATCCTTGTTCACTACTTCCAACCTGCCCCCCGAGCTCACGAGGTAACCCCGGGATCTGCCCCCTTGACTGAGCGTTCGCATCTCTACTACTACCGGGTTGCGCAGATGCTCCTCTTTCTCTTTCCAAGATTGGGTCAACATTCTCCATATGTGTGCCCCCTAGCTCTGGTGCTATGCCGGATGGTCCCGCTCCGTTCTGGGCTCCATTGGCTTCTCTATTCTGTGCCCCAAGCTGTCCTATCTGTTGAAGTAAACTCTGGATCATTTCCTCTTGCCTCTTCATCATAGTTTCCATCTCGTCCCTCGTGATGTATATCGATGGTTGATTTGCTCCTGAGGAAGCCTCTTGGCTTCCCTGTGGTTCGCTTCTCTCTGTCCTTGGCCTCCTACTCGATTGTCTTGCCATAATTCCTAAATCTGAACTCCTATATTTTCAAAATCAACTTTTTCCTGAATCAGTTCTCAGTGAAAGCACCAAAATGTTTGCGCCAAAATTGGTCACAAACACCCAAGGTCGTGAAAGCACCCGTTTACGTGTTCAATTCGATAATATTCAACACAGAACTCAGCAACAATCAGTATATAATTCAGCTCTAATCAACAAATCACAATAATTCACGAACAACAATCACAAACACAGGATTTATAGTGGTTCGGCGTTCGCGCCTACGTCCACTTTGAAGGTTTTCTCTTTATTGCTTTGCTTGATTAAATCGATTACAATGGATTACAGCCGACAATTGCTTTGAAATCTGAATACAACAGCGATTCTGATGGTTAAACTTGAATCCGGCAGAGTCTTGGCGTTCAATGGCGGAAAGATCCCTCTTTCTGAAGGCTTCAGGGTGCTATTTATAGGCGTTGGAGGCCCAGATCTTGCTGAAACTTCGTGAGACTTCTTCTGGCACGTGAGTGGGCCCACGCGACCGACCCCACCAAGTTTCGTCTCGATCGGACATCGGTTCGAAGTGATTTCGAACCCATCAAGGAATGGTCCAATCGAGCTGAAACTTGGCAGGAACAATCTTTACCTCATATGGAAGCTACTGTGAAAATTTGGTTGCATTTGGATTTGTGGTCGAGGAGATATGCTCGGTTCGAAATTGGTATTTTCGGTTGGCTGTGGATTTCGAACCCATGACGTTCGAACCCTTCATTTCGAACCCAGCAGTGCACGTGGGCTTGTAGTGACGTGGCGCGCAATATTCGAATCGATCCTAACTTATCTCCGAATGGACCGCTTCGACTCCGTGAACTACGGCGAACACGTCATCCAAACCAATTGACTCGGTGGGTTCGAAATGGGAAGTACCCCTGGTTTCGAATGTGACTAATTCGAACCCAGGAATCCTTATGGGTTCGAACGTGGCTTGGGTTCGAACCTCGTGGTTTCGAAGGCAAGCGCGCAGATGGGTTCGAACTAGGTGGGTTCGAAGGAGAGGGCGTGGATGGTTTCGAACAGCATGGTTTCGAAACAAAGGCGGTGGATGGGTTCGAAATGGATGGTCTCGAACCAGACAGTGACCACCTCTCTTCGCATTGAACCCATCATATCTTGAGCATACGAACTCGGATTGACTTGAAATTTGAAATGTCGACTTCTATGATCTTTCTTGTCATGTCCTATCAACTGTGGCCCATTCCGGACTCGGACGAAATTCATCGATATCCATGGTTAAGTGAAGTATAACCAATCTCTGAGATGGACTGTTTCCCGTTTTCGACCAATCTTGTGGCATCGCGGCTTTGTCAAAAAGCGGGATAACAATAACAACAGTGTTATAGTCCACCATTTCCTTTTATTTCTCGAAAACGTCTATTTCAACAATAAATGTTGAAATCTATGGTTTCGAATCTCAACACATTTTAAAACATCATTAGATCGTTTTAATTCTATTTAAAATATCACATTCTAAACATTTTCTTTAACGTGTTATTCACTATTCAAAAACGTGAATATACTATGTTAACAAATTTTCATCCTTTTATACATTTAATTTCAAAGGATTATTCACAGTCAAAACGTGAATATAACTCCATAAATAAATCATAACAATTTACTTATCAAATTAAGTCGTTTGTGAATTTATAAAACAACGTTTTATAAATTCCATTTCTATTTATTTATAACAACTTCCTTTTATAAATTCCTTTATTAACCTATTCGATTTATAACTCAATTATAAAACAACGGTTCATATTATAAGTCAAATACTTATAAAACAATTACTTTACAAAAATCGTTCCTTTGAACTTCATAATTATAAATCTTATAACTTATAAGATTCGATGATTTATCCAAAACCATTCTTTAATAACTTTATAAATTTATAAATCTTACTATTTATAAATCTCATTTATAACTTCTCCATTTATAATTTTATAAATTTCATTCATTTATGAAATTCATTTACACTTCATTCAAACACTTATAAAAACTCGTTTTATAATGTCCATATTTCAATTTATAAATATCCATTTATAAATCTCTTAATATAAATCAATTTATATTATTCTTTTTAAACGTCTTTAAATTCCTTTAAAAACTTCTTCCTTTTGATTCATAAAATAATTAAATTTTATAAATCCTATATTACCACTTTTCATAATAAATTCAAAAATTCCGATTAAACTATTTTATAAAATCATTAGCATCATATTCTCAAAATTCAGTTTTTAACTGTATTTCACAAAAATCATAATTTTTATAACATTAAAAATTATAACGTTTATTTATTTAAAATGGATCAATTCCAAAATTATTTTATAAAACGTATACTTTCTAAAATCACTTTAAAATCATTTTAAAATTCCAAAACTTGGTCCAATGATGCTACACACCAAATTGTCAATCACGACAACAACGATATCATATATCAATATGAAAATCCATCAAATATCAAAATATCTGAAATCAAATAAATACTGTTGAGGAATCCAGTTGGATCCCTCCAACCTGTTTTCCTGCATCCACAAACATTAGCACAATACCAATTTCGATCCAGTACGAAATTATCGCGGTATATGTTCTTATTAAATATTATCCGCTTAATAACGGCGTAATAGGGTCTCATCCGCTAAACAAATAAATGCGGGAAATCAATAACTCCAATATATACATATGCCAATATATATATATTGCTATTATATATAATACCAATTTCACTGTTTATGAAATATTCGCGGTATATGTTTTTAATAAATAACATCCGCTTACTAACGGCGTATAATGTCTATTTTAACAATCAATAGATATCAATCAACATTCAAACATGCATTCAAATATTTTAAATCTAACTATTTAAAATAAAATCGAAACTAATTCGATTGAGTGAGAAGTTCTCACCTTGATTTTAATTTCGATTTCAGCTTTTATTTCGAATAAAATTAAACGGACGTTTAATTTTACACGAAATTTTCACTAACTCCAAACGACTCCAAACCAACTCCATCGCGTAGTGCTCGTCCATACGATTCCAACGCAAAAAATCTCGTCCGAAACGGACCTCGTACGAAAGAGTTATGATTTTTATAAGATTGTACACAAATTTTAAACTAAAATTACAACATAACCATATAGTTTTCAACCTATTCAATCTGGGCCACAGGATCTCCTTCCTTTGCATCATAGCCGTGACCTTCCATCTCCCTCATCACGCATCTTCTACATGTTGAGGCCGAACTCCATTGAACCCATACATATAGATTAGGGTTAAATTATACAACTCCATCTCTCAACGATACTTCGATCAAGACGCGCCAAATCGAAGGCCTTCACCCCCCTCATGTTCGGCCTGAAGCACGTGGAGCTCGGCCCTTGATTGGCCCTCGAAATGTGTGCACAACATGTCACGAACGGCCCCCTGTAGCTCCTCCCACATTGCTCCGTTTCCGATCATCTCTGTATGAAATTAAAGCTCTCGTCGAGCTCTACAAGTTTCATGTTGAACACCTTGGCTAAATCTTTGTAGATTGAGAGAGATTGAGGGAAAAGTGAGAGACAATTCTGGCCATTCATATGAAACTGGCGGCTAGGGTTTTATTAGGTTTTTTTATTTTTATTTTTTTTCTAAATTATGAAGATGGTGGTGCTATTTATAGAAGAAAATCGAACACTATTCATCCGGAAATTCCGAACTCCGATTTACGCGCCGTAACCAGCGTTTCTAAGGTTTACCCCGCGTTCCGGACACAATGGAACAGGTTTCGAAAGCTAATTCGGACATCTGTGCGAGTTATGGCTGTAAACGCTCAATTTAAATTAAACCGATTTAAGCGATTTTCTAGGCGTTTTAATTCGTACCGGACAAACGGTAAATCCAATTGACTTGAAATTTGAAACCTTACAATAATATCACATTACGGATCCGATGAAACTGGTTTCGTCGAAATCCAAGAATTTTTGAAAAATGGCTATTTTCACTCGCCAAATTTAAATTAAAAATAAATCGGTGCGTTTCGAGCTGCCACGATCAAACGATAACTCCGATTGACACGAAATTTGAAATCCGGTAATAACTAACTATTACGGATCCAATGGAACTGGTTTCGTTCAATTCTGAGACTGTTCAAAAATTGACTATTTTCACTAGTCGATTTAAATATTAAAATATTCAATTTTCACAAATTAACTCTTAATTCGATTTTAAAAGTTCTAAAATATCATTCTAACTTTCATATGATAAAATAAAATTTTACAAATCATTTTCAATCATATTTAACTCAATTTTCAATTATTTCCATAATTTAACATATTAAATTATCGATTTAATTATCCAATTAAATCCAATAATTCAAATAAAAATTTATTTGACTTATAAATTCACTTCTTAATATTTAAAATTAATTAAATATTCAAATTTTAATTAATAAAAATTCTGGGTCGTTACAATCTTCCCCACTTAAAAGAATTTCGTCCCGAAATTACAAGTAAGAAAAGTTACAGAATCTATTAATTTTCCCAAAATTCATAGTTAAACTTCTTACAATACTTACTAAGTTTTCCAAATCATACTTAGTTATCTTTTCAAAAACAACTACTATTGTTTAACATTCAATTCCAAAATCAAAGTTAAAGTTTTCAAAATTTTTCAATTTTCTCAAAAATTTTCTAACGCCTTAAATTTCCGGAAAAATTCGCCATAGTCTCCTTTGCGCGGCTCGATCCGAAAAAAAAATGACAGTATATATATCACAAATATACATCTCATCAAGTAATGAGGCATCCCGCAGGGAAAAAAGTGTAAAAGTACGGTATGTAATCCGAGATATGTACCTTATATTTTATTAGCGAGCATATACGGCTAATATAGCGCTAAAGCGAGCTCCAAATGCGAAGCAAACGCGTCCGCACCTACTAAACACTCAACAAACAACATGAGAATCATGCATATAGACAATAATCTCAATATACAACATATATCTCCATAACAACTATATATGCTAACATAGCATATGCAATAAAAGCAAACATCAACCAACTAACATCCATAACCAATAAATATTCATTCATATTCTCATTAATATTCAATGAATTGGTTTTCAATTTAATCACATTTGATTCATTTACATTGGGTTTACTAACATTCATTTTCAATTTGTTTATATTCACTAATTCAAGTTGGTTCACTTCCAATTCAAATTCAATTCAATTCAAATTTATTTACTTCTAATTTGAATTCAATTACATAGCTTTAAATTTCACTAATTCACTTTCATTAATACTTAATGAATTATATACAATCAACTAACAACCATATAACAATCAATGTATATATAATTACAACCAAATTCCTTTGCTTACATTCATTCTATTTGGTTTAACATTAAATTGATTTCCATTCCAATTTATTCAACTTTCAATAACATTAGATTTTAACGAACTAACACTTATATTCATTATTTCATATCAACTTAATTCACATTCAATTGATTAACATTCAATCCATTAATTCAATTCAATTACAAAAGTTGAATTCTATTACATAACTCAAGTTCATATTCATCACTTAACTTTATTACTTTACTTCGATACCAATATCAACTTCATTCAACAACTCTTAAGTTATATTCCATTTAACTTTAAATTCACTTTTTTTTTATTTACAACTCATATTCATAAATATATTCATATAGTTTCACTTCTTATATATATAAGTTTATTCCACAATTGTAAATCACATTAATTATAATTTAATTCTCATAATTCTTTTATTTATACAATTATCCTTTTATTTAGATTATTCAAACAACTAAACAATCAACTTATATACACTTTAATAATTCTGAAAAATTATTCCTTTATATATATAAAATATAATCAAGGTAAAATTATTTCATTTACCAAATTCAAAACAATACTATGTCGAATTGTTCTATTTAAGTGTTTAGAAACCCCTTCGGCATAGTTGTCGAGACCACGCTGACGAAGGTTCATATGCCACTCAACAAACCAACCATCACAATATAAAACAATTTCATATTCACTAACAAATACGCACTCATATCTATTATTACACTCAAACTCAATCTAGAGTACAACTGACTCTATCTCTAATGAGTCATACCCAACAGAACCATGGTTGTCGCTTAACCATAAGCTCTGATACCAAATGTAAAGACCCGTAAATCCGTACTCCTTGAATAGACACTAATCTCCTTTGTTTAATTCAAGATGAACGAAAATACGAACCCTTAGGGGTTTTAAGAAAAATTTAGGAAAAGAAAAAGAGAGAAGAAGATAGAAGAAAGAAAGATAGAAGATAGATAATTTTAAGATAGAAGAAAAAGAGAATAGAGAAGAGTAGAAAATAGAACATAATTTTAAAATAGAAAGAAAAGAGAATAGAGGAAAAAGAAAAACAGAAGAAAATAGGACGGAACAGAAAACAACAGAACAATAACAGAATCTCACAATTCGCAGCGGAACAACATATAATAATAAATGAATAATCTTTAAACAAAGAACTATATCAGTTATTACATTACATCACATTTCATTACATCATATCATCAGAGTGTACAACAACAACAACAGTGCAGCGGAAAAAGAAATACTATATAAACTAGTAATACGCCATGCCATCCATCTTGCCTCCAGCAACTCCAGAATATCCAGAATATCCTGATAAACCTAACTCTTGACTGCCCGTGTGGAAATTGGTGCGCACCCAGAGTTTAAGAAGGAAAACAATAAACTCCAAGTCAGTCATGTGACTAGTGTGAGAACTCAAAACAGTTTATTTATCTTTAAAATCAAAATAGAGGAATATTTTTAAATTCAATTCGCAATGCTTTTAAAAATGAGACTACCATAAGGCCTCCAGCACACACACACAATGCAAACGCAGAATCGGAGGAGATTTCTCCTTATGATAGTCAAAGATGCTTGATACGCATTTAAAATAACATTTCATATTATTATTAGTGCATAGTGTAGGAAAATTCATTTCGAAAGTAGAATATAAATCTTAGCCAGCATAGACATTTCGAACTATGCCTACTATAGCTACCATCCAAACAGCGGTGACCACCATAAGTGAATGGCAGGTTCTACAACTAAAACCGTACAAGTTTCGTATTGGGAATTGGATTTCCAACAAATGGTCAGGCCAAGGAACTTCCCATTGCCACATGAGAATGCCTCTGGAAAGACATCTCCGAGAACCAAACCGGAACTCTGCCAACACAAGGCCGGGTTACCCCTAACTGGGTAACTACTGACACGAGCATGCCATTCCCCGATCGTAAACGACCTTTCTCACGGGATCCCGAAAACCAACAACCACAAAGTAATAAATTCGTAGTAACCACATAGGTTAAATATCTGGGCTCCATACCATGATACCACCTCTATCCAGAAGGAAATGTACATACCCTAAAGGGTGCTACCCCTCATAACCTTGCCGCATCTTTCCTGTTTTGACCATTTCCGGGGTGTGAGGCTCGACGAAGTCACGTCCACAAAAACATACTTTATACAAAAGCCATGCTTTGGGTCAACAAATGATCAACACAATGATCACCAAGATAGACGATCAAATAAATGATCCTATCACAATAATCAACACAATGATCATTTACAGCATCACTCAGCATATCACATTACCAAATTGGGAATATATCGCTGATAACTTCAACTATATAACTCAACTTGTAATGTCAGACATACAATCCATACAAGACTGTTCCGGGATCGAACAAAACCGAAGGCACTTACAAAGAAATCCTTGCAATCCGGATATTCACAATCCTGATCAGATTCACCATCACATATGGAGAACTCAATACCGTAGCTACTCGGTGCAGAGTAAATCGACAGGTCATCCTATCGCTCTCGCAAATACCGGGTCTTCAACACCGATCTTCAATGCAATTATAACGACGTATCACATATTCGGAATGGGTTATACGACCCCATGGTCCTTTCCCGGTCAACCCGAATAGTGAGCGCTTATTCAAAAAATAAGTGTAGCATTCACATTCAAACAAATCATATCCAATACCCATTCAAAGGGAAATATTGATAGTCGGTTATTGAACTATCACTGGATATGCACACATCACCAGATTCCAAATAATTTTCCAAATTATTTATTTTCCAAAATATCTTCACTAGATATATAAATTCAAAACTTCAAAAATAAATCAATATTTATTTTTAAACAAATTCTCCTTTTCATTCATAAATTCCATAGTGAATTTATAATCCGAAATATCTATGAATATTCAATTTCGATTATTCATTTCAATTTATCTTCAAAAAGATAAATTCTCTAATATTCACTTTATATTGGGAAAAACATTTCCATACTTATTTATTCATAAGTAATTCACAAATTTTATTTATTTTCAACACTTAGAAAATATTCAATATACTTAAATCGAAATTAAGTATAAATTTCATTCTTTAAGGAAATCATTCTCTTAAACATATTTATTTGGGCCAAAACGAATGTTGCGTAAAACATCGTTACGACGTCCCAAAATCACTAGTATAGGGATTCGAATTTAAAATAGATATATAAATCCCAATACTATTCAAAACATTTCCTTTCGGAAATCATTTACTATAACAACAGTGTTATAGTCCACCATTTCCTTTTATTTCTCGAAAACGTCTATTTCAACAATAAATGTTGAAATCTATGGTTTCGAATCTCAACACATTTTAAAACATCATTAGATCGTTTTAATTCTATTTAAAATATCACATTCTAAACATTTTCTTTAACGTGTTATTCACTATTCAAAAACGTGAATATACTATGTTAACAAATTTTCATCCTTTTATACATTTTATTTCAAAGGATTATTCACAGTCAAAACGTGAATATAACTCCATAAATAAATCATAACAATTTACTTATCAAATTAAGTCGTTTGTGAATTTATAAAACAACGTTTTATAAATTCCATTTCTATTTATTTATAACAACTTCCTTTTATAAATTCCTTTATTAACCCATTCGATTTATAACTCAATTATAAAACAACGGTTCATATTATAAGTCAAATACTTATAAAACAATTACTTTACAAAAATCGTTCCTTTGAACTTCATAATTATAAATCTTATAACTTATAAGATTCGATGATTTATCCAAAACCATTCTTTAATAACTTTATAAATTTATAAATCTTACTATTTATAAATCTCATTTATAACTTCTCCATTTATAATTCTATAAATTTCATTCATTTATGAAATTCATTTACACTTCATTCAAACACTTATAAAAACTCGTTTTATAATGTCCATGTTTCAATTTATAAATATCCATTTATAAATCTCTTAATATAAATCAATTTATATTATTCTTTTTAAACGTCTTTAAATTCCTTTAAAAACTTCTTCCTTTTGATTCATAAAATAATTAAATTTTATAAATCCTATATTTCCACTTTTCATAATAAATTCAAAAATTCCGATTAAACTATTTTATAAAATCATTAGCATCATATTCTCAAAATTCAGTTTTTAATTGTATTTCACAAAAATCATAATTTTTATAACATTAAAAATTATAACGTTTATTTATTTAAAATGGATCAATTCCAAAATTATTTTATAAAACGTATACTTTCTAAAATCACTTTAAAATCATTTTAAAATTCCAAAACTTGGTCCAATGATGCTACACACCAAATAGTCAATCAAGACAACAACGATATCATATATCAATATGAAAATCCATCAAATATCAAAATATCTGAAATCAAATAAATACTGTTGAGGAATCCAGTTGGATCCCTCCAACCTGTTTTCCTGCATCCACAAACATTAGCACAATACCAATTTCGATCCAGTACGAAATTATCGCGGTATATGTTCTTATTAAATATTATCCGCTTAATAACGGCGTAATAGGGTCTCATCCGCTAAACAAATAAATGCGGAAAATCAATAACTCCAATATATACATATGCCAATATATATATATTGCTATTATATATAATACCAATTTCACTGTTTATGAAATATTCGCGGCATATGTTTTTAATAAATAACATTCGCTTACTAACGGCGTATAATGTCTATTTTAACAATCAATAGATATCAATCAACATTCAAACATGCATTCAAATATTTTAAATCTAACTATTTAAAATAAAATCGAAACTGATTCGATTGAGTGAGAAGTTCTCACCTTGATTTTAATTTCGATTTCAGCTTTTATTTCGAATAAAATTAAACGGACGTTTAATTTTACACGAAATTTTCACTAACTCCAAATGACTCCAAACCAACTCCATCGCGTAGTGCTCGTCCATACAATTCCAACGCAAAAAATCTCGTCCGAAACGGACCTCGTACGAAAGAGTTATGATTTTTATAAGATTGTACACAAATTTTAAACTAAAATTACAACATAACCATATAGTTTTCAACCTATTCAATCTGGGCCACAGGATCTCCTTCCTTTGCATCATAGCCGTGACCTTCCATCTCCCTCATCACGCATCTTCTACAGGTTGAGGCCGAACTCCATTGAACCCATACATATAGATTAGGGTTAAATTATACAACTCCATCTCTCAACGATACTTCGATCAAGACGCGCCAAATCGAAGGCCTTCACCCCCCTCATGTTCGGCCTGAAGCACGTGGAGCTCGGCCCTTGATTGGCCCTCGAAATGCGTGCACAACATGTCACGAACGGCCCCCTGTAGCTCCTCCCACATTGCTCCGTTTCCGATCATCTCCGTATGAAATTAAAGCTCTCGTCGAGCTCTACAAGTTTCATGTTGAACACCTTGGCTAAATCTTTGTAGATTGAGAGAGATTGAGGGAAAAGTGAGAGACAATTCTGGCCATTCATATGAAACTGGCGGCTAGGGTTTTATTAGGTTTTTTTATTTTTATTTTTTTTTCTAAATTATGAAGATGGTGGTGCTATTTATAGAAGAAAATCGAACACTATTCATCCGGAAATTCCGAACTCCGATTTACGCACCGTAACCAGCGTTTCTAAGGTTTAACCCGCGTTCCGGACACAATGGAACAGGTTTCGAAAGCTAATTCGGACATCTGTGCGAGTTATGGCTGTAAACGCTCAATTTGTATTAAACCGATTTAAGCGATTTTCTAGGCGTTTTAATTCGTACCGGACAAACGGTAAATCCAATTGACTTGAAATTTGAAACCTTACAATAATATCACATTACGGATCCGATGAAACTGGTTTCGTCGAAATCCGAGAATTTTTGAAAAATGGCTATTTTCACTCGCCAAATTTAAATTAAAAATAAATCGGTGCGTTTCGAGCTGCCACGATCAAACGATAACTCCGATTGACACGAAATTTGAAATCCGGTAATAACTAACTATTACGGATCCAATGGAACTGGTTTCGTTCAATTCTGAGACTGTTCAAAAATTGACTATTTTCACTAGTCGATTTAAATATTAAAATATTCAATTTTCACAAATTAACTCTTAATTCGATTTTAAAAGTTCTAAAATATCATTCTAACTTTCATATGATAAAATAAAATTTTACAAATCAATTTCAATCATATTTAACTCAATTTTCAATTATTTCCATAATTTAACATATTAAATTATCGATTTAATTATCCAATTAAATCCAATAATTCAAATAAAAATTTATTTGACTTATAAATTCACTTCTTAATATTTAAAATTAATTAAATATTCAAATTTTAATTAATAAAAATTCTGGGTCGTTACAATCTTCCCCACTTAAAAGAATTTCGTCCCGAAATTACAAGTAAGAAAAGTTACAGAATCTATTAATTTTCCCAAAATTCATAGTTAAACTTCTTACAATACTTACTAAGTTTTCCAAATCATACTTAGTTATCTTTTCAAAAACAACTACTATTGTTTAACATTCAATTCCAAAATCAAAGTTAAAGTTTTCAAAATTTTCCAATTTTCTCAAAAATTTTCTAACGCCTTAAATTTCCGGAAAAATTCGCCATAGTCTCCTTTGCGCGGCTCGATCCGAAAAAAAAATGACAGTATATATATCACAAATATACATCTCATCAAGTAATGAGGCATCCCGCAGGGAAAAAAGTGTAAAAGTACGGTATGTAATCCGAGATATGTACCTTATATTTTATTAGCGAGCATATACGGCTAATATAGCGCTAAAGCGAGCTCCAAATGCGAAGCAAACGCGATCCGCACCTACTAAACACTCAACAAACAACATGAGAATCATGCATATAGACAATAATCTCAATATACAACATATATCTCCATAACAACTATATATGCTAACATAGCATATGCAATAAAAGCAAACATCAACCAACTAACATCCATAACCAATAAATATTCATTCATATTCTCATTAATATTCAATGAATTGGTTTTCAATTTAATCACATTTGATTCATTTACATTGGGTTTACTAACATTCATTTTCAATTTGTTTATATTCACTAATTCAAGTTGGTTCACTTCCAATTCAAATTCAATTCAATTCAAATTTATTTACTTCTAATTTGAATTCAATTACATAGCTTTAAATTTCACTAATTCACTTTCATTAATACTTAATGAATTATATACAATCAACTAACAACCATATAACAATCAATGTATATATAATTACAACCAAATTCCTTTGCTTACACTCATTCTATTTGGTTTAACATTAAATTGATTTCCATTCCAATTTATTCAACTTTCAATAACATTAGATTTTAACGAACTAACACTTATATTCATTATTTCATATCAACTTAATTCACATTCAATTGATTAACATTCAATCCATTAATTCAATTCAATTACAAAAGTTGAATTCTATTACATAACTCAAGTTCATATTCATCACTTAACTTTATTACTTTACTTCGATACCAATATCAACTTCATTCAACAACTCTTAAGTTATATTCCATTTAACTTTAAATTCACTTTTTTTTTATTTACAACTCATATTCATAAATATATTCATATAGTTTCACTTCTTATATATATAAGTTTATTCCACAATTGTAAATCACATTAATTATAATTTAATTCTCATAATTCTTTTATTTATACAATTATCCTTTTATTTAGATTATTCAAACAACTAAACAATCAACTTATATACACTTTAATAATTCTGAAAAATTATTCCTTTATATATATAAAATATAATCAAGGTAAAATTATTTCATTTACCAAATTCAAAACAATACTATGTCGAATTGTTCTATTTAAGTGTTTAGAAACCCCTTCGGCATAGTTGTCGAGACCACTCTGACGAAGGTTCATATGCCACTCAACAAACCAACCATCACAATATAAAACAATTTCATATTCACTAACAAATACACACTCATATCTATTATTACACTCAAACTCAATCTAGAGTACAACTGACTCTATCTCTAATGAGTCATACCCAACAGAACCATGGTTGTCGCTTAACCATAAGCTCTGATACCAAATGTAAGGACCCGTAAATCCATACTCCTTGAATAGACTCTAATCTCCTTTGTTTAATTCAAGATGAACGAAAATACGAACCCTTAGGGGTTTTAAGAAAAATTTAGGAAAAGAAAAAGAGAGAAGAAGATAGAAGAAAGAAAGATAGAAGATAGATAATTTTAAGATAGAAGAAAAAGAGAATAGAGAAGAGTAGAAAATAGAACATAATTTTAAAATAGAAAGAAAAGAGAATAGAGGAAAAAGAAAAACAGAAGAAAATAGGACGGAACAGAAAACAACAGAACAATAACAGAATCTCACAATTCGCAGCGGAACAACATATAATAATAAATGAATAATCTTTAAACAAAGAACTATATCAGTTATTACATTACATCACATTTCATTACATCATATCATCAGAGTGTACAACAACAACAACAGTGCAGCGGAAAAAGAAATACTATATAAACTAGTAATACGCCATGCCATCCATCTTGCCTCCAGTAACTCCAGAATATCCAGAATATCCTGATAAACCTAACTCTTGACTGCCCGTGTGGAAATTGGTGGGCACCCAGAGTTTAGGAAGGAAAACAATAAACTCCAAGTCAGTCATGTGACTGGTGTGAGAACTCAAAACAGTTTATTTATCTTTAAAATCAAAATAGAGGAATATTTTTAAATTCAATTCGCAATGCTTTTAAAAATGAGACTACCATAAGGCCTCCCGCACACACACACAATGCAAACGCAGAATCGGATGAGATTTCTCCTTATGATAGTCAAAGATGCTTGATACGCATTTAAAATAACATTTCATATTATTATTAGTGCATAGTGTAGGAAAATTCATTTCGAAAGTAGAATATAAACCTTAGCCAGCATAGACATTTTGTAACGACCCGCTAAATTAATACTATTAATAAATTAAATTAATATAATTTCTAATTTGATTATGAATAAATGTAGAGATTTGGTATAGTAGTTGCATTTTGTGTAACTATAAAAGTTTATGATAATAAGATATGGATAATGTAAATTGGCAAATTGAGTTAAAGTTAATTTTAAGAAACAAACAAACGTTGAATTGGTGAATGTTAGTATAAATATTAATTTGAATTGCGTTCATTAATACAAAGATGTAATTAGTGTAGATAGTAATAAAATATGCCTGAAGTGAAAGGAGAAGAAAACTGATAGAAACATAAAAATTATTATATGTAAACAAAAGTATAGTTTGAACATATTTATGGAAATTGATAGAAACAGGGTTTGTAATCAGTTTGGTTATTAAAAATTGAAAGATAGAGATGTGTAAATACGTTAATGAATTTATAATGGTAAGAATGGAAATTATATATAATAACAAGCAATTGAAGCAATTAAGGGAATTTAACTTTAATAGATGGTCATTTAATAAATTCAACGTTTTGTGAGGAATCACAATAGTTGGGTAAAATATGCACAAACTTTGATTTGGAATTTATTGGATTTATAACGGTTTTGTATTAAGTGGATGAGTTTAAAAGTTATTCCATTTTGTAAAGTAAAAGAGAAGAATGCATAAAAAAAATATAAACAGGGCTTAATAGAATTTGATACTTAATAAATTAAACAAATTGCCCATTTATGTAGATATGTATAGTGGACTATAAATGGCCTAAGCAAATTAAAATAGGATAATTATTGAGATTTGTAATATAAGAATAAATAGTAACATTTATTTGCAAGGAATCCTATTTAGGACTAGAATTTGGAGTAATGACTATAGTTTGTTTATCTACCCTTGTTTCTTGTTAATTTAAATTTTGGGAATTTATTCAATCTATCCGCCAATTTACTGCAATTAAAGTGAAATGGATTAGTGATTGAGTAATGTAAATATAAATAAGATGAAAAACAAAGGAAATCTCAATTATAATAATTTATGTAGAATAAAATAAAGAAATCAGTAAATGATAATGTGAAAATGTGGATGAATGGAGATCTTAAGTAATAATAACTTTGTTAGGTAGGTGATAACGGAATTTCGTGTATAACCAAATAAAAATCCAAATTTACTTGTAAATCAATTGCAATCAATTGAATTTATTGCGATAGTTAATTTCATAAAATAAAGGTAAAGCTAACTCAAATTTAGCTGGACTATTGTTGGTATAACTTTAGAAGCAAGATTTATTTAAGATTTGAGTATTTAATTCAACAAGAGGTATTTACGACAAATAAAATAGAATTGAACGTAAAATATTACGTTATTAAATTGAAATGGAATTTGTAAACATTGAGTGAAATATTAAACTAATGTTAGTATTCGTCGTATTTACAACAATAACTTTGAATAATAGAAAGAAAGTGAATATAATAAATTAATCAAATTTATAGTGTTGAATTCGATTGGATTGGAATTAATAAATAGTTAAGAGAAATAAGGGTTATTAATAATTTGGAATTTAATTATGGTAAAAGTTTATTTGCAATCATGAGTTGGAATAGGAATCAAATCTATTTATCTAATTGGATTTTTTTGAGAGTATAAGAATATAAGCTTTAATAATTGAGTTTTAGAATATAATTTATAATTTCCAAATAATTATAAAAATGCAGAAATTAACACTGCAATTTGATATGTTTATAGATTTTATTTCACATCCAAGCTGCTAAATCAATTGGAATTGATTGAATTTTATAAGTAATGAAATTTGGCCAATATTAGAAGTTGAAAATATAAAATTGTATTTTTATGATTTATTTAATTGATTTAATAAATATTAAAAATAGCCATTTTTGTCACGGACTCGGATTTCGACGAAACCAGTTTCATCGGATCCGTATCGGTGAATTATTATAGGATTTCAAATTTCGTATCGATCGGACTTGTCGTTTGATCGTACGGACGATAAACGCCTTGAAATCAATTTTATTAAAAATCAATTTGAAAATCAATTTGGAAATCTTGTTTTTAGCATAACTTCTTCATACGATCGAATTTGGTCACGAAACCTTTTCCATCGCGTTCAGAATATTTTGAAACACCTATTTGGATATATAGTTTTAACAAATTCGGTTCCGGAGGCATAGCGGGCTTTTTGGGCCATAATCTGTTGCGTACGTTCATCTATCTAGCCTATCTATTCTAACCCAGCCCAACCTATATATATATACAGCTACAAACCCTAGTCTATATTCTTTAGCTGTACGTTCATTTCTTCACTCTTTTCTCCTCCTAAAAATGTATACACTTCAGATCCAGTTTCAATGGCAAATCAAAAGCCAAAATTCAAAAAAATTCAGAAAATTCCACAAAAATTATATGTCGATCTTCTCGAAGCGCGTAATCCACTGGTATAATTCGTTTCTCAATTGGGGCTGTCGTTTGCTCAGAAATATTCAAACAGTGCCGGCCGTTCGTTTTGGATTTTGGTGATTTCAACGGTAGATCTTCAGCGATAGCTCGATCGGGGGGTACGGTTGTGTAGAGGACGTCGAGTAGGCCAGATCCATACGGCTACATCATCATCTAGATGATCGGAGACGTGGCGGTTTGGGGGTTTTGGGCACGAGATTCGTCACGGCCTGGGTGCCTTACGCGAGGCACGGCGGTACCAGGAGGGGCGGCCGAGGGAGGGCAGGAAGTTGGTGATCTCTGATCATCTCGGCCGTGCTCAGATTGGTGATAAAAATTGGTTGAAGAGGCAGCTTTTCTGGCGGCCGTTAGGGTTTGAATGGGAAGATGATCGCGTGTTCTGGGATGGTTGCGCGTGAAGGGACGCGGCGTGTATGCCTCGTGACGTGGAGTGGTATGTTTTGGTAATATTTTGTTATATTTAATTTCGTTTGCAATTCGATTTTTCATCATAACTTTGTCATACTACATCGGATTCACACGATTTTTTTTGCGTTAGGATCGTAATTTAATTCCAGATCTGATGACACTGGTTTGGACTGATTTGGAGACCGTCAAAATTTTGAGTTTAAATCGAATTTAAATTCGATTTAAATTCCAAAGGTGAGTGTTTTAACCCACTCACAATTACTAGAAGCTTTTATGTTTGTTAAATAAATTTTAGAAATGAATAGAAATTTATTTATGAGCTTTTGGCATGTTATTTCACCCATATCTGTTGAATTGCATTTTTATCAAATTTAGCTGTTAATTAAATTGATTGATTGCGTATTAATTGGCTGTTAGAAATTATTGTTTGCATAAGAACTGCTAGTTAACAGTTATGTAAATTATTACTGAATAAAATGTTAGATAAATAGTTGATAAATTTAATTTGAACAAACTGACAGTTATCACCTGTTGTATATGTTCATATATATATATATATTGTTATTGATTGAGATTGGTTGATGGTTGCGATTGGATGATGGATGTTGTTGATGAATGAATGTTTATTTCATATCATTAAATTGAAATTTATCATGCATATTTCATTTTTCGGGATTGTGGTTTGAAATGATAAAACCGCAAAGTTTTATTTTTAAATTGCGGATTGAAATGATAAATATCCGTATCACTTGACCATAGGATAGAAAATTATATACAGGCACCGCGGTCTATATATAACTATTTTAATGTGATTTCGATGGTTTGGATTGAATACGGTTTATAAATCTTAAATTTTATATTGTATAAATATTTTATTCCATATTTATATACTTATGAAGTTAAAATTTAGGAATTTAAAAGGTGGATAGATTTATTTATTGAAATGGAAGAAATTTAGCAAATGGAGTTGGTAAATTTATATCCTATGTTTAAATGTTAAGTTTGGAAATTTAAGAGATGATATTTGAAATTGGATTTTCCCAAAATAAATAGAAATGGATATTCTAGTAAAAAAAAAAATATTGAATTGGAAAATTTATATATATATTTTACTAGAAATTGAAGTTTTATTAATTACGGATTTTATGTGAATGGTCAAGATTAATTAATAGAATATTGATTTTGAAAGGATAAAAAAATCCAACTTTAGTTGAAATATTAATGCTCAAAAATGGATATAAATATATATAAAATTGAAATGGTTTTGGGACTTGAGGTAATATTTTTGGATTTTGGTTTAACTTTAAAAGAAGAAATATTTGGAAAGCCGTGTAATCTATTTCTTTATAAAGCAACAGTAAAGTTAACCTTTTTAATTCGCATACCGTTGAATATCCAAACCATTTAGTTTTGAAAATAATGGTTTTAAATTCTATGGATTTCTAAGTATTATATTAAGAGTTAAATTTCCAAATATTTGGTTCAAGGAGTTTTAATAATAAAAGGTGACAAAATTTTTGGAAAGGAAATATTTGGGAAACGATATCATTGATTTGGGTTTTATAAAATTAATATCAAAATGAGTTGTTTGGGTTTAAAAGAAGAAATGACATCGAAATATTATGGTTTGGAAATGGATTATATTCTGGTTTTAAAGTATAAAATGTTTTAAATAACCGCGGTGTTATAATAACGATTGGTTGGCAAAGAGACCGGGATCGGATATGGACATACTCTCTGTCGATACCGAAAACCACTTTGACTAACCGTGTACGCGGTGGAGATTCCAGAATGAAGTAGGTGGTGGCGACGTTTCCTGTAAGGTAAATACGTGGACCCAACTCCCGTGAGTTGGCATAAGGTGGCTAAAACAGGAGCGATTCTCAGGCCAATGAGGTCATTCCTCTGATCGGACGCTCCTCTTCGATATTATACTTTGACTTGGATTGATTCAGTGGCCACTTCTATATTTTGATTTTTGGGGGAGTTAGTTCGAGGTGGGCGGCAGCTGCGCGCTGCGCGTTACCATCAGCCTGGATAGCAATTGGTATATCTACCCTGGCATTGCCTAGTTGTGCCGTGTCACCTACCCTATCGCGCCTTGTACGAGTTTGGTTTTCTCCCGTAGCCCGTGTGGTATCCTCTAGTGGCTTCCCGATCAGGAGGGACTATGATATTGGATGGACTACTGGGACTATTACGTGTTAAGGTGGAAAATGTAAAGCCTTAATGCTATTTAAAAGTATGTTTATTTTATAAATAGACACTATTATAATAGCGCAATATACTACATAGTAAATAGTTTAACGGATCCTTAGGAGATGTAAATCCCGAGCATCTCTTGAGTTACTGTACCCATATTTATTTCTGTTTATTTAACTCACATAAGATTTTCTAGTCTGACTCGAGTGTTTTTGTCTTTTCAAATTCGCTCGGGTCAGTCCGAGCGTTTCAGGATAGCAGATTTTAGCTTTGGAGGACGAAGACGAAGATTCAGTATTATTTTATATATATAGTATTGCACTACACACTCTTTCTATTCCGCTGCATTGTTGTATTGGTATGTGTAACTCTGATGTTCATTGTATAAGTGAAATAACTGTTTTGTAAACTGTTTTGAACTGTATATTTATTATTATATTTTATCCTTCCGCTGTGAGATTCTATTTTGTTTTATTCCTTCTCTGTTTTTCTTATTTACCCCATAACAATCCGCCCTTGCGTATGCTTTGAATCGGCATGTGTGTCGTTTAAAGTGTGCGAAAAGGCGGGATGTTACAGTTGGTATCAGAGCTTTGGTTTAGCGATAAACCTTGGCTTTGTGGGGTTTGACTCTTTGTTAATAGGGTAGAAATATCCTATGGGAGTCGCTGAGTGTATATATATGAGAGAGCGTATTTGTTAGTATTGATAAAAGATTTTGATATTGTGTTAATCTGTTCCGTTTTGCATTTATGAATTCTGGTTGATGCATGGGACGCTATGTCATCAATAGGGATTTCTAAACACTTAATAGGACAGATCGACATAATATCCGTTTTAATATAGGTGAATGAAATAATTTTTCCTATTATATCTTCTATATATAAAATTATTTTATATATATATATATATATATATATTGGTTGCTATAGATTGGGTGTTAGGCAATAAGAATATTTGTAATAAATTGAAGCTAAGTGAAATTATAATAAACCAAATTTGGAGATTTTAGAACTTAAGTCCGGGATTTTTGAAAATTTGCTTTCAAAGAATTTGTGAAAGATAATGATTTGGTTTATAAGTAATTTCTTATGTAAATATTTAGTATAATTCGGAAAAATTGTTTTAAAAAAAGATTTTGGGAAAAATTAAATTCTGCACTTTCCTCTCTGTCGTTGGGAAATAATTTCGGTGATGGCGGCCGCATCATCGACTTTCATTTTCGAGTTTCGAAGGGGAAAGGCCACTGTAGTAAATTTTACTGCAGATTTATTTTGAAATTTTCTAAAGATTTTTTTTTATTGTTCTAACTATAATTAGAGATATTGAGTCGTAAGAACTTATTTATCTATTATTTTGAAATAAATTGAAATTTAACCCGGTATTTAATTCTAATTTTTTCCGTTAATTAATTGTTTAAAATTTGTTAGTGAAATATAAAGTAAGAAATAAATGAATTGAAACCTCTAATAAATAAGAGAATAATTGCAAAGCTATAAAGAAGAATTTGCATAAATATGAGACAAGGAGTAATGTGGATAAACATTAAAAATAAATTAAAAGAATGGAGATTAAACTTGTATAAGTTCAATTGCATTTTCTTTAGCATAAATAACTTACCTATATATAAAAGTTGAAATGTTAAATAAGAAACTAGAATTTAATATTTTACAAGTAGGAATTTTAGAAATAATGAAGTATTCAATAAATTACCGTTATAAATAAGAATTAAATGGTATAAAACTTAAGTGATAATCAAAATTCTATTGAAATAAAGTTAAGTATTATTGATAGGTGACATGTTGTAAGATTATTTAATTAAGTATGTTTAACTCTTCCCTATTCTAATATAATAGAAAGTAGGAAGAATTGAAATGACTGTAATCCACTTATAAGAATGAATGTTAGCAGATTTAAAAATTAAGGGAAATCTTACAAGTAAAGATATTCAAATATTTGTTGTTATTAATGAGAAATTATTTTATAAACTTAAGTAATAAAAAGGAAACTTAAGTAATAAAAAGGGAAATACAAATATAATGAATTTGGTGATAATTGGAAAATAAAACTTGTAAGAAACAAAGAAATCTCTCACAAATGAAGGAAAGAAAATTTAACCACTGAATTATGAAATAAATGTATGGTAATCTATTTTGGTGTTGGTTTGAATTGTTTTGGTTGATGTATGTTTGTTGGGTAAGGAATTTTGGAGTCGTTGGCTTAACAATAGTCTATCTTTGTTCCATCTAAGGCTGTTGAGCAACGGATGCACTTGATAGTTATTCTTCATTCGTACAACTTCAGAATTTGAACCTGAACAACTAATTGTTGTTTGATTTAAATGATTGGTTGTTGTATGTGGGTGTGCTGTTTGTATGGTTGTTGCATTTGATTGGATATGAATGATTGAATCCACCTAAACATTCACTGTAAAATAAATATTTAACCTTTTAGATTTTATTAGTAAATACAGGTGATGGAAGCCACTGCTACTGCTTTGGTCCATAAAAAATAAAAAGCGTATGTTGCCCGACAAATAGGTACGTTTTCGGATTACGTTTAAAGCGCTATTTTATATATTTTCCCGTGTGGGATATTTTATTTTGGATATATATGTAATATATTTGTATATTTGGATATTATATTTTCTCCAGAGTCCCTCCGTACAAAGGAGACTCTGCCAAAATTTTCCGTAAATTTTGGACTTAGAATTTTGTTGAAAATATTTTCCCAACTTTAATAATTCAAGTATTAAAGGATATAATGATTATAAAATAAGTGTATTTCATTAAAGGAAATTAATTCAGTAAAATATCGTTTATAAGTTAATATTTGAAATAAGATGTACTGTTTATTCTTCCTTCTCCCTTCTTTTTCCTTTTCGGGGACGAAAAGTTTTGAGTGGGGGAGAGTGTAACGACCCGCTAAATTAATACTATTAATAAATTAAATTAATATAATTTCTAATTTGATTATGAATAAATGTAGAGATTTGGTATAGTAGTTGCATTTTGTGTAACTATAAAAGTTTATGATAATAAGATATGGATAATGTAAATTGGCAAATTGAGTTAAAGTTAATTTTAAGAAACAAACAAACGTTGAATTGGTGAATGTTAGTATAAATATTAATTTGAATTGCGTTCATTAATACAAAGATGTAATTAGTGTAGATAGTAATAAAATATGCCTGAAGTGAAAGGAGAAGAAAACTGATAGAAACATAAAAATTATTATATGTAAACAAAAGTATAGTTTGAACATATTTATGGAAATTGATAGAAACAGGGTTTGTAATCAGTTTGGTTATTAAAAATTGAAAGATAGAGATGTGTAAATACGTTAATGAATTTATAATGGTAAGAATGGAAATTATATATAATAACAAGCAATTGAAGCAATTAAGGGAATTTAACTTTAATAGATGGTCATTTAATAAATTCAACGTTTTGTGAGGAATCACAATAGTTGGGTAAAATATGCACAAACTTTGATTTGGAATTTATTGGATTTATAACGGTTTTGTATTAAGTGGATGAGTTTAAAAGTTATTCCATTTTGTAAAGTAAAAGAGAAGAATGCATAAAAAAAAATATAAACAGGGCTTAATAGAATTTGATACTTAATAAATTAAACAAATTGCCCATTTATGTAGATATGTATAGTGGACTATAAATGGCCTAAGCAAATTAAAATAGGATAATTATTGAGATTTGTAATATAAGAATAAATAGTAACATTTATTTGCAAGGAATCCTATTTAGGACTAGAATTTGGAGTAATGACTATAGTTTGTTTATCTACCCTTGTTTCTTGTTAATTTAAATTTTGGGAATTTATTCAATCTATCCGCCAATTTACTGCAATTAAAGTGAAATGGATTAGTGATTGAGTAATGTAAATATAAATAAGATGAAAAACAAAGGAAATCTCAATTATAATAATTTATGTAGAATAAAATAAAGAAATCAGTAAATGATAATGTGAAAATGTGGATGAATGGAGATCTTAAGTAATAATAACTTTGTTAGGTAGGTGATAACGGAATTTCGTGTATAACCAAATAAAAATCCAAATTTACTTGTAAATCAATTGCAATCAATTGAATTTATTGCGATAGTTAATTTCATAAAATAAAGGTAAAGCTAACTCAAATTTAGCTGGACTATTGTTGGTATAACTTTAGAAGCAAGATTTATTTAAGATTTGAGTATTTAATTCAACAAGAGGTATTTACGACAAATAAAATAGAATTGAACGTAAAATATTACGTTATTAAATTGAAATGGAATTTGTAAACATTGAGTGAAATATTAAACTAATGTTAGTATTCGTCGTATTTACAACAATAACTTTGAATAATAGAAAGAAAGTGAATATAATAAATTAATCAAATTTATAGTGTTGAATTCGATTGGATTGGAATTAATAAATAGTTAAGAGAAATAAGGGTTATTAATAATTTGGAATTTAATTATGGTAAAAGTTTATTTGCAATCATGAGTTGGAATAGGAATCAAATCTATTTATCTAATTGGATTTTTTTGAGAGTATAAGAATATAAGCTTTAATAATTGAGTTTTAGAATATAATTTATAATTTCCAAATAATTATAAAAATACAGAAATTAACACTGCAATTTGATATGTTTATAGATTTTATTTCACATCCAAGCTGCTAAATCAATTGGAATTGATTGAATTTTATAAGTAATGAAATTTGGCCAATATTAGAAGTTGAAAATATAAAATTGGATTTTTATGATTTATTTAATTGATTTAATAAATATTAAAAATAGCCATTTTTGTCACGGACTCGGATTTCGACGAAACCAGTTTCATCGAATCCGTATCGGTGAATTATTATAGGATTTCAAATTTCGTATCGATCGGACTTGTCGTTTGATCGTACGGACGATAAACGCCTTGAAATCAATTTTATTAAAAATCAATTTGAAAATCAATTTGGAAATCTTGTTTTTAGCATAACTTCTTCATACGATCGAATTTGGTCGCGAAACCTTTTCCATCGCGTTCAGAATATTTTGAAACACCTATTTGGATATATAGTTTTAACAAATTCGGTTCCGGAGGCATAGCGGGCTTTTTGGGCCATAATCTGTTGCGTACGTTCATCTATCTAGCCTATCTATTCTAACCCAGCCCAACCTATATATATATACAGCTACAAACCCTAGTCTATATTCTTTAGCTGTACGTTCATTTCTTCACTCTTTTCTCCTCCTAAAAATGTATACACTTCAGATCCAGTTTCAATGGCAAATCAAAAGCCAAAATTCAAAAAAATTCAGAAAATTCCACAAAAATTATATGTCGATCTTCTCGAAGCGCGTAATCCACTGGTATAATTCGTTTCTCAATTGGGGCTGTCGTTTGCTCAGAAATATTCAAACAGTGCCGGCCGTTCGTTTTGGATTTTGGTGATTTCAACGGTAGATCTTCAGCGATAGCTCGATCGGGGGGTACGGTTGTGTAGAGGACGTCGAGTAGGCCAGATCCATACGGCTACATCATCATCTAGATGATCGGAGACGTGGCGGTTTGGGGGTTTTGGGCACGAGATTCGTCACGGCCTGGGTGCCTTACGCGAGGCACGGCGGTACCAGGAGGGGCGGCCGAGGGAGGGCAGGAAGTTGGTGATCTCTGATCATCTCGGCCGTGCTCAGATTGGTGATAAAAATTGGTTGAAGAGGCAGCTTTTCTGGCGGCCGTTAGGGTTTGAATGGGAAGATGATCGCGTGTTCTGGGATGGTTGCGCGTGAAGGGACGCGGCGTGTATGCCTCGTGACGTGGAGTGGTATGTTTTGGTAATATTTTGTTATATTTAATTTCGTTTGCAATTCGATTTTTCATCATAACTTTGTCATACTACATCGGATTCACACGATTTTTTTTGCGTTAGGATCGTAATTTAATTCCAGATATGATGACACTGGTTTGGACTGATTTGGAGAACGTCAAAATTTTGAGTTTAAATCGAATTTAAATTCGATTTAAATTCCAAAGGTGAGTGTTTTAACCCACTCACAATTACTAGAAGCTTTTATGTTTGTTAAATAAATTTTAGAAATGAATAGAAATTTATTTATGAGCTTTTGGCATGTTATTTCACCCATATCTGTTGAATTGCATTTTTATCAAATTTAGCTGTTAATTAAATTGATTGATTGCGTATTAATTGGCTGTTAGAAATTATTGTTTGCATAAGAACTGCTAGTTAACAGTTATGTAAATTATTACTGAATAAAATGTTAGATAAATAGTTGATAAATTTAATTTGAACAAACTGACAGTTATCACCTGTTGTATATGTTCATATATATATATATTGTTATTGATTGAGATTGGTTGATGGTTGCGATTGGATGATGGATGTTGTTGATGAATGAATGTTTATTTCATATCATTAAATTGAAATTTATCATGCATATTTCATTTTTCGGGATTGTGGTTTGAAATGATAAAACCGCAAAGTTTTATTTTTAAATTGCGGATTGAAATGATAAATATCCGTATCACTTGACCATAGGATAGAAAATTATATACAGGCACCGCGGTCTATATATAACTATTTTAATGTGATTTCGATGGTTTGGATTGAATACGGTTTATAAATCTTAAATTTTATATTGTATAAATATTTTATTCCATATTTATATACTTATGAAGTTAAAATTTAGGAATTTAAAAGGTGGATAGATTTATTTATTGAAATGGAAGAAATTTAGCAAATGGAGTTGGTAAATTTATATCCTATGTTTAAATGTTAAGTTTGGAAATTTAAGAGATGATATTTGAAATTGGATTTTCCCAAAATAAATAGAAATGGATATTCTAGTAAAAAAAAAATATTGAATTGGAAAATTTATATATATATTTTACTAGAAATTGAAGTTTTATTAATTACGGATTTTATGTGAATGGTCAAGATTAATTAATAGAATATTGATTTTGAAAGGATAAAAAAATCCAACTTTAGTTGAAATATTAATGCTCAAAAATGGATATAAATATATATAAAATTGAAATGGTTTTGGGACTTGAGGTAATATTTTTGGATTTTGGTTTAACTTTAAAAGAAGAAATATTTGGAAAGCCGTGTAATCTATTTCTTTATAAAGCAACAGTAAAGTTAACCTTTTTAATTCGCATACCGTTGAATATCCAAACCATTTAGTTTTGAAAATAATGGTTTTAAATTCTATGGATTTCTAAGTATTATATTAAGAGTTAAATTTCCAAATATTTGGTTCAAGGAGTTTTAATAATAAAAGGTGACAAAATTTTTGGAAAGGAAATATTTGGGAAACGATATCATTGATTTGGGTTTTATAAAATTAATATCAAAATGAGTTGTTTGGGTTTAAAAGAAGAAATGACATCGAAATATTATGGTTTGGAAATGGATTATATTCTGGTTTTAAAGTATAAAATGTTTTAAATAACCGCGGTGTTATAATAACGATTGGTTGGCAAAGAGACCGGGATCGGATATGGACATACTCTCTGTCGATACCGAAAACCACTTTGACTAACCGTGTACGCGGTGGAGATTCCAGAATGAAGTAGGTGGTGGCGACGTTTCCTGTAAGGTAAATACGTGGACCCAACTCCCGTGAGTTGGCATAAGGTGGCTAAAACAGGAGCGATTCTCAGGCCAATGAGGTCATTCCTCTGATCGGACGCTCCTCTTCGATATTATACTTTGACTTGGATTGATTCAGTGGCCACTTCTATATTTTGATTTTTGGGGGAGTTAGTTCGAGGTGGGCGGCAGCTGCGCGCTGCGCGTTACCATCAGCCTGGATAGCAATTGGTATATCTACCCTGGCATTGCCTAGTTGTGCCGTGTCACCTACCCTATCGCGCCTTGTACGAGTTTGGTTTTCTCCCGTAGCCCGTGTGGTATCCTCTAGTGGCTTCCCGATCAGGAGGGACTATGATATTGGATGGACTACTGGGACTATTACTTGTTAAGGTGGAAAATGTAAAGCCTTAATGCTATTTAAAAGTATGTTTATTTTATAAATAGACACTATTATAATAGCGCAATATACTACATAGTAAATAGTTTAACGGATCCTTAGGAGATGTAAATCCCGAGCATCTCTTGAGTTACTGTACCCATATTTATTTCTGTTTATTTAACTCACATAAGATTTTCTAGTCTGACTCGAGTGTTTTTGTCTTTTCAAATTCGCTCGGGTCAGTCCGAGCGTTTCAGGATAGCAGATTTTAGCTTTGGAGGACGAAGACGAAGATTCAGTATTATTTTATATATATAGTATTGCACTACACACTCTTTCTATTCCGCTGCATTGTTGTATTGGTATGTGTAACTCTGATGTTCATTGTATAAGTGAAATAACTGTTTTGTAAACTGTTTTGAACTGTATATTTATTATTATATTTTATCCTTCCGCTGTGAGATTCTATTTTGTTTTATTCCTTCTCTGTTTTTCTTATTTACCCCATAACAATCCGCCCTTGCGTATGCTTTGAATCGGCATGTGTATCGTTTAAAGTGTGCGAAAAGGCGGGATGTTACACATTTCGAACTATGCCTACTATAGCTACCATCCAAACAGTGGTGACCACCATAAGTGAATGGCAGGTTCTACAACTAAAACCGTACAAGTTTCGTATTGGGAATTGGATTTCCAATAAATGGTCAGGCCAAGGAACTTCCCATTGCCACATGAGAATGCCTCTGGAAAGACATCCCCGAGAACCAAACCGGAACTCTGCCAACACAAGGCCGGGTTACCCCTAACTGGGTAACTACTGACACGAGCACGCCATTCCCCGATCGTAAACGACCTTTCTCACGGGATCCCGAAAACCAACAACCACAAAGTAATAAATTCGTAGTAACCACATCGGTTAAATATCTGGGCTCCATACCATGATACCACCTCTATCCAGAAGGAAATGTACATACCCTAAAGGGTGCTACCCCTCATAACCTTGCCGCATCTTTCCTGTTTTGACCATTTCCGGGGTGTGAGGCTCGACGAAGTCACGTCCACAAAAACATACTTTATACAAAAGCCATTCTTTGGGTCAACAAATGATCAACACAATGATCACCAAGATAGACGATCAAATAAATGATCCTGTCACAATAATCAACACAATGATCATTTACAGCATCACTCAGCATATCACATTACCAAATTGGGAATATATCGCTGATAACTTCAACTATATAACTCAACTTGTAATGTCAGACATACAATCCACACAAGTCTGTTTCGGGATCGAACAAAACCGAAGGCACTTACAAAGAAGTCCTTGCAATCCGGATATTCACAATCCTGATCGGATTCACCATCACATATGGAGAACTCAATACCGTAGCTACTCGGTGCAGAGTAAATCGACAGGTCATCCTATCGCTCTCGCAAATACCGGGTCTTCAACACCGATCTTCAATGCAATTATAACGACGTATCACATATTCGGAATGGGTTATACGACCCCATGGTCCTTTCCCGGTCAACCCGAATAGTGAGCGCTTATTCAAAAAATAAGTGTAGCATTCACATTCAAACAAATCATATCCAATACCCATTCAAAGGGAAATATTGATAGTCGGTTATTGAACTATCACTGGATATGCACACATCACCAGATTCCAAATAATTTTCCAAATTATTTATTTTCCAAAATATCTTCACTAGATATATAAATTCAAAACTTCAAAAATAAATCAATATTTATTTTTAAACAAATTCTCCTTTTCATTCATAAATTCCATAGTGAATTTATAATCCGAAATATCTATGAATATTCAATTTCGATTATTCATTTCAATTTATCTTCAAAAAGATAAATTCTCTAATATTCACTTTATATTGGGAAAAACATTTCCATACTTATTTATTCATAAGTAATTCACAAATTTTATTTATTTTCAACACTTAGAAAATATTCAATATACTTAAATCGAAATTAAGTATAAATTTCATTCTTTAAGGAAATCATTCTCTTAAACATATTTATTTGGGCCAAAACGAATGTTGCGTAAAACATCGTTACGACGTCCCAAAATCACTAGTATAGGGATTCGAATTTAAAATAGATATATAAATCCCAATACTATTCAAAACATTTCCTTTCGGAAATCATTTACTATAACAACAGTGTTATAGTCCACCATTTCCTTTTATTTCTCGAAAACGTCTATTTCAACAATAAATGTTGAAATCTATGGTTTCGAATCTCAACACATTTTAAAACATCATTAGATCGTTTTAATTCTATTTAAAATATCACATTCTAAACATTTTCTTTAACGTGTTATTCACTATTCAAAAACGTGAATATACTATGTTAACAAATTTTCATCCTTTTATACATTTTATTTCAAAGGATTATTCACAGTCAAAACGTGAATATAACTCCATAAATAAATCATAACAATTTACTTATCAAATTAAGTCGTTTGTGAATTTATAAAACAACGTTTTATAAATTCCATTTCTATTTATTTATAACAACTTCCTTTTATAAATTCCTTTATTAACCCATTCGATTTATAACTCAATTATAAAACAACGGTTCATATTATAAGTCAAATACTTATAAAACAATTACTTTACAAAAATCGTTCCTTTGAACTTCATAATTATAAATCTTATAACTTATAAGATTCGATGATTTATCCAAAACCATTCTTTAATAACTTTATAAATTTATAAATCTTACTATTTATAAATCTCATTTATAACTTCTCCATTTATAATTCTATAAATTTCATTCATTTATGAAATTCATTTACACTTCATTCAAACACTTATAAAAACTCGTTTTATAATGTCCATATTTCAATTTATAAATATCCATTTATAAATCTCTTAATATAAATCAATTTATATTATTCTTTTTAAACGTCTTTAAATTCCTTTAAAAACTTCTTCCTTTTGATTCATAAAATAATTAAATTTTATAAATCCTATATTTCCACTTTTCATAATAAATTCAAAAATTCCGATTAAACTATTTTATAAAATCATTAGTATCATATTCTCAAAATTCAGTTTTTAACTGTATTTCACAAAAATCATAATTTTTATAACATTAAAAATTATAACGTTTATTTATTTAAAATGGATCAATTCCAAAATTATTTTATAAAACGTATACTTTCTAAAATCACTTTAAAATCATTTTAAAATTCCAAAACTTGGTCCAATGATGCTACACACCAAATAGTCAATCACGACAACAACGATATCATATATCAATATGAAAATCCATCAAATATCAAAATATCTGAAATCAAATAAATACTGTTGAGGAATCCAGTTGGATCCCTCCAACCTGTTTTCCTGCATCCACAAACATTAGCACAATACCAATTTCGATCCAGTACGAAATTATCGCGGTATATGTTCTTATTAAATATTATCCGCTTAATAACGGCGTAATAGGGTCTCATCCGCTAAACAAGTAAATGCGGGAAATCAATAACTCCAATATATACATATGCCAATATATATATATTGCTATTATATATAATACCAATTTCACTGTTTATGAAATATTCGCGGTATATGTTTTTAATAAATAACATCCGCTTACTAACGGCGTATAATGTCTATTTTAACAATCAATAGATATCAATCAACATTCAAACATGCATTCAAATATTTTAAATCTAACTATTTAAAATAAAATCGAAACTGATTCGATTGAGTGAGAAGTTCTCACCTTGATTTTAATTTCGATTTCAGCTTTTATTTCGAATAAAATTAAACGGACGTTTAATTTTACACGAAATTTTCACTAACTCCAAACGACTCTAAACCAACTCCATCGCGTAGTGCTCGTCCATACGATTCCAATGCAAAAAACCTCGTCCGAAACGGACCTCGCACGAAAGAGTTATGATTTTTATAAGATTGTACACAAATTTTAAACTAAAATTACAACATAACCATATAGTTTTCAACCTATTCAATCTGGGCCACAGGATCTCCTTCCTTTGCATCATAGCCATGACCTTCCATCTCCCTCATCACGCATCTTCTACAGGTTGAGGCCGAACTCCATTGAACCCATACATATAGATTATGGTTAAATTATACAACTCCATCTCTCAACGATACTTCGATCAAGACGCGCCAAATCGAAGGCCTTCACCCCCCTCATGTTCGGCCTGAAGCACGTGGAGCTCGGCCCTTGATTGGCCCTCGAAATGCGTGCACAACATGTCACGAACGGCCCCCTGTAGCTCCTCCCACGTTGCTCCGTTTCCGATCATCTCCGTATGAAATTAAAGCTCTCGTCGAGCTCTACAAGTTTCATGTTGAACACCTTGGCTAAATCTTTGTAGATTGAGAGAGATTGAGGGAAAAGTGAGAGACAATTCTGGCCATTCATATGAAACTGGCGGCTAGGGTTTTATTAGGTTTTTTTATTTTTATTTTTTTTCTAAATTATGAAGATGGTGGTGCTATTTATAGAAGAAAATCGAACACTATTCATCCGGAAATTCCGAACTCCGATTTACGCGCCGTAACTAGCGTTTCTAAGGTTTACCCCGCGTTCCGGACACAATGGAACAGGTTTCGAAAGCTAATTCGGACATCTGTGCGAGTTATGGCTGTAAACGCTCAATTTGAATTAAACCGATTTAAGCGATTTTCTAGGCATTTTAATTCGTACCGGACAAACGGTAAATCCAATTGACTTGAAATTTGAAACCTTACAATAATATCACATTACGGATCCGATGAAACTAGTTTCGTCGAAATCCGAGACCTTTTGAAAAATGGCTATTTTCACTCGCCAAATTTAAATTAAAAATAAATCGATGCGTTTCGAGCTGCCACGATCAAACGATAACTCCGATTGACACGAAATTTGAAATCCGGTAATAACTAACTATTACGGATCCAATGGAACTGGTTTCGTTCAATTCTGATACTGTTCAAAAATTGACTATTTTCACTAGTCGATTTAAATATTAAAATATTCAATTTTCACAAATTAACTCTTAATTCAATTTTAAAAGTTCTAAAATATCATTCTAACTTTCATATGATAAAATAAAATTTTACAAATCATTTTCAATCATATTTAACTCAATTTTCAATTATTTCCATAATTTAACATATTAAATTATCGATTTAATTATCCAATTAAATCCAATAATTCAAATAAAAATTTATTTGACTTATAAATTCAATTCTTAATATTTAAAATTAATTAAATATTCAAATTTTAATTAATAAAAATTCTGGGTCGTTACAATCTTCCCCACTTAAAAGAATTTCGTCCCGAAATTACAAGTAAGAAAAGTTACAGAATCTATTAATTTTCCCAAAATTCATAGTTAAACTTCTTACAATACTTACTAAGTTTTCCAAATCATACTTAGTTATCTTTTCAAAAACAACTACTATTGTTTAACATTCAATTCCAAAATCAAAGTTAAAGTTTTCAAAATTTTCCAATTTTCTCAAAAATTTTCTAACGCCTTAAATTTCCGGAAAAATTCGCCATAATCTCCTTTGCGCGGCTCGATCCGAAAAAAATGACAGTATATATATCACAAATATACATCTCATCAAGTAATGAGGCATCCCGCAGGGAAAAAAGTGTAAAAGTACGATATGTAATCCGAGATATGTACCTTATATTTTATTAGCGAGCATATACGGCTAATATAGCACTAAAGCGAGCTCCAAATGCGAAGCAAACGCGATCCGCACCTACTAAACACTCAACAAACAACATGAGAATCATGCATATAGACAATAATCTCAATATACAACATATATCTCCATAACAACTATATATGCTAACATAGCATATGCAATAAAAGCAAACATCAACCAACTAACATCCATAACCAATAAATATTCATTCATATTCTCATTAATATTCAATGAATTGGTTTTCAATTTAATCACATTTGATTCATTTACATTGGGTTTACTAACATTCATTTTCAATTTGTTTATATTCACTAATTCAAGTTGGTTCACTTCCAATTCAAATTCAATTCAATTCAAATTTATTTACTTCTAATTTGAATTCAATTACATAGCTTTAAATTTCACTAATTCACTTTCATTAATACTTAATGAATTATATACAATCAACTAACAACCATATAACAATCAATGTATATATAATTACAACCAAATTCCTTTGCTTATATTCATTCTATTTGGTTTAACATTAAATTGATTTCCATTCCAATTTATTCAACTTTCAATAACATTAGATTTTAACGAACTAACACTTATATTCATTATTTCATATCAACTTAATTCACATTCAATTGATTAACATTCAATCCATTAATTCAATTCAATTACAAAAGTTGAATTCTATTACATAACTCAAGTTCATATTCATCACTTAACTTTATTACTTTACTTCGATACCAATATCAACTTCATTCAACAACTCTTAAGTTATATTCCATTTAACTTTAAATTCACTTTTTTTATTTACAACTCATATTCATAAATATATTCATATAGTTTCACTTCTTATATATATAAGTTTATTCCACAATTGTAAATCACATTAATTATAATTTAATTCTCATAATTCTTTTATTTATACAATTATCCTTTTATTTAGATTATTCAAACAACTAAACAATCAACTTATATACACTTTAATAATTCTGAAAAATTATTCCTTTATATATATAAAATATAATCAAGGTAAAATTATTTCATTTACCAAATTCAAAACAATACTATGTCGAATTGTTCTATTTAAGTGTTTAGAAACCCCTTCGGCATAGTTGTCGAGACCACGCTGACGAAGGTTCATATGCCACTCAACAAACCAACCATCACAATATAAAACAATTTCATATTCACTAACAAATACGCACTCATATCTATTATTACACTCAAACTCAATCTAGAGTACAACTGACTCTATCTCTAATGAGTCATACCCAACAGAACCATGGTTGTCGCTTAACCATAAGCTCTGATACCAAATGTAAAGACCCGTAAATCCGTACTCCTTGAATAGACACTAATCTCCTTTGTTTAATTCAAGATGAACGAAAATATGAACCCTTAGGGGTTTTAAGAAAAATTTAGGAAAAGAAAAAGAGAGAAGAAGATAGAAGAAAGAAAGATAGAAGATAGATAATTTTAAGATAGAAGAAAAAGAGAATAGAGAAGAATAGAAAATAGAACATAATTTTAAAATAGAAAGAAAAGAGAATAGAGGAAAAAGAAAAACAGAAGAAAATAGGACGGAACAGAAAACAACAGAACAATAACAGAATCTCACAATTCGCAGCGGAACAACATATAATAATAAATGAATAATCTTTAAACAAAGAACTATATCAGTTATTACATTACATCACATTTCATTACATCATATCATCAGAGTGTACAACAACAACAACAGTGCAGCGGAAAAAGAAATACTATATAAACTAGTAATACGCCATGCTATCCATCTTGCCTCCAGCAACTCCAGAATATCCAGAATATCCTGATAAACCTAACTCTTGACTGCCCGTGTGGAAATTGGTGGGCACCCAGAGTTTAGGAAGGAAAACAATAAACTCCAAGTCAGTCATGTGACTGGTGTGAGAACTCAAAACAGTTTATTTATCTTTAAAATCAAAATAGAGGAATATTTTTAAATTCAATTCGCAATGCTTTTAAAAATGAGACTACCATAAGGCCTCCCGCACACACACACAACGCAAACGCAGAATCGGAGGAGATTTCTCCTTATGATAGTCAAAGATGCTTGATACGCATTTAAAATAACATTTCATATTATTATTAGTGCATAGTGTAGGAAAATTCATTTCGAAAGTAGAATATAAATCTTAGCCAGCATAGACATTTCGAACTATGCCTACTATAGCTACCATCCAAACAGTGGTGACCACCATAAGTGAATGGCAGGTTCTACAACTAAAACCGTACAAGTTTCGTATTGGGAATTGGATTTCCAACAAATGGTCAGGCCAAGGAACTTCCCATTGCCACATGAGAATGCCTCTGGAAAGACATCCCCGAGAACCAAACCGGAACTCTGCCAACACAAGGCCGGGTTACCCCTAACTGGGTAACTACTGACACGAGCATGCCATTCCCCGATCGTAAACGACCTTTCTCACGGGATCCCGAAAACCAACAACCACAAAGTAATAAATTCGTAGTAACCACATAGGTTAAATATCTGGGCTCCATACCATGATACCACCTCTTTCCAGAAGGAAATGTACATACCCTAAAGGGTGCTACCCCTCATAACCTTGCCGCATCTTTCCTGTTTTGACCATTTCCGGGGTGTGAGGCTCGACGAAGTCACGTCCACAAAAACATACTTTATACAAAAGCCATGCTTTGGGTCAACAAATGATCAACACAATGATCACCAAGATAGACGATCAAATAAATGATCCTATCACAATAATCAACACAATGATCATTTACAGCATCACTCAGCATATCAACTTACCAAATTGGGAATATATCGCTGATAACTTCAACTATATAACTCAACTTGTAATGTCAGACATACAATCCATACAAGTCTGTTCCGGGATCGAACAAAACCGAAGGCACTTACAAAGAAGTCCTTGCAATCCGGATATTCACAATCCTGATCGGATTCACCATCACATATGGAGAACTCAATACCGTAGCTACTCGGTGCAGAGTAAATCGACAGGTCATCCTATCGCTCTCGCAAATACCGGGTCTTCAACACCGATCTTCAATGCAATTATAACGACGTATCACATATTCGGAATGGGTTATACGACCCCATGGTCCTTTCCCGGTCAACCCGAATAGTGAGCGCTTATTCAAAAAATAAGTGTAGCATTCACATTCAAACAAATCATATCCAATACCCATTCAAAGGGAAATATTGATAGTCGGTTATTGAACTATCACTGGATATGCACACATCACCAGATTCCAAATAATTTTCCAAATTATTTATTTTCCAAAATATCTTCACTAGATATATAAATTCAAAACTTCAAAAATAAATCAATATTTATTTTTAAACAAATTCTCCTTTTCATTCATAAATTCCATAGTGAATTTATAATCCAAAATATCTATGAATATTCAATTTTGATTATTCATTTCAATTTATCTTCAAAAAGATAAATTCTCTAATATTCACTTTATATTGGGAAAAACATTTCCATACTTATTTATTCATAAGTAATTCACAAATTTTATTTATTTTCAACACTTAGAAAATATTCAATATACTTAAATCGAAATTAAGTATAAATTTCATTCTTTAAGGAAATCATTCTCTTAAACATATTTATTTGGGCCAAAACGAATGTTGCGTAAAACATCGTTACGACGTCCCAAAATCACTAGTATAGGGATTCGAATTTAAAATAGATATATAAATCCCAATACTATTCAAAACATTTCGTTTCGGAAATCATTTACTATAACAACCGTGTTATAGTCCACCATTTCCTTTTATTTCTTGAAAACGTCTATTTCAACAATAAATGTTGAAATCTATGGTTTCGAATCTCAACACATTTTAAAACATCATTAGATCGTTTTAATTCTATTTAAAATATCACATTCTAAACATTTTCTTTAACGTGTTATTCACTATTCAAAAACGTGAATATACTATGTTAACAAATTTTCATCCTTTTATACATTTTATTTCAAAGGATTATTCACAGTCAAAACGTGAATATAACTCCATAAATAAATCATAACAATTTACTTATCAAATTAAGTCGTTTGTGAATTTATAAAACAACGTTTTATAAATTCCATTTCATTTATTTATAACAACTTCCTTTTATAAATTCCTTTATTAACCTATTCGATTTATAACTCAATTATAAAACAACGGTTCATATTATAAGTCAAATACTTATAAAACAATTACTTTACAAAAATCGTTCCTTTGAACTTCATAATTATAAATCTTATAACTTATAAGATTCGATGATTTATCCAAAACCATTCTTTAATAACTTTATAAATTTATAAATCTTACTATTTATAAATCTCATTTATAACTTCTCCATTTATAATTCTCTAAATTTCATTCATTTATGAAATTCATTTACACTTCATTCAAACACTTATAAAAACTCGTTTTATAATGTCCATATTTCAATTTATAAATATCCATTTATAAATCTCTTAATATAAATCAATTTATATTATTCTTTTTAAACGTCTTTAAATTCCTTTAAAAACTTCTTCCTTTTGATTCATAAAATAATTAAATTTTATAAATCCTATATTTCAACTTTTCATAATAAATTCAAAAATTCCGATTAAACTATTTTATAAAATCATTAGCATCATATTCTCAAAATTCAGTTTTTAACTGTATTTCACAAAAATCATAATTTTTATAACATTAAAAATTATAACGTTTATTTATTTAAAATGGATCAATTCCAAAATTATTTTATAAAATGTATACTTTCTAAAATCACTTTAAAATCATTTTAAAATTCCAAAACTTGGTCCAATGATGCTACACACCAAATAGTCAATCACGACAACAACGATATCATATATCAATATGAAAATCCATCAAATATCAAAATATCTGAAATCAAATAAATACTGTTGAGGAATCCAGTTGGATCCCTCCAACCTGTTTTCCTGCATCCACAAACATTAGCACAATACCAATTTCGATCCAGTACGAAATTATCGCGGTATATGTTCTTATTAAATATTATCCGCTTAATAACGGCGTAATAGGGTCTCATCCGCTAAACAAATAAATGCGGGAAATCAATAACTCCAATATATACATATGCCAATATATATATATTGCTATTATATATAATACCAATTTCACTGTTTATGAAATATTCGCGGTATATGTTTTTAATAAATAACATCCGCTTACTAACGGCGTATAATGTCTATTTTAACAATAAATAGATATCAATCAACATTCAAACATGCATTCAAATATTTTAAATCTAACTATTTAAAATAAAATCGAAACTGATTCGATTGAGTGAGAAGTTCTCACCTTGATTTTAATTTCGATTTCAGCTTTTATTTCGAATAAAATTAAACGGACGTTTAATTTTACACGAAATTTTCACTAACTCCAAACGACTCCAAACCAACTCCATCGCGTAGTGCTCGTCCATACGATTCCAACGCAAAAAACTCGTCCGAAACGGACCTCGTACGAAAGAGTTATGATTTTTATAAGATTGTACACAAATTTTAAACTAAAATTACAACATAACCATATAGTTTTCAACCTATTCAATCTGGGCCACAGGATCTCCTTCCTTTGCATCATAGCCATGACCTTCCATCTCCCTCATCACGCATCTTCTACAGGTTGAGGCCGAACTCCATTGAACCCATACATATAGATTAGGGTTAAATTATACAACTCCATCTCTCAACGATACTTCGATCAAGACGCGCCAAATCGAAGGCCTTCACCCCCCTCATGTTCGGCCTGAAGCACGTGGAGCTCGGCCCTTGATTGGCCCTCGAAATGCGTGCACAACATGTCACGAACGGCCCCCTGTAGCTCCTCCCACATTGCTCCGTTTCCGATCATCTCCGTATGAAATTAAAGCTCTCGTCGAGCTCTACAAGTTTCATGTTGAACACCTTGGCTAAATCTTTGTAGATTGAGAGAGATTGAGGGAAAACTCCGATTTACGCGCCGTAACCAACGTTTCTAAGGTTTACCCCGCGTTCCGGACACAATGGAACAGGTTTCGAAAGCTAATTCGGACATCTGTGCGAGTTATGGCTGTAAACGCTCAATTTGAATTAAACCGATTTAAGCGATTTTCTAGGCGTTTTAATTCGTACCAGACGAACGGTAAATCCAATTGACTTGAAATTTGAAACCTTACAATAATATCACATTACGGATCCGATGAAACTGGTTTCGTCGAAATCCGAGAATTTTTGAAAAATGGCTATTTTCACTCGCCAAATTTAAATTAAAAATAAATCGATGCGTTTCGAGCTGCCACGATCAAACGATAACTCCGATTGACACGAAATTTGAAATCCGGTAATAGCTAACTATTACGGATCCAATGGAACTAGTTTCGTTCAATTCTGAGACTGTTCAAAAATTGACTATTTTCACTAGTCGATTTAAATATTAAAATTTCACAAATTAACTCTTAATTCGATTTTAAAAGTTCTAAAATATCATTCTAACTTTCATATGATAAAATAAAATTTTACAAATCATTTTCAATCATATTTAACTCAATTTTCAATTATTTCCATAATTTAACATATTAAATTATCGATTTAATTATCCAATTAAATCCAATAATTCAAATAAAAATTTATTTGACTTATAAATTCACTTCTTAATATTTAAAATTAATTAAATATTCAAATTTTAATTAATAAAAATTCTGGGTCGTTACAATTTGAGTCTCAAAACTGAATTCAAGCACCTGATGTAGAAATGGCTGTTGAGTTGGCCTGAGGGAAGGATTTTTGATCGTGGGATGGTCGTGGGTTTGGCCAATGGTGGCTGGAGTGGATGGGCAGGTGTACGGTGCAGAAGTGTACATGGTGGTGTTGATTTTGGGTTGCAGGGTTTTATACCTGTGAGGGTCTCGGGTATATTGAGTTTTGACTCGAAGCAGAGGGATTTTGACTCGAAGTAAAATTATGGCATCTCGGGTTTGTGTCAATGTCCAGGTTTTTAAAGTTGATCCGAAACCTTTTTTACAGGTTTTATAAAAATTGAAGTGAAGTAGAAACGCAAACTTGAAATTTGGAACTAGTTGGAACCTGAACTTACTTATAGATTCAAATAATTTAAATCTTGATATTTGTATTATTCAGATTTTAAATTTTAGTTTAGGTTTTAAATCTAAAAACAGAAAACTGTTTACAGTTTTTTTTAAGTAGAAGTAAAAGAGTTTAAATGTAAATTTGAATCTAAACCAAGTTTAAAGATTTAAACTGGTTTTAAACATAAATTTAATTAGTTTAAATCTTTGGTTTTGAAATAATTTAAATTTTGAAACTTTAAGTTTGATCTTAGCATAATCTGGAAATCTGTTTGCATTTTTAATTTTTAAAAGTTAAAATTTAAAATGTAAACTTAATTTGAACTTAGGTTTTAAAACCTGAATCTAAAATATGAATTCAAATAAGTTTGAATTCTGGTTTTAGAAATAATTTAAATTTAAAAAAAATTAAGTTGGTTTTAAAATGAAAACAGAAACTGTTTCTGTTTTTAAAAATAAAGTTTAAATTGCAAGTTGAAGTTTAAACTGGATTTTAAAATCTGAAGTTTGAATAAGAATTTAAAATTAGATTGTCTGAAATTTAAATTCATCTATGTTTTTAAATTTAAATTTGATTTCAAACTCACAAGTGTAAATGCATATGTGTTTTGCATTTGAATTGAAAAGTTTAATTTTTAAGGTAGAAATTTAAAATGAGTTTAAATTCTAGTTTTTAAATTTAAACTTCAGTTTTTAAATAAAGGCTTAAATTTAGATTTGCTTTAAAATGATGATTTGCATTCAAATTGAAGATGTAGATTTAAGTTAAATCTAGAATGAATTTAAAAGTTGTATTTCAATTTTGAAATTTAAAAGTAATTTTTAAATTGATTTTAATTTAAATTGAATTGTAATTTAAATTGTTTTAAACTTATTAATTTAGTAGATGTTTCTAAGTTTTGAATTGTTTTAAAATCTTATCAAGATAAATTTGAATCTTAAGTTTAAAATGAAGTTAAATGGAATTTAAAGTAAATTTAAAAACATTTTGTTTTAAATGCATAATTAAATAAGAAATATTTATCTAAAAAGATGAATTAAATTTAATGATTGGATTCATTTAATTATTAAGGTAATTAAGATGAATATTAATTATTTAATTAATTAATAATGTGGATATTTAATTAAGTAATTAATAATTTTAAGTTAATTAATTAGATTTGAGATTGATTAATTAAGGTTGATTAATCTATAATTAAGGATGGTTATTTAAATTTTAATTAATGATTAAGATTTATTTAATCAAATGATTAAGGATTAATTAAGAATGTAATTAACACTTAATTAATTAATAATTAGAGATTAATTAAATTGTAATTTAATATTAATTAATTGACAATTAATAATGATTAATATAAGTTAATTCTTAATTAAGTAATTAAGAAATGTTAATGAAGGTCATAAACTTAAGATTATTTAACAATTAATTAATGTGATTAATTTTAATAATTAATTAGATTAATTGATTAATAATAATCAATTGTTTAAATTTAATTACTTAATGAAAGTAATTAATGAATTAATTACTTGGTGTAATTAATTTAATTTATGTGATTAGTTTAGATTAATTAAGTTAAATTAATTTAAACATTTGTTGATTGTTGATAATTACTTTATGTAATTTATGGATTTGTAATTACTTAAGGAAGTAGTGTAATTAATAATTGCTGGAGGTAATTAAAGATAATTACTATAGAAGTAATTTGGATTTAAATTACTTTGAAAATTAATCAAGTGGTTAATAAAGATAATTAATTAAGAATAATTAATTTATGAGATGAGTAATTAAAGCAGTTAATTACTGAATGGTTATTAATCATGGGTGATTAATATATAGGGTTTAAATTGAGGATTAATTACTTATGTAATTGATTTATATTGAGAGATTGATTAAATGTAATTAGAAAACATTAATTAATTAATTAATGATGTAATTTGGAATTGATTAATTAAGGTATAATTAATAATGAATAAATGATTAATGTAATTAATTTTAGCTAATTAATTAATTAAGCAATTACAAGTTAATTATTTATATAGGATTTAATATAATTAACTTGTGCAAGTAATATTAAATGCTAATTACTTATTGTAATTAGAGATGGTTAATCAGTAATGATTAAGTGAAATAAATATTGAGATGATGATTTATAAATTGATTTGTAATCAATTAATAGTTGAAGTAAGCAGAATTTTAATGATGAAGTAATTAATTTAATTCATTTTAAATTAATTAGAGTTTAGGTAATTAATTTAATTCATTTTAAATTAATTATAAATGGTGTGATCATTAGATCATTGCTTATGTTTGATGTTTGATATTGGTTGGTTGTCTGGTATGGATTGTAATCTCAGTTATGAGATGAGTAGTGAATGTGATATGGATGCATTGGTTGTTTTTGAATGATAATATGGATTATCTGATTATGATATGAATTATCTGTTGATAATGATAAGGTTGATTATCTATTGGGTTGTGATTATCTATCTGTGTATATATAGATAATGAATTGAATTGTTTTAAACTTAAAACAACTTGGCCTTAAAAGACACGTTTTGGATTTCGATGAGACCGGGATCGGGTTTCCATATTTGGGATCCGAAAACCACATCGATTCCAAATTAAACGTTAGGACGTTAATCCAAGTGGAGCGAGTGAAGACTCGAGGTGTAAGGGCTATACGTTAGTATAACTCTGTGGGTGATTCCGTAATGAGTTTGACGGAATAGTACTTATAGATTCGAGATGGTGAATCAGAGTGCAAGGGTTATTGTTGTTAACTCTTAGGATGATTCCAATACGAGTGTAACGAGATAATGCCTTCGGTTTCGTTCGAACCCGGGGTTGAATGCTTTCAAAACATCGTCAGGTGGACGATGAGCATTCCAAGTGATATGTCCTATAAAGGTAATCATAACCTCAAGCCTCATCAACCGGGAATGGCTAAAACAGGGGAGGTGCAGCAAAGCTTCGTGGGTAGCCCCCACTTGAGAGCAAGATTTATCCCTGTCTAGAGGTCCCTTTATTTCGGCTTAGTGGTACGGTTGCTGATCACAACTGCGGGGTTGTCTTCTTTGGAACTGTTCAGTAAGGAACGGGTTCGGCTTTGTGTTGCAGGGGATTGGGAGTAATCCTCGGTACGATGATCTTGGCCACGTACTGTGACGGGCGGTACTCCAGTAGCCCAGCCATTGTATGGAATCCAAAATCCAATAAGTGCCAACGGTTTTGATTGTATTACCCACTTTTGTGGTTAGTAGCTGGAATTTAATAGATGTAACAATTTCGGCTATTTCTTATTTACTTGAAAACCGTAGACACTATTATAATATCATCGGATTTCCTATTAAATGTTTTGGTTAGCGTAAGCTAAAAACTTTTCCATGTTTATGTGTGGGAAGTTTTACGTGATACCTTTTCTTTTCAAAGGTTTTTCAAAGTTAAGCAACTTTAACCTGTTACTCACACCAGACCCATGTCTAACCCGGAGTTATTTCTGTTTTTCTTTAACTCTTGGGTACTCAAATTTTTACGAGTAGCCAAGGGAATTCAGGCTAGGATTCAGGTTAGCTTTGACGAATTGTGGAGGAGCAAATGGAGCAGGAGACTTCTGCGTATAGTTATATAGTTTTCCGCTGTGTTGGTATCTCTGAGTTTTTCTGTATGGTGTATTGAATTATAATAACTAGACAGGTGGTTATAACTGTCTAGTCTGTGTTGTTATGTCTGTGTAACTCTGATATTTGATGTATACTATGTAATACTTATGTTATTAATATAATTTATTCGTTCCGCTGTTTGAGATTCTTGTGTTGGTTCTTCTTTCTCTTCTTTCTTTTCTCTTTTCTATCCCTTTCTTTCTTAAGGATGATACGACTTTTTGTGGAGAAAAGGTCGGGTCGTCTCACTAACTCCAAACATATCAATGTTTATACTTAAAAAGACCGCGAACATCATTTTGAACTCAATGGAAGTGCTCTAGTGTCCTAATTTGACTGTTTGTGAAAAGTAGCATTTCGGACTATAAATCGACTAACGATGCTATATTTAAATACATAATCGTAAAATATGCGGGTTGTTACAGTCGGCCACTGATGGGTTATGACCTGCCAGAAAGGGTAAACTGGTAGAATCCTGCCTTGGGCATTGCCTCACGTATCTTGTCATATATATCCTTATACAAGCCCATTACGACTTTGGTTTAAAACTGTAAAAATGTGTTAAGGTGGATCAACGTAAAGTCATAATGCTATTTTGATATCTATTTTACTAATAGGAATTATCTATTATGAGGTATGCTATTATTTATAAATAGTTTAATGGATCCTTAGGAGATGGAAAATCCCGTAACATCTCTTAAGTTATTGCACTCATATTTGTGATATTGATTTGACTTGCGTGAGAGTATTTTAGTCCTGACTTGAGTGTTTTGTCTTTTCATTACGTTCGGGTCAGTCCTGAGTTTTTTTTTGTGTATTGACGACTATTCTTTGGAGAACGAAGATGGAGTTTGGTATATTACTATTATCATTATACCCTGTATCATGCTATTCTACTGCATTGATTATTTCTCCTTGCTGTATATTTATAATTCTGATAAATGTGTATAGATTGTAATCAAATTTATAGTAAACAGCTTTATGAATTGTTTACTTATTTATTATATTTTATCATTTCCTCTGTGAGATTCCATGTTTTTCTTTCTTCTTCTCTTATCATTTTCTTATGTAACCCCATTGATTATCTACGTTTCGGATTGTCTAAGTCGGACATGTGTGGATTACTGTCGATTTATACCTTCCGAAATGTGGGTCGTTACACAAGCTATGACGCCCTACCCTGAGATCCATATTAATAAAGAGTATTGCTGGTTAATATTGTTTGATGCGGAGAATAGGGCTGGTTATGAGCGACCATCTATAGTCTTGTCTTAAACTTCTATTAAATACGTCGATTAAATGCTCTAATTTTTTTTGTCTCAAGTGGATCGACATATCCAATAAATGATTAATACAAAACTATATGTGGCTAATGGATCTATCATAACAAAATACAACTAAAATGTACATCACATCACAGAACAACAAGCAATAAATATATACATATATATAGATACATCTCCTGTATAATTCAAAATAATACATTATAAGTGGTTTGAAGACCACACTATATACAACAAGTCAAAAAAAATATACATATCAGAGTCGTCAAAAAGACTACAACAACAAAAGGTGATAAACAAATATTCAAGCGGAAGCATCAAAGCAAAGCTAAGTCCAAAAGCAGGTATCTAACCTGAAACAACTCGGTCTGACCCGAGTATAAAATACATGGGTCAGTCTAGATAAAACAATCGCTTTAGTGAGGACAAATGATAATATGATGTATAAGGAAAAGGGTGGTAATTTTTCATAAATGAGTATAAATAATTCAACGTACATGTGGTTACTTCTAGTGATGTAGTGTCATTAAGCATATATAGTCTCAAAAGACATAAATCAACCTTAAAACAACAAACATAAGCATACCTCATATCATTGGCATAATCCTAAAACAACAATAATGGTTTAGAGAAACCATAACTCCTAAATAGGAGAAATCCCAAAACTCAAATCTCGCCAAATTGGCAAACACAAATATATTCTCAAGATAAAGAAGTCTTGAACTCAAAATATGCCACAACGGCAATCTCATATATCTCCTAAAAAGGAGAGTATAAATCTCAAATAAATGCTATGAATGGAAAATCTCGAAATAGACGCCAAAGTATTGGCAAACTCAAATCTCAAATATAGAACTCGATAAGAAGTTCAAGTTTCCAAAGAGTGATCGCCATATATCCGTTATCTTAAACGACTCAAATGGTCAATAATGTAAAAAGGCGATACACTTGGAAAATCATAAAGAAACCAATGAAATAATCTTAAAGATAGAACATGTGTTTATGGGAAAATCCCGCCAAGTACTATTCTCTTAAAATAAGGTGCCACGTCTCTTAGACAAACGTCCCTAAGGACAACAACCCGAAGGACAAATACGTCACTTAGACAAACATCCTGAAGGAGAAATACGTCTCAATGGACAAATATGTCTCTTAGACAAACATCCTGAAGGAAAAATGACCCGATAGTTTAGTACTGGCAAATACGTCTCTTAGACAAATGTGTTACAAAATCTTAGATAGGAACTCGAAAAGTGTTAACAGGGTGTCCCTTACCATACGTTCTCACTAATCAGTTTACAAACCGCTGGCCAATGCCACACCAGAAAGCAGTAAAAATATTTGCTTCATCGCATCGGTAAATACGACCCAAAGGTCAAAATGATCAAACGGACATGTCAGAAATCAACCGTAAAGTTAAACGGACGTATCCCATACCACACGTTTTACCCAATCGTTTAATTCTCTTTCTCATTCACTCGAATAGTGCAAAATTATTTGAGAAAACAAGTTTTTGAAATAATTTTTCGAAATTGTTTTGAAAACATTCTTTGAAAATTCCCTTATTAAAGAGAATATATAGTTTTTATAACTTGGAAATATCTAAAAAATATTATATAATAATTATTTCAAAAGCCAAGTTATTTTCAAAATAACATCAAATTCTTTGGAAAACCCATGCTCGAAATAAAAGAAAACATTGAAAAATACCCAAAACCGACACTCGAATTCATTTAAAAAATGACTCAATTTGGATCTCAAATTCTCCTATATCTTGGCAAGCCTATTGATAGGCATCATAGTCCTCAAAAAAGTTCATAAATATCACAATAACATGAAGTAGACCTTAGAAGTCGGATGGAAAAAGAAGGCGGAACACAAAATGCATAAGCAAAAACAATACCCAGGTCTGAAATCTTCACCGGGTTCAACTTTCGGACATAATTTGAATGGCTTAAATGCCTCAGAATAGTCTGAAATTTGACATATACAAAGTAGAATAATTTATCTATGAACTAGAAAATGAATTACTAAATTCTGACATGAAATGTTAAAGATAGGGAATTCCAAACATGGACTCAAGCCATATTGAATTCTGCCCAGGTCTGAAAACCCTCTCGGGTTCAACTTTCAGACATGAAATAGGTGACCAAACGACCTCTGATTGAACTAAAAATTGGTAGCATATGCTAGAAAATTTCAAATTTCAAATAAAAAAAGAATCAAAGAATTTCGATAGGAAATAAAAAAAGATACGCTGTCTCAAACATGGACTCGGGCCATGTTTCCAGCAGCTAAGAAAATGGAAATATGTACACGCCAGAAAACCACCTCGGGTTCAACTTTCAGCCAGGAAACAGAGGACCAAACAACCTCTAATTGAACTGAAAATTGGTATGCATATAGTAGAAAACCTCAAATATCAAATAAAAATAAGAATCAACGAATTCCGATAGGAAATGAAAAAGGTACGATGTCTCAAACATGAACTCAGGCCATGTTTGCAACGGTTCAAAACGGAAATATGTACAGGTGAATTACAGTGCTCATACTGATTTTGTAGTGCATTTTTCAGGCATCAAACGAATATGTTTTGCAATGAAATTTAGCATATATATTACTACAACACACAGGCTATCAACTGAAGAAAATCCGGTAGCATTTCGTTGCTGGAATTGCAAGAAATAGACATGCAAAGTGGAGGTCAGAACAGTTTTAGCACAGAAAGAAAACTGAGCATAAAACAAGTTACAGAGCAAAAAAATTCACAGTTTTAAGTGATTTGAAGCATTTGCTTCAACTAGTTCATGATCTTATCAACTCACCTTGCTTTTGAAGTGAAAAAGTTGGATTTTATGCTGAAAGATTGAAGCTTTTGCTGACTTTAGCCTTCAAGAACCTGTAGAAAGGAAGAACAAATACATTCAAACAAGAAAAAGATAATTAACAGACAATTCTTATCACAAATTAAGATTTTGGCGAACTATTTAGTTTTTGCATTGGATTACCTGTTAATTTCAATCTAGATTGATATAAATCACAACTTGTTTGAAGAAATTTTGAGATTGAAAGCTTTGAATTTGAGAAAATGGAAAGTTTTCTATTTACTGGCTTTGGAGGAAGAAGATGAGAACAAATTTTGTACGTACAATAAATGTTTTCTCACTTCTTCAATTTCAGGTTTAGGGCATTAATGGGCTTTGGACCCAAAAATTAAAATAAAATTAATTAGGCATAGGAATTAATTCAACGCTAAATCAAATTTGCACATATACACAAAGTTATAATGAAAACAATACATTTCTCCAAGTCTTTAACACTAACAATTTACGTAAACATATCTACATATAAAATAAAATATTTTACACTATATAAAAAGATAATTTTAGTTATAAAAATATTTTTATCATTAAAACTCTCATTTTAAATAAATAACCAAATTTACACAAATAAATACATAAAACCTCATTTTTGAAAACTTTTAAATTACACAAATATTATTTTCTTGTGTAATAAAATATAACAAACCATTTTTCATCATTTTTATGATCAAAACTTATTTTTAAATCAAATATAACCAATTAATTCTAAATAAACACATTATAAAAATCAAACACTTCCTTTAAAAATTATTAAAAGAAGCATTTGGCAATAATTACAAGAATTATTGCATTATCACTAATAAAATCATATTTAACTCATTATTCTCATAAATAGCCAAGATAAAGTTTTCAAACTTTATTTTCACATTTTATTTCCAAAATCCATTGTTTATTCCAAATAAACAATTTAAATCTCCAATTTATTTTTGATTCAATATATTAAATTATAACTACCATTATAATTTAATATTTATAGGTAACCACCAAAACCAGGGTTGTTACAACATATGTCTTTTAGAATGTAATTAAATGCTATAAAAATTTATCTTATTCATTTTAGTTAAGAAAAATGTTCAATAATTTACATCTTCTTAATTTTCATTAACTTTTAATTTATAGGTTACAAATCTCTAATTTCTTATATTTTCGTTAAACAATTATCTCTTAATTCGGATTTCAATTTGGATGTTCCCAATCCTATTAAAAAACTAAGATTTCATTTCATTACAATAACGGAAATCCCTAATTTATGGAAAACTTAAGAACTAAATTCCGGATTTCATTTCAAATCATTTTGAAATTATATATATACTTATATATTTTGTATATCAAATCTTACATAGGAAATTTAAAATAAAATTAATTTATCAAAAGGAATGTGTAGAAAAGTTACTACAGTGGCATTCCCACTTTAAAACTCGGAAATGAATGTCGATGATGCAGCCGTCATTACCGAAATTATTTTCCAATGACAGAAGAGGGGAGTACAGAACTTATTTCCTTTTAAAGTTCCCATTTCTTTCAAATCACATTGAAAATATTTATATCTGAAAATACTTCCAAATAATACTAATATTATATTCCAAAATCTTTCAAAAACCAATTTCAAAAACCCGAAACTTAAGTTCCCAACTTTTCGATTAATATTCACTTTATTCGTAAATCCAGTTTTGCAGCCAATATGTATAGAATTTCACTTCCTAACAGACAAACATTCACATACAACTATATCCATTTATAAAAATTATTCTTTTATATAAAAAATATATATTAGGTAAAATTATTTCATTTTCCTATATTTCAAAAATAATATAGTGTCTGTCTGCCCTATCAAGTGTTTAGAAATCCCTACCGATGCCATAGCGTCCAATATACCGAATAGAATTTATAAATACTAAGAAGAACAAATTAACACAATATAAAAAAAAAATTTAACACCGACAAATATGCTCTCTTATATATATACACTTAAACAACTCATTCTAAGACATTACTGCACTATCTCTAATGAGTCAAACCCCACAAATCTAAAGTTATTGCTAAACCAAAGCTCCGATACCAACTGTAACTACCCACCTTTTTGGATGGTTTAAATCGACAATAAACCACACATGTCAACTCAAACCATTCAAAAGAGAGGATTGTTAATGGGGTAAATAAGAAAATAAGAGAAAAGAAAGAAAAACAAAACATAGAATCTCATAGCGGAACGACAAAATATAATAATCAGATAAATAGTTCGTGAAGCTATTTTTACAAATAACATTTGATTGCACTTTATAATACAATCAAAGTTATACATACGTTAGGTATAATAAGATAATACAGCGGAACAATATGATGAAATGGAATAAATAAAATAAATAGTAGACTAATCTCCGTCTTCATCCTCCAAATAAAATGGTCTTCAACACTAAAATGCTCAGGCTGACCCGAGCGAAATGAAAAGGTATAACACTCGAGTTAGAACTAAAAAATCTTTTGTATAAATATTATACTTATTCGAAAAGTATAAATATACTTATTCCAAAAGTATACTTTCATATATTCATATACTTATTCCAAAAGTATAAATATATTCACAAATACCAAGGAAGTTTTCTTTCAATAAGTTTCAAAAATAATTTATAAATATTTCTTAAACCATTTATATGCTCTAAAGCCATTTATACAACTATTTATAAATTCCAAAATAGTGTACAACTCTTCCCTTTTAAACAAGTTTCTTTTGTAAATCCAGTATAGAATCCTTTAAATCATTATAAACTCCTTTAAAAATCCTTTATAAGAATCCTTTTAAGAATCCTTTTATAAAATCCATTATAAAATCTCTTACAAAACTATTATAAATTCCTTACAAACATCCTATATTTTTATTTATTAAAACTATTATAAAATCTATATTTATTATATTAAATCAAAACTATATTTATTATATTAAGTTAAATTTAATATATATATATTAAAATTATATTAAATATTTTATTAAATTAAATTTTAAACTATTTAAAAAAATATTTATAACTAAATAAAATCATAAGTTAAAATTCTAAATTTACATTTAAAACCATATATTAACATATAATTTGAAATTTTAAAACATATAATTTATTATTTTCCAAATATAAATTTTAAATAAAATTTTAAAAATAAAATTTATAAATCAGACTTACTTTACTATTTAGAAAATAATTTAAAAAAACAATGATGTTTGTATATAGATATCTACTCTACCGTCAAGTGATAGGGTGTGTATCATTTCAACCCCAATATATATAATTTTATTAGTATATATCATTTCAACCCGTATCTCGAATCAATAATTTGCAAATAGATAAAATCGCTCGAGTTTATCATTTTAACCCATAACGATTTTCCCTAATCTATAAGACCATTCGGGTATGTATCATTTCAAACCGTAGTGATAAATGGGTTATAAACATCCAATCGTCCAAAATGTCAACAAATAAACATCCATCACAATCAATATCCAACTCAGCCAATAAATCAAAACAGTTAACTGGTTATCATTATCAGGTATTTAACTAACAGTTTAAATTCGACATTAATTTGAATGACTACTAATTCCAAAATTCAATTTTTAATTCAAATGACAAATTAAACAACCAAATAACAACCAATAATATTCGTAACACTTCATAAATTTAATTTAATAATCATAAAAAGATTTAGTATTTTTGAGTGGGTTTAATCACCCACCTATGATTTTTCATTGATCTAAAATATGAATAAAACCCAAAATTTGAATAGTCTCAGAATGCAGCCAATCTAGTTCCATGTTATCCGTAATTTTGATACGGTCACAGCTGAAGAACCGCGTACATATCCAAGTTTGTATCCAAAAGTCAGATATTTCCATGCCAGACCTATAAATAACAGCCTAATGCCTCCAGAAAAGAGATCCTTTTGGCTCTTCTACGCCATTACTCTACTGAACTCCATTGTAATTCTTATACTATCAACTGTACTCTTGCAAATCAATAGAGAATCATCAATAAAATAGCAACTCATCAAAGTGGACGTATGCTACAACGTTGAACCACTATAAATCTTGTCTTTCTACTACTTTCCTTTGATTTTTTTAAGTTTTCTTCATATTTAATTCTATTACATTCAATCTATCTATGATCCGTGACTGTGTTTTGATGCTTTTATCTGCAATTGGGTGTTTATAACCAATTTTGGGGCAAATATTTTGGTGCTTTCACCGAGAAGTTTAGCCCTCGAGGATTCTACAGCTTGGATTTCAGATCCGAAGGCTTAAGGACTTGGATCTAGAAAGCTGTGGTGAAGCAATCAGCAAGGAGACCAAGAGCTGAAAGGAGTCTGCATGATGGCAGTCAGGAGGCCACTTTAGGAGCTAATCAGACTTCAGTTTTCATCACAAAAGACGAGATAGAGATGATGATGGAGGCTATGTAGAAGGGGATGCTAAAAAAGCAGGAGGAGGTGATGTAAAATCTACTCTGGAAAATTGAACTGACTAGAGTGCAAAATCAACAGAACGCAACCGCAGGCTGGAATAAGGATCAGGAGCATGGAACAACCAAGATGCAAAATAGATCAGGACCATTAGGAGTAGCCCTTGAGCTAGGGGCACGGCCCCGAAGCATGTTGATCTAATCCCAGGCAAGATACTAGGCTGAACTGGACAACACGGTGTTCATAGAGGAATGGATGCTTCTCTAGAAGAGCCGGTTCCAGGATTCCCTTCTGAACTCGAGGGGCAAATCAGAGACAACAGACATGGATTGCAACTTGATGATAGTGACAGATTGGCAGAGATAGACGAGCCATGAGGGTTGGACTAGTGAATAAAGTTCTAGAAGTCGTGAAAAGGAGCCCCTTCACTCTTGTAATCAGGCAGGCTAGGAACCCACCTAAATTCAAGCTACCAACATTGGAGATGTATGATGGAAGGATAGATCCTGTTATTCATCTGACAAGGTATGTGAGGCAAATGGAAGTACTAGCTGCATCGAAGGAGGTCATGGCCCGATGTTCCCCTTGTATCTAATAGACATTGCACCACTATGGTTCATGCAACTGGAAAGTAGTTCGATTGGAACATGGACTGAGTTGATTGATCAGTTTATGAGGCAATTCAGAGTTCATTTCTCAAGGCCCAAGAATGTGATGATTCTGACGACAATAAACAGAAAATCAGAGAGTCTTTGAGGAACTTCTTAACATGATTCAATGCAGCAGCGGCATCGGTGGATCGCCTAGATCCGTCTATGGTTTTGATGGCAGCTGTCTTTGGCATAGTTGATGGAACATAATTCAAGAATTCATTGATAAGGGATCCACCTAGGGATCTAGGAGAGTTTTAACTCGTGGCATAAAGGTTTCTACGACAAGAGGATGCAAATGCTGAGAGAGAGAGGAAGGATAAGGAGTTGATGTTTATGCGGTAAAAAGTGAAGATCCACCCGAAAAGGATTCAGGCAAAGGATAAAGGGAAACGAAAAGTAAAGGTTAGGCGTGAGAGCCAAAGTGGCCACGAAAGGAACCGAGATTCACCTCTTATACCGAGCTGAATGAGACTTTGGAATGAATCTACCAAGACACAAGAGGGCAAGTTCACTACTGGAGGCCAATTAGGAGGGATCCAACGAACAATGAAAGAAAATCAGACAAGTACTACCTTTTCCATGAGCTAAACGGCCATAGCACAAACGATTGTAGGCACTTGAGGGTTGAGGTCGAAGGACATATCCGGAATCGAATGTTGTTATAGTGCGTAAAGAGGCGGACAACAAAGGTGGAACTGGAACGGCGCCATCTGCATCAAATGAGGACGGCTCTGGGTCAAAGCATTAGCTTGTCATTAACTAATTAGAATAATGATGAATAAGTGGAAAACTCCACACAAACATGGTTAAGTCGCTTACACATGTACGGTATCACGAACGGTCCTCAGGCATGTTCTGAAATGATTATCAACCGCACTAGTGTAGGTGTTTGCACATTGACGTCTCTGTTTTACTTTTATTTTCTATTTTTTGCATTCGGACTTGATTTAGTTGGACATTTTTTTATAAAACACATTTGAATATAAATCTATTTTTTATAATTCCATAGCGGCCAAGTCACTTACACATGCACGGGATCACGAACGGTCCTCGGGCATGTTTTGGGATGGCAATGAACCACCATAACGAACAATTCAGAAACTCATTCGAACGTGAAATTTGACATTAATGATACTAAGTCTCCCCCTCCCCCCCTCCCCCGCGGGCATACACAATTCACCTCGAGCGGCACCCGATCATGAATGGTCATAATTCACTACGAACGGCACACGACCACGAAAGGTCACTATTCGCCACGAACGGCACTCGACCATAAACGGTCACCATTCGCCACGAACGTCACACGACCATGAACGGACATAACTCGACCCGAACAACACATGACCATGAACGGTCACCATTCGCCTCGAACAACATCCGACCTCGAACAGTCACATACTGTCCCCGAACGGCATACGGCCGTGAAAGATCGCTATTCACAGTCAGGTAAGATTATTAATCTGTTTTCAGGTCATTAACAGTATATAAACATCCAGCTTATTAAACTGAAAAACACACATTCCCATTGCAAGGCATGTTTTGGGGGGCAAATGTCATCCCAACTTTTGGCAAGGCCGTGACACCAAAGAATTGACTGGAAACCAAAGGCAGTCTTTCCTAAAGATCGGTTATACATAGGTCTAATGTGAATACTGGAAAATTTGGTCCGAGTCCCGATCGAGCTACAATTGACATGATATGACAAGCAAAACTATAAGAGCCAAAATTCCAAATTTCAAGTCAATCGGAATTAATATGCTCAAGATATCGATCGATCAAGATGCATGAGGAAGCCTCATTTCGTATCCATCATGATTCAACCTCCTTCGTAACCATCAAAGTCAGGCTAATTCGTACCTATCATGATTCAACCTCCTTTATATCCATCAAAGTCAGGCTAATTCGTATCCATGGAAAATTGTCACTTCATATCGATCTCATGTTTACATGCTTCGTATCAATCCAACCATTCATATATTTCGTATCAATCAGCCATTGATCGATGTGAAGAACATATGTTGGACCGATACGAATGTCATCCATCTCGATCGATATGAAGCGTCCATTGAATGATCGATACCAAATAAGACAAATTACATCGATACGAAATCAACATCAACAATCGATACGAGAGAGGTTGGATTGTATCAATACAGAACAACTCTTAAGGCATCGATGCGAAGTACACTAGAGCTCTATAAATTGCTTGCTTTGTATCGATTCCATCTCTGTGTATTTCATATTGATCGGCCAAATGATCGATACAAAACAATGGCCATGGATTGATACGAAGAGGATAGCCATACATCAATACGAAGTGGCCTCTAGATAATCGATACGAAATGAAGCATTCCAGGACGATACAAACAAAGCATGGAAAAGAGGAGGAAGAGGTCACACAGCATTAAAAGTGGATCTACCCTATGAAAGAAATGCGGATTTGGATCTTAAGGCTAGGATTAACACTAGAGGGGGGGTGAATAGTGTTTATAAAGAATTACTAAATCTTTTTGGGTTTATGTTAATTTAGACACAGATGAATGCAATCTACAGATACAGGGATAATCACAGAAAAAAACACAAATGCAGAAATAAAATAAAAGCAGTAAAGGAAAGAACACACCGGATTTTATACTGGTTCGGAGTTACCCTACATCCAGTCGAGCAACACAAGTATGGATTTCCTTTCAAAAGCAATTGTATAATTACACCCTTGATTTCAATGATACGAGGTACACCCTCCAGAATTTCAATCCTTTGGGTAGAGATACTTGATTTCCAGGCCACAAGTTTACCCAATTGATTTACCAAGGCTACAATCACACCTTTTCTCGCTTGATTGATTTCCAAGGCCACAATCATACCTTTTCTCGCTTAATAGATTACAAAGAAGTGTATAACTATGAATAACACTGAGAACCTTGTTGGGATAGTGATAGAGAATCAAACTAGAAGTAATCGAGTATGATTCAATATTGATTTCGACAGAGTAATGGTAAGAGTATGTATTAAGAAATATGAAAGAAGAAGAGGAGTGAAAAAACCAGAAAATCTAATATGAAATTCGTTGAAACAAACCCCTATTTATAGAAGAACAACAGCCATGTCCATTCATGAAGAGTTATGGCGAATAGACACTTCTTTTGAAATTTAAATTTTGAAATCAACTGATACCATGTCGACATGGTCACCATAGGCATGTCGACATCCCAAAGCAATTTTTAATGATTTGAATTTCTTTGAAGATAACCTTTATCTTATATTAAAACTATTTTAAACTTTTCTAATATACTTGACTATAGTTAAAATTCATAAGTAAATATAGAGAATAATATATATATAATTTAACTATAATTTTATATTTAGATCTTAAGTATAAAAATTTAAAAGTTAAATATATTATTTTAAAAGATAGTTTAAAATCAGGAGTAATTTTGACTTTGAAATTAAAGATAATTTTGAGGCTAAAATTATTTAAAATCAGGATAGAGGTTTTTGATGCTTTTAAAAGGAAGGTTTTGAAAACAGGATAAAATTTTGAAAAATCATTTTGAATAAAAAGTTAGTGGATACAAAACAATGTTCCACTAGATTTTTCGTAGGTTCCATCCTACTTAGGGTTCCATCCCTTTAACAGGCTCGAAGTGGATTCCATTCCACGAATAAATTGGATTTTAAGATGCCAGTGCTTTTCTATGAGTTTTAACAAAATTTGTAATTAAAGAATAAATTACTTCAATTCATGAATTCTTGATATTCGTGATACTCATGAGTCTTCAATCTTGATATCTTGAATCTCTATACTGTACAATCTTCATTCTTGGAACCTGCATGGTTAAAACCTGCATATACATATATATTTAAACTTATAATGTTAGTATTTATATTTTATAATCTATTCTAAGGTTTTTGTCATCAAAACCATCATTTCACGGACTAACACCCTAGCTTATCTACACTACCATTTGATTGATACGAATATGTCGATCTGTTCACAAATCGATATGAAGACACCAGCCTGATGCAACTCCAAACTTGGGTCGATCATAATTCAAAATCTACAAGTCCAAATGCTACCAAATTTTCACAATAGCTTGCGTACACCAAAAGAATGTTCGTCATCGATCCCATCGCCATTGGACCAATTTTGGATCGATACGAAGAACCTAAGGATCGATAAGGGATCTATCCCAAACTAACCTGAATCGATGACATGGGCCCACCCACATATGAGAATGAGTATTCTGAATTCAATGTCAGATATTTCCATGCCACGCCTATAAATAGCAGCTCAATGCCTCTAGAAAAGGGATCCTTTTGGCTTTTCTACGTCGTTACTCTGTTGAAATCCATTGTAACTTTTATACTATCAATTGTACTCTTGCAGATCAGTAGAGAATCATTAATAAAAAAGCAACTCTTCAAAGTGGACGTAAGCTACAATGCCGAATCACTATAAATCTTATCTTTCTACCGCTTTCCTTTGAATTTTATTAGTGTTCTTCATATTTAATTCTATTACATACAACCTATCTGTGATATGTGACTGTGATTTGGTGCTTTTATCTACAATTTGGTATTTTCCATCAATTTTGGCACAAACAGAAATAAACTTAGGAATCTGTATAAAATAATGCTAGTGATTAGAAATAGCATTAAGAATTTATTAAAATATGTTAGTGATCTAATTAGAAACAAAATGGGAAATTAAAGGTAAAACAAGGTAAAATGGATAGTTTACATAATAGGTGCAGTATATATGTTTAACAAAACCCCCTAATATGCTAATAAAACCCCGATAATGCTGAAAGTGGAGATAACATACTTGATATGAAAATAATAAGGTGAACTTTGTCCTTATCTACTCTAGTTTTATTTTTTTAAAATTATAAAAGATAATTTAGAAATACTATAAAATGCACTTTTGAAAAGAAATGGTTTCGTATAATGATTGAGTTTTTTAAAATAACTTAATAAATGGTTTAATTTAAAAATCCCAAATTTTAAGAAGTAAAAGTTGAAAAGGGTCCTTAAATGGAAAAGTTGATTTGAAAAAAAGGAAAGATACATTTTAAAATTTAATTTTAGTTTTAAAAGTCAATACACTAAGTTATTTTTGAATTTAGTGAAAAAAAGTTTCTAAGTTGTACTTTAAAGATAAAAGTTTTGAGATTAAGTACTTCATAATTTTTCTGCTTTAGTTTTGAAAAAAGGCAAAGACCAAAACAATATTTTAAAAATGTGGTTGATGGGAATGATTACCTAGGTTAAACTGGATAAAAGAGAAAGCTATGAAGAAGATATCGATGACCACTCACAGAGTAGCAATAGGGAATCCCCGTAGGATGTAAGGAATACTAGAATGAACATAGGAATATTTTGTTAGACATGTGTGCAAGCTATAAAAAGAACCAGAAAAGGAATGATAAATGGTATTAAAGTACAGTTCGATGATTTCTAGGGTATGCTCATATGAGAGATTAAGAATACAAAAGTAAACACCAAACTTCGAGAGTACCATCCGAGGATTGGATTAAAAAAATGGTAATAGAGGATTATGAAGTGGCAAACACATATAATGGACAATGGTAGACTCAAATTAAGGAAGGCAAGGCAGAGGGTGGGAAAAGTTATTATGCGAAGCCAATTTGCCGATGAATTATTCTAAATGTGCACGGTTTGTATCCTTTTCCCATTACAAGGTGGAAAGCATAGTTTAGCCTGGTGGTGGTAGTAGCTAAAGGTAATAAGAGGACCTTATTTACTAGAAGCAAGAAAATTTGAAATAATATATGTTGGTGACAGTAAATTCGCATGTTGCGAGGGTCTGTTTAATTTACGTAATAAGTAATAGGGCCACAACATCATACATATCAGTTGATATTGAAGGGAAACTTCCGATAATTGTTACTTTGAGATTTGTGTTGTAAGCGTCAGTTGTTTCTATATAGCACATACGATATCATGAGAAATGTTCCTTTTGAAAATTAGTTTTTTGGGTGGACCGCTATATTAATTGAAAAACTGTGCAAGTAAAAAAATCTCATGTAGGTACTTAACTAATGCAAAGTAAATAAATAAAAGTTTGAAAGTTTATAAAATAAATTAGGGAATTTATTAAATTAGCTACTAAAAGAAACGTAAAGTTAAGTTCCTAAAAGTGCTAAAATTTTAAGAGATAATTTGGTGGACAGAAGGATAGGGAAAAGTTGTTGCGAAACCATGGGTCAATGTCATTGTACCCCAAAAGCAAAAATTTATAAATGAAACTTGTGTGTTGGTTGTTATTTAAAATTTAGAAAAAGGTTTTTGAAATTGACATGTACCATGTAATAGAATATGGTCCGTTATGGATGTCAAAGTATCGACTACACCCTAACTCGTAGGATGAGGCATAAATTTTTTTGAAAAAATAATAATTATATATGCTTTCAAAAAAAAAATTTCAAAATTCATGGTCTTGGAAAATTAAATTTTTTCGTGGGAAACTTCGAAAAATTTTGGTGATGAAAATTTTTAAATTTTAAAATTTTATTTAAATTTCAAAAGTTTCGTATAGAAAGATTCTTTGACCAGAAATGAAGAAACTATCTAATTTTTGAAATGCCAAATGGTTAACATATGGTGAAAGAGAGTAGGTTGGTTAGGAAATAGAAATTTTATTGTGTAGAAGAAGTGACAGTAAAATAAGATATAATTAGTGCAAAGAGAAAAGCTATCTCAGATATGAAATTTATTTCTCCGTACCTTATTGGTAGGTGAACAAAAAACTAGTTTTGAACTAATTCCGTTTGAAAATTTTAAAGGTTTAAAATAAAATTTAATTATGAGGATTGTACTTTGAAAAGGTAGAGAAAGAATTAGTGGCAAAAGAGAAGGGTACACAAGAGAAGGATGGAAATATGGAATTCTTCATATAAATCCTTTTCCAGCATAAAAATATAGGTTTAGAAAACTAGTTTTTTTTTAAAATGTGGATGTTAGCAATAATGTGCTAGGATTTTGGATGTTAATGATTGGATGAAAATTACTTAAACTATACCTCCATTAGGAGAAGTATGAAAAAATTTATATGCAAAAACAAGTTTTTTATTTTCAAAGAATGCGTACATATAGAACTGTCAGTATATTTAGGTTACTTTCACCATATTTTCAAAACTGTTTTAAAAGAATGCATTCATATAGGAGGCATTGAATAGAATTATCTAGTATACATGGTTGCGCACTGTGATGCATCGTGCACTTGTACACGATTGTTATAAAATTGGCTGCACACTAATTGGTTGTTTAGTTTAGAGCGGTTGCGCATTATGTTATGTGATTCTTCCTTAAGGAATTTTGGGGACAAAATTATTTTAAAGAAGGATAATGTAACACTCTATAATTTTATGACAATTAATTAGAATGAATTAATTAATAAATAGTAACGCCGAAAATAGAAATTTTACAGATGGCAGAATTTTGCTAAAAAAACTTACACAGTTGGGTTCGTGGTGGTTTTCTGATCAATTTTTCATATATAAAGTTTTGCGATCAGAGTCCAAATGGAAATTATTGACATTTGAAGTTTTCAATCGGAAATATTATATGTAATTATCATAATAAAAGTTAATTAACTATAATTACTAACTTTAATGGAAACTTAGACGTTAAAAAATGTTAACATTAAATCAAATCAATGAAATATATAAAGTGGGAAACAAATTATAGCGATCAAATTTAAAAGGAATGAAATAAACAATTAATTAAATGAATATACATGCATGGACTTATTCACAAAATACTAATTAATCGATCCTAATAGCTTGTCGGTCGACCAATTATGGTCGATCGAAGAGGAATAGCAATCGACCTGTGTGACTATAAAAATGAGAATAATACGTGGCCGAACGACCCAGATTTAATATAGTTTAATCGAACGGCTGACATTGATTTGAACCCCTATAAATACAGACCTAAACCCTCACTTTTAAGCCCATATTTTCGAAGCAACGCCAAAGCTCTACCATTTTCTCTTCTCTACAAACTTATAAACTGTTAACAATATTTATAGATTATATGTATATAAAGTGCAATACCTTAGAGGATAAAAAAGAGGGAGAATAGAATCAAATCGTCAAAGCCAAGGTAAATTATAAGTCTGTATCTAAAATGTAAATCAAATCCAAAGCTCTTTTCTAAATTTAGATCTTTGATAAATCTGTGTAAGCTTGCAGTATATATCCAAATAGGAAGAAAATTTGAATTAAACTGGAATAACATGTATTATATCTCGAGATTTGGAAAGCTAAAATGGTAAGTGAGAAGTTATATATTTTTATATAATATTGGATTTATATCATTGTAAATCTATTCATGCATACCTAAATTGTAAATTAGAGCTATAAGCTAAAATTGGGGTAAGTTTAATGAACTTATAAACTCTACCAACACATTCTGTGATTGACAACTTGAATAATGTATTACATGTATGTGAATTTGGAAAGTATTGGGTAGTTATAGTTTTTGAATTTGATAAACTATGTGATAGTTGTAGATTTGTAGAGTTAAATGGCTTTTGCAAGTAAAAATGAGAAGTAATTTATTATAATAAATTATTGGGATTTAAGTAATTCATTAAAATATAGGGTGTTGTAATGTGAATTCGTATATATTATCAAGTTCAGATTTATAAATAAAGTGTATCGTCCGAAATAACAACGAATATGTCTAAATGGAAGAGATGCACAAAATATGAATATTGATCATATTTAGTACTGTCAACTTGAAAACCATGAAAAGATAATTCGTTGTAATTCAAACATGACACAAAATCCCTTTTTGGATAAGATATAGAAATTCATCATGCTAACCTTTCCTTTTAGGAAGAGGTGGTTTCAATGCATTAAAATGCACAAATCCCTGCTAATTAGTTGAAGAATTCTAAATGTGATAAAATGGTCTAAGAAAAGAATACCCACAATATAAGCAAGATGGAAATTAAATAAAGGAAATGAAAAGATAGAAAATAACAATTTAAAGTAAAATTGGTATGGATAGTCCTCTAAATGAGAGAAGGAGATAAAGGTTAAAATGGGAATAGAGATAGAAAATTTAATAGTGAGGAAAAAGGGAAGTAAATGAAAAAAAAATTAGATCTTTGAAAAGAAAGCAGTAAATTACTTTAAACTAAATAAGGTGTAAATGCATATGACGAGCGTGAATTATTGTGGTTAGTAAATAACTTAAATGGATAAGAATGACATAGTCACCAGAATGGGTTGGAAAGAGAGGTCAGTAGTGATACACAAAAGAAGCCTACCGACTGTAAAGCGCTATGAGTCAGCAAAATAGGGATCTTAAGGCTATTAACACTAAGGGGGAGGGGGTAAATAGTGTTTAATGGATTAATAGAATAATTTTCAAATTCTTTAAGATTATACTAAGAATGATGTAATTATCAATCACGAAAACAATCACACAATCAAAGTACGGATAAAACAAAATATAGTAAAATAAAAAGGAAAGAAGACACTAGGATTTTATACTGGTTTGGAGTTACGCTACATCCAGTCCTGCACAATTCCATGTACATATTTCTTTTCAACTAGTAAATGCAAATACAATCTCAATTTCAAGGCTATGAGACACACTCTCCAGAATCCTAACCTCTATGTAGAGTTGCTTGATTTCTGGGCTACAAGCACATCCACTAGATTTACGGGCTACTAAGCACACTCAATTGATCTTATGGGCTATAATCACACCCACAAATATAGCAGTATGATTTGATAGATTTTTACAGACTAGAATCTTCTATCTTGATTACAATTGATCATATAACTCTTGAATAGAACTTTGATCTTGGTTTGAGTAAGAGAGATGAAAGAAATCAGGGAATATAAGAAAGAGAATCAATCTAGTAACGATTGAATTTGATTCTGATTGAATATTGGCCGAGTAGGGTATATTTTTGTTTAGAAATCAAGAGAGTGAAAAGAGGAGAGAAAAATAAGGAGGCAGTTAATGAAAATTCTTTTGGAAGTCTGATATATTTTGGTCATGTCCATTTGCGAAGAAATATGATTAAAAGAAACTTCCATTCAAATTTGAATTTTAAAAAGTATGGCCACTATGTCATTATACATGGATGGATATGCCAACATATGCCTTTTTATTTTGAAAAACATTTTAAAAATATATTTCGAAAATATTTGCTTTGTAAAATAATTCGATACTTTATAGAATCATTTAAATATGGTCATATTTTACCCCAAATATAACGTAATAAATCTTTAAATAACAATTTTGAAAAATTTAATGAGAATATTCAATATAATGTAAATAATATAAATAAAATCAATATAGTTATATATTATTAAAGTATAAACAAAATTCCATATATATTTAAACTTAAAAACACTAAAATAATATTTTTATAAGTATAAGAAATTGAAAATCATTTTGAAAAATATTTTGAATTTTTTTTAAAACTAGGATGTTTGAAAAACAATTTAAAACTTACTTAAGAGAGAGATAGATCAAGAAAGTGCTATCAGGATTTCAATAAAAAATATATGATTCTATAACTTATCTGGAATTTCTTAAAATCTTGAAATCTTCAATGCCCACGTGCCTTCAATTTCCAACTCTTGAAATTCTATGTCAGTATCTTTAATTTACTCTTGATACTGTACAGTCTTCTTAAGTAAAACCCGTCTAATATCCTGCACAATATACTATATATATCTTGATAAAACATTAATATCTGAATTTTATATAATGTCCTATAGTTATGATCTTCAAAACCAAAACCTAAGGTATTAACAATCTCCCCACTTTTCATAATGAAAGCTCTGTATATAAAATATAATATAACTTCCCTTGTGTTACAAAATTCCCCCTCACTCTATGCTTTGATTTTATATATTTCTCCCACTTTTTCATCAAGAAAAATAAACTGACTATAACTCCCCCTAGCTAAGATACTATAGTAATAATGATAAGAATGACATATAAGAAATGATCAGTGATAACACGAATCATTAATAGTAACTATACCAAACTATGTATTCTTTTATTATCATAATACAAAGTGATCACAATCCAGTCAAATCCTAAATTATAAATATTAGTTCAAAGTAAACTTGTCAAATAAATTCAAATGTACATACCATGCATTCAAAGCAATCAAAGCAAATCGAATATTATGTAACACGAATTTCTAATGATTGGGGATTTGTGTAACGACCGACCTTTTAAGATGTTTTAAACCGACAATAAACCATACATGTCAACTCAAACCATTCAAAAGGGAGGAATGTTAATGGGGTATATAAGAAAATAAGAGAAAAGAAAGAAAAAAAACATAGAATCTCACAGCGGAATGAAAATATGTAATAATCAAATAAACAGCTCATGAAGCTGTTTTTACAAGTAACATTTGATTACACTTTTACCGTACAATCAGAGTTATACATACAGCAAGTATAATAAGATAATGCGGCAGAACAACATGATGCAGTGGAATAAATATAATAAATAGTAGACTAGTCTCCGTCTTCATACTCCAAATAAAATGGTCTACAACACTAAAATGCTTAGGCTGGCCCAAGCGCATTGAAAAGACAAAACACTCGATTCAGAACTAAAAAATATTATGTAAGTTAAATCAACAATATTAAATATGAGTGTAAAGGCGTTAGCGATGTTTATAAGATTTTACATCTCATATCCAGTGTATAACACGCTTGCAATAACTTAAAAGATGCTCAGGATTCTCATCCCCTAGGGTTGCATTAAACTATTTATATGTAGTAATATACGCTATATATGTAGTGTCTATCAGTAAATGTAACAACCCTGAGATTTTATAATTAATTTTCGTCATTTAAAACAATTTAATTTGGTAGATATTTGCTGTTAGGAATTTGTAATCGGTTGAATTCTTTTAAACTTTTCAAGTGATATTTGGGCTTTAACTAAAATATTGGCCCACGTTTTCACTTGCTTGATGCCGATCCCTTCATATTTTAGTTCGACCCGTCCCTCTCTCTTTATTGATGATTCGAAAACCTTAACAAAATAAAGAAAATAAAAATGGCGGTGGTCTCGTTCGTCCCCCTTTTCAAAATTAGGGTTTTCATAATTCTTCGAGGTCGCGCTGGGTACTCTCAAGTAGCGTCGATCGTTCGTGCTTCTAATTGCTTCGAAACACAGGTGAGTGCTTTCCCACTCACATATAATTCGAATTGTTCGACCTATTCTGCTTATTTTATTTTCGATTGTCTCAGCCTCGTCCTGATTTTATCAATGTTGATTTTGTAACTTGATAGGCTCAGCATTGATTTCTGACTTCAATCACTTTGATTTGTTTTTGATTGTTTTGCTGTGAGGTTGATTTCGTGACCACCACTGTCTCGAATTCTTTTGTTGATATTGACTTTTGTGGACTTCGTATTTACTGTCTTCGTTCAAACTGCTACTTAATTTTTAAGTTTAAACTTGGCATTGCTTTTAATTGCAGTATGAAATCTCTTCTAGCTTTGTATGAACTACCTAGGTCACTTGTTTATACTGGTGCTGTTGCATTGGGTATAGATATGTATGTGTTTTATATATATAGACATACACGCACACTTGTATTAGTATTTGCTTGCTTTGTCTTTCTGATCACATGAACTTCTGCTGCTTACTGCCTTGGCTTGAGAGTGCATTTAGTTGAACTTGACTATTTGTGACTGCACGCTGCTGTGTAGTGTCATTTATGTCCTGTTGCTACACTTTCATTGAGCACTTCATTTGATCTACCACTGCATTTCCAGTTGCAGCCCACCTGAGTACATATGTAGGGTGTCTTGCATACATTTATATTTGTATGCATGTTTCTACTGCATTGTATAAGTTTACCTGTTACTCTTGCAGTGTATTGATACTCATGTCTGCAATTTGATTCATATTGCATTTCCCCTGTAGCACACTTGAACTCATTTATGAAATTCCAAAACCTTGGCCAATAATTGTTGGCATCAGTCTTGATTTTAATCTTGGCATTCACTTGAATTAGAGGTATTTGCTTGCATCCATATGGTCACTGCATCAAGTATGATATGGGTTACCTTTGAGTTGAACATTGTCCAATTTCATTTAGTTATTCACCAACCACTGTATCATATATGACATAGTTGCATTGGAGTTGTTACTGTTGCCTTGAACTGTTGCAACCGCATTTTTCATTGTGTCACTTCATTTTCTTTACCGGTTCATTTTGGCATGTTGTCACTGAAATGTGAACTGTTGAGAACCTTGCGACAGTTTGGATCTTCTTGTAGTCTGATTCATAGTATTTGCACTTGTCAAACTTTGTGTATACTTGCTTCGGCCTTTATACCTTGACCGGTATCTTGTGTTAGCTGCAGCTTCGACTTTGCTTTGAACTGCAGTTGCCTTTGGCTTGTGTAATACTTTGTCAAATTCATTTGCAATGTGATTTCCTGGCCTTTCTATTTATGCAGACCCCTCAGGTTTCACTGATATATATGTGTTGTGTGTTGTGGTGCCATATTATTGGTGCCCTCACCTTCATTCGGTTGTGTCTTCATGTTGTACACTGCCTTGTGCACTTGCTCATTTGAGTTGTGCTACTTCTCATTGCACCTCTAACTCAATTTGCCATGTGCAGTTTGTTTGTACATTCATTTGTGTACATATTTTGCATTTACTTGGTGGCAATTGGTTTGCATACCATTTACATAGTGCAGCCTTACCCCTTGCTGCATTCGTTTGATTGTTGTATCTAGTTTTTTTTTTTGGCTGTAGTTGTTGTCATCTTTTCTTGACCACTTTGGCATTTCTAAGCCTTGTTCGAACTTGTTTGGTTGCTGTTGCTTGAGACAGTCAAACACTTCAATTCACTTGGTCGAAGCTTTTCACTACTGTCACTTGTTTATTGCATTTGTTAGCACTGTGAATTCTTGAGCATTGGTCTTCGTGCCTTGTTGCTAATTCTGTATATACTGTTGTGGCGATGCAGTGTACGCGTGCGTGCACTGCAGCCACACAGTATCGATATTTTGAATTGATATTTGAACCTGCATTGATTTTGGTTCGTTGATCTTTTGGGTACATCATCACTATAGTGGCAAGGCAGTGCACGCAAGCGTGAACTGCAGCCACACGGTATGGTTTTGTGATATTCTATTTTGTTGTGATTTATTAATCTTTTGCGTATTCCATATTCCGTAGTGGCGAGGCAGTGCACGCGTGCGTGTACTGCAGCTCTACTTGAATTAATATTTTAATTGATATTTCAATGGTTTGAACTGTTTTGTTTATTCAATTCAATATTCTGAATTGCATTTTGATTTGGTTTAATTACTGTCGTCTATTCATTATTTAATTATTATTGCTTCTGTGCACTAATAACCGAGTTTGAATTAGACTGACCCGAGTATTATTTTCTTTTGAATCTAATACTCGGGTCAGACCGAGTATTTCAGGTTGTAGATATTCTGCTTTGGGTTGCTGCTAGAGCTATGAAGTTCTTTCATATCTTTTGAAGTAGTCGTCGTCATTTGTAGTAGTCTGTAAAATTGTATAAGAAGATATGTGTTCATGTATATTAAATACGTTAATGTACTTGTATATGTAACTTCCTTAGTCGACTGTTGTAGTTGTATCATATGTACCGTGTGAATGTATTGTAACTAACATCAGTTATTATATATATATATATGAGACTTTCTGTTTCATCTGTGTTCCGCATCTATATTATCTGTGTTGATATTTTATATTTACTGTTCTAAACTATTACGAACCATCGTAGTTCGTTTTATACTGGAATTGGGGTATGTCGATGGGAGAAAATAAATCAGAGATGGAAAATGAAAGAAAGTATATTTATATACCACTCCCATTGAGATAACAAATACTAGTATAAGGCCTAACTATTGATGGTCGCTCCTCAACAGCCTTATTCTCCGTGCTAGTTGACAGCACTACACCGTAGTGTTCTTGGCTAGTGTGGGTATAGAGGTGGGGCGTCACAGCTTGGTATCAGAGCGTGGAGTTTAGAACAAATATAAAACATAACCTAGATAGTACATGTGTTACAACTGGTTGTCGACGTTTTATCTCTCATATTTGCATATGATTATCTTTGATTGTTAGGTATGAATTCCTAATGCTTATTCATATGCATTTGATTTTGATTCTTGTGTTTTCGGCTTTGATTTGATTTAGCCGATGATTGATTTTGTTCGAATCTCAGCGATTCCGAACTTGATATTTTATGTTTTCCTCGGCTTGATTTCCATTCGACTTCGGTCACTTTGTTTTGAGAAATTTCTAAATTCTTGATTTCCAAGACTCTGACTTGGTTTGCCGTTGAGTCCTTTGATGATGATGTTGAATCGTTTTGTACTCTATTATGGCCATTAATTGTTGACTTCGGCATTGACTTGAGTTTTATTTTTGTTGAAGTCATTTATGCATTTATGCTCGTTTTATTTCGTTATTCCATTTGTCAATCGATTCTTCTTTTTCGATTAGTTGTTGTCATCTTTGTCGACTTTGAAAGCTTCTATTTCTGGAATTTTTGGATATTCCTACTTTGATGGATTTAGATCGAATTCTTTGGATTTTATTCACGTCTTCGAATGTGAAATTTAGTGAATTGATTTGGTTTCCAAATTTAATCGATTTTTGGTTATTTCCCGATTTGTTGCTATCATTTATTAGCAACTTTGATGACCATTTCTTCGGGAATTTTTGTGAACATACCTTTCGATGAATTCGGTATCGATTTCTTTGGATTCTATTCACGTCTTCGTATGTGAATTCTTGTGATTGATTGTTTTTACAATCATTTTTGTGATTTGTCACTTTAAATAAATATATAAACGTTTTAATACTAGTAGTAAATATCAAAAACCCTTTTCTCCAAACGATTTCAAAACTATTTTACTACAAAACTCTTTTCCTAAACCGTTTTCCAATCTATTAGTATATACTAACCTTTATTTCACTCGTATGAGAAATCTAATTAAACGGCTTAGCAAAACAGGTGGTATGAAACGCTTGCGTTTACTTCGTCGGTTAATTTTTGGACTTGTTCGATTGAACCACTTGTGACATTTTTCTAGTGAAGATCTACAATTTGTTCGTAAATATTTAAGTTAAGCTAGTGGTTATGGGACATGAAGCTAAACTTTTATATTCACTAGCTTAGTGTAATTGACACTTCTCGTTGATCTTGATGATCGCTTTATGAATTAGACTAGCAATTGTGCGATGTCTCTTTCATTGCAAGGTTAGACTAGACACCACTTGTGTGATTCCACTCACGCATACCTTTTGCTTTTTGGTTAGTCTTGACCTCAATCTGTGTGATTCCATTCACACATGCTTAGTGTAATTGACACTCCTCGTTGATCATGATGATCGTTCTGATGGTCAGACTAGACACCACTTATGTGATTCCATTCACACATACCTTTCTGCTTTTTGGTTAGTCTTTACCTCAATCTGTGTGATTCCACTCACATATGTGGGGTAGCTCCACTTGGTCTTCGGACCATCATGTGATAGGCCTCTCTCCCTTTTTCTGTGATTTCTAGATTCCTTATGTTGATTCGTGGAAATTTTATGCTTCACCTATTTTTGTGCATTGGTGAATTCATATGTTATTGATTTGTCATGAGTACAAATTTGGGGTATGATACCTCTTTGGATCTTTGAGAAGATTCTTGTGATATTGATTATCTCTTATCGGTTGATCTCCTGTTGATCATTATTTGCATACTTATAGTTGTATGTCAGTATAGATATTTCATATTTATGCCATACCTCTTATCGGTTGATCTCCTGTTGATCATTATTTACATACTTATAGTAGTATGTCATTATGGATATTTTATGTTATGCCATATCTTTTATTCTATTTCATACTCCGTTCGAGTTTTCATACTCCGTTCGAGTTTTCATACTCCGTTCGAGTTTTCATACTCCGTTCGAGTTTTCATACTCCGTTCGAGTTTTCATACTTTCATCTTGTGATTTCTGGATTTCTTGTGATGATTTCTAGAATTTGTGCTTCACCAATTTTCGTGATTTCTATTGATAAGTTTTATCAATTCTTGTGCATTGGTGAATTCGTGTGTTATTGACTTGTTATGAATACAAGTTTAGGGTAAGATATCCTTTTCCATCTTTGAAAAGATTCCTGCGACATTTTCGATAAATGAAAATTCATTGGTATTATATTTTGATGCCAATTATTTCGATGAAATTTTGACGTATGTCGAAGTTGCTACGGATGTTGCTGCTTTAATCACGTGTTTTAAAAATTGTTTTAAATATAAATCAAAATTGTTTTCAAAATTTTTACGATTTGCGCTTTCAAAAGAATGAGGAAGCGAATTAAACGTTTCAGTAAAATCGAGGACTATGACCCCTTTCTTTTGCTGATTCGCTTAATTCCGGACTTGTTCGTTTGAGAATGTAAATTATTATTATTATTATTTATAAAATAAATGAAAATTGTTTTCAGAAGTTTTACAGTTTACGCTTTCAAAAGAATGAGGAAGCGATTTAAATGTTTCAGGAAAATCGAGGACTATGACCCCTTTCTTTTACTGGTTCGCTTAATTCCGGACTTGTCCGTTTGAGAATGTGAAATGTTATTTTTAAAATACACAACTATGCACTTTCAAGAAAACGATGAAGTGAATTAAACGATTTAGTAAAACTCGTGGTTATGGGTCATGTGCGTTTGCTATTTCGGTTAATTTCTGCCTCGTTAATTGAAAAATTTGTGATTTCTGATTATCGTTTTGATAATCGGAGGTTGGTGATTTCTGATTATCGTTTTTGATAATCAGATATTTATTGTTTCTAATTATCGTTTGTGATAATTCGATATTTGAGATTTAATTATCGTTTGTGATAATTAAATATTTACGATTTAAGATTTGATTATCAGTTGTGATAATTAAATATTCGTTGATTTGTGATTTCTGATTATCGTTTTTGATAATCAGATATTTATTGTTTCTAATTATCGTTTGTGATAATTAGATATTTGAGATTTAATTATCATTTGTGATAATTAAATATTTACGATTTAAGATTTGATTATCAGTTGTGATAATTAAATATTCGTTGATTTGTGATTTCTGATTATCGTTTTTGATAATCAGATATTTATTGTTTCTGATTATCGCTTGTGATAATTAGATATTTGAGATTTAATTATCGTTTGTGATAATTAAATATTTGTGATTTAAGATTTAATTATCGTTTGTGATAATTAAATATTTGTGATTTGAAATTTGATTACTGTTGTGGTAATTCCTGATTATCGTTTTTGATAGTTCGATATTTGCGATTTTTTGTTTTCTAATTATCTTTGTTGATAATTAGATTTTGCCGTTTTCTAATTATCGTATCGATAATTAGATATTATTGTTTTGTGATTTCTGTATTCTAATTATCTAATTGATAATTGAATATTGCTGATAATTGCATTTATCCAGTTTTGTTGTTTTTTGAATATCTATTTGATAAATAGACTTTGTTGAGAATTAGTGAATTTCTTTATGAATTAAAGGATTTCTTTGATGTCTGAATTCTCTACATTTATTTTTCTAGCTTAACAGTTTATGTTAGAAAATTTATTGTTAGTGACAACATTAATTATGAAAATTACGGGGACGCAATTTCTTTAAGGAGGGGAGTCTGTAACAACCCTGAGATTTTATAATTAATTTTCGTCATTTAAAACAATTTAATTTGGTAGATATTTGCTGTTAGGAATTTGTAATCGGTTGAATTCTTTTAAACTTTTCAAGTGATATTTGGGCTTTAACTAAAATATTGGCCCACGTTTTCACTTGCTTGATGTCGATCCCTTCATATTTTAGTTCGACCCGTCCCTCTCTCTTTATTGATGATTCGAAAACCTTAACAAAATAAGGAAAATAAAAATGGCGGTGGTCTCGTTCGTCCCCCTTTTCAAAATTAGGGTTTTCATAATTCTTCGAGGTCGCGCTGGGTACTCTCAAGTAGCGTCGATCGTTCGTGCTTCTAATTGCTTCGAAACACAGGTGAGTGCTTTCCCACTCACATCTAATTCGAATTGTTCGACCTATTCTGCTTATTTTATTTTCGATTGTCTCGGCCTCGTCCTGATTTTATCAATGTTGATTTTGTAACTTGATAGGCTCAGCATTGATTTCTGACTTCAGTCACTTTGATTTTTTTTTATTGTTTTGCTGTGAGGTTGATTTCGTGACCACCACTGTCTCGAATTCTTTTGTCGATATTGACTTTTGTGGACTTCGTATTTACTGTCTTCGTTCAAACTGCTACTTAATTTTTAAGTTTAAACTTGGCATTGCTTTTAATTGCAGTATGAAATCTCTTCTAGCTTTGTACGAACTACCTAGGTCACTTGTTTATACTGGTGCTGTTGCATTGGGTATAGATATGTATGTGTTTTTTATATATAGACATACACGCACACTTGTATTAGTATTTGCTCGCTTTGTCTTTCTGATCACATGAACTTCTGCGGCTTACTGCCTTGGCTTGAGAGTGCATTTAGTTGAACTTGACTATTTGTGACTGCACGCTGCTGTGTAGTGTCATTTATGTCCTGTTGCTCCACTTTCATTGAGCACTTCATTTGATCTACCACTGCATTTCCAGTTGCAGCCCACCTGAGTACATATGTAGGGTGTCTTGCATACATTTATATTTGTATGCATGTTTCTACTGCATTGTATAAGTTTACCTGTTACTCTTGCAGTGTATTGATACTCATGTCTGCAATTTGATTCATATTGCATTTCCCCTGTAGCACACTTGAACTCATTTATGAAATTCCAAAACCTTGGCCAATAATTGTTGGCATCAGTCTTGATTTTAATCTTGGCATTCACTTGAATTAGAGGTATTTGCTTGCATCCATATGGTCACTGCATCAAGTATGATATGGGTTACCTTTGAGTTGAACATTGTCCAATTTCATTTAGTTATTCACCAGCCACTGTATCATATATGACATAGTTGCATTGGAGTTGTTACTGTTGCCTTGAACTGTTGCAACTGCATTTTTCATTGTGTCAGTTCATTTTCTTCACCGGTTCATTTTGGCATGTTGTCACTGAAATGTGAACTGTTGAGAACCTTGCGACAGTTTGGATCTTCTTGTAGTCTGATTCATAGTATTTGCACTTGTCAAACTTTGCGTATACTTGCTTCGGCCTTTATACCTTGACCGGTATCTTGTGTTAGCTGCAGCTTCGACTTTGCTTTGAACTGCAGTTGCCTTTGGCTTGTGTAATACTTTGTCAAATTCATTTGCAATGTGATTGCCTGGCCTTTCTATTTATGCAGACCCCTCAGGTTTCACTGATATATATGTGTTGTGTGTTGTGGTGCCATATTATTGGTGCCCTCACCTTCATTCGGTTGTGTCTTCATGTTGTACACTGCCTTGTGCACTTGCTCATTTGAGTTGTGCTACTTCTCGTTGCACCTCTAACTCAATTTGCCATGTGCAGTTTGTTTGTACATTCATTTGTGTACATATTTTGCATTTACTTGGTGGCAATTGGTTTGCATACCATTTACATAGTGCAGCCTTACCCCTCGCTGCATTCGTTTGATTGTTGTATCTAGTTTTTTTTTTTTGGCTGTAGTTGTTGTCATCTTTTCTTGACCACTTTGGCATTTCTAAGCCTTGTTCGAACTTGTTTGGTTGCTGTTGCTTGAGACAGTCAAACATTTCAATTCACTTGGTCGAAGCTTTTCACTACTGTCACTTGTTTATTGCATTTGTTAGCACTGTGAATTCTTGAGCATTGGTCTTCGTGCCTTGTTGCTAATTCTGTATATACTGTTGTGGCGAGGCAGTGTACGCGTGCGTGCACTGCAGCCACACAGTATCGATATTTTGAATTGATATTTGAACCTTCATTGATTTTGGTTCGTTGATCTTTTGGGTACATCATCACTATAGTGGCAAGGCAGTGCACGCAAGCGTGAACTGCAGCCACACGGTATGGTTTTGTGATATTCTATTTTGTTGTGATTTATTAATCTTTTGCGTATTCCATATTCCGTAGTGGCGAGGCAGTGCACGCGTGCGTGTACTGCAGCTCTACTTGAATTAATATTTTAATTGATATTTCAATGGTTTGAACTGTTTTGTTTATTCAATTCAATATTCTGAATTGCATTTTGATTTGGTTTAATTACTGTCGTCTATTCATTATTTAATTATTATTGCTTCTGTGCACTAATAACTGAGTTTGAATTAGACTGACCCGAGTATTATTTTCTTTTGAATCTAATACTCGGGTCAGACCGAGTATTTCAGGTTGTAGATATTCTGCTTTGGGTTGCTGCTAGAGCTATGAAGTTCTTTCATATCTTTTGAAGTAGTCGTCGTCATTTGTAGTAGTCTGTAAAATTGTATAGGAAGATATGTGTTCATGTATATTAAATACGTTAATGTACTTGTATATGTAACTTCCTTAGTCGACTATTGTAGTTGTATCATATGTACCGTGTGAATGTATTGTAACTGACATCAGTTATTATATATATATATATATGAGACTTTCTGTTTCATCTGTGTTCCGCATCTATATTATCTGTGTTGATATTTTATATTTACTGTTCTAAACTATTACGAACCGTCGTAGTTCGTTTTATACTGGAATTGGGGTATGTCGATGGGAGAAAATAAATTAGAGATGGAAAATGAAAGAAAATATATTTATATACCACTCCCATTGAGATAACAAATACTAGTATAAGGCCTAACTATTGATGGTCGCTCCTCAACAGCCTTATTCTCCGTGCTAGTTGACAGCACTACACCGTAGTGTTCTTGGCTAGCGTGGGTATAGAGGTGGGGCGTCACAGTAAAGTAAAGTATTAAAATTGCGTTAAGGCGTCACCCATATCCCCTTAACACATTTTTATAAATGTCGTAGTCTATGCAGTATTGTAAACTCCACCAAACCGGTAGGCTATCAAAGAGCACTCCATAAGTACGACATAAACCAAAATCGTAGTGGGCTCGATAGGACGTATGATGAGGCAAGCGAGTCAATGTCCAGGGTAGGATTCTACCATTATGCACTCTCGGACTAGTGGTAACGCATAGTAGCTACTACCACCCACCTTGGAACACACTTCCGTAATCAAATTGAAGGTGGCCATCAAATCAATCATAAAGTAACAGATATGGTATCGATGAAATGTGCCCAATCGGAGGATCGACCTTACTTGGCCCTGTATAGCTCATGTTTTAGTCATATCAAGCTAACCTAACCCGAGGGGTCAGGGTTGCATTCATACCTCTTACAGTAGCGTTCGCCAAACAATCCTACTTTGTTTTGGATTCTCCACCACATGCATAGTGGTTAAAGTGGTTTCGGAACTGGTAGAGAGTATGACAACATCTAACCCTTTTAAACCATTTATAAACCATTTATATGCTCTAAAGCCATTTATAAAGCAACTAATAAATTCCAAAATAATGTATAACTCTTCCGTTTTAAACAAGTTCCTTTTATAAACCCATTATAAAATCCTTTAAAACCTTTATAAACTCCTTAATAATATAAAAATCCTTTTTAAGAATCATTTTATAATATCCATTATAAAATCTCTTATAAAACTTTTATAAATTCCTCATAAACCTCTTACGTTTTTATTTATTAAAATTATTATAAAATCAATATTTATTATATTAAATTAAAGCTATAATTATTATATTAAATTAAATTTAATATATATATATATTAGAATTATATTAGACATTTTATTAAATTAAATTTTAAACTATTTAAATATATATATATACATATATATTTTTAAAACTGAATAAAATAATAAGTGAAAATTTTAAGGAAGCGTTTGGCATACGTCCCTCATAAGGTTTGAAAAATACACAAAGCATCCTTTCGTTTTTAAATAAGTTTCCAGTCTTATTTTCAAATTCACGCTCGCACAAAGACCTAAATACCATTTGTGTTTTTAACATTTCAAACGCATATAACTTTCTGTAGAAACATCGGATCAACAAACCATTTTCACCACAAAATCAATAAAAATATTATTTTTAAAATAACATCCATTATTGATACCAAAAAGTCATATTTGCAGTAAATGTGCACTTATTCCATACATATGCAGACAATTCTGCAAATTTTGAATATCTTCGATTTTTCTTCAAATCTGCAACTATTGCATATAATTGCAGATATATATGCAATTATATGATACAATTGCAGACATGCCTGCAATTATTGCATATAGTTGCAGAAATCTCTGCAACTATTGCATATAATTGAAGACATTTCTCCAATTATATGGCATAATTGCAGAAATATCTGCAATTATTACATATAGTTGCGGAAATGTCTGGAATTATCTGTATAATTCCAGATATATCAACAATTATGGCATATAGTTGTAGGAAAGACTACAATCATACCATATAATTGCATATGCACAATGCCACTCGTAGAAAGATAATGAAATTTGCGACTTAATGGTGAAAACGGTTTGTTAATCCGTCTTTTCTATAAAAAATTATTGCATTTTAAAGATTGATAACTAATGGGGTGCAAACTTTAATTATGGATGTGAGAATAACATCCACATATAACGAATCAACATTGCTGCATTGGAGGAGAGGGGTATTTTAGGGAAGAAAATTATAGTATCTGAAAATATGGATGTAATTTATAGCTTTTTTAGAGCGGGATGTTTTGTGTATTAAGTTTGATTTTAGGGATTTTGTCCCTTATTTTCACAAATTTTATATTTACATTTAAAACCATATACTAACTCATAATTTGAAACTTTAAAATGTACAAAATAAATTATTTTCCAAATATAAATTTTAAATAAAATCATAAAATATAATTTTAAAAATCAAACTTATAAATCGAGCATACTTTACTATTTAGAAAATAATTTAATACCGACCAACGGTGTCCGTATATAGTTTTCTACCCCATGGTCAAGTGATAAGGTATGTATCATTTCAACCCCAAAATAGTTAAGTTTTCTGGGTATATATCATTTTAACCCGTATCTTGAATCAATAATTTCCAAATCAATCAAATCGCTCGGGTTTATCATTTCAACACATAACGATTTTCCCTAATCCATAAGATCATTCGGGTATGTATCATTTCAACCCATATTGATAACAGGGATATAAACATCCAATCATCCAAAATGTCAGCAAATAAACATCCATCACAATCAACCTCCAAGTCGGCCAATAAATGACAACAATTAACTGGTTAAATCAGGTATTTAACTAACAGTGTAAATTCGACATTAACTTAAATAACTATTAATTCCAAAATTCAATTTTCAATTTAACTGTGAAATTAAACTGCCAAACAACAACCAATAATATTCTTATCACATTACAAATTTAATTTAACTATCAGAAGAAGATTTAGTATTTGTGAGTGGGTTAAATCACTCACTTTAGATTTTTCATCGATTTAAAATTAAAATAAAGCTTAAAATGTAAACTCTCAGAATGCAGCCAAACCTATTCCATGTTGTCCGTAATTTTGATACAATCATAGCTAAGAAACCCGTCCAAATCCGAGTTATGCAAAAGTTATTAGCATTAGAAGATTTAAAGTTTAAATTTAAACGTAAAATAAATCAAGGGAAAAACATACTTAGCTTTACCTTCTACAACTCTACCCTTTTACCTATGCCTCCTCTACACCATAGCCTGCACCCTCGACCTACTTGACAACCACCTCGCTGCACTCACCCAGAACTTCATAGAGGCTCTGAGTCGACTCGAGTTTTACTTCGGTCCCCCACCTCAAATACCCGATGCTTTCCTTGAGTTTTAGCCAAATCGACCCAAGACCCTAATCATTTGGTTCCTAGCCCAAAGTCGCTATAGGGTTTTTTCCTATTGAACCCAAAGCATGACCCGAGACTGCACTAGATCTGCTTTTTTGGCCTGGAACTTTATCTATTGCTCGTGTCATGGTCTACATCTAATTTGATTGAAATTGAAATTAGGGTTTTCGGCCATGTGGAAGAAAGAGGGGATAATTGACCAAATATGTACAAAAATGGGAATAGACAACTGGGGTTTTTGGAAATATCCGTTTATATAGACAGAGATGGATATCAATGAATGGACATATCGAATTGAATTGAAACGATAGCAGTTGCCCGAAAAGCCCATTTCATCCCCGAAACGAAAGTAGGTCATCCACTATATCAAAATATAGGTTTTCGATATTTTTAATCTCAGTGGAACTATTTTCCGACCCTAATTCCATCATTTATAGAAGCTAGCTTTCGAAATCCAATTATATTCATTTAAATTCTTTTAATTGATTTTTAGGAGTTTCAAGCTCGTACGATCAAATAATTAGCCCGATCGCTAAGAAACTTGAAATCCTAAAACAATTCACTGTTGTGGATCCGATAAAACTGTTTTCATTGAAATCCGAGATAGTGGCCAAAATTGCTAATTTTCAGGTTAACTAAATAAATAATTAGTAAATTGATTTAATCACTTTTAAATTCAAATTTAAAAGTCCATAATTTTACCAATCTTGATTATATAGAAATTAATAATCTTTTAAAATTTAATATTCCATATTAATATCAAGATATAAACATTACATTAATTTTAACGTTCAATTACAACTGTAATAAAACCCCGGTTAATTATATTTTATATTTAAATAAATTCTTTTATTTCGATTTACACCCTTATTATTGAATCAACTATTACCTTATGAATATAATTAACATTAGTTTACATTTTATTACATTCTTATTCTATAGTTATCATCTTAAGTCATATTATATGCAATATTTAAATTACATTAATTTCCGTTGATTTACAAATAATTTCAAATGGATTAAATACCAAGATGATAATGAATCAACTATTATACATTAATAATTTACTTCTATTAACCAATTGTTTATAAATAAAGGTTGATAAACTATTTACCAAATATTGATTCATACTATATAAAAAGATTCAATCAATTACATATAATTTCTCTTTACAACATTGAATTTATTCCTTATTTACAATTATAACCAATTTAACTTTACAATTATTTCAATTAATTGAAATTACATTAAAATAATTAACAATGACATTCAAAAAGCATTATTAAATCATATTAAAATTATTTTTCTCGTTAATAGATCATAAATTCTAATTTCACACAATATTTAATTTCAAAATCTTATTAAATTTAATATTTTTAATTATAAAAAATATGGGTCGTTACACTCGCCCACTTAAAACTTTTCGTCCTTGAAAACAAACAAGAAGGAATTAAAAAACTTGACATAATTTTATTGAAAATATTCAATTTATAAACACTTTTAACTTCAAAATTAAGTTTTAAATAAGATATATCAATTTACAAACAATTTGCAAACAAGCTCCAAGCGGAAGCATCAAAGCGAAGCTAGTCCAAAAGCAGGTATCTAACCTGAAACAACTCGGTCTGACCCGAGTATAAAATACACGGGTCAGTCTAGCTAAAACATTTAGTTTAGTGAGGATAAATGATATTATGATGCATAAGGAAAAGTGTGATAATTCTTCTCAAATGCGAAGAAATAATTCTAGGTACATGCGGTTACTTCAAGTGATGAAGTGTTACTAAGCATATATAGTCTCGAAAGAGATAACTCAACATTAAAACAACAAATATAAGCATGCCTCATATCATCGGCATAATCCCAAAACAACAATAATGGTTTAGAGAAACCTTAACTCCTAGATAGGAGAAATCCCGAAACCCAAATCTCGCCAAATTGGGAACAAAAATATATTCTCAAGATAAAGAAGTCTCAAACTCAAAATACGCCACAACGGCAATCTCGTATATCTCCTAAAAAGGAGAGTATAAATCTCAAATAAATGCTAGGATTAGTAAATCTCAAATCTCAATTAAACGCCAAGTGTTGGAAAACTCAAATCTCAAACATAGAACTCGATAAGGAGTTCAAGTTTCCAAAGATGTAATCGCCATATATCTGATATCTCAAATGACTCAAATGGCCAATAATGTAAAAAGGCAATACACTTGGAAAATCACAAAGAAATCAATGAAATAATCACAAAGATATAGCACGTGCTTATGGCCGTAGACCGCCAAGTACTGTTCTCTCAAAACAAGGGACAATGTCTCTTAGGCAAACGTCCCGAAGGACAAATACGTCTGTTAGGACAACATCCCGAAGGACAAATACATCTCAATGGACAAATACGTCTCTTAGACAAACATCTCGAAGGACAAATGATCCGAAAGTCCAGTACTGGCAAATATGTCCCTTAGACAAATGTGCCACAAGCTCTCAGATAGGAACCCAAAAAGTGTTAACAGTGTGTCCCATACCACACGTTCTCACTAATTGGTTTACTAACCGCTAGCCAATACCACACCAAAAAGCAGTAAAAATATTTGCCTCATCTCATCGGCAAATACGACCCGAAAGTCAAAACAATTAAACAGACAAGTCAAGAATTAGCCGAAAAGATAAACGCACCTGCCCCACACCACATGTTTTACCCAATCGTTTAATTCTCCTTCTCATTCGCTCTAATAGTGAAAAAACATGTATTTTATATGTAAAATAATTTATTTGAGAAAATAGGCTTTTAAAATAAATTTTCGAAATCGTTTTTGAAAAAAATCTTTGAAAATTCCCTTATTATAGATAATATGTAGTTTTTAAAACTTGGAAATAAATAAAAAATATTATATAATAATTATTTCAAATCCCAAGTTATTTTAAAAATTATTTCAAATTCGTTTGGAAAAACTCATGCTCGAAATCAATGAAAACATCGAAAAATACTCAAAACCAACACTCGAATTCATTTCAAAAACGATTCAATTTGAATCTCAAGTTCTTCGAAATCTTAAGCAAGCTCATTGATAGGTATCATAGCCCTCAAAACTGTTCAGAAATATCACAAAAACATGAAGTCGAAGTTAAATGTTGGGCGGAAAAAGATGGCGGAACACACAAAAAAATGCGTAGCAAAAACAATACTCAGGTCTGAAATCTTCTTTAGATTCAAATTTTGGACATAATTTGCAGGGTTTAATGACCTCAGAATGGTTTGAAATTTGATATGCACAAAGTGGAAAAATTTATCTATGAACTAGAAAAAGGTTCAATGAATTCCGACATGAAATGGTTAAAATATGGAATTCCAAACATGGAATCAGGCCTTGTTGAATTCTGCCCAGGTCTAAAAACCCTTATGGTTCAACTTTCAGACATGAAACAGGTGACAAAACTACCTCTAATTGAACTGAAAATTGGTACGCATATATTAGAAAATTTCAAATTTAAATAAAAAAGAATCAATGAATTTCGATAGGAAATAAAAAAGATACACTGTCTTAAACATGGACTCAAGCCATGTTTGCTTCTGCTCAGGAAACGGAAATATGTACATGCCTGAAAACTATCTCGGGTTCAACTTTCAGGCGTGAAACAGAGGACCAAACGACCTCTAATTGAATTGAAAATTGGTAGCATATATAGAAAACTTCTACTTTCAAATAAAAAAGAATTAATGAATTTCAAAAGAAAATGAAAAAGATATGATGTCTCAAACATGTACCGAGGCCATGTTTGCAACAGCTCAGAAAATGGAGTTATGTACAGGTGAATTACAATGCTCGTACTGATTTTGCAGTGCTGTTTTCAAGCATCAAACGAATATGTTATGCAATGAACTTTAGCACATATATACTACAACCCACGGGCTATCAACTGAAGAAAATCTGGTAACATTTCATTGCCGAATTGCAAGAAACTGACATGCAAAGTGGAGGTCAGAAAATTTTGAGCACAGAAACAAAACTGAGCATAAAACAAGTTACAGAGAAAAAATTTCATAGTTTTAAGCGATTTGAAGCATTGGATTCGGCTAGATTCGTGAGCTTATTAACTTAACTTGCTTTTGATGTGCAAAAGTTGGATTTTATGCAGAAAGATTGAAGCTTGTGATGATTTTAGCCTTCAAGAACCTGTAGAAAGGAAGAACAAATACATGCAAACAAGAAAAAGACAATTAACAGACAATTCTTATCACAAATTAAGGTATTGTGAAATATTTAGGTTTTGGATTGGATTACCTATAAATTTCACTCTAACTTGATAAAAATAGCAGCTTGTTTGAAGAAATTTTGAGATTGAAAGCTTTAAAATTGAGAAAAAGGGAAGATTTCTATTTTCTGGCTTTTGAGGAAGAAGATGAGAACAAATTTTGTACGTACAGTAAAAGTTTTCTCATTTCTTCAATTTCTAGTTTAGGGCATTAATAGGCTTTGGACCCAAAAATTAAAAGAAAATTAATTAGGCCTAGGAATTAATATAACACTAAAATCAAATTTGCGTATGTACACAAAGTTATAATAAAAACAATACATTTCTCCATGTTTTTAACATTAATAATTTATGTAAACATACTTACATATAAAATAAAATATTTTACACTATATAAATAGATAATTTTAGTTATAAAAATATTTTTATCATTAAAACTTTCATTTTAAATAAATAACCAAATTTTCACAAATAAATACATAAAACTTAATTTTTTTTAACTTTAAAATTACATAAAAATTATTATCTTGTACAATAAAATATAGCAAACCATTTTTCATCATTCCTATGATCAAAACTTATTTCTAAATCAAATTTCACCTTTGCATTTTCACTGAATAAAATCATATTTCACTCATTATTCACACAAATACCCAAGATAAAGTTTTCAAAGCATTATTTTCACATTTTATTTCCAAAATCCATTTTTTATTCCAAATAAACAATTCAAATCTCCAATTTATTTTTAATTCATAATATTAAATTTTAACTATCATTATAATTTAATATTTACAAGTAATGACCAAAACCAGGGTTGTTACGGATTCCCCATTATAAAAATTGAATCCTCGTAATTTCTAGAGAAGAGCTGTATTCAAAAAAAAAATATTCATCAAGCAAAGGAAGATAGATAAGCTCGAATTTAAAGTATCTCATCTCAACACAAGATGATAGAAAAACAAGATAAGATCGCTCGATTAATTCTATGGTTTCCCGAGTGTAATTACTAGGATTGGCGAACCATTGGACTTCTATGAGCAACACATCATTATTTCGAAGGTTCGAAACAAGAGCACAGACAGGATGCCATAAAAAAGATCAATCGAGAGAGATTGATTTATCAAGAGCTTCTTGAATAGAGTCAGAATTTAACAAAACTTTATCCTGATTCCAACCAACTAGATAATTGTCGACATGACTTTCCGTATGTCACTACGGAAAGAACCACACCAACATTAGATTGACATAATTTAGGTAAGAAGACTCAATAATAGATAGGTGGTTTCCTCAATACTACCAACCTAAATAATCGCATAAATGCAATTCTCTAGATAATTACACAAAGGTAGGATGAAATCAAATAATGGATTCTTTATACTCCTATTTAACTAAACAAATATTTTCAAGGTTATCAAAATCCATTTTCTTCATAATCAAATTCTCAAATCTCAATATTAAGGAAATTTTCAAAACTCTTACACAAATTGAAATTTTACAAACTCTTCGTCTAAAGTGATAAAAAGTTTCACTCTTAAATTCTACCAAAAATATATTTCAATTTTAAATATATATATATTTATACTAAACATCAAATAAATTATAAACATAAAATAGGTAGAATGCACTTGACTATTAAGAAACAAGTTATTTCAATTTCAAACATGCTGTAATAATCTTAAATTTTGACCTAGCTAAACTCAAAATTTGAAAATACTTATAAAATAAAAGTTGTTCTACTAAGTCTAAGCTTTCCGGCAATATAAAGATCATAAAAATTGGATTTACGGTTTGAAATTATGCTAAATTTACTTTCAGCCCAAATTTTAGAATCTTAAAGGGCAGAAATATTTTTTCACTTTCAAACCTATTTAGACAGAATATAAAGCAAGATCTTCTAAAGTGGTAAAAAGAAAATTTATGGCTTTCTAAAAGCTCTTTTATTTGCAAAAAGTTTGATCTCAATTGGAGTTATAAATCAAAATTTATCGTTGTTTTAGCAAAGCACTTTTTCAAACCAAATTTAATCTTTCAAATCAATTAAAATTTAGAAATTTTCCCAAACCATTTAATTTCAAATTATATTTTCAAACAAGCTTTTGCTAAATCACTTACTGATAATCTTCTTTTTCTCCGAAAAGCTAAGACATACCAAAATTATGAGTAACTCTTTATAATTATCATAGAAAGAAATAATTCATTAGTTGGGAAAATCTTCATTACTTTCCAAAATCTAACTTTAAAATAATTAACTAAGAAAACTCATTTTGAAGGAGACAGCTAATCTCTTTCATTATTAAGAAATGATTATTGATTATCCATAAAATAAATTTTGAGACATATACATATACATACATACATACATACATACATACATACATATATATATATATATATATATATATATATATATATATAAAGTTTAAAATCATTCTCACAATTAGAATAATTATACCACATAGATGGTTCATTTATCAAGACAATTCAAATTCACATTTCCATTTTGTCGCCAAAATTAAATTTCCATTTAATTATCAATATAAAACTAATTAAAGTTGATAATTAATTCAAACTTATTTCCAAAAGGATTTCACAAATTTACACCAACAAATTTTTAATGCAACCAAAATTTGAAAACAAAACTTTCTCATAAAATGCTAAAATTTAAAATTAGCATACTCAATTTCAAAAATTTCAAATAATACAAGGGTGTTGCCACACTATTGATTTATAGTGAATGACCCCACAATTGGCTGTAGAGTTGACGTAATGATCAAAATTGCTGAGCCACTCATCCAACACATACTAATGTTTAATGGCTGCATTACATATTCAAAATAAAATTTAATTTCTCAAACTATATTAATTTATTTCCAAGCTTTACTTATAAAAACTCAATTTATCGTGTCTGACTGTCTCATCATAGCACTTAGGAAATTCCAATTGATAACGTTGATCAGGCGTATCGACCAGATTTCTTAAAGCACTTGATGGACAACCCAACACATAAATCATTTTCTATAAAAAGAAATGCCTCATATATACTTCACAAAATATTCTTTGCCTATCATAATAAACAAAATCTAATTTCACTTAAAAGACACATCTTATATTTGAAAGATTTGAAAATTCAAATTGTTGCTTACACTCAAAATTAAAGAATACAAGAAGAACTCATCGAGATATTCCCAGAATACTCGATTCACAAGATTAAGAATAAGCTGGAGTGTTCACCAAATCGAACGATATAATAAGCCTCTCGCAAGAACCATACAAGTGCGGTATGCAGTAAGAGGAATGATATCCTCCACAACTCATAGCTGATGAAAATTAGTGCAAGGTCATGCTAAGAAAGATCCTAGCACCACTCCATAAAGTAAATAAATCCTCAATCATAAGCAACAGACACTCGCTTTAATGGTTAACTTGTTATGTTGGCGAAAATGGATGCAAAGCCTAAGAATACTATCAGATTTCTAAGCAAAGATGTCTGTGATAACTCACGGTAAAGGCTGGACTAAATGAATTGTGTGGCTTCATGCTTTAGCAATAAATTCTATAGTTTCTCATTTCTCCTACATATCCACGTGGAAGGATGACTAACAAACTAAGAACCAGGAATGAGGTCAACACAAAGCTCAATTGCCCGATTGGGTAGCAAACCCAAAATGGACTCACATATATAACAGAATTACGAACAACTGGAATTCGAGATACTTCATCATCTCGAAACTCAAGAACAATAAATACACTTCGGAATTATCATCAACATTCCGAAGAACAAGAGACACTAATCAGCCAAATTAGGATACCTAACATGTAGGGTCCTTTTAGAATATAGGATTGGACTTGATAATAAACAAGTCAATCCATCCCCAAACTCATATTAAACTCAAGGTGAAAACTAATGTGCTGATTTGCACCAAAAGGTAAACTACAAAGATCAACCCTAATATTGTCGCATGACAAGCCAAGTATTACGCAGCCCCTCAATATATTCACAATTCTCAAACAAGTAACAAGAAAAGAAACATCCAACGGTACCAACATCTCCTTTGATACAAATGTGTATCAAGCACTCGTATCGAAGAGAACTAGAATAAAATAATTACAATAAGGATTATTCATTGGATAAGATCTAATTAATTCAATCATGGAATACTATGGAATAAAATATATTCCTAGGCATATTCCAAACTTATATGTAGCACAAAGGACATGAAAAAGTCAAGGACATGATGATTAAGGGATTTGTAACACTTGTATTATAATTGGATGTATCGTAATATATATTTTTCTTCTGTGTTTATCATATTTTGTTCTGAACTCAGCTCTGATAGCAAGCTGTAACGATCCGTATTTTTTGCTATTTTAGAGCATTTAATTTAATTTAGTTATTAGATAACTAAGGGCAGAAATAAAATTTAATGATTTATTTATATTGGTTTATTGGATAATTAAAATTGTTTAAAATTTAATTTTTGAGAATTATTTGAATAATTTGATTTTGGATTTAAGATGATGGAAAATGATAACAGAATTTGATTTAAATGTTATTCAAATATGAATGAAGATGGTTAATATTTAAAATTGGGTCCAAATGTGAATAATTTAAATTATATATTTTATATTCTAATTGACGAGTAAAAATGGCCATTTTGGCCACTGTCTTGGATTTTGATGAAACGAGTTTCATCAGATCCGTAATAGTGAATTACTATTGGATTTCAAGTTTCGTAGTGATCGGACTTGTCTTTTTGGCTATACGAGCTTGAAACGCGTTGAGATTTAATTTCGAATTTAATTAAAATAATCGACTTTAGCTATCTACCGTATACAATCGAATTAGACTTCGGAATTGATTCCATTGCGTTCGGAATAGGGGTAATACATTAGAAACACCGAACGGCGGACTTCGTTTGGAGTTCGGTATTTTACGGACCAATTGGTCTAAGTATTTTTATATTTAAATAATATAATAAAAGGGTAATACCCGTTCAATACGCGCGTCCTATATGCCTACATACGCTACCTCTTTCTTTTCATTTTCTTCTAAATCGCTGATTCAAATAAAAAAAATCATAGAAAAAAAGAGAGAATCTCGATCGAAAAAAAAACCTAATCTAATCGAAATTGCGTAAAGGAACGCGACTTAGAGGTCGCGAGCATAGTCGAGCGCTGAACAGTTGCGGCCTGGAGGGGATCTAGGCGGCGCCGCGCGTGAGACGAGGGGTCGAAGCGATGAGGCGAGTCGCGATGTGGATTTCGCACACGTGTGAGGCTGTCACGGCGATGTCAAGATGGTAGCAGCGCGGTCGATTGTTGCTTTAGGGCCATCGTAATAGGGTTTGGGCGCATTCGACCAAGGGCAAGGTGGCACGTGCAATGGAGGCGTACGTAAGGCGTTGGTGGCGGCAAATCGGCGATAGGTGCGAAAAAAATGAACACTAATCGCGTTCGATTGCGAACTACCTTGGGGGTGAAGGCCGTAAATTGTGAGCAAAATGACGGGATATAAGGTTTTTTTAATTATTTTACCAAGTGATAATTAGTGTTGAGTTTATTTTAAGTTTTATCATATATTAATTATTGCATCACTTTTGTATACGAGGATCGCTTCAAGTGAAATGAATTGTGGTGCTATCGTAGCGACATCTTCTACGACATGGGATCGAGAAAAAGTGAGTGTTTATACGCTCACAATTGACTAAAAAATGTTAGTTAAATTTATATTCTGAAGTGATATGAAATTCATTGGCTGTTGTTTGGTAGGTTTAATTATCATTTATGCACATATATGAATTAATTGATATAATTTAAATTAACAGTCAGATAAATTTAAATTTAATTGGCAGTATTATACTCAATATTGATCATTATAAAATTGTTGAGAATTATATTTACTGTATGGGTGTTTGCTTATGATGGGTACTATTGGTTGTTAATTTGGATGTTTATTAATTTTGATATTTCATGTTACTATCCCGTATACAATTTATAGTATATAAGACTGTAAATTGAATTATTTCGAATAAACTAAGAAAAAGGTTGAAATAATATATACCTATGACATCTATTTTGGATTGAAATGATATATATCTATTCTTGAAATTAAATTGAAATAATTATCCACTTGGCCATAGGTTAGAAAATTATATATAGGCACTGGGTTGGTTAAATCAAATGATTTTCAAAGTGTTTGAAATTATTTAAATGAATTGATCTTAAGAATGAAACCCAATTTATGGAAATGGAATTATTTTGAACTAAAGCTTGAAATGTTGGAATTTAACTTGGTAAACGAAATTGTTTAATTAACCGAAGTTTAGATTTTAAGTTAAAATTTAAAATAAGGCATTAATTTTCTAAAATTGATGGGATTTAAAAATTGGTCTTTTATTCAAACTTTGAATATTTCTAAAAAAAATTGATATGAGATAATATTTCAATTTGAGTTTGGAATTTGAAATTTTATATATACGATTGGTAAATTTACTTTAAGTGTTTCAAACGATATTTTGAAATCGAATTTGGAATTGAACTGAAATTGGAAATTAATTTGAAATTGGAATTTAAATTAATTCGGAAGTTGAAATTTAAAGAAATTTGTGAACTGAAATCGAAATTTATTCGAGTTGAAATTGGGATTGAATTGATTAAATCAAAATGGAATTTGGAATTGATTTGGGTAGGAAATTGGGAAGTTGACCGGTTTGACTTTAGAATTATTTTCAAAATGAATATTTTAGTATAAATGATTTAAAATATATATTCTTTAAATATTTCAATTATTTTGATTTTCCAAACTTTTTAGTATATAAACTATTTTTATATCCAAATTATTTTCGTTTAACTATTTAAATATCTTCTATTAAACTATTTTTAACTATTTTACTATTTTGAACTGGTTAAACTATTTTCTAAAATTTAAATTGGTTAAAGGGTAAATTATTTACATTTAAATCTTGGATTTGAAAACGAACTAGGTTAATGAGAAGATTATAACCTAAATCGAATTCGAATTAAATTTTGGAAGTGAAATTGATTTATCGGACAAATTTGATAATTTTGAATGTATGATAAATTTCGAAATGGATTTGGTTTAAAAGAGAATATATGATAATTTCTAAATGGATTTATTTTAAAGCGAATATATGATGATTTGGAAATGGATTTGATTTTGAAACGAATATGATATTTTGATATCAAGTACAAATTGTTAGGAAATGTAAAAGAATCAACCGGTGTGTAAAATGACGATTGGTTGTTAAAGAGACCGGGGCCTCTTATTGAAATACTCTCTTTCAATATCGGAACCACTTTGACAACTGTATACGTGGTGGATGATATCCAGAATGTAGTGGTTGAATTGGCAATGTTTACTGGAATGAAGTAAGAGAACGATGATGGATAGCCTTGATATTCATGTCATAATTAAAATGACTAAAAAAGGAGCCTGTGTTTGGCTAGTGAGGTTAGCTACCTCTAGCGACATTCATCCCTCGTATTACCATTGTGGGTTCGGATTCGATTGGTGCACCTTATTTGTCGTTTGGATTGATTGTCGCGATCGGCCACAGATGGGTTACGACCAGCTAGAAAGGGTAAACTGGTAGAATCCTACCTTGGGCATTGCCTCACGTGCCTTGTCATATTTATCCTTATACGAGACCATTAAGACTTTGGTTTAAAACTGTAAAAATGTGTTAGGTGGATCAATGTAAAGCCTTAATGCTATTTTGATATTTATTTTACTAATAGACATTATCTATTATAGTGTATGCTATTATATATAAGTATTTTAACGGACCCTAAGGAGATGGAAAATCCTGTAACATCTCTTAAGTTATTGCACTCATATTCGTGATATTGATTTGACTTACGTAAGAGTATTTTAGTCCTGACTCGAATGTTGTCTTTTCGTTACGCTCAGGTCACTCTTGAGTTTTTTTTCCAGTGTATTGAAGACTATTCTTTGGAGAACGAAGATGGAGTTTGATATATTACTATTATCATTATACCCTGTATCATGCTATTCTACTGCATTGATTATTTCTCCTTGCTGTATATTTATAACTGTAATAACTGTGTATAGATTGTAATCAAATGTATAGTAAATAGCTTTATGAATTGTTTATTTGTTTATTATATTTTATTGTTTCCGCTATGAGATTCTATGTTTTGCTTTCTTCTTCTCTTATTATTTTTCTTATGTAACCACATTGATTATCTACGTTCTGTATTGTTTAAGTCAGACATGTGTGGATTATTATCGATTTAAACCTTCCGAAATGTGGGTCGCTATAGTTGGTATCGGAGCGAAGGTTTAGCGATAATCTTGGCTTTGTGGGGTTTGACTCATTAAAGATAGGGTAGTAATACCCTAGAATGAGTCGATTTTAGTGTGTGTGTGTATATGAGAGAGCGTACTTGTTAGTGTTATAAAATATTTTATATTGTGTTTACTTATCCGTTGAGTTGTTTATGAATTCCGATCGATATGTAGGACGTCATGTTATCGACAGGGGTTTCTAAAACTTAAATGAGGCAAGTCGACATAATGTTGTTTTAAAATCAGGTAAATAAAATATTTTTACCTAAATTATGTTGTATACATATATATAAATTGATTTTCAACGAAATGATAATATTTATTATCATCGATTATCGATTGAATTAAAAATAAAACGAATACTAGTGAATTTTATTTTATGAAGTATTGAAAATTAAATTGAATTGAAATAAAATTAAAATAAGAAACTATTAAAATGAACAAGTTGTAAATTAATGGAATATTTTGAAAATAGGCTAAGAAAATTTGTATAAGTATATTTATAATATAGCTTTTATATAGAAATGACTTTAAAAAAATCGAAAATTTTACAATTTAAAATCCTTTTGTTCAATATTGTTTTTCAAATCCTTAAAAAATTAATAAATAGTATTACTTGAAAGAGTTTTGACTAGAGAAATATTTTTGAAAGGAATTAAGCATTAAACTCGTTTGGTTGTTGGGAAAATAATTCTGGAGGCGACTGCAGCATCGCCAGTGTTCATTTTCGAGTTTTTGAGTAGAGAATTACTACTGAAAGAAATTTATTTTCGACTAAAATAAGTTTTGATTTTTGAAAAAATTATTCCAGATATGATTTAATAAATATGTAAAAATAGTTTTGAACTTATAATTGAAAACTGTATATAAAGAGTAAGTTATAACTTTTAAATTAAAAATAGTATAGAAATGAAATAAGTTTATAACTTATAAATGTGAATAGGAAAGTGAAACCAAATTTAAAATGGTTAAAATTTTGTATAAACAAATGGAAGAAAGAAAATTTGGAATTTAAGATACAAATAAAATAATTGACTTAAGCGTTGTTAAAATAAATAGAGTTAAGGAAATAAGTAAATAAAATATATTTAACTCATGAAAGCTTAAATAAAATTGAATTTGATATTAGGTGAAACTAGATAAATTAGTAAGTGATTTAAATTCATTTAAGCTATAAAATGAATGTAAGTAATAAATTAAGTTGGTTAATCGAATTTAATCTACACTGGATATAAATAAATAAAATGCGAGAGGAATGAGTTTAAAAATTTAATGTTAACTAATATAGTATGGAATAAGTTATTGGAATAAATTTTAAATTAAAATTGACATAAGAGAGGTTAAATGAATTGATTGTGGAAAAAAACAATTTATATGAATTGAGTTATAAAAAAATTTACTTTGGTTAATTAATAATATGAATTTGAATAAATGAAGTGAACTGATGAATTAATAATAACTTAAGATATGAAGTAATAATATTAATAAGTGAGTGTTGTTGTATACACATTTGTAATAAACTTAGATAATTTATAAACGATGATAGCATTAACTAAAAAGAGATATACTAAGTGGAATAAAATTTTATAAATGATTCATAAATAAATTTATATAAAATAGGTTAAACAAAAAAGTGAAACAAATTGGAATTGCACAAATTGAATTGAATAAAAATCGAATATAATGAATTTGTAACGAATGTTGATAAATTGAAAGAAATTAATGGAATGTAAACCAATTAAAAGTGGATAAAGCAAAAATAAATAATTGAAACAAATCGATTGAAGGTGAATATATATATTGAATTGTAATAAATCAAATATGAATGCAATAAATATTGATTGGAAGAAAATTGGTTGAAACCAGATTAGTTGAATGTTAATCAATTAAAAGCAAATGAATTGATTATAAATTCATTGCATGATTAACGAATGAGTATTAATAAGTGAATGTGAATCAATTTTAAATAATTGGAATGTGGTATGGATTAAATTACTTTAAGTGTAATTAATTATATGAATTATTAGAGTGAAATAATGAAGTGAAGAAAGAAAAACGAATGTAGCTATAAACGAGTGTAAATTTTTAGAATGTGAATTAATTAATGTTGGTAAGTGCATGCAAATCTAATAGAAATAAATAAATTGAATGAAAAATCAATTGAATGTGAATCTAATTGAATAAAAGTTGATTGAATGCAAATAAATTGAAATGAATCAATTAAAATGTTAATGAAATGAATGTTAATAAAAAATTGAAGGGTATAAATTAAAAATTGACATTGTATAATGAAAAATTCACATGGTTATGAATAAATTGGATTAATTGGATGGATATTGATGGTTGGATGGTTTCTTTTGTTGCAAACCATTGTTTACTATTTTGATTGCATATGATTGTTGTATGTTATGTATTTATGCTTGTATTTGTTGTTTGGACTCAAAAATCCATGTTATATGGTTATATTAGACTTATACATGCTTCTATAACGTTATATGCAAGTAATATCTTAAATTGAGTTGAGATAGGTACAAAAGAAAACCGTTGAGTGTATATGCGGGGTTTTACATGCTTTTGCTTGCTTAATACGAGCGAACTCGCTCGTATTATAAATAATAAGGTACGTATCTCGAATTACAAGCTGCGATTTAATATTTTTGCCCATTGTGATCCCTCATCATTAAGATGAGATGCATATTTGATATATATTGGTTATATTTGTGTTATACATTGAATTGTAAAAAAATTCCGATCGAGCCGTGCAAAGGAGACTCTGTCAAAATTTTCCGTAAATCAGGGAGTTATAAATTTTTTGAAGTTTTATAACTTGTTTTTTATATAAATTATATTTTCTGTAAACCAATAGCGAAGTATAGTAAAGCTTTTCTAATAACATTTTAAAATTATAAGTGGTTATTTGAATAAAATCCATTGTATGTTAAAATCTTTACGTAATACCTTTTCGAGGACGAAAAGTTTTGAGTGGGGGAGATTATAACGTTCCGTATTTTTGGCTATTTTAGAGTATTAAATTTAATGTAGTTATTGGATAACCATGGGTAGAAATAAAATTTAATGATTTATTTATATTGGTTTATTGGATAATTAAAATTGTTTAAAATTTAATTTTTGAAAATTATTTGAATAATTTGATTCTGGATTTAAGATGATGGAAAATGATACCGGAAATGTAACAACCCGATATTCGCGTCAATTCATAATCGACGTTAAAACGATTTATATTTTCGTCAATTGCCATTTTGAAGTTTTTAAAATTTAAATTAAAATTAAAATTACAAATTGTTATAAAGTTTGAGGGGCTTTGATTTTTAAATAGTGGTCCACCTTTCTTTTATTTTGGGCCGAGACAATTGTTTAAGCAATAAACCCGTCCTCTCCCCTTACTCATTTCCATTTTTAAACCCTAACCTAAGATAATCGAGAGGAGCAAATAATGGCGGCATCTCCCTGCTCGTCTTCGTTCGATTAGTCTTCGATCGAGAATTGGGGTTTCTTCGGGGGTTCGCTTCTGGAACTCGAAGGCGTCAACTTCAATGGCTCCTTCAAGTTGCTCGCGACTACTTCAATTTGGTCGAGCCGCCTTCGCCTTCAAAGCAGAGGTGAGTTTGCTCACATCTAATTCATGTCTCGAGTTATCTGTGTATTTTGTTGCTTGAATTTCTGCCGTTCCATGTTGTAGATGTTGATGTTGTACTTCACTATATATGTGAGTCTTGTGTCCACTTGATGTCTGTCTCCTTGGTTGAACTCGAACCTGATACACTGTATTTATGCAGTGTATTCATTTGTATTTGATCATTATATTTCATTTGTGACAGTATTCATATTTAAAACTGTCCTGAGCCTTTTACTGTCAAGTTGTATTTGAGAAAATTGAGGTTGAGAGTGTAGTTGCAGTATATTTGGACTTCTTTTGATTTAGTTAAAGTTGCCATCTTGTTTGCCTTCACCTCCATTCTGCAGTGTCTTCATGCTGGACCACTGACATATGTATTTGGTCATTCGAGTTATGTGCTCTATTCTTCGAGGCATGTAGTTTACATGTGTTTGTACTTACTGTTTCATGCAGTTCTGTACATGTCGTGACAGTGCGTTTGTAGTTGAATTGTTCTTCACCACTGCACTTCCATCACCACACTCCATCCACATGTATTTTGATACAGTTGCAACTAAGTTGTACTACTGCCTTTCCTCTCGAGTCTGACACTCGCACTGTCCAGTTTTGTTTAGTTGTTCACTGGTCTGCATTTACCAGTGAAGTTGAACTAGTGTTCTTGTGGTTTGCTGTAGCAATTCATCACACTTGAATTGCATTTGAGTTTCTTTTCAAATCCATCTTCTTGCTTCTTACTACTATGTGTACTTGATTTAGTTGTACACTTACTGTGCACATTCCATATCATGCCCTGATATTGTGCATATCATTTTTACCATTATGTCATTCAGTTTGTATTATTATTTCATCATGCTTGCTGTTTGACCTGCTGCACTATATGTTGTGTTGCCATCTTCTTGGTATTTGCAGTTCTCTACTGCCCCTTTAACTTGCTTATGCTCCCTGGAGATGTGGCATTCATTCTTTACTCATTTTATTTGTCGCAGTCGTTGTACTGCATATATTGGGGACTGTCCAATTGAGTTAGTTCACTGATGCATTCATTTGCATATCACTCGATTGCCCCTTTTATTACATGTTCTTCAAGACAGATTGCATACCGTTGCATTGTCGGTCTTGTAATTATGTCTCGGTGGTGCATTGTATTTGTTGTCGGTTCTTTACTTTTTGAACCTGTCTTTGAGAGTACTGTGACTATCTATTTTATATGTTGCAGTCTTGAGTTTCTTGTAATGGCCATGTGTGTCTGCTGCACTACATAGTAGCCATGTTGGTGCATTTTGTCGTGTTGGGCCACCATGTCAGTGCTTTATTAACCTGGTTAGCATGCAGTTCCATGTTGCCATTTCTATATCCATTTTGTTAAGGTGCTGTTCGTTATGTACATTCAATTGTGTACATATTTTTCTTTCATTTGGTGGAAGTTTTAACTGTTGCCATCATGTACAGTCTGTTGTACATTGCTCTTCATATTAGTGCATTGGGTCCTTATTCCTTTTAGTTCATACTGTATATCTTTGTGTGCTAGTTGCCATGCACATTCTCCATGTCTGCCTTCTTGACCACTGAGGCCATGGTATTTGATATTTGAATCTTCATTGATTTCGGTTCATTGATCATTGGGTACATCGTCACTGTTGTGGCAGGGCAGTGCACGCAAGCGTGAACTGCAGCCACACGGTATTCATTGGGTACATCATCACTGTTGTGGCAAGGCAGTGCACGCAAGCGTGAACTGCAGCCACACGGTATGGTTTTATGATATCTATCTTGTTTTGATTAATTGATCTTTTGCATATTCCATATGCTGCAGTGGCGAGGCAGTGCACGCGTGCGTGTGCTGCAGCCCTACTCGACTTAATATTTTAATTGATATTTTAATGTTTTGAACTGTTTTGTTTATTTCAATTCAATATTCTGAGTTGCATTCTGATTTGGTTTAATTACTGTCGTCTATTCATTATTTAATTATTATTGCTTCTGTGCACTAATAACTGAGTTTGAATTAGACTGACCCGAGTATTATTTTCTTTTGAATTTAATACTCGGGTCAGACCGAGTATTTCAGGTTGTAGATATTCTGCTTTGGGTTGCTGCTAGAGCTATGAAGTTCTTTCATATCTTTTGGAGTAGTCGTCGTCATTTGTAGTAGTCTGTAAAATTGTATAGGAAGATATGTATTCATGTATATTAAATACGTTAATGTACTTGTATATGTAACTTCCTTAGTCGACTGTTGTAGTTGTATCATATGTACCGTGTCATATGTATCGTATCAAATGCATTGTAACTGACATCAGTTATTGTATATATGAGACTTTCTGTTTGATTTGTGTTCCGCATTATATTATCTGTGTGATATTTTATATTTACTGTTCTAAACTATTACGAACCATCGTAGTTCGTTTTATACTGGAATTGGGGTATGTCGATGGGAGAAAATAAATCAGAGATGAAAAATGAAAGAAAATATATTTATATACCACTCCCATTGAGATACCAATACTAGTATAAGGCCTAACTATTGATGGTCGCTCCTCAACAGCCTTATTCTCCGTGCTAGTTGACAGCACTACTCCGTAGTGTTCTTGGCTAGCGTGGGTATAGAGGTGGGGCGTCACAGCTTGGTATCAGAGCCTGGAGTTTAGAACAAATATAAAACATAACTTAGATAGTACATGTGTTACAACTATTTGTCGATGTTTTATCTCACATTTTTATCTAAAATCATTTTTGATTTGTTAGGTATGAATTCCTAACTCTTATTCATGAGCATTGCTGCTATTCTTCGTTGCACATGCTCATTTGAGTTTGCACTGCTAAGTATCATTGTGTATATGCTTTACCAAGTTGCATACTGCTGCAACTCGTACCCACTTCAATTTGAACTCGCATTGTTTATTCGAACTGCTGTATATATGCATTCTTATCTCTAATTCGTGTACTTAATGCAGTCTCCATACAATTGGGTTTTGGGTATCAATCTTTGAGACATATTGCATTTCAATTGTCGACTCTGTCTGTTTACCCATGGTTTGTTGGCTTTCATGTGCCTCTCTCTGATAGTTTTAAAATTTCTTTGGTATAAAAGAAATTGTCTTGGACTTTGCCTGGTCGATATCGACATTGACTTGACTTTTACTTTTGCTAAAGTCATTCAAGCATTTATGCTCGTTCTGCTTTGTTTTTCCAATTGTTGATCGATTCTTCTTTTCGATTAGTTGTTACCACCTTTGTCAACTTTGATAACTTCTATTTTAGGAATTTTTGGGTATTCCTACTTTGATGGGTTGGAATCGAATTCTTCGGATTTTATTCACGTCTTCGAATGTGAATCTTAGTGAATTGATTTGGTTTTCGAATTTAATCGATTCTTGATTATTTCCCGATTTGTTGCTATCATTTATTAGCAACTTTGATGACCTTTTCTTTGGGATTTTTGTGGACATACCTTTCGATGAATTCGGTATCGATTTCTTTGGATTCTATTCACGTCTTCGTATGTGAATTCTTGTGATTGATTGTTTCTACAATCATTTTTGTGATTTGTCACTTTATAATATAAAGGTTTCAAATACTAATAGTAAATATCAAAACTCTTTTATCAAAATGTTTTCGACTCTATTTTCAATACAAAACTCTTTTTCTCAAACCGTTTCCTAATCTACTAGTATATACAGGCCTTTACCTCACTCGGATGAGAAATCTAATTAAACGGCTTAGTAAAACAAGTGGTATGAAACGCTTGCGTTTGCTTCGTCGGTTAATTCTTGGACTTGTTCGATTGAACCTCATGTGACAATTTTCTAGTGAAGATTTACAATTTGTTCGTAAATATTTAAGTTAAGCAAGTGGTTATGGGACATGAAGCTAAACTTTTATATTTACTAACTTAGTGTAATTGACACTTCTCGTTGATCTTGACAATCATTTTTACGGTTAGACTAGGCCTCATCGGTGTGATTTCGTCTCACACATATCTCTTGGGCTTTGAGGATTGTCTAGACACCACTTGTGTGATTTCATTCACACATACTTTTCTTTTGATTGCGAGGTTAGTTTTGACCTCAATCTGTGTGATTCCGACTCACACATGTGGGGTAGCGCCCCACAGTCTTCGGGCCATTCGTGTGTCAAAATTAATGGCTTGCAACCATGAGATAGCGTCTCGTTATGCGTTGCACGTGTTGATGCTTTTTCATGCTTGCGTGTAGGTGAGATTCCGTGCTCCCGTTCTCGCTTTGCGTTGCACGTGTTGATGATTTTTCATGCTCATGTGTAGGTGAGATTCCGTGCTCCCGTTCTCGCTTTGCGTTGCACGTGTTGATGATTTTTCATGCTCATGTGTAGGTGAGATTCCGTGCTCCTGTTCTCCCTTTGCGTTGCACGTGTTGATGATTTTTCATGCTCATGTGTAGGTGAGATTCCGTGCTCCCGTTCTCGCTTTGCGTTGCACATGTTGATGATTTTTCATGCTCGCATGTAGGTGAGATTCCGTGCTCCCGTTCTCGCTTTGCATTGCACGTGTTGGTGAGTTTTCATGCTCGCATGTAGGTGAGTTTTCGTGCTCCCGTTCTCGTTATGCGTTGCACGTGCTGATGAATTTTCATGCTCGCATGTAGGTGAGTTTTCGTGCTCCCGTTCTCGCTTTGCGTTACATGTGCTGATGAGTTTTCATGCTCGCGTGTAGGTGAGTTTTCGTGCTCCCGTTCTCGTTATGCGTTACATGTGTTGATGAATTTTCATGCTCGCGTGTAGGTGAGTTTTCATACTCTCCTTCGAGTTTTCATACTCCGTTTGAGTTTTCATACTCTACTTCGAGTTTTCATACTCCGTTCGAGTTTTCATACTCCGTTTGAGTTTTCATACCCTGTTCGAGTTTTCATACTCCGTTTGAGTTTTCATACTCCGTTCGAGTTTTCATACTCCGTTCGAATTTTCATACTCCCGTTCGAGTTTACATACTTTCATCTTGTGATTTCTGGATTTCTTGTGATGATTTCTAGAATTTGTGCTTCACCAATTTTCGTGATTTCTATTGATAAGTTTTATCAATTTTTGTGCATTGGTGAATTCGTGTGTTATTGACTTGTTATGAATACAAGTTTAGGGTATGATACCCCTTCCTATCTTTGAGAAGATTCTTGTGACATTTTTGATGAACGAAAATTCATTGTTATTATATTTTGATGCCAATTATTTCGATGAAATTTTGACGTATGTCGAAGTTGCTACTGACATTGCTATTTTAATCACGTGTTTTAAAAATTTGTTATTCTTCAAAATTGTTTCAAAATTAAAATTAAAATTGTTTACAAAATTTTTACAGTTTACGCTTTCAAAAGAATGAGGAAGCGATTTAAACGTTTCAGAAAAATCGAGGACTATGACCCCTTTCTTTTACTGATTCGCTTAATTCCGGACTTGTCCGTTTGAGAATGTAAAATGTTATTTTAAAATACACCGTTTTGACTTTGAGCAACATTCTATTCACATCATTGCTTCGGGGGTTGAGCGCCTTCGAAATAAAGATGTTTCTCTTGTGAAGTTCTGTGACTCTCAAATCCTAAGGATTTCACTTAGGAATCCGGAGAATCCATCGAGCAAACACGTTCAGCCTTACTTTTTCCTGCTCTACAGGGTGAACTTCCTATTTCAAAATTCTCCATCTTGTGTCGTTGTGTTTTGGGGTTGTTACCTTTTGCCCATTTATTTCTTAAGATTGCGAGGACGCAATTTCTTTAAGGAGGGGAGTCTGTAACAACCCGATATTCGCGTCAATTCATAATCGACGTTAAAGCGATTTATATTTTCGTTAATTGCCATTTTGAAGTTTTTAAAATTTAAATTAAAATTTAAATTACAAATTGTTATAAAGTTTGAGGGGCTTTGATTTTTAAATAGTGGTCCACCTTTCTTTTATTTTGGGCCGAGACAATTGTTTAAGCAATAAACCCGTCCTCTCCCCTTACCCATTTCCATTTTTAAACCCTAACCTAAGATAATCGAGAGGAGCAAATAATGGCGGCATCTCCCTGCTCGTCTTCGTTCGATTAGTCTTCGATCGAGAATTGGGGTTTCTTCGGGGGTTCGCTTCTGGAACTCGAAGGCGTCAACTTCAATGGCTCCTTCAAGTTGCTCGCGACTACTTCAATTTGGTCGAGCCGCCTTCGCCTTCAAAGCAGAGGTGAGTTTGCTCACATCTAATTCATGTCTCGAGTTATCTGTGTATTTTGTTGCTTGAATTTCTGCCGTTCCATGTTGTAGATGTTGATGTTGTACTTCACTATATATGTGAGTCTTGTGTCCACTTGATGTCTGTCTCCTTGGTTGAACTCGAACCTGATACACTGTATTTATGCAGTGTATTCATTTGTATTTGATCATTATATTTCATTTGTGACAGTATTCATATTTAAAACTGTCCTGAGCCTTTTACTGTCAAGTTGTATTTGAGAAAATTGAGGTTGAGAGTGTAGTTGCAGTATATTTGGACTTCTTTTGATTTAGTTAAAGTTGCCATCTTGTTTGCCTTCACCTCCATTCTGCAGTGTCTTCATGCTGGACCACTGACATATGTATTTGGTCATTCGAGTTATGTGCTCTATTCTTCGAGGCATGTAGTTTACATGTGTTTGTACTTGCTGTTTCATGCAGTTCTGTACATGTCGTGACAGTGCGTTTGTAGTTGAATTGTTCTTCACCACTGCACTTCCATCACCACACTCCATCCACATGTATTTTGATACAGTTGCAACTAAGTTGTACTACTGCCTTTCCTCTCGAGTCTGACACTCGCACTGTACAGTTTTGTTTAGTTGTTCACTGGTCTGCATTTACCAGTGAAGTTGAACTAGTGTTCTTGTGGTTTGCTGTAGCAATTCATCACACTTGAATTGCATTTGAGTTTCTTTTCAAATCCATCTTCTTGCTTCTTACTACTATGTGTACTTGATTTAGTTGTACACTTACTGTGCACATTCCATATCATGCCCTGATATTGTGCATATCATTTTTACCATTATGTCATTCAGTTTGTATTATTATTTCATCATGCTTGCTGTTTGACCTGCTGCACTATATGTTGTGTTGCCATCTTCTTGGTATTTGCAGTTCTCTACTGCCCCTTTAACTTGCTTATGCTCCCTGGAGACGTGGCATTCATTCTTTACTCATTTGATTTGTCGCAGTCGTTGTACTGCATATATTGGGGACTGTCCAATTGAGTTAGTTCACTGATGCATTCATTTGCATATCACTCGATTGCCCCTTTTATTACATGTTCTTCAAGACAGATTGCATACCGTTGCATTGTCGGTCTTGTAATTATGTCTCGGTGGTGCATTGTATTTGTTGTCGGTTCTTTACTTTTTGAACCTGTCTTTGAGATGTACTGTGACTATCTATTTTATATGTTGCAGTCTTGAGTTTCTTGTAATGGCCATGTGTGTCTGCTGCACTACATAGTAGCCATGTTGGTGCATTTTGTCGTGTTGGGCCACCATGTCAGTGCTTTATTAACCTGGTTAGCATGCAGTTCCATGTTGCCATTTCTATATCCATTTTGTTAAGGTGCTGTTCGTTATGTACATTCAATTGTGTACATATTTTTCTTTCATTTGGTGGAAGTTTTAACTGTTGCCATCATGTACAGTCTGTTGTACATTGCTCTTCATATTAGTGCATTGGGTCCTTATTCCTTTTAGTTCATACTGTATATCTTTGTGTGCTAGTTGCCATGCACATTCTCCATGTCTGCCTTCTTGACCACTGAGGCCGTAGTATTTGATATTTGAATCTTCATTGATTTCGGTTCGTTGATCATTGGGTACATCGTCACTGTTGTGGCAGGGCAGTGCATGCAAGCGTGAACTGCAGCCACACGGTATTCGTTGGGTACATCATCACTGTTGTGGCAAGGCAGTGCACGCAAGCGTGAACTGCAGCCACACGGTATGGTTTTATGATATCTATCTTGTTTTGATTAACTGATCTTTTTCATATTCCATATGCTGTAGTGGCGAGGCAGTGTACGCGTGCGTGTACTGCAGCCCTACTCGACTTAATATTTTAACTGATATTTAAATGTTTTGAACTGTTTTGTTTATTTTAATTCAATATTCTGAGTTGCATTCTGATTTGGTTTAATTACTGTCGTCTATTTATTATTTAATTATTATTGCTTCTGTGCACTAATAACTTAGTTTGAATTAGACTGACCCGAGTATTATTTTCTTTTGAATTTAATACTCGGGTCAGACCGAGTATTTCAGGTTGTAGATGTTCTGCTTTGGGTTGCTGCTAGAGCTATGAAGTTCTTTCATATCTTTTGGAGTAGTCGTCGTCATTTGTAGTAGTCTGTAAAATTGTATAGGAAGATATGTATTCATGTATATTAAATACCTTAATGTACTTGTATATGTAACTTCCTTAGTCGACTGTTGTAGTTGTATCATATGTACCGTGTCATATGTATCGTATCAAATGTATTGTAACTGACATCAGTTATTGTATATATGAGACTTTCTGTTTGATTTGTGTTCCGCATTATATTATCTGTGTGATATTTTATATTTACTGTTCTAAACTATTACGAACCATCGTAGTTCGTTTTATACTGGAATTGGGGTATGTCGATGGGTGAAAATAAATCAGAGATGAAAAATGAAAGAAAATATATTTATATACCACCCCCATTGAGATAACCAATACTAGTATAAGGCCTAACTATTGATGGTCGCTCCTCAACAGCCTTATTCTCCGTGCTAGTTGACAGCACCACTCCGTAGTGTTCTTGGCTAGCGTGGGTATAGAGGTTGGGCGTCACAGGAAACAAAGATGGTTAATATTTAAAATTGGATTTAAATTTGAATAATTTAAAATTTTATATTTTATATTCTAATTGACGAGAAGAAATAGCCATTTTGGCCACTGTCTCGGACTTCGACGAAACGAGTTTCATCGGATTCGTAATAGTGAATTATTATTGAATTTCAAGTTTCGTAGCGACCGGACTTGTCTTTTGGCTGTACGAGCTTGAAACGCATTGAGATTTAATTCCGAATTTAATTAAAATAATCGACTTTGAAAAGGTATCTTCCATATACGATCGAATTAGACTTCGGAACTGATTTCATTACGTTCGGAATAGGGGTAATACATTAAAAACGCCGAACGACAGACTTCATTTGGAGTTCGGTATTTTGGGGACCAATTAGGCCAGATATTTTTATATTTGAATAATATAATAAAAGGGTAATACCCGTTCAATACATGCGTCCTATATGCCTACATAAGCTCCCTCTTTCTTTTCTTTTTCTTCTAAATCGCTGATTCAAATAAAAAAAATCGACAAATCAAATAAAAAAGAGAATCTCGATCAAATAAAAAACCTAATCTAATAAAATCGCATAAAGGAACGTGACTTGGAGGTCGCGAGCATAGTCGAGGCTGAACAGTTGTGGCCTGGAGGGGATTTGGGTGGCACCGTGCATGAGACGAGGGGTCGAAGCTATGAGGCGAGTCGCGTTGTGGGTTTTGCGCACGTGTGAGGCTGTGCGGCGATGTCGAGATGGTAGGAACTCGGTCGATGGTTGCTTTGGGGTCATCGTCCTAGGGTTTGGGCGCATTCGACCAAAGGCGAGGAGGCACGTGCAATGGAGGCGTACGCAAGGCGATGGTGGCGGCTAATCGGCGATAGGTGCGAAAAAACGAACGCTAATCGCGTTCCATCACGAACTGCCTGGGGGTTGAAGACCGTAAATCCTGAGCAAAAGGATTGGATATAAGGTTGTTTTAATTATTTTACTAAGTGATAATTAGTGTTGATTTTATTTTTATTTTTATCGTGTGTTAATTATTACGTCACTTTTGTATTCGAGGATTGTTTCAAATGAAATGAATTATGGTGTTATCGTAGCGACATCTTCTACCACATGGGATCGAACAAAGGTGAGTGTTTATACGCTCACAATTGACTAAAAATTTTGTTAGTTAAATTTATATTCTGAAGTGATATGAAATTTATTAGTTGTTGTTTGGTAGGTTTAATTATCATTTATACTGATATATGAATTAATTGATAGAATTTAAATTGACCGGTAGATAAATTTAAATTTATTTGGCAGTATTATACTCGATATTGATAATTATAAAATTGTTGAGAATTATATTTACTGTATGGGTGTTTGGTTATGATGGGTACTATTGGTTGTTAATTTGGATGTTTATTAATTTTGATATTTCATGTTACCATCCCGTATACAATTTATAGTATATAAGACTGTAAATTGAATTATTTTGAATAAACTAAGAAATAGGTTGAAATGATATATACCTATGACATATATTTTGGATTGAAATGATATATATCTATTCTTGAAATTAAATTGAAATAATTATCCACTTGGCCATAGGTTAGAAAATTACATACGGACACCGGGTTGGTTAAATCAAATGATTTTCAAAGTGTTTGAAATTATTTAAATGAATTGATCTTAAGAATGAAACCAAATTTATGGAAATTGAATTATTTTGAACTGAAGCTCGAAATGTTGGAATTTAACTTGGTAAACGAAATTGTTTAATTAATCGAAGTTTAGATTTTAAGCTAAAATTTAAAATAAGGTATTAATTTTCGAAAATTGATGGGATTTAAAAGATTGGTCTTTTATTCGAACTTTGAATATTTCTAAAAAAAATTGATATGAGATAATATTTCAATTTGAGTTTGGAATTTGAAATTTTAGATTTAAGATTGTTAAATTTAATTTAAGTGTTTAAATAGATATTTTGAAATCGAATTTGGAATTGAACTGATAAGAATGAAGGAAGATATGCTAAGTGGATAATATTTCAATTAGAGTTTGCCTTTTCTAAGCTTATCTATCATTCTTCTCAGGCAGGCTTTCATTCTTATTCATAGAATGAAATTGAAATATTATCTCATAGAGTGAAATTTTGAAATTATTTCCTTCATTCTGTGAATATTTGCCTTGTTTTCTCATGTACTTTGATACGCCTCTTCTCCATAACCATGGCCACCACCTCTTACACATCTTCCCTGCCATCACCTCTAGCCACTCCTCTGATCTTGACCGTAGCCGGGCCCTCCATGGTGACCAAACCCCTCAAAATCCAACCTAAAGCCATAAAAACATGTTATTTGAGCACTACTTGCTCATCCACTTCAACCACCACCCTAACCACCACCATAGCCGCCACCGCCACCACCTCTGACCTGACCATCACACACCCCTCTAGCCACTGTCTAGTCATGGTGCACCCACAGGCCGAGCCCACTCTCCATGGTCGAACCACTTTGATGACCAAAAATCACTATATTGCCTAAAACTCTTCACATTTCCATGTTGTAACCTCCTCCATCATTTAGGTCATAGGCCGGGCATTCCTAGGCTTGTACCCAAGCCAAACCTTGTCAAAACCTGACCTTATGACATCCCTAGGCCATGCATAGCATATGAGAAAGCAAGGCAAAAGACTGTATATTCATATCTCTTTTTAATTAAAAGTTATTTCATTTCAATATGGTATTGTATTTATAAATTGTTTTGATTTTGTTTGGGTTGTAACACAATAGTTGTAGCATTGGATCTCGCTCCACTCAAAGTCCGTAGTCTTGTCAGTTAGCTTTCGATTCCGTTGTGTTATTGGTTTTGCAATCTCCAGCATTTTGAGGTTAGTAAATCACATGACAATATATACTTATGCAATTGTGAAGCAACAACATTTGAATGTGTAGAATTATAAATAATGCTATAATTGCCTATGATTATTAATATATGACGTTATACCTGTTAAATTACATGTCATATCACCTGTTAATGTTGTAAATGTTAAACTGTTCATTTATATCTATTTATCACACTGCAAGTCCTTGTTAGATTAGAAATCACAATGGGTTGAAATGATACATACCCGAACGGACTTTAGAATAGGGAAAAGTTGTTATGGGCTGAAATGATAGGCCTGAATAGTTTTTAATTATTTATTTTGACTTGGGACTGCGGGTTTGAAATGATAGAACCCGGATTTTTATTTGTAAACTGTGGATTGAAATGATATATATCTGTATCACTTGACCTACGCTAGAAAACTATATACAGGCCCGTGGTTATTTTTATAAATTTTCTGGAATTTTCAAGTAATTCTAAAAGTGTGTGTATATATATATAAATTAGATTTAAATTGGATTTCTAAATATTTAATATAGAAATTTGAAATTTTCTATAAGTTAAAAATGTTGAAAAAAGAATAGTTACATTGAATTTTGAAATTATAACTTAAGTGGAAATTTGAATTTTGTTAAATAAAAATTTAGTTATATAAAGGAAAATGGAAATTAAATTTTATTTGAAAAAAAATGGAGAAAATTTAAGCGTTAAGTTGTTTATTTAAAAATGTGAAGATTGGAAACTTTTACACTTGAATTTATTAAGTAATTTGGTGAAATTGGGTTTAAATATAAGAAACTTACTTTATAAAAATAATATGTTAATTGGTATGTTAATGAACATTTTTAAATGCTAAATTATGATTTTGACCATGTTTAAAGGGTTTAAAATGAAGATTATTAATTGCTGGAAATACACTAAAATCTAGAAATCAATTTTAATAGCATTCAGAAGTGTTGTGGTTTTTGGAAATGAACTAAAAGGCTAATAAAAGGCTATTACAGCAGTTCTAAAATGCTGCAGTTGCTGTAGTAAATTGAATAGGCTAAAAACTTAACTCAGAGCTATTATAGCATTTTTGTAAATGTTGTAGTGGTCTGCTATCTTTGCAGAAATAAATAAAAAACTTGTTTTGAAACCAGAGCTATTACAGCATTTCTGGAAATGCTATCTTTGCTGTTTTGAACTAAAATTTAACTAAAACTGAGTTTTAACAATAGTTTTTAAGTGTTGTCTTGGTTGAATTAAAATGTTTTCAAGTGTAATGTAACAACCCTATATTTTATAATTATTTTATTGTATATTTTAATTATTTTAATGTAAAATTTTGGTTTAAAAAATTATTTGAATGATAAAATTTTATATAAAATCTTGATTTTATATGAGTTATAATTCCAAACTGTATAAGTTAAATATTTGCTTTAAATGTTGATTCTGGTCAAAACAGTCAAACTGTGACTTTTAACTTAAAATTTTAAAAGTTTGAAATTTAAATTTTTTTCTTTTATTATGAAAGTACATAAAATTTTAAGAACACCACTTTTCGTTTCGTTGAAATTGGATGTAAATTGTGAAAGTTATACCCTTTACAATATTGTGCATATATAGGGTTATTTAACAATGACTATTTTAAATTGAATAAATTACTTCTTCTTTGTTATATTTTATTTTAATATGTAATAATATGTTTTATTATGTATATTTTGACTTTTAAATATTTTTAAATGATAATAGAATTTTTCCAAAATTTACTGTATTTATTTCCTATTTTTAAAGGCTGTTTTATAATTTTCTGCTATTTTCTTCATATAAATTTTACTTAATTAATTTTTTTTATTTATTTTGTGAATTCATTTTATTTTATTTGTTATAAATATTTTTACAGGTCCATGAAGATTTTCTTAAGTTCATTTGAAATTATTTCAAATTTTTAAAGCCTAGTCTGCAATTTTAAGTCATTTTCTTAATTTAATTATATATAATTAAAATTTATTGATTTATTTTATACATTCACTTTTATTGCTGTGTTTTACTTTATTTTATTCATTTTACATGTATTTAAATTTAAGAATTTTTTTCCAAAGTGTATTGAAGTTATTTCTAATTCCTAAGTCTAGTTTTCATTTTTCTGTGCCATTTTTCTTATTTTAATCATATCTAATTAATAATTAATTATTAATATTTTGTTTATCTGTTATATTTTTGAATTCTAACTGAAATTTATAAGTGTTTTCAGTTATTTAAGATGTATATGAATATATATAGGAAGTTCAAAAGGTTTGAAAGCAAAGAAACGTAAAACCGTTTTAACGTTTCTTCTTCCGTTTCTTTTCCAATTAATAGATTTAATTTCCTTTGACCGTTCCTTTCTTTATTGTAGCTGTGCATTTCTTACCTCATTTTCACGTGAAAACATTCCTCTCCACTTCATTTTTCACGGCTAGAAAGGTTTGGTAATGACTCCTCTTTTCCTCTTCTTTTTGCTCTTCTTTTTCCATTGTTTTCTTATATTTTGCCTTGTTTTCTCATGTGTATTGCTTGGCCTCTCCTCCATAGCCACGGCCACCACCTCCTACACCTCTTCCCTGCCATCATTGCCGGCTACCCCTCTGGTCTTGACCAAGGCCGAGCCCACCATGGTGCCAAAACTCCAAAAAAATGCAACAATGCCCTTGAACAATGCTAGTTTGACCACATTTGCCTCATCTCCTTCAACCACCACCTTAAACACCACCATAGCCACCTCCACCACCTCTGACCTGACCTCCACCCTCTGCCACATCACCCACAACCCTCTGGAAATCAGACCATGACCAAGCCGTGCCCATCCATTGAAGCTAGCACCACAAAACTTCCATAAAACTCCTTAAAACATTGCCTAGACCACACATATCATCACCTACCCTCCATATCTTGCTTTGGCCACCCCTTAGCCACCACCACCAGCCACTCCACCACCTTTGACCGCTTCTCCAGCTACTGTCCAGACCTGTACAAGCATGGCCAAGCCACCACATGCCCATGGCCGAGCCAAGAATGTCACAAAAAACTCAACTTATTTAACCTTGACCCTATATATGCTTTATGTTGCACCACTACACCTTCATCTCCACTTGTTGCCTTGCCTATATGATGTTAAACCTGACCTATATGATGTCATACCTGAGCCAAAGCATCATCATAGCCAAGCATAAGTGTCCCTTAGGCCAAGCATTGAAGTGGTTGAAGCAAGGTCCAATCTATCTTGTTCATTTTGCTTTGTATTTCAAAATTGTTTCAATGTTATTTTATGTTGAATGTTTATATATTGTCTTGTTTGTTTTGTTTTGGGTTGTTGATACAAAATCATATCTTGGCTATCTTTCAACTCAAATCAAAAGTCGTGCAATTGTGCTTGTCGTTCCTTTGGAATCGTGCTTGTATGTTGTTTTGGTCTCTAGCTTTGAAAAAGGTGAGTCTTTCTCACTCTGACATTTATACTTATGAAAAGTGAATTGATGACAAGTGTTTAGTAATATAAAATGTTTATGCAAGTTAATGATGATCATATGATATGCTATGCCATGTTATTACCATGTTATTACCATGTTAAAACTGTTAATTTTCACCTGACATCTCATATATGACTGTATATTGTGATATTGACCTTGTTTATATTATTTCTGTATATGATCACACTGCAAGTTCCCTGTTAGAAAAAAAATGTTATGGGCAGAAATGATAGGCCTGAATGGTTTTAAATTTTCATTTTGACTTGGGATTGCGGGTTTGAAATGATAAAACCCGGATTTTCTTTGTAAATTATGGGTTGAAATGATATATTACCCGTATCACTTTACCTAGCGTAGAAAATTATATACAGGCCCGTAGTTAAAATATGCTTTTCTAAAAATTTTAAATATTTTAGAAATTTAATTATTGTAATATTTTGATTTTTAATTTAATAAAAAAAGGATTTTTGTGAAATATTATTGATTTTCTGAATAATTGTAAGTGACATGAATTAATGAAAAAGTTAGAAATTTTGAACGTAAGTTATTTTGGAAATTTTGATTTAATTTTAATTCGAAATTTAATTGAATATGAAATTATGATAAATTTATGATAATTTGAATTGAAATGAATTAAAAGTGATTTTTATATCATATTAATGATTTTTAATAAAGTTGAAATGTGAAATGAATGCATATCGTAAGTTGAAATTTTGAAATATAACTAAAATTGGAAATTTATGAAATTGACGTAAAAGTGAACTTTTAGTTAAGAAAATAAAAATAAAACTAAGTTTTATTTGAGAATTTGAACTTAAGTGTTAATTTGAAATTTAATGTAATGGATTTTAAAATTGAACATTTCATTTTAATAAGTGGATTATTATTAAATCTTGATTTTTGAATGGAAATTTAACTTTATAAAATCATGAACTTGAGAAAAATTAAATGATGTTTATATATAAAAAAATGTATGATTTTGTAAGTTAAAAATGTTTTAAATAAAATATAGCTGGTTGAGAAATTTTATTGAATATTTGAAGTTAATTGACTGCATTTTTGAAATCCTTTAATTACAATGTAAATGATATTACAGCATTTGTGAATACTGTAGTTGATGATAATGAACTAAAAAGCTATTGAATTAAAAGCTATTATAGCAATTTTTGTAAGTGCTATAATTTTTGAATTTAAGTAAGTTTATTTGAAATTTAAGTAAACCCTATTACAACATTTTAGAATGTTGTCTTTTGTTAAATTGAACTGTTTTGAATGTAACTTTTAGTAGGAGTTTTCTAAATGATGTGAAAAGTGAATTTTCACGGTTTTGATAAACTTAAGTGAATAAATAAACTTTGGAAGTTGAAATTTTTGGAAATTTAATAATTTAATTATTAAACATAATAACTTCATTGAAATGATAAAAAAAGAATTTTTGGAATATAAACTGTTTTGAAATGAATGAAGTTTTGAAAAGATACGATATTTTGATATATTAAAATGATTTGAAAGGTAGTGTTGAAGGGTATGAAAATTTAATATATTGGAATGATTAGAAATGACTTGATATTTATTTTAATAAATATTTGAATTGAAAGATATTTTATAATGATATTGAAATGGTTTTGGAAATGATTTAATCTTTATTTTGATAAATATTTGGATTGAAAAAGATATTTTATTTTGAAGTATAAAATATTGTTTTAAAGTTATAACTACAGGTTATAATAACGATTGGTTGTTAAAGAGACCGGGATCGGATATTGTCTTATAGCCGGCCAATACCGAAAACCACTTTAAGAACTGTGTACGCGGTGGAGATTCCAGAATGAAGTAGGATGGTGGCGACGTTCTCGAGGTATATTACGTGGACCCAACTCCCGTGAGTTGGCATATATGACTAAAACAGGAGCTATACCGGGCTACACAAAGGGTCACACCCTTTCATCGAGCATGCTCCATCGGAAACCATTCTATTACTGTTGTGATTCGATTCGGTGGTGCCACTTTGATTCGGGGGTATTGTTCGAGGTGGGCGGAAGCTGCTGGCTTGCCGTCACCACCGGTCCGGGAATGCAAACGGTGTATCCACCCTGGCATTGCCTCGCGTGCCGTGTCATATCCTTATATCTAGCCCACTACAATTTTGGTTTTAAAGATCCGACCGCGTTAAGGTTCACCATCCCCTTAACGCTATTTTCTATATGATTATACTTTACTGATTAGACACTACCGTATATAGCGTATATTACTACATAGTAAATAGTTTAAGGGATCCTTGGAGGATGGGCGGTCCCAAGCATCCTTTAAGTTACTGATGCATTTTGTTACTGTTCACTTGAGTTGATTTACAGTTTATAAGTATTTATGTCCTGACTCGAGGGTTTTGTGTTTTGCTTTACGCTCGAGTCAGATTGATTGAGTTAGCATTCAAGATTCACCTTCGGCGTTGGAGCTTTCCTTGAAGTTCCAGCCATCTATTTTGTTTCAGTATCCAGTGTTTCAGTGATGTATCTGATTTGTACCTGATGTATCTTGTTACTCTTCGGTTGTATCTTATTTAACCCTGATGTATCTTATATTTTATATAGTAGCTTCATGAACTACTATCTCTTTTTCTTCCGCTGCATTATTATTACTCTGTGTCTGTGATCTGTGATTTTATTTACTATATATTCTGAGATTTGCCAAAATTTTATTTACAACGCGGTATTTTGAGCAATCCAATTCCGGCATGAGTGTCTACCTATACACTTATAATGGATGCGAATGGTTGAAAATACCTGGTCGTTACATGTAACTTTTAACAGTTTCTTCCTAAATGTCGCGGAAGGCTGAAATTTTAATAATTATAGTTTTTGACTTAGTAAATGAGCTTAGAATGACTTGAAACTTTGAACTTTAAATACTTGACTTGAAAGAATAATGACTTCACTTTTAAATGATTTAAAAGAATAAATTTAATTGGAAGATGAATCATTTTAAAACATGATTTGAATTGAAATTAATGAATGTTATCTTTGAATTTTAAAAGGGTACTTAAAGTTGAATATTTAGATTTGAATTAATATAAATGATTTGAAAAGGGAGATTAGAACGGATATAATATTTTGAAATATTGAAATGGTTTAATCTTTATTTTACTAAAGAATTGGGTTTTGAAATGATATTTTTTTGAAGAATAAAGTATTATTTTTAAAAGTTATAACCACTGGTTATAATAACGATGGGTTGGTAAAGAGACCGGGTTCGGATATGGACATACTCTCTGTGGATACCGAAAACCACTTTGACAACCGTGTACGCGGTGGAGATTCCGAAATGACGTAGGATGGTGGCGACGTTCTTGAGGTATATTACATGGACCCGACTCCCGTGAATTGGCATAAGGTGGCAGAAACAGGAGCAGTCTCGGGACAAAAGGGGTAGCTCCTCTGGTCGGACGCATTTCTTCGATACCATTCTATTACTTGTGATTATTTGGTGGCCACCCTCCGATTTGGGAATGTGTTCCGAGGTGGGCGTACGAGGCTGCTGCGTTACCACCAGTCCGAGTGTCATAATTGGTATATCTACCCTAGCATTGCCTTGTGTGCCATGTCACCTACCATATCGAGCATTTACTACGAGTTTCTATTTGTGCGTACCTATGCAGTATCTTCTCATAGTCTCCCGATCAGGAGATATGCAGGTACTATATAGACTATTGGCATTATTTGTGTTAAGGGGAATATTGGGTCACTCCTTAACGATATTTTAAAGTTAGTTTATTTTACTGATAGACACTATTATAATAGCACAATATACTACGTAGTAAATAGTTTAACGGACCCTTAGAGGATGGGCGGTCCCAAGCATCTTTTAAGTTACTTGTACCTTTACTACAGTTCACTTGAGTTGGTTTACATTGGATAAGTATGCATGTCCTGACTCAAGTGTTTGTGTTTTATTTTACGCTCAGGTCAGCATAAGTTATTCACCGATTTGGATTTCCACTCTCTGGAGGTCTTGAATCCCTGGAGATTTATCAGCTTATCTATTTATCTACTATTTATCTATATTTCAGTTCTGTTGTTATGTTGTCAGCTTTGTATTAGTGGAATTCTTTTTATTTGGGATTTTATGTTGTATCTGCTTTCCGACTGATATTATATATTTGGTTTTGAGACTTGTGATAGTAGCTTCATGTACTACTATGTTATTTTATTTTCTGCTGCGAAATATTCTGATGTTCTATGCCTGTGATTTGGTTTTATTTGCTCCGAATTTTTATTACAATCTGTTATTTTGTACTATTCAAGTCCGACATGTGTGGAATATTGTCAATTTGAATGGTGGAAAATAATGGGTCATTACAGTTAGTATCAGAGCTTCGATTTTTAGGCAAACCTTAGCCTGCGGAGCAAAAACTCATTAGAGATAGGGTAGAAATACCCTAGAATGAGTGAAATCAACTTCAGAATCATTTCTTTGTGAGAGAACGTATTTTCAAAGTATAAAATGATTTTAAAATGATTTTCAAAGGATTTTTCAAATATTATTTTGGTATAAAAAATTTCTTGTTTTAAAAGCAAATTTTTCTATCTTCTTTCCTTTTGCATCTACCTTGTTAGAAATTTCTGTAATTATGATGTTCATCCAAGTGGATTTATCTTGTCTTGTCTTATCTTTAACTTATCTCTACCTTTTTCCTAATATTCATTCTTGAATTTTCAGGATGAATTATAGAAATGCTAGAGTTCAGGGTCGTGGTGCTGCCCCAGTTCCAGCCCCAGTTCCTGTCCATTTCACTGTTCTTTGCAAAGAATTTACTCAGCTTGGTGTTACCAGGTTCACTGGTTCTGAGTCTAACATTGAGGCTTAGTAATGGCTGAGGAGTATCGAGAGGATATTTACAAGTCTTGATATTACTGATGCCCAGAAGCGTTAGTTAGCCACATGTCTGTTCCAGAAGGCTGCCCAGGATTGGTGGGAGTCGGCTACGGCTAATACCATTGAGGATGACCTTACTTAGGAACAGTTTAGGTATCTTCTTGTGTTTCTTTGAATTCTATTTTTCTCTTTTCATGCCTTTTCTAAGCTTATCTATCATTCTTCTCAGGTAGGCTTTCATTGCTAAGTGGATGCCCGAAGCCGGGAAATCCCAGCTTTATAGGGAGTTCATGACCTCAAGCAGGGAAGCATGTCTTTTTCAGAGTATGAGAGGAAGTTTGACGAACTTTCTAAGTTCAGACCTGGTTTGATAGACACTCCTCTGAAGAAGAATGAGAAGTTTATTGCTAGTGCTCGTCTCGAGTACTAAAGTCGGCTCATTTCTCATGTTCATGGCACTTTTACCCAGCTTATGGATATGGCTCTTCGTTATGAGAACCCTACTTCTAAGGGTCCTGCTTCAGTCGGTGCTCCTTCATCTCAGACTTCTTCTGCAAGTTCTAAGAAGAGAAAGCTCAGTTTCCAACAGTAGAAGAAGAATTGGCTCAAGTATCCGGCTTTGGGATCTTCATCATCTACTCCATCTCAGAGGCAACCATTTGACCTTTCTTCCATCACCTGCTTCAAATGTGACCAAAAGGGATACTATGCGAATAGTTTTCCTACTATTGTTGGTACTGCCATTCCTCCACCTGCTCAGCCAGCTAGGCATGATCCTTGCCACATCTGTCTCCAGCCTGGCCATTTCAGGAAAGAATGCCCTACCCAGCAGAAGGGTAAGCCTTCTTGTATATTTGTTGTCACCTCCGCCTTTTCTCCCGCTCCTCCAGCTCCTAGTGATGACCAAGGTACTCTCCAGGGTTCTTTTTCTTTATTTTAGCATCCTGTTTGTGTTCTGTTTGATACTGGTGCATCCTACATTTTTATATCTGTTTATTTGTGTGATAAGTCCGAGCATCTTCTTTCTCGTGAGTATGTTTCTGAATCCTTATGTGTTTCAAATCCAATTGGGGGTCCCGCAAACCTTAATACGATTTGTAAACAAGTGAAGCTTCTGTATTATGGTCATTACTTCAGTGGTGATTTTTATGTTTTGGGCTTTGATGCTTTTGATATGTTGCTTGGTGATGATTGGCTTGGTAGGCATGATGCTCATATCTCTTGTAAAGACCGGTCTGTTTATCTTGAGGATGATCTAGGTAATTCCTTGGTTATTCAGTGTCGCATGCCTCAGGATTTTACTTGCAGTTTTATCTATTCTCTGGATTCTGCTCTTGGTGATCTTCATTCGACCCTTGTGGTCAAACTCTTTCCAGACGTTTTTGGTAAAGTCACTGCTTTGCCTCCTAAGCGGGAGATAGATTTCCGTATTAATCTTATTCCCGGAGCTCGACCTGTTGTTCTTCCTACTAGAAAAATGGCACCTCGTGAGAAGGTTGAATTAGCAAAGCAAATTGAGGACTTTTTCTCTAAAGGTCAGATAAGACCTAGCCATTCAGAATGGGGAGCAGTGGTGGTTTTCGTCACCAAGTCCGATGGATCTTTGAGGATGTGTGTTGATTATAGGGAGCTGAACAAGCTCACTGTGAAAAACAGATATCCAATGCCTCGCATCAATGATATGTTTGATCAGCTTTATGGTGCCACCTGTTTTTCTCAGCTTGATCTTGCCACATATTTTCACCGGCTTAGAGTTGCTGAGGAAAGAATTCCCAAGACTGCTTTCCCTACTGAGAATGGGTTTTATAAATGGTTAGTCATGCCTTTGGTTTGGCTAATGCTCCTGCTTTCTTTGTGGATCTTATGAATCGTGTTTTTCATGATGTGATTAATAAATTTTTTCTAGTCTTTGTTGATGATATCCTTGTCTTTTCTAAGACCAAGGCAGAGCAAGAGTCGCACTTGAAATTAATTCTGGAGATTCTTAGAAGTCATCAATTGAAGGCTAAGTTTTCTATATGCCATTTCTGGAAAGATGAAGTCTGATTCCTTGGACATATTATTTCTGGTAATGGAGTTTCTGTTGATCCAGCCAAGATCGTTGCGATCAATGTAAGTCTTTCTTTCTTTTTCCTTTCTTTTCCTTCTTCATTTAATCATTCTAACTCTTCTGTGGTTATTATTTTTCCCTATTTCTGTTGCAGGATTGGGAAACTCCTAAAACTCCTTTTGAGATTTGTAGTTTTCTGGGCCTTGCCGGTTACTATCGAAGATTTATCGAGAATTTTTCTTGGATTACTACACCTCTCACTGCTTTGACTCGTAAGAATATTAAGTTTATCTGGGATGAGAAGTGTAAAGCTGCATTCAACGAGTTAAAGAGCAAGCAAACTTCCACACCAGTTCTTACCATTCCGAGCGGAAGTGAAGGATTGACGGTATATACTGATGCTTGTCGTGAAGGATTGGGTGCTGTTCTCATGCAGGATGGTAAAATCATAGCCTATGTCAACCGTCAGTTGAAAACCCATGAAGCTAATTATGCTGCTCATGATTTAAAGTTGCTTGTTGTTGTCTTTGCTTTGAAGCTTTGGAGACATCATCTTCTTGCAGCTAAGTTTGAGCTTTCACTGATCATCAGTGTCTGAGATATATCTTCACCTAGAAGGATTTGAATCAGAGGCAAGTTCGTTGGCTTGAGTTTCTGGCTTCTTACGACCTCGATATTAGCTATACTCCCAGTAAAGCTAATGTCGTGGCTGACGCTCTTAGTAGGAAGAAGGCTTTGTTGTGTCAGCATGTTGTTTCTTCTCCTCTTCTGGATCGTATCATGGCTAAGAAGGATGAGGATGTGACGCTTAGGTGGATGAAGGAGAGTGTTCGGAGCAGGGTTGGTGGTGGTATTAGTGGTAGTGGTGGAGCTCAGATTGATGACAGTGGTATTTTGAGGATTAATTGCAGGATTTGTGTTCCAAATGTTGATGGAATGAGGCAGGAGTTGCTTCGGGAGAATCATCGATCCAGACTTTCTATTCATCCTGGTGTGTCGAAGATGTATCAGGATATGAAGAGGCATTGTTGGTAGAGAGGGATGAAGTGGGATGTCTCTATCTTTGTTAGTCGGTGTGCGACTTGACAACAAGTTACGGCCGATCATCAGAAGACCCCTGGTTTGTTGCAGCCCCTAGATATTCCCAACTGGAGGTGGGAATAGGTTTCCATGGAGTTCATTGATGGATTTTCGAGGTCTAGGTAAGGCAATGAGAGTATCTGGGTTATTGTGGATAGGCTAACCAAATCTACTCATTTCATTCCGGTTAAGTCTACCCATTCTGCTTCTAGCTTGTCTAAGATCTACATGAGGGAGATTGTTCGTCTCCATGGTGTTCCTCTCAGTATTGTTTGTGATCGTGATCCTATCTTTACCAGCTAGTTCTGAAAAACTTTTTAGGAATCTTTGGGTACTCATCTGAATCTGAGCACTGCTTATCATCCGTAGACCGACGGTCAAATGGAAAGAGTGAATCAGATACTCGAAGATCTTCTTCGTGCTTGTGTGCTTGATTATGGTGGATCTTGGGAAGATCATTTACATCTTGTCGAATTCACCTGCAATAACCGTTATCAGTTATAATCTTACCTTCTATTTTAAGCTTATCTTAATCTTTTATCTATCGCTTTCTATCTTTGAATTCAGGCCAGTATCAAGATGTCTCCATTTGCTGCTTTGTATGGACGACCTTGTCGATCCCCATCTTGCTGGATTGAATATGGTAATCATTTGGTTCTTAGTCTTGATATGATTTTGGAATCTTCGGAGAGAGTTGAGGAGATTAAGAGAAGAGGGTTGCTTAGGATAGGCAGAAGAAGTATGCTGATAGGCGAAGGTGGAAGCTTGAGTTTGTTGTTGGTGATCTGGTTTTCCTTAAGGTCTCTCCCTTAAGGAATGTTCTTCACTTTGGTCATAGAGGGAAGCTTTCTCCCAGACTCATTGGTCCTTTCCGCATTGTGGAAAGAGTTGGTTCCTTGGCTTATCGTCTGGAGTAACCCGAGAAGCTTTCTGAAGTGCATGATGAATTCCTCGTCTCACATCTTCGCCGGTATCTCCGTGACCCATCTTTGTTTGTTCACCTTCTGCCCTTGACAGCTTGGATATTGAGCCTAATCTGATTGTCGAGAGGAAGCCACTTTGTATTGTTGACAGAGGTATGAAGCAGCTAAGAAGGAAATCTGTTAGTCTGGTCAAAGTACAGTGGAGTACTGATGATCGTGGTTGTACTTGGGAGATGGAAGAAAGCATTCGTGCTGCGAATCCGGAATTGTTTATTCCAGGTACGATTTTGTTTTTCTATCTTGTTTTCCTTATTTCCTTGTTTCCGTTCTTTTCGAGGACAAAAAGGTTTGAGTGGGGGAGAGTGTAACAATCCAATATTTTCGAAATTTATTTTATTTGAATATATTTAACTTTGAAAATGTTTTAGAAATTATTTTACATAAAATTTTGTTTTAAAATATTTTTAAAGTGAAGTAGAAACTTTTCTAGAGTTAATGGTAATTTATTTGAAATTTTCATGTCCTGTCTGCTATTTTTAAACAATTTCTTTAGTTCTTTTTCTATTTTTCTACAATATAATTATTTATTTCATTTTAGAAATGATAAATAAATTATTTTATTTAAAATTTTAGTTCATAATATTTCAAAAATGAAGTGGATATTTTTCCAAGACTAGTAGTGATTTATTTGTAATTTCTGGACACTATTTTGGATTTTTAAGCAATTTCTTTTATTCTTTTCCATTTTTATTTATATTTAGTTATTTATTTTCTTACTATTTCACTTGGTTTCGGTTTTTAAAAGTATTTTTTGAAATATTTTTGTTTTATTTGTTTCAAATGAAATAGAAATTTGAAGAGGCAAAGACTCTTCCTTTTCTTTTGACTTTTCAATTTCTTGACTTTTCAATTCCATAACTTCTCATTAATTTCTTGTTTGGCCGTGCAAATTTTGTTCTTAGCGGTGTATCTCATTTACTTTTCATGCAAAAAATTATTTCCTTCGTTCTTATTCATGGCCAGAAGAAATTTGGTAATGGCTACATCTCCTTTTTTCTTACTTTCTTCTTATTTTCTATGAATATTTGCGTTGTTTTCTCATGTGTTTTGATAGGCCTCTTCTCCATAGCCATAGCCACCTACTCCTACACATCTTCCCTGCCATCACCCCCAGCTACTCCTCTGATCTTGATCATAGCCATGACCTCCATGGTGACCACTATTTGCTCATCCACTTCAACCACCACCCTAACCACCACTACAGCCGCCGCCGCCACCACCTCTGACCTGACCACCACACACCCCTCCAGCCACTGTCCAGTCATGGTGCACCCACTGGCCAAGCCCACTCTCCATGGCCGAACCACTTTGATGACCAAAAACCACTATATTGCCTAAAACTCTTCACATTTCCATGTTGTAACCTCCTCCATCATTTAGGCCTTAGGCCGTGCATTCCTAGGATTGTACCCGAGCCAAACCTTGTCAAAACCCGACCTTATGACATCCCTAGGCCGTGCATAGCATATGAGAAAGCAAGGAAAAAGAACATTTCAATATGGTATTGTATTTATAAATTGTTTTGATTTGGTTTGGGTTGTAACACAATAGTTGTAGCATTGGATCACGCTCCACTCAAGTTTGTAGTCTTGTCAGTTAGCTTTTGATTCTGTTTTGTTATTGGTTTTGCAATCTCCAGCTTTTAGAGGTGAGTAAATCTCACCCGACAATATATGCTTATGCAATTGTGAAGCAACAACATTTGAATGTGTAGAATTATAAATGATGCTATAATTGCCTGTGATTATTCATATATGATGTTATACCTATTATATTACATGTCATATCACATGTTAATGTTGTAAATGTTAAACTGTTCATTTATATCTGTTTATCACACTGCAAGTCCTTGTTAGATTAGAAATCACTATGGGTTGAGATGATACATACCCGAACGGACTTTAGAACAGGAAAAAATCGTTATGGGCTGAAATGATAGACCTGAATGGTTTTTAATTATTTGTTTTGACTTAGGGCTGTGGGTTTGAAATGATAGAACCTGGATTTTTATTTGTAAACTGCGGATTGAAATGATATATATCTGTATCACTTGACCTAGACTAGAAAACTATGTACAGGCCCGTGGTTATTTTTATAAAATTTTTTGGAATTTTTAAGTAATTCTAAAAGAGTGTGTGTGTGTGTGTCTATATATATATATATATATATATATATATATATATATATATATATATGAAAATTTGATTTAAATTGGATTTTTAAACATTTAATATACAAATTTGAAATTTTCTATAAGTTAAAAATGTTGAAAAAATAATAGTTACTTTGAATTTTGAAATTATAACTTAAGTGGAAATTTGAATTTTGTTAAATAAAAATTTAGTTATATAAAGGAAAATGGAAATTAAACTTTATTTGAAAAAAAAATGGAGAAAATTTAAGTGTTAAGTTGTTTATTTAAAAACGTGAAGATTGGAAACTTTTACACTTGAATTTATAAAGTAATTTGGTGTATTGTATAAAAATAATATGTTAATTGATATGTTAATGAACATTTTTAAATGTTAAATTATGATTTTGACAATGTTTAAAGGGTTTAAAATGAAGATTATTAATTGTTGGAAATACACTAAAACTGGAATCACTTTTAATAGCATTCAGAAGTGCTATAGTTTCTGGAAATGAACTAAAAGGCTAATAAAAGGCTATTACAGCAGTTCTGAAATGTTGTAGTTGCTGTAGTAAATTGAATAGGCAAAAAGCTTAACTCAGAGCTATTATAGCATTTTTGTAAATGTTGTAGTGGTATGTTGTCTTTACAGAAATGAATAGAAATCCTTGTTTTGAAACCTGAGCTATTACAACATTTCTGGATATGTTGTCTTTGCTGTTTTGAACTAAAATAACTAAAACTGAGTTTTAACAGTAGTTTTTAAGTGCTGTCTTGGTTGAATTAAAATGTTTTCAAGTGTAACTTTTAACAGTTTCTTTCTAAATGCTGCATAAGGCCGAAATTTTAATAATTATGGGTTCTGACTTTGTAATTGAGCTTAGAATGACTTGAAACTTTGAAATTTGAATGCTTGACTTGAAAGAATAATGTATTCACTTTCAAATGATTTAAATGAATAAATTTAATTGGAAGATGAATCATTATAAAAGATGATTTGAATTGAAATTAATGAATGTTATCTTTGAATTTTAAAAGGGTATTTAAAGTTGAATATTTGGATTTGAACTTATATAAATGATTTGAAAAGGGAGTTTAGAAAGGATATATTGAAATGATTAGAAATGATTTAATCTTTATTTTGATAAAGAATTGGGTTTTGAAATTGTATTTTTTATGAAGAATAAAGTATTATTTTTAAAAGTTATAACCATGGGTTATAGTAACGATGGCGGCAAAGTGACCGGGATCAGATATGGACATACTCTCCATCGATACCGAAAACCACTTTGACAACCATGTACGTGGTGGAGATTCCAAAATGAAGTAGAATGGATTTACGTTCTTGAGGTATATTACGTGGACCTGACTCCCGTGAGTTGGCATAAAGTGGCAAAAACAGGAGCGGTCTCGGGGCAAAAGGGGTAGCTCTTCTGGTCGGACGCATTTCTTCGATACCATTCTATTACTTGTGATTGTTTGGTGGCCACCCTCCGATTTGGGAATGTGTTCCGAGGTGGGCGTATGTGGCTGCTGCATTACCACCAGCCTGAGTGTCGTAATTGGTATATCTACCCTGGTGTTGCCTTGTGTGCCGTGCCACCTACCATAACGAGCCTTTACTATGAGTTTCTATTTCTGTCGTACCTATGCAGTATCTTCTCATAGTCTCCCGATCAGGAGATATGCAGGTACTATATAGACTATTGGCATTATTTGTGTTAAGAGGAATATTGGGTCACTCCTTAATGTTATTTTAAAGTAAGTTTATTTTACTGATAGACACTATTATAATAGTGCAATATACTACATAGCAAATAGTTTAACGGATCCTTAGAGGATGGGCGGTCCCAAGCATCTTCTAAGTTACTTATACCTTTCCTACAGTTCACTTGAATTGGTTTGCATGGATAAGTATGCATGTTCTGATTCGAGTGTTTATGTTTTATTTTACGCTCGGGTCAGCCTGAGTTATTCACATATTTGGATTTCCACACTCTGGAGGTCTGGAATCGTTGGAGATTTATCAGCTTATCTAGTTATCTATATTTCAGTTCTGTTGTTCTATTGTCATCTTTGTATTAGTGGACTTCTTTGCATTTGGGATTTTATGTTGTATCTGCTTTCCGACTGATATTATGTATTTGGTTTCGAGACTTGTGATAGTAGCTTCATGACCTACTATGGTATTTTATTTTCCACTGTGAGATATTATGATGTTCCGTGTCTGTGATTCTGTGATTTGGTTTTATTTGCTTCGAATTTCTATTACAATCTATTATTTTGTACTATTCAAGTCCGGCATGTGTGGATTATTATCAATTTGAATGGTGGAAAATAACGGTACGTTACAGTTAATTTAGATGCTTATTTATTTTGATATTTCATGTTACCATCCCATATATAATTTATAGTATATAAGACTATAAATTGAATTATTTCGAATAAACTAAGAAATAGGTTGAAATGATATATACCTATGACATCTATTTTGGATTTAAATGATACATATCTATTCTTCAAATTAAAATGAAATAATTATCTGTAACGACCCGTAGATTTTAATAGTTTTAAATGGTTTTATTTAACGTAATTAATTGAAACTTTTGAGAAATTTTATATAATAATATTTTGAAATAGAAATTTAATATTTGGATTACGTCCAATTAAACATAGCAGATTTTAAATTTTATTTTATACATATATTTTGTTATATATGAAGGTTTTATAAAAAAAAATTCTTATAAACTATACTGCATATATACTCTTAAAAAAAAGGAGAAAAAAGGAGTAAGTTAAAAATGTATTATAAAGAATATTGTTTATCTGCATATATATGTGCATAAGTTTGTTTGATTTCCTGCTGGATATTTTGAAAAGGAAACTAATAAACTATAATAATTATATATATACATAAGTATTCATTTCAAAAGATATTATATATGTGTGTGTTGATCTTTAATATATGTTTTTTATGTTAGAACATTGATTTTTAACTATACATATATATTATTTTAATATTGGTTTAAAATGAATATTTATTACATGGAAACGACAACCATAAAATGAATATACTATATATGTGACATTTTGAATAAATATATATTTGTTATTTAACATTAATATGAAATGGGAGCATTTTAAAGTTATATGGTTTTCATGGGTGTGCATATATATATATATATATATATATATATATATATATATATATATATCATTTTTTAAAATGCGTGTTTCGATCTAACGTTCATTTTGAAAGAAAGTAATAAATTAATCATATAATCTTCGTTTCAATTTTATCAAGCTAATTTGATCCGTCCTTTCCTATTAAATATATACTTGCAGCTGTTATCAATCCATCGTTTCAATTTATTATATGGTCCGTTAATTTGCCTTCTCAGATTTGAACGTGCAACTGGTGGCATTAAAAGTTGCTTTAATTATCCACTGAATTATCGTGACCATCCCACTACTCTATTTTTATTCCTGTACGTTTTATCTTTGCTTAAATTTCTCTGTCCATTCCTTTTTCCATTTTAATATCCTTGCCTTTCCATACTCACGTGCTTTCCAATCAAGCAATAAATTGTTTAAATATCCACCTTATCAACTTGACCGTTGTTATTGCATCACACCAGTATATAACTTAAATCTATCATTATTCTACCGTTTCTTCTTTAATAAATTATATGTAATAGTATATCATAAATGGACAGCTCATTCTCCACCCATTCATTTCTCCTATTTAATTAATAATGGAATATAAAGTTATATATTTGGTATACAATTCAAACAACCGTTACCATTCATACCTCATAAATTCTAGCGATTGACCCCTCTATTTCCATGGCTCCAATTTTAGTTGTTGGATTACTCATTCCTACCGTTCAACTATATTAAATATTTATAACATGTAGTCTCTGAGCCTATTTAGCTTCATTTTTTATTCCTCTCTGTTGCTTCTTGAAAAAAAAAAGAGATTTTCCCATTACAATGCTAAAACACATATGATGGAAAAATGAAAAAGGACCAGTTCTCCTTCCTATAGCTTCATCAAGCCTCCGCCACCACAGCTCGAACCACCTATCAAGAGCCACAACCCACTCCATGCCTCCTCCCCTTGTCATCCATAATTTTATAAACGGTATGCGTATCATATGGCAATATGTGTTTCGTTTTTAAATGTTTACATATAGCATGAATATGTACTAGTACTATATATAGTCTATTTTGTTTAATGGATATGTTATACAAGCTGTGTTTTCTTTTGTCTAATGGATTTCGAAACTTTTAATTAATATTATTGCATTAGTTGTTGTTTTTAACTTCCTGCAACACTTTGTTTTTTTATTATAAATTTTAGCTTACTGCAATTCTCTTTCATCTATATTATTGTATTCTATAATCTAATATATATACATTTTATCTAGTTATATATATTATACTATAAGGTGTGTGTATATATAAGTTTTCATAACCCTTTATAATATGTAGCTATGTATATAAGATTGGACCTGTTATATATGAAAGCATTGGTTATAGCAATTAAAAATATGCAAAGTTTTTTATGGTGATATTTAGTTATGAATAGAACAAGATACGTACCACCATCTGTACTTCGTCTCTCTCCCCATGTTTTATTATTATATATATATATATATTCTTTTTTTTTTCTCTTTTCACTCCTTTCATTTTATAGCTTTTAGATAAATTGACAAACGCTTTGGAAGTATTTAAACGCAGTACATGACAAATTTAATAAGCAGTGGTGTTTTACGTCATTTATAGCCAAAAAAAATTGATAAGTTCATACATTTCTAAACTGAAAATAATAAATATATGATGCGATGGAATTTGAATTTTCATACGCCATGCCATGAGCTGATCTTAAATTTAAAAGAGGTATGATATATCAATCGCTTACAAATAAGACAAAGATAACGTCCTAAATTAACTTTTAGCAAATTGAACGTTACTGTCGTTATTAAGAAACCAACATATTGTGTCATTTGATTATTTGGGTACTAATAATACGTTACTTTATTCATTCCATCAATTCATTTCACACAACGTTATTTTAAATAAATTGCTACTCTTCTACTAAAATTTATCAAAAAATTTAATAAAAATGATCCGATGGTGTATTAGCCTTCAGGACTAATCCCTGAATTCCAAATGTTGGATCCACTTTGCGTTCTGTTTATTTTTCTTTTCTCTTTTTCCATAAAACATATATAAATTATAAAGTTTATATTTGTTTTCTGATGTTAGTTGAAATGTAAATATTGTTTTTTAAATAGTATATCTATATATATAAGCTACTTTTGTTGTTCGTATATAAATGATATTGTATGTGCATTTTTATGAAATAGTGCCCAATATATATTATTTTATAAAAGAATTCATTTGTTATGTCTCCTAAATATATGTTACATTTGGTTTATATAAATATATTATAACTGATGTTGACTTCTTTCATTATACTCTTTCTTACAGCTAAAATATGTCAGTATTGTAACCTAGCACATGATTAATATCAGTCTGTTTATATAAGTATTTATTTCAAATTTCATATGGTATATATGCTTGATTCTAATTTATGTGTTTTAAATAAAAAAATAATGATTTTGGAAAATATAAATACCTATATATTTAATTTAATTTAATATGTTTTGAATTTAGAATATGACTTTATATATAGTTATATATAGTTATATATATATATATATATGAGTCCACTCATACCATTATCTTCGCCGATCCCGTTCTGACTTGTTCCAGCAATTCTTGTTATTAGCTTTAATCGTTGAATTCGTGCCGATTTTGCTTTGCTTTGATTCATAATTCAAATTTCAGTGTCTGTAGCAGTATGCATATCCATGTCATCTTTTGTATTATCTAGGCTCGAGAGGTGAGTAATCACTCACGATTAACATTCTTTTGTTCATTAAATTTGATTTCAATTGAAACGACAATTGAAATATACTGCTATAGTTATTTAAATTTGTTATATATGCTATTATCTGTAAATGTTCACCTGCAGGATATGACACCATATCCTGTTGTTTTATTATATTGGTATTGATAATATATACCTGTTATTTTATTGTATTTTCTGTTATCACTCTTCAAGTTCCCAGTAGTTTAGAAATCACTATGGGTTGAAATGATACATACCCGAACAGACTTTAGAATAGGAGAAAATCGTTATGGGTTGAAATGATAAACCCAAGCGATTTTCATTTAGTTGAATTTGGGATTACGGATTGAAATGAGATCCACCCCTATATATTTAGTATACGGATTGAAATGATAAATATCCGTAGCACTTGACTATATGATATGAAATATATACAAATACAGTTGGTCCATATAAATATTTTGAAAATAAATTTCTACAGTTGAAAAGAAATATATGGGATTTAATAAATATTGGTTCTTAAAATATTATATATATAAATGGAAATTTTATATATAGATTTAATAATAATACTGTTGAGATTGATTTCATCCATATAATATGTTTGAGGATTATTTAAGATTTATATTTCAAAATTTACCATTGTAAAAAGTTGAATAATTAAGATTGGGAGATAAATTTGGGTTTATTAAGAATGGTATTTTAAATAAGGATTTATTTAATTAAATCGATTTGAAATTATTTGTAACGTCCCGCCTTTTCGCACACTTTAAACCGACACACGTGCCAATTTAAACCTTACGGAAGGGCGGATTGTTATGGGGTAAATAAGAAACAGAGAAGAAATAAAAACAAAACAGAATCTCACAGCGGAAGGATAAAATATAATAATCAATATACACTTCATGATAACTGTTTACAAAATATTTATTTTAGTTATACAATGAATATCAGAGTTACACATACCAATACAATCAATGCAGCGGAACAACATGAGTGTGGTGCAATACTATAAATAATAATAATAATAATACGGATTCTTCGTCTTCATCCTCCAAAGCTAAAGTCTTCGATCCTGAAACGCTCGGACTGACCCGAGCGAATTTGAAAGGACAAAAACACTCGAGTCAGACTAAAAGATCTTATGTGAGTTAAATTAACAGAAATAAATATGAGTACAGTAACTCAAAAGATGTTCGGGATTTACATCTCTTAAGGATCCGTTAAACTATTTACTATGTAGTATATTGCGCTATTATAATAATGTCTATTTATAAAACAAACTTACTTTTTAATAGCGTTAAGAGGTTACCCATATAGCCCTTAACACAAATAATGCCAATAGTCTATACAGTACCGTAATACCTCCTGATCGGGAAGCTACCAGAGGATACTCCATAGGTACGACACAAATAGAAACTCGTAGTAAAGGCTCGGTATGGTAGGTGACACGGCACAACTAGGCAATGCCAGGGTAGATATACCAATTGCTATCCAGGCTGGTGGAAACGCATAGCCGCGGTTACCGCCCACCTCGGACTAACTCCCCAAAATCAAAGTAAAAGTGGCCACTGAATCAATCCAAAGTCAAAGTATAATATCGAAGAGGAGGGTCCGATCAGAGGAATGACCTCATTGGCCTGAGAATCGCTCCTGTTTTAGCCACCTTATGCCAACTCACGGGAGTCGGGTCCACGTATTTACCTTACAGGAATCGCCGCCACCAACCTACTTCATTCTACAATCTCCACCGCGTACACGGTTAGTCAAAGTGGTTTTCGGTATCGACAGAGAGTATGTCCATATCTGATCCCGGCCTCTTTGCCAACCCATCGTTGTTATAACACCGCGGTCATTTAAAATAGTTTATACTTTAAAACCAGAATAAACATTTCCATTTCAAAACTATGAATACGATATCATTTTAAAACCCAAAACAATATGATATCATTTATCCCAAATATAATTCTCTCTTTCCAAAATCATAATGCTTTAAAATTCATAACGTCTGAAAACCAAATATTCTTCAAAGCATAATATTTCGAAATTCATAGTTTAAAACCATAACTTCTAAAACTCAAATGGTTTGGATATTCAACGATATATAGAATAAATGGTTTAACTTTAAAGTTACTTCGTAAAGAAAATAATTTACATGGCTTTACAAATATAATTCTTACTTAATGTTTAAACCATAATTTAAATATTACATCAAGTTCCAAAACCCCCTTCAATTTCTATATATATATATATAAATCCATTTGGAGTATTAATATTTCAAAACCAAAGTTGGATTATATTCTTTCAACAATTTAAATGTTCTTTTATTTAGTTTTGAATATTCACATAGGAAAACTCCAAATTCTAGTAATTAATAATTTCTCAAATTTACTTTATATTAGAATATCCATTATTAGGTTTATTCAGAAAAATTCTGTTTGTAAATATCATATCTTTAAAATTTCCAACTTAGCATATATTATAAATTATCAATCCCATTCCTAAATTTAATCTCATTTTATTTAACGGATTTATACATAGCTTAAATTCAAAATTTTTACTTCATATGTATATATATAAAATGGAAGAATAATATTTATAAAATATCAAAATTAAATTTTTATAAAACATATCACATCCAAACCGTAGAAATCACTTTTAAAATAATTTATATATAGACCACGGTGCCTGTATAAAATTTTCTATCCTATGGTCAAGTGATACGGATATTTATCATTTTAATCCGCAATTAAAAATAAAACTTTGCGGTTTTATATCATTTCAAACCACAAATCCCAATGAAATGAAAAAATGCATGAAAACTTGCAGTTAAATGATATACAATTAAAACATCCATTCATCAACATCATCCATCATTCAATCACAATCATCAATCAATATCAATCAATAACAATATATGTTTGATGCTATATAACAGGTAATAACTGGTAATTTTATTCAAATTAAATTTAACAACTATTAATCTAACAGTTTATATTCAGTAATAATTTATATAACTGTTAACTAGCAGTTTATATGCAAACAAATAAATTCTCACTGTCGATTAATACGCAATAAATAAATTAAATTAACAGTTAAATTAAATAAATGAAATTTAACAGATATGATGAAATAAACATGCCAAATACTCATAAATAAATTTCTATTCATTTCTAAAATAAATTTAACAAACATAAAAACTTTTAGTAGTTGTGAGTGGGTTAAAACACTCACCTTTGGAATTTAAATCGAAATTAAATTCAATATAAACTCAAAAATTTGACGATTTCAGAATCTATCCAAACTAGCGTCATCGGGTCCGGAATTTAATAACGAACCTAACAAAAAAAATCTCGCTTGAATCGGAGTCCATATGTGAAAGTTATTCGAATTAAACGATTTTGAAATCAATTTTAAAACAAATAAGAAACCAACTCACCCAAAGCAAAAACACCTCCACGTCAGCAAAGAAAAGATGCTGCCTTCTTCCCATACACACCTCACGCGTACAGTACACATGTAAAAATCAAACCCTAGCCCACGAACGAGATAAACAGCCGCCTCCTTACGAATTCGCGAGCCACGAAGTTGCCACCTTCTTTCGATGCCGCACGCCCAAGATCCACGCCACCACCGGCCGAGGCCCCCCCATCGCACCCAGCGCCGTTGATCACGGCCTAAGATCCATCATCCGCCCAAAGTTTGAAACCCTCTGTTAAAAAAAAACTCCCAATCTAACCGTTGAATCGACACAAAAATCATATAGATGAGATCCCCTCGGCTTCCTCTCCAAAACCCAGAAATATTTTCTCGATCCGACGAAGTTTGTTACGGCGCTGATGAATGGCCATGAACTGTTTGAATTTATTCTGGGTAAATGATAACTTCATTTGAAAAACGAAATTCACCATGAGATTACGTGTTTCGAGGACATTGACATATATTTTTGTGGAATTTTTCTGGAGAGTTTGAATTTTCATTGAAATTTGGATTGAAGTAGATCTAGGTTTTGCAACCATTTGAGGAGGAGAAGGAGATGAAGAAAAATGAACGTACAGCCGAATGACAATAGGAAGGAGGCTAGGGTTTATGATCGCATATATATAGATAAATAAAAGAAGGCTAGGTGGGTACGGATGACGAATGTGCTAAACGGTAGTTGGCCCAAAAAGCCCGTTCTGACCCCGGAACGAAATTTATTAAACCCATATATCCAAATAGGTATTTTAAAATATTCTGAACGCGATGGAAAAAGTTTCACGACCAAATTTTTTCGTATGAAGAAGTTATGCTGAAAACAAGATTTCCAAATTGATTTCAAATTGATTTTAATAAAATTGATTTTCAAGGCGTTTCGCATCCGTACGATCAAACGACAGGTCCGATCGATACGAAACTTGAAACCCTATAATAACACACGGATACGGATCCGATGAAACTGGTTTCGTCGAAATCCGAGTCCGTGGCCAAAAAGGCTATTTTTAATATTCATTAAATAAATTAAATAAATTATAGAAATCCAATTCTATATGAATATTCTAAAATTGTCCCAATTCTATTGCTTATGTAAATTAAAATCAATTTAAATGATTTAACAAGTTTGGCTGTGAATTAGAGTTGACAAGTCTATCAAATTTCAGTATACATTCCTCCGCTTCCTTATATTAAGGAATTATAAATAAATTCCTCAAAACCTATTTATTACATTTTTAATCCTTGTACACTTATCTTTTATCCAAAATAGGGATGCCACATACTTTGGTTCATGATTCACATTATTATTCTTAAAGTCTATTTTAAATTCCAGTAACGTAATATTTAACGTTAAATTCCCTTTATTTATGCAATAAGCGCAATTATTGAATTTGATACTCAAATTAATTTATAGATTCTGCTTTCTAGAAATCTATATCAACAATTTGGTCCAATTATAAATAGAATAAGTATTAACCTCATCTTATAGAATTAATTATTGCAATAAATCCAATTTACCATATCTTAAATCCAAATTAATAGATAAAGCTTGATTCCTTTATTAACTCCTTTGGTTTTCAATTAACCTTTTATGGTGAATATAAATTCCAATGTATAATTGAAACCTTATTTCCATTTGATTTCACTATTTCATTAAAAATCCTTATATTCCAGCTAAATTTCAACTAACGTATAAATTAGCTATTTCAATTTCATTTAATTGCGATTATCATACTATAGAAATTAAATTCCATTAAATAAATAAATAAATGTTGATTCCCATCTATTTACATTATATTACGTTGGTACTTCTATTTACAACTTAGCTTTGTATAAATGTTTGAATGTGGAATCTTGTCTATTTCACGTATTAATTAAGCCTTAAAAATCAATTAATATTATATCCTTGGTCCAACCTCATTTTACCCATATTTATATTAATATATCCTTTGAATTAGGTAAATTACCATTGATTATCTACCTTAAGTTATCAGATTCCACTAACGTAATGGTTAAATATTAATTCCACTTGTAAAAAAAAAATCCACAAGATTTGCATTTCACATTACAAATGAATTCATAAATCTTGGCTTTCTTTTTCTTTGCTTCTTAAAGGCCAAATCAAACTACCCTATCATCACTAATTTATGGCAATTAATTGCAATTGATTCTCCATTAAACTACATAAGTTATCCAATTGAAACCTAAGTGAAACGTTTATTTATTTAAAAATCCTACTGTTTAAAAGAGTATATCATCTACGGTATAATTTACATTTGACTTGATTTCTCATATATTTCTCACAACAGTGAATTCCAATTTCTACCAACATTATGTTTAATATAAATTGGAAATCCAAATCATTGGTATTTCACAACCTTATTGCGTACATTTACGTATAGTTACACTAAGTCCATACACTGATTCATGAATTCATTAATTAATACACAATTTGCCTTTGTTTTCTTATATTAAGTTTATTACCGTTTTTAAGTACATTCATTATTGAACAATATTCATAAAAAAAAAATTATCTACACTTATTGCATTGGTTTATTCAACGGTCACCAAATGAAACAATCCTACTATTTATTTTAATATTAAATGAATCCCATTCTAGTAAATATTTTATTAATATTCACTAATTCAACATTTATTGGTTTCTTAACATTAAAATTTAACAAAGTGTGACAATTACATTATCCAAAACTATTGTCATAAAAATTAAATTGTTACATTAAATTCCAATTACTATAACAAATTACTACATTTGCTCAAATAAATCTTAAAGCTTTTTTTTTATTCTAAATCAGATTAGAAATTATATTAATTTAATTCATTTAATATTATCAAATTTAACGGGTCGTTACAATCTCCCCCACTCAAAACTTTTCGTCCCCGAAAAGGAAAAAGAAGGGAGAAGGAAGAATAAAACATTACATCTTATTTCAAATATTAACTTATAAACAATAATTTACTAAATTAATTTCCTTAAATGAGCTATGCCCGTTTTATAGTCATTATAACCTTTTATACTTAAATTATTAAAGCTGGAAAACATTTTAACAAAATTCTAAGTCCAAAATTTATGGAAAATTTTGGCAGAGTCTCCTCTGTACGGAGAGACTCTGGAGAAAATATAATATCCAAATATACAAATATATTACATATATTATCCAAAATATTATATCCCAACACGGGAGAAATTATATAAAATAGCGCTACAAAACGTAATCCGGAAACGTACCTATTTGTCGGGCAATACGCTTATTATTATGGAACCAAAAGCAGTAGCAGTTGCTTCCATAACCTGCATTTCACTTATGTAATCTAAAAAGGTTAAATATTTATATTAAAGTGAAATGTTTAGGTGGTTTCAGCCATTAATCAACCAATCAATACAACAACCATCAACCTTACAAACAGCATACATACACAAAGCAAAGCAACCATTTAATCCATCAAACAAACAGTTGTTTGGGTTCAAACTTGAAATTCGTATGAAATGAAATTAACTATCAAGTGCATCCTTTTACTCAACAGTCTTAGATGGAACAAAGATAGATTATTTATTCATCCAACAACTTCAAATTCCTTACCCAACAAACATAAATCAAACAATAACAATTCAAACCAACAACCAAAATTTTACTTATTATACTTTTATTTCATGCTTCAGTGGTTTGATTTTCTTTCTTTCATTTATGGAGGGATTTCTTTATTTCTTACAATATTCATTTTCCATTTATTACAAAATTCATTATATTTGTATTCCAATTTATTGACTAAAGTTTATATCATCTATTTATACTACTTACCTTTTCTTATATAGTAAAATTTCCAATTTAACTCAAGTTTATACAATTAATTCTCATTAATAATAGCAAATTTATTGAATATCTTAATTACCTCAAGCTTCACTTGTAAGATTTCCCCTACATTTTCTTACTAACATTGCAACTTTTATTATGTGGTAAGTTATGTATGTTTTAAGAATGTAAGTGAAAATTTACAAGTTTCTTCTCAATTCCTTTTTATTAATTTATGGTTCAAAAAATATATATTCGTTTTATAAATTACAATTTCAACTTACCCTTAATTTCATTCCTTTATTTAATGTTTACGTTTCTATTATATTTAATTACAGTAACCCTCTACATACACTTAATTTATTAACCTTATAACCTGCATTCCTATAAGCGAAAGATTTTACTTGTTCATTAACTATGGATTGCAGTCATTTAATTTTTTTTTCTACTTTCCATTATATTAGAATAGTGGAAATTAAAACATACTTAAGTTAATAATCCTACAATCAAATTTTGTTTAGAATTTCACTTTATATACTTAAGTTCATATCACCTATTAATAATACTTAACTTTATTTTTTGTAGAATTTCAATTATAACTTAAGTTTATACCATTAAATTCTTATTTATAACAGTAATTTATTGAGTACTTCATTATTTCCAAAAATTTACTTGTATAATATTCAATTTCAATCCCTTATTTAACATTTCAACTTTTTATATTTGGTAAGTTATTTATGTTAAAGAAAAATGCAATTGAACTTATACAAGTTTTATCTCAATTCTTCTAATTCATTGATTGTTCAATAAATCTTTACCATTACTTATAAGTTAAAATTTTAACTTCCTTTATACTTAGCATTAATTCTCTTACCTAAAATTAGAGGTTTCAATCCATTTATTTCTTACTTTTTAATTCACTAAAATTTAACAATTAATTAATGGAAAATTTTAGAATTAAATTCCGGGTCAAATTTCAATTTATTTTGAAATAATAGATAATTAGTTTCCTACAACCTTTATATCTCAATTATATTTAGAACAATTAAAATTTTTTAGATAATTTTAAAATAGATCTGCAGTAGAATTTTACTACAGTGGCCTTTCCCCTTCGAAACTCGAAAATGAAAGTCGATGATGCGGCCGCCATCGTCGAAATTATTTTCCAGCGACAGAGAGGAAAGTACAAAATCTATTTTCTCCAAAATCTTCTTTTAAAACAATTCTTCCGAATTATACTAAATATTTATATAAGAAAATACTTATAAACCAAATCATTATATTTCATAAATCCTTTGAAAGAAGATTTTCAAAAATCCCGGACTTAAGTTCTAAAATCTCCAATTTTATTTATTAAAATTTCAACTTAGCTTTAATTTATTATAAATATTTTTATTACCTAACACCCAATCCATAGCAACCAAATATATATCCTTATAAAAATATTTTTATATATAGAAAATATAATAGGCAAAATTATTTCATTCGCCTATATAAAAACAAATATTATGTCGGTCTGTCCTATTAAGTGTTTAGAAATCCCTATTGATGACATAGCGTCCCATGCATCAAACAGAATTTATAAATACAAAACGGGACAGATTAACACAATATCAAAATCTTTTATTAACACTAACAAGTACGCTCTCTCATATATATACACTCAGCGACTCCCATAGGGTATTACTACCCTATTAACAAAGAGTCAAACCCCACAAAGCAAAGGTTTATCGCTAAACCAAAGCTCTGATACCAACTCTAACGTCCCGCCTTTTCACACACTTTAAACCGACACACGTGCCAATTTAAACCATACGGAAGGGCGGATTGTTATGGGGTAAATAAGAAACAGAGAAGAAATAAAAACAAAACAGAATCTCACAGCGGAAGGATAAAATATAATAATCAATATACAGTTCATGATAACTGTTTACAAAATATTTATTTTACTTATACAATGAATATCAGAGTTACACATACCAATACAATCAATGCAGCGGAACAACATGAGTGTGGTGCAATACTATAAATAATAATAATACGGATTCTTCGTCTTCATCCTCCAAAGCTAAAGTCTTCGATCCTGAAACGCTCGTACTGACCCGAGCGAATTTGAAAGGACAAAAACACTCGAGTCAGACTAAAAGATCTTATGTGAGTTAAATTAACAGAAATAAATATGAGTACAGTAACTCAAAAGATGTTCGGGATTTACATCTCTTAAGGATCCGTTAAACTATTTACTATGTAGTATATTGCGCTATTATAATAATGTCTATTTATAAAATAAACTTACTTTTTAATAGCGTTAAGGGGTTACCCATATAGCCCTTAACACAAATAACGCCAATAGTCTATACAGTACCGTAATACCTCCTGATCGGGAAGCTACCAGAGGATACTCCATAGGTACGACACAAATAGAAACTCGTAGTAAAGGCTCGGTATGGTAGGTGACACGGCACAACTAGGCAATGCCAGGGTAGATATACCAATTGCTATCCAGGCTGGTGGAAACGCGTAGCCGCAGTTACCGCCCACCTCGGACTAACTCCCCAAAATCAAAGTAAAAGTGGCCACTGAATCAATCCAAAGTCAAAGTATAATATCGAAGAGGAGGGTCCGATCAGAGGAATGACCTCATTGGCCTGAGAATCGCTCCTGTTTTAGCCACCTTATGCCAACTCACGGGAGTCGGGTCAACGTATTTACCTTACAGGAATCGCCGCCACCAACCTACTTCATTCTGCAATCTCCATCGCGTACACGGTTAGTCAAAGTGGTTTTCGGTATCGACAGAGAGTATGTCCATATCCGATCCCGGTCTCTTTGCCAACCCATCGTTGTTATAACACCGCGGTCATTTAAAATAGTTTATACTTTAAAACCAGAATAAACATTTCCATTTCAAAACTATGAATACGATATCATTTTAAAACCCAAAACAATATGATATCATTTATCCCAAATATAATTCTCTCTTTCCAAAATCATAATGCTTTAAAATTCATAACGTCTGAAAACCAAATATTCTTCAAAGCATAATATTTCGAAATTCATAGTTTAAAACCATAACTTCTAAAACTCAAATGGTTTGGATATTCAACGATATATAGAATAAATGGTTTAACTTTAAAGTTACTTCGTAAAGAAAATAATTTACATAGCTTTACAAATATAATTCTTACTTAATGTTTAAACCATAATTTAAATATTACATCAAGTTCCAAAACCCCCTTCAATTTCTATATATATATATATATAAATCCATTTGGAGTATTAATATTTCAAAACCAAAGTTGGATTATATTCTTTCAACAATTTAAATGTTCTTTTATTTAGTTTTGAATATTCACATAGGAAAACTCCAAATTCTAGTAATTAATAATTTCTCAAATTTACTTTATATTAGAATATCCATTATTAGGTTTATTCAGAAAAATTCAGTTTGTAAATATCATATCTTTAAAATTTCCAACTTAGCATATATTATAAATTACCAATCCCATTCCTAAATTTAATCTCATTTTATTTAACGGATTTATACATAGCTTAAATTCAAAATTTTTACTTCATATGTATATATATAAAACGGAAGAATAATATTTATAAAATATCAAAATTAAATTTTTATAAAACGTATCACATCCAAACCGTAGAAATCACTTTTAAAATAATTTATATATAGACCACGGTGCCTGTATAAAATTTTCTATCCTATGGTCAAGTGATACGGATATTTATCATTTCAATCTGCAATTAAAAATAAAACTTTGCGGTTTTATATCATTTCAAACCGCAAATCCCAATGAAATGAAAAAATGCATGATAACTTGCAGTTAAATGATATACAATTAAAACATCCATTCATCAACATCATCCATCATTCAATCACAATCATCAATCAATATCAATCAATAACAATATATGTTTGATGTTATATAACAGGTAATAACTGGTAATTTTATTCAAATTAAATTTAACAACTATTAATCTAACAGTTTATATTCAGTAATAATTTATATAACTGTTAACTAGCAGTTTATATGCAAACAAATAAATTCTCACTGTCGATTAATACGCAATAAATAAATTAAATTAACAGTTAAATTAAATAAATGAAATTTAACAGATATGATGAAATAAACATGCCAAATACTCATAAATAAATTTCTATTCATTTCTAAAATAAATTTAACAAACATAAAAACTTTTAGTAGTTGTGAGTGGGTTAAAACACTCACCTTTGGAATTTAAATCGAAATTAAATTCAATATAAACTCAAAAATTTGACGGTCTCAGAATCTATCCAAACCAGCGTCATCGGTTCCAGAATTTAATAACGAACCTAACAAAAAAAAATCTCGCTTGAATCGAAGTCCATATGTGAAAGTTATTCGAATTAAACGATTTTGAAATCAATTTTAAAACAAATAAGAAACCAACTCACCCAAAGCAAAAACACCTCCACGTCAGCAAAGAAAAGATGCTGCCTTCTTCCCATACACACCTCACGCGTACAGTACACATGTAAAAATCAAACCCTAGCCCACGAACGAGATAAACAGCCGCCTCCTTACGAATTCGCGAGCCACGAAGTTGCCACCTTCTTTCGATGCCGCACGCCTAAGATCCACGCCACCACCGGCCGAGGCCCCCCCCATCGCACCCAGCGCCGTTGATCACGGCCTAAGATCCATCAGCCGCCCAAAGTTTGAAACCCTCTGTGAAAAAAAAAACTCCCAATCTAACCGTTGAATCGACACAAAAATCATATAGATGAGATCCCCTCGGCTTCCTCTCCAAAACCCAGAAATATTTTCTCGATCCGACGAAGTTTGTTACGGCGCTGATGAATGGCCATGAACTGTTTGAATTTATTCTGGGTAAACGATAACTTCATTTGAAAAACGAAATTCACCATGAGATTACGTGTTTCGAGGACATTGACATATATTTTTGTGGAATTTTTCTGGAGAGTTTGAATTTTCATTGAAATTTGGATTGAAGTAGATCTAGGTTTTGCAACCATTTGAGGAGGAGAAGGAGATGAAGAAAAATGAACGTACAGCCGAATGACAATAGGAAGGAGGCTAGGGTTTATGATCGCATATATATAGACAAATAAAAGAAGGCTAGGTGGGTACGGATGACGAATGTGCTAAACGGTAGTTGGCCCAAAAAGCCCGTTCTGACCCCGGAACGAAATTTATTAAACCCATATATCCAAATAGGTATTTTAAAATATTCTGAACGCAATGGAAAAAGTTTCACGACCAAATTTGATCGTATGAAGAAGTTATGCTGAAAACAAGATTTCCAAATTGATTTCAAATTGATTTTAATAAATTGATTTTCAAGGCGTTTCGCGTCCGTTTGATCAAACGACAGGTCCGATCGATACGAAACTTGAAACCCTATAATAATACACTGATACAGATCCGATGAAACTGGTTTCGTCGAAATCCGAGTCCGTGGCCAAAAAGGCTATTTTTAATATTCATTAAATAAATTAAATAAATTATAGAAATCCAATTCTATATGAATATTCTAAAATTGTCCCAATTCTATTGCTTATGTAAATTAAAATCAATTTAGATGATTTAACAAGTTTGGTTGTGAATTAGAGTTGACAAGTCTATCAAATTTCAGTATACATTCCTCCGCTTCCTTATATTAAGGAATTATAAATAAATTCCTCAAAACCTATTTATTACATTTTTAATCCTTGTATACTTATCTTTTATCCAAAATAGGGATGCCACATACTTTGGTTCATGATTCACATTATTATTCTTAAAGTGTATTTTAAATTTCAGTAACGTAATATTTAACGTTAAATTCCCTTTATTTATGCAATAAGCGCAATTATTGAATTTGATACTCAAATTAATTTATAGATTCTGCTTTCTTAAAATCTATATCAACAATTTGGTCCAATTATAAATAGAATAAGTATTAACCTCATCTTATAGAATTAATTATTGCAATAAATCCAATTTACCATATCTTAAATCCAAATTAATAGATAAAGCTTGATTCCTTTATTAACTCCTTTGGTTTTCAATTAACCTTTTATGGTGAATATAAATTCCAATGTATAATTGAAACCTTATTTCCATTTGATTTCACTATTTCATTAAAAATCCTCATATTCCAGCTAAATTTCAACTAACGCATAAATTGGCTATTTCAATTTCATTTAATTGCGATTATCATACTATAGAAATTAAATTCCATTAAATAAATAAATAAATGTTGATTCCCATCTATTTACATTATATTACATTGGTACTTCTATTTACAACTTAGCTTTGTATAAATGTTTGAATGTGGAATCTTGTCTATTTCACGTATTAATTAAGCCTTAAAAATCAATTAATATTATATCCTTGGTCTAACCTCATTTTACCCATATTTATATTAATATATCCTTTGAATTAGGTAAATTACCATTGATTATCTACCTTAAGTTATCAGACTCCACTAACGTAATGGTTAAATATTAATTCCACTTGTAAAAAAAAACAATCCACAAGATATGCATTTCACATTACAAATGAATTCATAAATCTTGGCTTTCTTTTTCTTTGCTTCTTAAAGGCCAAATCAAACTACCCTATCATCACTAATTTATGGCAATTAATTGCAATTGATTCTCCATTAAACTACATAAGTTATCCAATTGAAACCTAAGTGAAACGTTTATTTATTTAAAAATCCTATTGTTTAAAAGAGTATATCATCTACGGTATAATTTACATTTGATTTGATTTCTCATATATTTCACACAACAGTGAATTCCAATTTCTACCAACATTATGTTTAATATAAATTGGAAATCCAAATCATTGGTATTTCACAACCTTATTGCGTACATTTACGTATAGTTACACTAAGTCCATACACTGATTCATGAATTCATTAATTAATACACAATTTGCCTTTGTTTTCTTATATTAAGTTTATTACCGTTTTTAAGTACATTCATTATTGAACAATATTCATAAAAAAAAATTATCTACACTTATTGCATTGGTTTATTCAACGGTCACCAAATGAAACAATCCTACTATTTATTTTAATATTAAATGAATCCCATTCTAGTAAATATTTTATTAATATTCACTAATTCAACATTTATTGGTTTCTTAACATTAAAATTTAACAAAGCATGACAATTACATTATCCAAAACTATTGTCATAAAAATTAAATTGTTACATTAAATTCCAATTACTATAACAAATTACTACATTTTCTCAAATAAATCTTAAAGCTTTTTTTTATATTCTAAATCAGATTAGAAATTATATTAATTTAATTCATTTAATATTATCAAATTTAACGGGTCGTTACATTATTGAATGGAAAATTTAAAGGTATGATTTTGTAACTGGATTTTTGATTTAAGTGATTTAATGAATATTTCACGTTTAATAAAATTAAAGAAAATATTGAGTAAAATGTAATCTAAGGTTACTTAAATGATATTGAATCTAATAAGGGAGTATTTCAAGACTAAATAATAATGAGGTTAAATCGAGATCTATATGAAACTGTTATATAGAACATTTAAATATTAAAGCCTTGAACCATATTGGAATTTAAATGGTTTATGTTGAGATTCAGATCTGGATTTGAATCCAACGTAGTTGAATTTGTTATTTAGCAACTAAATTGAATTGAAATGAAAATTTAGGTTGAACTAAATTTGAATTTATTATTTAGAAAACTAAATTGAATGAAAATTTAGATGAAACGTTGAATACTTAAAGTTTTGAAATATATGGAAATATAAAGGAGTATTTGCGATTATAAATCCAAATTTGAGATCGATAAAATTTAAGTGGTTATTTTAGAAATTGAGTTGAATTTAAATTGATAAATTGAGATTGAATTTAAATTGAATGGGAAGGTCGGGTTGACGTTGGAATGATTTGTTAAGTTGAGGAAATTGAAAATACTTTACTGTATAAATTATTTAATATATATATAAATACTATTTTGGGAAATATAGAGATATTTGAAGTGAAAATGAGATTTGGTTTTGAAGTATAAATTAAGCTGAAATGACCATGGTGTTATAGTGTATATTTCTACCTTGTAGAAAGTTCCATGGACCCTTAGAGGATGGTTATCCCAAACATCCTTTAAGTTATTTGTATTTCAGTTGATATTTCACTTGAGTTGGATTTATTGATATATGAATGTTAATCCTGACTCAAGTGTTTTGTGTTTTGCTTTACGCTCGGGTCAGACTGAGTGATACAGCATTTGAGACTCACCTTTGGAGTTCGGAGCTTCATTTGGAAATCCAACTATCGATTCAGATTCCAGCCTTTCCAGTTGATTGGTTCAGAGAAGTCATCTGTTGCATTGGAGACTTCACTGCATTTGAACTATTCGGTTGTATTTTTCTAACTCTGATGTATATAGTAGCTTCATGAACTACTATTCTTTATCTATTCCGCTGCATTATATTACTCTGTGATCTGTGATTGATTTATTTACTGTATATTTTAAGTTTTGCCAAATTTTAATTAACAATTCGGTATTTTGAATTATTCAAGTCGGATATGTATGGTTTTATTATCGATTTGAATGGTCCAAAATAGCGGGTCGTTACAGTTGGTATCAGAGCTTTGGCTCTAGGCAAAACTTAGCATATATGGTAAATTTATTTACAGAATCACTTTTGCTCTAGTTGAATCTCTTCCTTTTGACTCGATTTCCTTTGAACTTTAGGACGCTCCCTGTGGTTCCAAAATTCATTCTTGACTCTCTCTATTTATATTCTTTTGATTCTGGAGTATCCAATAACTCCACTGAATGTTTTGTAAAGTGGGTGAAAACCCCTTTACAATCGGCATTGATTCACCGAATATTTCTGTATCCTCGGTTTATGATGTTGTTATATCTTGATATGCTGAATTCTATCTCTGGCGATCGAATGTCGATTTGTTTTGGAATTCCGCATCGATTATATTCCTAAGGTCATGGTTGACCCGGTTGATGTCGCCTGCGATTTTAGAAGTATATCCATCTTCTATTTTGTAATTTAATTATCTCATCTTCGATCGAGTCTATCTTGGAATCAGGATTCTATTGATTGGAGTTCCTCTAAATTAAATCGCTATCTATGTTTTGAAATCCATTCTTGAATCATCCTTTGAAAATCGAGTTTTGTTTGTATTTTTGAAATTGTTTATACCGAAATTTTATTTTGATAACTATGATTTTATATATAAATATATAAAAGTGAAAATGGTTTCGATAAGGATTATATACCTATATATATAAAGCAAATAAGAAATGTTATTCTATATAAAAAGGTTTTGAAAGGATTTGAAATTTTGAAAAATTATAAGAAATTGATTTATATAAAAATGATTTATAACTGTAAAGTTAAATTTGAAATTCGAGAATTGAATTCCGGTATTTTGAAATTGGTTTTAAGATTTTGGAAAATATATAAAAATAATACGATTTAAAAGTATTTTTCCGAATAAGAAATGTTTCAAATGAGTTCAAATGAATTCCAATAATTTTAAAGGAATTTCAAAGGAGTTTTCAAGAAAATAGAAGTCCATAACTCACTTATGTCGCTGGAAAATAATTTCGGTGATGAGTGCATGCATCATCGACATTGATTTTCGAGTTTCAGAGTGGGGGAGAGGCCACTTTAATAGCTTCGTTATGCAAATGATTTTGTAAAACCGCTTTTCATTTCAAATTTCGAAGTATAATTTGATATTTTAGAAAGATATAGGTATATATTTGAAACAATTTAAAATGAGACCGGTGTTCAGTCCTCGAGTTTCAGATTTAGTAATTGATTTATTGTTGATTTTCAACTCTTGAATTGAAAATTTGATTTCCCTAACTATTTTGAATGTTCGAACACTTCCAAATCGAGATTAAATTTTCAAAGCTAAGAAATTCGAAGTGTATAAAATGTTTAATAAAGAATATAAATTTAGTTTTGAAATGTTTTGAAAAAAAATAGTTGAATAATGGTTTTCAGAAAGGTAAATTGGATATTTCACATAGAAATAGATAGTTTAAAAGTTTTAAAAAAGGGATAATTATAAATTTGGAAACCATTTTAAGTATAATTGATTTTGAGAAAATATTTGGTTTTGAAAATTAGATTGAAATTAAAAACCAGTACTTATATGGTGATTTTGGAAATGAATTTCTTGGAAACTGGGATAATTTTCTAAACCTGTTATTTTTGGAACTTTGAAATTTAGATATTTAATTTGGAAGAAAATTTGGTGAAATCATATATGATTTTGAAACTAAATTGATATTGAAATGATTTGAAATTTGAGAACCTTATATTATTAAGCACTTGATTTGGGAGTGGTCGAACTTATATAAAATGGATTGTATAAGTACGAAGTTGATTTGAAATCTATTGATTTGAAAGGTACTCAATTTGGAAAGAGATTTTATATAATCGAAGTCTATATAAGTATGATTTGATCTACTATTGATTTGGAAAGTATTCGATTTGGGGAAAATGGAATCCTATACATATGGACATTATATAAGTATGATATTTGAAAGTGATTTGAAAAGGTACTATATGATATATATTTTCGAAGTAAAGATATGGAAAGTGCCTTCTTCTTGATATCCGCTTTGTGGCCACATCGTGGATTCATTCTATCGATATTGTTCCCTCTGATTTTTGGTTTTTCGGATGTAATACTCGAGTGTTCCCACCGTGGCGTAACCCATGGTTTTTTTTTCTCTCGCGACTGCATAGCGCAATTGCCTGGCTGAGTCTGGCGTAGGGGTACGGATTGTTTCCTGGGGCATCTAGGCGTAACCATTGTGTATCCTGCAATCTGTGTATGTCGCGAATAGTAGCGAAACTGCCTGGCTGAGACAGCCTAGGGGTACGGATTGTTTCCTGGGGGACCCAGGCGTAACCATTGTGTATCCTGCACTCTACTAGTCATCATGGTGTAACTCGCAGGGCTGAGAAAGCTTACAGATACAGATTGTTTCCTGGGGGATCCAGGCGTAACCATTGTGTATCTGCGAATCATGGTTGGACAAAGATTTTGGTTTGGTTGTTTTGTTTGGATTGTACTTTCCATATCTGTTTTAAAAGTTTTTCAAGTATTTTCATTGGGTGTTGAAACAAGTCTACTAAGTACTTGAAGAATTCTAGCTTTGCGCCAGATCAACGCATGGCCAGAGTCTGCAAGAAAGAGGATAAACTTGCTGAAACATCGAGTTATAAAAGTATTTTCGAAAGGAAAATTTATTTCGATATAATAGTATTTTATTATAAAAGTATTATTATAAAGGTATTTATTATAAAAGTATTTTTCCCAACAAAGAAATTTTGAATTAATATTTGAAATTTAAATTCTTATGGTTCTAGATTAATTATTTGTGCCCGATACTATTCCTTGCATCTACCTTATCTGCTCAGCTAGTTATTCACCTTGATTCTGTTTTCCAAATCTACCTTCCTTCCTTGTTGGATATATCCTTTAAAATATTGTTTAATTATATACTACATGGTTTAATAGAAATTTTAGTGTTATAAATATTTTAGAAGTTATTTATCTAAAGTAGAACATATTTAAAAAAAATGATTTGTGATCTAATAATAATATTTGGAAGGTACCTTGAAACAAAATAAAAATTTATGAATTTTGGATTTATTTCAATAGCTTCTTTGTAAATATAAGTAATAACGTAAATAATTGTTTTCAAAGGAGTTTGAAAAGTATTAAAGTATTAAAGAAAATTAAATTTCAAATGAAGTTATCAAATAAATATTTCAAATAAAATTTATATAGTTTTAAATTAATTGTTTATCTTGTCTTTCAATCTATTTTATTTCTGGTTGTTCTATTCTCCTGCCTCCTACCTTTTCGGGGACGAAAAGTTTTGAGTGGAGGAGAGTGTAACGAACCGTAGATTTTAATAGTTTTAAATGGTTTTATTTAACGTAATTAATTGAAACTTTTGAGAAATTTTATATAATAATATTTTGAAATAAAAATTTAATATTTGGATTACGTCCAATTAAACATAGCAGATTTTAAATTTTATATTATACATATATTTTGTTATATATTAAGGTTTTATAAAAAAAAATTCTTATAAACTATACTGCATATATACTCTTTAAAAAAAGGAAAAAAAGGAGTAAGTTAACAAAGTATTATAAAGAATATTGTTTATCTGCATATATATGTGCATAAGTTTGTTTGATTTCCTACTGGATATTTTGAAAAGGAAACTAATAAACTATAATAATTATATATATACATAAGTATTCATTTCAAAAGATATTATATATGTGTGTTGATCTTTAATATATGTGTTTTATGTTAGAACATTGATTTTTAACTATGCATATATATTATTTTAATATTGGTTTAAAACGAATATTTATTACATGGAAACAACAACCATAAAATGAATATACTATATATGTGACATTTTGAATAAATATATATTTGTTATTTATCATTAATATGAAATGGAAGCATTTTAAAGTTATATGTTTTTCATGGGTGTGCATGCATATATTTCATTTTTTAAAATGCGTGTTTTGATCTAACGTTCATTTTGAAAGAAAGTAATACATTAATCATATAATCTTCGTTTCAATTTTATCAAGCTAATTTGATCCGTTCTTTTCTATTAAATATATACTTGCAGCTGTTATCAATCCATCATTTCAATTTATTATATGGTCCGTTACTCTGCCTTCTCAGATTTGAACGTGCAGCTGGTGGCATTAAAAGTTGCTTTAATTATCCATTGAATTATCGTGACCATCCCACTACTCTATTTTTATTCCTGTACATTTTATCTTTGCTTAAATTTCACTGTCCATTCCTTTTTCCATTTTAATATCCTTTCCTTTCCATACTCACGTGCTTTCCAATCAAGCAATAAATTGTTTAAATATCCACCTTATCAACTTGACCGTTGTTATTGCATCACACCAGTATATTATTCAAATCTATCATTATTCTACCATTTCTTCTTTAATAAATTATATGTAGCAGTATATCATAAATGGACAGCTCATTCTCCACCCATTCATTTCTCATATTCAATTAATAATGGAATATAAAGTTATATATTTGGTATACAATTCAAACAACCGTTACCATTCATACCTCATAAATTCTAGCGATTGACCCCTCTATTTCCATGGCTCCAATTTTAGTTGTTGGATTACTCATTCCTACCGTTCAACTATATTAAATATTTATAACATGTAGTCTCTGAGCCTATTTAGCTTCATTTTTTATTCCTCTCTGTTGCTTCTTGAAAAAAAAAAGAGATTTTCCCATTACAATGCTAAAACACATATGATGGAAAAATGAAAAAGGACCAGTTCTCCTTCCTATAGCTTCATCAAGCCTCCGCCACCACAGCTCGAACCACCTATCAAGAGCCACAACCCACTCCATGCCTCCTCCCCTCGTCATCCATATTTTTATAAATGGTATGCGTATCATATGGCAATATGTGTTTCGTTTTTAAATGTTTACATATAGCGTGAATATGTACTAGTACTATGTATAGTCTATTTTGTTTAATGGATATGTTAAACAAGCTGTGTTTTCTTTTGTCTAATGGATTTCGAAAATTATAATAAATATTATTACATTAGTTGTTGTTTTCAACTTCTTGCAACACTTTTTTTTTATTATAAATTTTAGCTTGCTGCAATTCTCTTTCATCTATATTATTGTATTCTATAATCTAATATATACATTTTATCTAGTTATATATATTATACTATAAGGTGTGTGTATATATAAGTTTTCATAACCCTTTATAATATGTAGCTATGTATATAAGATTGGACCTGTTATATATGAAAGCATTGGTTATAGCAATTAAAAATATGCAAAGGAATTTATGATGATAGTTACTTATGAATAGAACAAGATACGTACCACCATCTGTATCTTCGTCTCTCTCCCCATGTTTTATTATTATTATTATATATATATTCTTTCTTTCTTTTTTTCTCTTTTCACTCCTTTCATTTTATAGCTTTTAGATAAATTGACAAACGCTTTGGAAGTATTTAAACGCAGTACACGACAATTTAATAAGTAGTGGTGTTTTACGTCATTTATAGCCAAAAAAAATTGATAAGTTCATGCATTTCTAAACTGAAAATAATAAATATATGATGCGATGGAATTTGAATTTTCATACGCCGTGCCATGAGCTGATCTTAAATTTAAAAGAGTTATGATATATCAATCGCTTACAAATAAGACGAAGATAACGTCCTAAGTTAACTTTTAGCAAATTGAACGTTACTGTCGTTATTAAGAAACCAACATATTGTGTCATTTGATTATTTGGGTACTAATAATACGTTACTTTATTCATTCCATCAATTCATTTCACACCACGTTATTTTAAATAAATTGCTACTCTTCTACTAAAATTTATCCAAAAATTTAATAAAAATGATCCGACGGTGTATTAGCCTTCAGGACTAGTCCCTGAATTCCAAATGTTGGATCCACTTTGCGTTCTGTTTTTTTTTTCTTTTCTCTTTTTCCATATAACCTATATAAATTATAAAGTTTATATTTGTTTTCTGATGTTAGTTGAAATGTAAATATTGATTTTTAAATAGTATATCTATATATATATAAGCTACTTTTGTTGTTCGTATATAAATAATATTGTATGTGCATTTTTATGAAATAGCGCCCAATGTATATTATTTTATAAAAGAATTCATTTGTTATGTCAACTAAATATATGTTACATTCGGTTTATATAAATATATTATAACTGATGTTGACTTCTTTCATTATACACTTTCTTACAGCTAAAATATGTATGTATTGTAACCTAGCACATGATTAATATTAATCTGTTCATATAAGTATTTATTTCAAATTTCATATGGTATATATGCTTGACTCTAATTTATGTGTTTTAAATAAAAAAAACAATGATTTTGGAAAATATAAATACATATGTATTTAATTTAACTTAATATGTGTTTAATTTAGAATATGACTTTATATATATAGTTATGTATAGTTATATACATATATATATGAGTCCACTCATACCATTATCTTCGCCGATCCCATTCTGACTTGTTCCATCAATTCTTGTTATTAGCTTTGATCGTTGAATTCGTGCCGATTTTGGTTTGCTTCGATTCATAATTCAAATTTCAGTGTCTGTAGTAGTATGCATATCCGTGTCATCTTCTGTATTATCTAGGCTCGAGAGGTGAGTAATCACTCACGATTAACATTCTTTTATTCATTAAATTTGATTTCAATTGAAACGAAAATTGAAATATACTGCTGTAGTTATTTAAATTTGTTATATATGCTATTATCTGTAATTGTTCACCTGCGGGATATGACACCATATCATGTTGTTTATATTATATTGGTATTGATGATATATGCCTGTTATTTTATTGTATTTTCTGTTATCACTCTGCAAGTTCCCAGTAGTTTAGAAATCACTATGGGTTGAAATGATACATATCCGAACAGACTTTAGAATAGGAGAAAATCGTTATGGGTTGAAATGATAAACCCAAGCAATTTTCATTTAATTGAATTCGGGATTACGGGTTGAAATGAGATCCACCCGTATATATTTAGTATACGGATTGAAATGATAAATATCCGTAGCACTTGACTATATGATATGAAATATATACAGATACCGTTGGTCCATATAAATATTTTGAAAATAAATTTCTACAGTTGAAAAGAAATATATGGGATTTAATAAATATTGGTTCTTAAAATATTATATATATAAATGGAAATTTTATATATAGATTTAATAATAATATTGTTGAGATTGATTTCATCCATATAATATGTTTGAGGATTATTTAAGATTTATATTTCAAAATTTACCGTTGTAAAAAGTTGAATAATTAAGATTGGGAGATAAATTTGGGTTTATTAAGAATGGTATTTTAAGTAAGGATTTATTTAATTAAATCGATTTGAAATTATTGAATGGAAAATGTAAAGGTATGATTTTGTAAATGGATTTTTGATTTAAGTGAATTAATGAATATTTCACGTTTAATAAAATTAAAGAAAATATTGAGTAAAATGTAATCTAAGGTTACTTAAATGATATTGAATCTAATACGGGAGTATTTCAAGACATAATAATGAGGTTAAATCGAGATCTATATGAAACTGTTATATAGAACATTTAAATATTAAAGCCTTGAACCATATTGGAATTTAAATGGTTTATGTTGAGATTCAGTTCTGTATTTGAAATCAACGTAGTTGAATTTGTTATTTAGCAACTAAATTGAATTGAAATGAAAATTTAGGTTGAACTAAATTTGAATTTATTATTTAGAAAACAAAATTGAATGAAAATTTAGATAAAAAGTTGAATACTTAAAGTTTTGAAATATATGGAAATATAAAGGGGTATTTGTGATTATAAATCCGAATATAAGATCGATAAAATTTAAGTGGTTATTTTAGAAATTGAGTTGAATTTAAATTGATAAATTGAGATTGAATTTAATTTGAATGGGAAGGTCGGGTTGACGTTGGAACGATTTGCTAAGTTGAGGAAATTGAAAATACTTTACTTTATAAATTATTTAATATATATATATATATACTATTTTAGGAAATATAGAGATATTTGAAGTGAAAATGAGATTTGGTTTTGAAGTATAAATTAAGCTGAAATGACCACGGTGTTATAGTGTATATTTCTACCTTGTAGAAAGTTCCATGGACCCTTAGAGGATGGTTATCCCAAACATCCTTTAAGTTATTTGTATTTCAGTTGATATTTCACTTGAGTTGGATTTATTGATATAAGAATGTTAATCCTGACTCGAGTGTTTTGTGATTTGCTTTACGCTCGGGTCAGACTGAGTGATGCAGCATTTGAGACTCACCTTTGGAGTTTGGAGCTTCATTTGGAAATTCAACTATCGATTCAGATTCCAGCCTTTCCAGTTGATTGGTTCAGAGAAGTCATCTGTTGTATTGGGACTTCACTGCATTTGAACTATTCGGTTGTATTTTTTTAACTCTGATGTATATAGTAGCTTCATGAACTACTATTCTTTATCTATTCCACTGCATTATATTACTCTGTGATCTGTGATTGATTTATTTACTGTATAATTTAAGTTTTGCCAAATTTTAATTAACAATTCGGTATTTTGAATTATTCAAGTCGGATATGTATGGTTCTATTATCGATTTGAATGGTCCAAAATAGCGGGTCGTTACAGCACTTGGCCATAGGTTAGAAAATTATATACGGACATTGGGTTGGTTAAATCAAATGATTTTAAAAGTGTTTGAAATTATTTAAATGGATTGATTTTAAGAATGAAATCCAATTTATGGAAATTGAATTATTTTGAACTGAAGCTCGAAATGTTGGAATTTAACTCGGTAAACGAAATTGTTTAATTAATCGAAGTTTAGATTTTAAGTTAAAATTTAAAATAAGGCGTTAATTTTCGAAAGTTGATGGGATCTAAAAACTTGGTTTTTTATTCGAACTTTGAATATTTCTAAGAAAATTGATATGAGATAATGTTTCAATATGAGTTCGGAATTTGAAAATTTGGATTTAAAATTGGTATTGAAAGTAAATTTGATTTAAGTGTTTAAATCGATATTTTGAAATCGAATTTGGAATTGGAACTGAAATTGGAAATCAATTTTAAATTGGAATTTAAATTAATTTGGAAGTCGAAGTTTAAAGAAATTTGTGAATTGAAATCGAAATTTTTTCAAGTTGAAATCGGGATTGAATTAGTTAAATCAAAATGGAAATTGGAATTGATTTGGGTAGGAAATTGGGAAGTTGACCAGTTTGATTTTGGAATTATTTTCAAAATGAATATTTTAGTATAAATGATTTAAATCTATATTCTTTAAATATTTCAATTATTTTGATTTTCCAAACTATTTTAGTATATAAACTATTTTCATATCCAAATTATTTTCGATTTAACTATTTAAATATTTTATATTAGACTATTTTTAACTATTTTACTACTTTAAACTAATTAAACTATTTTCTAAAATTCAAACTGGTTAAAGGGTAAATTATTTATATTTAAATCTTGGATTTTAGTACAAACTAAATTAAAGTGAAGTTTATAACCTAAATTGAATTCGAATTAAATTTTGGAAGTGAAATTGATTTATCGGACAAATTTGATAATTTTGAATATATGACAAATTTCGAAATGGATTTGATTTAAAAGAGAATATATGATAATTTCAAAATGGATTTCATTTTAAAGCAAACGTATGATGATTTGGAAATGGATTTGATTTTGAAACGAATATGACATTTTGATATCAAGTACGAATTGTTTTAAAATGTAAAAGAATCAACCGGTGTGTAAAATGACGATTGGTTATTAAAGAGATTGGAGTCTCTATTGAAATACTCTCTTTCAATATTGTAACCACTTTGGCAACTGTGTATGCGGTGGATGATATCTAGAATGTAGTGGTTGAATTGGCGACGTTTACTGGAATGAAGTAAGAGAACGATGATGGATAGCCTTGACATTCGTGTCATAATTAAAATGACTAAAACAGGATCCTATGTCTGGCCAATGAGGTTAGCAACCTCTAGCGACGTTGATCCCTCGTATTACTATTGTGGTTTCAGTTTCGATGGGTGCACCTTATTTGTCATTTGGATTGATTGTCACGGTCGATGTGACGACCCACCTCTATACTCACGCCAGCCAAGGACACTACGGAATAATGTCGTCAACTAGCATGAAGAATAAGGCTGTTGAGGAGCGACCATCCATGTAATTGCTTTATGCGAGCACCGATATGTCAGATAGTATAACATGTATTTCATTTCAAGAGGAAATCCGACATACCGGTACAAACTCAAAGCTACTACAGTGGCTATGTGGTCTTTGGAAACAAATATAGAAATAAACATAACATAAATCAGCCACAGGTATTCATATCACAAAGGCAGAAACATATATGAATATAGCACATATAAGTGTAAATCAGAGTAGTGGTCTAACAAGATCCATAATATCATAATAGAATAGATACAAGCGCAAGACAAAAGAAAACTTATACATTAAGGAGTCTCTATCTCGAATGTATAACAACAAAAACTACTACACTAGAGCAGTTAGCCAAAATTCAGATAATGTTCCTATAAGAGGAGTCAAGCAGAAGCACCTGTAACATCTCGGTCTGACCCGTTTATTATTTAATAAGAAAATAATAAATGGATCAGTCTAGCTATAAATATCAGATAAAGTGAGATAGGATAAGAGATACGATTAAAACGTATGATAATAATAATGTCATATTATGAAAAGTATACATTAGAAAATCAAAAAAAAATCATACAATATCTCAAAAATCTCATAACATCAAAAAGAATGCCATATTCCTTATTTTGTTCACCAAGCCATGAATATTGACAAACATATCGTTACCAATCGCAAAGATATTGATGAAACATAAATTCCCAAAATTAACAATTAGAAATCCAAAAATCGCAGAAGGGGAGGCATACCACAAAACGGGAGCATAAAAACTCACTAACACGTGTATCATAAAACGAAACGTTATTCCATGGTCGCTAACTATAAATTCGAAACATCGACGCAATACAATAACGGTACGTCCAATGAACTGAAACATCAATAAATTTGAAGCATCGACGCAGTACAATAACGATACGTCGAATGAACCTGATAAACCGGAACAATGACGTAGTACAATATCGGTACATCCACTGATCCAGATAAGCCGGGACATCAATGTAGTACAATAACGGTACATCCGATGAACCGAATATCATATAAGTACATGGGTCGCAAGCCCATAAAAGAAATGAGATGAAGCTCACTAGAACGAGGAACTATCCCCCACGCGGGCAAAGAGACATCGCACATCGCTAGTCTAAACCATAAAATGATCATCATCGATCATTGAGAAGTGTCAATTACAATAAGATAGTAAATATATGAGTTTAGCCTCATGTCCTATAACCACTAGCTTAACTTAAATATTTACGAACAAATTGTAGATTTCCACTCGAAAATTGTCCCAAGAGTTTTAGTCGAACGATTCTAAGAATTAACCATCAAATTAAACGCAAGCGTTTCATACCACTTGTTTTACTAAGTCGTTTAATTCGATTTCTCGAACGAACGGGATAAAGGTTTGTATATACTAATATATTGGAAAATGGTTTTATAAAGGACTTTATATTAAAATTAGAGTTGAAACCATCTTTGTAAGAGAGTCTGAACATTTATTATTAGAATAGAAACCTTTGTATTTAAAAGTGACAAACCATAGAAATGATTGTAAAAACAATCAATCACCAAAATTCACATTCAAAGACGTGAATTAAATACAAAAAATCGACACCAAATCCATCAAAATGGACATTCACAAAAATTCCGAAAAGAAGTCATCAAAGTTAATAATAAACGATAACGAGGAATCGGATAATCAGCGATCGATAAAAATTAGGATCTCAAGCAAATTAGGCTAAATAGGCAAAAACAACCAGGTCAGTCGACTGATTACAGAGGCCAGTCGACTGATTGCAGGAAACAGAGACCTCTAGCCTCCGTAGATAGCCCAGGAACAATCATTTGCTATAGCCAATCGACTGACTGCAAAGTTCAATCAACTGACTAGCACTGGTGCTATTTTTCAGCCTATCAAATGAAGAGTAACTCCTTCAAAATTGCAACCGGACGAGCAATGGGCGCTAGGGGTTTATGCCAATCGACGACCCGGCCCTATAAGCTCTTCGATACACCACTAAAAGCATGATCAAACATCAAAGCTATGATTTTTAAAGATTTGACTTCAAACATCAAAATTTGGAATACTCATAAGACCAATTCAATCCGAGGCAAATGGACATGGAATAGAAGTTAGGAATTCATACCTAACAACAAATGAAGATTATAGACATAGATGTGTGATAAAAATCTCACCTTTTGACTCAAAAACAATGAAGGAGAACCTATAGAGCAAGGCAAGAACAATCACTCTTCAATCCTAACCCAAGAAGCTTGAATCTAAACTTAAAAGAAAAACATTTCCTAAGTTACGGTTTAGGAATTTCTGAAATTGAAGGGAGAATGAGTTGGAGAAGAAGAAGGGAATGCTTACCAATAGCTTTTCTTTGAATTTGGAGCTAGAACTTGGATTTGCAATGGAACTAGGGCTTAGGAATTTCCTAATCTCTTTTCTCTTCCCTCATTTTTGTTTAAGCTTGAAGTGTTAGGAAATAGAAATGAAATGAATTAAGAGGAGTGGGGGTTGAGCTAGAGTTAATAGTTTAGGCGAATGGGATGAAACCCAAATCCAAAGCCCTAAGTGAAAAGGTCGAAATTATTGCTAACTCCAAACATATCAATGTTTATACTCAAAAAGATTGCAAACATCATTTTGAACTCAATGGAAGTGGTCTAGAGTCCTAATTTGACTGTTTGCAAAAAGTAGCATTTTGGACTATAAACCGACTAACGGTGCTTGTTTAAATAAAAATTTAAATACATTGTAAAATATGCGGGTTGTTATAGACTCTCATCCTTAAAGGAATTGCGTCCTTGCAATATTTAAGAAGAAAAATAAAGAGTAACAACCATAAAAGCATATCAACACAAACGAAAATTTGAAATAAGAAGTTCACCATAAAGAGCACGAAAGAGTAAGTTCAAATGTGTTTACTCAATGAATTCTCTGGATTTCCAAGAGCAATCCTTAGGATTTGAGAATCATTGAACTTTCACAAAAGGGAAATCTTCATTTTGAAGGCGTTCAACCTTCGAAGCAATGATGCGAATAGGGTGTCGCTCATAAGTCAAAATACGCGAAACTTCGATTTCTTCAATAACACCGGGCTCAAAAATAAAAATAAAAATCCCTAAGGCATTTCCGTGGCTGAGAGACATGGAAAACATCATAAATAGAAGAAAAATTGAGCCGATGCAACGACATAGTACAATAAAGGTACGCCCGAGAAACTAGAAATTCGAATAATTTGGAGCAACGGCGTAGTACAATAATGGTACGCAAGATGAACTAAAGCTCGAATAATTTGGAACACCGACGTAGTACAACGGTACATCCAATGAACCAAAGTTCAAATAATTCGGAACATCGACGCAGTACAACGGTACGTCCAATGAACCAATGTTCGAATAATTCAGAACACCGATGCAGTACCACGGTACGTCCAATGAACCAAAAAGCCAGGACATCGATGTAGTACAATAACGGTACATTCGATGAACCAAAAGTCATGTAATTCGAAACATCATCAAAGAAACAACCACTTGTTGCTTACGATTAAGGGCATTGGTAACACGATTCCCCTTTCCGGGAGTATATGAAGAACATCAAGATCATAAGATGTAAGGAACTCGAGCCAACGTTGTTGGCACAAATTAAGTTTTTTTTTGAGAGAATAAATACTTCAAAGATTTTATGATCGAGGTGGAGAACAAATTTATCCCCCAAAAGATAATGATGCCAAATTCTAAAAGCGAAAACAATAGCCATGAGCACCAGACCATGAGTGGCATACCTAGTCTCGATAGGCTTTAATTGTTAAAATTATAAGTGATAGCACGTTCCCTTTTGCAAGAGAACGACACCCGAACCAATACGACTCATATCGGTACAAACAATGAAATCTTGGTTCCTTTCAGGAATCACAAGAATAGGAGTATCGAAAGAAAGAGTTCTTTTAAAAAATATTCTTTCTCGAAAAGCTAAAACTTTCAAAATTACAATTATCTTTATGCAATAATCTTTCTAGAAAAATTTACTTTTTACAAGTCAATTTACTGTGTTTGACTGTCTCATCAAAGCGTTTAGGAGGTTCCTATCGATAACGTTGATCAAGCGCATCGACTAGCATTCTTAAAGCACTCAATGGGCAATACAATCACAAAATCATCTTCTATACGATAAATATGTCTCTAAAAAAACTTTACAAATATTCTTTGTTCATTTCAAGAACAAAAATCCAATCATACTTACAAATAAATCTTATGAAAAAGATTTGCAAAATTTTAAATTGCTGTTTTCATCCAAAATCAATAAATACAAGAATAGAGTCATCGAGATATTCGTAGAATACTCGACTCATAAAATGGATGAAATAAGCTGGACAAACTGAATGACATAATAATTAATTCATAAGAATCATAATAAGTGCGGAATGCGGTTAGTGGAAAGCTATCGTCCATAACTCATAGCTAATTAAAACTAGTGGCAAAGACGAACTGAAAAAACCTTAGCACCACTCAATAGATTTGCTTAGGTGATAATCCAAGACAAGCTCAAAAATACCAAAAAATTCTAAAACTACTTGAATGAGAGAAATAACACTTTCCTCATCAAGTGGGTTAATGAATGTAAGGATGCCATCAAATTGGAATCAAAATCACAAGGAAGAAAAAAATAGAAATCTGCTTAACAGATTGAGAATGTCGAAGATGAATAGTCCACTCGGGACATAGGATTTGGCATCATAATGATTAAGCCAATCCTTTTTCAAAAAATCAATTCCGAAGTCTAAGTAACAGATAACATGCAAATCGGATCGGAAAGAATAATCACATAAAATAATCTTCACATCTTTCCAAAGCAGACTGAGCATTGCGGATCCACTATCCGGTTAGCAATTCTCAGCGAAGGCATCAAGCACAAAATGTTTAAAGAAAAAGAATCAATAAGTTCTTTTGATATAAAATAATGAGATGAATCCATATCATCAAGAACTCGAAAAGGATAATCACAAAACAAATGTAATCAAAGATTGAATAAGAAATACCTTGACCAAGGGAAGTGTCATAAGGGGCTTGCACAACTTTCAACTTTCCCTCTCTCCTACTTTGAAGTTTGAGGCAAGAAGATAAATGATGACCCGAAATTTTGCAATAGCGGCAAGTAAGGAGTTATAGACACTTAATTACATAGTGTTCCTTAGAAATACAATTGTAGCATCCTCCACGATTAGGGATTGGAGTCTTTTCTACCTAAGTAGTTTGCTTCACTTTCTTATTGGGATTAGGGCTTTTGAACTTAATATGCCTCGTCTTGGAGATCCCAATATCACTATCACCTCCTTTACCAACCTCTTCATGTCGAAGAGTGATATCAAGAAGTTGATTGAAAGGAACTTCAAGTTTCGAAGGTGAAATCTTTTCGGGGTTCTTACTCAAAGCACAGATAAACCTTTGATTCTTTACAAGATCCATAAGTTGTTGGGCAAACATAAATACGCCATCCAAAGAAGGACTACTGGATTGACCAGCGCTAGGACTGCCAGAGCCGACCATTTCTCTTCTTTAAGAAAGAAAGGAAAGAAGAAGAAAAAGGTTATTCTCGAAATGAATATCAAACAAACTTGATTGATAAAACAAGGAATCATAAAAGAAAATAGGATAGAACGGTATGAAGACTCGAATTAAATCCTATAGTACAACTCCTTGGAAAGACTTAGGACAATGATCCTTGCTAGATTATTCTACATTGTTCTGAAGTTTGGCTCTGATACCATGATGTGACGCCCCACCTCTATACTCACGCCAGCCAAGGACACTACGGAATAATGCCGTCAACTAGCACGAAGAATAAGGCTGTTGAGGAGTGACCATCCATGTAATTGCTTTGTGCGAGCATCAATATGTCAGATAGTATAACATGCATTTTATTTCAAGAGGAATTCCGACATGCCGATACAAACTCAAAGCTACTACATAGCGGCTATGTGGTCTTCGGAAACAAATGTAGAAATAAACATAACATAAATCAGTCACAGGTATTCATATCACAAAGGCGGAAACAGATATGAATATAGCACATATAAGTGTATATCAGAGTAGTGGTCTAACAAGATCCACAATATCACTATAGAATAGATACAAGTGCAAGAAAAAAGAAAACTTATACATTAAGGAGTCTTTATCTCGAATGTATAACAACAAAAACTACTACACTAGAGTTGTTAGCCAAAAATCAGATAATGTTCCCATAATTGTAGTCAAGCAGAAGCACCTATAACATCTCGGTCTGACCCGAGTATTATATAATAAGAAAATAATAAACGGATCAGTCTAGCTATAAATATCAGATAAAGTGAGATAGGATAAGATATACGATTAAAACGTATGATAACAATAATGTCATACTGTGAAGAGTATACATTAGAAAATCAACAAAAATCATACAATATCTCAAAAATCTCATAACATCAAAAGAATGTCATATTCCTTATTTTGTTCACCAAGCCACGAATATTGACAAACATATCGTTACCAATCGCAAAGATATTGATGAAACATAAATTCCAGAAATCAACAATTAGAAATCCAGAAATCGCAAAAGAGGAGGCTTATCACAAAACGAGAGCATAAAAATTCACCAACACGTGTATCACAAAACGGAACTCTATTCCATGGTCTCTAACCATAAATTCGAAACATCGACGCAGTACAATAACAGTACGTCCAATGAACTGAAACATCAATAAATTTGGAGCATCGACACAGTACAATAACGGTACGTCCAATGAACCTAATAAACCGAAACAATGATGTAATACAATATCGGTACATCCATTGATCCAGATAAGCCGGGACATCAATGTAGTACAATAACGGTACATCCGATGAACTGAATATCATAAAAAGAACATGGGTCGCTAGTCCGTAAAAGAAATGAGACGAAGCTCACTAGAACGGGGTACTATCCCCCATGCGGGCAAAGAGACATCGTACATCGCTAGTTACCAAAAAATGATCATCATCGATCATCGAGAAGTTTCAATTATACTAAGCTAGTAAATATATGAGTTTAGCCTCATGTCCGATAACCACTAGCTTAACTTAAATATTTATGAACAAATTGTAGATTTCCACTAGAAAATTGTCACAAGAGTTTCAGTCGAACGAGTCTAAGAATTAACCGTTAAAGTAAACGCAAGCGTTTCATACCACTTGTTTTACTAAGTCATTTAATTGGATTTCTCGAACGAATGAGATAAAGGTTTGTATGTACTAATAGACTGGAAAATGGTTTTATAAAGGACTTTATATTAAAATTAGAGTTTAAATCATCTTTGTAAGAGAGTTTGAACATTTACTATTAGAACAGAAATCTTTGTATTTAAAAGTGACAAACCATAGAAATGATTGTAAACACAATCAATCACCAAAATTCACATTCGAAGAGGTGAATTAAATCCAAAGAAATCGACACCAAATCCATCAAAATGGATATTCGCAAAAATTCCAAAAAGAAGTCATCAAAGTAAATAATAAATGATAACGAGGAATTGGATAATCATGAATCGATAAAAATTGGTATCTCAAGCAAATTAGGCTAAATAGGCAAAAACAAGCAGGTCAGTCGACAGATTACAAAAGCCAGTTGAATGCAGGAAACAGAGACCTCCAGCCTCTGTAGACAGCCTAGGAACATTCATTTGCTACAGCCAGTCGACTTACTGCAAAGGTCGGTTAACTGATTAGCACTGGGTTGTTTTTCAGCCTATCAAATGAAGAGCAACTCTTCCAAAATTGCAACCGGACGAGCAACGGGCGCTAGTGGTTTACGCCAATCGATGACCCGACCTTATAGGCTCTTCGATACACCACTAAAAGCATGATCAAACATCAAAGCTATGATTTTTAAAGATTTGACTTCAAACACCAATATTCGAAATACTCATAAAACCAATTCAATCCGAGGCAAATGGATATGGAATAGAAGTTAGGAATTCATACCTTACAACAAATGAAGGTTATAGACATAGATGTGAGATAAAAATCTCACCTTTTTACTCAAAAACAATGAAGGAGAAGCTACAGAGCAAGGCAAGAACAATCACTCTTCAATCCTAATCCAAGAAGCTTGAATCTAAGCTTAAAAGAAAAACATTTTCTAAGTTAGGGTTTAGAAATTTCTGAAATTGAAGGAAGAATAAGTTGGAGAAGAAGAAGGGAATACTTACCAATAGCTTTTCTTTGAATTTGGAGCTAAAACTTGGATTTGCAATGGAACTAGGGCATAGGAATTTCCTAATCTCTTTTATCTTCCCCCATTTTTGTTTAATCTTGAAGTATTAGGAAATAGAAATGAAATGAATGAAGAGGAGTGGGAGTTGAGCTAGAGTTAATAATTTAGGCTAATGGGCTGAAACCCAAACCCAATGCCCAAAGTGCAAAGGTCGGAATTCAAGCTAACTCCAAACATATCAATATTTATACTCAAAAAGATCACAAACATCATTTTGAACTCAATGGAAGTGGTCTAGATTCCTAATTTGACTGTTTGCAAAAAGTAGCATTTCGGACTATAAACCAACTAACGGGGCTATATTTAAATAAAATATTTAAATACACAATCGTAAAATATGCGGGTTGTTATAGACTCCCCTCCTTAAAGGAATTGCGTCCTCGTAATATTTAAGAAGAAAAATAAAGAGTAACAACCATAAAAGCATATCAACACAAAAGAAAATTTAAAATAAGAAGTTCACCATAAAGAGCACGAAAGAGTAAGTCCGAACGTGTTTGCTCGATGAATTCTATGGATTCCCAAGAGCAATCCTTAGGATTTGAGAATCATTGAACTTTCACAAAAGGGAAATCTTCATTTTGAAGGCGTTCAATCTTCAAAGCAATGATGCGAATAGGGTGTTGCTCATAAGTCAAATTAGGCGAAACTTCAATTTCTTCTATAACATTGGGCTCAAAAATAAAAATTGAAATCCCTAAGGCATTTCCGTAGTTGAGAGACATGGAAAACTTTATGAATAGCAAAAAAATTGAGTCGGTGCAACGACGTAGTACAATAACGGTACGCCGAGAAACTAGAAACTCGAATAATTTGGAACAACAGCATAGTACAATAACGGTACGCCAGATGAAACAAAGCTCGAATAATTCGAAACACCAACGCAGTACAACGGTACGTCCAATGAATCAAAGTTCAAATAATTTGGAACACCAACGCGGCACAACGGTAAGTCCAATTAACCAAAGTTCGAATAATTTGGAACACTGACGTAGTACAACGGTACATCCAATGAACCAAAAAACCGAGACATCGATGTAGTACAATAACGGTACATCCAATGAACGGAAAATAATACAATTCGAAACATCATCAAAGAAACAACCACTTGTTGCTTACGACTATGGGCATTGGCAACACGATTTCCATTTTCGAGAGCATACGAAGAATATCAAGATCATAAGATGTAAGAAACTCGAGCCAACGTTGTTGGTGCAAATTAAGTTCCGTTTTAGAGAATAAATACTTCAAAGATTTATGATCGAGGTGGAGAACAAATTTCTCCCCCAAAAGATAATGATGCCAAATTATAAAAGCGAAAACAATAGCCACGAGCACCAGACCACGAGTGGCATACCTAGTCTCGATAGGCCTTAATTGTTAAAAGCGTAAGTGATAGCATGTTCCCTTTTGCAAGAGAACGACACCCAAACCAATATGACTCATATCGGTACAAATAGTGAAATCTTGGTTCCTTTCAGGAATCACAAGAATAGGAGTATCGAAAGAAAGAGTTCTTTTAAGTAATCTTCTTTCTCGAAAAGCTAAAACTTTCAAAATTACAATTATCTTTACGGAATAATTTTTCTAGAAAAAATTACTTTTTACAAGTCAATTTATTGTGTCTGACTATCACATCAAAGCGTTTAGGAGGTTCCTATCGATAACGTTGATCACGCGCATCGACCAGAATTCTTAAAGCACTCAATGGGCAATACAATCACAAAATCATCTTCTATACGATAAATATGTCTCGAAAAAAAACTTCACGAATATTCTTTGTTCGCTTCAAGAACAAAAATCCAATCATACTTATAAATAAATCTTTTGAAAAAGATTTGCAAAATTTTAAATTGCTGTTTTCATCCAAAATCAATAAATACAAGAATGGAGTCATCCAGATATTCGTAGAATACTCGACTCATAAAATGGATGAAATAAGCTGGACAAACTGACATAATAAATAATTCATAAGAATCATAATGAGTGCGGAATGCGGTTAGTGGAACGCTATCGTCTGCAACTCATAGCTAATGAAAATTGGTGGCAAAGTCGAACTGAAAAGACCTTAGCACCAATCAATAGATTTTCTTAGGTGATAATCCTAAGACAAGCTCAAAAATACCAAAAATTCTCAAACTACTCGAATGAGTGAAATAACACTTTCCACATCAAGTGGGTTAAAGAATGAAATGATGCCATCAAATTGGAATCAAAATCACAAGGAAGAATAAAATAGAAATCTGCTTAATAGATTGAGAATGTCGAAGATGAATAGTCCACTCGGGACATAGGATGTGGCTTCATAATGATTAAGCCAATCCTTTTTCAAAAAATCAATTCCGAAGTCTAAGTAACACATTGCAAATCGGATCGAAAAGAATAATCACATAAAATAATCTTCACATATTTTCAAAGCAGATTAAGCATTGCGAATCCACTATCCGGATAGCAATTCTCAGCGAAGGCATCAAGCCCAAAATGTTTAAAGAAAAAGAATCAACAAGTTCTTTTGATATAAAATAATGAGATGAACCCATATCATCAAGAACTCGAAAAGGATAATCACAAAACAAATGTAATCAAGGATTGAATGAGAAATACCTTGACCAAGAGAAGTGTCACAAGGGGATGGCACAACTTTCAACTTTCCCTCTCTCCTACTTTGAAGTTTGGGGCAAGAAGACAGATGATGACCCGAAATTTTGCAATAGCGGCAAGTAAGGGGTTTCAGACACTTAATTACATAGTGTTCCTTAGAATTACAATTGTTGCATCCTCCACGATTAGGGATTGGAGTCTTTTCTACCAAAGTAGTTTGCTTCACTTTCTTATTAGGATTAGTGCTTTTGAACTTAATATGCCTTGTCTAGGAAATCCCAATATCACTATTACCACCTTTACCAACCTCTTCATGTCGAAGAGTGATATCAACATGGTGATTGAAAGGAACTTCAAGTTTCAAAGGTAAAATCTTTTAGGTGTTCTTACTCAAAGCACAGATAAACCTTTGATTCTTTGCAAGATCCAAAAGTTGTTGAGCATACATAAATATGCCATCCAGAGATAAGGGATACGATTAAAACATATGATAACAATAATGTCATACTGTGAAAAGTATACATTAGAAAATCAACAAAAATCATACAATATCTCAATAATCTCATAACATCAAAAGAATGTCATATTCTTATTTTGTTCACGAAGCCATGAATATTGACAAACATATCGTTACCAATCACAAAGATATTGATGAAACAAAAATTCCAAAAATCAACAATTAGAAATCCAGAAATCGCAAAAGGGGAGGCCTATCACAAAACGGGAGCATAAAAACTCACCAACACATGTATCACAGAACGGAACGCTATTCCATGGTCGCTAACCATAAATTCGAAACATCGATGCAGTACAATAACGGTACGTCCAATGAGCTGATACATCAATAAAGTTGGAGCATCGACGCAGTACAATAACGGTACGTCCAATGAACCTGATAAACCGGAACAATGATGTAGTACAATATCGGTACATCCATTGATCCAGATAAGCCGGGACATCGATGTAGTACAATAACAGTACATCCGATGAAACGAATATCATAAAAGAACATGGTCGCTAGCCCATAAAAGAAATGAGACGAAGCTCACTAGAACGAGGTACTATCCACCATGCGGGCAACGAGACATCGCACATCGCTAGTCTAAACCATAAAGTGATCATCATTGATCATCGAGAAGTGTCAATTACACTAAGCTAGTAAATATATGAGTTTAGCCTCATGTCCCATAATCACTAGCTTAACTTAAATATTTACGAACAAATTGTAGATTTCCACTCGAAAATTATCACAACAGTTTCCGTCGACGAGTCTAAGAATGAACAGTCAAAGTAAAAGCAAGTGTTTCATACCGCTTGTTTTACTAAGTCGTTTAATTGAATTTCTCGAACGAATGAGATAAAGGTTTGTATATACTAATAGATTGGAAAATGGTTTTAGAAAGGACTTTATATTAAAATTAGATTTCAAATCATCTTTGTAAGAGAGTTTGAACATTTACTATTAGAATAGAAACCTTTGTATTTAAAAGTGACAAACCATAGAAATGATTGTAAACACAATCAATCACCAAAATTCACATTCGAAGACGTGAATTAAATCCAAACAAATCGACACCAAATCCGTCAAAATGGATATTCACAAAAATTCTGAAAGAAGTCATCAAAGTCAATAATAAATGGTAACGAGGAATTGGATAATCACGAATCGATAAAAATTGGAATCTCAAGCAAATTAGGCTAAATAGGCAAAAACAAGCAGGTCGGTCGACTGATTACAGAGGCCAGTCGACTGATTGCAGACAGCCCAGGAACATTCATTTGCAACAGCCATTCGACTGACTGCAAAGGTCAGTCGACTGACTAGCACTGGGGCTGTTTTTCAGCCTATCAAATGAAGATCAACTCCTCCAAAATTGCAACCGGACGAACAATGGGCGGTAGGGATTTATGCTAATCGAACACCCGGCCCTATAGGCTCTTCGATTCGCCACTAAAAGCATGATCAAACATCAAAGCTATGATTTTTAAAGATTTGACTTCAAACACCAAAATTTGGAATACTCATAAAACCAATTCAATCCAAGGAAAATGGACATGGAATTGAAGTTTGGAATTCATACCTAACTACAAATGAAGGTTATAGACATAGATGTGAGATAAAATCTCACCTTTTTACTCAAAAAAAGGAGAAGCTATAGAGCAAGCAAAATACAATCACTCTTTAATCCTAATCCAAGAAGCTTGAATCTAATCTTAAAAGAAAAACATATTCTAAGTTAGGGTTTAGAAATTTCAAAATTGAAGGGAGAATGAGTTGGAGAAGATGAAGGGAATGCTTACCAATAGTTTTTCTTTGAATTTGGAGCTAGAACTTGGATTTTCAATGGAACTAGGGCTTAGGAATTTCCTAATCTCTTTTCTCTTCCTCCATTTTTGTTTAAGCTTGAAGTGTTAGGAAATAGAAATGAAATGAATGAAGAGGAGTGGGGGTTGAGCTAGAGTTAATAGTTTAGGCTAATGGGCTGAAACCCAAACCCAAAGCCCTAAGTGAAAAGGTCGAAATTCTAGCTAACTCCAAACATATCAATGTTTATACTCAAAAAGGTCGCAAATATCATTTTGAACTCAATGGAAGTGGTCTAGAGTTCTAATTTGACTGTTTGCAAAAAGTAGCATTTCAGACTATAAACCGACTAACGATGCTATATTTAAATAAAATATTTAAATACACAATCGTAAAATATGCGGGTTGTTACAGACTCCCCTCCTTAAAGAAAGTGTGTCCTCTCAATATTTAAGAAGAAAAATAAAGAGTAACGACCATAAAAGCATATCAACACAAAAGAAAATTTGAAATAAGAAGTTCACCATAAAGAGCACGAAAGAGTAAGTCTGAACATGTTTGCTCGATGAATTCTCGGGATTCCCAAGAGAAATACTTAGGATTTGAGAATCACTGAACTTTCACAAAAGGGAAATCTTCATTTTGAAGGCGTTCAACCTTCGAAGCAATGATGCGAATAGGGTGTTGCTCATAAGTCAAATTAGGAGAAACTTCAATATCTTCAATAAAACTGGGCCCAAAAATAAAAATCGAAATCCCTAAGGCATTTTCGTAGCTGAGAGACATGGAAAACATCATGAATAGCAGAAAAATTGAGCCGATGCAACGACGTAGTACAATAAGGGTACGTCCGAGAAACTAGAAATTCGAATAATTTGGAACAACGGCGTAGTACAATAATGGTACGCCAGATGAACTAAAGCTCGAATAATTTGGAACACCAACGCAGTACAACGGTACGTCTAATGAACCAAAGTTCAAATAATTCGGAACATCGACGTAGTACAACGGTACGTCCAATGAACCAAAGTTCGAATAATTCGAAACACCGACGCGGTACCGCGGTACGTCCAGTGAACCAAAAAGCCGGGACATCGATGTAGTACTATAACGGTACATCCGATGAACCGAAAATCATACAATTCGAAACATCATCAAAAAAACAACCACTTGTTGCTTACGACTAAGGGCATTGGCAACATGATTTTCCTTTCTGGGAGTATATGAAGAATATCAAGATCATAAGAAGTAAGGAACTCGAGCCAACATTGTTGGCACAAATTAAGTTCCTTTTTTTGAGAATAAATACTTCAAAGATTTATGATCGAGGTGGAGAACAAATTTCTTCCCCAAAAGATAATGATGCCAAATTCTAAAAACGAAAACAATAGCCACGAGCACTAGACCATGAGTGGCATTCCGAGTCTCGATAGGCTTTAACTGTTAAAAGCATAAGTGATAGCACGTTCCCTTTTGCAAGAGAATGGTACCCAAACCAATACAACTCATATCGGTACAAACAGTGAAATCTTGGTTCCTTTCAGGAATCACAAGAGTAGGAGTATCGAAAGAAAGAGTTCTTTTAAATAATCTTCTTTCTCGAAAAGCTAAAACTTTCAAAACTACAATTATCTTTATGTAATAATCTTTCTAGAAAATTTTACTTTTTACAAGTCAATTTATTGTGTCTGATGTCTCATCAAAACGTTTAGGAGGTTCCTATCGATAACGTTAATCAAGCGCATCGACCAGAATTCTTAAAGCACTCAATGGGCAATACAATCTCAAAACCATCTTCTATACGATAAATATGTCTTTAAAAAAACTTTATGAATATTCTTTGTTTGTTTCAAGAACAAAATTTCAATCATACGTATAAATAAATCTTATGAAAAAGATTTGCAAAATTTTAAATTGCTGTTTTCATCCAAAATCAATAAATATAAGAATGGGGTCATCCAGATATTCGTAGAATACTCGACTCATAAAATGGATGAAATAAGCTAGACAAACTGAATGACATAATAATTAATTCATAAGAATCATAATGAGTGCGGAATACGGTTAGTGGAACGCTAGCATCCGTAACTCATAGCTAATGAAAACTGGTGGCAAAGTCGAACTGAAAAGACCTTAGCACAACTTAATAGATTTTCTTAGGTGATAATCCTAAGACAAGCTCAAAAGTATGGGAAAATTCTCAAACTACTTGAATGAGAGAAATAACACTTTCCTCATCAAGTGGGCTTAAAGAATAAAATGATGCCATCAAATTAGAATCAAAATCACAAAGAAGAAAAAAAAACAGAAATATGCTTAACATATTGAGAATGTCGAAGATGAATAGTCCACTCGGGACGCAGGAGATGGCTCCATAATGGTTAAGCCAGTCCTTTTTCAAAAAATCAATTCCAAAGTATAAGTAACGCATAACATGCAAATCGCATCGGAAAGAATAATCGCATAAAATAAACTTCACATCTTTGCAAAGCAGACTGAGCGTTGCGGATCCACTATCCGGGTAGCAGTTCTCAGCGAAGGCGTCAAGCCCAAAATGTTTAAAGAAAAAGAATCAACAAGTTCTTTTGATATAAAATAATGAGATGAACCCATATCATCAAGAACTCGAAAAGGATAATCACAAGACAAATGTAATCAACGATTGAATGAGAAATACCTTGACCAAGAGAATTGTCACAAGGGGCTTGCACAACTTTTAACTTTCCCTCTCTCCTACTTTGAAGTTTGGGGCAAGAAGATAAATGATGACCCGAAATTTTTCAATCGCGACAAGTAAGGGGTTTCAGACACTTAATTACATATGTTCCATAGAATTACAATTGTAGCATCCTCAACGATTAGCGATTGGAGTCTTTGCTACCAAAGTAGTTTGCTTCACTTTCTTATTGGGATTAGGACTTTTGAACTTAATATGCCTCATCTTGGAAATCCCAATATCACTATCATCTCCTTTACCAACCTCTTCATGTCTAAGACTGATATCAACAAGCTGATTGAAAGGAACTTCAAGTTTCAAAGGTAAAAAATTTTCGGGGTTCTTACTCAAAGCACAAATAAACCTTTGATTCTTTACAAGATCCAAAAGTTGTTGGGCAGACATAAATACGCCATCCAGAGAAGGACTACTGGATTGACCAGCGCTAGGATTGCCATAACCAACCATTTCTCTTCTTTAAGAAAGAAAGGAAAGAAGAAGAAAAAGGTTATTCTTGAAATGAATATCAAACAAACTTGATTGTTAAAACAAGGAATCATAAAAGAAAATGAACGATACGAAGACACGAATTAAATCCTATAGTACGACTCCTAAGAAAGACTTAGGACAATGATCCTTGCTAGATTATTCTACATTGTTTCGAAGTTTGGCTCTGATACCATGATGTGACGCCCTACCTCTATACTCACGCCAGCCAAGCACACTACGGAATAATGCCGTCAACTAGCATGAAGAATGAGGCTGTTGAGGAGCGACCTTCCATGTAATTGCATTGTGCGAGCACCGATATGTCAGATAGTATAACATGCATTTCATTTCAAGAGGAAATCCGACATGCAGATACAAACTCAAAGCTACAACACAGTGGCTATTTGGTCTTTGGAAACAAATATAGAAATAAACATAACATAAATCAGTCACAATTATTCATATCACAAAGGCGGAAACAGATATGAATATAGCACATATAAGTGTACATCAGAGTAGTGGTCTAACAAGATCCACAATATCACAATAGAATAGATACAAGTGCAAGATAAAAGAAAACTTATACAGTAAGGAGTCTCTATCTCGAATGTATAACAACAAAAACTACTACACTAGAGCAGTTAGCCAAAAATCAGACAATGTTCCCATAAGAGGAGTCAAGCAGAAGCACCTGCAACATCTCGGTCTGACCCGAGTATTATTTAATAAGAAAATAATAAACGGATCATCCTAGCTATAAATATCAGATAAAGTGAGATAGGATAAGAGATAAGATTAAAACAAATGATAACAATAATGCCATACTGTGAAAAGTATACATAAAATCAACAAAAATCATACAATATCCCAAAAATCTCATAACATCAAAAGAATGTCATATTCCTTATTTTGTTACCAAGCCGCGAATATCGACAAACATATCGTTACCAATCGCAAAGATATTAATCAAACATAAATTCCAAAAATCAACAATTAGAAATCCAGAAATCGCAAAAGGGGAGGCCCATCACAAAACGGGAGCATAAAAACTCACCAACACATGTACCACAAAACGGAGCGCTATTCCATGGTCACTAACCATAAATTCGAAACATCGACACAGTACATGTAACATCTAGCCTTTTCGCACACTTTAAATCGAAACACGTGCCAATTCAAAGCATATGGAAGGGCGGAGTGTTATGGGGTAATTAAGAAAATAGAGGAAAAAAACAAAACAGAATCTCATAGCGGAAGGATAAAATATAATAATCAAATATATAGTTTATAAAGCTGTTTTACAAAATATTTGATTATAATTACAACATTTATCAGAGTTACACATACCAATAACAATGCAGCGGAATAGTATGAGTATGGTGGACTAAAAATAATAATAATAATATAAATCCCCGTCTTCGTCCTCCAAAGCTAAGGTCTTCGAAGTCCTGAAACGCTAGGACTAACCCGAGCGAATTTGAAAAGACAAGAACAGTCAAGTCAGAACTAAAAGATCTTATGTAAGTTAAATCAACAGAAATAAACATGAGTGCAGTAACTCAAAAGATGCTCGACATTCACATCTCTTAAGGATCCGTTAAACTATTTACTATGTAGTATATTTCGCTATTATAATAATGTCTAATTGTAAAATAAACTAACTTTTTTCTTAGCATTAAGGGGTTACCCATATAGCCCATAACACGTAATAGTCCCAGTAGTCCATCCAATATCAACGCATCTCCAGATCGGGAGACTACCCTAAATATTCCACGGCTATGAGAGAAAACCAAACTCGTAAAAGGCGCGATAGGATAGGTGACATGGCACAACTAGGCAATGCCAGGCTAGATATACCAATTACGCTTCTAGGCTGGTGGTAACGCGAAGCTGCACCTACCGCCCACCTCGGATAAACTCCCTCCTAAAATCAAAAATCAAAAGTGGCCACCGAATCAATCCAAAGTCAGAGTATAGTAATGAAGAGGAGTATCCGATAAAGGGCGCTAACCCCCTTGGCCCGTCAATCGCTCCTGTTTTAGCCACCTTATGCCAACTCACGGGAGTTGGGTCTACGTATTTACCTCAAAGGAAACGCCACCACCATCCTACTTCACTCTGGAATCTCCACCGCGTACACGGTTGTTAAAGTGGTTTTCGGGGTTGGCAGAGTGTATGACAACTCCCAATCCCGGTCTCTTCAACAACCAAACGTTATTATAACACCGCGGTTATTTCAAAATAATTTATATCTTTAAAAACCAGAATAAAATATTCATTTCAAAACTACATAAATACGATATCATTTATAATTTAAAGACCCAAATCCATATGATATCAAATATATATTTTTCAAAAATCATAGCCTTTTCAAATCTATATACCTTGAAACCATAGCTTTGAAACATTACTTTAATTCTTAATGGTTCAAATACTATATTACTTTATAAAATAAACAGCTTCTTTAAATTTCACAATAAATTCCCAATATCAATTTGAACCTCCAAATAAACCATTTTAATTCCCATATATTTCAAAGATTAAATATTCAATATTTGAAAACTTTATAGTTCATATATTTAAATCTTTAAATATTCCACTATTTCAAAATGGATTCCTTGATAATTTAATATATATCAAATCCAATTCCTATTATCTAAATTTGAAATAGGAAATATTTACTTACTAAACAAATATTATTCAGGTAAAACCCTTAAACTTCAATAACAGTATATTCTTTTAATTAAATTAACTTGATAATAATCTTTAAATTAATTTGATATTCGTTTAAATCCTCTAATCAAAAATCAAGTTATAAGATCATATCCTTTAAACCTTAATTTATTTACATTTCAAAACAAATTTTTTCGAGGAAAATTCTTAAATACTTTAATTCAAATCGTATTCACATTATCTTCAACTTTACTTTTATTTGAGTTATTATAAACTCTATATACAACAGAATTTCAAATATATTCTTAACCGTATTATATAAACGAAATCAACTTCATTATTTAGCTTATTTTAAAATTAGAAACAAATTTATACGTAGCTAAATTCAAGAATTTTTACTATATATATATATATATCACAATTTAATATTTATTAAACCGTATTCTTTCCAAAACCATAGAAAGCTCATTTCAAAAATAATTTTATGTATATACCGCTGTGCCTGTATATAATTTTCTATCCTATGGTCAAGTGATATAGATATTTATCATTTCAATCCGCAATTTAAAAAAAATGCGGTTGTATATCATTTCAAACCGCAATCCCGAATGAAATGAAAATGCATAATAACTTCCAGTTTATACAATATAAATACAACATCCATTCATTCATCATACCAATCATCAAACATTTATCAATTTGTCATCCAATTCAAACAATCACATCAATAAATAATAATTAATTGCTGACAGTTAATTTTTCAATAATGAATTTAGTAACTGTTTAACTGTAGTTTTTATGCAATAATAAATAAATTCAACTAGCAGTTTATAGGCAATAATAAGTTTAACTAAAAATTTAACTGGCAGTTTATATGCAAAAATGAATTAAATAACAAGTAAATTATATGAATGCAAATTAACTGAGATAATTATGAAACATATGCCAAACAGCTATAAATAAATTTCTAAACACATCATAAATCAATTTAACAAACATAAGAAATTTTAGAAATCGTGAGTGGGTTAAAACACTCACCTTTCGAATTTAAATTGAATTTAAATTCAATTTAAACCCAAAAATTTGACCATCTCAGAATTAGTCCAAACTAGCGTCAAAAGATCCAGAATTTCAATATGATCCTAACAAAAAAAGCGCGCATAAAACGGATATCGTATGCAAAAGTTATGACGATAAATGCGATTAAAATCATAAAAAAAAGAAGATGGAACACAATTAACCTTTTTGTTTGCCATGTCACTCATGCCATCTCTCCTCACGCCACAACCCAACAACCAGAAATGCACGCAATAAACCCACGCACTCCCCCTTTGATCGTCCTTTGACCGAACTCCACCACTTCCACCGGCCGCCATCACGCCACTACCACCATCGCGTTCCAAAAGCCTAGCCGCACCTAACCATTCCACTCCCGTCGCCTATCAACTCCTCCGGCCGCCACCAAAATCCTAAACTTCGAAACCCTATTCAAAATTTTATGAAGATCCAACCGTTGAATCGACACAAAAATCATATAGATGAGATCTCCTCGGCTTCCTCTCCAAAACCCAGAAAGGGTTCGTAGATCCGACGACATTGATTTCGACGATGATGAACGGCCGAAACTTCTCTGATTTTTTACCGATCAAACGAAAAAATGAATCCAAAAACGAACACCACCAGTGAATTACCCTAGTCGAGAGCTTCAACATATAATTTTTTCAAATTTTTCTGAGGACTTTGAACTTTTAACTTTGATTTTGAATTATAATTGGATCCAGGTTTTGCATCCATTGAGGAAGAGGAAGAGTTGATGAAATTTTATGCCCAGGTAAATGAGAATAGGGGGAGGCTAGGGTTTAGCACGGATATTTATAGGAAAATTGAAATAAAATATATGGATCGGGTTGATAGATATATGCGCTAACACTAACGTGGCCCAAAAATCCCGTTCTGACCCCGGAACGAAATTGGGTCAACCCATATATCAAAATAGGTGCTTTAAAATATTTTAAATGCAATGGAAAAGGATTCAGGTTCAAATTACATCGTATGAAGGAGTTATGCTAAATTCAAATTTTCCAAATTAATTTTAATTGCATAAATTTCAAGGCGTTTCAAGTCCGTACAATCAAACGACAAGTCCAATCGCTATGAAACTTGAAATACTATTATAATTCACCGTTCCGAATCCGATGAAACTAGTTTCGTCGAAATCCGAGTAAGTAGCCAAAATGGCTATTTTTATATTAATTAAATAATTTAATAATTAAATAAAAAGATCCAATTCTTAATTTCAACTCTAAAATTGACCAATTTTATTACCTTTATATTTCCCAAACATTTACAATGATTTAGCAATTTTTAAAAGTCAATTTATTAAAGATAAATCAATATAAATCTACAATTTCATAAAATTCAAAATTATAGATAAATTTCCAAAATTTCCATTAAATTGAATTAACCCATATTTATTCCATTTATAATTTCAAATAGAAAGGTTAACCATTGGATTTAAAATTATTACATAAATATTTCCCAATTTCAACTTAATTTTTAGTTTAACGTAATAGTTAAATATTTGATTTCATTTATTTGCAATAAATCCAATTATTATAAATTAAATAAATTAACTCACTATTTAAAAATCCAAATTCTATAATTCATAAATTGGCCTTTCATTCAATTTATTAATTATTGACTTTATTAGCAAAGTCTATATATAGGCACATTTAATATTTCCCAAATAAATCCACTTTATAATATTTAAATTAAATTCCTTTCATGTACCTGTCATCTATAATTCGTTACGTATTATTACATCAATTTATATTACCTTAAATCCATTCCCAATTCGACCAATTCCAATAAATTAGAACTTCACAATATGCTTACATAAATTTGGATTGTACTACCCTTATTATATTTTTACCAAATTGATACATTAATTTCAATTAAATGTTCTCTGTAACTATTTCTTGGTTTCATACTTTTTATTTCCCGAATTACTATCTTGTATTAAGTTTACGTTTCTATTTTAATTTATATTCAATTATAACCTAACAGTCGTTTCAATCAATTGGATTGTATTGAATTTGGTTATCCATCAACTGATCATTTACATTACTACCTTAATTTACACAGTTACTATCAGAAAATCTTATTGCATTGGTAAATTAAATGTTTGCTTTAAATTACTTATTTTATATTTTTATGCTCAAGAGCAACAATTAACACTTTCCATTATTATACAAATTTGAATCCCATTCTCATTATTCTTTATTAATAATTCACACAATATTATAATTTCGTACAAGACATCCGATTACTATTTATTATTATAACTTTACAATCTATATAAATTCATTTATTGATTTACTATTTGCCTTTATTTCCTTATATTCAACTCTTAGCTTAGTATGACAATTTATAGTACTCCCTTTAATCGACATTTCATTTCAATTGTTAATACTTAGCTTAAATTTCTACGGTTGCATTTCATTTACACTTCCATTACTATATTAATAATTGGTAACGCTTATTATCAATAACAACATTATAACTACTTAACATTTAAATGAACTTTATTTCCAATAAATTCATTGACCAATTAATTAGGTAATTTATAATAGTCGCTATTCTACCCTTAAATTTATTTTCAAATAACGTACTACCTAATTACCTAAATTCACGATCAAATACCGTTACAATGGTTATTGCATTCATCAATTTAATCCTTTCCTTTATTTATATTCAATTTACACACAGGTATAATCTTTTCACTATTTTATTCATTAGAATTTTATTCAGATTACTAATAAATAAGTTCTAATTACCCTTGCTATACTTTAATTTAGCATTCATTCCAATACTAATTTATCGCTATTATTATTTCTACTAAATTTACTTACAAAATCTTACTTAACTAACACTTTTAATTCTCGAAATTTACGGGTCGTTACACTCTCCCCCACTCAAAACTTTTCGCCCTGAAAAGGAAAAGGAAGGGGAAAGAAGAATTAAGAAATCTATATATCTTATTCAAAACATTAACTTTATAAACAATTAAATTTACAACATTTGTTACTTTATTTAGAATATACAAATTTACAATCATTATATCTTTTTATACTTAAATTAACACAGCTTGGAAAACATTTTTTTTCCAAATTTTCTAAGTCCAAAATTTATGGAAAATTTTGGCAGTCTCCTTTGTACGGGGAGGCTCGGGAGAAAATATAATATCAATAATACAATATACAACATATATTTTTCGAAATAATATATATCCCCACTCGGGAAAATAATATAATAGCGCTATACCGTAATCCGAAAACGTACCTATTTGTCGGGCAATAACGCTTATATTATGAAACCAAATGTAGTAGCAATTGCTTCCATAACCTGTATTTCGCTTATAAAATCCAAAAGATTTAATAATTTTATAAAATGAAATATTTAAGTTGTTTTAATTAATAACAAACAAATCCACACAAACATCAATCACTAGCAACAAAGCATCCAACCATCACATAAAATCAACATGCATCAATCATTCATTCATATCAACAAACAAATAGTTGTACGGGTTTAAAGCTTCAAATTGTACAGGATGAAAATAACTATTAAGCGCACCATTTACTCGACAATCTTTGATGAAGCTAAATAGATTATTCATTCATCCAACCAATTTTGAAGTATCCCTGCCCAAACAACCACAAACCAAAACAAATAAAATTTTTTATTTATCCTTATTAATTTCATTCATACATTTGTTGTTTAATTTCTCTTTTTATTCATTTATTTATTTTATTCATATTCAACCGAATTTCTTAGTAGGTAAATTTATTAACCTAAGTTTATAGTCAAAATTTCTCTTTTCCAGCATTCATCTTTTATTCATATTTATTCAGAATTAACTTCACCTATTCACTTAAGTTTATAATTGCTTACTTATAATACCTACCTTCCACTACATATAATTAGTAGCATTCAATTATGCTTAAGTTTATAATCATCTATTTGTATTACTTACCTTTAATTATATTTTCTTATAGTAAAATTTCAATTATAACTTAAGTTTACAACATTAAATTCTCATTTTAATAGCAAATTCATTGAATACTTCATTACCTACTTTTACTTGTACAATTTCCATTACATTTCTTATTAAACATTTCAAACTTTTATATTTGGTAAGTTATATATGTTAAAGAAAATGCAAATGAACTTATACAAGTTTTATCTCATCCTTTAGTTAAATTTAATGTTCAATAATATTAATCTTTGTTTCATATGTTACAAATTTCAAATTTCTCTTAATACCATTAATAACCTTGCATTAAATCTCTTATTTTATTTAGGGTTTCAATTATTAGTTAAATTTTGTTTCACTACATTATATAAACTATTAATAAATGGAACTTAAGAATTAAATACCGGGTTTATTTCAAATTATTTTAAAATAATACATAAATATACTTACAACTCATATATATCCAAGTATATTTAAAACAAATTAAAAATTTACTTCTGTTTATCAAAATTAAATCTGTAGTAAAACTACTACAGTGGCCTTCCCATTTCGAAACTCGAAAATGAAAGTCGATGATGCGTGCACTCATCACCGAAATTATTTTCCAACGATAGAGAGGGGAGTACAACTTATTTCTTTCCAGAATTTCTTTAAGACCATGCTTCCAAATTATATTGAAATATTTATATCAGAAAATATTTCTAAATACTATTATTACTATATTCCAAAATCATTTACAAGAAATTTTCGAAACCCGGAACTTAAGTTCTAAATTTCCAACTTTCATTTATTTTATTTACAACTTTATTTCAACTATTATTTATATATCATTACTTAACATCCAATATATAGCCACCAAATATATATCTTTACGAAAAAAAATTCCTTCATCTATATAGAAAATATAATAGTTAAATTATTTCATTCACCTATATTAAAACAAATATTATGTCGGTCTGTCCTACTAAGTGTTTAGATATCCCTATTGATGTCACATCGCCTCATGCATCAACCAGAATTTATAAAGACAAAACGGAACAGATTAACACAATATTAAAACCTTTTTATAACACTAACAAATACGCTCTCTCACATATGTACACTCAGCGACTCACATAGGGTATTACTACCCTATTAGTAAAGAGTGAGACCCCACAAAGAAAAGGTTTATCGCTAAACCAAAGCTTTGATACCACATTGTAACATTCAGCCTTTTCGCACACTTTAAATCGACACACATGCGAATTCAAAGCATACGGAAGGGCGGATGTTATGGGATAGTTAAGAAAACAGGGGAAAATACAAAACAGAATCTCACAGCGGAAGGATAAAATATAATAATCAAATATACATTTTATAAAGCTGTTTTACATAATATTCGATTATACTTACAACATTTATCAGAGTTACACATACCAATAACAATGCAGCGGAACAGTATGAGTATGGTGGACTAAAAAAATAATAATAATATAAATCTCCGTCTTCGTCCTCCAGAGCTAAGGTCTTCAAAGTCCTGAAATGCTCGGACTGACCCGAGCGAATTTGAAAAGACAAAAACACTCGACTCAGAACTAAAAGATCTTATGTAAGTTAAATCAACAGAAATAAACACGAGTACAGTAACTCAAAAGATGCTCGGGATTCACATCTCTTAAGGATCCGTTAAACTATTTACTATGTAGTATATTTCGCTATTATAATAATGTCTAATTGTAAAATAAACATACATTTTTCTTAGCATTAAGGGGTTACCCATATAGCCCTTAATACGTAATAGTCCCAGTAGTCCATCCAATATCAGCGCATCTCCAGATCGGGAGACTACCCTAAATATTCCACGGCTATGAGAGAAAACCAAACTCGTATAAGGCGCGATAGGGTAGGTGACATGGCACAACTAGGCAATGCTAGGGTAGATATACCAATTACGCTTCCAAGTAGATGGTAACGCGTAGCCGCAGCTACCGCCCACCTCGAAAAAACTCCCCCCTAAAATCAAAAATCAAAAGTGGCCACCGAATCAATCCAAAGTCAGAGTATAGTAACAAAGAGGAGTATCCGATAAAGGGCGCTAACCACCTTGGCCCGTCAACCGCTCCTGTTTTAGCCACCTTATGCCAACTCACGAGAGTTGGGTCTACGTATTAACCTCAAAGGAAACGTCGTCGCCATCCTACTTCATTCTGGAATCTCCACCGCTTACACGGTTGTTAAAGTGGTTTTCGGGGTTGGCAGAGAGTATGACAACTCCCGATCCAGGTCTCTTCAACAACCAAACGTTATTATAACACCGTGGTTATTTCAAACTAATTTATACCTTTAAAAACCAGAATAAAATATTCATTTCAAAACTACATAAATACGATATCATTTATAATTTAAAGACCCAAAACCATATGATATCAAATATATCTTTTTCAAAAATCATAGCCTTTTCAAATCTATATACCTTGAAACCATGGCTTTGAAACATTACTTTAAAACTTAATGGTTCAAATACTATATTACTTTATAAACTAAATAGCTTCTTTAAATTTCACAATAAATTCCCAATATCAATTTGAACCTCCAAATAAACCATTTTAATTCCCATATATTTCAAATCTTGAATATTCAATATTTCAAAACTTTATAGTTCATATATTTAAATCTTTAAATATTCCACTATTTCAAAATGGATTCTTTGATAATTTAATATATATCAAATCCAATTCCTATTATCTAAATTTGAAATATTTACGTACTAAACAAATATTATTCAGGTAAAACCTTTAAACTTCAATAACAAGATATTCTTTTAATTAAATTAATAATATCCTTTAAATTAATTTGATATTCGTTTAAATCCTCTAATCAAAATCAAGTTATAAGATCATGTCTTTCAAACCTTAATTTATTTACATTTCAAAACAAAAAATTTCGAGGAAAATTCTTAAATACTTTAATTCAAATCGTATTCACATTTATCTTCGACTTTACTTTTATTTGAGTTATTATAAACTCTATATACAATAGAATTTCAAATATATTCTTAACCATATTATATAAAAGAAATCAACTTCATTATTTAGCTTATTTTAAAATTCGAAACAAATTTATACATAGCTAAATTCAAGAATTTTTACTATATATATCACAATTTAATATTTATTAAACCGTATTCTTTCCAAAACCATAGAAAAATCATTTCAAAAATAATTTCATATATATACCGCGGTGCCTGTATATAATTTTCTATCCTATGGTCAAGTGATACGGATATTTACCATTTCAATCCAAAGTTTAAAAAAATGTGGTTGTATATTATTTCAAACCGCAATCCTAAATGAAATGAAAATGCATAATAACTTGCAGTTTATGCAATATAAATACAGCATCCGTTCATCCATCATTTCAAACATTTATCAATTTGTCATCCAATTCAAACAATCACATCAATAAATAATAATTAATTACTGACAGTTAATTTTTCAATAATGAATTTAATAACTGTTTAACTGTAGTTTATCTACAATAATAAATAAACTCAACTAGCAGTTTATAGGCAATAATAAATTTAACTAAAAATTTAACCGGCAGTTTATATGCAAAAATGAATTAAATAACAAGTAAATTATATTAATGCAAATTAAATGAGATAATGATGAAATATATGCCAAACAGCTATAAATAAATTTCTAAACACATCATAAATCAATTTAACAAACATAAGAAATTTTAGAAATCGTGGGTGGGTTAAAACACTCACCTTTCGAATTTAAATAGAATTTAAATTCAGTTTAAATCCAAAAATTTGACAGTCTCGGAATTCGTCCAAACCAGCATCAAAAGATTCGGAACTTCAATACGATCCTAACAAAAAAACTGTAACGACCCGTAGATTTAACTGGATTTAATAGCGTTATAAATTAAAATTTGTGAAATTTTAAACGATAAAATTTTGAAATATAAATTAGATATTTGGAATGCGTCCAGTTAAACTTAGCAACCGGTAAATTTTCGTCCGAAAATATGAAAGTTCATTTCGCGCGTAAATTTACTTCAATCTAATCAGTTAAAAAAGCGATGAAAATAAAACGTTTTCAAAATGAAAATATTTTTACATAGAAAAATTCTAAAGCATCTTTTGAGCAAGTTGTCAGTTTGTCTTCAAATTTGGACATCTTTGACTCCGTCGATCTTATTTTTCTACGATTTTTATGCATTTTCCGCTATTATAAAATTTCGAATTTTTATAATTCAATCGTACCACTGATATCCGCATGCCGTTTTGATCGTCTCGTCGTGCTAGTCTTTACGATGCATTCGATTGTCAAATTCGAAGTCCGGTGTACGTTGCACGTTGCGTAACGCCTACCGTATCGGTACTCGGTTATAATCTTTGGTGTCTATACAGTGTCCGCTAATCAAAAAAAATCGAACGGTTGTTTGCTTTTGATAATTACCTAGGCTGTCTCACTTCCCTATAACCATTTAATCGCTTCATTTGCGTTGAGTCCATTTCTCTTCCCCTGCTCCTTTTCTTCTCTTCATCTTAGCCTATGTCTTAAAAGAAACTTACCTAGCATGCACGCACAATGCATGAAAATCAACATTTTCATTAAGCACACTTTCCATTCTTCCTCTCTCTCCTTGCATGTTCTCCCTCCACATCTCAACTCAGGCAACCAAGCCTGCTTGCCTGATTAGCCTCAGCAACCTAGGCACCGCCGCCCACCATTTTCCGCCTCCGACCACCGTCCCACTGCCGCAGCCACCCTGCCACCGTCGAAACCCGCCCCACTGCAGCGTACCCTACATGCCGCGAGCAACCATCAAGCAACGCCACTCGACCCAAGCTCAACGACCTGCCACGTCGACAGTCGCTCCAACCCCGACCACCTCGACGTCGACATAACTTTGGCTTCGCCAACCGCCATCTTCGGCCTACCCAATCGCCGACCGCCGCCCCATTTCCGAAGGCCTCCAGTCCATCACCGGCCATGCCATGCTGCGCGCAACCACCTTCTCACACGAACTGAACCTTCCGCCTTTCCATTATTAGCTGCCACCGCCTCACCGCTGAACCAAGCCCACCACACGTCCATGACTCTCAACCGAGCGAGTGCAGCTTGTCATCACGGCTCCTCCACGCCGTCCACCACTTGCTCCCCTCTCACCGCCTATCACCTGCTTGCACCGAAACCACTTCCCATGTCGGCCGTGCCCACTCTCACCAAGCCTACCTCAGCATTCCTGTCGCTGTAGATTGGTAAGAAATTTGTGTACAAGTTTATACTATTTATGTGTTTATATATAAGCTGCTGTAGTTTCTAAAATGAAAAGGCTTCCATATATTATAATATACATTCGTATATTTAAGATTTTGTTTTAGATGGGTATTGTTACTGATATGTTTTTATACGTATTTTTTTTAATGAAAGTTTTAAATACGCTTACAGTTTTGGGACATATATATCGGTTTATATTATAATATGTCATATCATATTTTATAAGTTTAAAACACATAAGTTTAAGTAAGTATAGGAAAATATGTTATTTTTTTGTCAAGAAAGTTAGCTTTCCAGTCGTCTAAAGAAATTTTAAACTTTGCAAATTTCCATACGGCTCTTTTGAAATTTTGTGCATATATGTCGGTTTATATGTTAGTATTACTATATATTTTAATGCTATATGTTTTCAGTACATAGTATGACTTTAAATCGGTTACGGGTCATATATATTTATACATTAGAATGGAAGATTATATTGTATGCTTGAAAGTGCTATCATATGTTAAGGTATAGTGAGGTTATATCACGTGTAGTAGAAAAAGTATCGAGTTGCAGCATATTTTACTTTAAGGGAAAGTATATTTATAAAATACATGGTTATATATGTTACTTTATATTTTACTTGTTCATTCTGCAACTGTCTACATAGCTAAAAATTCATGGTTTCTTTAGGTACAGGATCTGCATATATTTGTTTCAGTCTAACTTATATATATATATATATATATATATATATATATATATATATATATATTGTACACGGGCTGATTTGTATTGGCATATGAGTAGATATAGTTATCTATTTTACAATGGCCGTATATGTATTCTGTTTGTAGGCGATGTTTTGAATTAAGGCTTAGTTGCTAGTTATATGGTTGCGGTAAATTCTATTCTAGGTTTAAAGTGTTTAAATTTATAAATTGAATTTCCATTTTGTTAAGTATTGTTTGAAAATGTAAATTATTTGGGTTATATGGGTTTAACTTGAATGCTGACTTTAAAAAATATGCCTAAGATATATTAAGTGTCATTTAAGCTATATAGTTGTAAATACTTATAAGATTGTAAGTGTATGAAATATATGCGTAGCTTGTAGTATAAATTTACTAAGACGGTAAGCTTTTATTTTCAAAGTTGATTTAGGAAAGCAAAATGTGAAAAAAAAACTTTTATATACGCGTGCGCACCTAAATGTAAAACGTGTATTGTACTGTATTTATAAGCATGTATTACTCTTTAAATTTATGATTTGGATATGTATTATGATTTGAAATATAATACGTAATTTAAAATTGAATATTGGTTTGAGAAGCAAATATAATATACTTTTGTTTCAAGATTATCTGCATCGATCAAGTTTTGATCAAATTTCGTCTATTTCTTATCTATCAGCTTGTCCGACGAATTCGTGCCGATTTTTGATTTGCTTGGATTCGCAATTCAAATTCAGTATCCGCATCAGTGTGCGAATCCGTGTCATCTACTCGTTCATCATCTAGCCTCGAAGGTGAGCAATCACTCACGATTAATGTTCTTTTATTGATTAAATTTGATCTCAATTGAAACGACAATTGAAATATGCCGTTGTTAGTTATATACACTGTTATTCCCTGTATCTGTTCACCTATGACATCAGACACCATTATCTTTTAATCATTTATGCGACGATAATACTGTTTGGTTGATAATTGATTTATTGATTGTTGTTTATATTGGATGTTAAATTGTAATGTATAAAGTGATAAATATTATGCAATTGAATTTGACGTAGGATAATTAAAACTTGAATCGACATATATGTTGAATTTGATTAGTTAAATATGACCCATTTTAATTGTTAAATTAATTGGCATGTAGAATAGTGATAATTACACTTTAAACCACTTTACGTATGTTGGATTAATTGTTGTAGTGTAATATTGTAATCGAATGACAAGTGAAGAATCGTATGAATAATTAGTGAAATAATCTTTGATCTACTTGAAATGATAGTGTAGATTCTAGAAATAATTATATTAATTTGCACAAATAACAATGCGAATTAATACGATTATTTCGGGATTATTTGAATTAATTTATTGGATTGTTATTGATCGTTGTTATTGCTTGTTTATTTACTTTGACACCATCCCTGTTATCACACTGCAAGTTCCCTTTGCTATGTTTTGATTTTCGAATTGAAATGGAATCGGATTGAAATGATAAATACCCAAAATGAACTTGACTTAGGATAGAGAATTAAATAAAATCCGATTGGTCAATAAATTGATTTAGAAATAAAATAATGATTTTATTTGAGCAAAGAATAAGTTTTGAAATGAAGTTGGAATTTGAATTTGTGAAAGGAAAATGTAAAGATTGAAATCTGAAACAAATATTAACGTAGTAATTGATAAAGAACGTTGTTTGAAATTTAATTCTTTAAAAATTAAACTTGGAATTAGTAATAATTAAGTTTGAAATTATTAAGTTGAAATCATTTAATAATTAAATTTGAAATTATAATTAAGTTTGAAATTATAATTAAGCTCGAAATTATTAAGTTGACTTCGTAATTAAGTGGAAATGAATTAATAATTAAGTTTGAATTTATAATCAAGTTGTAATTATTAAGTTTTGAAATTATTAATAATTAAGATTGAAATTATTTAATAATTGAAAAGGATTGAATTATTTGATAATTGAATAAAAATTGAATTCTTTGATAAGAGAAATTGAACTTTTGAATAAGCTAATTCGAACTTCGTCAATAAATGAAATTGGGTTTCTTATTTAATTAAGCTTTGGAAAATTTAAGTAAGTGAATTAGTGAAATTGAACTTCTTGAACAAGTGAAATTGAGTTTCTTTATTTATTTGAGTTTTGAAATTCGTAAGAAAATGAATAAATGGGATTGAATTTCTTTAACAAGAAAAAAATGCGTTTTATTGAAATAAATATAAGACTTGAATTTAAAAAATTTGATTTGACGAATTTAATCTAATCGAATTTGAAGTTTGATATAATGAAGTTGAACTTAAGTGGTTGATTTAATGAATTGGAAATCTAATAGAAATCATTTTGAATGATAACTTAACTTAACGAATATTGAATGAAATCGATAAATGAATCTGAAATTGATTTGAATGTTAAATTTAATTAATTTAAATGATTTCGGAATGAAACATATATACGAACTTAAATCAATATTTGAATTGTTTAAATAAAAGTTGAAATCGAACTATAAGATTTTGGAATGGTAATTTGGAAGTTTTGAAACGTAAATTTTGGAAATTGATTTAGAAAGACAAACGAATTGTTGATTTACGAATTCTAATTGAAATTGAATTTGATTTGGTTTGAAATTTGTTAAAACGACCAATCGGTGTAATAATTACGAAAGTTATTAAAGAAACCAGAATCAGTTATGGATATACTCTCTATCTAAACCGAAAACCACTTTAATAACTATACGCGGAGTGATGATCTAGAATGAAGTGGTTGGAATGATGTACGTGATGACTGAAGAAAGAGAACGACAATGGATAGCCTTGGCACTTGTGTCAAATTGGAAATGACTAAAATCATGAGCCGTGCCGGGCCAAATGGGGTTAGCTACCTCGAGCGAACACACTTCTTCGTAACTACTACTCATTACTTGTGATTGATTGGTGCACCCTCAGAAATTCAGGAGTGTTGTTTCGCGGCGTTGCGATCGCTGCGGCGATGCGTTCTCACCAGTCCGGATCAGGCAAACGGTAGTTTCACTACCTTGGGTATTGCCTCATGTGCCTTGTCATACTTGTATCCTATATATGCGACCACTACGATTTTTTTTTGTGTTATACCTATGGAGTACTCCCTGATATCCCACTAGTTTACGGTGGAGTTTACAGTGCTGTATAGACTATGATGCTTATAAAAATGTGTTAAGGGGAATAATGGTAACGCCTTAACACTATTTTGATATTTTATATCACTGATAGACATTATCTATTTAGCATACACTACTACATAGTAGATAGTTTAATGGATCTTTAGAGGATGGTGATTCCAACATCCTTTGAGTTACTTGTATTTCAATTGTTATTTCACTTGAGTTGGATTTATTGATATAAGAATGTTAATCCTGACTCGAGTGTTTTGTGTTTGCTTTACGCTCGGGTCAGACTGAGTGGTTCAGCTATTCGAGGCTCACCTTTGGAGTTGAGCTTTGCTTGAAGATCCAGCCATCTATTCTGCTTTCAGTATCCGATGATTCCGGTGATGTATTCTGATTTGTACTTGATGTATCGTATTTCTCTTCTGTTGTAAACTCTGATGTATCTTATATATTTATATAGTAGCTTCATGAACTACTGTATCTTTTACTTCCGCTGCATATTATTACTCTGTGTCTGTGATTCTGTGACTATTTATTTACTGTATATCTGAGTTTTGCCAAATTTAAATTAACAATTCGGTATTTTGAATTATTCAAGTCCGACATATGCGGATGCGAATAGTCCAAAATAGCGGGTCGTTACAGTTGGTATCAGAGCTTTTGGTAGCTCTAGGCAGAACTTAGCACATATGGTAAATGTATTTACAGAATCACTCTCACTCGAGTTTCGATCTCTTCCTTTTGACTCAATTCCTTTGAATTTTGAAACGTTCACACGGTTTCGAAATTCATTCTTGTCCCTCACTATTCGTTTTTTCAATTCTGGAGCATCCCATAACTCCACTTCGAATAATACCTATAATAGATCGGCGGTCTTGCCAACCTTCAAATTATTTGTAAATGGGTGAAACTCCTTTACAATGGACATCGATTTACCGAAGATTTCTGTATCCTCGGTTTACGATGCTATCTATTCCCTGCTATACCTGAATTCCATCTCTTGAGATCAAATGCTGATTTGCCTCGGAATTCAGCATCGATCTTATTCTTGAAGTTACGGTTGACCCGAAAGGTTGCCCGTGAATTAAATAAGCTTATCCATCTCCCGATTCTGTAAATTGAATTATCTTATCTTCTGTTTCGAACTTATTGTCAAATCAAAATTCTCTTTGATTTGATTCCCATCAAATTTAAATCTCTATACTTATTTTGAAATCCATCCTTGTATCGTCAAGCGAGGAAGGGTATTTGTAAATAAATATTAAGAATGTTTTATTTATGTTGTGTTGTTTGAGTTGTTGATGTTGATTTGGGTTTTCGATCGATTCGTCTAATCAACGTTATCGATAGGATTTCCAAAACACTTGAGCAGAGCAACTGACACAATATTGTTTTCAAATTTGTTAGATAAAATAATCTTATTTGATTATACAGGTATAATTTTTCTGAAATTAAATTGTTAATGAATCTGTTGTCCGAAATGTGAAAATTTAATTTTCATTTAAATAAATGAAATTTATAACTTTGGTTATAATTTGATTTGGAGTTTAAATGAATTTAAATCAAGAATTCGAGAATTTAATTTCCGGTGATTTCAAACTTCGACATGAAAGTTTTAGAGTGTAATGTATTTAAAGTATTTTCGAATAGAAATTATTTCAAAGAAATTTTTAAAAGCTCTAAATAAGTGCTCTTCTCTTTGTCGTTGGAAAATAATTTCGTTGATGACGGCAGCATCATCGACATTCATTTTCGAGTTTTGAAGTGGAGAGACCATCAGTAGCTTGCTACACTTTTGTTTTGAAAAGAATTTGATTTAAATTTCTAAAGTATGACTTGATTTATAATATATAATATATGATTATAAATTTGATTTGAAATATTATATTATTTTTTTATCTCTAAGTTGTTTGAAGCTAATCGGAAATTAATTCTTAAAATTTGTCAAAGGATGATTTTCAATTATAAATGATACCAAATTCTTATATATAAATACTAAACTTGAAATAAGTGAATTGTAAAATTTTATTTGGATAATACTCAATTGCATTATATATAGCTTACCTTAATTTTCAAAAGTTAACTATGTAATTTAATATTATACAGTATAAATTGACGTTAAAGGAATCCATAAATAAATTTGAGTGATTTTAAATAGTGTGAATATACTTAACATAAGTGATAGGATATATTAAGTAGAATAAATTTAATAATAATTTGGAACAAAGAAAAATTGAAGTAGTATATGACTATAATAAATGATTATTCATATTTATGATTTTAGAAAATTATTTATAAAGAAAAATTGGATAATAAAGCAATGAATAAATGAAATAAAATAAAATTTGGTTTTAAAGCAATCTTTTGGGTATAAAATATTAATAAATGGAAATTAAATCAACAAATTGGAATACTTTGAATTTAAAATCAATTGTTGAATAGTAATTAATTAAAATTGAAAGTTATATGGTTTAAACTAATTGTTTCAATCTATTTTCTTTCTGGTTGTTCTATTTTCCTACCTCCTTCCTTTTCGAGGACGAAAAGTTTTGAGTGGGGGAGAGTGTAACGACCCGTAGATTTAACTGGTTTTAATAGCGTTATTAATTAAAATTTTGTGAAATTTTAAACGATAAAATTTTGAAATATAAATTTGATATTTGGAATGCGTCCAGTTAAACTTAGCAATCGGTAAATTTTCGTCCGAAAATATGAAAGTTCATTTCGCGCGTAAATTTACTTCAATCTAATCAGTTAAAAAAGCGATGAAAATAAAACGTTTTCAAAACCAAAATATTTTTACATAGAAAAATTCTAAACCATCTTTTGAGCAAGTTGTCAGTTTGTCGTTTTTCCAAATTCGGAAATCTTTTGCTCCGTCGATCTTATTTTTCAGCGATTTTTATGCATTTTCCGCTATTATAAAATTTCGAATTTTTATAATTCAATCGTACCACTGATATCCGTATGCCGTTTTGATCATCTCGTCGTGCTAGTCTTTACGGTGTATTCGATTGTCAAATTCGAAGTCCGGTGTACGTTGCACGTTGCGTAACGCCTACCGTATCGGTACTCGGTTATAATCTTTGGTGACTATTCAGTGTCCGCTGGTCAAAAAAAATCGAACGGTTGTTTGCTTTTGATAATTCCCTAGGCTGTCTCACTTCCCTATAACCATTTATTCGCTTCATTTGCGTTGAGTCCATTTATCTTCCCCTGCTCCTTTTCTTCTCTGCATCTTAGTCTATGTCTTAAAAGAAACTTACCTAGCATGCACGCACAATGCATGAAAATCAACATTTCCAGTAAGCACTCTTCCCATTCTTCCTCTCTCTTCTTGCATGTTCTCCCTCCAAGTCTCAACTCAGGCGACCAAGCCTGCTTGCCCGATTAGCCTCAGCAACCTAGGCACCGCCGCCCACCATTTTCCGCCTTCGACCACCGTCCCACTGCCGCAGCCACCCTACCACCGTCGAAACCCGCCCCATTGCAGCGTACCCCACATGCCGCGAGCAACCATCAAGCAACGCCACTCGACCCAAGCTCAACGACCTGCCACGTCGACAGTCGCTCCAACCCCGACCACCTCGACATCGACATAACTTTGGCTTCGCCAACTGCCATCTCCGGCCTATCCAGTCGCCGACCGCCGCCCCATTTCCGAAGGCCTCCAGTCCATCACCGGCCGTGCCATGCTGCGCGCAACCACCTTCTCACACGAACTGAACCTTCCGCCTTTCCATTATTAGCTGCCACCGCCTCACCGCTGAACCAAGCCCACCACACGTCCATGACTCTCAACCGAGCGAGTGCAGCTTGTCATCACCGCTCCTCCACGCCGTCCACCACTTGCTCCCCTCTCACCGCCTATCACCTGCTTGCACCGAAACCACTTCCCATCTCGGCCGTGCCCACTCTCACCAAGCCTACCTCAGCGTTCCTGTCGTTGTAGATTGGTAAGAAATTTGTGTACAAGTTTATACTATTTATGTGTTTATATATAAGCTGCTGTAGTTTCTAATATGAAAAGGCTTCCATATATTATAATATACATTCGTATATTTAAGATTTTGTTTTAGATGGGTATTGTTACTGATACGTTTTTATACGTATTTTTTTTAATTAAAGGTTTAAATACGCTTACAGTTTTGGGACATATATATCGGTTTATATTATAATATGTCATATCATATTTTATAAGTTTAAAAAACATAAGTTTAAGTAAGTATAGGTCTAATTGAGAAAATATGTTTTTTTTTGTCAAGAAAGTTAGCTTTCCAGTCGTCTGAAGAAATTTGAAACTTTGCAAATTTCCATACGGCTCTTTTGAAATTTTGTGCATATATGTCGGTTTATATGTTAGTATTACTATATACTTTAATGCTATATGTTTTCAGTACATAGTATAACTTTAAATCGGTTACGGGTCATATATATTTATACGTTAGAATGGAAGATTATATTGTATGCTTGAAAGTGCTATCATATGTTAAGGTATAGTGAGGTTATATCACGTGTAGTAGAAAAAGTATCGGGTTGCAGCATATTTTACTTTAAGGGAAAGTATATTTATAAAATACATGGTTATATATGTTACTTTATATTTTACTTGTTCATTCTACAACTGTCTACATAGCTAAAAATTCATGGTTTCTTTAGGTACAGGATCTGCATATATTTGTTTCAGTCTAACTTATATATATATATATATATATATATATATATATATATATATATATATATATTTGTACACGGGCTGATTTGTATTGGCATATGAGTAAATATAGTTATCTATTTTACAATGGCCGTATATGTATTCTGTTTGTAGGCGATGTTTTGAATTAAGGCTTAGTTGCTAGTTATATGGTTGCAGTAAATTCTATTCTAGGTTTAAAGTGTTTAAATTTATAAATTGAATTTCCATTTTGTTAAGTATTGTTTGAAAATGTAAATTATTTGGGTTATATGGGTTTAACTTGAATACCGACTTTAAAAAATATGCCTAAGATATATTAAGTGTCATTTAAGCTATATAGTTGTAAATACTTATAAGATTGTAAGTGTATGAAATATATGCGTAGCTTGTAGTATAAATTTACTGAGACGGTAAGCTTTTATTTTCAAAGTTGATTTAGGAAAGCAAAATGTGAAAAAAAAACTTTTATATACGCGTGCGCACCTAAATGTAAACGTGTACTGTACTGTATTTATAAGCATGTATTACTCTTTAAATTTATGATTTGGATATGTATTATGATTTGAAATATAATACGTAATTTAAAATTGAATATTGGTTTGAGAAGAAAATATAATATACTTTTGTTTCAAGATTATCTGCATCGATCAAGTTTTGATCAAATTTCGTCTATTTCTTATCTATCAGCTTGTCCGACGAATTCGTGCCCATTTTTGTTTTGCTTGGATTCACAATTCAAATTCAGTATCCGCATCAGTGTGCGAATTGGTCAATAAATTGAATTAGAAATAAAATAATGATTTTATTTGAGCAAAGAATAAGTTTTGAAATGAAGTTGGAATTTGAATTTGTGAAAGGAAAATGTAAAGATTGAAATCTGAAACAAATATTAACGTAGTAATTGATGAAGAACGTTGTTTGAAATTTAATTCTTTAAAAATTAAACTTGGAATTAGTAATAATTAAGTTTTGAAATTATTAAGTTGAAATCATTTTATAATTAAATTTGAAATTATAATTAAGTTTGAAATTATAATTAAGCTCGAAATTATTAAGTTGACTTCGTAATTAAGTGGAAATGAATTAATAATTAAGTTTGAATTTATAATCAAGTAGTAATTATTAAGTTTTGAAATTATTAATAATTAAGATTGAAATTATTTAATAATTGAAAACGATTGAATTATTTGATAATTGAATAAAAATTGAATTCTTTGATAAGAGAAATTGAACTTTTGAATAAGCGAATTCGAACTTCGTCAATAAATGAAATTGGGTTTCTTATTTAATTAAGCTTTGGAAAATTTAAGTAAGTGAATTAGTGAAATTGAACTTCTTGAACAAGTGAAATTGAGTTTCTTTATTTATTTGAGTTTTGAAATTCGTAAGAAAATGAATAAATGGGATTGAATTTCTTTAACAAGAAAAAAAATGCATTTTATTGAAATAAATATAAGACTTGAATTTAAAAAATTTGATTTGACGAATTTAATCTAATCGAATTTGAAGTTTGATATAATGACGTTGAACTTAAGTGGTTGATTTAATGAATTGGAAATCTAATAGAAATCATTTTGAATGATAATTTAACTTAACGAATATTGAATGAAATCGATAAATGAATCTAAAATTGATTTGAATGTTAAATTTAATTAATTTAAATGATTTCGGAATGAAACTTATATACGAACTTGAATCAATATTTGAATTGTTTAAATAAAAGTTGAAATCGAACTATAAGATTTTGGAATGGTAATTTGGAAGTTTTGAAATGTAAATTTTGGAAATTGATTTAGAAAGACAAACGAAATGTTGATTTACGAATTCTAATTTAAATTGAATTTGATTTGGTTTGAAATTTGTTAAAACGACCAATCGGTGTAATAATTACGAAAGTTATTAAAGAAACCGGAATCAGTTGTGGATATACTCTCTATCTAAACCGAAAACCACTTTAATAACTATACGCGGAGTGATGATCCAGAATGAATTGGTTGGAAGGATGTACGTGATGACTGAAGAAAGAGAACGATAATGGATAGCCTTGACACTTGTGTCAAATTGGAAATGACTAAAATCAGGAGCCGTGCCGGGCCAAATGGGGTTAACTACCTCGAGCGAACACACTTCTTCGTAACTACTACTCATTACTTGTGATTGATTGGTGCACCCTCGGAAATTCAGGAGTGTTGTTTCGCGGTGTTGCGATCGCTGCGACGATGCGTTCTCACCAGTCCGGATCAGGCAAACGGTAGTTTCACTACCTTGGGTATTGCCTCATGTGCCTTGTCATACTTGTATCCTATATGCGCGACCACTACGAATTTGTTTTGTGTTATACCTATGGAGTACTCCCTGATATCCCACTAGTTTACGGTGGAGTTTACAGTGCTGTATTGACTATGATGCTTATAAAAATGTGTTAAGGGGGATAATGGTAACGCCTTAACACTATTTTGATATTTTATATTACTGATAGACATTATCTATTTAGCGTACACTACTGCATAGTAGATAGTTTAACGGATCCTTAGAGGATGGTGATTCCAACATCCTTTGAGTTACTTGTATTTCAATTGTTATTTCACTTGAGTTGGATTTATTGATATAAGAATGTTAATCCTGACTCGAGTGTTTTGTGTTTGCTTTACACTCGGGTCAGACTGAGTGGTTCAGCTATTCGAGGCTCACCTTTGGAGTTGAGCTTTGCTTGAAGATCCAGCCCTCTATTCTGCTTTCAGCATCCGATGATTCCAGTGATGTATTCTGATTTGTACTTGATGTATCGTATTTCTCTTCTGTTGTAAACTCTGATGTATCTTATATATTTATATAGTAGCTTCATGAACTACTGTCTCTTTTACTTCCACTGCATATTATTACTCTGTGTCTGTGATTCTGTGATTATTTATTTACTGTATATCTGAATTTTGCCAAATTTAAATTAACAATTCGGTATTTTGAATTATTCAAGTCCGACATGTGCAGATGCGAATAGTCTAAAATAGCGGGTCCTTACAAAAATCGCGCGTAAAACGGATATAGTATGCAAGAGTTATGACGATAAATGCGATTGAAATCATAAAAAAAAAACAAAAGAAGATGGAACACAATTAACCTTTTTGTTTGCCATGTCACTCATGCCATCTCTCCTCACGCAACAACCCAGCAACCAGAAACGCACACAATGAACCCACGCACTCCCCCTTTGACCGTCCTTTGACCGAGCTCCACCACTTCCACCGGCCGCCATAGTTCACGCCACTACCACCATCGCGTTCCAAAAGCCTAGCCGCACCTAACCATCCCAATCCCGTCGCCTATCAACTCCTCTTGCCGCCACCAAAACCCTAAACTTCAAAACCCTAATCAAAACTTTATGACGATCTAACCGTTGAATCGAAACAAAAATCATATAGATGAGATCCCCTCGGCTTCCTCTCCAAAACCCAGAAAGGGTTCGCCGATCTGACGACATTGATTTCGACGATTATGAGCGGCCGAAACTTCTCTGATTTTTTACCGGTCAAACGACAAATTGAATCCAAAAAAGAACACCACCAGTGAATTACTCTAGTCGAGAGCTTCAACATTTAATTTTTTCAAATTTTTCTGAGGAATTTGAATTTTTGACTTTGATTTTGAATTGTAATTGGATGCAGGTTTTTCATCCATTGAGAAAGAGGAAGAGTTGATGAAATTTTATGTGCATATAAATGAGAATAAGTGGAGGCTAGGGTTTAGCATGGGTATTTATAGGCAAATTGAAATAAAATATATGGATCGAGTTGATAGATATACGCACTAACACTAACGTGGCCCAAAAAGCCCGTTCTGACCCCGGAACGAAATTGGGTCAACCCATATATCAAAATAGGCATTTTAAAATATTTTAAATGCAATTGAAAAGGTTTTAGGTTCAAATTGCATCGTACGAAGGAGTTATGCTAAATTCAAATTTTCCAAATTGATTTCAATTGCATAAATTTCAAGGCGTTTCGAGTCCGTACGATCAAACGACAAGTCTGATCGCTACTAAACTTGAAACACTATTATAATTCACCGTTACGGATCCGATAAAACTGGTATCATCTAAATCCAAGTCAGTGGCCAAAATGGCTATTTTATATTAATTTAATAATTTAATAATTTAATAATTAAATAAAAAATCCAATTCATAATTTCAACTCTAAAATTGACCAATTTTATTACCTTTATATTTTCCAAACATTTACAATGATTTAACAATTTTTAATTGTCAATTTATTAAAGATAAACCAATATAAATCTTCAATTTCATAAAATTTAAAATTATAGATAAATTTCCAAAATTTCCATTAAATTGAATTAACCCATATTTAATCCATTTATAATTTCAAATAGAAGGGTTTACCATTAGATTTAAAATTATTACATAAATATTTCCCAATTTCAACTTAATTTTTAAATTAACGTAGTAGTTAAATATTTGATTTCATTCATTTGCAATAAATCCAATTATTATAAACTAAATAAATTAACTCACTATTTAAAAATTCAAATTCTATAATTCATAAAGTGGCATTTCATTCAATTTATTAATTATTGACTTTAATTAGCAAAGTCTATATCTAGGCACATTTAATATTTCCCAAATAAATCCACTTTATAACATTTAGATTAAATTCCTTTCATGTACCTGTCATCTATAATATGTTACGTATTATTACATCAATTTACATTACCTTAAATCCATTCCCAATTCTACCAATTGCAATAAATTAGAACTTCACAGTTTGCTTACATAAATTTGGATCGTACTACCCTTATTATATTTTTGCCAAATTGATACATTAATTTCAATTAAATATTCTCTGTAACTATTTCTTGGTTTCATACCTTTTATTTTCCAAATTACTACCTTGTATTAAGTTTACATTTCTATTTTAATTTATATTCAATTATAACCAAACAGTCGTTTCAATCAATTGGATTGTATTGAATTTGGTTATCCATCAACTGCCATTTACACTACTACCTTAATTTACACAGTTACTATTAGAAAATCTTATTGCATTGGTAAATTAAATGTTTGCTTTAAATTACTTATTTTATATTTTTATGCTCAAGAGCAACAATTAACACTTTCCATTATTATACAAATTTGAATCCCATTCTCGTTATTCTTTATTAATAATTCACACAATATTATAACTTCGTACAAGACATCCGATTACTATTTATTATTATAACTTTACAATCTATATAAATTCATTTATTGATTTACTATTTGCCTTTATTTTCTTATATTCAACTCTTAGCTTAGTATGACAATTTATAGTACTCCCTTTAATCGACATTTCATTTCAATTGTTAATACTTAGCTTAAATTTCTACGGTTGCATTTCATTTACACTTCCATTACTATATTAATAATTAGTAACGCTTATTATCAATAACAACATTATAACTACTTAACATTTAAATGAACTTTATTTCCAATAAATTCATTGACCAATTAATTAGGTAATTTATAATAGTCGCTATTCTACCCTTAAATTTATTTTCAAATAACGTACTACCTAATTACCTAAATTCACGATCAAATACCGTTACAATGGTTATTGCATTCATCAATTTAATCCTTTCCTTTATTTATATTCAATTTACACACAGGTATAATCTTTTCACTATTTTATTCATTAGAATTTTATTCAAATTACTAATAAATAAGTTTTAATTACCCTTCCTATATTTTAATTTAGCGTTCATTCCAATACTAATTTATCGCCTTTATTATTTCTACTAAATTTACTTACAAAATCTTACTTAACTAACAATTTTAATTGTCAAAATTTACGGGTCGTTACACTCTCCCCCACTCAAAACTTTTCGCCCCGAAAAGGAAAAGGAAGGGGAAAGAAGAATTAAGAAATCTATATATCTTATTCAAAACATTAACTTTATAAACAATTAAATTTACAACATTTGTTACTTTAGTTAGAATATACAAATTTACAATCATTATATCTTTTTATACTTAAATTTACACAGTTTGGAAAACATTTTTTTTCAAAATTTTCTAAGTCCAAAATTTATGGAAAATTTTGGCAGTCTCCTTTGTACGGGGAGGCTCAGGAGAAAATATAATATCAATAATACAATATACAACATATATTTTTCAAAATAATATATATCCCCACTCGGGAAAATAATATAATAGCGCTATACCGTAATACGGAGACGTACCTATTTGTCGGGCAATAACGCTTATATTATGAAACCAAATGCAGCAGCAATTGCTTCCATAACCTGTATTTCGCTTATAAAATCCTAAAGGTTTAATAATTTTATAAAATGAAATATTTAAGTTGTTTTAATTAATAACAAACAAATGCACACAAACATCAATCACTAGCAACAAAGCGTCCAACCATTACATAAAATCAATATGCGTCAATCATTCAATCATTTCAACAAACAAATAGTTGTACGGGTTCAAAGCTTCAAATTGTGCAGGATGAAAATAACTATTAAGCACACCATTTACTCAATAGTCTTTGATGAAGCTAAATAGATTATTCATTCATCCAACCAATTTTGAAGTATCCCTGCCCAAACAACCATAAACTAAAACAAATAACAAATTTTGTTTATCCTTATTAATTTCATTCATACATTTTTTGTTTAATTTCTCTTTTATTTCATTTATTTATTTTATTCATATTCAACCGAATTTCTTAGTAGGTAAATTTATTAACCTAAGTTTATAGTCAAAATTTCTCTTTTCCAGCATTCATCTTTTATTCTTATTTTACTCAGAATTAACTTCACCTATTCACTTAAGTTTGTAATTTATTACTTACAATACCTACCTTCCATTATATTTAATTAGTAGCATTCAATTATAACCTAACAGTCGTTTCAATCAGTTGGATTGTATTGAATATGGTTATCCATCAACTGATCATTTACACTACTACCTTAATTTACACGGTTACTATTAGAAAATCTTATTGCATTGGTAAATTAAATGTTTGCTTTAAATTACTTATTTTATATTTTTATGCTCAAGAGCAACAATTAACACTTTCCATTATTATACAAATTTGAATCCCATTCTTGTTATTCTTTATTCATAATTCACACAATATTATAACTTCGTACAAGACATCCAATTACTATTTATTATTATAACTTTACAATCTATATAAATTCATTTATTGATTTACTATTTGCCTTTGTTTCCTTATATTCAACTCTTAGCTTAGTATGACAATTTATAGTACTCCCTTTAATCGACATTTCATTTCAATTGTTAATACTTAGCTTAAATTTCTACGGTTGCATTTCATTTACACTTCCGTTACTATATTAATAATTAGTAACGCTTATTATCAATAACAACATTATAACTACTTAACATTTAAACGAACTTTATTTCCAATAAATTCATTGACCAATTAATTTGGTAATTTATAATAGTCGTTATTCTACCCTTAAATTTATTTCCAAATAACGTACTACCTAATTACCTAAATTCACGACCAAATACCGTTACAATGGTTATTGCATTAATCAATTTAATCCTTTCCTTTATTTACATTCAATTTACACACAGGTATAATCTTTTCACTATTTTATTCATTAGAATTTTATTCAAATTACTAATAAATAAGTTTTAATTACCCTTGCTATATTTTAATTTAGCGTTCATTCCAGTACTAATTTATCACCTTTATTATTTCTACTAAATTTACTTACAAAATCTTATATACTAACAATTTAAATTATCGAAATTTACGGGTCGTTACAGTACAATAACGGTACGTCAAATGAACTAAAACATCAATAAATTTAGAGCATCGACGCAGTACAATAACGGTACGTCCAATGAACCTGACAAACCAGAATAATGATGTGGTACAATATCGGTACATCCATTGGTCCAGATAAGCCGGGACATCGATGTAGTACAATAACGGTACATCCAATGAACCGAATATCATAAAAGAACATGGGTCGCTAGCCCATAAAAGAAATGAGGCGAAGCTCACTAGAACGAGGTACTATCCCCCATGCGGGCAAAGTGACATCGCACATCGCTAGTCTAAACCATAAAATGATCATTATCGAGAAGTGTCAATTACACTAAGCTAGTAAATATATGAGTTTAGCCTCATGTCCCATAACCACTAGCTTAACTTAAATATTTACGAACAAATTGTAGATTTCCACTCCAAAATTATCACAAGAGTTTCAATCAAATGAGTCTAAGAATTAATTGTCAAAGTAAACGCAAGCATTTCATACCACTTGTTTTAGTAAGTCGTTTAATTGGATTTCTCGAACGAATGAGATAAAAGTTTGTATATACTAATAGATTGGAAAATGGTTTTATAAAGGACTTTATATTAAAACTAGAGTTGAAATCATCTTTGTAAGAGAGTTTGAACATTTATTGTTAGAATAGAAACCGTTGTGTTTAACAGTGACAAACAATAGAAATGATTATAAACATAATCAATCACCAAAATTCACATTCGAATACGTGAATTAAATCCAAAGAAATCGACACCAAATCCATCAAAATGGATATTCACAAAAATTCCGAAAAGAAGTCATCAAAGTCAATAATAAATGATAACGAGGAATCAGATAATCACGAATCTATAAAAATTGAAATCTCAAGCAAATTAGGCTAAATAGGCAAAAACAAGTAGGTCAGTCGACTATTACAGAGGTCAGTCGACTGATTGCAGGAAACAGAGACCTCCAGCCTCTGCAGACAGCCCAGGAACATTCATTTGCTACAGCCAGTCGACTGACTGCAAAAGTCAGTCGACTGACTGGTACTGGGGCTGTTTTTCAGCCTATCAAATGAAGTGCAACTCCTCCAAAATTGCAACCGGACGAGCAATGGGCGCTTGAGGTTTATGCCACTGGCCCTATAGGCTCTTCGTTACACCACTAAAAGCATGATCAAACATCAAAGCTATGATTTTTAAAGATTTGAATTAAAATACCAAAATTTGGAATACTTATAAAACCAATCAATCCAAGGCAAATGGATATGGAATAGAAGTTAGAAATTCATGCCTAACAACAAATTGAAGGTTATAGACATAGGTTATAGACATAGGTGTGAGATAAAAATCTCACCCTTTTACTCAAAAACAATGAAGGAGAAGCTATAGAGCAAGGCAAGAACAATCACTCTTCAATCCTAACCCAAGACGCTTGAATCTAAGCTTAAAAGAAAACATTTCCTAAGTTAGGGTTTAGGAATTTTGAAATTGAAGGGAGAATGAGTTGGAGAATAAGAGGGGAACGCTTACTAATAGCTTTTCTTTGAATTTGGAGCTAGAACTTGGATTTGCAATGGAACTAGGGTTTAGAAATTTCCTAATCTCTTTTCTCTTCCCTTATTTTTGTTTAAGCTTGAAGTGTTAGGAAATAGAAATGAAATGAATGAAGAGGAGTGGTGGTTGAGATAGAGTTAATAGTTTAGGCTAATGGGCTGAAATCCAAACCAAACGCCCTAAGTGAAAAGGTTGAAATTCTAGCTAACTCCAAACATATCAATGTTTATACTCAAAAAGACCGCGAACATCATTTTGGACTCAATGGAAGTGGTCTAGAGTCCTAATTTGACTGTTTGTGAAAAGTAGCATTTCAGACTATAAACCGACTAACGATGCTATATTTAAATACACGATCGTAAAATATGCAGGTTGTTACAGTCGGCCACGGATGGGTTACGACCAGCCAGAAAGGGTAAACTAGTATAATCATACCTTGGACATTGCCTCACGTATCTTGTCATATATATCCTTATACGAGCCCATTACGACTTTGGTTTAAAACTGTAAAACCGTGTTAAGGTGGATCAATGTAAAGTCTTAATGCTATTTTGGTATCTATTTTACTAATAGACATCATCTATTACGACGTATGTTATTATTTATATATAGTTTAATGGATCCTTAGGAGATGGAAAATCCCGTAACATCTCTTAAGTTATTGCACTCATATTTGTGATATTGATTTGACTTGCGTGAGAGTATTTTAGTCCTGACTTGAGTGTTTTGTCTTTTCATTACGCTCGGGTCAGTCCTGAGTTTTTTTAGTGTATTGACGACTATTCTTTGGAGAACGAAGATGGAGTTTGGTATATTCCTATTATCATTATACCCTGTATCATGCTATTCTACTGCATTGATTATTTCTCCTTGTTGTATATTTATAATTCTGATAAATGTGTATAGATTGTAATCAAATGTATAGTAAACAGCTTTATGAATTGTTTACTTATTTATTATATTTTATCATTTCCGCTGTGAGATTCCATGTTTTTCTTTCTTCTTCTCTAATTATTTCCTTCCCATTGATTATCTACGTTTCGGATTGTCTAAGTCGGACATGTGTGGATTATTGTCGATTTATACCTTCCGAAATGTGGGTCGTTACACAAGCTGTGACGCCCTACCCTGAGATCCATATTAATAAAGAGTATTACTAGTTAATATTGTTTGATGCGGAGAATAGGGCTGGTTATGAGCGACCATCTATAGTCTTGTCTTAAACTTCTATTAAATACGTCGATTAAATGCTCTAATTTTTTTTTATCTCAATTGGATCGACATATCCAATAAATGATTAATACAAAACTATATGTGGCTAATGGATCTATCAGAACAAAATACAACTAAAATGTACATCACATCACAGAACAACAAGCAATAAATGTATACATATATATAGATACATCTCCTGTATAATTCAAAATAATACATCATAAGTGGTTTGAAGACCACACTATATACAACAAGTCAAAAATATATACATATCAAAGTCGTCAAAAAGACTACAACAACAAAACGTGTTAAACAGATATTCAAGCGGAAGCATCAAAGCGAAGCTAAACAAAAGCAGGTATCTAACCTGAAACAACTCGGTCTGACCCCAGTATAAAATACATGGGTCAGTCTAGATAAAACAATCGCTTTAGTGAGGACAAATGATAATACGATGTATAAGGAAAAGGGTGGTAATTTTTCTTAAATGAGAATAAATAATTCAAAGTACATGTGGTTACTTCAAGTGATGTAGTGTCATTAAGCATATATAGTCTCAAAAGACATAAATCAACCTTAAAACAACAAACATAAGAATACCTCATATCATTGGCATAATCCTAAAACAACAATAATGGTTTAGAGAAACCATAACTCCTAAATAGGAGAAATCCCAAACCTCAAATCTCGCCAAATTGGCAAACACAAATATATTCTCAAGATAAAGAAGTCTTGAACTAAAAATATGCCACAACGGCAATCTCGTATATCTCCTAAAAAGGAGAGTATAAATCTCAAATAAATGCTAGGAATGGAAAATCTCGAAATAGACGCCAAAGTGTTGGCAAACTCAAATCTCAAATATAGAACTCGATAAGAAGTTCAAGTTTCCAAAGATGTGATCGCCATATATCCGATATCTTAAACGACTCAAATGGTCAATAATGTAAAAAGGCGATACACTTGGAAAATCATAAAGAAATCAATGAAATAATCTTAAAGATAGAACATGTGTTTATGGGCAAATCCCGCCAAGTACTATTCTCTTAAAATAAGGTGCCACGTCTCTTAGACAAACGTCCCTAAGGACAACAACCCGAAGGACAAATACGTCACTTAGACAAACATCCTGAAGGAGAAATACGTCTCAATGGAAAAATACGTCTCTTAGACAAACATCCTGAAGGAAAAATGACCCGATAGTTTAGTACTGGCAAATACGTCTCTTAGACAAATGTGTTACAAAATCTTAGATAGGAACTCGAAAAGTGTTAACAGGGTGTCCCATACCATACGTTCTCACTAATCAGTTTACAAACCGCTGGCCAATGCCACACCAGAAAGCAGTAAAAATATTTGCTTCATCGCATCGGTAAATACGACCCAAAGGTCAAAATGATCAAAGGGACATGTCAGAAATCAACCGTAAAGTTGAACGGACGTATCCCATACCATACGTTTTACCCAATCGTTTAATTCTCTTTCTCATTCACTCGAATAGTGCAAAATGTGTATTTTATATATAAAAAAAATTATTTGAGAAAACAAGTTTTTGAAATAATTTTTCGAAATTGTTTTGAAAACATTCTCTGAAAATTCCCTTATTAAAGGGAATATATAGTTTTTATAACTTGGAAATATCTAGAAAATATTATAAAATAATTATTTCAAAAGCAAGTTATTTTCAAAATAACATCAAATTCTTTGGAAAACCCGTGCTCGAAATAAAAGAAAACATCGAAAAATACCCAAAACCGACACTCGAATTCATTTAAAAAATGACTCAATTTGAATCTCAAATTCTCCTATATCTTGGCAAGCCTATTGATAAGCATCATAGTCCTCAAAAAAGTTCATAAATATCACAATAACATGAAGTAGACGTTAGAAGTCGGACGGAAAAAGAAGGCGGAACACAAAAAATGCATAAGCAAAAACAATACCCAGGTCTGAAATCTCCACCGGGTTCAACTTTCGGACATAATTTGAATGGCTTAAATGCCTCAGAATAGTCTGGAATTTGACATATACAAAGTGGAATAATTTATCTATGAACTAGAAAAAGAATTACTAAATTCTAACATGAAATGTTAAAGATAGGGAATTCCAAACATGGACTCAAGCCATATTGAATTCTGCCTAGGTCTGAAAACCCTCTCGGGTTCAACTTTCAAACATGAAATAGGTGACCAAACGACCTCTGATTGAACTAAAAATTGGTCTGCATATGCTAGAAAATTTCAAATTTGAAATAAAAAAGAATCAAAGAATTTCGATAGGAAATAAAAAAAGATACGCTGTCTCAAACATGGACTCGGGCCATGTTTCCAGCAGCTAAGAAAATGGAAATATGTACAGGCCAGAAAACCACCTCGGGTCCAACTTTCAGGCAGGAAATAGAGGACAAACGACCTCTAATTGAACTGAAAATTGGTATGCATATAGTAGAAAACCTCAAATATCAAATAAAATAAAAATCAACGAATTCTGATAGGAAATGAAAAGGTACGATGTCTCAAACATGAACTCAGGCCATGTTTGCAACAGTTCAAAACGGAAATATGTACAGGTGAATTACAGTGCTCATACTGATTTTGTAGTGCATTTTTCAGGCATCAAACGAATATGTTTTGCAATGAAATTTAGCATATATATACTACAACACACAGGCTATCAACTGAAGAAAATCTGGTACCATTTCGTTGCCAAAATTGCAAGAAATAGACATGCAAAGTGGAGGTCGGAATAGTTTTAGCACAGAAACAAAACTGAGCATAAAACAAGTTACAGAGCAAAAAAATTCACAGTTTTAAGCGATTTGAAGCATTTGCTTCAACTAGTTCGTGATCTTATCAACTCACCTTGCTTTTGAAGTGAAAAATTTGGATTTTATGCTGAAAGATTGAAGCTTGTTCTGACTTTAGCCTTCAAGAACCTGTAGAAAGGAAGAACAAATACATGCAAACAAAAAAAAAGATAATTAACAGACAATTCTTGTCACAAATTAAGATTTTGGTGAACTATTTAGTTTTTGGACTGGATTACCTATTAAATTTCAATCTAGATTGATATAAATCACAACTTGTTTGAAGAAATTTTGAGATTGAAAGCTTTGAATTTGCGAAAATGGAAAGTTTTCTATTTACTAGCTTTGGAGGAAGAAGATGAGAACAAATTTTGTACGTACAATAAATGTTTTCTCACTTCTTCAATTTCAGGTTTAGGGCATTAATGGGCTTTGGACCCAAAAATTAAAATAAAATTAATTAGGCATAGGAATTAATTCAACGCTAAATCAAATTTGCACATATACACAAAGTTATAATGAAAACAATACATTTCTCCAAGTCTTTAACACTAACAATTTACGTAAACATATTTACATATAAAATAAAATATTTTACACTATATAAAAAGATAATTTTAGTTATAAAAATATTTTTATCATTAAAACTCTCATTTTAAATAAATAACCAAATTTACACAAATAAATACATAAAACCTCATTTTTGAAAACTTTTAAATTACACAAATATTATTTTCTTGTGTAATAAAATATAACAAACCATTTTTCATCATTTTTATGATCAAAACTTATTTTTAAATAAAATATAACCAATTAATTCGAAATAAACACATTATAAAATCAAACACTTCCTTTAAAAATTATTAAAAGAAGCATTTGGCAATAAGTATAAGAATTATTGCATTTTCACTAATAAAATCATATTTAACTCATTATTCTCATAAATAGCCAAGATAAAGTTTTCAAAACTTTATTTTCACATTTTATTTCCAAAATCCATTGTTTATTCCAAATAAACAATTTAAATCTCCAATTTATTTTTGATTCAATATATTAAATTATAACTACCATTATAATTTAATATTTATAGGTAACCACGAAAACCAGGGTTGTTACAACATATGTCTTTTAGAATGTAATTAAATGCTATAAAAATTTATCTTATTCATTTTAGTTAAGAAAAATGTTCAATAATTTACATCTTCTTAATTTTCATTAACTTTTAATTTATAGGTTACAAATCTCTAATTTCTTATATTTTCGTTAAACAATTATCTCTTAATTCGGATTTCAATTTGGATGTTTCCAATCTTATTAAAAAAACCAACATTTCGTTTCATTACAATAACTGAAATCCCTAATTTATGGAAAACTTAAGAACTAAATTCCGGATTTCATTTCAAATCATTTTGAAATTATGTATATACTTATATATTTTGTATATCAAATCTTACCTAGGAAATTTAAAATAAAATTAATTTATCAAAAGGAATGTGTAGCAAAGTTACCACAGTGGCATTCCCACTTTGAAACTCGAAAATGAATGTCGATGATACAGCCGTCATTGCCGAAATTATTTTCCAATAATACAAGAGGGGAGTACAGAACTTATTTCCTTTTAAAGTTCCCATTTCTTTCAAATCACATTGAAAATATTTATATCTGAAAATACTTCCAAATAATACTAATATTATATTCCAAAATCTTTCGAAAACCAATTTCAAAAACCCGAAATTTAAGTTCCCAACTTTCAGATTAATATTCACTTTATCCGTAAATCCAATTTCGCAGCCAATATGTATAGAATTTCACTTCCTAACAGACAAACATTCACATACAACTATATCCATTTATAAAAATTATTCTTTTATATAAAAAATATATATTAGGCAAAATTACTTCATTTTCCTATATTTCAAAAACAATATAGTGTCTGTCTGCCCTATGAAACGTTTAGAAATCCCTACTGATGCCAGAGCGTCCAATATACCGACTAGAATTTATAAATACTAAGAAGAACAAATTAACACAATATAAAAACATTTTTTAACACTGACAAATACGCTCTCTCATATATATACACTCAAACAACTCATTCTAAGACATTACTGCACTATCTCTAATGAGTCAAACCCCACAAAGCTAAATTTATTGCTAAACCAAAGCTCTGATACCAACTGTAACTACCCACCTTTTTGGATGGTTTAGATCGACAATAAACCACACATGCCAACTCAAACCATTCAAAAGAGAGGATTGTTAATGGGGTAAATAGGAAAATAAGAGAAAAGAAATAAAAACAAAACATAGAATCTCACAACGGAACGACAAAATACAATAATCAAATAAATAGTTCGTGAAGCTATTTTTACAAATAACATTTGATTACACTTTTATAATACAATCAAAGTTATACATACATTAGGTATAATAAGATAATACAGCGGAACAATATGATGAAGTGGAATAAATATAATAAATAGTAGACTAATCTCCGTATTCATCCTCCAAATAAAATGGTCTTCAACACTAAAATGCTCAGGCTGACCTAAGCGAAATGAAAAGGTATAACACTCGAGTTAGAACTAAAACATCTTCTGTACAAATATTATACTTATTCCAAAAGTATAAATATACTTATTCCAAAAGTATACTTTCATATATTCATATACTTATTCCAAAAGTATAAATATATTCACAAATACCAAGGAAGTTTTCTTTCAATAAATTTCAAAAATAATTTATAAATATTTCTTAAACCATTTATATGCTCTAAAGCATTTATAAAGCTATTTATAAATTCCAAAATAGTGTACAACTCTTCCCTTTTAAACAAGTTTCTTTTGTAAATCCAGTATAAAATCCTTTAAATCATTATAAACTCCTTTAAAAATCCTTTGTAAGAATCCTTTTAAGAATCCTTTTATAAAATCCATTATAAAATCTCTTACAAAACTTTTATAAATTCCATACAAACATCCTATATTTTTATTTATTAAACTATTATAAAATCTATATTTATTATATTAAATCAAAACTATATTTATTATATTAATTTTGCACATTGACGTCTCTATTATAAAACCGCACTAGTGTAGGTGTTTGCACATTGACGTCTCTGTTTTACTTTTATTTTCTATTTTTTGCATTCGTACTTGATTTAGTTGGAAATTTTTTTATAAAACACATTTGAATATAAATCTATTTTTTATAATTCCATAGCGGCCAAGTCACTTACACATGCACGGGATCACGAACGGTCCTCGGGCATGTTTTGGGATGGCAATGAACCACCATAACGAACAATTCAGAAACTCATTCGAACGTGAAATCTGACATTAATGATAATAAGTCTCCCCCTCCCCCCCTCCCGGGCATACACAATTCACCTCGAGCGGCACCCGATCATGAATGGTCACAATTCACTACGAACGGCACACGACCGCAAAAGGTCACTATTCGCCACGAACGGCACTCGACCATGAACGGTCACCATTCGCCACGAACGTCACACGACCATGAACGGACATAACTCGACTCGAGCAGCACATGACCATGAACGGTCACCATTCGCCTCAAACAACATCCGACCTCGAACAGTCACATACTGCCCCCGAACGGCATACGGTCGTCAAAGATCGCTATTCACGGTCGGGTAAGATTATTAATCTGTTTTCAGGTCATTAACAGTATATAAACATCCAGCTTATTAAACTGAAAAACACACATTCCCATTGCAAGTCATGTTTTGGGGGGAAAATGTCATCCCAACTTTTGGCAAGGCCGTGACACCAAAGAATTGACTGGGAACCAAAGGCAGTCTTTCCCAAAGATCGGTTATGCATAAGTCTAATGTGAATATTGGAAAATTTGGTCCGAGTCCCGATCGTGCTACAATTGACATGATATGACAAGCAAAGCTATGAGAGCCAAAATTCCAAATTTCAAGTCAATCGGAATTAATATGCTCAAGATATCGATCGATCAAGATGCATGAGGAAGCCTCATTTCGTATCCATCATGATTCAACCTCCTTCGTAACCATCAAAGTCAGGCTAATTCGTACTTATCATGATTCAACCTCCTTTATATCCATCAAAGTCAGGCTAATTCGTACCCATGGAAAATTGTCACTTCATATCGATCTCATGTTTACATGCTTCGTATCAATCCAACCATTCATATATTTCGTATCGATCAGCCATTGATCGATGTGAAGAACATATGTTGGATCGATACGAATGTCATCCATCTCGATCGATATGAAGCGGCCATTGAATGATCGATACCAAATAAGACAAATTACATCGATACGAAATCAACATCAACAATCGATACGAGAGAGGTTGGATTGTATCAATACGAAACAACTCCTAAGGCATCGATGCGAAGTACACTAGAGCTCTATAAATTGCTTGCTTTGTATTGATTCCATCTCTGTGTATTTCGTATTGATCGACCAAATGATCGATACAAAACAATGGCCATGGATTGATACGAAGAGGATAGCCATACATCAATACGAAGCGGCCTCTAGATAATCGATAAGAAATGAAGCATTCCAGGACGATACAAACAAAGCATGGAAAAGAGGAGGAAGAGGTCACACGGCATTAAAAGTGGATCTACCCTATGAAAGAAATGCGGATTTGGATCTTAAGGCTAGGATTAACACTAGAGGGGGGATGAATAGTGTTTATAAATAATTACTAAATCTTTTTGAGTTTATGTTAATTTAGACACAGATGTACGCAATCTACAGATCCAAAAATAAAATAAAAGCAGTAAAGGAAAGAACACACCGGATTTTATACTGGTTCGGTGTTACCCTACATCCAGTCCAGCAACACAAGTATGGATTTCCTTTCAAAAGCAATTGTATAATTACACCCTTGATTTCAAGGCTACGAGGTACACCCTCCAGAATTTCAATCCTTTGGGTAGAGATACTTGATTTCCGGGCCACAAGTTTACCCAATTGATTTACCAAGGCTACAGTCATACCTTTTCTCGCTTGATATATTTTCAAGGCCACAATCATACCTTTTCTCGCTTAATAGATTACAAAGAAGTGTATAACTCTGAATAACACTGAGAACCTTGTTGAGATAGTGATAGAGAATCAAACTAGAAGTAATTGAGTATGATTCAATATTGATTTCGGCAGAGTAATAGTAAGAGTATGTATTAAGAAATATGAAAGAAGAAGAGAAGGGAAAAAACCAGAAAATCTAATATGAAATTCGTTGAAACTAACCCCTATTTATAGAAGAACAACAGCCATGTCCATTCATGAAGAGTTATGGCGAATAGACACTTCTTTTGAAATTTAAATTTTTAAATCAACTGACACCATGTCGACATGGTCACCATAGGCATGTCGACATCAGGATAGAGGCTTTTGAAATTAAAGATAATTTTGAGGCTAAAATTATTTAAAATCAGGATAGAGATTTTTGATGCTTTTAAAAGGAAGGTTTTGAAAACATTTTGAAAACAGGATAAAATTTTGAAAAATCATTTTGAATAAAAAGTTAGTGGATACAAAACAATGTTCCACTGGATTTTTCGTAGGTTCCATCCTACTTAGGGTTCCATCCCTTTAACAGGCTCGAAGTGGATTCCGTTCCACAAATAAATTGGATTTTAAGATGCCAGTGCTTTTCTATGAGTTTTAACAAAATTTGTAATTAAAGAATAAATTACTTCAATTCTTGAATTCTTGATATTCGTGATACTCATGAGTCTTCAATCTTGATATCTTGAATCTCTATACTGTACAATCTTCATTCTTGGAACCTGCATGGTTAAAACCTGCATATACATATATATTTAAACTATAATGTTAGTATTTATATTTTATAATCTATTCCAAGGTTGTTGTCATCAAAACCATCATCTCACAGACTAACACCCTAGCTTATCTACACTGCCATTTGATTGATACGAATATGTCGATCTGTTCACAAATCGATATGAAGACACCAGCCTGATGCAACTCCAAACTTGGATCGATCATAACTCAAAATCTACAAGTCCAAATGCTACCAAATTTTCACTATAGCTTGCGTACACCAAAAGAATGTTCGTGATTGATCCCATCGCCATTGGACCAATTTTGGATCGATACGAAGAACCTAAGGATCGATAAGGGATCTATCCCAAACTAACCTGAATCGATGACATGGGCCCACCCACATGTGAGAATGAGTATTCTGAATTCAATGTCAGATATTTCCATGCCACGCCTATAAATAGCAGCCCAATGCCTCTAGAAAAGGGTTCCTTTTGGCTCTTCTACGTCGTTACTCTGTTGAAATCCATTGTAACTTTTATACTATCAATTGTACTCTTGCATATCAGTAGAGAATCATTAATAAAAAAGCAACTCTTCAAAGTGGACGTAAGCTACAATGCCGAATCACTATAAATCTTGTCTTTCTACTGCTTTCCTTTGAATTTTATTAGTGTTCTTCATATTTAATTCTATTACATACAACCTATCTGTGATATGTGACTGTGATTTGGTGCTTTTATCTACAATTGGGTATTTGTCATCAATTTTGGCACAAACAGAAATAAACTTAGGAATTTGTATAAAATAATGTTAGTAATTAGAAATAGCATTAAGAATTTATTAAAATATGTTAGTGATCTAATTAGAAACAAAATGGGAAATTAAAGGTAAAACAAGGTAAAATGGATAGTTTACATAATAGGTGCAGTATATATGTTTTACAAAACCCCCTAATATGCTAATAAAACCCCGATAATGCTGAAAGTGGAGATAACATACTTGATATGAAAATAATAAGGTGAACTTTGTCCTTATCTACTCTAGTTTTATTTTTTTAAAATTATAAAAGATAATTTAGAAATACTATAAAATGCACTTTTGAAAAGAAATGGTTTCGTATAATGATTGAGTTTTTTAAAATAACTTAATAAATGGTTTAATTTAAAAATCCCAAATTTTAAGAAGTAAAAGTTGAAAAGGGTCCTTAAAAGGAAAAGTTGATTTGAAAAAAAGGAAAGATAAATTTTAAAATTTAATTTTAGTTTTAAAAGTCAATACACCAAGTTATTTTTGAATTTAGTGAAAAAAAGTTTCTAAGTTGTACTTTAAAGATAAAAGTTTTGAGATTAAGTACTTCATAATTTTTATTCTTTAGTTTTGAAAAAAGGCAAAGACCAAAACAATATTTTAAAAATGTGGTTGATGGAAATGATTACCTAGGTTAAACTGGTTAAAAGAGAAGGCTATGAAGAAGATATCGATGACCACTCACAGAGTAGCAATAGGGAATCCCCGTAGGATGTAAGGAATACTAGAATGAACATAGGAATATTTTGTTAGACATGTGTGCAAGCTATAAAAAGAACCAGAACATGAATGATAAATGGTATTAAAGTACAGTTCGATGATTTCTAGGGTATGCTCATATGAGAGATTAAGAATACAAAAGTAAACACCAAACTTCGAGAGTACCATCCGGGGATTGGATTAAAAAAATGGTAATAGAGGGTTTTGAAATGGCAAACACATATAATGGACAATGGTAGACTCAAATTAAGGAAGGCAAGGCAGAGGGTGGGAAAAATTATTATGCGAAGCCAATTTGCTGATGAATTATTCTAAATGTGCACGGTTTGTATCCTTTTCCCATTACAAGGTGGAAAGCATAGTTTAGCCTGGTGGTGGTAGTAGCTAAAAGTAATAAGAGGACCTTATTTACTAGAAGTAAGAAAGTTTGAAATAATATATGTGGGTGACAGTAAATTCGCATGTTGCGAGGGTTTGTTTAATTTACGTAATAAGTAATAGGGCCACAACATCATACATATCAGTTGATATTGAAGGGCAACTTTCGATAATTGTTTCTTTGAGATTTGTGTTGTAAGCATTAGTTGTTTCTATATAGCACATACGATATTATGAGAAATGTTCCTTTTAAAAATTAGTTTTTTGGGTGGACCGCTATATTAATTGAAAAATTGTGTAAGTAAAAAAATCTCATGTAGGTACTTAACTAATGCAAAGTAAATAAATAAAAGTTTGAAAGTTTATAAAATAAATTAGGGAATTTATTAAATTAGCTACTAAAAGAAAAGTAAAGTTAAGTTCCCAAAATGCTAAAATTTTAGGAGATAACTTGGTGGACAGAAGGATAGGGAAAAGTTGTTGCGAAACCATGGGTCAATGTCATTGTACCCCAAAAGCAAAAATTTATAAATGAAACTTGTGTGTTGGTTGTTATTTAAAATTTAGAAAAAGGTTTTTGAAATTGACATGTACCATGTAATAGAATATGGTCCATTATGGACGTCAAACTATCGACTGCACCCTAACTCGTAGGATGAGGCATAATTTTTTTTGAAAAAATAATAATTATATATGCTTTCAAAAAAATTTCTTCAAAATTCATGGTCTTGGAAAATTAAATATTTTCGTGGGAAACTTTGAAAAATTTTGGTGATGAAAAATTTTAAATTTTAAACTTTTATTTAAATTCAAAAGTTTCATATAGAAAGTTTCTTTGACCAGAAATGAAGAAACTATCTAATTTTTGAAATGCCAAATGGTTAGCATATGGTAAAAGAGAGTAGGTTGGTTAGGAAATAGAAATTTTATTGTGTAGAAGAAGTGACAGTAAAATAAGATATAATTAGTGCAAAGAGAAAAGCTATCTCAGATATGAAATTTATTTCTCCGTACCTTATTGGTAGGTGAACAAAAAACTAGTTTTGAACTAATTCCGTTTGAAAATATTAAAGGTTTAAAATAAAATTTACTTATGAGGATTGTACTTTGAAAAGGTAGAGAAAGAATTAGTGGAAAAAGAGAAGTGTGCACAAGAGAAGGATGGAAATATGGAATTCTTCATATAAATCCTTTTCCAGCATAAGAATATAGGTTTAGAAAACTAGGTTTTTTTTAAAATGTGGATGTTAGAAATAATGTGCTAGGATTTTGGATGTTAATGATTGGATGAAAATTACTTAAACTATACCTCCATTAGGAGAAGTATGGAAAAATTTAGATGCAAAAACAAGTTTTTGATTTTCAAAGAATGCGTACATATAGAAATGTCAGTATATTTAGGTTGCTTTCACCATATTTTCAAAACTGTCTTTAAAGAATGCATTCATATAGGAGGCGTTGATTAGAATTATCCAGTATACATGGTTGCGCATTGTGATGCATCGTGCACTTGTACACGATTGTTATAAAATTGGCTGCACACTAATTGGTTGTTCAGTTTAGAGCGGTTGCACATTATGTTATGTGATTCTTCCTTAAGGAATTTTGGGGACAAAATTATTTTAAAGAAGAATAATGTAACACTCTATAATTTTATGACAATTAATTAGAATGAATTAATTAATAAATAGTAACGCCAAAAATAGAATTTTTACAGATGGCAGAATTTTGCTAAAAACTTACACAGTTGGGTTCATGGTGGTTTTCTGATCAATTTTTCATATATAAAGTTTTGCGATCAGAGTCCAAATGAAAATGTTATTGACATTTGAAGTTTTCAATCGGAAATATTATATGTAATTATCATAATAAAAGTTAATTAACTATAATTAATAACTTTAATGGAAACTTAGACGTTAAAAAATGTTAACATTAAACCAAAGCAATGAAATATATAAAGTGGGAAACAAATTATAGCGATCAAATTTAAAAGGAATAAATAAACAATTAATTAAATGAATATACATGCATGGACTTATTCACAAAATACAACCTGATTAATCGATCCTAATAGCTTGTCGGTCGACCAATTATGGTCGATTGAAGAGGAATAGCAATCGACTTGTGTGACTATAAAAATGAGAATAATACGTGGGCGAACGACCCAGATTTAATATAGTTTAATCGAACGGCTGACATTGATTTGAACCCCTATAAATACAGACCTAAACCCTCACTTTTAAGCCCATATTTTCGAAGCAACGCCAAAGCTCTACCATTTTCTTTTCTCCACAAAATTATAAACTATTAACAATATTTATAGATTATACGTATATAAAGTGCAATATCTTAGAGGATAAAAAAGAGGGAGAATAGAATCAAATCGTCAAAGCCAAGGTAAATTATAAGTCTGTATCTAAAATGTAAACCAAATCCAAAGCTCTTTTCTAAATTTAGATCTTTGATAAATCTGTGTAAGCTTGCAGTATATATCCAAATAGGAAGAAAATTTGAATTAAACTGGAATAACATGTATTAGATCTAGAGATTTGGAAAGCTAAAATGGTAAGTGAGAAGTTATATATTTTTATATAATATTGGATTTATATCGTTGTAAATCTATTCATGCATACCTAAATTGTAAATTAGAGCTATAAGCTAAAATTGGGTAAGTTTAATGAACTTATAAACTCTACCAACACATTCTGTGATTGACAACTTGAATAATGTATTATATGTATGTGAATCTGGAAAGTATTGGGTAGTTATAGTTTATGAATTTGATAAACTATGTGGTAGTTGCAGATTTGTAGAGTTAAATGGCTTTTGCAAGTAAAAATGAGAAGTAATTTATTATAATAAATTATTGGGATTTAAGTAATTCATTAGAATATAGGGTGTTGTAATGTGAATTCATATATATTATCAAGTTCAGATTTATAAATAAAGTGTATCGTCCAAAATAACAACGAATATGTCTAAACGGAAGAGATGTACAAAATATGAATATTGGTCATAATTAGCACTGTCAACTTGAAAACCATGAAAAGATAATTCGTTGTAACTCAAACATGACACAAAATCCCTTTTTGGATAAGATATAGAAATTCATCATGCTAACCTTTCCTTTTAGGAAGAGGTGGTTTCAATGCATTAAAATGCACAAATCCCTGCTATTTAGTTGAAGAATTCTAAATGTGATAAAATGGTCTAAGAAAAGAATACGCGCAATATAAGCAAGATGGAAATTAAATAAAAGAAATGAAAAGATAGAAAATAACAATTTAAAGTAAAATTGGTATGGATAGTCCTCTAAATGAGAGAAGGAGATAAAGGTTTAAATGGGAATAGAGATAGAAAATTTAATAGTGAGGAAAAAGGGAAGTAAATGAAAAAAAATTAGATCTTTGAAAAGAAAGCAGTAAATTACTTTAAACTAAATAAGGTGTAAATGCATATGACGAGCGTGAATTATTGTGGTTAGTAAATAACTTAAATGGATAAGAATGACATAGTCACTAGAATGGGTTGGAATGAGAGGTCAGTAGTGACACACAAAAGAAGCCTACCGACTGTAAAGCGCTATGAGTTAGCAAAATAGGGATCTTAAGGCTATTAACACTAAGGGGGAGGGGGTAAATAGTGTTTAATGGATTAATAGAATAATTTTCAAATTCTTTAAGATTATACTAAGAATGATGTAATTAACAATCACGAAAACAATCACACAATCTGTTTGCGCCAAAATTGGTCACAAACCCCGAATACCGTGAAAGCACCAGTGTATGAATACAAATCAATAATATTCAAACACAAATCTCAGATCTCAGCAAATACTAAACAGTAATCCCAAAATAAAGAACAAAGACACAGGTTTTATAGTGGTTCGGCTATCTCCGGCCTACGTCGACTCCAAGGTTTTTATCCTTTTATTGATTATCCTTGATGATTACAGATGATTACAGCAGTTACAAAGTCCAAAACTTGAAATAAATAGCAGTAATGATATTATGGAATGATTCTGGCAGCGTCCGGGCGTGCTTTCTCTCTGCAAATTCTCCGACCCCTTTTCTGAATGACCAGGGGCTCTATTTATAAGCGTAGGAGGCTGATATTTCTCCTAAAATCTGGGAAGACCGCTTCAGGCACGTGAGGGGGCCCATATGCCCGAAATCTGAAGGTCCGGGCCCACCTTGGGATCGATTCGAAGTAAGGTTCGAATCGATCAAGAAATCATCCAATTGAGCTGAAATTTGGTGAGAACATTCTTCAACATGTATGTAAGCTCATGTAAAAATTTCATTGCATTTGGATCAACCGTTTGGAAGATATGATGGATTCGAATCTGGGGTTGTCCGTTGCCTGACGCCTTCGAATCCATGTTTCGAACCCATGCTTCGACTCCGTCCTTCGAATACATCCAAAGCGCGTGCGTATCGATGACGTGGCGCTACTTCTCTGGGTCGATCCATCTTCGTCGCCGAGTTTACAGGGTCGAATCCTTCTTTTACTCCAAGTTTTACTGGGTCGAATCCTTCTTTTACTCCGAGTTTCACTGGGTTGAATCCATGGATTCGAGATAGTGGATCCGAAGGTGTCCGTTTGAATCGATTGGGGTTGATCGATTCGAAGCTGCCTGATGGATTCGAAGGAGCCTAGGTTGCCACCTGGCATCGATACGAACGTATCGATTCGAAGCATGCCATTTCTTTCCATCCTAACCGATGCAAACTTTATTGAGCTGAATCCATGATGATCGATACGAAGTCCTTCATCGAGTCGAACAAACACCTGGTCGATGCGAAGTCATTGATCGAATCTATGCCTATCGATGCGAGCTCTATCGATTCGAAGCAATTCCTACGTGCTGTGCCTTCGATCGATTCGAACCTGATGGGTTCGAAACAAACACCTTGGTGGGTTCGAACAGCCATGCCATTCCTACCTTGCATCGGTCATAACTTCTCCATACGAACTCCGATTAACCTGAAATTTGAAACATAGCCTTTCCTAATCCTTATCATCATCTCCAATTAATTTCGTCCTGATCGGAGCTCAACCAAATTTTGACGATATCGATCGTAGCCTTGTTTCCAACCCTGATATCCATCATTCCTTGCCAATTTGTCGATATTCCAGTTTTGACCAAAAATGGGATAACACTTTGCCCCCCAAAACATGCCTTGTGATAACAAGGCGTGTTTTGAATAGTTCCGAATCCAATATCCAAAGTCCATAGCCATATCGCCAGAGTATGTCATCCTTGACTGCTTCGAGTCGACGCCCAATTCCAAATCCCGTAACCAAAGCCTTAGCCAATCCTATATCCATTCGGACTCCACAGCCGAGTCCTAAACCATCCTTATCCAATAGCCAATAACTGAATCCAGGACCTCTCCGGGCCGATATCCAAATCCATAACCTCTCCGGGTCCTTGCCAAGCGCAATCTACACCTGACGGTCATGATCCAGTGTCCGTGGATGCTAAGCTAGCGTCATCGTGTTTTTGTTGAGCGTAATCCACATTTGATGGCCTTGGTCCAGTGTCCCTGGACGTTAAGCTAACCTCTCCGGGTTCTTGCCAAGCGTAATCCACACTTGACGACCTTGGTCCGGTGTCCCTGGACGCTGTACAATGCCATGGCTTAAGTCCTAAGCCGAATCCTGGTCTCTCCGGACCCCCGTTGAGCATAGTCCATACTCAACGACCTGAAAATAACAATTGATAATACAGGGCCTAAGTCCTAGGCCGAATCCCGGTCACTCCGGACCCTTGCTGAGCATAGTCCATACTCAGCGACCTGAATGAGTCAATCTACAACGTTCGGGCGATGTGACTCACCCCTTGCCAGGCATAATCCATACCCGACGACCATTTATCAAAAACCAGATGAAAATCCAATCAAAATCCAATCCAACATCCAAACCCAAAAAATCCAAGTCCAAAACTAGGAAACCAGAAAACCAAACCAACATTCAAAACCGGAAACAATCATCCAAAGAAAAATCCAAATCAAAAGAAAGCAAAACCAGGAGCTTGATTCAAACTCCAAAACCAAAATCCGAAAAGAAAAGTAGTGTCCAATCCAAAAGCAAAAGATAGATTTCACAAACCATAGCGTTGCAGTTTATCATCATTCAGAGCATGCCTAGGGGCTATCTCCGTCCCCGTACATGTGTAAATGACTTGGTTGCTTGCTAATAGTTCACTACTTATTCCATATTATCCTGATTAGTGGATGATCAATCGACCACCATCCCTCAGTCTCCCATCATCACGGCGAGAGGTTGTCGGTGGTTGCTCCTGCTCCACCGTTGCATTCCGAGCTCCGATATACTGCTGTAACTGTCCGTTCCTTACATGCTCCTCGATAATATCCTTCAAGTGCCTGCAGCTGTTGGTGTCATGTCTGTCTAAGTCATTGAAGAGACAATGCCTCCCTGATGCCCTCTCTCGTTCAGAAGGCTCTCTCCTGGCTGGCCTCCGGTAGGGAAGGCGATTCCGAGTATCCATGTATATCCGCTCCAGCGTCTCGTTCAATCCTGTGTATGTGGAAAACTTTGGATCCTTCCATCGCCTCCTATCGTTTCCAGAATCATTATCCAATTTCCTTTTTCCTTTGTCTTTATACGAACCACCGCTGGATGTTGCTCCAACCTCGATTGCACTAACCTTTTTCACTTTTAAATCCGTACTCGCATCCTCCTGCCGAAGGAACCTTTCTGCCTCGTGAAAGAATTCGTCGAGATCCTGTGGGGGATCTCGTATCAGAGATACCTTGAAATCAGAGTCCTCCCTGACTCCTGATACTGCTGCCATTAAAACCATCGATGGATCAGGCCGATCCACCGAAGCGACTGCCGCATTGAATCGAGTTAGAAAAGCTCTAAGCGATTCATCCATTCTTTGCTTCACCGATGTTAATGTCATCACGTTCTTCGGTCTCTTCACACGAACCCGAAACTGCCCCAAAAACCTTTCCACTAATTCCCTCCAAGTCCTGATAGATCCTTCTTCCAGCTGCCTAAACCACATTGCAGCTAAGTCCGTCAAATACAAAGGGAAGCATCGGGCCATCACTTCCTCCGATGCCCCCAGCACCTCCATATGTCTGGTGTACCTCATCAAGTGATCTGTTGGATCTGCCTTGCCATTATATACCTCCACGCTAGGCAACTTAAACTTAGGTGGATTCTGAGCCATCCTTATTTCCTGAGCGAACGGACTCCTATTTACTCCTTCCAAGTCTTTGTTGGCCAAACCACCTCATACAGTTCTTCTAATGATTTCTGCTAATCCAGCATTGTCTGTTGGGGGTTGCCCCCGAGGGAATTCCGGTACATACTCTTCATGTGGTTCACTAGCAGCAACGTTAGCTCTAGCCTATTGAACTCCTTCCAAAGGTCCTCCTGTGTTGGATCCTGTGGGCCTGCCCCCAAGCCCTTGTTGATTGCTTTGTGGCTCCGTATCCTGTCCTTCATTGGGTTCCACAACCCTAGTCCCTTGTCCTGCATCCACAGCGGATGTTGCTGTCCCTTGGTTCTGCATCCCCGCAGCTCTTATTTGCTCAAAGAAAGCCTGCATCATTTCCTATTGGCTCTTCAACAATCTCTCCTGCAAAGAATTTTCCATAGCCTCCATTTCATCCCGAGTTATGTAGATTGAAGCCTGTCCTTCCCCAGCTCCGGAGGATGCTTGTTGACTTCCTTCCTGTTGGCTTCTCTCAGCCCTCTGCCTTCTACTATTTTGCCTGGTCATTGTCCTTGAATCCAAACTCTTTAAAATCTCCAAATCAAACCTTCAAATCCGATGTAGCGGGTGCTAGTCTTTCTCAGTGAAAGCACCAAAGTGTTTGCGCCAAAATTGGTCACAAACCCCGAATACCGTGAAAGCACCAGTGTATGAATACAAATCAATAATATTCAAACACAAATCTCAGATCTCAGCAAATACTAAACAGTAATCCCAAAATAAAGAACAAAGACACAGGTTTTATAGTGGTTCGGCTGTCTCCGGCCTACGTGCACTCCAAGGTTTTTATCCTTTTATTGATTATCCTTGATGATTACAGATGGTTACAGCAGTTACAAAGTCCAAAACTTGAAATAAATAGCAGTAATGATATTATGGAATGATTCTGGCAGCGTCCGGGCGTGCTTTCTCTCTGCAAATTCTCCGACCCCTTTTCTGAATGACCAGGGGCTCTATTTATAAGCGTAGGAGGCTGATATTTCTCCTAAAATCTGGGAAGACCGCTTCAGGCACGTGAGGGGGCCCATATGCCCGAAATCTGAAGGTCCGGGCCCACCTTGGGATCGATTCGAAGTAAGGTTCGAATCGATCAAGAAATCATCCAATTGAGCTGAAATTTGGTGAGAACATTCTTCAACATGTATGTAAGCTCCTGTAAAAATTTCATTGCATTTGGATCAACCATTTGGAAGATATGATGGATTCGAATCTGGGGTTGTCCGTTGCCTGACGCCTTCGAATCCATGTTTCGAACCCATGCTTCGACTCCATCCTTCGAATCCATTCAAAGAGCGTGCGTATCGATGACGTGGCGCTACTTCTCTGGGTCGATCCATCTTCCTCGCCGAGTTTACAGGGTTGAATCCTTCTTTTACTTCGAGTTTTACTGGGTCGAATCCTTCTTTTACTCCGAGTTTTACTGGGTCGAATCCTTCTTTTACTCCGAGTTTCACTGGGTTGAATCCATGGATTCGAGATAGTAGATCCGAAGGTGTCCGTTCGAATCGATTGGGGTTGATCGATTCGAAGATGCCTGATGGATTCGAAGGAGCCTAGGTTGCCATCGCCATCGATACGAACGTATCGATTCGAAGCATGCCATTTCTTCCCATCCTAACCGATGCAAACTTTATTGAGCTGAATCCATGATGATCGATACGAAGTCCTTCATCGAGTCGAACAAACACCTGGTCGATGCGAAGTCATTGATCGAATCTGTGCCTATCGATGCGAGCTCTATCTATTCGAAGCAATTCCTACGTGCTGTGCCTTCGATCGATTCGAACCTGATGGTTTCGAAACAAACACCTTGATGGGTTCGAACAGCCATGCCATTCCTACCTTGCATCGGTCATAACTTCTCCATACGAACTCCGATTAACCTGAAATTTGAAACATAGCCTTTCCTAATCCTTATCACCATCTCCAATTAATTTCGTCCTGATCGGAGCTCAACCAAATTTTGACGATATCGATCGTAGCCTTGTTTCCAACCCTGATATCCATCATTCCTTGCCAATTTGTCGATATTCCAGTTTTGACCAAAAATGGGATAACACAATCAAAGTACGGATAAAACAAAATATTGTAAAATAAAAAGGAAAGAAGACACTAGGATTTTATACTGGTTTGGAGTTACGCTACATCCAGTACTGCACAATTCCATGTACATATTTCTTTTCAACTAGTAAATGCAAATATAATCTCGATTTCAAGGCTATGAGACACACTCTCCAGAATCCTAACCTCTATGTAGAGTTGCTTGATTTCTGGGCTACATGCTCATCCACTAGATTTATGGGCTACTAAGCACACTCAATTGATCTTTTGGGCTATAATCACACCCACAAATATAGAAGTATGATTTGATAGATTTTTACAGACTAGAATCTTCTATCTTGATTACAATTGATCATATAACTCTTGAATAGAACTTTGATCTTGGTTTGAGTAAGAAAGATGAAAGAAATCAGGGAATATAAGAAAGAGAATCAATCTAGTAACGATTGAATTTGATTCTGATTGAATTTTGGCAGAGTAGGGTATATTTTTGTTTAGAAATCAAGAGAGTGAAAAGAGGAGAGAAAAATAAGAAAGTAGTTAATGAAAATTCTTTTGGAAGTCTGATATATTTTGGTCATGTCCATTTGCGAAGAAATACGATTAAAAGAAACTTCCATTCAAATTTGAATTTTAAAAAGTATGGCCACAATGTCATTATACATGGATGGATATGCCAACATATCCCTTTGTATTTTGAAAAACATTTTAAAAATATATTTTGAAAATATTTGCTTTGTAAAATAATTCGATACTTTATAGAATCATTTAAATATGGTCATATTTTAGCCCAAATATAACGTAATAAATCTTTAAATAACAATTTTGAAAAATTTAATGAGAATATTCAATATAATGTAAATAATATAAATAAAATCAATATAGTTATATATTATTAAAGTATAAACAAAATTCCATATATATTTAAACTTAAAAACACTAAAATAATATTTTTATAAGTATAAGAAATTGAAAATCATTTTGAAAAATATTTTGAATTTTTTTTAAAACTAGGATGTTTGAAAAACAATTTAAAACTTACTTAAGAGAGAGATAGATCAAGAAAGTGCTATCAGGATTTCAATAAAAAATATATGATTCTATAACTTATCTGGAATTTCTTAAAATCTTGAAATCTTCAATGCCCACGTGCCTTCAATTTCCAACTCTTGAAATTCTATGTCAGTATCTTTAATTTACTCTTGATACTGTACATTCTTCTTAAGTAAGACCCGTCTAATATCCTGCACAATATACTATATATATCTTGATAAAACATTAATACCTGAATTTTATATAATGTCCTATAGTTATGATCTTCAAAACCAAAACCTAAGGTATTAACAATCTCCCCACTTTTGATAATGAAAGCTCTGTATATAAAATATAATATAACTTCCCTTGTGTTACAAAATTCCCCCTCACTCTATGCTTTGATTTTATATATTTCTCCCACTTTTTCATCAACAAAAATAAACTGACTATAACTCCCCCTAGCTAAGATACTATAGTAATAATGATAAGAATGACATATAAGAAATGATCAGTGATAACACGAATCATTAATAGTAACTATACCAAACTATATATTCTTTTATTATCATAATACAAAGTGATCACAATCCAGTCAAATCCTAAATTATAAATATTAGTTCAAAGTAAACTTGTCAAATAAATTCAAATGTACATACCATGCATTCAAAGCAATCAAAGCAAATCGAATATTATGTAACACGAATTTCTAATGATTGGGGATTTGTGTAACGACCGACCTTTTAAGATGTTTTAAACCGACAATAAACCATACATGTCAACTCAAACCATTCAAAAGGGAGGAATGTTAATGGGGTATATAAGAAAATAAGAGAAAAGAAAGAAGAAAAAAAACATAGAATCTCACAGCGGAATGAAAATATATAATAATCAAATAAACAGCTCATGAAGCTGTTTTTACAAGTAACATTTGATTACACTTTTACCGTACAATCAAAGTTATACATACAACAAGTATAATAAGATAATGCGGCAGAACAACATGATGCAGTGGAATAAATATAATAAATAGTAGACTAGTCTCCGTCTTCATCCTCCAAATAAAATGGTCTGCAACACTAAAATGCTTAGGCTAGCCCAAGCATATTGAAAAGACAAAACACTCGATTTAGAACTAAAAATATTATGTAAGTTAAATCAACAATATTAAATATGAGTGTAAAGGCGTTAGAGATGTTTATAAGATTTTACATCTCATATCCAGTGTATAACACGCTTGCAATAACTTAAAAGATGCTCAGGATTCTCATCTCCTAGGGTTGCATTAAACTATTTATATGTAGTAATATACGCTTTATATGTAGTGTCTATCGGTAAAATAAAGTATTAAAATTGCGTTAAGGCGTCACCCATATCCCCTTAACACATTTTTATAAATGTCGTAGTCTATGCAGTATTGTAAACTCCACCAAACCGGTAGGCTATCAAAGAGGACTCCATAAGTATGACATAAACCAAAATCGTAGTGGGCTCGATAGGACGTATGATAAGGCAAGCGAGTCAATGTCCAGGGTAGGATTCTACCATTATGCACTCCCGGACTAGTGGTAACGCATAGTAGCTACTACCACCCACCTTGGAACACACTTCCGTAATCAAATCGAAGGTGGCCATCAAATCAATCATAAAGTAACAGATATGGTATCGAAGAAATGTGCCCAATCGGAGGATCGACCTTACTTGGCCCTGTATAGCTCATGTTTTAGTCGTATCTAGCTAACCCAACCCGAGGAGTCAGGGTTGCGTTCATACCTCTTACAGTAGCGTTCGCCAAACAATCCTACTTTGTTTTGGATTCTCCACCACATGCATAGTGGTTAAAGTGGTTTCGGAACTAGTAGAGAGTATGACAACATCTAACCCTTTTAAACCATTTATAAACCATTTATATGCTCTAAAGCCATTTATAAAGCTATTAATAAATTCCAAAATAATGTATAACTCTTCCGTTTTAAACAAGTTCCTTTTATAAACCCATTATAAAATCCTTTAAAACCTTTATAAACTCCTTTATAATATAAAAATCCTTTTTAAGAATCATTTTATAATATCCATTATAAAATCTCTTATAAAACTTTTATAAATTCCTTATAAACCTCTTACGTTTTTATTTATTAAAATTATTATAAAATCAATATTTATTATATTAAATTAAAACTATACTTATTATATTAAATTAAATTTAATATATATATATATATATATATATTAGAATTATATTAGACATTTTATTAAATTAAATTTTAAACTATTTAAATATATATATACATATATATTTTTAAAACTGAATAAAATAATAAGTGAAAATTTTAAGGAAGCGTTTGGCATACGTCCCTCGTAAGGTTTGAAAAATACACAAAGCATCCTTTCGTTTTTAAATAAGTTTCCAGTCTTATTTCAAATTCACGCTCGCACAAAGACCTAAATACCATTTGTGTTTTTAACATTTCAAACGCATATAACTTTCTGTAGAAACATCGGATCAGCAAACCATTTTCAACAAAAAATCAAAAAAAAATTGATTTTCAAAATGAGATCCATTATTGATACCAAAAAGTCATATTTGCAGTAAATGTGCACTTATTCCATACATTTGCATACAATTCTGCAAATTTTGAATATCTTCGATTTTTCTTCAAATCTGCAACTATTGCATATAATTGCAGATATATATGTAATTATATGATACAATTGCAGACATGCCTGCAATTATTGAATATAGTTGCAGAAATGTCTGCAACTATTGCATATAATTGCAGACATTTCTCCAATTATATGGCATAATTGTAGAAATATCTGCAATTATTACATATAGTTGCGGAAATGTCTGTAATTATATGTATAATTGCAGATATATCTACAATTATGGCATATAGTTGTAGAAATGTCGACAATCATACCATATAATTGCATATGCACAATGCCACTCGTAGAAAGATAATAAAATTTGCGATTTAATGGTGAAAACGTTTTGTTAATCCGTCTTTTCTATAAAAATTTATTGCATTTTAAAGATTGATAACTAATGGGGTGTTAACTTTAATTATGGATGTGAGAATAACATCCACATATAACGAATCAACATTGTTGCATTGGAGGAGAGGGGTATTTTAGGGAAGAAAATTATAGTATTTGAAAATATGGATGTAATTTATAGCTTTTTTAGAGCAGGATGTTTTGTGTATTAAGTTTGGTTTTAGGGATTTTGTCCCTTATTTTCACAAATTTTAAATTTACATTTAAAACCATACACTAACTTATAATTTGATACTCTAAAACGTACAAAATAAATTATTTTCCAAATATAAATTTTAAATAAAATCATTAAATAAAATTTTAAAAATCAAACTTATAAATCGAACATACTTTACTATTTCGAAAATAATTTAATACCGACCAACGGTGTCCGTATATAGTTTTCTACCCCATGGTCAAGTGATAAGGTATGTATCATTTCAACCCCAAAATAGTTAAGTTTTCTGGGTATATATCATTTTAACCCGTATCTTGAATCAATAATTTCCAAATCAATCAAATCGCTCGGGTTTATCATTTCAACACATAACGATTTTCTCTAATCTATAAGATCATTCGGGTATGTATCATTTCAACCCATATTGGTAACAGGGATATAAACATCCAATCATCCAAAATGTCAGCAAATAAACATCCATCACAATCAACATCCAAATCAGCCAATAAATCACAACAATTAACTGGTTAAATCAGGTATTTAACTAACAGTGTAAATTCGACATTAATTTAAATAACTATTAATTCCAAAATTCAATTTTCAATTTAACTGTGAAATTAAACTGCCAAACAACAACCAATAATATTCTTATCACATTAGAAATTTAATTTAACTATCAGAAGAAGATTTAGTATTTGTGAGTGGGTTAAATCACTCACTTTAGATTTTTCATCGATTTAAAATTAAAATAAAGCTTAAAATTTAAACTCTCAGAATGCAGCCAAACCTATTCAATGTTGTCCGTAATTTTGATACAATCATAGCTAAGAAACCCGTCCAAATCCGAGTTATGCAAAAGTTATTAGCATTAGAAGATTTAAATTTTAAATTTAAACGTAAAATAAATCAAGGGAAAAACATACTTAGCCTTACCTTCTACAACTCTACCCTTTTACCTATGCCTCCTCTACACCATAGCCTGCACCCTCGACCTAATTGACAACCACCTCGCTGCACTCACCCAGAACTTCATAGAGGCTCTGAGTCGACTCGAGTTTTACTTCGGTCCCCCACCTCAAATACCCGATGCTTTCCTTGATTTTTTGCCAAATCGACCCAAGACCCTAATCATTTGGTTCCTAGCCCAAAGTCGCTATAGGGTTTTTTCCTATTGAACCCAAAGCATGACCCGAGACTGCACTAGATCTGCTTTTTTGGCCTGGAACTTTATCTCTTGCTCGTGTCATGGTCTATATCTAATTTGATTGAAATTGAAATTAGGGTTTTCAGCCATTTGGAAGAAAGAGGGTATAATTGACCAAATATGTACAGAAATGGGAATAGACAGCTGGGGTTTTTAGAAATATCCATTTGTATAGACAGAGATGGATAACAATGAATGGACATATCGAATTGGATCGAAACGATAACAACGGCCCGAAAAGCCCATTTGATCCCCGAAACGAAAGTAGGTCGTCCATTATATCAAAATATATGTTTTCGATATTTTTAATCTCAATGGAACTATTTTCCAACCCTAATTCCATCATTTATTGAAGCTAGCTTTCGAAATCCAATTATATTCATTTAAATTCTTTTAATTGATTTCTAGGAGTTTCAAGCTTGTACTATCAAACAATTAGTCCGATCGCTAAGAAACTTGAAATCCTAAAACAATTCACTATTATGGATCCGATAAAACTGTTTTCATTGAAATCCGAGACAGTGGCCAAAATTGCTAGTTTTCAGGTTAACTAAATAAATAATTAGTAAATTGATTTAATCACTTTTAAATTCAAATTTAAAAGTCAATAATTTTATCAATCTTGATTATATAGAAATTAATAATCTTTTAAAATTTAATATTCTATATTAATATCAAGATATAAACATTACATTAATTTTAACGTTCAATTACAACTGTAATAAAACCCCGGTTAATTATATTTTATATTTAAATAAATTCTTTTATTTCGATTTACACCCTTATTATTGAATCAACTATTACCTTATGAATATAATTAACATTAGTTTACATTTTATTACATTCTTATTTTATAGTTATCATCTTAAGCCATATTATATGCAATATTTAAATTACATTAATTTTCGTTGATTTACAAATAATTTCAAATGGATTAAATACCAAGATGATAATGAATCAACTATTATACATTAATAATTTACTTCTGTTAACCAATTGTTTATAAATAAAGGTTGATAAACTATTTACCAAATATTGATTCATACTATATAATAAAAAATCAGTCACTTACATATAATTTCTCTTTACAACATTGAATTTATTCCTTATTTACAATTATAACCAATTTAACTTTACAATTATTTCAATTAATTGAAATTACATTAAAATAATTATCAATGACATTCAAACAGCATTATTAAATCATATTAAAATTATTTTTCTCGTTAATAGATCATAAATTTTAATTTCTCACAATATTTAATTTCAAAATCTTATTAAATTTAATATTTTTAATTATAAAAAATATGGGTCGTTACGCTCGCCCACTTAAAACTTTTCGTCCTTGAAAACAAACAAGAAGGAATTAAAAAACTTGATATAATTTTATTGAAAATATTCAATTTATAAACACTTTAAACTTCAAAATTAAGTTTTAAATAAGATATATCAATTTACAAACAATTTACAAACAAGCTCCAAGCGGAAGCATCAAAGCTAAGCTAGTCCAAAAGCAGGTATCTAACCTGAAACAACTCGGTCTGACCCGGGTATAAAATACACGGGTCAGTCTAGCTAGAACATTTAGTTTAGTGAGGATAAATGATATTATGATGCCTAAGGAAAAGTGTGATAATTCTTCTCAAATGCGAAGAAATAATTCTAAGTACATGCGGTTACTTCAAGTGATGAAGTGTTACTAAGCATATATAGTCTCGAAAGAGATAACTCAACATTAAAACAACAAATATAAGCATGCCTCATATCATCGGCATAATCCTAAAACAACAATAATGGTTTAGAGAAACCTTAACTCCTAGATAGGAGAAATCCCGAAACCCAAATCTCGCCAAATTGGGAACACAAATATATTCTCAAGATAAAGAAGTCTCAAACTCAAAATACGCCACAACGGCAATCTCGTATATCTCCTAAAAAGGAGAGTATAAATCTCAAATAAATGCTAGGATTAGTAAATCTCAAATCTCAATTAAACGCCAAGTGTTGGAAAACTCAAATCTCAAACATAGAACTCGATAAGGAGTTCAAGTTTCCAAAGATGTAATCGCCATATATCTGATATGTCAAATGACTCAAATGGCCAATAATGTAAAAAGGCAATACACTTGGAAAATCACAAAGAAATCAATGAAATAATCACAAAGATATAGCACGTGCTTATGGACGTAGACCGCCAAGTACTGTTCTCTCAAAACAAGGGACAATGTCTCTTAGGCAAACGTCCCGAAGGACAAATACGTCTGTTAGGACAACATGCCGAAGGACAAATACGTCTCAATGGACAAATACGTTTCTTAGACAAACATCTCGAAGGACAAATGATCCAAAGGTCCAGTACTGGCAAATATGTCCCTTAGACAAATGTGCCACAAGCTCTCAGATAGGAACCCAAAAAGTGTTAACAGTGTGTCCCATACCACACGTTCTCACTAATTGGTTTACTAACTGCTAGCCAATACCACACCAAAAAGTAGTAAAAATATTTGCGTCATCTCATCGGCAAATATGACCCGAAGGTCAAAACAATCAAACGGACAAGTCAGGAATTAACCGAAAAGATAAACGCACCTGTCCCACACCACATGTTTTACCCAATCGTTTAATTCTCCTTCTCATTTTCTCTAATAGTGGAAAATACATGAATTTTATATGTAAAATAATTTATTTGAGAAAATAGGCTTTTAAAATAAATTTTCGAAATCGTTTTTGAAAAAAATCTTTGAAAATTCCCTTATTATAGATAATATGTAGTTTTTAAAACTTGGAAATAAAAAAATATATTATATAATAATTATTTCAAATTCGTTTGGAAAAACTCATGCTCGAAATCAATGAAAACATCGAAAAATACTCAAAACCAACGCTCGAATTCATTTCAAAAACGATTCAATTTGAATCACAAGTTCTTCGAAATCTTAAGCAAGCTCATTGATAGGTATCATAGCCCTCAAAACAGTTCAGAAATATCACAAAAACATGAAGTCGAAGTTAAAAGTTGGGCGGAAAAAGATGGCGGAACACACAAAAAAATGCATAGCAAAAACCATACTCAGGTCTGAAATCTTCTTTAGATTCAAATTTTGGACATAATTTGCATGGTTTAATGACCTCAGAATGGTTTGAAATTTGATATGCACAAAGTGGAAAAATTTATCTATGAACTAGAAAAAGGTTCAATGAATTCCGACATGAAATGGTTAAAATATGGAATTCCAAACATGGAATCAGGCCTTGTTGAATTCTGCATAGGTTTGAAAACCCTCTATGGTTCAACTTTCAAACATGAAACAGGTGACCAAACTACCTCTAATTGAACTGAAAATTGGTATTCATATATTAGAAAATTTCAAATTTAAAAAAAAAAGAATCAATGAATTTCGATAGGAAATAAAAAAGATACATTGTCTTAAACATGGACTCAAGCCATGTTTGCTTCTGCTCAGGAAACGGAAATATGTACATGCCTGAAAACTATCTCGGGTTCAAGTTTCAGGCGTGAAACAGAGGACCAAACGACCTCTAATTGATTTTAAAATTGGTAGCATATATAGAAAATTTCTACTTTCAAATAAAAAAGAATTAATGAATTTCGAAAGAAAATGAAAACGATACGATGTCTCAAACATGTACCGGGGCCATGTTTGCAACAGCTCGGAAAATGGAGTTATGTACAGGTGAATTACAATGCTCGTACTGATTTTGCAGTGCTGCTTTCAAGCATCAAACGAATATGTCATGCAATGAACTTTAGCACATATATACTACAACCCACGGGCTATCAAATGAAGAAAATCTGGTAGCATTTCGTTGCCGAATTGCAAGAAACAGACATGCAAAGTGGAGGTCAGAAAATTTTGAGCACAGAAACAAAACTGAGCATAAAACAAGTTACAGAGAAAAAAATTCATAGTTTTAAGCGATTTGAAGCATTGGATTTGGCTAGATTCGTGAGCTTATCAACTTAACTTGCTTTTGAAGTGCAAAAGTTGGATTTTATGCAGAAAGATTGAAGCTTGTGATGATTTTAGCCTTCAAGAACCTGTAGAAAGGAAGAACAAATACATACAAACAAGAAAAAGACAATTAACAGACAATTCTTATCACAAATTAAGGTATTGTGAAATATTTAGGTTTTGGATTGGATTACCTATAAATTTCACCCTAACTTGATAAAAATAGCAGCTTGTTTGAAGAAATTTTGAGATTAAAAGCTTTAAATTTGAGAAAAAGGGAAGATTTCTATTTTCTGGCTTTTGAAGAAGAAGATGAGAACAAATTTTGTACGTACAGTAAATGTTTTCTCATTTCTTCAATTTTTGGTTTAGGGTATTAATAGGCTTTGGACCCAAAAATTAAAAGAAAATTAATTAGGCCTAGGAATTAATATAACACTAAAATCAAATTTGCGTATGTACACAAAGTTATAATAAAAACAATACATTTCTCCAAGTTTTTAACATTAATAATTTATGTAAACATACTTACATATAAAATAAAATATTTTACACTATATAAAAAGATAATTTTAGTTATAGAAATATTTTTATCATTAAAACTCTCATTTTAAATAAATAACCAAATTTACACAAATAAATACATAAAACTTAATTTTTTTTTAACTTTAAAATTACAAAAAAATTATTATCTTGTACAATAAAATATAGCAAACCATTTTTCATCATTCCTATGATCAAAACTTATTTCTAAATCAAATTTCACCTTTGCATTTTCACTGAATAAAATCATATTTCACTCATTATTCACACAAATACCCAAGATAAAGTTTTCAAAGCATTATTTTCACATTTTATTTCCAAAATCCATTTTTATTCCAAATAAACAATTCAAATCTCCAATTTATTTTTAATTCATAATATTAAATTATAACTATCATTATAATTTAATATTTACAAGTAATGACCAAAACCAGGGTTGTTACGGACTCCCTATTATAAAAATTGCATCCTCGTAATTTCTAGAGAAGAGCTGTATTCAACAAAAATTAATTTATCAAGCAAAGGAAGATAGATAAGCTCGAATTTAAAGTATCTCATCCCAACACAAGATGATAGAAAAACAAGATAAGATCGCTCGATTAATTCTATGGTTTCCCGAGTGTAATTACTAGGATTGGCGAACCATTGGACTTCTATGAGCAACACATCATTATTTCGAAGGTTCGAAACAAGAGCACAGACAGGATGCCATAAAAAAGATCAATCGAGAGAGATTGATTTATCAAGAGCTTCTCAAATAGAGTCGTAATTTAACAAAACTTTATCCCGATTCCAACCAACTAGATAATTGTCGACATGACTTTCCGTATGTCACTACGGAAAGAACCACACCAACATTAGATTGACAGAATTTAGGTAATAAGACTCAATAACAGATAGGTGGTTTCCTCAATACTACCAACCCAAATGATCGCATAAATGCAATTCTCTAGATAATTACACAAAGGTAAGACGAAATCAAAGAATGGATTCTTTATACTCCTATTTAACTAAACAAATATTTTCAAGGTTATCAAAATCCATTTTCTTCATAATCAAATTCTCAAATCTCAATATTAAGGAAATTTTCAAAACCTCTTACACAAATCCAAATTTTACAAACTCTTCATCTAAAGTGATAAAAAGTTTCACTCTTAAATTCTACCAAAAATATATTTCAATTTGAAATATATATATTTATACTAAACATCAAATAAATTATAAACATAAAATAGGTAGAATGCACTTGACTATTAAGAAACAAGTTATTTCAATTTCAAACATGCTGTAATAATCTTAAATTTTGACGTTGGTAAACTCAAAATTTGAAAATACTTACAAAATAAAAGTTGTTCTACTAAGTCTAAGCTTTCCAGCAATATAAAGATCATAAAAATTGGATTTACGGTTTGAAATTATGCTAAATTTACTTTCAGCCCAAATTTTAGAATCTTAAAGGGCAGAAATATTTTTTCACTTTCAAACCTATTTAGACAGAATATAAAGCAAGATCATCTAAAGTGGTAAAAAGAAAATTTATGGCTTTATAAAAGCTCTTTTATTTGCAAAATGTTTGATCTCATTTGGAGTTATAAATCACAATTTATCGTTGTTTTAGCAAAGCACTTTTTCAAACCAAATTTAATCTTTCAAATCAATTTAAATTTAGAAAATTTCCCAAACCATTTAATTTCAAATTATATTTTCAAACAAGCTTTTGCTAAATCACTTACAAATGATCTTCTTTTTCTTCGAAAAGCTAGGACATACCAAAATTATGAGTAACTCTATATAATTATCATAGAAAGAAATAATTCATTAGTTGCGAAAATCTTCATTACTTTCCAAAATCTAACTTTAAAATAATTAACTAAGAAAACTCATTTTGAAGGAGACAGCTAATCTCTTTCATTATTAAGAAATGATTATTGATTATCCATAAAATAAATTTTGAGACATATACCGTATAGAGACAATTAGAATAATTATACCGCATAGATGGTTCAGTTATCAAGACAATTCAAATTCACATTTCCATTTTGTCACCAAAATTAAATTTCCATTTAATTATCAATATAAAACTAATTAAAGTTGATAATTAATTCAAATTTATTTCCAAAAGGATTTCACAAATTTACACCAACAAATTTTTAATGCAACCAAAATTTGGAAACAAAACTTTCTCATAAAATGCTAAAATTTAAAATTAGCATACTCAATTTCAAAAATTTCAAATAATACAAGGGTGTTGCTACGCTATTGATTTATAGTGAATGACCCCACGATTGGCTGCAGAGTTGACCTAATAATCAAAATTGTTGTGCCACTCATCCAACACGTACTAATGTTTAATGGCTGCATTACATATTCAAAATAAAATTTAATTTCTCAAACTATATTAATTTATTTCCAAGCTTTACTTATAAAACTCAATTTATCGTGTCTGACTGTCTCATCATAGCACTTAGGAAATTCCTATTGATAACGTTGATCAGGCGTATCGACTAGATTTCTTAAAGCACTTGATGGACAACCCAACACATAAATCATTTTCTATAAAAAGAAATGCCTCATATATACTTCACAAAATATTCTTTGCCTATCATAATAAACAAAATCTAATTTCACTTAAAAGACACATCTTATATTTGAAAGATTTGAAAATTCAAATTGTTGCTTACACTAAAAATCAAAGAGTACAAGAAGAACTCATCGAGATATTCCCAGAATACTCAATTCACAAGATTAAGAATAAGCTGGAGTGTTCACCAAATCGAACGATATAATAAGCCACTCGCAAGAACCATACAAGTGCGGTATGCAGTAAGAGGAATGATATCCTCCACAACTCATAGCTGATGAAAATTAGTGCAAGGTCATGCTAAGAAAGATCCTAGCACCATTCAATAAAGTAAATAAATCCTCAATCATAAGCAACAGACACTCGTTTTAATGGTTAACTTGTTATGTTGGCGAAAATGGATGCAAAGACTGAGAATACTATCAGATTTCTAAGCAAAGATGACTGTGGTAACTCACGGTAAAGGCTGGACTAAATGAATTGCGTGGCTTCATGCTGTAGCAATAACTTCTATAGTTTCTCATTTCTCCTACATATCCACGTGGAAGGATGACTATCAAACTAAGAACCAGGAATGAGGTCAACACAAAGCTCAATTGCCTGATTGGGTAGCAAACCAAAAATGGACTCACATATATCAACAGAATTACGAACAACTGGAATTCGAGATACTTCATCATCTCGAAACTCAAGAACAATAAATACACTTCGGAATTATCATCAACATTCCGAAGAACAAGAGACACTAATCAGCCAAATTAGGATACCTAACATGTATGATCCTTTTAGAATATAGGATTGGACTTGATAATAAACAAGTCAATCCATCCCCAAACTCATATTAAACTCAAGGTGATAACTAATGTGCTGATTTGCACCAAAAGGTAAACTACAAAGATCAACCCTAATATTGTCGCATGACAAGCCAAGTATTACGCAGCCCTTCAATAGATTCACAATTCTCAAATAAGTAACAAGTAACAAGAAAAGAAACATCCAACGGTACCAACATCTCCTTTGATACAAATGTGTATCAAGCACTCGTATCGAAGAGAACTAGAATAAAATAATTACAATAGGGATTATTCATTGGATAAGATCTAATTAATTCAATCATGGAATACTATGGAACAAAATATATTCCTAGGCATATTCCAAACTTAACAAAGGGCATGAAAAAGTCAAGGACATGATGATTAAGGGATTTGTAACACTTGTATTATAATTGGATGTATCGTAATATATATTTTTGTTCTGTGTTTATCATATTTTGTTCTGAACTCAGCTCTGATACCAAGCTGTAACGATCCATATTTTTTGCTATTTTAGAGTATTAAATTTAATGTAGTTATTAGATAACTAAAGGCAGAAATAAAATTTAATGATTTATTTATATTGGTTTATTAGATAATTAAAATTGTTTAAAATTTAATTTTTGAGAATTATTTGAATAATTTGATTTTGGATTTAAGATCATGGAAAATGATAACAGAATTTGATTTAAATGTTATTCAAATATGAATGAAGATGGTTAATATTTAAAATTGGGTCCAAGTGTGAATAATTTATATTTTATATTTTATATTCTAATTGACGAGTAAAAATGGCCATTTTGGCCACTGTCTTGGATTTTGATGAAACGAGTTTCATCAGATCCGTAATAGTGAATTATTGTTGGATTTCAAGTTTCGTAGTGATCGGACTTGTCTTTTTGGCTATACGAGCTTGAAACGCGTTGAGATTTAATTTCGAATTTAATTAAAATAATCGACTTTAGCTATCTACCGTATGCAATCGAATTAGACTTCGGAATTGATTCTATTGCGTTCGGAATAATATAATAAAAGGGTAATACCTGTTCAATACACGCGTCCTATATGCCTACATCCGCTACCTCTTTCTTTTCGTTTTCTTCTAAATCGCTGATTCAAATGAAAAAATTCATAGAAAAAAAACAGAGAGAATCTCGATCGAAAAAAACCTAATCTAATCGAAATCGCATAAAGGAACGCGACTTGGAGGTCGCGAGCATAGTTGAGCGTCGAACGGTTGCGGCCTGGAGGGGATCTAGGCGGCGCCGCGTGTGAGATGAGGGGTCGAAGCGATGAGGCGAGTCGCGATGTGGATTTCGCGCACGTGTGAGGCTGTCACGGCGATGTCAAGATGGTAGAAGCGCGGTCGATTATTGCTTTGGGGCCATCGTAATAGGGTTTGGGCGCATTCGACCAAGGGCAAGGTGGCACGTGCAATGGAGGCGTACGTAAGGCGATGGTGGCGGCAAATCGGCGATAGGTGCCAAAAAAACGAACACTAATCGCGTTCGATTGCGAACTGCCTGGGGGGTGAAGGCCGTAAATTGTGAGAAAAATGACTGGATATAAGGTTTTTTTAATTATTTTACCAAGTGATAATTAGTGTTGAGTTTATTTTAAGTTTTATCATATATTAATTATTGCATCACTTTTGTATACGAGGATCGTTTCAAGTGAAATGAATTGTGGTGCTATCGTAGCGACATCTTCTACGACATGGGATCGAGAAAACGTGAGTGTTTATACGCTCACAATTGACTAAAAAATGTTAGTTAAATTTATATTCTGAAGTGATATGAAATTCATTGGCTGTTGTTTGTTAGGTTTAATTATCATTTATGCTCATATATGAATTAATTGATAGAATTTAAATTAACCGTTAGATAAATTTAAATTTAACTGGCAGTATAATACTCAATATTGATCATTATAAAATTGTTGAGAATTATATTTACTATATGGGTGTTTGGTTATGATGGGTACTATTGGTTGTTAATTTGGATGTTATTAATTTTGATATTTCATGTTACCAACCCGTATACAATTTATATTATATAAGACTGTAAATTGAATTATTTCGAATAAACTAAGAAATAGGTTGAAATAATATATACATATGACATCTATTTTGGATTGAAATGATATATATCTATTCTTGAAATTAAATTGAAATAATTATCCACTTGGCCATAGGTTAGAAAATTATATACAGACACTGGGTTGGTTAAATCAAATGATTTTCAAAGTGTTTGAAATTATTTAAATGAATTGATCTTAAGAATGAAACCCAATTTATGGAAATTGAATTATTTTGAACTGAAGCTTGAAATGTTGGAATTTAACTTAGTAAACGAAATTGTTTAATTAATCGAAGTTTAGATTTTAAGTTAAAATTTAAAATAAGGCATTAATTTTCGAAAATTGATGGGATTTAAAAGATTGGTCTTTTATTCGAACTTTGAATATTTCTAAAAAAAATTGATATGAGATAATATTTCAATTTGAGTTTCGAATTTGAAATTTTAGATATATGATTGGTAAATTTAATTTAAGTGTTTCAATCGATATTTTGAAATCGAATTTGGAATTGAACTGAAATTGGAAATTAATTTGAAATTGGAATTTAAATTAGTTCGGAAGTTGAAATTTAAAGAAATTTGTGAACTGAAATCGAAATTTATTCGAGTTGAAATTGGGATTGAATTGATTAAATCAAAATGGAATTTGGAATTGATTTGGGTAGGAAATTGGGAAGTTAACCGGTTTGACTTTAGAATTATTTTCAAAATGAATATTTTAGTATAAATGATTTAAAATATATATTCTTTAAATATTTCAATTATTTTGATTTTCCAAACTTTTTAGCATATAAACTATTTTTATATCCAAATTATTTTCGTTTAACTATTTAAATATCTTCTATTAAACTATTTTTAACTATTTTACTATTTTGAACTAGTTAAACTATTTTCTAAAATCTAAATTGGTTAAAGGGTAAATTATTTACATTTAAATCTTGGATTTGAATACGAACTAGGTTAATGAGAAGATTATGACCTAAATCGAATTCGAATTAAATTTTGGATGTGAAATTGATTTATCGGACAAATTTGATAATTTTGAATGTATGATAAATTTCGAAATGGATTAGGTTTAAAAGAGAATATATGATAATTTCTAAATGGATTTATTTTAAAGCGAATATATGATGATTTGGAAATGGATTTGATTTTGAAACGAATATGATATTTTGATATCAAGTACAAATTGTTTGGAAATGTAAAAGAATCAACCGGTGTGTAAAATGACGATTGGTTGTTAAAGAGACTGGGGCCTCTTATTGAAATACTCTCTTTCAATATTGGAACCACTTTGACAACTATGTACGTGGTGGATGATATCCAGAATGTAGTGGTTGAATTGGCAATGTTTATTGGAATGAAGTAAGAGAACGATGATGGATAGCCTTGACATTCATGTCATAATTAAAATGACTAAAAAAGGAGTCTGTGTTTGGCTAGTGAGGTTAGCTACCTCTGGCGACATTGATCCCTCGTATTACCATTGTGGTTTCGGATTCGATTGGTGCACCTTATTTGTCGTTTGGATTGATTGTCGCGATCGACCACAGATGGGTTACGACCAGCTAGAAAGGGTAAACTGGTAGAATCCTACCTTGGGCATCGCCTCACGTGCCTTGTCATATTTATCCTTATACGAGACCATTAAGACTTTGGTTTAAAACTGTAAAAATGTGTTAGGTGGATTAATGTAAAGCCTTAATGCTATTTTGATATTTATTTTACTAATAGACATTATCTATTATAGTGTATGCTATTATATATAAGTAGTTTAACGGATCCTTAGGAGATGGAAAATCCCATAACATCTCTTAAGTTATTGCACTCATATTCGTGATATTGATTTGACTTACGTAAGAGTATTTTAGTCCTGACTCGAATGTTGTCTTTTCGTTACGCTCAGGTCACTCTTGAGTTTTTTTTTCCAGTGTATTGAAGACTATTCTTTGGAGAACGAAGATGGAGTTTGATATATTACTATTATCATTGTACCCTGTATCATGCTATTCTACTGCATTGATTATTTCTCCTTGCTTTATATTTATAACTCTAATAAATGTGTATAGATTGTAATCAAATGTATAGTAAATAGCTTTATGAATTGTTTATTTGTTTATTATATTTTATTGTTTCCTCTATGAGATTCTATGTTTTGCTTTCTTCTTCTCTTATTATTTTTCTTATGTAACCACATTGATTATCTATGTTCTGTATTGTTTAAGTCAGACATGTGTGGATTATTATCGATTTAAACCTTCCGAAATGTGGGTCGCTATAGTTGGTATCGGAACGAAGGTTTAGCGATAATCTTGGCTTTGTGGGGTTTGACTCATTAAAGATAGGGTAGTAATACCTTAGAATGAGTCAATTTTAGTGTGTGTGTGTGTGTGTGTGTGTATGAGAGAGCGTACTTGTTAGTGTTATAAAATATTTTATATTGTGTTTACTTATCCGTTGAGTTGTTTATGAATTTCGATCGATAGGTAGGATGTCGTGTTATCGACAGGGGTTTCTAAAACTTAAACGAGGCAAGTCGACATAATGTTGTTTTAAAATCAGGTAAATAAAATATTTTTACCTAAATTATGTTGTATACATATATATAAAGTGATTTTCAACGAAATGATAATATTTAATTATCATCGATTATCGATTGAATTAGAAATAAAATGAATACTAGTGAATTTTATTTTATGAAGCATTGAAAATTAAATTGAATTGAAATGAAATTAAAATAAGAATCTATTAAAATGACCAAGTTGTAAATTAATGGAATATTTTGAAAATAGGCTAAGAAAATTTGTATAAATATATTTATAATATAGCTTTTATATAGAAATGATTTTAAAAAAATCGAAAATTTTACAATTTAAAATCCTTTTGTTCAATATTGTTTTTCAAAGCCTTAAAAAGTTAATAAATAGTATTACTTGAAAGAGTTTTGACTAGAGAAATATTTTTGAAAGGAATTAAGCATTAAACTCGTTTGGTTACTGGGAAAATAATTTTGGAGACGACAGCAGCATCGCCAGTGTTCATTTTCGAGTTTCTGAGTAGAGAATCGCTACTGAAAGAAATTTATTTTCGATTAAAATAAGTTTTGATTTTTGAAAAAATTATTCCAGGTATGATTTAATAAATATGTAAAAATAGATTTGAACTTATAACTGAAAACAATATATAAAGAGTAAGTTATAACTTTTAAATTAAAAATAGTATAGAAATGAAATAAGTTTATAACTTATAAATGTGAATAGGAAAGTGAAACCAAATTTAAAATGGTTAAAATTTTGTATAAATAAATGGAAGAAAGAAAATTTGGAATTTAAGATAAAGATAAAATAATTGACTTAAGCATTGTTAAATTAAATAGAGTTAAGGAAATAAGTAAATAAAATATATTTAACTCATGAAAGCTTAAATAAAATTGAATTTGATATTAGGTGAAACTAGATAAATTAGTAAGTGATTTAAATTCATTTAAGCTGTAAAATGAATGTAAGTAATAAATTAAGTTAGTTAATCGAATTTAATCTACACGGATATAAATAAATAAAATGCGAGAGGAATGAGTTTAAAAATTTAATGTTAACTAATATAGTATGGAATAAGTTATTGGAATAAATTTTAAATTAAAATTGACTTAAGAGAGGTTAAATGAATTGATTGTGGAAAAAAAAATATGAATTGAGTTATAAAAAAAATTTACTTTGGTAAATTAATAATATGAATTTGAATAAATGAAGTGAATTGATGAATTAATAATAACTTAAGATATGAAGTAATAATAATAATAAGTGAGTGTTGTTGTATAACACATTTGTAATAAACTTAGATAATTTATAAACGATGATAGCATTAACTATAAAGGGATATACTAAGTGGAATAAAATTTTATAAATGATTCATAAATAAATTTATATAAAACAGGTTAAACGAAAAAGTGAAACAAATTGGAATTGCACAAATTGAATTGATTAAAAATCGAATATAATGAATTTGTAACGAATGTTGATAAATTGAAAGAAATTAATGGAATGTAAACCAATTAAAAGTGGATGAAGCAAAAATAAATAATTGAAACAAATCGATTGAAGGTGAATATATATATTGAATTGTAATAAATCAAATATGAATGCAATAAATATTGATTGGAAGAAAATTGGTTGAAACCAGATTAGTTGAATGTTAATCAATTAAAAGCAAATGAATTGATTATAAATTCATTGTATGATTAACGAATGAGTATTAATAAGTGAATGTGAATCAATTTTAAATAATTGGAATGTGATATGGATTAAATTACTTTAAGTGTAATTAATTATATGAATTATTAGAGTGAAATAACGAAGTGAAGAAAGAAAAACGAATGTAGCTATAAACGAGTGTAAATTTTTAGAATGTGAATTAATTAATGTTGGTAAGTGCATGCAAATCTAATAGAAATAAATAAATTGAATGAAAAATCAATTGAATGTGAATCTAATTGAATAAAAGTTGATTGAATGCAAATAAATTGAAATGAATCAATTAAAATGTTAACGAAATGAATGTCAATAAAAAATTGAAGCGTATAAATTAAAATTTGACATTGTATAATGAAAAATTCACATGGTTATGAATAAATTGGATTAATTGGATGGATATTGATGGTTGGATGGTTTCTTTTGTTGCAAACCATTGTTTACTGTTTTGATTGCATATGATTGTTGTATGTTATGTATTTATGCTTGTATTTGTTGTTTGGACTCAAAAATCCATGTTATATGGTTATATTAGACTTATACATGCTTCTATAACGTTATATGCAAGTAATATCTTAAATTGAGTTGAGATAGGTACATAAGAAAACCGTTGAGTGTATATGCGGGGTTTTACATGCTTTTGCTTACTTAATACGAGCGAACTCGCTCGTATTATAAATAATAAGGTACGTATCTAGAATTACATGCTGCGATTTTATATTTTTGGCCATTGTGATGCCTCATCATTAAGATGAGATGTATATTTGATATATATTGGTTATATTTGTGTTATACATTGAATTGTAAAAAATTTCCGATCGAACCGTGCAAAGGAGACTCTGTCAAAAATTTTCGTAAATCAGAGAGTTATAAAATTTTTGAAGTTTTATAACTTGTTTTTTATATAAATTATATTTTCTGTAAACCAATAGCGAAGTATAGTAAAGCTTTTCTAATAACATTTTAAAATTATAAGTGGTTATTTGAATAAAATCCATTGTATGTTAAAATCTTTACGTAATATCTTTTCCAGGACGAAAAGTTTTGAGTGAGGGAGATTGTAACGTTCCGTATTTTTGGTTATTTTAGAGTATTAAATTTAATATAGTTATTGGATAACCATGGGTAGAAATAAAATTTAATGATTTATTTATATTGGTTTATTAGATAACAAAAATTGTTTAAAATTTAATTTTTGAAAATTATTTGAATAATTTGATTCTGGATTTAAGATGATGGAAAATGATACCGAAAACAAAGATGGTTAATATTTAAAATTGGATTTAAATGTGAATAATTTAAAATTTTATATTTTATATTCTAATTGACGAGAAGAAATAGCCATTTTGGCCACTGTCTCGGACTTCGACGAAACGAGTTTCATCGGATCCGTAATAGTGAATTATTATTGAATTTCAAGTTTCATAGCGACCGGACTTGTCTTTTGGTTGTACGAGCTTGAAACGCATTGAGATTTAATTCCGAATTTAATTAAAATAATCGACTTTGAAAAGGTATCTTCCATATACGATCGAATTAGACTTCGGAACTGATTCCATTACGTTCGGAGTAGGGGTAATACATTAAAAACGCCGAACGGCAGACTTCATTTGGAGTTCGGTATTTTGGGGACCAATTAGGCCAGATATTTTTATATTTGAATAATATAATAAAAGGGTAATACCCGTTCAATACATGCGTCCTATATGCCTACATGAGCTCCCTCTTTCTTTTATTTTTCTTCAAAATCGCTGATTCAAATAAAAAAATCGACAGATCAAATAAAAAAAGAGAATCTCGATCGAAAAAAAACCCTAATCTAATCAAAATCGCATAAAGGAACGTGACTTGGAGGTCGCGAGCATAGTCGAGGCTGAATAGTTGTGGCCTGGAGGGGATTTGGGCGGCGCCGTGCATGAGACGAGGGGTCGAAGCGATGAGGCGAGTCGCGTTGTGGGTTTTGCGCACGTGTGAGGCTGTCGCGGCGATGTCGAGATGGTAGGAACTCGGTCGATGGTTGCTTTGGGGTCATCGTCCTAGGGTTTGGGCGCATTCGACCAAGGGCGAGGAGGCACGTGCAACGGAGGCGTACGCAAGGCGATGGTGGTGGCTAATCGGCGATAGGTGCGAAAAAACTAACGCTAATCGTGTTCCATCACGAACTGCCTGGGGGTTGAAGGCCGTAAATCGTGAGCAAAAGGACTGGATATAAGGTTGTTTTAATTATTTTACTAAGTGATAATTAGTGTTGATTTTATTTTAATTTTTATCGCGTATTAATTATTACGTCGCTTTTGTATACGAGGATTGTTTCAAATGAAATGAATTATGGTGTTATCGTAGCGACATCTTCTACCACATGGGATTGAACAAAGGTGAGTGTTTATACGCTCACAATTGACTAAAAATTTTGTTAGTTAAATTTATATTCTAAAGTGATATGAAATTTATTAGTTGTTGTTTGGTAGGTTTAATTATCATTTATACTGATATATGAATTAATTGATAGAATATAAATTGACCGTTAGATAAATTTAAATTTATTTGCCAGTATTATACTCGATATTGATAATTATAAAATTGTTGAGAATTATATTTATTGTATGGGCTTTTAGTTATGATGGGTACTATTGGTTGTTAATTTGGATGTTTATTAATTTTGGTATTTCATGTTACCATCCCGTATACAATTTATAGTATATAAGAGTGTAAATTGTATTTAGAATAAACTAAGAAATAGGTTGAAATGATGTATACCTATGACATCTATTTTGGATTGAAATGATATATATCTATTCTTGAAATTAAATTGAAATAATTATCCACTTGGCCATAGGTTAGAAAATTATATACGGACACCGGGTTGGTTAAATCAAATGATTTTCAAAGTGTTTGAAATTATTTAAATGAATTGATCTTAAGAATGAAACCCAATTTATGGAAATTGAATTATTTTGAACTGAAGCTCGAAATGTTGGAATTTAACTTGGTAAACGAAATTGTTTAATTAATCGAAGTTTAGATTTTAAGCTAAAATTTAAAATAAGGTATTAATTTTCGAAAATTGATGGGATTTAAAAGATTGGTCTTTTATTCGAACTTTGAATATTTCTAAAAAAATTAATATGAGATAATATTTCAATTTGAGTTTGGAATTTGAAATTTTAGATTTAAGATTGGTAAATTTAATTTAAGTGTTTAAATCGATATTTTGAAATCGAATTTGGAATTGAACTGATAAGAATGAAGGAAGACATGCTAAGTGGATAATATTTCAATTTGAGTTTGCCTTTTCTAAGCTTATTTATCATTCTTCTCAGGTAGGCTTTCATTCTTATTCATAGAATGAAATTGAAATATTATCTCATAGAATGAAAATTTGAAATTATTTCCTTCATTCTATGAATATTTGCCTTGTTTTCTCATGTACTTTGATACTCCTCTTCTCCATAGCCATGGCCACCACCTCCTACACATCTTCTCTGCCATCACCACCAGCTACTCCTCTGATCTTGACCGTAGCCGGGCCGTCCATGGTGACCAAACCCCTCAAAATCCAACCTAAAGCCATAAAAACATGTTATTTGAGCACTACTTGCTCATCCACTTCAACCATCACCATAGCCGCCGCCGCCTCTGACCTGACCACCACACACCCCTCCAGCCACAGTCTAGTCATGGTGCACCCACAGGCCGAGCCCACTCTCCATGGTCGAACCACTTTGATGACCAAAAATCACTATATTGCCTAAAACTCTTCACATTTCCATGTTGCAACCTCCTCCATCATTTAGGCCATAGGCCGGGCATTCCTAGGCTTGTACCCAAGCCAAACCTTGTCAAAACCTGACCTTATGACATCCCTAAGCCATACATAGCATATGAGAAAGCAAGGCAAAAGACTGTATATTCATATCTCTTTTTATTTAAAAGTTATTCCATTTCAACATGGTATTGTATTTATAAATTGTTTTGATTTTGTTTGGGTTGTAACACAATAGTTGTAGCATTGGATCTCGCTCCATTCAAAGTCCGTAGTCTTGTCAGTTAGATTTTGATTCTGTTATGTTATTGGTTTTGCAATCTCCAGCATTTTGAGGTGAGTAAATCTCACACGACAATATATACTTATGCAATTGTGAAGCAACAACATTTGAATGCGTAGAATAATAAATGATGCTATAATTGCCTATGATTATTAATATATGACGTTACACCTGTTAAATTACATGTCATATCACCTGTTAATGTTGTAAATGTTAAACTGTTCATTTGTATCTATTTATCACACTGCAAGTCCTTGTTAGATTAGAAATAACAATGGGTTGAAATGATACATACCCGAACGGACCTTAGAATATGGAAAAATTGTTATGGGCTGAAATGATAGGCCTGAACAGTTTTTAATTATTTATTTTCACTTGGGACTGGGGGTTTGAAATGATAGAACCTGGATTTTTATTTGTAAACTGTGGATTGAAATGATATATATCTGTATCAATTGACCTATGCTTGAAAACTATATACAGGCCCGTGGTTATTTTTATAAAATTTTATGGAATTTTCAAGTAATTCTAAAAGTGTGTGTGTATATATATAAATTAGATTTAAATTGGATTTCTAAATATTTAATATAGAAATTTGAAAATTTCTATAAGTTAAAAATGTTGAAAAAAGAATAGTTACATTGAATTTTGAAATTATAACTTAAGTGGAAATTTAAATTTTGTTAAATAAAAATTTAGTTATATAAAGGAAAATGGAAATTAAATTTTATTTGAAAAAAAATGGAGAAAATTTAAGCGTTAAGTTGTTTATTTAAAAATGTGAAGATTGGAAAATTTTACACTTGAATTTATTAAGTAATTTGGTGAAATTGGGTTTAAATATAAGAAACTTACTGTATAAAAATAATATGTTAATTGGTATGTTAATGAACATTTTTAAATGCTAAATTATGATTTTGACCATGTTTAAAGGGTTTAAAATGAAGATTATTAATTGCTGGAAATACACTAAAATCTAGAAATCAATTTAAATAGCATTCAGAAGTGTTATGGTTTCTGGAAATGAACTAAAAGGCTAATAAAAGGCTATTAAGCAGTTCTGAAATGCTGCAGTTGCTGTAGTAAATTTAATAGGCTAAAAATTTAACTCAGAGCTATTATAGCATTTTTGTAAATGTTGTAGTGGTCTGCTGTCTTTGCAGAAATAAATAAAAACCCTTGTTTGAAACCAGAGCTATTACAGCGATTCTGGAAATGCTATCTTTGCTGTTTTGAACTAAAATTTAACTAAAACTGAGTTTTAACAATAGTTTTTAAGTGCTGTCTTGGCTAAATTAAAATGTTTTCAAGTGTAACTTATAACAATTTTTATCTAAATGCCGCGGAAGGCTGAAATTTTAATAATTATAGTTTTTGACTTAGTAAATGAGCTCAGAATGACTTGAAACTTTGAAATTTAAATACTTGACTTGAAAGAATAATGACTTCACTTTTAATTGATTTAAATAAATAAATTTAATTGGAAGATGAATCATTTTAAAACATGATTTGAATTGAAATTAATGAATGTTATCTTTGAATTTTAAAAGGGTATTTAAAGTTGAATATTTGGATTTGAACTTATATAAATGATTTGAAAAGGGAGATTAGAAAGGATATAATATTTTGAAATATTGAAATGGTTTAATCTTTATTTTAATAAAGAATTGGGTTTTGAAATGATATTTTTTTGAAGAATAAAGTATTATTTTTAAAAGTTATAACCATTGGTTATAATAACGATGGGTTGGTAAAGAGACCGGGTTCAGATATGGACATACTCTCTTTCGATACCGAAAATCACTTTGACAACCGTGTACGCGGTGGAGATTCCGAAATGACGTAGGATGGTGGCGACGTTCTTGAGGTATATTACGTGGACCCGACTCCCGTGAATTGGCATAAGGTGGAAGAAACAGGAGCGGTCTCGGGACAAAAGGGGTAGCTCCTCTGGTCGGACGCATTTCTTCGATACCATTCTATTACTTGTGATTGTTTGGTGGCCACCCTCCGATTTAGGAATGTGTTCCGAGGTGAGCCTACGAGGCTGCTGCGTTACCACCAGCCCGAGTGTCATAATTGGTATATCTACCCTAGCATTGCCTTGTGTGCCGTGTCATCTACCATATCGAGTCTTTACTACGAGTTTCTTTTTGTGCGTACCTATGCAGTATCTTCTCATAGTCTCCCGATCAGGAGATATGCAGGTACTATATAGACTATTGGCATTATTTGTGTTAAGGGGAATATTGGATCACTCCTTAACGATATTTTAAAGTAAGTTTATTTTACTGATAGACACTATTATAATAGCACAATATACTACATAGTAAATAGTTTAACGGACCCTAGAGGTTGGGCGGTCCCAAGCATCTTTTAAGTTACTTGTACCTTTACTACAGTTCACTTGAGTTGGTTTACATTGGATAAGTATGCATGTCCTGACTCAAGTGTTTGTGTTTTATTTTACGCTCAGGTCAGCATAAGTTATTCACCGATTTGGATTTCCACTATCTGGAGGTCTAGAATCCCTGGAGATTTATCAGCTTATCTATTTATCTATATTTCAGTTCTGTTGTTATGTGGTCCGCTTTGTATTAGTGGAATTCTTTTTATTTGGGATTTTATGTTGTATCTGCTTTCCAACTGATATTATATATTTGGTTTTGAGACTTGTGATAGTAGCTTCATGTACTACTATGGTATTTTATTTTCTGCTGCGAAATATTCTGATGTTCTATGTCTGTTATTTGGTTTTATTTGCTCCGAATTTTTATTACAATCTGTTATTTTGTATTATTCAAGTCCGACATGTGTGGATTATTGTCAATTTGAATGGTGGAAAATAACGGGTCGTTACAGTTAGTATCAGAGCTTTGATTTTTAGGCAAACCTTAGCCTGCGGAGCAAAAACTCATTAGAGATAGGGTAGAAATACTCTAGAATGAGTGAAATCAACTTCAGAATCATTTCTTTGTGAGAGAACGTATTTTCAAAGTATAAAATGATTTTAAAATGATTTTCAAAGGATTTTTCAAAGATTATTTTGGTATAATTTTTTTCTTGTTTTAAAAGCAAATTTTTTTATCTTCTTTCCTTTCGTATCTACCTTGTTAGAAATTTCTGTAATTATGATGTTCATCCAAGTGGATTTATCTTGTCTTTCTTATCTTTAACTTATCTCTACCTTTTTCCTAATATTCATTCTTGAATTTTCAGGATGAATCGTAGAAATGCTAGAGTTCAGGGTCGTGGTGCGGCCCCAGTTCCAGCCCCAGTTCATGTCCATTTCACTGTTCTTTGCAAAGAATTTACTCAGCTTGGTGCTACCAGGTTCACTGGTTCTGAGTCTAACATTGAGGCTTAGTAATGACTGAGGAGTATCGAGAGGATATTTACAAGTCTTGAGATTACTGATGCTCAGAAGCGTTAGTTAGCCACATGGCAGTTGCAGGAGGCTGCCCAGGATTGGTGGGAGTCGGTTACGGCTAATACCATTGAGGCTGACCTTACTTGGGAACAGTTTAGGTATCTTCTTGTGTTTCTTTGAATTCTTGTTTTCTATCTTTTCATGCCTTTTCTAAGCTTATCTATCATTCTTCTCAGGTAGGCTTTCATTGCTAAGTGGATGCCCGAAGCCGGGAAATCCCAGCTTTATAGGGAGTTCATGACCTCAAGCAGGGAAGCATGTCTTTTTCAGAGTATGATAGGAAGTTTAACGAACTTTCTAAGTTCAGACCTGGTTTGATAGACACTCCTCTGAAGAAGAATGAGAAGTTTATTGCTAGTGCTCGTCTTGAGCACTAAAGTCGGCTCATTTCTCATGTTCATGGCACTTTTACCCAGCTTATGGATATGGCTCTTCGTTATGAGAACCCTACTTCTAAGGGTCCTGCTTCAGTTGGTGCTCCTTCATCTCAGACTTCTTCTGCAAGTTCTAAGAAGAGAAAGCTCAGTTTCCAACCGTAGAAGAAGAATTGGCTCAAGTATCCGGCTTTGGGATCTTCATCATCTGCTCCATCTCAGAGGCAACCATTTGACCTTTCTTCCATCACCTGCTTCAAATGTGACCAAAAGGGATACTATGCGAATAGTTTTCCTACTATTGTTGGTACTGCCATTCCTCCACCTGCTCAGCCAACTAGGCATGATCTTTGCCACATCTGTCTCCAGCCTGGCCATTTCAGGAAAGAATGCCCTACCCAGCAGAAGGGTAAGCCTTATGGTATATTTGTTGTCACCTCCGCCTCTTCTCCCGCTCCTCCAGCTCCTAGTGATGACAAAGGTACTCTTCAGGGTTCTTTTTCTTTATTTTAGCATCATGTTCATGTTCTGTTTGATACTGGTGCATCCCACATTTTTATATCTGTTTATTTGTGTGATAAGTCCGAGCATCTTCTTTCTCGTGAGTATGTTTCTGAATCCTTATGTGTTTCAAATCCAATTGGGGGTCCCGCAAACCTTAATAGGATTTGTAAACAAGGGAAGCTTCTGTATTATGGTCATTACTTCAGTGGTGATTTTTATGTTTTGGGCTTTGATGCTTTTGATTTGTTGCTTGGTGGTGATTGGCTTGGTAGGCATGATGCTCATATCTCTTCTAAAGCCCGGTCTGTTTATCTTGAGGATGATCTGGGTAATTCCTTGGTTATTCGGTGTCACATGCCTCAGGATTTTACTGGTAGTTTTATTTATTCTCTGGATTCTGCTCTTGGTGATCTTCATTCGACCCTTGTGGTCAAACTCTTTCCAGATGTTTTTGGTGAAGTCACTGCTTTGCCTCCTAAGCGGGAGATAGATTTCTGTATTAATCTTATTCCTGGAGCTCGACCTGTTGTTCTTCCTACTAGAAGAATGGCACCTCGTGAGAAGGTTGAATTAGCAAAGCAAATTGAGGACTTTTTCTCCAAATGTCTTATAAGACCTAGCCATTCAGAATGGGGAGCAACGGTGGTTTTCGTCACCAAGTCCGATGGATCTTTGAGGATGTGTGTTGATTATAGGGAGCTGAACAAGCTCACTGTGAAAAACAGATATCCAATGCCTCGCATCAATGATATGTTTGATCAGCTTTGTGGTGCCACATGTTTTTCTCAGCTTGATCTTGCCACATATTTTCACCGGCTCAGAGTTGCTGAGGAAAGTATTCCCAAGACTGCTTTCCGTACTGAGAATGGGTTTTATGAATGGTTAGTTATGCCTTTGGTTTGGCTAATGTTCCTGCTTTCTTTGTGGATCTTATGAATCGTGTTTTTCATGATGTGCTTAATAAATTTTTTCTAGTCTTTGTTGATGATATCCTTGTCTTTTCTAAGACCAAGGCAGAGCAAGAGTCGCACTTGAAATTAATTCTGGAGATTCTTAGAAGTCATCAATTGAAGGCTAAGTTTTCTATATTCCATTTCTGGAAAGATGAAGTCCGATTCCTTGGACATATTATTTCTGGTAATGGAGTTTCTGTTGATCCAGACAAGATCGTTGTGATCAATGTAAGTCTTTCTTTCTTGTTCCTTTCTTTTCCTTCTTCATTTAATCATTCTATCTCTTCTGTGGTTCTTATTTTTCCCTATTTCTATTGCAGGATTGGGAAACTCCTAAGACTCCTTTTGAGATTTGTAGTTTTCTGGGCCTTGCCAGTTACTATCGGAGATTTATCGAGAATTTTTCTTGGATTACTGCACCTCTCACTGCTTTGACTCGTAAGAATATTAAGTTTGTCTGGGATGAGAAGTGTAAAGCTGCATTCAACGAGTTAAAGAGAAAGAAAACTTCCACACCAGTTCTTACCATTCCGAGCGGAAGTGAGGGATTGACGGTATATACTGATGCTTGTCGTGAAGGATTGGGTGCTATTCTCATGCAGGATGGTAAAATCATAGACTATGTCAACCGTCAGTTGAAAACCCATGAAGCTAATTATGTTGCTCATGATTTAGAGTTGCTTGCTGTTGTCTTTGCTTTGAAGCTTTGGAGGCCTCATCTTCTTGGAGCTAAGGTTGAGCTTTCACTGATCATCAGTCTCTGAGATATATCTTCACCTAGAAGGATTTGAATCAGAGGCAAGTTCGTTGGCTTGAGTTTCTGGCTTCTTACGACCTCGATATTAGCTATACTCCCAGTAAAGCTAATGTCATGGCTGACGCTCTGAGTTGGAAGAAGGCTTTGTTGTGTCAGCATGTTGTTTCCTCTCCTCTTATGGATCGTATCAAGGCTAAGAAGGATGAGGATGTTGCGCTTAGGTTGATGAAGGAGAGTGTTCAGAGCAGGGTTGGTGGTGGTATTAGTGGTAGTGGTGGAGCTCAGATTGATGACAATGGTATTTTGAGGATTAATTGCAGGATTTGTGTTCCAAATGTTGATGGAATGAGGCAGGAGTTGCTTCGGGAGAATCATCAATCCAGACTTTCTATTCATCCTGGTGTGTCGAAGATGTATCAAGATATGAAGAGGCATTATTGGTGGAGATGGATGAAGCGGGATGTCTCTATCTTTGTTAGTCGGTGTGCGACTTGACAACAAGTTACGACCGATCATCAGAAGACCCCTTGTTTGTTGCAGCCCCTAGATATTCCCAACTGGAAGTGGGAACAGGTTTCCATGGACTTCATTGATGGCTTGTCGAGGTCTAGGTAAGGCAATGAGACTATCCAGGTTATTGTGGATAGGCTGACCAAATCTACTCATTTCATTCCGGTCAAGTCTACCCATTCTGCTTCTAGCTTGTATAAGATCTACATGAGGGAGATTGTTCATCTCCATGGTGTTCCTCTCAGTATTGTCTGTGATCGTGATCCAATCTTTACCAGCCAGTTCTGAAAAACTTTTTAGGAATCTTTGGGTACTCATCTGAATCTGAGCACTGCTTATCATCTGTAGACCAACGGTCAAATGGAAAGAATGAATCAGATACTCGAAGATCTTCTTCGTGCTTGTGTGCTTGATTATGGTGGATCTTGGGAAGATCATTTGCATCTTGTCGAATTCACCTACAATAATCGTTATCAATTATAATCTTATCTTCTATTTTAAGCTTATCTTAATCTTTTATCTATCTCTTTCTATCTCTGAATTCAGGCCAGTATCAAGATGTCTCCATTTGCTGCTTTGTATGGACGACCTTGTCGATCCCCATCTTGCTGGATTGAATCTGGTAATCATCTAGTTCTTAGTCTTGATATGATTTTGGAAGCTTCGGAGAGAGTTGAGGAGATTAAGAGAAGGTTGAGGGTTTCTCAGGATAGGCAGAAGAAGTATGCTGATAGGCGAAGGTGGAAGCTTGAGTTTGTTGTTGGTGATCTGGTTTTCCTTAAGGTCTCTCCCTTAAGGAATGTTCTTCACTTTGGTCATAGAGGGAAGCTTTCTCCCAGACTCATTGGTCCTTTCCGCATTGTGGAAAGAGTTGGTTCCTTGGCTTATCGTCTGGAGTTACCCGAGAAGCTTTCTGAAGTGCATGATGAATTCCTCGTCTCACATCTTCGCCGGTATTCCGTGACCCATCTTTGTTTGTTCAGCCTTCTGCCCTTGACAGCTTGGATACTGAGCCTAATCTGATTGTCGAGAGGAAGCCACTTTGTATTGTTGACAGAGGTACGAAGCAGCTAAGAAGGAAATCTGTTAGTCTGGTCAAAGTACAGTGGAGTATCGATGATCGTGGTCGTACTTGGGAGACAGAGGAGAGCATTCGTGCTGCAAATCCGGAATTGTTTATTCCAGGTACGATTTTGTTTTTCTATCTTGTTTTCCTTATTTCCTTGTTTCCGTTCTTTTCGAGGATAAAAAGGTTTGAGTAGGGGAGAGTGTAACAATCCAATATTTTCGAAATTTATTTTATTTGAATATATTTAACTTTGAAAATGTTTTAGAAATTATTTAACATAAAATTTTGTTTTAAAATATTTTTAAAGTGAAGTAGAAATTTTTCTAGAGTTAATGGTAATTTATTTGAAATTTTCATGTCCTGTCTGCTATTTTTAAACAATTTATTTACATCTTTTACTATTTTTCTCCAATATAATTATTTATTTCATCTTAGAAATGATAAATAAATTATTTTATTTAAAATTCTAGTTCATAATATTTCAAAAATGAAGTGGATATTTTTCCAAGACTAGTAGTGATTTATTTGTAATTTCTGGACACTATTTTGGATTTTTAAGCAATTTCTTTTATTCTTTTCCATTTTTCTTTATATTTAATTATTTATTTTCATACTATTTCACTTGGTCTCGGTTTTAAAAGTATTTTTTGAATTTTTTTTTATTTGTTTTAAATGAAATAGAAATTTGAAGAGGTAAAGACTCTTCCTTTTCTTTTGACTTTTCACTTTCTAGACTTTTCAATTTCATAACTTCTCATTAATTTCTTGTTTGGCCGTGCAAATTTTGTTCTTAGCCATGTATCTCATTTACTTTTCATGCAAAAAATTATTTCCTTCGTTCTTATTCATGGCTAGAAGAAATTTGGTAATGGCTACATCTCCTTTTTTTCTTACTTTCTTCTTATTTTCTATGAATATTTGCCTTGTTTTCTCATGTGTTTTGATAGGCCTCTTCTCCATAGCCACAGCCACCTGCTCCTACACATCTTTCCTGACATCACCACCAGCTACTCCTCTGATCTTGATCATAGCCATGACCTCCATGGTGAACACTATTTGCTCATCCACTTCAACCACCACCCTAACCACCACTACAGCCGCCGCCGCCACCACCTCTGACCTGACCACCACACACCCCTTTAGCCACTGTCCAGTCATGGTGCACCCACTGGCCAAGCCCACTCTCCATGGCCGAACCACTTTGATGACCAAAAACCACTATATTGCCTAAAACTCTTCACATTTCCATGTTGTAACCTCCTCCATCATTTAGGCCTTAGGTCGTGCATTCGTAGGATTGTACCCGAGCCAAACCTTGTCAAAACCCGACCTTATGACATCCCTAGGCCGTGCATAGCATATGAGAAAGCAAGGAAAAAGATCATTTCAATATGGTATTGTATTTATAAATTGTTTTGATTTTGTTTGGGTTGTAACACAATAGTTGTAGCATTGGATCACGCTCCACTCAAAGTTCGTAGTCTTGTCAGTTAACTTTTGATTCCTGTTTTGTTATTGGTTTAGCAGTCTCCAGCTTTTAGAGGTGAGTAAATCTCACCCGATAATATATGCTTATGCAATTGTGAAGCAACAACATTTGAATGTGTAGAATTAGAAATGATGCTATAATTGCCTGTGATTATTCATATATGATGTTATACCTATTAAATTACATGTCATATCACCTGTTAATGTTGTAAATGTTAAACTGTTCATTTATATCTGTTTATCACACTGCAAGTCCTTGTTAGATTAGAAATCACTATGGGTTGAGATGATACATACCCGAACAGACTTTAGAACAGGGAAAAATCGTTATGGGCTGAAATGATAGGCCTGAATGGTTTTTAATTATTTTTTTTGACTTAGGGCTGTTGGTTTGAAATGATAGAACCTGGATTTTTATTTGTAAACTGCGGATTGAAATGATATATATCTGTATCACTTGACCTAGACTAGAAAACTATATACAGGCCCGTGGTTATTTTTATAAAAAAATTAGGAATTTTTAAGTAATTCTAAAAGTGTGTGTGTGTCTATATATATATATATATATATATATATATATATATATATATGAAAATTTGATTTAAATTGGATTTTTAAATATTTAATATAGAAATTTGAAATTTTCTATAAGTTAAAAATGTTGAAAAAATAATAGTTACTTTGAATTTTGAAATTATAACTTAAGTGGAAATTTGAATTTTGTTAAATAAAAATTTAGTTATATAAAGGAAAATGGAAATTAAACTTTATTTGAAAAAAAATGGAGAAAATTTAAGTGTTAAGTTGTTTATTTAAAAACGTGAAGATTGGAAACTTTTACACTTGAATTTATAAAGTAATTTGGTGTATTGTATAAAAATAATATGTTAATTGATATGTTAATGAACATTTTTAAATGTTAAATTATGATTTTGACAATGTTTAAAGGGTTTAAAATGAAGATTATTAATTGCTAGAAATACACTAAAACTGGAATCACTTTTAATAGCATTCAGAAGTGCTATAGTTTCTGGAAATGAACTAAAAGGTTAATAAAAGGCTATTACAGCAGTTCTGAAATGTTGTAGTTGCTGTAGTAAATTGAATAGGCTAAAAACTTAACTCGGAGCTATTATAGCATTTTTGTAAATGCTGTAGTGGTATGCTGTCTTTACAGAAATGAATAAAAATCCTTGTTTTAAAACCTGAGCTATTACAACATTTCTGGATATGCTGTCTTTGCTGTTTTGAACTAAAATAACTAAAACTGAGTTTTAACAGTAGTTTTTAAGTGCTGTCTTGGTTGAATTAAAATGTTTTCAAGTGTAACTTTTAACAGTTTCTTTCTAAATGCTGCAAAAGGCTGAAATTTTAATAATTATTGGTTTTGACTTAGTAAATGAGCTTAGAATGACTTGAAACTTTGAAATTTGAATGCTTGACTTGAAAGAATAATGTCTTCACTTTCAAATGATTTAAATGAATAAATTTAATTGGAAGATGATTTGAATTGAAATTAATGAATGTTATCTTTGAATTTTAAAAGGGTATTTAAAGTTGAATATTTGGATTTGAACTTATATAAATGATTTGAAAAGGGAGTTTAGAAAGGATATATTGAAATGATTAGAAATGATTTATTCTTTATTTTGATAAAGAATTGGGTTTTGAAATTGTATTTTTTCTGAAGAATAAAGTATTGTTTTTAAAAGTTATAACCATGGGTCATAATAATGATGGTGGCAAAGTGACCGGGATCAGATATGGACATACTCTCCATCGATACCGAAAACCACTTTGACAACCATGTACGTGGTGGAGATTCCAAAATGAAGTAGAATGGATTTACGTTCTTAAGGTATATTACGTGGACCTGACTCCCGTGAGTTAGCATAAAGTGGCAAAAACAGGAGCGGTCTCGGGCCAAAAGGGGTAGCTCCTCTGGTCGGACGCATTTCTTCGATACCATTCTATTACTTGTGATTGTTTGGTGGCCACCCTCCGATTTGGGAATGTGTTCCGAGGTGGGCGTATGTGGTTGTTGCATTACCACCAGCCCGAGTGTTGTAATTGGTATATCTACCCTGGCGTTGCCTTGTGTGCTGTGTCACCTACCATATCGAGCCTTTACTACGAGTTTCTATTTCTGTCGTACCTATGCAGTATCTTCTGATAGTCTCCCGATCAAGAGATATGCAGGTACTATATAGACTATTGGCATTATTTGTGTTAAGAGGAATGTTGGGTCACTCCTTAACGTTATTTTAAAGTAAGTTTATTTTACTGATAGACACTATTATAATAGCGCAATATACTACATAGCAAATAGTTTAACGGATCCTTAGAGGATGGGCGGTCCCAAGCATCTTCAAAGTTACTTATACCTTTACTACAGTTCACTTGAATTGGTTTACATTGGATAAGTATGTATGTCCTGATTCGAGTGTTTGTGTTTTATTTTACGCTCGGGTCAGCCTGAGTTATTCACAGATTTGGATTTCCACACTCTAGAGGTCTGGAATCATTGGAGATTTATCAGCTTATCTAGTTATCTATATTTCAGTTCTGTTGTTCTGTTGTCATCTTTTTATTAGTGGACTTCTTTGCATTTGGAATTTTATGTTGTGTCTGCTTTCCGACTGATATTATGTATTTGGTTTCGAGACTTGTGATAGTAGCTTCATGACCTACTATGGTAGTTTATTTTCCACTGTGAGATATTATGATGTTCCGTGTCTGTGATTCTGTGATTTGGTTTTATTTACTTCGAATTTTTTATTACAATCTGTTATTTTGTAATATTCAAGTCCGGCATGTATGGATTATTGTCAATTTGAATGGTGGAAAATAATGGTATGTTACAGTTAGTTTATATGTTTATTTATTTTGATATTTCATGTTACCATCCCATACATAATTTATAGTATATAAGACTATAAATTGAATTATTTCGAATAAACTAAGAAATAGGTTGAAATGATATATACCTATGACATCTATTTTGGATTTAAATGATACATATCTATTCTTGAAGTTAAATTAAAATAATTATCTGTAACGACCCGTAGATTTCAATAGTTTTAAATGGTTTTATTTAACGTAATTAATTGAAACTTTTGAGAAATTTTATATAATAATATTTTGAAATAAAAATTTAATATTTGGATTACGTCCAATTAAACATGGCAGATTTTAAATTTAATTTTATACATATATTTTGTTATATATGAAGGTTTTATAAAAAAAAAATTCTTATGAACCATACTGCATATGTACTCTTTAAAAAAAGGAAAAAAAAAGGAGTAAGTTAACAATGTATTATAAAGAATATTGTTTATCTGCATATATATGTGCATAAGTTTGTTTGATTTCCTGCTGGATATTTTGAAAAGGAAACTAATAAACTATAATAATTATATATATACATAAGTATTCATTTCAAAAGATATTATATATGTGTGTGTTGATCTTTAATATATGTGTTTTATGTTAAAACATTGATTTTGAACTATACATATATATATTATTTTAATATTGGTTTAAAATGAATATTTATTACATGGAAACGACAACCATAAAATGAATATACTATATATGTGACATTTCGAATAAATATATATTTGTTATTTAACATTAATATGAAATGGGAGCATTTTAAAGTTATATGGTTTTCATGGGTGTGCATATACATATATTTCATTTTTTAAAATGCGTGTTTTGATCTAACGTTCATTTTGAAAGAAAGTAATAAATTAATCATACAATCTTCGTTTCAATTTTATCAAGCTAATTTGATCCGTTCTTTTCTATTAAATATATACTTGCAGCTGTTATCAATCCATCGTTTCAATTTATTATATGGTCCGTTAATCTGCCTTCTCAGATTTGAACGTGCAGCTGGTGGAATTAAAAGTTGCTTTAATTATCCACTGAATTATCGTGACCATCCCACTACTCTATTTTTATTCCTGTACGTTTTATCTTTGCTTAAATTTCTCTATCCATTCCTTTTTCCATTTTAATATCCTTGCCTTTCCATACTCACGTGCTTTCCAATCAAGCAATAAATTGTTTAAATATCCACCTTATCAACTTGACCGTTGTTATTGCATCACACCTGTATATAACTCAAATCTATTATTATTCTACCGTTTCTTCTTTAATAAATTATATGTAACAGTATATCATAAATGGACAGCTCATTCTCCACCCAATCATTTCTCATATTCAATTAATAATGGAATATAAAGTTATATATTTGGTATACAATTCAAACAACCGTTACCATTCATACCTCCTAAATTCTAGCGATTGACCCCTCTATTTCCATGGTTCCAATTTTAGTTGTTGGATTACTCATTCCTACCATTCAACTATATTAAATATTTATAACACGTAGTCTCTAAGCCTATTAAGCTTCATTTTTTCTTCCTCTCTGTTGTTTCTTGAAAAAAAAGAGATTTTCCCATTACAATGCTAAAACACATATGATGGAAAAATGAAAAAGGACCAGTTCTCCTTCCTATAGCTTCATCAAGCCTCCGCCACCATAGCTCAAACCACCTGTCAAGAGCCACAACCCACTCCATGCCTCCCCCCCTCGTCATCCATATTTTTATAAACGGTATGTGTATTATATGGCAATATGTGTTTCATTTTTAAATGTTTACATATAGCATGAATATGTACTAGTACTATATATAGTCTATTTTGTTTAATGGATATGTTATACAAGCTGTGTTTTCTTTTGTCTAATGGATTTCGAAACTTATAATAAATATTATCGCATTAGTTGTTGTTTTCAACTTCCTGCAACACTTTATTTTTTTATTATAAATTTATCTTGCTGCAATTCTCTTTCATCTATATTATTGTATTCTATAATCTAATATATACATTTTATCTAGTTATATATATTATACGATAAGGTGTATATATATAAGTTTTCATAACCCTTTATAATATGTGGCTATGTATATAAGATTGGACCGGTTATATATGAAAGCATTGGTTATAGCAATTAAAAATATGCAAAGGAATTTATGGTGATATTTACTTATGAATAGAACAAGATACGTACCACCATCTGTATCTTCGTCTCTCTCCCCATGTTTTTTTTATTATATATATATGTATATATATATATATATATTCTTTCTTTCTTTTTTTCTCTTTTCACTCCTTTCATTTTATAGCTTTTAGATAAATTGACAAACGCTTTGGAAGTATTTAAACGCAGTACACAACAAATTTAATAAGCAGTGGTGTTTTACGTCATTTATAGCCAAAAAAAATTGATAAGTTCATACATTTCTAAACTGAAAATAATAAATATATGATGCGTTGGAATTTGAATTTTCATACGCCGTGCCATGAGCTGATCTTAAATTTAAAAGAGGTATGATATATCAACCGCTTACAAATAAGATGAAGATAATTTCCTAAATTAACTTTTAGCAAATTGAACGTTACTGTCGTTATTAAGAAACCAACATATTGTGTCATTTGATTATTTGGGTGCAAATTATACGTTACTTTATTCATTCCATCAATTCATTTCACACCACGTTATTTTAAATAAATTGCTACTCTTCTACTAAAATTTATCCAAAAATTTAATAAAAATGATCCGACGGTGTATTAGTCTTCAGGACTAATCCCTGAATTCCAAATGTTGGATCCACTTTGCGTTCTGTTTTTTTTTCTTTTCTCTTTTTCCATAAAACCTATATAAATTATAAAGTTTATATTTGTTTTCTGATGTTAGTTGAAATGTAAATATTGATTTTTAAATAGTATATCTATATATATAAGCTACTTTTGTTGTTCGTATATAAATGATATTGTATGTGCATTTTTATGAAATAGTGCCCAATGTATATTATTTTATAAAAGAATTCATTTGTTATGTCAACTAAATATATGTTACATTTGGTTTATATAAATATATTATAACTGATGTTGACTCCTTTCATTATACTCTTTCTTACAGCTAAAATATGTCCGTATTGTAACCTAGCACATGATTAATATTAGTCTGTTTATATAAGTATTTATTTCAAATTTCATATGGTATATATGCTTGATTCTAATTTATGCGTTTTAAATAAAAAAACAATGATTTTGGAAAATATAAATACATATATATTTAATTTAATATGTTTTGAATTTAGAATATGACTTTATATATAGTTATATATAGTTATATATATATATATATATGAGTCCACTCATACCATTATCTTCGCCGATCCCGTTCTGACTTGTTCCATCAATTCTTGTTATTAGCTTTAATCGTTGAATTCATGCCGATTTTTCTTTGCTTCGATTCATAATTCAAATTTCAGTGTCTGTAGCAGTATGCATATCCGTGCACCTTCTGTATTATCTAGGCTCGAGAGGTGAGTAATCTCTCACGATTAACATTCTTTTGTTCATTAAATTTGATTTCAATTGAAACGACAATTGAAATATACTGCTATAGTTATTTAAATTTGTTATATATGCTATTATCTGTAACTGTTCACCTGCGGGATATGACACCATATCCTGTTGTTTATATTATATTGGTATTGATGATATATGCCTGTTATTTTATTGTATTTTCTGTTATCACTCTACAAGCTCCCTGTAGTTTAGAAATCACTATGGGTTGAAATGATATATACCCGAACAGACTTTAGAATAGGAGAAAATCGTTATGGGTTGAAATGATAAACCCAAATGATTTTCATTTAATTGAATTTGAGATTACGGGTTGAAACGAATCCACCCGTATATATTTAGTATACGGATTGAAATGATAAATATCCGTAGCACTTGACTATATGATATGAAATATATACAGATACAGTTGGTCCATATAAATATTTTGAAAATAAATTTCTACAGTTGAAAAGAAATATATGGGATTTAATAAATATTGGTTCTTAAAATATTATATATATAAATGGAAATATTACATATAGATTTAATAATAATCTTGTTAAGATTGATTTCATCCATATAATATGTTTGAGGATTATTTAAGATTTATATTTCAAAATTTACCATTGCAAAAAGTTGAATAATTAAGATTGGGAGATAAATTAGGGTTTATGAAGAATGGTATTTTAAATAAGGATTTATTTAATTAAATCATTTGAAATTATTGAATGGAAAATTTAAAGGTATGATTTTGTAACTGGATTTTTGATTTAAGTGATTTAATGAATATTTCACGTTTAATAAAATTAAAGAAAATATTGAGTAAAATGTAATCTAAGGTTACTTAAATGATATTGAATCTAATAAGGGAGTATTTCAAGATAAATAATAATGAGGTTAAATCGAGATCTATATGAAACTATTATATAGAACATTTAAATATTAAAGCCTTGAACCATATTGGAATTTAAATGGTTTACGTTGAGATTCAGATCCGTATTTGAAACCAACGTAGTTGAATTTGTTATTTAGCAACTAAATTGAATTGAAATGAAAATTTAGGTTGAACTAAATTTGAATTTATTACTTAGAAAACTAAATTGAATGAAAATTTAGATGAAACGTTGAATACTTAAAGTTTTGAAATATATGGAAATATAAAGTGGTATTTGTGATTATAAATCCGAATTTGAGATTGATAAAATTTAAGTGGTTTTTTTAGAAATTGAGTTGAATTTAAATTGATAAATTGAGATTGAATTTAATTTGAATGGGAAGGTCGGGTTGACGTTGGAATGATTTGTTAAGTTGAGGAAATTGAAAATACTTTACTGTATAAATTATTTAATAGATATAAATACTATTTTGGGAAATATAGAGATATTTGAAGTGAAAATGAGATTTGGTTTTGAAGTATAAATTAAGCTGAAATGACCACGGTGTTATAGTGTATATTTCTACCTTGTAGAAAGTTCCATGGACCCTTAGATGATGGTTATCCCAAACATCCTTTAAGTTATTTGTATTTCAGTTGATATTTCACTTGAGGTGGATTTATTGATATAAGAATGTTAATCCTGACTCAAGTGTTTTGTGTTTTTCTTTACGCTCGGGTCAGACTGAGTGATACAGCATTTGAGACTCACCTTTGGAGTTCGGAGCTTCATTTGGAAATCCAACTATCGATTCAAATTCCAGCCTTTCCAGTTGATTGGTTCAGAGAAGTCATCTGTTGCATTAGAGGCTTTACTGCATTTGAACTATTCTGTTGTATTTTTCTAACTCTGATGTATATAGTAGCTTCATGAACTACTATTCTTTATCTATTCCGCTGCATTATATTACTCTGTGATCTGTGATTGATTTATTTACTGTATATTTTAGTTTTGCCAAATTTTAATTAACAATTTGGTATTTTGAATTATACAAGTCAGATATGTATGGTTTTATTATCGATTTGAATGGTCCAAAATAGCGGTTCATTATATTTGGTATCAGAGCTTTGGCTCTAGGCAAAACTTAGCATATATGGTAAATTTATTTACAGAATCACTTTCGCTCGAGTTGAATCTCTTCCTTTTGACTCGATTTCCTTTAAACTTTGGGATGCTCCCTGTGGTTCCAAAATTCATTCTTGGCTCTCTCTATTTGTATTCTTTTGATTCTGGAGTATCCAATAACTCCACTGAATGTTTTGTAAAGTGGGTGAAAACCCCTTTACAATCGGCATTGATTCACCAAAGATTTCTTTATCCTCGGTTTACGATGCTGTTATATCTTGATATGCTGAATTCTATCTCTGGCGATCGAATGTCGATTTGTTTTGGAATTCCGCATCGATTATATTCCTAAGGTCACGGTTGACCCGGTTAAGGTCGCCTGCGATTTATAGAAGTATATCCATCTTCTATTTTGTAATTTAATAATCTCATCTTCGATTGAGTCTATCTTGGAATTAGGATTCTATTGATTGGAGTTCCTCTAAATTAAATCGCTATCTTTGTTTTGAAATCCATTCTTGAATCATCCTTTGAAAATCGAGTTTTGTTTGTATTTTTGAAATTGTTTATACCGAAATTTTATTTTGATAACTATGATTTTATATATATATATTTATATATAAGTGAAAATGTTTTCGATAAGGATTATATACCTATATATATAAAGCAAATAAGAAATGTTATTCTATATAAAAAGGTTTTGAAAGGATTTGAAATTTTGAAAAATTATAAGAAATTGATTTATATAAAAATGATTTATAACTGTAAAGTTAAATTTGAAACTCGAGAATTAAATTCTGGTATTTTGAAATTGGTTTTAAGATTTTGGAAAATATATAAAAATAATACGATTTAAAAGTATTTTTCCGAATAAGAAATGTTTCAAATGAGTTCAAATGAATTCCAATAATTTTGAAGGAATTTCGAAGAAGTTTTCAAGAAAATAGAAGTCCAGAACTCACTTATGTCGCAGGAAAATAATTTCGGTGATGAGTGCACGCATCATCGACATTGATTTTCGAGTTTCAGAGTGGGGGAGAGGCCACTTTAATAGCTTCGTTATGCAAGTGATTTTGTAAAACCGTTTTTGATTTCAAATTCCGAAGTATAATTTGATATTTTAGAAAGATATAAGTATATATTTGAAACAATTTAAAATGAGACCGGTGTTCAGTCCTCGAGTTTCGGATTTAATAATTGATTTATTTATTGTTGATTTTCAACTCTTGAATTGAAAATTTGATTTCCCTAACTATTTTGAATGTTCGAACACTTCCAAATCGAGATTAAATTTTCAAAGCTAAGAAATTTCGAAGAGTATAAAATGTTTAATAAAGAATATAAATTTAGTTTGAAATGTTTTGAAAAAAAATAGTTGAATAATGGTTTTCAGAATGGTAAATTGGATATTTCACATAGAAATAGATAGTTTAAAAGTTTTAAAAAAGGGTTAATTATAAATTTGGAAACCATTTTAAGTATAATTGATTTTGAGAAAATATTTGGTTTTGAAAATTAGATTGAAATTAAAAACCAGTACTTATATGGTGATTTTGGAAATGAATTTGTTTGACTTGAATTATTTTAATTTGGAAAATGGGATAATTTTCTAAACCTATTATTTTTGGAACTTTGAAATTTAGATATTTAATTTGGAAGAAAATTTGGTGAAATCATATATGATTTTGAAACTAAATTGATATTGAAATGATTTGAAATTTGAGAACCTTATATTATTAAGCACTTGATTTAGGAGTGGTCGAACTTATATAAAATGGATTGTATAAGTATGAAGTTGATTTGAAATCTATTGATTTGAAAGGTACTCAATTTGGAAAGAGATTTTATATAATCGAAGTCTATGTAAGTATGATTTGATCTACTATTGATTTGGAAAGTATTCGATTTGGGAAAAATGGAATCCTATACATATGGACTTTATATAAGTATGATATTTGAAAGTGATTTGAAAAGGTACTATATGATATATATTTTCGAAGTAAAGATATGGAAAGTGCCTTCTGCTTGATATCCGCTTTGTGGCCACATCGTGGATTCATTCTATCGATATTGTTCTCTCTGATTTTTGGTTTTCCGGATGTAATACTCGAGTGTTCCCACCGTGGCGTAACCCATGGTTTTTTTTCTCTCGCGACTGTATAGCGTAATTGCCTGGCTGAGCCTGGCCTAGGGGTACGGATTGTTTCCTGGGGGATCTAGGCGTAACCATTGTGTATCCTGCAATCTATGTATGTCGCGAATAGTAGCGAAACTGCCTGGCTGAGACAGTCTAGGGGTACGGATTGTTTCCTGGGGGACCCAGGCGTAACCATTGTGTATCCTGCACTCTACTAGTCATCATGGCGTAACTCGCAGGGCTGAGAAAGCTTACGGATACGGATTGTTTCCTGGGGGATCCAGGCGTAACCATTGTGTATCTGCGAACCATGGTCGGACAAAGGTTTTGGTTTGGTTGTTTTGTTTGGATTGTACTTTCTATATCTGTTTTAAAGGTTTTTCAAGTATTTTTATTGGGTGTTGAAACAAGTCTACTAAGTACTTGAAGAATTCTAGCTTTGCGCCAGATCAACGCATGGCCAGAGTCTACAAGAACGAGGATAAACTTGTTGAAACATCGAGTTATAAAAGTATTTTCGAAAGGAAAATTTATTTCGATATAATAGTATTTTATTATAAAAGTATTATTATAAAAGTATTTTTCCCAACAAAGAAATTTTGAATTAATATTTGAAATTTAAATTCTTATGGTTCTAGATTAATTATTCGTGCCTGATACTATTCCTTGCATCCACCTTATCTGCTCGGTTAGTTATTCACCTTGATTCTATTTTCCAAATCTACCTTCCTTCCTTGTTGGATATCTCCTTTAAAATATTGTTTAATTATATACTACATGGTTTAATAGAAATTTTAGTGTTATAAATATTTTAGAAGTTATTTATCTAAAATAGAACATATTTAAAAAAAATGATTTGTGATCTAATAATAATATTTGGAAGGTATCTTGAACCAAAATAAAAATTTATGAATTTTGGATTTGTTTCAATAGCTTCTTTGTAAATATAAGTAATAACATAAATAATTGTTTTCAAAGGAGTTTGAAAAGTATTAAAGCATTAAAGAAAATTAAATTTCAAATGAAGTTATCAAATAAATATTTCAAATAAAATTTATATAGTTTTAAATTAATTGTTTATCTTGTCTTTCAATCTATTTTATTTCTGGTTGTTCTATTCTCCTACCTCCTACCTTTTCGGGGACGAAAAGTTTTGAGTGGAGGAGAGTGTAACGACACGTAGATTTTAATAGTTTTAAATGGTTTTATTTAACGTAATTAATTGAAACTTTTGAGAAATTTTATATAATAATATTTTGAAATAAAAATTTAATATTTGGATTACGTCCAATTAAACATAGCAGATTTTAAATTTTAATTTATACATATATTTTGTTATATATGAAGGTTTTATAAAAAAAAATTCTTGTAAACTGTACTGCATATATACTCTTTAAAAAAAGGAAAAAAAGGAGTAAGTTAACAATGTATTATAAAGAATATTGTTTATCTGCATATATATGTGCATAAGTTTGTTTGATTTCCTGCTGGATATTTTGAAAAGGAAACTAATAAACTATAATAATTATATATACATAAGTATTCATTTCAAAAGATATTATATATGTGTGTGTTGATCTTTAATATATGTGTTTTATGTTAGAACATTGATTTTTAACTATACATATATATTATTTTAATATTGGTTTAAAATGAATATTTATTACATGGAAACGACAACCACAAAATGAATATACTATATATGTGACATTTTGAATAAATATATATTTGTTATTTAATATTAATATGAAATGGAAGCATTTTAAAGTTATATAGTTTTCATGGGTGTGCATATATATATATATATATATATATATATATATATATATATATATATATATTTCATTTTTTAAAATGCGTGTTTTGAATTAACGTTCATTTTGAAAGAAAGTAATAAATTAATCATATAATCTTCGTTTCAATTTTATCAAGCTAATTTGATCCGTTCTTTTCTATTAAATATATACTTGCAGCTGTTATCAATCAATCATTTCAATTTATTATATGGTCCGTTACTCTGCCTTCTCAGAATTGAACATGCAGCTGGTGGCATTAAAAGTTGCTTTAATTATCCACTGAATTATCGTGACCATCCCACTACTCTATTATTATTCCTGTACGTTTTATCTTTGCTTCAATTTCTCTGTCCATTCCTTTTTCCATTTTAATATCCTTGCCTTTCCATACTCACGTGCTTTCCAATCAAGCAATAAAATTTTTAAATATCCACCTTATCAACTTGACCGTTGTTATTGCATCACGCCAGTATATTATTCAAATCTATCATTATTCTACCGTTTCTTCTTTAATAAATTATATGTAACAGTATATCATAAATGGACAGCTCATTCTCCACCCATTCATTTCTCATATTCAATTAATAATGGAATATAAAGTTAGATATTTGGTATACAATTCAAACAACCGTTACCATTCATACCTCCTAAATTCTAGCGATTGACCCCTCTATTTCCATGGCTCCAATTTTAGTTGTTGGATTGCTCATTCCTACCGTTCAACTATATTAAATATTTATAACATGTAGCCTCTGAGCCTATTTAGCTTCCTTTTTTCTTCCTCTCTGTTGTTTCTTGAAAAAAAAGAGATTTTTCCATTACAATGCTAAAACACATATGATGGAAAAATGAAAAAGGACCAGTTCTCCTTCCTATAGCTTCATCAAGCCTCCGCCACTACAGCTCGAACCACCTGTCAAGAGCCACAACCCACTCCATGCCTCCTCCCCTCGTCATCCATATTTTTATAAACGGTATGCGTATCATATGGCAATATGTGTTTTGTTTTTAAATGTTTACATATAGCATGAATATGTACTAGTACTATGTATAGTCTATTTTGTTTAATGGATATGTTATACAAGCTGTGTTTTCTTTTGTCTAATGGATTTCGAAACTTATAATAAATATTATTGCATTAGTTGTTGTTTTCAACTTCCTGCAACACTTTGTTTTTTTATTATAAATTTTAGCTTGCTGCAATTCTCTTTCATCTATATTATTGTATTCTATAATCTAATATATACATTTTATCTAGTTATATATATTATACTATAAGGTGTGTATATATAAGTTTTCATAACCCTTTATAATATGTAGCTATGTATATAAGATTGGACCTGTTATATATGAAAGCATTGGTTATAGCAATTAAAAATATGCAAAGGAATTTATGGTGATATTTACTTATGAATAGAACAAGATACGTACCACCATCTGTATCTTCGTCTCTCTCCCCATGTTTTTTTATTATATATATATATTCTTTCTTTCTTTTTTTCTCTTTTCACTCCTTTCATTTTATAGCTTTTAGATAAATTGACAAACGCTTTGGAAGTATTTAAACGCAGTACACGATAAATTTAATAAGCAGTGGTGTTTTACGTCATTTATAGCCAAAAAAAATTGATAAGTTCACACATTTCTAAACTGAAAATAATAAATATATGATGCGATGGAATTTGAATTTTCATACGCCGTGCCATGAGCTGATCTTAAATTTAAAAGAGGTATGATATATCAATCGCTTACAAATAAGACGAAGATAACGTCCTAAATTAACTTTTAGCAAATTGAACGTTACTGTCGTTATTAAGAAACCAACATATTATGTCATTTGATTATTTGGGTACTAATAATACGTTACTTTATTCATTCCATCAATTCATTTACCACCACGTTATTTTAAATAAATTGCTACTCTTCTACTAAAATTTATCCATAAATTTAATAAAACTTATCCGACGGTGTATTAGCCTTCAGGACTAGTCCCTGAATTCCAAATGTTGGATCCACTTTGCGTTCTGTTTTTTTTCTTCTCTTTTTCCATATAACCTATATAAATTATAAAGTTTATATTTGTTTTCTGATGTTAGTTGAAATGTAAATATTGATTTTTAAATAGTATATCTATACATATAAGCTACTTTTGTTGTTCGTATATAAATGATATTGTATGTGCATTTTTATGAAATAGCGCCCAATGTATATTATTTTATAAAAGAATTCATTTGTTATGTCAACTAAATATAAGTTACATTTGGTTTATATAAATATATTATAACTGATGTTGACTTCTTTCATTATACTCTTTCTTACAGCTAAAATATGTCAGTATTGTAACCTAGCACATGATTAATATTAGTCTGTTTATATAAGTATTTATTTCAAATTTCATATGGTACATATGCTTGATTCTAATTTATTTGTTTTAAATAAAAAAACAATGATTTTGGAAAATATAAATACATATATATTTAATTTAATTTAATATGTTTTGAATTTAGAATATGACTTTATATATAGTTATATATAGTTATATATATATATATATATGAGTCCACTCATACCATTATCTTAGCCGATCCCGTTCTGACTTGTTCCATCAATTCTTGTTATTAGCTTTAATCGTTGAATTCGTGCCGATTTTGCTTTGTTTCGATTCATAATTCAAATTTCAGTGTCTGTAGCAGTATGCATATCTGTGTCATCTTCTGTATTATCAAGGCTCGAGAGGTGAGTAATCACTCACGATTAATATTCTTTTGTTCATTAAATTTGATTTCAATTGAAACGACAATTGAAATATACTGCTGTAGTTATTTAAATTTGTTATATATGCTATTATCTGTAACTGTTCACCTGTGGGATATGACACCATATCATGTTGTTTATATTATATTGGTATTGATGATATATGCCTGTTATTTTATTGTATTTTCTGTTATCACTCTGCAAGTTCCCAGTAGTTTAGAAATCACTATGGGTTGAAATGATACATACGCGAACAGACTTTAGAATAGGAGAAAATCGTTATGTGTTGAAATGATAAACCCAAGTGATTTTCATTTAATTGAATTTGGGATTACGGGTTGAAATGAGATCCACCCGTATATATTTGATATACGGATTGAAATGATAAATATCCGTAGCACTTGACTATATGATATGAAATATATACAGATACTGTTGGTCCATATAAATATTTTGAAAATAAATTTCTACAGTTGAAAAGAAATATATGGGATTTAATAAATATTGGTTATTAAAATATTATATATATAAATGGAAATTTTATATATAGATTTAATAATAATATTGTTGAGATTGATTTCATCCATATAATATGTTTGAGGATTATTTAAGATTTATATTTCAAAATTTACCGTTGTAAAAAGTTGAATAATTAAGATTGGGAGATAAATTTGGGTTTATTAAGAATGGTATTTTAAATAAGGATTTATTTAATTAAATAGATTTGAAATTATTGAATGGAAAATTTGAAGATATGATTTTGTAACTGGATTTTTGATTTAAGTGATTTAATGAATATTTCACGTTTAATAAAATTAAAGAAAATATAGAGTAAAATGTAATCTAAGTTTACTTAAATGATATTGAATCTAATAAGGGAGTATTTCAAGACTAAATAATAATGAGGTTAAATTGAGATCTATATGAAACTGTTATATAGAACATTTAAATATTAAAGCCTTGAACCATATTGGAATTTAAATGGTTTATGTTGAGATTCAGATCTGTATTTGAAATCAACGTAGTTGAATTTGTTATTTAGCAACTAAGTTGAATTGAAATGAAAATTTAGGTTGAACTAAATTTGAATTTATTATTTAGAAAACTAAATTGAATGAAAATTTAGAAGAAACGTTGAATACTTAAAGTTTTGAAATATATGGAAATATAAAGGGGTATTTGTGATTATAAATCCGAATTTGAGATCGATAAAATTTAAGTAGTTATTTTAGAAATTGAGTTGAATTTAAATTGATAAATTGAGATTGAATTTAATTTGAATGGGAAGGTCGGGTTGACATTGGAACGATTTGTTAAGTTGAGGAAATTGAAAATACTTTACTGTATAAATTATTTAATACATATAAGTACTATTTTGGGAAATATAGAGATATTTGAAGTGAAAATGAGATTTGGTTTTGAAGTATAAATTAAGATGAAATGACCACGGTGTTATAGTGTATATTTCTACCTTGTAGAAAGTTCCATGGACCCTTATAGGATGGTTATCCCAAACATCCTTTAGGTTATTTGTATTTCAGTTGATATTTCACTTGAGTTGGATTTATTGATATAAGAATGTTAATCCTGACTCGAGTGTTTTGTGTTTTGCTTTACGCTCGGGTCAGACTCAGTGATACAGCATTTGAGACTCACCTTTGGAGTTCGGAGCTTCATTTGGAAATCCAACTATCGATTCAGATTCCAGCCTTTCCAGTTGATTGGTTCAGAGAAGTCATCTTTTGCATTGGGGACTTCACTGCATTTGAACTATTCGGTTGTATTTTTCTAACTCTGATGTATATAGTAGCTTCATGAATGACTATTCTTTATCTATGCCGCTGCATTATATTACTCTGTGATCTGTGATTGATTTATTTACTGTATATTTTAAGTTTTGCCAAATTTTAATTAACAATTCGGTATTTTTAATTATTCAAGTCGGATATGTATGGTTCTATTATCGATTTGAATGGTCCAAAATAGCGGGTCGTTACAGCACTTGGCCATAGGTTAGAAAATTATATACGGACATTGGGTTGGTTAAATCAAATGATTTTAAACGTGTTTGAAATTATTTAAATGGATTGATTTTAAGAATGAAATCCAATTTATGGAAATTGAATTATTTTGAACTGAAGCTCGAAATGTTGGAATTTAACTCGGTAAACGAAATTGTTTAATTAATCGAAGTTTAGATTTTAAGTTAAAATTTAAAATAAGGCGTTCATTTTCGAAAGTTGAAGGGATCTATAAAATTGGTCTTTTATTCGAACTTTGAATATTTCTAAGAAAATTGATATGAGATAATGTTTCAATTTGAGTTCGGAATTTGAAAATTTGGATTTAAAATTGGAATTGAAAGTAAATTTGATTTAAGTGTTTAAATCGATATTTTGAAATCGAATTTGGAATTGGAACTGAAATTGGAAATCAATTTGAAATTGGAATTTAAATTAATTTGGAAGTTGAAGTTTAAAGAAATTTGTGAATTGAAATCGAAATTTTTTCAAGTTGAAATCGGGATTGAATTAGTTAAATCAAAATGGAAATTGGAATTGATTTGGGTAGGAAATTAGGAAGTTGACCGGTTTGACTTTGGAATTATTTTCAAAATGAATATTTTAGTATAAATGATTTAAATCTATATTCTTTAAATATTTCAATTATTTTGATTTTCCAAACTATTTTAGTTTATAAACTATTTTTATATCCAAATTATTTTCGATTTAACTATTTAAATATTTTATATTAGCCTATTTTTAACTATTTTACTATTTTAAACTAATTAAACTATTTTCTAAAATTCAAACTGTTTAAAGGGTAAATTATTTATATTTAAATCTTAGATCTTAGTACAAACTAAGTTAAAGTGAAGTTTATAACCTAAATTTAATTCGAATTAAATTTTGGAAGTGAAATTGATTTATCGGACAAATTTCATAATTTTGAATATATGATAAATTTCGAAATGGATTTGATTTAAATGAGAATATATGATAATTTCAAAATGGATTCCATTTTAAAGCAAATATATGATGATTTGGAAATGGATTTGATTTTGAAACGAATATGACATTTTGATATCAGGTACGAATTGTTTTGAAATGCAAAAGAACCAACCGGTGTGTAAAATGACGATTGGTTATTAAAGAGACTGGAGTCTCTATTGAAATACTCTCTTTCAATATTATAACCACTTTGGCAACTGTGTATGCGGTGGATGATATCTAGAATGTAGTGGTTGAATTGGCGACGTTTACTGGAATGAAGTAAAAGAACGATGATGGATAGCCTTGACATTCGTGTCATAATTATAATGACTAAAACAGGAGCCTATGTATGGCCAATGAGGTTAGCTACCTCTAGCAACGTTGATCCCTCGTATTACTATTGTGGTTTCGGTTTCGATGAGTGCACCTTATTTGTCATTTGGATTGATTGTCACGGTCGATGTGACGACCCACCTCTATACTCACGTCAGCCAAGGACACTACGGAATAATGTCGTCAACTAGCATGAAGAATAAGGTTGTTGAGGAGCGACCATCCATGTCATTGCTTTGTGCGAGCACCGATATGTCAGATAGTATAACATGTATTACATTTCAAGAGGAAATCCGACATACCGGTACAAACTCAAAGCTACTACACAGTGGCTATGTGGTCTTCCGAAAAAATATAGAAATAAACATAACATAAATCAGCCACAGGTATTCATATCACAAAGGTAGAAACATATATGAATATAGCACATATAAGTGTACATCAGAGTAGTGGTCTAACAAGATCCACAATATCATAATAGAATAGATACAAGTGCAAGACAAAAGAAAACTTATACATTAAGGAGTCTCTATCTCGAATGTATAACAACAAAAACTACTACACTAGAGCAGTTAGCCAAAATTCAGATAATGTTCCCATAAGAGGAGTCAAGCAGAAGCACCTGTAACATCTCGGTCTGACCCGATTATTATTTAATAAGAAAATAATAAACGGATCAGTCTAGCTATAAATATCAGATAAAGTGAGATAGGATAAGAGATAAGATTAAAACGTATAATAATAATAATGTCATATTATGAAAAGTATACATTAGAAAATCAAAAAAAAAATCATACAATATCTCAAAAATCTCATAACATCAAAAAGAATGTCATATTCCTTATTTTGTTCACCAAGCCATGAATATTGACAACATATCGTTACCAATCGCAAAGATATTGATAAAACATAAATTCCCAAAATTAATAATTAGAAATCCAAAAATCGCAGAAGGGAAGGCATATCACAAAATGGGAGCATAAAAACTCACTAACATGTGTATCATAAAACGAAATGTTATTCCATGGTCGCTAACCATAAATTCGAAACATCGACGTAATACAATAATGGTACGTCTAATGAACTGAAACATCAATAAATTTGAAGCATCGACGCAGTACGATAACGATACGTCGAATGAACCTGATAAACCGGAAAAATGATGTAGTACAATATCGGTACATCCATTGATCCAGATAAGCCGGGACATCAATGTAGTACAATAACGGTACATCCGATGAACCGAATATCATAAAAGAACATGGGTCGCTAGCCCATAAAAGAAATGAGACAAATCTCACTAGAACGATGTACTATCCCCCACGCAGGCAAAGAGACATCGCACATCGCTAGTCTAAGCCATAAAATGATCATCATCGATCATTGAGAAGTGTCAATTACACTAAGATAGTAAATATATGAGTTTAGCCTCATGTCCTATAACCACTAGCTTAACTTAAATATTTACGAACAAATTGTAGATTTCCACTCGAAAATTGTCACAAGAGTTTTAGTCGATCGATTCTAAGAATTAACCATCAAAGTAAACGCAGGCGTTTCATACCACTTGTTTCACTAAGTCGTTTAATTGGATTTCTCGAACGAATGGGATAAAGGTTTGTATATACTAATATATTGGAAAATGGTTTTATAAAGGACTTTATATTAAAATTAGAGTTGAAATCATCTTTGTAAGAGAGTTTGAACATTTATTATTAGAATAGAAACCTTTGTATTTAAAAGTGACAAACCGTAGAAATGATTGTAAAAACAATCAATCACCAAAATTCACATTCGAAGACGTGAATTAAATACAAAAAATCGACACCAAATCCATCAAAATTGACATTCACAAAAATTCCGAAAAGAAGTCATCAAAGTTAATAATAAACGATAACGAGGAATCAGATAATTAGCAATCGATAAAAATTAGAATCTCAAGCAAATTAGGCTAAATAGGCAAAAACAACCAGGTCAGTCGACTGATTACAGAGGCCAGTTGACTGATTGCAGGAAACAGAGACCTCTAGCCTCCGCAGATAGCCCAGGAACATTCATTTGCTATAGCCAGTCGACTGACTGCAAAGGTCAGTCGACTGACTAGCACTGGGCTATTTTTCAGCCTATCAAATGAAGAGTAACTCCTTCAAAATTACAACCGGACGAGCAATGGGCGCTAGGGGTTTATGCCAATCGACGACCCGGCCCTATAAGCTCTTCGATACACCACTAAAAGCATGATCAAACATCAAAGCTATGATTTTTAAAGATTTGACTTCAAACATCAAAATTTGGAATACTCATAAAACCAATTCAATCCGAGGCAAATGGACATGGAATACAAGTTAGGAATTCATACCTAACAACAAATGAAGATTGTAGACATAGATGTGAGATAAAAATCTCACCTTTTGACTCAAAAACAATGAAGGAGAACCTATAGAGCAAGGCAAGAACAATCACTTTTCAATCCTAACCCAAGAAGCTTGAATCTAAACTTAAAAGAAAAACATTTCCTAAGTTAGGGTTTAGGAATTTCTGAAATTAAAGGGAGAATGAGTTGGAGAAGAAGAAGGGAATGCTTACCAATAGCTTTTCTTTGAATTTGGAGCTAGAACTTGGATTTGCAATGGAACTAGGGCTTAGAATTTCCTAATCTCTTTTCTCTTCCCTCATTTTTGTTTAAGCTTGAAGTGTTAGGAAATAGAAATGAAATGAATGAAAAAAGAGGAGTGGGGGTTGAGCTAGAGTTAATAGTTTAGGCGAATGGGATGAAACGCAAACCCAAAGCCCTAAGTGAAAAGGTCGAAATTATTGCTAACTCCAAACATATCAATGTTTATACTCAAAAAGATTGTAAACATCATTTTGAACTCAATGGAAGTGGTCTAGAGTCCTAATTTGACTGTTTGCAAAAAGTAGCATTTTGGACTTAAACCGACTAACGATGCTATATTTAAATAAAATATTTAAATACATTGTAAAATATGCGGGTTGTTATAGACTCTCATCCTTAAAGGAGTTGCGTCCTTACAATATTTAAGAAGAAAAATAAAGAGTAACAACCATAAAAGCATATCAACACAAAAGAAAATTTGAAATAAGAAGTTCACCATAAAGAGCACGAAAGAGTAAGTTCGAATGTGTTTGCTCAATGAATTCTCTGGATTCCCAAGAGCAATCCTTAGGATTTGAGAATCATTGAACTTTCACAAAAGGGAAATCTTCATTTTGAAGGCGTTCAACCTTCGAAGCAATGATGCGAATAGGGTGTTGCTCATAAGTCAAATTATGCGAAACTTCGATTTCTTCAATAACACCGGGCTCAAAAATCAAAATCAAAATCCCTAAGACATTTCCGTAGCTGAGAGACATGGAAAACGTCATAAATAGCAGAAAAATTGAGCCGATGCAACGACGTAGTACAATAAGGGTACGCCCGAGAAACTAGAAATTCGAATAATTTGGAACAACGGCGTAGTACAATAATGGTACGCCAGATGAACTAAAGCTCGAATAATTTGGAACGCCGACGCAGTACAACGGTACATCCAATGAACCGAAGTTCAAATAATTCGGAACATCGACGCAGTACAACGGTACGTCCAATGAGCCAAAGTTCGAATAATTCGGAACACCGACGCAGTACCATGGTACGTCCAATGAACCAAAATGACGGGACATCGATGTAGTACAATAACGGTACATTCGATGTACCAAAAGTCATGCAATTCGAAACATCATCAAAGAAACAACCACTTGTTGCTTACGATTTAGGGCATTGGTAACACGATTCCTCTTTTTGGAGTATATGAAGAACATCAAGATCATAAGATGTAAGGAACTCCAGCCAACGTTGTTGGCGCAAATTAAGTTTCTTTTTGAGAGAATAAATACTTCAAAGATTTATGACCGAGGTGGAGAACAAATTTATCCCCCAAAAGATAATGATGCCAAATTCTAAAAGCGAAAACATTAGCCATGAGCACCAGACCATGAGTGGCATACCTAGTCTAGATAGGCATTAATTGTTAAAAGTATAAGTGATAACACGTTCCCTTTTGCAAGAGAACGGCACCCGAACCAATACGACTCATATCGGTACAAACAGTGAAATCTTGGTTCCTTTCAGGAATCACAAGAATAGGAGTATCGAAAGAAAGAGTTCTTTTAAAAAATATTCTTTCTCGAAAAGCTAAAACTTTCAAAACTACAATTATCTTTATGCAATAATCTTTCTAGAAAAATTTACTTTTTACAAGTCAATTTACTGTGTTTGACTGTCTCATCAAAGCATTTAGGAGGTTCCTATCGATAACGTTGATCAAGCGCATCGACTAGAATTCTTAAAGCACTCAATGGGCAATACAATCACAAAATCATCTTCTATACGATAAATATGTCTCTAAAAAAACTTTACAAATATTCTTTGTTCGTTTCAAGAACAAAAATCCAATCATACTTATAAATAAATCTTATGAAAAAGATTTGCAAAATTTTAAATTGCTGTTTTCATCCAAAATCAATAAATACAAGAATGGAGTCATCGAGATATTCGTAGAGTACTCGACTCATAAAATGGATGAAATAAGCTGGACAAACTGAATGACATAATAATTAATTCATAAGAATCATAATAAGTGTGGAATGCGGTTAGTGGAACGCTATCGTCCATAACTCATAGCTAATGAAAACTAGTGGCAAAGTCGAATTAAAAAAACCTTAGCACCACTCAATAGATTTGCTTAGGTGATAATCCTAAGACAAGCTCAAAAATACCGAAAAATTCTCAAACTACTTGAATGGGAGAAATAACACTTTCCTCATCAAGTGGGTTAAAGAATGTAATGATGCCATCAAATTGGAATCAAAATCACAAGGAAGAAAAAAATAGAAATCTGCTTAACAGATTGAGAATGTCGAAGATGAATAGTCCACTCGGGACATAGGATTTGGCATCATAATGATTAAGCCAATCCTTTTTCAAAAAATCAATTCCAAAGTTTAAGTAACGCATAACATGCAAATCAGATCGGAAAGAATAATCACATAAAATAATCTTCACATCTTTTCAAAGCAGACTGAGCGTTGCGGATCCACTATCTGGTTAGCAATTCTCAGCGAAGGCATCAAGCCCAAAATGTTTAAAGAAAAAGAATCAACAAGTTCTTTTGATATAAAATGATGAGATGAACCCATATCATCAAGAACTCAAAAAGGATAATCAAAAAACAAATGTAATCAAGGATTGAATAAGAAATACCTTAACCAAGGAAAGTGTCACAAGGGGCTTGCACAACTTTCAACTTTCCCTCTCTCCTACTTTGAAGTTTGGGGCAAGAAGATAAATGATGACCCGAAATTTTGCAATAGCGGCAAGTAAGGGGTTACAGACACTTAATTACATAGTGTTCCTTAGAATTACAATTGTAGCATCCTCCACGATTAGGGATTGGAGTCTTTTCTACCTAAGTAGTTTGCTTCACTTTCTTATTGGGATTAGGGCTTTTGAACTTAATATGCCTCGTATTGGAAATCCCAATATCACTATCACCTCCTTTACCAACCTCTTCATGTCGAAGAGTGATATCAAGAAGTTGATTGAAAGGAACTTCAAGTTTCGAAGGTGAAATCTTTTCGGGGTTCTTACTCAAAGCACAAATAAACCTTTGATTCTTTACAAGATCCAAAAGTTATTGGGCAAACATAAATACGCCATCCAAAGAAGTACTACTGGATTGACCAGCGCTAGGACTGCCGGAGCCAACATTTCTCTTCTTTAAGAAAGAAAGGAAAGAAGAAGAAAAAGGTTATTCTCGAAATGAATATCAAACAAACTTGATTGATAAAACAAGGAATCATAAAAGAAAATAGAATAGAACGGTATGAAGACTCGAATTAAATCCTATAGTGCGACTCCTTGGAAAGACTTAGGACAATGATCCTTGCTAGATTATTCTACATTGTTCTGAAGTTTGGCTCTGATACCATGATGTGATGCCCCACCTCTATACTCACGCCAGCCAAGGACACTACGGAATAATGCCGTCAAGTAGCACGAAGAATAAGGCTGTTGAGGAGCGACCATCCATGTAATTGCTTTGTGCGAGCACCGATATGTCAGATAGTATAACATGCATTTTATTTCAAGAGGAATTCCGACATGCCAATACAAACTCAAAGCTACTACATAGTGGCTATGTGGTCTTCGGAAACAAATATAGAAATAAACATAACATAAATCAGTCACAGGTATTCATATCACAAAGGCGGAAACAGATATAAATATAGCACATATAAGTGTACATCAGAGTAGTGGTCTAACAAGATCCACAATATCACAATAGAATAGATACAAGTGCAAGAAAAAAGAAAACTTATACATTAAGGAGTCTCTATCTCGAATGTATAACAACAAAAACTACTACACTAGAGCAGTTAACCAAAAATCAGATAATGTTCCCATAATTGCAGTCAAGCTGAAGCACCTGTAACATCTCGGTCTGACCCGAGTATTATATAATAAGAAAATAATAAACGGATCAGTCTAGCTATAAATATCAGATAAAGTGAGATAGGATAAGATATACGATTAAAACGTATGATAACAATAATGTCATACTGTGAAGAGTATACATTAGAAAATCAACAAATATCATACAATATCTCAAAAATCTCATAACATCAAAAGAATGTCATATTCCTTATTTTGTTCACCAAGCCACGAATATTGACAAACATATAGTTACCAATCGCAAAGATATTGATGAAACATAAATTCCAGAAATCAACAATTAGAAATCCAAAAATTGCAAAAGAGGAGGCCTATCACAAAACGGGAGGATAAAAATTCACCAACACGTGTATCGCAAAACGGAACTCTATTCCATGGTCTCTAACCATAAATTCGAAACATCGACGCAGTACAATAACAGTACGTCCAATGAACTGAAACATCAATAAATTTGGAGCATCGACACAGTACAATAACGGTACGTCCAATGAACCTGATAAACCGAAACAATGATGTAGTACAATATTGGTACATCCATTGATCCAGATAAGCCGGGACGTCAATGTAGTACAATAACGGTACATCCGATGAACCGAATATCATAAAAGAACATGGGTCGCTAGCCCATAAAAGAATTGAGACGAAGCTCACTAGAACGGGGTACTATCCCCCATGCGGGCAAAGAGACATCGTACATCGCTAGTTACCATAAAATGATCATTATCGATCATCGAGAAGTTTCAATTATACTAAGCTAGTAAATATATGAGTTTAGCCTCATGTCCCATAACCACTAGCTTAACTTAAATATTTATGAACAAATTGTAGATTTCCACTCGAAAATTGTAACAGGAGTTCCAGTCGAACGAGTCTAAGAATTAACCGTTAAAGTAAACGCAAGCGTTTCATACCACTTGTTTTACTAAGTCGTTAATTGGATTTCTCGAACGAATGAGATAAAGGTTTGTATATACTAATAGACTGGAAAATGGTTTTATAAAGGACTTTATACTAAAATTAGAGTTGAAATCATCTTTGTAAGAGAGTTTGAACATTTACTATTAGAATAGAAATCTTTGTATTTAAAAGTGACAAACCATAGAAATGATTGTAAACACAATCAATCACCAAAATTCACATTCGAAGAGGTGAATTAAATCCAAAGAAATTGACACCAAATCCATCAAAATGGATATTCGCAAAAATTCCAAAAAGAAGTCATCAAAGTCAATAATAAATGATAATGAGGAATTGGATAATCATGAATCGATAAAAATTGGAATCTCAAGCAAACTAGGCTAAACAAGCAAAAACAAGCAGGTCAGTCGACTGATTACAGAAGCCAGTCGACTGAATGCAGGAAACAGAGACCTCCAGCCTCTGCAGACAGCCTACAAACATTCATTTTCTACAGCCAGTCGACTTACTGCAAAGGTCAGTTAACTGATTAGCACTGGGGTTGTTTTTCAGCCTATTAAATGAAGAGCAACTCTTCCAAAATTGCAACCGGACGAGCAATGGGCGCTAGTGGTTTATGCCAATCGACGACCTGGCCTTATAGGCTCTTCGATACACCACTAAAAGCATGATCAAACATCAAAGCTATGATTTTTAAAGATTTGACTTCAAACACCAATATCCGGAGTACTCATAAAACCAATTCAATCCAAGGCAAATGGACATGGAATAGAAGTTAGGAATTCATACCTAACAACAAATGAAGGTTATAGACATAGATGTGAGATAAAAATCTCACCTTTTTACTCAAAAACAATGAAGGAGAAGCTATAGAGTAAGGCAAGAACAATCACTCTTCAATCCTAATCCAAGAAGCTTGAATCTAAGCTTAAAAGAAAAACATTTTCTAAGTTAGGGTTTAGAAATTTCTGAAATTGAAGGAAGAATGAGTTGGAGAAGAAGAAGGGAATACTTACCAATAGCTTTTCTTTGAATCTGGAGCTAGAACTTGGATTTGCAATGGAACTAGGGCATAGGAATTTCCTAATCTCTTTTCTCTTCCCCCATTTTTGTTTAAGATTGAAGTATTAGGAAATAGAAATGAAATGAATGAAGAGGAGTGGGGGTTGAGCTAGAGTTAATAGTTTAGGCTAATGGGCTGAAACCCAAACCCAAAGCCCTAAGTGAAAAGGTCGGAATTCAAGCTAACTCCAAACATATCAATGTTTATACTCAAAAAGATCGCAAACATCATTTTGAACTCAATGGAAGTGGTCTAGAGTCCTAATTTGACAGTTTGCAAAAAGTATCATTTCGGACTATAAACCGACTAACGGGGCTATATTTAAATAAAATATTTAAATACACAATCGTAAAATATGCGGGTTGTTATAGACTCCCATCCTTAAAGGAATTGCGTCCTCGTAATATTTAAGAAGAAAAATAAAGAGTAACAACCATAAAAGCATATCAACACAAAAGAAAAATTAAAATAAGAAGTTCACCACAAAGAGCACGAAAGAGTAAGTCCGAACGTGTTTGCTCGATGAATTCTCTGGATTCCCAAGAGCAATCCTTAGGATTTGAGAATCATTGAACTTTCACAAAAGGGAAATCCTCATTTTGAAGGCGTTCAATCTTCGAAGCAATGATGTGAATAGGGTGTTGCTCATAAGTCAAATTAGGCAAAACTCCAATTTCTTCTATAACACTGGGCTCAAAAATAAAAATTGAAATCCCTAAGGCATTTCCGTAGTTGAGAGACATGGAAAACTTTATGAATAGCAGAAAAATTGAGTCGGTGCAACGACGTAGTACAATAATGGTACGTCGAGAAACTAGAAACTCGAATAATTTGGAACAACAGCATAGTACAATAACGGTACGCCAGATGAACCAAAGCTCGAATAGTTCGAAACACCGACGCAGTACAACGGTACGTCCAATGAACCAAAGTTCAAATAATTCGGAACACCGACGCGGTACAACGGTACATCCAATTAACCAAAGTTCGAATAATTTGGAACACTGACGTAGTACAACGGTACATCCAATGAACCAAAAAACCGGGACATCGATGTAGTACAATAACGGTACATCCGATGAACCGAAAATAATACAATTCGAAACATCATCAAAGAAACAACCACTTGTTGCTTACGACTAAGGGCATTGGCAACACGATTTCCATTTTCGGGAGCATACAAAGAATATCAAGATCATAAGATGTAAGAAACTCGAGCCAATGTTGTTGGTGCAAATTAAGTTCCTTTTTTAGAGAATAAATACTTCAAAGATTTATGATCGAGGTGGAAAACAAATTTCTCCCCCAAAAGATAATGATGCCAAATTATAAAAGCGAAAACAATAGCCACGAGCACCATACCATGAGTGGCATACCTAGTCTCGATAGGCTTTAATTGTTAAAAGCATAAGTGATAGCACGTTCCCTTTTGCAAGAGAACGGCACCCAAACCAATACAACTCATATCGGTACAAATAGTGAAATCTTGGTTCCTTTCAGGAATCACAAGAATAGGAGCATCGAAAGAAAGAGTTCTTTCAAATAATCTTCTTTCCCGAAAAGCTAAAACTTTCAAAATTACAATTATCTTTATGGAATAATTTTTGTAGAAAAATTTACTTTTTACAAGTCAATTTATTGTGTCTGGCTGTCACATCAAAGCGTTTAGGAGGTTCCTATCGATAACGTTGATCAAGCGCATCGACCAGAATTCTTAAAGCACTCAATGGGCAATACAATCACAAAATCATCTTCTATACGATAAATATGTCTCGAAAAAAAACTTCACGAATATTCTTTGTTCGTTTTAAGAACAAAAATCCAATCATACTTATAAATAAATCTTTTGGAGAAGATTTGCAAAATTTTAAATTGTTGTTTTCATCCAAAATCAATAAATACAAGAATGGAGTCATCCAGATATTCATAGAATACTCGACTCATAAAATGGATGAAATAAGCTGGACAAACTAAATGACATAATAAATAATTCATAAGAATCATAATGAGTGCGGAATGCGGTTAGTGGAACGCTATCGTCTGCAACTCATAGCTAATGAAAATTGGTGACAAAGTCGAACTGAAAAGACCTTAGCACCATTCAATAGATTTTTTTAGGTGATAATCCTAAGACAAGCTCAAAAATACCGAAAAATTCTCAAACTACTCGAATGAGAGAAATAACACTTTCCTCATCAAGTGGGTTAAAGAATGAAATGATGCCATCAAATTGGAATCAAAATCACAAGGAAGAAAAAAATAGAAATCTGCTTAACAGATTGAGAATGTCGAAGATGAATACTCCACTCGGGACATAGGATGTGGCTTCATAATGATTAAGCCAATCCTTTTTCAAAAAATCAATTCCGAAGTCTAAGTAACGCATTGCAAATCGGATCGGAAAGAATAATCACATAAAATAATCTTCACATCTTTTCAAAGACGATTAAGCATTGCGGATCCACTATCCGGATAGCAATTCTCAACGAAGGCATCAAGCCCAAAATGTTTAAAGAAAAAGAATCAACAAGTTCTTTTGATATAAAATAATGAGATGAACCCATATCATCAAGAACTCAAAAAGGATAATCACAAAATAAATGTAATCAAGGATTGAATGAGAAATACCTTGACCAAGAGAAGTGTCACAAGGGGCTTGCACAACTTTCAACTTTCCCTCTCTCCTACTTTGAAGTTTGGGGCAAGAAGACAAATGATGACCCGAAATTTTGCAATAGCGGCAAGTAAGGGGTTTCAAACACTTAATTACATAGTGTTCCTTAGAATTACAATTGTTGCATCCTCCACGATTAGGGATTGGAGTCTTTTCTACCAAAGTAGTTTGCTTCACTTTCTTATTAGGATTAGTGCTTTTGAACTTAATATGCCTTGTATAGGAAATCCCAATATCACTATTACCACCTTTAAGAACCTCTTCATGTCGAAGAGTGATATCAACAAGGTGATTGAAAGGAACTTCAAGTTTCAAAGGTAAAATTTTTTAGGTGTTCTTACTCAAAGCACAGTTAAACCTTTGATTCTTTACAAGATCCAAAAGTTGTTGGGCATACATAAATACACCATCCAGAGAAGGACTATAGGATTGACCAGTGCTAGGACTGCCAGAACCAACCATTTCTCTTCTTTAAAAAAGAAAGGAAAGAAGAAGAAAAAGGCTATTCTCGAAATGAATATCAAACAAACTTGATTGATAAAACAAGGAATCATAAAAGATAATATCATAGAACGGTACGAAGACTCGAATTAAATCCTATAGTACGACTCCTAAGAAAGACTTAGGACAATGATCCTTGCTAGATTATTCTACATTGTTCCTAAGTTTGGCCCTGACACCATGATGTGACGCCCCACCACTATACTCACGCCAGCCAAGGATACTACGGAATAACGCCGTCAACTAGCACGAAGAATAAGGCTGTTGAGGAGCGACCATCCATGTAATTGCTTTGTGCGAGCACCGATATGTCAGATAGTACAACATGCATTTCATTTCAAGAGGAAATCTGACATGCCGATACAAACTCAAAGCTACTACAGAGTAGATATGTGGTCTCCGGAAACAAATATAAAAATAAACATAACGTAAATCAGTCATAGGTATTCATATCACAAAGGCGGAAACGGATATGAATATAGCACATATAAGTGTACATCAGAGTAGTGGTCTAACAAGATCCACAATATCACAATAGAATAGATACAAGTGCAAGACAAAAGAAAACTTATACATTAAGGAGTCTCTATCTCGAATGTATAACAACAAAAACTACTACACTAGAGAAGTTAGCCAAAAATTAGATAATGTTCCCATAAGAGGAGTCAAGCAGAAGCACCTGTAACATCTCGGTCAGACCCGAGTATTATTTAATTAGAAAATAACAAACGGATCACTTTAGCTATAAATATTAGATAAAGTAAGATAGGATAAGGGATACAATTAAAACATATGATAAAAATAATGCCATACTGTGAAAAGTATACATTAGAAAATCAACAAAAATCATACAATATCCCAAAAATCTCATAACATCAAAAGAATGTCATATTCCTTATTTTGTTCACCAAGCTGCGAATATTGACAAACATATCATTACCAATCGCAAAGATATTGATGAAACATAAATTCCAAAAATCAACAATTAGAAATCCAGAAATCGCAAAAGGGGAGGCCTATCACAAAACGGGAGCATAAAACTCACCAACACATGTATCACAGAACGGAACGCTATTCCATGGTCGCTAACCATAAATTCGAAACATCGATGTAGCACAATAACGGTACGTCCAATAAACTGAAACATCAATAAAGTTGGAGCATCGACGCAGTACAATAACGGTACGTCCAATGAACCTGATAAACCAGAACAACGATGTAGTACAATATCGGTACATCCATTGATCCAGATAAGTCGGGACATCGATGTAGTACAATAACAGTACATCCGATGAACCGAATATCATAAAAGAACATGGTCGCTAGCCCATAAAAGAAATGAGACGAAGCTCACTAGAACGAGGTACAATCCACCATGCGGGCAACGAGACATCGCACATCGCTAGTCTAAACCATAAAGTGATCATCATTGATCATCGAGAAGTGTCAATTACACTAAGCTAGTAAATATATGAGTTTAGCCTCATGTTCTATAACCACTAGCTTAACTTAAATATTTACGAACAAATTGTAGATTTGCACTCGAAAATTGTCGCAAGAGTTTCCGTCGAACGAGTCTAAGAATGAACCGTCAAAGTAAAAGCAAGTGTTTCATACCGCTTGTTTTACTAAGTCGTTTAATTGAATTTCTCGAACGAATGAGATAAAGGTTTGTATATACTAATAGATTGGAAAATGGTTTTATAAAGGACTTTATATTAAAATTAGATTTGAAATCATCTTTGTAAGAGAGTTTGAACATTTACTATTAGAGTAGAAACCTTTGTATTTAAAAGTGACAAACCATAGAAATGATTGTAAACACAATCAATCACCAAAATTCACATTCGAAGACGTGAATTAAATCCAAACAAATCGACATCAAATCCGTCAAAATGGATATTCACAAAAATTCCGAAAGAAGTCATCAAAGTCGATAATAAATGATAACGAGGAATCAGATAATCACGAATCGATAAAAATTGGAATCTCAAGCAAATTAGGCTAAATAGCTAAAAACAAGTAGGTCAATCGACTAATTACAGAGGCCAGTCGACTAATTGCAGACAGCCCAGGAACATTCATTTGCAACAGCCAAAGATCAGTCAACTGACTAGCACTGGGGCTTTTTTCAGCCTATCAAATGAAGAGCAACTCCTCCAAAATTGCAACCGGACAAACAATGGGCGGTAGGGGTTTATGCCAATCGAACACCCGGTCCTATAGGCTCTTCGATACGCCACTAAAAGCATGATCAAACATCAAAGCTATGATTTTTAAAGATTTGACTTCAAACACCAAAATTTCGAATACTCATAAAACCAATTCAATCCAAGGAAAATGGACATGGAATAGAAGTTAGGAATTCATACCTAACTACAAATGAAGGTTATAGACATAGATGTGAGATAAAAATCTCACCTTTTTACTCAAAAAAAGGAGAAGCTATAGAGTAAGGCAAATACAATCAGTCTTCAATCCTAATCCAAGAAGCTTGAATCTAAGCTTAAAAGAAAAACATATTCTAAGTTAGGGTTTAGAAATTTCTAAAATTGAAGGGAGAATGAGTTGGAGAAGAAGAAGGGAATGCTTACCAATAGCTTTTCTTTGAATTTGGAGCTAGAACTTGGATTTGCAATGGAACTAGGGCTTAGGAATTTCCTAATCTCTTTTCTCTTCATCCATTTTTGTTTATGCTTGAAGTGTTAGGAAATAGAAATGAAATGAATGAAGAGGAGAGGGGGTTGAGCGAGAGTTAATAGTTTAGGCTAATGGGCTGAAACCCAAACCCAAAGCCCTAAGTGAAAAGGTCGAAATTCTAGCTAACTCCAAACATATCAATGTTTATACTCAAAAAGATCGCAAATATCATTTTAAACTCAATGGAAGTGGTCTAGAGTCCTAATTTGACTGTTTGCAAAAAGTAGCATTTCAGACTATAAACCGACTAACGATGCTATATTTAAATAAAATATTTAAATACACAATCGTAAAATATGCGGGTTGTTACAGACTCCCCTCCTTAAAGGAAGTGTGTCCTCTCAATATTTAAGAAGAAAAATAAAGAGTAACGACCATAAAAGCATATCAACACAAAAGAAAATTTGAAATAAGAAGTTCACCATAAAGAGCACGAAAGAGTAAGTCCGAACATGTTTGCTCGATGACTTCTCGGGATTCCCAAGAGCAATCCTTAGGATTTGAGAATCACAGAACTTTCACAAAAGGGAAATCTTCATTTTGAAGGCGTTTAACCTTCGAAGCAATGATGCGAATAGGGTGTTGCTCATAAGTCAAATTAGGATAAACTTCAATTTCTTCAATAAACCGGGCCCAAAAATAAAAATCGAAATCCCAAGGCATTTTCGTAGCTGAGAGACATGGAAAACGTAATGAATAGCAGAAAAATTGAGCCAATGCAACGATGTAGTACAATAAGGGTACGCCCGAGAAACTAGAAATTCGAATAATTTGGAACAACTGCGTAGTACAATAATGGTACGCCAGATGAACTAAAGTTCGAATAATTTGGAACACCGACGCAGTACAACGGTACGTCCAATGAACCAAAGTTCGAATAATTCGGAACATCGACGCAGTATAACGGTACGTCCAATGAACCAAAGTTCGAATAATTCGAAACACCGACGCAGTACCGCGGTACGTCCAATGAACCAAAAAGCCAGGACATCGATGTAGTACAATAACGGTACATCCGATGAACCAAAAATCATACAATTCGAAACATCATCAAAAAAACAACCACTTGTTGCTTACGACTAAGGGCATTGGCATTATGATTTTCCTTTCTGGGAGTATATGAAGAATATCAAGATCACAAGAAGTAAGGAACTCGAGCCAACGTTGTTGGCATAAATTAAGTTCCTTTTTTTAAGAATAAATACTTCAAAGATTTATGATCGAGGTGGAGAATAAATTTCTTCCCCAAAAGATAATGATGCCAAATTCTAAAAACGAAAACAATAGCCACGAGCACTAGACCATGAGTGGCATACCGAGTCTCGATAGGCTTTAACTGTTAAAAGCATAAGTGATAGCACGTTCCCTTTTGCAAGAGAACGGTACCCAAACCAATACGACTCATATCGGTACAAACAGTGAAATCTTGGTTCCTTTCAGGAATCACAAGAATAGGAGTATCGAAAGAAAGAGTTCTTTTAAATAATCTTCTTTCTCGAAAAGCTAAAACTTTCAAAACTACAATTATCTTTATGTAATAATCTTTCTAGAAAATTTTACTTTTTACAAGTCAATTTATTGTGTCTGATGTCTCATCAAAATGTTTAGGAGGTTCCTATCGATAACGTTGATCAAGCGCATCGACCAGAATTCTTAAAGCACTCAATGGGCAATACAATCACAAAATCATCTTCTATACGATAAATATGTCTCTAAATAAACTTTACGAATATTCTTTGTTCGTTTCAAGAACAAAAATTCAATCATACGTATAAATAAATCTTATGAAAAAGATTTGCAAAATCTTAAATTGCTGTTTTCATCCAAAATCAATAAATACAAGAATAGGGTCATCCAGATATTCGTAGAATACTCGACTCATAAAATGGATGAAATAAGCTAGACAAACTGAATGACATAATAATTAATTCATAAGAATCATAATGAGTGCGGATTACGGTTAGTGGAATGCTATCGTCCGTAACTCATAGAAAATGAAAACTGGTGGCAAAGTCGAACTGAAAAGACCTTAGCACAACTTAATAGATTTTCTTAGGTGATAATCCTAAGACAAGCTCAAAAGTACGGGAAAATTCTCAAACTACTTGAATGAGAGAAATAACATTTTCCTCATCAAGTGGGCTTAAAGAATAAAATGATGTCATCAAATTGGAATCAAAATCACAAAGAAGAAAAAAAATAGAAATATGCTTAACATATTGAGAATGTCGAAGATGAATAGTCCACTCGGGACACAGGAGATGGCTCCATAATGGTTAAGCCAATCCTTTTTCAAAAAATCATTTTTGAAGTATAAGTAACGTATAACATGCAAATCGGATCGGAGAGAATAATCGCATAAAATAAACTTCACATCTTTGCAAAGCAGACTGAGCGTTGCGGATCCACTATCCGGGTAGCAATTCTCAGCGAAGGCATCAAGCCCAAAATGTTTAAAGAAAAAGAATCAACAAGTTCTTTTGATATAAAATAATGAGATGAACCCATATCATCAAGAACTCGAAAAGGATAATCACAAGACAAATGTAATCAAGGATTGAATGAGAAATACCTTGACCAAGAGAATTGTCACAAGGGGCTTGCACAACTTTTAACTTTCCCTCTCTCCTACTTTGAAGTTTGGGGCAAGAAGATAAATGATGATCCGAAATTTTGCAATAGCGACAAGTAAGGGGTTTCAGACACTTAATTACATATGTTCCTTAGAAATACAATTGTAGCATCCTCCACGATTAGGGATTGGAGTCTTTGCTACCAAAGTAGTTTGCTTCACTTTCTTATTGGGATTAGGGCTTTTGAACTTAATATGCCTCATCTTGGAAATCCCAATATCACTATCATCTCCTTTACCAACCTCTTCATGTCTAAGAGTGATATCAACAAGTTGATTGAAAGGAACTTCAAGTTTCAAAGGTAAAATCTTTTCGGGGTTCTTACTCAAAGCATAAATAAACCTTTGATTCTTTACAAGATCCAAAAGTTGTTGGGCAGACATAAATACGCCATCCAGAGAAGGACTACTGGATTGACCAGCGCTAGGACTGCCAGAACCAACCATTTCTCTTCTTTAAGAAAGAAAGGAAAGAAGAAGAAAAAGGTTATTCTTGAAATGAATATCAAACAAACTTGATTGTTAAAATAAGGAATCATAAAAGAAAATGAACGGTACGAAGACTCGAATTAAATCCTATAGTACGACTCCTAAGAAAGACTTAGGACAATGATCCTTGCTAGATTATTCTACATTGTTTCGAAGTTTAGCTCTGATACCATGATGTGACGCCCTACCTCTATACCCACGCCAGCCAAGGACACTACGGAATAATTCCGTCAACTAGCATGAAGAATGAGGCTGTTGAGGAGTGACCATCCATGTAATTGCTTTGTGCGAGCACCGATATGTCAGATAGTATAACATGCATTTCATTTCAAGAGGAAATCCGACATGCTGATACAAACTCAAAGCTACTACACGGTGGCAATTTGGTCTTTGGAAACAAATATAGAAATAAACATAACATAAATCAGTCACAAGTATTCATATCACAAAGGCGGAAACAGATATGAATATAGCACATATAAGTGTACATCAGAGTAGTGGTCTAACAAGATCCACAATATCACAATAGAATAGATACAAGTGCAAGATAAAAGAAAACTTATACATTTAGGAGTCTCTATCTCGAATGTATAACAACAAAAACTACTACACTAGAGCAGTTAGCCAAAAATCAGATAATGTTCCCATAAGAGGAGTCAAGCAGAAGCACCTATAACATCTCAGTCTGACCCGAGTATTATTTAATAAGAAAATAATAAACGGATCATCCTAGCTATAAATATCAGATAAAGTGAGATAGGATAAGAGATAAGATTAAAACATATGATAACAATAATGCCATACTGTGAAAAGTATACATTAGAAAATCAACAAAAATCATACAATATCCCAAAAATCTCATAACATCAAAAGAATGTCATATTCCTTATTTTGTTCACCAAGCCGCGAATATTGACAAACATAGATATTGATGAAACATAAATTCCAAAAATCAACAATTAGAAATCCAGAAATCGCAAAAGGGGAGGCCTATGACAAAACGGGAGCATAAAAACTCACCAACACATGTATCACAAAACGGAGCGCTATTCCATGTTCGCTAACCATAAATTCGAAACATCGACACAGTACATGTAACATCCAGCCTTTTCGCACACTTTAAATCGACACACGTGCCAATTCAAAGCATACGGAAGGGCGGAGTGTTATGGGGTAATTAAGATAATAGAGGGAAAAAAACAAAACAGAATCTCACAGCGGAAGGATAAAACATAATAATCAAATATACAGTTTATAAAGCTGTTTTACAAAATATTTGATTATACTTACAACATTTATCAGAGTTACACATACCAATAAGAATGCAGCGGAACAGTATGAGTATGGTGGACTAAAAATAATAATAATAATATAAATCTCCGTCTTCGTCCTCCAAAGCTAAGGTCTTCGAAGTCCTGAAACGCTAGGACTAACCCGAGCGAATTTGAAAAGACAAAAACACTCAAGTCAGAACTAAAAGATCTTATGTAAGTTAAATCAACAGAAATAAACATGAGTGCAGTAACTCAAAAGATGCTCGGCATTCACATCTCTTAAGGATCCGTTAAACTATTTACTATGTAGTATATTTCGCTATTATAATAATGTCTAATTGCAAAATAAACTTACTTTTTTCTTAGCATTAAGGGGTTACCCATATAGCCCTTAACACGTAATACTCCCAGTAGTCCATCCAATATCAGCGCATTTCCAGATCGGGAGACTACCCTAAATATTTCATGGGCTATGGGAGAAAACCAAACTCGTACAAGGCGCGATAGGGTAGGTAACACGGTACAACTAGGCAATGCCAGGGTAGATATACCAATTACGCTTCCGGGCTGGTGGTAACGCGTAGCTGCACCTACCGCCCACCTCTGACAAACTCCCCCCTAAAATCAAAAATCAAAAGTGGCCACCGAATCAATCCAAAGTCAGAGTATAGTAACGAAGAGGAGTATCCGATAAAGGGCGCTAACCCCCTTGGCCCGTCAATCGCTCCTGTTTTAGCCACCTTATGCCAACTCACGGGAGTTGGGTCTACGTATTTACCTCAAAGGAAACGCCGCCGCCATCCTACTTCATTCTGGAATCTCCACCGCGTACACGGTTGTTAATGTGGTTTTCGGGGTTGGCAGAGAGTATGACAACTCCCGATCCCGGTCTCTTCAACAACCAAACGTTATTATAACACCGCGGTTATTTCAAAATAGTTTATACCTTTAAAAACCAGAATAAAATATTCATTTCAAAACTACATAAATACGATATCATTTATAATTTAAAGACCCAAATCCATATGATATCAAATATATCTTTTTCAAAAATCATAGCCTTTTCAAATCTATATACCTTGAAACCATAGCTTTGAAACATTACTTTAGTTCTTAATGGTTCAAATACTATATTACTTTATAAAATAAACAGCTTCTTTAAATTTCATAATAAATTCCCAATATCAATTTGAACCACCAAATAAACCATTTTAATTCCCGTGTATTTCAAAGCTTAAATATTCAATATTTGAAAACTTTATAGTTCATATATTTAAATCTTTAAATATTCCACTATTTCAAAATGGATTCTTTGATAATTTAATATATATCAAATCCAATTCCTATTATCTAAATTTGAAATAGGAAATATTTACTTACTAAACAAATATTATTCAGGTAAAACCCTTAAACTTCAATAACAGGATATTCTTTTAATTAAATTAACTTGATAATAATCTTTAAGTTAATTTGATATTCGTTTAAATCCTCTAATCAAAAATCAGGTTATAAGATCATATCCTTTAAACCTTAATTTATTTACATTTCAAAACAAATTTTTTCAAGGAAAATTCTTAAATACTTTAATTCAAATCGTATTCACATTTATCTTCAACTTTACTTTTATTTGAGTTATTATAAACTCTATATACAATAGAATTTCAAATATATTCTTAACCATATTATATAAACGAAATCAACTTCATTATTTAGCTTATTTTAAAATTAGAAACAAATTTATACATAGCTAAATTCAAATTTTTTTACTATATATATATATATATATATATATCACAATTTAATATTTATTAAACCGTATTCTTTCCAAAACCATAGAAAGCTCATTTCAAAAATAATTTCATGTATATACCGCGGTGCCTGTATATAATTTTCTATCCTATGGTATGGTGATATAAATATTTATCATTTCAATCCGCAATTTAAAAAAAAGGCGATTGTATATCATTTCAAACCGCAATCTCGAATGAAATGAAAATGCATAATAACTTCCAGTTTATACAATATAAATACAACATCCATTCATTCATCATATCAATCATGAAACATTTATCAATTTGTCATCCAATTCAAATAATCACATCAATAAATAATAATTAATTGCTGACAGTTAATTTTTCAATAATGAATTTAATAACTGTTTAACTGTAGTTTATATGCAATAATAAATAAATTCAACTAGCAGTTTATAGGCAATAATAAATTAAACTAAAAATTTAACTGGCAGTTTATATGCAAAAATGAATTAAATAACAAGGAAATTTTATGAATGCAAATTAACTGAGATAATGATGAAATATATGCCAAACAGCTATAAATAAATTTCTAAACACATCATAAATCAATTTAACAAACATAAGAAATTTTAGAAATCGTGAGTGGGTTAAAACACTCACCTTTCGAATTTAAACTGAATTTAAATTCAATTTAAACCCAAAAATTTGACCATCTCAGAATTCGTCCAAACTAGCGTTAAAAGATCCTAAATTTCAATACGATCCTAACAAAAAAATCGCGCGTAAAACGGATATCGTATGCAAGAGTTATGACGATAGATGCGATTGAAATCATAAAAAAAACAAAAGAAGATGGAACACAATTAACCTTTTTGTTTGCCACGTCACTCATGCCATCTCTCCTCACGCCACCACCCAACAACCAGAAATGCACGCAATGAACCCACGCACTCCCCCTTTGACCATCCTTTGACCGAACTCCACCACTTCCACCGGCCGCCATCACGCCACTACCACCATCGCGTTCCAAAAGCCTAGCCGCACCTAACCATTCCACTCCCGTCGCCTATCAACTCCTCCGGCCGCCATCAAAATCCTAAACTTCGAAACCCTAATCAAAATTTTATGACGATCCAACCGTTGAATCGATACAAAAATCATATAGATGAGATCTCCTCGGCTTCCTCTCCAAAACCCAGAAAGGGTTCGCCGATCCGATGACATTGATTTCGACGATGATGAACGGCTGAAACTTCTCTGATTTTTTACCGATCAAACGACAAAATGAATCCAAAAACGAACACCACTAGTGAATTACTCTAGTCAAAAGCTTCAACATATAATTTTTTTCAAATTTTTCTGAGAACTTTAAACTTTTGACTTTGATTTTGCATTGTAATTGGATCCAGGTTTTGCATCCATTGAGGAAGAGGAAGAGTTAATGAAATTTTATGCGCAGATAAATGAGAATAGGCGGAGGCTAGGGTTTAGCATGGATATTTATAGGAAAATTGAAATAAAATATATGGATCGGGTTGATAGATATATACGCTAACACTAACGTGGCCCAAAAAGCCCGTTCTGACCCCGGAACGAAATTGGGTAAACCCATATATCAAAATAGGTGCTTTAAAATATTTTAAATGCAATGGAAAAGGATTCAGGTTCAAATTGCATTGTATGAAGGAGTTATGCTAAATTCAAATTTTCCAAATTGATTTCAATTGCATAAATTTCAAGGCGTTTCAAGTCCGTACAATCAAACGACAAGTCCGATCGCTATGAAACTTGAAACACTATTATAATTCACCGTTGTGGATCCGATAAAACTAGTTTCGTCGAAATCCGAGTCAGTGGCCAAAATGGCTATTTTTACATTAATTAAATAATTAAATAAAAAGATCCAATTCTTAATTTCAACTCTAAAATTGACCAATTTTATTACCTTTATATTTCCCAAACATTTACAATGATTTAACAATTTTTAAAAGTCAATTTATTAAAGATAAATCAATATAAATCTACAATTTCATAAAATTTAAAATTATAGATAAATCCCCAAAATTTCCATTAAATTGAATTAACCCATATTTATTCCATTTATAATTTCAAATAGAAAGGTTTACCATTGGATTTAAAATTATTACATAAATATTTCCCAATTTCAACTTAATTTTTAGATTAACGTAATAGTTAAATATTTGATTTCATTCATTTGCAATAAATCCAATTATTATAAATTAAATAAATTAACTCACTATTTAAAAATCCAAATTCTATAATTCATAAATTGGCCTTTCATTCAATTTATTAATTATTGACTTTATTAGCAAAGTTTATATATAGGCACATTTAATATTTCCCAAATAAATCCACTTTATAACATTTAAATTAAATTCCTTTCATGTACCTGTCATCTATAATTCGTTACGTATTATTACATCAATTTATATTACCTTAAATCCATTCCCAATTCGACCAATTCCAATAAATTAGAACTTCACAATTTGCTTACATAAATTTGGATTGTACTACCCTTATTATATTTTTACCAAATTGATACATTAATTTCAATTAAATGTTCTCTGTAACTATTTCTTTGTTTCATACTTTTTATTTCCCGAATTACTATCTTGTATTAAGTTTACGTTTCTATTTTAATTTATATTCAATTATAACCTAACAGTCGTTTCAATCAATTGGATTGTATTGAATTTGGTTATCCATCAACTGATCATTTACACTACTACCTTAATTTGCACATTTACTATTAGAAAATCTTATTGCATTGGTAAATTAAATGTTTGCTTTAAATTACTTATTTTATATTTTTATGCTCAAGAGCAACAATTAACACTTTCATTATTATACAAATTTGAATCCCGTTCTCGTTATTCTTTATTAATAATTCACACAATATTATAACTTCATACAAGGCATCCAAAAAGGAAAAGGAAGGGGAAAGAAGAATTAAGAAATCTTCTCCCCCACTCAAAACTTTTCGCCCCGAAAAGGAAAAGGAAGGGGAAAGAAGAATTAAGAAATCTATATATCCTATTCAAAACATTAACTTTATAAACAATTAAATTTACAAAATTTGTTACTTTAATTAGAATATACAATTTACAATCATTATATCTTTTTATACTTAAATTAACACAGTTTGGAAAACATTTTTTTTCAAAATTTTCTAAGTCCAAAATTGATGGAAAATTTTGGCAGTCTCCTTTGTACGGGGAGGCTCAGGAGAAAATATAATATCAATAATACAATATACAACATATATTTTTCAAAATAATATATATCCCCACTCGGGAAAATAATATAATAGTGCTATACCGTAATCCGAAAACGTACCTATTTGTCGGGCAATAACGCTTATATTATGAAACCAAATGCAGTAGCAATTGCTTCCATAACCTGTATTTCGCTTATAAAATCCAAAAGATTTAATAATTTTATAAAATGAAATATTTAAGTTATTTTAATTAATAACAAACAAATCCACACAAACATCAATCACTAGCAACAAAGCATCCAACCATCACATAAAAGCAACGTGCATCAATCATTCATTCATATCAACAAACAAATAGTTGTACGGGTTCAAAGCTTCAAATTGTACAGGATGAAAATAACTATTAAGCGCACCATTTACTCAACAGTCTTTAATGAAGCTAAATAGATTATTCATTCATCCAACCAATTTTGAAGTATCCCTGCCCAAACAACCATAAACCAAAGAAATAACAAATTTTGTTTATCCTTATTAATTTCATTCATACATTTGTTGTTTAATTTCTCTTTTTATTCGTTTATTTATTTTATTCATATTCAACCGAATTTCTTAGTAGGTAAATTTATTAACCTAAGTTTATAGTCAAAATTTCTCTTTTCCAGCATTCATCTTTTATTCTTAATTTATTCAGAATTAACTTCACCTATTCACTTAAGTTTATAATTGCTTACTTACAATACCTACCTTCCATTATATTCAATTAGTAGCATTCAATTATACTTAAGTTTATAGTCATCTATTTGTAATACTTACCTTTAATTATATTTTCTTATAGTAAAATTTCAATTATAACTTGAGTTTACAACATTAAATTCTCATTTATAATAGCAAATTCATTGAATACTTCATTACCTACTTTTACTTGTACAATTTCCATTACATTTCTTATTAAACATTTCAACTTTTTATATTTGGTAAGTTATATATGTTAAAGAAAATGCAAATGAGCTTATACAAGTTTTATCTCATCCTTTAGTTAAATTTAATGTTCAATAATATTACTCTTTGTTTCATATGTTACAAATTTCCCTTAATACCATTAATAACCTAGCATTAAATCTCTTATTTTATTTAGGGTTTCAATTATTAGTTAAATTCTGTTTCACTACATTAATTAAACTATTAATAAATGGAAACTTAAGAATTAAATACTGGGTTTATTTCAAATTATTTTAAAATAATAGATAAATATACTTACAACTCATATATATCCAAGTATATTTAAAACAAATTAAAAATTTACTTTTGTTTATCAAAATTAAATCTGTAGTAAAACTACTACAGTGGCCTTCCCACTTCGAAACTCGAAAATTGAAGTCGATTATGCGTGCACTCATCACCGAAATTATTTTCCAACGATAGAGAGGGGAGTACAACTTATTTCTTTCCAGAATTTCTTTAAGACCATACTTCCAAATTATATTGAAATATTTATATCAGAAAATATTTCTAAATACTATTATTACTATATTCCAAAATCATTTACAAGAAATTTTCAAAACCTGGAACTTAAGTTCTAAATTTCCAACTTTCATTTATTTTATTTACAACTTTATTTCAACTATTATTTATATATCATTACTTAACATCCAATATATAGCCACCAAATATATATCTTTATTAAAAAAAAATTCCTTCATATATATAGAAAATATAATAGGTAAAATTATTTCATTCACCTATATTAAAACAAATATTATGTCGGTCTGTCCTACTAAGTGTTTAGAAATCCTTATTGATGACACAGCGTCTCATGCATCAACCAGAATTTATAAATACAAAACGGAATAGATTAACACAATATTAAAACCTTTTTATAACACTAACAAATACGCTCCCTCACATATATACACTCAGCGACTCATATAGGGTATTACTACCCTATTAGTAAAGAGTCAGACCCCACAAAGAAAAGGTTTATCGCTAAACCAAAGCTCTGACACCACATTGTAACATCCAGCCTTTTCGCACACTTTAAATCGACACACGTGCGAATTCAAAGCATACGGAAGGGAGGAGTGTTATGGGATAGTTAAGAAAACAGGGGAAAAAACAAAACAGAATCTCACAGCGGAAGGATAAAATATAATAATCAAATATACAGTTTATAAAGATGTTTTACATAATATTCGATTATACTTACAACATTTATCAGAGTTACACATACCAATAACAATGCAGCAGAACAGTACGAGTATGGTGGACTAAAAAAAAAATATAAATCTCCGTCTTCGTCCTCCAGAGCTAAGGTCTTCGAAGTCCTGAAATGCTCGGACAGACCCGAGCGAATTTGAAAAGACAAAAACACTCGAGTCAGAACTAAAAGATCTTATGTAAGTTAAATCAACAGAAATAAACATGAGTGTAGTAACTCAAAAGATGCTCGGGATTCACATCTCTTAAGGATCCGTTAAACTATTTACTATGTAGTATATTTCGCTATTGTAATCATGTCTAATTGTAAAATAAACTTACTTTTTTCTTAGCATTAAGGGGTTACCCATATAGCCCTTAACACGTAATAGTCCCAATAGTCCATCCAATATCAACGCATCTCCAGATCGGGAGACTACCCTAAATATTCCACGGCTATGGGGAGAAAACCAAACTCGTATAAGGCGCGATAGGGTAGGTGATACGGCACAACTAGGCAATGCTAGGGTAGATATACCAATTACGCTTTCGGGCAGGTGGTAACGCAAAGCCGCAGCTACCGCCCACCTTGAAAAAACTCCCCCTTAAAATCAAAAATCAAAAGTGGCCACAGAATCAATCCAAAGTCAGAGTATAGTAACGAAGAGGAGTATCCGATAAAGGGCGCTAACCTCCTTGGCCCATCAATCGCTCCTATTTTAGCCACCTTATGCCAACTCACGAGAGTTGGGTCTACGTATTAACCTCAAAGGAAACGCCGTCACCATCCTACTTCATTCTGAAATCTCCACCGCGTACACGGTTGTTAAAGTGGTTTTCAGGGTTGGCAGAGAGTATGACAACTCCCGATCCAGGTCTCTTCAACAACCAAACGTTATTATAACACCGTGGTTATTTCAAAATAATTTATACCTTTAAAAACCAGAATAAAATATTCATTTCAAAACTACATAAATACGATATCATTTATAATTTAAAGACCCAAATCCATATGATATCAAATATATCTTTTTCAAAAATCATAGCCTTTTCAAATCTATATACCTTGAAACCATGGCTTTGAAACATTACTTAAAACTTAATGGTTTAAATACTATATTACTTTATAAACTAAACTGCTTCTTTAAATTTCACAATAAATTCCCAATATCAATTTGAACCTCCAAATAAACCATTTTAATTCCCATATATTTCAAATCTTAAATATTCAATATTTCAAAACTTTATAGTTCATATATTTAAATCTTTAAATATTCCACTATTTCAAAATGGATTCTTTGATAATTTAATATATATCAAATCCAATTCCTATTATCTAAATTTGAAATATTTACGTACTAAACAAATATTATTCAGGTAAAACCCTTAAACTTCAATAACAAGATATTCTTTTAATTAAATTAATAATATCCTTTAAATTAATTTGATATTCGTTTAAATCCTCTAATCAAAAATCAAGTTATAAGATCATATCTTTCAAACCTTAATTTATTTACATTTCAAAATAAATTTTTTTGAGGAAAATCCTTAAATACTTTAATTCAAATCGTATTCACGTTTATCTTCAACTTTACTTTTATTTGAGTTATTATAAACTCTATATACAATAGAATTTCAAATATATTCTTAACCATATTATATAAAAGAAATAACTTCATTATTTAGCTTATTTTAAAATTCGAAACAAATTTGTACATAGCTAAATTCAAGAATTTTTACTATATATATCACAATTTATTATTTATTAAACCGTATTCTTTCCAAAACCATAGAAAAATCATTTCAAAAATAATTTCATATATACCGCGGTGCCTGTATATAATTTTCTATCCTATGGTCAAGTGATACGGATATTTATCATTTCAATCCGCAGTTTAAAAAAAATGTGGTTGTATATTAATTCAAACCGCAATCCTGAATGAAATGAAAATGCATAATAACTTGCAGTTTATGCAATATAAATACAGCATCCATTCATCCATCATTTCAAACATTTATCAATTTGTCATCCAATTCAAACAATCACATCAATAAATAATAATTAATTACTAACAGTTAATTTTTCAATAATGAATTTAATAACTATTTAACTGTAGTTTATCTACAATAATAAATAAACTCAACTAGCAGTTTATAGGCAATAATAAATTTAACTAAAAATTTAACTGGCAGTTTATATGCAAAAATGAATTAAATAACAAGTAAATTATATGAATGCAAATTAACTGAGATAATGATGAAATATATGCCAAACAGCTATAAATAAATTTCTAAACACATCATAAATCAATTTAACAAACATAAGAAATTTTAGAAATCGTGGGTGGGTTAAAGCATTCACCTTTCGAATTTAAATAGAATTTAAATTCAATTTAAACCCAAAAATTTGACAGTCTCAGAATTCGTCCAAACCAACATCAAAAGATCCGGAACTTCAATACGATCCTAAGAAAAAAAATCACGCGTAAAACGGATATCGTATGCAAGAGTTATGACGATAAATGCGATTGAAATCATAAAAAAAACAAAAGAGGATGGAACACAATTAACCTTTTTGTTTGCCATGTCACTCATGCCATCTCTCCTCACGCAACAACCCAGCAACCAGAAATGCACGCAATGAACCCACGCACTCCCTCTTTGACCATCCTTTGACCGAACTCCACCACTTCCACCGGCCGCCATAGTTCACGCCACTAGCACCATCGCGTTCCAAAAGCCTAGCCGCACCTAACCATCCCACTTCCGTCGCCTATCAACTCCTCCGGCAGCCACCAAAACCCTAAACTTCAAAACCCTAATCAAAATTTTATGATGATCTAACCATTGAATCGACACAAAAATTATATAGATGAGATCCCCTCGGCTTCCTCTCCAAAACCCAGAAAGGGTTCGCCGATCCGACGACATTGATTTCGACGATTATGAACGGCCGAAACTTCTCTGATTTTTTACCGGTCAAACGACAAACTGAATCCAAAAAGGAACACCACCAGTGAATTACTCTAGTCGAGATCTTCAACATTTAATTTTTTCAAATTTTTCTGAGGACTTTGAATTTTTGACTTTGATTTTGAATTGTAATTGGATGCAGGGTTTGCATCCATTGAGAAAGAGGAAGAGTTGATGAAACTTTATGTGCATATAAATGAGAATAAGCGGAGGCTAGGGTTTCGCATAGGTATTTATAGGCAAATTGAAATAAAATATATGTATCGAGTTGATAGATATACGCACTAACACTAACGTGGCCCAAAAAGCCCATTCTGACCCCGGAACGAAATTGGGTCAACCCATATATCAAAATAGGCATTTTAAAATATTTTAAATGCAATGGAAAAGGTTTTAGGTTCAAATTGCATCATACGAAGGAGTTATGCTAAATTCAAATTTTCCAAATTGATTTCAATTGCATAAATTTCAAGGCGTTTCGAGTCCGTACGATCAAACGACAAGTCTGATCGCTACTAAACTTGAAACACTATTATAATTCACCGTTACGGATCCGATAAAACTGGTATCGTCGAAATCCAAGTCAGTCGCCAAAATGGCTATTTTATATTAATTAAATAATTTAATAATTTAATAATTAAATAAAAAAATCCAATTCTTAATTTCAACTCTAAAATTGGCCAATTTTATTACCTTTATATTTCCCAAACATTTACAATGATTTAACAATTTTTAATTGTCAATTTATTAAAGATAAATCAATATAAATCTTCAATTTCATAAAATTTAAAATTATAGATAAATTTCCAAAATTTCCATTAAATTGAATTAACCCATATTTATTCCATTTATAATTTCAAATAGAAGGGTTTACCATTAGATTTAAAATTATTACTTAAATATTTCCCAATTTCAACTTAATTTTTAAATTAACATAGTAGTTAAATATTTGATTTCATTCATTTGCAATAAATCCAATTATTACAAATTAAATAAATTAACTCACTATTTAAAAATTCAAATTCTATAATTCATAAAGTGGCATTTCATTCAATTTATTAATTATCGACTTTAATTAGCAAAGTCTATATCTAGGCACATTTAATATTTCCCAAATAAATCCACTTTATAACATTTAGATTAAATTCCTTTCATGTACCTGTCATCTATAATTTATTACGTATTATTACATCAATTTATATTACCTTAAATCCATTCCCAATTCTACCAATTGCAATAAATTAGAACTTCACAGTTTGCTTACATAAATTTGGATTGTACTACTCTTATTATATTTTTGCCAAATAGATACATTAATTTCAATTAAATATTCTCTGTAACTATTTCTTGGTTTCATACTTTTTATTTTCCAAATTACTATCTTGTATTAAGTTTACGTTTCTATTTTAATTTATATTCAATTATAACCTAACAGTCGTTTCAATCAATTGGATTATATTGAATTTGGTTATCCATCAACTGATCATTTACACCACTACCTTAATTTACACAGTTACTATTAGAAAATCTTATTGCATTGGTAAATTAAATGTTTGCTTTAAATTACTTATTTTATATTTTTATGCTCAAGAGCAACAATTAACACTTTCCATTATTATACAAATTTGAATCCCATTCTCGTTATTCTTTATTAATAATTCACACAATATTATAACTTCGTACAGGACATCCAATTACTATTTATTATTATAACTTTACAATCTATATAAATTTATTTATTGATTTGCCTTTATTTCCTTATATTCAACTCTTAGCTTAGTATGACAATTTATAGTACTCCCTTTAATCGACATTTCATTTCAATTGTTAATACTTAGCTTAAATTTCTACGGTTGCATTTCATTTACACTTCCATTACTATATTAATAATTAGTAACGCTTATTATCAATAACAACATTATAACTACTTAACATTTAAATGAACTTTATTTCCAATAAATTCATTGACCAATTAATTAGGTAATTTATAATAGTCGCTATTCTACCCTTAAATTTATTTTCAAATAACGTACTACCTAATTACCTAAATTCACGATCAAATACCGTTACAATGGTTATTGCATTCATCACTTTAATCCTTTCCTTTATTTATATTCAATTTACACACAGGTATAATCTTTTCACTATTTTATTCATTAGAATTTTATTCAAATTACTAATAAATAAGTTTTAATTACCCTTGCTATATTTTAATTTAGCGTTCATTCCAATACTAATTTATCGCCTTTATTATTTCTACTAAATTTACTTACAAAATCTTACTTAACTAACAATTTTAATTGTCGAAATTTACGGGTCGTTACACTCTCCCCCACTCAAAACTTTTCGCCCCGAAAAGGAAAAGGAAGGGGAAAGAAGAATTAAGAAATCTATATATCTTATTCAAAACATTAACTTTATAAACAATTAAATTTACAACATTTGTTACTTTAATTAGAATATACAAATTTAAAATCATTATATCTTTTTATACTTAAATTAACACAGTTTGGAAAACATTTTTTTTCAAAATTTTCTAAGTCCAAAATTTATGGAAAATTTTGGCAGTCTCCTTTGTATGGGGAAGCTCGGGAGAAAATATAATATCAATAATACAATATACAACATATATTTTTCAAAGTAATATATATCCCCACTCGGGAAAATAATATAATAGCGCTATACCGTAATCCGAAAACGTACCTATTTGTCGGGCAATAACGCTTATATTATGAAACAAAATGCAGTAGCAATTGCTTACATAACCTGTATTTCGCTTATAAAATCCAAAAGATTTAATAATTTTATAAAATGAAATATTTAAGTTGTTTTAATTAATAACAAACAAATCCACACAAACATCAATCACTAGCAACAAAGCATCCAACCATCACATAAAACCAACAAGCATCAATCATTCATTCATATCAACAAACAAATAGTTGTACGGGTTCAGAGCTTCAAATTGTACAGGATGAGCGCACCATTTACTCAACAGTCTTTGACGAAGCTAAATAGATTATTCATTCATCCAACCAATTTTGAGGTATCCCTGCCCAAACAACCATAAACCAAAACAAATAACAAATTTTGTTTATCCTTATTAATTTCATTCATACATTTGTTGTTTAATTTCTCTTTTTATTCATTTATTTATTTTATTCATATTCAACCGAATTTCTCAGTAGGTAAATCTATTAACCTAAGTTTATAGTCAAAATTTCTCTTTTCCAGCATTCATCTTTTATTCTTATTTTATTCAGAATTAACTTCACCTATTCACTTAAGTTTATAATTGCTTACTTATAATACCTACCTTCCATTATATTTAATTAGTAGCATTCAATTATAACCTAACAGTCGTTTCAATCAATTGGATTATATTGAATTTGGTTATCCATCAACTGATCATTTACCCTACTACCTTAATTTACACAGTTACTTTTAGAAAATCTTATTGCATTGGTAAATTAAATGTTTGCTTTAAATTACTTATTTTATATTTTTATGCTCAAGAGCAACAATTAACACTTTCCATTATTATACAAATTTGACTCCCATTTTGTTATTCTTTATTAATAATTCACATAATATTATAACTTCGTACAAGACATCCAATTACTATTTATTATTATAACTTTACAATCGATATAAATTCATTGATTGATTTACTATTTGCTTTTGTTTCCTTATATTCAACTCTTAGCTTAGTATGACAATTTATAGTACTCCCTTTAATCGACATTTCATTTCAATTGTTAATACTTAGCTTAAATTTCTACGATTGCATTTCATTTACACTTCCGTTACTATATTAGTAATTAGTAACGCTTATTATCAATAACAACATTATAACTACTTAACATTTAAATGAACTTTATTTCCAATAAATTCATTGACCAATTAATTAGGTAATTTATAATAGTCGCTATTCTACCCTTAAATTTATTTCCAAATAACGTACTACCTAATTACCTAAATACACGACCAAATACCGTTACAATGGTTATTGCATTAATCAATTTAATCCTTTCCTTTATTTATATTCAATTTACACACAGGTATAATCTTTTCACTATTTTATTCATTAAAATTTTATTCAAATTACTAATAAATAAGTTTTAATTACCCTTGCTATATTTTAATTTAGCGTTCATTCCAATACTAATTTATCACCTTTATTATTTCTACTAAATTTACTTACAAAATCTTATATACTAACAATTTAAATTGTCGAAATTTACGGGTCGTTACAGTACAATAACGGTACGTCCAATGAACTGAAACATCAATAAATTTGGAGCATCGACGCAGTACAATAACGGTACGTCCAATGAACCTGAAAAACCAGAACAACGATGTGGTACAATATCGGTACATCCATTGATCCAGATAAGCCGGGACATCGATGTAGTACAATAACGTACATCCGATGAACCGAATATCATAAAAGAACATGGGTCGCCAGCCCATAAAAGAAATGAGACGAAGCTCACTAGAACGAGGTACTATCCCCCATGCGGGCAAAGTGGCATCGCACATCGCTAGTCTAAACCATAAAATGATCATTATTGAGAAGTGTCAATTACATTAAGCTAGTAAATATATGAGTTTAGCCTCATGTCCCGTAACCACTAGTTTAACTTAAATATTTACGAACAAATTGTAGATTTCCACTCGAAAATTATCACAAGAGTTTCAATCGAATGAGTCTAAGAATTAATCGTCAAAGTAAATGCAAGCATTTCATACCACTTGTTTTAGTAAGTCGTTTAATTGGATTTCTCGAACGAATGAGATAAAAGTTTGTATATACTAATAGATTGGAAAATGGTTTTATAAAGGACTTTATATTAAGACTAGAGTTGAAATCATCTTTGTAAGAGAGTTTGAACATTTACTGTTAGAATAGAAACCTTTGTGTTTAACAGTGACAAACCATAGAAATGATTGTAAACACAATCAATCACCAAAATTCACATTCGAATACGTGAATTAAATCTAAAGAAATCGACACCAAATCCATCAAAATGGATATTCACAAAAATTCCGAAAAGAAGTCATCAAAGTCAATAATAAATGATAACGAGGAATCAGATAATCACGAATCGATAAAAATTGAAATCTCAAGCAAATTAGGCTAAATAGGCAAAAACAAGCAGGTCAGTCGACTGATTACAGAGGCCAGTCGATTGATTGCAGGAAACAGAGACCTCCAGCGTCTGCAGACAGCCCAGGAACATTCATTTGCTACAGCCAGTCGACTGACTGCAAAAGTCGGTCGACTGACTAGCACTGGGGCTGTTTTTCAGCCTATCAAATGAAGTGCAACTCCTCCAAAATTGCAACCGGACGAGCAATGGACGCTTGGGGTTTATGTCAATCGACGACTCGGCCCTATAGGCTCTTCGTTGCACCACTAAAATCATGATCAAACATTAAAGCTATGATTTTTAAAGATTTGAATTAAAACACCAAAATTTGGAATACTTATAAAACCAATCAATCCAAGGCAAATGGATATGGAATAGAAGTTAGGAATTCATTCCTAACAACAATTGAAGGTTATAGACATAGGTGTGAGATAAAAATCTCACCTTTTTACTCAAAAACAATGAAGAAGAAGCTATAGAGCAAGGCAAGAACAATCACTCTTCAATCCTAACCCAAGAAGCTTGAATCTAAGCTTAAAAGAAAACATTTCCTAAGTTAGGGTTTAGGAATTTTTGAAATTGAAGGGAGAATGAGTTGGAGAATAAGAGGGGAATGCTTACTAATAGCTTTTCTTTGAATTTGGAGCTAGAACTTGGATTTGCAATGGAACTAGGGCTTAGGAATTTCCTAATCTCTTTTCTCTTCCCTCATTTTTGTTTAAGCTTGAAGTGTTAGGAAATAGAAATGAAATGAATGAAGAGGAGTGATGGTTGAGCTAGAGTTAATAGTTTAGGCTAATGGGTTGAAATCCAAACCAAACGCCCTAAGTGAAAAGGTCGAAATTCTAGCTAACTCCAAACATATCGATGTTTATAATCAAAAAGACCGCGAATATCATTTTGAACTCAATGGAAGTGGTCTAGAGTCCTAATTTGACTGTTTGCGGAAAGTAGCATTTCGGACTATAAACCGACTAACGATTCTATATTTAAATACACAATCGTAAAATATGCGGGTTGTTACAGTCGGCCACGGATGGGTTACGACCAGCCAGAAAGGGTAAACTGGTAGAATCCTACCTTGGGCATTGCCTCACGTATCTTGTCATATATATCCTTATACGAGTCCATTACGACTTTGGTTTAAAACTGTAAAAATGTGTTAAGGTGGATCAATGTAAATTTTTAATGCTATTTTGATATCTATTTTACTAATAGACATTATCTATTATGACGTATGCTATTATTTATAAATAGTTTAATGGATCCTTAGGAAATGGAAAAATCCGTAACATCTCTTAAGTTATTGCACTCATATTTGTGATATTGATTTGACTTGCCTGAGAGTATTTTCGTCCTGACTTGAGTGTTTTGTCTTTTCATTACGCTCGGATCAGTCCTGAGTTTTTTTTAGTGTATTGACGACTATTCTTTGGAGAACGAAGATGGAGTTTGGTATATTACTATTATCATTATACCCTGTATCATGCTATTCTACTACATTGATTATTTCTCCTTACTGTATATTTATAATTCTGATAAATGTGTATAGATTGTAATCAAATGTATAGTAAACATCTTTATGAATTGTTTACTTATTTATTATATTTTATCATTTCCGCTGTGAGATTCCATGTTTTTCTTTCTTCTTCTCTTATTATTTTCTTATGTAACCCCATTGATTATCTACGTTTCGGATTGTCTAAGTCGGACATGTGTGGATTATTGTCGATTTATACCTTCCGAAATGTGGGTCGTTACACAAGCTGTGACGCCCTACCCTGAGATCCATATTAATAAAGAGTATTACTGGTTAATATTGTTTGATGCGGAGAATAGGGCTGGTTATGAGCGATCATCTATAGTCTTGTCTTAAACTTCTATTAAATACGTCGATTAAATGCTCTAATTTTTTTAATCTCAAGTGGATCGACATATCCAATAAATGATTAATACAAAACTATATGTGGCTAACGGATCTATCAGAACAAAATACAACTAAAATGTACATCACGTCACAGAACAACAAGCAATAAATATATACATATATAGATACATCTCCTGTATAATTCAAAATAATACATCATAAGTGGTTTGAAGACCACACTATATACAACAAGTCAAAAATATATACATATCAGAGTCGTCAAAAACACCACAACGACAAAAGGTGATAAACAGATATTCAAGCGGAAGCATCAAAGCGAAGCTAAGTCCAAAAGCAGGTATCTAACCTGAAACAACTCGGTCTGACCCGAGTATAAAATACATGGATCAGTCTAGATAAAACAATCGGTTTAGTAAGGACAAATGATAATATGATGTATAAGGAAAAGGGTGGTAATTTTTCTTAAATGAGAATAAATAATTCAAAGTACATGTGGTTACTTCAAGTGATGTAGTGTCATTAAGCATATATAGTCTCAAAAGACATAAATCAACCTTAAAACAACAAACATAAGAATACCTCATATCATTGGCATAATCCTAAAACAACAATAATGGTTTAGAGAAACCATAACTCCTAAATTGGAGAAATCCCAAAACTCAAATCTCGCCAAATTGGCAAACACAAATATATTCTCAAGATAAAGAAGTCTTGAACTCAAAATATGCCACAACGGCAATCTCATATATCTCCTAAAAAGGAGAGTATAAATCTCAAATAAATGCTAAGAATGGAAAATCTCGAAATAGACGCCAAAGTGTTTGCAAACTCAAATCTCAAATATAGAACTCGATAAGACGTTCAAGTTTCCAAAGATGTGATCGCCATATATCCGATATCTTAAACGACTCAAATGGTCAATAATGTAAAAAGGCGATACACTTGGAAAATCATAAAGAAATCAATGAAATAATCTTAAAGATAGAACATGTGTTTATGGGCAAATCCCGCCAAGTACTATTCTCTTAAAATAAGGTGCCACGTCTCTTAGACAAACGTCCCTAAGGACAACAACCCGAAGGACAATACGTCACTTAGACAAACATCCCGAAGGAGAAATTCGTCTCAATGGAAAAATATGTCTCTTAGACAAACATCCTGAAGGAAAAATGACCCGATAGTTTAGTACTGGCAAATACGTCTCTTAGACAAATGTGTTACGAAATCTTAGATAGGAACTCGGAAAGTGTTAACAAGGTGTCCCATACCATACATTCTCACTAATAAGTTTACAAACTACTAGCCAATGCCACACCAGAAAGCAGTAAAAACATTTGCTTCACCGCATCGGTAAATACGACCCAAAGGTCAAAATGATCAAACGGACAAGTCAGAAATCAACCGTAAAGTTAAACGGACGTATCCCATACCATATGTTTTACCCAATCGTTTAATTCTCTTTCTCATTCACTCGAATAGTGCAAAATGTGTATTTTTTATATATAAAAAATTATTTGAGAAAACAAGTTTTTAAATAATTTTTCGAAATTGTTTTGAAAACATTCTTTGAAAATTCCCTTATTAAAGAGAATATATAGTTTTTATAACTTGGAAATATCTAAAAAATATTATATAATAATTATTTCAAAAGCCAAGTTATTTTCAAAATAACATCAAATTCTTTGGAAAAACCGTGCTCGAAATAAAAGAAAACATCGAAAAATACCCAAAACCGACACTCGAATTCATTTAAAAAATGACTCAATTTGAATCTCAAATTCTCCTATATCTTGGCAAGCCTATTGATAGGCGTCATAGTCCTCAAAAAAGTTCATAAATATCACAATAACATGAAGTAGATGTTAGAAGTCGGAGGAAAAAGACGGCGGAACACAAAAAATGCATAAGCAAAAACAATACCCAGGTCTGAAATCTTCACCGGGTTCAACTTTCGGACATAATTTGAATGTCTTAAATGCGTCAGAATAGTCTGAAATTTGACATATACAAAGTAGAATAATTTATCTATGAACTAGAAAAAGAATTACTAAATTCTGACATGAAATGTTAAAGATAGGGAATTCCAAACATGGACTCAAGCCATATTGAATTCTACCCAGTTCTGAAAACCCTCTCGGGTTCAACTTTCAGACATGAAATAGGTGACCAAACGACCTCTGATTGAACTAAAAATTGGTATGCTTATGCAAGAAATTTTCAAATTTCAAATAAAAAAAGAATAAAAGAATTTTGATAGGAAATAAAAAAAGATACGATGTCTCAAAAATGGACTCGGGCCATGTTTCCAACAGCTAAGAAAATGGAAATATGTACAGGCCAGAAAACCACCTCGGGTTCAACTTTCAGGCAGGAAACAGAGGACCAAACGACCTCTAATTGAACTGAAAATTGGTATGCATATAGTAGAAAATCTCAAATATCAAATAAAAATAAGAATCAACGAATTCCGAAAGGAAATGAAAAAGGTATGATGTCTCAAACATGAACTCAGGCCATGTTTGCAACAGTTCAAAACGGAAATATGTACAGGTGAATTACAGTGCTCATACTGATTTTGTAGTGCATTTTTCAGGCATCAAACGAATATGTTTTGCAATGAAATTTAGCATATATATACAACACATAGGCTATCAACTGAAGAAAATCCGGTAGCATTCCATTGCCGAAATCGCAAGAAATAGACATGCAAAGTGGAGGTCAGAACAGTTTTAGCACAGAAACAAAACTGAGCATAAAACAAGTTACAGAGCAAAAAAATTCACAGTTTTAAGCGATTTGAAGCATTTGCTTCAACTAGTTCGTGATCTTATCAACTCACTTGCTTTTGAAGTGAAAAAGTTGGATTTTATGCTGAAAGATTGAAGCTTGTGCTGACTTTAGCCTTCAAGAACCTGTAGAAAGGAAGAACAAATACATGCAAACAAGAAAAAGATAATTAACAGACAATTCTTATCACAAATTAAGATTTTGGTGAACTATTTATTTTTTGGATTGGATTACCTGTTAATTTCAATCTAGATTGATATAAATCACAACTTGTTTGAAGAAATTTTTAGATTGAAAGCTTTGAATTTGAGAAAATGGAAAGTTTTCTATTTACTGGCTTTGGAGGAAGAAGATGAGAACAAATTTTGTACGTACAATAAATGTTTTCTCACTTCTTCAATTTCAGGTTTAGGGCATTAATGGGCTTTGGACCCAAAAATTAAAATAAAATTAATTAGGCACAGGAATTAATTCAACGCTAAATCAAATTTGCACATATACACAAAGTTATAATGAAAACAATACATTTCTCCAAGTCTTTAACACTAACAATTTATGTAAACATATTTACATATAAAATAAAATATTTTACACTATATAAAAAGATAATTTTAGTTATAAAAATATTTTTATCATTAAAACTCTCATTTTAAATAAATAACCAAATTTACACAAATAAATACATAAAACCTCATTTTTGAAAACTTTTAAATTACACAAATATTATTTTCTTGTGTAATAAAATATAACAAACCATTTTTCATCATTTTTGTGATCAAAACTTATTTTTAAATCAAATATAACCAATTAATTCTAAATAAACACATTATAAAATCAAACACTTCCTTTAAAAATTATTAAAAGAAGCATTTGGCAATAATTACAAGAATTATTGCATTTTCACCAATAAAATCATATTTAACTCATTATTCTCATAAATAGCCAAGATAAAGTTTTCAAAACTTTATTTTCACATTTTATTTCCAAAATCCATTATTTATTCCAAATAAACAATTTAAATCTCCAATTTATTTTTGAATCAATGTATTAAATTATAACTACCATTATAATTTAATATTTATAGGTAACCACCAAAACCAGGGTTGTTACAACATATGTCTTTTAGAATGTAATTAAATGCTATAAAAATTTATCTTATTCATTTTAGTTAAGAAAAATGTTCAATAATTTACATCTTCTTAATTTTCATTAACTTTTAATTTATAGGTTACAAATCTCTAATTTCTTATATTTTCATTAAACAATTATCTCTTAATTCGGATTTCAATTTGGATGTTTCCAATCTTATTAAAAAACCAAGATTTCATTTCATTACAATAACTGAAATCCCTAATTTATGGAAAACTTAAGAACTAAATTCCGGATTTCATTTCAAATCATTTTGAAATTATATATATACTTATATATTTTGTATATCAAATCTTACCTAGGAAATTTAAAATAAAATTAATTTATCAAAAGGAATGTGGAGCAAAGTTACTACAGTGGCATTCCCACTTTGAAACTCGAAAATGAATGTCGATGATGCAGCCGTCATTGCCGAAATTATTTTCCAATGACAGAAGAGGGGAGTACAGAACTTATTTCCTTTTAAAGTTCCCATTTCTTTCAAATCACATTGAAAATATTTATATCTGAAAATACTTCCAAATAATACTAATATTATATTCTAAAATCTTTCGAAAACCAATTTCAAAAACCCGAAACTTAAGTTCCTAACTTTCCGATTAATATTCACTTTATTCGTAAATCCAATTTTGCAGCCAATATGTGTAGAATTTCACTTCCTAACAGACAAACATTCACAAACAACTATATCCATTTATAAAAATTATTCTTTTATATAAAAAATATATATTAGGTAAAACTATTTCATTTTCCTATATTTCAAAAACAATATAGTGTCTGTCTGCCCTATCAATTGTTTAGAAATCCCTACCGATGCCATAGCATCCAATATACCGACTAGAATTTGTAAATACTAAGAAGAACAAATTAACAAAATATAAAAACATTTTTTAACACTGACAAATACGCTCTCTCATATATATACACTCAAACAACTCATTCTAAGACATTATTGCACTATCTTTAATGAGTCAAACCCCACAAAGCTAAAGTTATTGCTAAACCAAAGCTCCGATACCAACTGTAACTATCCACCTTTTTGGATGGTTTAAATCGACAATAAACCACACATGTCAAATCAAACCATTCAAAAGAGAGGAATGTTAATGGGGTAAATAAGAAAATATGAGAAAAGAAAGAAAAACAAAACATAGAATCTCACAGCGGAACGACAAAATATAATAATCAAATAAATAGTTCGTGAAGCTATTTTTACAAATAACATTTGATTACACTTTTATAATACAATCAAAGTTATACATACATTAGGTATAATAAGATAATACAGCGGAATAATATAATGAAGTGGAATAAATATAATAAATAGTAGACTAATCTCCGTCTTCATCCTCCAAATAAAATGGTCTTCAACACTAAAATGCTCAGGCTGACCCGAGCGAAATGAAAAGGTATAACACTCGAGTTAGAACTAAAACATCTTCTGTATAAATATTATACTTATTCCAAAAGTATAAATATACTTATTCCAAAAGTATACTTTCATATATTCATATACTTATTCCAAAAGTATAAATATATTCACAAATACCAAGGAAGTTTTCTTTCAATAAATTTCAAAAATAATTTATAAATATTTCTTAAACCATTTATATGCTCTAAAGCCATTTATAAAGCTATTTATAAATTCCAAAATAGTGTACAACTCTTCCCTTTTAAACAAGTTTCTTTTGTAAATCCAGTATAAAATCCTTTAAATCATTATAAACTCCTTTAAAAATCCTTTATAAGAATCCTTTTATAAAATCCATTATAAAATCTCTTACAAAACTTTTATAAATTCCTTACAAACATCCTATATTTTTATTTATTAAAACTATTATAAAATCTATATTTATTATATTAAATCAAAACTATATTTATTATATTAAATTAAATTTAAAATATATATATATATATTAAAATTATACTAAATATTTTATTAAATTAAAATTTAAACTATTTAAAAAAATATTTTTAAAACTAAATAAAATCATAAGTTAAAATTCTAAATTTACATTTAAAACCATATATTAACATATAATTTGAAATTTTAAGACATATAAAATAAATTATTTTCCAAATATAAATTTTAAATAAAATTTTAAAAATAAAATTTATAATTCAGACATACTTTACTATTTAGAAAATAATTTAAAAAAACAATGATGTTTGTATATAGATATCTACTCTACCGTCAAGTGATAGGGTATGTATCATTTCAACCCTAATATATATAATTTATTAGTATATATCATTTCAACCCGTATCTCGAATCAGTGATTTGCAAATAAATAAAATCGCTCGAGTTTATCATTTTAACCCATAATGATTTTCCCTAATCTATAAGACCATTCAGGTATGTATCATTTCAACCCGTAGTGATAAATGGGTTATAAACATCCAATCGTCCAAAATGTCAACAAATAAACATCCATCACAATCAACATCCAACTCAGCCAATAAATCAAAACAATTAACTGGTTATCGTTATCAGGTATTTAACTAACAGTTTAAATTTGACATTAATTTAAATGACTACTAATTCCAAAATTCAATTTTCAATTTAACTGACAAATTAAACAACCAAACAACAACCAATAATATTCGTATCACGTCATAAATTTAATTTAATAATGATAAAAAGATTTAGTATTTTTGAGTGGGTTAAATCACCCACCTATGATTTTTTATTGATTTAAAATACAAATAAAACCCAAAATTTGAATAGTCTCAGAATGCAGCCAATCTAGTTCCATGTTGTCTGTAATTTTGATACGGTCACAGCTGAAGAACCGCGTCCATATCCAAGTTTGTATCCAAAAGTTATTAACATTAGAGGAATTAAAGTTAAAAGTTAAAATTAAAATAAATCGAGGGAAAAAACGTAATTGGCTTTACCTTATACAACCCTGCCCTTCTACCTCGGCCTCCTCTACATCACAGCCTGCACCCTCAACCTACCCGACAACCACCTCACTGCACTCACCCAGACCTTCATGCTGGTTGTGAGTCGACTCAAGTTTTACTTCGGTCCGCCGCTTCAAATACTCGATGCTTGATTGAGTTTTTTCCAAAATGACCCGAGACCTGAATCATTTAGTTCCTGACCCAAAGTCGCAGCAGGCTTTTCGCCTCTTGAACCCGAAGTGCGACCTGAGACTATCCTAGATCTGCCTTTTTTGGCCTACAACACTTTCTCTTGCTCATGTCTTGGTCTCGATCTGATTTATGCGGTTTTTTTTCTTTTTTTCTTTTTGTTGACTGAAATTGAAATTAGGGTTTTCAGCCATTGGGAAGAAAGAGGAGATAATTGAACAGATGCATACAGAAATGAGAATAGACAGCTAGGGATTTAGGAAATAACTATTTATATAGACAGATATGGATAAGAATGAATGGACATATCGAATTGGGTCGAAACGATAACAACGACCCGAAAAGGTCGTTTCGTCCCCGAAACGAATTGGGTCATCCCATATATCAAAATGTAGGTTTTTGATATTTTTAAACTCTAAGGAACTAGTTTCAAAGCCTATTTCCATTGCATATAGAAATTAGATTTCAAAATCCAATTATATTTCAATTCTTTTAATTGATTTCTATGCGTTTCGAGCTCATACGATTAAACGATTAGTCCGACCGCTATGAAAATTGAAATCCTATAATAATCCATTATTACGGATCCATTGAAACTAGTTGCCTTGAAATCCGGGACAGTGGCCAAAATAACCAATTTTCACATTAATTAAATAAATTATTATCAAATTGATTTAATACTTTTAAATTGAAATTTAAAAGTTAGTAATTTTATCATTCTTAATTACATAGAAATTAATAATCTTTTAAAATTTAATGTTCCATATTAATCTCAAGATTAAAAGATTAAATTAATTTTAACGTTCAATTACAACTGTAATAAAACCCTAGCTAATTACATTTTATATTCAAATAAATTCTCTTATATCGATTTACATTCTTATTATACCTTATGAGTATAATTAACATTAATTTATATTTTATTACATTCTAATTCCACAGTTATCATTTTAACTCATATTAAATGCAATATTTAAATTACATCAATTTCAATTGATTTACAAATAATTTCAAATAGATTAAATAACAAGATGATAATAAATTAATTGTTATACATTAATAATTTACTTCTATTAACCTATTTTTACAAACAAAGGTTGATAAATTACTTACCAAATATTAATTCATTCTATATAAACAATTTCAATTAATTACATATAATTTCTCTTTTAAATACAACAATGAATTTATTCTCCATTTACAAATTATAACCAATTTAACTTTACAATTACTTTATTAAATCGAAATTACATTAAAATAATTGTCAATAACATTCAAGCAACATTATTAAATCAAATTCAAATTATTTTTCTCGTTAATAAATCATAAATTTTAATTTCACACAATATTTAATTTGAAAATCTTATTAAATTTAATATTTTTAACAATAAAAAATATGGGTCATTACAATTTGTGAGGGGACAATGAGGATAATGAAGGCAAAAGTTCCTATTTTATTCGATAATATTTCCATCTCGATTGAACATACTTCTTCGATGCATCAGACTTCGTCATCTTCCTCTTTGTGTACTTACTCTTCTTCTTCGTCTTCTTCCTCGTCATCGATGCCTTAAATAGGGTTATGAATAGCCAAATTTGTTGAATCATCTTCAATAACTATTAGACTCGTAGGATTATCCAATATATATTTTTGCAAATTGCGAAGATTTCTGCTTTGTTTCTCTTATTCTTTGGCCATACGAAGTTGCACCACTTGAATTTCAGTGAAATTTGTAGAATATTCTTCTTTTCATCCTCCATTTAAGTTATCTTGGCCACAATAGTATTTTGGAAGGGGCCTTAGGTAGGAGACAGGAAGGAAAATGGTGAATTCTCTTCTCCAGAACGTTTGGGAATAGAGGAGATCATGGTTTATTTGTTTTAGAAGTTTAAAATAGAGAGAGTACGGAAAAATGAAGAAGAAACTCAAAATTTGGTTATTATATAACCACCAATTTGAATTTTAGAGGGAAATTTAAAAAACAGAAAAGGGTTTGTCAACATATAGTAATATTTTTATTATTTTATTTGTTCCTTATATTTTGTAATTTTTACTTAATTATTTATATATTTTCGATGGAGAACAAATTGCCAACTCTCTTCTTAACTTACTAAAAGATGTTTGACTCAATGGTTTCATTAATCTATCAGCTATTTGATTTTCGATGTTTATAAATTCAAGTGATATTTTTTCTTTGTTTACATGATCACTTAGAAAATGGTATCTTATCAATATGTTTAGTTCTATCATGATGATTTGGATTTTTTAGATAGATTGATCGCACTTATAGTTATCACAGTATGTTGGTGATTTAGTAAAATTTAAACCAACAACTTTTAATGTTTGTTGTATATAGATAACTTATGAACATGCTATGCTACTGACATATATTTTGCTTCTATCGTAGACAGAGATACGGAGTTTTGCTTCTTATTATACCAGGAAATCAGAGAGTGTCCCAAAAAGAGACAAGTTCCACTTGTACTTTTTCGGTATGATTTGCAACCAGCATTATCAGCCTCACTATATGAAATTAATTCAAAGAATTCTTCTTTTGGGTAAAAGAGCCCACGGTCTAATGTATTGCTTACATATCTCAGAATTCATTTTACGGATTTTAAACGAGTTTCTTTATGTTGTGATTAATATCTTGCACAGAGACAAACGCTATGCATCAGTTATATAGACTAGTGATCTAATTATTCCTTTATATAGTTTTCGATTAATATCTTTTGAATTTTCTTCTTTATTTAATTGTTCATTAGTTGCCATGGAAGTTTCTTTAACGTTGGTATTTAACATATCAAATTTCTTAACTAATGCTTTAGCATATTTTTCTTGACTAATAAAACTTCCATTACTTAGATGATTTATTTGTAATCCTAGATAATAATTTAGTTCTCCGATACCACTCATTTCAAATTCCTTAGTCATTATTTCTGAAAATTCCTTCTTTAGCTTATTATTGGTAGATCCAAAATTGTTATCAGCTACATGTATTTGTATTATATGAATATCAATTTTATCTCTTTTAATAAGAAGTGTACTATATACTTTGCCTATTTCAAAATTTGATTGTAATAGATAGGATTTAAGTCTGTCATACCACGCTCTTAGAGCCTATTTCAAACCATACAAAGCCTTATTTAATTTGTAAACATGATTAGGTAGTTTTCATCTTCAAAAGTGGTGGTTGTTCTACATATATATAACTTTTTTAATAAAATCATTTAAAAATGCACTTTTAATATCCATTTGATATAACTTAAAATTATTATGATTACTGAAAGCAAATAAAATTCGTATAGCTTCTAATCTTATTACGGGTAAAGGTTTCACGAATATTTATTCCTTCTTCTTGACAATAACCTTTATGCAACTAATCGAGCTTTATTTCTCACAATCTCTCCTTGTTCATTCATTTTATTTCTTTATACCCATTTAGTTCCTATGATGGATTTATCCTCATGTCTTCGGACTAATTCCAATGCATCATTTCTTGTAAATTGCTTCAATTCCTCTTGCATAGCAAGAATCCATGAATCATCAGTTGGTGCCTCCTTCGGATTTTTAGGTTCAACAGTTGAAATAAAAGCAACGTTACTCATTTTATTTAGTTGATTTCTAGTTTTAACAACAGATTCAATATTTCCAAATATATTTTCTATAGAATGATCTTTCACGTATCCTGTTCTTTTATTTGGATGTGAATTTTATAAATTATTATTATTCTCATTCTCATTACTAATAATTTCGTTTAGGTTATCAATGTTTTCTTCTTCATCAATATTTGGATTATAAACTTTAAAATTTTCATCAATGAGACATGTAATGCCCCTTCAATAGTATTAGTTCTAGTATTGAAAACTCTATAAGCTTTACTTCTATTTGAATATCCAATAAGGATTCTTTTATCTGATTTAGAATCAAATTTATCCAAATTGTCTTTAGTATTTGAGACAAAACATTTACTACCAAAAACTCTAAAGAATGATACTTTAGACTTTTTATTATAGAATAGTTCATATGGTTTTTTCTTAGTTAATGGTCTTATTAAAATTCTATTTAATATATAACATGCAATACGAACTATTTCAGCTCAAATTTTTTAGGTAAATTACTATCATTTAGCATGGTTCTAGTGGACTCCTGAATTGTCCTATTTTTACGTTCTACCACTTTATTTTGTTGTAGTGTTCTTGGAAATGAAAAATTATGAGCTGTACATTTCTTATTACAGAAATTCTCAAAATTTTCACTTTTAAATTCTCTACCATGATCACTCTGAATAGTTTTAATCTTGTTATTCATTTGATTTTGAATTGTTTAACAAAGATCTTAAACATTTCAAAAGCATCACTTTTAAGTTGTAAAAAATCAACTAGGTAAACCTAGAATAATCATCTACGATTACAAATACATATCTACTGTGATTTATAGATTGTATCTGTGAAGGACTGAAAAGGTCTAAGTGAAAGTTCAAGGGTTTGAGAGGTAGAAATCATATCTTTTGATTTAAAAGGTTTTCTACATTTTTCCAATTGACACGCGTCACACAAATTATTAACTTTAAAATTCATTTAGAGAAGACTTCTAAATAGATCATTTTTAGAAATTTTAAATATTGGTTTGAAATTCAAACGACCAAATCTTTTATGCTAAATCAAAGGATCACTTGATTCAGCCGAAAAACATAAATTACAAATTGAGATTTTCATACTTAATGTATAGATATTTCATTTCATAATACCTTCAATGATAATGTTTAATTAATTATCTTCAATATGATAGTTATCTTTTACAAATTTAATTTTGAAACCATTAACACACAATTGACTAACACTTGACAGCTTATGCTTCAAGTTCTTAACTAATGCAACATTAGAAATGATATGAGTTTTGAAATTACCGACATTGCTGATGCCAATCACATATCCTTTAGAGTTTTCTCCAAAATTTATTTATCCACCGTCTTTGTAAACTATATCTTTCAAAATCTTCGGATTTCTAGTCTTGAGAATCCACTATCTAGTATTCATTTTTTCCTTTTTGATCTGTAGAATTTGATCATTAGGTATCTATTCGTCAAAATCCATGTAATACATCTATTCCTCCAGTTGATACTTTTCAGAAGATCACATGATTTTTTATTAGTAGATGCAAATTTATGAAACGATGGTATGATGATTTCCCAAATTATCTTTTCGAAAATAATATCAAAAATATTTTCCAAAATTGTCATTTAAACTTTTCAAAAATACGGTTATGAATACTTTGAAAACCAATGCTCTGATACCAAATGCGAGTCAGCATAATAGGGATCTTAAGGCTAAATTAACACTAGAGAGGGAAGGTGAATAATGTTTAAGTATTATATGAATATTTTCAAATCCTTTAAGATTCTACTTGGAATAATGTAATTAATTGTAATGAACCGCAAATCTATGCCCTTTGAGTCGACAAAAAATCACACATGTCCAACCCAAATTGCACGGAATGACGGATAGTCAAGGGTAGGAAGAGAGAGATGAGAAGAAGAATGAAAGAAGAAGAACTAAAACAACACAGAATCTCACATCGCAGTGGAACAACATATAATAGAATACCAATAGTCTTTACAGAAAGGAAAAATTGTAATATACATACAACAATCAGAGTACATAATCTCTAATTATCAGCTTGCATGGTTATAATAACCTGTCCTCACAATTGTTGATAATTTAAAATAAACAATATAGTGGAAATAAACAAGTACGGGAATACAGCTCCGTCATCCAGCATGTCTCCTAAGCTCCAATGCAACCTATAAACATATTCGTCTGCCTCGAGCATTGAAAGGGACGAACGTCCGGATCAGTCTGGTAAACCAGCATAAGAACACACATCTCTACTGAATTTATCAAGTTATCAAAATTCCTTTTCGAAACAAAAGGTATCTCGTAAGATCATGCCGTATATAAACGCGGACTAGTTTTTACCTTACGATAACCAAACCATTTTTATCAAACCATGTGATGTTATAATAGTGTCTATAAACAAATACTTACTAATCTTAGTCGAAATTATTACATTAATTAAATTCCAGTATACTAGATTCTACAATCAAAACCGTAAAGGCACGTATTGAAAAATGGATTCCTTACTATGACCAGGTAAGGAACTACCTCCAATGGGTACAACTCTAGAACAGTGTTCCTGGCTCTGACAAGAACATCTTAAACCCTGCCACATAGAACCGGCCTACCACTTTATTAGTGGCATTGAATATGTCATTATCCCAGTCTTCCAACCTTAATTGAGATCTCTCATGCATAACCAAATCCATAAAATAGGGTAATCTAGAAAGATAATGACATACCCTAATGGGAGCGACCCACTTAGCCCTACCGCATGCCCTGGTTTAGCCATTTCTCTATTGATGAGGCTAGAGGCCACGTTTTACCTTTTTGAATAGTAATCCCACTTGGAATGCTAATACTACCCTCCAGGCAGTAATACAGTGCCAACATTCATTCATACAAGTTATCCAAGATACGGACAAACCGAAAGCACTACTTCTACTACGTCCATTTTGGAATCACCCCCAGGACTAGTAGCGAGCAGCCCTTGCACTTCAACGCTCCATCTTTGACTCCATATTCTTCATAATATCTTCAGTTCGAAATGCTTGAGTTGGATCAAAGTGGTTTTCGGATAGCAGGTTCGATCTCGGTCTCTTTGAAACAACTTTCGATAATTTCCGGTAAACTCAACCTCGGTTCTTTAAAATATAAACGGATAAAAGATTTGAGCGGAGTTCACCTTCTAACTGTTAGTGGACAGATTTCCTTATCATTTATCCTAGAAGAACAAAATGAATTTATACGTACAGTATAGTGCCTCCACCGGTAACTGTACTACATAATTTCTGTGTTTCTCTTAGATATTTCTAAAATTACGTTTTTGATCCAGATTTGATAGTCGGTTATTTAACTATCAAATATAAAACATTCACCCAAAGATTTTATTTCCAAATGAAATACTACAGGTTAAGCACCAAGCAACACTGAGCCTCTTTAATTAATCCTATGTTAATTAAATCACTTTTCGATATCTATCACAAAATATCTATACTAAGATAAATTCTTTAATCACTTTATTACTTATGATATTGGAAAACATTATCATATACTTATATCAACAGTGTAAGTAAATTCACAAACCATCTCATTTTCTGCACTTAGAAAATATCTCTAATACTTAAATCAAATAAGTATATTTACCCTCTTGGAGAGAACTTGTCTCCAAAACACGCTTTATTAGGTTAAAACGAATGTTGCACAACGTCGTCACGACAACCCAAAACACTAGTATAGGGATTCAAGTAACTATACTGAATATCAATCTTTGATATCGAACTTCAATTATTTATTAGTTAATAATGAAGTCAATCAAGTTGCGGTATTTTTACCTCTCAGACCTTGACTGAACAATATTCTTAATTTCAAAATGGACAAATGTTACCTATATTGAATATTAACTCCAAATATATAATATATACATAAATCCCGTATACTATAATCAACCTTCCTTCTGGAATCACCTACTATAACAATAGTGTTATAATCTATGCCTTCCTTACTTTTTCGTGAAAATGTCTATTACAACAATAAATCTTGAAATCTATGTTTTCGTCACTTAAAATGTTTTAATCACCTTTAAAATCATTTAGCTCCATTTTAGAAATGTCACTTTCAAAACCATTTCTTTCAAAAGATTTTTCACTTTAAAATGTGAATATATTACTGTGAGAAATGCGGATAACAGATCTTAAGGCTAGAATAAACACTAGAGGGGGGGTGAATAGTGTTTATTGGAATTACTAAATCTTTTTGAGTTTATGTTAATTTGAACACAAATGTATGCAATATTCAGACACAGATATGATCACAGAATCAAACACAGATGCAGAAATAAAGTAAAAGCAATAAAGGAAAGAACATATTGGATTTTATACTGGTTCGGAGTTACCCTACATCCAGTCCCACGCACAAGTATGAATTTCCTTTCAAGACCAATTGTTACAATTACACCCTCGATTTCAAGGCCAAGAGGTACACCACTCTAGATTCGCAATCCTCTGGGTAGAGATACTTGATTTTACGGGCAACAAGTTCACCCAATTGATTTCATAGGCTACAATCACACCTTTTCTCGCTAGATTGATTTCATAGGCTACAATCGCACCTTTTCTTGTTTAGTATATTACAAAGAAGCCTATAACTATGAATAGCACTGAGATCTTGTTGAGGTAGTGATAGAGAATCAAACCAAAGATGATCTAGTCAGATTCAATATTGATTTCGGCAGAGTAATGGTAAAAATGTATATAAAGAAATATGGAGAAGAAGAGGAGTGAAATTAGAGAAAACTTGAATATAAATTCATTTAAAACTGCCCATATGTATAGTAGAATGTAACGATCCTGAATTTTTGAACAATTTAAATTGAAAATATTTATTTATTTTAAATAATTGAATGATGATTTAAATTGAATTCCCAATATAACTATGAATTTGGCGATTAATTTTAAAATTTAATCTATAAAAAGTTGAATAAAAAATTTAAATTTGACTTTGGAGTTGAAATTGAATATTGAATTTGTATTTTAAATTCAAACTAATGACTTAGGAAAATAATTTGGATACAAGTATAATTTATGTAAATTTATAAATGGGTGGTTAGTTTTTAAAATAGAAAGGGATAAAATTTTAATCAATACAAGATAAATAAATACACATAGTTAAAATTCAAACAACATATTTATAAAACTTTGTAGAATAGAATGTAACTACATTGGAGAAATTTTAACAACATAATTTGAACAAAACAAAACAAAGCAAAGTAATAACAAAACTAATTGGAATTAGTTGAAATTTGTTTGAAATTGATTAAATTGTCTTCGGGCTTTAAAATTTATATTGGGCCATCTTAATTGGTACTGTGAGATGTATCTAAGGCCGATACCACCATCCCTCTACCCATTTTTTGATTCAAACCGTAAATCTAACGAAAGAAAAAATAATGGCGGCTCTCGTTCCTCTTTGCAACAGAAATCAGGGCTCGTTGAATTCGAAGGCGCCGGCTTCGATCTGCTCTTCGTTCTAAGGTGAGTAATTCTCACATCTAATTCATCTCTAAATTGGTATTCTGCAAATTCGATTTTTGTTTGGTGATTTTTGTGATTTTATTTCAATTGGTGCTTTTATGATTTACTCTGTTGCTTGAATTTTCTGATTTTGATTTCGCTGATGATTTCCCTGGTTTACTTGTTTGAATTTCTGGCAATTGATCTTGTGATTGACTTCGGTTTTTTTTTTGAGTATGGGGTTTCATGACTTTAGCCATTACCATTGCTTTGATCGAGTTGTACTCCGTGGATTTGGCCTTACTGCCCACTGTTCGACCTTGTTCAGTTCCTATATTTTTTTGTTGCTTGAATATACGAGGTTGATTTTTGATTATGGCTTGACTTGTTTGAATCACGGCTTCGGCTCTGATCAGTTTAACTCGTTCAATTTTGGAAAAAAAAACTTCTCTGTTTTATAACTGTGAGTAATTTTTAAAACTTAAGTAAATTTGGTTGCATGCTAGTTTATTAAAATGAATAAGTATTGTATGTATATACATAAGTGAAATCTGATGTGGTTGTTTATAGTATGTATGCTGTGTATATTCATCTAAACATATGTGAGTATGTCTGGATCAGGAGACATTCCCTGTTCCTGTTAAACTGGTTTTCAAACCCTTCAGAAAACAAGATCTCAACTTCTAGTCCCCCTTAAGCTTTGCTGTTCAAACAGAAATTATTTATAATGGGAAAATCTTTAATTTAAAAATAGTCATAAGAATGATATGTGTCATATATTATCTGAAAATCAAAAAAAAAATGTTGTCTTGAATTTGCTGAGTTGATCTGGTAGCTGTGCATCATTCAGTCTGCCTTTGTGAAATTTCTACATTCCATCTTCAAATATATTGTACTCAATATGTGTTTATGTGTATTGAGTTATACTGTGCATGTATTGTATCTATTCGTATTGGACTGTGCTCATTATAATCAAGGTCATTTGTTGTTGTCTGGAAGCATTGCTGCATCACTGTAATTAGTTCATGTAGGTCTGCATTCACTTGCTGCTGTATTGGCTTGATGGTTTTCTTCTTTGGTTGTCTGCACTTTGATATTTTGTAGTTCCATTCATTCTTGTAGCTTGCTGTATTGGGTATGACCATTTTTTTTTGTTACAGTGAAATTCATATAGTAATTCTAGTTAGTATTGTTGCATTGTCCACTTGAGTTGTTTGTGAATTTGGTCGAGTTCATATCCACTGTTGTCATCTAATGCAGCATATATATATATATATATATATATATATATATATATATATATGTTGATTCATACTTATGCTGTGCACCATTTATATTTTCCACTGATACTATCAGGTGTACATCACTAGTTCATGCTTAACTTGAGTTTTCATTTGATAAATTTGCTGAGATAATTTTTACCTCGCATTGACCTTGCCCTGTACTATTTCAACCTGGTTTGCATCTGTTTGGGTCAGATTTATGCATTGGTCTGCCACCTTTATGCCTTTGATACTGTTCATTTGAACTTGTGCTGTTGATCCAAGTTGCACTGAACACCTCATTTGATCTTCTTGCATTGGCAGTGTCACTGTTTGATATAATTTGCATTTAGTTGTGCAGTTTGCATTTGGGATATTTTGCCATGAGTTCGAGTTCAAGTAACATTAGCTTGACCTCTGTCTTTATTTGTTGTTTGCATTTCCAGTTGCATTTAGTGAAATTGTTCCATTGCATTGGCTCGAGTCTTGTGGACTTTGTTATCTTTCACACTGTTAGTTCATGTTGCATCCACTTGACTCATTACTGTCGTGTGTGCTGTGGTGCCATATTTTTGGTGCTCTCAACTTCACTCGGCTGTGCTTGCACTGCCCACTTCGTGTCACAGTTGCATACAGTGAGTTCATATTGTTGGTATTGATTTGTGTCAATTAGTTCACTTCCACTTGAACCATTCTATTTTCACTTGAACTCCCGGTTGGTTCATGCCGTGACATTGATTGTCGATTGACCTATTTTGTTATGTGAGCTGCTGTTTTAATAGCAGTTAGTAATTTGTCAAGCATCAATCATATGCATACTTATATATATGCCCATTGTTGTTTTATTAGTATATGCAGTCTGCACCGGATTCTCCACATCTTCAACAAAGATGTTTTGGGTCATTTTCATTTGAGCATATGTAAGACAGTTTACATACTTAGATTTGTCACGGCTTTGATTGCATCATGTTGCAACAGTTTTGATCTTCTGAAGTTTGCATTCCACATTGAACTGGTCTGAAGTATATTTGCATTACTGCATACTTGTAGTATATGGATCGTCAGCACCTTGTCCTGAAGTGTTTGCTGTGTTCATTTGAGTGTTGTTGGCTTTGCACTTCACTTGTGTATTACCTGAGTCTGCATCCCCAACCAGGTTATTATTTTCTGGTTTGTAGCTCATTTGCATACATTGATCTCTTTTGGTATGTTACTGTCTTGGTCATAATTTCATTTGAGGTACAGTTGAGCATTATATAGTTGCCATATCATGTGAAATTTTGGTCATCTGTTGGTTGGTGTGGCTGTCTGGATTTGCATGTTACTGGTTCATGACTTGTTATTCTCTGGGTACTTGAATATAACAGTTTGCTTTTGTGTGCTTCATTGTTGAGTTCACTTGAAATCCCTGTATGCATGTCACATGGGTTGCTTTGTGGTACACTGTGCTGCATTTCTGAGTTAGTTACTGTCATCTTCTGCATATTTATATATGTGGCCTTGTACCACTGGATGGCCTTTGGATTTGTTTTCGAATTCACTTGAGTTGAATCCAGCTTGTAGCTCGGATTTGACCTTGTGCTGATTTCTATTTTGAACGCTGGAGTGGCGAGGCCGTGCACGCGTGCGTGTACGGCAGCCAATCAGTTTTGATTTTTTTTAAAGTAACTTTTCAATTATTTGAATTGATTTGATTTAAATTGAAGATTTTGTTGTTAATTGCCATTTTGGCAATTCTGTTGTTTTCTAAATTATCTTCGTTAATAATTCCTTCATCTATCTGCGTTGATAATTTGAAAACTACTGATTTATTGTTTAACACTGATAAGTGTTATATTTACCGTTATCCGATTTCTTGTTAAAGGATCGGATAGGTGAATTTATCTTTGACTGTCGTCTAATTGCTATTTAATTATTATTGCTTCTATGCACTAATAACTGAGTTTGAATTAGACTGACCTGTGTATTATTTTCTTTTGAATGTAATACTCGGGTCAGATCGAGTATTTTTTACAGCTTGGAGTTTTTCTCGCAGCGAAGTTAGAGAGAGAGGGGAAAGCACTTCACTAAAGCTTTTCAGAAAATTTTTCTTGTACTTTAAAAAGATATATGTTTGTTCCGCTGTATAAAATGAAATTCATTGTATAGACTCTGATATTTGTATATAAAAGAAAAATTCATTTATGTGAAATGTTATTATTATTCTGTGATTCTGTGGCTGATTCTGTTTAAACTCTATAAACTAAATAACAATTCGTCATTTTGAACGTTTCTAGTTGGTTTAATTACCGACTGGGGGCGGTCAAAAAGGCGGGTCGTTACAAAAGTGGTATCAGAGCTTTGGTTTACACAAAGCTTAGTTTATGGCGTTTAATATGAATAGTTACTAGAATCACTTTAAAGAAAACCTCTTTCAAATCTAAAGAAGTATAAAATTTGTTTTCTTTGAAAGATAAAAGATATTTTAAAAATTCAAATCATTTTTGAAAATTCCCCTCTTTAAATTTAGGTTTGCAATAGTTCTCTTCGGTGAGGTCTCCTTAAATTTGAGTCGCGATCGTTTGGAAACTCATTACCGAATTTTCGAGAGTTATGGAAAAATGAAATATGAGTTAAGTGAATTGATGAATTGGTTTAAACCAAATATTTTGAATATCTCCGAAATAATTGGGAAATAAAATGACATGTCAATTTGGTTATAATCAAGAGAATTATTGAACTATAACTTGGGGATTTGATTCTGAATTCTTTTGAAAAATTGATTTCAAACGTTGTGAAGAACGATTTAGTAAATAAATGGATTATAAGTATTTAACTTATAATATGGATTTTGGTATATAACTGAGTTATATAGATTGAATCAAATTAATAAAGGAGATTTATAATCGAAGTTTTATAAATAGAAGTGGAATTGGTAAAGATTGTTTATAAATTTGAAACCAATTGAATTTGATAAATGAAACATAAAAGTTATTTATTAAAGGAGATATATTCGTGATTTTGGACAGCGAATTATCCTTTAAGTTAAATATTGTAATAATAAGGGTTTGGTTAGGAAGTATATTCACGATTTTGGACAGTGAATATATTATTAAATAAAACAGATATGTTTTAGGGAAGTGATATTATGATATGAAGTTAATGGTTTTAAAGTTGTTTTAAAATGCATTAAATATCGAATACATAGATTTCAACATTCATTGTTGAAATAGACGTTTTCGAGAGAAATCAAAGGAAATGGTAGACTATAACACTGTTGTTATAGTAAATGGTTTCCAAAAGGAATTGTTTTTATATAGTATTGGGATTTATATATCTATCTTAAATTCGAATCCCTATACTAATGATTTTGGGTCGTCGTAACGATGTTTTACGCAACATTCGTTTTGACTCAAATAAATGTGTTTAAAAGAATGATTTCCTTAAAGAGTGAAATATATACTTGATTATGACTTAAGTATATTGAATATTTTCAAAGTATTGAAAATAAATGGATTTGTGAATTACTTATTATTAAATAAGTATGGGAATATTTTCCAATATGAAATGAAAAGTTTTGAGATTTTATCTTTTAAAGATAAATTGAAAATGAATATGTGAAATCGATTTGAAAATTGTATATTCATAGATATTTTGGAAATGTAAATTCATTATGGAATTTATAAAAGAAAGGGAAATTTGTTTAAAAATAAACATTGATTTATTTTTGAAATGTGGAAATAAATTTACGGATTTGGAACATAAGTTTAAAATAAATCGGTAAGGATTTATTTGATTGATTTAAATGAGCCATTTTAAGTTTAAAATGGATAAATATTTGGAAAAGTTTCCGTTTAAGGAAATTGATTTGAAATTTGTTTTCAAAGATTGAAAGGTGAAAAATGATTTGAAATTTGTTTTCAAATGGTTGAAGTGTGAAAAATATATCTTGTAAAGATATTTTTGGGAAATTGTGAACAATTAGTTCAACTTGGAAATTTTCAAAATGATTGAATCTTGAGTTAAATTGGGTTTAACTTTGACACCCAAAAACAATATAAGTTGAACTTTGAATTTTGAATGGTTGATTTGGATTGTATGTCTAACATTGTGAATTGACGACATAGCAATTGATCTCTATTGAATATATATCTGTTGGTGGCAGAGAATTTATTCTCTTAGCTTAACACCCTTCTCTGAGACATACGAGCTCAGAGGTTATATATCGATAGACATCAATTATGTGTTGAGAATTGACGATGTAACGTGAAATCCAAATCGAGTGTGAAGTCGATAATAAATTGGATTATGAATGTGAATTAGGTTTTAGATAACCTTAAATTTCCAAATCGGCTTAGAGGAAAATTTTAAATGGATAATGAAATGGAAAATTTGTGAATCCTCTATTTGTTATGGGTATGAGATGTTGTGGTTTTCAGAACGTATATATGAGAATACGATAAATTCGAAAACCATTAGTTTGGAAAGAAATTGTTGTGGAAAACGTATGTAAGTACATGAGTATGATATGTACGAATTGTGAAATGAAATATTATATATGTATATATGATATTATGTTTTCCAAATTGAGGATATGGAAAAGTACCTTCCATTTAAAATTTGTGAAGGTTGTTGGAACTCGAGATGAGTGTCCATTTGAAAATCGTAGCTACGTAGAATTCCATTAGTTGGATTGACCATTTGATTTCCATTAGTTGTATTGGCCATTTGTTTTCCATTAGTTGGATTGGCCATTTGTTTTCCATTAGTTGGAGTGACTAGCGTAATTTGAGGGGCGAGATGCCTACAGTTACAAGCGATTCCACTGGGATAGTGGCGCAACCGCCGTGTAAACTGCAATCTAGATGCCAAAGCGTAATTCGAGGGGCGAGATGCCTACGGTCACAAGCGATTCTACTGGGATAGTAGCGTAACCGCCATGTGGACCGCGATCTATGGCAACAACCATGGCAAAATTCAAGAGATGAGAAATCTACAGTTACAAGCGATTCTACTAGGATAGTAGCGTAACCGCTGGGTAACTGTGATCCATGGGGGAATGTGCTTTCCATATCCATTTTTAAAAGAATTTTTAAAAGTATTTTCACTGGGAATTGAAGCAAGTATATTTAGTACTTGGAGATTTTTAGACTTCGCCTGGCCAGCGTATGCCTAATGTCTTTAAGAACGATAATAGACTTGTTAAATTTCGAGTTAGCAAGTATTTTCAAACTTTAAATAGCAAAATCAATAATCTGAAATTAAAGTAACATAAATTCCAACCTAATGAACTAAGGAAGAGGATTTTTGAAATGTTTTGAAAGTCCACAGCTTTGGAAAAGTTATACTATGTAAATTTCTTAAATGAAGAATTTCAAATTTAAAATTTGGGTTTTGTAAGTTGAAAACTTTAGTAAAAGACTTTTGTGTCTTGATTGTAGAAAATGATGAGCAAATGAGTTAATTAACAAAGCTAATGAGACAAAACAAATAAAATGAATCCTATACTTATTTATTTATTTTTAATAAGTTTCAAACTTAATAAAATTGAGTAGGGTATAAACATCAGTGAAATTTTAACAATCATTTTTCCTTACTAGTAATTTCGGGACGAAATTCTTTTAAGGAGGGGAGATTGTAACGATCCTGAATTTTTGAACAATTTAAATTGAAAATATTTATTTATTTTAAATAATTGAATGATGATTTAAATTGAATTCCCAATATAACTATGAATTTGGCGATTAATTTTAAAATTTAATCTATAAAAAGTTGAATAAAAAATTTAAATTTGACTTTGGAGTTGAAATTGAATATTGAATTTGTATTTTAAATTCAAACTAATGACTTAGGAAAATAATTTGGATACAAGTATTATTTATGTAAATTTATAAATGGGTGGTTAGTTTTTAAATAACATTTTTCTTTTCTTTAAAATAGAAAGGGATAAAATTTTAATCAATACAAGATAAATAAATACACATAGTTAAAATTCAAACAACATATTTATAAAACTTTGTAGAATAGAATGTAACTACATTGGAGAAATTTTAACAACATAATTTGAACAAAACAAAACAAAGCAAAGTAATAACAAAACCAATTGGAATTAGTTGAAATTTGTTTGAAATTGATTAAATTGTCTTCGGGCTTTAAAATTTATATTGGGCCATCTTAATTGGTACTGTGAGATGCATCTAAGGCCGATACCACCATCCCTCTACCCATTTTTTGATTCAAACCCTAAATCTAACGAAAGAAAAAATAATGGCGGCTCTCGTTCCTCTTTGCAACAGAAATCAGGGCTCGTTGAATTCGAAGGCGCCGGCTTCGATCTGCTCTTCGTTCTAAGGTGAGTAATTCTCACATCTAATTCATCTCTAAATTGGTATTCTGCAAATTCGATTTCTGTTTGGTGATTTTTGTGATTTTTTTTCAATTGGTGCTTTTATGATTTACTCGGTTGCTTGAATTTTCTGATTTTGATTTCGCTGATGATTTCCCTAGTTTACTTGTTCGAATTTCTGGCAATTGATCTTGTGATTGACTTCGGTTTTTTTTTTTGAGTATGGGGTTTCATGACTTTGGCCATTACCATTGCTTTGATCGAGTTGTACTCTGTGGATTTGGCCTTACTGCCCACTGTTCGACCTTGTTCAGTTCCTATATTTTTTTGTTGCTTGAATATACGAGGTTGATTTTTGATTATGGCTTGACTTGTTTGAATCACGGCTTCGGCTCTGATCAGTTTAACTCTTTCAATTTTGAAAAAAAAAAGCTTCTCTGTTTTATAACTATGAGTAATTTTTAAAACTTAAGTAAATTTGGTTGCATGCTAGGTTATTAAAATGAATAAGTATTGTATGTATATGCATAAGTGAAATCTGATGTGGTTGTTTATAGTATGTATGCTGTGTATATTCATCTAAACATATGTGAGTATGTTTGGATCAGGAGACATTCCCTGTTCCTGTTAAACTGGTTTTCAAACCCTTCAGAAAACAAGATCTCAACTTCTAGTCCCCCTTAAGCTTTGCTGTTCAAACAGAAATTATTTATAATGGGAAAATCTTTAATTTAAAAATAGTCATAAGAATGATATGTGTCATATATTATCTGAAAATCAAAAAAAAATGTTGTCTTGAATTTGCTGAGTTGATCTGGTAGCTGTGCATCATTCAATCTGCCTTTGTGAAATTTCTACATTCCATCTTCAAATATATTGTACTCAATATGTGTTTATGTGTATTGAGTTGTACTGTGCATGTATTGTATCTATTTGTATTGGACTGTGCTCATTATAATCAAGGTCATTTGTTGTTGTCTGGTAGCATTGCTGCATCACTGTAATTAGTTCATGTAGGTCTGCATTCACTTGCTGCTGTATTGGCTTGATGGTTTTCTTCTTTGGTTGTCTGCACTTTGATATTTTGTAGTTCCATTCATTCTTGTAGCTTGCTGTATTGGGTATGACCATTTTTTTTGTTACAATGAAATTCATATAGTAATTCTAGTTAGTATTGTTGCATTGTCCACTTGAGTTGTTTGTGAATTTGGTCGAGTTCATATCCACTGTTGTCATCTAATGCAGCATATATATATATATATATATATATATATATATATATATATATATATATATATATATAAAAGTTGATTCATACTTATGCTGTGCACCATTTATATTTTCCACTGATACTATCAGGTGTACATCACTGATTCATGCTTAACTTGAGTTTTCATTTGATAAATTTGCTGAGATGATTTTTACCTCGCATTGACCTTGCCCTATACTATTTCAACCTGGTTTGCATCTGTTTGGGTCAGATTTATGCATTGGTCTGCCACTTTTATGCCTTTGATACTGTGCATTTGAACTTGTGTTGTTGATCCAAGTTGCACTGAACACCTCATTTGATCTTCTTGCATTGGCAGTGTCACTGTTTGATATAATTTGCATTTAGTTATGCAGTTTGCATTTGGGATATTTTGCCATGAGTTCGAGTTCAAGTAACATTAGCTTGACCTCTGTCTTTATTTGTTGTTTGCATTTCCAGTTGCATTTAGTGAAACTGTTCCATTGCACTGGCTCGAGTCTTGTGGACTTTGTTATCTTTCACACTGTTAGTTCATGTTGCATCCACTTGACTCATTACTGTCGTGTGTGCTGTGGTGCCATATTTTTGGTGCTCTCAACTTCACTCGGCTGTGCTTGCACTGCCCACTTCGTGTCACAGTTGCATACAGTGAGTTCATATTGTTGGTATTGATTTGTGTCAATTAGTTCACTTCCACTTGAACCATTCTATTTTCACTTGAACTCCCGGTTGGTTCATGCCGTGACATTGATTGTCGATTGACCTATTTTGTTATGTGAGCTGCTGTTTTAATAGCAGTTAGTAATTTGTCAAGCATCAATCATATGCATACTTATATATATGCCCATTGTTGTTTTATTAGTATATGCAGTCTGCACCGGATTCTCCACATCTTCAACAAAGATGTTTTGGGTCATTTTCATTTGAGCATATGTAAGACAGTTTACATACTTAGATTTGTCACGGCTTTGATTGCATCATGTTGCAACAGTTTTGATCTTCTGAAGTTTGCATTCCACATTGAACTGGTCTGAAGTATATTTGCATTACTGCATACTTGTAGTATATGGATCGTCTGCACCTTGTCCTGAAGTGTTTGCTGTGTTCATTTGAGTGTTTTTGGCTTTGCACTTCACTTGTGTATTACCTGAGTCTGCATCCCCAACCAGGTTATTATTTTCTGGTTTGTAGCTCATTTGCATACATTGATCTCTTTTGGTATGTTACTGTCTTGGTCATAATTTCATTTGAGGTACAGTTGAGCATTATATAGTTGCCATATCATGTGAAATTTTGGTCATTTGTTGGTTGGTGTGGCTGTCTGGATTTGCATGTTACTGGTTCATGACTTGTTATTCTCTGGGTACTTGAATATAGTAGTTTGCTTTTGTGTGCTTCATTGTTGAGTTCACTTGAAATCCCTGTATGCATGTCACATGGGTTGCTTTGTGGTACACTGTGCTGCATTTCTGAGTTAGTTACTGTCATCTTCTGCATATTTATATATGTGGCCTTGTACCACTGGACGGCATTTGGATTTGTTTTCGAATTCACTTGAGTTGAATCTAGCTTGTAGCTCGGATTTGACCTTGTGCTGATTTCTATTTTGAACGCTGGAGTGGCGAGGCCGTGCACGCGTGCGTGTACGGCAGCCAATCAGTTTTGATTTTTTTAAGTAACTTTTCAATTATTTGAATTGATTTGATTTAAATTGAAGATTTTGTTGTTAATTGCCATTTTGGCAATTCTGTTGTTTTCTAAATTATCTTCATTAATAATTCCTTCATCTATCTGCGTTGATAATTTGAAAACTACTGATTTATTTTTTAACACTGATAAGTGTTATATTTACCGTTATCCGATTTCTTGTTAAAGGATCGGATAGGTGAATTTATCTTTGACTGTCGTCTAATTGCTATTTAATTATTATTGCTTCTATGCACTAATAACTGAGTTTGAATTAGACTGACCCGTGTATTATTTTTTTGAATGTAATACTCGGGTCAGACCGAGTATTTTTTACAGCTTGGAGTTTTTCTCGCAGCGAAGTTAGAGAGAGAGGGGAAAGCACTTCACTAAAGCTTTTCAGAAAATTTTTCTTGTACTTTAAAAAGATATATGTTTGTTCCGCTGTATAAAATGAAATTCATTGTATAGACTCTGATATTTGTATATAAAAGAAAAATTCATTTATGTGAAATGTTATTATTATTCTGTGATTCTGTGGCTGATTCTGTTTAAACCCTATAAACTAAATAACAATCCGTCATTTTGAACGTTTCTAGTTGGTTTAATTACCGACTGGGGGCGGTCAAAAAGGCGGGTCGTTACATAGAACAACAGCCTTTCGTGAAAGGATATGACGAATAGACACTTGTTTTGAAATTCAAATTTTTGAAACAAACTGCCACCTTGTCGACAAGGGGTACCTGAGGTTGTCGACATGCCAAAGCAATTTTTGATAATTTGTTTTTCTTTGAAAATAACTTCTATCTTATATTAAAACTATTTTAAACTTTATAAATATACTTAACTACAGTTAAAATACATAAATAAGTATAGAGAATAATATTTCGATATATATAAAATTTTAGTATAATTTTATATTTAAATCTAAGTATAAATATTAATAGTTAAATATTTTATTATTATTATTATTAAAAGATAGTTTATAACCAAGGATAATTTGATTTTGAAAATAAAGATTATTTTGAGGCTAAAAATATTTAAAACCAGGATAGATGTTTTTGATTCTTTTAAAAGGAAGATTTTGAAATCATTTTGAAAACAAGATATAATTTTGTAAAAAACATTTGAATAAAAGTTAGTGGATACAAAACAATGTTCCACTAGATTTTTCGTATGTTCCATCCTACTTAGGGTTACATCCCTTTAACAGGCTTGAAGTGTATTCCATTCCAAGAATAAATTATATTTTAAGATGTCAGTGCTTTTCTAGGAGTTTTAACAAAATTCCTAACTAAATTATAATTTTGAAATCTTGAACTCTTGATAATCTTGATACTCATGAGTCTTCAATCTTGATATCTTGGATCTCTATACTGTACAGTCTTCATTCTCGGTACCTGCATGGTTAAACCCTGCATATACATATATATCTAAACTATAATGTTAGTATACATATTTTATAATCTTATTCTTAGGTTGTTGTCATCAAAATCATCTCCTTAGGGACTAACAATTCTGTTTATAAAAATCCATAGTTAATTCTTAATATAAATCATTTCCAAATTTATAAAACTACATTTATAAATCTTTTTCAGTTTAATCACTTCATTTTTTGTAAAATCTCTTAATTTATAAATTCCCGTTTATAAATCTATTTCTTTATAAATCCCATTTATTTTCAAAACCCATTCATAAATATCGTTACCAATCCATTTTCGTATTTATAAAACAAGGTTTAAAACTCTCATTTCTATTTTGTAAAACCCTATTCAAATATCTCCTAATCTGTTCCCACTTTCTATTTTTCCCAAAAACAGAAACAACCTCTTTCCTAAAATAACCATTTCCCATATTATTATAAATCCACAAATGTGGTTTATTTCTCCAATTTGTCAAATGAAAATATTCCACTTAAATTATAAAACATCATGTTATAAACCTATCGTTTGATTTATAACTAAACTGTAAAATACCACCATAAAGTTCATTCTTTAATTTATAACTATACTACTTCAAAAAAACCAATTTATTAATATACATACAAAAAAATTATTATCTTCTTTTAAAGACCATATTCCAAAATGAACATAATATTATATATTTTTAAATCGATACAATATAATCTTAGAAAATCTCTATTTAAAACCATTTCATAAAATTATTAACTTAATATACAAAAGTAATTACTATTATTATATAAAATGTTTTTTTCAAATAATTCAAGTGATTAAAAAAACATATAAATTTCGAAAACCATTTAAAAACAAAAAAATTCTCTTAATAGCATTTCTAAAGTACTAAAAGGAGACATAGTGCTGCCAAAGCACAAAATGGGGAAAATTTATATTCATATTAACATTTATGGCATCCAACATATAATATATCACTATATACGAAAAACAACATTAACAACGTGAGGAATCCAGTTAGATCCCTCCAACCTATTCACCTGCATCAAATACAGCATATGAGAAAATGTACAATGTCTATTTCGAGGTAGACGTGCGTACAAAGGGCCATCCGCTCATACACGGCAACGTATAGGATCTTATCTGCTAAAATATGCAGGAATATATCCAACTACCAATATATATATATATATATATATATATATATATATATATATATACATACACACACAAAACAACATAATAAAAATATTCCTACTTACATAAATATAAGTGGCCAGAGAGAGTGAGTTCTACTCACATTGATTTTTGTTGTCGCTTCCGCGTTCTGGTTCCGACTAAATTCGAAACACATTCAAATTTTGCTAAAATTTCTAGAAGCTCCAAATCGCTTTAATCCAATTTCATAGTATAGTATTTTTGTTAATGAACGCAACTTGTCACGTTCGATTTGCACCTCGTATGACCAAGTGATGACATTTATAAGCTAACGATTTTTATAAAGATAATTAATTACTTTTAATTACAATCATTAGCATCTGATCATCGTAACTAATAACCCTAATCCATGTTTTAATTTCCGGATCGCCCCTCTAATTCCTCCCTTTCACATTCGAACTATGTCTAGGTTGCTTCATCACCAAGCTTTGACTGACAATCCTTGCTTCCTCGTGCCACATCAGCAGGTCACGACTGGCCTAGAAGTGCGCCCCACTCCCCTCCTCCCATCGACATAGGTCCGGCCTCGCCTAGCTCCTCTATCACTGAGAAAAAGGTCTATGAACTGTTGCTAATCAGAGCTAAATCCTGGCCACGTCGCTCCTTTATTTTTTATCACAGCCGTTGATTAGCTTTATAACGTCGTGCTCTTCGTCTTGTCAGTTGAAGTCGTCGCCTGGTTTTGCCTGTAGAGGCCGCGACGAACGCTGGACGTGGGATCGAAGCGGGAGGGAGTGAGAGGAGGCTAGGCTCTTGAAATTATGGTTAGGGTTTGAAGAAAGGGGCTATGGTCCTCCATTTATAGGCAACAACCAAAAACACTATTTACACAAAATGATCTCGAACTTCAAACGAAGCATTATGCCTGGCGTTTTATATGTTATACCGTATTCTGAATGTAATGAACACATACCGAAAGCTAATTCGAAAGTATACCGAAGATAACATCTCAAATCGAATTATTTGATTAAATTTCCTTAAAATAATTTCTAGGCATTTTTAATTCGCATGATCAAACCATAAGTCCAATCGATACGAAATTTGAAATCCCATAATAATATACTGTTGTGGATCCAATGAAACTAGTTTCATCCAAGTTTGAGACAATGTGCCAATTGGCTATTTTCCACTCGTTCAATTAAATTATAAAATTTCCAATTTCAGTTTAATCACATTTTAATTCAATTTTAAAAGTTTGTTAACTTCATTCAAATTCAAATAACATTTAAATCAACTTTGTCAATCATTTACACTCCTGTTCGATTCCAGATTCAATTATTTATTCAATTCTAATATTCAAATATCACTTAAATTTAAATTTAAGTTAATTTATCTTATAACATTAACTTTTCAATATTTAAAATCAATTAAATATACTAATTTCAATTGATTGCAATTTCGGGTCATTACATTAATAATCCCAGAAACAATCACAGAATCAATGTGTAGATAAAAGTAGATGCAGTAAAAGTAAAAAAGAAAAGAACACGCCAGAATTTGATACTGGTTCGGAGTTACCCTACATCTAGTCCCACACAATTCCCTGTACGGATTTCTTTTCAACTAGTAAATACAAATACAATCTCGATTTCAAGGCTACGAGACATACCTTCTAGAACCTCGAACTCTGGGTTGAGTCGCTTGCTTTCCGGACTACAAGCACACCCACTTGATTAGCGAGATACTAAGCACGCCTAATTGATTTTATGGGCTACAGTCACAGCCAAAATTATAGCAGTATGATCTGATAGAGTTTTACGGACTCGGATCTTGGATCTTTATTACAATTTATCCTATAACTCTCGAATAGCACTTTATTCTTAGTTTGAGTAAGAGAGATGAGAGAAATCATACAGTAGATGAAAAAGAATCAAACTAGTTATGATTGAATTTGATTCTGGTAGAACTTCATCGTTGTTTAGGTATATTTTGATTAAGAAATTAAGAGAGTGCAAAAAGATGAGAAAAATAAGAAAGTAGTTAATAAAAATTCGTTTGGATGTCTGGTACATATAACGAAACAATGGTCGTGTCCATTCGCGAAGAGATATGATGAGAAGGCACTTCCATTCAAATCTAAATTTTGAAAAGTAGGACCACTATGTCGACATGCATGGATAGAATATGTGGATATATCCCCTTGTATTTTGAAAACACTTTAAAAATATTATTTTAAAAATCCATTGCTTTGTAAAATAATTTAATACTTCATAGAATTATTTAAACATAGTTTATACGCATTTTAATCAAAATATAACTTAATAAAACTTTATAAAATAATTTTGAAATATTTAATAAGAATTTTCAAAATAATGTAAATAATATATATAAAATCAATATATTTATAAATTATTAAAGTATAAAAAAAATTCTGTATATATTTGAACTTAAAAACACTATAATAATATCTTTATAAGTATAAGAAATTGAAAATCATTTTGATAAATATTTTTAAAAGATTTTAAAACTAGGATTTGACAAAACAATTTAAAACTTATTTGAACTAGAGAGAGAGAGAGAGAGAGAGAGAGAGAGAGAGAGAGAGAGAGAGATATCAAGAAAGTGCTATTAGGGGTTTTCACAAAAATTCTACGACTTTATAACTTGTTTGGAATATCTTAAAATCTTGAACTCTTCAACACTCTTGAGTCTTCAATTTCCAACTCTTGAAACTCTATATCAGCATCTTGAATCTACTCTTGATACTACATAGTCTTCTTATTCAACACTTGTCTAACATCTATACACTTGCCTAATATCTTGCATGATATACTATAGATATCTTTATAATACATTAGTATCTACATTTTATATAATATCCTATAGTTGTGATCATCAAAACCAAAACCTAAGGTACTAACAGGGGCTACTAGCCGTTGTTTGTACATTATACTGACGTTGGACATATCAACTAGTAGAACCCATGGAACTGTATATGCTTGTCTATAGGTGAAGGAATACCTCTAGCAGAGCCTGGTTCAATAAAATAGGAGGTATTGCCTCGATTGCTTTAGGCGATGTAAATAGGATGGTGAACGGCTCGACGCTATGTCAGTGTGTTGGTACCAAATCAGAAGTAGTAGCTGTACGTAGGTTTGAGTAGGTCATCTGTTTTGAGTTGTCAACGGGAAAGACAGAGATTACACCTAACAGGCTACACCTCCTACAAGGGTCGGTCGTGTTAGATCATGCACCGCTATAGTTGTTTGCTAGTTTATATGTTAGGACAAGGCTATTCAACCCTTTAAGATAGGTCTTTCAAAATGAATGGGGTAGTCCGAGGAGTTGAGTCCTTCATAGTCCATGGAGATGAGTCCACAATAGGAAGCATATAAGTAAGTAAATCCCTAAGATGAGATGGAATACGGCTAAACTATTATGACATCACTATTAGACACCGTGGGACTGCCTTGGTACACACAACGATGAGTACGTGATATTACGTTGATGATGGATCCTAACAGGATATCGGGTTATGGATAATAACGGGGATAGTATCTTAGTCCAAAGGGGACTGTGATACTTATATTATATATATTTATATGTAGTTATGGTCTACTTCGGGTAGATGGGCATATCATACGTGTACGTGGACTTTTGATGGCTAAGTAAATTAAAAAGTCATAACATGTAATGGAAGGCAATCGACCTAAACTAGTGTTATGTATAAAGTGTATAATTTACGAGTCATCAGAACATTGTTTTGACCCCCTTCTCATTACAAGCCACAGGATTGTTTTAAGAGACATGTATTGGTATAAGGTAGGAGCGGTGGTAGGATAGATTTTCTTATGCATGCTCGATGATGATAAGGACACTTGATCTCAGAAGTGTCAGCTTTTGTCAGTAATGATATGTTTTATTATACTTTATTATTCTGTTGTGAGCACATATCGGTAGTGCTTTGATATGCATATGTTTTTTGTAGGATACCAATGATCTGTACATTGCACTATAGCAAAATACCATTTTTATAGCAGGCAATATCTGTTGTAATAGGGGTTGTTACAGGCCTGGGCCTGTCGTTTTATGCGATGTTATAGAGTGGATGCATTTTGCAACTGTGTTTACCTATTGCAATTGGATATTTTGCAACTATTTTTGCTCGTTGCAATAGAGTCTTTTACAACTGTTTTTCCTCGTTGCAATAAAGTTCAAACGAGAAAATAAAAATAAAATACAGTGAACCTGTAAATTAAAAATTAATTTGCAATTGAAACCAAAATATTATACAAATAACAATCATATTCATTCATGTGTACTAAAAAAAATCATATTTCAAAATACCAAAAAGGTAACATCAAAATACAACTTTGTATGTTCATTATGAATGAGTAAAATAAGGAAAATCTACATAAATTTAGTGCATCCAAGTTTGCTCCTGTCAGCACCTATTTTCTTCCTGCCTGCACACATGACCCAATACCATTAGTTTGGCTATAGCATCATACTCTGCAATATGCACAACTTATAAACTTGGTTTGAATGCACTACTACGTACATGGCCCCTTGTAACGTATCCTACACAAATGCCTGAAGATACTCTGCAACACCAATTAGCATTCTTCCTAGCCGGTGCACAACAGGGCCCATACATGACAATCAAATCGGAGAACTCGGCTTGATCGGATCTCCTGCAACACTACAACCTTTGACAGCCTTCCCTTTATACTGATAGACCATTATCAGGGAGTTTAGTAGAGCCAAGCTCTTCCGTCACTCAACAATCTCTATAGTTTCTGGTCGAATATTGGCATAACTCTTTGTTCTTTGTGGCAGCTTCTACAATACCCCATTAACATGCTGCTGCTCACTTTCAGCTAGCCTCTTCCATCGACACCCTATTGGCATTACCGTGCACGCCCACATCACTTCAGATGTGCATCCAACCGCACTCGACATGCCTCCGTTATCAACATCTATACAACAACATCGGCATTTATGCAACAACCTTCATTTTTACATAAATGCAACAGTTAGTTCTTTAGTGTGACACACACACACACACACACACACACACACATATATATGAATTGATGTGTGTGTGTGTGTATGCAACTAAATCATACCAGTTTCCCATGGAAGTACATTAACAAATATAGAAAGGAATCATGGCCCAGTAACCCACGCCACTTGCACTTCAGGATAGTCGATGTTTAACACTAGCACCAAAAGTAAAGTAGTAAGTATTTTTCAATTGATTTAGTATGTTTTTCCCAAAAAAGTCAAGCAATCGATTGGAGACCAAGTTTAGGGAAGCACTCATGTACTAACTGTTTCATGGTCTAACCATATACTAACTCGGAGGAAATGATCAAATATTCACTTGAGATTTAATGGTTACTACTCCAGTGAATTTTGATGGTTGCTACTTAAAACAAACATCACCTGAGATTTGATCATTTCCTCTGAGTGGTAATCATCAAAATAATCATCAATGATGCATGTTAACATCCTGACAAGATGTATATGGGATCAGTACATTAAATTTCTGCGAAATATAACAGGTATTCGTGAGCATTTACAACATATGCAACAATTATACTACACTATGGCGTGTATAACATAAAGGAATTTAGAAATCATTTTTAAGTGATTTTCAAGGTTATACAATGCGGACCTACCAAAATGCATTTTCCTCCGGCATCAGCAATAGTAACAATCCTGCAAAGAAATTCAACGCATATATAAAACAAAATCAACTTGCTTGCCTGTAAAACACATAGGTTTCTTTAACATACAATATGATTTGTATAAACAACAAATATACTGGTAATAAATGAAATGATAGAAAACTAAAATATCGGTTTCAATATATTCACATCTATAGTAACATACCCTTGTTATTTAAATTTAAAGGCAGGACAACTTTGTAGTTAAAAAAGGTATTATTCACATTTTACGTAATTAAAGCAAGTTCGAGGATTGGATCACCCATTCTGGTTGATACTAATGCACAAATTCAATGTAGATACCTTTGATCTATCAAGAACCAGAATGTTCTTACTTTGCTTTCTTTGGAATATTGTCTGCCAAGAAAGAAATCTTAGAAATCTCAGAGAAGAGATGGTACTGCCAAACAATAAAGTGAATTTATTTCATCTCATATCTTCAGACCACAATGAATACATACAAGGCCTATCCAAAAGTGATAAGCCTTTGCCAATACTTATAGTTCACTATAAAATAAGTAATCCCAAATCTGAAACCAAAAAATTTATAGATATACTAGCAATTGTTAGAATATAGTTAAACTCGGCCCTTATCAAATTATGTCATATCTTCATACCACAATGAGCTTTACGAAATGTGAAAGAAGGCGGTAGTTTCAATTCCTGTTGTAAGGCACGAGCTTCAGACGGCCACCTAAGGTTCGCTACTTGTCCTCTTAGATCCACATTGTGGCTATAGTTTCAGGCAACAGTAAATTAAGATGAACAACACACCAGTAGCGACAACTAATCCAATCAATGATGTGATCTTCAAACCTTAAGATGTGAAGCACTGAGAGCATTGCGATAAAGCGTCGGGCAGGTGTTGAACAATCTCGTGGTGAAGGGAGGAAGAGAAGTGATCCCTATCTCATTGTGCGTGAAGCTGAATTTTGAAGGAGGAATCGATTTTTTTTGGCGAAGCATCATTTTGATTTTAATTTGGGATTTTACAGTGGGATTTGGGATCTAGGGTTAAGTGAAAATAAGGTAGACGGGAAATGAAAATTAGCATAAATGAGGGTGCGAAAACAAGGGAAAGCTAAAGATTAATTTTATGATGACATATTATTTTTTAATTATGAATTTTAGAAAAATTTCAAGATTTTGTTTCAAAATTTCACGAATTTTTTTAAGTTTTTGTTGAAAATTTTAAAATTTTAATTTTTTTTGAAATTTTTAATATTACTATTAACTATAATTAGTAGATGTCAAATACTAAATAATAAATCTTACTTTTCAATTATTAGCTATTAGTTATTAAATATTGGTCTTAATTATTAATAATTTAATAGAGATTATTCAATAGAAACTATTAAATATTAAACATTAGTTATTAAATATTAAAACTAATTATTAATTATTAAAAGTATTTTATTTTTAAAAACTTAGTATATAGTTATGTACTAATAATTGGAAAGTAAAATTAAGTCTACTGGAATACTGATTAAATCCTCCTATGATGTTTAAAATAAGTTAAGACTTGTTGAAAATTGGCATCTATTATAATTGGTAAACTTAGAAGGTTGTATTATATATCTAGTACAACTAGCAAAAAAAGAGTTGTTAAAATTGGCATCTATTGCAACGGGTAAAAGAAAATGGCTATAATAGACATCTATTACAACGTGCAAGTAGGGGTTAAAAGTGGTATATATTACAACGAATAGAAAATAGTTGTAATAGGCATATATTACAGTAGGCAAATTTAAAACCGTTATCTATTGCAACCGGCCTGAAAAAATTGTTGTAATAGGTTTCTATTACAAAGGGCATTTAAAAAGACCGATGTAAAAACAGCATTGTAATAGAGTATATTTGTCGCAGTGTTGGTGGACTTGGGTTTTGGATTTAGCAAACATTTGGCCCCATTGGGGTGCAAGCTGTGCACAACACACAATCATATCACACATAAATATACTAGTACTCTATTAATTCATACAATAGACAAACAAAGCACATTCTTTTTATATGAATGTCTTAAAAAATTCGGGAAAGTTATTCCTAACCTTATCCGCTACCTCACAGGTACAATCATCCTTATCATCACTCCATTGGACGCGAACGAGCATGATAACTTTGTTCCTTAGTTCCTTTATATCATGTCCTACTTTTCCTTTCGGTCGCCTCACATATGTCAAATCTAGTTCTACAGATAGATCCTCCATCTCCCTCGGTTCCATTACTAAATTCGGGTCATGCACACATTTCTTTTAATGCGATATATAAAATACGTTACACAAACAAGCCAAACTGTTCGGCAACTCGACTCTATATGCAAGTGTACTGATCCTTTCGGTAATTGGAAATGATCCAATGTATCGAGGTGCCAACTTCCCCACTTTCCTAAAGCATGTAACTCCTACCATCTGAGAAACCTCCACGAATATGTTATCGCCTACTGCGAACTCAAGCTCTTTTCTTCGCTTGTCAACATAACTCTTCTGCCTCGATTGCACTACATTCATTCTAGCATGAACCAACTCTACCTTCTCAGTGGCATATCTTACCAAATCGGGTCCTAACACGAGTCTATCTTTCATGTTCAACCAACATACTAGCGACTTACATGGTTTACCATACAACGCCTCAAACTGCGCCATCCTGATACTCATCTGGAAACTATTATCATAGGCAGACTTTATTAGATGCAAATGATCTTCCCAGGATCCTCCAAAATGCAAGACACATGCTTTAGCAAGTCTTCAAATATACGGTTCATCCTTTCTACCTACCCATCTGTCCGTGGGTGGTAAGTCGTGCTTATGTTCACCTTTGTACCCAATGCACTCTACAAACTTCTCCTGAACTCATTAGTGAACAGTGGGTCTCTATCGCTAACGATACTACTCGGTATCCCATGCAGTCTCTCTATGTTTTTCATATACAAATTCGCTAAACTAACTGCCATCCTTGTCGACTATACCAGGACAAATGGGCACTCTTAATCAGTCTATCAACCTATGCAATTAAATCCCCGCTAAAGCCTCACTAAATTCCCACTAAAGAGTGTAACACTCTTTTACCGCTACACCTTTTCAATTTAACACTATTAAATAGTAGATCCGCTTAAACCCTCGCTATATCCCATCACATCATCTAAATCAATGGATTTTAGCACCCACTTTAGAAAAATTAATACATAAAGATTAGTTTGGCTAGTTCTCTTTTAAAATCTAATCAAAAAAGTTAGGTTAAAGACCTAAGTTTAACGCCTAAGTGCTCAATATAAGTTAGAAATCTATTTTAATAACCAAGTTAGGACGGCCTAAATGATGATATTCACCTTTTTTATACAAGGTTAAAAAATATTGCCTTTTCTTACACAATGATTTGAGAACGAGAATAAATTAAATTTAGGTATTTAATTTTATTTCCAATAAAGCCTTTTGCACCTCCACTATTTTCCACTATATCCCTACTGTAACTTTTCCCCCTTCACCACTATAGAATTGCTAGGTACTTTAACTCTACAACTATCGACTGCCACCCAAATGATATCATTTCCCGTTCTTGAGCTAGGCAGTCCATCAATAAAATCCATAGATATTGCATACCACCTCTAAGTCAGTACATCTAGAGGTTAAGTAAATCGCTCAACTTCTGATATTTGGCTTTCACTTGCTGAGAGGTGAAACATCTCCTTATGCATTCACTTATATCTCTCTTCATCCCTCCTCAAAAAAAGACTCTCTTCATATCACAATACATCTTTATACCATCAGGATTAATAGTAAACTTTGACCGATGACATTCTTTTAAGACTTCCTTTTGAAGATCAACTATATATGGAATACATTGTCTTTTCTTCTTTCTTAGCCATTCCTTCGAGTCTATATTGAATCCTTTTAGATCCTTGACATCCACATCTAACTCTAATTGCCTAATCCTTTTGGAAATCAATGGGCCTTCTCTTTGACTTACTGCTATTCTTTCTATAAGTGCTAGATGCTCTTCCAAAATTCACTAATATGCTAGATTCTCTACTCAATCTAGTATTCATCCTATAATGCACTCCACAAGAGGCTAACGTCTCTGACATCTTCCATTCTAGATCATGGCTACCAAAAAATTCTGATGCTTCCAACTAAAAGCATTCGCAACTTTATTCCCCTTTCCTAGTGTATATTCTATCTCAAAATCATATGACACAAAGAACTCCACCCATCTCTACTGCCTCTTTTATCACTCACTTCTGGGAGGATAGATACTTAAGGGATTTGTGGTCTGCATACAGCTCAAATCATTCTCCCAACAAGTAATTTCTCCAAACCTTTAATGCAAATTCCACTGCTACCAACTCTAAGTCATGATTCAGATATATAAGCACATGCGGTCTCAACTACCTTGATGCATAAGCAATCAATCACCCTCTTTGCCTCAACACCGCTCTCAAGCCTCTCCACAGGCATCATTATATATTACTAAATCCTGGTTCTCTTCAGGCATGATCAAAACACGAGCGTTCATCAATGACTTCTTCAACTCCTAAAATGACCCTTCGCACTTAGTTCACATGAACTTCTCGTTCTTCCTATTCTTCTTAGCCAAGGGTGCTGTTATACAAGAGAAATCTTTAATGAATCTGTGGTAATAGCCAGCCAATCCCAAGAAACTTCTCGTCTCTATGACCATCTCTGTCCTCTTCCAATTATTAAGCTTTCTATCTTCGATGGATCCACATCTAGTCCATTCTCCAAAACAACATGCCTATGGAACTTCACTTCCTATTTCTAAAAGTGGCATTTCAAAAATTTCACCTTCAACTTGCGTTTTCTCTACATCTCCAGTACAAACGACAGATGCATATCATGATCTCTCCCATCCTTAGAATATATCAGAATATCATCGGTGCAGACTAATACAACTATATTCAACGAAGATCACGAAAGATTCTATTCATAAGATCAATGAAGAATGCAAGGACATTGCTTAGTTTAAACGACATCACTAACCATTCTTATGAACCGTACCTTGTTCAAAACGCAGTCAATGGAATACTACCTTTTGCTACCCTCGGTTTGTGGAATCCCGTTGCCAAATGTAGCTGTGAGAACACTCTAGCTCCACTCAACTGGTCAAATAAGTCGTTTATCATGAGCAAGAGATAATGATTCTTCATTGTCATTTCATTGAGCTTCCAATAATAAATGCACATTCGTAAAGTTCCATTCGACTACTTTACAAATACTATAGATGCTCCCTACTATAGATGCTCCCTATTGTAACGACCCGTATAATTTCATAGATTTAATTTGGTTAAATAAATAAGTTTGTAATTAAAGGTTAACAATTTAAAAATGAAATTCCAATACAATAAAATAATGTAAAAAGTTGTGGTTTGATTTTTTAATGGAATATGAGAAAACAAGAGTAGGTATTTGATAATATGTTATTTATTTAGGTTATTGAATAAAAATTGGTAAGCCAATTGTAATTAATGGTAATATTGTGATATAAGCTAATAAATTAGATTTCAATGCAATACCCATTAATGAATGTAATGAAATAGGATTTAGGAAAATGTATACTTGGTTATAAATCAAATAGAAGGAAACAAACGTATATATCGAATTGATTTATGAATATATACTTTGAATAGTAATTGAATGTACAGTTAATGGTAATTTAAAACTTATTTATAGTAAGATTTCATAAGATTCAATAAATTAAGTAGTGGAAATTTTTTACCTGATATACTTTGAATATGAAAAATTAAAGGAAGATATTAAATTTGGTTAATGTAGTATAACATTGATTTACTGTAAATGGGTTAAATTTAAAGAATTATGTTAATGCAAGTGGATCATTTATAAACATAAATGAAACATTCCAATTTAATAGAGGTATTCGAATGTTATGATTTATTTTAAAGGTAATAATTGGATTTCATTGGAATTTGTTATATTTGGTTTAAATAGGAAAGGAGTATACAAAAGTAATTGTGAATAGTAAAGTCGCAACTGTAAATGGAAGAAATTGAAATAAGGGGCAGTAAACATTGAATAAATTAATAGTAATAAATGCCAACATTGAATTGTAATAAATATAATTTAATATTACAAGTGGGTGAACTTAAAGATAAGGGTTAAGAGTGTTGGAATGAGTATATTAAAATAACTATAAAGTGGAAACATAAGTATTTATAGAGACATGAATTATTTGAAGGAAAATAATTGGTAAAAGGGGTTTAGGCTAAGGAAATGCTATTGATTGTTTTGAAACCTTATTAATATGGGAAATTTATTTAGTATAAGCAAAACCAATGCAAATATTAAATTAATCAATGAAGCAATAACAATAAATAGTAATCAATTCAAATTTATGTAACAATAGAAATGTGAAATTTAGGGAACAGATTCAAAGTTATAAACGAGTTGTTAAAATAATGCATAATAGTGCAAATTGAATGAATCAATGGGAGTATAGTTTTAATTAGAAAACGATATTTTTAGTTAATTTAAAGTATTGCAAAATAAATGAAATTTACGTTTAAATATTACGTTTATAGAGATTTAACTAAAATTCAAGAATATTAGAACAATAGATTTTGAACCCAACCTGGAATCCATCTACTTAAAATTTATAGATGGAACAAGCATTGATTAATTAATTTAATAGAAATTTTGGGAATTTATCTATAATTTTTAAATTTTATGGAATTTAAGATTTATATTGATTTAATCTTTAATAAATTGACATTTAAAATTTGTTAAATCATTTTAAATTTTTGAGAATTTGTAAGTGATAAAAATTTCCAATTCAGAAACTGAAATATAAAAATTGGATTTATTTACAAATTTTAAATTTATTTAATTAGTATAAAAATAGCCATTTTGGTCACAGACTCGGATTTCGACGAAACTAGTTTCATCGGATCCGTAACAATGGATTATTATAGGGTTTTAAGTTTCGTATCGATCGGACTTGTCGTTTGATCGTACGAACGCGAAACGCCTTGAAATCGATCAACTTGAAATCAATTTGAAAATATTGTTTTCTGCATAACTTTTTCATACGATGGAATTAGGACGTGAAACTTTTTCCATCGCGTTTAGAATATTTTAAATTACCTATCTGGATATATGGATTTAAAAAATTTTGTTCCGGGGTCAGAATGGGCTTTTTGGGCCAACTACAATTTAGAACGTTTATTAATTCGTGCCTACCTATTCTATTGCAGTTTGTCTATAAATAGGCTGTGATAAACCCTAGCCTCCATTCTATTCTCATTTGTTGTACGTTCATTTCTTCAACTCCTTCTCTTCCTCAATGGATGCAAATTTCAGGTCCAATTTTATTCAAAATTCAAATGAAAATTCAAACATCTCAGAAAAATTCGAGAAAAATATATAATGAAGCTCTCAAAGAGCGTAACCCAGATCCGTGATTCGTTTTCTAGTATGAAGCCCTATTCGTCTGGAAAATTTTAAACAAGCATCGATCGTTCATCACGTTCCGATGAACGTCGATGGATCATAGATTTGATAGTACCATCGTGCGGAGAAGACTGAGAGGAGCTCATCAGAGTGATTTGTGGGACGAGACAACGGCTAGATCATCTCCTAAAATTCGACTAGGGTTTAGTATAACTGGCGGCTGCGGCAAATTGGGCGTTCGCATGGCCATGGTTTTGGCGACCGGAGTGGGGGAGAGACGAGGCGGTGGTGCCGGGGGTGCGGCGGCGGATTCGATGCAAGAGATGTAGTCAAAGGGCTCGGTCAACGTTTCATGGTGGGTTTCGGTTTCGTGATTTTTGCCTGGAAGCTTGGTGGAAACACGTGAGGGAGAGAGATGGATTGGGGTGAGATGACGTGGACAAAGTGAGTAAATTTCTTTGTTTACTTTTTTTTATATAAATTTAAGCGTTCTAGCTAATATAACTTCTGCGTACGAACTCCGTTTCACGCGAATTTTTTTTTGTTAGGATCGTAATAAAATTTCGGATCTGCTGACGCTGGTTTGGACAAATTCTGAGACCGTCGAATTTTTGGATTTAAATCGGATTTAAATTCGATTTAAATTCAAAAGGTGAGTGTTTTAACCCACTCATAACTTCTAAAATTTCTTATGTTTGTTAAATTGATTTTTGATATGAGTAGAAATTTATTTATGACTGTTGGCATGCTTTATTCATCGTCTCTGTTAAGTCGCATTTATTTTATTTAACTGTTAATTTATTTTATTTATTGCATATAGTTCAACAGTTATTAAATTTTTATTTGGATATAAACTGCTAGATTAACAGTTATAAAATTTATTATTGAATATAAACTGTTAGTTAATACCTGTTATTTATTAACTGTACAATTTATATGCTCTATATCGATGATTGTTTAAAATTGGATGATGATTGCAAATGATGGTTGATGATTGACATTTGGATAAATGGATGCTATATTTATATAGTATAAACTGCAAGTCATCATGCATTTTCATTTCATTCGGGATTGCGGTTTGAAATGATATACAACCGCATTTTTATTTTTAAATTGCGGACTGAAATGATAAACATCCATATCACTTGACCACATGGTAGAAAATTTTATACAGGCATCGCGGTATATATATATATATATATATATATATAATTATTTTTGAAATGATTTTCTTGGTGTTGTAAAGCTATATATATGGTTTATGGGATATTGATTTGGTTATTTATATATATATAGTAATTTTCGGTTTTTTTAAGCTTTGTATGAATTTGATTTGAAGTATAAAATTTAGTTGATTTTCGAGATCAATATGATTAAGAATTTATTTAAAATTAAATCTTTGGAGTTTTAAATGACTTAAAAGAGAATAAGATTTGAAGATGAATATTAAGTTAAATTGGAAATTTAATAAAAAGTTAGAATTTTTAAAGGATATGATTTTATAACTTGATTTTTGTGTAGAATGATTTAAATGAATGAATATCAGGTTTATTTAAATGAATATAAAATAAATTGAAAGATTTTTTCCAGTTATGTGAAGTTAAAGGTTTTCTTAAATTATATTGAATTCATTAAGTAAAGATTTCAAGTCTAAATAAAAAGTAATTGAATTTAATATATATGGGATTTTTAAATGAGTTTGTTTTTTTGAAATGGTGAAATAATTAAAGCTTTGGAACATAAGAATTGAAATGGTATTTGGAAGTTTAAATCGATATTTGAATTTGATTTGTGAAATCTAAAGAAGCTATTTTGTTTTATAAAAGTAGTTTGATATTTAACCACTTAAGAGATGGAAACTTGTTTCAAAGTTATGATTGTCAAGGTAGTATAATTTAGAAATAATATATTCAAGAGTTTTGATTTCTAAATATTTTATTTTGGAAAACCCTATGGTTTTGAAAAGAATATATATTGGAAAATAAAATGATATCGTATTGATTTGGGGTTTTAAGAATAAATGATATTGTATTTATATGGGTTTTAAATGGATATTTTATTTTGGTTTTAAAAGAATAATTACTTTTTTTTAAATGACCGGCGTGTTATAATAATGATTGGTTGGCAAAGAAACCAGGATCGGATATGGACATACTCTCTGTCGATACCGAAAACCACTTTGACTAACTGTGTACGCGGTGGAGATTCCAGAATGAAGTAGGTTGGTGGCGGCGTTTCCTGTAAGGTAGATGCGTGGACCCAACTCCCGTGAGTTGGCATAAGGTGGCTAAAACAGGAGCGATCGACGGGTTAATGAGGTAGCACCTCTGATCGGACACTTCCCTTCGATACTATACTATGACTTTGGATTTTATTCGATGGCCACCTTCACTTTTGATTTCTTTGATGTGGGGAGTTTGTCCGAGGTGGGCGGTAGCTGCGCGCTGCGCGTTTCTGTAACGACCCAGAATTTTTAGAAATTAAAATTTGAATATTTAATTAATTTTAAATATTTATAAGTGAATTTATAAGTCGAATAATTTTTATTTTGAATTATTGGATTTAATTGAAGAATTAAATCGATAATTTAATATGTTAAATTATGGAAATAATTGAAAATAGGGTTAAATATGATTGAAAATGATTTGTAAAATTTTATTTTATCATATTGGAGTTAGAATGATATTTTAGAACTTTTAAAATCGAATTAAGAGTTAATTTGTGAAAATTGAATATTTTAATATTTAAATCGACTAGTGAAAATAGTCAATTTTTGAACAGTCTCAGAATTGAACGAAACCAGTTCCATTGGATCCGTAATAGTTAGTTATTATCGGATTTCAAATTTCGTGTCAATCGAAGTTACCGTTTGATCGTGGCAGCTCGAAACGCATCGAATTATTTTTAATATTAATTTGGCGAGTTAAAATAGCCATTTTTCAAAAAGTCTCGGATTTCGACGAAACCAGTTTCATCGGATCCGTAATGTGATATTATTGTAAGGTTTCAAATTTCGTGTCAATTGGATTTACCGTTGGTCCGGTACAAATTAAAACGCCTAGAAAATCGTTTAAATCGGTTTAATTTAAATTGAGCGTTTATAGCCATAACTCGCACAGATGTCCGAATTAGCTTTCGAAACCTGTTCCATTGTGTCTGGAACGCGGGGTAAACCCTAGAAACGCTAGTTACGGCGCGTGAATCGGAGTTCGGAATTTCCGGGATGAATAGTGTCGTTCGAAATTCTATAAATAGACCACCTCTCTTTAGAAATTAAAAAAAAAGAGATAAAACCCTAGCCGCTAGTTTCGTATGGATGGCCAGAAACGTCCCAACTTCCCCCTCCAATTTCTCCAAATCCGTCGACAATTAGGCTAAACTTTCAACTAGAGAATTGTAGAGGGGAACGAGCTCGACGTATTCAACGGTGGAGATCGCGATTGATGCTACGGATGATGAGATATACGACCGCGTTTGTCATGAACTCGTGCACGAATTCCCATGTGATGGTGAGGCCGAGTGTGCCAAGGCTATGGCCGAGCATAGAGCATGTGGGAGGCGTTCGAATGAGGGTAGTTTGATGAAGATTCGTCAAGTGTTGGAGTTGAAAATTTAAACCCTAATTTATTGAAATGGGTTTGAGTGTGCGGCTATGGTTACTGGAGATAACGTGAAAGAGGAAGGAGAAGATGGGGGGGGGTGTGCAGCCGTGATGACATGTTGATGGATCCAACGGCTGTGATTATAAGTTAGGTTAAATATGTTGTAAATTTTAGTTTAAATCGTGTAAAACTTTGAAAATCAATATCTTTTTCATACGAGGTCGAAAACGCGCGAAACCAGTTGCGTTGGAATCGTATGGACGAGCACTACGCGATGGAGTTGGATTGGAGTCGTTTGGAGTTAGTGAGAATTTTGGGTAAAATTAAATGTCCGTTTAATTTTATTCGAAATAAATCGCTAAAACGAAATTGAAATCAAGGTGAGAACTTCTCACTCAATCGAATCAGTTTCGATTTTATTTTAAATAGTTAGATTTAAAATATTTGAATGCATGTTTGAATGATGATTGATATCTATTGATTGTTAAAATAGACATTATGCGCCGTTAGTAAGCGGATGTTATTTATTAAAAACATATACCGCGAATATTTCATAAACAGTGAAATTGGTATTATATATAATAGCAATATATATATATTGGCATATGTATATATTGGAGTTATTGATTTCCCGCATTTTTTTTGTTTAGCGGATGAGACCCTATTGCGCCGTCTATTAAGCGGATAATATTATTAATCCCATATACCGCGATAATTCCGTACTGGAGCTGAATTGGTATTGTGCTAATGTTTTTGGATGCAGGAAAACAGGTTGGGGGGATCCAACTGGATTCCTCAACAGTATTTATTTGATTTCAGATATTTTGATATTTGATGGATTATCATATCGATATATGATGTCGTTGTTGTCGTGATTGACTATTTGGTATGTGGCATCATTGGACCAAATTTTGGAATTTTAAAATGATTTTTAAAAGTGATTTTTGAAAATATACTATATGTTTGGAAATTGATCCATTTTAAATAAATAGACGTTATAAATTTTTAAAGTTATAAAAATTATGATTTTGAGAAATACGGTTAAAGATTGATTTTTGAGAAATATGGGTTAATGATTTTATAAAATAGTTTAATCGGGATTTTTGAAATTATTGTGAAAAGTTAAATATAGGATTTATGAAATTTAATTATTTTATAAATCAGAAGGATGAAATTATAAAGGAGATTAAAGACGTTTAAAAAGAATAATATAAATTGAATTATATTAAGAGATTTATAAATGGATATTTATAAATTGAAATATTGATATTATAAAACGAGTTTTTATAAGTGTTTGAATGAAGTGAAAATGGATTTCATAAGTGAATGAAATTTATAGAATTATAAACAGTGAAGTTATAAAAGGAATTTTTATAAGCAGTAGGTTTATAAAATTTATAAATTATTAAAAGAATGATTTTGGATAAATAATTGAATCTTATGAGTTATAAGATTTATAATTATGAAGTTTAAAAGAACGATTTTGTAAAATAATCGTTTTATAAGCATTTAACTTATAATATGAACCTTTAGTTTATAATTGAGTTATAAATCGAATAGGTTAATAAAGGAATTTATAAAAGGAAGTTGTTATAAATAAATAGAAATGGAATTTATAAACGTTGTTTTATAAATTCACAAACGACTTATTTTGATAAGTAAATCGTTATGATTTATTTATGGAGTTATATTCACGTTTTTGACTGTGAATAATCCTCTAAAATGAAATGAAAAAAAAAGGATGAAATGTGTTAACGTAGTATATTCACGTTTTTGAATAGTGAATAATATGTTAAAGAAAATGTTTAGAATGTGATATTTTAAATAGAATTAAAACGATCTAACGATGTTTTAAATGTGTTGAGATTCGAAACCATAGATTTCAACATTTATTGTTGAAATAGACGTTTTCGAGAAATAGAAGGAAATGGTGGACTATAACACTGTGGTTATAGTAAATGATTTCCGAAAGGAAATGTTTTGTATAGTATTGGGATTTATATATCTATTTTAACTTCGAATCCCTAAACTAGTGATTTTGGGTTGTCGTAACGATGTTTTACGCAACATTCGTTTTGGCCCAAATAAATATGTTAAAGTGAATGATTTTCTTAAAAGAATGAAATATATACTTAATTTCGATTTAAGTATATTGAATATTTTCCAAGTGTTGAAAATAAATAGGTTCGTGGATTACTTATTTTTAATAAGTATGGAAATGTTTTCCAATATAAAGTGAATATTTTGAGAATTTATCTTTTTGAAGATAAATTGAAATGAATAATTGAAATCGTATATTCATAGATATTGTGAAATATAAATTCATTATGGAATTTATAAAAGAAAGTGGAATTTGTTAAAAATAAATGTTGATTTATTTTTGAAGTGTTGAAAATTTTATATCTAGTAAAGATATTTTGGAAAATAAATAATTTGGAAAATTATTTGGAATCTGGTGATGTGTGCATATCCATTGATAGTTCAATAACCGACTATCAATATTTCCCTTTGAATGGGTAATTGATGTGATTTGTTTGAATTTGAATGCCACACTTATTTTTGAATAAGCGCTCACTATTCGGGTTAACCGGGAAAGGACCATGGGGTCGTATAACCCATTCCGAATATGTGATACGTCGTTATGAATTGCATTTGAAGATCGGTGTTGAAGACCCGGTATTTGCGAGAGCGATAGGATGACCTGTCGATTGACTCTGCACCGAGTTGCTCCGGTATAGAGTTCTCCATATGTGATGGTGAATCCGATCAGGATTGTGAATATCCGGATTGCAAGGGCTTCGTGAGAAGTGCCTTCGGTTTTGTTCGAGCCCGGAACAGACTTGTATGGATTGTATGTCTGACATTACAAGTGGAGATATAAAGCCGATTTCTTTCAAATATATTTCTGTTGGTGGCGGAGAATTTATTCTTTTAGCTTAACACCCTTCTCTAAGACGTACGAGCTCAGAGGTAATATAGTTGAAGTTATCAGCGATATATTCCCAATTTGGTAATGTGATATGCTGAGTGATGCTGAAATGATCATTGTGTTGATTATTTGTGATAGGATCGTTTATTTGATCGTCTATCTTGGTGATCATTTCTATGATCATTTGTTGACCCAAAGCATGGCTTTTGTATAAAGTATGTTTTTGTGGACGTGACTTCGTCGAGCCTCACACCCCGTGAATGGTCAAAACAGGAAAGAAGCAGCAAGGTTATGAGGGGTAGCGCCCTTTAGGATGTGTGCATTTCCTTCTGGAAAAGGGTGGTATCATGGTATGGAGCCCAGATACTTACTCATGTTGAAAACACTTTATTATGATTGTGTGAATTGATTACGAGCGCTCGGTGAAAAGGTCCCAAAGGACCGGGGATGGCATATCCGGTCAGTTGTTACTCAGTTAGGGGTAACCCGGCCTTATGTTGGTAGAGATCCGGTTTGGTTCTCGAGGATGTCCATCCAGAGGCATTCTCATGTGGCAATGGGAAGTTCCTTGGCCTGATCATTCGTTGGAAATCCAAAGAAACAATACGAGACTTGTACGGTATTAGTTGTAGAACCTATCATTCACTTATGGTGGCGCCCCACTGTTTGGATGGTAGCTATAGTAGGCATACGATAATGGTCGTATGTTGGCTAAGATTTATATTCTACTTTCGAAATGAATTTTTTTTTCCTACACTATACACTAGTAACAATATCAAATGTTCTTTTAAATGCGTATCAAACATCTTTGACTATCATAAGGAGAAATCTCCTCCGATCCTGCGTTTGCATGTGTGTGTGTGCGGGAGGCCTTATGGTAGTCTCATTTTTAAAAGCATTGCGAATTAACTTTAAAAATATTCTTCTATTTTGATTTTTAAAGATAAATAAACTGTTTTGAGTTCTCACACCAGTCACATGACTGACTTGAAGTTTATTGTTTTCCTTCCTAAACTCTGGGTGCCCACCAATTTCCACACGGGCAGTCAAGAGTTAAGGCTTATCAGGATATTCTGGAGTTGCTGAAGGCAAGCTGGATGGCATGGCGTATTACTAGTTATATAGTATTTCTTTTTCCGCTGCACTATTTGTTGTTGTTGTTGTTGTACACTCTGATGATATGATGTAATGAAATGTAATGTATAAAATGTAATAACTGATATAGTTCTTTGTTTAAAGATTATTCATTTATTATTATATGTTGTTCCGCTGCGAATTGTGAGATTCTGATGTTGTTCTGTTGTGTTCTGTTCCATTCTATTTTCTATGTTTTCTTTATTCTCTGTTTTCTTTCCTCTCCATCTTCTATCTTTTTCTCTTCTCTTTTCTTAAATTCTTTTTAAAACCCATAACATTTCGGGTTTTCGGCCTTCGATTTCTCGGCAGTCGATAAAGTGAGTATCGATGTTGAATTTTTGAAAGTCGAAAATTTCCGGAATGTTACATTTGGTATCAGAGCATATGGTTAAGCGACAACCATGGTTCTGTTGGGTATTACTCATTAGAGATAGAGTCAGTAGTACTCTAGAATGAGTTGAGTGTAATAATAGCTATGAGAGCGTATTTGTTAGTGAATATAAAATTGTTTTATATTGTGATGGTTGGTTTATTGAGTGGCATATGAACTTTCGTCAGCGTGGTCTGCAAAACTATGCCGAAGGGGTTTCTAAACACTTGAATAGAACAATTCGACACAATATTGATTTTAAAATTGGGTAAATAAAATAATTTTACCTTGATTATATTTTTATATATAAAGAAATAATTTTTCAGAGTAATTAAAGTGTATATAAGTTGATTGTTTAGTTATTTGAATAATCTAAATTAAAGAGTAATTGTATAAGCAAAAGAATTATAAGAATTGAATTATAATTAAAGTGATTTACAATTGAGAAATAAACTTATATATATAAGAAGTGAAACTATATGAATATATTTATGAATATGAGTTGTAAATAAAAAAATGAATTTAAAGTTAAATGGAATATAACTTAAGTGTTGTTGAATGGAATTGATTTTGGTATCGAAGTAAATAATCAAATGGATTAATTAAATATGAACTTGAGTTATGAAATGAAATTCAACTTTTGTAATTGAATTGAATGAATGGATTGAATATTAATCAATTAAATGTGAATAAAGTTGATATGGAATAATGGATATAAGTGTTAATTCATTAAAATCTAATGTTATTGAAAGTTGAATAATTGAATGAAAATCAATTTAGTTAAACCAATTGAAAGTGATGGTGTTGAAACTAAATTGAATGAATATAAGCAAAGGAATTTGGTTGTAATTAATATACATTGATTGTTATATGGTTGTTAGTTGATTGTATATAATTCATTAAGTGTTAATGAAATTGGAAGCTAAAATAATTGAAATTCAATTGGAAGTTAAGTAAATTTTGAATAGAATTGAATTTGATTTTGGAAGTGAACCAACTTGAATATGAATTAGTAAATATAAACTAATTGAAAATGAATGTTAGTAAAAACATCCAATGTTAATGAATCAAATGTGATTAAATTGAAAACCAATTCATTGAAGATTAATGAGAATAAGAATGAATATTATTGGTTATGAATGCTAGTTGGTTGATGTTTGCATTTATTGCTTTTGTTTCAATTGCTATGTTGGCATATATAGTTATTATGTTGCTATATGATGTATATTGAGATTATTTTCATATATGCATGATTCTCATGTTGTTTGTTGAGTGATTAGTAGGTGCGGATCGCGTTTTCTTCGCATTTGGAGCTCGCTTTCGCGCTATATTAGCCGTATATGCTCGCTAATAAAATTATAAGGTACATATCTCGGATTAAATATCGTACTTTTACATTTTTTCCCTTCGGGATGCCTCATTACTTGATGAGATGTATATTTGTGATATATATACTGTCATTTCTTTTTCGGATCGAGCCGCGCAAAGGAGACTATGGCGAATTTTTTCGGAAATTTAAGGCGTTAGAAAAATTTGAGAAAATTGGAAAATTTTGAAAACTTTAACTTTATTTGGAATGGAAAGTTAAACAATAGTAGTTGTTTTTGAAAAGATAACTAAGTATGATTTGAAAACTTGGTAAAGATTTGTAAAAAGTTTAACTATGAATTTTGGAAAATTAATAGATTCTGTAACTTTTCTTACTTGTTAATTTCGAGGACGAAATTCTTTTAAGAGGGGAAGATTGTAACGACCCAGAATTTTTAGAAATTAAAATTTGAATATTTAATTAATTTCAAATATTTATAAGTGAATTTATAGGTCGAATAATTTTTATTTTGAATTATTGGATTTAATTGAAGAATTAAATCGATAATTAATATGTTAAATTATGGAAATAATTGAAAATAGGGTTAAATATGATTGAAAATGATTTGTAAAATTTTATTTTATCATATTGGAGTTAGAATGATATTTTAGAACTTTTAAAATCGAATTAAGAGTTAATTTGTGAAAATTGAATATTTTAATATTTAAATCGACTAGTGAAAATAGTCAATTTTTGAACAGTCTCAGAATTGAATGAAACCAGTTCCATTGGATCCGTAATAGTTAGTTATTACCGGATCTCAAATTTCGTGTCAATTGGAGTTACCGTTTGATCGTGGCAGCTCGAAACGCATCGAATTATTTTTAATATTAATTTGGCGAGTTAAAATAGCCATTTTTCAAAAAGTCTCGGATTTCGACGAAACCAGTTTCATCGGATCCGTAATGTGATATTTTTGTAAGATTTCAAATTTCGTGTCAATTGGATTTACCGTTTGTCCGGTACAAATTAAAACGCCTAGAAAATCGTTTAAATCGGTTTAATTTAAATTGAGCGTTTATAGCCATAACTCGCACAGATGTCCGAATTAGCTTTCGAAACCTGTTCCATTGTGTCCGGAACGCGGGGTAAACCCTAGAAACGCTGGTTACGGCGCGTGAATCGGAGTTCGGAATTTCTGGGATGAATAGTGTCGTTCGAAATTCTATAAATAGACCACCTCTCTTTAGAAATTAAAAAAAAAAGAGATAAAACCCTAGCCGCCAGTTTCGTATGGATGGCCAGAAACGTCCCAACTTCCCCCTCCAATTTCTCCAAATCCGTCGACAATTAGGCTAAACTTTCAACTAGAGAATTGTAGAGGGGAACGAGCTCGACGTATTCAACGGTGGAGATCGCAATTGATGCTACGGATGATGAGATATACGGCCGCGTTTGTCATGAACTCATGCACGAATTCCCATGTGATGGTGAGGCCGAGTGTGCCAAGGCTATGGCCGAGCATAGAGCATCTGGGAGGCGTTCGAATGAGGGTAGTTTGATGAAGATTCGTCAAGTGTTGGAGTTGAAAATTTAAACCCTAATTTATTGAAATGGGTTTGAGTGTGCGGCTATGGTTACTGGAGATAACGTGAAAGAGGAAGGAGAAGATGGGGGGGGGGGTGTGCGGTCGTGATGGCATGTTGATGGATCCAACGACTGTGATTAAAAGTTAGGTTAAATATGTTGTAAATTTTAGTTTAAATCGTGTAAAACTTTGAAAATCAATATCTTTTTCATACGAGGTCGAAAACGCGCGAAACTAGTTGCGTTGGAATCGTATGGACGAGCACTACGCGATGGAGTTAGATTGGAGTCGTTTGGAGTTAGTGAGAATTTTGGGTAAAATTAAACGTCCGTTTAATTTTATTCAAAATAAATCGCTAAAACGAAATTGAAATCAAGGTGAGAACTTCTCACTCAATCGAATCAGTTTCGATTTTATTTTAAATAGTTAGATTTAAAATATTTGAATGCATGTTTGAATGATGATTGATGTCTATTGATTGTTAAAATAGACATTATGCGCCGTTAGTAAGCGAATGTTATTTATTAAAAACATATACCGTGAATATTTCATAAACAGTGAAATTGGTATTATATATAATAGCAATATATATATATATATATATATTGGCATATGTATATATTGGAGTTATTGATTTCCCGCATTTTTTTTTGTTTAGCGGATGAGACCCTATTGCGCCGTCTATTAAGCGGATAATATTATTAATCCCATATACCGCGATAATTCCGTACTGGAGCGGAATTGGTATTGTGCTAATGTTTTTGGATGCAGGAAAACAGGTTGGGGGGATCCAACTGGATTCCTCAACAGTATTTATTTGATTTCAGATATTTTGATATTTGATGGATTATCATATCGATATATGATGTCGTTGTTGTCGTGATTGACTATTTGGTATGTAGCATCATTGGACCAAATTTTGGAATTTTAAAATGATTTTTAAAAGTGATTTTTGAAAATATACTATATGTTTGGAAATTGATCCATTTTAAATAAATAGACGTTATAAATTTTTAAAGTTATAAAAATTATGATTTTGAGAAATACGGTTAAAGATTGATTTTTGAGAAATATGGGTTAATGATTTTATAAAATAGTTTAATCGGGATTTTTGAAATTATTGTGAAAAGTTAAATATAGGATTTATGAAATTTAATTATTTTATAAATCAGAAGGATGAAATTATAAAGGAGATTAAAGACGTTTAAAAAGAATAATATAAATTGAATTATATTAAGAGATTTATAAATGGATATTTATAAATTGAAATATTGATATTATAAAACGAGTTTTTATAAGTGTTTGAATGAAGTGAAAATGGATTTCATAAGTGAATGAAATTTATAGAATTATAAACGGTGAAGTTATAAAAGGAATTTTTATAAGCAGTAGGTTTATAAAATTTATAAATTATTAAAAGAATGATTTTGGATAGATAACTGAATCTTATGAGTTATAAGATTTATAATTATGAAGTTTAAAAGAACGATTTTGTAAAATAATCGTTTTATAAGCATTTAACTTATAATATGAACCTTTAGTTTATAATTGAGTTATAAATCGAATAGGTTAATAAAGGAATTTATAAAAGGAAGTTGTTATAAATAAATAGAAATGGAATTTATAAACGTTGTTTTATAAATTCACAAACGACTTATTTTGATAAGTAAATCGTTATGATTTATTTATGGAGTTATATTCACGTTTCTGACTGTGAATAATCCTTTAAAATGAAATGAAAAAAAAGGATGAAATGTGTTAACGTAGTATATTCACATTTTTGAATAGTGAATAATATGTTAAAGAAAATGTTTAGAATGTGATATTTTAAATAGAATTAGAACGATCTAACGATGTTTTAAATGTGTTGAGATTCGAAACCATAGATTTCAACATTTATTGTTGAAATAGACGTTTTCGAGAAATAGAAGGAAATGGTGGACTATAACACTGTGGTTATAGTAAATGATTTCTGAAAGGAAATGTTTTGTATAGTATTGGGATTTATATATCTATTTTAACTTCGAATCCCTATACTAGTGATTTTGGGTTGTCGTAACGATGTTTTACTCAACATTCGTTTTGGCCCAAATAAATATGTTAAAGTGAATGATTTTCTTAAAAGAATGAAATATATACTTAATTTCGATTTAAGTATATTGAATATTTTCCAAGTGTTGAAAATAAATAGGTTCGTGAATTACTTATTTTTAATAAGTATGGAAATGTTTTCCAATATAAAGTGAATATTTTGAGAATTTATCTTTTTGAAGATAAATTGAAATTAATAATTGAAATCGTATATTCATAGATATTGTGAAATATAAATTCATTATGGAATTTATAAAAGAAAGTGGAATTTGTTAAAAATAAATGTTGATTTATTTTTGAAGTGTTGAAAATTTTATATCTAGTAAAGATATTTTGGAAAATAAATAATTTGGAAAATTATTTGGAATCTGGTGATGTGTGCATATCCATTGATAGTTCAATAACCGACTATCAATATTTCCCTTTGAATGGGTAATTGATGTGATTTGTTTGAATTTGAATGCCACACTTATTTTTGAATAAGCGCTCACTATTCGGGTTAACCGGGAAAGGACCATGGGGTCGTATAACCCATTCCAAATATGTGATACGTCGTTATGAATTGCATTTGAAGATCGGTGTTGAAGACCCGGTATTTGCGAGAGCGATAGGATGACCTGTCTATTGACTCTGCACTGAGTTGCTCCGGTATAGAGTTCTCCATATGTGATGGTGAATTCGATCAGGATTGTGAATATCCGGATTGCAAGGGCTTCGTGAGAAGTGCCTTCGGTTTTGTTCGAGCCCGGAACAGACTTGTATGGATTGTATGTCTGACATTACAAGTTGAGATATAAAGCCGATTTCTTTTAAATATATTTCTGTTGGTGGCGGAGAATTTATTCTTTTAGCTTAACACCCTTCTCTAAGACGTACGAGCTCAGAGGTTATATAGTTGAAGTTATCAGCGATATATTCCCAATTTGGTAATATGATATGCTGAGTGATGCTGAAATGATCATTGTGTTGATTATTTGTGATTGGATCGTTTATTTGATCGTCTATCTTGGTGATCATTTCTATGATCATTTGTTGACCCAAAGCATGGCTTTTGTATAAAGTATGTTTTTGTGGACGTGACTTCGTCGAGCCTCACACCCCGTGAATGGTCAAAACAGGAAAGAAGCAGCAAGGTTATGAGGGGTAGCGCCCTTTAGGATGTGTGCATTTCCTTCTGGAAAAGGGTGGTATCATGGTATGGAGCCCAGATACTTACTCATGTTGAAAACACTTTGTTATGATTGTGTGAATTGATTACGAGCGCTCGGTGAAAAGGTCCCAAAGGACCGGGGGATGGCATATTCGGTCAGTTGTTACTCAGTTAGGGGTAACCCGGCCTTGTGTTGGTAGAGATCCGGTTTGGTTCTCGGGGATGTCCATCCAAAGGCATTCTCATGTGGCAATGGGAAGTTCCTTGGCCTGATCATTCGTTGGAAATCCAAAGAAACAATACGAGACTTGTACGGTATTAGTTGTAGAACCTATCATTCACTTATGGTGGCGCCCCACTGTTTGGATGGTAGCTATAATAGGCATACGATAATGGTCGTATGTTGGCTAAGATTTATATTCTACTTTCGAAATGAATTTTTTTTTCCTACACTATACACTAGTAATAATATCAAATGTTCTTTTAAATGCGTATCAAACATCTTTGACTATCATAAGGAGAAATCTCCTCCGATCCTGCGTTTGCATGTGTGTGTGTGCGGGAGGCCTTATGGTAGTCTCATTTTTAAAAGCATTGCGAATTAACTTTAAAAATATTCTTCTATTTTGATTTTTAAAGATAAATAAACTGTTTTGAGTTCTCACACCAGTCACATGACTGACTTGGAGTTTATTGTTTTCCTTCCTAAACTCTGGGTGCCCACCAATTTCCACACGGGCAGTCATGAGTTAAGGCTTATCAGGATATTCTGGAGTTGCTGAAGGCAAGCTGGATGACATGGCGTATTACTAGTTATATAGTATTTCTTTTTCCGCTGCACTGTTTGTTGTTGTTGTTGTACACTCTGATGATATGATGTAATGAAATGTAATGTATAAAATGTAATAACTGATATAGTTCTTTGTTTAAAGATTATTCATTTATTATTATATGTTGTTCCGCTGCGAATTGTGAGATTCTGATGTTGTTCTGTTGTGTTCTGTTCCGTTCTATTTTCTATGTTTTCTTTATTCTCTGTTTTCTTTCCTCTCCATCTTCTATCTTTTTCTCTTCTCTTTTCTTAAATTCTTTTTAAAACACATAACATTTCGGGTTTTCGGCCTTCGATTTCTCGGCAGTCGATAAAGTGAGCATCGATGTTGAATTTTCGAAAGTCGAAAATTTCCGGAACGTTACAGTTTCCATCGGCCCGGAAGCGTAATTGGTATATCTACCCTGGCATTGCCTAGTTATGCCGTGTCACCTACCCTAGCGCGTCTTATACGATTTTGGTTTTATACCATACCTATGGAGTGCCCTCTGACGACCCCCAGTACGGGGGAGATTACGGTACTGTATAGACTATGGGAATATATAACTGTGTTAAGGTGGAAAATGTAAAGCCTTAACGCTATTTAAAAGTAAGTTTATTTTACGAATAGACACTATTATAATAGCGCAATATACTACATAGTAAATAGTTTAACGGATCCTTAGGAGATGTAAATCCCGAGCATCTCTTGAGTTACTGCATTCATATTTATTTCTGTTAATTTAACTCACATAAGATCTTTTAGTTCTGACTCGAGTGTTTTGTCTTTCCAATTCGCTCGGGTCAGTCCGAGCGTTTTAGGATTTGAAGACTTAATTTCTGGAGGACGAAGACGAAGATTTCATCATCATTATTATTATATTATATGGTTCCACTACACTGTATTCCGCTGCATTGGTATTTATTGGTATGTGAACTCTGATATTTATTGATAAAAAAGAATCAAATGTTTTGTAAACAGTTTTATAAATTGTATATTTATTATAATTTATCCTTCCGCTGTGAGATTCTGTTTAGTTTTTCCTCTTCTATATTTTTCTTATTTACCCCATAACAAATCCGCCCTTCCGTATGGTTTGAATTGGCACGTGTGTCGATTTAAAGCGTGCGAAAAGGCGGGACGTTACAGTTGGTATCAGAGCTTTGGTTTAGCGATAAAACCTTAGCTTTGTGGGGTTTGACTCTTTACTAATAGGGTAGTAATACCCTATGGGAGTCGCTGAGTGTATATATATGAGAGAGCGTATTTGTTAGTGTTATAAAAAGGTTTTATATTGTGTTAATCTGTTCCGTTTTGTATTTATAAATTCTGGTTGATGCATGGGACGCTATGACATCAATAGGGATTTCTAAACACTTAATAGGACAGACCGACATAATATTTGTTTTTGTATAGGTGAATGAAATAATTTTGCCTATTATATTTTCTATATATATAAAATAAATTTTTCAAAAGATATCTATATTTGGCTGCAATAGATGGATTGTTAGTTAATAAAGTGTAAATAATAGGTAGAAATAAGATTGAAAAAAATAAAATAAAATAAAATAAATTTGGAAATTTAGAACTTAAGTCCGGGGTTTTGAAATTTCTTTTGAATGGTTTTGAAATATAAATAATAATATTTTTAAAGAAAATACTTTCTGATATAAGTATGACTATATAATGTGAAAGAATTGTTTTAAAGGAATTTTGGATATATAAAGTTGTACTTCCCTCTCTGTCTCTGGAAAATAATTTCGGTGATCGCGGCCGCATCATCGACTTTCATTTTCGAGTTTCAAAGGGAAAGGCCACTATAGTAGTTTTACTGCAGATTCATTTTGAGAAATATATAAATTTTGAATTGTTTTAAATATAATGAGAGATATATAAGTTGTAAGCATATATTTATCTATTATTTCAAAATTATTTGAAATTTAACCCTATATTTAACCCTTAAATTTCCTTTAATTAATTGTTTCAATTATTGAGGTGAAATTTAATTTAACAAGTAATTGAAACCCTAAATAAAATAAGAGATTTAAATGCTAAGTTATAAATGGAAATTTGTAACATATGAAACAAGAGTAATATTATTGAACATTAAATTTAATTAAAAGATGAGATAAAACTTGTATAAGTTCATTGGCATTTTCTTTAACATATATAACTTACCAAAAATAAAAAGTTAAAATGTTTTATAAGAAATGTAATAGAAGTGTGTACAAGTAAAAGTAGGTAATGAAGTATTCAATGAATTTCTATATTAAATGAGAATTTAATGGTATAAACTTAAGTTATAAATTGAAGTTTTACCATAATTAAAGGCAAGTATTATAAAAAGGTGATTTTAAACTTAAGTAAATAAAATGAAATTCTTTAGTGAATAAGGATTGATGTGTAGGGTTATAAACTTAAGTATGATTTAAATGTTTCTAGTTTAATATAATAGGAAGTAAGTAAATGAATTAACAAAATCCTTTACTTATAAGAATGGATGTTATAAAGTTAAGAATTTAAGTGTAATTAAAAAGGGTTGCTATAATTAAATATAATAAAAATGTAAGCATTGAATAAATGATTGAAATTGAGAAGTGCATTAAATATAATACAAATAAAAGAAACTTACATGACCTGAATAAATAAAAAATGAATAATTGGAAGTAATAAGTAGAAAAAAAGGGAAACAACCACTGAATGAGTAAATGTAAATTAAAACGATAAATCACTGTATAAATAAAAAGAGAAATTAAACAACAAATGTATGAATGAAATTAATAAGGATAAACAAAATTTGTTGTCCAAATTTGGTTGTTGTTAGGTTATGGTTGGTCGGGTAAGGAAATTTGAAGTTGTTGGATGAATAAATAATCTATTTTTGTTCCATCTAAGACTGTTGAGTAAATGATGCACTTGATAGTTATTTTTCATTCTGTACAATTTCAGGTTTTGAACCCAAACAACTATTTGCTTGTTTGATTGTATAGTTGCTTTGTATTTGTTGTGTTTACTGTTGTTGAAATTGATGGTTTTTGTATTGATTTGTTGTTAGTGATTGAAACCACTTAAAAATAAAAAATTCACTTTAGATAAATTGTAACCCTTTGGATTATATAAGAAATTGCAGTATCTTAATTTTTTTTTTTGAAAATGTTTTTCCAAACTGTATTTATTCAAGTATAATAAGATTTCAAATGGGTATACTTTAATTAAAGTAATAAATTTAGTAAATTATTATTTATAAGTTAATATTTGGAATAAGATGTAGTGTTATTTAATTCTATCTTCTCCCTTCTTTTCCTTTTCGGGGACAAAAAGTTTTGAGTGGGGGAGAGTGTAATAACCCGTATAATTTCATAGATTTAATTTGGTTAAATAAATAAGTTTGTAATTAAAGGTTAACAATTTGAAAATGAAATTCCAATACAATAAAATAATGTAAAAAGTTGTGGTTTGATTTTTTAATGGAATATGAGAAAACAAGAGTAGGTATTTGATAATATGTTATTTATTTAGGTTATTGAATAAAAATTGGTAAGCCAATTGTAATTAATGGTAATATTGTGATATAAGCTAATAAATTAGATTTCAATGCAATACCCATTAATGAATGTAATGAAATAGGATTTAGGAAAATGTATACTTGGTTATAAATCAAATAGAAGGAAACAAACGTATATATCGAATTGATTTATGAATATATACTTTGAATAGTAATTGAATGTACAGTTAATGGTAATTTAAAACTTATTTATAGTAAGATTTCATAAGATTCAATAAATTAAGTAGTGGAAAGATTTTACCTAGATATACTTTGAATATGAGAAATTAAAGGAAGATATTAATTTGGTTAATGTAGTACAACAATGATTTACTATAAATGGGTTAAATTTAAAGAATTATGTTAATGCAAGTGGATCATTTATAAACTTAAATGAAACATTCCAATTTAATAGAGGTATTCGAATGTTATGATTTATTTTAAAGTTTTGGATTTCATTGGAATTTGTTATGTTTGGTTTAAATAGGAAAGGAGTATACAAAAGTAATTGTGAATAGTAAAGTCGCAACTGTAAATGGAAGAAATTGAAATAAGGGGCAGTAAACATTGAATAAATTAATAGTAATAAATGCCAACATTGAATTGTAATAAATATAATTTAATATTACAAGTGGGTGAACTTAAAAATAAGGGTTAAGAGTGTTGGAATGAGTATATTAAAATAACTATAAAGTGGAAACGTAAGTATTTATAGAGACATGAATTATTTGAAGGAAAATAATTGGTAAAAGGGGTTTGGGCTAAGGAAATGCTATTGATTGTTTTGAAATCTTATTAATATGGGAAATTTATTTAGCATAAGCAAAACCAATGCAAATATTAAATTAATCAGTGAAGCAATAATAATAAATAGTAAATTTATGTAACAATAGAAATGTGAAATTTAGGGAATAGATTCAAAGTTATAAACGAGTTGTTAAATAATGCATAAAAGTGCAAATTGAATGAATCAATGGGAGTATAGTTTTAATTATAAAAAACGATATTTTTAGTTTAATTTAAAGTATTGCAAAATAAATGAAATTTACGTTTAAATATTACGTTTATAGAGATTTAACTAAAATTCAAGAATACTAGAACAATAGATTTTGAACCCAACCTGGAATCCATCTACTTAAAATTTATAGATGGAACAAGCATTGATTAATAAATTTAATAGAAATTTTGGGAATTTATCTATAATTTTTAAATTTTATGGAATTTAAGATTTATATTGATTTAATCTTTAATAAATTGACATTAAAATTTTGTTAAATCATTTTAAATTTTTGAGAATTTGTAAGTGATAAAAATTTCCAATTCAGAAACTGAAATATAAAAATTGGATTCATTTACAAATTTTAAATTTATTTAATTAGTATAAAAATAGCCATTTTGGTCACGGACTCGGATTTCGACGAAACTAGTTTCATCGGATCCGTAACAGTGAATTATTGTAGGGTTTCAAGTTTCGTATCGATCGGACTTGTCGTTTGATCGTACGAACGTGAAACGCCTTGAAATCGATCAATTTGAAATCAATTTGAAATTATTGTTTTCTGCATAACATTTTCATACGATGGAATTAGGACGTGAAACTTTTTCCATCGCGTTCAGAATATTTTAAATTACCTATCTAGATATATGGGTTTAACAAATTTTGTTCCGGGGTCAGAATGGGCTTTTTGGGCCAACTACCGTTTAGAACGTTTATTAATTCGTGCCTACCTATTCTATTGCAGTTTGTCTATAAATAGGCTCTGATAAACCCTAGCCTCCATTCTATTCTCATTTGCTGTACGTTCATTTCTTCAACTCTTTCTCTTCCTCAATGGATGCAAATTTCAGATCCAATTCTATTCAAAATTCAAATGAAAATTCAAACATCTCAGAAAAATTCGAGAAAAATATATAATGAATCTCTCAAAGAGCGTAACCCAGATCCGTGATTCGTTTTCCAGTATGAAGCCCTGTCCATCCGGAAAATTTTGAACAAGCATCGGCCGTTCATCACGTTTCGATGAACGTCGATGGATCATGGATTTGATAGTACCATCGTGTGGAGAAGACTGAGAGGAGCTCATCAGAGCGATTTGTGGGACGAGACAACGGCTAGATCGTCCCCTAAAATTCGACTAGGGTTTACTATAACTGGCGGCTGCGGCAGATTGGGCGTTCGCATGGCCATGGCTTAAGCGACCGGAGTGGGGGAGAGACGAGGCGGTGGTGCCAGGAGGTGCGGCGGCGGATTCGATGCAAGAGATGCAGTCAAAGGGCTCGGTCAACGTTTCATGGTGGGTTTCGGTTTCGTGATTTTTGCCTGGAAGCTTGGTGGAAACACGTGAAGAGAGATGGATTGGGGTGAGATGACGTGGACGAAGTGAGTAAATTTCTTTGTTTACTTTTTTTATTATATAAATTTAAGCGTTCTAACTGATATAACTTCTGCTTACGAACTCCATTTCATGCGAGTTTTTTGTTAGGATCGTAATAAAATTTCGGATCTGTTGACGCTGGCTTGGACAAATTCTGAGACCGTCGAATTTTTGGATTTAAATCGGATTTAAATTCGATTTAAATTCAAAAGGTGAGTGTTTTAACCCACTCACAACTTCTAAAATTTCTTATGTTTGTTAAATTGATTTTTGATATGAGTAGAAATTTATTTATGACTATTGGCATGCTTTATTCATCATCTCTGTTAAGTCGCATTTATTTTATTTAACTGTTAATTTATTTTATTTATTGCATATAGTTCAACAGTTATTAAATTTTTATTTGCATATAAACTACTAGATTAACAGTTATAAAATTTATTATTGAATATAAACTGTTAGTTAATACCTGTTATTTATTACCTGTATAATTTATATGCTCTATATCGATGATTGTTTAAAATTGGATGATGATTGCAAATGATGGTTGATGATTGATATTTGGATAAATGGATGCTATATTTATATTGTATAAACTGCAAGTCATCATGCATTTTCATTTCATTCGGGATTGCGGTTTGAAATGATATACAACCGCATTTTTATTTTAAATTGCGGATTGAAATTATAAACATCCGTATCACTTGACCATATGGTAGAAAATTTTATACAGGCATCGCGGTGTGTATATATATATATATATATATAATTATTTTTGAAATGATTTTCTTGGTGTTGAAAGCTATATATATGGTTTATGGGATATTGATTTGGTTATTTATATATATATATAGTAATTTTCGGGTTTTTTAACCTTTGTATGAATTTGATTTGAAGTATAAAATTTAGTTGATTTTCGAGATCAATATGATTAAGAATTTATTTAAAATTAAATTTCTGGAGTTTTAAATGACTTAAAAGAGAATAAGATTTGAAGATGAATATTAAGTTAAATTGGAAATTTAATAAAAAATTAGAATTTTTAAAGGATATGATTTTATAACTTGATTTTTGTGTAGAATGATTTAAATGAATGAATATCAGGTTTATTTAAATGAATATAAAATAAATTGAAAGATTTTTTCCAGTTATGTGAAGTTAAAGGTTTTCTTAAATTATATTGAATTCATTAAGTAAAGGTTTCAAGTCTAAATAATAAGTAATTGAATTTAATATATATGGGATTTTTAAATGAGTTTGTTTTTTTGAAATGGTGAAATAATTAAAGCTTTGGAACATAAGAATTGAAATGGTATTTGGAAGTTTAAATCGATATTTGAATTTGATTTGTGAAATCTAAAGAAGCTATTTTGTTTTATAAAAGTAGTTTGATATTTAACCACTTAAGAGATGGAAACTTGTTTCAAAGTTATGATTGTCAAGGTAGTATAATTTGGAAATATTATATTCAAGAGTTTTGATTTATAAATATTTTATTTTGGAAAACCCTATGGTTTTGAAAAGAATATATATTGGAAAATAAAATGATATCGTATTGATTTGGGGTTTTAAGAATAAATGATATCGTATTTATATGGGTTTTAAATGGATATTTTATTTTGGTTTTAAAAGAATAATTTTTTTTAAATGACCGCGGTGTTATAATAACGATTGGTTGGCAAAGAGACCGGGATCGGATATGGACATACTCTCTGTTGATATCGAAAACCACTTTGACTAACCGTGTACGCGGTGGAGATTCCCGAATGAAGTAGGTTGTTGGCGGCGTTTCCTGTAAGGTAAATGCGTGGACCCAACTCCCATGAGTTGGCATAAGGTGGCTAAAACAGGAGCGATCGACGGGTTAATGAGGTAGCACCTCTGATCGGACACTTCCCTTCGATACTATACTATGACTTTGGATTTTATTCGATGGCCACCTTCACTTTTGATTTCTTTGATGTGGGGAGTTTGTCCGAGGTGGGCGGCAGCTGCGCGCTGCGCGTTTCCATCGGCCCGAAAGCGTAATTGGTATATCTACCCTGGCATTGCCTAGTTGTGTCGTGTCACCTACCCTAGCGCGTCTTATACGATTTTAGTTTTGTACCATACCTATGTAGTGCCCTCTGATGACGCCCAGTACGTGGGAGATTATGGTACTGTATAGACTATAGGAATATATAACTGTGTTAAGGTGGAAAATGTAAAGCCTTAACGCTATTTAAAAGTAAGTTTATTTTACAAATAGACACTATTATAATAGCGCAATATACTACATAGTAAATAGTTTAACGGATCCTTAGGAGATGTAAATCCCGAGCATCTCTTGAGTTACTGCATTCATATTTATTTCTGTTAATTTAACTCACATAAGATCTTTTAGTTCTGACTCGAGTGTTTTGTCTTTCCAATTCGCTCGGGTCAGTCCGAGCGTTTCAGGATTTGAAGACTTAATTTCTGGAGGACGAAGACGAAGATTTTATCATCATTATTATTATATTATATGGTTCCACTACACTGTATTCCGCTGCATTGGTATTTATTGGTATGTGAACTCTGATATTTATTGATAAAGAAGAATCAAATGTTTTGTAAACAGTTTTATGAACTGTATATTTATTATAATTTATCCTTCCGCTGTGAGATTCTGTTTAGGTTTTCCTCTTCTATATTTTTCTTATTTACCCCATAACAAATCCTCCCTTCCGTATGGTTTGAATTGGCACGTGTGTCGATTTAAAGCGTGCGAAAAGGAGGGACGTTACACCTATGGTGAACTGCTAGGTCTGATGAAAATCTTATGCTCAAGTTCCACCAATTGCTTCTTCAATTCTTCCATCTCCTTAGGCAGCATTCTGTTAGGCAATCTACTAATAGGTTGCACCCCTAGCATTAAACTTATTTGAAATTCGATTGCTCTTCCCAGCAATAATCCCATTACAGGTTAAAAAACATATGCAAATTCTCGAACTGCTTGCACTTTACTGATCTCGTCTTCTTGATCATCCATAGCACATAACATCCAGTCCGACTTCTCCTTTACTACATCCAAAGCTGTCTAAATCCTTTCTCTTTCCTTTGGATGTTGTATGGCAATAATCTAATCTACACAATAGATCCTAATGTAATTTCACACCAACAATCCATATCAAAATTACCCAGCGCCCTATAAAGTCAAACACCTATAGGTCGCAAACAAACAAAAGTCTACACACAAGTCAAATTTTAAGGTTAGTGCACCTTAGCCCAAGAGTGGTATATCCATCGATTAATTAACCGCATGCAGGGAAGTAATCAAATAGGTAGTGTTTAGATCTAGCTTATCAACCAAATCTCTCGAAAATACATTTATACTTTTAGCCATCCAACACTTCTAAGGCTAACTCTTTCTGTATGAATTCCTTTCCACCACGGCTCTTGAAATCTTTATTCATCTTAGATAAGTCTGCAACCCTTGTTGCTTCCTGTCTCGGTTCAACAACTCCAGATAGCTATTTCCTCATCATCTCCATCATAAATAGATAGAATAAAGCATTCATATCCATTCCTCCTTCGGCTAGGGGTAGGCACTTGAGGACCGGTTCTAGTACAAACTCCTAGGGCTGCCTTCGTTACTTTGCCACTAGTTTGGGTACTGTCATCTCCTTAACTAGCATTCCTTCTCGTACTTCCTATAGTCAAATGTTGATTATGTAGATCAATTCTAGCACATAATAAATGGAAGTAAAGGGAGTGAAATCAATCATAGACGGATATATATCCTACTATATATTTATATCGAAATACAAATACATATGTATGTGTGTGTGTGTGCATATAGCTTATAACCTTTCCTGAAGGTGTTTGTTTTTAGTTTAACTCGTATTTTTCTCTGTTTTAGTCAGATGTTTTCCGAACCTGAGCACCGATACAAAGTTGTAACATGCCCCACTTCGAGACTCAAAAATAGACACCGATGATGCTGCAATCATCACAAAATTCATTTTTCCAATGACAAAGTGAGTTCGGTATTTTTTTCACGAAATAAACCGTGCCACTAAATATCTTTTTTGCTACATCAGTTTAAATTACAAGATTCATTACATCATTAAGCCAAAATCGTTCTTACGCAGGGGTAAATATATAATAAGAAAATCAAAGTAGTGTGTGCACAATATATGAAGATGCTAGTATTACACTTAACCAGTTATAAATCCTGGTTTTACACAGCGAAAACTACAAAATATTTTTATTTAAATATCAAGCCTTCTTCTTCATCTTCAAAATCTTTATTCACCTTCAAAAGAGATACTAGTCTAATTCATAAACTCAGCGTACTCGAATAAGCACCCATGAGTTTATGGAAGATAATGAAAACATGGATCGGATAATAATCTAATATGAGTAAAACCTTAACTCCAAGCATCCATAGTGAGACCACACTGCTACACGAAATGAGTTTTCCCCTCACTTTCTCATCACAACATAATATACATCTATATATATAATGACAATATATATATATATATATATATATATATATATATATATATCACGAAAAGCAACCATGTGCATATATTCAGTCAGTAAGTATTCCCTACACTTGTCATCTAAACATGTCAAACATTTACATCGATTCACGTATGCCCGATACTTATCAGCCAAATATGAACCAAATCATATAATCATTCATCATTCATTCATCCCTTGCCTAATCTCTTGTTTTAGGCTTTCTTTTTTAAGTTAATGAATTATCATTAACTTAGATTAGTGATCACCTCCCTATGTGTCATATAATCATCCATTCATCACCTAATCTCTTATTTTAGGCTTTCGTCATTTTTTTATCATTAACATGTTTTAGTAATCACCTCTAGGCCTTCCTATAACTATTTAGTCTTTTGCTCGTGCAATGATAGCAAATGAAAACGTCTATTGGTATTCCTGTGGGAGCTACATTGATTAGTGTCCCCTGGACTCTCTTAAGAAGTTGAATGTAAGTATTTTGAATACATTCTAGTAAGCATCCCTACTAGGCACTGATAGCCGCTCTTAGTCCCTGAACCGCTACAGTTCACGTTGTCGATTTATTTATAGCATTCTCCCTATATGTTTTGGCTCTCTACCATGGCCCTCTACCTTAACTCATATGTAGAGTTTTATACCATGGCACGATGCCATATACCATTGGATTTTAGACTATTAGCTAAGTTGCTCTGCCATCTAATAACTACATGAGTTGGTATACGTTTACGATCATGGTTGCACCCTTTTTCTTACATTTATTAATTGTGCACACTACACATTTACTAGATAAAACATTTTTATCTTTCATTTAAACGATTCCCCATTAATTATTAGCCTCTCTAAGCTTACTTCATTTCAAAAATAAGTTAATGCAATTATAACTTAAAAAATCATCCGTTATGAAATAGTTTAATAACACTTGGAACCATTTTCCAAAGTGTCCCAAGTACTTATTATTTTACTTAGAAAAATTTAGCTTCCCAAGCAATTACAAGTTGCATTTTATTTGTTGTATATTATTTGTCCCATAACCATCGCGTTAAATTAACAGTTGCATGAAAATCCCAAGCTAATTTGTACTACCATCGAGTTTAATTTTTACATGATCATCATGTTCAATTTCAATAGAGTCGTTGTGAATTATTATTTTATTTTTTTCGTGCTTTCCAATTTGTGGCCATTACGTTCATTCAGTTTGTCATCGTGAAGTATAGCCTTCGTGTTTACTCATTTTGTCATCGAGAAGTATAGCCTTCGCATTTAAATTTTCCATCGCATGAGATCATATTATAAATAGCATTTTTGTGTATAGACTTTATTTAGGCTTAAGGCCACGTGTAGCATTCATTTCGCTTTCATGTACAAATTACTAATATATATATATATATATATATATATATATGTATGTATGTAATACACACACCTAACAACACTATGTTTGATAATAAATGACCATCATTATTTCCTACATTAATTAAACTACACCGAATATTCATTCTTACATAAATTACCCATATATAGATCTTTTAGGTTTCGTAGTTGAAATACCTTTAAGGCATATGTTTACACAAATACAAATATGCTCTCATATGTATAATACACTTAACTCATTCTTGGGCTTCACTTACCGTATCTCTTATGAGTTTAACCAAAAAAATCCAAGGATCTTGTTTATCCTTCAGCTCTAATACCAAATGTAATAACCGACCTTTTTGAGCCACAAATGTCGATACTAAGATCTCCACGGCATTTACACGCCGAACACCTAAGTGCTGGAAAGATAGATTGTTAGGATAAAATATAAAAAAAGAAAAAGAATAAGGATGGAAGAACAAAATATCAAAATCTTGCAATGAGGCGATGAAATATAATATCGAAATAGCACAAAGGTTTACTCTAAGATACAATGAAATTTTGGAGTTACTGACCAAAGTACTATAATCAGCCTGGACAATTATAACAGCCAGTCCTCACAATTGTTGATATATACATACTAATTGTTTAGTAGAAATAAAGTACTACTGTGGATGAAAGGAAGCATCCAGCTTGTCTTCTAAATCCTTAAAGAATACCCAACAAAAACTTGCCTTTCTCAGACTGCTCGAAAAGTGCACTCGATAAATTAAGGGAAAGATAAAACCATGAATTAGAAGAATTTTGGAGTGAGAAACTCAAGAAATAAGGGCCTATATAATAGTTACTTTTGAGACCCCTCGAATCAACGAAATGGTTTCCCATTAAAAGAACCAAAACGTTCTAATAAGTATATAATGAGATAGAACAAATAATGTATAGGGTTTAGAATATAAACCAAAAAATAACTGTGCTACTTACAGCTCACAACACAGCAATATTAGAAGTATGACTAAAACTGCTAAGGTATGCTTGCGTATGAATTTTCATGGAGGTCTCCTCGGAACATCAAGGCTGGCCTCCTAAAATGGGTCAGAAGCTACCTTCTGAAGTGACATATATCTCTAGATAAGATATACCACAAGGTAAACATAGTTGGTAGTTGGTTCATGCCCAAATGTGTAATACCAAATGTCATCAACTCCCATTAGCATCATTTGTAAGCATCTCTAGATATGGAGTTGATATATCCTTAGGTTAGCTAAACCCACTGGCTAAGCATCCTACTCCATTTCTATCAGTTTCAATGGTGAAGTCACATTCATCATCTCAATATAACAGTCTTCATCACTTGAATAGATCACGAATCTCTCTATGGACTCCCATATAAGTTGTCCGATGAATGTTGATGCTGACCTCTTTCTTGGACTTAACCTTAGGATGCACAATTCAACTCTATAACATTTGTTAAAAATGTTAATATTGACCTCTCCGTTGGACTTAATCTTAGGATAGATGGTTCAACTCTATAACATTCCACTCAACAACTACTTCCAAAACCTAAAACTTATATATCATTTTTATAGTGGTTTTCGATAAGTAATACTATAGTATACTTATCCGATCTTGGACTCTTCAAAACTAAGTCAGTGGAGTTTTGGTTAACTCAATTCTGGTTCTTTTAGAAGTAAGCTAGTGATATAATGGAGTCCTCCTTAGGGCATCTTGCATATATATGTTCATAAAGTAAGAGGCATTCCATATCAATGAGTCCACCCAAGGGGATCTCAAACTGTATGAAGCCGTGAAGCTGTTATATATACTTCCTAAGTTAATTTAGTCAAGTTCGATAGCAATAAAAATGATTGCATGTGGAAATCATGTGTCGTATACTTATCACAATTTTTGATCTTCTCAGCTGGTGCTATCCCTCTATTAAGAGTGAAGCTAGGTAGGTTAGAGCACTAGTTGCATCCAAGCCTTACCTAGACACCTTATCTTAACTCTTATAAATAGAAAAAGTCTATTTTTTGGATTTTAGTGCTAAGTATGGAGTAAATGCTTCCCGAAAATGCTTAAAGTAATAAAACACCAAAATAGTATTATAATAGACTAGAAATGATACTGCAGATCAAAGATTGCATTTATAAGTGCTATGAATGATGGACATAAAGTAGGTTCAAAAATCTTGAAAATTTGAGGTCAGTTTTCTCTATCCAAATAAATTATTCAAAATATGAAAATTTTACAATAAGTAATATAATACGAGTAATTAAAAAGTATGCAAAGAAATCCTTAAGGACGTCTTTCAAAAACATACTAAAAAATATCAAAAACTAAGCATTTCAAAGTGCATCTATAGCGACCTTTTCGCCTACTAACATTTGTAAACTTTGTCCAACAAATTCTTTAAATTTCCAAGCCAATTCTTTATCTTAACATATACTACTATAAGTGTATAGCACAACCGAGATACATTATACAAATTGCCATTTTAAACAAGTTAAGGACAATGGATTTCGTAGTGCACTTATAGCGACTTTTCTCACTTCAAACACGTTCAAACACACTTCAACTTCACACACAATCAAACCAAATAGTTAAACACAAATACATACATACATATATATACAGATAATAATATCATAAAAAATATATATGAATAATTTTAAAATATACAAAAAATATACATTAAATATATGCATATACCAGATAATATATATGTTATTGAAATAATTTTTAAAATTTAAATATATATTTTAAAATTAATATTTGCACAAAAAATGAGTAAAAAATTATTTTTTGAAACTTAATTTTGGAATTTAAAATTTCAGTTAGAATCTAAGTGATATTTTATTATTTTAATATTTACTATATATTTTATAATTTAAAAAAAAATTTAAAATCTACTTTTAGTTTCGGCTGATATTTAAATATTTAAATTATATTTAAAAATATTTTTTTTAATTTTCCCACCGAAAGTGTACTAAGTACTAACTTAATTTTATAAAACACAAAACATATTTAACACAATATATACATTTACATATACATGTATATTAGTATGATTAATTTACATAATTAACTGATTTAAATAATATTTAAATAATATATATATATATATATATATTGAAATTATTTATTTTTGTCAAAAATATTTTAAATGTAAAGCCATTTGCATAAAATTGTAAAATAACATTTTGTATAGAATACGATATAATATTTAAATTATAAAGCTTATATAATTAAGTAATATATATTAAACTAATTTAAATAATTAAAATTGTGATAATATAAGTATATAAACATACAACCAATTTGATTGTGATAATATATTGATATACTAAAATCATCACCTAACTAACAAAACAACATACATGATATAAATATTATGTACATTAATATTTATTAATAGATTTGAAAACTTACCTTATTACCAATGCCTATAAGCACACCTTGAAACGATGAGATCTGATCTTTAAACTAGTTTCCAATCAAGTAGAGCGATAGTTCCTGAATCGATGACCACCAACTATCGAATAGTATTTGTTTTACTTGTATTTGTGTTTGGAAATGGAGGGATACAGAGGTTTAATTTTGCAACCAATGTTTGGGGCTTAGGAGCTTTAAAAAGATATCAAATTAGTGTAGGTTAAGATGCTTTTATAGGGAGAGATTAGGGATAAGTTAGGATCTTAATCCCCTTTTATCCCTTATCAATTCTCTTTCCCTTATCCATACCAAACAATCCCATCTGGCCATCATATGGCCGCACCCCTTCATGTCCTTATCCTACCAAAACATACCAGCCTATATGCACTTCAAACCTATTTAAAGCTCCAACAAACTATTTTGCATTTAAATCCAATTTAAACATATATCGATATCGTATATCGATCAATATATTTATAATTATGATAAATATATTTAATAATATTGTTGAACAAATCAAAATAAAATTTTGTAACTAATATTTCATAAATATTAATTAATTTATAATAATTACAAATTAGTTTAATCGTTTAGTCAAAATAGTATCCATCGTTTTGGTTATGTCATCTGTTAGGTGCAATGGTTAGCGCTTAATATCATACTATTCAAAAATTAATGTTACCACATCACTTAGCAGGTTGTGTGATCTTTTGGCCAAATTTATCACTTACTTGGTTTCAGTAAAATTCAATTTTACTTTATTAAGCGTTAACTAGTTGTGACTATTATTTAACACCAATTCTTTTCGTTAAAACTATATCACTTTGGACTTATGGTATTTGGTAATCATCATAGTTCCATTATCATCCATATTCAACTCTATATTTCAAAAAAAAAGTCTTTGTTAAATAATAATAACTATTATTAACCAAAATATTCTGGCTAGAGATTTTGACTTTGAGTTGACTTGAGTTGATCATGATACTAACCACATATAACCGAGGAAACTAATCCTCTCGTGAATAGCATTTCACTTCCAATACTTCCATTTTTAATCCAACCATGGTCACTCAGCGGGTATCATGCTATGATTTGACTGTAATCAAAGAGGAGCTTTTATATTGAAGATCAACAGTATTCTCAAGTCGACAAAATTGTGGAAATTAGTCACATATATATTTTATGTTTTACCTTAGTTATATTAACCAACATAAAACTATTGAGTGAACCATTCCATAGTTATCTAATAACTGTCAGTATGTAACTAATTGTTGCCCTTAGCAGTTGTGAGTAATATATTGCCGAACATTTGGAGAGCGTTATGTACTCTAGTATCAACATATGCATCGATATCTAGTATCAATGTATCCTATCTTGGAATGTTTAAAATGAGTGTGTATAATTAAGAAAATTTTAATTAAACATTTAATTTATTTATAAAACATTATAATAAATATATAATAGAAAGGAAAATGCCTTTATTACGAATGATAATTGATTGCATAGTTAATATTTTACAATAAATTACAGAATTGCCCCTAGGGATACCCCAAACTCTATTAGTCTCCCATTTGCACTTGTGGTCAATTAGGGAGTCTCAAACCCATCCCTTCAATCAGCTTCTCGAGACCTGGTTGAGCTAGAATCTTAGCGAATGGTTCTGCTAAGTTGTCCTTGGTATCTGCCTTTTGTATCACGACCTCTTTCTTCTCAATGAATTCCCTAATGAGGTTGAACTTCCAAAGAATATGATGTGACTTCTTATGTGCTCTGGGCTCCTTTGTGATATATATCACTGCATTGCTATCACATAACAATGCCATTGGATTCTCGATATTTGGAATCACCTCGAGCTCACTCAAAAACTTGAGTATCCAATTTTCCTCTTTAGCAACTCCATTAAAGGCGATGTACTTGGCCTCCATCGTCGCATCAGCTACCGTCTCTTGTTTGGAAATTTCCAACTAACGGCTCCACCATTAAGTTTTAAGACATAACTTGACATCGACTTACTATCATCTATATCACTTTAGAAGCTAGAGTCTGTATACCCTCCTATAAGGAGGTCTCCATTCCTATATATGAGGAATAAGTCCTAAGTATCTCTTAAATACTTCAATATACATTTTACAGCTGTCTAGTATTTGTCATTAGGATTAGACTAGTATTGGCTTATGCATCCAAATGCTTATGCCACATCTGGTCCTGTCCATATCATGGCGTGCATTATGGATCTTATAGGCTGAAGTCCTCTTCATATGCTCTTTTTCCACATTAGTATAAAGAGCGTCCTTCTTAGAAAAGACTATTCTAGATTACATTGGAATGTTACCATGCTAGTAATTCCTAATACTTAATCTTTTTAGTATAGGATCTATGTACAAGGATTAGTGTAATCCCAATAGTCTCTTAAATCCATCTCTATAGATCTTTATACATAGTATATATGCTGCTTATCCTAAATCCTTTATTGAGAAGTTTTTGAAAATCCAAGTTCTCGTTGATTGTAACAACGAAGTGTCATTACCAATTAATAATATATCGTCAACATCCAGTAGTAAAAGTATGATGGCGTTGCCTTATTCCTTTTTTATATGCAATTCTTCCTCTATGTTCTAATAAAAACCAAATGTTTTATTACATTATCAGAAAACTTATTCCAACTCCTTGAAGCTTGTTTGAATCCTTAAATGAACTTTAACAACTTACAAGCATTGCTTTTTTTCCACTGACCATAAAACCCTCGGGTTATGACATACAGACGGCCTCTTCTAAATTACCATTTAGAAATGTCATACTCACGCCCGTTTGCCAAATTTCATGGTCATAAATGCTGTAGTGGCTAGTATTGCCCAAACTAATTTAAGCATGGCTATAGGAGAAAAGGTTTCGTCACAATTAACACCTTGAATTTTGATGAAATCCTTTCGTAACTAGCCAAACATTGTAAGCCTCTACTTCTCCATATGCATTTAAATTTTTTCTTAAAAATCCATTAGAGCCGATGGATTTTATCCCTTCGAGTACATCCAACAAAGTCCATACTTTGTTTTTGTACATGGAATCCATTTTGGATTTCATTGCTCCAGGCCAATGTGTAGACTTTACTCTATAATGCTTGTTGGTAAGATAGAAGAGTGTCATCATATAAAACACGGTTCTCATTCTCGCCATCCACGAGGAAACCATAATATCCCTATACTTTTTTGAGATTTCCTACTAGATCTTTAAGCAAGTTGCGTGTTGTCATATACTGGTGAACTTATATCTCCTACTGTTTCAGTATGAGTGTTAGTCTTTCGGATCTCATCAAAGTCTACAACTTCTGTACCGACCCATCATTTTGAATCTCGAATGTTGACAGTAATACATCTACGATATTCACGTACCAAGCCCAGAAAGATGAATTATTAGAGTAAAATAAAAAGAAAACAAAATAGAAAAAGAAAGAAGAGAACACAAATCAAAATCTCATAGTGGAATGATGATATATAATATCAAAGGAACAGTACAAAGGGTTACTTTGATATAGAAATTTCGGATTTACAAAATCTAAGTACCATCATTAATCTGGAAAGTTATAACTGTCTATCCTCATAAATGCTTATATGTATAATATAGTAATGTAGGGAAAATAAGAATATTGTGGTAGGTGAAACATCATGTTCGTCTTCTCAAGCTCCAAAGAACATTAACGAAAACTTGCCTTTTTCAAACTACTCGAAAGAGCACACGAGGAATTTAAGGAAAACAAAAGCCTTGTGTCAGACATAAATGTGGTATGAGAAACTCTAGAAATATGTGTTCAATATATAACAGTACTTTTGAGACTGCATAGATGCCATAATGGTTATCGCCTCAAAGGAACCATCGTAGGCTCGTCAGATGATATAATAGATAATGTCTAGGGTATAGAATATAAATATATAACACAACTATAATAGTTACATTTATTACATTCAACAACGTATTAGAGGGTACAATCAAAACTAATAAGAAATGTTCATATAATGAATTTTCTACGGAGATCTTTCTGGTGAAGCTAGATCCGAACTCCATGCACAAGGAAAAAAAAGTCACCCTTCGGGCATCATATATCTCTAGATAAAATATACCATAAGGAAAACATAAAGGCTCATGCCCGATCATAAACAAGAACCACGTGGAATCAAATGCCATCAACTCCCATGCATAACATTGATAAGCATACTCTAGATATGGAGTTGATAATACTCTATTGTGGGTCAGCCAAATCCCAGATCTTGCAACCTAATCTATCTTTAGCCATTTTCGATGTTGATGTCATGTTTAGCATCTTTGACACAAGTCTTCATCACTTGAATAGAACATGAATCCTTAATTAGATTCCCACTTCTCGAATAGATCCACGTCTAAGAGACAGAACACACGTCTCAGTCTTAAAGTGGCTTTCGATAAGTAAAACACTTACCAATTCTAGTCTCTTTAAGACTGAATCGACCAATTTAGTCAATCAATGATAAGGAGAACGATCTCATATGGAAAGAAGTCTCGTATACTATCACATTTTTGATAATTTCATCTCATACTATCCTTCGGTCAAGAGTGAAGCCAGTAGGTTAGAGCTCTATTGCTCATATCCCTACTCCAACATCAGCCTTAACTTCCACAGGTCCACAAGCCTACTTCATCGGCTTTTAATGCTAAGTATATGACAACATTTTTTCCATAAATGAGTAAACATATAAAGCATGATTAGGTCATTGAAAGAACGATTAAGTCACATAAGCGACTTCTAATCCCCTTTTTGTTTAGTTAATCCTTACTAATTAAAATCTCTTTTATTACTAAAACTTCTTTTATCTAATAAAACATTATTTATGAATTTCTACTGTTCTTTTGTACTTTTTTCAGTACTTCAAAAAGGATTCATATACTTATCTCAAATGGTATAGGTATATTCACAAATCATTAACAAGATTTATTACTTCAAACCTTTGCACTTTCTAACTTTTTCCAAAGGATTCCTTACTTCTAATCTCCTTTAAAAATAACAATTTTAAGGATCTAAGTAGTTTCACAAATCCATTCAAAAAGTTTAAGGCTAATATTACTTAAACATTTGTCACTACAAACCCAAAACCGTTTCACTTATGCTTTTCTTTAAAATGATCTATAACAGACCGATATTTTCAGCCATTCGCATCCGCACATGTCAGACTTGAATTGCTCAAAATACTGCGCTGTAAATAAATTTGGAGCAAATGAAATACAATCACAGAATCACAGACACAGAAATATCAGAATAACTCGCAGCGGAAATAAAATACATAGTAGTTCACGAAGCTACTACGGCAGAGTCTCAAACCAAATACATAATACAGTCTGAAAACAACATAATAGAAATCCCAAATACATAGAAGTTCACTAATACATGAGATAAACTAGAACAGCTGAAACAGAGAGTAGATATAAATGTAGATAAGCAGAAACTCCAGCAAAGACTAGCTCCAGAAAGAGAATCCAAAGCTGTGAATACTCAGGCTGACCCGAACGTAAAATAAAACACAAAACACTCGAGTCAGGACAATATATACTTATATAATGTAAACCAACTCAAGTGAACTGTAGTAGAAGTACACAATAACTTAAAGGATGCTTGAGATCGGCCATCCTTTAAGAATCAGTTAAACTATAAATTAAATACATCCCGTGGTTAAAATTTCAAAATGGTATTTTATACTTCAAAATCAAATATCATTTCAAAATTCAATATCATTCAAAATCCATTTCAAAATATCAAAATATAATATCTTCCGAACCACATTCATTTTTATTTAATTTAAATACCATTGCAAAACACATTTCAAAATAGATTATATTTCGAAACAAATTACTTCCTTTTAAATCATAAAATGAAGTTATTATATTTAATAATTAAATTATTAAATTTCCAAAATTTAAATCTTTTCAAAGTTCATTCATTCCCTAAAATTTATTAAAACAGATGAAAATTCAACTTTCGCAGCATTTAGAAATTGCTACAGAAAGTTACATTCAAAACAGTTCAATTTAATAAAAGATAGCATTTAAAAATGCTGTAATAGGGTTACATTAGTTTCAAATAAAACCTAGTTAAATTCAAAAATTATAGCATTTACAAAAATGCGATAATAACCTTTAATTAAACTTAACCATTTGGTTCATTATTATCAACTACAGCATTTACAAATGCTGTATTATCATTTACATTAGAATTAATAGCATTTAAGAAACGCAGTTAATTAACTTCAAGTATTCAATATAATTTCACAAACAATTATATTTTTATTTAAATCATTTTTAGCTAATAAAATCATATAATTTCACTTTTAAAACAGTCATTCAAATACCCTTATATTCATGATTTTATAAAGTTAAATCTCGATTCAAAAATCAAAATTTAATAATAATTCACTTATTAAATTCCTACATTAAATTTTAAATTCATTAAATTAAATTTAACTTAACATTTAAGTTTAAAATTTTCAAATATAACTTAATTTCATTTTTATTTACTTAACTTAAAATTCACTTTTAAGCCAAATTCACAAATTTCCAATTTTAGTTATATTTCCAAATTTCAACCTAAATATTCATTCATTTCACATTTTAACTTTATTCAAAAATCATTAATATATTATAAAATCATTTTAAATTCATTTAATTCAAAATATCATAAATTTATCATATTTTCGTATTTAATTTAAATTCCATTTATCACCAAATTCTAATTTCCAAAATTACTTGCATTTTAGATTTTCTAACTTTACCGTTTATTTATTTCGCTTACAAATTTTCAGAAAATCAATAATGCTATACAAAAATTATTTTTAATCAAATTTAAATCAGAATATTATAATATTTATATTTCTAAAATATTTTAATTTTTTTAGAAAAAATATATTTTAACAACGGGTCTGTATTTCATTTTCTAGCCTGGATAAAGTGATACGGGTAATATATCATTTCAACCCGTAATTTACAAAGAAAACCTGGGTTTGATCTTTTCAAACCCGCAATCTCAAGTAAATGAAAATAATTTGAAAATCATTCAGGCCTATCATTTCAGCCCATAATGATTTTCTCCTATTCTAAAGTCCGTTCGGGTATGTATCGTTTCAACCCATAGTGATTCTAGTCTACAGGGAACTTGCAGTGTGATAAACTGATGAAAGTTACAGAATAGCATGAAATAACAGTAACATATGATATAAGAGGTGTAAATATAGGTGTGAACATCATATGAATATGATATACCAGTTATAACAGGATGATATGCATTTACAGATTCAGGTGATGTCAGTTTATCACTACATAAGTACATATTAGTCCGGTGAGATTTACTCACCGTTTTGAGCTGATGACACAACAACAAATTGCACAATGAGATCTATACAAGCACAAAAGCACAAAAGCACGACACAGATACGAAATGGAGGAGCCAAGGATTAATTCCCTTGAATACAAATCAAACAAACAATATAACAATTATAGGGTTTTAGACCAAAAATACGATAAACGATGCTAGAAATAACTTCATAAAACAAAGCTGAAATGCTTTGCATTTGCTTCCGACATCTCATAGGTTCAGCCAGAGGTAGAGTAAAGGTCTAAGACAATGATTTAGGGTCAGGTCTGGGTTGCTAAGGTCGGCCTAACATGAGTTTGAGTGATGGTGTAAAGGTGGGTGAAGGCAAGAACACAAAATCATGCATACACATGGGTTTTGGGCCATGAATTGGGCTCGGCCAAGGCCCTAGGTGTCACGGTCAGAGGAGGGGGGTCCACTGTGGTGGTGTGGCCGTGGGTGCTGGAGGTGCTGGAGGTGGTGGTGGTGGAGTAGGGGCGGCCATGGTTGGTGGAAGTGGTGGATGTGGAAGCTAGTGCTCGGCTAGGTCAATATGAAGGGTGTTTTGAAATTTTTGCGGACATGCATCACCAAGGGGTTTCATGGCTTGGGTGTCTGGTGAGGAGGAGGTGCTGGTGGTGTGTTCATCGGGTGGTGGAGGTAGCTAGGCAGCAAGGTGGCATGGTTGAACCTACATGAGGTGAAGCAAGTGCAAAATCAAACTAGAAAAATCAACATAAGTGAACAAAAGAAGATAAAAGGAAATAGAATTTTACCAAACTTCTCAATCAAGAGGAGGCCGAAATTTTTGTTCAGGAAGGAGGAAAAAGATGTACATGAATGAAGAATGGAGGTAGGCAGCTGAATTATGTGAGTAGTTATGGCTAATTGATACCAAAAGTAAGTTAAAATGTGAAAAGGTGGGAAAATCAAAAGCCATAGGAAACAAAAGGTCACAAACCCTTTCAATTTACCTTTTATTATTTATATAAATTTATGTAGCTGAAATAATAATAATAACAGATAAGATTTCGAAATTTTTAAAAAATATACAAATATCTATAATATTTATCAATTATGTAAAGAAAAATTAAGGAAAATAATTAAAACAGTGAACTAGACTAGCAAAATTTGAAGTTAAATGAAATAATTTTTAGAAAATTCATATAATCTTGTAAATTATTTTTAAACATAAATAATAACATAAAATACAAATATATTCACAAAATAAATATTTAAAATTTAATTTAAATATAAAATTTTAATGCAGAAAATAGCAGAAAATGGGAAAACAGCCCTTAAAAATAGGAAATCAACACAGTAATTTTTGGAAAAATTCTATTATTATTTTAAAAATATTTATAGATGAATTTTAAAAAATAAAACAAATTTAAAATAAAATAAAGAAATTTAAAATGAAGAAAATGGCAGAAAATTAGAAAACGGCCTTTAAAAATAGGAAATAAATACAGTAAATTTTGAAAAAATTATATTATCATTTTAAAAATGTTTAGAAATGATATCACAAAAATTAAAACAAATTTAAAATAATTTCAAAATGAAATAAAGTCAAATTTAAATATATAGTCAAAATCTAGGGTTGTTACATGATCTTTTTTGATTTATTTACATTCATAATATAGTAAATGAAGGTTAAAGACGAATGTTATTAACGCATTTTCACAACAACCCGAAAGCATTCCATACTTATATTATCCTTTAAAATGTTCATTTAAAAATCTAAGTTAGTAATTGGTTAAGTTCGATAGTCAATTAATCGACTATCCAGTAAAAAAACGATTGCTTATAGAAATCACGGTTCGTATACTTAACACATTTTCAATATTCAAAATTAACTATTACTCGTCTAAGAGTGGAGCTAGGTTATTTAGTGCACTAGTTGCATAACAAAGCCTTGCCTAGAAACTTCATTCTTGTATCTCACAAATAGATAAATCTACTTCGAAGGCTTTTAGTATTAAGTATAGTTTTAATGAATTTAATATATGAGTAACAAACAACATGGTTAACACGTTTTAGTCATTCTTGACTTAAATATTGCTTAGTCAAGAGGGAAGCTGGTAAGTTAGAGCTCTATTGCTAATATTCCTACTCGACATCGATCTTAACTCTTACAAAAAGATAAGCCCACTTCATCGCTTTTAGTGTTAAGAGAACTTAATTACTTTTCAAACAAATAAGTAAATAAAAAGATTAACATGTTTCAAACATTTCAACTTAATTATTCCTCGATCAAGAGGGAAGTTGTTAGGTTAGAGATTTATTGCTCATATCCCTACTCGAACAACAATCTTAACTCTCGTAAATAGATAAGTCTACCTCGTTGACTTTTAGTGTTAAGCCTAGTTAATTAACTTTTTCAAACTTATATATTTTAACAGTACTTTAAAAATACTTTTAAATATGTTTTAAATATCTATGTAAAATTTACTTGGAAACAACTAATTTATACTTTGATGGAAAACATGTTTTATATTGTAAAACCTCTTCACTTTGAAAATACGTAGATAATTATCAAAAATATATTAAAATTTCAAACTAACTTTAAAATACTTCAAAATAGGTTATAAAACACCTCTATAAATATTAGAGAAAAATAGAAAATTTAAATGTTATTTTTAAACACTTAAAACCACAAGTGACTTACCATAGCATTTATAAATGTTGTTAAAAGTCTTTATTAAAGAACAACAATATTGGAAAACATAATCTTTGCAACTAGTTTTAACCACTTAAACAAATGACTTAGGACTAGAAATTTTTATAGCAAGTACTACCCTTAGGTTACTTAAAAACAATGGAAAAAAAACTTAAGAATATCTTCCCATTTATCTAGAAAAATTCCCAAAAACAGGCTATATTGACAAAGTATATTTATAACCAACTTTTTAGTTTAATTTTCACCACTATGGTTCATAATTTATATAACTTTCCAAAGCTTATCTTTACTTTCCAATACACAAAAATATCTGTAGAGAACAACCAAATCAAATAATCCTAAGTTAAACTCATAATTATCCAGTTTACACAAGTTAAAGTTAAGGGATATCGAAGTGCACTTATAGAAACTATACTCACTTCAAACACTTCCAAACATATTTCAATTCAACACACCATCCAACCAACCATTTAACATCATGAAAAGTCCATTCCACATGTTTAAGAGGGTAATAGAAGTGATGATATACAATATAAAGTTGACGTTTTCTTTCAAAAGCAAACGAAGTCCAAAGTATATAACTTTAAATAGTTAATGTCACTTTAACTTTATATTTCAAGCACGTAATACACACACACAATATATACAAATAAGATAGTGAGATGTAGAACATACATAATTTGTATTGATCACATAAAAGCCATTTTCCTGAGAATCATCACAAACTTTATTTTCATTATAACTAATGTTCATAACATTATTTGCATAATGAAATATATATCTAGTCTCTAACAATATAGAAATAAAAACAATTCCATAAATAAAGTCATTTATGAAATAACATTTATTTAATATCAGAACAAAACCACTTGGCAAACATAAATGAAAATTTCCTACCGATTTTGCATCTACGGTAGACCCATCAACAACTTGGGGCCTCATTTCTCCCTTTGCTATGTGATGCCATTTCCTAAGCCCTTATAGCGAATCAAAAATGTGAGTTTCATATCATGTATTTAAAACCCAAGACATTTGATTGATTGCAAAACTATTTTGAATTATAAATGTATCTGATGGAGCTATAGAACTATTCTGCTTCCTTTCTTTTACAATTTTTTAATGGTCAAGACAGCTTCTCTTCCAGTATCCTTTCCTATGACAGTGGTGACACTCACCCTTGTCATCAGCAGCCCTCTTTTCCTTTCTTATTTTTATTTTACCATTTTCTTTCTTCGAATTGTTCAAAGTTGACATGACACCTTTTCCTATAAGCATGGTCGCTTGATACGTAGACCATGACTCGACCGACCTCAACATATTGAGAAGCTCCACGATATTCATATCCATATCGTTCATATCATAATTCAGTACGAATGGTCATACTGAGAGGTCAATGTTCCAAGGATCAAATCGATCTGTATTTAATTACTTATAGTCATGTCCATTGATGCAAGCCTATCAATATAACCCTTCATCATCTACACATAATCATCCACTTTCTGTCCCTTTTGCAATTTTCTATTGAACAACTTCTTAGTAGTCTCGTACCTTGCGAAATGAGACTGCTGACCAAAATGTGCTTTGGGACTATCAAACATCTCATGGATAGATATTGATTTGTGTTGCCAATATAACTACTTTTCTAAAGTAGATAACGCGAATACTTGATCGATTTTGAGGTCAACAATCCAATTACTATAAGCAACATGCACATCATTATGATCGTCATGAGTGGGTCTTGTTAGCAGAGCATAAGTTACAAATGACCAAACTCGCACATCTGTCAGAGCTATCTTTATAGCTCATAGCCAGTTAACATTGTTGTTTGGTCTGGTTAATCAATCACATTCATTGAAGGGTCTTGGACTAAACATTACCTGTAAGTTTTAATGGATAAATTATTAGGACATTAACATAGTAGATATTCATATAATATTAGTAAGGTTAAACTTTACGTTTCATTCTACTAATAAGCTCGCACTAGTGATATATGTTTCTCAAACCCTAAGTTGAATCATAGAAGTCTTTCAAATTCACTAGTAGGGGTTAGGACTCGTATGTCTTGGGATTCTGGCCTTAAGGGAAACTCAACAAATCATACTCCCACATACGATGGATAACTCCTTATTAATTTTAGTATACACAACTCCCAACATGTGGTTCCAATTCCAACCTTTAACTTGAGTAAAACTCAACAAATAATGTTGGATTATTTACTCGGACCTACCATTTCACGATAGCCTAAGTATACGATCCAGAATTTTGGTTATTTGATTTGAATACTTAAATTAATATTGGTTTTAAAAGTTAACAACTTGAAATTAGCTATAGAGATTATTTAAAATGTTTGAGTTTGTGGATTTATTATTTGAATAGTGATTGAAATAATGGGATTTATAACTGAATGCTGATTTAATCATAAAATGGTTTTATTTAACTCCTTATGAATTATAAATAATGGTAGGTGAATTCATTTTGTAAATTTATTTGTAGTAATAAATGGTTAGAATAAACAACTGGATAATTTATTTTTATTTTTATGACTCGATTTTTATCGACGTACTTTTAATTTATTAGATTTTTACCTATTGGAAAATGTTTAAATTAATATTTTAGTGATTTTTGGGCAAACATAAGTGCTTTTTAATTTTCAAAATCAATAACAAGTGCATATTATTATTGTTTTGAGGCCGAGATGCTATTTTGAGTGCGACCATATTTATCTTTTGTCATTTTGGATTTGTGCTCATACGAAAAGCTATGCAATGAAATGCTATAAAATTAAAATATAAACCTGATCTAGACAATTCGTACAACCATAATCACTTCATTATTTTCTATCTATTAGTGTTTCATTCCTTTATACTAAAAAAATAAAAATAAAATGGTCGCATATTTTAAAATTAAAATCAAATTCATTTCTTAATGAATAATTTCAAAAGAAACATCTTTGGAATCTTGTTGATGAGTTTTGCCATCTCATATTCATTTTACTGGGTCCGACCATGCCTTGGGTGATTGATGTGGGGACAGTTGAGCTAGGGTTGGGGTATGAAGCTGATTTAGGTAAAATTGAGCTTAGGCATTTACAGTTTTGGATTTGTCGAATGAGCACATCATTTTACTAAGGTTTGGAGTTAGGCGGCGTGGTGGTGGCATTCACGACCTGTGGTGGTCGAAGAGGGTTTTGGGTAGTGTCGTTTTTGTTTGGCTTGTCTGTTCTTGAGGGAAGGTAGGGAAGGAGTAGAGCTCGCATAGTGGAGTTCATGGTGGTTGACGAAGAGGGTGAAATCATGGATGATGGCACGGCCATGTACAAGGCACACGAGATTTGAATTTGGGGAAGAATGTTTTAAGGGGTATTAGTTTATATTGGTAATTAGCGGCTTAATTATGTAATTATTAATTAATTAAAAATCAAAATCTTATAAATGTGTTGCTTCTCCAAACTAGGTCCAAATCAACATGGTCAATCACGTTGTAATGGTGGAATCATTATCTACGTTATGGAATTGGATTGGTGGAATTTGAAGCTGGTAGAATTTCAAGCTAAAATCCTAAATCAGAATGCTTCGGCAATAACTGGAATTTTGATGAGTTAAACTCACCTTTTTGGTTAATCAATACGATGTATGGTAGATAAAGTTTATTTACATCCTACTTGGATGTTGTATTTGTTGGTTGTTTGGTTTGGATATATTATCATTTTTTAAAATGGATAATATATAAAGTGATAAAATAATACTGATTTAGAATAATTACGTTGCTTAAATTATAACGTAGTTAATTTAAGCCTACTTCTTAGGTGTTATCTATTTGGCCAAATAAACACCATCAAATAATAATTGAAAGAGTTTATTTTGAATGATATTTGTTTAGAATAATAATTTCCAATTCTGCTATTATATAAATTTGGACATTCATTTAAGTGCCATTTGATTAATACTGGATAAGTGATCTCTTAATAATAGATTATTAATTATGGATTTGGTTTACATGTATGCCTGCTTATAAAATACTTATAATTTAACTTTCAAAGTTAAATTTAATTTAATGGTAGCTTGTTTAAGTACCATTGGGGTCGTTGAGCCTCTTTCTGGATTTGGAAAGTTATGATTTTAAATTAACTTCAAATTTTATAATTTAAAATAAAATGTTTTATTAAATTATTGTTTTAATAAAGTGTTTATTAAATTTCTATTTTGCAAAATGTTTTGTAAAATAATTTCTTTAGTAAAGCTAATTATTATATTTATAATGTTTTAAAATTAACTATTTTATTAATGTTGTTTAAAGATAATTAATTACTTATTAAGGTTGGTTAAAGATAATAAATTACTTTATTGTTGATTATTTTATTAAAATGTTTCAAAAGTTAATTATTATATTGTTTAAAATGTTTTTAAAGTTTGTTATTATGCTATTTAAAAAGGTTTTAAATTTATCCTTACGATGTTAAAGATTTATTTGTTATAATTAAATAATAAACTTTTTATGAAAGGATTTCTTTTTATAGAAAAAGATTTATTAAAGAAGTTTATGAATGTGAAAGTGATTTGAAATTGGAAAAGAAGTTTGTTTTCACTTTAACAATTTATAAAAGATATTTATAAATTGTTTTAGGGATTTATAAAGGAGTTTTATAAATGAGTTTGGATATTTCTAAAAGAAGTTTTATAAATGATTTTAGATATTTGTAAAAGAGTTTTAGATGGTTTTGTATATTTATAAAAGAGTTTTATAAATAACTTGGAGGTTTAGTAAGGTCTTTTAAATCAATTTGGAATTTTAGTAAAGGAGATGTTCATAACTGAAAGATTTATTAAAAATGATTATTTAAGAAATTTATAAAAGAAATTGAGATTGGTTTTCCCAAATTGACCATCTTAATTTTGGTGGTGTGGACATTCATTCCATGCTTAACATTAAAGGAATAGTATTTGGGTTTACCTCACCTCCATTTCTTTTTGGAACAATATTAGTTTGAATCCTTTTAAATATGATTTTGAAATAAGAAATCTTTCTTAAGTGTTTTGTGAATATACTTATACTATCGTAAAGGTATATGGAAAAGTTTCCAAGTTTGAAAATGGAATGATTTGTGAATATACTTATACCATTGAGATAAGTATATGGTTATATTTTTTAAGTATCAAAAATAAAATGTTTTGTGAATATGCATATCCTGTTAAGGTAAATATATGAAGTGAATTCCAATTACTTGAAAGGTGATTTTAAATTAATGAAAGAAATTTTTTAAGAGGCTTAGTGGTTTCCATGGGAGGTGTAATCTCTGTTTGAATGTTTGATTGTTCGATGGTTAAATATCGACCATCAAATCATGGCCTGAATATGTAATCCTTCTTAATTTTGGTGGTACAGAAATATTTCCCTACTTAACACTGAAGGATTTTAAATCAGGAAATATCTAGGAGAAACATGAGGATTATATGGTATAGTTACAGTCGATGGTGTTATACCATACGTAAAACTCGTTTTTTTCTTCTAGGATAAATGACAAGGAGATTCATCCACATAAATGATTATGGGGTGATCACCCATCTAATGTACTGTCTGATTATTTCAAGAAGAGCCGGTATTGAGCATTACAAAAATTGATCGATTGGTTTTGGAACATCCGGTAAGCGGGGAAGCGCACTTGTATGAGATGACTCGAAACCGCAACCACTCTGAAACCATATACGAGTTCTATACATGGAGGAGATTCAAGATCTGTTTGGATGTCGAAATCCATCATGATTTCGAGACCTATTGGAGTATGGGAATCCTTGTCTGATTCTGAGATCATTGTTGAGATGTAGGGATCCATATGTGATTCCGAGACCCGTTGGTGTATGGGAATCCATATGATATTCCAAGATCTTTTTTGAGATGTCTAAAACCATGTGTGGTTCCATGACCAGTTGAGGTATATGAATCCATGTGTGGTGTCGAGATCTGTTTAGGTGGCGATGTGTGAGCTGAAATGTTGGACGTATCCTCACCAGTAGTAATGACTAAAACTAGAGATAGGATGCATGGCTAGGGGTTTAGTTAACCCATGAGGTTGTATCGTCGCCTTCCTAGAGTTAGCTATAGTCCTTAGGCATGCATGGAGCGATGCATTTAGTCTCGTATGGCCAGCTATGTATATCCTATCATACATCACTAGGGATGTATTGTTGCATCGGAAGGATAACTCTGATCCTTGTGTAAGAGGATTGTTCTTGAAGTATTGAGGGCACCTCCATGGGATCATACATAATTAACGAATGCGCTTTAGCGGTTTTTAATTATATACCTAGTATTGTTGTGATGTATACTCATAAGCATCATAGATACTTGAGTATTGATATTTTCACCCTTAGACATCATTGTAATATCACTGGTTTTTCTAATATAAATGGTTTACTTACCGTAAGGTAAAAAACCCGTCCGTGTTTATTGCAACGTGGTCGTAGGAGATACATTTATTTTGAAAGATTTTATAACAGTAAAAATCCATTTGAGTTGTGTTTTCCTGTGCTAGTTTACCAGACTGATCTGGGTATAATCTTCCAATAATGCTTAGGTCAGATCAAGCATATTTAAAGTTTTGTTTGGAGCTCAGGAGACGAGCTAGATGCCTAAGACGTATCTACGTATTTCTTTATTTTTCACTGCATTTTTTGTTCTGTTTATTAGCAATTTATGAGGACAGGTTGTTATAATAGTCCAAGCTGATCATTGGTTTAGTGTACTCTGATTGATGTATGTGTCTAAGTATCTTCCAGTTTGCTATGTTTCAATTTCATTCTTTATTTAATCTCTACTAGAATCTATTAGGTGTTGATGCCCATTTTTGACGTCAACATTTTGATGCTTTCATTGAGAGATGAATTCTCAGCTTGATTGGATTCTCATCATCTACTTGTGGATACATCCAGCTTTCAACCGATAAACTTCCTATTCTACTCATATTTGGTGGAAAACTAAAGGAAGCCGATGGCCAAGGTTAGAGGAACTAAGTCTACTTCACATGTTGTTAGAGGATCTGATGATGCTAGCATTTGAAAGGCAAGCAGAACGCTCAACATACATTAACGTCGATCGATAGCGAATTTCGCATAGGGACCGAGATTTGACATCGATGTACTGGAATATAGCATTACCAATTCAAGTTGGATTCTAATCCATGTTCAAGGCAAAAGATCGTGTTTATCCATATGCATGTATGTTCAAGCTTGAGGACTGCAATTTATATACCAATCCCTCCAGTATATATAGCGATCCCTCTGTAAGGCGTATATACTGATCCCACTACCATGTGTACATACCGATCCCTCTACAATGTGTATATACCGATCCCTCTGCAACGTATATATACCGATCCCCCTGCAAGGTGAATATACCGATCCCACTGTAAGGTGTGTATACCAATACCTCTGTGAAGTGTAGTTATCGATCCCTCTATGAGATGTACATATCGATCCCTCTGCAAGGTCAATATACCAATCCCTCCTTTGGCTCCATCATCTCCAATGTGCTTACGACTGAACCCTTCGGAACACCAATGTAGTCCAATGAAGAAATAAAGGGGATTGGTATATATACGTAAAAAAGTGGATCGGGTATATTCCATTTAAAAAATATATAGATCGGTATATACACCAAAGCAGTCCCAACTCATGCTGCAGTGTAGTGCCCCTGCATTCTGGATTCAAAACTCAACTTAAAGACGTGCAATCTATCCACTTCCTTTACGTTCTATGACTGACCGGGGCATAGGGTACCAAGGTGATATGACTCAAAGCAGACTCTATATGTTCCGACCAAAAGTCGAACTTGGGTAATTGCCCATTCGACCCAAAGCAAAACCAAGAAATTCCAGACCAAGGTCAAACTCGGGTAAAACCATGATTTTCTCTAAGAAAAAAGCAATATGATTCCCAACACCATTCGTCACCAACCCATCACTTCAAATCCAGTGACTCTAAGAAAACCAGGGGTTTACTCTAGGAAAACAACAAATTTTATTAGATCGGACTCCATGTAAATTATCACCAATCCGTCAAACGTTGGACAATCATGCATTCAACATTCACAAGCATTATAAACAGCCGTAACTTGAAAATGGACCAGATTAACAATGACTGGAGCATTTTCCCTAGTCGAAGCCTATTCACTGAAGCCGGTCGATATAAAGAATATCCTAGGAGGTTCAATATGCCAACCATGTCGGTGTATTCTGGAAACACAGACCCCCTAGAGCATCTCATGTAATATAAAGGTTACATGGATTTTTCTAGGGCGACCAACGCAATAAAATGCTGATTCTTTCCCATAATCTTCGAGGGAGTAGAAATCAGTCATGTGATTTACATGATTACCTAGGTCTATTTCCTTATTTAATGAACTGTCTAGGAAGTTCACTGAGCAATTCAGAATGCTTGCGACTCGCCCCAAGATGCGATATTGTCATCCAACTTATCCTAAGTGCCAGGCGAGTTGCTCAAAGACTTTTGGCAGAGATCTAACACCACTATCACTAAAGTGGCTAATCCCAACGAGATTATCAAACTAATGGCGTTGATAAGGGGAATTAACCCCAAGGAGAATTTGGCGACTGGTAAGCTGGAGAACCTACAACGACCTTTATATCATTTCCATTACAAAGTGAACTAGAACATAAGAAAGGAGGAGGTAAAGCAAACTAGAAGAAAGAACAATGCAGGGTGGATGGCTGAAGGAATTCAAAGCAAGGGTAGTATTGAGGCCTTGGATGAGGACTCAGATTCTAGGAGATGACCCAGGATCCCAAAATTTGACTCATATACTTCTTTGAATGATTCAATCTAAAATACCTACTTTAAGACTCACAACTCAAAGTAGTACTGGAAACCAGCCTCGAGAGAGACCATCGAAACCTAGAAAAAATCCGAGAAATGTTGTATATTTCGAGATACACATGGTCATAACACTAGCGATAACAGACACCTCCAAGATGTGATCGGAAAGCTGATCCGAAAAGGAAAGTTTCAACAATATGTGTAAACCCCAGAGAATGGTGGTCAGGGAACATTTTACCAATAGATAACTCTGATTGTTAATTGGACCACCTACCGTTAACTTCTAGTCGAGAAGGGCTGGGGCGAAGCAGGATAGGGAACAAACGACGCTGCTTCACTTATCGATAAGATCTATTTCAATTTCAATTATGTTGTGAACTACGACCAACTTGAACTTAACAACTTCGAGACGATGTAGGTGACTAAGTACATAGAATTGGTTGCCAACCGCTAGATGCAAGTGACCAACTATAACCAATTATATTGATCGAACCTTTGAGGAATCATCAGAATGAGCATGATTCAACCGCTCATCAGTTACCATATGCCCATGACTTGGGGGCAAGGACTTGAAATGGAAAATGGGTGTGACTCGACCATCTACTTCTTACTCTATGCTTGAATTCCGATAGAAAGTCTATGCCTTACTCAAAGCCTGACAATGTCGGAATTCAATACATAGTGGACACGATTGGCCATCCGCTCAGCAACCTTCGCACTTGACTTAGAGACTAGAGAGGGATTTGGAGTGGATGTGATTCGACCATCCACTCCCCAGCTCATATTTGAAGTTTGCTAAAATGCTTATGCCTCTCCCGAAGCTTAGCATGGCCGAGGTCCAAGTAAAGTGGATGTGATTTGACCTTCTACACATTAACTCCTGCCTTGGACATAGAAGGCAGTCTGGAAGCTCGACTTAAAGTAGGCATGATTGACTGTATACTCATCAACCGCCACTCTCGGCACGACAGCAACATGAGGTAGATGTGATTTGACTGTCTACCCAACCACTCATGCCCTTGACTTGCCGAGAGGAGTACGAAGCAAATTGGACGAGGTTCGACCATCCATTGATCAACTCTTGTCCCTAGAGTGCGGACATGAATATAAACATCAAATGGGTGTGACTGACCACCATCATAAAAATCTGATCCCCGAAGCATGGACCAGCATATAAACACAGAATGATGGATGTAGTTCGACCATCCATTGATCAACTCTGGTTCTCAGAAAGTAGGCTAGAGTATAAACATCAAATGGGTGAGATTGACCACCCATCATAAAACTCTGGTCATTGGATCATCGATCGGAGTATAAATGCAACAAGATGGATGTGATTCGACCATCCATAGACCAACTCTAGTCCATAGAGTGTGGACTGGAGTATAAACACCAAATGGGTGCGACCAACCGCCCATCAACGAACTTTGGTCCCCAGAGCGTGTATAAGAGTATAAATGGAAAATGGACGATGTGCGATCGTTCATCCATTAATTCTCCCCTATAAACCAAAAAGCTGAGTATAAAACACAGATGGATGTGATTTAACCATCCGCTAATCAGATCGTTCCCATGATTCGACATGAAGAACTCCTAGTAAGATTGAATATGATACGATTGATCATTCTTTGACTTTCTCCCTTGACTTGAGGACAGAAGAAATGGCTATGAAAAATGTGGTTCGACCACTTTTCGGGATAACTCTAAGTCCCTAAAGTGTGGACTGGAATATAAACAAAAATTGGTTGCAATTCGACCACTCACCTATAAACTCTTATCCTCAGAGCATGGATATGAGTATTCACATATAGATTAGTGTAATTCGACCACTCACTATTCCATAAACTACGACCTGAAGTCGATCGGAGAAGTATAATCTCATTACGAATGGAATTCGACCATTCACAAACTAATTCTGCTACCCCAAGACTGGGGGCAGGAGTATAAATTACTAAAAGCTTAATACGACATCTAATTATAACTCCGGTTTGGTGTTCAGTATGACCTAAGGCAACGATTGCAGGGTGGCTTTAATACAAAACCAATCGAAACGATGTCCGAAGTTACGAGCGACTGACTATATCATGCCATTTGGTAGACAGTCAATATTGATCCACGCCAAACACCAATGGATGTGACCAGATGGCCTTCGAAAAACTCCGATCACCAAAGTGCAGATAGGAGAATATACCATGTATGAATGTGACTTGGTCATTAATTCTCCGACACCCTCCTTCGATTCATGAGGGGAGTATGAAACCGGATGAGCATGACCCGACTTCACCTAAGCCGACTCTATCTTTAGATCTGATGGAGAATATGAATCGAAATGGGCATGAATGACTGTCTAGCTCCGAATGAAGGCGATGTGATCGTTCATTCATTGACTCTTACCATGATTCGACTAGAAGAGCAGTACAAAATAGACGTGACTCAACCGTCTACACACTGATCCTTGCCCTAAGTCCAAAAGGGATAGTATCAATCACTGATTGGATGTTACTTAACCATCTATTCTTTAGGTCCTCGCCCAGAATATGGCGACATATGCGCTAAAAGTAGACGTGATTGACCATCCATTACCCAACTCATGCTCAAAATTGGACAGAGCATCGTAGTATCCCCCCGGAAGGAAAAACTAGAATACGATCCAGGATAGGCGAGACCCAACCTTCCATCAACTAATACGATCCCACGATTCAATGAGAATGAGTATAAAGCTAAAGTGGACATGACTCGCCTCCCTACTTATCGACTTATACCCCAGACATGGAGTCACCAACGAGAAACAAGATAAATTTGAACTGACAATTCATTTAACAAATCTAAATCTTTAGAGCTTAGGTAGGAGTATAAACTTGGTCAGGACCAAAGCAACCGTTCAAACCAAAACCCTTTGTAGAAGTGTGAACATCCAAAGACTGACTGTGATAGCTCAATACCGTGACTCATACCTAGTTTTTACAACGACTAGAGGCTACAACTAAAAGGATGCCTATAGATAGAATCATCAAATCGGTGCCCAAGCTCATGGGCAACCGACTTTCAATCAACCTGGATGATGAGCAACAAATCATAAATATAGTGGATGAAAAGCGTGTTACTCTAGTAACAAGCAAATTCAAACTCAAAGTAAGAACCAGCTATACAGCTGAGGTTGAACCCTACTCGACATTTGATTCATCACATTCCCTTAAGCCCGATCTTCAACCATCGTAGATAATCGCTAAAACCGCCTAGAACCCATCACTACCAGACTCAATAGCTCATGATACCACTCTAGGATTCAACCACAATGACCGTCATTATTGACTATCCCAACTAGATTTCACGTTGATTTTTACGCAAACAGTTATGTTTGAATTCAATGATGGACTATCGGCATATAGGAATCTAACATTTATATTCAAGTTCATTCAGGGCACATGTTACAATCAGTACAAATACAAATAGGATAAACTACTCAAGTCTAAAGTTGTAAACATCTAGCTCAAGGCCTATGCTAGTTCAAGTAGGAAATTCATATTTGGCATATCCCATTGTTCGATTTCGACTTCACATGGTCCAATAAAACAGGGGATCAAAACAGATCCCATTGCTTGGGCAAATCCATTTAAGCGTTTTTCAGTTTACAACTTAAGGCCAATATCAAGTAACAACACCACAGTTGGTTTTATAAAGACATGGACCCAAAGATGAAGAAGTGGAGCCCAAAGAGTCCAAGGCCGCGCCCGCTGAACTAATGATTGACATTATGGTCAGTCACAACGACCCATCACGGGTCCTCAATATCGGATCACAGCTCAGTGCAACAATGATAAAGGAATTAGCTAGCTTCCGCCAATGTAGAATCTTGATATGTTCACTTAGAACCATTCTGACATGCATGGGATATCGCTGTTTATCACGAGCCATGCATTGAATATCTACTCGAGGCATGTCCCAGGGAAACAAAAGTCACGCAGCATGAATTCTGAGAGATCTTCCACACTTAAAGAGGAGGTTGATAAACTTAAAAATAATAGGTTTACCCACGACACCCTCTACCCAAAATGGATATCTAATCCATTACTTATGAGAAAAGCTAATGGAAAGTGGCGAATATGCATCGACTATTCAAACCTGAACAAGGTGAGCTTGAAGGAAAGCTTTCCACTTCCAAAGATTGGCCAGCTAGTAGACTCAACCATTAGAGATGAACTGCATTGATTCATGGATGGGTACTTCAGATGCAAATAGATCCCTATGCACATCCCCGACTTGGAACACACTAAATTTATTACTGACTTGGGGCTATATTGCTACATTGTAATGCCATTTGGATTCGGGCAGAAGGACGCTAGTGCTACTTACTAGAGGTTGGTTAACTGATTCTCAAGGAGTAGATTGAGCGATCAGTGGAGGTATATATGGATAATATGCTCGTGAAGTCATGGAATCAAACAACCAGATTGATGACTTGGTAGAGATATTCAGTTTTATCCAAAGATATAGAATGAAACTCGGTCTCTTGAAATGCTCTTTTGGCATTGCATCAGGGAAGTTCCTGGGTTTAATGCACAACTCTTGCAGAATTGAGCCAATCCCAAGAATATTCAGGCAATCAAATACATCTTGGTACCAAAGACAATCAAGCCGTTATAGAGCCTAAATGGGAAGGTCATCGCCTTAAGTCGATTCGTGTCTAGGACCACCGACAAGTGTACTACCTTCTTGGACTTAATCAAGATATGGAAAAGAAACTTTGAATGGACGTAGGACTGAGTTGACACATTTCAAGGTTTGGTAGATCACTTAGAGAGACTTCTCATCCTATCCAAGCTGTAGGATCGTAACAATTTACAAATTTATTTGGCTATGTCAGTACACGCTATAAGCCCCGTAATGCTATGCGAAGAGAAGCAGATCCAAAGACTAGTATATTATGTAAGCAAGCGACTGACAGGTACTAATAAAAAAATTACTCGAAGCTACAAAAGATCGTGTATTACCTGTTGATTTTATCGCAAAAGCTTCTCTCTTACTTTCAGGTTCACCCCATTATCTTCTATGCCGACAAGCCGTTATGACAGGTTATACAATGACCTGAGACATCTGGGAGACTACTCAAGTGGAACATTGAATTGAGGTAATTTAACATCACTTATCTCCCTCAAAGAGCTATCCAAGGATATAAATTAGTGGACTTTATAGTCAATTTAATGCACCAAACGACTCTCAAGGGAGCAATGTAAAACCGACCATTTGGTGAGAGATGTACACAGATGAAGCATCCATTGACCGATGTTCTAGCATTAGAGTTGTGTTAGCAACTCTTGAGGAATGATCGATCTACTTTGTGCTGAAACTCAATTTCCCTGTGACAAATAATGAAGCTGAATATGAAGCCTTGATTTCCAAGCTCAAGCTTGCTAAAGAACTGGGAGCAAAAGCCTTGCAGATCTTTTGTGATTCTCAGCTAGTAATTTGCCAGTTTAGGGAATGTGTAGCAAACGGGTTTAGTTCCAGTCAAAGTACTTTATGCTTCAAGCATTGACCGGATGGAGATCGATTAGATTATGGAGATGGACCTAGACAAGGAGTGATGGATGGCCCCTATGAAAGACTATCTAAAATGGGAAAATCTTCCTGAATGAAGGAATGAAAAACGACAGATCCTCCATAATGCTTTATGCTATTTCATTTGAGAAGAAATCATGTACCAAAATGGTTTATTCATTCCCTGCTTTGGTGAATTTCCCATGATAAAGTCAAACGAATATTGAGAGAAGTCCTACACTAAAAATTATTTTTAAAGAAACACCATTCCTCTTGCCATCAACATCTAAGCCAAACCATGCTTGCAATTGACCGAAATTACCCCTCATTTCATCTCCTAGGTGATCAACTGATCAAATGCAGCAGGCCACATTCAACCTCAAGACCAACTCATGTGCTTTAAACCCATAATCAATCGTCATCAGCAATCTCTTCAACATCAACTTCTCCAATCCTTTATCCTATATCCATAAAGATTTGGAGAGAGAAGGATCGAAGGATAAAAAATTACAAATGATTTAAATTAACAACGACCCATGAGCGTATGGACGCATCCGGGAACCAACAACAAAAATGTGTAGCTGAACGTGCACGTGTACATACTGAAAATCTATTTCTTCAAATCAACAGAAATTGTATTCTCATATAGGGAAATTAGAGAAAAAATGGATAAGATAACCAAGGCATACTAACTCGACTGATTAGCTCAATGGAACTGAGTGCAGATGATTACTGACAAATTCTACTCTTGAACATACATTGATTGATAATGACCAAGCGTCACGACAAACAGAGAGAGATTCGAATCTTCACAAAGCAGCTTAATAGAGACTGAATGATAACGACCATTCAATACACTCACTAGAAATCACATCCCAATCAGATGAGATTGGAGGGATCGGTCTCTAGCAATCTAGAGGGATCAGTTGAAATCTGAACGCATACAACACAACTTCATGGAAAACACGATATCTCACAAACAGTAAGTCGGTATAGCATGAAATTTAGAGGGAAACTAGCTAACATCATGAGGATCCACTAAGGGGATCGCACCCCATTTGGATGCTAAAATAGGCATTTGTACCGATCCCTATTATGGACCCCAATGGGTCTCAAAATTCTTATGTGGCCTCGACTTGGCCTAGAGGTTCTTCTGCCAAAATTTCAGCCTGATCCATATACATTCTCCCCTATAAATACAACAGGCGTGGCATCAGAAAGCGGTCTTTCTTTCTACTGTCAAGGCTCTTATTCTTTATTCTTGTAAAAATGGATTCTAACCGATCCAAACATTTTATAATCATAATTAAGTGCAAGATCAGTAAAAATATGAAGTGGATATAGGCCAAGATTGCCAAACCACTATAAAAATCTACGCATTCATTTATGATATTTTCTCTATTTTAATTTCATTTCTCATTTAATCTCTACTAGATTCTATTGGGTGTTGATGCCCATTTTGATGTTAACAAGGTGTAAGTCTATTTTTAGACTTAGAGCTTGAAATATCCCTCCTTATGTGTTTTTTGCTTGGAAAATTTGGTGTAAATCCAGCGCAGCAAAGAAATTTCCACTATACTATGCTAATAGGAAAAATATAGAGCGGTAAGAATGTTAAATTCTCCACCTAATTTCCTTTTTTCCTACATAGGAGTAAAGTTTAGGAAGCGATTTTTCGACGAGTTAAATTGTTGGATGATAGTAAGTGGATGCAAAATTTGTTGCTTCATACTTCTCTTCATAAGAGTATGGGGTTTTGGTGAAAAGATTTTTCAAAAGGATGCATACATGTAGAACTGCCAGTACATATGTATGTTGTTTGCATCATATCTACCAAAAATGATTTTCAAAGAAATGCATTCATATAGGAGGATCCGATTTAGAATCATTCTACGTAAATATTTTTAGTGTGGTGATACAGTAATACAACGTGCACTTATGCACATTTGGTTACAAAATTGGTTGTACACTCATTGGTCGTTTATTTTAGGTTAATTAGGAGCCAAAACCTTGGCTTAGTCATTGGTGAAATTTCAAGGACGAAATTCTTTTTAATGGGGGGAAGAATGTAACACCCTATAGTTTAGCATTAGTTTTTTAATTAATTAGTTATTTAATTAATTAGGCTCCGAAAATGGAGTTTGTGCAAACGCTGAAATTTGACCGTGAAACTTGAAACCATTGCGTTTGTGGTGAAATTCTGAGCAACTTTTATATTTGAGGTTCTGCGATTGGAGTGCAAATGAAGAAGTTACCGATGAAAAAAATTCAAAATGAAAATAATTGAATAAGAAATAATTAACATTTTTATATTAATTAACCGAGCCTACAGGCCGATCCATCATTGGTGATGGTCAACCTTTCGTGGTCAACCGTTGACCTAAGAGCGGTTGACCAGTGGCGACCTAGTGGCTCTAATAAACCTAGGCTACAATAGCCTGAATTTAATATATTTCGATCTAATGGTTCTGATTGATTCTAGCGCCTGTAAATTCAGGCCTAGCCTTCTCTTCTCTTCTTATATTTTTTTTAAAAGCAGTAGCGAAGCTCTACCATTTCTTCTTCTTTACTTTCTATCTAAATTATAAGATAAGATATTTGTATCTATATTTATGCAAGTCAGAGAACAGTAGAAATCTAATAAAAAGAAGAAGAGAAGAGAATAAACCATATGCGTATTTGAGGTAATTTCTATATTTGTATATATTTTCTCTCCCTATCCCAAATCTCTTCTCAGATCTGTTATTCTAATGTATGTATATACCATTTTATACATATCTCTTGGATTAAATGGATTTGGAAATGAATCAAAGGTCCTACTTCAGATCTGTAGATTTGGACCACTTTTAAAAGGTGAGTGGGAATTATTATAGATTGTTAATATATAAAAATTATCCCGTTGGCATTTGTTTGATTTTTATGACTAATTGCAAAATTATATATGAGTTGTAGGCAATGAATTGAATATGATCCAAATATAACAAATATCACCTACATATTTTTGTATATAAATTGATTTAGCATTGTATACAACCTAATTTGGAAATCAGTCCCACAAGTACCAATTTAAAATATTAATTTAAATTACATATATTCTACATCTGAAATAGGTTGTATAAGAATGTTATAATTGGATTATTAGCCTAATCTTGTTAGAATATAAACTTTTTCATATTTGGAATTGCTTAAATCAGTTTCGTTTTGATACTTGGAAATTAGTTTGACTTCTTTCCCTTTTAGAAAGATACAACGTTTGATCTTATAAGGAATAAATGTAAACATAAATAGAAAAAGACGTGTAAAGTACAAATTCATTGTATTTTACTCTGTCTATTTCAGTAATAAAAAGAAATGATTATTCCTTGTAATTTCAGACGATGTAATCTTTTATATTTTAAAGTTAATTATTTTATTTTGGACTAAGTTACGAAAATCATAGCGGATAATCTTTTTAGACATGATTCCAATAATTTAACATGGGAAACTATATTCTAGTACAGGTATAACTTGAACATATTTAATAAAAATAAATATTTGTACGAGATTACCGCACTTACAATAATTAAATAAAAAGCTAATAATGACATTTATGCTTAATATTCATATGTAGGAAACTTAACTAATGAGAAAAGAGTTTAAAAGGTTGTAACTCTAATAAATGGCAATAAATGTGGAAGTTGCAGTAAACTAATTGGGTAAATGAATTAATGAGACTGATAAAAATGGAATAGATATAAAAGATTACTAATCTAAAATTAGTAATCATACATAAATGTCTTAGGAAATATATGTTAGCATCTTATGGAAAAATTGGTATTTATAAGCATTAGACGGGGATTTATGGGCAGATAAATATTTAAGGTCAATCCTATTGCCTCAAATAAAAAGGGAATTAGTAAGCTAAGTCTAATGTCCACCTAAGCTAATACAAATAAAGATTTAGGATGGTTAATTCGACTTAGTGAGTTAGGGATGCGAGGTTGGTAGAGTCACTTGGTGGAAGACTGCCCTTCACTTTGAGGCTAATAGCAATCGAGTGCGCTTACTGCAGATGTGGGATATCACTAATCCAATGACCCATAATGACTTGAGAGATTGGGCTTGCTTTCTTAATTAGAAAGTATTGAATGGTCCAAATTATATATAGGAGTGGTGATGGATATCTCAATAGGGATTCACTTTTGGTTTGAGGTCTTAAGTTGCTGAAGGGTCCACCTCTCTCCTAAATGGAAGTATTAAGTAACCTAGTGAGATTCTAAATAAATAAATAAGGATGTCTCTAAAAGGGCTTTACTTCAGTGTTGAGGTCTTAAGTAGCTGAACGGTCTGCCTCCCTATCGGAAGAAGTAACCTAATGAGATGCCATATTTTTAATTAAAGAGTGAGAGTGAATATCTCGAGAAGGGTTTGCTTTAGGTTTTCGATCTTAAGTGACTATAAAGTCCTCCTCTTTCCTATAAAACAATTATTAAGTAGCCCAATGATATTTCCAAGCAATGGTAGCTAAATAGTACCGTTGAGGAGCACACTCCTGGAAGTAGGTCTTAAATGACGGGGTTTATCTATTTTCCATTGGGATGTATTAAGTGGCTTGGGTATAGTCTCTTACATTGCTAAAACTAAAATAATAATAATAGTACCATTTAGAAGCACACCTTAGGGATATGTCTTAACTAATGTGGTCTTCCTTAGTTAAGGTCTTAAACCACTAGAGTCTACCTATTTTCTAATAAAAGGCATTAAGTAGCTTGGATACTGTTCATTATATGACTATGATTTTATCGGTGATAAATGTGGTAATAATTGGACATTAAATGTCAGAAGCCTTAAATAGTAGTTAGAGGTCTTGTAGCTAGGACGTACTGAACATTGGCAACATTGTTAGGAAACCAGCTTGGAAGTAGGTCTTAAATGACGGGGTCTACCTCAATTAAGGTCATAAATGATAGAGTCTGCCTATTTCTCTTTTAAAAGTACCAGAAAAGCCCACTTCATATTTAAAAGTATTAAGTGGCTAATGGATTTGGAAGAATTTGGTGGTTGATATGGCTTCATAATATTACGTACCTTGGGAAGTGATAAGTATGTGATCATATGTGCAATACAAGGTTAGATTAGAATTGCTAACTTTGATGGTCATAACAATTAAATGGAAACCTATCGGTACAAATTTTATTATGGACGGTTTATATTTTTTTAGTCACCAAAAGGTATTTTTGACCCCCTCCTCATTACAACCCATAAGACGGAATTTAGAGAAACATGTCATTGGAGCTGGATGTGTTTTGTTATTGAAGATTCTTCTTTCTCTCATGCTCGATGCTGATGTGACATCTATTGTCCAAGGAACACCCTTAGTTCTAAGGTAGTAGTCATAGTCAGTATTATCATTCTATTATTGTTTCCGCTATGAGTTTATATTTCTATCAATCTCTCATAATGCTCATGCTTATTTATAGGTACCAAATCCAACGATCTGTGCTTTGATGGACTTGAATTTCGATTTTATCTAAATTTAGCCCCAATAAGGTGTGGGCTATTACAGTACTTGATTATCCAAAGATAGCTTTCAACATTACCTTTCTAGAAACCTTACTCTCTGGGCTATGAGCTTAATTGGTTAACCCAAACATGACAAATTTAGACTGTATAGGCTATTAGGCTCTGATATCATTGTTCGAAATGGGTTAGCCTATAGTAGAAGTAATGGTGTATTTCATTTTTTTTTTCATTTTGGATCTTTATTGTGCTTATGTAGTCTAATTTATTTAGAACATTTATAGATTTATTTAAATAAAACTATTATTTTATTTAAATTTATAAAATAATTTTATTTTAAGTAATCAATATTATATTATGTATATGCATGTATCATATACACATATATAGGTGTGTACATGTGTAACATAGCAACTTGTGTAAGGCATAACATGCCCATGCATAAGTGCTAGAATTTACCTCTCAACAGACATGTTGGCTCATCTAGTATACGAATATATTGTCTAAATGTATGTTTATGTGCTTAATTTATGCATGCATAATAATACATATATGTGTGTGTGTGTGTGTGTGTGTGTGTTTGTGTGTGTGCGTATGTATGTATTTAGGTATATACAAACTATATTAATTTTAAATAGTTTTATATCAATACATATATCCATACGTTGAATTTTAACGTTATATATAAGTAGATTTTAAAACATTTATAAATAATATTAAATTTAGTTATTCATTTGCTGCAAAGCCGAAAGCAATATCCATAGAATTTTTTAAAATGTATATATATATATATATTAAATACACATATACATATATATAAATAATATAAAAATAAATATATATTAATACATATATACATAGATATAAATAATATAATAATAAATATGTGTTAATACGTTAAAAATATAATATATATATATATATATATGTATTAAATATACAAATGTACCTGATAATGCGCACGGAATAGAATTAGTTTAAAAAAATTAAATATATTTTTAAAATTAATATCCATACGAAAAATTAGTAAAACTAATTAAAAATTATGTTTTGAAGAACAATTTTGAAATTTAAAATTCAGTAAAAACATAAGTAATATATTACTATTTGAATATTTAAAATATAATTTTATAATTTAAGAACAATTTAAATTCTATTTTTAATTTCGTTTGATATTTAAATATTAAATATATATATATATATATGTATGTATGTATATATATGTATATATATATATATATATATAATTTTTTGATTTCGAAAGTGTATTACCTAATTTTATAAAATAAAAAATATTTTACATGATATATATATTGATTTAATTAATTTGCATAATCAATTGATTTAAATAATACGTATACATATTAAAATCATTTTATTTCTATCAAAAATATTTGTATAATATTACAAAACCACTTTTTGTATAAAATAAGATATGGTATTTAATTATAAAGCTTATATATGACTAAGCAATATATATAAAATTAATTAAATTAACAAAAATTGTTTTTTAATTGTAACAACCCGCATATTTATCAATTGTATATTTAAATATTTTATTTAAATATTTCATCGTTCGTCCGATTTTAGTCCGAAAACCTACTTTTAGCAAACAGTCGAATTGGGACTCAAGGCCCCTCCATTGAGTTCAAAATGCCGTTTGCAACCTTTTTGAGTATAAGCTTCGATATGTTTGGAGTAAGTTGATTTTTGCTACTTTTTCACTTAGGGCTTTGGTTTGGGCTGAACCCTTTAATCACTTACTAACTCAGTCCCAACCCCTTCTCCTCTTCATAACTTCATTGCTCATTTCCTAATACTCAAGCTTTTATAACAATGGAGAGTGGAAGAGGAAATTAAAACTCCAAGCCCTAGCTTTCTTTGCAAATCCAACTTCTAGCTCCAAATTCAAGAGAACCCATTGGTAAGCCTTCTCTTCATCTTCCCCAACTCATTCTCTCTTTGATTTCAGAAAATTCCTAAACCTAATTTGGGAAATATTTCTCTTTTAAGCTTAGAATCAAGCTTCTTGAGTTGGGATTGAAGTGTGGTTGATCTTCCTTTGCTTTCAAGCTTCTTCTTCATTAATTTGGGTTCAAAGGTGAGATTTTTATCTCACATCTTTGTCTATAATTATCTTTGATTGTTAGGTATGAATTCCTAACACTTGTTCTTGTGCAACTGATTTTGGTTTGGATTGATTTGGTGTATATTCCAAATTTTGATGTTTTGAAATCAAAATCTATGAAAATTCTTTTATGGATATTTGGACATTGATATTTGAGGCGTATCGGAGAGCCGTTAAGGCTGGGTTGTCGCTCGACGTAAATCCATAGTCGTCGTTTGCTCGTCCGAATCGCTTCCGATATTTGTTTGGCCATTTTTGGCCTAGGTACAGGGAATGCCCTGAACCCAGGTTTCAGACGTCTGAAACGTAGTATTCAGACGTCTGAATATTATATTGGGAATTTTTACTCCCCAGTATTCAGACGTCTGAATCTATATTTCAGACGTCTGAATTGGCTCGTTTTGAACCAGAAAGAAAATAGGTTTAAAAAGCCATTTTCAGACGTCTGAAATATAGGGTTCAGACGTTTGAATAAGTGTTCTAGAAAATATTTAATTTTCCAGATTCAGACGTCTGAATCCTTGATTTCAGACGTCTGAATCTGTTGTTTAGGCTCTATTTGCCTATTTGCTTGAGAATTCCTACTTCAATCGATTCGTGTTGATTCCCTTTTGTTATTATCACTTATTATCGACTTTGATGACATTTTCTTCGTGATTTATGGGAATATCCATTTTGATGGATTCAGTATCGATTTCTTTGGATTTTATTCACGTCTTTGAATGTGAATTTTGATGGTTGATTGTTTCTACAATCATTTCTATGATTTGTCACTTTAAAAATATAAAGGTTTTCTATACTAGTAGTAAATATCAAAACTCTTTCTTCAAATGATTTCAACACTATTTTATAACAAAGCTCGTTTTCTTAAACCATTTTCCAATCTATTAGTATATACAAACCTTTATCTCACTCGTATGAGAAATCTAATTAAACGTCTTAGTAAAACAAGTGGTATGAAACGCTTGTGTTTACTTCGTCGGTTAATTCTTGGACTTGTTCGATTGAATCTCTTGTGACAATTTTCTAGTGAAGATCTACAATTTGTTCATAAATATTTAAGTTAAGCTAGTGGTTATGGGACATGAAGCTAAGCTCATATATTTACTAGCTTACTGTAATTGACACTTCTTGATGATCATGACGATCATTTTTATGATTTAGACTAGTAATTGTGCGATGTCTCTTTGTCTGTGAGGTTAGTCTAGACCTCATCTGTGTGATTTCGACTCACACATATCTCTTTGTCCACGTGGAGGACTGTACCTAATTTTTATTGAGCTTAGACTCACCAGGACGAGCTTCGGCTCAAAGTCCACAATGGGGGACTATACCCTGTCATGAGGAGCTTCGGCTCACCAGGAGGAGCTTCGGCTCAAAGTCCGCAATGGGGGACTATACCCTGTCAGGAGGAGTTTTGACTCACCAGGAGGAGCTTCAACTCAAAGTCCGCAATGGGGGACTATACCCTGTCTGGAGGAGCTCCGGCTCATTTTTCTGGGATTGGCTATCCTTTTCTTGTAATTTCTGGGTTTCTAATTATTGATTTCTGGAATTTATGTTTCACCACCTTTTTCGATTGGCATTGATATGTATGTCATTTATTGTGGATTGGTGAATGAATAAAGAATATGATATTCTTTTTGGTGTTATGAGATTTTTGAGATTTTTGTATGATTTTCCTTTGTTGATTTTTCTATGTATACTTGTCGCAGTATGACATTTTTGGTTATCATACCTTTTTTTACTACATCTCTTCTTATATCTCATTTTATCTGATAATTATAGCTAGACTGATCCGTTTATTATTTTCTTCTTAAATAATACTCGGGTCAGACTGAGATTCTACAGGTGCTTCTGCTTGCCACCTTATCGGACCATCATATGATCTTTTGGCTAACTACTTTAGTTTGGTAGTTTTCATTGTATACATTTGAGAAATAGACTCCTTGATGTATACATATTCTTTTGTCTAGCACTTGTATCTATTCTTTTGTGATATTGTGGATCTTGTTAGACCGCTACTCTGATGAACACTTTTATGTGTTATATATATTCATATCTATTTCCGCCTTAGTGATATGAATTATCCGTGACTGATTTATGTTATGTTTATTTCTATATTTGTTTCCGAAGATATTATAGCCACTATGTAGTAGCTTTGAGTTTGTATCGGTATGTCGGATTTCCTCTCGAAATGATTTGCATGTTATTCTATCTGACATATCGGTGCTCGCACAAAGCAATTACACGGATGGCCGCTCCTCAACAGCCTTATTCTCCGCACTAATTGACGGCATTACCCCGTAGTGTCCTTGGCTAGCGTGGGTATAGAGGTGGGGCGTCACATTAATTTTCTGACATGCATATTAAAGGTAGATATATGTCAAATATATATATATATATAAAGTATATAAACATACAACCAATTTGATGGTGACAATATATTGATAAAATAGAATTGTTACCCGACTAACAAAACAATATACATGATATAAATATTATCTACACACTAATATTTATCAGTAGATTTGAAAACTTACCTTATTACCAATGCTTATAGGTACACCTTGAAATATGAGATCTACTCCTTGAACTAGTTTCCAACCCACTATAGTGCTAGTCCCTCAACCAATGACCATCAACTATAGAATATAATTTGTTTTACTTTGATTTTTGTTTGGAAATGGAGGAATAGGGAGGTTTAACTTTTGTCCAGATTTGGGGATTAGTGGTCTTCAAAAGGTTCATAAATAAGTGATGGTTAAGATGCTATTATAGGGCGGTGGTTAAAGATAAGTTAGGATTTAGATTTACTTTTATCTCTTACCAATTATCTTTCCCTTATTCATACAAAACAAATCCACATAGCCATCATATGGCTGCACCCCTTTACATCCTCATCGTAGTCAAAATATACCAGCCATGTATGTGTTACAAATCCGTTTAAAGCCCCAACAAACTATCTTGTATTTAAATCCAATTTAAACGTGCATCGATGTCATATGTCGATTGATATATTTATAACTATTATAAATATATTATTAATATTGTTCAACATATTAAAATAAAATTTTATAACTAATATTTCATAAATATTAATTAATTTATAATAACTATAAATTAATTGAATTATTTGGCTAAAAGAGTATTCTTCATTTAGGTTGCACGACCTGTTAGGTGTAAATTTGGTTAGCAATTAATGTCAAACTATTCAAAATTAATGTTCATATGTAACTTTGCAGATGCTGTGATATTTTGGCCAAATTTATTGCTTAGGGTTTCGGTAGAATCCAATTTTACTTTGTTAAGTGTTATCCGATTGTGACTATCATTTAATACTAATTCTCTTTATCAAAACTATATCATTTTCGACTTATGGAATTTGGTAAGGGTCAAAATTCTTGTATCGTCCATAGTCAACTCCTTAGCTCAAAGTCCTTAGTTCAATATTAACAATAATTATTAACCAAACTATTTTGGAGATTTTGACTTTGAGTTGACTCGTGTTGACCGTGATACTAAGCCTATATAAATAAGGAGACGAATCCTCTTTTGAGTAGTGTTTTACTCCCAATACTTCCACTTGACCTAACCACAGTCACTCAGTGGGCGTCGTGCCATGATTTGACTATAATTATGCCAACCCGCTCCTATGGACACATCGATAAAAAGCCTACGATGATTTTTTGACTCATGTCATGCTAAGAGATATGACTATCATGTTTTTAGAACTATACCGAGACTAAGATTATAAGGGTAAAATCTAAGACATTATATACTTTCAAATCTCACAGCGGAAGGAATTGCAATATAAGTACTAAAAATAGACATTCGAGAAAAACAGTATCCAAAAATACTTAGTTTATAAACAATGTTTCCAAAGTACAATATAAAGTCTGACGGACATTTAATGCTAATAATAGAAACATAGGGAATAACAAAGAATAATGGAACTCTAGCATTCAACTCCTTTCTCCATGCATTATTCTTGGGCCAAATCAGTTGCTACTTGGTCTTCCTATGGGGAAGAAGGGAAAGAAAAGGAGTAGTTTAGACAGAAGTCTAGTGAATGAGTTACATTATTAACATACGGTGATCACGTGAAATTGATATCCTTTATAATTTATGTAACCTCAATCCTATATAATAACCCGAAATTTCAAACACTTAATATTTAAATATCTGAATTATTTAAATTTTTGAATCCTGAATTATATGTTATTAAAATGATTTAATAAGCTTTCTAACCTCCTTTTAAATCATAAGTAATGATGGTAAATTTATTTTGAAAAATAAATACTTTGGAAAAATATCGATAATGTGACCGTAAATCGTTTTATCAATAAACTGCTTTTTAACCAGTAGAAGTTGTTGAGATGTTTTTTTGTACACTTATTTGCCTATGAATCATAGAAAATTAAATAAAAATATTTTCTATTTATGGAAATAAACTTTATGGATGATGTAATTCATGAGGTGAGGGAAGGTGCTTAGGAAATGTGCCTAAATGGAAAGTCTTAAAAGTTAAATGATAAAGAAGAAGCGATATTTGTAATTAATGTCATAAGGGTTTGAGGGGTTTTGGCCTTTTCCATTGCATTCCTAAGCCTATATAATAAAGGGCATAATCATAAAATTTCCTAAGCAAAACTAAGCTTTTCTAATGGCATCTTCATCTTCTTCATCTCTTATGTTCTATAAAAAATAGTTGCAGACCAACTCCAACCTCAACCAAACTTTTCCAAAGACCTTAGAATATCATTAGAACATGGTTTAGCATTAAGTAATTTCATGTGGAGGGTGGAACCTTTAATGGCCGCGACCTATTTGGTGGGTTGGGAAGGCAAAAATGCAAGAAGAGGAGGAGGTGGTTGCAAGTGGGGTTAGGCTTTGGTTCTTAGATCTTGGTTTTGGTTGGATCAAAGACAAGTTAACAACTCACTTTGAATGAAAAGTATAACACATATATATTGTGTTTCATTGTGTTAATGTTGTTGTATTGTTGTTAACTTATGGTGAAAACAATGGTTGTAACTTCTTACTTTAAAAGTAAGTGACATATGTGATCCATGTACATGGACTTGAGCAAACTTGGTATGGACTTGAATGGACTTATATGACATGCGACTCGACTTTGAAAAAAAAGATAGTTTGTATTTGAACATAGGTTGGAATATGACTCTGATTTAAAAGTGTATTTATACCGACAATCGCTATAGAAGCAGTTTGGAATTGCCTTGTTTTCGGCAATTGTTATGGAAATTTTTAGAGAGATACAAAAGGATTTCTCAGCATATTTATATTGTTATATATGTACGATTTTTTCTATTAAAATATTGAATAGTAAAAAATGAAGTGCCATCTTGAAAATGACCAAAAAATCATTAGTGCAAAACTGCCCCATTTAACCTTGATTTTTGGACTTCAGATGCTTTAAAGAGGACTTTAAGTTTAAGCACTTTCTTTCACTCTTTTTAATAGTATTTATTAACTCTTGTTTAATTATTTTAAAATTGGTTTGAGATTTTATGAATTTATAAGAATTAGTTATGAATTTTCAAAGGAGCAATATTTTGTTAGAACAAGTCGTTTTAAGGTTCTAATGATTTTTCAAACTTGTTATTTCCAAGTGATATTTTAAAAGAGGGTTTCAAAATATAATATAAGTATTATAAAGTATAACTATCTTGAAAAATATATTATATAAATATCTTGTAAAATTTCTTGTTCAAGATTATAAACGAAAAGTTAGAAAGGGGATAGTAATTACCTAATGGCCAAATGGTTAAATTATTTAATTACCTATTAGGAAAGTAATTAACTATGCTTAACACAGATAGCCCAACAAATTAATCTTATCAATTTGTGAGAGTTAAGATTGATGTCGAGTAGGGACGGAGCAATAAAGCTCTAAACTACCGGGCTTCCCTCTTAACCGAGAAATAGGTAAGTGGAAAATGTCAAAAACTTGTTAATTGATTCGATTTCTTATTGTTTATAGAAATCATTAATATTATACTTAACACTAAAGGCTGATGAGGTAGGCTTATCCATTTGTGAGATTCAAGAATGAAGTGTCCACACAAAGCTTAGAGCAACCATTGCCTAAACTTACCTTGCTTTACTCCTGAACAAGAAATAGTCAAGTTGGAATGTCAAAAACAAGTTAAGCGTACGAATCATTATTTTTATAAGTAATCATCTTTAGAACTTGATAGTTAACTAGCCCATACCGAACTTAACTGAATACAAACTTAGATCTTTAAAACAAAGGTTTGTAAAGATAGTAATAAGTAAGAAAATGGTTAGGGTTTGTTGTGACAATGTGTTAATCGCATTTGTCTTTAACCCTTTTTGATTATACTTAGGGATGTAAGTAGATCTTTAAAAGAACAATTTAAAGATAAGAAAAAGCGAAATAGCTTGGGCTTGCTATGAAAAAATGTTAATCACATTTGCCTTTAACCTTTTTTGTTGCACTTTGGAACGTAAATAGATCTTTAAAAGAATGATTTAAACATAAGCAAAAGTAAAAGTTTTGGATTTTGTGACATTGTGTTAATCACACTTATGGCGACCCGAAATTTTGGATATTTGAAACTGAAATTTTTAATTGATTTTAAATAATCAAGAGTTAATTTTTAGCATTGAATTTCAAATATCGCTATTTGTTGGATGATTAAATTATTGAATTTAATAAATGGAAATTGGGTAAAGTATTGAACCTGGAATTTAAAGCTTGTTAAAAATATTTTAAAGGCTTATAAAATTATAATGATGATACTGAAAATAATAGAAGTGTTAAAATTTAATATAAAAGTGTTTTGTTTAGTTTTGAAAATATATCGTTTAATTCGATATTTAAAAATAGCCTTTCGAGGTATAGTCTTGGAATTTGACGAAACCAGTTCCATTGGATCCGTAATAGTGTATTATTATCGGATTTCAAATTTCATAGAGTTTGGAGTTGTCGTTTAGCCGTACGATATGTAAACGCGTTGAAATTTATATCGAATTCAATATAATAACCGAGTCCAAAGAGCTATCTTCTCCATGCGATCGAATTAGGACTCGAAACCTTTTTCATTGCGTTCAGAATAAGGGTATAACATTATGAACACCTAGTGGCATGCCTCGATAGGAGATCGAAATTTTAAGTTATGGTTTTAAGATGATTTAAATTTAAAATTTAAATATAAAATATATTATTTGACTAGTCAACCCTCAGCTGTAATTTCCTCACATCAGCTGCCTTTTTAACACCTTAGGAACACGTGTCATCTCTGATAACACGCGCCCCCTTTAAAGTAAAAATGGCCGATACATAAATAAAAGAATTTAATCAAATTCCAAAAAAAAAGAAAATGCTGCAATGTCTTCTTCTCTCGTTCAAAACAAATACCTCTTCCCCCTTCAGTTTATTCGTATATCGAACAAAAAAAAGAAAAGAAAAAAAAAGAAATACATAATAAAACCAAAATCAAATTCAAGCCGCATGCCTTCTTCCTCTTCGAATCGAGATTCGCATCTGAGATGAGAGCCGTGTAAATCAGGACAAGGTCGTGAGTATTAGTGGGAATGGCGGTCGTGTGAAGTTGGATTTTGATGCAGGCCGAAGAAAAGGGAGGCGTTTTGGTCGTCGTCGGCAATTGGTTTAGTGATTTTCGAGAGGTTGAGGTAGCGGTGGCATGGATAGGCTTGCGCGCGAAGAGAGGGAGGCTCGATGCAACTCGAGCGATGCTTTGGGCGGCCTCTGGCATGGCTGTGCTGCAGCGTTGGTTCTCGGTGATGTCTGCTGGAGGGTGCATGATTGGATGACAGTTTCGAGGGGATGATGGTTGCTATTTATGGCTGCCAAGTATTGGGTTCGACGTTGTTGGGTAGTCTGGTGGTACGTCCGCTGCTGTTTCGTGGCAAAGATCTGATCGCAACGTGGGCAAGCACTCATGAGTGAGGGAGAGGTCGAAGGCTGCAAGGTATAATAATTCCATTTTAATTTAATATAGTAAATTTATATATATTCTCTCATACCTATTTTCATTCAAAACAGTAAATTCTAAAATGTTTATTTCAAAAACAAAAATCTTAAATGTGATTTTGGAAATAGGAATTTTATTTTATAGGTTTTAATGTATATATATATATATGTATATGTATATATTTATAGATAAGCAGAAAATTATTTTATACAGATAAAGTTTGGGAAAAAAGGGAATTTTAAAATGTTGTAATGTCTATATATAAATCTGATTTTAATGAAGTCCATATGGATTATTTTTTCAGTATATATATAGTTCCAAAAATAAATAAATATACATATACATATATATATATACATTTTAAATTTACTTGGTTATTTTAAATATAGTGTATTTGGAGATTAACTTAATTACTTACTCTTGTAACTTAAAATTTATTTATTATAGGAAAAATTAGTTTGAATAAAATTATGGGTTAATTAAATTTATTAAACTATAATTGATCATTGATTAGTTCAAATGTTTATAAAACGTATAATGTTATACAAGGTCTAAAATCGTGGAGAATCAAGCCGACATGGATCGGATTGCAAATTAAAAATCAAAGGCAAGTTAATCTCACTCATTTGGATTACCATTTAAATTTAAATAGTTAAATTTAAATTATTGGTTGAATGATTGAATTGACTAGATGTAATATTATATATAATAGTGTGTGTGTGTGTGTGTGTGTGTGTGTATATTGGAGTGATGATTCCCGCATTATATAGCGAATGAGACCCTATGTGCCCCGCATAATAGCGGATGACCTTATATACTGCGATATCCCCTTCAAAATAGGATTGGTATTTTATATTGTGCTAACATCTGTGGATGTAGGGAAAAACAGGTTGGAGGGATCCAACTTGATTCCTCAAAATATTGAATTTGTTGGATGTGATATGATTCATTGATTATATGTGATAGATTATTGATTATATTAGGAATTGAAAAGATTGGATGCTATGGTTTGATTGAATATATTTGGGTATATTTTATTGTCAAAAATATATAGATTGAATTTTTGAAGGGAAATAAAGAGAGAATTTTTAAGTAAAATAGTTATAGAGAATTTGGATAAATTAAAGAATGAATCGAAAAAGAATAAACGTTGATTTTTAAATTCTAATAAATAAATTCCAAGTATGTGAAAGGAGATTTTTGAATAAATGGGAATACATGAATTTTTAAACTTAAGTGATATTATTTAAAGAAATAAAGGATTTATTTTTAAATTCAAGGTTTAAAATGGTTTGGGAGAGATAAAAAAGAATTATGGAAAAAAGTATGAAATTGGTATTTTCAGTTTAAATTAGATTTTAAATCATAATAAAGAAGTAAAATCTGAAATTAATTAGTTTTGAAATAAAATTTAGTAAGTAAAGGAATTTATTTTAAAATGGAGTAAATTTTTGAAATCGATTTTGTGTTTGAAAATGTGTTTTAAAAGGAGGACGACACTATGGAATTTATAAACTGGGTTTATAAAGTGAAATAAGATATCAGTGGATATTTGGAAGTATAAATTCAAAGTGGGAATTTATAAAGGAATAGGTAATTTGTTTTAAAAATAAATAGTGCTTTATTTTTAAAGGTGTGGAAAAGAAATTTACGAGTTGAGACGTAGATTAAATTAGGATAAATCGGGAAGGATATATTAACTGATTAAATGGACTATTTTGGAATGGGAAATGCATTTTTCCAAAAAGCCAAGTATGTTTTCAAAGTAGACTTTTAAGTATAAGTTAAGAGTTTTAAAGTGTTTTAAAAGAATGTTTTTGAGGATTTATTATTTAATTTGGTTAAAATTTTAAAGGTAAATATTTAATAAGTTAGTTATAGTAGTAATTATTTTAAAGGTTAAATTGATATTATGATTCAAAAGATAATTATTAAATATTTATATTTTATAAAGCAGTTTTATTTTAAAGGTAGTTTGGCTAAAATTTTTATTTGAATAATTAGTATAGAACTTCATAACTTTTTTTTTAAAAAAAATTGGCTTAAGTTTTACATGAGAAATTATTATAAAATTTCACAACTATTGTTTTAAATAAAGTGTTTTAAGTAGTTTTATTTTAAGTGTTTTAAAGTATATATTTTTGGATAAAGTGATTTAAATTATTTAAAAACCTTAAGTATTAAGACTCGGTGATTTTCAGGGGAAATAAAACAATTGGGTGGAAATTTTATTCCATGAGAGAAAAAGTGATTTGAAAACTATTTTCAAAGGGTGGAAGTGTATAAAAATATCTGGCAATGATATTTTGGTACAAATAATTTGGAAAATTATTAAGGCCTAATGGTTATTTGTGGATGTTATATGATAGTTAAATAACCGACTATCAATATGGTCAATGCGTTGATCGTTTCGAAGAGACCGAGATCAGGTTTAATTTCCCCAAAACCAATTCAATCTGGTTTGAATGCTTCGTGAGGAAGACAAGAGCTTGGAGTCGAAGATGAGCAGTGAAGTGCAAGGGCTAATCGCTACTAAACCTGAGGGTGATTCCAAAAAGGTGTAGTAGGAGTAGCGCCTTTGGTTTCGTTCGGACTGGGAATGGACTTGTATGGACGAATGCTATCAGACATCATCAAGAGGACGATGAGAATTCTAAGCATATGTGTGCTAAAAAGGTAACACATGGCCTCAAGCCTCATCAACCGGGAATGGCTAAAACAAAGGAGGTGCAGCAAGGCTAAGTGGCTAGCAACCAATTAGGGGAAGGTCATCCTTGTCTAGATGTCCTTTTTCTTTCGGCTGTGTGGGCAGTTGATGATCCCAATCGCAGGGTGATTTTATTTGGACTATCCAGTAAGGGGTAGCTTCGGTCTTGTGTTGCAGGGGATCGGGGGGATCCTCGATACTCTAATCTAGACTAGGTACTGTGAAGGGCGGTACCCCAATAGCCCTACCATTGTATGGAATCCAATCTCCAATAAGCGCCTGTACGTTTGGATTGTGTCCAACTATTGCTGAAACATGAGATGCAAGCATTTCAGCTACATTCTATTTTACTTTCTATGGACACTATTATAATATCAAACAGATTTGATAAAAATGTTTTGGTTATCGTAAGGTAAAAACCCGATATGTTTATTTGTGGCACGATCTTACGAGATATCTTTAATTTCAAAAGATTTTGGAAACATTAATAATCCAATTGAGTGTGTTTCTCACGCTGGTTTTCCATACCGACTCGTGTGTTTTTTCACTATAATGTCATGTCAGACTGAGTATTATAGGATACATGATAGGATGTTGTGGAGCTCAGGAGAGAAGCTAGATGATGAGACGTATCACACGTACTTGATGTATACTCCGCTGTGCAGTATAAGCTGTATAGTCAGCTTTTGTGAGGACAAGTCAATATACTGTCCAATATTTTGCTATTGATTATGTTGTACTCTGATGATGTAATGTATATAACAGACACAGTTCTTTTTGTATAAGTATCAGTCATTTATGTATTATGTATTGTCCCACTGCGATTGTGAGATTCTGATATTGTTTTATATTTCTTCTCCAACTTTCTTTTTCTTTCCCTTACGGTCTGGTTTCCGGCGTTCGATTGTTCGACAGTTAATACAGCGGACGTATTGATGTCGATTTTTGGGCATCGTAAAATAGGGTCGTGACAGTTGGTATCAGAGCAGAAGGTTAAGCGAGAACCTTGGCTCTGGTGGGGATTACTCATTAAGTGATAGAGTCAATAGTACTCTAGAATGAGTTTGAGTGTATTAATAGATATGAGCGCGCATCTGTTAGTGAATATAAAAAAATTGTTTTATATTGTATTTATTGGTTTGTTGAGTGGTTTATGGATTCTGGTCAGTACGAGTAATTAACGTTATTGATAGGGGTCTCTAAACACTTGAATAGAACAATTCGACACAATATTGTTTTAAAATAGGATAAATGGAATAATTTTTCCCAAATTATTTTAGTATACAAAAGAAATAATTTTTAGAAATCATTATAGTATATATATATAGTTACTTGGTTGTTAGGAAAAGATAATATTAGATTATTATCATTGTTGTGTGGAAATTGAATAAGAAAATGAAATCATAACTAAAAACTAAGAAATAAATTCATATAACCAAACGAGATTTGTAAATGTGAATTAAGAGTGTGATTTATAATTTGAAACAAAATAAAATTCTAGAGTAGTGTTTCAATATGGATTGAAAGAATTTGGAATTCGAAATATTGGAAATAAATTTTCTTTAAGTTTGTAAATGATTTTCAAAGGTTTTGAAGAAATAATAGTGATATTATTTCGGAAATAATTTTGAATTGGATATGAAATCTAGTGGGACTTGGAATTTAAAATATTTGAAAAGGTTTTTAAAAGAGTAAAAGCACTGAACTCTTTTCAGTCGTTGAAAAATAACTTCGGTGATGACTGCAATATCATCGATGTTCATTTTCGAGTTTCCAAACGGAAGAATTGCTGCCTGGATATTTTGAATTGAAGTTGTTTGCAAAATTGGGTTTGATTTTAAAATTCAAAGGATAACTTGATATGCAAATGATTATGTATATACTTGATTCAAAATGATTTTGAAATGTTGTTTAAAAGACACAGGAATCTTATTTAAAATGTTTTGGAATATCATTAAGTTTGATAACATATAAAATTTGAAATTCGTTGGAATAAAAAAAAATTAACTTGAAAGAGAGTTAAATTAAAGTAAGTATGGAAACATAATAATGCGGCAGGTAAACCAATCAAAGGAAGTAAATTAAAGAGATTAGTGAATGGAATGTAAATAAGTTAAAAGACTTATAAAGGTTTAAAATCTAAATTAAAATGAAGTATAACTGAATTAAGTTAAATAAAAGTGGATTTGGGGAAATGAATTCAAGTAGATTAAATGGAATGGGCATTGAAATAAAATTATTTAGTTGTAAATAAATTTGTGAATGAACAAAATGAATTTACATGTGTAAGTAAATAGAATCAAAACTAAATGTTGGAGCTCAATTTGAATTGTGTTAAGTAAAAGTAAAGTTGAAGAATTAGTTTGAAGCAGGCTTAAAGTAATAAGAGTTTAGTAATAAAATCCATTGAGGCTTGGAATAAATTAGTAAGTGGAACTAATTAAAGGAATTGGTTAATTAAGTATGGTTAGGGATAAGGTGAATATAATTCAATATTTAAAAATGGAAGGTAAATTGAATTCAAAATGGAATTGGAACGTAAGTTAAATGGAAAGATATAAAGGCTTAAGAGGTGAAGTGAATATATAAGGAAGTTGTATAAAATATTTATATTGAACTTAAGAAATGGATGGTGGAATTCTTAAGTAAAAATTTGGTATTGGGAAAATATTCTAAGTAATATTTGTATGAAGATTGAGTAAAGTTGCGAGAAGGATATTTGTGAACAAGTGAATAGAAATTAGAATAACTGTGAATAAAAAGAAAATTGTTATAGGTAATAATCAATTGAGATAAATATGTGGGATGTACGTATATTATTTTATTCGCATAACGATTTGATCCAGATTCGAGCATAGAATTTCTAGATTGTCATATCGATCCGAGTTGGGATTTTTTTACTCGATTTTCGACGGAGAACCCACGATATGGATTATTGATTGATTCTGAAAATTCTCTATAATAGTATATGGCTATGCAAGAAGAATGACAGTTTCTGATCAAGAAACCAGATCCGAGTCCGCACTAGGGAGTCGGGTGGACGATACTAGTTCGAAAGTGAAATTGTGTGAGCGAGTGAGCGATCAGACCTGGTATTACATGCGAATGATATGGTACATCGTACGAACTTGAATGAAATACATATTGAAAATTGAAAATTTTGAAAAGAAAGTGAATAAAATAATTTTGAATTCTGTGATTGGATATTATTGCTAAGCAGGATACAGGTAATTAAAGGCAAATGATAAATTGGTGTTTTTGATTTTAGAAGATAAATTTGAAGTGCCCGGCAAAAGTTTGTATTTAAATTATCATATAAAATTCGATGATTTTTCGATCTAGCCACTTGGCATTTTACTTTCTTTCGGAATTTGAGGACCCGTAGAGGCAATTTTGTAGTCGTTGCGAGCTAGGCGCGCAAAGGAGACGCTGGCGAAGTTTTTCGAAAATTTAGGGAGTTAGAAAATTTTGAGAAATGTTTTGATAATTTAAAAGTTGGCTTTAAATTTAAATTGGAATGATTGTGTAAGTAATGTTGTTTGGAACCTATGGATGGGTTTGGAAAGTTAGTAAGAGGGATGTTGTGTCTTTAATAAAAAGATTGTTTTGAGAAGTTGTTTGAAATTGTTTGGTTTTGGGAAAATGATGAACATGTTATGGACTATTCTTCTCAATTAGCAATTTCGGGGATGAAATTCTTTTAAGGCGAGAGGAATGTGACGACCCGGAATTTGAGATATTTGAAATTGGAATATTTAATTGATTTTAAATATTTAAAAGTTAATTTTTAACATTGAATTTCAAATATCGTTGTTTGTTGGATAATTAAATTATTGAATTTAATAAGTGGAAGTTGGGTAAAGTATTGAATGTGGAATTTAAAGCTTATTAAAAATATTTTAAAGGCTTATAAAATTTATAATGATGACACTGAAGATAATAGAAGTGTTAAAATTTATTTTAAAAGTGTTTTGTTCAGTTTTGAAAATATATCGTTTAATTCGATTTAAAAATAGCCTTACAAGGTACAATCTCGGAATTTGACGAAACCAATTCCATTGGATCCGCAATAGTGTATTACTATCGGATTTCAAATTTCATAGAGTTTGGAGTTATCATTTAGCCGTACGATATGTAAACGCGTTTAAATTTATATCGAATTCAATATAATAATTAAGTCCAAAAAGCTATCTTTTCCATAAGATCGAATTAAGATCCGAAACCTTTTTCATTGCATTCGAAATAGGGGTAAACATTATGAACGCCTAGCGGCACGCCTCGATAGAAGATCAAAATTTAAGTTTTGGTTTCGAGATGATTTAAATTTAAAATTTAAATATTAAATATATTGTTTGACTAGTCAACCCTCAGCTGTAGTTTCCTCACATCGACTGCTTTTTATCACCTCAGGAACGTGTCTCCTCTCTGATAACACGCGTCCCCAAAATAAAAATGGCCGATACATAAATAAAAGAATTTTAATCAACTTCCAAAAAAGGAAAATGCCGCAATGTCTTCTTCTCTCGTTCAAAACAAATTCCTCTTCTCCCCTTCAGTTTATTCGTATATCGAACAAAAAAAAATAAAATAAGAAATACATAATCAAACTGAAATCAAATTCAAGCCACGTGCCTTCTTGCTCTACAAATCGAGATTCGCATTTGAGATGAGTGCCGCGTGAATTAGGGCAAGGTCGCGAGTATTAGTGGGAAAGGAGGTCGCGTGAAGTTGGATTTTGATTCATGCTGAAGAAATGGGAGGCGTTTTGGTCGTCGTCGGCAATCGATTCAGGGATTATTGGGAGGTCGAGGTAGTGGTGGATTTGATATGCTTGTGCGTGAAGAGAGGTAGGCTCGGGGAAACTCGAGCGATGCTTTGGGCGGCCTCTGGCATGGCCGTGCTACATTGTTGGTTCTCGGTGATGTCTGTTGGAGGGTGCATGACTGTAAGGCAGTTTCGAGGGGATGATGGTTGCCACTTGCAGCTACCAGGTATTGGGTTCGGCATTGCTGGGTAGTTTGGTGGTCCGTCCACTGCTGTTTGGCAGAGATCTGGTCGCAACGTGGGAAGGTGCTCATGAGTGAGGGAGAGGTCGAAGGCTGCAAGGTATAATAATTCCATTTTAATTTAATACAGTAAATTTTTATATATTCTCTCATACCTATTTTAATTCAAAGCAGTAAAATTTAAAATGCTGATCTCAAAATCAGAAAATCTTAGACGTAATTTTGGAAATAGGAATTTTATTTTATTAGATTTAATGTGTATATATATATATATTTATAGATAAGCCGAAAATCATTTTATATAGATAAAGTTTGGGTAAAAGGGAATTTTAAAATATTGTAAAGTCTATATATAAATTTGATTTTTATGAAGTCTATATGGATTATTTTTTTAGTATATACGTAGTTCCAAAAATAAATAAATATACATATACATATACATTTTAAATTTACTTGGTTATTTTAAATATAGTGTATTAGGGAGATTAACTTAATTAATTATTCTTGTAACTTAAAATTTATTTATTATAGGAAAAATTAGTTTAAATAAAATTATGGGTTAGTTAAATATATTAAATAGTGATTGATCATTGATTAGTTCAAAAGTTGAAAAAACGTATAAGGTCTAAAATCATAGAGAATCAAGCTGGTGTGGATCGGATTGCAAATTAAAAATCAAAGATGATTTAATCTCACTCATTTGGTTTACCATTTAAATTTAAATAGTTAAATTTAAATTATTCGTTGAATGATCGAATTGACTAGATGTGATATTATATATAATAGTGTGTGTGTGTGTGTGTATATATATATATATATATATTAGAGTGATTGATTTCTGCATTATATAGCGGATGAGACCCTGTGCGCCCCGCATAATAGCGGATGACCCTATATACCGCGATATCCCCCTCGAAGTGGGATTGGTATTTTAAATTGTGCTAACATCTGTGGATGCAGGAAAAATAGATTAAAGGGATCCATCTGGATTCCTAAAAATATTGAATTTGTTGTCTGTGATATGATTCATTAATTATCTGTGATAGATTATTGATTATATTGGGAACTGAAAATTTTGGACGCTATGGTTTGATTGAATATATTTGGGTATATTGAGTTATCGAAAATATATAGATTGGATTTTGAAGGGAAATAAAGAGAGAATTTTTAGGTAAAATAATTATAGAGAATTTGGATAAATTAAAGAATGAATTGGAAAAGGATAAAAGTTGATTTTTAAATTCTAATAAATAAATTCCAAGTATGGGAAAGGAGATTTTTGAATAAATGGGAATAAAAGAATTTTTAAACTTAAGTGATATTATTTAAAGAAATAAAGGATTTGTTTTTAAATTCAAGGTTTAAATTTGTTTGGGAGAGATAAAGAAGAATTTTGGGAAAAAGTATGAAATTGGTATTTTCAGTTTAAATAAGATTTTAAATCATAATAAAGAAGTAAAATCTGAAATTAATGGATTTTGAAATAAAATTTAGTATGTAAAGGAATTTATTTTAAAATGGAGAAAATTTTGAAAATCAATTTGGAAAATGCTCTAGTGTTTGAAACTGTGTTTTAAAAGGAGGACGAGATTATGGAATTTATAAACTAGGTTTATAAACTGAAATAAGATATTAGTGGATATTTGAAAGTATAAATTCACAGTGGGAACTTATAAAGAAATGGGTAATTTGTTTTAAAAATAAATAGTGTTTTTAATTTTAAAGGCTTGGGAAAGAAATTTATAGGTTGAGACGTAAATTAAATTGGGATAAATCGAGAAGGATTTATAAACTGATTAAATGGACTATTTTGGAATGGGAAGTGTATTTTTATGTAAAGCAAAATTCAAAGCAGATTTTTAAGTATAAGTTAAGTTTTTTAAAGTGTTTTAAAAGAATGTTTTTGAGAATTTATTATTTAAGCTGGTTAAATTCTTAAAGGTAAATATTTAATAAGTTAGTTATAGGAGTAATTATTTTAAAGGTTAAATTGGTACTATGATTTAAAAGATAATTGTTAAATATTTATATTTTATAAAGTACTTTTATTTTAAAGGTAGCTTGGCTAAAGTTTTTATTCAAAAAATTAGTATAGAATTTCATAACTTTTATTTTAAAAATTTGTTTTGGCTTAAGTATTACATGAGAAATTATTATAAAATTTCATAACTAGTACTTTAAATAAAGTGTTTTAAGTAGTTTTTATTTTAAGTGTTTTAAAGTATATATTTTTGGATAAAGTGTTTTAAATTATTTAAAAACCTTAAGGATTAAGACTCGGTGATTTTCAAGGGAAATAAAACAATTGGGTGGAAATTTTATTTCGCGAGAGAAAAAGTGATTTGAAAACTATTTTCAAAGCGTGGAAGTGTAGAAAAATATCAGGCAAAGATATTTTGAAACAAATAATTTGGAAAATTATTAAGGGCTAATGTTTATTTGTGGATGTTATATGATAGTTAAATAACCGACTATCAATATTGGTCAATGCGCTGATCGTTTCGAAGAGACCGAGATCAGGATTAATTTCACCAAAACCAATTCGATCTAGTTTGAACGTTTTGTGAGGAAGACAAGAGCTTGGAGTCGAAGATGGAGCAGTGAAGTGCAAGGGCTAATCGCTACTAAACCTGAGAGTGATTCCAAAATTTTGTAGTAGGAGTAGTTGTAGTGACCCGACTTCCTATCTCTAAGAAATCGCATCACTAGTGAAGAAAGAAAGGGATAGAAGAAGAAAAAAGAGAGAAAGAAAGACAACAATATCAGAGAACTCACAGCGGAACGAATAAAATATAATATAACACATAAAATATTACATAGTATCTCATTACATCAGAGTACACAACTTAAACAACAAATAATAGACAGTTATAAACTTCTGTCTAACTATACAACTCAAGATACAAGAGAAACAGATACCAAACAAACACAGCGGAAACAATATATATATCTACACGTCGAAGCCTCCTGCTCCATATCTCCTCCAGAAATTGTCAAGCTAACCTGAACCCCTTGACTACTCATACATAATATGAGTACCCAAGAGTTTAATAAAACAGAAAATAAACACTCGGGTCAGACAGGGGTCTGGTGTGAGTAAACGGGTTAAAATTGCTTAACTTTAGAAAAACCTTTGAAAAGAAAAGGTATCACGTAAGACTTCCCACACATAAACATGGAAAAGTTTTTACCTTACGCTAACCAAAACATTTGATAGGAAATCCAGTGATATTATAATAGTGTCTAGGGTTTTTAAGTAAATAAGAAATAGCCGAAATTGTTACATGATTAAATTCCAGCTACTAGCCACAAAAGTGGGTAATACAATCAAAACCGTAGGGTCTCGTAGGGAAAATGAGTTTCCATCGATGGCAGGGCTACCGGGGTACCGCCCGTCACAGTACGTGGCCTAGATCACCGTACCGAGGAGTACTCCCACTCCCCTTCAACACAAGGCCGGGACCATTCCTTACTGAACAGTCCCGAACAAGACAACCCCGGCGGTTGTCCGGAATTCAACCGCCCCACACAGCCGAATAAAAAGGGACTTCTAGACAGGGGTAAATCTTGCTCTCCAGTGGGAGCGACCCACGAAGCCCTGCTGCACCTCCTTTGTTTTAGCCATTTCCGGTTGATGAGGTTTGAGGCTGCGATTACCTTTATAGGACACATCTATCTTAGAATGCTCATCGTCCACCTGACGATGTGCTGAAAGCATTCAATCCATACAAGTTCGTTCCGGGTTGGAACGAAACCGAAGGCACTATCTCGTTGCACTCATATTGGAATCACCCTCAGAGTCAACGACCATAGCCCTTGCACTCTAATCTCCATCTCGAATCTATAAGTACTATTCCGTCAAACTCATTACGGAATCACCCACAGAGTTATACTAACGTATAGCCCTTACACCTCGAGTCTTCACTTGCTCCACTTGGATTAACGACCTAACGTTTAATTGGAATCGATGTGGTTTTTCGAATTCCAAATATGGAAACCCGATCCCGGTCTCATCGAAACCAAACACCATTTTAATGTCCAAGTTGTACTTAAGGGTTTTAACAATTTAACTTATTCAGGATGATATAAACAGATAGAGGAATAACATTATCACAATAGATAATTCATATAAACCATTCATCTTACAAAGCAGCATATCACAACATAGATATCCAAATCATCCAATATCAACCAATCACCCAATATCAATCATCCAATATCATTCAATATCAAACATCCAATATCAACCAATCATCAATCTCCAAATATTGATCATCCAATATCAATCAATTAACCAATATTATCCAATCAACCCATATTAATCAAACATCCGAAACAGAATTGATTATCTCTTAATTCAATTGAATTACTTAAAACCTTCTTCATTTATTTATTTCAAATAAATAAATCATCTCTAATGATTTTTCCTTAATCAATCTTCCTTGATTAATTATCCTTTAATTACATTTATGTAATTATCCTTAACCATTTTCAGTAATTAACCCTTTAATTACTATCATTAATTACAATAATTAATGATCATTCATAAATTAATTAACTATAATTAATTACATTAATTATTAATTAATTACAATTAATTAATCCCACTTAAATTTTAATTAATTACTTACATTAATTATATTAATTAATAATCTTTATTAATTAATAATCCTTTAATTAATTAAATAATTAACTTGTAATTAATCATCTCATTTACCATAAACAATAATTAACAATTAGTAATTACATATCTTAATTAATTAACTGATTAATTAATCAAAGAATTTGACGGAATAAAGCCCAAATTACGAATAAACCTCAAATTCTCCATATTTACACAACTAAAAATCATGATACAAGTATTAAAAATCATGAATTTCCATTGCTATTCCAATCATACAATCAAAATTTAAGTTTAAGTCCATAATTTTTTTAGCCCAAATTGATTTTCTACTGTAAATTTAAAATTCTGAGAAACTCATTCATTTTTAAATCCTATGATTATTTTTAGATGATAAGTTATGTGATTACAAACAGTTTTCATTTACAAATCAATATCAAATTTGCATCCAAAATCAAGTTACTGATTTTTGAAGTATCTTGAACTGTTTTAGTAAACACAGTATCTATTTTGAATTTATACAGGCAATTCAACATTTAGATTCAACATACATTCCAATGTAAAACGAATTTTCATATAACATAATATAAATTAACACATGCATCAACATTCAATCACAAGTTGAACCAAAACTGTTTTTAAAATTATTTACTCACCTGTTAAATTAAAGAGGCAGAGCAGTTTCAATTTGCTTTTGATTATGCTTGCAGTTTGAAAATCCCTTGCATGCTTCAGTTTGATTGCTGTACATCATGCAGGTTGAAACACAACTCAATTTTGCAGATTTCAGTTGATAAGAAATTGCAGGTTGAAGATGCATGTTGATTTGCAGACTGCGGATTTGAGTTGCAGTATTATTTCCAAATTTTGCAGGTTTTAAGTTTGAACTCAAATTTGATTTACTTTTGGTTTATAAAATTTCAGATTGAAGAACAAATTTTCCCGGTCTCCATTAGAATTAAGAAAAGAAACAAGAATGAAAGTGTTTTGAAAAAAATAAAATAGTTTCTTCTTTAATCATTTATTAAAAATATGTTGCACTTGTTATTAGCTTGAACAAATGTCACAAACATATTTTTAAAAGTTAACAAGTGTTATTGCGACAATTAATAGAGTTACACATGTCATTAAGTATTTTTTTATTGAATTTATTTAATTTTAAATGTATATATAAATGTACATATTTACTCAATTAATTGATAAATACTTACATGTATATAAATAAGTTTTACTTTTAAAAGAAAATATCCTAAACTAATTATAATATAAATATAATCTTATACATGTATTAAACAAAATCTAAAACTTATACATTTATAATCATTTAAAATTTTAATAAAAGAAAACAAAACAAAGCTTGTTTGAATCATTTTTAAACTATCTTATTTAAAAATAAGTAACAATCTTATAATTTTGAAAACAAATAAATTAATCTTTAATTTATCTTTTGAAAAACATTATGTTTTAAAACAAAGCTTCAATTTTAATATTATTCATATATAATTTATTAATAGATTAAATTAATTATTCAAAACAAATATCAAATTATAACATATGCTTACATATATTACAATTTGAAAATTCAACTTTTAATTTAAAACAAAAGATATTCCCATTCACAATATATATCAAACACATATATTATAAATAGAATAAAATTTATTAGCTTTTGAAAAACGATTCTAACCAATTTTTAAATTGTTAAAAGATATTGATCACACTTACCAGATTAAATATTTGTTATCCCTTAAAATAAAAATTTAATTTCACCAATTTAAATTAAAATTATAAAGAAAATTTATCAAATCAATTAAATTATTATACCGATTATTAAATCAATATTGCCCAAAATTCCGGGTCGTTACAATCCTCCCCCTTTAAAAGAATTTCGTCCTCGAAATTTAAAAGCAAAGGTAATTTAATAACCTAGCAAAGATTTAAATTTCAAACAGCAAAGCATTCCTATCAACCAGTACTAACAACCATGGCAATCAAACACACAAACAAACAAACCTAACTAATTATCCTGACATACATCAGAATAAAACTCTAATACTATTTCGAGTTTCCCAAGTAAAAATCACCGGGATACTCGCTCTACAGAAGCCAACAAACTACACCACCAAAACCCAGAGCTCCTTTCTCATCTCTAGATTCCATCAATCTGAACAGAATATCAGACTATATTCAAGATTATCTCAACTTCCAAATCCAACTGAACAACAGATTCAACAACCAATGATGAATCATACACGTACTCCCTCAGAGATACGTGAAATAATATAAATTCCAGTTATCCAAACTGGTAATTCAATTTTATAGTCAATAAATCTTATCTTATCAGAACACAGATAAGAAATCTCAAATGCCATAGCATTAACCAACCAATCTTATCCAATTTCTGTTCTCTTAACCAGAGAAATCCTAACAATAATGAAGTCTCCAACTTCAAACTCCAAAACTCTTTATCTCCTATCTGCATAGCTCAACAGACAATCCAGGGCTGTCAATCTCTTCCTGAACAGTCATCCTATGCTGATACTTCCAGAAATAACTAGACCAAAGCAAACTAGCTTCTGGATCCTATTCAACAGAAAAGTCTTCCAAAATCCGTCGAAATCCATAATACAAACTTTCTATTCAAGCAATAACAACCAGGACTTGCTTCCTTCCTTACGCAGCTGCTACCTCGCTTCCGCTGCGCAACTCTGATTCTGAAATAGAGGAGAATACTGTTGATGAACACAAATACAAACTTATCTAATATATACCAGAAACTTTGTTCATCAAATCCATATAATCTTAGTGACACATCCGACTCGGTCACACAACCTTACACAGAATCCAATTCAAAAACAAGATCTAACCCAACCCAAATTCCTAAAATTCCTGAGCTGCTACACTAACTTTTCCTACTAGGCTAACCACCCAAAATCGCTTCTGGAACCAAAGCAATACGGAACTGAACTTCAGATGTAGACAACCTTCTGATTACTCCAGCAGCTCCTACTTCCTCATGAGAATCCTCAGTCTCAAACAAAGATAACCCAAGAAAAATTCCCAAACCATTCGCAAGTCACTTTTGCGATCCAACCTAATTCGAATTCCAAAGAAACTATCCTCTCTTTACCAATTAGAACAGCTTAAAGCTTCTCCAAACAATGCTAATTCTTCAAGATAACTTCCACCAACTTCTCGGGTTGCTGCTAGAATAAACACCAAGATTCTCGAACCATCGGAGAAACAACCATATTGCAGCTTCCAAACTCTACCTCGATGATACTGCAAAGCTAAAAGACCTTCTTGACAGCACACCGAACTCTTCGAGTTGAACTGCTACCACAGCTATCCACAGACTTCTAATCCAAACACTTCTCAAAAACCAAAACCATCAACAAACCATACAATGGACCTCCGAGTTGGCAGACAACCCAAAAGAAACTCGGGCTCCAAACCAAGCATCAACACCTCACTCTCCCTAAAAAAAAATGATAAATGAGACCATGTCGAAGCAAAGCAACTCATAGACCTTAGTCTCTTATCCCAGAACAGCCAACCTCCATGCTAAAGATCCAAACAACTTCTACACAGACAAAGTCTTCCCTACGGCAGGTAAAGACCACTCCTTGACCACCTCTAAAACTGCTTCAAGAGAAAACATCTTCGAAAAATATCCAAGGATACTGCATCTCTCCACGCAGTTACCAAGATATCATCACTTACTCCCGCACTTCAGATAGATCCAAACTTAAGAATAATTCGCTCACCCGAGCGAAATCCAAACTTATTCTTCAAAGATAAATTCTGAATCTTTAAAAGATTTCCTTCGGATATAATAGAAATCCTTACTCCAAACAAAAAATCTCACTTAAGACGGTATTAGGTCTACAGTCTCGACAAATACTTCCAACCTCAACATATGGACCTCTTCCATCAGTGGTAATCGTGTTACTCACAAACACCACTACTCCACTATCTACCTCTAAAACTTATGTTGGAAAATCCGTACAGATAACCCAACCTATTAGGTAGACATATATATATATATATATATATATATAGTTATATATAAAAATTACAAGTACGCTCTCTCAAGGAAGACACCACTCCAGAGCCTAGGTATTCACTCAACCTAACGCTCCCTAAAGAAAGACACACTTCAGAGCTTAGGTATTCGCTCAGCCTAATGCTCTGATACCAAATGTAGTGACCCGACTTCCTATCTCCAAGAAATCGCATCACTAGTGAAGAAAGAAAGGGATAGAAGAAGAAAAGAAAGAGAAAGAAAGACAACAATATCAGAGAACTCACAGCGGAACGAATAAAATATAATATAACACATAAAATATTACATAGTATCTCATTACATCAGAGTACACAACTTAAACAACAAATAATAGACAGTTATAAACTTCTGTTTAACTATACAACTCAAGATACAAGAGAAACAGATACCAAACAAACACAGCGGAAACAATATATATATCTACACGTCGAAGCCTCCTGCTCCATATCTCCTCCAGAAATCGTCAAGCCAACCTGAACCACTTGACTACTTATACATAATATGAGTACCCAAGAGTTTAATAAAACAGAAAATAAACACTCGGGTCAGACAGGGGTCTGGTGTGAGTAAATGGGTTAAAATTGCTTAACTTTAGAAAAACCTTTGAAAAGAAAAGGTATCACGTAAGACTTCCCACACATAAACATGGAAAAGTTTTTACCTTACGCTAACCAAAACATTTGATAGGAAATCCAGTGATATTATAATAGTGTCTAGGGTTTTCAAGTAAATAAGAAGTAGCCGAAATTGTTACATGATTAAATTCCAGCTACTAGCCACAAAAGTGGGTAATACAATCAAAAACGTAGGGTCTCGTAGGGAAAATGGGTTTCCATCAATGGCAGGGCTACTGGGGTACCACCTGTCACAGTACGTGGCCTAGATCACCGTACCGAGGAGTACTCCCACTCCCCTTCAACACAAGGCCGGGACCATTCCTTACTGAACAGTCCCGAACAAGACAACCCCGGCGGTTGTCAGGAATTCAACCGCCCCACACAGCCGAATAAAAAGGGACTTCTAGACAGGGGTAAATCTTGCTCTCCAGTGGGAGCGACCCACGAAGCCCTGCTGCACCTCTCCTGTTTTAGCCATTCCCGGTTGATGAGGTTTGAGGCTGCGATTACCTTTATAGGACACATCTATCTTAGAATGCTCATCGTCCACCCGACGATGTGCTGAAAGCATTCAATCCATACAAGTTCGTTCCGGGTTGGAACGAAACCGAAGGCACTATCTCGTTGCACTCATATTGGAATCACCCTCAGAGTCAACGACCATAGCCCTTGCACTCTAATCTCCATCTCGAATCTATAAGTACTATTCCGTCAAACTCATTACGGAATCACCCACAGAATTATACTGACGTATAGCCCTTACACCTCGAGTCTTCACTTGCTCCACTTGGATTAACGACCTAACGTTTAATTGGAATCGATGTGGTTTTCGGATTCCAAATATGGAAACCCGATCCCGGTCTCATCGAAACCAAACGCCATTTTAATGTCCAAGTTGTACTTAAGGGTTTTAACAATTTAACTTATTCAGGATGATATAAACAGATAGAGGAATAACATTATCACAATAGATAATTCATATAAACCATTCATCTTACAAAGCAGCATATCACAACATAGATATCCAAATCATCCAATATCAACCAATCATCTAATATCAATCATCCAATATCATTCAATATCAAACATCCAATATCAACCAATCATCAATCTCCAAATGTTGATCATCCAATATCAATCAATTAACCAATATTATCCAATCAACCCATATTAATCAAACATCCAAAACAGAATTGATTATCTCTTAATTCAGTTGAATTACTTAAAACCTTCTTCATTTATTTATTTCAAATAAATAAATCATCTCTAATGATTTTTCCTTAATCAATCTTCCTTGATTAATTATCCTTTAATTACATTTATGTAATTATCCTTAACCATATTCAGTAATTAACCCTTTAATTACTATCATTAATTACAATAATTAATGATCATTCATTAATTAATTAACTATAATTAATTACATTAATTCTTAATTAATTACAATTAATTAATCACACTTAAATTTTAATTAATTGCTTACATTAATTATATTAATTAATCATCTTTATTAATTAATAATCCTTTAATTAATTAAATAATTAACTTGTAATTAATCATCTCATTTACCATAAACAATAATTAACAATTAGTAATTACTTATCTTTGATTAATTAATTAATTAATCTAATTAATTAATCTTTAATTATTTCATTAAGTGATTATTAAACAATTAAATTAATTAATAAATAATTCCTTAATTAATTACTTTATTAATTAATTACATTTTTAATTAATAACACTTAGAAATTAATCTTAAATAAATCTCACTCATTAATTAATCACATTAATTAGTTAATTAACTAAAAATAATTAAGTAATTAACTCTTAATTACTTACATAAGTAATTATCTCTAATTACTTCCTCTAATAAATCTTAATTAATCACTTAATTAATTACTTAACAAGTAATTAATTCCATCATTAAATAATTCTTAATTCCTTAATTAATTAATTACTCCATAATTAATTAACTTCAAAACAATTAAGTTAATCAATTCCTTAATTGATAACATTAAGTGATTCCATTAATCACTCCCATGAGTAACTTCTCTAATTACTTCCCTAAGTAATTACCATTCTAATTACATTCAAAAATTAACCATTGATTCCTTTATTAAGTAATCACCCTTAATTAATCCAAAATTAATTAATAAACAATTAACTAATTATTTAAAATTAATTAAACAATTCATTAATTAATTTCTTATATTTCAAAATCCTTAATTAAACATTTATCTTAATCAATCTTTACGTATTAATAAATCATAGTTAATTAAGTATTCTAAAATTTATATCCAAATAATTTAACCCTATTTATTTCCATAAATAAATTATTTGAGTTTAATCAAATTTTAACAACTTAAAAATAAATTATTCTATTTTGATTTCAAAATTATAACAATAACCTTATTTGGAAATAAGGAATTTAGTAATCAATTACGAAATTTAAAACACTTTAACATCTAATTTAAACTTATTTATTTCAAAATAATTTGAAACCTTTGTTATTAAAACATTACTTTAAAACTTTGATTAAATAATTAAATTCAAAACATTCTTTCAATTAAAACTCAAAATTTAATTAAGATGATTATTTACAAAAGAAATCATCTTAAAACCATTTAAACTTAAAAATGTAAATTCAAATAACATTTTAAAAAGTTTGATTAACTTAATTTTCCAAGAACAACTCTTTAAATTGTAAACTTCTTTTCTTTTATAAAAACTTATCTTTTTATAAAACTTGCAAATCTATTTCCTTTTATAAAATCTTAAACATGATTTCTATTTATTTATTCAACAAGCTAATTCTGAAACTTCACCTCACTATACAGTAAAATCAAACAGGCATCTCCTAAACTCGAGTTACCCACCTACGAACTCCGAGTTCTCCTCACGTCACTCACCATTCTTTACTGCATCGAGTCGCCTGCAAGTAAATACGAGAAGCTCTTCGAGTCGACCTCGATACACAACATCTTCCCCAAAACTCCCATCCCAGCTTAAAGCTTCCCCGTGCACACAACTGTGCTCGTGCACCTAGCACGCCATCTCCGACCAATGACGATCATCACGACCCTCTTCCACCATCGCACGATCGCGTGTGTGCTCGAAAACATTCCCAGATACTAAAATAATTAATCGAATCGAAATTTGACTCAATTGTCGAAAATACTGAAGAACCCATTACTACAAAACCACCCACGGCCATCCACCTGACGCCGTCCAACTCCTACCGTTCTCACCATCGAGACATCACGACTCCAGCTTCCTTCTCCCCAAAAGCGAGCGCCTCCGGTCCCACCTTCATGTCGCAAAGCTCACGACATCTAAGCCCAGCCGAAACAAAATAAAAACCCTACTCGTACAAATTCCCAAAGATTCAACCAATATAAAAATTCTTTTGTATTTTTCCCAACATCCACATCTTACAAACAAGCTTCAATCTAAGTTGCACACCAAATCACAGTATGGATAATCGTAATTCACTAAAACCCAATTTACGAATAAACCCCAAATTCTCCCTATTTACACAACTAAAAATCATGATACAAGTATTAAAAATCATGAATTTCCATTGCTATTCCAATCATACAATCAAAATTCAAGTTTAAGTCCATAATTTTTTTAGCCCAAATTGATTTTCTACTGTAAATTTAAAATTCTGAGAAACTCATTCATTTTTAAATCCTATGATTATTTTTAGATGATAAGTTATGTGATTACAAACAGTTTTCATTTACAAATCAATATCAAATTTGCATCCAAAATCAAGTTACTGATTTTTGAAGTATCTTGAACTGTTTTAGTAAACACAGTATCTATTTTGAATTTATACAGGCAATTCAACATTTAGATTCAACATATATTCCAATGTAAAACGAATTTTCATATAACATAATATAGATTAACACATGCATCAACATTCAATCACAAGTTGAACCAAAACTGTTTTTAAAATTATTTACTCACCTGTTAAATTAAAGAGGCAGAGCAGTTTCAATTTGCTTTTGATTATGCTTGCAGTTTGAAAATCCCTTACATGCTTCAGTTTGATTGTTGTACATCATGCAGGTTGAAACACAACTCAATTTTGCAGATTTCAGTTGATAAGAAATTGTAGGTTGAAGATGCATGTTGATTTGCAGACTGCGGATTTGAGTTGCAGTATTATTTCTAAATTTTGCAGGTTTTAAATTTGAACTCAAATTTGATTTACTTTTGGTTTATAAAATTTCAGATTGAAGAAAAAATTTTCTTGGTCTCCATTAGAATAAAGAAAAGAAACAAGAATGAAAGTGTTTCGAAAAAAATAAAATAGTTTCTTCTTTAATCATTTATTAAAAATATGTTGCCACTTGTTATTAGCTTGAACAAATGTCACAAACATATTTTTAAAAGTTAACAAGTGTTATTGAGACAATTAATAGAGTTACACATGTCATTAAGTATTTTTTTATTGAATTTTATTTAATTTTAAATGTATATATAAATTTACATATTTACTCACTTAATTGATAAATACTTACATGTATATAAATAAGTTTTACTTTTAAAAGAAAATATCCTAAACTAATTATAATATAAATATAATCTTATACATGTATTAAACAAAATCTAAAACTTATACATTTATAATCATTTAAAATTTTAATAAAAGAAAACAAAGCTTGTTTGAATCATTTTTAAACTATCTTATTTAAAAATAAGTAATAATCTTATAAATTTGAAAACAAATAAATTAATCTTTAATTTATCTTTTGAAAAACATTATGTTTTAAAACAAAGCTTCAAATTCAATATTATTCATATATAATTTATTAATAGATTAAATTAATTATTCAAAACAAATATCAAATTATAACATATGCTTACATATATTACAATTTGAAAATTCAACTTTTAATTTAAAACAAAAGATATTCCCATTCACAATATATATCAAACATATATACTATAAATAGAATAAAATTTATTAGCTTTTGAAAAATGATTCTAACCAATTTTTAAATTGTTAAAAGATGTTGATCACACTTACCAGATTAAATATTTGTTATCCCTTAAGATAAAAATTTAATTTCACTAATTTAAATTAAAATTATAAAGAAAATTTATCAAATCAATTAAATTATTATACAGATTATTAAATCAATATTGCCCAAAATTCCGGGTCGTTACAGTAGTGCCTTCGGTTTCGCTCGGATCGGGAATGGACTTGTATGGACGAATGCTATCAGAACATCGTCAAGGGGACGACGAGCATTCTAATTGTATGTGTGCTAAATGCATAGCCTCAAGCCTCATCAACCGGGAATGGTTAAAACATGGGAGGTTCAGCAAGGCTAAGTGGCTAGCAACCAATTAGGGTAAGGTCATCCCTATCTAGATGTCCTTTTCTTTCGGTTATGTGGACGGTTGCCGATCCCAACCGCAGGGTGATCTTATTTGGACTATCCAGTAAGGGGTAGCTTCGATCTTGTGTTCCAAGGGATCAGGGGGATTCCCGATACTCAGATCTAGACCAGGTACTGTGATGGGCGGTACCCCAGTAGCCCTGCCATTATATGGAATCCAATCTCCAATAAGCGCCTGCACGGTTTTGATTGTGTCCAACTATTGCTGAAACGTGAGATGCAAGCATTTCAGCTAGATTCTATTTTACTTTCTATAGACACTATTTGTAACGACCCGCTATTTTGGACCATTCAAATCGACACTAAAACCATACATGTCCGACTTGAATAATTCAAAATACCGAATTGTTAATTTAATTTGGCAAAACCTAAAATATACAGTAAATAAACCAATCACAGATCACAGACACAGAGTAATATAATGCAGCGGAATAGAAAAATAGTAGTTCATGAAGCTACTATATGCATCAGAGTTTAAAATAAAATACATCAGAATCTCTGGAATACAGAAAAGTCTTCAGTACGAGCCGATGACTTCTCTGAACCAGTCAATCTAGAAAACTGAAAGCTGAAACGATAGTTGGATCTCCAAATGAAGCTCCAATCTCCAAAGGTGAGTCTCTAAAGCTGTATTACTCGGTCTGACCCGAGCGTAAAGCAAAACACAAAACACTCGAGTCAGGATTAACATTCGTATATCAATAAATCCAACTCAAGTGAAATATCAACTGAAATACAAATAACTTAAAGGATGTTTGGGATGACCATCCTCTAAGGGTCCATAGAACTATCTACAGGGTAGAAATATACACTATTACATCGTGGTCATTCACTTAATTTATACTTCAAACCCAAATGTCAAATTCACTTCGAATAATTATATTTCCCAAATAGTATTTATATATATTAAATGCTGTATATGGTAAAGCACTTGCAATTTCCTTAACTTAACAAATCGTTCACATCAACCTGACCTTTCCATTTAAATTAAATTCAATCTCAATTATAAATCTCAAATCTGGATTTGATATCCTAATTACCCTTTCCATTTCAATATGTTTCCATACTTTAAGTATTTAATATTTCCCCTAAATTTCCCAATCTAGTTCTCTAAATACAAATTTCCAGACTTCGTTCAACCTCAATTTCCATTAAATTCAATTAGTTATCTACATAACAAATTCAACTATCTTGGTCCCAAATACATACCAAATTTCTAAACCATTTAATTTCAATACAGTTCATGGCTTAAATACTTAGATGTTAAATTTAACAGTTTCATATAGATTCTTGGTTTTTACATCATTATTATTTAGTTTGAACCTTCCCTTATTCAATACCATTTTAGTGACTTTAAATTACATCTTTCTCAAGATTTCTCAAATTTTATTAAACGTGAAATATCTCATTCGATAAATTTCAAATTGATTTAAATAAATAAATCCTTATCTAAACATCATTTTACAATAACCCAAATTTATTTCTCAACCTTAATTTTTCAATATTATTGCAACATTTATCCGAATAAAATTTACATAAATTATTTATCATAATTTATGTATTTAATCAAATCTTGATTAACTAGATATAATTAACTCTATATTTATCATTACCCTTTATAGATGTATTTAAGAATTTACATTTAATAAGACCATAGATTTTTTTTTCATATGGTCAAAGTGTTATGGCTATTATCATTTCAATACGTACACTAAATGTATACGGGTGGATAGCATTTCAACCCGTAATCCCAAATTTAATTAAACGAAACCCGCTTGGGCCTATTTTTCAACCCATTTTAATTCAAAAATCAAACATAACAAAGGGAACTTGCAGTGTGATGACAGGGATAGTGTCAAAGTAAGTAAACAAGCAATAACAACAATCAATAACAATTCAATAGATTAAATCAAATAACTCCGAAATGATCTTATTAATTCGCATTGTTATTTTTATAATTATTTCTAAAATCTACACTATCATTTCATGTAGATTACAGATTATTACATTTCAGTTTTTCAATTGTCGTTCCATTTCAATTTCAGTTTAGTATTACAACAGTTAATCCAAACTATGTTCAAAGCTTTAAAGTATAACTTATCAATTCCTACGACAATTAATGGGTCAAATTAAACTAATCAAATTTACATATGGCGGGGTCAGGTTTAATCAATCAAGGTCCATCGTATATAATCCGTTTTCTTTGTAAACTATACCACCTCAAATCTTACTAGCAAACTAGTTATCATTTAACAATAGTAATTAACATCCAATTTAAACGACAATCAATCAATCAGTAAATTTTCAACCAATCTGTATTATTATCACATAAATAATTAACCGATAATGGTGTCAGGTGTCATAGGTGAACAGATACAGATGATAGCAGTCGTAACAGTAAACAACTAACAGCAGCATATTTCAATTGACGTTTCAATTGAATCAAATTTAATAAATAAAAGAACGTTAATCGTGAGTGATTGCTCACCTTTCAAGGCTAGAGATGAACGAGAATACAGAAGGTGATACGGATATGCACACTGCTACGGATACTGAAATTAAATTTCAAATCCAAGCAAAACAAAATCGGCACGAATTCGATCAAAGCTAATTGAAACGGATCAGATCAGAACTGAAACGATGAAGATAAATGGTATAAGCGAACTTTTATAATTCATGTACTGAACAAATCTGATATGCAGACACGACCTAAATACTTAATAACTTAAGGACATATTCTATAAAATGTAACTCAATGTATATACACAAATACACTTACAGTAACCTAACTTATTATAACATCAACCATATTATATTACTTATTGTTATACCATGTATGAACTAACAGTCGATACTCACACATATAAACTAATGTAAACTTAGTTTATAAAATATGTATTTATACAAAATACTTACAATTTTAAAAATACTTACATTTTTTTAAAAAAATACTTACATACGTAAATAACATATTTATAAAACAAAACTATATAACAACTTATAAAATAATCCATAAAATTTTTGTTATTATAATGCACTGCAAGTCTGTACTCCACCTATATGAACATACTTAAATTATATGCGTACTAACAAAATAGACACAGACTTCTTCAAATGAACACATGTACTGTCCTTTCCTCCATTTTTAAAAACTGTGACATATATAAACGGCAAAACAATATATTATAAATAAATAAATCACCTTTACTAACCATGCGTATAAACAGACCATACCACTTTTAAAATTTTATATGCGTAAATAAAGTCATATATATATAACTTAACTTATACATCTTAAAACCTATAAATTACGTGAACATCAACATGTATAAAATTTAATCAGAACGAAAATTTACTAAAAAAAAAAAAAATCTATATAAAATACCACTTTAAAATATAACAGCTATGCGTATATGTATAATGTATACTTTAAAACTTACGTAGACGTACATCTCATAAAGCTCATATACATATACTTTTGTCTATAACTAACCTATATATATATATATCTTTGAAGGAAAAACAATTTGATACTTTAAAATTATTTAAGTAAAATATGCAAACAATTTACTACACAAATATATGCAGACATTCTATACTCATATATATAAGACTAACGTGACCTAAACCCAAACTAATCATATGTTATCCTAACTAAGCACGCATACGTTCAAATAATTGCATTTAAAAAAATTGTGCATACAAATAAAGGTGGCTACTCACCAGTTGAAGTGGGAGATGCAGTGGTACCCGAGGCGGAGGTGAGAGTGCGGAGGTGATGAACGAGAGAGGATAGAGGGATGGAAGGCGGCTGCTGCCTGTTATTTTATGCGTTTCTTATGTGTGTGTGTTTTTTTTTTGTAGGAGAAGAACAGATCTGAGAGGCTTCAGGTAAGGGAAAAATATGTTTATAGAATGAAGAAAGAAAGTAGGAATGTAGAGATGCTGTGATATATATATATATATATATATATATATATATATATTTATATATATATATATATTTTTTTTTTTTTTTGCAGAAGTCTTTAGAATCATGATGGAAGAAAGAAATTAAGGAGAGAAAAGTGCAGCTTATCAAATTATATAAGAAACATAGTGAAACGTACATAAATAAATGTCCTGTAGTGGTGTAAAGTAACGCACTAAAATTAAGGGAATAACAAAGGAAAGGACATTTTGAAAGCAAGAAAATGAACAGAGAAAGGAATAAATAAATTATATAGACACATACGTTTCTGACAAAGTTATAAATAGAAATAAAGAAGAGAGAGAGAAAAAGAAATGAAGAGTTATATTAAAACAGAGAAGGAAAGGTGCGTGAATCCATAGAGTTATATATATATAGGTCGAGTAATAAATGGATTTGTTTGCATGGGAGAGTTCTGGAAAGAAGATGGTGGAAATTTGAGAGCAAAATAAAAGGAGGCGGAAGGAAAAAATATATGAACAGATCTAGAAAGATGATGGTAGATTTTTACACATGCAAAAGAAACGGTTTCTCCCGAAATAAATGGTCACTCGTTTGAAACCAGATAAACAAATAAAGTAATCTATTGTTTCTTGCAAGTTATACGTTTTCTTAATTTTATTTATTTCCTAGGTCCCAATACGTAGGCAATTATACTATGGAGATTAATTATTATCAAACGTTACAAAATTCAAAAGCAAAAGAAACGTTTCGATTTCTAAATGATAAAAGCAAAAGATTAGAACGTATGCCATAAATTAAGCAACAAACGTTGATTCTAAATTTACTAATAATTAGGAGTAGAAACGTTTGATGATGAAATCAGGAAACAAATACTAATAGCAAAACGGCGATGAGTTGAATGAACAGAGAATTCAAAAGTTCAATTGAGCTGTTTGAAATAAAGCACATAACGTTAGCATTGAATTGGGAGTTATAAAACAATGTATTATAAATAGGAAATTATAAAAGTAACGTATGCTATTGGAATAGAAGCCAAAAGAGAAATGAACTTAGAGCTACCGGAAACGTATCTCTTAAGTGAAATGAATGTAAGAGAAACGGTCAAATAATGTTTATAGCTGTAAATTTAAAGTAATAAATTTATATTGGGTAGCACGGTTTAAATCGAAACGAAATAAGGAGAAGCTAAGGAGGCACAATTTATGGTGTCATTAAAACGAACAAATTTATTGCTTCCGTTGTACACCGGGTTCCGAAATACAGAAATAAATATACTTTTGAGATCAGCACGACGAGGCGCTCACAATGGTATACAGTTATCAGTGGTATGATTGAGTTATAAAAATTCGAATTTTTCACTAGTAGAAAAAAAAATGCAGTAGAATGCAGAAAATAAGAACGACGAAGCTATAGAAGTCCGGATTTTGAAAAACTAGAGATGACGCCTTTCTCAGATGAGGATTTAGAATTTTTCTATGTAAAATATTCTGCATTAGAAATTTTTTTTTTTTATTATCAACAATTATTAGCTAGCTTGAATTTAATAGAATTACATAATAAATAAATTTTCATAAAATAAATTGAAATTTTGCCATCTGCTATGTTTAATTGGACGTAATCCATATATTAACTTTTTATTTGCAAATTAATTTATTTAAAAATTTCACCATAATCCAATTAAATACGTTAATAAAACGATAAAGTTTATTAAAATCTTACAGGTCGTTACACTCTCCCCCACTCAAAACTTTTCGTCCCCGAAAAGGAAGGAGGTAGGAGAATAAAACAGCCGGAAATTTATAGATTGAAAGATAAGATAAACAACAAATTTTTAAAACTACCCAAATTTATTTGAAATCTTTATTTGAAACTTCATTTGAAATTCAAATTTTCTATAATACTATAATACTTTCAACTCTTATGAAAACAATTACCTGCACTATCCCTTATTTTTACAAAGTTTATTGAAAATATTAAATCCGAAATTAATAACTTCAAACTATTCATAACACTTAAAATTTTATATTAAACAATGTAGTATATAATTAGACAAAATTTTCAAAGGATAAATCCAACAAGGAAGGAAGGTAGATTTTGAAAACAAAATCAAGATGAACAAATAAGCTGAGCAGATAAGGTAGATTCAAAAGAAAGAATCGGGTCCGAATAATTTATTTCAAACCATAAGAATTTGAATTTCAAATATTAATACAAAATTTCTTTGTTGGCAATACCTTTATAATAAAATTCTTTTATATCAAAACCAATTTTTCTTTCGAAAATACTTTTATAACTCAATGTTTTAACAAGTTTATCCTCGTTCTTGCAGACTCTGGCCATGCGTTGATCAGGCGCAAAGCTAGAATTCTTCAAGTACTTAGTAGACTTGTTTCAACACCCAGTGAAAATACTTGAAAAACCTTTTAAAATAGATATGGAAAGTACGATCCAAACAAAACAATCAAACCAAAACCTTTGTCCGATCATGGTTCGCAGATACACAATGGTTACGCCTGGTTCCCCCAGGAAACAATCCATATCCGTAAGCTTTCACAGCCCTGCGAGTTACGCCATGATGACTAGTAGAGTGCAGGATACACAATGGTTACGCCTGGATCCCCCAGGAAACAATCCGTACCCCCAGGCAAGACTCAGCCAGGCACTTGCGCTACTATTCGCGACCTACACAGATTGCAGGATACACAATGGTTACGCCTGGTTCCCCCAGGAAACAATCCGTACCCCTAGGCAAGACTCAGCCAGGCAATTTCGCTGTGCATTCACGAGAGAAAAAGAAACCGTGGGACACGTCACGGTGGGAACACTCGAGTATTACATCCGGAAAACCAAAATCAGAGAGAATAATAACGATAGAATGAATCCACGCTGTGGCCACAAAGCGGATATCAAGCAGAAGGCACTTTCCATATCTTTATTTGGAAAATATATATCATATAGTACCTTTTTCAAATCACTTTCAAATATTGTACTTATATAAAGTCCATATATATAGGATTCCATTTTCAAACGAATACTTTCCAAATCAATAGTATATCAAATCATACTTATATAGACTTCGATTATATAAAATCTCTTTCCAAATTGAGTAACTTTCAAATCAATAGATTTCAAATCAACTTCATACTTATACAAATCCATTTTATATAAGTTCGACCACTCCCAAATCAAGTACTTAATAATCTAAGATTCTCAATTTCAAATTATTTCACTATCAATTCAGTTTCAAAATCATATATGATTTCACCAATTTTCTTCCAAATTAAATATCTAAAGTCAAACAAATACATTTCCAAAATCACCATATAAGTACTGGTTTTTAATTCCAATTTAATTTCAAAACCAAATATTTTCCTCAAAATCAATTACTCAAAATGGTTAAATTTATAATTTATCCCTTTAAACTTTTAAACTATCTATTTCTATTTGAAATATTCAATTTACCTTTCTGAAAACCATTATTCAAAACTATTTTTTTTTTCAAAACATTTCAAACTAAATTTATATTCTTTATCAAACATTTTATACTCTTCGAAATTTCTTAGTTTTTAAAACTTTAGACCTTGACTTGGAAGTGTTCGAACCTTCAAAATAATTAGGGAAATCAAATTTTCAATTCAAGAGTTGAAAATCAACAATAAATCAATAAACCAATTATTAAATCCGAAACTCGAGGACTGAATACCGGTCTCATTTTAAATTGTTTCAAATATATACTTATATCTTTCTAAAATATCAAATTATACTTCGGAATTTGAAATCAAAATCGGTTTTACAAAACACTTGCATAGCGAAGCTATTAAAGTGGCCTCTCCCTCACTCTGAAACTCGAAAATCAATGTCGATGATGCGTGCACTCATCACCGAAATTATTTTCAAGCGACATAAGTGAGTTCTGGACTTCTATTTTCTTGGAAACTTCTTTGAAATTTCTTTAAAATTATTGGAATTCATTTGAGCTTATTTGAAACATTTCTTATTCAAAAAAAATAATTTTAAATCGTATTATTTATATATATTTTCCAAAATCTTAAAACCAATTTCAAAATACCGGAATTAAATTCTCGAATTTCAAATTTAACACTTCAGTTATAAATCATTTTTATATAAATCAATTTCTTATAATTTTTCAAAATTTCAAATCCTTTCAAAACCCTTTTTTTTTTATATATAGAATAACATTTCTTATTTGTTTTGTATATAGGTATATAATCCTTATGGAAAACATTTTCACTTTTATATATAGAATAAAATCATAGTTATCAAAATAATAATTTCGATATTTAAAACAAATTTCAAAATGCAAACATACCCGATTTTCAAAGGATAATTTTAAGAATGGATTTCAAAACAAAGATAGAGATTTGAATTAGAGGAACTCCAATCCATAGAATTCTGATTCGAAGATAGACTCGATCGAAGATGAGATAATTAAATTACAAAATAGAAGATGGATATACTTCTATAAATCGCGGGCGACCTTAACCGGGTCAATCGTGATTTCAGGAATATGATTGATGCGGAATTCTAAGGCAAATCGACATTCGATCGCCCGATATAGAATTCGGCATAACTAGATATAGCAGCATTGTAAACCGAGGATACATGAATCTTCAGTGAATCAATGCCAACTGAAAAGGAGATTCACCCCTTTTACAAATCATTCAGTGAAGTTATGGAATACTCCAGAATCGAACGAATATAAATAGGGAGAGACAAGAATGAATTTCGAAACTGAGGGACATTCCAAAATTCAAAGGAAATCGAGTCAAAAAGGAAGAGATTCAACTCGAATGAAAGTGATTCTGTAATAAATTTACCATATATGCTAAGTTTTGACTTGAGCCAAAGCTCTGATACCAACTGTAACGACCCGCTATTTTGGACCATTCAAATCGACACTAAAACCATACATGTCCGACTTGAATAATTCAAAATACCGAATTGTTAATTTAATTTGGCAAAACCTAAAATATACAGTAAATAAACCAATCACAGATCACAGACACAGAGTAATATAATGCAGCGGAATAGAAAAATAGTAGTTCATGAAGCTACTATATGCATCAGAGTTTAAAATAAAATACATCAGAATCTCTGGAATACAGAAAAGTCTTCAGTACGAGCCGATGACTTCTCTGAACCAGTCAATCTAGAAAACTGAAAGCTGAAACGATAGTTGGATCTCCAAATGAAGCTCCAATCTCCAAAGGTGAGTCTCTAAAGCTGTATTACTCGGTCTGACCCGAGCGTAAAGCAAAACACAAAACACTCGAGTCAGGATTAACATTCGTATATCAATAAATCCAACTCAAGTGAAATATCAACTGAAATACAAATAACTTAAAGGATGTTTGGGATGACCATCCTCTAAGGGTCCATAGAACTATCTACAGGGTAGAAATATACACTATTACATCGTGGTCATTCACTTAATTTATACTTCAAACCCAAATGTCAAATTCACTTCGAATAATTATATTTCCCAAATAGTATTTATATATATTAAATGCTGTATATGGTAAAGCACTTGCAATTTCCTTAACTTAACAAATCGTTCACATCAACCTGACCTTTCCATTTAAATTAAATTCAATCTCAATTATAAATCTCAAATCTGGATTTGATATCCTAATTACCCTTTCCATTTCAATATGTTTCCATACTTTAAGTATTTAATATTTCCCCTAAATTTCCCAATCTAGTTCTCTAAATACAAATTTCCAGACTTCGTTCAACCTCAATTTCCATTAAATTCAATTAGTTATCTACATAACAAATTCAACTATCTTGGTCCCAAATACATACCAAATTTCTAAACCATTTAATTTCAATACAGTTCATGGCTTAAATACTTAGATGTTAAATTTAACAGTTTCATATAGATTCTTGGTTTTTACATCATTATTATTTAGTTTGAACCTTCCCTTATTCAATACCATTTTAGTGACTTTAAATTACATCTTTCTCAAGATTTCTCAAATTTTATTAAACGTGAAATATCTCATTCGATAAATTTCAAATTGATTTAAATAAATAAATCCTTATCTAAACATCATTTTACAATAACCCAAATTTATTTCTCAACCTTAATTTTTCAATATTATTGCAACATTTATCCGAATAAAATTTACATAAATTATTTATCATAATTTATGTATTTAATCAAATCTTGATTAACTAGATATAATTAACTCTATATTTATCATTACCCTTTATAGATGTATTTAAGAATTTACATTTAATAAGACCATAGATTTTTTTTTCATATGGTCAAAGTGTTATGGCTATTATCATTTCAATACGTACACTAAATGTATACGGGTGGATAGCATTTCAACCCGTAATCCCAAATTTAATTAAACGAAACCCGCTTGAGCCTATTTTTCAACCCATTTTAATTCAAAAATCAAACATAACAAAGGGAACTTGCAGTGTGATGACAGGGATAGTGTCAAAGTAAGTAAACAAGCAATAACAACAATCAATAACAATTCAATAGATTAAATCAAATAACTCCGAAATGATCTTATTAATTCGCATTGTTATTTTTATAATTATTTCTAAAATCTACACTATCATTTCATGTAGATTACAGATTATTACATTTCAGTTTTTCAATTGTCGTTCCATTTCAATTTCAGTTTAGTATTACAACAGTTAATCCAAACTATGTTCAAAGCTTTAAAGTATAACTTATCAATTCCTACGACAATTAATGGGTCAAATTAAACTAATCAAATTTACATATGGCGGGGTCAGGTTTAATCAATCAAGGTCCATCGTATATAATCCGTTTTCTTTGTAAACTATACCACCTCAAATCTTACTAGCAAACTAGTTATCATTTAACAATAGTAATTAACATCCAATTTAAACGACAATCAATCAATCAGTAAATTTTCAACCAATCTGTATTATTATCACATAAATAATTAACCGATAATGGTGTCAGGTGTCATAGGTGAACAGATACAGATGATAGCAGTCGTAACAGTAAACAACTAACAGCAGCATATTTCAATTGACGTTTCAATTGAATCAAATTTAATAAATAAAAGAACGTTAATCGTGAGTGATTGCTCACCTTTCAAGGCTAGAGATGAACGAGAATACAGAAGGTGATACGGATATGCACACTGCTACGGATACTGAAATTAAATTTCAAATCCAAGCAAAACAAAATCGGCACGAATTCGATCAAAGCTAATTGAAACGGATCAGATCAGAACTGAAACGATGAAGATAAATGGTATAAGCGAACTTTTATAATTCATGTACTGAACAAATCTGATATGCAGACACGACCTAAATACTTAATAACTTAAGGACATATTCTATAAAATGTAACTCAATGTATATACACAAATACACTTACAGTAACCTAACTTATTATAACATCAACCATATTATATTACTTATTGTTATACCATGTATGAACTAACAGCCGATACTCACACATATAAACTAATGTAAACTTAGTTTATAAAATATGTATTTATACAAAATACTTACAATTTTAAAAATACTTACATTTTTTTAAAAAAATACTTACATACGTAAATAACATATTTATAAAACAAAACTATATAACAACTTATAAAATAATCCATAAAATTTTTGTTATTATAATGCACTGCAAGTCTGTACTCCACCTATATGAACATACTTAAATTATATGCGTACTAACAAAATAGACACAGACTTCTTCAAATGAACACATGTACTGTCCTTTCCTCCATTTTTAAAAACTGTGACATATATAAACGGCAAAACAATATATTATAAATAAATAAATCACCTTTACTAACCATGCGTATAAACAGACCATACCACTTTTAAAATTTTATATGCGTAAATAAAGTCATATATATATAACATAACTTATACATCTTAAAACCTATAAATTACGTGAACATCAACATGTATAAAATTTAATCAGAACGAAAATTTACTAAAAAAAAAAAAAAATCTATATAAAATACCACTTTAAAATATAACAGCTGTGCGTATATGTATAATGTATACTTTAAAACTTACGTAGACGTACATCTCATAAAGCTCATATACATATACTTTTGTCTATAACTAACCTATATATATATATATATCTTTGAAGGAAAAACAATTTGATACTTTAAAATTATTTAAGTAAAATATGCAAACAATTTACTACACAAATATATGCAGACATTCTATACTCATATATATAAGACTAACGTGACCTAAACCCAAACTAATCATATGTTATCCTAACTAAGCACGCATACGTTCAAATAATTGCATTTAAAAAAATTGTGCATACAAATAAAGGTGGCTACTCACCAGTTGAAGTGGGAGATGCAGTGGTACCCGAGGCGGAGGTGAGAGTGCGGAGGTGATGAACGAGAGAGGATAGAGGGATGGAAGGCGGCTGCTGCCTGTTATTTTATGCGTTTCTTATGTGTGTGTGTTTTTTTTTTTTTTGTAGGAGAAGAACAGATCTGAGAGGCTTCAGGTAAGGGAAAAATATGTTTATAGAATGAAGAAAGAAAGTAGGAATGTAGAGATGCTGTGATATATATATATATATATATTTTTATATATATATATATTTTTTTTTTTTTTTTTTTGCAGAAGTCTTTAGAATCATGATGGAAGAAAGAAATTAAGGAGAGAAAAGTGCAGCTTATCAAATTATATAAGAAACATAGTGAAACGTACATAAATAAATGTCCTGTAGTGGTGTAAAGTAACGCACTAAAATTAAGGGAATAACAAAGGAAAGGACATTTTGAAAGCAAGAAAATGAACAGAGAAAGGAATAAATAAATTATATAGACACATACGTTTCTGACAAAGTTATAAATAGAAATAAAGAAGAGAGAGAGAAAAAGAAATGAAGAGTTATATTAAAACAGAGAAGGAAAGGTGCGTGAATCCATAGAGTTATATATATATAGGTCGAGTAATAAATGGATTTGTTTGCATGGGAGAGTTCTGGAAAGAAGATGGTGGAAATTTGAGAGAAAAATAAAAGGAGGCGGAAGGAAAAAATATATGAACAGATCTAGAAAGATGATGGTAGATTTTTACACATGCAAAAGAAACGGTTTCTCCCGAAATAAATGGTCACTCGTTTGAAACCAGATAAACAAATAAAGTAATCTATTGTTTCTTGCAAGTTATACGTTTTCTTAATTTTATTTATTTCCTAGGTCCCAATACGTAGGCAATTATACTATGGAGATTAATTATTATCAAACGTTACAAAATTCAAAAGCAAAAGAAACGTTTCGATTTCTAAATGATAAAAGCAAAAGATTAGAACGTATGCCATAAATTAAGCAACAAACGTTGATTCTAAATTTACTAATAATTAGGAGTAGAAACGTTTGATGATGAAATCAGGAAACAAATACTAATAGCAAAACGGCGATGAGTTGAATGAACAGAGAATTCAAAAGTTCAATTGAGCTGTTTGAAATAAAGCACATAACGTTAGCATTGAATTGGGAGTTATAAAACAATGTATTATAAATAGGAAATTATAAAAGTAACGTATGCTATTGGAATAGAAGCCAAAAGAGAAATGAACTTAGAGCTACCGGAAACGTATCTCTTAAGTGAAATGAATGTAAGAGAAACGGTCAAATAATGTTTATAGCTGTAAATTTAAAGTAATAAATTTATATTGGGTAGCACGGTTTAAATCGAAACGAAATAAGGAGAAGCTAAGGAGGCACAATTTATGGTGTCATTAAAACGAACAAATTTATTGCTTCCGTTGTACACCGGGTTCCGAAATACAGAAATAAATACACTTTTGAGATCAGCACGACGAGGCGCTCACAATGGTATACAGTTATCAGTGGTATGATTGAGTTATAAAAATTCGAATTTTTCACTAGTAGAAAAAAAATGCAGTAGAATGCAGAAAATAAGAACGACGAAGCTATAGAAGTCCGGATTTTGAAAAACTAGAGATGACGCCTTTCTCAGATGAGGATTTAGAATTTTTCTATGTAAAATATTCTGCATTAGAATTTTTTTTTTTTATTATCAACAATTATTAGCTAGCTTGAATTTAATAGAATTACATAATAAATAAATTTTCATAAAATAAATTGAAATTTTGCCATCTGCTATGTTTAATTGGACGTAATCCATATATTAACTTTTTATTTGCAAATTAATTTATTTAAAAATTTCACCATAATCCAATTAAATACGTTAATAAAACGATAAAGTTTATTAAAATCTTACAGGTCGTTACACTATTATAATATCAGACGGATTTGATAAAAATGTTTTGGTTATCGTAAGGTAAAAACCCGGCATGTTTATTTATGGCGTGGTCTTACGAGATACCTTTAATTTCAAAGGTTTGTGGAAACTTTAATAATCCAATTGAGTGTGTTTTCTCACTCTGGTTTTCCAGACTGACTCGGCTGTTATTTCACTATAATGCTCGGGTCAAACCGAGTATTATAGGATGTTGTGGAGCTCAGGAGACAAGCTGGATGGCAAGACGTATCACACGTGCTTGATATATATTCTGCTGTGCAGTATAAGCTGTATAGTCAGCTTTTGTGAGGACAAGTTAATACACTGTCCAATATTTTACAATTGATCGTGTTGTACTCTGATGATGTAATGTATATAACAAATACAGTTCTTTTTGTATAAAGATTTGTCATTTATTTATTATATATTGTTCCGCTGCGATTGTGAGATTCTGATATTGTTTTCTATTTCTTCTTCTACCTCATTTTTCTTTCCCTTACGGTCTGTTTTTCCGGCATTCGATTGTTCGACATTTAATACAGTGGACGTATTAATGTAGATTTTCGGACGTCGAAAAATTGGGTCGTGACAGCACTCGTCTTTAATCCTCTTTGATTACACTTAGGGATGTAAATAGATCTTTAAAGAATGATATAAAGATACAAAAAGCAAAATGTTTTTAGGTTTGTAGTGATAATGTTTAAGTAACATTCGTCTTTAACCTTTTGAATGAATTTGTGAAAGTACTTAGATCCTTAAAATGAATATTTTGAAGGAAATAATAAGTAACAGAATCTTTTGGAAAAAGATAGAAAATGCAGAAGTTTATTAGGTAAATGAAGTTTACTAATAAATGAGTTTTAATTAATAAAAGGATTAACTAAATGGAAGAGATTAAGATCTACTTAAGTAACTTAGTCATACTTTGTGTGGCTTGTTTGTGTTTTGGATGATGATAGTGTTTTATGTGTTTATTCGTTTGTGAAAAGTAAACGAAATTTGGTGTCCATTTAGAAACCTCTATCTTGTACCAGATAGTCGATTGGTCAAGTATCGAATTGACCTCATATGACTTAAAGTTATTGAAGGCTTCACGATTTCATACCAATAAGAACCCAAGGAGGAGTATTGGTACGAAACGTATCTAGTTATTGCTTACTTCTGAGAGAACCGAGACTGAGTTGAGCAGAAAATTTATCGGTTGGCTTTAAAGAGACCGAGATCGGAAAGTGTTCTACTTATCAAATACTACTTCAAAACCATATATGTGATCTGTGTTCTAGAAGCAGTTGTGAAGTGGAATGTTATAGAGTTGAACTGTCCATCTTATGGTTAAATATGGGAAAGGTCAACGTTAGCGTTACGAGTGATGCTATCATATAGGAATGTCGATCTTGAGGAGTACTCCATGGAAGAGGACAACATTAGCATTCTTCAGAAGATTTGTGTAGGGAACTTATATGGGGGTTCGAGATCAGTTCAAGATGCTCGAATCCATGTAGCGATTCATGATCTGTTCGAGATATGGGAATTCGTGATCTGCTCGAGATGATGGAATTCATTTGGGGATTTGTGTTCTGTTCAAGTGTAGAAGACTTGTGTGAAAGATGCCAGACATAACCTCAACATCAAAAATGGTGTAGGATGCACAACTTGAGGTTAGCAACTCATGTCGAGGTACTATCAACTCCATATCTAGAGTTACTTTTCGATTGCTGGCCAGTAGGAGTTGATGATATTTGGTTCACGTTGTTCATGTTTATATTTGGACACTGGGCCGTTTGTGTTTACCTTATGATCTATCATATCTTAAGATATACAACACTTGGAAGATAGTTTCTAATCCTTGTGCATGAAGTACGAATTCGGCTTATGGGAACGTTCCTTGTCAATTTTTGTTGTATCCTCTAATATGTTGTTGAATGTAACAAATGTAACCATTCTAGCTATGTAATAATATTTATAATCTATACACTAGACATTATTATAGCATCACTGGATTAATAATAGAAATGGTTTGGTTATCATAAGGTAAAAACTTAACCCGGTTTAACAGCATGGTCTTACGAGATGCCCTTAATTTGAAGAGTTTTATAAATATAAAAATTTATATGTTCTTTTGTTTGTCATGCTGGTTTACCAGACCGATCTGGATGTTATCTCCTTTTAATGCTTTGGTCAGCCTCGTGTTTGTTTCCAGATTTAGCTGTGGGTGCTTTGGAGATTCTGAAGAAGAGTGGAGTACTACCTATCGTAGTATTTATTTCCATTGCCTTACTTTATGTGTATCATCAGCATTTGTAGGACATGTTGTTATAACTGTTAGGGCTTACTATTGTAACTCTAAAAAACTTTGTACCTTAGGTGATAGTTTATACTATATTTTTATATTATATATGATCATTCCATTGTGAAATTCTGATATTATGTTCCTTCTTCCTTATTCTATTTCATTTTCTTTTATTTTGACCTAACTTTCCGTCTTTCTGGCACTTAGGCGCTCTGCACACGAATACCATGGATGTATTATTATCGACATTCGAAGGTCGAAAAGTTGTGTCATCACACTACTTGGTTTTGTGAACTACCTACTAAGGTTGATTTCTTTAACTTAAAGAATTATAGCTCTAAATATACCTACATCCAACATCTTATAAAGATTTATACTTAGAATCGAACAATTAATTGAACCTTAAATCAGCGACTGTCAAACTAACAACTTTGAGACTAATTCTAACATAGGATCGCCTATAGTTTCTGCTTTGCGACCATATTCCCAAACTATTACTACATGTATCGCATTTTTATGCATTGAGGAGGAGCTCGAAATGTTGACTCGCACCAAAGACGTCTTAGAGTCCACTTTATCTATATCCACTCTCAATGGTAGCATAACGTCACTAAATACACAACACCGGGATTTCAACAATAGTATCACGTCTAACTTGCCCTATGTACGAGGAACCTCCCATTAGTGTTAGGCCATACAGTTCTTTAGGCATCCTGGTCAGTGTTGCGCGTACAATATGGAACCAACTATAAGTGTGACACCCCACCCCGAGACCCACATTAACAAAGAGTATTACTGGGTAATACCATCTGCCAAAGCAGAGAATAGGGCTAGTTAGGAGTGACCATCTACAACCTTGTCTTAAATATCTATTTATTACGTCGATAAATGCTCTATATTTTTTTCTAATTCAAGTCGATCGACATATTCAATAAATATTTAATACAATGCCATAGGTGGCTATAGGATCTACCAGAACAAAATACAACAACTCAAATGCAAAACACACTATAGAACACAAGATAATCATATATATACACATATACAGATACATCATCAGAATGATACAAAATAATACATATCAAGTGGTACGACGACCATAATATGTACACGAGTCAAAGGAATATACATATCAGAGTAGCGACAAAAAGACTATAATATAAAGTTAGGAGAAAAGTCCACGCGGAAGTGAAATAGGCTAAGTCCAAAGGTACCTAACCTGAAACACCTCGGTCGGACCCGAGTATAAAATACATGGGTTAGTCTAGCTAAACAAAGTTATTTAAGAGGATATACAATACTATAAGAACAAGCTAAGGTGATAATCTTCTCAAGTGAGAAGGAATAATTCAAGGGTATATGGTTACTTCACATGGCACAATTAAGTAGGTATACTAATTTCAAGTGATATAAGGATATCACTAAATATGAATGCAACTCAAAGGCGATAAAACTTCATAACAAATATCACAATAAAAGCATGCCTCATCCCATCGACACATCACAAAGCATCAAATATAGTTTAGGAGAAAAACGTAACTCAAAAGAGGAGAAATCCAAAACTCGCCATATCGACAAACTCAAAAGCAACTTAAGAAATCACCATCTCAAAATACGCCATAAGAAAATGCATATATCTCCATATAGGAGGATATAACCCCAAATAAATGCCAAAAGGAAAACCTCATATAAGAATGCAAAAGGCAAATCTCAAATAATAATGCTAAAAGGAAAATCTCAAATAACGCCAGTGTAGGAAACTCAAATTCCCATAAGGTGTGTATATACATACGCATAACGGCTCGAATAGACAACCATGAAAAAGGCGATACATTGGGGAAATCATAATAATCAATGAAATCATTTCAAAAGTATTACATGTGCTTTTGGCCGAAGCCTGCCAAGTACAGATCTCTAAAAATAGGTACCTAGCCCAAAGGCAAATACGTTACATTGACAAATACGTCGCAATAGCAAATACGCCGCAATGGCTCGAATAGTGCAAAAACGTGTATTTTATATATAAAATAATTTACTTAAGAAAACAAACTTTTCAAACCAATTTTCGAAATCAATTTTGAAAACCGCATTTGAAAATTCCCTTGTTACAGAGAATAAATAGGTTTTATGTTTAAAAATACTTTAAAGTACCATATAATAATTATTTGAAATTCCCAATTATATTAAAATTATTTGAAAGCTCTTTGGAAAAATCCGTGCACGAAAACGAAGAAAAACAGAGAAATTCACTAAAATCGATATTCAAATTCAATTCAAAAAATTCAAAATTTGGCTAGTCCATTGATAGTCATTATGGCTTTCAAAAACAATCAAAAACATCACAAAAAAAAGCAAGAAAAGCGAGCAAAACAAGTCAAAAACACAAAGAAAACAATGGGAAGTGGGCTGGAAAAGCCCACTATCCAAGTTGACCTGGAGGTCAACCTTAGTCCACCCTAGGACGACCCGATCGACCTAGGGGGCCTCCGGGTCGACATGTATGTCGACCTAGAGAAAGTGGAGGTCGACCCCTTGTACACATTTTGTTTCAGCTTGAATTCCAGGGTTTGTATGCAATTTCTAGACCAGTTTTGAACATCCAAATGACAATATTTTTCAACCAAATTTTGCACCGATCAAGTTCAACATGTAAACTACCATCTGAAAGAAATCCAGCAACATTCCGCTGTAGGAATAAAAAGTTACAGGCTTCCAAAGAAGAAGTATGAAAAAGATTTTTAAGTAGAAAAATACAACTACAGGAAATTTATACAAAGAGCAAATCATTCACAGCTTTTTGCAATTTTGAGCTTGGAATAGTTAGAATTTGTGAGTGTTACAACTCAACTTGCTGTAATTGTACAATAGCTTGAATTTTGGTTGAAAGATGGAAGTTTGGTGGTGAAATAGGCCTTTAGGAACCTATACAGTAAGAAGAAATAGGACACAAAGAAAGATTTACAGTAAATTAGTAAATCTTCTAGGAATTTGATGAAATTAAAAGGTTTAAAGTTTGATTACCTTAGATTTACTCTCTAGATTGAAAAAGATTGCAATTTGTTGAATTTTTATGAATTAATAGCTTGGATTTTCAATTTTGAGAAGGTAGGTTCTATGTCTTATTTACTAGTTAAGGAAGAAGAAGAGGGATATTAAAATGAACATACATGTTAATCTCTTTTCTCACTTCTTCATTTTCAGGCAAAGCCTAAGTGGGCTTGGACCCAAAAGTAAAAAGAAAGTAACATGGCCGATGATTTAATTCACACTTATTTTAAAAAGGCTTCATATTTACACTAATTACAAAACAAAAAAGCATTTTTCGCCCAAATTTTACATAAGAATAATATGTAAACTTGTATACTTATGAAGTAAAACATTTTACGTCTCATAAAAATATCATTTATATTTTTAAAACATTTTTATTATTAAAACCCTTTAATTTACAAAAATACACTATTTACTCAAATAAATGAATAAAACCTTGTTTTTAACTTCTAAAATTCGCCAAAAAATACTTTTCTTACTTAGAAAAATATTCCAAACCATTTCGAAACATAATTTATAGCCAAAAAACATTCTCAAAACAATTTCTTCCTTTTATTTCAATAAACAACCTATAAAGGTAAAATACTCCTTTTAAAAATTATTAAAAGAAGTAAATGGCAATAATTAATACAATTATTGCATTTTCTCTAATTAAAAACCATTTTCCAATCATTGTTAACCCAACAAATAAAATAAAGTTCCAAACTTTATTTTTCTCATTTTATTTCCAAAATTTATTGTTTATTCCAAATAACAATTATAAATATCTAATTTTATTTTAATTTACAATATTAAATTATAACTACCGTTATAATTTAATATTAACAGGTAATCTCCATACTAGGGTTGTTACAGACTCCCACTCTTAACAAAATTATATCCTTGCAATTTCTAGAGAAGAGTTTGTATTCAACATAATTATTTCATCAATCAAAGGAAGCATAGACAAACACGATATTAAAATTCCTCACTCTCTACTCAAGATGAAAGAAGGCCAAGATAAGATTGCCCATGTAACCACTCGCATATTTTACGATTGAGTATTTAAATATTTTATTTAAATATTTCATCGTTAGTCGAATTTTAGTCCGAGAAGCTACTTTTTGCAGACGGTCGAATTAGGACTCGAGACCACCCCCATTGAGTTCAAAATGACGTTTGCGGCCTTTTCGAGTATAAACTTTGATATGTTTGGAGTTAGTGGAATTTTACTACTTTTTCACTAAGGGCTTTGGTTTTGTTTCGGCCCATTAGACCCAAGCTTCACCCCTCTTCTCTTCATTACTTCATTTCTATTTCCTAATACTCCAGCTTTAGCAACAATGGAGAGAGGAATGGGAAATTAAAATTCCAAGCCCTAGTTTCCATTTGCAAATCAACTTCTAGCTCCAAATCCAAAGAGAAGCTATTGGTAAGCATTATCTTCTCCTTCTCCAACTCATTCTCCTTTCAATTTCAGAAATTCCTAAACCTAACTTTGGGAATGTTCTTCTTTGGAGCTTAGATTCAAGCTCATTTGGGTTGTGTTGAAGTGTGGTTGATTCTTCCTTTGCTTTCAAGCTTCTCCTTCTTTATTTTTGTGAAAAGGTGAGATTGTTATCTCACATCTTAGTCTATAATTATCATTGATCATTAGGTATGAATTCCTAACACTTATCCATGTGCATTTGATTTTGGTTTTGATTGATTTGGTGTATATTCCAATTTTTAGTGTTTTGAAATCAAAATCTATGAAAATCCTTTTATGGATAGTTGAACATGTTTTGGTGATGCATCGAAGAGCCTATAGGGCAAGGAAACTAATTTCTGTAAACTACTAGTGCCGTGGCTCGAACGATTGCAATTTAGAGGGGATTGGCCCTCATCTTGATAGGCTTGGAAGTGCAGCAAACAGGTTCCAGTCGACTGACCAGTATCCCGAGAGTTTTCTGGGACCGTGTTCAGTCGACCGAACTCAGTGAGTCAGTCGAATGACCTGCTCCTATTTGCCTATTATGCCAATTTTTGCCTACATTTGCTTGGTTTCCAAATTTAGTTGATTCATGTTGATTTTCGATTTGTTGTTATCATTTATTATCCACTTTGATGACATTTTCTTCGGGATTTTTGTGAACATACATTTTCATGGATTCGGTATCGATTTCTTTGGATTCTATTCACGTCTTCGAACATGAAATTTTGGTGATTGATTGTTTCTACAATCATTTTTATGCTTTGTCACTTTAAAAATATAAAGGTTTCAATAGTAGTAGTAAATATCAAAACTCTTTTATCAAAACGATTTCAACTCTATTTTCAATATCAAGCTTGTTTATAAAACCGTTTTCCAATCTACTAGCATATACAAACCTTTACCTCACTCGTATGAGAAATTTAATTAAACGACTTAGTAAAACAAGTGGTATGAAGCGCTTGCGTTTACTTCGTCGGTCAATTCTTGGACTTATTCGATTGAATCTCTTGTGACAATTTTCGAGTGGAGATCTACAATTTGTTCGTAAATATTTAAGTTAAGCTAGTGGTTATGGGACATGAAGCTAAGCTCATATATTTACTATCTTAGTGTAATTGACACTTCTTGAAGATCGATGATGAACATTTTGTGATCTAGGCTAGCAATGTGCAATGTCTCTTTGTCTATGAGGGAGACTAAACCCTGTTTCTGTGGAGCTTTCGCTCAATTTGGTGGGGTAGCGACCCATGGTCTTCGGGCTGTTTTGTGGAGCTTCGGCTCAAAACTAATAGTTAGCAACCATGGAATAGCGTTCCATTTTGTGATACACGTGTTGGTGAGTTTTCATGCTCCTGTTTTGAGATAGGCCTCGCCCCTTTTTGTGATTTCTGGATTTCCATTGATGATTTCTTGAATTTGCGTTTCACTAATTTTCATGATTTACATTGACAAGTTTTATCCATATTTGTGCATTGGTGAATTTTTGTGTCATTAACTTTTGTGATTGGCACTATATAATTGTCAATATTTATGGTTTGGTGAATAAAAATAAAGAGTATGATATTCTTTTTGATCTTTGAGAAGATTCTTGTGATATTGATTAATCTTTAGTTGATGTTCAGTTGCATAGTTATTACAGTATGGCCCTATGGTTATCATATTCTATATCATTTTATCTGATGTTTATAGTTAGACTGATCCGTTTATTATTTTCTTATTAAATAATACTAGGGTCAGACCGAGATGTTGCAGGTGATTCTACTTGACTCCTCTTCTGGAGTTATCATTCTGACTTTTGGCTAACTACTTAGATTAGTAGTTTATTTTGTTGTATACATTTGAGATATAGACTCCAGGATGTATACTTATTCTTTTGTCTAGCACTTGTAACTATTCTTTTTTGATAATGTGGATCTTGTTTGACCACTACTCTGATGTACACTTCTATGTGTAATATTCATATCTTTTTCCACCTTCGTGATATGGATATCTGTGACTGATTTATGTTATGTTTATTTCTATATTTGTTTCCGAAAATATTATAGCCACTGTGTAGTAGCCTTGAGTTTGCATCGGTATATAGGATTTCCTCTTAAGATGATAAGTTGTATTTTTACCTGGCATATCGGTACTCGCACAAAGCAATTATACAGATGGTCGCTCCTCAACAGCCTTATTCTTCGTGCTAGTTGACAGCATTACCCCGTAGTGTCCTTGGCTTGCATGGGTACAGAGGTTGGGCTTCACAGCTTGGTATCGAGCCAAACGTCGGAACAACGTAGAATAATTTAACAAGGATCATCGTCCTAAGTACATCTTAGGAGTCGTGCCTTAGGATTTTATTCGGGTCTTCGAACCATCCTATCCTATTTTCTTTTGTGATTTCTTATTTTATCAATCATTATTGTTTGATATTCATTTTGTGAATAGCCTTTTTCTTCTTCTTCTTTCTTTCTTAATGAAGAGAAATGGTTAGACCTGGCTGTCCCAACGCCGGTCAATCTAGTGCTACTCCCCAAGATGGAGTATTTATGTCTACCCAGCAGCTTCTTGATCTAGTAAAGAATGCTCAAGCAGCGGTTCTAATCCGTAGTCTACTCACCCTAAGTCTGGATTTGCAAGTTTGTGCAACGATTATACCAATTTGGGTGGGAAGCCATTCAAAGGTTCTGCAACCATTATTGAAGTCCAAGCTTGGCTAAGAACATGCGATCGCATCTTTTCTCGCATGAACCTTATTGATCTTCACCGAGTTCAGGTGGCTTCTAGTATGCTCCAAGAAAGAGCATTAGACTGCTACGAGCTTCTGATTTCTGAAATAAATGAAGCGGATCTTACTTGGGAGAAATTCCGAGTACGATTCGAATTAAAGTTTATGCTAGAAGCTGAGAAAGTGACATTGGCTCGTCGTTTCATCGACCTTCTTCAAGGTGAATCCTCTGTGGCAGATTATGTCGCATCCTTCGAGTCACTTTCTAAATACAGGGTCGAATATATAAACACCCCTTTGAAGAAGAACCAAAGATTTTTCTATGGCTTGAACAAATATCTCAAGAAGCCATTACTTCTAAAGTTAGAAGTTTCTTTTGATCAACTCGTTGATATTGCTCTTCGACTTGAAGAGGCGGATAAGGAGAGTGATGTTGAAGTTATGGGTGCCAAACCAAACTTCAACAACAAAAAAAGGCTTAGTAAGTTCAAAGGTCCTTATCCCAATAAGAAAAGGAAGCAAGCAACTCTGGTGGCAAAGACTTCTGCCTCTAGTTGTGGGCAATGCTACAATTGTGGTTCTAAAGACTATTATGCTAATAAGTATTCAAAGCCCCTTGCTTGTCGCTATTGCAAAAGTTCGGGCCATTATATATCCGCATGTCCCAAACATCAAGACAGGAAGGAGGGAAAGCTTAATGTGGTGCAAACTCCTAATAACACTTCTCGTGGTCAAGGTATTTCTCATCCTATCCTTGATGGAATTATTTTATTTCGTGATCAACCTATTCGAGTTCTTTTTGATATGGGTGCGTTCCATTATTTTATATCAAAAGAACTTGTTGATACTTTTTCTTTAAGTGTTGTTGATTTAATGACTTCGTTGAGAATTGCGAATCTGGTTAGTGGATCCACAACAATTAGTTTGCTTTGTAATGATGTCGAGATTATTTTGTGTGATTTTTCTTTCGAGCCGATTTGCATGTTATGCGCTACTTAGGCTTTGGAATGATTTTGGGAATGGATTGGCTTAACCGCTATGAAGCTCAAATCCTATGTCCTAAGCGTACTATTCATCTTCGACATCCTAAATATGTTAAGCATATTTCTATTGATCTTAAAGATTCGGATTCCAGCTTGGCAGCATCTTTATATTCTTTAAATCCTCATGATGATAACAATGATGATGAGGAAGATGTCATTCTCTTATTCACACTGACATATTTGATCCCGTTTTAGGATTGCCACCTAAGCGAGCAATTGAGTTCAGAATTAACCTAATCCATGGAGCTCTACCTATTACTTGTCCTCCTTATCGTATGTCCAATAAAGAAAATGAAGAGATGCGCAAACAATTATCCGAATTGGAGATGAAGCAATTTATTCACTCTAGTTCCTCTCCTTGGGGAGCTTTGGCTATTTTTATAAAGAAATCCGATGGTACACTTAGGCTTTGCGTTGACTACCGCAAGCTTACCGATCTTACCATCAAGAATAAATATCTGTTACCTCAGATTGATGATTTATTTGATCAGCTTAGTGGTGCTAGAGTCTTTTCACAATTAGACTTAGCAACTGGTTTTCTTCAGCTTCGCATTGCAGAGGATAGCATTCCTTTGACATCGTTCCGTACTCCTTATGGATTTTATGAATGGCTTGCTATGCCATTTGGTTTAACGAATGCTCTGGCTTATTTCGTTGACCTTATGAATAGAGTTTTCAAAGACTTCCTCGATTGATTTGTTCTCATCTTTATTGATGATATTCTTGTGTATTCTAAAACCAAGGAGGAGCATGAAAGGTATCTTCAGATTATGTTGGAAACTCTTAGGAGAAATCGATTGAAAGCAAAATTTTCTAAATGCCACTTTTGGCAATTTCGGGTGAAGTTTCTCGGTCATATCATTTCCGAATCTGGAATTTCCGTAGATCCTTCCAAGTTGAAGCGATTCAAAATTGGAAGAGACCGAAGGGTGTGACGAAAATTCATAGTTTTCTCGGATTGTTGGTTATTACCATCGTTTTATCTAAGAATTTTCTAAAATTGCTGTGCCTCTTACTAGCTTGACAAAGAAGGGAGTTAAATACATTTGGTCGGACAAATGTGAAGCTTCTTTTAAGAAATTAAAAGAACTCCTTTCCGATGCTCCTATTCTTGTGATTCCCGAGGGAAACCAAGATTTTATTGTTTATACCGATGCTTGTCGCGTTGGTTTGGGTGCGGTTCTTATGCAAAGAGAACGTGTTATTGCTTATGCTTCTAGGCAATTGAAGCCCACCGAGACTAGATAGGCCACTCATGATTTAGAGCTCGCGGCTATTGTTTTTGCCCTTCGAATTTGGCGTCATTATCTTTTGGGAGAAAAATTTATTCTTTACACCGATCATAAATCTTTGAAGTGTCTATTTTCTCAAAAGGAACTTAATTTGCGTCAACAACGTTGGCTCGAATTCCTTACATCTTATGATCTTGATATTCTTTATACTCCCGGAAAGGGAAATCATGTTGCCGATGCACTTAGTCGCAAGCACCAAGCGGTTGTTTCTATGATGATATCCGAATGGAATGATCTCGGGGTTTTATCCGCTTGTGGGATTCGAGATTGTGTTTCCGATTTATGTTCATCTCTTGTTTTGTGTATCCTTGAGGCTTATCCTTCTCTTTTAGACCGCATTCTTGAAGCTCAAAAGCTAGATCCCGAATTGGCTCATCTTAGCCAAAATTATAAGGATAAAATTGATATTGAAGGTTTCAAAGACTTTGATATTGATTCTCGTGGCGGTATTCGAAAATTTGGTAGACTTATCGTGCCAAATATAAGTGATCTTCTTAAAGACATTTTAGAAGATTCTCATCGTTCTAAATTTACCATTCATCTTGGTAGTGGTAAAATGTACGTGGATATGAAGCGACTTTATTATTGGGAGGGAATGAAATCTGATATTGCTAACTTTGTTAAGTGTTGCATGACTGGCCAACTTGTCAAGGCCGAGCATAAAAGGCCCAATGGATTATTGCAACCTTTAGAAATTCCAATTTGGAAATGGGATCATATTTCCATGGATTTTATTGACGGCCTTCCCCATTCTCGTTCGGGTCATGATAGCTTATGGGTGATTGTTGATAGACTTACAAAATCCGCCCATTTTATTCCCATTCGGTCTAATTGAACCGTTCCTCTTTTGGCCAAACTCTTTATCAAAGAAATTGTTAAATTGCATGGAGTTCCTACTTCTATTGTTAGTGATCGTGATCCACTGTTTACTAGTGGATTTTGGAAGGGTCTTCAAAAAGCTTTGGGAACGAAGCTTAATTTTAGCACCGCTTATCATCCTCAGTCCGATGCACAAACCGAGCATGTGAATCAAACTCTTGAAGATCTTCTTCGTACATGTGTTCTTGATTTTGGTGGAAGTTGGGAAGATCATATTTCTCTTGTTGAGTTTTCCTATAATAATAGCTTCCAATCTAGTATTGGTATAGCACCTTTCGAGGCACTCTATGGAAGGCCATGCCGATCACCTTCTTGTTGGCTTGAGGCATGTGAGAAGTTGGTTTTAGGTCCAGATTTTATTCGTGATTCCACAGAAAAGATTGACCTTATTTGTCATAGGATGAAAGAAGCTCAAAGTAGACAAAAATCCTATGCCGATAACCGAAGAAGGAAATTAGAATTTTCTGTGGGAGATTTTGTGTTTGTTCGTGTTTCACCTATGAAGGGTGTTGTGTATTTCAGTCGATCGAGAGAGTTAGCACCTCGATATATTGGTCCATTTCCCATCACAGAACGTATTGGTTCCGTGGCTTATCGCCTCTTATTACCGGCTCAATTTTCTTCTATTTATGACGTGTTTCACGTTTCTCAATTATAGAAATGCCTTCTAGATTCCGATTCTATTCTGGAGCCCGGTGTTGTGGAAGAAATTGAAGTTTTGCCTAATTTGACTTATGAGCAACATCCTACTCGTATTATTGCTTCGGAGGTCAAACGCCTTCGAAATAAAGACGTCCCACTTGTGAAAGTTCAATGGTCCTCAAATCCTAAGGATTGCTCTTAGGAATCTAGAGAATTCATCGAGCGAACACATCCGAACTTACTTTCTCGTTCTCTTTGAGGTGAACTTCTTATTCCAAATTTCTTCTTTTGTGATTGAATATGCTTTCATGGTTGTTACCTTATATTTTCTTCTTAAACATTGCGAGGACGCAATTTCTTTAAGGAGGGGAGTCTGTAACAACCCACATATTTTACGATTGAGTATTTAAATATTTTATTTAAATATTTCATCTTTAGTCGGATTTTAGTCCGAGAAGCTACTTTTTGCAAACGGTCGAATTAGGACTCGAGACCACCTCCATTGAGTTCAAAATGATGTTTGCGGCCTTTTTGAGTATAAACTTTGATATGTTTGGAGTTAGTGGAATTTCACTACTTTTTCACTTAGGGCTTTGGTTTTGTTTCAGCCCATTAGACCCAAGCTTCACCCCTCTTCTCTTCATTACTTCATTTCTATTTGCTAATACTCAAGTTTTAGCAACAAGGGATAGAGGAATGGGAAATTAAAACTCCAAGCCCTAGTTTCCATTTGCAAATCAAGTTCTAGCTCCAAATCCAAAGAGAAGCTATTGGTAAGCATCATCTTCTCCTTCTCCAACTCATTCTCCTTTCAATTTCAAAAATTCCTAAACCTAACTTTGGGAATGTTCTTCTTTTGAGCTTAGATTCAAGCTCATTTGGGTTTTGTTGAAGTGTGGTTGATTCTTCCTTTGCTTTCAAGCTTCTACTTCCTTATTTTTGTGAAAAGGTGAGATTGTTATCTCACATCTTAGTCTATAATTATCATTGATCGTTAAGTATGAATTCCTAACACTTATCCATGTGCATTTGATTTTGGTTTTGATTGATTTGGTTTATATTCCAATTTTTGGTGTTTTGAAATCAAAATCTATGAAAATCCTTTTATGGATACTTGAACATGTTTAGGTGATGCATCGAAGAGCCTATAGGGCAAGAAAACTGATTTATATAAACTACTAGTGCGATGGCTCGAATGATTGCAATTTGGAGGGCATCGACCCTCATCTTGATAGGCTTGGAAGTGCAGGAAACAGGTTCCAATCGTCTGGAATTCTGGTCCAGTCGACTGACCTGCTACCAGAGCACTTCTCTGGCTCTGGTCCAGTCGACTGGCATGCTGACTCCAGTCGACTGACCAGTATCCCGAGAGTTTTTTGGGACTGTGTTCAGTCGACTGAACTCAGTGAGTCAGTCGAATGACCTTCTCCTATTTGCCTATTATATCTATTTTTTCCTACTTTTGCTTGGTTTCCAAATTTAATCGATTCATGTTGATTTTCGATTTATTGTTATCATTTATTATCCACTTTGATGACATTTTCTTCGAGATTTTTGTGAACATACATTTTGATGGATCCGGTATCAATTTCATTGGATTCTATTCACCTCTTCGAACGTGAAATTTTGGTGATTGATTATTTCTACAATCATTTTTGTGCTTTGTCACTTTAAAAATATAAAGGTTTCAATACTAGTAGTAAATGTCAAAACTCTTTTATCAAAACGATTTCAAATCTATTTTCAATATCAAGCTTGTTTATAAAACCATTTTCCAATCTACTAGCATATACAAACCTTTACCTCACTCATATTTGAAATTTAATTAAATGACTTAGTAAAACAAGTGGTATGAAACACTTGCGTTTACTTCATCGGTTAATTCTTGGACTTGTTCTATTAAATCTCTTGTAACAATTTTCAAGTGGAGATCTACAATTTGTTCGTAAATATTTAAGTTAAGCTAGTGATTATGGGATATGAAGCTAAGCTCATATATTTACTAGCTTGGTGTAATTGACACTTCTTGAAGATCGATGATGATCATTTTGTGATTTAGACTAGCAATGTGCGATGTCTCTTTGTCTGCGAGGGAGACTAAACCCCGTTTCTGTGGAGCTTCTGTTCAATTTGGTGGGGTAGCGACCCATGGTCTTCGAGCCGTTTTGTGGAGCTTCGGCTCAAAACTAATGGTTAGCAATCATGGAATAGCGTTCCGTTTTGTGATACATGTGTTGGTGAGTTTTCATGCTCCGTTTTGTGATAGGCCTCCCCTCTGTTTGTGATTTCTGGATTTCCATTGATGATTTCTAGAATTTATGTTTCACTAATTTTCGTGATTTACATTGATAAGTTTTATCAATAATTGTGCATTGGTGAATTTGTGTGTCATTAACTTTTGTGATTGGCATTGATATAATTGTCAATATTTATGGTTTGGTGAATAAAAATAAAGAGTATGATATTCTTTTTGATCTTTGAGAAGATTCTTGTGATATTGATTAATCTCTAGTTGATTTTCAGTTGCATACTTATTACAGTATAGCCCTATGGTTATCATCATATCTCTTGTTCTATGTCATTTTGTCTGATATTTATAGTTAGAGTGATCCGCTTATTATTTTTTTATTAAATAATACTCGGGTCAGACCAAGATGTTGCAGGTGCTTCTACTTGACTCCTCTTCTAGAGTTATCATTCTGACTTTTGGCTAACTACTTAGATTAGTAGTTTATTTCGTTGTATAAATTTGAGATATAGACTCCAGGATGTATACTTATTCTTTTTTCTAGCACTTGTAACTATTCTTTCGTGATATTATGGATCTTGTTTGACCACTACTATGATGTACACTTCTATGCGTAATATTCATATCTTTTTCCGCCTTTGTGATATGGGTATCGGTGACTGATTTATGTTATGTTTATTTCTATATTTGTTTCTGAAGATATTATAGCCACTGTGTAGTAGCCTTGAGTTTGCATCTGTATGTCGGATTTCCTCTTAAGATGATAAGTTGTATTTTTATCTGGCATATCGGTACTCGCACAAAGCAATTATACAGATGGTCACTCCTCAACAGCCTTATTCTTCATGCTAATTGATGGCATTACCCCGTAGTGTCCTTGGCTAGCATGGGGAGAGAGGTGGAGCGTTACAGCTCGATAAATACAATGATTTCCCCGAGTATAAATACTGGGATTAGCAGACAATTGAATTTCTTTGAGCAATACATCATGATTCTGAAAGTATCTCACCTTCGGAACAAGAACAAAACGGAGTTCTACCAAAAAATCAATTGAAGGAGACTGATTTCATAAACGTTTCTCGAATAGAGTTAGGAATTAGCATCGCTTCACCCGAGCTCCAAACAATAAGACGATGACTTTCCTGTGTCACTACGGAAGGAGCCATACCGATACTAAGATAACAACAATTGAGGTAAGAAAACCACGAAGAGAGGTGGTCACTTCAAAGACCACACAACTCAAATGACTGCAAAATTGGTAATAGTTAGAACATTGCACTATGCAAGACAAACTCAAGGAACATAATAAATATAAATTTTAATTTACAATCAACATTTATTAGAGTTTCAAAACTCATTATCTTTAAAACCATGATCTAAATTAAGTATTTGAAAATTTTCCAAAACTCTTTAATATAGCATCTTATAGTAATAAATAAACTTAGACTCATATACTCTAAACTTTTTATTTAAAGTGAATAAAATGTTTTATCATAGATTCTACCATAATATATTTTAGTTTGAAATATTTACTTTCGTAAAAACATCAACCAAATTGTATTCACAAAATAGGTGGAATGCACTTAACTATTAAGAAAACAAGTTATTTTAATTACTAACCTGCTGTAAAGATATTAAATTTTGACCTAAAAAACTCAAAATATGAAAATACTTATAAAATTAAAGTTGTTCTACTAAATCTAAGGTTTCTAGCGATATAAAGATCATAAAAACTGGATTAGCGGTTTGAAAGTTATACTAAATTTATTTTCAGCTTAGACCTTAGAAAATCTCTTATAGGACAGAAATGACCATCTACTTTCAAACCCATTTTAGACCAAGAAAAATGCAAAATTTTCTAAAGTGGAAAAAAGAAAATTTATAGTTTACTGAAAGATCTTTCATTTACAAAAAGGTTAAACTCATATGGAGTTATAAATCTCATGTTATCATTGTTTTAGTACAGCACTTTTCCAAACAAAATTTCAGCTTTTAAATCAATTTAAAATTTAAAATTTCCCCAAACCATTTTAATCTCAAACTACATTTTCAAACAAGGTTTTTGCTAAATAATTTATTAAATGATCTTATTTTTCCGAGAAAGCTAAGACATGCCAAAATATGATCAAATTTATGTAATCAACATAAAAGAAATAATTCATTAATTGGAAAATTTTCATTACTTTCCAAAATCTAACTCTGAAGTAATTTACTATGAAAACTCTTTCTGGAAGAGATAACTAATCTCCTCTATTATGAAAGATTATTATTGGTTATCCATACAATAAATTTTGGAAAATATATAAATAAAGTATGAAATCAATCTCACCATTAAAATGATTATACTACATAAATGGTTCATTTATCAAAACAATTCAAATTCACACTTCCACTTTATCACAAAATTAAATTTCCATCTAATTATCAACATAAAACTAATTAAAGTTGATAATTAATTCTAACTTGTTTTGAAAAGAATTTTACAAATTCACGCTAACCAATTTTTAATACAACTAAAATTTAAAACAAACTTGCTCCCAATTTCATTCTAAAAGTTTAAAATTAGCTTTTTTTATATAGATTTTTATATTTATCCTCTACTATTACTCAAATAACTAATTGCCAAAACAAATTTTATAGCCATCATTAATGTCTTGTACTAAAATATTCAATTAATATTTTATTTTTTCAAACCAAAATATTGTTTTACGTTAAATACATCATTTCATTAATCAAAGCATCAAATTATATTCTCTTCTAGTTAATGCATTTCTTAATTAGAATTATTCACTTACCCAAATTACCATAATCAATTTCTCATATTTCAAATAATATAAGGGTATTTCCTCGCCATTGATTTATATTGGATGACCCCATCGATTGGCTGCAGAGTTAATCAAATGATCAAAATAGCCTCGCCACTCATCCAACACTCACTATGGTTCAATAGTTTCATTACACATTAAAATTAAAATTCCACCATACTAATTATTTTAAAACTTTACCTATTAAAACTCAATTTGCTGTGTCCGACCATCTCATCATAATGTTTAGGAAATTGCTATCGATAACGTTGATCAGGCGCATCGACCAGAACTCTTAACGTACTCGATGGACAACCCAACATAAAATCATTTTTAAACGATAAACATGTCCCTCATATTTTTTTTATAAATTATTCTTTGCTTATCTCACTAAAAAGAATCCATTTTAGACTCATAAGTATATCTTCTATTCGAAAGATTTGGAAACTCAATTTACTACTTATACTCAAAATTGAAAACACAAGAAGAAATCATCGAGATATTCCTAAAATGCACAATTAACAAGACTGATGGAATAGACTGGAGTGTTCGTTATTTCGAACGGTATAACGAACCACTCACAATACTCATATGAGTGCGGAATGCGGTAATAGGAACGCTATCCTCTACAACTCGTGGCTCATGAAAATCGGTGTAAGGTCAAGCTGAGGAATGACCCTAGCACCACTCACTAGATTAGAAGGAGATCGATAAGATATAAGAGTAATGGCAAGATTTCTTCTTGAATGAGAAGAAGACACAAACAACACATTATTACTTTGAGTGAAGAATATCACAAAGTATACCAACAATTGAGTATCCTAAGAGGAATTCTCAAAGGAGACAAGAACGAAAATATTAGTTGAATTCAATGAATTAACTTATTTCCTTAGTGGACATCCTTGTGGAAGGATGACTGAAAGGCTAAGAGCTGGAAAGGAGGTCAATACAACACTCGATTGCCCGATTGGGTGTCAAACTCAAAATGTACTCACAGAAATCAACAAAGTCACAATGGCTGGAATTCGAGATATATCATCAACATCTCAATACTCAAGAGTGAATATAGAGACTTCGGAATCATCATTAACATTCTGAAGAACAAGGAATAACAAGTCAGCCAAACATTAGGATACCTAAATTTAGGATCCTTCAATTCATAGAATGTGGCTTGATAATATGCAAGCCACTCCATCCCAAATTGTTCCAAACTGTAGATAAAAATATTGTGCTAAGTCACACGGAAAGATAAGTTACAAGGAAAAATCCCAAAATCCTCACACATCATGCCAAATATTGCGGATCCCCTCAATAGGATTCGCAATCCTCAAAGAAGTAAAAAGATAAGAATCATACAAAAGCATTAAAAAATTGCTCCGATACGGATGAATGTCAAACATCTGTATCGAAGAGGACTCAAATGAACAATCATGATTAAGATTACTCATAAGATAAGATATCATCAATAATTATGGAATACTATGGAATAAATATATTCCTAGACATATCACAAACTTCTATCTCATATGACACGATAAGGTAAAGGATACGATGATTAAAGAATTGGTAACACTTGTATGATACTTGGATGTACGGTAATATGTGTTTTTGTTATGTGTTTATCATATTTTGTTTCAAACTCAGCTCTGATACCAAGCTATGGCACCCCTCCTCGAGACCCACATTAACAAAGAGTATTACTGGGTAATACTGTCTGCTAAACCGGAGAATATGGCTGGTTAGGAGTGACCATCTATAGCCTTGTCTTAAATATCTATTGAATACGTCGATAAATGCTCTATATTTTTTCTAATTCAAATGGATCGACATATCCAATAAATACTTAATATAAAGCCATAGTTGGCTATAGGATCTATCAGAACAAAATACCATAACTCAAATGCAAAACACATCAGAGAACAGCAAATAATCATATATATACACATATACAAATACATCATTATTATGATACAAAATAATACATATCAAGTGGCATGACGACCACAATATATACACAGGTCAAAGGAATATACTCATCAGAGTGGCGACAAAAAGACTACAATAGAAAGATAGCAGAAAAGTCCATGTGGAAGAAGAATAGCCTAAGTCTAAAGGTACTAACCTAAAACACCTTAGTCTGACCCGAGTATAAAATACACAGGGTAGTCTAGCTAAACAAATCAGTTTAAGAGGATATACAATACTATAAGCACAAGGTAAGGTGATAATCTTCTCAAGTGAGAAGGAATAATTCAAGGGTATATGGTTACTTCACATGGCACAATTAAGTAGGTATAGTAATTTCAAGTGATATAAGGATATCACTAAATATGAATGCAACTCAAAGGCGATAAAACTTCATAACAAATCTCATTATAAAAGCATGCCTTATCTCATCGACATATCAAAAAACATTAAATATGGTTTAGGAGAAAAACATAACTCCAAAGAGGAGAAAACCCAAACCCGCCATATCGGCAAACTCAAAAGCAACTCAAGAAATCACCATCTTAAAATACGCCATAAGGAAAATGCATATATCTCTATATAGGAGGATATAATCCCAAATAAATGCCAAAAGGCAAATCTCATATAATAATGGCAAAAGACAAATCTCAAATAATAATGCCAAAAGGCAAATCTCAAGTTACGCTAGTGTAGGTAACTTAAATGCCCATAAGGTAATCGCCACACACACACACACATAATGGCTCGAATGGCAAACCATGAAAAAGGTGATACATTAGGGAAATCATGATAATCATTGAAATCATCTCAAATTTTTCACGTGCTTTTAGTCGAAGCCTGCGAAGTACTGATCTCTTAAAATAGGCACCTCACCCGAAGGTAAATATGTCACAATGACAAATATGCTGCAACGGCAAATACGCCGCAATGACAAACGTATCGAAGACAAATACGCTTATATGCCGCAATGGCAATGACTTGAAGGTCTAATACTGGAAATACGCCGCAATGGCAAATGTGTCCCAAAATCTCGGATAGGAACCCGAACAGTGTTAACGTGCGTCCCATACCATACATTCGCACTAAATGGTTTACAAACTGCTAGTAAATTTCACACTCAAAGCAGTAAAAATTTACCTCATCTCATCGAAAAACTCGACCCGAAGTTCGAAACGATCAAACAGACAAGTCAGGATTTAACCAATTAGATAAACGCACGTTTCGCATACCATATGTTTTAACAAACCGCTTAATTCTCCTACATATTCACTCGAATAGTGCAAAAACGTGTATTTTATATCTAAAATAATTTACTTGATAAAACAAGCTTTTCAGACCAATTTTCGAAACCAATTTTGAAAACCGTATTTGAAAGTTCCTTTATTATAAAGAACTAATAGATTTTATGATAAAAAATACTTTAAAAATACTATATAATAATTACTTGAAATGCCCGTTAATTTTAAAATTATTTCAGAGCTGTTTGGAAAAATCCGTACTCGAAAAACGAAGAAAAACAGGGAAATTCACTAAAAACCGATATTCAAATTCAAAACAATTCAAAGTTTGAATTTCAAATTCTCCAAAATTTGTCTGGTCTATTGATAGACATCATGACCTTCAAAAACAATAAAAAACATCACAAAACAAAGCAAGAAAAGCAAGCAACACAAGTCAAAAACACGAAGAAAACAATGGAAAGTTAGGTGGAAAAGCCCACTATCTAGGTCCACCTGTAGGTCAACCAAGAGGTTGACCTTAGTCCACTATAAGTCGACCAGTTGGCCGACCTTGGGGGCATCTAGGTCGAAATGCAGGTCGACCAAGAGAAAGGAGAGTTCGACCCCTTGTACGCATTTTGTTTCAGCTTGAATTCCAAGGTTCATATGTAATTTCCAGACCAGTTTTGAACATCCAAATGATAATATTTTTCAACTAAATTTTGCAGAGGTCAATTTCAACATGTAAATTACCATCTGAAAGATATTCGGCAGCATTTCATTGTCGGAATCAAAAGCTAAAGGCTTCCAAAGAAGCAATATGAAACAGATTTTTTAGCAGAGAAAACAACTATAGGAAATTTATACAGAGAGCAAATTATCCACAGCATTTTGCAATTTTGAGCTTGGCTCGGCCAGAATTTGTGAGTGTTATAACTCACCTTGCTGTAGATGTACAAACGTTTAGATTTTGGCTAAAAGATGGAAGCTTTGGTGGTGAAATATGCCTTCAAGAACCTATGCAGTAAAAAGAAATAGCATGCAAAGAAAAATTTACAGTAAATAAAAAAACTTCTTTGAAATCAAGAATTTGATGAAAATAAAAGGCTTGGAGATTGATTACCCTAGATTTGCTCTCTAGATTGAAAACGATTGCAATTTGCTTAATTTGTATGAAGAAATAGCTTGGATTTGCAATTTTGAGAAGGTGGGTTCTATTTCTTATTTACAAGTAAAGGAGGAAGAAGAGGGGTATAATAATGAACGTACAGGTTAATCTCTTTTCTCACTTCTTCATTTGCAGGCTAAGCCTAAGTGGGCTTGGACCTAAAAAAAAATTAACATGGCCTATGTTTTAATTCACACTTATTTTAAAAAGGCTTCATATTTACACTAATTACAAAACAGAAATGCATTTTTCTCCCAAATTTTACATAAGAAAAATATGTAAACTTATATGCTTACGAAATAAAACATTTTACATATCATAAAGATATTATTTTATATTTTTAAAACATTTTTATTATTTAAACTCTTTAATTTACAAAAAATACACCATTTACTCAAATAAATGAGTAAAACCTTGATTTTAACTTCTAAAATTCACCAAAAAAAACTTTTCTTACATAGAAAAATATTTCAAACCATTTGCAAACATAATTTATAACACATTCTTAAACTAATTTCTACCTTTTTATTTCAATAAACAACCTATAAAAACAAAATACTCCTTTTAAAAAATTAAAAGAAGTAAATGGCAATAATTAATACAATTATTGCATTTTCTCTAATTAAAAATCATTTTCCAATCATTACCAACTCAACAAATAAAAAAAGTTTCAAACTTTATTTTTCTCATTTAATTCCAAAATTCATTGTTTATTCCAAATAAATAATTATAAATCTCCAATTTTATTTTAATTTACAATGTTAAATTATAACTACCGTTATAATTCAATATTAACAGGTAATTTCCAAACCAGGGTTGTTACAATAAGTGTAATTTGCAATAGAATCACCCCTGTCGAATATTGATTACACTAAATAAATATTGTACATGCCTAATTTCCAAAGTACACATCTATCCAATCCCGTAACATCTAAGAGTCATAAACTTAGGGAACTAAGTTTCCTACTCATGTATTAACACACACACACACACATATATTTATAATACACACACATACAAAAAAATCAATAACCTGGGCCTTAGGTTGAGGTTCAACTTACGACTATAATCATTAACCAGTCGACCATTGGGCATTGGAGCGGTGGACCTCTTGCTATCGATAGGCTGTAGTGATCTTTTCATCCCGTCAAAGTTAACTATCGTAAATTTTTACTTTTCATCATTCTCTATTAATTGTTCTTTATGAATTGATTTCATTTTACAGTAAATCAAACTTTATTAATCTGTAATTTCAGTTTTTAATCATTTCATAGTTTCATAAGTATTTTTGTCATTAATTCTGACTAACTTAGGTTTGGAATCAAAAGTTACTGAGATATCAATCTATATTCAATTTAACAAAAATGATTGTGTTCAACCTAAATTAACTTTAACCAAATTTAGATTAGAGAGGAACCATATTCATATGGGTTAAATTACAACCAAATTCTCGATTTATTATAGCTATTAGAGAAACACTGTCTTTAAATAAATTAAAATAATTCTAGATCATATATGGTATAAACAAACTTAGTTATATATAAATCAACATTTTAATAACGAACCCACTCACCTCTAGCAAGTTATTTCCTCTTTTATTCATCTAGAATCATCCATGCTTGGCTCGTCAATCCCCCTTGATTTGATTTAGTTATCTCCTTCTTTTGTAATCTTTGAATCTTATTTACAAAAAAATTATTTTTGAAGAAAATTGATTTGTAGAGAAAATTGGTTGAGTTTTGGGAGAGACAGAGTTTCGTTATGATAAGTTTGAAATTAAGCTTCTTGGAATTAGATTTGGGATCTACTTATAGTGGTTCATATCATAATCTACGATTAGGCCGATTTATATAAAATCGAAGTCGTTCCGCCTACCCAAAACCTAGCCTAGAACGCTCGACCGGTCGACCGCTTGGACATTGGCAGTCGACTGCTAAGGCTCGACCGGTCCAAATATGGTGTTGGCAAGTGAAGCTTTTCTTATTTAAAATTTTGTTTCCTTATTTAATTATTTTTGGTTCCAACCTTTTAAACGTCAATAATATTTTTACACAAGCTTCGATTTCAAAACATTATACAAGAAAATTGTCTAGAAAATCTCTATAAACGCAATAGTGTAAGGTTCATAGACAAATTTGGATGTTTGTGAAAATTCCATTTAAAATTTTGTTATATTTAATTTATTTTTTTTAATTCAACTTTAGCTTAATTGTTGTGGGGTGTTACAATAATAAAAGCGGAGCTCTCATAATGAAGGTCAACGGTATTCTCAAGTCAAGAGTACTGTGTAATTAGACATACTGGTATTTTTTGTTGGACCTTACTTATATTAACCAGCAGAAAAATATTAAGTGGGTTATTCCATAGTTATTTAATAATGATTCGCACGTTCCCACTTGGTGCCTCTCAACAGTCATGTGTAATGCACTACCCAATATTTAGAGTGTAATAACCAGGATTTTTAGAATCCTGTAATTTATAGATTAACCAAATTTAATAAATAAAAATACAATTGATTTTATTCCTTTAAGCTATTTTCATATATAGATAAGTATTATAAATTTATAAATTAAAAGCATTTTTTTTACTTTTAAAATTTAAATAAAATACTTAAAGAGATAAGTGCTATTATCTTAAGTCTTCTTGTAACATGTGTGAACTTAAGTAGAAAATGTGTTTTCAAATTTATAATATACATATGTATATATTGTGATTTGGAAATTTTATTCTGAGATTAAAAATATAAATATGAAAACAAGGTTTAACAAAAAGCTTCAATGCATATATATTAATAAACTTAGAAATAAAACATAAAGAAACCATATGATATATATAAAGCAAAATAATGAACGTAGAATAAAATTTTATCAAAAACATATTAAAATCATTTATACATACATATTTTCACATATAAAAAGTCTTAGCATAAATTTAAAACATGTGTAATATTTTAAAACATAAGGTAAATATAAAATCTTTTATTAACATTTAAAAATTTAATTAGTGCATGATAATAAAAGACAAGTGTAAGAAAATTGGATCATATATTAACATTTGTAAATTGAATGGCTAGCTAATCAACAAGTGTCATTGTTTTAGAGAATAAAAAAAATAAAGGATAACTAAAATACTTACATCTCCACCCTTTCTCATTTTTCCTCGTTATCTTCATTATGAAAGAAAAAGAAAAAAAAAGAGAAAATTGAAAACTAAAAAAAAAGAGTAGAAGATAAATCAAATAACAACATCAAGTTTTCAACCTGAGCAAATCTAATACTCAAGCAAACCTGTAATCACTTTAAAAAATGCATGCAAATAAACCTGGCGTATATCAAAGCTAAGTTTCTAAAGCCAGAGGCAATGGTTTTCAAGTTTTCAAGCAAGCATTTCAGTTTCAAACTAATGCAGTTTAAAGCTTTCTGTATTCAAGGTTCTGCCTCTTTAAATTTTGAGTAAACATCTAATTTGTATCTTAAGTAGGTTAATATGGTTGCATAAGTAATTGCTGTGCTAATGATGTTTTTTTTTTGTGGTATTACTGCATATACATATATGAATGTGATAATGTGTGTGCATGTCAGTTTCTTCCTATTTTTGAACTACAGGGTGAAAAAAAAAATCCAAAACCAGTGAGTTACTTCTCTGGCTAGTTTTATGTTGAGATGTTGAAACAAAATTTGTTTAAACAACAAAATTTAAATTATAAAGAAATATGAAGTGCAAGAATTGAAAATGATTCCTGCATATGTAGATCTTTGTATACAAATTTGTAGGTATGGATATATTTGAAACTGCATGCCAGACATATGAGCTTCTCTGTTCTTACCTGATTTCAAAGAAATATCAAAATTTTAAAAAAATTACCATCTAAACACTTTGAAGCTTTGGTTTCAAATAAACTAGTTAAAGTTTTAAACTCATCTAGCTTATGAAATTATGTTTAAACAAATTAAGTTTAGAATTTACCTGTAAGCTAAATATGCAGTGAAAACTTATAAAATGAAATAAATAAAATTTTGAATTTTATTGAATCATGTTTAGGTATTGAATCATCATTCAAAATTATGATTTTTAACACAAAAATCCAGATTTTTAAAAATGGAATTGAATATGGAATTTGGGTTTTTCTGGAAAATTGATTTTGGTTGATTTTTGGATGATGAAGCAATTTGGTTGATCGGAGTTGTTACTGGAGGTGGAGGAGGCCATGGTGGTTCAGGGAAAAATAGTAGTTGAGGCTATAGAGGGCTGTGGCGTTGGCGGTGATCGAAATTTGTTTTTAACCCTAGTTTGTGTCTTGGCTGGAAGAAGAGTCACCACGACAATTCTAGTGATTCGAGTTGCATAGGACCAGTGGCATTGTTGGTGTAGAAGATTGGCGAAGCTGGGAACGAGGTTCCTTAACCTCCGGTGATTGGAATTTTGTGGACGAGGAGGTTTGCTGGAGGTGTTTGTGGGTTCTAGTCCATCTGGGAAGCTCGAATTTGTTCGAGAGACTATGAGTTTGTTTGGATGACCGTTATGGGTTGTAGTAGTGTAGAGTGATGTGACGGAGGGTACGTCGTTGGTCGGAGCAACTTACGGTGGTGGTGCATGTGCACATGATGGCAAGCGTGTGTCAGAGGGGTTTGGCTGTGATCGCTCGAAGTTGCGTTCGAGTTTTGGCATGGAAAACTCGATTTGTTCTCGAGTATATTGGGTTGGGTTTGCCTGTAGTTTTGAATACTTTAATTTAACCAGGCTTTTAAAAAAAGAAAAGATGGGAGGGAGGGACTCGGGTATGACCTGAGTAAGCAAAGGGTTTGACCCGAAGCAGCTTAAGTGTAACAGTAGTTAAGGTTTTAAAAAGGGGTTTAAAACTTGTTTTTTTGAAATTTAAAAACTTAAATTAGTTTAAACTTTATATAAATTACTTTATGTTTTAATAAATGTTTTCTTAAACTTATTTTAAGAAGTTTTGAAGTTTGTTAAGAAAATTTAAAATGATTTTGGAAACGAGTTTTGAAAGTAATTTTAAAGGCTTATATGAAGACAAGTTTTAATTTCAAATTGAAATTAGTTTTTAAAAAAAAATTAAATTGATAAATATTTAAGTTATTTAAAGTTGTGTTGATAACTTTAAGCTAAATGATTGTTTTAATTTAAAACTTAATCCATAATTTAATTAAGTAAAGATAGTTATAAAGTAAATGATGCAAATATGTTAAGATTAATTAAAACATTTATAAGATGATGTTTTATCTTAATTAAGGTTTTTATACCTTAATTTTGGTTAAGCTAATTTAAAGAAATTTAGTTTAATTAATTATTTTAATTATAAAGGATTAATTAAGAAATTAATTAAGGGAAAATAATTTACTTGATTAATAAATGTTTAAGTGTTAAAGATTTATTAAATTGTAATTAAAAGATCATTAACTAGATTATTAATTAATGATTAGGAATTCATTAATCAAGTAATTAAGTATAACTAAAATTAATTTAATCAAGTCATTAAGATTTACTAATTAAATAATTAATGAGTAATTAATTAAGTAATTAAAGGTTACTTAACTAATAATTAAGAAGTGCTTAACTTGTAACTAAATTTTATTAATTAATGATTAAGGTTTTACTAATTAATAATTAAAGAATAATTAATCCATAATTAAGTTTTAATTAGGAAGTTGTTAAGTGGTAATTAATTGATTAATCAAATGTGATTAAGGATTAATCAAATGGTAATTAAGGATTGATTATCTGTTAATTAAGGCTGGGTTAACAGTTAATGAAGGATTAATCAAATGATTAATTAACTGGTGATTAAGGAGTAAGTAATCTGTAATTAAGTTCTTAATTAATAATTGATAATTAAGTTTATTAATTAATAATTAAGAGATAATTAATTAATTAACCATTAATTAAATGGGTGTGGTAAATTAATGGTCGATTAAGTAGGATTAGATGATTAATTAGGATATGAGTTGATAATGCTTGCTTATGGATGATTGTTATTGAATGTCTGAATTAAATGATATCTATTGGATGATATGTTATGACATTCTATTGATATGATATTGGTTACACCAATGATAAATGGGTGATATTTATTTGTGTTATTGCTATGTAAAAGTGACATCCAATATATGAATTTAATCACCTGAATAACTTGGGTTAAGATGATACTGGATTCGAAGAGACCAGATTCGGGAATTAGTAAATACCCGAAACCACTTCGTTTCTTTGTAATTTGATATGTGAAATCAATAAGATGAAATTGAATGATTTAAGTGAATTGAATGATTTAGTCTAAATTTCTGAAGTTTAGAATTAAGGTGTGAAATAAGTAATGTCTATATCCACTTGTGAAGTTGTAAATTGATATAAGTTACCCGGGTTTTATATAAGTTGTATACTATCATATTTCATGATAGATGGGTTTACTCACGCTGGTTTCCAGCCTGACCCGGGTGTTACTTTGATGTAATGCTCGGGTCAGACCGAGTATTACAGATTTTCAGGTAAGGACGTTCTGGAGCTCAGGAGGCGAGCTGGATGGCAGGGACGTATGGAGAGTTCCACTATGATATATATATATATATATATATATATATATATCTGAGATATGTTAAATTGTATCTATCCAATATTGTGTAAATTGTTGTAACTCTGATATATCGATGAAAATTGATAAATACAGTTTCTCTTTGTATAACTGTTATTATTATGTGATATTATATTTTGATCCGCTGCGAATGTGAGGTTTCTGTGACTTGTTCTTGTTTCTTCTTCTTTCTCTTTCTTATTCTTTCTAACTATCTGGAATTTTCGGGATTGGAAATTCCGGGTCGTTACATTTGGTATCAGAGCAGAAGGTTAAGCGAGAACCTTGGCTCTGGTGGGATTACTCATTAAGGATAGGGTAAGTGGTACCCTAGAATGAGTTGAGTATATATATATGAGAGAGCGTACTTGTTATTTTCTTATATAAAGATTCTAAAAGATTTTATATAAGATTGTATTTTGGATATATAAAGCAATATATCTTTCTAACATATAATAACGGAATTGGTTGTTAAATTATTGAAGTAAATTAAGAAGTAATAGAAATACAACCAAACTGAAATTAAGTCTTGAATTTGGGAAAGGTTTCAGGATAAGGATAATCAATTAATTTTTGTAATTAATTAAACTTTATTTAATGAGATTAATTTATGGATAATAAATGGAAATGATAAATTAAGAGGAAGTTACTTAACGAAGTAACTAGAGGTAAGTAATTTAAAGGACAATTACTTAATGAAGGTAATCAAGAAATAAATTAATTACCGAATGTGATTAATTGGAATTAATTAATGACGTAATTAATTTAAAGAAACAATATATAATATTATTTAATGCAATTGAATGAAATGGTCCTATTTCAAACAATAGTTTTTTGAAAATTTAAAAGAAATTTGTTTGAATTAAAAAAAGAAAAAAGAAAAGAAACCAAGGGTGGTTTAAAACTTTAAAATATAATTTGGTATGTAAAAGAAGTTAATATGTATATATGTGGATATACATAATATCAAAGTTAGTTTGAAATAAACTCTAAATATTGAGTTTTAAATTTGGAATAAGATGTGATATCCAAAAGTGATGAACTTTTGAACTTAATAAGTGGGAAGATTATTTATGAGAAGTTTAAAATTTGAAATGGAAGATTCAAATTGGCTAAGGTTGACTGGATTAAGTAAATTGAGCTTAACTTGGGGAAAAGTTAAATAAGTTGGAATGATCGACATAATTTGGGAATTTCAAGATGGAATTGGAATTTAAATTGGGAAGTTAAATGGTTAATCTGAATTGGGAGTTTGAGTGATATCAAAATGGGTTTGAGATCTGGAAATTGTAAATTGATGGATGTTTTAAGATGAACTAGATGATATCATCCTATTGTTATTAATAATCTTTAAAATGTGAATTGGATTTGTTTAAATGAATGAGAAATGAAGTATGGTAATCCATTGGTGGGATAAAAGGAAAATTGATTTAAAGGAATTAAATCAACAATTGAAGTATTAACTCGAATTTATGTAATTCGAGATGGTTCATAGTGAACTGGAACTCGAAGTCGGATCAATTTGAATTTGATTTGAATTAATTGAAATAGTGATTGAAGATGTATGAGTATAAGATTCAAATGGAAAATTTGAATTGGATTGATTTGAATAATCTGAAATTGTAATTAGAGTTGAATAATTTTTAAATTCAAATGGAATTTGAATTAAATTTGGGAGGAAATCAAGAATAATTCAACTTGATTTGGAAATGGAGTATGAAATAGGGATTAATTCAAACGGGAGTTGAAATAAATTGAAATTGGAACTAGTTCAATTGAAATTTAATTGAATTAGTAGAAATTGAGATCAAGGTTGAATAAACTAAAATTTTGGTAAGAAACTGAGGAATTCAACTTGAATTGGGTTAAATAGATTTCAATGGAAATTGAAGTTATTTAAAATGGAATTGGGTCAATTTAATTGAAAGTGGAAATTTAAATTGAATTGATGAGAATGGAGATTGGGAAGAGAGCAGTTTTGACTCTGGACTATTTTTAATATAAATTGATTTAATATAAACCTATTTTTCCAAGCTATTTATTATATATACAAATTTTCTTTTAAAAGCCAAACTATCTTATATTTTCGAATCTGTTTAACAATTTTCTAACTATTTTATAAACTAATTACTATTTTCAACTACTAATTACTATTTTATAGCTACTTTGCTATTATTTAAAATTCCTATGACTATTTAATTATTTTCCAATTATTTTAAAATTACTGAACTATTTTACAGCTATTTTACAAACTAGTAATTATTTTCCAACTACTTATCTATTTTTAAATTTTTCAAGCTATTTTCTAAATAATCTGGTCGGAGTTCAAACTGTTATTGGTTAATTACCCAATCGTGATAAGAATAGAGGCGATAATCCAAATGGATTGAAGCAATTGTGAGTTAGTGAATGAAAATTAAAGTAAATGTGAATAGAAATGGAATTGATTTGGCTAATAACCAATAAAGATAAACACGTAAGGTGTACGTATGTTATTCTATTCGCATAATGATTTGATCCAGATTCGAGCACAGAATTTCGAGATAATAATATCGATCCGAGTGCGATTTTTCACTCGATTTTCGACGGCGAACCTGGATATGGATTGTTGATTGATTCTGGATGTTTTCTATCATAGTTATGACTATGCAAGGAGAATGACGGTTTCTGATCAAGAAACCAGATCTGTGTCCGCGCTAGAAAGTCGGATGGACGATACTAGTTTGGAAGTGAAATTGTATGATCGAGTGAGCGATCAGATTGGTATAGCGTACGGATGATATGTGTACATCGTACGGATTTGAAAGAAAATTATATTGGAAAGAGTAATCAAATTTGAATATCTAATTTTGAGTAAATAAAGTAAATATCTTTGTTTTATAAGATAAAACCCCCTCGATGAATCTATTGCCAGAAGGAAAAAGGGTTTTTGGAAATGTTTGAAGTATAAAAGGAGTTTATACAAGTTTGAAATGATCCGAAGTTTTAAAAGATTTTATATATCTGAATATATATAAAGGATCATATGAGGATTTTGGAAAAAGGGTTTTGGAAACCTTTGGATTTGGAAAAGGCTTTTGATTTTTGGGTAAAATCAATATGAAAATTTGGAAAGCCTAGTTTGAGAATTATCGATTTTGGAATAATCGATTTTGAGTAAAGGAGCTTTGTATGAGATCATACTAGGTGTATGATTTAAAGATACTATATATGTAGAGTATAAAATGTTTTGATGATGGCTCTAGGGAAAAAGGCGCTCCCTTGAAATGAACTTCTCAGGAGTACCACCGGTTGGTGCTGCCTTGAGCCCTAAGGGGGGTTCTAAAGTTGATCCTGTGAGGAGTCCGGACAAAACTAGTTCCTGGGGATTATGAGTAGAGGTTACCATAGCAAAAGTCGTGTGTGTCATTGAGAGCCAAGGTCTACGTTTGATTTTATATCGGTAGACTGCGACCTATGGTATAACATAGCGAAAGTCATGTGTGCCGCTGAGAGCCAACAGTCTGCGTTTGATTTTATATCGGCAGACTTCGACCTATGTAGGAGTGGAGGAGTTTCATTTTGACAGCGAAAATCAGAGGCCGTTGAGAGCCTGCAGTTGCATGGACTTTTGCTGTGACGGCAACGTAACCCTGGATGTAATTGTGATCTGTTGTGTGTGGGTTCCATGGCGTAATCGTGAGGCCGCGGAGAGCCTGCAGGTACATGGACTTTTGCTGCGACGGCAACGTAACCCTGGAATGTAACTGTGACCATGGATGGGGTGATGATTTCCAGAGCAGTTTCACCAAAGATATATCCTATATTTTCAAAAGTTGTTTTCTATATTTTCAATAAAATTATTTTCAAAATTATTTTCACTAGGTGTTGAAATTGGGTCTGCTAAGTACTTATAGATTTTCAGTCTTACGCCTGATCAACGTATGACCGAATTTCTATGAGAACAAGGATAGAATAGTTGAAACATCAAGTTATAAAACGATATTTTTATAAAACTATGTTGGTAATATTATACAGATTTTAAAGTATTTTTAAGTTATGAATAAAAAGAAGTTTATAGCTAAAAGGATTTAAAGAATGATTTTAATAAATTCTGGCTTCATTTCTTTTCGAGGACGAAAAGATTCAAAAGGGGAAGGAATGTAATAACCCGGATTTTTAGAATTCTGTAATTTATAGATTAACTAAATTTAATAAATAAAAATACAATTGATTTTATTCCTTTAAGCTATTTTCATATATAGATAAGTATTATAAATTTATAAATTAAAAGCATTTTTTTTACTTTTAAAATTTAAATAAAATACTTAAAGAGATAAGTGTTATTATCTTAAGTCTTCTTATAACATGTGTGAACTTAAGTAGAAAATGTGTTTTCAAATTTATAATATACATATGTATATAATGTGATTTGGAAATTTTATTCTCAGATTAAAAATATAAATATGAAAACAAGGTTTAATAAAAAGCTTTAATGCATATATATTAATAAACTTAGAAATAAAACATAAAGGAACCATATGATATATATAAAGCAAAATAATGAATATAGTATAAAATTTTATCAAAAACATATTAAAATCATTTATACATACATATTTTCACATATAAAAAGTCTTAGCATAAATTTAAAACATGTGTAATATTTTAAAACATAAGGTAAATATAAAATCTTTTATTGACATTTAAAAATTTAATTAGTGCATGAAAATAAAAGACAAGTGTAAGAAAATTGGATCATACATTAACATTTGTAAATTGAATGGCTAGCTAATCAACAAGTGTCATTGTTTTAGAGAATAAAAAAAATAAAGGATAATTAAAATACTTACATCTCCACCCTTTATCATTTTTCCTCTTTATCTTCATTATGAAAGAAAAAGGAAAAAAAAGAGAAAATTGAAAACTGAAAAAAAAAAGAGTAAAAGATGAATCAAATAGCAACATCAAGTTTTCAACCTGAGCAAATCTAATACTCAAGCAAACCTGTAATCACTTTCAAAAATGCATGCAAATAAACCTGGCGTATATCAAAGCTAAGTTTCTAAAGCCAGAGGCAGTGGTTTTCAAGTTTACAAGCAAGCATTTCAGTTTCAAACTAATGCAGTTTAAAGCTTTCTGTTTTCAAGGATCTGCCTCTTTAAATTGTGAGTAAACATCTAATTTGTATCTTAAGTCGGTTAATATAGTTGCTTAAGTAATTGCTGTGCTAATGATGTTATTTTTTTTGTGGTATTACTGCATATACATATATGAATGTGATAATGTGCGTGCATGTTAGTTTCTTCCTGTTTTTGAACTACAGGGTGAAAAAAAAATTCCAAAACCAGTGAGTTACTTCTCTGGCTAGTTTTATGTTGAGATGTTGAAACAAAATTTGTTTAAACAACAAAATTTAAATTGTAAAGAAATATGAAGTGCAAGAATTGAAAATGATTCCTGCATATGTAGATCTTTGTATATAAATTTGTAGGTATGGATATATTTGAAACTGCATGCCAGACATATGAGCTTCTCTGTTCTTACCTGATTGCAAAGAAATATCAAAATTTAAAAAAAATTACCATCTAAACACTTTGAAGCTTTGGTTTCAAATAAACTAGTTAAAGTTTTAAACTTATCTAGCTTATGAAATTATGTTTAAAGAAATTAAGTTTAGAATTTACCTGTAAGCTAAATATGCAGTGAAAACTTATAAAATGAAATAAATAAAATTTTGAATTTTATTGAATCATGTGTAGGTATTGAATCATCATTCAAAATTATGACTTTTAACACAAAAATCCAGATTTTTAAAAATGGAATTGAATATGGAATTTGGGTTTTTCTGGAAAATTGATTTTGGGTGATTTTTGGATGATGAAGCAATTTGGTTGATCGAAGTTGTTACTGGAGGTGGAGGAGACCATGGTGGTTCAGGGAAAAATAGTAGTTGAGGCTATAGAGGGCTGTGGCGTTAGCGGTGATCGAAATTTGTTTTTAACCCTAGTTTGTGTCTTGGCTGGAAGAAGAATCACCACGACAATTCTAGTGATTCGAGTTGCATAGGACCAGTGGCATTGTTGGTGTAGAAGATTGGCGAAGCTGGGAACGAGGTTCCATAACCTCTGGTGATCGGAATTTTGTGGACGAGGAGGTTTGTTGGAGGTGTTTGTGGGTTCTAGTCCATCTGGGAAGCTCGAATTTGTTCGAGAGACTATGAGTTTGTTTGGATGACCGTTATGGGTTGTAGTAGTGTAGAGTGATGTGACGGAGGGTACGTCATTGGTCGGAGCAACTTACGGTGGTGGTGCATGTGCATATGATGGAAGGCGTGTGTCAGAGGGGTTTGGCTGTGATCGCTCGAAGTTGCGTTCGAGTTTTGGCATGGAAAACTCGAGTTGCTCTCGAGTACATTGGGTTGGGTTTGCCTGTAGTTTTGAATACTTGAATTTAACCAGGCTTTTAAAAAAAGAAAAGATGGGAGGGAGGGACTCGGGTATGACCCGAGTAAGCAAAGGGTTTGACCCGAAGCAGCTTAAGTGTAACAGTAGTTAAGGTTTTAAAAAGGGGTTTAAAACTTGTTTTTTTGAAATTTAAAAATTTAAATTAGTTTAAACTTTATATAAATTACTTGGTGTTTTAATAAATGTTTTCTTAAACTTATTTTAAGAAGTTTTGAAGTTTGTTAAGAAAATTTAAAATGATTTTGGAAACGAGTTTTGAAAGTAATTTTAAAGGCTTATATGAAGATAAGTTTTAATTTCAAATTGAAATTAGTTTTTTTTTTAAAAAATTAAATTGATAAATATTTAAGTTATTTAAAGTTGTGTTAATAACTTTAAGCTAAATGATTGTTTTAATTCAAAACTTAATCCATAATTTAATTAAGTAAAGATAGTTATAAAGTAAATGATGCAAATATGTTAAGAGTAATTAAAACATTTATAAGATGATGTTTTATCTTAATTAAGGTTTTTATACCTTAATTTTGGTTAAGTTAATTTAAAGAAATTTAGTTTAATTAATTAGTTTAATTATAAAAGATTAATTAAGAGATTAATTAAGGAAAATAGTTTACTTGATTAATAAATGTTTAAGGGTTAAAGATTTATTGAATTGTAATTAAAAGATCATTAACTAGATTATTAATTAATGACTAGGAATTCATTAATCAAGTAATTAAGTATAACTAAACTTAATTTAATCAAGTAGTTAAGATTTACTAATTAAGTAATTAATGAGTAATTAATTAAGTAATTAAAGGTTACTTAACTAATAATTAAGAAGTGCTTAACTCGTAACTAAGTTTTATTAATTAATAATTAAGGTTTTATTAATTAATAATTAAAGAATAATTAATCCATAATTAAGGATTAATTAAGAAGTTGTTAAGTGGTAATTAATTGATTAATCAAATGTGATTAAGGATTAATCAAATGGTAATTAAGGATTGATTATCTGTTAATTAAGGATGGGTTAACAGTTAATGAAGGATTAATAAATGATTAATTAACTGGTGATTAAGGAGTAAGTAATCTGTAATGAAGTTCTTAATTAATAATTGATAATTAAGTTTATTAATTAATAATTAAGAGATAATTAATTAATTAACCATTAATTAAATGGGTGTGGTAAATTAATGGTCGATTAAGTAGGATTAGATGATTAATTAGGATATGTGTTGATAATGCTTGCTTATGGATGATTGTTGTTGAAGTCTGAATTAAACGATATCTATTGGATGTTATGTTATGACATTCTATTGATATGATATTGGTTACACCAATGATAAATGGGTGATATTTATTTGTGTTATTGCTATGTAAAAGTGACATCCAATATATGAATTTAATCACCTGAATAACTTGGATTAAGATGATATTGGATTCGAAGAGATCGGATTCGGGAATTAGTAAATACCCGAAACCACTTCGTTTCTTTGTAATTTGATATGTGAAATCAATAAGATGAAATGGAATGATTTAAGTGAATTGAATCATTTAGTCTAAATTTCTGAAGTTTAGAATTAAGGTGTGAAATAAGTAATGTCTATATCCACTTGTGAAGTTGTAAATTGATGTAAGTTACCCGGGTTTTACATAAGTTGTATACTATCATATTTCATGATAGATGGGTTTACTCACCCTGGTTTCCAGCCTGACCCGGGTGTTACTTTGATGTAATGCTCGGGTCAGACCGAGTATTACAGATTTTCAGGTAAGGACGTTCTGGAGCTCAGGAGGCGAGCTGGATGGCAGGGATGTATGGAGAGTTCCACTATGATATATATATATATATATATGAGATATGTTAAATTGTATCTGTCCAATATTGTGTAAATTGTTGTAACTCTGATATATCGATGAAAATTGATAAATACAGTTTCTCTTTGTATAACTGTTATTATTATGTGATATTATATTTTGATCCACGGCGAATGTGAGGTTTCTGTGACTTGTTCTTGTTTCTTCTTCTTTATCTTTCTTATTCTTTCTAAACGAACGTATATTTAGGGGTTTTCATCCCTATATAACCCAATTACATCATCGACAGTAAATTGCTTCGAGTTCAAGCTAAACTAGATCAAGCCATTGAAGTAAATCACAAATCAGATTAGTATTTATTCCATGATCATTTATATCACTTCGACCTTTCTGTCAATCCATACATCATAATATAGTGTGTAGAAATTGGTATTTCAAAATAAGTAATTATTTTTTTGTAAAATAATTATATCCTAAATTGTTCACTCTCATTTAAAAGTCTTGTGGTTATCCATTGGTGAATTACTTGAATTTCTATATATGGGATTCCATTCTCATTTAAAAGTCCTTGTGGTTATGCATGGATGGGATGCATATCAGAAAGGGATAAATACCAAGTATATTCTAATCTCATTTAAAAGTCCTCACGGTTATGCGTGGTTATAAAATACTTGACATATTATTTATAAAAAAAAAGAGTAACTACTAACCTCACTTAAAAGTCCTAATGGTTATGCATGGTTATTAAGTACTTTACATTTTTTAGTATAATATTTAAAAAACGTACAAATTATACCATTATTGAAAATATCAAATTCCTATCGCTATATAAAATTTTCCATAATCCTACCATTTCTTTAAAGTGGAGTTTGTTTCTAATTAATAAAATATTATTATTTTTGTTTGATTAATTGGAATTTGAAATTAATATTTCTCTCTTGATTTGATTTTATATTTTTAATCAAAATCATAGCTATTTCAATTACTATTATTATGAGTATATAAGCACGTCCAGGTGGGCCTGCGTTTAATCACAATGTGTAAGCATTTATAACTGCATCTATGGAAGTAGATTTGACAGTACCAATGCCATTATAAATTGTACCTGAAGTAATGGCCGAGAAGACCGAGACAATTGAAGAACATTCATAGAACCAATAACTTGAAGGCATTCATATTTTTATCATCAATTTCTTTTGTTTTAGTTTATTTTATACTAATAGAAATGGAAATAATACTTGTACTTTTACATGCGTATAATGTATAATAATGGTATGAGCCAAAAATTTGATATGCTTTTATGCATAATGTGCACTTCCATAAAAACGACATTTTTGCACATGATAAACTGTACAACAATAAATTACATGGTGTAATTTAGTTAAACTTCGTAAAATCCATTCTTAAAAATTCACACCAAAATGTCCTTGGGCATTCCAAAAGAGTAGTGATATGTACTTAATTTTGCTTATTCTCTTTATATGCATAAAAATTTAACTTATACTATGTATTGTCCAGTTGCAGATTTGATATTAAATTGTCTGACTTATCTTAGGAAAAATTGTTGCAGACAAAAAATGGATTATAGAGGCAGAAAATGATCCAATAATCAACTAATGAAGTAAGATGACGAAATAAATAAATGCAAAAATGCATGGGACAAAAAATATTTCAATTTGGTTCATGATTAAAAAAAATAAGATGTATAAAATCTAGAAATTGGTAAGACGTACGTTGATAAAAAACCAATTTAATCATCAGTAAACATTATATTGACTATGTCCGAAAAATTCTCCTTAATGGTAGCTCTAATTCCACCGTCGATCAAATCAGGACCCACATATTTAACATGACAATCTCCATTCTCTATAGAAGTTACTTCTACACTTCCACCATAGTTTTTAATGGCAGACCTCAATATATCCAAAGCCCCGAATATGATTTGTAGAACTACTACTATATTTTGTTCCTAATTATTACATTACCATAATAATCTTGTTTTTTAATATGAACAAGTTTTAAATTCTTAAATGAAAAAAATGAAGTGAACAAAAAATTAGTTTATATACTTACATAGTCATATATATGCAAACATAAAGGTATTTTTCTTAGTTTTCTGTTAATTTAATTAACACTACTATTGAATAGGCTATTTTTAATTTCCATTTTTCTAAATACTCTACCAAATAATAAAAGTGATGGTTTTAATTTCTTTTAATCTAGTTATTATCATTTTCATAATTAGAAATCTAATTTTTATCATTATTTAATTGTAAAGTTAGAAAAGAGGTAGACTGGTAATTAATGATGACTCAATTTCAATCACTATGAATTGGTTTCTTTTGTATTTTGAAGAGCAGTAGGTTGAAGAACAAAACATAATAGGAAAAAAATGTCATAACCTAACTTTCCACTCACACAACGAAATGTGGCTACCGATCTCTTGTATATACCTATAACCAAGAAATGGATGATAACATAAACATTGTTTTTCAAGCCCACGAACTCATTGTGATGATCCATCTTCTCGACTCTCAGAAATTGACACTAATACATCATCGGTATTCACATGCCGTGAATCCATATGCCAGAGAGGTAGATTATCATGGGGTAAAGAAATAAAGATAAAAGATAGACAATAACAGAATCTCATATCGTATACAACACATAATTATACATATGAGTAGTACATGCAATTACTCTAAATTGTTCCATCAAATTTATGACATGTACTAATCCAACTAGGATAGTTATAACGACCTATCCTTATAGTGCTGGTAAATACTAATACATAATACAAACACAATGGAAAATGACAAATGACTTCAACAAAAGACCCAAAATGCTCCATGCTCCATGGTCCATTCAAAAATGCTCCAAGCATACCTAACTAGTTGGCTGCCCTGGAAAATAGGACACTCAGAGTTTAAAGGGAAAAGAAATAAACTCCGGATCAGTCACGAGTCTGGTGTGAGAAACTCAAAATTCAATGTTTGAAAATAAAAGGTATCTCATAAGACCACGCCGCAAATAAACACGGGATGGGTTTTTACCTTTGGATAACCAAAACATTTGCTACGTAAAATACGCAGATTTTATTTTTAATGACATTCTTTTGAAAACACTTTTCAAGTAAGTATACATAATCTTAGCCAAAATTATTACATTATTAAATTCCAACATACTAGGTTCTACAAACAAATCTGAAGGCACTTGTTGGAGAAATGATTTCCATACAATGACAAGGTAAGGGACTACCTTCCGACAGTACATCTCTAGAAAAATGCACCTGAGGCTCCAACCTCAACCAATACAGAATCGGCCTACCTTTACAATAGATAGTACCAAATATGTCAACACCTCGGTCATTCCCGACCTACCTGAGAGCTCTCTTCGCATACACCACAATAATTTAAAACCTGACGTCATAGCTGGAATAAATATATATCTAGAAAGGTGATCACTATTCCCTAATGGGAGCGATCCACTTAGCTCCGCTGCATCTACCCTGTTTTAGTCATTTTCGGATGATGAGGCTCGAGGTAACGATTACCTTACTCATAGTACATTCCACTTTGAATGCCACATTGCCAATCCATAATCATGGAACTGATTTCTACAAATGTATAACTCTTGAGCTCATATGTCTCAGGAAAGGGTGTTAAGCTAAGAGAAGTTGCCTTCTCCGCCAGCAATGAGATGATACGTTCATAGAAATTAACCAATGTAATTACAATTACAACGTCTGACATCCTTCCCTGCAAGTTGTCTAGGAACAGGAAAAACTGAAGGCACTCTTCTACTACATCATGTCGTGAGTTACTCCTAGGATTAGTTGCGATTAGTCCTTGCATTGGATATTTCATAACGAAGAGACTACTGCTACTATATGTATTTGGGAGTTTATCACCAAATGATCAATAAGTAGTCCCTCATTATGAAAATCCTTAATACCATATCCATGTCTTCACTTCGAATACGTAAATTGGTTTGAAGTGGCCTTCGGATAGGAATTACCCAAATCCAACCTCGGTTCTTGCGAACCAATCATCGATTAAAAAGATGTTAAGTTTATATGTGGTTACCAATCATTATTCAATTTACATATTTCTATTTATTCATAGATATATCTTAGAGATATATTCATTGAAATATTTCTTTATCTTTCTTAAAATATATTAAATCATCAAGCCTCATTTATCAAATCCTTTTGGTTAGTCTAAACCTTTTTAAATCATGGAATAATTCCAAACCCTTTCATATTTTACTTAAAAAATATTTCCAATTCATTTCATTTAAATCTTAACAAAGATTTCCTAATTCAAAACTCATAATTTCAATTTGGTTAAAAGCATGTTATCTAGGATGTTAATCCAAAACCAGTAAATGTTAAGTGAGCAGAATCTATAGAAATAATCTAATTCTACTCAATATCAATTCCATTTTTCAAAAATACTATAGGCAGAATAACGGTGAAAGCACCCTTCAAATTCCATAAATACTATGAGTTCCCTCTTTGGGCTTTAACACTGAGTACAAGAAGATTATCTCCATAAAATTCAAGTTATTTATATTTGGAAAATTATATCTTTTGATTTTGAAATTTTTTGATCCGAGTAAATCAAATTTACTATCCCATCCGTCGGGCCACTTTGGATAGCCAGGGAGAGCAGGAAACTGGTCTTTCAAACTCAAGCCTAGACACTATCTCCCTGACACCCATAAGGGGTTCAAGTAATTTGATCGACTCTAAATCATTTAATATTTAACCATTCCATAAATCCTTCAAATCATATTTAAAATACTTTACTAATCATTTTAATATATTTACAAAAGATTTGGAAAAGAACGGTTGCGTTTAAAACTACATTTCAAAAGTTATAGAAAAGTGCTGTGGAAATATGCGGTGGAAAGTGCTACCGAAAGTGCTTTTTAAGCTATATTGATCAAAACGACTATTTTTTTATTATTTGAAAACTCATTTCTTATCACTTTTAAAACATTTTAAAATATTTTTAAAATTTATTTCACATTTTTAAACAATTTTAAAGAGGTTTAACATTCCATATACACTAATTCATTAAATAAAGGAAAGCGATTTCCTTTGTGTTTATTGATGTGAATTTCCGTGACTTGCATATATATTCAGCATTCATATTAAACAACCATCATAAATAATCATAATCAAACATATATGACATCCAATAGCAAATAATACAATAGTCTAGGAGTTTACTCACCTCGGGTTTAAACTACTAACTAAAAATTGGCTATAGCTTTGCTAACTCTAACTTTTAGCTCGCAATCACTTGGATTATTGCTTCTAGACGACTCGACCTATGGATGAGAGGATGGAGGTGATGGAATCCATTAAAATAGAGGTGAAGAAGAAGAAGATGGAATGAGATGTGTGAATTTGTGAAGCCTCAGGGTCTTATTTATAGCCTCAGACAAATGTGGCAAATTACTAAATTACCCTTTGATATTATCAAAATATCTCTTACACACATCACTTCAACATCAAATCCTTGTCCCCATACTCAAATGCATTCTTTAATGAGATGTAATGTGATAAGACATATTGAAAAAATATCTTAAGATGGAATGACATGCATTAATGGTAGATTTGATGTTTGCTTTTCATGTTTTAATGGTGATTTGATATTACCCTTTTCACTTACTTTTTGTAAAAATATCTTAGATATTTTCTTAGATTTGATTTGAATAATTGTGATACACATATATGTGTGTATGTGTATGCATGTACAAATAATGTTGGAACAACTTACGACAATTTCCATTTGTCAAACCGTTGAGATTTCGGGATCCATTTTCGGTGATATTTTCAGTTTTTTATTCAAACTATTTATTTATGTAAACAAAACTTAAAAATAAATTTCTTATCATCTTCAACTAATTAAAACAAGTTCATTAATTTGTAAAGCTATATTTAAAATTAATTAAATATTCCATTTTAAAAGTGATAAAATTACGGATCGTTACACACTTCCCCCCTTAAAAGAATTCCGTCCTCGAAATTAAGGATAAGAACAAGTTAGCTCGAAGAAAAATATATATAATTAAGTGGTAAACATGTATAATATAAAGAAAGTGACATCTTCACAAGCGGGTGAGTACTCCATACACATATAACTATCCATTCTAAACTCAGGGTAGGCTTTACGCATTCTTTCCTCTGTCTCCCATGCGCAGTCTGCTGCGTCACCACTCCATTGGACTTTAACCAATCTTACAACCTTCCTCCTTAATTGCTTCTCGTCGTGATCTGTGATTCGCATTGGTCGCCTAATAAATACCAAATCAGGTTCAACTTCTAAATCTCTTAGGTAGCGGTTTCTATAATTTGCTCTGGATCATGCACATATTTTCTTACGTGAGATACGTGAAAGACATTGTGTATGCCAAATAACCTTTCGAGCAGTTCCACATGATAAGCTAATGGGCTAATCCTTTCGAGAATAGGAAAAGTTCCAATAAATCAAGGTGCTAACTTCCCTATCCGACCAAATCTTATCACCCTCTCATTGGAGAGACTTTTAGGAATATATAATCTCCAACTGAGAACTCTAAATTTCTTCGCCTTTGATCAGCATATCTCTTCTTCCTTGTCTGGGCTTCTTTCATTTTTTTTCTAATTATATCAACCTTTTCTGAAGCTTCTCTAATCAAGTCAGGACCTAGTACTAATCGATCTGCGGTCTCGATCCAACATGCTAGGGATCTACACGGATGACCATACAAAGCCTCATATGGGGCTATGCCAATACTAGCTTGATAACTGTTATTGTAAGAGAATTCCATCAAATGAAGGTAGCTTTCCCATGAACCTCCAAAATCTAATATGCAAGCTCTTAGAAGATCCTCCAACACTTTATTTACTCTCTCAGTTTGTCCATCGGTCTAGAGGTGATATGCGGTAGTTATGTTTAGCTTAGCTCCTAAAGTTGTTTGCAATGCCTCCCAGAACTTACTTGTGAACATAAGGTCTCGATCACTAACTATACTACTGGGAACACCATGCAATCGAACTACTTCCCTCATGTATATTTCTGCCAAACTTGCAGCAGTTCTCATTGGTTTTACTGGGATAAAATATGCACTCCTGGTTAATCGATCTATGATAACCCCAATGCCTTCATTTATCTTTCTTGATTGGGGTAAACCATCGATGAAATCCATCGATATTTGCTTCCATTTTCAAGGTGGAATTTCAGTTGGAGCAATCCCGTGGTTTTTTTGCTGATCACTTTTGATCTGTTGACAATTTGCACATCTGCTAATATGGATAGAAATATCCTTCTTCATGCCATCCCACCAAAAATTACTCTTCATATCTCGATACATTTAGTAACTCCAGGATGTGCAGACAGTCGAGAATTATGACATTCTGTTAAAACTTCTTGCATTATCCCATCGTCATTGGGAACACATATCCTTCCATTCACTTTTAAGATTCTCTGCTCATCTACTTTGAATCCTTTCCATCTTCCCAGCATTATATTCTCCTCTACTTCCCTGGCTATTCTTGAAATGATTGGATCCTTGAGCTAAATCTCTTTTATACGATTAATCAAGGTTGGATGTGCCACAAAGTAAGCTATAACGGCATGCCTTCTGCTTAGCGCATCTGCTACTATGTTGGCTTTCCAAGGTGTGTATAAGATATCAAGATCACATGATGCAAGAAATTCTGACCAACGTTGTTGTCTCATATTTAAGTCCTTCCGAGTAGAAAAATACTTCAAAGATTTGTGATCCGTGAAGAGCTCGAACTATTCACCCAGTAGATAATGCCTCTATATTTTTAATGCGAATACAGTGGCTAATAATTCTAAGTCATGTGTTGCATAATTCCTCTCCTGAGTCTTTAGTTGTCTGCTTGCATAAGCGATGACCTTTCCATGCTGCATCATAACAGCCTCTACTCCTTCCCCACAAGCAACCGTATATACAGTTAAATCACCGCTTTCATCAGCAATAGCTAGGACTGGAGCGGTAGTTAACCTTCTCTTGAGTTCCTTCAATGCTTCTTCATATTGGTGTCCATTCAAATTTAACATCCTTCATAGTCAATTTTATTAGATGGGAGGAAATTTCGGAGAAGTCTTGAATGAAACTTTGGTAATATCCCGCCAATCCTAAGAAGCTGCAAATGTCCTTCGGGGTTTGTGGTTGCTTCCATCTCGTATAGCTAAAATCTTTTCTAGATCTACTGAAATCCCTTCTCCTGACAAAATATTCCCAAGGAATCTTACTTCTTTCTCCCAAAAGTGACATTTCGAGAATTTAACTTTATGTACATTTCTCTGCAATATTTCCAACACAATCTCCAAATGCCTTTCGTGTTCTTCATCGTTTTTGGAATAGATAAGAATATCATCAATAAAAACCAACACGAATTTGTTTAGCACATATTTGAATACTCAATTCATAAGGTCTACAAAATAGGCGGGTGCATTAGTCAACCCAAAAGGCATAACAAATCATTCGTAAAAGCAATATGGACCCCTCAATGTAGTTAATGGAATACCATCCTCAGCTATTCTTAGTTGATGGAATCTTGTGGCTAAATCCATTTGCAAAAATACTTGGGTATCATGAAGTTGATCAAATAAGTCATCTATACGGGGTAGAGGATACTTGTTTCTAATCGTTTGCTTATTTAGGTCTCGATAGTCTACACAAAGCCATAGGGAGCCGTCAGACTTAGCTACAAAAACAACCACTACGCCCCAACTTGAGCGACTTGATCTAATTAGTCCCTTTTTAACAATTCATCATTTCGGTTTTCCAACTCAATCTTTTCCTTCGGGGCCATCCTTCAAATAGGATGAATAATGGGTCCTGCACCAGGAATTAAGTCAATTCGGAACTCAATTTCCCGATGTGGGGGGAAACTTTTAACTTCCTCAAAAACATCCTGAAATTCCTTGACAACCGGTATTGTATCCAAATATTTTTGAGATGAGTCTAGTGCATACATGAAACTATCCCTTATCGGATTAGGTTCTTTATAAGATATTTCTGTAAACTTCCTGAAGCTGGTCCAAGAGTTACCATCCTTTTAACACAATCAAGGACAGCTTTATTTTTGGATGACCAATCCATACAGAGCAAAACTTCAAAGCCGATAAAGTCAAGAACAAATAGGGCGCATGAAATTTTTTAGGAGTTGAGTAGCTCGGACATTTTCACAAATCATACAAGGATTAGTTATATCGCCTATGGGATTTGACACGCAAATAGGGTTATCTACTATTTTTGTTATCAGTTTTAATCTATTAACCAATCTTTTAGCAATAAAACTATAGGAAGCCCCGGTATCAAATAATACTTTAACTAAATCATCGTTGACATAAATATTACCTTCTAAAACTCTCTTGCCTTTTACATCAGTAGAGGTTGAAGGGTCATCTTTGATAGCATAGACCTTAACCTGCTCTCCTTTCTTTATTAATGGGCACTTGTTCTTCCAATGGCCGGTTTGATGGCAGTTATGGCAGAGGCTTTCTGCACCAAAGGAGAGACGGTTCCTTGCTTCTGCATTTGAACCTTGAGACTCATGCAGTACTTTGAATAATGTCCTTTCGTTCCACAATTAAAACATTCAACATCTTTAAAACGGTTTTCCTAAGATCCTCCTCTTGGCTCGCCTTGCCATGGCTTCTTTCCATTGTTATTGAACTTCCTCTTGTTGTTGTTTTGGGTTGCGAATGGATTCCTCTTATCCAAAGCTTCATAATGGAAACCCATATCTATTAAATCCATAAAGGTTCCTCTAACATGGACAGTCATCCTATCCTGATACTGCTCCTTCATCCTAAAAATAAACATCTTGTTTTTCTTCAGAGGTATGTCTATCAATCCAAGCCTAAAGCGAGGCAATTCATTGAATTTTGCAAATACTCTTCCACAAACATCACTTCTTGTTTTCGGTCCATGAAACTTCTATAGAGGTGGGATTTGCCAGCGGTGGGCATGTACTGCTTTTCAAAAACATCTTTAAATATCGCCCAAGAGAAATTATCTTCAGATTCATTAAGAGTAACGGATTTCCACTAAACTAGAGCCTCATCTTTCAATTGCCAGGAGGCCAAGAACCTGATTGTCATGAATGTCTAATCCCTTAATGATTTTTTTACAGGATCTTAGCCAGACTTGAACTTCAATAATAGATTATGTGCCTTGGAATTGCATTCCTTTGCAAAGAGTGGCAAAGTTAACTTGAGGTAGCATGGGAATTACCGCTTTCTCCATTACTGTAGCATTTAATCAACCATTAATGGTCGTAGTATTGCTACCTCCCCTTCGTCCTCTTCTATTACTCATCTCCTACTATCTGCATATGGTAAGGGAACATCTTCTAAAAACATAGATGAAATTATTTTAGGGAATTGGTATAAACTTGAATAAACTTATTCGGATAAAAACTTCAACTATGCGCTCTCTCAGACTAAACTCATTTTAGGGTAATACTAACCCTATCTCTAATGAGTTGACCCCATCTAGGCTTAGGTATTCACTCAACCATAAGATCTAATACCAAACGTGATGACCCACCTCATTGACTCTTAGAAATTGACACTAATACATCCTCGGTATTCATTTGCCGTAAATCCAAGTGCTGGAGAGGTAGATTATCATGGGGTAATGAAATAAAGATATAAGATAGGCAATAATAGAATCTTACATCGTATTCAACATATAATTATACATATGACTTCAACAAAAGACCCAAAATGACTTCAGGCTCCATTCCAAAATGCTGGTAAATACTAATACATAATACAAACATAGCGGAAAGTGACAGATGACTTCAACAAAAGACCCAAAATGCTCCATGCTCCATTCCAAAATGCTCTAAGCACACCTAACTAGTTGGCTGCCCAGGAAAATAGGGCACCCAAAGTTTAAGGGGAATAGAAAATAAACTCGAGATCAGTCATGGGACTGGTGTAAGAAACTCAAAATACGATGTTTGAAAACAAAAGGTATCTCATAAGTTCACGCCGCACATAAACACGTAACAGGTTTCTACCTTATGATAACCAAAACATTTGCTACGTATAATATGTGGATATTATTTTCAATGACATTCTTTTTAAAACACTTTTCAAGTAAGTATACATAATCATAGCCGAAATTGTTACATTATTAAATTCCAGCATACTAGGTTCTACAATCAAAGTCGAACTAGCTTCTACAATCAAAGTCGAATATGTGGATATTATTTTTATTGAAATTCTTTTGAAAACTTCCGTTCTTACCCCTCGATTTCCGTCTGATCCATTGATATTTATCGAAAATCTTCAACATGAAAGTTGAATGGCTTGGTGAGTTCTTCAAATCCAATGGCTAGGATCAGTTATGCTTCATCGTGGTGATCAGGGGAGCGCTCTGTTCATCATGTCGTCATTAGCATTTTCCGCGTCAATCAAATAGAGGGCGAGCTTAAGGTTGCTGGCGTAAGGAGGGCAGGCAACGACGTGTCGTTCGACGATCTCGGATCGATCTCCGAGGTGCAGGAAGGGGGTGCGACATCGGAAGGCTGCATGATGGGTTCATATAACCCTTGGAATGAGTGAGTTTGGAAGAGAACGTCTTCGTCTAGATTTCATTAGGGCGGATCGAACGGCTAGAATTGGTTTGTAATATAAATAAAAGTTAATTTATATAATTTAATTCCAAATGTTTAATAATACCTCATCCATATGAGGTCGCAATTTGATGAAACTGGCAGTGCCAGAATTGCAGCGACGGGATCTACGCTGCGGTGCAGATATGGAGTCGTTTGGAGCAAGCGAGAATTTTAGATTAAATCGAACGGGATCGATTTAATTTAAAATTTGAAACGCTCGGCGATTTAAACTAAAGGTGAGTTAATCTCACTCACATCTAGAATACTGGCTAATTTAAATAGTTATGAATTTAATTATTGGTTGATTGATTGAATGTGATTATTATTATTTGTCTGGATATGATATTATATAGTAATATATATATATATATATATATATTGGAGTGATTGATATTCTTGTATTATATAGCAAGATGAGACCCTATGCGTCCGCATAATAACGGATGACCCTTTATACTGCGATGTCCTCGAAGTGGGATTTGGTATTTTATTTATTGTGCTAAAATCTGTGGATGCAGGAAAACAGGTTGGAGGGATCCAACCGGATTCTTCAAAATATTGTAATTATTTTTCATATCTTTGATATGTTATGTGATATTCAGTGATAGATTGAATTGGAAATTAAGTTATTCAGTGCTATGGTTTGGATGAATATAATTTGGTATTTTAAAATAGAGAATATAATGAATTTAGTTTTTGTTAAGGAAATGAAAAGATATCAGTGGATAAATTTGAAAGTATAGATTCCGATGGAATTTATAAGAAAAGGTGCGATTCATTTTAAAATAAAAAAATTAATGATTTAATTTTTAAAAGTTGGAAAGTATATTTTTCTTCGAAAACTAAGTACATTTTAAAAAAAAAGATTTCAAGGTACAAACTAGAAGTTTAAAAATTGTTTTAGAAAATTTATTATTTTAATTATTATTATTACGTGAAAAATAAATATTTATTTAAGTTAAATATGGTAGTTAATTATTTTTAAAGGTAAATTAGTATTATGGTTTTTAAAAGGCAATTTAACATAAATATTTGATATAATAACTTCATTTTAAAAGGAAATTTTGGTTTAATTTTTACTCAGAAACTCTTATAGAATTTCTTAAGTATTATTTTATATTAAGTAATTTTAGTACTCTTAGTGTAAATAATTTAAGTATATGATTTTTTTGAAAGTGATTATAAGGAGATGGGATATGTGGTTAAAAATAAAAAGTGGGTTTATTTTTAAAGCGTTGAAAGAAATTTACTGGATTGGGACGTAAATTAAATTGGAATAAATTGAACAGGATTTATAATGGATTATATGGGTTATATTGAAATGGAAAGTATATTTCCCTGAAAAGCCAAGTATATTTTCAAAGGAGATTTTTATGTATAAGTTCAAGTTTTTAAAATTTGTTTTAAAAGAATGTTTTAGAGAAATTTATTATTTTTAATTGTTTTAGAATTTTAAAGTACATATTATTCAAATTAATTTTAGTAGTAATTATTTTAAATGTTAAATTAGTATTATGTTTTTAAAAGAAATTTTCTAATATTTATACATTATATAAAACTTTTATTTTAAAAATAGTTTGCGGCTTAAGTTTAACTTGGAAATTTATTATAGAATTTCATAACTATTATTTTGAGTACAGTGATTTAAGTAGTTTCATTTTCAAATGTTTTAAGTATTTATTTTTTGGATAAAGTGATTAAATTATAAAAATCTAATTTTTATAAGACTGGGTGTTTTTCAGTGGAAATAAGATAATCGGTTGAATTGATTGTTCATTTGATAGTTAAATAACCGACTATCAAATCTGGACACAAATATTACTTTGGAAATATCTAGGAGGAGTACGAGAATTATATGGTATAATTACCGCTCGAGGTGCTATACTGTACGTATAAACTCGTTCGTTCTTCTAGGACGTTTGTAAGGAAATCTGTCTACTAACAGTTAGGAGGTGATCTCCGATCTTATTTTCGTCTGTTTATTTTCTAAAAGAACCGGGGTTGTGTTTACAGGGAAATAACAAACTTTGTTTCGAAGAGACCGGGATCGGATTTGTGATCTGAAAACCACTTCGATCCAATGAGTACGCTTTCGTGATGAAGACAAGAGCTTGGAGTCAAAGATAGAGTAGTGAAGTGCAAGGGCTAATCGATACTAATCCTGAGGGTGATTCCAAAATGTTCTCCTTTTTTATAAGTGGTTCAAAGAAAACAAAAAAAATTCAATATCTTTCTTATTTATTTTACTCTTTCACAGATAGACCCAAAGTGAATTATTCACGACCCATTTCATTTTCCGTACATCCTCAAAGAAAGACTTCTTTTTGAAAATCGAAAAAATTAGGGAATAGCTCAGTTGTGGACCGGTTCAGACCGGGAACAGACTTGTATGGATGAATGCTTTCAGAACATTGTCAGGAGGACGATAAGCATTCTAAGTTAGATGTGTTCTAGAAAGGTAACGCTTAGCCTCAAGCCTCATCAACCGGGAATGACTGAAAATTAAGGGTTATGCAGCAAGGCTAAGTGGCTAGCAACCAATTAGGGCAAGGTCATTCCTGTCTAGATGTCCCTTTTATTCGGCTGTGTGGGCAGTTACTGATCCCAACCACGGGGTGATCTTATTTGGCATATCCAATAAGGGGTAGTCCAGCCTTGTGTTGCAGAGGATCAGGAGGGATCCTCGGTATGCTGATATAGACCAGGTACGGTGACAAGTGCTACCATAGTGCCTAGTTATTAGTTGGAAATCCATTCTCCCTACATGCCTTTACAGTTATTATTGTAGAGCTTATTATTGCGGGAATTTAATGAATGTAACAATTTCGACTATTTGAATAAGTATTTATATTTAGACACTATTATAATATTAGTGGATTTGATAAGAAATGTTTTTGGTTATCGTAAGTTAAAAACCCGACATGTTTATTTATGGCATGGTCTTACAAGATACCTTTGATTTTCAAAGGATTTTGAAACTTTAATAATTAAATCGAGTGTATTTTTCTCACGCTTTTTTTCCACACTGGCTCGAGTGTTATTTTATTATAATGCTCGGGTCAGACCGAGTATTATATATACAGGATTGGATGATGTGGAGCTCTGGAGACGAGTTGAATGGCGAGAAGTATCACATGTAGTTGATGTATATGTTAGGAAATTAATTCTATGGTTGCGATGATAACAACTATACAATGGAAATCGAATATGAATATATATCTCTATTTATAGGTAATTGTTAAAGTAACATCACCAAAGAGACAAGAACAAGACTCAAAAGAAGTATCAAGAGGATACAAGTCGATAGAATCAGAAGAGCAATGACACAGACACAAGGAAAGCAACATGCACAAGTTCAGACGTCTAGGTGCACTAGCCAGACGTCTGATTGAATCCTCTGGTTCGCAAATTAGACAGAATCAGACATCTCGTTAATGTACTCAGACGTCTGAAAACCAACAATATATAAAATATATATAAGAGCCTGACATCTTAAATATTTTCCAGACGTCTGATTTTGAACTCGGCTCTGAATATTCAAGGAACAACTGTCACAATTGAAAAGAGACTTTCACTCCTCTTCGCTGCAACTCTTCATTACCATCAGGAACGACCATACAACACTTGTTAATGGATACAACCACTCAAGGAATCTCTCTACCGCTATAAATAGCATCAAGAATCAAAGAGAAGACTTCACCTTACTTACTTATGCTCTTTACTCTTATTCTCTGATTTATACTTGAACTCTAGCAATCGAATACCTATATTTTAATCTTCCATATATTCAGAACTCTTCATTTAATATTCTGTAGATATATAGATTGGAAGCATTTGTATTTAATAGTCAATATCCGTGTTGTAGAACACACACTTGACAAGAATAAGATTTTGTAACCAAGCCTATTCCTCCGTGAGAAGTGAGGGTGTTTGATAGTTGAATTTCGAAGAGGGTCTTCGGGACTGGACGTAGGACGAGAGGTCCGAACCCGTATAAAATCCTGGTGTGGTTATTTTCATTTACTTTGCTATTATCATCTATCAAGTTTATATTAGATACATTATATAGTTAGTCACTTATGTACTTGCATATATATACACTACACGATCCACTCATATAGAATTACAGTATATTCCGCTGCATTGTATAAGCTGTACAGTCAGCTTTTGTGAGTACAAGTTAATACAACTGTCTAGTAATTTGCTATTGATTATGTTATACTCTGATGATATAATGTATAAAACAGATATAGTCTTTTGTGTAAAGATCTGTCATTTATCTATTATATATTGTTCCGCTGCGATTGTGAGATTCTGATGTTGTTTTGTTTTCTCTTCCTCTAACTCCTTCTTTATTCCCCTCAGCAATATGTCTTTTTTCGGCACTCATCATCGGCATATTATACAGTGGCGAATTTGTGTCGATTTTGCGAGGGTCGAGAAGGGTGGATCGTCACACAAGAATGAAATTAGACCACTCTAAAATGAGAAAAACTCAAGTTTACATGGAGTTGACGCATGCAATGACCAAAGGCAACAACACCTCATAAGTATACCAGACTCCAAGAGGACACAACCACACATGCACCAATCACACACCCATATACATACATATATCAATGTATTTGTATACATGGAGATGACACACAACAACAAAGCAGTTCATTGTGAAGACAACATATCAGTGCAACCAGACTAGAAACATGAAGATCAGGCATGAACGCACTTGAACCAGACTTCAAATAGTGGTGTAACCAGACTAGATTTCAAATCAGAACAAAATAACATGAACAAGGCACATGAGCATTATAACGATCCAGAATTTCAGTCATTCAAAAGTGGGATATTTAATTGATTTTAAATATTCATAAATTAATTTTATAAGTTTAATGACTTATATTTCAAATATAATAATTTATTTGGATAATATAATTGTTAATTTATTATTTGAAATAGCAGGAATAATTGAATTTAGAGTTATATATAAATGAAAATGAATTGTAAAGTTGAATTAAATTCTATTCAAATTAGAGTGATGTTAGAGAACTTTTGAAATTGAATTAAAAGCGATTTAATAGAAATTGGAAATTTTAATATTTAATTAGCATGTAAAAATAGTCATTTTTAACATAGTCTCGGATTTTGACGAAACTAGTTTTATTAGATCCGTAATGTTATATTATTGTAGGGTTTCAAATTTCGTGTCAATCGGACATACGGTTTGGTCGTGCAAAGATGAAACGCCTATAGATTCATCTAAGTAATTAATTGAAATATTTCGATTCGAAAACTTATCTTCTAAATGGATGGAATTGGCTCCCGATATATATATTCCATTATGTTCGAAAAAAGGGTAAAACATTATAAATGCCTGGCGGCACGCTTTGTTCGGAGTTCGAAATATTTTCGAATGAATAGTGTTTTGAAATTTTCTATAAAAGGCCACACTTTCTTCACATTTGCAACCCTACTTGACAATTAAAACCTAGTCGCCACCTTTTCAATGAATTACCAGAAAACTCGATCGCTCTTTCCTATTTTTCTCTCGATCCATCCACTTTTATGAAAAACTATCAACTACAAACTTGTCAAGCTCGTCGAGCTCTACGATATGAACGATGATGATCGAAAACTACGCAGTTGATCGACGGAAATCTAGGTTTGAATGACGCATGTTCAATATTCGATTTCATAGCCTAGGGAAAGCCGAGCTTCATCGAATCATGGTCATTGGTGTAGTGTGTTATGGCGCTTTGAATGGCTATAACCGATCGACGTCTCGATCGAAGAAGGCGGCGCGACAATTAGATGTAAAACAACGACTATGGGATTCTTTTTTCGAAAGGGACCTGGAATCAATGAAAATGAAAAAGGGGCGGCCATGATCTGCTTTATTGAGTCAACGGCCACGATTTAAGGTTAAAAAGAGTTTATAATTTTTTTATATAAAATCATATAATCTTTAAAAATTCATATCTTTGTCATACAAGGTCGAAATCGGACAAAACAATTTGCATTGGGTTCGTATTGACGAACACTACGTGTTGAAGCTTGTTTGGAGTTGATTGGAGCTAGTGAAAATTTAAGGTAAAATTGAACGTCCATTTAATTTTATTCGGAATAAATCGCTGCAACAACGACTGGAATCAAAGTGAGTACAACTCACTTTTTTCGACTTGCTTATATTTATATATAAGTGAGAATAAATTTATTTTATGCCGATTGATGATTTTTGGATGATATATGACATATTATATATATATATATTGATTGGTTTGGATATATTTTTGCACAATTTAGCGGACGAGACCTTATACGTTTCCGTATATGAGCGGATGACCCTTTGTACGCGCATCTACCTCAAAGCGGACATTGTATATATTTTCTCGTATGTATATTTGTTGCAGGCGATAGGTTGGAGGGTTCCAACTTGTTCCTCACCAGTGCTGATTTTTATTTATAGATATTAATATATATTCTGTTATCATGTGATAATAATGTTACGATGCGATAACTGATGTGAATCAACTTATTTAGTGATGTTGTAGCAATGGGCCATATTTTGGAATTTTAAAAATATTAAAATGATGATTTCAAATTAAAAATGCTATTGAAATGATTTTTGAAGTTATATAGGTTTTAATAATGATTTGCATATTATTAAAAGAAGAATTTTATTTAAATAGAATAAAAATGTGATTTTTGAAATATGGAGTAACTATTTTATAAGATAAGTTAAATTAGAATTTTGAATTTATCATGAATGGTTTTTATATAAAATTTATAAATTTGATATTTTATAAATAAAAATAATGGAATTATAAAGAAGTTTTATAAGTGTTAAAATGAAGTCATAATTGAATCTTATAAGTGAATAAGATTTATAAATTTACGAAGTTATAAAAAGAATAAATTTGTAAATTAGAGATTTATAAGTAAATTAGTTTATAATTGGATTTTGGCATGTAACTGAGATATAAATGAAATTGGTTAATAAAAGAATTTTATGTGTGGAAGTTTTTATAAAGGAGAAATGAAATTTATAAACACTATTTTATAAATCCGAAATTAACTTATTTTGACAAGTTAAAAGGAAAGCTTATTAGAGGGATTATATTCACGATTTTGGATAGTGGATAATCCTTTTAAATTAAATATGCAGAAGTTATGGATTTGGTTAGGAATTGTATTCACGATTTTGGACAGTGAATAATCCTTTCAGTTAAAAAATAAATGCTTTGGAAAATAATATTTTAAAATGGAGTTTGAATGGTCTGAAAATAAAGTTAAATTATGAATTCACTTATTATTAAAATAAGTATATGGAAATTTTGTCCAAATAATGAAATGTTGAAATAGTTTTGAGAATATATGTTTTAAAGAATATTTGAAGTAAATGATTTGGAAAAGTGATTTAATTAATAAAAGATTAATTAAAAGGACCTAATGATTATTTATGGCGCTAGATAATTGTTGTTTGCTTTGATAATTAAATACCCAACTATCAAATTTGGCTATTTTAGTTCCTCGACTTGATGTGGGAACTAATTAGTCTAACACTTAGTACGTAACTGACTGTGTATGCTTGATTATCATTTGTGTTGAGAAAGTTTATTCGCATAGTGTGGAGTGATTACTCCAATCTATTGAGCTTCCTTCTTGGCTGAAGGATAACAAGTTGAAAGTTAGAAAAGTGGTAAGTTTACGAGACTTAGTTTCTATGTGAGGTTGAGAAACGCTATTGCATTATTGGTGCGAAGAGATGGGGATCAGATTTGCTTAGTGATGTTCGTACATGACAGGGGGTTCTCGCTTCTTATTAGGTAGCGAACGGATGTCTCTTACTCCTACAAATCAAGATTTTAAATTTCTTAAAATCAAAAACTCATCTACTAAAACAAAACTCCATTAGAAAATCATTAAGGTAGCAATTATTCATTTAAAAACTCGAAAATGAACACCGATGATGCCGCGATCATCATCAGAATTATTTTCAGTGACCGAAGTAAGTTTAATGCTTTTATTTCTTTTAAAACCCATTTTTAAATATTTTTATTCAAAATACTTCCAAAATAATACTATCATTATTATTTTCTCCAAACACTTTGAAACACATTTCCAAAATCTCTTCAGATTTTAAAACTCCCAAATACTTAGTCCAATCCATTTGAAACATTTCCCAGAATTTTCGGGATTTAAATTCTAGTTTGAATCCAATAATAGTTACAACTCATATGTTTAATCATACTTATACAATTTCTATTTGGTTATATACCATATTCCAAAATTTTAAAATCTTACTTTAATTATAATATTAAAAATCAAACATTCCAATATACTATAATAATTTCTGGAAAATATTTCTTTTATATCAAAATATAGTTTGGGTAAAATTATTTCATTCACCCTCTTTAAAACAATACTGTATCGGTTTACTTTATTTAAGAGTTTAGAAACCCTTATCGATAAGGTTGTACTTCCCGTACTGACTAGAATTCATAGACACTCAATCGATAAGTCAACATAATATAAAATATTTTCACATTCACTAACAAATACACGCTCATATCTATTAATACACTCAAACTCATTCTAGGGTGCTACTGACCTTATCTCTAATTAGTTACTCCACAAAGCTAAGGTTATCGCTAAACCATACCTCTGGTACCAACTATGACATCCCATATTTCAAAAGATTTAAATCGACAATAATCCATACAGGTCCAATCCAAACAATCCGCAACATAGATAATCATTGGGGTTAATTAAGAAAAATAAGAAAAGAAGCTGAAACAAACATGGAGACTCGCAAAGGAATGACAAAATATAATAATCAAATAAGCATTTCATGAAGATGTTTACATTTTACATTTGGTTGTAACTTATACAACAATTATCAGAGTTATATATACATCAAGATTAAATAAATAATGCAATGGACAACATGATGCAGAAGTACCAATAGTAGTAATATAACAAATCTTCATCTCCATCCTCCAGAATAAATGTTCAATAAGCTGAAAAACTCCAGGCTGACCCGAGCATAATGAAAAGACAAAACACTCAAGTCAGGGCTAAAATATTCCAATGTTAGTCAAATCGATATCGCATATAACATGAGTGTCATGACGTCAGACATGCTTATGGGTTTTCACATCTCTTATCCAGTGTATAATGTGCGTGCAATAACTCAAGAGATGTTACGGGATTTTCCATCTCTTAAGGATCTATCAAATTATTTATAAGTAATAGAATACGTTACATATATAATGTATAATTAATAAAATAATTTTTTTTCATTTGCATTAAGGCTTTACATTGATCCTCCTCAATGCGTTTTTAAGCAATGGCATAATGTTTGCATTGACACCACCAGTAGAACATCGGTAGTCAGGGATGCGTCGAGATATGACAACACTAAACCAAAATCATATGGTTCTCGTTTAGGGATAAAAGTATGACAAGGCACGTTAGGCAATGCCCAAGGTAGGATACTACCAGTTTACCCTTCCCGGCTGGTGGCAACGCATATAGCTATGACCGCCCACAGCATCCAACCCTTCCATAATTCAGAGGGTGCGCACCAATCAAACACAACCTAAATGGTGGTGATACGAAGAAGTGCATCCACTCGGGTAGCTAACACACTTAGCCTGCATGGCTCCTATTTTAGTCATCTCAAATTGGCACACGTGCCTGCCTATTCCATCATCGTTCTCTTTCTTCAAGTCCATCAAACGATGCCAAATACCACCACTCATGCTTAATCATCACTCCACGTACATAGTTGTCAAAGTGGTTCCGGTATCGACAGAGAGTATACCCATATCCGGCTCCGGTCTCTTTAACCACCAAACGTCGTTTTACACACCGGTTGGTTCTTTTACATTTCGAAAACATGTCACACTTATATCAAAATATCATATTCGCTTCAGAGTCAAATCGATTTCGAAATCATATTTACTCAGACATACTATTTTAGTTCAAAATAATTTTCACCTTAATATCTCGATTTCGCTTCCAAAATTGTTTCGAATTCCAATTTAGCTTATAACTTCATTTTATCCTAATTCATATTTAAATCCTATGATTTAAAAATAACATTTCACTCTTAACCAGCATGAATTTTTGAAAAATTGTTTGAATAGTTTGAAATAGTTTAAATAGTTAAAATAGTTAAAAAATAGTGTAAATGGTTAATACAGTTAAAAATAGTTTAAATGGTTAAAATAGTTTAAAATTTTAAAACAGTTAAAAATAATTTAAATGGTTAAAATAGTTTAAAATCGTTTTAGTATTAAAATGGTTTGTATAGCAAAATATATTGGAAAATCAAAGTAAATTGAATATTTAACGAACATAGACTTAAAACCAGTTTATACTTAATGATTTATTTGAAAATGGTTTCACATTCAAACAGATTCAATTCCAACTTCTCAATTCAAATTAATTCAATTTCCATTTCCAATTATATAGATTCAATTTTGATTTCCATTTGAATTAACTTCGATTCCAGTTTATTTTCAAATCAAATTCAATTTCGATTCCAACTAATTCCTTTCCGATCTCAGTTCTAATTAATTAAATTCAATTCCTATTTGAATTAATTTGAATTCAACTCTCAATTTTTAAACCATTTTGATTTATATCAATTCCAAGTTCGATTTTCAACATGTCGATTTAAAACACTTAATCAATTTACCTTCAGTATTCAATTTAAAATCAAAATGTTCAAATATAATTCAATTCCAAGCTCAATTTCGAAAAATCATTTCATATCACTTCTACTCAATGATATTCAAAGTTCGAACAAAAGTCCAGTCTTCTAAAACAAATCAATTTATGAAATTCAATCATCTTTCGATTATAACTTCACAATTTCGACTTCGATTTTTTTTGCAATTTTGATTATCAAATTTAAATTTCAACATTCAGAGCTCAAGTTCGAAAATAATTTGATTTCTATAAATTTGGTTTTTATTTCTTTAATCAAAACCATTTAAATAATTTCAAATCAAAATTTTTAATATCATTTAATTTAACCAATCTGGTGTCCGTATATAATTTTCGATCCTATAGCCAAGTGATCAGTTATTCCAATTTAATTTTAGGGATGGATATATATCTATTCAATTTCGAAATCACAGTGTCATTGGTATATATCGTTTCAACCAAATTCTTAATCCATTCGAAATAATTCAATTTACAGTTTTATATATTGTAAATAATTTACCAGATAAAACATGTATATATAAGATAAATAAACATCCAATCATCCAAATATCAATACATTTGCATCCACAATCAATCATCTAAACAGTCGGTAAATAACAACAATTACCCAATTATCAATAATCGAAAATTTTACTAAACAATTTAATTCAAATTCCATTTAGCCGTCAATTTAAATTTTTCAGTTAAATTACATATTAATTTAAATGTCAATTAAAATTATCAAACAACGATCGACCAATTAAATATTACTTCATAATTCAATTTAACTAGCATAGCAATATTTTAGTTTGTGTGAGCGTTATAAAACACTCACCTTGATTTTTAATTTTGAATCAAATCAAACGATGTTCGATTTAACCTAAAATTTTAAGTAACTTCAGATGAATCCGAATCAATTCTATGCTATAGTGCTTGTCTCCGTGATTCCATCGCCACTTGTTTCCTCTAATTTCGACCTCGTTATGAGAGAGATACACGTTTTTAAAGTTTACACAAATTAAATATTATACTGAATTCCGAACATCTTTTTAATTTTAAACCTAAGCGAAAATCTGTTAATTGATTATTCCATCTGAAATCAAGGCTGCACCTTGCCTTCTTCTCCAAATTGAATACAGGCATATGCAAACGAAGGAAACCCACGGTCGCCTAACCAGCTTTGAAGCTGTTCGTCCACCATTCACCTATAGGTCGATCGAACGCCATCATCTCGAAGCCCACGTGAGCTCTAGCATCGCCCAGAAGCCCTTGAAGCTCGGTCGCCCCCTTGCATAGAAAAATACGAATGAACATGCACTGTTCATGGCCAATTTGCCGCCAATCCACTTCGCCTTAGATTATTTTGACTTTTGGATAGGGAGATCTCCTTGTGCTCTTCAACTTTGTAGTTGGAGATTTTTGATGAAAGCTAAAGAATTGGAAGAAATTTGAGGAAGAAGATTGAAGAATTTTGGCCATTAAAATTTATTGGAGGCGCGGTTATGTTCAATAAGCTTGGGTTTACTGTAGGCACATATATATACATGCAATATATATTATTTTAATATTATTTTGACTTTTTCCGGATGAATTCGAAATGAAGCGTATCGCCTGGAATTTATAATGTCTTACCCATATTCTAAACACAATGGAACATGTTTCGAGGCCCAATTCGATCGTATATTGAAGATAGCTTTTTAATCGAATTAAAATATTTAATGTTCGATATTTATTTCAATGCGTTTCTATCCCGTACGACCAAAAGATAACTCCAAGTACTACGAAATTGGAAATCCGATAATAATATACTATTATAGACCTAATGGAACTGGTTTCGTCGAAATCCGAGACTGTGCCCTGGATTGCTATTTTAACGTCTCGATTATAATATAAAATTTCCAATTTCTAATTATTCACTTTTAAATTTAATTTTTAATGTTAAAAGTCTTCATTGTTATTTAAATAAAATTTACAACAACTTTCAATATCATTATCAATCATATTAAATTCAGAATTCAATTATTCCAATAATTCCTAATATTAAATTCAAACAATTTAATTACTCAATATTGAACGAATTTCAGTATTAGATTTTAAATGAATTTTAGTTATCAATCAATTACGTTATTTACATCTAATAAATTCAACATTTATTATTTAATCCAACTATTGATTGCAAATACATTCAATATATAACATTACCTTTCAATATTTGTTATTAGTTAAATCTTCGAAATTGGTTTATTTCAAAATTTTATTCAAGTTCACATCCAGTACTTACATTCAAAATCATTAAATTTTTATTTTCAACCATTTTATCCAATAATTACATTAAATTTAATATTTTAAAATAGCTTAAAATACGGCTCGTTACATTTATAATTACTATAATAAACACACTATTTATGGATTTTATGTTAAACATAATTTAATTAAACATTTAATTTGTTTATAACAAACTATAGCAGATACATAATAGAAAGAAAAAAACCTTTATTACGAATGAGAATTAATTACAAAGTTAATATTTTATAATAAATTATAGAATTGCCTTTAGGGTATACCCCTAAATCTATCAACTATAAACCACAAAAGTATTTTTAGTTGCTAATTGGTTATGCATTAATATTTTAAGCATCCTAAAAAGTTTGAACAACTTATATCGTGTTAAAAGTCGCTTATCATTAAAACATTTTTCGACTACATTATCGATATTTCTTTAGAGTGGTTATTTTTATAAACATTTTCCAAAAAAGTTACCTTCATTAGTTATCAATAAAAAGATGGTTAATGTATATAAAATCCATTTTTAACAATATTTAAATAATTCAGATATTTAAATATGAAGTGCTCGAAATACTGGTTTGTTGCAATTGGAAAAGAGACTGTCTAGAACCCAAGAGGAAGACTAAGGGAGATGGATCATCATCTATTACAGTTGAGAGACTGTATATGATGATGTGTTGTTTGCAACAGTATCAGATTATCAAACAATTTGGTGTCTGATTTGGCAGTGTCGTTCCATATGAAGCCAAATAAGGATTATTATGCTCTTTTGTTAGAAGGAGGAAGTGCAATCCTTATAGGAAATGATGCTAGTGGTAAAGGCATGAGAGAAGGTACGTTGATGATTCAGTTGTTTGATGGAGTGATTCGCACTTTGGCATGTGTCTGTTATGTTCCAAGCATTCGAAAGTCTTTAATTTCTTTGGTCCAGTTAGCCTCCATGGGATGCAAGGTTACTATGAAGAATGATAGTTTGAAGGTTTTGCAGGGTGTGCTAATTCTGATGAAGGATGATATTAGAACTGTATCTCCCGAAAGGGCCCACCATACTTTCGGAGTCTTATGTTGGAGTTGATCGTTCTCTTGCTTTGGATGCAACCAGACATTGGCATCCTAAATTGGGCCATTTTTGGAAGAAGGCTCAAGTTGCTTCATAGATGAAAGGTGATAAAATAAGAAAGCTTTGACAAGTTTGATTACTACCAGAGCGTGAATTAGGAAAGTAGACGAATGTACCGTTTAGTGTTGTGCTGCATAGTTTAGAGATGGTACTTGATTATGTGCATTCAAATGTTTGAGAACCAGTAGCTACCGCTTCCATTGTGGGAGAAAAGTATTTTATTTTCTTTTTTAAAGGCTTTTCTTAGAAAGTTTGGATGTATGTGATGAAAGTCAAATTAGAAAGCTTTGAGTTGTTTAAGGTTTTTAAGAAACTAGGTAAAAACCAATATTATAATTGTAAGTTGAAAGTGTTCAGATTTGATAATGGAAGTGAATTTCTTTCTAGAGGGTTCCTCAATTTTTGTATGTAAGATAGTATATATAGGCATTTCACTCTACCTGGTGATCTCCAATCCAATGAGGTTGTTAAAAGGATGAATAAAACTCTATTAGAAAATGTCCTTTACTTATAATCGACTTTAGCCTTATATAGAGGATTTTACGCTAATGCTTTACCGACTGTAGCACATATCATAAATCAAATTCTATACTCAGCTATATATGGGAAGAATATAAAGAAGAGGTAAAGTGGTGAATCAGTGTATCTAGATTATTTTCATATTTTCATTCCACTATGTATATTCATCATAGAGATGATGACAATTTGGAGTTAGAAAATACAAGGATATATTTATAGGATACATGAATGGAGATAAAAGGTATCACATTTAGAACCCCATGGAAATGGAGATTGTAAATTCTAGACATGTTACATTTGTGAGTCTGCAATGTTCTAGCCTAAGGAAGAATTACCTACTACAACAAATTCTGATTCTGATCGGCTTAAAGAGATTAATGAGGCTTCTACATTTTAGCTGTAAAGCAAAGGTATAGCTGTTGAATCTTGGCCAGCATGTATTAGAGTAATTATATAAATTTAAAATATTCTACTTTTTTGGATCTTTATTGGGCCTATGTAATTGAACATCACCATAACAAACCGATATTTTCAACCATTCGCATCCATACATGCCGGATTTGAATTGCTCAAAATACCAGATTGTTAATTTATATTTGGCAAAACTCAGCATATAAAGTAAATAAATAATCACAGAGTCACAGACACAAAGTAATATAACAATATGCAGCGGAAATAGAAGAATAGTAGTTCATGAAGCTACTATACATATCAGAGTTAAATAAGGTAAAATAGAAGTTTCAAATACAATAGTCAAATATAAAAGCAGAATACATTACTGGAATCAACTGAATAACTCCAAGCTGAAAGATGTAGATCGATCTCCAAACGAAGCTCCAACTCCAAAGATGAGTCTTAAAAGCTGTATCACTCAGTCTGACCTAAGCGTAAAGCAAACACAAAACACTTAAGTCAGGATTAACATTCTTATATCAATAGATCCAACTCAAGTGAAATAACAACTGAAATACAAGTAACTCAATGGATGCTTGGGATAACCATCCTCTAAGGATCCGTTAAACTATATACTATGTAGTAATATACGCTATTATAATAATGTTTAAAGTAAAGTATAATATATTTAAAAATAGCGTTAAGGCTTTACATTTTCCACCTTAACACATTTTTATATTCCCATAGTCTATACAGTACTGTAATCTCCCCCGTACTGGACAGCGTCAGAGGGCACTCCATAGGTATGGTACAAAACAAAATCATATAAGGCGTGCTAGGGTAGGTGACACGGCACAACTAGACAATGCCAAGGTAGATATATGAATTACACTTCTGAACTGGCGGTAACGTATAGCCGCAGCTACCGCCCACCTCGAGCCACACTGCCAAAAATCAAAGATGCACTCAATCAATCACAAAGTAATAGAATGGTATCGAAGGAGTGTGCGCGATTAGAGGAGCCACTTCATTAGCTCGTCAATTGCTCCTGTTCTAACCACCTTATGCAAACTCACGGGAGTCAGGTCCCTGTATATACCTTAATAGGACGTCGCCACCATCCTACTTCATTCTGGAATCTCCACCGCGTACACATTTGTTAAAGTGATTTTCTGAGTTGGCAGAGAGTATGACAACTTCCAATCCCGGTCTCTTTAACAACCAAACGTTATAATAACACCACGGTCATTTCAAAATAGTTTATACTTCAAAACCAAAATATCATTTTTATTTATAAAAACCAAATCAATATGATATCATTTCCATTTCAAATACATCTTTTCCAAAATCGTAGCACTTCAAAGTTATAACCCTTCAAAACCAAAAGACTTGAAATTGTAACACTTTCAAAACATAATACTTTGAAATTTGTAACTTTGAAAACATAACTTCCACCACTTAAATAGCTTAGATATTAAAATAGTATGTATAATAAAATAATTTCCTCAAATCTCCCAAATCAAGTCCAAGTCAATTTGAATTACAAAATTTAAATTTAATCAAGTCTCAAATCATCAAATTCAATTCAATTCAGTTCTAAATAAACCATTTCAAATTATATCGATTTCAAATGCCGATTTGAACCATAAAATAAACATTTCACTTTTAATATATTTCGAAACTTAAATATTCCACATTTCAAAGCTAATTTTGAAATCTCATATATATATATATATATATATATCAAATTCACTTCAATATCATTTAGCTTTGAAATATTCACTTAATAAAATACAATATCATTTAAATAAAACCCCAAATTTCAAATCACCAAATATTTCCTTCAATTTATTTAAACTTGAAATATTCCTTTAAATCATCGCAAACCAAAACAACGTTATAAAATCATATCCTTAAATCTCCAAATTCAATAAGTTCCAAATATATTTCCAGTCAAACATAATTCTTAATTAATTAAAATTTCATATCAGTTTCAAATCTATCTTCTCAACCCCAAATTTATTAAAACCATTATAAACTCTATATTAAAATATAATTTTAGTAACCATATTATATTTTAATATAATCAAACTTTATTAAACTTATTTTTTATATTAAAACAAATATATACATATCTTAAAAATCAATAATTTAACTATATATAAAATAACATTTATATAATATCAAAAATCAGTATTATATAAAATGATATACTTCTTTACAAAACCATAGAAATTATTTCAAAATATTTATATATACAAACCAACGGATTTAAATTTATCATTTCAATCCTTGATTTAAATTTATACGGGTATATATCATTTCAACCCGCAATCCCAAATTCAATTCAATGAAAATCTCTTAGGTCTATCATTTAAAACCATAACGATTTTCTCCTATTCTACAGATCGTTCGGGTATATAACATTTCAACCCATAGTGAATTCTGTACTAAGAGGAAACTTGCAGAGTGATAACAAATATGATAATAATATAACATGCATGTATCATCAATATAAATAGCAGATAATGGTGTCAGATGTCACAGGTAAACAGATATAGATAATAACATATATATAGTAATGTAAATAACTAACAACAGCATATTTCAGTTGTCATTTCAATTGAAATCAAATTAAATAAATATAAGAAAGTTAATCGTGAGTGATTGCTCACCTTTCAAGGCTAGAGATCAACGGGAATAAGATGAATTACGAATCCAAGCACGAAATTCCAAAGAAGCAAGATTGGCACGAATTCGACGAACAAAGCTGATAAAGGCGAACTGATAAAACAAATTGAATCAGTTTTGAGATAACTGAAAATATTTATAACATTATTATTTTCTTATTAAATCAATATTTTATTTTTAGACAAATATTAAAATAATATAAAAATTTCTAAAATCAATGTTTAATACGTAATTAAGCTTACTTATATATATAGGATCAAAATATTTATAACTTATTCTTCAACATTTTCTATAAATATTTCTAACAATCAAAATATTAATATATATAGTTTAAGAATCAACATCCTTATATACCTCAAGACATTATTAAATATAAACATATATTTAAATATGTTCATTATTATATTTAAAATCAATACTTAGTTATATATATCCAAAAATCAATCTAAACATATATTTTCAAATTTATGTTTAATTTAATCCCACAAACCAAAGTCTATATATATATTTGAAAATGCCAACAAATGTATACAAAATGTATAGTACACGAATCAGTTCTTAAACCCAGTAGCGTAATATATACAGTACTCCCCCTTATAAACTTAAACACGTATAAAACCTGTATAACTTATAATTTATAATAACACACCACACACTCTTATATACACTGATATAAAACTATATATATATATATATATATATATATATAAGTAAATAGAAACTTGCACATCCAATATATACAAGTTATATATGTCATTACTTATTTTAGATATACGAACATAACAACCAGAATATATATAACTAATTTTATCTTCAAGTATAAACCACACCTGCTAGATATAATTATACCTTGAGTATAAACACAGGCTATATATATGCAACTGCGAGAAATACCCTTAACGTAAAACATATGTAACTGTAGGCTTATAGAATATAGTTCTATACTTACACAATATATATATATATATATATATATATATATATATATATATAAACTAACTAACATTATAGTATATCTGAACATATAAAAGTGACTAAGTAGTAATATAAAACCATAACATATATAATGTAACCTCACGCATATGAAATATATATATATATATATATATATATATATATATATATAACATGGTATACACAAATAAAACATAAACTTCCATATAAATAAATTTTGCATATAAATACTTTATTAATACATACATGTGTACACTTGAAATAATCATAGAAAAATTAGCATTCACAAAATGGTTCGACAGTATAAGATATAACATTTGTAACCTTTAAGCAACTGTATAATGTATACAACTTAATATTCTTTAAAATATATAAACTTTATAAACTTGAACAACAGACATACATAAATCTATAAATATATACCTAGAAAATAGCTTGTATTACGTATGCAAATAGTGATACATGATAACATTCACCTTGTTAAAATTGTAATATAAATATGTGTACCTAATATAAAATGGATGCAGCAGAAGTTCCTTCGGCAAAGGGAACCGCTCGGCTAGGTAGAGCGAGGCGGAGGTCGGAAAGCTGGAGCCGGAGATGAGGCGAGGTGGCCGACGAAGCGGAGTGGGGGAGACGTGCAGTGTGTGGGATGGAGGCCACGTGATGGAGAAGGCACTGACGTGCGTTTTGGCGGGTCGGGTTCTCGAAGTGGGCTCGGCGAGCAAGGTGGCAAGGACGTGTCGCACGGTTTGTGGAGGGTGGCCGATCATAATATGCTGGCGAGGAGCGACGAATAATGGCGGCCGAATACATAAAGGAGGAAGGAAAAAGTTAAAAGAGGAAGGAAAATTTTAGAACTGACTGAGAATAATTTTTGTGTAGGAGAAAAAATGTAGGAAATGAAAAATGAAATGAGAAAGAGGTGTCAGGTAAATAAGGAACGTGTGGAGGAATGAGAAAATAAGGGGTCAAGTAAATAAGGAATGCATAAAAATAAGAACGGCACAAAAAATTGAACATGAACTGAGAACCCAAAAGTTTTAGAACGTATATTTAAAAAAATGCACATGCATCTTAAATTCACAAATGTTATTGATTGCCATGGTGGAAAATAAAAGGACAAAGGAGAAACCAAAATCCAAAAATATGAAACTTCAATATAAGTGGGAAATATAGTTAATGCACCATTGCAACATTTTAATTGATTTTATTAGAAAATTGGGAAATAAATTTTAATAAATATAATTAAATATTTTGTTAATTTAAATTATGATAATATTTGAAAGTAATGTCCATTCCATCGAATTTTAAATATAGTAATAAATAATGTGTAAAAAGGCAATAAATTATACGTTTACATGACAAGTTTTATATCCATTCTTGTTTAATTATTTGGCATCATTAATGGTACGTTATTTCTTGATATATTATTTAACATATTTACTAAGTAAATAAGAAACATATAAATTTAAATTATGTTACTTTGTTAATCATTTTGGGCGTACATTTCGTTTTAATTATTGCGTCTATTGTGTGCACTCTTTAATTTCTTAACTTAGCTGAAGAAGAAAAATCAAAGCATTTAATAGCCGTGCTTTTCTATAGGAAAGATATGAAAATCTTGCCTTGTCATTCACGTGTGGGAATTTCCTCTTTCCTTTTTTACTTCTCCTTAATTAATAGGAATAAATTCCTAAATTTCCTCTAGCCGTTACTATCTTTGTTTCTTGGCCTTTTTCCCCACCTTTTGATTTCATGCCTCTTTATTTACCTATTTATTTATTTCCTACCTTAAATTATTCCTCAATACCCATAGCCGTTCCTTACATGTAGCTTATCAATTCACGTGAAGATAGGAAGTGTTCTCATTTTTCCATTTATTCCTTTTTTTAAAATAGGAATTAAATCCCTTCATTTTATCTTGCCACTTTAAACAAAATTTCTTTCCACTTTATCAATTTGAGGCTTCACTTATAAATACAGATCACACGTACATACCCTACTCCATATCAATAGACCTTCATCTCCTCTCTCGCGTAAAGCAGCAGGTAAATGGCCGCATGCTTTTCCTTTATTTTTTTTCTTTTTTTTCATCCTTTTCTTTAGTTTTCTTCTTGTTTATATTGCTTTTCCTTTATTTTAAGTATAACATGTTTCAAGTATATATTTTGAAATATAAGTATGTTTATATAGTGCAGCGCAAGTACACATTAATTTTAAAGTTATAAGCAACTGAATTTGTTCTATGGTTAATTTTATATGAGTATTTATTGAAATTTGTTTAGTCTGACTTTTGAATATACATTGGTTTGCTGCATACAGTTTATATATAATATAATAAGTTTAGAAGTCTGCATACTTTTATATATCATTATCATATAAGAAGTTTAGAATAGTTGGATTTCAATCTATATGATTTCATCAGAGAAATATCATGAACACATATTAGTCTATATATTGAGTACATCAGTTTGAATTCTATGTTCATATCTTGTTTTAACATATAATATATATACACATGTTTTGATTTAATTGGCATGTGTCTGAATAGCTTGCGTACATAGTTTACACCGACACACATATACGACCTGGATTTTTCATATATGTGACATTTTAAGTCAGGGCCTATTGTTTCTATACTTGGATTTAAAATGGAAGGTATAAGTTTTAAATATGTAACGTGTTTAAGTGTAACATTTATGCAGTTACATATATAGTTATGGTTATATACTGCTACCTGGGTTGCATAAGAATTATATGTTGATTTTAAAGTAAGTCACGTTGATTTTATAAGGGGTATTGAGTTTAAATTATATGTTACGCATGTATTCTAAATATGGGTTTGGATATAATAATGATTTTGTATATACCCATAAACGTTTTGATTTTTATTATAGATATGCTTTAAATTCAATATGTATGTTTAAAGTTTAAGATTGATTTTAAAATATATATGTATTTGTTTCAATATATATATATTGTATATATATTTTAAGTGTGATTTAAGGTCTGCACTTAAATTTTTAGTCTGCATATTTGTAATGTATAAAGATAATGTATATAAATTCATGCATGCGTTGCCGTACAATTTTGAAATATGATATTAAATGCAAATTGATTTATATATATATATATATATATATATATATATATATATATATATAAAAGGTTATTTTATAAAGATTTAAATTTTAGATGGTGTTCAGATATTAGTTTAAAATATGGGTAATATAGCATACAAGTATTTATTTCAATCTTATGTATGTACGATGATTAATTTTATTTATGGGTTTTAAACTAAATATTGATTTCATATATATTTAGTTCAAATTTATATCGACTGATTCAATCGTTCTCTTCAATTTCCCATTATCAGCCTTGTCCGTTGTGCCTATTTTCTACATCAAATCTTGTCTATCCAGCATTGCTTTGGATTTCATAGTTCACTTCATTATCTATCTCTCTAACCTCGAAAGGTGAGCAATCACTCACGATTAATGTTCTTATGTTTATTAAGTTTGATTTCAATTGAAACGACAATTAAAATATGATGCTAGTTTGAACTGTTATTTATTTAAATTGTTACATATGCTAGTATCTGTAACCATTCGCCTATGGGGTATGATACCATATCCCGTGTTTATATTATATTATTATTGATGATATATGCCTGTTGTTATATTCTATATTATCTGTTATCACTCTGCAAGTTCCCTGTTAGTATAGAATTCACTATGGGTTGAAATGATACAAACCTAAACGGACCTTAGAATAGGAGAAAATCATTATGGGTTGAAATGACAGACCCAAGCGATTTTCACTGAATTTGGGATTGCGGGTCGAAATGATATCTACCCGTATATATTTAAATTACGGATTGAAATGATAAATATCCGTATCACTTGGCCATAGGATATGAAATTATATATAGACATCGTTGGTCTATATATAAATATTTTAAAATGATTTCTATGGTTTTGAAAGGGATTATATATGGTTTTATTTTATATTGGAAATGTTTGATATATAAATAAGTTTTAAAATAAAGTGATTTAACTAATATATTATGTTAAGTAGTAAATTCTTAAATCGATTTTTTAATGATTTGTATAAGTAAGGAAGATAATGTTGAATTTATTAAAATTGTATTTAGTTAAGAATTTTTATTTAATTAAATCATTTTGAAACTATTGAATTTTGAATTTTTAGATATGATCTTATAACTTGATTTTGATTTAGGAAATTAAATGAATATTTCCTGATTAAAGAAATTGAAGGAAAATATAGTAAACTGTAATTCAAGGTTATTCAAACGATATTGAATTTATTAAGTGAATATTCCAAGGCTATAAAATAATGAAGTTAAACCAACATTTATATGAAATTGTTAAATTTAGTTTTGAAAATGAATATTTAAAGCCTTGAAATATATAGGAATTTAAATGTTTATTTTGTGGTTCAAATCTGTATTTGAAATCGATAAAATTTGAATTTTTTTAGTCAGAAACTGAATTGAATGGAAATTGATAAATTTAGATTGAATTAAATTTGAATGGAAAAGTAGAGTTGATTATGAAGCGATTTGTGAAGTTTTGAGGAAATTACAAATACTGTACTTTATAAACTAGTTAGTATATATATGTATATGTATATGTATATGTATATGTATATGTATACGTATATGTATATGTATATGTATATGTATATGTATATACTATTTTGGAAAATTGATATATTTGAAATGAAATGATATTTAAGTTTTGAAGTATAAATTAATTTGAAATGACCACTGTGTTATAGTGTATATCTCTACATTGTAGATAGTTCCACGGATCCTTGGAGGATGGTTATCCCAACATCCTTTAAGTTAATTGTATTTCAGTTGATATTTCACTTGAGTCAGATTTATGGATATAAGAATGTTAATCCTGACTCGAGTGTTTTGTGCTTTACTTTACACTTGGGTTAGCCTGAGTATTTACAGCTTAGCTTTGGATTTCTTTTCTAGAGCTAGGAATCGTTGCAGATTCTGCTTGTCTAGTTATCTATTCCTTTCAGTTTCAGTTGTTCTATTTCAGCTCTGGTATTTATAAACTTCTATGTATTTGAGATTTCTATTGTATATGTTTTTTTCAAACTGATATTATGTATTTTGTTTTGAGAGTTTGTTATAGTAGCTTCATGAACTACTGTGGTACTTTGATTTCTGCTACGAGTTATTCTGATATTTCGGTGTCTATGATTCTGTGGTTGTATTTCATTTGCTCCAAATTTTATCACAATCTGTTATTTTGAATTATTCAAGTCAGACACATGTGGATTATTATCGATTTGAATGGTCCAAAATAGTGGGTCGTTACAAAAACTATTTATAACTATCCAAACTTTCTTTCTAAATTTCAAACTAAATAAGGTAGATGTGTTTATATCCTAAATCCTCGATTTTAAAGTGAATATGGTTACATGATATTATAACCTAAGTTGTGATTTAAATTACATATTTGATTTGAATATGAAGTTTTGAATCGAGGGTTTTAAACTATTTTGAAATATGATTTTTGAAAGTGAATGAATATGATTTGAATTGAATATGATATTTTGATATCAATTGTGAATTGATATTGGAAATTTAAAAGAACCATCTGGTGTGAAATAAGCGTTTGGTTGTTAAAAAGACCAGGATCGGATATTGTCATACTCTCTATCAATACCGAAAACCACTTTAACAACTATATACGTTGTCGAGATTCTAGAAATGAAGTAGGATGGTTTGGGGAACGATATCTGTATAAGGTATGACGTGACCCCGACTTCCGTGAGTCAGCTTAGATGTGACTAAAATAGGAGCTATACCTAAGCCAAGTGAGGTCGTTCCTCCGATCGGACATGCTTCTTCGATACCATATTATGACATTTGTGATGATATGGTGGCCACCCCTTGATTTTGATTATGGGAGTGTGTTCCGAGGTGGGCGGTAGTAGCTGCTATACGTTACTATTAGATGGGTTCTGCAATTGGTAAATCTACCATGGCATTGCCTCAAGTGCTGTGTTCACATGCCCTAGAGCGCTTTCTACGAGTTTGTATTGTACCGTACCTATATGATGTCCTCTGGGTAAACCACCGGTTTGGTGGAGCGTACGACATTGTATAAACTATGTGAATATATTAAATGTGTTAAGGGGATATGTGTAACGCCTTAATGCTATTTTAATATTTTACTTTACTGTAGACATATTATAAAAGCGTATTGTATTACATAGTAGATAGTTTAACGGATCCTTAGGAGATGTGAATCCTGAACATCTCTTAAGTTATTGCATTCACGTTAGACACTGGATAAAAGATGTTAAACCCCGTAAACATCTCTGACACCATCACTCTTATATTTATTTACCATTGATTTAACTTACTTAAGATCTTTTGAATCTGACTCGAGTGTTTTGTATTTTCAATTCGCTCGGGTCAGCGTGAACATTTCAGGGTTGAAGACCTTATTTATGAAGGACGAAGACAAAGATGTGTACTATTATTATTTAATAGATTTACTCCACTGCATCATGCTGCTTGCTTCATTTATTTATTTATTTATTCTTATTTATGTAACTCTGACATTTTTGTTGTAAAGAATAATCAAATGTATTTATAAAAAAACTTCATGAACTGTTATTTGATTATTATATTTTTTCATTCCATTGCAAGATTCTGTATTTTCTATATTTCTTTCTCTTTTTCTTATTTATCCCAGAATAGTCTGCCCTTTTGAATGGTTTGAGTCGACGTGTGTGTCTGCTTAAAATGTCCAAAAAGGCAGGTCCTTATAGTTTTAGTCTATTGTACACCGATAATGGTATGTATATTAAATGTACAGTTCCTGTATTTAAAATCTGTTACTATATATTATATTTTGTTCCGCTACATTTATGAGATTCTATGTTGTTGTTTTTGTTTCTTCTTCCACCCCTTTCTTCTTCACCCCTAGCAATCGGTATTTCTGGCACTTGAATATTCGACATATTACAGTGAACATATTAATGTCAATTTTCGAGGATCGAAAATCCTGGTTTGTCACTGTTGGTATCAGAGCTGAAGGTTAAGCGAGAACCTTAGCTTTTGTGGGGATTACTCATTCGAGATAAGGTTAGTGGTACCCTAGAATGACTTTGAGAGTATTAATAGATATGAGTGCATATTTGTTAGTGAATAAAAATTGTATTATATTGTGTTGATTTATCTATTGAGTGGCATATAAATTCTGGTCGAGCAGTGGGACGCCACTAAATCGATAGGAGTTTCTATACGCTCGAACATGATAAATCGACACTGTATAATTTTGAAGTGGGTGAATGAAATAATTTTACCCAAATTATATTTTGATATAAAAGAATAATTTTTTTAAATCATTGATATGTTTAGTTGTTATCAAAACAAGATTTTAAAATTGGAAATGGTTTATAAAACCAAAATTAAATTATATAAGTATAAATTGTACAAACGAGTTAAAACTGAAAATTGATTCAAACTAGAAATTGGAAAATTAAATCCTGGATATTTTTGAAAATGTTATTCAAGGTATTTTGAAATGAATAATAGTAATATTGTTTGGACATATTTTTGAATAGAAAATGTTTTAAATGGATTTTTGAAGCAATATAGCACTGAACTCACTTTAGTCGTTGGAAAATAATTCCAATGATGATCGCGACATTATTAGTGTTCATTTTCGAGTTTCTAAGTGGCGAATTGCTACCGAAATTGGTTGGATTCAAATTTGTTGAGCAAACAAGTTTTTTTTAAATTTTTAGAAAGGAATTGTTTTGGATAAAATCAGGTTGACTTTGAAATTCCAAGGAAGAGGTTTGTTGAGCCAAAGAGTGTGTGTGTGTCTATGATTTCGAAGTGATTTGAAATATATACCGGATGTTTAAAAATTCTAGAATCCTTAGTTAAAAGTTTTAGAAATTATCAAAAAATAAGTTATGAACTTATAAATGGTGAATGATTTTAAAGAAAAATATGGAAATTGAATTTTGGAAATGAATTTTAAATTAAGTAAGTTAAAATGAATGAAATTTAATTTGAGTTAGGTTGAATAAAATTGGATTGGAAATGGTATTGATTAGGGTTGAGATATAAAATTAAATGGAATTCGACTTAAGACAAGCTGAATAAATTAGATTTTAGAAAAAAAATGATGTGGATTTGAATTGAATTAATGGGGTGCATAAATGAAATGGGAATTTACTTAAGTAAAGTTAAATGGAGTGAAATGAATAGAATGTAATGTAAGTGCATATGAATATGAATGATGAATGTTTATAATTGAATGGAACAAATAAATATAAGTAAGAAAGTGTGAAAAATTTGAATTTGAATTAAATTCTTACCTGATTAAATTGAATGAATTGAAAATAATTTATTTGCAGTGAAATTTAATTTAAGTATGAATAACTCGAATATGATTTTGAAAAGTTGGTTAAAAAGGAAATGAAATTTAAATAAAATAGAATTAGATTGGATTAGAAATAATATCGAATTGAAGCGAATAAAATTTGTGAGTGGTAAAATGACTATATAACTATATGCTATAAAATTTGAATGGAATAGAATTTAAGTCGAAATTGTTGGAAACAGTGGATAAATAAGTTTATATAGCTTATAGAAATAGAGATTAATGGACTAAAAATATACTTAGAGGTATAATCTCGAGTTAAAAATAAAAAATGGATACATTCGGGTATAAAATTGATGAAAATGTGAAAAATAAGTGGTGTAGCTCATTAAATTGGAAAATGAAATAGAACAATAAAAATAAAAATGGTGTGAAATTTTGAAATGAAGAAATATAATCCAAACTTGAATTATAAAATGAATTTGAACTCAAGAGAATTAAATGGAGTGATTTTTGAATAAAAATCGGACATTGAATACAAAAATGGGACTTAACTTGGTTGAATAAATTGGATTGTGGATTGGAATTGAAATTAAATGTGGGACTTGAGTTATAAACAAAATATGACTAAAATGTAAGCTAATTAAATATGATTGGAAATGTTGAGTGAAATGGAAATGGTTTGAAATAGTGATGACTTAAGTTATAAATAAATTCAATGTAAGTAAAATAAATTGAATATTGCTTGGATATTATTTAAATAAATTCGAGAATAAATTTGAGTATGGAATTAAAATTCGAAGTGGATTAAATGAATGAACTAATTAAATTAATTAGTAAATGGAATGGAATTTGATTAATGAGAATCAATCTAAAATTGATGTGGAGTTTGACTACAATGGACTTAAGTTATATAATTGAATTGATTAGAAATGAACGAATAACTTAAGTTAATATTTTGGATGGAAGCTAGGCTTAAAAAATTTTATAGATTAAATGTCGTTGATATAAAAATTAGCGAACAAGTTTTTTGTTGAAAAATTTGAATGTGAATCAATTTGAAATGGAATAAAATTGAATATAAATTGATTTGGAATCAATTTAAACTAACTATAAGATTAAGTGGTTATTTTATTAAATGAATATCGCCAAATTTGCATGAAAAGAAATCATCATTTGACATAAAACGGAAGCAAATAAAATTCTATAAATTAATAGGAAGTGAATAAATTGATTTTTAAATCAATTTAGAATGGATATGAGTTTCTTTGATATAAATATGAATTGAATGCAAATAATTGGGCGGTAAATCATTTAAATTGAATGAAATGATACATCAATCCATTGAAATGAATATCGAATGTTGGAACCTTGTGGATATCAATAAATTAATGCTATGATATGGTTGTTAGTGAAAAATCACGTGTTAAAGTTGCTAAAGGAATGAAATGTTATTGATTTTCATATTTATTAAACTTACGTGGTTTAAATTGCGTAAGTACAGGTACTGGGAGGCTATTGGGCTAGATTTAGATTGCGTAATTGCATATAAAATAAGCCGCATGCTTAATAGCACTAAATAAAGGTACGTTTTCAAATTAAATACCGCCAAAATATAAAATATTGATATATATTTTATTTTTCGACTGTGTGGGTCGATGTATATATTTTTATCTCTCTTTCCATATTGTAAAAGGCTCTCGTACAAAGGAGACACTACCAATTTTTTTCTAGAAATTTGGGGTGTTAGAAATTTTTTGAAATTTTTTTGTTAACTAGAAAGTTGATTTTGAATTGTAATTGGAATAAAGGATTTTGGGTTGGAAATGGAAATTAGATGTTGTGTATGGAACTGAAGGATTTAGAAAAGTGGAATGTTGAGTTTTAACAAGTGGATTTTGATAAGTTATTGGGTCTGGATTATTCATCCTACCTTAGCAATTTGGGGGACAAAATTCTTTTAAGGGGAAGGAATGCAACGATCCGGATTTTTCAGTGTTTAATATGGAATATTTAAATGGTTTAAATATTGGATTTGGGATTATAATTTAGATCATAAGATTTTATAACTGAAATTTTAAGCGATTTCGTAAAAAATGGAAATCGTCAATCTAATCGACGCGTTTAATTTGCGATCCGGGGCACAGTCTTAGAATTCAAAAAAACTAGTTCCATTTGATCCATAATAGTGTATTATTATCGGATTTTAAATTTTGTAGCGTTGCAAGTTACCATTTGATCGTGCGATCCAAAAACGCTTAGAATAATTTAATCGAATTTAATTTAAATAGTCGATTTAAAAGGCTATTTTCTCTATTCAACCGAATTAGGTTCCGAGACTTGCTCTATTGGGTTCAGAATATGGGTATAACATCGGGGCCGCCAGGCGGCAAGCCTAAATATGAGATCGAGTTTTCACGGTATATAATTTGCGATATTTTGAAAAATAATAATAATAAAAGTCAAATCAACTTGATTCAGCCAACCTATAGCCACCCTAACTCTACAAACACCGCCCTACCATCTGAAGCTGCTATTCCTTTTCAATTAAAAACCCATGAGCCTTTCTTTCGTTTTCTCTTCAGAGACTTGATTAAAAAAGAAATCGAAAACAAATCTCGAGTTCGTTAAAAAAATAAAAATATAGCAGGTGATTGCATCGCGCTAGCAAGGTTAGAGGAAGTATTGGAAGCGCACGAGGATTGGATGCGGCCATTGTTCAAGGATGGTCGTGGAGCACGGTTGATTAGGGCTGGCAATTAGAGAACATATTAGATGAATTCGAAGCTAGACTAGGAATGTTTAAGTCGAGCTGCGCCTCAAGGTTGAGTTTGGTGATGTTAGAAAGCCTGTAGTGGAAGCCATTCATTTTACGGAGGGAAGGTAAGGGGGTCGATCCCATTTTTGGTAGGGTATTGAGCATGAAGCATATTTTGGAAGTGGCTCATGGACGATGCCAGAGTGGTGCAGTCGAAGTCGTTCTTGAGTTGGGAGCCTGGGTTGTGGAGACGAGCAATGGCAGTGGAGGTTGGAGGCGCCATTTCGGGTTCGTGTTGAGATGAGCAGGCCATTGCTTGAAAGGAAGAGGTATTATAATTGAATCTAATTATATTATTAGTTTATTTAATTAAGAATTTAAATGCTAGTTGAAATTTAATAAAATTTGCGTATGCGAGGTTAAATCGCATGGAATTAGTCATATAGGATTCGAAGCTGCTGAATCTACGCAATAGAATTAAAATTGGAATGGACTGCAATTAAAAATCAAGGTGAGTAAATCGCACCCTTTTTGGATTGTTGGATTTAATTGACAATAATTAAAATTAATTACTAGATGTTGGTTGAATTTATAAATTATTATAAGTTTGGATGTTATATATATATATATATATACACACACACACACACACACACACACACACACTAGTAGTTGGATATATTTCCTGCCGTTGGAACGGATGAGACCCTACGCGCCCTGCATAATAGGGGATGACCCTATATTACCGCGATATCCCGCCTAGAAGCAGGATTGGTATTTTATTTTGTCTAACATCTGTGGATGTAGGAAAAACAGGTTGAAGGGATCTAACTAGATTCCTCAAATTTATATTGATTGTTTTTATATATAACATATGATGTGTAAGAATACTATGTTATAAATTATTGTTGTGATGTGAATTATTTGATGTTATAGTAGCACTAGCCTTAATTTTGGTATTTTAAATACCACAAATATTATTTTGAAAGTTAAGGAATTAAAAGGAGATTTTGGATATAAGCATAATTATATCGAAAATTGATTACTTAAAAAGAAATTGATTGGATAAACAATAAACTTGATTTGGTTGAACTTAACTAACCCATAAATTTTTTAAATAGAAATTTTAGAAATAATATATATAAAGGATTTTTAAAAGGAGTTGAAATCGATATAAAAAATTATATTTGCGGGATAAATGGAATTTATAGGGAAATGGGTTTATAAAATTAAACTTTAGAAATAAGATTGTTTTATAAACAAGTTAAACTCAGAGGAGTTATAAATTAATAAATGATGTTTACAAATAAAGAAAATCGATAACAGATGATAACTTGGGAATATAAATTCATAGGGTGAATTTATATTAGAATATGGAAACAAGGTTGGGAAAAATAATGGATAATATTTTTTTAAAGTGAAAATGGTTAAGGAGAATCGGAATAAACGATGGGTGGTGAATTGAGAGGAATTTACAAATTGAATTGGTTATTGAGATTTTAAAAGTTTGTTTTTATTTATTAAGAATTTAAGTTTGGTTTGTAAAAGGAAATTTTATTTATTAGCTTTGTAAATTCAAATTAGTTAGTATTGAAATACTTCGGTAAGTGGATTTTCAAATGTTTAATTTTTATTGTGATAAATTCTAATTTTTATAATCAGCTCTAAAAATTGATTTGTTTATTTAAAAATGAATTAGAATCGAATAATTGATGTTTATTTACAGAGTTCTGATATTTTTAAATAATTACTTGAACATGTTTTTAAAAAAAATATTATTCTTTTAAAAACTTATTATATATATAGTTTTGTAATTATTTAATTTATTTATAAATCTTCTCGAAATTTGGAAACGGGTCTATTCAGTAGAGGAAGTTTATAAGAGGAATTCCCAACATGGAATTTAGGAGATGTAACGAAAATTTTCAGAAGTATATAAGTAAAAGTGAACTTCGAAAAATGAATTAGGATTCATAAAAGAAGTTAGAAATGGTATTTGGATTTTCGAAAAGTGTATTTGACTTTAGAAATATTAAAGGGAATTGGTTAAGGAGTCCCAGAACTTATAGAAGTCGAGGAAATTTTCAATATAAATTGTAAAGGATTTTGAAAAAAGAGAAATAAATGGAACTTTCCTAAGTGTTGAAAAGTAAGGGGTTAGAAAAAAAATATTTTTAAATATTTTTCTAAATGTTGAAATAAGAGATGGTTTGAAATATCCTAATATAGATATAAGAAATTGAGTTGTTTCAAATATTGACAATTTAGAAGGGATTTGAATATATATATTATAAAGATATTTTGAAGATAAAATTTTAGAAAAATTTATATTAAGGCCTCATGTCTTCTTAAGGATGTTTTATTGATAGTTAATAAACGACTATCAATTTTGGTCGAATTCGTTGATCGTTTCAAAGAGGCAGAGATCGAATTAATTATCCAAAAACCACTTCGTTCCGATTGGAACGTTACGAATGGTGATATCGTGAAGATGGTGAAGACGACGACTGGGTTTGTCCACACCCAGGACAACTTGTATGGACGAATACTATCAGAACATCATCATTGGAGGATGATGAGCATTCTAAATGGAACTGTTCTTGAAAAGTAAACGCAGCCTCAAGCCTCATCAACTGGGAAGGACTAAAACATGGGAGACGCGGCAATGCTAAGTGGATCGCACCCAATTAGGGTATGTTTATCACCTATCTGGACACCCTCGGAAATATATATAAATTATAGATATGGCTATGCATGGAAAAGTGAGCGCTCGATTTAACGGTGGAACACCTGGGGTGATAAAATATTTGGTACTATCTAGGTTAGGGGTAGGCCGGTCTTGTGTTGGTAAGGGATCTCGGCGAGGTCCTCGGCACATTTTTCTAGAAGTGCACAATGACGGGCGGTACCCTAGTAGCCTAGTCATTGTACGGAATCCATTCTCCAGTAAGCGTCGTACGGTTTTCATTGTGTCCAACTATGCTGAAACGTGAGATTCAAGCATTTCGACTATTTTCTATTTACTTTCTATAGACACTATTATAATATCAAATGATTTTGATATTAATTGTTTTTTTTATTGTATGGGAAAAACCTATTGTATTTATGAATGATGCGGTCTTACGAGATACCTTTGTTTTTCAAAGGATTTTGATAACTTAAATAAATCAAACCGAGCGTGTATTCTAATGCTAGTTTTCCAGACTGACTCGGATGTTATTTTTTATAATGCTCAAGTCAGACTGAGTATTACAGATTCAAGATAGGATGCTATGGAGCTCAGGAGACGAGCTGGATGATAAAGACGTATTCTCGTACTTGATTTATATTTCTGCTGTATGAGGACAAGTTATTAAACTGTCCAGATTGGTTGTTGTCTATGGTACTCTGATCATGATATGTATATCAATAGTATAGTTCCTGTATTTAAAATATGTTATTATATTTTGTTCCATTGCGTTTGTGAGGTTCTGTGTTGTTTTGTCTCTTCTTTTGCCCCTTTCTTCTTCAGCCCTAGAAATTGTTGAATATGCGATTATACGATTTTTGTTTGATGATAATAAACATATATATATATATATATTCATTTAAATGTATTGGTTAATGTACTATTTTATTTTCATAGACTAAATAAATATTTTTTGAATAAAATAAATAACACAAAATTTGAATTAAAACAGAAATTTTATTCAAACAAATGTTTATTACAATTTTTGAATAGTACAAATTTCAAGCTCTCACTATATATAATTTAAATAACAATACAAATTTGATTAAATTACAATTCACATTTACATTGCACCTCACTACATATCACTCATTCACTCAACTCGTACTGATCTTCAACTTCATTCCAATGTGAATCCAGCATCTGAGCAATCTGCAGAAATATACATTGACGCAGTAAAATTGAAAATAAAATATTTTTGCAGTATAAAATAAAATGTCGACTTGGAAAATAATATTTGCCTCAGTTATTTGGATTGTTCGTCATCATTTTGAATTCATCATACACGAACAGCTTGTGACATACACAGTGTATCACTGTATATGCCACAAGGCCGTGCACACCAATATATACACTTGATAAAATTACAGGGAAAGGTGAGCATAGGCCAAACCCAAAACGCCGGGTTCAACTCAAATGCAATAAAAATAATGTCACAATACCAACACAAGGTGAAACCCGAGCTTTAAGCTGGATTCAACTCAGGTGTGATTTCAAAAATCAACAAGAAGTTCAAAGTGAATCAAACTAAATTGAAGTAAATATCAAATCAGTACAACACAAACTAAACAGGGGCAAAACTGCAACAAATACGTATGGCCAAGCTATGCATCACTTGACAATGCACAAATATATATACATGTGTATATACGCTTGTATACAAACATGTACCAGCTCATACATATATGCAGCCTCGACTAAAACTCCAAAGTACACATGAAGTATCCAAGAAAAACTCAAACCAGACATGAACAATGCTCAAAGCCAATATTAGTGACATGGCTTCAACAATGAAAGGGCTATAAACAACCATACATGAACACTGCAACAGGTCAAGGTGTGCACCAAGTAAGAGCATAACACAAATACTCAAAGCAACTCAAGTCAGTGCACTAGTAATGTTAACAAGCCTCGACCAAAATCAAAATGTACAAATACAACTAAGTTCAAATGAATCTAAATAGAACAAGCCTCGAAAAGTATCAGACTCAAGTGCATATACAGGAATGCAACAGTGAATCACAAACCAAGTGTACAAAAGATACAACATGTATGCAACTGTGAAACTGGTCAGTGTAAGTATTAGACTCGAGCACAAAGGCTATAACTTCAAATGAACATTACAAGGAAATACAACTCTGGCTGAAACAATGTGCTCAAAGAAAATCCAGACCACATGAAGGAACAAACACATGAATGTACAACTACGAGTCAAGTCAGATAAATCACAGTGAATGTACAACAAACACATGAATGTGTCAACCAAACAACTTAATGTTGCACACACACACACACACACACACACAAATATATATATATATATATATATATATATATATATATTACAAGCATACTGCACAATGAAACTGCAACAGATCACAACAATGAATGAACATCACATTGAAGCAACTCGAGCTCAAGACAGTACAACAGAAAATCAAGCAGAGTATAGGCGAAATGAAAATAGGCTAAAGGAATCACAGTGAACATTGTAAATACAACACATATATACATACATAGATGTATGTATACACATTCCACTGAAGACATAATGGCCGGAGTCATGAAACAGCAAGTAAAATTGAATAAGATCGAAAGTGCTACAGAGGCAGTGAATAGTATGGCAAAAGTCAAACAAGATCAACATCACAGAATCAAGTTTGCAGTCGAAGACAACTGCAGGTCAAATCAAAATCGAAGTCAATATCGAGCCAAGTCAGATAAATCACCATCGATCAAAGAATATGTTGAACAAGTCAGAAATCGGGAAGCCGTGTTAACCAAGCCAAAAATATACAAATTGAAAATGTCAAAAATCATCACAATCAGTAATACATAATCGAGTGGCCGAAGACGAATTCAAATTGATGTATATAAACGAAAATCAAGGATCTCGAATCCTATATAAATAAGTTACATCATCGGCAAATTGCAAGTATCGAGTTCAAGCATTCAACTAGGAGAGAAAAAGGCATAAATTACATACCAGAGTCAAAGTTGAACTCGATCAAATCGAGGAGCCGTATTAGAATTGAAGAAGGAGTCGATTGCCGAAGCAAGACAGAGAAATAGAAATTATAATCGACTAACTACCCATCGGCTTCATCGATTTTCTCATAAGCCCTAATTTAAAAAGCTAAAGGAACGAACGAAAGAAGGAACGGCCGACATTGATAAAAGAGAAAAAGGATGCCACGTATTTTAGTGATAAATAATATTGGGCCGACCCTTCTATCTTTAATATTGGTTTATATTAAAAAGGGATAATTAGGGTTTTGTTTTTCTTTTTTAAATTTTTGTCTTTTGTATTTTCTTTTGAAAATTGTGTAATTACTAGTCGTGTGACTTGGGGACAAACTACATGGCGTAGTTTGAAAATTCGCAACTCACTGGCTGAGTTGTGGCAGGGTTTTGAGCGTAGAGTTAGGTTAGTCAGTAGCGGGTGTTGTGAGTTTACGTGTGTGAGCGTGTGACTACTTAATTTCTAGTAGAAACCTTGGGGGCAGGACGTAGGCAGGGTTTTGCCAAGCTGGGTAAATTCTGTGTCGTTCTATTTCTGCATTTATTATTCTGCTATTATCTGTGTTGCTATTATTTTGATTTATCTGTGTCGAAATAATTTTACAAGCTTCCGCAATAATTTTTATAATTAACAAGATCACCCTATTCACCCCCACTCTAGGGTGAAATCGATCCTACAAGTGATATTAGAGCTAGGAATAAAAGTCAACTTTTGTTTATAAAAAATAGGTTTTTCAAAAACCAATTTTTGTTTTAAAATTTTAAAATTTTAAAATGGCTTCTTTTAATAATGCTTTTGCTGAGGGTCAGTCCATAGTTAGACCGCCAATGTTAAATGGTGAATACGCCTACTGGAAAAATAGAATGAAAACTTTTCTAAAAACCATTGACGCTTGGAATATTGTTGAGACAGGTTATAGAACACCAACTATAATTGTAGATAATCAGGAAATAGAGAAACCAAATGATCAATGGACAAAACTAGAAAATAAATTACAAAATGCTAATGCTAAAGCTATGAGTTCTATTATCTGTTCATTGGATCAATTTGAATTTAATCGTGTCTCACATTGTCTAAATGCATAGGAAATATGGCGCACACTAGAAGCGACTCACGAAGGAACATCTCAAGTCAAAGAATCTCGCCTTGCCATGCTAAGCAGCGAATACGAGAACTTCACAATGGCGAAGGAAGAAAATGTCAAAGAGATGTATGGACGACTTTCCAATATCGTATACAAATCAAAAGCTCTCGAAAAATCATATACAGAGTTGGAGATGGTCCGAAAAATCCTCAGAGTCCTTCCACGAAGTTTTGAAGCCAAAGTGACTTCCATTCAAGAATCAAAAGATTTAAAACAGATGAAAGTTGAAGAACTCATCAGAAATCTCACCACTTATAAGCTAGAAATGAAATTCAAGGAAGAGCGTAAAGGATGTGACACTCGAAAAAGATCAATGGCTCTTAAAGGAACAACAGAATGTGATGATGATGATGACGGAGCAGCAGCATTGGAGCTGATAATAAAGAAATTCAAAAGGTGGAATTACAAATACGGAAATCCAGCTTGAATCAAAAAATGAAAAGCAAAATAGCCAAAGCACTAGACTGCTCAGAAGAACAGAAGATCATCTATCACAAGTGCAACCAACCCAGTCACAACATCAAGCCCAATTGTCCTCAAAATCAACGCGACTTTGAAAAGAAATCAAAAAGGAGAAGTTTTGCAGCCACGTAGAATACAAGTGATGAAGATAATCAAAGTACTAGCAGTGAGAGCGAGAAAGCAGATATGTGCCTTCAAGGTAATATAATTGATAGCGACGATGATGAACTAAGCGAGGTATCGAAACTCACTCACTCAGAATTACTTAATATTTCCATGAAGTAAATGGTTGTTTTGAATGACCTAGGGAGAAGTATGCCAAACTAGAATTATAGAAAGATACTTTGATAGATTTAAATAAACAACTTGACCAATTAGTTAAAACCTATCAAAGTAGGATCCCTGAGTGTGATAAATGTCCAACATTCGAAGAAGAAATTAAAAAATCAGAAATTAATATAACATCACTTGAAAATGAAATTCTGATTTTGAAAGAGAGTGAAAATACTAGAAGAGAAAACTCTATTAAAAAGTGCACACAATTACTAAACGAAAATTAATCTCTCAAAGCACATGTCTAACAATTGTCAACGACTTTAGATAAATTTTCAAAAAGTGAAAAATCGTTGAATATGCTATTAGGAAAACAAACTGTCAATATAGTTAGACAAGGACTTGGGTATAATCAATTTAAAACTGTTAGAAATGAGATTAATCAAGTAAATTCAATGTGCACAATTTGTAGAAAATTTGGACACAATCAAAATAATTGTTGGTATAGACCCAAACACGTGAAAATTATACCAATTTGGGTTCCAAAAAGTACAAATATAAAATCTCAAACAAATCTGGGTGCCGAAAGGAACATATATAAATAGTTTTGGGTCTCCACAAAATTATTTTTCAAAATTTTCTGCCGCAACAATCATGGACCTATAAAAACAAATAGGTCACAAAAATCTTTTATCGTGTAGGAGTGGTGGCAGGCTAAGGAACAACAATAGTGTTATCTGGATTCTGGCTGTTCCAGAAACACAACGGATGACAAAGCAAAGTTCTTTAGCCTAGTATAAAGGTGACAGAATCATAATGGACAACAACGAAAAATATCGTAAAGGTAAAACAGGTAATGGTATATTTATTTGAACAATATATTAAATGTGATAATCTGCACCGTAATCTGAGTTAAATCAGCCAATAATGTGATGATGAAATAATGATGAACTTTTATTCTGACTTATTCAAAATTGTTGGCCAATTATATTCTTATGCCAAGAACACTATAAAAATCTGTAAAGTCTTTGAATTACTTCATATATATTAGTTTGGATTAATAATAGTGTTTTATTGGATGATAATACATTTGGTTATTTTACGGAGGACTCTATATTCACGGTTTTTGATTATTTACATGGCTTCAATTTAAATTCAAGAGAATGTCATTCAAAAAACTGTTAAAATTGATTTTGAGTTTTTTTGTTGCACACTTCATGGTCTGGTCTATCAAACTCCATTAATGATAATTTTGAGTGAAAGAGAAATTCAGATGCAGATTACACTGGTAATCTAGTTGATAGAAAAATTACTAGTTGAACGTGATTTGTTGAGACATTTAGTAACTGCATCGTTTTCCAAAGAAATATCTGCATATTTTTCATTTCAAATAATTTTCAAATAGCAGAAATTTTTCTCATATAACCCCTTCTAGAAAATCATTTTTACCATGTTTTCAAAACAGTCATTTTGAAAAATTGATTTTATAATTATTTTTGATTTTGATTTTAAATGACTATTTTGACCAATCTGACTCCCAAATAATTATCGAAAAGATAAATAGTGACTGAAAAAGTGATGAGTGTTGATATTTATCATATATTATGACTCGAGACGGTATAGTTAGTAAATTTCTTTATAAATTTAAACAAGAGTTATAAAAGTTTTTTTGGTAAAAATTCCATGACCATCTCTATTTCTATCATATTTCTAACGACCATCACTTATCAAAATTCAATATAGTTTGTCAATATGTGGTACTTTAAACAGGAATCATTTGTTTTTCATTTTAGATTTTTTAAAAATAAAAATAATGAAAATAAAATAAAATCCAAAGTATCCACTCTCATTTAAAAGTCCTCACGGTTATGCATGGTTGAATTACATGGAATTTGTTACATGCTTCCATGCTCATTTAAAAGTCCTCACGGTTATGCACGCATGGAACGCATATTAAAATTGATTTTTTTTAAATAAATAAGTTGATTCTAATCCCATTTAAAAGTCCTCACGGTTATGCGTGGTTAGAAGATACTTGAATTCATTTTTTAAAATAAAATTGGAATACTATTAATCTCATTTAAAAGACCTAACGGTTATGCATGGTTGATATATATTCAAATTCCTGATATAAATATACCACAAATAGACACAACTATATGGTTTTATATGATGGCATCATTCCCATCATTCTAAAAGTGGAATATGCACCTAACAAAGTATTTATGATTTTTGTTTGATTTTTTTATTGAAATTTAATATTTATATCCAATTGAATTTTAACGTTGTATTAATATCGACCGCTTTATCTCTATTCTAACGCTATTACACTTTTGCTGATAACAAAAGGGGGAGAAAAAAGTTAGTATTTTGTCAAATAAAATCAAGGTCAAATATTTTCTATCTGCATCTAGGCTCATTCGCATATTTTTAATTGTATGCATATATGAAGGGGAAGCTTTGTGTAGAAAGGAAGCATTTAAATAGGGGGAGCAATTAGAGTATATCAATGATCAAATATATTTAACATATTCAAAATCTTAAATATATGTTTGTTGTCATCAAAAGGGGGAGATTGTTGAAAATGCGAGTATATGATTTTCGTTTGATGATAATAAACATATATATTCATTTAAATGTATTTGTTAATGTACTATTTTATTTTTCATAGATTAAATAAATATTTGCTGAATAAAATAAATAACACAGAATTTGACTTCAAACAGAAATTTTATTCAAACAAATAATTATTACAATTTTTGAATTGTACAAATTTCAAGCTCTCACTATATACAATTTCAATTACAATACAAATTTGATTAAAATATAATTCACATTTACATTGCACCCCACTACATATCACTCATTCACTCAATTCGTACTGATCTTCAACTTCATTCCAATGTGAATTGTAACGTACGCGGATTTTCGTTGCCGAAAAACCGAATAGTTATGGGTTTTTAAAAAGAATTTAAGAAAAGAAAAGAGAAGAAGAGAGAAGATAGAAAATAGAGAGAAAAGAAAATAGAAAAGAGAACAGAAAATTTTAAAATAGAAGAAAATAGAATATAGAACATAACAGAACAGAAACAACAACAGAATCTCACAATTCGCAGCGGAACAACATATAATAGATAAATGAATAATCTTTAAACAAAGAACTATATCAGTTATTACATCACATTATATTACATTACATCAAATCATCAGAGTGTACAACAACAACAAACAGTGCAGCGGAAAAAGAAATACTATATAAGTAATACGCCATGCCATCCAGCTTGCCTCCAGCAAATCCAGAATATCCAGAATATCCTGATAAACCTAACTCTTAACTGCCCGTGTGGAAATTGGTTTGCACCCAGAGTTTAGGAAGGAAAACAATAAACTCCAAGTCAGTCATGTGACTGGTGTGAGAACTCAAAACAGTTTATTTATCTTTAAAACCAAAATAGAGGAATATTTTTAAATTCAATTCGCAATGCTTTTAAAAATGAGACTACCATAAGGCCTCCCGCACACACACACAATGCAAACGTAGAATCGGAGGAGATTTCTCCTTATGATAGCCAAAGATGCTTGATACGCATTTAAAATAACATTTGATATTATTATTAGTGCATAGTGTAGGGGAAAATCATTTTGAAAGTAGAATATAAATCTTAGCCAACATAGACATTTCGAACTATGCCTACTATAGCTACCATCCAAACAGTGTTGCGACACCATAAGTGAATGACAGGTTCTACAACTAATACCGTACAAGTTTCGTATTGGGAATTGGATTTCCAACGAATGATCAGGCCAAGGAACTTCCCATTGCCACATGAGAATGCCTCTGGATGGACATCCCCGAGAACCAAACCGGATCTCTACCAACACAAGGCCGGGTTACCCCTAACTGAGTAACAACTGACCGAATATGCCATCCCCCGGTCCTTTGGGACCTTTATCACCGAGCGCTCGTAATCAATTCACACAATCATAACAAAGTGTTTTCAACATGAGTAAGCATCTGGGCTCCATACCATGATACCACCCTTTTCCAGAAGGAAATGGACACATCCTAAAGGGCGCTACCCCTCATAACCTTGCTGCTTCTTTCCTGTTTTGACCATTCACGGGGTGTGAGGCTCGACGAAGTCACGTCCACAAAAACATACTTTATACAAAAGCCATGCTTTGGGTCAGCAAATGATCAACACAATGACCACAAGGATAGACGATCAAATAAACGATCCTATCACAAATAATCAACACAATGATCATTTCAGCAACACTCAGCATGTCACATTACCAAATTGGGAATATATCGCTGATAACTTCAACTATATAACCTCTGAGCTCGTACGTCTCAGAGAAGGGTGTTAAGCTAAAAGAATAAATTCTCCACCACCAACAGAAATATATTTGAAAGAAATCGGCTTTATATCTCAACTTGTAATGTCAGACATACAATCCATACAAGTCTGTTCCGGGCTCGAACAAAACCGAAGGCACTTACAAAGAAGTCCTTGCAATCCGGATATTCACAATCCTGATCGGATTCACCATCACATATGGAGAACTCAATACCGTAGCTACTCGGTGCAGAGTCAATCGATAGTTCATCCTATCGCTCTCGCAAATATCAGGTCTTCAACACCGATCTTCAATGCAATTATAACGACGTATCACATATTCGGAATGGGTTATACGACCCCATGGTCCTTTCCCGGTTAACCCGAATAGTGAGCGCTTATTTAAAAATAAGTGTGGCATTCACATTCAACAAATCACATCAATTACCCATTCAAAGGGAAATATTGATAGTCGGTTATTGAACTATCACTGGATATGCACACATCACCAGTTTCCAAATAATTTTCCAAAATCCTTTATTTTCCAAAATATCTTTACAAGATATATTATTTCATACTTCAAAAATAAATCAATATTTATTTTTAAACAAATTCCACTTTCTTTTATAAATTCCTTAGTGAATTTATAATCCAAAATATCTATGAATATTCGATTTCAATTATTCATTTTCAATTTATCTTCAAAAAGATAAATTCTAAATATTCACTTCATATTGGAAAAACAATTCCATACTTATTCAATAAGTAATTCACAAATCTTTTTATTTTCAACACTTAGAAAATATTCAATATACTTAAATCGAGATTAAGTATATATTTCATTCTATTAAGGAAATCATTCTCTTAACATATTTATTTGGGCCAAAACGAATGTTGCGTAAAACATCGTTACGACAACCCAAAATCACTAGTATAGGGATTCGAATTTAAAATAGATATATAAATCCCAATACTATACAAAACATTTCCTTTCGGAAATCATTTACTATAACAACAGTGTTATAGTCTACTATTTCCTTCTATTTCTCGAAAACGTCTATTTCAACAATAAATGTTGAAATCTATGGTTTCGAATCTCAACACATTTTAAAACATCGTTAGATCGTTTTAATTCTATTTAAAACATCACATTCTAAACATTTTCTTTAACGTGTTATTCACTATTCAAAAACGTGAATATACTTCATTAACAAATTTCATCCTTTTTATTCATTTTATTTTAAAGGATTATTCACTATTCAAAAATGTGAATATAACTCCATTTATAGGTTTCAACAATTTACTTATCAAAATAAGTCATTTGCGAATTTATAAAACAACGTTTATAAATTCCATTTCTATTTATTTATAAAAACTTCCTTTTATAAATTCCTTTATTAACCTATTCGATTTATAACTCAATTATAAAACAAAGGTTCATATTATAAGTTAAATACCTATAATTTATTCGTTCACAAAAATCGTTCCTTTAACTTCATAATTTTAAATCTTATAACTTATAAGATTCAATTATTTATCCAAAATTCATTCTTTCAATAACTTTATAAATTTTATAAACCTACTGTTTATAAAATTCCATTTATAACTTCGCTGTTTAAAATTCTATAATTTCATTCATTTATGAAATTCATTTTCACTTCATTCAAACACTTATAAAAACTCGTTTTATAATTTCAATATCTCAATTTATAAATATCCATTTATAAATCTCTTATATAAATCAATTCATATTAATATTTTAAAAACGTCTTTAAACTCCTTTATAATTTCATCATTTTGATTTATAAAATAATCAAATTTTATAAATCCTATATTTAAACTTTTCATAATAATTTCAAAAATCCCGATTTAACTATTTTATAAAGTCATTAATCCCTTATTTTCAAAAATCAGCTTTTAACTATATTTCTTAAAAATCATAATTTTTATAACATTAAAAATTATAACGTTTATTTATTTATAATGGATCAATTCCAAAATATAGTATATTCTCAAAAATCCCTTTAAACATCATTTTTAAAGTTCCAAATTTGGTCCAATGATGCTACATACCAAATAGTCAATCACGACAACAACGATATCATATATCAATATGAAAATCCATCAAATATCAAAATATCTGAAATCAAATAAAAACTGTTGAGGAATCCAGTTGGATCCCTCCAACCTGTTTCCTGCATCCACAAACATTAGCACAATACCAATTTCGCTCCAGTACGAAATTATCGCGGTATATGTTCTTATTAAATATTATCCGCTTAATAACGGCGCAATAGGGTCTCATCCGCTAAACAAAAAATGCGGGAAATCAATAACTCCAATATATACATATGCCAATATATATATATTGCTATTATATATAATACCAATTTCACTGTTTATGAAATATTCGCGGTATATGTTTTTAATAAATAACATCCGCTTACTAACGGCGTATAATGTCTATTTTAACAATCAATATATATCAATCAACATTCAAACATGCATTCAAATATTTTAAATCTAACTATTTAAAATAAAATCGAAACTGATTCGATTGAGTGAGAAGTTCTCACCTTGATTTAAATTCCGTTTTAGCGATTTATTTCGAATAAAATTAAACGCGCGTTTAATTTTACCCGAAATTCTCGCTAACTCCAAACGACTCCAAACCAATTCCATCGCGTAGTGCTCGTCCATACGATTCCAACGCAACTGGTTTCGCGTAGTTTCGACCTCGTATGAAAAGGATATGAATATTTGAAGTTTATACAAATTTTTATTCACAATTTACAACAACTTTTTTTTTTAATTTATGAAGGGTGTGGGTGTGTATTTATAGGAAATTTTCGAACACTATTCATCCGGAAATTCCAAACTCCGATTTACGCGCCGAAACTGACGTACCTAGGGTTTATCCCGCGTTCCGGACACAATGGAACAGGTTTCGGAAGCTAATTCGGAAGTATGTGCGAGTTATGGCTGTAAACGCTCAATTTAAATTAAACCGATTTAAATCGATTTCTAGGCGTTTTAATTCGTACCGGACAAACGGTAAATCCAATTGACTTGAAATTTGAAACCTTACAATACTATCACATTACGGATCCGATGAAACTGGTTTCGTCGAAATCGGAGACTTTTTGAAAAATGGCTATTTTAGCTCGCCAAATTTAAATTAAAAATAAATCGATGCGTTTCGAGCTGCCACGGTCAAACGATAGCTCCGATTGACACGAAATTTGAAATCTGGTAATAACTAACTATTACGGATCCAATGGAACTGGTTTCGTTCAATTCTGAGACTGTTCAAAAATTGACTATTTTCACTAGTCGATTTAAATATTAAAATATTCAATTTTCACAAATTAACTTCTAATTCAATTTTAAAAGTTCTAAAATATCGTTCTAACTTCAATATGATAAAATAAAATTTTACAAATCATTTTCAATCATATTTAACTCTATTTTCAATTATTTCCATAATTTAACATATTAAATTATTGATTTAATAATCCAATTAAATCCAATAATTCGAAATAAAATTTATTCGACTTATAAATTCACTTATTAATATTTAAAATAAATTAAATATTCATATTTTAATTTCTAAAAATTCTGGGTCGTTACAATCTTCCCCCCTTAAAAGAATTTTGTCCTCGAAATTAACAAGTAAGAAAAGTTACAGAATCTGTTAATTTTCCCAAAATTCATAGTTAAACTTCTTACAAATCTCTACTAAGTTTTCAAATCATACTTAGTTATCTTTTCAAAAACAACCACTATCGTTTAACTTTCAATTCCAAAATCAAAGTTAAAGTTTTCAAAATTTTCCAAATTTTCTCAAATTTTTTCTAACGCCTTAAATTTTCGGAAAAATTCGCCATAGTCTCCTTTGCGCGGCTCGATCCGAAAAAAAAATGACAGTTTATATATCACAAATATACATCTCATCAAGTAATGAGGCATCCCGAAGGGAAAACAGTGTAAAAGTACGGTATGTAATCCGAGATATGTACCTTATATTTTATTAGCAAGCATATATGGCTAATCTAGCGCAAAAACGAGCTCCAAATGCGAAGCAAACGCGATCTGCACCTACTAAACACTCAACAAACAACATGAGAACATGCATATGGACAATAGTATCGATATACAACATATAGCAACATAATAACTATATATGTCAAACATATCAAATGAAACAAAACAACAAATGCAAACATCAACCAATTATCATCCATAATCAATATCAATATTCATTTATATTCTCATTAATATTCAATGAATTGGTTTTCAATTTAAATCACATTTGATTTATTACAGTGGATGTTCTTTACTAACATTCATTTTCAATTAGTTTATATTCACTAATTCATATTCAAGTTGGTTCACTTCCAAATCAAATTCAATTCCATTCAAATTTATTTACTTCTAATTTGAATTTCAATTGATTTAGCTTTCAATTTCATTAACACTTAATGAATTATATACAATCACTAACAATCATATATCAACCAAAGTATATTCATTACAACCAAATTCCTTTACTTATATTCATTCAATTTGGTTTAACACCATCACTTTCAATTGGTTTAATTAAATTGATTTCATTCAATTATTCAACTTCCAATAACATTAGATTTTAAAGAATTAACACTTTCATTCATTATTTCATATCAACTTAAATTTACATTTAATTGATTAATCATTCAATCCAATCATTCAATTCAATTACAACAGTTGAATTTCATTTATATAACTCAAGTTCACATTTATCACTTCATTCAACACCTCTTAAGTTATATTCCATTTAACTTTAAATTCATTTTTATTTACTACTCATATTCATATAGTTTCACTTCTCATATATAAGTTTATTTCACAATTGTAAATCACTTTAATTATAATTCAACTCTTATAATTCTTTTGCTTATACAATTCAAACAACCTAACAATCAACTTATATACACTTTAATAATTCTGAAAAATTATTCCTTTACATATCAAAATATAATCAAGGTAAAATTATTTCATTTACCCAATTTAAAACAACATTATGTCGAATTGTTCTATTCAAGTGTTTAGAAACCCCTTCGGCATAGTCTTGCGGACCACGCTGACGAAAGTTCATATGCCACTCAATAAACCAATCATCACAATATAAAACAATTTATATTCACTAACAAATACGCTCTCATAGCTATTATTACACTCAAACTCATTCTAGAGCACTACTGACTCTATCTCTAACGAGTAATACCCAACAGAACCATGGTTGTCGCTTAACCATAAGCTCTGATACCAAATGTAACGTACGCGGATTTTCGTTGCCGAAAAACCGAATAGTTATGGGTTTTTAAAAAGAATTTAAGAAAAGAAAAGAGAAGAAGAGAGAAGATAGAAAATAGAGAGAAAAGAAAATAGAAAAGAGAACAGAAAATTTTAAAATAGAAGAAAATAGAATATAGAACAGAACAGAACAGAAACAACAACAGAATCTCACAATTCGCAGCGGAACAACATATAATAGATAAATGAATAATCTTTAAACAAAGAACTATATCAGTTATTACATCACATTATATTACATTACATCAAATCATCAGAGTGTACAACAATAACAAACAGTGCAGCGGAAAAAGAAATACTATATAAGTAATACGCCATGCCATCCAGCTTGCCTCCAGCAAATCCAGAATATCCAGAATATCCTGATAAACCTAACTCTTAACTGCCCGTGTGGAAATTGGTGGGCACCCAGAGTTTAGGAAGGAAAACAATAAACTCCAAGTCAGTCATGTGACTGGTGTGAGAACTCAAAACAATTTATTTATCTTTAAAACCAAAATAGAGGAATATTTTTAAATTCAATTCGCAATGCTTTTAAAAATGAGACTACCATAAGGCCTCCCGCACACACACACAATGCAAACGCAGAATCGGAGGAGATTTCTCCTTATGATGGTCAAAGATGCTTGATACGCATTTAAAATAACATTTGATATTATTATTAGTGCATAGTGTAGGGGAAAATCATTTTGAAAGTAGAATATAAATCTTAGCCAACATAGACATTTCGAACTATGCCTACTATAGCTACCATCCAAACAGTGTTGCGACACCATAAGTGAATGACAGGTTCTACAACTAATACCGTACAAGTTTCGTATTGGGAATTGGATTTCCAACGAATGATCAGGCCAAGGAACTTCCCATTGCCACATGAGAATGCCTCTGGATGGACATCCCCGAGAACCAAACCGGATCTCTACCAACACAAGGCCGGGTTACCCCTAACTGAGTAACAACTGACCGAATATGCCATCCCCCGGTCCTTTGGGACCTTTATCACCGAGCGCTCGTAATCAATTCACACAATCATAACAAAGTGTTTTCAACATGAGTAAGCATCTGGGCTCCATACCATGATACCACCCTTTTCCAGAAGGAAATGGACACATCCTAAAGGGCGCTACCCCTCATAACCTTGCTGCTTCTTTCCTGTTTTGACCATTCACGGGGTGTGAGGCTCGACGAAGTCACGTCCACAAAAACATACTTTATACAAAAGCCATGCTTTGGGTCAGCAAATGATCAACACAATGATCACAAGGATAGACGATCAAATAAACGATCCTATCACAAATAATCAACACAATGATCATTTCAGCAACACTCAGCATGTCACATTACCAAATTGGGAATATATCGCTGATAACTTCAACTATATAACCTCTGAGCTCGTACGTCTCAGAGAAGGGTGTTAAGCTAAAAGAATAAATTCTCCGCCACCAACAGAAATATATTTGAAAGAAATCGGCTTTATATCTCAACTTGTAATGTCAGACATACAATCCATACAAGTCTGTTCCGGGCTCGAACAAAACCGAAGGCACTTACAAAGAAGTCCTTGCAATCCGGATATTCACAATCCTGATCGGATTCACCATCACATATGGAGAACTCAGTACCGTAGCTACTCGGTGCAGAGTCAATTGATAGTTCATCCTATCGCTCTCGCAAATATCGGGTCTTCAACACCGATCTTCAATGCAATTATAACGACGTATCACATATTCGGAATGGGTTATACGACCCCATGGTCCTTTCCCGGTTAACCCGAATAGTGAGCGCTTATTTAAAAATAAGTGTGGCATTCACATTCAACAAATCACATCAATTACCCATTCAAAGGGAAATATTGATAGTCGGTTATTGAACTATCACTGGATATGCACACATCACCAGTTTCCAAATAATTTTCCAAAATCCTTTATTTTCCAAAATATCTTTACAAGATATATTATTTCATACTTCAAAAATTAATCAATATTTATTTTTAAACAAATTCCACTTTCTTTTATAAATTCCTTAGTGAATTTATAATCCAAAATATCTATGAATATTCGATTTCAATTATTCATTTTCAATTTATCTTCAAAAAGATAAATTCTAAATATTCACTTCATATTGGAAAAACAATTCCATACTTATTCAATAAGTAATTCACAAATCTTTTTATTTTCAACACTTAGAAAATATTCAATATACTTAAATCGAGATTAAGTATATATTTCATTCTATTAAGGAAATCATTCTCTTAACATATTTATTTGGGCCAAAACGAATGTTGCGTAAAACATCGTTACGACAACCCAAAATCACTAGTATAGGGATTCGAATTTAAAATAGATATATAAATCCCAATACTATACAAAACATTTCCTTTCGGAAATCATTTACTATAACAACAGTGTTATAGTCTACTATTTCCTTCTATTTCTCGAAAACGTCTATTTCAACAATAAATGTTGAAATCTATGGTTTCGAATCTCAACACATTTTAAAACATCGTTAGATCGTTTTAATTCTATTTAAAACATCACATTCTAAACATTTTCTTTAACGTGTTATTCACTATTCAAAAACGTGAATATACTTCATTAACAAATTTCATCCTTTTTATTCATTTTATTTTAAAGGATTATTCACTATTCAAAAATGTGAATATAACTCCATTTATAGGTTTCAACAATTTACTTATCAAAATAAGTCATTTGCGAATTTATAAAACAACGTTTATAAATTCCATTTCTATTTATTTATAAAAACTTCCTTTTATAAATTCCTTTATTAACCTATTCGATTTATAACTCAATTATAAAACAAAGGTTCATATTATAAGTTAAATACCTATAATTTATTCGTTCACAAAAATCGTTCCTTTAACTTCATAATTTTAAATCTTATAACTTATAAGATTCAATTATTTATCCAAAATTCATTCTTTCAATAACTTTATAAATTTTATAAACCTACTGTTTATAAAATTCCATTTATAACTTCGCTGTTTAAAATTCTATAATTTCATTCATTTATGAAATTCATTTTCACTTCATTCAAACACTTATAAAAACTCGTTTTATAATTTCAATATCTCAATTTATAAATATCCATTTATAAATCTCTTATATAAATCAATTCATATTAATATTTTAAAAACGTCTTTAAACTCCTTTATAATTTCATCATTTTGATTTATAAAATAATCAAATTTTATAAATCCTATATTTAAACTTTTCATAATAATTTCAAAAATCCCGATTTAACTATTTTATAAAGTCATTAATCCCTTATTTTCAAAAATCAGCTTTTAACTATATTTCTTAAAAATCATAATTTTTATAACATTAAAAATTATAACGTTTATTTATTTATAATGGATCAATTCCAAAATATAGTATATTCTCAAAAATCCCTTTAAACATCATTTTTAAAGTTCCAAATTTGGTCCAATGATGCTACATACCAAATAGTCAATCACGACAACAACGATATCATATATCAATATGAAAATCCATCAAATATCAAAATATCTGAAATCAAATAAAAACTGTTGAGGAATCCAGTTGGATCCCTCCAATCTGTTTTCCTGCATCCACAAACATTAGCACAATACCAATTTCGCTCCAGTACGAAATTATCGCGGTATATGTTCTTATTAAATATTATCCGCTTAATAACGGCGTAATAGGGTCTCATCCGCTAAACAAAAAATGCGGGAAATCAATAACTCCAATATATACATATGCCAATATATATATATTGCTATTATATATAATACCAATTTCACTGTTTATGAAATATTCGCGGTATATGTTTTTAATAAATAACATCCGCTTACTAACGGCGTATAATGTCTATTTTAACAATCAATATATATCAATCAACATTCAAACATGCATTCAAATATTTTAAATCTAACTATTTAAAATAAAATCGAAACTGATTCGATTGAGTGAGAAGTTCTCACCTTGATTTAAATTCCGTTTTAGCGATTTATTTCGAATAAAATTAAACGCGCGTTTAATTTTACCCGAAATTCTCACTAACTCCAAACGACTCCAAACCAACTCCATCGCGTAGTGCTCGTCCATACGATTCTAACGCAACTGGTTTCACGCAGTTTCGACCTCGTATGAAAAAGATATGAATATTTGAAGTTTATACAAATTTTTATTCACAATTTACAACAACTTTTTTTTTTTAATTTATGAAGGGTGTGGGTGTGTATTTATAGGAAATTTTCGAACACTATTCATCCGGAAATTTCGAACTCCGATTTACGCGCCGAAACTGACGTACCTAGGGTTTATCCCGCGTTCCGGACACAATGGAACAGGTTTCGGAAGCTAATTCGGAAGTATGTGCGAGTTATGGCTGTAAACGCTCAATTTAAATTAAACCGATTTAAATCGATTTCTAGGCGTTTTAATTCGTACCGGACAAATGGTAAATCCAATTGACTTGAAATTTGAAACCTTACAATAATATCACATTACAGATCCGATGAAACTAGTTTCGTTGAAATCCGAGACTTTTGAAAAATGGCTATTTTAGCTCGCCAAATTTAAATTAAAAATAAATCGATGCGTTTCGAGCTGCCACGATCAAATGATAGCTCCGATTGACACGAAATTTGAAATCCGGTAATAACTAACTATTACGGATCCAATGGAACTGGTTTCGTTCAATTCTGAGACTGTTCAAAAATTGACTATTTTCACTAGTCGATTTAAATATTAAAATATTCAATTTTCACAAATTAACTTCTAATTCGATTTTAAAAGTTCTAAAATATCGTTCTAACTTCAATATGATAAAATAAAATTTTACAAATCATTTTCAATCATATTTAACTCTATTTTCAATTATTTCCATAATTTAACATATTAAATTATTGATTTAATAATCCAATTAAATCCAATAATTCGAAATAAAATTTATTCGACTTATAAATTCACTTATTAATATTTAAAATAAATTAAATATTCATATTTTAATTTCTAAAAATTCTGGGTCGTTACAATGTGAATCCAGCATCTAAGCAATCTGCAGAAATATACATTGACGTAGCAAAATTGAAAATAAAATATTTTTGCAATATTAAAATAAAATGTGGATTTTGAAAATAATATTTGCCTCATTTAATTTTGAATTCATCATACACGAACAGCTTGTGACATACACAGTGTATCACTGTTTATGCCACAAGGTCGTGCACATCGATATATACATTTGATAAAATTACAGGGACAGGTGAGCACAGGTCAAACCCAAAACGCCGGGTTCAACTCAAGTGCAATAAAAATAATGTCACAATATCAGTACAAGGTCAAACCTGAGCTTTAAGATGGATTCAACTCAGGTGTGATTTCAAAAATCAACATGAAGTTCAAAGTGAATCAAACTAAATTGAAGCAAATATCAAATCAGTACAACACAAACTAAACAGGGGCAAAACTACAACAAGTACATATGGCCAAGCGATGCATCACTTGACTTTGCACAATTATATATATACATACGTATATACACATGTATAAAAACATGTACCATCTCATACGTATATGCATCCTCGACTAAAACTCCAAAGTACACATGAAGTATCCAAGAAAAAATCAAACCAGACATGAACAATGCTCAAATCCAATATCAGTGACACAGCCTCAATAATGAAAGGGCTATAAAAAACCATACATGAACACTGCAATAGGTCAAGGATGTGCACCAGACAAGAGCATAACACAAATACTCAAAGCAACTTAAGTCAGTGCACCAGAAATGTTAACAAGCCTCGACCAAAATCAAAATGTACAAATACAAATAAGTTCAAATGAATTTGGATAGAACAAGCCTCGAAAAGTATCAGACTCAACTGCATATATAGGAATGCAACAGTGAATCACAAATCAAGTGCACAAAAGATACAACATGTATGCAACTGTGAAACTGGATAGTGCAAGTATTAGACTCGAGCATAAAGGCTATAACTTCAAATGAACATTACAAGGAAATACAACTCTAGCTGAGACAATGCGCTCAAAGCAAATCCAGACCACATGAAGGAACAAACACATGAATGTACAACTACAAGTGTGTGAACCAAACAACTCAATGCAGCAGCACAAATATATATATATAACAAGCATACTGCACAATTATATATATATATATATATATATATATATATATATATATGACAAGCATACTGCACAGTCAAATTGCAACAGATCACAACAATGAATGAACATCACATTGAAGTAACTCGAGCTCAAGACAGTACAACAGAAAATCAAGCAGAGTACAGAGGAAATGAAAATAGGCTAAAGGAATCACAGTGAACAATACAAATACAACACACATATACATACATACATGTATGTATACACATGGCAGTAAAGACATAATGGCCGGAGTCATGAAACAGCAAGTAAAATCGAACAAGGTCGAAAGTGCTACAGAGGCAGTGAATAGTATGGCAAAAGTCGAATAAGATCAACATTACAAAATCAAGTTTGTAGTCGAAGACAACTGCAGGTCAAATCAAAACCGAAGTCAATACCGAACCAAGTCAAATAAATCACCATCGATCAAAGAATATGTTGAATAAGTTAGAAATCAAGAAGCCGTGTTAACCATGCCAAAAATATACGAATTGAAAATGTCAGAAATCATCACAATCAGCAATACAAAATCGAATGGCCGAAGACGAATTCAAATTGATGTACACGAACGAAAATCAAGGATCTCGAATCCTATATAAATAAGTTACATCATCGGAAAATTGCAAGTATCGAGTTCAAGCATTCAACTAGGAGAGAAAAAGGCATAAATTACATACAAGAGTCAAAGTCAAACTTGATCAAATCGAGGAGCCGTGTTCGAATTGAAGAAGGAGTCGATTGCCGAAGAAAGACAGAGAAATAGCAATTGTAATCGACCAACTACCCATTGGCTTCATCAATTTTCTCACAAGCCCTAATTTCATAAGCTAAAGGAACGAACGAAAGAAGGAACGACTAACATTGTTAAAAGAGAAAAAGGAGGCCGCGTATTTTAGTAATATTAGGCCGGCCCTTCTATCTTTAATATTGGTTTATATTAAAAAGGGATAATTAGGGTTTTGTTTTGGTTTTTTAAATTGTTGCCTTTTGTATTTTATTTTGAAAATTGTGTAATTACTAGTCGTGTGACTAGAGGACAAACTACGTGGCGTAGTTTGAGAATTCGCAACTCAGTGGCTGAGTTGTGGCAGAGTTTTGAGCGTAGAGTTAGGTTGGTCAGTAGCGGGTGTCGCGAGTTTACATGTGTAAGCGTATGACTACTTAATTTCTAGTAGAAACCTTGGGGGTAGCACGTAGGCAGGGTTTTGCCGAAGCTGGGTAAATTCTGTGTCGTTTTATCTCTGTATTTATTATTCTGCCATTATCTGTGCTGCTATTATTTTGATTTATCCGTGTTGAAATAATTTTATAAGCTTTCGTAATAATTTTTATAATTAACAGTATCACCCTATTCACCCCCCTCTAGGGTGAAATCGATCCTACAGAAATCGGTATTTCCGACACTTGAATATTCTGCATGTTACACTGTGAACGTACTGATGTTGATTTTCGAGGGTCAAAAATCCTGTTTCATTACGGAGACAGCGGTAGAGTTTGGGGGGCTCACGTTCTCATTTTTAGCTTGGATTTTGTGTTCTTAATGACCATACGCATGCGCACGAGTTGGATGCTAGGGCAGTGATGGAGAGGCTGTGGTCGTAATCGAGCAAAAGTTGATGCGATGCTTGGGACGAACGAGAAGGGCGAACGAGAGTATTATGGCAAGTTGTGTTAATTAATTTTATTATTATTTAGTTAAAAATTATTTTAATTAGTTTAATAAAATTGTAATACTCTTTCATGCGAGGTCTGATTCAGGTGAAATGATTGAAGTGGATTCGTATCGACGTCGTCTATGATATGAGATCGAGTTGGAATTTATTTGAAGGTGAAATATTTTCAGCTTCAAATAAATGGTGAGTGTTTTATAATGCTCACGACGTAATAAATTATTTTTATGTTAGTTAAAATGAAATTCTGAAGTGATTTAAATTATTGATTGTTGTTTGTAAATTTAACTGACATGGAAATTGATATGGAAATTGATATGTTTGAAATTTTAAATTAGCATTTAAATGGAAATTAGAATTAAACTGCTAGTATTCTCGATTATTGATAATTGGTTAATTATTATAATATTTTGACTGATTTGGATTGTTTGTGATAAAAGCTAATTGGTTGAGATTTTGTATGATTTAGATGTTTGTTTATTTTTATTTGTCATGTTATCACCCTGTAAATTATTTACGGTATATAAAACTGTAAATTGAACTATTTCAAATAAATTAATAAATAGGTCGAAATGATATATACTTATGACATTTATTCTGGATTGTAATGATATACATCCATCCGTAAAATTAAATTCAAAGAACTAATCACTTGGCCATAGGATAGAAAATTATACACGGATACTGGATTGGTTAAATTAAATGATTTTAAAATTTTTGATTTGAAATTATTTAAATGATTTGATTTAAAGGAGTAAAAATTGAAAATAGGGAAATCTAATTAGTTCAAACTTGAGCTTGAAACATTTAAATTTAACTTTGGTAACAGGAATTGTTTAAATAATCGAGGTTGAGATTTTGAAGTTATAACCAAAATATGATTTGAATTTCAGAAATTGATATGTTTTAAAAGGCTGGACCTTTTTACGAACTTTGAATATTACAAAGTAAAAGTAATTTAAATCGATATTTAAAAAGTTGAGCTTGGAATTGAATTATTTTAAAAGATTTGGACACTGAATTGAATATCGAATTTAATTTGATTTAAATGATTTAAATCGATACTTTGAAAATCGAGCTCGAAATTGATATGGATTGAATGGTTTGAAATTCAGAATTGAATTGAAATCAATTGGAATTAAAAGAGAAAGTGAATTAATTCAAAATCAAAATCGAATTTATTTGAATTGAAATTGGAATCGAAGTAAAATTCGACTTGAAATCAGAATCAAATCAATTAAATTGGAATTGAAATTAAAAGTGATTTGTATCGGAAAATTTGGAATTGAATCGGTTTGACTTTGAAACTGTTTTTAAATAAATTATTTTAATATAAACTGTTTAAAATCCTATCTTTTAATATTCAAAATATTTTGATTTTCCAACTCTTCCCTATATATACCATTTTTAGTATATAAACCATTTTATTAAACTATTTTACATTAAACTATTTTAACTTTTAAACTATTTAAAAAAATTCAAACTATTTTCTAAAATTCTAATTGGCCAGAGTGGGAATGTTTGTATTTAAATCGTTGATTTAAATACAAATTGGATTAAAATGAAGTTATAACCCAAATTGTAATTCAAATCGAATTTTGAAGTAAAAATGACTTTCAAGTAGAAATTGACATATTTTATGCATATATGATATTTTGAAATGAAATTAATTTTAAAGAGAATAGATATCTGATATTAAGTATGAATCATTTCGAAATGTGAAAGTACCAACCGGTGTGTAAAACTACGTTTGGTTATTAAAGAGATCGGGGACTCTTATTGGTATACTCTCTATCAATATTGTTACCACTTTAACAACAGTGTATGCGGAGGAGACTATAGAACGAAGTGGTTGGATTTGGTGTCATTTGTTGGATTTGAAGAAAGAATGATGATGGATAGATCCCGCACTTGTGCCAATTTGAAATGACTAAAACGGGAAGGCTTGACATGGCTAAGCGGTTTAATTACCCCTAGCGGACATCCATTCTTCAATTTTCTTGGACTTGGTCCATATTATTACTCTTGTTGTTGGTTTTGATTGGTGCACCTTGATTGTGGGATAGCTTCCTTCGACTCGATATGGGATGGATGGACGCAGTGGCGGATCATGGCAACGATGCGTTGCCACCAGCCCTGCAACCCAAACATGTAGTATCCTGTTTTGGGCATTGCCTCATGTGCCTTGTCATACTTTTATCCCTATACGAGATCCCTAAGATTTTGGTTTAGTGTTATCGTATCATGGCGCATCCCTATCGCCCGATATGCTACTGGGGCATTATATGCAAACTATACGACAATGCTAAAAAATGCATTAAGGAGGATTAATCTAAAGCCTTAACACTAAGAAAAATATTTATTTTACTAATTAGACAATATATATGTAGCGTATTCTACTACATATAAATATTTTTACGGATCCTTAAGGGATGGAAAATCCCATAACATCTCTTGAGTTATTACACGCACATTATACACTGGACAGGAGATCTGAAATCACATAAACATCTCCAATATTGTTACACTCATGTTATGTGATATCGATTTGACTCTCATAAGAATATTTTAGTCCTGACTCGAGTGTTTTGTCTTTTCATTACGCTCGGGTCAGCCCTGAGTATTTCAAAGCATTGAAGATCATTTTTTGGAGGACGAAGACGAAGATTTGATATATTATTACTATTATTATTCCTGCATCATGTTGTCTGCTACATTATTTTATTTATCCCTATTGTATATAAAACTCTGATAATTGTTTTATAAATTATATTTAGGTGTATAATACAACAGATTCATGAATTGTTATTTGATTATTATATTTTATCATTCTACTGTGAGATTCTGTATTTGTTTTCTCTTCTTTTCTTATTTTTCATAGTTAACCTCATTGTTTATCCATGTTCTAGATTGTTTGGGTTAGACATGTGTTGATCATTATCAATTTAATCCTTTCGAAATGTAGGTCGTCATAGTTGGTATTAGAGCTTTGGTTTAGCGATAACCTTGCTTTGTGGGGTTTGACTCGTTAAAGATAGGGTAGAAATACCCTAGAATGAGTTGTTTGAGTGTGTATATATATATGAGCGTGCATACTTGTTAGTGTTGTAAAATGTTTTATATTGTGTTCGCTTATACGTTGAGTTGTTTGTAAATTCTGGTCGGTGCGTGGGACGCCATACTATCGATAGGAGTTTTTAAACACTTAAACGAGACAAGTTGACATAATATTATTTTAAAATAGGGTAAATGAAATAATCTTTCTCGAATTATAATATATATGTATATATATATATAAAGATTATTAATAATGTTGTTATCAGGAGATGATAATATTTAGTTATCATCAATCATTAGTTGAATTAAAATAAAATGAATACTTTGTTAACTCCATTTCACGAAGTGTTCGATAATTAAATTGAATTGAAATCTAATTAAAATAAAAAATTGTTTGAAAATACAAAGATGTAAATTAATGAAATATTTTCATAATAAAGAAATGGCATTGTATAAGATATATTATAAATAGAAGGATTTAAAAATTGAGAATTTTAGAATAAAAATGCCGTTGATTTTCAGATGTGTTTCCAAAGCCTTCAAAATTAATAATAATTTTTTTTGGAAATGTTTTGACTAGAAATATAATTTAAAAAGATTTTGTAAAGAAATAAGAGCATTGAACTTGCTTTAGTTACTGGAAAATATTTTTGGGGATGATTGCAGCGTCGCTAGTATTCGTTTTTGAGTTACTGATTGAGAATTGCTACGAAAGGAAATTCATTTTCGATTAAAACAAGTTTGGATTGGTAAAAAAATATCGTAAGTATGATTTGATAAATATATGAAATAGTTTTTAACTTATAAATTGAAATTATTATAGATAAGAAATATGTTTTTAATTTATGAATATGACTGAAAAAAAATCAAATTTTAAAATGGTTGAACATTTTGGTTTAGCAAACAAAAGAAAATTTAAATTTGATATATGAAATAAAATAATTAACCTAAGAAATGTTTAATAAATTGAGTTAGTGTAACGAAGTAAATAAAATAAATTCTAACTCAAGAAATGTTAAATAAAGGTGAATTGTATTTGAAATGAATTAGATAAAATATGAAATGAAATTTTAAATGAATAGGTTGTATAACTTATAGGTTGAGAAATATTAAGCTAAAAACAAATTTAAATTTTGTTGAGTGTGAATGATAAGAAAGGAAAAGGAAAATTTAACTTAAATAATGTTAGATTGTAACAACCCGCATATTTATCGATTTTTATATTTAAATATTTTATTTATATTTTATCGTTAATCGGATTTTGGTCCGAAGCTACTTTTTGCAAACGGTCAAATTAGGACTCGAGACCACTTCCATTGAGTTCGAAACGTCGTTTGCAATCTTCTAAGTATAAACATTGATATGTTTGGGGTTAGTGGAATTTCACCACTTTTTCACTCGAGCCTTTGGTTTGGACTTTTAGCCCATTAGGCCCAAGTTCCACCCCCCTTCTTCTTCATTGCTTCATTTCATTTCCTAACACTAAAGCTTCAACAAAAATGGTGAATGGAATGAGAAATTAAAACTCCAAAGTCTTTGTTTTATTGCAACTCCAACATTCAACTCCAAATTCAAGAAGAAGACATCGGATTCAAGCTTGTGGTTGCTTCTCCATTTGCCTTCAAGCTTTGTTCTTCATTTTCATTGGGTTTTGGAGCAAAGGTGAGATTTTTATCTCACAATTCTAGTCTATAACTATATTGGACTGTTAGGAATGATTCCCCATCACTTTAGCATGTACATTTGCATTTGATTTGGATTGGATTGGCGAAAAACTCCATTTTTTAGTTGTTTGGTGAATTTCCTGAGCTTAGGTCGCTCTGCCTAGGTTAGGTCGCTCGGAATCATTAGCTCGCGTGCGTGGAAAAGTCACGGCCTGCATATTTTGTTCGCCTCGGATTTAGGTCGTAGGTCGTTGGACTTTAGGTCGTTCGCGTATAGGTCGCTCGCGACCTAACCCTTAGGTCGCTCGCGTGTTATCGCGCTAGGTCGCACTGCCTTGAATCTTCACTTCGGAGTTAGGTCGTTTCACTTTAGGTCGTAGGTCGTTTCTGGCCTTAAATCCCCCCTGCAGCGTTAGGTCGTTAGCCTCGGAATTAGGTCGTTTTCGACCTTATATCACAAGGCGGCTCTAGGTCGCTCGATCCTGCTAGGTCGTAGGCCGCGCATCACTTTAGGTCGCTCGCGTGTTAAAACCTTAAGTCGCTCGTGTGTTAAAACCTTAAGTCGCTCGCGTGTTAAACCCTTAGGTCGCTCGGCCGATGTACGCGCTAGGTCGCGAGTATTTAAGTCCTTAGGTCGCTTGGCATTGTGACCACTTAGGTCGCACGACCTTGTTAGGTCGCTCATCCCTAGCCCGCGAACCTTCTTAGGTCGCCCCCCCTCTTAGGTCGTAACATATTAGGTCGCACGCCTTTCAAACCATTAAGTCGCGAGTTTAATTAGGTCGCTCGGCCTTAAAACGTTAGGTCGCTTGACCTGTGCTATTGTTAGGTCGCTTGGCCATTTCAGTTAGGTCGCATGACCATAGGGTTGCTCCAGTTAGGTCGCTTGACTCCTTAGACCCCTAGGTCGCAACCATTAGGTCGCTCGACCCTATTCCCCTTAGGTCGTTAGACCTCATTTTGTCTTCACTAGGTCGTACCGTTTGGTCGGGGCGCTGCCCCGCACCCCGCCGGGGGCGCTGCCCCCTGGACCCCCGCGACCTGACCGGGCAGGTCGAACCCCGTAAGCGGTGGCGTTGCCCCCGCACCCCCACCTTGGGGGTTGCCACCCCCCCTGGACCCCCCCTCCGTAGGGGATCTTATCTGAAAAACATTGAGCTGATTTCCTTGGATTTTATTCACATCTCCGTATGCGATTTTTTTGTGACTGATTGTTTCTACAATTGCTTCTGTGTTTTGTCACTTTATAATATAAAGGTTTCAATACTAGTAGTAAATATCAAAACTCTTTTAACAAACAATTTCAACTCTATTTTTAATAACAAAGCTCTTTTCTTAAACCGTTTTCCAATCTATTAGTATATACAAGCCTTTACCTCACTCGGATGAGAAATCTAATTAAACGACTTAGTAAAACAAGTGGTATGAAACGCTTGCGTTCACTTCGTCGGTTAATTCTTGGACTTGTTCGATTGAACCTCTTGTGACAATTTTATTAGTGAAGATTTATAGTTTGTTCGTAAATATTTAAGTTAAGCAAGTGGTTATGGGACATGAGGCTAAACTTCTATATTTACTAGCTTAGTGTAATTGACACTTCTCGTTGATCTTGATGATCGCTTTATGAATTAGACTAGCAATTGCGCGATGTCTCTTTCATTGCAAGGTTAGACTAGACACCACTTGTGTGATTCCATTCACACATACCTTTCTGCTTTTTGGTTAGTCTTGACCTCAATCTGTGTGATTCCACTCACACATGTGGGGTAGCTCCCCATGGTCTTCGGACCGTCATGTGATAGGCCTCTTTCCCTTTTTATGATTTCTGGATTTCTTGTGTTGATTTCTGGAATTTATCTCTTTGACTTGTCATGAGTACAAGTTTAGGGTATGATGCCCTCTTTGGATCTTTGAGAAGATTCTTGTGATATTGATTTATCTCTTATCGGTTGATCTCCTGTTGATCATTATTTGCATACTTATAGTAGTATGTCAGTATGGATATTTTATGTTTATGCCATATCTTTTATTTTATATCATGTCATCTGATATTTATAGCTAGACTGATCCGTTTATTATTTTCTTATAAATAATACTCGGGTCAGGCCGAGATGTTACAGGTGCTACTGCTTGACTCCTCCCCCAGTGATTCACTACTCAAACTTTTGGCTACTTGTTTAGATTAGCAGCTTTTGTTATTTACACTTGAGATATAGACTCATAGTTGTATTCTTTTGTATAGCACGCGTTGCTATTCTTTTGTATTATCGTGGATCTTTCTAGACCACTACTCTGATGTACACTTTTATGTGATTTATATTCATATCTCTTTCCGCCTTTGTGATATGGATATCTGTGATTGATTCGCATGTTATGCTTACTTCTATATTTGTTTCCGAAGATCATTTTATAGCCACCGTGTGATAAGAAATTACATGGATGGTCGCTCCTCAACAGCCTTATTCTCCGCGCTAGTTGACAGCACTACACCGTAGTGTTCTTGGCTAGCGTGGGTATAGAGGTGGGGCGTCACATAGATAAATTGAGTAATGGATTAAAATGAAATGAAGTTTAACTTAATATTAAATAAATTAAATTGGATTTGAATAAAACTAGATAAATTAGTAAAGTGAATTAATTCCACTTAAGCTGTAAAATGAATTAATAGAATGAATACAAACTTGAATTATAAAAATGAAATGCATTTTGAGTCGTGAAAGAAATTATATAAAAATAAATGGGGGTAAGTAAAAATTAATATGAGTAAGTTAGTTTGAGTGAATTTGGATATAAATAAAATAAATGCAAGTGAAGTGAGTTTAATAAATTGAATGGTAACTAATTGAATATGAAACTAATCATGAAATGGAAGTTAACTTAAGAAATGTTTAATAAAGGTTGATTGTGATAAAATGAAAATTTAATATGAATTTGAGTGATAGAACAAAATTTACTTAAGTAAGATTATGAATATGAATATTAATAAAGGAAGTGAACTAATTAAGTGAATAAATGAATTAATATGAATTTAAGATATGAAGTGATAAAACTAAACATGTGTTGTGTTATGTAAAATACTTATAATAAACTTAAATGGTTTATAAATAATATTAGCATTAAAATACTAAATGGTAGTGAAGAAAAATTTAAGTCAAACAAGGTTAGATGGAATAATTTGATAAAATGGTTCATAAATGAATTTATATGAAATATTTTAAACAAAAAGTGAAACAATTGGAATTTAACGAATTGAATTGAATAGTTAGAATGTGAATGGAATAGATGTAAATAAATTGGAAGCAAACCGATTAAATGTTAATGAAAATTGGATGTTAATAAGAAATTAAGTTTATAAATTAAATATAGACATTGGATAATGTAAATTCACACCGCTATGAATTAATCCGGTTAATTGGATGAAAATTGATGATTGAATGGTTTCTTTTATTATAAATAATTGTTTTAACTGTTTTAATTGCATATGCTTGTTATGGTTGTGTATTCATGCTTGTGTTTGTGGTTTGGATTCAAAATTCATGTTATATGGCTATATTATACTCATACGTGTTTTATATCTTATTATAAGCAACTAATATTCTTTGAGTTGAGCTAGGTACATACGAAGTCCGTTTGGACGTTTACGCAAGTTTATTTTGCTTTTGCTTGCTTAATATGAGAGAACTCGCTCGTATTAATAATAATGAGGTACAAATCTCGGATTACATACCGCACTTTTATATTTTTTCATACGGGATGCCTCATTATTGAGATGAGATATACATTTTATATATTTGATATATATTTGGGATATATATTGTATTGTAAAAAATTTCCGATCGAGCCAGACAAAGGAGACTCTGTTGAAATTTTCTGTAAATCCGAGGGCTAGAATTTTTTTGGAGTTTTATAAATTTTATAACTTGCTTTTATATATAAGTTATACTTTTTATAAAACCAATATCGGAGTGGCGTAGCGAGAGCGTAGTAAAGGTTTTGTAAATAAGATGTTTATGTTTATATGTTGAATATTTTGAATAAAATATATTAAATGTTAAATGCTCTACTTAACCCCTTTCCGGGGACAAAAAATTTTGGGTGATGGAGAATGTAATGATCCATATCTGTAACTATTTTAAATTATTAAATATAATATAGTTATTGGATAAAAATGGTTAGAAATAAAAATATACTGAATTATAAGTGCAGTAATTGAATATGAACTTTAATAAAATTTTGAACAACAAAATTCAAGAAAATATGAGATTGTAGCTTACCTTAGGAAGTAAATTAAATAATATTGAATTGTAAGTAATGGCATTAATGTTAAATTATTATAAAATTAATATAGTTTTTCATTATTTGAATTCATTTTAAAATTAAATTTTATAAGTTAAATAACTTGTATCGAAATTGGGTGATTCGTTGGATAATTAAATTATTTAAAATTCAATATTGCAATTATTTAAATAATTGAATTCTGGATTTAATGTGAATGAAAATGATGTCAGAAGATGATTTAAATTTTATTTAAACAATGAAGATTGTTAAATTTAAAAATTGAATTTAAAGTGATTAAATTAATTTTTGGAATTTACATTTCTAATTAACGAGTAAAATAGTCATTTTGGCCACTATCTTGGATTTCGACGAAACCCATTTCATGGGATCCGTAATAGCGAATTATAATAGGATTTCAAGTTTTGTAGCGATCGAATGCAACGACCCGTAATTTTCGATAATTAAAAATAGTTAATTTAATAAGGTTTTGTGATTTAAGGTAGGAAGAAATAAAACTTGTGATTTAATAATAACAATATAATTGGAATGAAATGTAATAATATTAATTTATGGTAATTTATAATTTTTTTGAATGTAATTCTAATTAATCGAAATGATTAAAGGTTATAATTGTTATAGATTGTAAATAAATTATAGTAATGTATTATTAATTGATGATTAGATTAGAAGAGTAATTGATAATTTAAATGTTGTATTAATTAAGTAGTATGTAATAAATTGTAACTGAATAAAATTAGTGTTGTGGTAGTAATTATAACACTTGTTATGGATAATAAACTTATAAGATGTGGTTAAAAGTTAATGGTGACAATTTTTATATCATACCTATTTATTTAGTCTGTTAATTTAAAGTGGAAATCAATAGCAACTAATTCATTTAATTAACGCAGTTAATGTGGATTAAACTGATAATTGTACAATATAAATTCAATAAGATGTAACCCAATGTAAATTTCATTCATAATATGACAGTTGGCTGAACAATAAGAATTGAAATCAAGTTTGATCAATTTATTGGAATTTAAATTTTAAGAAATGAATTTATTACAATTAAATATAATTAAATATTACATTAATGAAAATTAAGATGATAATTCAGAAGATTAGTGTAATACGATATAAACAAAAGTTAGTTATAACCATGAGATGACAATTGATTGAATAACTAGATGAAAAGGCAAATAAATGGATATATTGGAATTTAAAGTAATAATTACTACATTTATTTCAGTTGAAATTGAACATTGTAACTGGTGAATAATTAACACTGAATTGATAAGTAAAAATTTTTAAAATATTATAAATGTCCAAATAATCAAAAATGGGAAATTGGCTTTGGAAATCGATTTAATTGACTTTATAATAATAATTTATTTAATTAACGTAAAAATAGCCGTTTTGGCCACTGCCTCGGATTTCGATGAAACCAGTTTTATCGGATCAGCAATGATGAATTATTGTAAGGTTTCAAGTTTCGTAGAGATCGGACTTGTCGTTTGATCGTATGGACTCGAAATGCGTAGAAATCAATTTAATTAAATTTCAATTGAAATCAAGTTGAAATAAGATGATTTTAAGCTAACTTCTTCATGCGAAGAAATTAGGACTTGAAACCTATTCCATTGAGTATAGAATTATCGAAAACATCCATTTTGATATATGGGACGACCTATTTACGTTCCGGTAGCGGAACGGGCTTTTCGGATCGTATTTGTCGTTCCAAATCTATTCGGATGTTTATTCATTTCTTATCGGGCTTTGTTAGTATATATTGTTATGTTCTAACCATAGCAGTCATTTTCTTATTCAGTACGTATAATTTATTCTGTCCACTTCTCCTTCTTAATGGCAGACAAACACAAATTCCCAATTCAATTTCAAATCATATTTCAATCAAAAAATTAAAAATCCTCAAACTGTATCATATTATAGATCAATTCGAAGCTCTCGACGAGTGTAATTCACTGGTGTGATTCGTTTTTGCAATCAAATCACCGTTTGGCAAAAAATTGATGAATTATTCTCGACCGTTCATGCAAGGGTTTGAGTTTGGACGGTGGATCTTCGTCGACAGGACGATCAAGTGGTGCTGGAGCATGGGGGGTCAAGATGAGTTCATCAATATGGTTAGCTCATCACCTAAGTGTCACGAATAGCCAAATTCTGGCCATCTTCTTGGCGGCGGCGTGAGTTTCCTGAGCATGGCAAGGACGACGGCGGCTTCACTAGAGGGTTGGCTTGGCTAGGGGGTAGAAAGTGTAGGTGCCTGATCATGTCGAAGATTATCGTGGAGGCGGCGATTTTTTCTTGAACCTTATGGCCGATCATCGTTTTAGATACGATCGAGTGCTACAGCCTAGGGTTCTGGAGACGACATGGCATGGTTTGTTTGGTTCTTTTTTTTTAATTTATTCTAATTTAACTTAAAATGTCAATCTTCTAATGCGTATAACTTTTGCAAACGAGGTTCGATTCACATGCGGTTTGTTTTGTTAGGATCGTAATTAAATTTCAGACATTTTGACGCTTGTTTGGACGAATTCTGAGACTATTCAAATTTGAGCCTCCCTCTGGATCTTAAAGCGATTTGAAATCAAAGGTGAGTGTTTTGACTGACTCACGACTACTAGATTATCTTATGTTAGTTAAATTAAATTTAGGATGTGATTAGAGTTTAATTTGTTAATGTTCAATATGTTTAAATTATCATTCTAGTTAAATTTGATTTTTATTGCATTTAAACATTGTTTAATTTAATGTTGATTTCAAATTGTCAATTTAATAACTGTTATTGATTATCAGTTATCTATTGATGTTTATTGATTGATTTGGACGATGATTGTGATGGATGTTTGATGGTTGATATTAGATGACTGGAAGTTGTATTTTATATTGTTATAACACTGCAAGTTCCCGATGGGTTGAAATGATACATGCCCGAACGATTTATAGATTAGAGAAAAATCATTATGGGTTGAAATGATAGACTCGAGCAGTTTATGGATTTTTATTTAATTAGGGATTGTGGTTCGCAATGATATATAACCGTAAAATTTTAAATTGTGGATTGAAATGATAAATATCCGTATCACTTAACCATACGGTAGAAAATTATATATGGACACCGGATTGGGTAAATTAAGTGATTTTTAATTCTAAAATTTTTATTTCAGTTAACTGACATTTTGAAATATAAATATATTTATATAAACTGAATTACTTTCGATAATCCAAGCGTCAATTCTGAAATTAGAATTGATTTAATAAATTTTTCAAAGGATTTAGAATGGAATTTCAAAGTTAAAGGTTCCAATATAAATGAATTTATCAGAATCAAGTTATTGAAAATGTTTGGATAACTTTGAAATCTATTTTAAACTAATTTAAACTATCTTAATTAAATAAACTATTTTAATCAATTTAAAACTATTTTAATTTATTTTAATGTGACAACCCGGAGTTTTTGGATGTTTGAAATCAGAATATTTAATTGATTTTAAATATTTAAAAGTTAATTTTTAACTTGAATTCAAATATCACCATTTATTGGGTAATTTAATTATTAAATAAATAATTTGAAGTTGGGTAAAATGTTGAATCTGAAGTTTAAGCATGTTAAAAATAATTTGAAGGCTTGTAAAATTTATATTGATAGTTTTGAAGATAATAAAAGCTTTTGAATAGAAATTGGAAGTGATTCGTTCAGTTTTAAAATTATATAGTTTAAAATTGATATTTAAATAACCTTTCGAGACACAATCTCGAAATTCGACGAGACCAGTTCCATTGGATCCCTTATATTGTATTATTATCGAATTTCAATTTTCGTAGCATTTGGAGCTGTTGTGTGAGCACACGGTAAGTAAACACGCTAAAATTTATATAAGATTTAATATAATAACTTGGTCCAAAAAGCTATCTTCCCTAAACGATCGAATTAGGACTCAAAACCTTTTCCATTGCGTTCGGAATAAGGGTACAACATTATAAATGCCTAGCGACATTCCTCGATAGGAAGTCAAAATTTTAAGTTACATTTATCGAGACGGTTTAAATTTAAAATTTAAATAATTTATATAGTTGACTGGTCAAATTCTTCCCGCCAGCTTTTTCTTTCCATTAGCTAAAATTCTTTCAGCATCAAAGCTTTTTGGTCTCCTTTGCAAATTACTATAGCATGCATTCATCGCGCAACCATCAAATCTTGTTCCCACTCTTCTTTTTAAAAGCCAAACATTATTTGATTTCAAATAGAACTCGGAAAATTTAATAGCAAAAAAAAAAGATTAAATCAATGGCCGAACAAATTTACAAGCTCCCCCTTTTTTCCTCTTACCTCGATTCAATTTCTCGAAGACGTATCTCTATCCCTCTTCTTTTCTATTAGTTCGAAATCGAACAACAATCCAAAAAAAAGGGATGATGGATCGCATCCAGATAGTACGAGTTCCCTTACGTTTTGGAATCTAGGTTAGGTTTTCTCCAATGGCTATCGTATCTGAGGTCGCGGGATGGCTCGTGCGACGATGGTAGGGGAATTGCGAGCAAGCTAGTGTGGCGAGGGAAGATGGAGCTCGAAGTCACGATCGAAGGACTTGGGGATGTTCGATTCAGGGAGTGGAGATAGGGTCGATGACGAATGGTCGCGAGCTGGATGCGGTTGGCGACGGGGTTTTGGTCGCAGTTTCACAATTTCGGCGAAGGAGTGGGGCGCATCAATGCACGCGAGCATGATTTGGAGGAGCTGGTGCAGGCGTTTTTGGATTTGGGGAAGAAGTTGTTTGCTGGGCCAGTTCGATTTTAAGGGTATGGGATCTGTTTCTATTATTCAAAAATAAATATAAACATAAATTCACACTTCAACTTATTTATATGGGCAGAGAGTAAAAACACATGTATATATAGATAGGATTTTAGGAAAAAGGTAGCTTTTTTTGAAGGATTTATATAAAAATTTGATTTTGAAATCTTTATAGGATATTTTATAAGTATATATAGGTAGTTTCAAAAAGGCAAATAAATACACATGCATACGTTTTAAATTTACTAGTTTGTTTTCGAATAAAGCACTCTGATGATTAACTTGTTAATTACCAATTTAATTATTTTATCCACTAAAAATTATTCAAGGGGAAATTAGTTTAATTAAATTAATGAATAGTAATTGACTATACAATTAGTTCAAATATTAATAAACCATACGATTTTTATACAAGGTTTAAAATCGTGGAGAATCAAGCCGGTGTGGATCGTATTGCAAACAAAATCAAGGGTGAGTTAATCTCACTCTTTTGGATTACTATTTAAATTTAAATGGTTAAATTTAAATAATTGGTTGAATGATTCAATTGATTTGATTTGCTATATTATATATAGTAGCGTATAGTATATATTGGAGTGATTGATTTCCCGCGTTGTAAAGCAGATGAGACCCTAAGCGCCGCATAATAGCGGATGATATTATAGAAAGCCATATACCGCGGTATTCCACCTCGAAGTGGAATTGGTATTTTATATTGTGCTAACATCTGTGGATGCAGGAAACAGGTTGGAGGGATCCTACTGGATTCCTCAGATTTATCTAGATTGCTTAATGTTCTGTGATATGGTTTATGTGATAATTTGTGATAAATTATATTGCTAATTCAAATGTTGGATGTTGTGGTTTGATTGAATATATTCGGATATTCCGAGTTATCAAAAATGTATAGATTTGGATTTTGAAAGAAAATAAAAGAGAGAATTTTATGTAAATAATTATAGAACTTTGGATAAATTAAAGAATGAATTAGGAAAGAATAAAAGTTGATTTTTGAATTCTAATAAATAAAATTCCAAGTATAGAGAAATGAGATTTTTGAATAAATGGGAATAAGTGATTTTCTGAAAAACTTAAGTGATGTTATGTAAAGGAATGAAGAATTTATTTTAAACAATTCAAGGTTTAAATTTAGTAAAAAGGATAAAGAAGGAATTTGGAAATATGAAGTTGGTATTTTCAGTTAAATAGGATTTTTAAATCATAATTAAGAAATGAAATTTGAAATCAACGGGTTTTGAATAAATCGAGTAAGTAAAGAAATTATTTCAAAATGGAGTAAATTGGAAATCAATTTGAAAATTGATTTAAGTGTTTAAATTTGGAATTTTAAAAATGGAAGTGAGACTATGTAATTTATAAACTAGGTTTATAAAAGTAAATTAATATATCAGTGGATATTTCGAAGGATAAATTCACAGTGGGAATTTATTAAAGGAATGGGTATATTTGTTTTAAGAAATAAATAGTGATTTATTTTTAAAAGATGTGAAAGAGAAGCGTATCTCCCTGGATAGCCAAGTATGTTTTCAAAAAAAAAATTATAAGTATAAGTTAAAAGTTTAATGTTGTTTTTTTAGAAAAATGTGTGATCCTCTATTGAATAGGGGAGAGCACACATGCAAAGATATATATAACACAAAAGCAAGGAGCTGCCAACATGCTTGGCAGGTAACAAAAACTATAAACAAAGAAACAAACAAAGAAGAAAACTAGAAGCAGGTACACCTAAGATGAGTTTCGGCAAGGCCACCACCCATCACACCCCTATATCAAGTTCCTGCATAGCCACCACCGGATAGTAAGATGTTAGGAGTACCTAGAGACAATAGAGAATGATGCTCTATACAACTCAATAGCTCCATGCAACAAACAAAGAAGAAAACTCAGTGCATCTGAACCAGAATGATGCTCCAAAAATCTCTGAAGCTCTAAGCAACACAAAGAAACAAAGCAGTAAAACTCCATGCAGCTGGATCAAAAGGACAGAAGAAGCCTCAACTCTGAAGTGACGAGATGCTGGATAGGATAATTTGCACTGGAATCTCTGAACAAGGGAAGAAATGCCAAGCTGTAGCATGAATCCTCTCTGAAAGCCTCGCAACAAACCAAAACATGCGCTCTGAAGATAAGGGAACCTGAAAGAGGAGCCTAGAAACCTTTCACTCATATCTGTATCTGAGGGGTGACTAAGAAAAAAGAAAGAATTATACATATATATGTGTATTAATATAAATAATATACATACATACATACATATATATATATATATATATATATATATGTATAAAGAGAGAAGAAAACCAAAAAGAAGACAAAACTAGTAACAACAGAATTAAGATAAAGCAAAACAAATACACCAAAAACGAACAAAAAAAAGAAAACTAAGAATCATTAATCATAAGTAAGTTATGATTAACCGATAGATCATGATATGAATTTGAAAAAATATTCATAATAATAATGATGTCATTAAAAAGACAATTGTTCTTAAAAAAATTAATATTGTAGCTAACCATATTAAGATACCCTTTAAAATAATTATTCTTAGCTAAATTATATTTGAGATTAGAAATCAATTTAAAACAGAATGAAGAAATTGTATGAATCAATTTATTAGTATGGCTATTATTATTATTAAAAACACTTTGATTTCTTTCAAACCATATATACCAACTAATAATAGTGAATAAAGTGCCAAGAAGAAATATAATATTCTTTTGAAACCTAAATCTAAAATTATTCCAATAAAAGTCACAATCCGAAATTTTAGTTATAATATTAAAACTGAAAATTTTGAGAACATTATTAAGAATGTAATAAGAATCTAAGCAATCATAGTATAAATGCTTAATGTCTTCAAGATGCTAATTACAAAAGTAACAATTATTATCATTATGAATGTTCTTACTTTTTAAGTTTTCAACTGTATTAAGTTTACCATGCAATATTAATCACATGTGTATTTTTGATTTAGAAGGAGCATTTGATTTCCAAATAAATTTGAACGAATTATCTATAGTACCCGAAAAATTAATAAATTTATAAAAAGAGTTAGTAGTATAAATCTTACTTCTATCCCACTCCCAACAAAAAATATCATTATCATTATCAATATTGTAAAGATTTAATTTTTCACAAAGTAAATGAAGAAGCCTAAGAGTTGAACCTACTAAAATTCTGTTAAAGATGAAATTCCAAGGAGGATCGTTTTCAGGAGAAAAAACCTCACTAATAAGAGCATAGTTAAAATTACAGATATCGTAAAGCTCTTTAAATTCCAGTGTAAGAGGTAAGACCGAAATCCAAATGTCATGCCAAAAGGAAGTAGGGTTACCGGAATGAACAATAGTATTAATTCCTAAGTTAAAAATTTCAAGACATTTTAAAATGTTTCTCCAAAAATAAGAAATATTGTGAGTGACTGGAGAAGCTATTTGATAAAAATTACTATTTCCATTATAGTAATAATTAGTAATAATATCTTTCCAAATAGCATTATCATTAATATCTTTAAACTTCCATAACCATTTACCTAGCAATGATAAATTCATATTACGCAAGTTAATAAACCCTAAACCACCTTCCTTCTTGGTTTACAGGCGGTCTCCCAATTTACCAGACATTTTATATTATTATTAGAATTATCCCCACTCCAAAGGAAGTCTCTTCTAATTTTGTCAATTTTATCAATAACCCAATCCCAAAAAAATGCATGGACATCCAATAAATTGAAAGGGCTGATAAAACCGAATTAATTAAAACTAGCCTTCCTTCCCTAGATAAATATCTCCCATTCCAGCTAGAAATCTTATTCTTAATTTTATCGATAATTATAAACCAACTTCATGCTTGAGCTTAGAGGGTCTAATTACAAAACTATGATACTCAAAAGGAAAGCTCATAGTTTTACAATTTAGAGTATTAGCAACTGAGTTTTCAACATTTTCAAAATCATTTAAAACTAACACTGAACTTTTGTCAAAATTTATTTTTAAACCAGATAAAAGTTCAAAACTGTAAAGAATAAACTTCAGCATTATAATGTGTCTAGGCATATGGGAAGAAAAAAGTAAAGTGTCATCGGCAAATTGGATAACCGATATACCATTACACGTAATATCATTTCCAGCATTACCTAGAGAACCATTATCCGCTGCTCTTTTTATAATTTAAAAAAAACATCAGCACGTAAATTAAATAATAAAGGCGATAAAGGATCTCCTCGCCTTAATCCTATCTTAGAGTGAATTTTATTACCTAATATAACATTAACCATAATACTAGAGTTTCCGATTTTGAGCAAAATCATAATCCAATTAATCCATCTAGGACCAAAACTCTAGCGTGAAAAATATCAACAATAAAATTCCAATCAACCGAATCAAAAGCTTTAGCAAAATCAAGTTTCAAAATCGCACAAGTAATGTTATTCTTGCAACAGAAATTAATATATTCTTGAACAACTGCCACTACATCCGTGATATTTCTACCTTTAATAAAAGTTGATTGAGAACAATCAATTAATCCATTCATTCTTTTACTAAGTCTATCAGCTAAAACTTTAGAAAAGATTTTGACTGAGCAGTTAATCAAAGAAATAGGTCTAAAATCCTTTAAATTATTATCACCTACTTTTTTATGAAGTAACATAACATTTGCAAAATTAAATCTCCCTAATTGTAAATTACCATTATAAAAATCGTCGAACATATTGATTAAATCAAATTTTAAAACATCCCAAAAAGAATTATAAAATAAAATAGGAAACCCATCTGGTCCCGACGATTTATCACTGGGCATGTCATTAATAGCTTTTCTAATTTCATCTTCAGTGAAAGGATAGTCTAATTCTGATAAATCAACAATAGAATCAGGTGGGTATAGATCCGACCATCTTACATTAATTCTATTGTTAATTTTAGAACCAAAAATATCCTTATAGTAATCTGTAAAAGCCTTATTAAAATCTCTTTGATTAACAAGTTCTATATTGTTAACAAAAATAGAGTTAATTGCATTACTACATTTCCTACCATTGGCTATATTATGAAAAATAATTTGTATTGTTACCACCTTTATTGATCCATTGAATTCTGGATCGCTGTTTCCACATAACCTCTTCCTTTTCTAAAATAGAATTTAATTCCTCTTTTAAGTTAGAAAGAACATTACGTTCGCCTAAATTAAGAGGTCTAGATTCTTCTATCTTTTTAATATTAAGCATTTCATTCAGAATATTATCTTTTTTTATTTTTAAATTACCAAAGACATTTTTGTTCCAATTTTTAAGGAAAATCCTAAGATCTCTAAGCTTAGAAACAAAAGCTTTTGCGGAGTTATCCCTATTTCTGATATTATGGAAACTCAAAGAAACCCATTTACCTTTAACAAGGTTCATAAAGTTATTATCCGAAAACCACATATTTTCAAACTTAAAAGGCTTTAAAATAGCCCTATGATACTCACAAGTAAGTATAATAGCACAATGATCCGATAAGGTAAAAGGAAAACCAAATACTTTATAAATAGGATATTTGTCATCAATTTCATCACTAACAAAAAATCTATCAAGAAGAGCTATGGAAGGACATTCTCTAGCGTTGCTCCAAGTAAACTCTCAATTTGAAAGAGGAATTTCAATCAAATTAGAATTAATAATAAATTGATCGAATTCCTCCATAGCAGAGTAATCACCTTCCCTAGAAAATCTCTCACCAATGAAACGCGTAACATTAAAATCACCCCCTAAAATCCAAGATCCTAGGGGCAAATGATCTAAATTCAAGGCATTCATTCCGTAAAATTCTCCCATTAATTTTATAATTTGGCCCATAAACATTAGAAATATTTAAAAGAGAATTATCAGAAAGATTGATAAGAATAACATGAAGAGAATGCTGTTTAACAATACACTGCAATAATTTAAAGAAATTATCATGCCAACCTATCATTAAACCCCCTAAAGAACCCACAGAAGGTAAAAAAACTCATTTCCTAAAATGATAACCACCTAATCTTCTAAAAAAACGAAAGTCTGGGCAATTATTTTGGTTTCTTGAATAAGAGCAATGTCAATAGAATAATCTTTAAAGAATAATCTAACCTTATCACATTTATTCAAATCATTTAAACCCCAAATGTTCCGACTAATGATCCTCATAAACTAACAATGCTAGCCCTCTCTAATTCCTTACGTCTAATAAAATCCCTATCTAGCTCTATGTCAGAAAAAATAAAAGAAGTGTCTCTGGCCAACCGACTAAACTCAGTAGAAGAAAGACTGCCTAATGCATAAGTAGAAAAGGTACTACCTAAAAAAGAACTCATACTTAAGCCTGAATTCGTAGTGCTAATCACAACACTCGAACCAGGTAACTCACCCAAAGACTGCAACTGACAACTACGAATCCTGGCACTCCTACGGACGGATCCACTAGAAGCAACTGATTTCCTACCCTTAGCTCTCTTCGACAAAGAGGCCAAAACCTTAACTACATTACTCTTTGCTGTCACACCTGAGCTCAAAGAAACATCACAAACACCAAATGCCAAAACTGGATCCACACCAAGAAAACTTCCATATAAAGATGTAACAACCCGCATATTTAACGATTTTATATTTAAATGTTTAATTTAAATATAGCGTCGTTAGTCGGATTTAGGTCCGAAAAGCTACTTTTTGCAAACGGCCGAATTGGAGCTCGAAACCACTTCCATTGAGTCCAAAATGGCGTTTGCGATCTTTTTGAGTATAATCTTTGATATGTTCGGAGTTTGTGAAATTTTGCCTGTAACGCCCCACCCCGAGACCCACATTAGTAAAGAGAATTAACAAGTAATTCCGTCTACTAAAGCGGGGAATAGGGCTGGTTAAGGGCGACCATCTATAATTTTGTTTTAAACATTTATTGAATACGTCGATAAATGCAATATAATTTTTTTTTCAACTCAAGTGGATCGACATACCCAGTAAATGCTTAATCCAAAAATATAGGTGGTTAACGGATCTATCAGAACAAAATATGATAACTGAATGTAAATCACATCACAGAACAGTAACCAACATCATATATATACATATACACTGATACATGTTTAGTACAATACAATATGAATACAATAAAGGTGGTACTCGACCACACCATAAATATCGAATCAAATGTAACTACATCAGAGTATGCGGAAGAACAAAAACTACTCAAGAGAAAGAAGAGCTGATATCCAACATCAACTTCAAGCTAAGTCCAATAGATGTTACCTGAAACAACTCGGTCTGACCCGAGTGATAAACATATGGGTCAGGCAACTGAATCTTATCGTTAGAAAGGAATATGATAAGGTAAAGAGAAGAGCATCGCAACGGGATAACATAAGTAGGTATGAACATCTAGGGTTGATATCAAGTAACTTCACTATGTCTCTATGGTGGTTTGCATATACATATACTTGGGTTAATCCGAAGGAATTCATGTATATGGTATAAGGGAAAACATTCAAACATTATCCATGAATAAATAATCTCTCAAGTCGTACATAAATCCCAAGTATAAATCCATAAAATTCGAAATCACCAAAATCCTCAAAGAAATCATATTTGCCTTATTTACATCTATAAGGCTAGGTAAACACATCAAAAATGGTGAAATCAAAATCATCATAACTCATAAAAGAAATCTCATATTGGCCAATTATTACATGCAAAAGCATGTTGCACGTGCTATTTACATCTTGACTAGTACTTCCATTATTTGGTACCATTCATCGTGATGACTTGGGGTCACATAACATCATAACATCGTGATCATCTTGATTGACTATAGTCGGAAACATCTTGATGACACCCAGTCACAAAAACCCGAGTAATAACATCGTGACGATTGGAGTCGAGTAATAACTTCATGAACATCGTGATGGCTCCAATCGAGTACTCGGTCGGTAGCACTAGTAACATCTTGAATGTGTCTCAACTATTCGAATAGGAACCCAAAAGGCGACAATCGTATATCCCATACTATACGTTCTCCCCTAATGTTTTACTAATCGTTATTTGGTTGCACATTAGAAAACATCATAAAACATCAGAATCATCATAAAACTCACTCTGCCACATCTCATCGGCGAGTTAATATAATACCATACTCATCACTTCTCATCGACGAGTAGTGGTTCCATCGTGACTTGTCTCATTTCATCAACAAGTGAAAATCATCATAACCATCTTAATTCATGAATCATCATAAACATCTTAAATCATCATAAACATCTTAACTTCATGAATACTTCATAAATAGACTTACCTCATCTCATCGGCAAGTAAAACAACATCTTTAAGTGGTTCTCATCGATTTTTACTCCTATAATAGGAGATCTCGAACATCTCAACTCACCAAATATTGGCTACTTGGATAATTCCTATAATAGGAATTGAAAATCTAAAATACTAACTCAAGATACAATACTCAAGAGGTTTCGATCGTACAAGTCCATAATTAACCGATTAAGTGAATGCACGAGTCCCATTCCTCGTGGATTTACTAAATCGTTTAATTTATTTTCTTATACGTCCGAAAATATATATATATATATATATAAATAGTGAAAATAAGTAAAATTATACATATAATATTTTTCACGAGAAAACATGGTTTTAAAACAATTTCCAGCAATTTTATAGAAAAGATTTTAGAGAGAAAACGGCTTATTTTCAGAGTTTTTAATAAATTATAAAATCTTAGAGAATAAGAACAAATCCTCGAATCCCCAACCATATATGATTTATCTATAGAATGGTTTAATCATCTAAGCTCAAACTATTCGCAAATCAAGTGAAAAGAAAATCATCATCAGAAAACTCATCAACCAAAGCAAATACAACACACAAGGCTACATGCAAGTGCTCAGGACAGCGATCTTGCATTAGCTATTTCGACCCTTTAATCACAAAATTTTAAGAAGTGATAAAAATAAAGGTTTTCACATTTTATCAGAAGTTTCTAAAACTTCAAAAATTATTAGATTTGGATAAGAAACGCGAAAGTTATGCGCAAAATACTAGCTCAGGTTTGCACAAAACACTGAGTACACTACAACAACAGGACAACGAGTTTGCAAGAGATTTTTCAACATTTTAGTCAACGAATTACAGAAAGTGAAACAAACAAAAGTTGTCACATTCTTTCTGCAGTTTCCAAAACTTCATAAATTTTGATATTCCGATCAGTAACGAGGAAGTTATGATAGAAATACTACTAGGAAAGAAATTATTTACGCTGTCTGTCAACACGGGACGGCGATGAAAATGCCAATTTTCCACCATGTAAACTTCTAAATCAGTCAAAACTGAAAACATGAAAGTTTTGGCATATTTCACAATGATTTCAGATCATCCATGATATCAAAATTCTGATAAGTAACACAAAAGTTATGGCGAAAAAACTAACCAGCCACTAGAATATTCTGGGCTTAATCCCTCTTGGGTTTTCATTTTTGACAGCAACTAAGAAGATCCAAACGGAATCAAAACCCAATGAAAGTTAACTTGAACAAACTATAATCAGTCCTCTACAATCAAAAAAAAGAGTGGCATCAATCCGACACCGGACGAGCCAGATATGAGCAAAACAAAACAGGGCATTTTCAGCATCAATCAATATAGAACAGAGGTAAAATTCAACATATTTAACCAAATAACTCAAGCGAGAGATTATTTGCTGCTGAAATTTGTTCTCTTATAGTTGCTATAAGCCTTAGCTTACCTATTAGCAGCAAAAAGATGATGATTTAGGCTTGAAGATGGAAGTTTTCTACTCGAATTCGCCTTTGCCGGACCTATGATTGCTTAAACTTGTGTATTTGCCTTGACTCTTTTTCCCTAGCTTTCTCCAAACTTTATCTTCCTTTTGTTTTTATTTTGTGAAAGAAAGAAAAATAAGTGAACATTTCCACCCTTTATATAGTAATTTTCAAGGCTAGTTTGGTAATTTTAGTTTTGGACACTTGTCTACTTCTCTTTGCACAAGCTTTAGAATGTTGACACATGCCTACTTAGGTGTCTTAAGATGTTTCTACACATGGACACCTAATGGGGTTTTGTGTCACTATTTTATTTAATCTTGTGACACATGTCCTTCATTTTTATTTTATTTTTATATAAGCTTTATTTCATGACACATGCCTTATTTTATATTGTTTTCCCAAAATTTATTCATATTATATTGTTTATACCAAATAAACAATATAATTCATCATTTTCTTCCAATTAATTCAATTAATTCTAATATTAAATTATAATATTCATTATAATTTAATATTTACGGTAACCTCCAACCAGGGTTGTTACAGACTCCCCCTCTTATAAAAATTGCGTCCTCGCAATTTCCAGAGGAAATCTGTATTCAACACAATTTATTCAATCGACAAAGGATAAAAGAGAAGCTCGAAACTTAAACCATTCATATTCTCAACATAGAATGGTAGAGAGAAATAAGGAAAAACTTCCTTGGTTAATCCAATGGCCCATCAAATGCTTATATAGCGATTAGCAAACCATCGAATTTTCCAAGTAACTTGAAAGAATTTCGAAGATATCCCATCTTCGAAAAAAAAAACTCAATAAGATGCTCAACAATTAATCAGTCGAAAATGATTGATTTCACAAAACTCTACGAAAAGAGTCGGGACCAAACTCACTTAAATCCAAACTCTAAGCAATAAAGAATATCATCAATAAGATTTTCTGCATAATAATGCGGAAAGAACATCCTCACCGCGAGATAAACGCAATAGACAAGATGAATAAATCACGTAATGACTTCTTGCTAGCCCACCAAACTCGAACGACCGCGATAAGGCATGTCGTTGATATTAACTCAAGGATAGAATATACTCAAGAAATAAGGATATAAGCTCAAATTACTTTTCAATCCAAGATATTTAGAATTTTTAAATCCCAACATCTTTTAAATTTTAAATCTCAATTTTTAACATTTAAAATTTCAAACTCCTTACTATACTACTTAGTAAGTAATTTAAACTCAAATTAAAAGTCTAAATTTCTTCTCATACTTCAAAAATTAATTTTCAAAAGATTTTGTAAATCCATAATAATATTCCTTAAAATAAATTAAGAGTTTAAATTCTCTTTAGTCTTTTTATTAAACCACTTAAATAGTTTAAAACGATCTTCAAATCCCCTTATAACTCTTCTCTTAAAACATCCAATGTATATAATATAATTCTAAAATCTCAAAATATACTTTAAATAAAGAATAGCTCAATAATTTTCTCACATATTCTCATCTTTATAATTTCATAATAAATAAATATATAAATAAATGGCATTGCCTCTCCATTGAATCTCTAATAAATAGATATATCTGTTGGCTGCAGAGTCGATCAAACGATCAAAACTGCCTCGCCACTCTGTTACTCGTCTCTAAAATTATTGGCTGCAATTACCATTCAAAAATAAATTTAATATATAATCTCAAAATATTATTTTCAAAATCTCAATTTTTAAGACACAAATCATCGTGTCTGATTGCCTCATCATAGTATTTAGGAGATTCCTATCGATAACATTGATCAGGCATACCGACCAGAACTCTTAACTACTCGATGGACAACCCAACACTCTCAAATTATTTCTATAAAAGAATTACTACTCATCTAAATTTATTCTCAAAATATTCTTTGATTTTTTTTAAAAAATACCTCAAAGCTCAAATTTCTCTTTAAAACTCATATTTATGTAGCTTCAAAACTCAAACCAAAGAACATTAAGAGAATGCATAGAGATATTCGCAGAATATTCGATTCTCGAAATCAACAGAAGGAGATAGAGCGTTCGTCAATCTTACGATGTCACGAGCCACTCCAAAAAATCATCATGATATAAGACAAGCAAGATATTCTTCTTGAACGAGATGAAGCAAACAAACAATAAATCATTACTTCAAACAAAGTAATGCTACAGAGAATAACATCGATTGAGTATATGAAAAGGATAACTCAAAAAAAACTGAATGATAAACTCAATCAAACTCGAACAATCTAAAAACTCACCTCATTCCTTAGTGGATATCCTCGTGGAAGGATAACCGAAGAGCTAAGAGCCAGGAATAAGGTTACCTCAACACTCGATTGCCCGATTAGATGTCAAATCCAAATGGACTTACAAAACTCAACAAAGTCACCTTGATTGGAATTCGAGATATATCATCAACATCTCGATATTCAAGAGCGAATATAGAAATTTCGAAATCATCATTAACATTTCAAAGTGATAGAAATAATAAACCAATCAAAATAGGGAACCTAAATATACAATAGGATTCTAAAAAAAACAAAGGATTGGACTTAATTCAAATAAGTCAATCCATCTCAAATCAAATGCATCTCAAGATCGTGAGTAACAAACAAATACTCACTAAAGCAGCAACAAATAGAAAACTCAAAATGCTTAGAACAAGCCAATCGTTGTGAATCCCTCCAAAAGGATTCACAACACTCAAAGGAATGCAACAAGAATGCTCATAGAAATCAAACATGTCCATCGATACGAACTCACTCGTATCGAAAAAAATTGAAACTAGAATAATCCCAAATAAGATTATTCATAAGACAAGATAACATCAAACTCAATTATGGAATACTGCGGAATACAATTTATATTCCTAGACATATTCCATCTCAACATATCCCAAAACTCGAAAAAGAATCAAAGCACAATTCGAAAACAAGCTTGAATAAAGGACAAGGATTCACTTGTACTGTACTTTGATGTATCATGATATACGTACTGTTCTATGTTTATTCTACTTTGTTCTGACCACAGCTCTGATACCAAGCTGTAACGCCCCACCCCGAGACCCACCTTAGTAAAGAGAATTAACAAGTAATTCCGTCTACTAAAGCGGGGAATAGGGCTGGTTAAGGGTGACCATCTATAATTTTGTTTTAAACATCTATTGAATACGTCGATAAATGCAATATAATTTTTTTTTCAACTCAAGTGGATCGACATACCCAGTAAATGCTTAATCCAAAACTATAGGTGGTTAACGGATCTATCAGAACAAAATATAATAACTGAATGTAAATCACATCACAGAACAGTAACCAACATCATATATATACATATACACTGATACATGTTTAGTATAATACAATATGAATACAATAAAGGTGGTACTCGACCACACCATAAATATCGAATCAAATGTAACTACATCAGAGTATGCGGAAGAACAAAAACTACTCAAGAGAAAGAAGAGCTGATATCCAACATCGACTTCAAGCTAAGTCCAATAGATGATACCTGAAACAACTCGGTCTGACCCGAGTGATAAACATACGGGTCAGGCAACTGAATCTTATCGTTAGAAAGGAATATGATAAGGTAAAGAGAAGAGCTTCGCAACGGGATAACATAAGTAGGTATGAACATCTACGGTTGATATCAAGTAACTTCACTATGTCTCTATGGTGGTTTGCATATACATATACTTGGGTTAATCTGAAGGAATTCATGTATATGGTATAAGGGAAAACATTCAAACATTATCCATGAATAAATAATCTCTCAAGTCGTATATAAATCCCAAGTATAAATCCATAAAATTCGAAATCACCAAAATCCTCAAAGAAATCATATTTGCCTTATTTACATCTGTAAGGCTAGGTAAACACATCAAAAATGGTGAAATCGAAATCATCATAACTCATAAAAGAAATCTCATATTGGCCAATTATTACATGCAAAAGCATGTTGCACGTGCTATTTACATCTTGACTAGTACTTCCATTATTTGGTACCATTCATCGTGATGACTTGGGGTCACATAACATCGTAACATCGTGATCATCTTGATTGACTATAGTCGAAAACATCTTGATGACACCCAGTCACAAAAACCCGAGTAATAACATCGTGATGATTGGAGTCGAGTAATAACTTCATGAACATCGTGATGACTCCAATCGAGTACTCGGTCGGTAGCACTAGTAACGTCTTGAATGTGTCTCAACTATTCGAATAGGAACCCAAAAGGCGAGAATCATATATCCCATACTATACGTTCTCCCCTAATGTTTTACTAATAGTTAGTTGGTTCCACATTAGAAAACATCATAAAACATCAGAATCATCATAAAACTCACTCTGCCTCATCTCATCGGCGAGTTAATATAATACCATACTCATCACTTCTCATCGACGAGTAGTGGTTCCATCGTGACTTGTCTCATTTCATCAACAAGTGAAAATAATCATAACCATCTTAACTTCATAAATCATCATAAACATCTTAACTTCATGAATACTTCATAAATAGACTTACCTCATCTCATCGGCAAGTAAAACAACATCTTTAAGTGGTTCTCATCGATTTTTACTCCTATAATAGGAGATCTCGAACATCTCAACTCACCAAATATTGGCTACTTGGATAATTCCTATAATAGGAATTGAAAATCTAAAATACTAACTCAAGATACAATACTCAAGAGGTTTCGATCGTACAAGTCCATAATTAACCGATTAAGTGAATGCAGATTAAGTGAATGCACGAGTCCCATTCCTCGTGGATTTACTAAATCGTTTAATTTATTTTCTTATACGTCCGAAAATATATATATATATATATATATAAATAGTGAAAATAAGTAAAATTATACATATAATATTTTTCACGAGAAAACATGATTTTAAAACAATTTCCAGCAATTTTATAGAAAAGATTTTAGAGAGAAAACGGCTTATTTTCAGAGTTTTTAATAAATTATAAAATCTTAGAAAATAAGAACAAATCCTCAAATCCCCAACCATATATGATTTATCTATAGAATGGTTTAATCATCTAAGCTCAAACTATTCGCAAATCAAGTGAAAAGAAAATCATCATCAGAAAACTCATCAACCAAAGCAAATACAACACACAAGGCTACATGCAAGTGCTCTGGACAGCGATCTTGCATCAGCTATTTCGACCCTTTAATCACAAAATTTTAAGAAGTGATAAAAATAAAGGTTTTCACATTTTATCAGCAGTTTCTAAAACTTAAAAAATTATTGGATTTGGATAAGAAACGTGAAAGTTATGCGCAAAATACTAGCTCAGGTTTGCACAAAACACTGAGTACACTACAACAACAGGACAACGAGTTTGCATGGGATTTTTCAACATTTTAGTCAACGAATTACAGAAAGTGGTACACATAAAAGTTGTCACATTCTTTCTGCAGTTTCCAAAACTTCATAAATTTTGATATTCCGATCAGGAACGTGGAAGTTATGATAGAAATACTACTAGGAAAGAAATTATTTGCGCTGTCTGTCAACACAGGACAGCGATGAAAATGCCAATTTTCCACTATGTAGACTTCTAAATCAGTCAAAACTGAAAACATGAAAGTTTTTTCATATTTCACATGGATTTTAGATCATCCAAGATATCAAAATTCCGATAAGTAACACAAAAGTTTTGGCGAAAACACTAACCAGCCACTAGAATATTCTGGGCTTAATCCCTCTCGGGTTTTCATTTTTGACAGCAACTAAAAAGGTCCAAACGGACTCAAAAACCAATGAAAGTTAACATGAACAAACTATATTCAGTCCTCTACAATCTGAAAAAAGAGTGGCATCAATCCGACAACAGACGAGCCAGATATGAGCAAAACAAAACAGGGCATTTTCAGCATCAATCAATATAGAACAGAGGTAAAATTCAACATATTTAACCAAATATTTCAAGCAAGAGATTATTTGCTGCTGAAATTTGTTCACTTACAGTTACTATAAGTCTTAGCTTACCTATTAGCAGCAAAAAGATGATGATTTAGGCTTGAAGATGGAAGTTTTCAACTCGAATTCGCCTTTGCCGGACCAATGATTGCTTAAACTTGTGTATTTGCCTGGACTCTTTTTCCCTAGCTTTCTCCAAACTTTATCTTCCTTTTGTTTTTATTTTGTGAAAGAAAGAAAAATAAGTGAAAATTTCCACCCTTTATATAGTAATTTTCAAGGCTAGTTTGGTAATTTTAGTTTTGGACACTTGTCTACTTCTCTTTGCACAAGCTTTAGAATGTTGACACATGCCTACTTAGGTGTCTTAAGATGTTTCTATACATGGACACCTAATGGGGTTATGTGTCACTATTTTATTTAATCTTGTGACATATGTCCTTCATTTTTTTTATATAAGCTTTATTTCATGACACATGCCTTATTTTATATTATTTTCCCAAAATTTATTCATATTATATTGTTTATACCAAATAAACAATATAATTCATCATTTTCTTCCAATTAATTCAATTAATTCTATATTAAATTATAATATTCATTATAATTTAATATTTACGGTAACCTCCAACCAGGGTTGTTACATTGCCCCTTTTTCTACTTGGGCTTGAGTTTGGGTTCAGCCCCAATCTCCTCTTAACCCTCAAGCTCACTAACTCTTCATCCATCCGTCCTCATTTCATTCCTTTAGCTTAAGAAAACCGAAAATGGGGGAAAGAAAGAAGAATTAGAAACTCCAAGCCCTAGTTCCATTTGCAAACTCCAAATTCTTGCTTGAAATTCAAAGAGAAGGATAGGTAAGCCTCCTCTTCATCTTCTCCATCTCTTCTCCTCTTCAATTTCAGAAATTCCTAAGCTCTAATTTGGGAAATATATGTTTTGGTTCTTAGATTGAAGATTGTAGAGTTGAAGTGAAGAGTGGTTAACCTCCTTCTTGTGTTTGTGCTCTCATCTTTGTTTGTGTGCAAAAAAGGTGATATTTTTATCTCACATCTATAACTATAAGTATCTTTGGTTGTTAGGTATGAATTCCTAACAATTATTCATGTGCAATTGCTTTTGAGTTGGATTGGTTTTGTGAACATTGCAATTTTTGGTGTTTTGAAGTCAAAAGTTCTAAAAATCATAACTTTGATGTTTTAATCATGTTTTTGAGGTGTATAAAAGAGCCAATAGTGCTGGGTTGTCGTATGGCATAAACCCATAGCATCCATCGCTCGTTCGTTTGCAATTCATTTGGATTTTTGCCTTTATGGGCTTGGCTGATTTTTGCCTACAGGGGGATTCCAGACGTCTGAACTCTAATTTCAGACGTCTGGTTTCAAATTCAGATGTTTGGTTTGGAAACCTAGACGTCTGGAATTGGTCCCTGGAAGACGTAAAAAGGCAGAGACAAAATCCAGACGTTTGCAAATCCATTCAGACGTCTGGTAGTGGTTCAGATGTCTGGAAGGTAATTTCAGACGTCTGAAATGCGCAGTTTTGCCTATTTTGGCTAATTTTGAGTTAATTTCCAACTTTTATCGATTCGTGTTGAAACTCTGATATTTATTCTTCTGGATTTGTCTGTATATTGTGGTTGGCTATACCACTTGACATGTATTATTTTGTAAACTCTGTTATGTATCTGTATATGTGTAAATGATAATCTACTGTTCTGTGATGTACATTACATTTGAGTTGTTATATTCTGTTCTGATAGATCCTTCAACCACCTATGGTTTTGTTTTAAGTATTCATTGAGTATGTCGACCTGCTTGGTATGTTTATTGTCGATGTATTCAATTGATAGTTAAAGCAAGACTATAGATGGTCGCTCCTATCCAGCCTTATTCTCCGTGTTAGTTGACGGCATTACCCTGTAGTGTCCTTGGCCAGCGTGGGTATAGAGGTTGGGCGTCACAAAAGACTCCATCAATTGCACAGAATTACAATCATGCATATCAACACCCAGATCTTCCTTAGAACCAGAAACATGCACATGCTCTGACTTGTGCATATCATAAAAACCAGATTCCCTAATCGCCCACAAATTGTCAAAATAAACAATAGCCTCTTACTCAGATTCAATATCAGATGGATTAGAGACACTTAACCAACCCAACAAGTTAATTTCTGATGGAGATGAAGAATTACACAAACAGTTATCATCCAATTCCCTAGAACTCTCTGATAAAAGAACTTCTTGAAAGTTTCCAAAAACACTTTTCAACTCTGAAATATCATCAAAATAGGAAGATTCAACACTGCTCAAAAATGCAATAGGGGTCGTTACAACAGATTTCAAAATGTCGCTAGAAATGTTGCATCCGGTTATCGAAGCATTCAGGCCCGAAGATTCAAAAACAACAGAATTTTTATAAGCATACCAAACCAACTTCATCGATTGGCTACTGTCAGATGAAATACCTTCAATACTTTTAACTTTAGGTGAAAAACTAACGATCGACATTTTCTGATGCTCATTAACATACTGGTCAGGTACAACCACCGAACCACTGTCTAAGCAATCTAAAATACTTGTTTTGAAAAGTATGTTTTAGAAAATTTATTATTTTTAAATGTTTAAATATTAAAGTAAGTCTTTTCAAATTTATTATAGTAGTAATTATTTAAAGGTGTCTTGGTATTATGTTTTAAAAAGAGGAAAATTGAGTTTATATTTTATAAAATAGCCTTATTTTAAATATTCTTAAAGTATATATTATTTTTAAATAAAGTACTAAAGTAGTTTTTATTTTAAATGTTAAAGTATATTTTATAATATAGCGTTTTAAATTATTTTAAAATCTAAACATATACTTGGTGATTTTTGTGGAAATATTTAGAGAATGTAATCCGTGAGAGGAAGATGGTTTGAAAACTATTTTAAAAAAGTTTTGAAAGTAGAAATATACCTTGCGAAGATATTTTGAGGTTAATAAATAATTTGGAAAATTATTTATGTTTGATGGTTGTTTGTGAATGTTAATTGATTGTTAAATAACTGACTATCAATATTGGCCAATGCGCTGATCGTTTCGAAGAGACCGGAATCGGGTTTGCTATATTATAGCATGATAGGGGGTTCTCGCTTTGCGTTTGGTGGCGAACGAGAGACTCTTACCCCTACATGTCCCTTCGAGTGGGTTTCTAGGTGCTTACAGTCGAGAGGCTGACCATAAAAGAAAATTCGAGGTACCAATGTAAGCCACGGTGGGTCTGGGATGGTTGCAAAGCCTACCAGTCGCCACTGTCTCGGGTAGTTATAGTTGGTTTCAGAGCTGAAGGTTAAGCGATAACCTTGGCTCTGGTGGGGATTACTCATTGAAATAGAATCCATAGTACTCTAGAATGAGTTTGAGTGTATTAATAGATATGAGCGCGTATATGTTAGTGAATATAAAATGATTTTATATTGTGTTGATTGGTTTATTGAGTAGTTTATGGATTCTGGTCGATTCGAGTAATTAACGTTATTGAAAGGGATCTCTCAACACTTGAATAGAATAATTCGACACAATATTATTTTAAAATAGAGTAAATAAAATAATTTTACCCAAATTATTTTTGTATATAAAAGAAATAACTTTTCGTAAATTATTATAGTTATATTGGGTTGCTTAGTTGTTAGAGAATAATAATATTAAATTATTATCAGTATTGTTGTGTAGGAATTGAATAAGGATTTGAAAATTTTAACCAAGGTTAAGGAATAAATTTATGTAACAAAATAGGATTTATGAATGAGAATCATAAATGTGATTTGTAATTGAATGAGGTAAATTCCAGAGTAATGCTGGATATAGATTGGAAGAATTTAAAATTTGAAATTTTGGGAAAGGTTTAAATTCTTTTGGGATTGGAAATGGTTTTCAAAGCTTTTGGAGAAATAATAGTGATATTATTTGGAAAATATTTTTGAATTGGGGCATGAAATTTGGTGAGATTTGGAATTTTAAATATTTGAAATGTTTTGGAAGGATAAAAGCACAAAACTCTTTTCGCCCGCTAGAAAATAACTTCGGTGATGACTGCAGCATCATCGATGTTCTTTTTCAAGTTTCCAAAGGAGGAATTGCTCCTTGAATGTTTTAAAAGGGAGATGTTTGCAAAAACTGGGTTTGGTTTTGAAATTCAAAGGGGTAATTGAATTTACCGAAGAATTTTGGATATAATTGATTTCAAATTATTTTTGAAATACTTAAGTGATTATTGAAGACTCTGGAATTGGTTTAAATGTTTTGAGTGTCTAAGTAATAGCTTAAGCTCTAGAGGTTTAACTAAAAATGTTTATGGATTATAAAAAGTGTAACGACCCAGAATTTTTAGTAATTAAAATTTGAATATTTAATTAATTTTAAATATTAATAATTAAATTTATAAGTCAAATAAATTTTAATTTGAATTATTGGATTTAATTGGATAATTAAATCGATAATTTAATATGTTAAATTATGGAGATAATTGAAAATTGAGTTAAATATGATTGAAAATGATTTGTAAAATTTTATTTTATCATGTTGGAGTTAGAATGATGTTTTAGAACTTTTAAAATCGAATTAAAAGTTTATTTGTGAAAATTGAATATTTTAATATTTAAATCGACTAGTGAAAATAGTCAATTTTTGAACAGTCTCAGAATTGGACGAAACTAGTTCCATTGGATCCATAATAGTTAGTTATTATCGGATTTCAATTTTCGTGTCAATCCGAGTTATCGTTTGATCGTGGAAGCTCGAAACGCATCGAATTATTTTTAATTTTAATTTGGCGAGTTAAAATAGCCATTTTTCAAAAAGTCTCGGATTTCGACGAAACCAATTTCATCGGATCCGTAATGTGATATTATTGTAAGGTTTCAAATTTCAAGTCAATTGGATTTACCGTTTATCCGGTACGAATTAAAACGCCTAGAAAATCGCTTAAATCGGTTTAATTTAAATTGAACGTTTATAGCCATAACTCGCACAGATGTCCGAATTAGCTTTCGAAACCTGTTCCATTGTGTCCGGAACGCGGGGTAAACCCTAGGAACACTGGTTACGGCGCGTAAATCGGAGTTCGGAATTTCCGGATGAATAGTGTTCGAAAATTCTCTATAAATAGGCCTTAAATTCACAAATTTAATAAAAATTAAAACCTAACCCTAAACGTTCGTGGCCGCCACTTTCTTGGTCAACGGCCGAAATGCTTCCTCCTTCCTCCCTCATAATCTTCCAATCCATTCACTATTTGCAAAAACTTTCTTCAGCAACCTTGTAAAGCTCGTCGAGGGCAACATTATCAACGGTCATGATCGCGTTTGGGTTAGAGGATCGACGGCAATTCGAGGATGAAGCACACGCGTTCAAGTGGGGTTTTCACGGCCTATACTCGACCGAGCTTCGAGGCATTTGGACCGATGGTAGCTTGCTCGAAGGGCTTCAAGTTGGTGGTACCTGATCATGCTAGAGATCATCGAGGAGGCGTGCGAAATTTCGTGTTGGTGGCGGCTCGTGTGGGTTTAAACGTAAACTGGAAATGGGGGGAGAAGAAGGAAGGGATGGCCGAGATTTTGCTCTGGGGGATGGACGGCTAGGATGAAGGTTAAAATAAAAAAAATAAAAACAAAGTTGTAAATAATTATATTTATAATTGTACAAACTTTAAACTGCGATATCTTTTTCATACGAGGTCGAAAACGCGCGAAATCAGTTGCGTTGGAATCGTATGGACGAGCACTACACGATGAAATTGGATTGGAGTCGTTTGGAGTTAGTGAGAATTTTGGGTAAAATTAAACGTCCGTTTAATTTTATTCGAAATAAATCGCTAAAAACGAAATTAAAATCAAGGTGAGCACTTCTCACTCAATCGAATCAGTTTCGATTTTATTTTAAATAGTTAGATTTAAAATATTTGAATGCATGTTTGAATGATGATTGATATCTATTGATTGTTAAAATAGACATTATACGCCGTTAGTAAGCGGATGTTATTTATTAAAAACATATACCGCGAATATTTCATAAACAGTGAAATTGGTATTATATATAATAGCAATATATATATATATATATTGGCATATGTATATATTGGAGTTATTGATTTCCCGCATTTTGTTTAGCGGATGAGACCCTATTGCGCCGTCTATTAAGCGGATAATATTTTAAATCCCATATACCGCGATAATTTCGTACTGGAGCGAAATTGCTATTGTGCTAATGTTTGTGGATGCAGGAAAACAGGTTGGAGGGATCCAACTGGATTCCTCAACAGTTTTTATTTGATTTCAGATATTTTGATATTTAATGGATTATCATATCGATATATGATATCGTTGTTGTCGTGATTGACTATTTGGTATGTAGCATCATTGGACCAAATTTGGAATTTTAAAATGATTTTTAAAGTGATTTTTTTTGAAAATATACTATATGTTTGGAATTGATCCATTTTAAATAAATAAACGTATAATTTTAATGTTATAAAAATTATGATGTTGAGAAATACGATTAAAGATTTATTTTGGAAAATATGAGGTTAATGGTTTTATAAAATAGTTTAATCGGGATTTTAGAATTTATTGTGAAAAGTTTAAATATAGGATTTATAAAATTTAATTATTTTATGAATCAAAATGGTGAAATAATAAAGGAGATTAAAAACGTTTTAAAGATTAATATGAATTGATTTATATAAGAGATTTATAAATGGATATTTATAAATTGAAATATTGACATTATAAAACGAGTTTTTATAAGTGTTGGAATGAAGTGAAAATGAATTTCATAAATGAATGAAATTTATAAAATTATAAATGGTGAAGTTATAAATGAAACTTTATAAACAATAGGTTTATAAAATTTATAAAGTTATAGAAAGAATGAATTTTGGATAAATAAACAATCTTATAAGTTATAAGATTTATAATTTGGGAAGTTAAAAGAACGATTTTGTAAAATAATCGTTTTATAAGTGTTTAACTTATAATGTGAACCTTTAGTTTATAATTGAGTTATAAATCGAATAGGTTAATAAAGAAAATTTATAAAAGGAAGTTGTTATAAAATAATTAGAAATGGGATTTATAAACGTTGTTTTATAAATTCGCAAATGACTTATTTTGATAAGTAAATTGTTGAAACCTATAAATGAAGTTATATTCACGTTGTTGACAGTGAATAACCCTTAGAAATAAAATGAATGGAAATGATGTTATTTGTTAACGTAGTATATTCACGTTTTTGAATAGTGAATAGTATGTTAAAGAGATTGTTTAGAATGTGATGTTTTAAATAGAATTAAAACTATCTAACGATGTTTTAAATTGTGTTGAGATTCGAAACCATAGATTTCAACATTTATTGTTGAAATAGACGTTTTCGAGAAATAAAAGGGAATGGTGGATTATAACACTGTTGTTATAATAAATGATTTCCGAAAGGAAATGTTTTGTATAGTATTGGGATTTATATATCTATCTTAAATTCGAATCCCTATGCTAGTGATTTTGGGTTGTCGTAACGATGTTTTACGCAACATTCGTTTTGGCCCAAATAAATATATTTAAGAGAATGATTTCCTTAAAGAATGAAATATATACTAAATCTCGATTTAAGTATATTGAATATTTTCTAAGTGTTGAAAATAAATAAAATTTGTGAATTACTTATGAATAAGTAAGTATGGAATTGTTTTCCCGATATAAAGGGAATATTTTGAGAATTTATCTTTTTGAAGATAAATTGAAATGAATAATTGAAATCGTAATATCAGTAGATATTGTGAAATATAAATTCACTATGGAATTTATAAAAGAAAGGGGAACTTGATTAAAAATAAATATTGATTTATTTTTGAAGTGTGAAAATTATATATCTTGTAAAGATATTTTGGAAAATAAATAATTTGGAAAATTATTTGGAATCTGGTGATGTGTGCATATCCATTGATAGTTCAATAACCGACTATCAATATTTCCCTTTGAATGGGTATTTGATGTGATTTGTTTGAATTTGAATGCCACACTTGTTTTTGAATAAGCGCTCACTATTCGGGTTAACCGGGAAAGGACCATGGGGTCGTATAATCCATTCCGAATATGTGATACGTCGTTATGAATCGCATTGAAGATCGGTGTTGAAGACCCGGTATTTGCGAGAGCGATAGGATGACCTGTCGATTGTCTCTGCACTGAGTTGCAACGGTATAGAGACTCCCTAAGTGATGGGAAATCCGATCAGGATTGTGAATATCCGGATTGCAAGGACTTCTTCGTAAGTGCCTTCGGTTTTGTTCGAGCCCGGAACAGACTTGTATGGATAGTATGCCTGACATTACAAGTTGAGATATAAAGCCGATTTCTTTCAAATATATTTCTGTTGGTGGCGGAGAATTTATTCTTTTAGCTTAACACCCTTCTCTGAGACATACGAGCTCAGAGGTTATATAGTTGAATGTTATCAGCGATATATTCCCATTTTGGTAATGTGACATGCTGAGTGTTGCTGTGAAATGATTATTGTGTTGATTATTTGTGATAGGATCGTTTATTTGATCGTCTATCCTGGTGATCATTTCTATGATCATTTGTTGACCCAAAGCATGGCTTTTGTATAAAGTATGTTTTTGTGGAAGTGACTTCGTCGAGCCTCACACCCCGTGAATGGTAAAAACAGGAAAGAAGCAGCAAGGTTATGAGGGGTAGCGCCCTTTAGGATGTGTGCATTTCCTTCTGGAAAAGGGTGGTATCATGGTATGGAGCCCAGATACTTACTCATGTTGAAAACACTTTGTTATGATTGTGTGAATTGATTACGAGCGCTCGGTGAAAAGGTCCCAAAGGACCGGGGGATGGCATATTCGGTCAGTTGTTACTCAGTTAGGGGTAACCCGGCCTTGTGTTGGTAGAGATCCGGTTTGGTTCTCGGGGATGTCCATCCAGAGGCATTCTCATGTGGCAATGGGAAGTTCCTTGGCCTGATCATTCGTTGGAAATCCAAAGAAACAATACGTGACTTGTACGGTTTTAGTTGTATAACCTGCTATGGAATGTGGTGGTAACCTGCTATTGAACATAGTTAGCTATAGTAGGCATAGTTCGAAATGTCTATGCTGGCTAAGATTGATATTCTACTTTCGAAATGAATTTTTCCTACACTATGCACTAATAATAATAGCAAATGTTCTTTTTAAATGCGTATCAAGCATCTTTGACTATCATAAGGAGAAATCTCCTCCGATTCTGCGTTTGCATTGTGTGTGTGTGCGGGAGGCCTTATGGTAGTCTCATTTTTAAAAGCATTGCGAATTGACTTTAAAAATATTCCTCTATTTTTGATTTTAAAGATAAATAAACTGTTTTGAGTTCTCACACCAGTCACATGACTGACTCGGAGTTTATTGTTTTCCTTCCTAAACTCTGGGTGCCCACCAATTTCCACACGGGCAGTCAAGAGTTAGGTTTATCAGGATATTCTGGATATTCTGGAGTTGCTGGAGGCAAGCTGGATGGCATGGCGTATTACTAGTATATAGTATTTCTTTTTCCGCTGCACTGTTTGTTGTTGTTGTTGTTGTACACTCTGATGATATGATGTAATGTAATGTAATGTAATGTAATAACTGATATAGTTCTTTGTTTAAAGATTATTCATTTATTATTATATGTTGTTCCGCTGCGAATTGTGAGATTCTGATGTTGTTCTGTTGTTTTCAGTTCCGTTCTATGTTCTATTTTCTTTTTTTTCTATTTCCTTTTCCCTATCTTTTCTATCTTCCTTCTCTCTTCTTCTCTCTTTTTCTTTTCTTAAATTCTTTTTAAAACCCTAACTATTCGGTTTTTCGGCAACGAAAAATCGCGTACGTTACATTTGGTATCGGAGCTTATGGTTAAGCGACAACCATGGTTCTGTTGGGTATTACTCATTAGAGATAGAGTCAGCAGTACTCTAGATTGAGTTTGAGCGTAATAATAGCTATGAGAGCGTATTTGTTAGTGAATATAAAATTGTTTTATATTGTGATGATTGGTTTGTTGAGTGGTATATAGATTCTGGTTAATACGAGTAATTAACGTTGTTGATAGGGATCTCTAAACACTTGAATAGAACAATTCGGCACAATATTGTTTTAAAATTGGGTAAATGAAATAATTTTACCTTGATTATATTTTATATGTAAAGGGATAATTTTTCAAAATTATTAAAGTGTATATAAGTTGATTGTTAGGTTGTTTGAATAATCTAAATTCAAGAATAATTGTATAAGTAAAATGAATTATAAGAATTGAATTATAATAAAAGTGATTTACAATTATGAAATAAACTTATATATATAAGAAGTGAAATTATATGAATATATTTATGAATATGAGTTGTAAATAAAAAGTGAATTTAAAGTTAAATGAAATATAACTTAAGAGAAGTTGAATGAAGTTGATATTAGTATCGAAATAAATTAATAAAGTTAAGTGATGGATATGAACTTGAGTTATTTAAATGAAATTCAACTTTTGTAATTGAATTGAATGAATGGATTAAATGTTAATCAATGGAATGTAAATTAAGTTGATATGAAATAATGAATGTAAGTGTAATTCATTAAAATCTAATGTTATTGAAAGTTGAATAATTGAATGAAAATCAATTAATTAAACCAATTGAAAGTGATGGTGTTAAACCAATTGAAAGCAAAGGAATTTGGTTGTAATTGATATACATTGGTTGTTATTTGATTGTTAGTTGATTGTATATAATTCATTAAGTGTTAATGAAAATGAGTTAATGAAATTTAAAGCTAAAGTAATAGAAATTCAATTGAAAGTTAAGTGAATCTTAAATAGAAGTGAATTTTATTTGGAAGTGAACCAACTTGAATATGAATTAGTGAATATAAACTAATTGAAAATGAATATTAGTAAAAACATCCACTGTTAATGAATCAAATGTGATTAAATTGAAAACCAATTCATTGAATATTAATGAGGATATGAATGAATATTTATTGGTTATGGATTATAGTTGGTGGATGGTTGAATATATATTGCATTTGTTGTTTAGTTGCAATTGCTATGTTGACATATATAGTTATTATGTTGCTATATGTTGTATATTGATACTATTGTCTATATACATGATTCTCATGTTGTTTGTTGAGTGATTAGTAGGTGCAGATCGCGTTTGCTTCGCATTTGGAGCTCGCTTTCGCGCTATATTAGCCGTATATGCTTGCTAATAAAATATAAGGTACATATCTCGGATTAAATACCGTACTTTTATACTTTTTCCCTTCGGGATGCCTCATTACTTGATGAGATGTATATTTGTGATATATACACTGTCATTTTTTTTTCGGATCGAGCCGCGCAAAGGAGACTATGGCGAATTTTTCCGAAAATTTAAGGCGTTAGAAGAAAAATTTGAGAAAAATTGGAAAATTTTGAAAACTTTAACTTTGATTTGGAATTAAAAGTTAAACAATGGTAGTTATTTTTGAAAAAGATAACCAAGTATGATTTGAAAACTTAGTAAAAATTATAAGAAGTTAAACTATGGATTTTGGAAAGTTAATAAATTCTATAACCTTTCTTACTTGTTAATTTCGAGGACGAAATTCTTTTAAGGGGGGAAGATTGTAACGACCCAGAATTTTTAGTAATTAAAATTTGAATATTTAATTAATTTTAAATATTAATAAGTGAATTTATAAGTCAAATAAAATTTAATTTGAATTATTGGATTTAATTGGATAATTAAATCGATAATTTAATATGTTAAATTATGGAGATAATTGAAAATTGAGTTAAATATGATTGAAAATGATTTGTAAAATTTTATTTTATCATGTTGGAGTTAGAATGATGTTTTAGAACTTTTAAAATCGAATTAAAAGTTTATTTGTGAAAATTGAATATTTTAATATTTAAATCGACTAGTGAAAATAGTCAATTTTTGAACAGTCTCAGAATTGGACGAAACTAGTTCCATTGGATCCGTAATAGTTAGTTATTATCGGATTTCAATTTTCGTGTCAATCGGAGTAATCGTTTGATCGTGGCAGCTCGAAACGCATCGAATTATTTTTAATTTTAATTTGGCGAGTTAAAATAGCCATTTTTCAAAAAGTATCGGATTTCGACGAAACCAGTTTCATCGGGTCCGTAATGTGATATTATTGTAAGGTTTCAAATTTCAAGTCAATTGGATTTACCGTTTGTCCGGTACGAATTAAAACGCCTAGAAAATCGCTTAAATCGGTTTAATTTAAATTGAACGTTTATAGCCATAACTCGCACAGATGTCCGAATTAGCTTTCGAAACCTGTTCCATTGTGTCCGGAACGCGGGGTAAACCCTAGAAACGCTGGTTACGGCGCGTAAATCGGAGTTCGGAATTTCCGGATGAATAGTGTTCGAAAATTCTCTATAAATAGGCCTTAAATTCACAAATTTAATAAAAATTAAAACCTAACCCTAAACGTTCGTGGCCGCCACTTTCTTGGTCAACGGCCGAAATGCTTCCTTCTTCCTCCCTCATAATCTTCCAATCCATTCACTATTTGCAAAAACTTTCTTCAGCAACCTTGTAGAGCTCGTCGAGGGCAACATTATCAACGGTCATGATCGCGTTTGGGTTAGAGGATCGACGGCAATTCAAGGTTGAAGCACGCACGTTCAAGTGGGGTTTTCACGTCCTATACTCGACCGAGCTTCGAGGCATTTGGACCGATGGTAGCTTGCTCGAAGGGCTTCAAGTTGGTGGTACCTGATCATGCTAGAGATCATCGAGGAGGCGTGCGAAATTTCGGGTTGGTGGCGGCTCGTGTGGGATTAAACGTAAACTGGGAATGGGGGGAGAAGAAGGAAGGGATGGCCGAGATTTTGCTATGAGGGATGGACGGCTAGGATGAAGGTTAAAATAAAAAAAAATAAAAATAAAGTTGTAAATAATTATATTTATAATTGTACAAACTTTAAATTGCGATATCTTTTTCATACGAGGTCGAAAACGCGCGAAATCAGTTGCGTTGGAATCGTATGGACGAGCACTACGTGATGAAATTGGATTGGAGTCGTTTGGAGTTAGTGAGAATTTTGGGTAAAATTAAACGTCCGTTTAATTTTATTCGAAATAAATCGCTAAAAACGAAATTAAAATCAAGGTGAGAACTTCTCACTCAATCGAATCAGTTTCGATTTTATTTTAAATAGTTAGATTTAAAATATTTGAATGCATGTTTGAATGATGATTGATATCTATTGATTGTTAAAATATACATTATACGCCGTTAGTAAGCGGATGTTATTTATTAAAAACATATACCGCGAATATTTCATAAACAGTGAAATTGGTATTATATATAATAGCAATATATATATATTGGCATATGTTTATATTGGAGTTATTGATTTCCCGCATTTTGTTTAGCGGATGAGACCCTATTGCGCCGTCTATTAAGCGGATAATATTTTAAATCCCATATACCGCGATAATTTCGTACTGGAGCGAAATTGGTATTGTGCTAATGTTTGTGGATGCAGGAAAACAGGTTGGAGGGATCCAACTGGATTCCTCAACAGTTTTTATTTGATTTCAGATATTTTGATATTTGATGGATTATCATATCGATATATGATATCGTTGTTGTCGTGATTGACTATTTGGTATGTAGCATCATTGGACCAAATTTGGAATTTTAAAATGATTTTTAAAGTGATTTTTTTTGAAAATATACTATATGTTTGGAATTGATCCATTTTAAATAAATAAACGTATAATTTTAATGTTATAAAAATTATGATGTTGAGAAATACGACTAAAGATTTATTATGGAAAATATGAGGTTAATGGTTTCATAAAATAGTTTAATCGGGATTTTAGAATTTATTGTGAAAAGTTTAAATATAGGATTTATAAAATTTAATTATTTTATGAATCAAAATGGTGAAATAATAAAGGAGATTAAAAAAGTTTTAAAGATTAATATGAATTGATTTATATAAGAGATTTATAAATGGATATTTATAAATTGAAATATTGACATTATAAAACGAGTTTTTATAAGTGTTGGAATGAAGTGAAAATGAATTTCATAAATGAATGAAATTTATAAAATTATAAACGGTGAAATTATAAATGAAACTTTATAAACAGTAGGTTTATAAAATTTATAAAGTTATAGAAAGAATGAATTTTGGATAAATAAACAATCTTATAGGTTATAAGATTTATAATTTGGGAAGTTAAAAGAACGATTTTGTAAAATAATCGTTTTATAAGTGTTTAACTTATAATGTGAACCTTTAGTTTATAATTGAGTTATAAATCGAATAGGTTAATAAAGAAAATTTATAAAAGGAAGTTGTTATAAAATAATTAGAAATGGGATTTATAAACGTTGTTTTATAAATTCGCAAATGACTTATTTTGATAAGTAAATTGTTGAAACCTATAAATGAAGTTATATTCACGTTGTTGACAGTGAATAACCCTTAGAAATAAAATGAATGGAAATGATGTTATTTGTTAACGTAGTATATTCATGTTTTTGAATAGTGAATAGTATGTTAAAGAGATTGTTTAGAATGTGATGTTTTAAATAGAATTAAAACTATCTAACGATGTTTTAAATTGTGTTGAGATTCGAAACCATAGATTTCAACATTTATTGTTGAAATAGACGTTTTCGAGAAATAAAAGGGAATGGTGGATTATAACACTGTTGTTATAATAAATGATTTCCGAAAGGAAATGTTTTGTATAGTATTGGGATTTATATATCTATCTTAAATTCGAATCTCTATACTAGTGATTTTGGGTTGTCGTAACGATGTTTTACGCAACATTCGTTTTGGCTCAAATAAATATATTTAAGAGAATGATTTCCTTAAAGAATGAAATATATACTAAATCTCGATTTAAGTATATTGAATATTTTCTAAGTGTTGAAAATAAATAAAATTTGTGAATTACTTATGAATAAGTAAGTATGGAATTGTTTTCTCGATATAAAGGGAATATTTTGAGAATTTATCTTTTTGAAGATAAATTGAAATGAATAATTGAAATCGTAATATCAGTAGATATTGTGAAATATAAATTCACTATGGAATTTATAAAAGAAAGGGGAACTTGATTAAAAATAAATATTGATTTATTTTTGAAGTGTGAAAATTATATATCTTGTAAAGATATTTTGGAAAATAAATAATTTGGAAAATTATTTGGAATCTGGTGATGTGTGCATATCCATTGATAGTTCAATAACCGACTATCAATATTTCCCTTTGAATGGGTATTTGATGTGATTTGTTTGAATTTGAATGCCACACTTGTTTTTGAATAAGCGCTCAATATTCGGGTTAACCGGGAAAGGACCATGGGGTCGTATAACCCATTCCGAATATGTGATACGTCGTTATGAATCGCATTGAAGATCGGTGTTGAAGACCCGGTATTTGCGAGAGCGATAGGATGACCTGTCGATTGTCTCTGCACTGAGTTGCAACGGTATAGAGACTCCCTAAGTGATGGGAAATCCGATCAGGATTGTGAATATCTGGATTGCAAGGACTTCTTCGTAAATGCCTTCGGTTTTGTTCGAGCCCGGAACAGACTTGTATGGATAGTATGCCTGACATTACAAGTTGAGATATAAAGCCGATTTCTTTCAAATATATTTCTGTTGGTGGCGGAGAATTTATTCTTTTAGCTTAACACCCTTCTCTGAGACGTACGAGCTCAGAGGTTATATAGTTGAATGTTATCAGCGATATATTCCCAATTTGGTAATGTGACATGCTGAGTGTTGCTGTGAAATGATCATTGTGTTGATTATTTGTGATAGGATCGTTTATTTGATCGTCTATCCTGGTGATCATTTCTATGATCATTTGTTGACCCAAAGCATGGCTTTTGTATAAAGTATGTTTTTGTGGAAGTGACTTCGTCGAGCCTCACACCCTGTGAATGGTCAAAACAGGAAAGAAGCAGCAAGGTTATGAGGGGTAGCGCCCTTTAGGATGTGTGCATTTCCTTCTGGAAAAGGGTGGTATCATGGTATGGAGCCCAGATACTTACTCATGTTGAAAACACTTTGTTATGATTGTGTGAATTGATTACGAGCGCTCGGTGAAAAGGTCCCAAAGGACCGGGGGATGGCATATTCGGTCAGTTGTTACTCAGTTAGGGGTAACCCGGCCTTGTGTTGGTAGAGATCCGGTTTGGTTCTCGGGGATGTCCATCCAGAGGCATTCTCATGTGGCAATGGGAAGTTCCTTGGCGTGATCATTCGTTGGAAATCCAAAGAAACAATACGTGACTTGTACGGTTTTAGTTGTATAACCTGCTATGGAATGTGGCGGTAACCCGCTATTTAACATAGTTAGCTATAGTAGGCATAGTTCGAAATGTCTATGCTGGCTAAGATTTATACTCTACTTTCGAAATGAATTTTTCCTACACTATGCACTAATAATAATAGCAAATGTTCTTTTTAAATGCGTATCAAGCATCTTTGACTATCATAAGGAGAAATCTCCTCCGATTCTGCGTTTGCATTGTGTGTGTGTGCGGGAGGCCTTATGGTAGTCTCATTTTTAAAAGCATTGCGAATTGACTTTAAAAATATTCCTCTATTTTTGATTTTAAAGATAAATAAACTGTTTGGAGTTCTCACACCAGTCACATGACTGACTCGGAGTTTATTGTTTTCCTTCCTAAACTCTGGGTGCCCATCAATTTCCACACGGGCAGTCAAGAGTTAGGTTTATCAGGATATTCTGGATATTCTGGAGTTGCTGGAGGCAAGCTGGATGGCATGGCGTATTACTAGTATATAGTATTTCTTTTTCCGCTGCACTGTTTGTTGTTGTTGTTGTTGTACACTCTGATGATATGATGTAATGTAATGTAATGTAATAACTGATATAGTTCTATGTTTAAAGATTATTCATTTATTATTATATGTTGTTCCGCTGCGAATTGTGAGATTCTGATGTTGTTCTGTTGTTTTCAGTTCCGTTCTACGTTCTATTTTCTTTTTTTTCTATTTCCTTTTCCCTATCTTTTCTATCTTCCTTCTCTCTTCTTCTCTCTTTTTCTTTTCTTAAATTCTTTTTAAAACCCTAACTATTCGGTTTTTCGGCAACGAAAAATCGCGTACGTTACAAAAAGATTTGGGAATTTATAAAGTGTGAAAATTTCCAGGAACGGAATTAACTAGTAAAAAGTTAAAAAGTTAGAAGAGTAAGTCGAATTAAATGAACTTAAGCTAAGTTAATAATATTGTGATTGGATTTGGATTAAAGTTGAAATATAATTGAAACGGAACTGTATCACGTGGTGGATACATTAAATGAAATTAAGTTCTTACTTAATAAAATATAAATGGAATTGAAGTAAAAAGAATAGTATGAGGTTAGATTTAATTGGACTTTAGTTAAATAAGATTGAATTGGAATAAATAGATTTCGATGGCTTATAAAAGAACTGAAAACCCATTGAATAAAAATATATACTTAGCTAAATAAAATGTATAATCCCGAGTTAAAAAGTATAATGTGAACGGGATTGGTTGTAAATGGATGAAAGTATGGATAAATAAGTTGCGACTTATAAAACTTATAAGTGGAATAAATAAGCTAAAATAAAATTGTTTGTGTTTTGGGAAATGAATAAAAATCCAAAAACTTGAATTATTAAATAGATTAAACTCAAGAAAATTAAGTGAAGTGATTTTTGAAGGGTAAAAAAATCAAATATTGAATTAAAAGTGGGAAATGAATTAATTTGAATAAATTAGTTAGGTGAGTATGTTAATGGAATTCTGATTGGTTGAATAAAAACTTGAATTATGAGTTAAAAATGGATTTTGTGGTGTTAAACTTATGTTATAAATAAAATTCAACTTGGAAGTGTAATTTATTATTGGAATTAAATTTAAGTTGGTAAGCAAATAGAATTGAAACTGAATATTGAAATTTAATCTAAATTGTGTATGTAAAGTAAAGTGAAAATTGAAGAATTTGTTCAAAGAAACTAAAGGATGTAAAAGTTTGCATATAAACTTTTATTTTAGGTTTAAAAATAAAGTAGTAGGTGGAACTAATTTAAAGAATGATTAATTGAATATGGCTTGAGATGAAGGTAAATTGAATTCATATGAGATTGGAGATCCAGTTTAAAATAAGTGACATAAAGGCTAAAGTGGTAGAGTAATAATATAAGAATATATAGAGTGCTTATATGAAACTTAAGAAATGAATGATGAAATTCTTAAGTAAGTTTAGCATGGGAAATATACTAAGTAATTTTGGAATGAAGATTAAGTGAAGTTGTGAAATGGGATAATTGTGGACAAGTGAATAGAAATCAAAATAACGTGAATAAAAGAAAATTGATATAGTTAATGATCAATGAATATAAATACGTAGGATGTACGTATATTATTTTATTCGTATCGCAACTTGATCCAGATTCGGGCACAGAATTTCGAGATAGTTATATCGATCCGAGTTAGGATTTTTCACTTGATTTTCGACAGCGAACCCTGGATATGGATTTTGATTGATTCTGTAAATTCTTATCATAGCTATGACTATGCAAGGAGAATGACAGTTTATGATCAAGAAACCAGATCTGAGTCCGCGCTAGGAAGTCGGGTGGACGACTCGGAATTTTTGGATGTTTGAAACTGGACTATTTAATTGATTTTAAATATTTAAAAGTTAATTTTTAACTTGAATTCAAATATCACCATTTATTGAGTAATTTAATTATTAAATTAAATAATTTGAAGTTGGGTAAAATGTTGATACTGGAGTTTAAGCCTGTTAAAAATAATTTGAAGGCTTGTAAAATTTATATTGATAGTTTTGAAGATAATAAAAGCTTTTGAATTGAAATTGGAAGTGATTCGTTCGGTTTTAAATTATATGGTTTAAAATTGTTATTTAAATAGCCTTCTGAGGCACAGTCTCGAAATTCGATGAAACCAGTTCCATTGGATTCGTAATATTGTATTATTGTCGAATTTCAATTTTCGTAGCACTTGGAGTTGTTGTGTGAGCACACGGTAAGTAAACGCGCTGAAATTTATATCGAAGATTTAATATACTAACTAGGTCGAGAAAGCTATCTTCCCTAAACGATTAAATTAGGACTCGAAACCTTTTCCATTGCGTTCGGAATAAGGGTACAACATTATAAACGCATAGCGGCATTCCTCGATCGGTTGTCAAAATTTTAAGTTGCATTTATCGAGACGGATTAAATTTAAAATTTAAATAATTATATAGTTGACTGCTCAAATTCTTCCCATCAACTTTTTCTTTCCATCAGCTGAAATTCTTTCAGCATCAAAGCTTTTTGGTCTCCTTTGAAAATTATTGTAGCAAGCAATCATCACGCAACCATCAGATCTTGTTCCCCCTCTTCTTTTTAAAAGCCAAACATTCTTTGATTTCAAACAAAACTCAAAAAATTTAATAGCCAAAAAAAATAAGATAAAATCAATGGCCGAACAAATTTGCAAGCTCCCCTTTTTTTTTCCTCTTACCACGATTCAATTTCTCGAAGCCGTATCTTATCCCTCTTCTTCTCTGTTAGTTCGAAATCGAACTTCAATCAAAAAAAGGGGGATGATGGATCGCGTCCAGATAGTACGAGTCCCCCCGCGTTTTGGAAGCTAGGTCGGGTTTTCTCTGATGGCTATCGTATCTGAGGACGCGGGTTGGTTCATGCGACGATTGTAGGGGAACTGCGAGCGTGCTAGGGTGATGATGCAAGATGGAGCTCGAGGTCACGATCGAAGGAGTTGGGGCTCTTTGATTTAGGGAGTGGAGATAGGGTTGACGATGATTGGTCGCGAGCTGGATGCGGTTGGCGATGGGGTTTTGGTCGTAGTTTCACAATGTCGGCGAAGGAGTGGGGCGTGTCAATGCACGCGAGCATGATTTGGAGGAGCTGGTGTAGACATTTTTGGATTTGGGGAAGAAGCTGCTTGTTGGGCCTGTTCGATTTTAAGGGTATTGGATCTGTTTCTATTATTCAAAAATAAATATAAACATAAATTCATATTTCAACTTATTTATATGGGCAGACGGTAAAAATATATGTATACATAGACAGGATTTTAGGAAACAGGTAGATTTTTTTGAAGGATTTATATAAAAATTTGATTTTGGAATCTCTATAGGCTATTTTATAAGTATATATAGGTAGTTTCAAAAAGGAAAATAAATACACATATATACGTTTTAAATTTACTAGTTTGTTCTAGAATAAAGCACTTTGATGATTAACTTGTCAATATACCTATTTAATTATTTTATCCACTGAAAATTATGCAAGGGGAAATTAGTTTAAATTAAATTAATGAATAGTAATTGACTATTCGATTAGTTCAAATATTAATAAACCATACGATGTTTATACAAGGTTTAAAATCGTGGAGAATCAAGTCGGTGTGGATCGTATTGCAAACAAAATCAAAGGTGAGTTAATCTCACTCTTCTGGATTGCTATTTAAATTTATATAATTGGTTGAATGATTGAATTGATTTGATGTGCTATATTATATATAGTAGTATATAATATATATTGGAGTGATTGATTTCCCACATTATATAGCGGATGAGACCATATGCGCCGCATAATAGCGAACGATATTATATAAACCCATATACTGCGATATTCCACCTCGGAGTGGAATTGGTATTTTATATTATGCTAACATCTGTGGATGTAGGGAAACGGGTAGGTGGAACCAACTGGATTCCTCAAATTTATCTAGATTGTTTAATATTCTAGGACATGGTTTATGTGACAATCCATGATAAATTATACTGGTAGTTCAAATGTTGGATGCTATGATTTGATTGGATATATTCGGATGTTCTGAGTTATCAAAAATGTATAGATTTGGATTTTGAAAGAAAATAAAAGAGAGAATTTTAAGTAAATAATTATAGAACTTTGGATAAATTAAAGAATGAATTGGGAAAAAATAATGGTTGATTTTTGAATTCTAATAAATAAAATTCCAAGTACGAAGAAATGAGATTTTTTAATAAATGGGAATAAGTGATTTTCTTAAAAACTTAAGTGATATTATGTAAAGGAATGAAGAATTTTTTTAAACAATTCAAGGTTTAAATTTAGTGAAGAGGATAAAGAAAGGAATTTGGAAATATAAAGTTGGTATTTTCAGTTAAATAGGATTTTTAAATCATAATTAAGAAATAAAATTTGAAGTTAACAGGTTTTGAATAAATTTAGTAAGTAAAGAAATTATTTCAAAATGGAGTAAATTGGAAATCAATTTGAAAATTGATTTAAGTGTTTAAATTTGGAATTTGAAAAGGGAAGTGAGACTATGGAATTTATAAACTGGTTTTATAAAAGTGAATTAATATATCAGTGGATATTTGGAAGGATAAATTCAGGTGGGAATTTATTAGAGGAATGAGTAATTTGTGTAAAAAAAATAAATAGTGATTTATTTTTAAAAGATGTGAAAGAGAAGCGTATTTCCCTAGATAGCCAAGTTCGTTTTCAAAACAAATTTATAAGCATAAGTTAAAAGTTTAATGTTGTTTTAAAAAGTATGTTTTAGAAAATTTATTATTTTTAAATGTTTAAATTTTAAAGCAAGTCTTTTCAAATTTATTATAGTAGTAATTATTTAAAGGTGACTTGGTATTATGTTTTAAAAAGAGGAAAATTTAGTCTATATTTTATAAAGTAGCTTTATTTTAAATATTCTTAAAGTATATATTATTTTTAAATAAAGTATTACAGTAGTTTTTATTTTAAATGTTAAAGTATATTTTATAATATAGCATTTTAAATTATTTTAAAATCTAAAGTGTTTGTACTTGGTGATTTCAGTGGAAATAGAAAATATTTGGGGAATGTATTCCGTGAGAGGAAGATGGTTTGAAAACTTTTTTCAAAAAGGTTTAAAAGTGGAAATATATCTTGCGAAGATATTTTGAGGTTAATAAATAATTTGGAAAATCATTTATATTTGATGGTTGTCTATGAATGTTAATTGATAGTTAAATAACCGACTACCAATATTGGCCAATGCGTTGGTCGTTTCGAAGAGACCGGGATCGGGATTTATTTCCTGAAAACCAATTCGATCCGGTTTGTACATTTTTGTGTGGAAAACAAGAATTTGGATTCGAAGGTGGAGTAGTGAAGTGCAAGGGCTAGTCGCTACTAATCCTAGAGACATTCCAAAATGGATGTAGTAGGAGTAGTGCCTTCGGTTCCGTTCGAACCCAGAACGGATTTGTATGGTTGAATGCTTTCAGAACATCGTCAGGTGGGCAACAAGCATTCTAAGAGATGTGTTCTAAAAAGGTAACGCTTAGCCTCGAGCCTCATCAACCGGGAATAACTGAAAATCAGCGGTTATGCGTCAAGGCTGTAACGCCCCACCCCGAGGCCCACCTTAGTAAAGAAAATAAACAAGTAATTCCGTCTACTAAAGCGGAGAATAGGGCTGGTTAAGGGCGACCATATATAATTTTGTCTTAAACATCTATTGAATACGTCGATAAATGCAATATAATTTTTTTTTCAACTCAAGTGGATCGACATACCCAGTAAATGCTTAATCCAAAACTATAGGTGGTTAACGGATTTATCAGAACAAAATATAATAACTGAATGTAAATCACATCACAGAACAGTAACCAACATCATATATATAAACATATACCCTGATACATGTTTAGTACAATACAATATGTATACAATAAAGGTGGTACTCGACCACACCATAAATATCGATTCAAATGTAACTACATCAGAGTATGCGGAAGAACAAAAACTACTCAAGATAAAGAAGAGCTGATATCCAACATCAACTTCAAGCTAAGTCCAATAGATGATACCTGAAACAACTCGGTCTGACCCGAGTGATAAACACACGGGTCAGGCAACTGAATCTTATCGTTAGAAAGGAATACGATAAGGTAAAGAGAAGAGCTTCGCAACAGGATAACATAAGTAGGTATGAACATCTAGGGTTGATATCAAGTAACTTCACTATGTCTCTATGGTGGTTTGCATATACATATACTTGGGTTAATCTGAAGGAATTCATGTATATGGTATAAGGGAAAACATTCAAGCATTATCCATGAATAAATAATCTCTCAAGTCGTATATAAATCCCAAGTATAAATCCATAAAATTCGAAATCACCAAAATCCTCAAAGAAATCATATTTGCCTTATTTACATCTATAAGGCTAGGTAAACACATCAAAAATGGTGAAATCGAAATCATCATAACTCATAAAAAGAAATCTCATATTGGCCAATTATTACATGCAAAAGCATGTTGCACGTGCTAAACTCAGATGGCTGAAGCCTCAGACAAGGTCGCTAACACCTCCCAAAGCAGTTCGTCCTCATGACAAGGTCGCTAAAACCTCTCCAAGCTATTTTGTCTGCCCTAACAAGGTCGCTGACACCTCCCAAAGCAGTTCGTCCTCATGACAAGGTCGCTAACACCTCTCCAAGCTATTTTGTCAGCCCTAACAAGGTTGCTAACACCTCTCAAGCGGTTCGTCCTTATGACAAGGTCACTAACACCTCTCCAAGCAGTTCTATTAGGTAAACATCGTGAATGTGTCACAAACTCACGGATAGGAACCCAAAAAGTGGTAACGTATGTCCCATACCATACGCTCTCACTTAGCGGTTTTCTAGCCGTTAGTTCGTGCCACACTAAGAAATCATCAACATCATCAAAAGAATCACCTCATGTCATCGGCATATGGTATAAGATGCTAAACCCGTCTCATCTCATCGACGAGTAGAAACTCCATAAAAACATCAAACTCATAAAATTCCATCAAAACCTTGCCTCATATCATTGGCAAGTATATCTCCATCAATATAGTCCTAATCTCGTATATACTCCCGAATAGGAGATCTCGGACTATACGCATTAGCCAAATGGACTAATAAAATCTCAAACTCATACCACAATGTGGTTAACAACAAGGAGGAAATCAAATGATTTCTCAAAATCGTTTCGGTCGTACAAGTCCGAAATTAACCGATAAAGTAAATACTCAAGTCCCATACCTCGCGGATTTACTAAATCGTTTAATTTATTTTCTTATACGTCCGAAAATATATATATATATAAATAGTAAAAATAAGTAAAATTATACATATAATATTTTTCACGAGAAAACATGATTTTAAAACAATTTCCAGCAATTTTATAGAAAAGATTTTAGAGATAAAACGGCTTATTTTCAGAGTTTTTGATAAATTATAAAATCTTAGAAAATAAGAACAAATCCTCAAATCCCCAACCATATATGATATATTTATAGAATGGTTTAATCATCTAAGCTCAAACTATTCGCAAATCAAGAGAAAAGAAAATCATCATCAGAAAACTCATCAACCAAATCAATTACAACACACAAGGCTACATGCAAGTGCTCAGGATAGCGATCTTGCATCAGCTATTTCGACCCTTTAATCACAAAATTTTAAGAAGTGATATAAATAAAGGTTTTCACATTTTATTAGCAGTTTCCAAAACTTCAAAAATTATTGGATTTGGATAAGAAACGCGAAAGTTATGCGCAAAATACTTGCTCAGGTTTGCACAAAACACTGAGTACACTACAACAACAGGACAACGAGTTTGCAAGAGATTTTTCAACATTTTAGTCAACGAATTACAGAAAGTGATACCAGTAAAAGTTGTCACATTCTTTATGTAGTTTCCAAAACTTCAAAAATTATGATATTAGGATAAGTAACGAAGATGTTATGATAGAAATACTACTAAGAAAGAAATTATTTGCGCTGTCTGTCAGCACAGGACAGCGATGAAAATGCCAATTTTCCACTATGTAGAATTCTAAATCAGTCAAAACCGAAAACATGAAAGTTTTGGCATATTTCACAAGGATTTCAGATCATCCCAGAAATCAAAATTCCGATAAGTAACACAAAAGTTATGGAAAAAACACTAACCAGCCACTAGAATATTCTGGGCTTAATTCCTCTCGGGTTTTCATTTTTGACAGCAACTAAGAAGGTCCAAACGGACTCAAAACCCAATGAAAGTTAACATGAACAAACTATAATCAGTCCTCTACAATCTAAAAGAAGAATGGCATCAATCCGACACCGGACGAGCCAGATATGAGCAAAACAAGATAGGGCATTTTCAGCATCAATCAATATAGACAGAGGTAAAATTCAACATATTTAACCAAATATTTCAAGCAAGAGATTATTTGCTGCTGAAATTTGTTCACTTACAGTTGCTATAAGCCTTATCTTACCTATTAGCAGCAAAAAGATGATGACTTAGGCTTGAAGATGGAAGTTTTCAACTCGAATTCGCCTTTGTCGGACCTATGATTGCTTAAACTTGTGCATTTGCCTAGACGCTTTTTCCCTAGCTTTCTCCAAGTTTTTTTTTTCACTTTATCTTCCTTTTGTTTTTATTTTGTGAAAGAAAGAAAAATAAGTGAACATTTCCACCCTTTATATAGTAATTTTCAAGGCTAGTTTGGTAATTTTAGTTTTGGACACTTGTCTACTTCTCTTTGCACAAGCTTTAGAATGTTGACACATGCCTACTTAGGTGTCTTAAGATGTTTCTACACATGGACACCTAATGGGATTATGTGTCACTATTTTATTTAATCTTGTGACACATGTCCTTCATTTTTTGTTATGTAAGCTTTATTTCATGACACATACCCTATTTTATATTTTTCTCCCAAAATTTATTCATATTATATTGTTTATTCCAAATAAACAATATAATTCATCATTTTCTTACAATTAATTCAATTAATTCTAATATTAAATTATAATATTCATTATAATTTAATATTTACGGTAACCTCCAACCAGCCTTGTTACAGACTCCCCCTCTTATAAAAATTGCGTTCTCGCAATTTCTAGAGGAAATATGTATTCAACACAATTTATTCAATCGACAAAGGATAAAAGAGAAGCTCAAAACTCAAACCATTCATATTGTCAACATAGAATGGTAGAGAGAAATAAGGAAAAACTTCCTTGGTTAATCCAATGGCCCATCAAAAGCTTATATAGCTATTAGCAAACCATCGAATTTTCCAAGTAACTTGAAAGAATTTCGAAGATATCCCATCTTCGAAAAAAAACTCAATAAGATGCTCAACAATTAATCAATCGAAAATGATTGATTTCACAAAACTCTACGAATAGAGTCGGGACCAAACTCACTTAAATCCAAACTCTAAGCAATAAAGAATATCATCAATAAGATTTTCTGCATAATAATGCGGAAAGAACATCCCCACCACGAGATAAACGCAATAGACAAGATGAATAAATCACGTAATGACTTCTTGCAAGACCACCAAACTCGAACGACCACGATAAGGCATGTCGTTGATATTAACTCAAGGATAGAATATACTCAAGAAATAAGGATATAAGCTCAAATTACTTTTCAATCCAAGATATTTAGAATTTTTAAATCCCAACATCTTTTAAATTTTAAATCTCAATTTTTAACATTTAAAAATTTCAACTCCTTACTATACTGCTTAGTAAGTAATTTAAAACTCAAATTAAAAGTCTAAATTTCTTCTCATACTTCAAAATTAATTTTCAAAAGATTTTGTAAATCCATAATAATATTCCTTAAAATAAATTAAGAGTTTAAATTCTCTTTAGTCTTTTTATTAAACCACTTAAATAGTTTAAAACGATCTTCAAATCCCCTTATAACTCTTCTCTTAAAACATCCAATGTATATAATATAATTCTAAAATCTCAAAATATACTTTAAATACAGTATAGCTCAATAATTTTCTCACATATTCTCATCTTTATAATTTCAAAATAAATATATATAAATAAATGGCATTGCCTCTCCATTGAATCTCTAATAAATAGATATATCTGTTGGCTGCAGAGTCGATCAAACGATCAAAACTTCCTCACCACTCTGTTACTCGTCTCTAAAATTATTGGTTGCAATTACCATTCAAAAATAAATTTAATATATAATCTCAAAATATTGTTTTCAAAATCTCAATTTTTAAAACACAAATCATCGTGTCTGATTGCCTCATCATAGTATTTAGGAGATTCCTATCGATAACGTTGATCAGGCGTACCGACCAGAACTCTTAACTACTCGATGGACAACCCAACACTCTCAAATTATTTCTATAAAAGAATTACTACTCATCTAAATTTATTCTCAAAATATTCTTTGATTTTTTTTATAAAAAAAAACTATCTCAAAGCTCAAATTTCTCTTTAAAACTCATATTTATGTAGCTTCAAAACTCAAACCAAAGAACATTAAGAGAATGCATAGAGATATTCGCAGAATATTCGATTCTCGAAATCAACAGAAGGAGATAGAGCGTTCGTCAATCTTACGATGTCACGAGCCAATCCCAAAAATCATCAAGATATAAGATAAGCAAGATATTCTTCTCAAAGGAGAAGAAGCACACAATCCACGAATCACTACTTCAATCGGAGTAATGCTAAAGGATAACATTGATTGAGTATATGAAAAGAACACTCAAACGAAGCTGAATGATAAACTCAATCAAACTCGAACAATCTAGAAACTCACCTCATTCCTTAGTGGAAATCCTCGTGGAAGGATAACCAAAGAGCTAGGAATAAGGTTACCTCAACACTTGATTGCCCGATTGGATGTCAAACAAATGGACTCACAAAACTCAACAAAGTCACCTTGACTAGAATTCGAGATATATCATCAACATCTCGATACTCAAAAGTGAATACAGAAACTTTGAAATCATCATTAACATTTCAAAGTGATAGAAATAATAACCCAATAAAATAGGAAACCTAAATATACAGGATCCTATAACAATAAAAGGATCGGGCTTAACACCAAATAAGTTAGTCCATCTCAAATCAGATACATCTCAAGATTGTGAGTAACAAACAAATACTCACAAAAGCAACATCAAATAAAAATCTCAGAATGCCCACAATGAGCCAATCATTGTGGATCCCTTCAATAGGATTCACAACTCTCAAATGAATGCAACAAGAATGCTCAAAGAAATCAATCATCTCCATCGATACGAACTCACTCGTATCGGAAAAAAATTGAAAATAGAATAATCCCAAATAAGATTATTCATAAGACAAGATAACATCAAACTCATATATGTTTTCCTAGACATATTCCATCCGATAATCCCAAAACTCGAAAATGAATCAAGGCTCGATTCGAAAACAAGCTCGAATAAAGGACAATGATTCACTCGTATTGTACTTCGACGTATTGTGATATACGTACTGTTCTGTGTTTATTATACTTTGTTCTGGCCGCAGCTCTGATACCAAGCTGTAACGCCCCACCCCGAGACCCACCTTAGTAAAGAGAATTAACAAGTAATTCCGTCTACTAAAGCGGAGAATAGGGCTGGTTAAGGGCAACCATCTATAATTTTGTCTTAAACATCTACTGAATACGTCGATAAATGCAATATAATTTTTTTTTCAACTCAAGTGGATCGACATACCCAGTAAATGCTTAATCCAAAACTATAGGTGGTTAACGGATCTATTAGAACAAAATATAATAACTGAATGTAAATCACATCACAGAACAGAAACCAACATCATATATATATACATATACCCTGATACATGTTTAGCACAATACAATATGTATACAATAAAGGTGGTACTCGACCACACCACAAATACCGATTCAAACGTAACTACATCAAAGTATGCGGAAGAACAAAAACTACTCAAGAGAAAGAAGAGCTGATATCCAACATCAACTTCAAGCTAAGTCCAATAGATGATACCTGAAACAACTCGGTCTGACCCAAGTGATAAACACACGGGTCAAGCAACTGAATCTTATCGTTAGAAAGGAATACGATAAGGTAAAGAGAAGAGCTTCGCAACGGGATAACATAAGTAGGTATGAACATCTAGGGTTGATATCAAGTAACTTCACTATGTCTCTATGGTGGTTTGCATATACATATACTTGGGTTAATCTGAAGGAATTCATGTATATGGTATAAGGGAAAACATTCAAGCATTATCCATGAATAAATAATCTCTCAAGTCGTATATAAATCCCAAGTATAAATCCATAAAATTCGAAATCACCAAAATCCTCAAAGAAATCATATTTGCCTTATTTACATCTATAAGGCTAGGTAAACACATCAAAAATGGTGAAATCGAAATCATCATAACTCATAAAAGAAATCTCATATTGGCCAATTATTACATGCAAAAGCATGTTGCATGTGCTAAACTCAGATGGCTGAAGCCTCAGACAAGGTCGCTAACACCTCCCAAAGCAGTTCGTCCTCATGACAAGGTCGCTAACACCTATCCAAGCTATTTTGTCTGCCCTAACAAGGTCGCTGACACCTCCCAAAGCAGTTCGTCGTCATGACAAGGTCGCTAACACCTCTCCAAGCTATTTTGTCAGCCCTAACAAGGTCGCTAACACCTCTCAAGCAGTTCGTCCTTATGACAATGTCGCTAACACCTCTCCAAGCAGTTCTGTTAGGTAAACATCGTGAATGTGTCACAAACTCACGGATAGGAACCCAAAAAGTGGTAACGTATGTCCCATACCATACGCTCTCACTTAGCGGTTTTCTAGCCGTTAGTTCGTGCCACACTAAGAAATCATCAACATCATCAAAAGAACCGCCTCATGTCATCGGCATATGGTATAAGATGCTAAACCCGTCTCATCTCATCGACGAGTAGAAACTCCATAAAAACATCAAACTCATAAAATTCCATCAAAACCTTGCCTCATATCATTGGCAAGTATATCTCCATCAATATAGTCCTAATCTCGTATATACTCCCGAATAGGAGATCTCGGACTATACGCATTAGCCAAATGGACTAATAAAATCTCAAACTCATACCACAATGTGGTTAACAACAAGGAGGAAATCAAATGATTTCTCAAAATCGTTTCGGTCGTACAAGTCCGAAATTAACCGATAAAGTAAATACTCAAGTCCCATACCTCGCGGATTTACTAAATCGTTTAATTTATTTTCTTATACGTCCGAAAATATATATATATATATAAATAGTAAAAATAAGTAAAATTATACATATAATATTTTTCACGAGAAAACATGATTTTAAAACAATTTCCAGCAATTTTATAGAAAAGATTTTAGAGAGAAAACGGCTTATTTTCAGAGTTTTTAATAAATTATAAAATCTTAGAAAATAAGAACAAATCCCCAAATCCCCAACCATATATGATTATTTATAGAATGGTTTAATCATCTAAGCTCAAATTATTCGCAAATCAAGTAAAAAGAAAATCATCATCAGAAAACTCATCAACCAAAGCAATTACAACACATAAGGCTACATGCAAGTGCTCAGGACAGCGATCTTGCATCAGCTATTTCGACCCTTTAGTCACAAAATTTTAAGAAGTGATACAAATAAAGGTTTTCATATTTTATTAGCAGTTTCCAAAACTTTAAAAATTATTGGATTTGGATAAGAAACGTGAAAGCTATGCGCAAAATACTAGCTCAGGTTTGCACAAAACACTGAGTACACTACAACAACAGGACAACGAGTTTACAAGAGATTTTTCAACATTTTAATCAACGAATTACAGAAAGTGATACAAATAAAAGTTGTCACATTCTTTATTTAGTTTCCAAAACTTCAAAAATTATGATATTACGATAAGTAACGAAGAAGTTATGATAGAAATACTACTAAGAAAGAAATTATTTGCGCTGTCTGTCAGCACAGGACAGCGATGAAAATACCAATTTTCCACTATGTAGACTTCTAAATCAGTCAAAATCGAAAACATGAAAGTTTTGGAATATTTCACAAGGATTTCAGATCATCCAATAAATCAAAATTACGATAAGTAACACAAAAGTTATGGCAAAAACAGTAACCAGCCACTAGAATATTCTGGGCTTAATCCCTCTCGGGTTTTCATTTTTGACAGCAACTAAGAAGGTCCAAACGGACTCAAAACCCAATGAAAGTTAACATGAACAAACTATAATCAGTCCTCTACAATCTGAAAAAAGAGTGGCATCAATCCGACACCGGACGAGCCAGATATGAGCAAAACAAGATAGGGCATTTTCAGCATCAATTAATATAGAACAGAGGTAAAATTCAACATATTTAACCAAATATTTCAAGCAAGAGATTATTTGCTGCTGAAATTTATTCACTTACAGTTGCTATAAGCCTTAGCTTACCTATTAGCAGCAAAAAGATGATGATTTAGGCTTGAAGATGGAAGTTTTCAACTCGAATTCGCCTTTGCCGGACCTATGATTGCTTAAACTTGTGCATTTGCCTAGACGCTTTTTCCCTTGCTTTCTCCAAGTTTTTTTTTCACTTTATCTTCCTTTTGTTTTTATTTTGTTAAAGAAAGAAAAATAAGTGAACATTTCCACCCTTTATATAGTAATTTTCAAGGCTAGTTTGGTAATTTTAGTTTTGGACACTTGTCTACTTCACTTTGCACAAGCTTTAGAATATTGACATATGCCTACTTAGGTGTCTTAAGATGTTTCTACACATGGACACCTAATGGGGTTATGTGTCACTATTTTATTTAATCTTGTGACACATGTCCTTCATTTTTTTTGTAAGCTTTATTTCATGACACATACCCTATTTTATATTGTTCTCCCAAAATTTATTCATATTATATTGTTTATTCCAAATAAACAATATAATTCATCATTTTCTTCCAATTAATTCAATTAATTCTAATATTAAATTATAATATTCATTATAATTTAATATTTACGGTAACCTCCAACCAGGCTTGTTACAAAGGCTAAGTGGGTCGCGCCCATTAGAGTGAGGTCATCCCTGTCTAGATGTCCCTTTTTTATTTCGGCTGTATGGGCGGCCGCTGATCACAACCGTAGGTTGATCTTACTCAAGATTATCCGGTAAGGGGTAGTCCCGGTCTTATGTCGCAGAGGATTGGGAGTAATCCTCGATGCGGCGTTCTAGGCCATGTACTGTGACAGGTGGTACCCAGTGCCTAGTCATTAGTTGGAAATCCATTCTCCCTACGTGCCTTTTACGGTTTTGTTTGTATTACCCACGACTATGGCTAGTATGCTGGAATTTAATTAGTGTAACAATTTCGGCTATTTTAATAAGTATTTGTAAATAAACCCTATTATAATATCAAAGGATTTTAATAAAAAGTGTTTTGGCTATCGTAAGGTAAAAACCCAACATGTTTATTTGTGACGTGGTCTTACAAGATGCTTTTGTTTTCAAAGGATTTTGAAACTTTAATAATCAATTCGAGTGTGGTTTCTCACGCTGGTATCCCATACTAACTCGGGTGTTATTTAACTATAATGCACGGATCAGACCGGGTATTATATAATACAGGAAAGGAAGTTGTGGAGCTCTGGAGACGAGCCGGATGGCGATACGTACTTCCGTATTTGTGTTAAATATTCCGCTGTGTATTCAGATTATGAGGACAGGTTATGAATATTGTCCAGTTGTATGTTATGTATACTCTGATGATGTAATGTATAAACAGATTTGATTTTGTGTAAAGATCATTTATTATCTATTATATTTTATTCCGCTGCGATGGTTAGATTCTGATGTTGTTTTCTATCCTTTTCTTCTACCTCTTCTTCTTTAACCCTGATGGTTCGGTTTTCCAGCATCCGATTGCTAGGCATTTGATACAGTGGACGTATTGATGTCGATTTTCGAGCGTTAAAAAATCCGGGTCGTTACATTTAATCTATTATAACCTATTTTATCCAATTTAATCTATTTCACCTATTTAAACTAATTAAATTTATTTAATCTATTTAAGATAATTTAAATCTATTTAATCTTTTTTAAATCTATTTAAATAATTTTAAAATCCAATTAAATCAAATTTAAATCTATTTCAACTATTTTACTATTCTAAAAACTATTTTAATCCATTTTAAATTATTTTCAAACTATTAAAACTATTTATGACTATCTAAACTATTTTCTAAAATTTCAAACTGTGTAAACTTGAATACTTATATTTATGTCCTTGATGATGATACAGCCTAGGTTGGAATTTGGAATTGATACCTTTTTGTGAAATGACATATTTGAGTAAATATGATGATTTAGGAACCAGGATTTAATTAACCTATCTTATCGATAAATTCAAAAGTGAATATGATTTTGAAAATGAATATTGTTTTGAAAGCGAAGATGATTCCGAGAGAGATATGATTTGAAATCGAGCATGATACTTTGATATAAATTGTGAATTGGCTTTTGGAAATGTGAAAGAACCATCCGATGTGAAATAAGCGTTTGGTTGTTTAAGAGACTAGGATCTAATATTTTCATACTCTATGCCAATATCGAAAACCACTTTAATAACTATGTATGTGATGGAGACTCTAGAAATGAAGTAGGATGGTTTGGCAAATGATCCTGAATGAGTATTTACGTGACCACGACTCCCGTGAGTCAGCTTAGTTGTGACTAAAATAAGAGCTATATCGGGACAAGTGATGTCATTCTTCCTATCGGGCACATTTCTTCGATGCTATATTCTGACTTTGTGATTCATTTGGTGGGCGCCCTCGATTTTGATATATGAGCATGTCCGAGGTGGGCAGTAGTAGCTGCTATGCGTTACCAACAGTCCGGGAGTGCAATTGGTATATCTACCTTGGCATTGCCTCGAGTGCCTTGTTTACATACTCGATCGTGCCTTCTACGAGTTTGGTTTGTACCATACGTATGGAGTGCTCTCGGATAGCCCTCTAGTTTACGGAGGAATTACGGTACTGTGTAGATCATGAGAATATATAAAAATGTGTTAATGGGGAAATGGGGATGCGCCTTAACGCTATTTTAATACTTTACTTTACTGTAGATACTATTATAATAGCGTATTGTACTACATAATAGATAGTTTAACGGATCCTTAGGAGATGGGAATTTCGAACATCTTTTAAGTTATTGCACTCATGTTGACACTGGATAGGAGATGCCAAATCCCGTAAACATCTCCGACGCCGTTACACCCGTATTGATTTACTATTGATTTGACTTACGTAAGATCTTTTATTTCTGACTCGAATGTTTTGTCTCTTCAATTCGCTTGGGTCAGTCTGAGCTTTTCAGTTTACCAAAGACTGCTTTATGGAGAATGAAGACGAAGTTTTATACTAGTATTATTTATTATATTTATTCCACTGCATCATGTTGTTCCGCTGCATTAATTTATAATTTGTTCTTGCTGTATGCAACTTTGATTTGTATTATAAAAGTATAATCGATGTATTTGTAAATAGCTCCATGAACTATTTATTTGATTATTATATTTTTTCATTCCACTTCGAGATTCTGTTTTTGTTTTCTTTCATTCTCTGCTTTTTCTTATTTACCCCATAACAATCTGCCCTTTTGAATGAGTTGAGTCTAACGTGTGTTGTTTATCGTCGATTTAAACTGTCCAAAAAGGCAGGTCGTTAAATCAGACTTATCGTTTGAGCTTGAAACGAGTATAAATTAATTTTAGGATTTAATTAAAATAAATTGATTTTGAAATGCTATCTTCTAATATGACGGAATTGGCTTCCGAAACTAGTTCCATTTGTGTTCGAAATAAGGGTAAAACATTATAAATGCCAAGCGGCACGCTTCGTTTGGAGCTTAGAATTTGGGGACCAATGGAATTGGCATTTTCTTATTTTAATAATATATATACTTTTCTTTCCTCCAACATTTGTACAAGGCCGCATACATTTTGTCTACTAATACCCCTCATCTCTCTTTCGTTTCAAATTCCAGCAACGAAAAAAAATGAAAAGGAAATGAAAAGGAAAAGAAAAGGAAAAAGGCAAATAAACGATCGTGAACAAAGGAGCATCGCGCATGAGGCGCCACGACCTCAGGTAAGGCCGAGCTTGGAGCTGTGAGAAACACATATTATGGATCTTAAGGCCGGAATAACACTAGAGGTGGGAGTGAATAGTTTTTGATGGATTTTCAAATTCTTTTTGAAACTTATGTAATTTATTCACCAATAAATGCAATTTATAGACACAGATATAATCAAAGAATCAGACACAGATGCAAATACTAAATAAAAGCAGTAAAGGAAAGAATACACCAGGATTTTATACTGGTTTGGAGTTACCCTACATCCAGTCCTGCACAAATGTTCGGATTTCTTTTCAAAGTAATCTCCTAGATTACGTCCTCGGTTTCAAGGCTATGAGGTACACCCTTCTATGTTCGAGTATGGGGCAAACTCTCTTGATTTAACCAGGCCACAAGATCACCTAATCAATTTCTGGAGCAATGGTCACACCCAATTGATTTCAAGGCTCAACCGCACCTTTTACTCAATAATTTGATTTACAAACGATCCTATAACTCTGAGTAGCACTGAGATCTTATGGAGAGAGTGGCAGAGAATCAAACAAGAGATAATCAAGTTTGATTCACTTGGTATTTTGGCAGAGTATTGTTTTGGATTCTTTAGAATAAATGTGGAAGATGAAGAGGAGAGACAACAAGTAAAATCTAATTAAAAATTCATTTAAAACTACTGGTATTTATAGGGGATCAACAGCCATATCTATTCGTGAAAGGATACGACGAATAAACACTTCATCTAAAAATTTGAATTTTGAATTTAATGGGCACCATGTCGACATGGGGGCCTGAAGGATGTCGACGCGCTCTAGGCAAAATTGGTGATGTTGATTTTCTTGTTAAAATTGGTTCCTATAATTTGTCAAAACAATTTCTAAACTTTGTAAATATATTTGAATATAATTTAAACATATAAAAGTAATTTTTAATATATGATCTTAATTTATAAGGTGATTTAAATCTAAGTATATAAATAATTTAAAGCTAAATATTTAAAACAAGAGATGGCTTAAAAACAAGGACATTTTTGATATCAAAATATAAAAATAGTTTTGAGGCTAAAATATTTAGAACAAGAGGGATGTCTTCATCGCAGGGTTCATAATGACAGGAGCCTTTGCTCATGGAACTATATTCTTCATTACAGATTATAATTCGGAGCAGAACGAGGATCATTTTGAAAAGGAGGTTTTGAAATTTTTTAATATAAGAGATATGTTTTTGAAGAGCTTTTTCATAAAATTAGTGGATATCAAAATAGGACTACTATATATTCCACTAGATATTGTCATGGGTTCCATCTCACTAGGGTTCCATCCCTTTAACAGGCTCGAAGTGGATTCCATTTCATGAATAAATTTCGAACAAAGATGTAAGTGCTTTCAAGAAGTTTTAACATAATTCTAGACTCAATACTTATTTTGTATTCTTAAAATCTTGAACTCCTGATATCTTGATACTCATGAGTCTTCAATCTTGATATCCTCTGCCTTGAATCTCTATACTATACAGTCTTCATTCTTGGTACATGCATGTTTATATCCTTCATATACATATACATTTAAACCATAATGTTAGTATTTATATCTTATAACAAGTCCTAAGATTGTTGTCATCAAAACCATCATCTCAAGGACTAACAATCTCCCCCTTTTTGATGATGACAACCTATGTTTATAAAATATACTTCTCCTTCACATAACTCCTCCTAAAACTAATAACTCCTCCTTAATCTAAGCCTAACTGCTCTAACTACTCTATTTTAATTTCTCCCCCTTTGTCATCAACAAAAGCTAAACCTAAACTAATATAACTCCCCCTTAATCTAAAACTATCCAAACTAAATACAAATATTTTATTATATATGATGTTATATTTACGTGTATATATAGAACATAAACACGCAAATATGTTTAAGTACATAAATTATAGAATAACACTGCTAACGAGAGTTTTTGGCAATTGGAGATTTGTGAATCGAACAATTTGGATAATGAAAACAAAAGTTTCCATGTTGTTCAACCAAATTCCCATCTTTGTCAAAACAGACTTCGCCTACGCAGACCACATTGTTGTCTTCTTCCACAGGTACTTCTTCCTTTTCTTCTTCTTCCTCTTCGTTGTACTCTAAGGGCTTATGCACTAGAATGTTGTGAGAATCTTCTTCAACCACAATAGGATTTGCATGATTATCCATTAGGAATTTTTGCAAATTTCGAAGAATTTTTCCTTGCTTTTCTTGTTCTTTTGCCATCTTTTTTTGCACAACTTGAAGTTCATTCAACATTTGCATGGCATCCTGCATAGACTCTTCAATCTTTGTCACACATGCTAGTGTAGTGCATTGGAATGGACCAGAATGTGGAGAAGGGAAAGAAATGGTGTCACTTTGGGTTGATTTAGTGGAGGAGGCCAATAGTTTCAATTTTCAGAAGTGTAATACAAAGAAAGAAAAGTGAGAAGACAGAAAAATTAGAAACATATAGGTTTATATAACTTCCATACTAATTTTAGAGGGAAAAATTAAATTTTCAAATTTTGCCGTTGTATGTCGACATGGGTGGTAGGCGTATCTCAACATGCCTATGAAAAATTTAGTTTTCTTGTATATTTCTGTTTATTAAAAAATATACGTTGCTATATCTATATTCTACATTTCAGTTATTGAACAAATGCCAAGTTCTCTTCTTAACTTATTAAATATAGGTTGATTTAAGGGTTTGGTTAAAATATCAGCAATTTGATTCTCGGAGTTGATAAATTCATAAGCAATAATCTCCTTACTTATATTATCTCGGGGAAAGTGATGTCTGATATCAATATTTTTAGTCCTAGCATGATGAGTAGGATTTTTATATAAATTTATTGCACTAGTACTATCACAATAAATTGGTGATTTTGAAATTGTTAATCCAAAATCTTTTAAGGTTTGTTGCATATAGATAACTTAAGAGCAAGCCAAAGCAGCAGAGATATATTATGCTTCAATTGTTGATAAATAAACAGTGTTTTGCTTTTTACTAAATCATGAAACCAGAGAATGCCCTAAAAAATGACAAGTTCCACTTGTTCGGTCAAATTTACAACCCGCATAGTCAACATTACAATAAGAGATTAAATCAAATGAATCATTTTTAGGGTAAAATAAACCATACTCAAAAGTATATTTAACATATCTTATGATACATTTCACAGCTTTTAAGTGAGCCTCTTTGGTTTGAGATTGGTATCTTGCACATAGACAAACACTATGCATGATATCGGGTCTACTCGCAGTGATATAGAGTAGTGATTCAAACATTCCCCTATACAGTTTTTTATTTACATCTTTTGAAAGATCTTCTTTATTTAAATCTTCATTGGTTTCTATGGGAGTGGGTTTTCCACTCGCAGTAGTCATACCAAATTTACTAACTAGATCTCTAGCATATATTTCTTGACTAATAAAAATACCATTACCTAATTGTTTTATTTGTAAACCTAAAAAGAAGGTAAGTTCACCCATATGACTCATCTCAAACTCTTTTTTCATTATTTCAGAAAATTCTTTATTTATTTCATGATTAGTTGAACCAAAAATAATATCATCTACATAAACTTGTACTAGTTGGATATCATTTCTATTTCTTTTAATAAAAAGAGTATTATCTACTTTACCAATTTCAAAATTTGATTGTAATAAAAATAACTTAGTCCATCATACCATGCTCTAGGAACTTGTTTCAAACCACATAGAGCTTTCTTAAGTTTGAAAAAATGGTTTGGAAATTTTTCATCTTCAAAGAGTGGAGGTTGTTCAACATAAACTTCCTCTTTAACAAATCAATTTAGAAAAGAACTTTTAACATCCATTTGAAATAATTTGAAATTATTATAATTTGCGAAAGCAAGTAGAATTCTAATGGCTTTTAATCTTGCTATAGGTGCAAAGGTTTCATCAAAATCTATTCCTTCTTCTTAACAATAACCTTGTGCGACTAATCGAGCTTTATTTCTAGCGACCTCACCGAGTTCATTCATTTTATTTTTATAAACTCATTTAGTTCCTATTATAGTTTTATCCTCGGGTCCAGGAACAATTTCCCAAACATCATTTCTGGTGAATTGATTCAGTTCTTCTTGCGTAGCCAAAATTCATGAATCATCAGATGATGCTTCATTTGGATTTTTAGGTTCAATAGATAATATAAAAGCTACATTACTCATGTTATATAGTTGATTTGTAGTTCTAAAAACAGACTCAATATCTCCTATTATATTTTCTATAGGATGATCTTTTAAAACCTTAACCTTTTTATTTCGATGAATAAGTTCATTACTTGTTTCAATTGATTCACTATTTAGGGTAGCAAAATCTTCTTCATCGTTAATTTGTTCAACGTTTTTGAAATTTTCATCAAACGAAACATGCATCGTTTCTTCAATGGTATTAGTTCTTGAATTGAAAACTCTGTTTGCTTTACTTCTATTGGAATATCCGATAAAGATTCCTTTGTCGTATTTAGGATCAAATTTATCCAAATTGTCTTTTGTATTTAGAATGCAACATTTACTTCCAAAGATTCTAAAATAGGATACCTTTTGTTTCTTCTTATAAAGAAGTTCATAAAGTGTTTTATTAGTTAACGGTCTAATTAATATTCTATTTAAAATGTAGCAAGCTGTAGCGACTGCTTTAGCCCAAAAATGTTTTGGTAAATTACTATCTGAAAGCATTGTTCTAGCACACTCTTGAATCGTCCACCACTCGGTTTTGTTGCGGAGTTCTTAGGAAAGAGAAATTATGAGTTATTCCCTTTTTATTAGAGAATCTCTCAAAAATTCAATTTAAAATTCCCCACCGTGATCACTACGAACGGTTATAATTTTTAAAGAAAATTGGTTTTGAAGTCTTTTTGTAAAAAAATTAAATGAATTAAAGTATCACTTTTATGTTTCATAAAAATTGCCCATGTAAACCTAGAATAATCATCTATAATTACAAAGACATATTTATATGATTTATTGATTGAATTTGAGATGGACCAAACAAATCTAAATGAAGTAACTCAAGAGGTTTTGAAGTTGAAATCATATCTTTTAATTTGAAAGAACTCTTCCTAAGTTTTCCTAATTGATAAGCATCACATATACTATCTATTTTAAAATTCACTCTAGGGAGACCTCTTACTAGATCAAGTTTAGAAAGTCTAGATAAAAGTTTAAAATTCAAATGCCTAAATCTTTTATGCCAAATCCAAGGGTAACTTGTATCCGCCAAAAGACATAGATTATCATTTGACATTTTCATACGAAGAATATAAATATATTTTTTCCTAATTCCTTCAAATATAATATTTGAATTATTATATTCGATGTGAAATTTATCCTTTTCAAATTTAATCTTGTATCCTTTATCGCAAAGTTGACTAATGCTAAGCAGATTGTGTTTCAGATTCTTAACTAATAAAACATTAGAAATAGTATGAGTTTTAGAGTTACCGACATTGCCTATGCCAATCACATATCCTTTTGAGTTGTCTCCAAAATTAACTAATCCTCCATATTTATAGATAATATCATTCAACATATCTGGATTTCCAGTCAAGTGTCTTGAACATCCACTATCAAGTATCCATTTATTCTTCTTGATTTGCATAATTTGTCCATTGAGTGTTGATTCTTCAAAGGCCATAACATTTTCTTTTCTACACAGAATATAATTTGGTAGATAACTTGATTTTCTATAATAACAATATGCAGACTTATGAGACAATGATGATTTGAATAGTTGTAAGTTAGCGTTAACAAAATCCCCAATGATAGCCATTTTGAAAAAATTTCAAAATTCAGATTATGAAAACTTTGAAAACCTTGCTTTGATACCAAATGTGAGAAATGCAGATTACGGATCTTAAGGCTTAAATAACACTAGAGGGGGGGCTAATAGTGTTTTATGGTTTTCAAAATCTTTTTGAAACTTATGTAATTTAATCACCAATAAATGCAATTTACAGACACATATATAATCATAGAATTAGACACAGATGCAAATACTAAATAAAAGTAGTGAAGGAAAGAACACACAATGATTTTATACTGGTTCACAGTTACCCTACATCCAATCCCACACAATTGTACGGATATCTTTTCAAAATAATCTCCTAGATTACACCCATGCTTTCAAGTCTATGAGTCACAACCTCTTGTATTTGAGTCTGGGGGAAAACTCTCTTGTTTTAACCAGGCTACCAGATCATCTAATCGATTTCCGAGGCAACGATCACACCCAATTGATTTCAAGGCTCAATCGTACCTTTTACTTAATAGTTTGATTTACAAATGATCCTATAAGTCTTAATAGCACTGAGATCTTATGGAGAGAGTGGTAGAGAATCAAACAATAGATAATCAAGTTTGATTCACTTGGTATTTCGATAGAGTAAAGTTTTGGATTCTTTAGACTAAATGTGGAAGATGAAGAGGAGAGAAAACAAGTGAAATCTGATTAAAAATTCGTTTAGAACTACTGGTATTTATAGGAGATCGATAACCATATCTATTCGTGAAAGGATACGAAGAATAGACACTTCTTTTGAAAATTTGAATTTTGAATTTAATGGGCACCATGTCGACATAGGGGTTGAAGGATGTCGACATGCTCTAGGCAAAACTGGTGATTTTGATTTTCTTATTAAAATTGGTTTCTATAATTTGTCAAAACAATTTATAAACTTTGTAAATATATTTGGATATAGCTTAAACATATAAAAGTAATTTTTAATATATAATCTTAATTTAAAAAGTGATTTAAAACTGAGTATATAAATAATTTAAAGCTAAATATTTAAAACAAGAAATGATTTAAAAACAAGGACAATTTTGAAATCAAAATATAAAAATAGTTTTGAGGCTAAAATATTTAAAACAAGAGAGTTGACTTTTTGAAATGAAGGTTTTGAAAACATTTAAAATAAGAGTTATATTTTTGAAAAGCATTTTCATAAAATTAGTGGATATCAAAATATGATCACTATATGTTCCACTATATATTGCCGTGGGTTACATCCCTTTAACGAGCTCGAAGTGGTTTCCATTCCACGAATAAATTTCGAATAAAGATGTAAGTACTTTCAAAACATAATTTTAGACTCAATACTTATCTTGTATTCTTGAAATCTTGAACTCTTGATATCTTAATACTCATGAGTCTTCAATCTTGATATCTTCAGTCTTGAATCTCTATACTGTACAGTCTTCATTCGTGGTACCTGTATGTTTATATCCTGCATATACATATATATCTAAACCATTGTTGTATTTATATATATAACAAGTCCTAAGATTTTTGTCATCAAAACCATCATCTCAAGGACTAACAAGAGCTGGTGGAACAATTGAGGCGGTTGAAGTCACGCGACTTGGGGGAAGCGATGATGCGAGGGGAGCGCTCGCTAATTTTCTCGTTCGTAGGGCGATGGTTCCTGAAGGTGATGGAGGTAGTGTTTTAGGGCTCGTGTTTGTCATTGTCATTTTAGGTTTTGAGTTCTTGATGGTCGTATGCACACGCACGAGTTGGAGGCTGGGGCAGTGATGGCGAGGCTGTGGTCATGGTCAAGCAGAGGTTGATATGATGCTTGGGATGAACAAGAAGTGCGAACGAGTGTATTAAGGCGAGTTGTGTTAACTAAATTTTATTACTATTTAGTTAAAAATTATATTAATTAGTTTAATAAAATCGTAATCCTTAATAAATGTAACTCCTTCATGCGAGGTCCGATTCGAGCAAAACGAATTGAAGTGGTTTCCTATCGATGTCGTCTACGATATGGGATCGAGTTGGAATCTTATTTGAAGCTGAAATAATTTTAGTTTCAAATAAAAGGTGAGTGTTTTATAATGCTCACGATGTTCTAAATTATTTTTACGTTGGTTAAATTAAAATTCTGAAGTGATTTAAATTATTTCTTGTTGTCTGGGAAATTTAACTGACATGGAAATTGATGTGGAAATTGATATGTTTAAAACTTTGAATTAGCTGTTAAATGGAAATTAGAATTAAACTGCTAGTAAAATTCCTGATTATTGATAATTGGTAAATTGTTATGATATTTTGACTGATTTGGATTGCTTGTAATGAATGCTAATTAGTTGAGATTTTGGATGATTTGGATGTTTATTTAATTTTATTTGTCATGTTATCGCCCTGTAAATTATTTATAGTATATAAAACTATAAATTAAACTATTTCAAATAAATTAAGAAATAGGTCAAAATTACATATACCTATGAAATTTATTTTGGATTGAAATGACATACATCCATCCCTAAAATTAAATCGAAAGAACTGATCATTTGACCATAGGATAGAAAATTATATATGGACACCGGATTAGTTAAATTAAATGTAACGACCCAGAATTTCTTTCATTTGAAATTCTTATAATTAATTGATTTTAAATATTAACAAGTAAAAATTTGTAAGTCGAATTTTTTTTAGTTCGAATATCTAGATTTAATTGGATAATTAAATCGATAATTTAATATTTGAAATTACAGAAATAATTGGAAATTGGGTTTAATGTGATTAAAAATGATTTGTAAAGTTGTATTAAATCATATTGGAGTTAGAATGATGTTCTAGAACTTTTAAAATCAAATTAAAAGTTAAATTGTAGAAATTGAATATGTTAATATTTAATTGACGTGTAAAAATAGTCATTTTTCAAACCGTCTCGGATTTCGACGAAACTAGGTTCATCGGATCCGTAATGTTATATTATTGTAAGATATCAAATTTCGTATCAATCGGATTTACGGTTTGTCCGGGACAAGATAAAACGCACTGAAATCGGTTTAAGTGAATTTCAAATTTAAATAGTCTATTCAAAAACCTATCTTCCAAATATGATCGAATTGGCTCATGATATATATTCCATTGCATTCGTAATAGGGGTAAAGCATTATAAACGCCAGGCAGCACGCTTTGTTTGGAGTTCGAAATTTTTTGGGATGAATAGTGCGCGTAATTTCTATATAAGGACTTCATATTTTCTATTTGCAACAAGCCCTAGGGTTCTGTTTCCAGCCACCACCTAAGATTTTAATGACCGAAAAATTCCCATTTTCTTCCCTCAATTCCTTCCACTCCACAAATTTATTCGTAAAACTTCCTAAAGCAAAAACGTTAAGGGCAATGAGATCTCTCCGATCAACGGTGATGATCGGAAATGACGCAACGGATCAACGACAATTGAAGTTTGAATACCGCGCGTTCGTTCACGTTTTTCTCGACATTCGTGTGATTGAGTTGAGCGGGCTCAAGGTCGTTGGTCGAGTCGGCGATGGGCTTCGTTTTGGTGGTGCTTCCGGTCGTGTTTTGTGGTTGCGACATCTGAGTCGAAAGCACGGTGTTGAGTTCGTTCTCCCTAAAGCTAGCGCGCGTGGAAAAGAAAGCAAACTCGCGGCCAGATCTGCTTGGCTCAAAATGCACGGTCCAGATTGAATAAGGTTATAAAATAAAAGAAAGATTGTAAATTGAATTATATTTAATTGTGTAAACTATGAAATATTATAACTTTTTGATACGAGGTCGAAAATTGACGAAATGAATTGCATCGGGTTCGTATTGACGAATACTACGCGACGGAACTGGATTGGAGTCGATTGGAGCTAGTGAAAATGTTGGGTAAAATTGAATGCGCGTTTAATTTTATTCGAAATAAACGCTGAAACCGCTATTTGAAGCAAGGTGAGAACTTCTCACCCAATCGAATCTATTTCGATTTAAAATTTTAAATAGTTAAATTTAAAATTGCTTGATTGTATGTTTGGATGATAAATTATTATCTATTGTTTTGAAATAGACCCTGTGCGTCGTATATTAAGCGGATGTTAGTTATTAAACTCATATACCGTGATATTCCACCTCGAAGTGGAATTGATATTATATATGTACTTGGAGTTGATTTTCCCGCATTATATAGCGGATGAGATCCTATAGCGCCGCATAATAGCTTATAATATTTTATACAAACCCACGTACCGCGATATTCCGTCTTGAAACGGGATTGGTATCGTGCTAATATCTGAGGATGCAGGGAGACAGGTTGGAGGGATCCAACTGGATTCCTCACCCATATTGATTTATTTACAGATATTGTGGTATATTCTGTTATCATATGATATATGATGTTTTGGATGTCGTGATTGTTATATTTAGTGCTGTTGCAGCATTGGGCCTATTTTGGAAAACTAAAAGTGTTAAAGTGATGGTTTCCAAATTTTAAAAGGATTTTTAAAGTGATTTTTGAAAGTATACATTTTATTAAATTTTGGAATCGATCATTTTAAATAAATAAACGTTTTAAATTTGTATGTTATAAAATTATGATTTTCGTGAAATATAGCCGAAATGTGATTTTTGAAATAAGTAGTTGATAAATTTGTAAAATGGTTTAAATTAGGATTTTTGAATTATTATAAACGATTTATTTAAAAGGTTTATAAAATTGATATTTATAAATTAAAATATTGGAATTATAAAACGAGTTTTTATAAATGTTAGAATGAAGTATAAATGGATTTCATAAGAGAATGAAATTTATAGATTTATAAACTGTGAAGTTATAAAATGAATAGATTTTGGAAAATAAAGGATTTATATGTCATTAACTTATAAATTGGATTTTGGAATTTAAATGAGATTTAAATAGAATTTGTTAATAAAGTGATTTCATAAGTTGAAGTTGTTATAAAATATACATGGAATTTATAAACATTGTTTGATAAATCCGAAATCGACTTATTTTGATAAGTTAATTATTATAGCTTATTAAAGGAAATATATTCACGATTTTGGACAATGGATAATCCTTTAAATTAAATGTGTAGAAATGATGAATTTGGTTAACGAAGTATATCCACGATTTTGGACAGTGAATAATATATTAAAGAAATGTTTTAGGAAGTGATTTTTTAAATAGGATTAAAACGATTTGAAGTTGTTTTAAAATGTGTTAAGGATCGAAACCATAGATTTCAACATTCATTTTTGAAATAGACATTTTTGAGAAATAACGAAATGGTGGACTATAACACTGTTGTTATAGTAAATGATTTTTGAAAAGAAATGTTTTATATAGCATTGGGATTTATATATCTATCTTCATTTCGAATTCCTATACTAGTGATTTTGGGTTGTCGTAACGATGTTTTACGCAACATTCGTTTTGACTCAAATAAATGTGTTAAAGAGAACGTTTTCCTTAAAGAATAAAATATATACTTAATCGTGTTTTAAGTATATTGAATATTTTCTAACTATTGAAAATAAATAGATTTGTAAATTACTTATTATTTAATAAGTATGGAAATGTTTTCCAATGTGAAGTAAAATGTTTTGAGATTATATCTTTTAAAGATAAATTGAAAGTGAATATTTGAAATCGATTTGAGAATCATATATTAATAGATATTTTGGAAATGTGAATTCACCATGGAATTTATAAAGGAAAGGGAAAATTGTTTTAAAAATAAACATTGATTTATTTTTGAAGTGTGGAAATAAATTTACGGATTTGGAACGTAAATTTGAAGTAAATCGGTAAGGATTTATTTAATTGGTTTAAATGAACCATTTTGAAATGAAAATGAATAAATATTTGGAAGTGTTTTCGCGTAAGGAAAATGATTTGAAATTTTGTTTTCAAAATTTGGAGAGGTGAAAAGTGATTAGAAATTTGTTTTCAAATGGTTGAAGTGTGGAAAATTTTATATCTTGTAAAGATATTTTTGGAAATTAAATAATTTGGAAATTATTTGGAATCTGGTGACGTTGTGCATATCTATAGATAGTTAAATAACCGACTATCAATATTTACCTTTTTATGGGTAATTGTTGTGATTTGCTTGAATCAGAATACTATGCTTATTTTAAAATAAGCGCACGTTATTCGGTTTAGCCAGGAAAGGACCTTTGGGTCATGAATCCCAATCCGAATAGTGATACGTCGTAATGGATAGCATTTGAAGACCGGTGTTGAAGACCGGTGTTGAAGACCGGATATTTTCGAAAACGGAAGGATTACCGTCGAATGTCTCTACATCGGCTAATCTCCGATATAGAGATTTTGTCACCCTTGGTGATGGGAAGTCCGGTCGTGATTAGTTAACATCCGGATTGCAAGGGCTTCTTTGGAAGTGCCTTCGGTTTCGTTCGATCCTGGAACAGACTTGTATGGATGTGTGTCTGACGTTACAATTTGAGATGTAAAGCTGGTTTCTTTCAAATATATTTCTGCTGATGGCGGAGAATTTATTCTCTTAGCTTAACACCCTTCTATGAGACGTACGAGCTCAGAGGTATGTAGTTGATGGTTACTAGTGATACATTCCCAATTTGGTAATGTGGCATATGAAGTGCTGCTGATCATTTGTTGTTCAAAGCATAGATTTTGTATAAAGCGTAGCTTTGTGGACGAGACTTCGTCGGACCTCACACCCCGAAAATGGTCAAAAGGAAAGATGCAACAAGGTTTTAGGGAGTAGCGCCCCTTAGGATATGTCATTTCCTTCTGGATAGAAGTGGTATCATGGTATGGAGCCCATATACTTAACTTATGTGAATGTCGCAAATATATATATGACTTTGTGATTGATGTTGGTTGAGGATCCTCGAATAAAGGTTGTTTACAACCGGGGGATGACATACTCATGTCAGTTGTTACCTACTTTTGCAGAGGTAACCCGGCCTTGTGTTGGCAGAGATCCGGTTAGGTTCTCGGGGCGTCTCTCCAGAGGCGTTTTCATGTGGCAATGGGGAGTTCCTTGGCCTGACCATTTGTTGGAAAATCCAAAGAAACAATACGAGCCCTGTACAGTTTTAGTTGTATAACCTGCCATGGAATGTGGCGGTAACCTGCTATTGAACATGGTAGTTATAGTAGGCATATGATAATGGTCGTATGTTGGCTAAGATTTATATTATACTTTCAAAAGGTTTTCCACTTTGCACTTATAGTAATTATATCAAATAAATTTGCGTGTCAAGCCTCTTTCACTATCATAAGGAGAAATCTCCTCTGATTCTGCTTTTGGACTGTGTGTGTGTGCGGGAGGCCTTATGATAGTTTCATTTTTTAAAAGCATTGCGAATCTATTTTTAAAATATTTCTTTGTTTTTTTTTAAAGATAAGCTGTTTTAAGTTCTCGCACCAGTCTCATGACTGACCTATAGTTTATTGTTTCCTTCCTAAACTCTATGTACCCACCAATTTCCACACGTGCAGTCTAGAGTCAGGTTATTAGGTCATTCTGGAATTCAGGAGATGCCGTGGAGTTCAGGTGCAAGTTGGATGGCATGGCGTATCAACTAGTATATAGTATTTCTTTTTTGCTGTTTGTTGTTGTACACTTTGATAATGTAATGATAATGTGATGTAATGTAATAACTGATACTGTTCTTTTGATTTAAGGATTATTCATTTATCTACTATATGTTGTTCCGTTGAGATTGTGAGATTCTGATATTGATTCTATTGCTTATTCTTTCTTTCTTCATCTACATCTTCTTCTTCTTAAACCCTAAGGGTTCGGTTTTTCGGCCTTCGATTGCTCGCCAGTTGATACAGTGGACGTATTGATGTCGACTTTCGTGAGTTTTAAATAGTATCTTCACATTTGGTATCAGAGCATTTGGTTAAGAGACAACCTTGGCTCTGTTGGGAATTACTCATTAGAGATAGAGTCAGTAGTACTTTAGAATGAGTGTGAGTGTAATAATAGATATGAGTGCGTATTTGTTAGTGAATATAAAATTGTTTTATATTTTGTTGATTGGTTTGTTGGGTGGTATATGGACTCTGATCAATACGAGTAATTAACGTTATTGATAGGAATCTCTAAACACTTGTACATAACAAATTCGACATGATATCGTTTTAAATAGGGTAAATGAAATAATTTTACCTAAATTATTTTCGTATATAAAAGAGAAAAATTTTCAATGAATTATTATAATATATGATTGCTTGGTTGCTAGAAAGTGATGATATTAAATTATTATCATTAGTGTTGAAAAAGAAATTGAAATCGTAACTCCAAGGTTAAGAAATAAATTCACATACAAATAGAATTGGAGAAAATAAATTGTAAATGTGATTTGTAATTTGAAGTAAAATTCCAGAGGAATATTTGGAAATGTTTTGAAAGGGTTTGCAATTTGGAAAAGATCAAATTCCTTTTTGAGTTTGAAAATGGTTTTCAAGGGTATGGAAAAATGTTTTTGGAGGGATAAAAGCTCCAAACTCTTTTCGGTCGCTGGAAAATAATTCCGATGACGATCGTGACATCATCGGTGTTCATTTTCGGGTTTCCAAAAGAGGGATTGCTGTCAAGTTATTTTAAATAGAAGTTGTTTGGAAAAATTTGGGTTTGGGTTTTGAAATTCAAAGGATAATTTGGATTAGTGTCAAAAATGGTTTTGAAATGATGGAAAGACTCTGGAATCTGATAAAAATAGTTATGGAATAAAATTTATTGAGTTGAAATAAATTTATGAATGAATGAATTTACAATTGCGAGTAAATGAAATTGGAAACTAAATGTTGAAATTCATCTTGAAATTGCAAGTAAATTGAAAATTTGTCAAGTTGGATCAAATGAAGCTAAGTATTAAAATAAAATTAGTAAGCAAAACTAATTGAAGAAATGACTAATTTAATATGGGTTGAAATGAATTGAATTCAACACTTTTAAATAAAAGGTAAATTAAATTCATATGGAATTTGAAATCCAGTTTAAATATAAGTGGTTATAAACCGAAATAGAGAATTGAATTGTGTTTGGGAACGAACAAAAGAATAAAAACTGAAATAAAAAACTGGATATCGAAAACCAATTTGAATTGTGCGAGATGAAATGAGTTAGAACTTGTAATGAATTAGTAAAAGAAACTAATTTAAAATAGCAAAATGCATCAGTTGTAAATGAAAAATAATTGGTAAAATTCAATATTCAGAAGGTAAATTGAATCAAAATAGAATTGAAATTGAAATTTGAATTCAAATGAAATTGATAATGTGAGATTGAATGAAAATGGATATTATGGTTAGCACGTGGGGAAGAGAAAGCAAACTCGCGGCCAGATCTGCTTGGCTCAAAATGCGCAGTCCAGATTGAATAAGGTTATAAAAGAAAAGAAAAATTGTAAATTGAATTATATTTAATCATGTAAACTTTGAAATATTATAACTTTTTGATACGAGGTCGAAAATTGATGAAACAAATTGCTTCGGGTTCGTATTGACGAATACTACGCGACGGAACTGGATTGGAGTCGATTGGAGCTAGTGAAAATTTTTGGTAAAATTAAACGCGCGTTAAATTTTATTCGAAATAAAGGCTGAAACCGCTATTTGAAGCAAGGTGAGAACTTCTCACTCAATCGAATCTGTTTCGATTTAAAATTTTAAATAGTTAAATTTAAAATTGCTTGATCGTATGCTTGGATGATAAATTATTATCTATTGTTTTGAAATAGACCCTATGCGCCGTATATTAAATGGATGTTATTTATTAAACACATATATCGCGATATTCCACTTCGAAGTGGAATTAGAATTATATATGTAATTGGAGTTAATTTTCCCGTATTATATAGCGGATGAGACCCTATTGCGCCGCATAATAGCGGATAATATTTTATATAAACCCATGTACTGCGATATTCCATCTTGAAACGGGATTGGTATTATGCTAACATCTGAGGATGCAAGGAGACAGGTAGGAGGGATCTAATTGGATTCCTCACCCGTATTGATTTATTTACAGATATTGTCATATCTTCTATTATCATATGATATATGATGTTTTGGATGTCGTTATTGTTATATTTAGTGCTGTTGCAGCATTGGGCCTATTTTCGAAAATTAAAAGTGTTAAAGTGATGATTTCCAAATTTTAAAAGGATTTTTAAAGTGATTTTTGAAAGTATACGTTTTATTAAATTTTGGAATCGATTCATTTTAAATAAATAAACGTTAAATTTGTATGTTATAAAAATCATGATTTTTGTGAAATATAACCGAAATGTGATTTTTGAAATAAGTAGTTGATAAATTTGTAAAATGGTTTAAATTGGGATTTTTGAATTATTATAAACGATTTATTTAAAAGGTTTATAAAATTGATATTTATAAATTAAAATATTGGAATTATAAAACGAGTTTTTATAAGTGTTAGAATGAAGTATGAATGGATTTCGTAAGTGAATGAAATTTATAGATTTATAAATTATGAAGTTATAAAATGAATGATTTTGTAAAATAAAGGATTTATAAGTAATTAACTTATAAATTGGATTTTGGCATTTGAATGAGATTTAGATAGAATTTGTTAATAAAGTGATTTTATAAGTTGAAGTTATTATAAAATATACATGGAATTTATAAACATTGTTTTATAAATCCGAAATCGACTTATTTTGATAAGTTAATTATTATAGCTTATTAAAGGAAATATATTCACGATTTTGGACAGTAGATAATCCTTTAAATAAAATGTGTAGAAATGATGAATTTGGTTAACGAAGTATATTCACAATTTTGGACGATGAATAATATATTAAAGAAATGTTTTAGGAAGTGATTTTTTTAATTAGGATTTAAACGATTTGAAATTGTTTTAAAATGTGTTAAGAATCGAAACCATAGATTTCAACATTCATTGTTGAAATAGACGTTTTCGAGAAATAAGCAAATGGTGGACTATAACACTGTTGTTATAGTAAATGATTTTCGAAAAGAAATATTTTATATACTATTGGGATTTATATATCTATCTTAATTTTGAATCCTTATACTAGTGATTTTGGGTTGTCGTAATGATGTTTTACGCAACATTCGTTTTGACTCAAATAAATGTGTTAAAGAGAACGTTTCCTTAAAGAATAAAATATATACTTAATCGTGTTTTAAGTATATTGAATATTTTCTAAGTATTGAAAATAAATAGATTTGTAAATTACTTATTATTTAATAAGTATGGAAATGCTTTCCAATATGAAGTGAAATATTTTGGGATTATATCTTTTAAAGATAAATTGAAAGTGAATATTTGAAATCGATTTGAGAATCGTATATTAGTAGATATTTTCAAAATGTGAATTCACCATGGAATTTATAAAGGAAAGGGAAATTTGTTTTAATAATAAACATTGATTTATTTTTGAAGTGTGGAAATAAATTTACGGATTTGGAACGTAAATTTGAGGTAAATCGGTAAGGATTTATTTAATTGGTTTAAATGAATCATTTTGAAATGAAAATGAATAAATATTTGGAAGTGTTTCCGTGTAAGGAAAATGATTTGAAATTTTGTTTTCAAAAGTTGGAAAGGTGAAAAGTGATTTGAAATTTGTTTTCAAATGGTTGAATTGTGGAAGGATTACCGTCGAATGTCTCTGCATCGGCTGATCTCCGATATAGAGATTTTATCACCCTTTGTGATGGGAAGTCCGGTCGTGATTATCTTTTCGTTTAGCCAGGAAAGGACCTTTGGGTCATGAATCCCAATCCGAATAGTGATACGTCGTAATGGATAGCATTTGAAGACCGGTGTTGAAGACCGGATATTTTCGAAAACGGAAGGATTACCGTCGAATGTCTCTACATCGGCTAATCTCCGATATAGAAATTTTATCACCCTTGGTGATGGGAAGTCCGGTCGTGATTAGTTAACATCCGGATTGCAAGGGCTTCTTTGGAAGTGCCTTCGGTTTCGTTCGATCCTGGAACAGACTTGTATGGATGTGTGTCTGACGTTACAATTTGAGATGTAAAGCTGGTTTCTTTCAAATATATTTCTGTTGGTGGCGGAGAATTTATTCTCTTAGCTTAACACCCTTCTCTGAGACGTACGAGCTCAGAGGTTATGTAGTTGATGGTTACTAGTGATACATTCCCAATTTGGTAATGTGGAATACGAAGTGCTGTTGATCATTTGTTGATCAAAGCATAGCTTTTGTATAAAGCGTAGCATTGTGGACGATACTTCGTCGGACCTCATACCCCGAAAATGGTCAAAACAGGAAAGATGTAGCATGGTTTTAGGGAGTACCGCCCCTTAGGGTATGTTGTTTCCTTCTGGATGGAAGTGGTACTATGGTATGGAGCCCAGATACTTAACTTATGTGAATGTCGCAAATATACATGACTTTGTAATTGATGTTGGTTGTGGATCCTCGAATAAAGGTTTTTTACAATCGGGGGATGACATACTTGTGTCAGTTGTTACCTACTTTTGCAGAGGTAACCCGACCTTGTGTTGGCAGAGATCCGGTTAGGTTCTCAGGCGTCTCTCTAGAGGCGTTTCCATGTGGCAATGGAAAGTTCCTTCGCCTGACCATTTGTTGGAAAATCCAAAGAAACAATACGAGCCCTGTATAGTTTTAGTTGTATAACCTGCCATGGAATGTGGCGGTAACCTACTATTGAACATGGTAGCTATAGTAGGCATACGATAATGGTTGTATATTGGCTAAGATTTATATTGTACTTTCGAATGGTTTTCCACTTTGCACTTATAGTAATTATATCAAAGAAATTTGCGTATCAAGCATCTTTGACAATCATAAGGAGAAATCTTCTCTGATTCTGCGTTTTCATTGTGTGTGTGTGCAGGAGGCCTTATGGTAGTTTCATTTTCTAAAAGGGCTGCGAATCTATTTTTAAAATATTTCTTTATTTGTTTTCAAAGATAAACTGTTTTAAGTTCTCACACCAGTCTCATGACTGACCTGTAGTTTATTGTTTCCTTCCTAAACTCTGGGTGCCCACCAATTTCTACACGGGCAGTCTAGAGTCAGGTTATCAGGTCATTTTGGAATTCAAGAGATGCTGTGGAGTTAAGGAGCAAGTTGGATGGCATGGCGTATCAACTAGTATATAGTATTTCTTTTCTGTTGTTTGTTGTTGTACACTCTGATAATATAATGATAATGTGATGTAATGTAATAACTGATACAGTTCTTTTTTTGATTTAAAGATTATTCATTTATCTATTATATGTTGTTCCGCTGCAATTGTGAGATTCTGATATTGTTTCTTTTGCTTCTTCTTTCTTTAATCTTCTACCTCTTCTTCTTCTTAAACCCTAAGGGTTCGGTTTTTCGGCCTTCGATTGCTCGGCAGTTGATACAGTGGAAGTATTGATGTCAACTTTCGTGAGTTTTAAATAGTACCTTCACATTAAATGATTTTAAAATTTTTAATTTGAAATTATTTAAATGATTTGATTTAAAGAAGTAAATCAAAATCAGGGAAATCGAATTATTTTCGAACTTGAGCTTGTAATGTTGAAATTTAAATTTGGTAACTGGAATTGTTAAATAATCGAGATTGAGATTTTGATGTTATAATAGAAATATGATTTGAGTTTCAGAAACTGATTTGTTTTAAAATTTGGACTTTTATTCGAACTTCGAATATTACAAAGTAAAAGCAATTTTAATCGATATTTCAAAATTTGAGCTCGAAATTGAATTATTTTAAAAGATTTGGACATTGAATTAGATATCGAAGCCAAATTTGATTTAAATGATTTAAATCGATACTTTGAAAATCGAGCTCGAAATTTATATAGATTGAAATGATTTGAAATTTAGAATTGAATAGAAATTTATTCAAGTTTGAATTGAAATCAATTGGAATTGAAAGCGAAATTGAATTAATTCGAAATCAAATTTATTTGAATTGAAATCGGAATCGAGGTTAAATTCAACTTGAAATTGGAATTGAATCGATTTAATTGGAATGGATATTGAAAGTGATTTGTATTGGAAAATATGTAAATTAATCGGTTTGATTTTGAAACTATTTTTAAATAAATTATTGTAATATCAACTGTTTAAAAATTTATTTTTTAAATATTCAGATTATTTTGATTTTCCAACTATTTCCTATATATACCATTTTTAGTATGTAAACCATTTTATTAAACTATTTTAACTTTTAAACTATTTAAAAAAATTCAAACTATTTTCTAAAATTCAAACTGGTCAGAGTGGGAATGTTTGTTTTAAATCGTTGATTTAATTACGAATTAGGTTAAAATGATGTTATAACCCAAATTGTATTTCAAATCGAATTTTGAAGTGAAAATGACTTTCAAGTGGAAATTAACATATTTGATCTAAATATGACATTTCGAAATGAAATTGATTTCGAAGCGAATATGATATTCAATATTAAGTATGGATCGTTTTTAAACGTAATAGTACCAACCGGTATGTAAAATGACGTTAGACTGTTAAAAAGACCGAGGGCTCTTATTGGCATACTCTTTGTCAATACTGGGATTAACAACTGTGTACACGGAGAAGACTCGAGAACAGAGTAGTTGGATTTGAGGTCGTTTGCTGGATTTGAAGATAGAGAATGATGATGGATGGACTCTGGCCATTGTGCCAATTTGAAATGACTAAAATAGGATGGCTTGACTGGGCCAAGCGGACAAATTACCCCCTAACGGACATCCATTCTTTGATTTTCTTGGACTTTGTCCATACTATTACTCTTGTCATTTGTTTCTATTGGAGCACCTTTATTATGGGATAGCTTCCCTTGATTCGATATAAGATAGATGGACGCGGTGGATGGTTGTGGCTACGATGCGTTACCACCAGTACTATGACCCGAACTAATAGTATCCTACCTTAGGCATTGCCTCACGTGCCTTGTCATACTTTTATCCCTATATGGGACCTCTATGGTTTTTGTTTAGTGTTGCCATAGCAAGACGCATTCCTATCCTTCGATGTGCTACTGGGGCATTATATACAAACTGTACTATAATGCTTAAAAACGAGTTAAGGGGGACTAATGTAAAGCCTTAACACTAAGAAAAATATTTATTTTACTGATTAGACATTATATATGTAGCGTATTCTACTACATATAAATATTTTGACGGATCCTTAAGAGATGGAAATCCCGTAAAATCCCTTAAGTTATTGCACGCACGTTATACACTAGATAGGAGATGTGAAATCCCGTAAACATCTCTGATGCTGTTACACTCATGTTATATGATATCGATTTGACTCACATAAGGATATTTTAGTCCTGACTCGAGTGTTTTATCTTTTCGTTACGCTCGGGTCAGCCCTGAGTATTTCAACGCATTGAAGATCATTTTCTAAAGGATGAAGACGAAGATTTGGTATATTATTACTATTATTATTCCTGCATCATGTTGTCTGCTACATTATTTTATTTATCCCTGTTGTATATATAACTCTGATAAATGTTGTATAAATTATAATCAAGTGTATAATGTAAACAGCTTCATGAACTATTTATTTGATTATTATATTTTATCATGCTGTTGCGAGATTCTGTTTTTTTCTTCTTGTTTTCTTATTTTCCTTAGTTAACCCCATTGGTTATCTATGTTCCGGGTTGTTTGTGTTGGACACATGTGGATTATTGTCAATTTAAACCTTCCAAAATATGGGTCGTCATGGTTTACATGAGTCATTACCCTGATTTATGTCTAGTAGGTAATGATGTGCTATTATTAAAAATATATATTAGCTTTCCTTGTTTAATGAAATCATCTTTGGTACATCTTAGTTACTTGAATGGGTTCTACTTGTCATTTTCCAAAGCATTATTTACATTAGAATTTAATGCTCAATTTACTCGCAATCAATCAACATAAAGAAGAAGTGTCACATTCAAGTAGTACAAAATATTCTTTTAATCCAAAATGTGGAATAACTATTTGGGTGTATTGTATGTGTTGTCTATATACTTATTTAGAGTGTGTTTCTTCTTAGTGTAGGAGTAACAAGTATCTGCCAAAATTGATAAAATTTTCCTTATTTTATGGTTTATTAGATCCAAATGCATCTAAAAACTTTATATCCTATATAGCATGCACCTTGAGATACATGCACATATATTGGTTAATATATTATCATCCATATGTACAAAATTCCTTCATACTTTGTATATTTTTTATATATGTCTAAATATTCTAAATTCCCTATTCTTTATCCTTTTGTTAATCTTTTCACATCAAGTTGCCTAAGAAAATCTAACAATACATATTCCACGCATTTTCTTTCGATGGAAATCAACAGTACGATTCCCAAATTAATTGTTAAGTTGTTACAGCATGTTTATGAACACCTATTGTCTTGCATCTTTCATGCTTCTTAATTCTAGATCAAATCTGGACTTTGAGTTCTAGCTGACACAACAACTACATAAATATCAGACTAGTCCATTTATATATACTATATGAATAAATTCGGATCAACACAAGAAATGTAGAAAATTGCCACAGTTCAAAACTGAGGCCTCTGCTTGCCTCAGTTTGAAACTAAGACCGCCTCTATTTTGTACTTGAGGCAGCATCGGTTTACCGATAATTTTATGGCAATTTATGGTATTTATATCATGACTTAACATTGTTTAGGAGTTTACAATGAAAAAAGGGTTATGAGAAGTTATAGCATAAGGGGGAAGAATATGAATGCAAGAAAAAAGAGGGTATGAATAACACGTTCCCTTTACTGTATGTGTTTGTGTGTTTACCTCAACTTCATTGATTTTATAAAAGTAGAGAGGGCACATATGGCAAAGAAGCAAAAGTTTCTAATGAAGCTCAAAAGAAAGATGATGTAGCTAAGAAGATAAAGGATCTTGAGAGAGAGAGAGAGAGATAGCAGCACGTCAGACCTTTTTAGAGGCAATTTTATTGTTTCCACATTTGTTTATTATAAGCATGTCCATATTTGCATGACTGGTAGTTGGTCATAAATCAACTCTAAGTTACCCCATTTGAGTAAGTAAATTGGGGATGATGGCAAAGGTTTATTTAGGGATGATAAGACCAAAGAAGAGGATAATAAACTTTTAACAATAAAAAATTACACTGATAAATCTGGGCTAATTACAGTTGTTCTTGAAATGTCAAATCGACCAATCAAGGTTAATTAAAATTATGCCAACACTATCCATTTGATAGATTGATTTTAATTAAACACTCTTAACAAGCTCATTATAATGGAAACTTTAAAATTCAACACTATCGATATTTGTGGAATCTATTGTGTATGTAATTAAGCAAGCGTTGGGCCACTGTCTTCTTCTCTAATTAATACTTAACAATCTTCATTGTAGAATTCCTTCCCTATGCTTGGTTGCTATGGCTACAACCGGTAGAGCCAATGCCAATATGAAATACATAAAAAACAAATGGTTAAGTCACATGTCTTCTTTCGTCTATTCTTTCAATGATAGCAAAGTTCTTAAAGAAACACTAAACTTTGCATTTGAATACACATCAATCATATATGAGTTGATTTCCAATTACCGTAAGATTATAATTTGTAAGTGGAAAGTCGTCTAGATAAGTAACTATCAATATAATATATGTTGCATCAATTTATTAGCTTATATGCATTTAAAATGGCTGATGATCCATATGAAAAATTCGAAAGCTGATAACATTTTTATTTTATTTCAAATTCCTTTGCTGAACATATTACAAATTGTAGGACGTACTTGTAACAAATACAAATTTTAAGTAACTATTTAAACTACACTTTTTGTTTCAATATATTTATATTTATTATTTCTTATATTTGTCAAACAAACTAAGACAGATGACTATTTTCCTCCAGTTCAACAAGGGAATCTGAGACAAGTAATTAAATTTCAACATATTTGTTGAATTTCTTTAACTTAGGTATTTTTATATGCATCTTAGTTTTTACGGTTGGCTTTTTTTATTCATTTGATCTCTGTTATGTTTGTTGATGCTTATTTCAATTCAATTGCAAACTTGATCATGCTGAAAAATAAACATGAGGCTACATCACTGCTATATTTCAGTTATTGTGCAACAGTATGTAAGCAGTAATTTTCATGAGCTAATTGTTTTCTTACTCCTTTGACAAAAAATAAGAATTGAAATTTAGAAAATAAATATAAACTTCATATTGTTCATACGATGTTTACAGGGCAAAAATGATAAGCAGTTCTATATTTGACTACTAACAACAAGAGTTCTAGTTCCTTCTATGTTTTGATAAGAAATATCAAAAAATAATGAGATGAAGTAGAATAGTATTGCAAGCATCTATGTCAAATTAACTTGAACTTACCATATTTGATGCTAAATAAATTCGTATTTTCTCTCTTCTACTGCCTCTAATTGCATTTTTTTCTTACAGGTATATTGGACTCTTGAAGAAGACAAGCTTGGACTTTCCATGGTTTATAATTTTCGCTTTTAGCAAACTCTTTTTATTAGATTTTATGTTACTAACATTTTTCTTAAAACATTTCTCATGAAATGTTGCATATGACTAAATTTTTGGGTGTACGAAACTGATGTAGCTTTGATTATGTTTAACCTTTATAGCTGCATATATTATCAGATTATATCTATTAGTGTTTTTTGAATTAAGAATTTTTTTAATATATTTTTCATGGCTATTATAACTGTTTTAACACTGTTGCATTAACGGTTAAATGTAGCAAAAACATTAATACAGCCATTCGAAAGTGCTGCAAAATGTTGTAGAGAAACAAACCACAGAAAAATGGAAAGTTGCAACTATCAAAACAGAATGGCATATAACCGCTGTAATAAAAGACAATTATCTAAAATGTTGTGACAATTCCTTTTGCAACGTTTCAAAACTGCTTGTATAGGACTGGTTCTATTGAATCTTGGCATTAGACTACGTTCGTTAAAATGCTGCTTATTGAGTTGGCACCATTTCAGAAATGCAGTATAATTAATTTATGGCAGCATTTTGGAAACGCTTGGTATCCCTTTTTAGCAACATTTTTGAATACGCTGCAATATCTCCTGACTCTATTGCAGCATGATGTTAGTCAACGTTTTACGAAATACTGCAAATAAGTATAACAGCATTTTAAAACGCCATGAAAGGTCTTTTTTATCGTGGTTTTATTCAATGAGTTATACCATATTTGACGAAGCATGATTTGAAAGCATTTAAACAAATTGTTAACACTGAGTTGATTATTGGTACTTCCCACGTCATTGAACTAAGGCTCTCACTTATTTGATTTATCAATTTTTTAAAAATATTCCATCAACTCGAGTTGTTCCAAAGCCATTTACTTTATAAAACCAAGAGTCTAGGATTCCGAAACCATATTGATAATTAAAATTCCATGAAGTTACAATGTCGCAAATTATATTTTCCATTTGATCTCAAAATATATAACGGTCTCAAAATTCTTTAAAATCAGATTATTCATAAATCATATTCAAAAGTCCATATATATAAATAACCCTGCATAGTATAAAATCATATTTAATCTTCTTTCAAATCCATTTTGATATATAACCATTTTATTTTAGAAATAAAATAAGTTTATATTCCCAAAACTATGTTTCCAAAAGTCCATAACCATTTATAATAATAATACTCTCCATATATAATTATTTTTTTTAAAATCATTTATCCAAAGAACTAGATGAATTTTAGAGACAAATTTGATATGTATAACTTAGGTAAATTTTTTTTATATAAATTACTTATGTATATAGTTTCTTATTAAAATCAAAGAAAAAGTATATTAAATTAAAAAAAATTGAACTTGATAACTATATTACTTTCCTTTTTGCGAACTTAGAATTCGACTTACGTATAAAATAGAGATGTATTCATATAACTCTATACATCTTGAAAACATTAAATTCATTCAACGTAGAACTTAAAAGCCAAACCAAAACCAATAAGAACTGAAGGAAATACATCCTAGGAGGCATAACAAACAAACATGGCATCACAAGACAAAAGAGGAAATTTGTGCAACCTGAAACTTGCAAGTTTTAGGCAGCGATCGATCCATCAAACTATTGCGACCGATCAACCAGCTGTCACGACCTGAAGCTTAGAGCTTTAGGTCATAACCTCCTACCGGTCACCAAGGCGACTTCCGATGAGCTTTTGACCCCGACAGAATATCTTGGCCTTATCTAGTTCCTATCATAACACATGCATGCGACCTAGCATTGAATTATATGATCAACTATAGATTACTTAGGCAAAACTGAGATGCAACAAAGATACAATTCATAACATTGAGATTATCAACAAAAACCTATTTTATTAACAAATTCCAATTATTAATCAGTCATAATAATATTTAACTCTAGATAGTGATAGATGCATGAGTGTTTAACTCACCTTAATCTGTATGTTTTTCTCAGCAAATCACATCTAGTTTCAATTGATTCCAACTTGAAGAAACCATAGAATTAGCTTACATTCAAACCAAAAGGCAACTAAATCAACACAATAAACCGAAAATTGATCAAGACTGTGACATAGACTGGGGCTAGAGTTTTATAATTTTTTTTTTCCAACAATTTTCCTCTATTATAATTTGTTTATTTATCTTCTAGGATTGAAAGAGAAATTTAGTTTCTCATTTATGTTTCTAAATTTATAGAAGAAAGAACATACGAAATAAGTGAAAGAGTATTTATCTCTTTGATTAAGTGAGCTTGGGTTAAGAACCTAACCTAATAACAAAAGAAAGTGTTACTAAATTAATTTCTAAAAAGTATTACCAGTTTGTTCTCAATTTTTCTTATTACAAAACACTGTTTCACTCTAAACAATGTTTTATTTAATATAGATTGATTTGCAAAACCTTACCAAAGCCAATTACAAGTTAAAACTTTTATTTCTAATAATATCGAGATGTCATATAAAATTAAATATCATCTTTTCGAAACAAAATTTATTCTCATTATTTTGATAAAAATAATTTATTAACTATAAACTCTCATTTTAACCAATAAATTAAAATATTAATAATTTATCCTAAATGCCAAATTAAATAATTGATTTTTTCATATTTCAAACTTAAATTTTAAGAAATGAAACTCACTTCTTAATTAAATTAAGTCAACTATTCTCAGATATAAATTAAATTTCATAATTAAATTTCACAATCACCGAATAGAATTTAATTATCCATGATTAAATTTAAATAATTAGGTAATTAACAATAGGGTTGTTACAATAGTACTTAGGTACTAATAACTCTAATATTTCTGTATTCAGAGCAACCCTTTGTATAATTCTTTTGATATTATGTTATCGCTCCATTGTGAGATTCTGATATTGTGTTCTTCTTTCCTTGTTCTATATTTTTTTTTAAATTTTTTATCCTAACAATTCGTCCTTCCAACACTAGGATGCTCGACACACATATATCATCAATGTATTAATGTAGATATTCAAGGGTTGGGAGGGCAGGTCGTTACATTTGGTTTCAGAGCCCAAGGTTAGGCGAACACCTTAGCTTTTGTTAGGTATGGCTCATTAGAGATAGGAAGCGACACCCTAGAATGAGTCGAGTGTATTATGCATATGAGAGGGTATTTGTATTTTGATAACTAAACTTTGTATTATTCCTTAGGAATATCTCTTTCTTAGACTCTTTTCTTTGGAATAACCTTATCCTTTAGTTTCCTAAAGCTATTCTGTTTGATTAGGTAGTAAGAACTATGGATGTTAGAGCTTCTAATTTTGAGAGACATGTAGAAGATGAAGTGGTGCAGGATTGACCATGAAAAGACTTTGCTTTGATATGGCATGAGTTTGTGATACTGGGCAAAAAGAGGTTCAATAGCACAGAGACTATCATCGAAGTCTAGGGTTGGATTAGTTTTTGCAACATGGTATGTATGGATAAGATGGATCATATCCATGGAGCATTAAAGGATATTATAAATATGGCTTTTTAGTTCAAGGGTTTAGCCCGAAGGCCGTCTTTATCTACGTTGACTAGAGATAACAAGCATATGCTTCAATCATCAAAGAATAGACCCACTTTTGATTGCTACAAGTATGGGAAGAAAGGGCCACTTTTATAATAAGCGAAGACTGAGAGGGGGAGAATAGATAATAAGAGCACCAAATGAAGAGGTTTCAAAGTTTGATGCATAGTTTACATTTAGGATATGCTACGTTTCTCATCAGCATGGTTATTTTGATAGAGATTGTCCTATGCTTTAGACAGGACAATAACCTAGAGCTTTTGAACTAGCTTATGCACCTTCCAGCTTTGCAATTAGGAAGGGGAAGCAGATTATCGAGGATATACTATCTGTTTATGATTTACCTATTGTATTTGGTTTGATATTAGTGCTTCTCAAAGTTCAATATCCTGTAATTATGATTATTTAGTCATGCTCGCCTTGTTAGGAACATTCGGTATTGGTTGTTATTGATTTTGCTCAACCATTTTGTGAGCAGCTTTACCTTTCTACATCATGGGGTGGGTAGACAGTAATTGAGGGTACATGGAAATGATCACCTAGTGAATTAAATTTCAGGATTTGACTAAAAGACATTCAGTGATAATGTTGGGTTCGAAGTTAAAATTTAGTAGAAAATGTTTACTTTAGTCCAAAGGAAAGATATAACATTTTGGAAACAAATATTTGTGAAAAGATTTGCATACGAAAGTAATTCTATATAGGTATGAAAGTGATGACTTCAGCATTATCAACATTCATTATTGGGTTTTTAAATTTGAGATGCTGCAAAGTTGTTTTGGTAAAACAGATTTTGATTTAATCCCAAAAGTAAGATTTAGTATACAAAAGTTATATGTATATATTATTTAAAAATGTTTTGAAATGAAAACCAGTGTATAGTTCTAAAGTTTTCTTGTTAAGTTATTTCATGGACACATGTAGCCTATGCATTAGGAAAGTATGACATGTGCATCAAGATATGATACGTTATTTAATTATTCTTATTATTAAAATGAAATGGAATCGGGAATTTTTGGATAGTTGGGAACTTCCAAGTCGTTTTAGAACTTGTAGTTAAGTGTTTTTGAAGGTATAAAGTCGAGTTTATATGACATTTGAATTGAGAAGATAACAGGTTAAAACAAGTTTTAAATTTGTTAATCATACTTGTTACAAATTTGATGTTTTGGTATGTACTCTTCGGATGTAGTGGAGTATTACGCAAGAATGAACTTAAGTTATAAAATATGGATAAACTTTAAGTTATATTTTATGAAATAATTCATAAATAATTTTAGTATTGAAGACATAATAATTGAATAACTAAATGTGATTAAAAAGGAATTTGTGTAGTAAGAAACCAATAAGATAAATACGTAAGTTGTACGTGGATAATTTAATTCGCATGGTTTTTCTTGATTCATTATTCAAGTATATGTTTATGAGGTGGTGTCACCGGTCCGAATGAGGATTTTTCACTAGGTTCTTAACGGCAAACACTTGATATGATTCGTGATATGATTTTGATGTTTTCTATCATTGTATATGGCTATGCAAGGAGAACGGAGGTTTCTAATCAAGGGACCAAATCAGAGTCCACACTATAGAGGTCAAGAATCTTTACTTGTTATAAAGTGAAATCTATGTAAGCAATTAAGTGACCGGATCAGATATTGTGTACGAATAGTTCGTATGCATCGTATGGGCTTTAGTATATTTTTATGATGTATTTTGACTTATAAAGAGTGTGGGGGAATGACTGTTTGATTTGCAATAAGGTAGCATGAATACATATCTAAATAAAAACCAAAGGCTGTTTAGTTTAAGGTATGCTCAGTAGATTTTTTATCATCCTTGGATGATGAGAGGGTTTTGAACCTGAACAAATATGAGCTTTGTTTGCTAGTGATTATGAATGCTATTAGAGTATTTGTGTGCTTATTCTCTTAACAAGGTTAGAAGTTCTATGGAGCGAGGATGCTTGGGTTTGCACAAGGAAGAGGGATGGAAGTTTGAAGGAGTTCTACCTAATATGCTTATAGATCAGAAGTTCCTCTTTATCTTAGTATCGTATATCTTTTATAGTGTACTCACCAATTAAGGTGGAGTTGCTTAGTTTGCATTACAGTCTTTAGTTTAGCTTCTACATAGTTTCAACTAAATTCTAAATATATATATATATATATATTTTGTTTCATCTGTCTCTTATAATTATCGTTTTTGTTTGAATTTCGAGGACAAAATGTTCTAAGTGGAGGGGAATGTAGCGATTTGGAAATTGAAGCACTTTGTTTTTTAATATCGTAACATCTTAAAATATATTTAAGTGTTATAAAATGATTTTATAACCTTGTTAGAAATCATTTAATTAATGAATAATGGTAAGAAATTTTTTTAAAAAAATTGTATACAAAAAGTATATTCATCGAAAAAATTTGATAATGTGACCGAAAATCGGTTTATCGGTAAACAGCTTTTCAGATATAAGTTGTTTGAACTCTTATGCACTTGAATAATGATCAAATAAATTCATTAGCAACTAATTAACACACACACCACTTCATAAATCTTGGATGGTTCTAGAATGCTCTAATGAATAAGAGATATTATCATGGTGAGGGTAAAATGGTAATTAGCATAAAGAAGAAGGTACATCAAGATGCAAGTGAGAAAGAGGCTCCTTTATGACCTTCCATGAGGCTAGAAGATGGTAACGAATCCTTGAACAAGCATATATAAGAGAGGGCATACCCTTAGTATCATTCATAAAAAAAACCAAGCTTTTCTAGTGGTTCTCTTCTTCTTCCTCTCTTTTGTTCTAAAATGAAAGAGTTGCAAACCAACTCCAAATCACTTCAAACTTTTCCACAAGGCTTAGTATAATATTAGAAAAACTTCCACTATGCCAAAAGTTGAAGAAGCAAAGCCATTCACCCCATGCAAGCATGGGCTATAGGCACCTTAGGTGTAATGAAGGCAAAAGCAAGTGCTAAAGGCAAGGAATAGATGAAGCAAAGGTGTTGCAAAATGAGGGGTTGGCTTAAGTTCATGGATCTTCCTTATTTGTGTGGTTAAAGTTGAGTTAATGGTTTACTTTGAATGAATATAAAAAACATATATGTTTGTGTTGATTATGCTTATGTTGTTTGGATTGTTGTTAACATATGTTAAAACATTGGTTTGAATTCTTACTTTAAAGGTAAGTGCTATGTGATCCATGTATATGGACTTACATAAACTTCAAATGGACTCGAACGGACTTGTATAACTTGTGAAAGGACTTGAACAAAGCATATAGAATTTAAATGGACATTGGTTTAGATCAGACTTGGATTTGAAAATGCACTTATAGAGATAGTTACTATAGGTGCAGTTGTGAATGGCCTTGTTTTTGGCGAATTTTGTGGAACTTTGTAGAGAGATCCTTCAAGATATCTTGCCATATTTATAATGTATTATATATATATATGTTTGTTGCTCTCAAAAGCTTGAATAGTAAAAATTTAAATAACATCTCGAAAAATGGCCAAAACATCACTAGTCCAGAACTGCTCCGTTTAGCCTTGATTTTGGACTTTATAAGGGTTGAAAAGATATTTAAATTTAAGTTTTTTCATTATTTTACAAGCGTTTACTAATTATTATTAGAGTATTTCAAAAGTGGTTTATGATTTTTGTGAAATTTTGACTATTAGTTGTGAATTTTTAAAGAAGAGGTATTTTGTTGAAAACATGTCGTTTTCATGTTTAGGAAAATTATAAAGTTGTTATTTTCAAGTAATAGTTCGAGTAAATGTTTTAACACCTATTATAAGTATTTTTAAGTATTTTAAAAGTATGTAAAAATGTTTTCAAAAAGGGGTTAGAATTGCTAAATGGCCAAGTAGTTGATTGTTTAGTTACTTGTTTGAAAACTAATTAACTATGTTTAACATTAAAGCCGATGAAGTAAGGCTTATTTATTTGTGAGAGTAAAGACTGATGTCCAGTAGGGAAGGATCAACAGAGCTCTAACCTAGCGGGATTCCCTCTTGAATGAGGAATAGTAAGCCGTAAAATGTCGGAAGCGTGTTAATCGCGTTGAATTCTTATTGCTTATAGAAATCATTAATACTAATTAACACTAAAAGATGGCGAGGTAGACTTATCTATTTGTGAGATTCAAGAATGAAGTGTCTAGGCAAGACAAGATGCAACCACTGCTAAAGCTTAATGCTGGAATGTCAGAAACGAGTCAAGCATACGAATCGTGATTTTTATAAACAATTGTTTTGATTAGATGATCGATTAGTCATTATCGAACTTGACCTAATATTAACATGGGAAGTTATTGAAAGGCTTCGCGATTTTATACCAATAAGTACCCCCATGGAGGAATATAGGTATGAAATGTCTATAGCTTTTGCTTACTTTTGAAAGAACCAAAATTAAGTTAACTGGAAATTCGTCAAAGTAGTTTGGAAGGGACTAGGTCCAGTATGTGTTTTACTTATCGAATACCACTTCAAAACCAGTATACGAGTTCTATGTTTTGGAAGAGGTTGTGAAGTGAAATGTTATAGAGTTGAACTGTCAATCCTAAGATTAAAATCCAAGGAAAAGATCAGCCTTAAAATTTCAAATGATGCTATAATGTGGGACTATCTTGAGTTTTTTCCAAAATAGAGGACAGCGTTAGCATTCATCGAATGACTTATGCAGGGAACTTATGTAGAGGTTCAAGATTTGTTCGAGATGCTCAAATCCACGTAATGATTGATGATCTGTTCGTGATGTGAGAATCCATTCGAGGATTCGTGTTCTGTTCGAGTAATGAAGATCGTCTGAAAGATACCGAATGTGACCTCGATATAGGAAATGGCGAAGAATGGATTTTGGCTTAACTGAAGGGATCTTTGTGGAAAATCCATTATGCGAATGTACCTTGGTGGTTTTGATTGTACTATAAATATGTTATGGTGTGACCAATGTTAGCATCACAGCTATTTGATATGATTTATATTCTACACTCCATACATTATCTATCATATCATTATATTAAACTAAATGAATCGTTGGTTTCATTTGATGGAAAAAATGTTACAGGAATCCCCATGGTCTCATTGGTTACTATTACCCGTTTCATGTTTCATAAGTTTTCTCACGTTGATTTACTGCACTGATCTGGGTGTTATTTTCTTATGATGCTCGGGTCATCCCTATGTATATTTCCAGTTTCAGGTATAGATGCTTTGAAGCTTAGAGGAAGAGCTGGATGATTGCCTTCGTAGTATTTTTATTTTCGCTGCATATCTATATTGAATATAATAGCACTGTGAGGATAGATAGCTATAACTGTTCTGGCTGATGATAGTACTTAGGTTTTAGAGACTCTAATTTTTTTGCATTCATAGCAAATTTTTGTACTGTTCATTTGATATTATATATTACAGTTCCATTATGAAATTATGATACTATGTTCTTCTTTTCTTGTTCTATATTTCCCTTTCTTTTTATTTATCTTTCACCCAAACAATTCGTTCTTACGGCACATGGATGCTCTCCACATTAATACCGTGGATGTATTAGTGTCAACATGCAAGGGTCGAGAGGGTGGGTCATTATATATCCTATTATTATTGATGGAAAAACATTTACTATCACCCAGTAGAGTCCATCTGCTGACCTTTCCCATGAGCAAGTTCTCTCCGTTCCCATTTGGGTGCATATTTCAAATATTCCTTCAATACTTCAATCCCTGGAGGGTGTAAACTAGTCGTCAAATCATTTTGGTTAGCTAATTTATTTTGACACTTACACAAAACATAGAATAATTTTCCACTATGTCTAAGCACTTATTGAAATCTCCCATTTTAGGAAGTTGCCATGTCGTATCCCCGTTTCCCTTGCCAAAGGTGGAGTGGCCTACATTGAGGTCACTTACTAATGGAAATCGCATATTTGTGATGTTTGTCACTCCTTTGGCCATGTTAACTTGGCTTGCTCGCACTCCACTGCCGATATAGATATTCTTACCCCTAAGATTCTACTTCTGAGCCCTCCATCAATGCATTGGAAGGTCAGGCTTTCACCTCAACCCTTATCTCCATATCCTTTCAACCTCCCTTCTCCTTGACTGTCTGAGTTCTCCCCTACATGATCCCTATATTGATGCCCCCAAGCTATCCCTGTTCCACCATATGATTCCCTTATTACTACCATCAAGAATAAATTTATCAATGCTATCATTTATCCTCCTAGAGCTAAAGAAATTGCTCGGGAACTTTCTAAAAATCTAGTTGAAAATGTGTAGTTGTTTGGGACTATAAGGCTAGGAATCAGTCCCACAACGATAGTGGTTTGTGCTTCCATTAAGATTGCAAGATATTTTCAAAATGGGTTTCGGATAAAGAGAAGGACGAGAAGGAACTATCTTATAGGCTCATGGATGGCGAGCTTGTCCTATATAATGATGGTGAATTTGTTGCCAACAACAAAGCTATTCTGGCTAAACCAGATTAGGCTGGAAATATATCTTTTCATCGAGTACCCCCGGATATTGCCCCGAGCTCATTGGCTGCTTTTGCAATGTGCAATAATATAGAGTAATTGTTTTATAAGTTATTTATGAGCATTTGCCCTGATATTATGATTTTTAAATCTTTACAATCTATTGTATTTATCCCTGGTCAGCTATATTGGGCTTTTGATGATACTATTGATATTTTCTATTTGGCTGACATATTAGCAATTATTTTTTCTGGTATAGGATTTTTCCCGAGACTTCTGCACCTTTTATCGTATTATATTTATATGACTAGGATGGTTGTATGATCCTTGGATCATACATCCTTCATATAAAAAATACTTTCTTGTTTTAAATATAACTTTTAAATCTAGGAGCTTCTAATTTTGATTTTAAAACAATTTTAAAAATGAGCCCAAGGCTCAATTTAAATCGGACATTTTCTATTAGGGGCAACCTTTGGCTTACATAACTTTTCGAGCGAGACCGGTGGCCAAGCAGGGCATGGTGCTTGATTACATAATCCTAAACAGTACCTTTCTAGACAGTATACTAACTGGGTTGTAAGCTTAATCAGTTAATCCTAGCGTAACTAAGTCATCATACATAGATTGTAATGCTTTGGTACCATTGTTGGATCTAGGCCAGCACATAGTGGGATAATTGGGTATATTTAAATCTTTTCCTATTTTTACTGGGCTTATGTAGTCTAAATTTAGTTTAAACATTTCTAAATTTTATTTTAAATAAAATTAATATTTTATTTAAATTTACAATTAAAAATTTATTTTTTATTACTTTTTATTATATAGTATATATGTGTGTACCATATACAGATATATGTGTACGTGCATGGGCAACATAAAATAGTGTACATGATTTGACATGACCATGTATAGACATTAGGATATACACCGCAACGGACGTGTTAGCTCCTCTTGTATACATATGTGTTGTCTAAATGTATAAATGTATATATATATAATATTCATTTATATGTACTATAATGTAATACTTGTAACATAAGGTTAAAATAATTCACTAATATATATATATATGTATATATTGGTATGTATGTATGAAATATATTTAGTTTGCAATATGTTTTGAATATTAATATACAAAATAGATTTGAATAAATATATAAAACTGTACATATACATGATTCGAAAGTAAAAATAATTTTGTTAAAGTATAATTAAAACACTAAATATATAATACGTATGCATGTAAATAAATACTTATAAATATACTATAATACATATAATAATAAATAAAATTATATATATACATCATAATTGCTCTTGGCCCAAAAATTTGTAGTATTTATAATATATATATTCTTTGAATAAAATAATTTTAAATTAAATAAAGAGCTTATATATAACGTATAGGGAATTAAATATTATACATATATGTATATGTATTTTTAATTTTGAAAGCATATATATGTTAATAGAATTTTATAAAGATAAATATATTTTATATATTGTTCTTTCTAATGTATTATTTTTAATTAAGAGAAAGCTTATAATAAATATATTTTAATTTCAATTTTTTTAATCAATATGGTCATGAGCAATGTGATAATACATAATTAAAATTTTAAAATATATATGCACTTACATACGACCATCCAATATGTGGTGACACATCGATATACAATTCAGTATAATTGCTAACTAACTGGCATATAATATAATGATTGAACAAAGCATTAACAAATAAGAATTGTAGCTTTCACCTGTGTCTAGAATTTACATCTTGAAATGACGAAATTTCTTCTTAAATCGAATTCCAAGTCCAGAAGTTGCTAGCTCCCAAACAACACTACCATTGATGATTGAATCGAGCTTTATTATATGTTTTAGTGTTTGAGTTTTTAGGGCTTGAAAGGGGAATGGCTGACCTTAAACCGCAGCAAAAAGAGAGACAAAAATTGTGTATTACAAGGGAGGATTAGGTGGCTTTAATAAAGGAAATATAACAGAGTGAAATGAGGATCACGGTTATTGTTTCTCTCTTATTCTTTCTATCCTTTTAAACTTCGAAACCACTTCATCATGTAAATACATGGTCAAGCTCAACTAGGTACAACAAAGTCAACCACATCTTGTCCCATTTTGGATCTCAAAACCATTCCAAATCGCAATAATCTTTGTTGGATTTTAAATCCAATTTAAACGCATATTGATATCGTATGTCGATCAACGTATTTGTAACTACTATATTTACTCTATTTAATATTTTTCAACACACATCAAGTAAAATTTTATTATTAATATCTCATAATTATTAATTAGTTTAATTAATTCATAACAGTTATAATTTAATTAAATTGAGTGGTAATAGGAGTATTCAACATTTTGGTTATGTGAATCTTAAGTGTAAATTTGGCCAATGATTAATATTGAATAATTCAAATATTATCATTCACATGTCATTTAGCATGTGGTATGACATGTCATTTAGCATGTGTGTGACATTATGGCCAAATTTATCGCTTACTTAGTGTAGGTAAAATCCAATTTTAATTTATTACCGATAGTGAAAATTATTTACCCCAATTCTCTTCGTCAAAACTATAACACTTAGGCTTATAGAATTCGGTAATCGTCAAAATTCCAATATCATCCATATTCAACTTTATAATCCAAACATAAAGTCCTTGATTTAATAGTAACAAATATTATTAATCAAAAACTTTTGCAAATAGATTTTGAATTTAAGTTTCACTTCCACAATATTTCACTTTCAATACTTCCACTTGACATAACTATAATCATTTGATGGCTGGCATGCCACAATTTGACTGTAATCAAAGCAAAGCTTGCATATCGAAGGAAAATGGTATTTTTATGTAGCAGAAACGTGTAAATTTATTATAGATATTTTCAGTTTGACCTTAGTTATATTAATCTACATAAAACTATCGAGTGAGACATTCCATAGTTATCTAATAACTATCAGTATGTAACCATTGGGTACCCCAAATAGTCATGAGTAATACACTCCCTAACCTTTGGAGAACGTTACGTACTCTAGCCTTAACGGAGACATTTGTTCTCAATGTGATATTAAGGATTGATTGGCCCTATTTACATGGAAAAGGACCTTTTAACTCTTTTTTAGTGGGCAGTGGCCTCATCGGGGTTGGTAGATAAAGTGCAAAGTGTAATGGTCGTGTCGATGTTCAACTAGAAAGTATCCTTAGTACCATGTCCGAGATTGATTAGAGTATAAAGATGTACCAGGAGCTTGGATAAATTGCATGGAATATAAATGCGGAGATTGTTGGCATCGATGATTCAATATTTTCAAATCAAAGAATAAGGCTTTGCGATCACGTGGGTGAATAGGACGCGTCATTTAGAGAAGCAGAGAAGGCATAACAACGAAAAGATAAAGATAAAGGAGACAAAGCATTGGAGCTACGTAGCATGAGCTACAACCATCTAATCACTAGTAAAAGCCACTAGTTGACTAGAACATTTTCTAGTGAATTAGTTGGCTTACAAAATAACATAATTTTAGTGGTTTTTCAACCAGAGCACACTGTGTTTTTCCAATCGATTAGAAATCCATTCCATTCGATTAAAACCAGACATGTAAAACACCATGATTTTTACAATAATTAATTTAAAATGAATTTATTGATAAATGATAATGCCAAAAAATAGAATTTTTACAAATGTCATAATTTCGCTATGAAACTTGAGTTCGTGGCAATCTTCTGATCAATTTTCATATATGAAGTTTTACATTCGATCGGAGTTCAAACATAAAAGTTATCGATGTTTGAATAGTTCGAGTTGGAAATAAGTATATGTAACCATGGAAAATAAAATAACTAATTAACGTTTATTGCAATGTTAACGATAGCTTAGACGTTAATTATAATTAATCTTCACAATATCGTGGAATATATATTAAAAGTGGAAACAAATGATCTTAGAACGAAAGAAAAGGAAAACAAATCAAATGAATCGACATGGCAAACAAATTATCATTAAGATCGTCTCAATATTCAAAGCAGATCGGTAGCAATCGACCCTACATAGGGGCAATCGACCATTGCCAGGCAAAATTGGATAGTGAACTTATGGCCAAACAGCCCAGGTTTAATACAATTTAATCCAACGAATAGCTTTGATTTGAACCCCAATAAATATAAATCTAGGCCCCCACTTCCAAACTCATATTTTCAGAGCGACGACCGAGCATGGCCACTTTCCCTTCTCCATAAATTTCTAAAGTCTTAAATTATTTCTAGTTATATGCATACATATAACTGGAGATTTGGAAAGCTAAAAAGGTGAGTGGGAATAATTAACTTTTGTATAATATATGATTTATATTGTTGTAATATATTCCTATATGCCTGAAATGTAAATTGAAGTTGTAGCCTAAACCTATTCATGTTTAATGAAATTATAATCCTACCTACATATTCTATAATTGTTAACTTGATATATCTATATGTTATATGAATGTAAATCTGGAAAAGATCTAGGTATTAGCAATCCCTAAATTTTTTATTGAATAATAATATACAATGGATTTTCAAATGATGTCATAATTTCAGATTTGTTATTTAAATGTGTATTGAAAAATAAGAATTTAAAAAAAGAAATCACGATAATATTTTAGAGGCTTAAGTGGTGTTTTAATTGGTTGGAATCTAAGATTTGCAATGTTAATTTCTATACATTATCAAGTTTAAAATAAATAAAAGTATGTCGTTTCAAATGATAAGGGGTACATCTAAATGAAAGAGATGTATAAAATAGGGATTCTTAGCATATTTTATACCATCTATTTTAATAACTGTAGAAAGAGATATTTCCTTGCAATTTCAAATGCAACACAAACCTTCCATTTTGGATAAGATATAGAAATTTATAATGTAACTATTTCCATTGTTAGAGACGTGATTTCAATGAATTAAAATGCTGAAAATCCCAAAGTGTCAAATAAAGAGATATAAATATGATAAGAACCTTCTAAAAGAAAAGATGTGCAATACCAATAAAGGTGGGAACTAAATAAAAATAAATGTAAGCATAGGAAAGAACAAATAAATGGTTAAAATGTGAATATAAATAGATAATGGTGAAAAAAATAAAGGAATGGATAACGAAATTATAAATCTTTTAAGAAATAAGTGATAAATAATCCTAAGGTAAGCAAGTTATAAACACATAATAAAGTAAAGACTCAGGGTCAACAATAACCATAGAGGCAAGATAATTAATTAAGAATGAATAAATATATACACACACACACACACATATAGCCTCAAGGATGTGTTTATGACAGGTGCGAACTATTAAAGCTAATAAATGACTATATGGATAAATGACACTATTAATTAGAATACGTCGAAATACGAGGTTGGTAGTGTTACACAATAAAAGCCTACCCACCACAAAGGACTACCAGCAGTTATGTATACATTATACTGATGTGAGACATATCCAACGATAGGACCTGTGGATAGTATATGCTTGCGTATTGATGAAGGAGCACCCCAATAGTTAGAGAAGTCTGCTTCAAAACTAAGAAAGGAGGCATTTCCTTGATTACAGTAATTAATCGAAATAGGATAATGAGTGAATATCGACATGATGACAGCATGTCAACTGTGTTGGTACCAAATAAAGGAGGTGGATTATCCACGGGTCGAAAATGTCATCAATCCTTAGCTGTCAACGGAAAAGACAGAGGTTACAGCTAACGGGTTACACTACCTACTAATGTACATACCATGTTAGTTCATGCATCGCCATATTATTTGCTAGTTTGTTTGTTAGGAGGAAAGGATAATTAAATCTATTAGAGAGGTCTTTCAAAATGTCCATAGGGTAGTCTACGGAGCTGAGTCCACAGCCATTGGGGCTGAATCCACCATATTTATTGTTCGTGGAGCTGAGTCTACGATTGGGAAGCAGACAAGACAACCCCCAAAATGCAACATAGTGCACAACTAAATTATTTTAAAACCTTTATTAGGAGCTACGGGAGTTCCCCGGTATGCATGGTGATGAGTGCATGATACGGCATGGGTGATGGATCCTAACAGGTTGCTGGGTTGAGGGATACTAGCAGGGATAATACCTTGGTGTTCGTAGATGGAAATTCTATCGGTTTAGAAAACCGTCGAATGAATTTAAATTAAAAATAACCGCAAGCGCACGGTGTACGAATGTAGCACGTGACGAATACGGGTCGATCCGCAGGGAATTGATGATTTTAAAATTTCTATTCAATCAAATTATACCAAAGTCGAGTGAAATTGTTGGATAGAAATAAAATGAAGCTAAACTAGAATTAAAATGTGATTAGTAAACTATTGAACTAGAGAACAATTTAGAGGCAAATCCACTCTCATATTTTTGTAAATCAACAACAAACAATTTATGATCTCTAACTTTGATTTAAGTGAAATATTGTTGTATTTATCATAAGCATGGTTTGTTTATGTTATTAATTAACATAACTCAAACCATCAAACTATAATGCAACAAATACCCACTTATAATTCTCATGAAAATGAAGCAAAAGCAAAAGCTATTTTAAACATGATCTATTTACTATTGTATCTAGTAATATAGATCATCAAATTTCATTTTTACTTTAATTTCACAATCGAAAATGGATTAGAAAATGATGATGCAACTTGTGTTTATGTTGAATAAGAATAGCTCATTTGCATAAGCAATATAAGCTATCAAACTCACTTGTATAAACTTGCATCAAAATCCACTTCATGAAGCATAAACCAAATGAGATCATAAATCATAAAATGTTGAAATTAAATAAAGTTAGAGAGCTTCATCACCCCTAAATTGAAGGAGTTTAGCTACTCATTTGTGGCATTGAAGCAACACAAGTAAGTTTCAACATTAAAAAGAAAAGAAAATAGAAAATGAGCAAAGAAAGCAAAAGAGATTAGCTATTAACTACTTGCATAAATGTAAACCTAAGCTATGAACATAAGGAGAAAGAGAGCATATAAATAAACATTAACAATAAAACAAAGAAGAGCATGTAGAAAAGAGAGAAGAAAGAGGCTTGGAAGCCATTATTATTTCATAGAACATTGAGCTTACACTTTGATTTCTTAATTTCCTAAGTAAAATGAAAGAGTAGATGATAGTTTCATATACATAAGAGGGCTATATATACATGCATAAAACCCTAATTCTATTTTTAGGGGGCCACCTAAAATGCCCTTTAGGAAGTGTGGCCGACAAGTAACCATTAACCACTAATTAATCCATCATTTGTTTTGCATGAAGCTTTAACCTTCACCTAGTTGTCCATTAGCTCCAAATTGTACTTTTAGGTAAGTGGGTGGGGTCTTCCATGTTCATGGCTTGAATTATTTCCCTCTTCTTTCCTTTTTATTCATTTGTGCATGCATATATATTCATATAAGCCTCTTCCATATGCATCCAAATTCCTTTAAAAATTATCAAAAAATGTCCAAGTAAAAATTCTTATATTGACACATGCACAAAAATGACCGTTTTTCCACTGAATGAAGATGAAAATACGATGGTTGGAAATAATTGAATTTTGGTTTTAAACATGTTAAAATGCCCAAATATGATGATTATTTAAATAAAAAGTGATAAAATATGGATGTAAATATATGCACAACTACGTGCAAATCAAATACCCCCACACTTATCTTTTTATTCATCCTCGAGTAAAGGAAAACTAAGATAAATCCGTTTTCGTAGGGAGCACGATTGCATTGAGCGTATGCAACAAGCCATTAAACCTCTGGGTGTCCCTAGTAGGACGAGTATTGTCTCGTGAGGGTTTTCAGCAGATACTACCCACAAAATCCAAATGCAAGATGAAAATATTTACAAAATGCAAGATTTATTTACAAAGAGATGAATGCGAGTTTTTGGAAATATTTACAAATGAAGGATTTATTTTTAAATTGACACGAATAAGTTAAATACAAGTTTTGGTCATTGTCTTGAAAATTTTACTCGTCAAAATTTCCAACAAAAATCAAGTTTTCATAACAGATAGACCATAGTTTGGCTAGTTGTTTCGGTTGATAACACAATGTAATTATGAAATGGATCCTTAGTTGATTATCAAAGTTTATTAACGTGGTATTTTCATTTCTGTCAACGATAAAAATGGCTTTAACGCTAACACCCGGTGTATGCCGTGATGAAATGAAAACACCACCCGTTTGCACGGGAATCAAAGTAAAAAGAAAATAGCAGAAAAAGTAAAAGAGACAGAGATTTTTATAGTGGTTCGGCTTCTAATAAGCCTACATCCACTTTACATCCTCCATTATGTTTTTCGAGCACACTTTACAAGATTTCAACACTTTTACAACACGATCTCTTGATCACAACACTTTTACAACACGATCTTACGATTACAACACGATCAGAGAAAGAATGTGAACTTTGATGATGAATTGCTCTTTGGATTCATGGTTAATGAAGTCGATCTCTTGATGAAGATTCTTCAGTGTTTGAAGTGTTTGGAGAGTCGAGAAATCAGCAGAGTATAGGCGCCTTGAGATCCAAAAAAAGTCCCCCCCGAATGTGGAGTTGGTGGAGCATTTATAGGTGAAAATCAGGTCTAGGTCGGTTGGAGCGACCTATGGTGGGTCGTAGGTCGTTGGCGACCTAGTGGAGCGGTAGAAGAAGGAAGGCGACCTAAGGGATAACGGCCTTAGAATGTATGGCCTGGAGCGACCTAAAAAGGCGGGGTATGCTTTAGGTCGCAAACTACGGGTTAAGGTTAGGTCGCGAGCTACAGGTTAGAGTTAGGTCGCGAGCTACGGTTTAGAGTTAGGTCGCGAGCTAAGGGTTAAGGTTAGGTCGCGAGCTACGGGTTAGAGTTAGGTCGCAAGCTACGGGTTAAGGTTAGGTCGCGAGCTACGGGTTAGAGTTAGGTCGCGAGCGACCTAACTTGGAGGGATAGATTGCTAATTCGTGAAGTCTTAGGTCGCTAAGTTTTTAGGTCGCGAACTCTTTAGGTCGTCCCACTTTTAGGTCGTGATATCTCTTAGGTCACTGCATCCTTAGGTTGCGACTTCCTGTGAGTTGTTAACTCATTTAGTTTTAGGTCGTTGGACCACTGGGTAACTTTACGCCTTAAGTCGCTGAGCCGCTTAGGTCGGCAGGAAGTAGGTCGCTGAGACCTGGATAATGTTAGGTCGTCGGAAACCTTAACTCGTTAAGTTGGATACATGGCTAAGTCGCTAGGTCGTGGACTTTTTAGGTCGCTAACTCGCTGCATTCTCTAGGTTGTTGGATACTCCATGCTCTAAGTTGCATACCGTTTTGGACGGGGCGCTGCCCCGCACCACACCGGGGGCGTTGCCCCCTGGACCCCTGCGACCTGACCGGTCAGGTCGAACACCGTAGCGGTGGCGTTGCCCCCGCACCCCCACCTTGGGGGGTTGGCACCCCCTGGACCCCCCTCCGTAGGGGATCTTAAAGGAAGAGTCATTCAACAGAACTTGCTTTGTTGAGATGCTGAGTTGACCAATCTTTGAGACGAGCTATCTTGCTTTTCTCGGTCGATCTTTTGACATGGCCTTGCTACAAAGGCGGGATAACAATTTCTTTTCATTAACAAGTTAAATCAAACAAGTTAAAATAGTGCTAGGATTTCAATTGCTTGCTCTCTCATTATTTGCAAGAAAAATTACACACCTAGCTCAGATAAACTGGGGCCAGATATACCACCCATGCACTGCCTTTCGGGCTTATGTAAGGGGAGTATAGAGCATGGCGAGTGCACACACTTTCGTGCATACACCTATCGACCGTAGGTGGTTTTTACTAAGTCTGTTATTTTTGTGTATGTGTTCCATACGTCCATAACCGTGAGGACTTTTAAATGAGTATGAAAGCACATAATCAAAGATTCCAAGTAATTCACCCATGCATAACCGTGAGGACTTTTAAATGAGAGTGAATACTTTAGATGTTATTATTTTGTATTTTTTATATATTTTTTTAAGAGAGAGAGAGAGTTTTGCAAAATTATCTTAGCACCATTTAACTTAGAAGACAAAAATGTTATATCCTTACTTTAATTTACCACTTTTTAAACAAAGATTTTCAATTAGAATATACTTCATAATTAACATAGATGAACCTTCCTAAATACTAGTAAAACCATTATTATTTGTAATCAAACTTCATTTTTATTTTTGTTAAGACAAATAAATTTTCAAAAATTTCAATTTATTAACCAAAACTTATACTTATCCCATAGTGTTTCTTTAAAAGTAAATCAAAATGGTAAAAAGAAAATGTTTTTGAGATTTAGGAGTTTTGTGAAATTTTTTTTGAAGCAAATGAAAATTCAAAAATGCCATGAAAAACTAAAGAAAATGAAAATAAGACTCCCCCTACACTTAATTTTGACTATGTCCCCACAGTCGATGCATGATATAATGAGTGTAACGGGGAAAAATATGTACATATTTACAAAATGGGGTCAACGTTCTTACTAGACGTAGCTTGGCTCATGAAGGATCATGAGCTCCTCCTCTTGGTTACCGGGAAATTCCAAGAAGGGTTTTAACCGATGACCGTTGACTTTGATAATCGATCCATCCTTTGGGTTTTCTATTTCTATGGCACCATGTGGAAAAACAGTTCATACCACAAATGGTCCCGTCCATCTTAATTTAAGTTTCCCAGGGAATAAATGAAGTCTCGAGTCATATAAAAGAACTTTCTGGTTAGGCGAAAACTTTTTCCTTAGGATTTACTTGTCATGAAAAACTTTGGTTCTTTCTTTGTAAATTTTCTCGTTTTCATACGCGTCATTCGTAAGTTCTTCTAGTTCGTTAAGTTGTAGTTTTTGATTCTCGCCAGCTTTTTCATGATCAAAGTTTAAGTTTTTTATTGCCCACAACGCTTTATGTTCAATTACAATGGGTAAATGGCAAGCTTTACTGTAAACTAAACGAAATGGGGACATTCCAAGGTTAGTTTTAAAGCAGTACGGTAAGCCCAAAGCGCGTCGGTCAATTTCTGAGACCAATCTTTTCGATTTTTATTCACAGATTTCTCCAAGATTTGTTTTATTTGTCGATTTGAAACTTCAACTTGGCCACAAGTCTGAGGATGATACGGAGTGGATAACTTGTGGGTTATCGAGTATTTTTTTCATTAAAGTTTCAAAAGAACGGTTGCAAAAATGGGTTCCGTTATCACTGATTATTGTGCGAGGTGTGCCGAACCTCGAAAAGATGTTTTCTTTGAGAAATTTCACAACAATTCTATGGTTATTGGTTTTGCAAGGAACAACTTCGACCCATTTTGAATCGTAATCGACAGCGAGAAGGATATACAAGTTTTCAAAAGAATTTGGAAAAGGTCCCATAAAGTCGATACCCCAAACATCAAAGATTTCGATTGTAAAAATGGGGTTTAGACGCATCATATCTCGTCGAGAAATTCATCCAAGCATTTGACATCGATCGCATGTTTTACAAAATTCGAATGAGTCTTTGAAAAGAGATGGCGAATAGAAACCACACTGAAGCACCTTTTCCGCAGTTTTTCGAGGACCGAAATGTCCACCGCACGCTTGATCGTAGTAAAATGAAAGAACACTCTGGATCTCATTATCCGGAATGCAACGTTGGATGATTTGGTCGGGACAATATTTGAACAAGTATGGATCATCCCAATAGAAATATTTCACTTGGGACATGAATTTGCATTTGTCTTGTTTGGACCAAGATGAGGGAATTTCTTTAGTGACTAAGTATCGATAGAAATCGAAAGAAGCTGTTCGTCGGGGAAGTTTTCATTGATTGGCAAGGAAGATGGTGCATTCGGAAGACGAGATAAGTGATCGGCTATGACATTATCGGACCTTTTTTTTTCTTTGATTGTAAGGTCAAATTCTTGAAGTAAAAGGACCCAACAAATCAAACGGGATTTAGCATCGTTTTTATTGAAGAGATATCGAAGCGCAGAATGGTCAGTGTACCGTAATGTGTGAACCTATCAAGTATGGTCGAAACTTTTCAAGTGCAAAAATGACAGCTAGAAGCTCTTTTTCGGTTGTTGTGTAGTTGAGTTGAGCGTCGTTCAAGGTCATACTCGCGTAGTAAATGACATGAAGGATCTTGTTGATGCGTTGTCCCAAGACAGCACCAACGGCAAAGTTCGAAGCATCACACATTATTTCGAAAGGAAGATCCCAATTGGGTGCACATATGATTGGGGCAGAAATGAGTTCGCTCTTAAGACGTTCAAAAGAAGAGATACAATCAGAGTTAAAATCGAAAGGAACGTCTTTTCCAAGAAGGGTCGTCAAAAGACGGGCGATTTTGCTAAAATCATTCACAAAACGACGGTAAAACCAGCGTGTCTTAGAAATGATCGAATGTCCTTAACAGATTTGGGAATGGGTAGATTTGCAATGACATTGATTTTTGCTTTGTCTACCTCAATGCCTTTATTTGAGATGATATGTCCAAGGACTATGCCTTGTTTGACCATAAAGTGGCATTTTTCCCAATTCTAAGTCAAATGTTTTTCTTTACATCGATTCAAAACTAACTCGAGGTGATGTAAACATTGGGAAAAAGAATCACCAAAGATAGAGAAATCGTCCATAAAAACTTCTAGAAAGCGTTCAATCATGTCGAAAAGATGCCAACCATGCATCGTTGGAAAGTCGCAGGAGCGTAACATAGTCCGAATGGCATACGTCGATAAGCAAAGGTACCGAATGGACATGTGAAAGTCGTTTTCTCTTGATCTTCGGGAGCGATTGGAATTTGGTTATAGCCAGAATAACCATCAAGGAAGCAGTAAAATTCATGGACGGCTAAACGTTCAAGCATTTGGTCGATGAAAGGAAGGAGGAAGTGATCCTTATGTGTTGCGGCATTTAGTTTTCGATAGTCAATGCAAACACGCCAACCCGTTTGAGTACGAGTTGGAATAAGCTCGTTTGAATCGTTCTTGACAACGGTTATCCCGGACTTTTTCGGTACAACATGAATTGGGATAACCCATGAACTATCGGAGATTGGGTAAATGATTCCGTTGTCGAGAAGTTTAAGAATTTCCTCACGCACCGCATCTTTCATTTTTGGATTAAGCCTTTGTTGCGCGTCACGAACAGGCTTAGCATCATCGATTAAATGGATGCGATGTTGAACCAGAGCGGGACTAATTCCTTTTATATCGGAAATCCATCATCCCATTGCTTCCCTATTTTTCGAAAGGATAGAAGGAAGAGAAGCTTCATGGTCAAGAGAAAGATTGTTAGAAATGATGACAGGACAAGTTTCATTTTCACCTAAGTATGCGTACTTAAGGTGGTCGGGAAGCGGTTTGAGGTCCAACTTTGGAATTTTCTCAATCGAAGAATTGGGTTTAGATTCGGACTCAACTAGAAGCGATTCAAAAGGAATAGTGTATTCAATATCGTTGGGAATTTTGAGAATTTTTTTTTCATATTCGGCCTCACGTTCATCGTTATGATCAAGTGTTTCGTTTTCAACATTTTCGTGAATGGCACTAACTTCCAATGTTTGGTCACAAGGTTCATTCGATTGGCTTTCAAGATTGAAACTATTAGGATCCAAAGTCATGTTTCCAAAAGATATTTTCATTGATCCGTTACGGCAATTGATTAAGGCATTTGAGGTGGCTAAGAATGGTCGGCCTAAAATCAACGGAATTTGAATCGAGGGATTCGTCACGGGTTGTGTTTTGAGAACGATAAAGTCAACAGGGAATATAAATTGCCCTACTCGAATGAGCACGTCTTTTTGTCCTATGGGCTTCTTAATGGAACGATCAGCAAATTGAAGCGTAACTTTCGTGGGTTTGAGCTCACCTAAGCCTAATTGTTCGTACACGGAGTATGGCATCAAGTTGACACTCAAGCCTAAGTCTATCAAACATTTGTTAATCGTCTTGTCTCCAATTGTACACGAAATCGTAGGGCAGCCGGGGTCTTTGTATTTAACGAGCTCGGATTGGGACAAGACTTCACTCAAACTAGCGGCTAAGAAGACTTTTTTGGGAACTTGAGTGTGTCGCTTTTGGGTGCACAAGTCCTTAAGAAATTTCGCGTAAGTGGGTACTTGCTGGACGATGTCAAGAAGTGGGATGTTCACTTTTACTTGTTTAAAAATTTCCAGCATCTTTTCCATTTGGTCCAAGTGTTTCTTTGGTCGAAGACGATGTGGAAAAGGAACACGATACTTGGTAGGCGGGTCTAATCGAGTAGAAGAAGAAGAATTTTGATTATCGTTCGATTCGACGTTTGGCTCCACGTCCTGCTCTGAGTCGTTCATTGTTTTAGAAGTGTCGAGAAAAGTTTCCGATGAATCATTTGGATTAACGACTTGATTATCTACTTGTTTACCAGAACGGAGAGTTGTGATAGCATTCAACTGGGTGACGTTGCTATCTTGAACAACATGGGCTTGATTTGAATTTGTATTTTGATTTCTGGGATTTCGAAGGGGCTGGCATTGGAATATTCCTCATTCACGTTCACTTACAGACGTGGCTAATTGACTCATTTGCATTTTGAGTTTTGCAATCCATTGGTTTGCGTTTTTCACATATGAAGTCAATAAATTTTGCAAATTGTTGTTTGCTTGAAGGCTTTGAGTGGTTGCCTTAGCCAAAGTTTCAAGAGTTTTCTCAAGCGAAGTTAAACGTTTATCGTCTTGTGGAGGATGAGCAGAATTTGGTGGAAAATTTGGTTGTTGCAGTTGATTATGAGACGGGCCTGCAAGGTTTGGTTGAAAATTATTGGGCTGAAAGGGAGGATTCGAAACATTATTTGGAAATGCTTGAAAATTGGGACGAATGGTATTCGTGTTGGGATTGTTTTGGCTCCACGCAAAATTCGGATGATTTCTCCAACCAGGGTTGTACGTTGGAGAAAACGGGTCGTTTTTGGCTTAATTGAAAGCATTGATTTGTTCGATAGAGTTGGGACACTGATTGGCTATATGATTAGGATCATTGCATTTACAACACATCGATTGGGAAGCTTGGTTCATTTGATTCCATGAGAAAACGTTATCGAATTTTTTAATCATTGCGTCGATCTTAGCATCCAAAGCAACAGAAGATCCTATCGAGTGTGCGCTCGATCGTGAGTAGATTGATTTTTCGTTCGAGCGTTCCCATTGGGACGACTTTTCAGTGAGGTTTTCAAGAAATTGCCAAGCATCATCATGATGTTGGGCAAGAAAATTGCCTTGGCACATTGATTCGAGCATCGTTCGTGAGCTGTTTTCGAATCCATCGTATAAGATTTGGCAAATCGTCCATTTTTCAATGTTATGGTGTGGACATTTTATCAGAAGCTCTTTGAATCTTTCAAAATATTTTCCAAATGGTTCACCCTTGAATTGATGAAAATTTACAATTTCGTTTCGAATTCTACTTGTTTTTTCCAAGGGGTAGAACTTTTTTAAGAAAGCTTTTACAAATTCTTCCCACGTTTTAACTGAGTTCGAAGATAAGCTGTACAACTATTTTTCAGCGTAATCCGTAAGAGAAATTGGGATTAATCGAAGTTTGATTCCGTCATCAGAAAGTTGTTGGAGTTTAATGGTTGCACAAACTTGTTCGAATTTAGTCCAAAAGATGTATGGATCATCGTGCTCGAAATTGCCAAATTTCGGAAGTGTGGCAACATGGTTCGAGTGAATTTCAAAATGGTTACCCGTAGAGGCGGGTAACGTGATGCAAGATGAAATAGAAACTCTATAGGGAAAGATTCTATCCATAAGAGTTCGAGGGGCATTTTCGTTCGCCATTTCATGAGGATCGTCTGTTCGAGTTAAACGGTTTGTAGAAGGGTCGCGAGTCCAACGATTCATTGTTGTATCACGAGTCCAAGTACTCATGCACAAGTGAAAGACGAGAAGAGAAAGGGGTTAGAATTAAGCTTAGGGAATGAAAGAAGATTTGAATACGTGTTTTTGTTATTTTTTTGACCTTTTTTTTACAAAGAAGAAAATTATTTAACAAGTGAGATTTATTTTCAGAAAAGTTTGATTTTTGTTTTATTTTTGGTTTTTCAAATTTTTTTATGTTTTTGGTTTTGTATATTTTTTCTGTTTTTTTTTGAATTTTTAAATATTTACCAAAATGATTTTTTTTGTTTTTAGAAAATGGAAATTGATTTTTGTTTTTGAATTTTCAAATTTTTTCTTTTTTTAAAAGATTTTATATTTTTTTGGATTTTTGCTTTTGATTGAAAATTTTCAAAGGAAAAAAAAGTGATTAAAAATTTTGTTAAGTAAAATTTACATATTTTTTTTGTTTTTTTTTTAATTTTTGCTTTTTTTTAAATATGCATGAACTAATGCGACTAAATGAATGCAAAGGACTTAATTACAGTTTTCTGTCCTTAGTAGCTCCTAAATCAAAATTGTATAATCACACTTTGTCTTATATCAACAAAAATATTTCTCAGCCAGGTAACGGACAGGAGTTATCGGTGCACCACGAATCACCGTAGCAATGCAACCGAAGGTTTAAGTACCTTCAGAGGAACAACCAGTATAATATTTACGTATCACCGTAAATTCTATAACTTGTTATTACTCTGCCGTAGTTTAGACACCAAGAAATAAAATCATTCAAATAAAATAATTGTGAAGATACAATTAAGCCTAAGTGAGCTCGTGGCACGCTTAGGTCCAACGTCTAACCTTTATTATTAGCCAATTCTAGGATGAAATGCGTTTGTGGGCTAAGGAAAGGGTGATGAAATCCTTCACCTTATGTGAATTGGGGTATTGCCCTTAGAATAGAAAATAAGATGAGATGAATGCAAAACAAGAAATTAAACGTGTATTAACAATGCAACTAAGATAAAGCTTGTTTTTGGTTTTTTGTATTTTGAAATTTTTTTATGCAAATGCAAGCAACCAATAATGCAAATAGAGATGGAAGCACAATACCAAAGCATGCAGATTATTAGCAATTAATTTTATTTTTGCGACAATTTTTTTTTAAGCAAGCAGCAATTATTTTTGGGCAAGCAGTTCTTCCTTTTAATTGGCTTTGGCAACCTGAAAAGTACTGAATGAAGATAAATACAACAATTTTTTTGTTTTCTTTTATTATATTTATCGAAGATGGAAAACAAAAGGAAAAAAATGAAAACTAAAATAAGTGAAAACAAATGAAAATCAAACAAAGCGAAACCTTTTTTTATGTTTTATGTTTTTTTCGTGAAAAGGAAAGAAAATTGAAAAGTAAAGTTTTACTTAAAAAAAATTAAAGAGAGGATGGAAAAACCCAAAAAGAAAATGGACTTAAAATTAAAAAATAAGGAAAAAATAGAAAATGGAAACCAAACACATACACATACACTAACACCACCCGGCCCGATAACAATAAATCACAGTTCAAAATCGCAGTTCAAAATCGCGAACAAAATCATGAAACCAACTTGTATTCAAGAAAAGTCCAATTCGCGATCAATTCCCACAATCAAAATCGCGGATCCTCAAATTCCTAACCCAAAAATTATCACTATTGTGATTATCACTGCTGCTGATGGATTTTGGGGCTTCGTGGTCTTAGAAGGGATTGTGGATTTTTGAAAGGAGGTTGGCAGTTGCCGATGGTGATTGAAGAGGTATTTAGGAGAGTTTGGCGAGGGGTTCGGTGATGGTTTCGTGTAGTAGCTCGGTCAGGTGGTCGAGAGATTAGGAGGCCGTGTGTGATGAAGCAGGTTGCTGAGTTGACTGTTGGTTTGGGCGATGCAATTGAGGGCAGAGGTTGTTTCATTTTGGTTGCGTAATTGGTTGAGGTCGAGGACCGCTTGCCTGTAGTGGGTGCTTGGTTGTTGATGTATTTGAAGGTCGTAGTTGAACGAGAATGAAATGTGGTTGACTCGGTTTGATGAATGATGGGTTTCTTGCTATGTGGTGAAGGAAGATGGCAGAAAGAATTTAGGAAGTGGCTTCTCTGATGTTATTGGAAGCAATGGTTGCGTATGCTTCTCGACTTGGAGTGGAGAGTGGTCTGACTATTGCAGTGGTGGTCTGAGGTCGGGTTTGTGTGCGACATAGGGGTTGAAGTTTGGAATTGCAGGTTGGTATCTCGATGATGGTCAGTAGCCCCTTTTTTTGTTTTGGTTTTTTTTGTTGTTACTGGAATGTAGAATGGCAGGGAGTGAATGCACTTGATATGTTTCAAACAGAAGTGTGCTTGGTGAAGTGATAGATAGTGGATTATGTGAAGGCAATGGGAAGTGTGGTGGTGAACTACTGTAGAGCTGTAGGGTATAGAAAAGTGTTGTATGGGTATTTTATGGTTGTTGTTGATAAATGATGAAGTTGTGGATTGTGGTGAGGAAGAAGTATTATGGCAATTGTTTTGTGGGTGGTTTGAGAAATGGTCGGGGGGAGTGTGCAGAGGAGAAGACTATTCGTATGAGGCAGCAACTTGTTTGAATGCAACAGTGGGAGGTAATTGTACATGCCCTGACTGTATGTGTAGTGGAAGATATGAAGGAAGGAGAACGATGATGTGGTCAGGATGGTAATTGTAAAGGCACTGTGATAATGGATAGGTCAGATGGGTGAATGTAGGATACAGTTTGAAGTGTGATGTTGTAGGAGGCTTCTTGTATGGTCGGAAAGGGTATCTAATTCAAAGATGCACGGTAGATTAGAATGGTTGGAGGCACAGTGATGTACAGGACAATGGTGTAATGCGATGTTGTGGGTAGCTCTGCCGGTAGATTGGTTATTTCGGTGGAATTCTATGTTGGAAGAAAGTAAGTTGTGATATGGCAAGGTTGATGTCAGAGATGGGTAGAGAGGTAATGTGCAGTTTTGAATGGTGTAGCAGAGAAGGTGGCGTGCAGAGGGATGTGGAGTTGGCTGTAAGGTTGTGAAGTTGTTGAATGGAATTGTAGTGGAAGGAGGAGGTAGCAAGGGTTGTGGCACTGGAGGGTATGCAGAGGTGAAGCAAGTTGTGGTCATGGGTGAGTGGTTGAAGCAAAAACAGGGGAGTTTGAAGATGATGGTCGGAATGATGGTGGTCGAACACAGTTTAGGGATGTTGTAAGCGGAGTAATAGTTTTGGAGGGAGGAATTGATGTAGTTCTGGTTTACAGAGCAGTAAACAGAGAAGCTTAGAGCAAAAGTGGCAATGCAATGTTTTTTTTACGTAAATTGTAAAATGAAATGTAAAGAGTAAAATAAAATGCAGATGAAATGAATTTTTTTCCTTTTTCAATTGAGATTGTGTGAATGTTTTTTTTAATAATAGAAATTTAATGCAAATGGAAAGAAAAGCAAGAAAAAACACACACAAATAGAATCACACAAAAAACACACACAAAAAAAATTCTTTTTTTTTTGTAAGTGCAAACACACAAAAATAAAAACACACAAAAATCAAACGAAAATAATTCGAGGAATAGAAAATTGAAATCAAAGCAATTTCCCCGGCAACGGCGCCAAAAACTTGTTTGTAGACGGAAATTTTATCGGTTTAGAAAACCATCGAACGAATTTAATTTGAAAAATAACTGCAAGCGCACGGTGTACGAATGTAGCACGTGACGAATACGGGTCGATCCGCAGGGAATTGATGATTTTAAAATTTCTATTCGATCAAATTATGCCAAAGTCGAGTGAAATTGTTGGATAGAACTAAAATGAAGCTAAACTAGAATTAAAATATGATTAGTAAACTAATGAACTAGAGAACAATTTAGAGGATAATCCACTCTCATATTTTTGTAAATCAACGACACACAATTTATGATCTCTAACTTTGATTTAAGTGTAATATTGTTGTATTTATCATAAGCATGGTTTGTTTATGTTATTACTTAACATAACTCAAACCATCAAACTATAATGCAACAAATACCCACTTATAATTCTCATGAAAATGAAGCAAAAGCAAAAGCTATTTTAAGCATGATCTATTTACTATTGTATCTAGTAATATAGATCATCAAATTTCATTTTTACTTTAATTTCACAATCAAAAATGGATTAGCAAATGATGATGCAACTTGTGTTTATGTTGAATAAGAATAGCTCATTTGCATAAGCAATATAAGCTATCGAATCACTTGTATAAACTTGCATCAAAATCCACTTCATGAAGCATAAACCAAATGAGATCATAAATCATAAAATGTTGAAATTACATAAAGTTAGAGAGCTTTATCACCCCTAAATTGAAGGAGTTTAGCTACTCATTTGTGGCATTGAAGCAACACGAGTAAGTTTCAACATTAAAAAGAAAAGAAAAAAGAAAATGAGGAAAGAAAGCAAAAGAGATTAGCTACTAACTACTTGTATAAATGTAAATCTAAGCTATGAACATAAGGAGAAAGAAAGCATATAAATAAACATTAACAATAAAACAAAGAAGAGCATGTAGAAAAGAGAGAAGAAAGAGGCTCGGAAGCCATTATTATTTCATAAAGCATTAAGCTTACACTTTGATTTCTTAATTTTCCAAGTAAAATGAAAGAGTAGATGATAGTTTCACATACATAAGAGGGCTATATATACATGCATAAAATCCTAATTCTATTTTTAGGGGACTACCTAAAATGCCCTTTAGGAAGTGTGGCCAACAAGTAACCATTAACCACTAATTAATCCATTATTTTTTTTGCATGAAGCTTTAACCTCCACTTAGTTGTCCATTAGCTCCAAATTGCACTTTTAGGTAAGTGGGTGGGGTCCTCCATGTTCATGGCTTGAATTATTTCCCTCTTCTTTCCTTTGTATTCATTTGTGCATGCATATATATTCATATAAGCCTCTTCCATATGCATCCAAATTCCTTTAAAAATTATCAAAAAATGTCCAAGTAAAAATTCTTATATTGACACATGCAAAAATGACCGTTTTGCCCCTGAATGAAGATGAAAATATGATGGTTGGAAATAATTGAATTTTGGTTTTAAACATGTTAAAATGCCCAAATATGATAATTATTTAAATAAAATAGATAAAATATGAATGTAAATATATGCACAATTATGTGCATATCACTTGGTCCAATGGAGGACTGTGGTATTTGTATGTGTGTGTGTACTTAGCTATTGTCCACTACGGGTAGATAGGACATAATGTATGCATATGTAAAATCGAGATGGCGAATTGAAAATGAAAAGATATAACAAGAGATAGAAGACAATTGGCATAAACTAGTGTTATCTACAAGTGTATAATTTACCAATCACCAGAACATTGTTCTGACCCTCTCCTCATTACAACCCGCATGATATCTTAGAAGGATGGGTGTTGGTACAAGGTGGGAACAACAGAAGGACAGGTTCCCTATCCATGCTTGATGCTGACAAGGACACTAAACCTGTAAAATTCAATCTTAGTTAGTAATTACGTGACTTATTATATTTTAGTATTCCGCTATGAGTTATATCATTAGTGCTTTAATATGCATTCTTCTGTTTATTTGTAGGATACTGTTTACTCCTATTTCTGAAGCGACCTAAGACTTACGCGACTTAACGACCTAAAAATTAGGTCACCTAACGACCTAAGGGCGCTAACGACCTAACTACAGCAGCGACCTAAGATCACGAAGCACTCTGCGACCTAAGGTCTTTAGCGACCTAGTGCTTCGGTTCTTCAGCGACCTATGAAGTGCACCGACCTAGCGACCTATAGGAAGTTCCAACCTAAAGTCTCAAGCGACCTAACGACCTAAAGTCTCAAGCGACCTAACGACCTAAAGGCCAGAGCGACCTAAAGGATGGAGCGACCTAACGAGTTAACAGGCTACGACTTAACGAGACAAACAGGCGAACGACCTAGCTATGGAAAGGTTCTAGCGACCTAAGCAATGCCACAGCCTACCGACCTAAGAGCGAAGTGGTCTCAGCGACCTAAATCTCAGTTGACTCACGACCTATGATAGGTCGCATGCGACCTATTAATTTGCTCAGAAGAGAACCAAATGCAATCAAGATAAGTCAGATCCCATCTCTTAGGTCGTTGCCGACCTAATAACTTATACAGGGCAAGTTCCAATATAGCTGGTACAGGTGATCCCCTATGTCTTTGCTGACCTATGACCTACGACCTACCTTAGGTCGTATGCGACCTACCTTAGGTCGTATGCGACCTAGCACTTGGTGATAAAATTCTGCCCAGAGTATTCCCTATAAATACAGCCCTAACTCCAACTAGCAAAGGACTTTTGACCGATCACCTGAAGCGCCGATACTCTGCTGAATTCTCGTCTCATTCAACACTTCAAGTACTCCAAACACCAAGGACCCTACTACGATCTCCCAGAGAAAATCTACTTCATTCAACATGAATTCAGAAGATTATTCTCCATCAAAGTTTGATCTACTGGTCTAAAGTGTGTTGTAATTGAAGATTGTTGTAAAGTTGTAACCAAATTCAGTAATAAAGAGAGTTAAAGTGGACGTAGTCTTACCATAAGCCGAACCACTATAAAACTGTTGTCTTTTCTGCTTTTTCTGTGATTTCTCTACTTGTCTGTAGTTCCCGTGTACACGGGTGGTGCTTTCACTCAACTTCAATTTACACCGGAGTGTTAGCGTCTGATTTTTACGTTAACATTTTTGGTGCTTTCACTTAGAAGGCAACTCAGGAAACTTCCACTATTGCTCGCGAAGGATTGTTGAAAGGATTTCTTTTAAAACCAAAAGTTTATTGGAAATAATGGCTCTTGGGAGAAAACGAAGTTCTGTAAGACCCGACAATGTTCAAGAGAATACCGCTACCTCTCCTCCCTCAAGTCAAGCAGCTCCAACTGTTGGAGTTACACGAGCAGAATTGGACGCCGTAGTTTTGGGATTGAATCAGCAATTAAATGCTCAGAATGCGCAATTGGAGGCCCAGAATGCCTAGAATGCCCTGATCTTGAATAACTGAATGATCTACTTGGGGAAAACCGTCAACCGGGTAATAATGATGGGAACCCTAATGCGGGAGTTCATGATGTCGAAGGAAACATTTCTCAAAGAGCCGCAGACCCTGTAGAAAGGACTCCTCTTCAAGCTGGAGGATCAGGGCCACAGCCGACTCTCCGTGAACGGTTGTCAAGGCAGAATTCAGAAAGAGTGGCTGATGTGTGCCCTCCAGAGCCTCTAAATGACGAAGAGTATTTTTCGGATATGGTTCGTCAAATCATGAAAGAAAGTATGCGAAGAGATGAAGACGAGAAAGAGTGGGGTTTTGCTCCAAGCAAAACTCCATTTACTGAAAAGATCTTGAAGGCGGAGTTCCCAAGGAAATTCGTTCCTCCTACTATTCTGGCTTACAAGAGGACGAGTGATCCTAACGAGTTTCTGTATAAGTACAACTGGCATATGACTGGTGCCAGGGCGTCTGATGAAATTAAATGCCGGTACTTCCCGGTTTATCTAGAAGGTGTAGCTCTATTATGGTTTACAAAGCTGCCGGTAAGGTCCATCGATCAATTCTCTGATTTGACCAGGAAGTTCAAGGAGCAATTTCGATTGTATGCTTCTAAAGCAAAGGATATAATGTCGCTATCAAGTCTAGAGCAAAATCCGGGAGAATCCATCAGATCATTTTTGAATCGCTTTAACATAGCATTGGCTGAGGTGGATAATGCTGAGCCACGCATGGTCTTGACATATTTGATGAGGGCAATTGATAAGTCAAGCGAATTTGGAAAATGGTTGAAAATGAAAGAACCGAACTCACTTGACAAATTCTACAAGAAAGCAGATGAATTCATGCGCTTGGAGAGCCTCCAAACACCGGCTAAGGTGGTATCAGTGGAAGCCGGGAACAATGGCACTGCTTCGAATAACACTCAGAAAAGGGGAAACGATGGTGGGAAGAAACAGGGAGACCCTAAGAGAGGCCGTTCTTTCAATTTCACACCCTTGACCGATACCCCTGAAAACATCTTCTTTGCGACCAAAGATGATATCAATTATCCGGCACCACCTAAAATGAGAGTTGCGATTAAGATGGAAAAAAGTGGAAGGTTCTATCGGTTCCACAACCAGCCCGACCATGACACCAACGAATGTCGTCAGTTGAAATAGGTAATTGAACAACTCTTGAAGGAAAACAAACTCCAGCAGTATGTGAAAAGGAACAGAAATGCCCCAGCTTCCTCAACTCAAGGACAGCAAGTTCCCGCTCACCGTCCTGCCTCAAGTGAGAAGGCCGTAGAGCAGGAATCGGAAAGACCTGTTATCAATATAATAACTGGAGGACCTCACCCAGCAGGAAGAAGCTGGGGAGAGATGGAAAGGTATGCCCGGGCCTTGAGGCATGTACCAGCTGAAGAGAATGTTTTTGTCTTAGAGAATGATGCGCCTTTAAAGCAACAAAAGACTTCCACAGATGATATCGTGTTCAGTACCAGGGATTCTTTGGGTATTGAGGCTCCGACCATAGACCCTTTGGTCATATCCGCTGGTATTGGGCCAGCAACTGTGAGAAGAGTTCTAGTTGATTGTGGAGCTTCATGCAACATCCTCTTCAGGAAGACCTTCGATCAAATGAAAATCCCGATGGCTGACGTTCAAGCTTCATCACTTAAGATCGCTGGGTTCGCTGGAGAACCCAAACATCCGATTGGGACCATTGATTTGTTTGTAGAACTTGGAAAGGGACCAAGGAAGGTGGCTCGAAAGCAAACGTTTATAATTGTTGAAGAATTCTCTGCCTACAATGCCTTTTTGGGCCGACCAACTCTTGCTGCATTCAAAGCTGTTCTTGCCCCATGGTGTCTGACTCTAAAATTCCCCACAGATAATGGAGTTAGGGTGATTAAGGGAGACCAAGATGCGGAGCGAGAATGTTACTTTGCAGAGTTACGAGAATCAAGGAAAAGAGAAATGGGAAAAAGTGCGGTGGTCCCAGTTCGCACCAAGGAACCGACCTTGTAGCAATTACAGGGTGGACCCTGCACTGGCGAATGTAGTGGTGCACGAAGAGAAATGGATCCAAGGAAAGCCATTGCAGGGGAGAATAGGGTAGTACCGGTACAGGTAACAGTGCCGGTGCCCGTTGATCCAAAGGACCCAAACAAAGTTCTTAATGTGGGTTCACAACTCAGTACAACAGTTCAGAATGTTCTGATTTCAATTTTGAAGGCTAATTTGGATGTATTCGCTTGGACTCATGCTGACATGTGCGGAATATCCCCAGAGATTGCAGTACATACTCTGAACATTGATCCAAAGTTTACACCTGTGAAGCAGAAGAGAAGGACTCAGGGTCCTGAAAGAACGGCAGCGTTAAAAGAAGAAGTGGATCGGCTCATGGAGAACGGGTTCATTAGAGAATCTACTTATCCAAATTGGGTCTCAAATCCAGTGCTGGTTAAGAAAGCTAACGGAAAGTGGAGAGTGTGCATTGATTTTTCAGATCTGAACAAAGCCTGCCCCAAAGATTGTTTCCCGCTGCCCAGGATCGATCAGTTGGTGGATGGGACGGCAGGGCATGAACTGTTATCTTTTATGGATGCATACTCCGGATATAACCAGATTATGATGCATGAGCCGGATCAAGAGGATACAAGCTTCATCACAGATGTTGGACTCTACTGCTACAAGGTCATGCCTTTCGGACTCAAGAATGCAGGGGCAACTTACCAGAGGCTTGTTAACGCCATGTTTAAACCACAGATTGGCAAGACAATGGAAGTTTATGTTGATGATATGCTAGTAAAGTCTAAGAAAGCAGTGGACCACATGGATCACTTGGCAGAGATGTTTGCAGTACTCCGAAAGTATAGAATGAAGCTTAATCCCCTGAAATGTTCATTTGGAGTAGAGTCCGGAAAGTTTTTGGGTTTCATTGTGAGCGCTAGGGGCATTGAAGCAAATCCAGCTCAGATCACTGCCCTAAGAGAGGTCAAGGCTCCTAGAACGAAGAAGGAATTGCAAAGTCTCAATGGAAAGGTTGCTGCTCTGAGTCGGTTCATTTCCAAAGCCACTGACAAATGCATTCCATTCTTTGATGCTCTGAAGAAAGGAAAGAAAAACTTTGAGTGGACTCCTGAATGTCAGAAAGCATTTGATGAGTTGATTCGTCACATGGAAGTGCCTCCGATACTTTCAAAGCCTGATAGTGGTGAAGATCTCTTCATATATTTGGCAATTTCGTCTCATGCTCTCAGTGCAGTGTTGGTACGGGAAGACATAAGGATTCAACGCCCAGTCTATTATATCAGCAAAAGATTCACTGGGGCAGAAATGAACTATTCAAGGTTGGAGAAGCTCGCCTATTGTTTGTTGATTGCATCAAGAAAATTGAGGCCATATTTCCGAGCTCATCCCATCAAAGTCCTCACTGATCAGCCTCTAAAGCAAGTCCTATTCCGTCCTGAGACTTCGGGCCGTCTTTTGAAATGGAATATCGAACTTAGCTAGTATGATATCACTTATCATCCCCGGAAAGCAATCAATGGACAAGCTTTGGCAGATTTCATTACGGAATGCACGGATAGGGGTGATAGTGAGGAGGAAGCTACTAATAGCGTCCCAATCCAATGGAAATTATACGTCGATGGCGCAAGGAATGATTACTGTTCCAGAGCAGGGGTTGTCCTTGAAACCCCAGAGGGGCGATCGCTATGTTATGCGCTGAGGCTAGAATTCCCTTCGACAAACAATGAAGCTGAATATGAAGCTCTCATCGCTGGCTTAAAGATCGCTAAAGAACTAAACATCAAGGCATTACATATCTACATTGATTCTCAACTTATTGTTTGTCAAGTCAAGAAGGAATTTCAAGCTAAAGGAGGGAATTTACCAGCCTATTTATCAAAAGCCTGGGAGCTCCTTCAAGATTTTGACCGTTATTCAATAAACCATATCCCCCGAGAAGAAAATATGAAGGCGGATTCTCTCGCGAAGTATTCAAGTACTGGTGAAGCTCAACTATTGGGTTTAGTTCCCGTCGAAGTCTTGTCAGCTCCAAGCACAGATGAAATGGATGTTGATTGGATTATGAATGTATCCCAAGAGCAAAAATCATGGATGACTCCGATACTTGAATATCTACTCAATGGTTCTCTGCCAGAAAATTCAAAAGAGAGACAAAAGTTGATGAGGAAAGCCTCCAGATATATAGTTCAAGATGGTCGTTTGTACAGACGAGGATTTTCAATGCCATTACTCAGATGTGTAACAAAGGAAAAAGCTATGACAATTCTAACTGAAGTACACGGAGGTGAATGTGGGGATCATACAGGTGGTCAAACTTTAGCAAAGAAAATCCTCAGTTATGGATACTTTTGGCCAGAGATTAATCGGGATGCTGCTGACTATTCTCGAAAGTGTGATAAATGCCAGAGATTCGCTAAAATTCCTAGAGCACCTTCCAATGAGCTAACACAAATGGTCAGTCCATGGCCGTTTGCCATCTGGGGAATAGATCTCATTGGGCCTTTGCCGACTGCCAGATCAGGGATTAAATATGTTATCGTTGCTGTTGATTATTTTACTAAATGGGCTAAGCCCGAACCCTTGGCCACTATTACCTCTAAGAAAATGATAAGTTTTGTGACTAAAAATATCATTTGCAGGTATGGTGTGCCTCAGAAGATAATCACAGACAATGGTACTCAGTTTGAAAGTGAGGAGTTCCAAGATTTTTGCAAAGATTCAAGATCCGAAAAAGCTTCTCAGCAGTGGCTCATCCGCAGGCAAACTGGCAAGTGGAAGCAGTAAACAAAATCATCAAATCAACCATCAAAAAGCAGCTGGAAAAAGCAAAAGGTGGTTGGGTCGATAAGTTACCGCTTGCACTACGGGCATACAGGACCACTCACAAAACTGCGACTGGACATACTCCATTTTCATTGGCATACGGATCAGAAGCAATGATTCCAGTGGAAACTAAAGTCCCCTCACACAGAAGGATCCATTTTGATCAAAGTGAGAATGAAAAATTGCAACTGGAACCACTTGACCTTCTTGATGAAAGAAGAGAAGAGGCAAGGCTTAGAATTGCAGCTCACGAGCAAAGAATAACCAGGCACTTCAATTCCAAAGTTCGTCAGCGCAGCTTTGAAGTTGGAGACTTAGTCCTGAAGAGAATTATGACAGCCATAGGTGTGTTTGGGCCGAACTGGGAAGGACCATATGTTATTGGCACAAAGCTTCTTGATGACACATTCAAACTCATGACTGTCGAAAGAGAACCAATCCCAAGAGCTTGGAACAGCAATCATTTGCGTCCCTATTTTACTTGAAAGCTTTGCTGAAATATTGTAAAAGAATTGCAAATATATGATTCTAGTATTGAAAGCAATTGTAAAGCAAGTGAATAATGAAAAGCTATAAAGTGGATGTAGGCCCAGTTTTTGGCCGAACCACTATAAATCTTGTGTTCTCTACTATTATAAACTGCTTTGTTTTATTTCGACATATAAAATACATTAATTGTGTCATTAAAATGTCGATTTAATAATGCAGGTCATAAAAGCAAAGCTTACCCATCGCAAGACCAAGCAATCCCCGACATCACTCAGCAAACAAACACCAAGCCATTCAAAATTTCCACACTCAAATCCTACAACAGAAGTGCTTCGAACAAAAGTTAGCAATGTGGATGGAAGTGGACCATTTCTAACTAACTGCAAATGTTTGAGCAAACAAACAACCAGTTAAATAGCCTGTGTCTACCACCACCAACTCGCTTAACTATGTAGTATATTTCTTTGGATAAGGGAAATTATTGGCAACAAAAAAGTGATGACACTTGCACAAGACAACGGGGATCGCCAACATGAATAGATGGCAAAGAGACATGGCGAGCAAGCATCAATCAGCATAAGACCTCTTCGGAGGCACAAGCCCTCTTCGGAGGCACAACTCTTCGGAGGATAAAGACCTCGAGCGGGTCTAGCCAGAAAAAGAGAGATCTTTCTCGACACAAAGTTGCGGAATGATCGGTCGATACACTCCCGTGAATCCGTCCAACGGAGAGAAAGAAACTCCAAACTTCCAGGCAAAAGCCCTACTCAGAGGCACATGTTTCACCGAGATTGAAATAAAACTTCCAGGTGTTGAAACGTGGAAAGCCCTCTTCGGAGGCCCATTTCACCACAGTTGAAATGATAAAAGACCTCGAGCGGGCCAAGCAGAAAAAGAGAGATCTTTCTCGATACAAAGATGCAGAATGATCGGTCGATACACTCCCGTGAATCCGTCCAACCGAGAGAAAGAAACTCCAAACTTCCAGGTAGTAATCCTACTCAAAGGCACACATTTCATCATGATCGGTCGATACACTCCCGTGAAATGAAATGTGAAAATCCCTCTTCGGAGGCCCGCTTCCCAGCGAACAGGGAAAAATAAAAGCCTCTCCCAAGGGGCAGAAACCAAAAAGACCTCTTCCCAGAGGCACAACAAAACAAAAAGACCTCTTCCTAGAGGCAGAAACAAAAAGACCTCTTCCCAGAGGCAGAAATGAAAAGACCTCCTCCCGGAGGCACAATCGAACAGAAAGACCTCTTCGGAGGCACACGTTCATCGAGATTGAAATAAAACTTCCAGGTGTTGAAACGTGAAAAAGCCCTCCTCGGAGGCACAACTCTTCGGAGGCACACGTTTCACCGAGATTGAAATAAAACTTCCAAGTGTTGAAACGTGAAAAAGCCCTCCTCAGAGGTGCAGCTCTTCAAAGAAGCAAAAATCAGAAAGCCCTTTACTGTGGCCTAAAAAAAAAAAAGAAGCCCTCTTCAAAGGCACACTTTAATTCTCAAAGGAAGAATGATTCACCTATTCTGCAAAATACTCTTCCTCAAAAAGAAGTTAAAGTACCCTTCAGAGGCCCACTTTACCACATAGAAGAATTCACTTGGTAAAATGTGTATAGGCACAAAAGAAAAAGTGATATCTTCGAAGGATGAAGCGTAAAAACTTATATGGAGGGAGTTGTACTCTATTTTTTAAACGAAATAATATTTCTCCAAGTATGGAATAATTATTCTCCAGAAAATAAAAGTACAAGTCCCCTCAAAATATAAAATATTGCAACAAGCTTATGGTATAGGGGCAACATGGTATAGCTACGTACAACATGGTATAACTATATTGGTAAAATTACGCTCGAACAACATACCACAAGCTCGCTGCAATATCATGTAAAGAAACTTGTACGAAAATGAATAATAAATGCATTCTTAGATACAGACAGAAGTTTTACAAAGAAAAAGAATCACTCTATTCAACACTGTTAAAATTTTATACAGGTACAGGTTTCAAAATAAAAAGAAAAAGAAAAGAGGAGGCCGGTACCCGCACAATCTCCGGCCAGTACATGCAAAAAGCAAAAAAGCGATATAAAAAGCACAGGACCAAAGCCATCATTTCTTCTTCCTTTCGCCTTTTGAGCCTGCGCCTGGCCGAATGGTTAACTTCTTAGGCTGGCTTGTAAGAGTAAGAGAGGAAGGGGAAAGGGATACAATAGGTTCTTCTCCCGCTTGTGTCTCGCTAGCAGAAGCCTCCTTTTTCTTAGAGACTCCACGCTTCCCTCTCTTCCTGGAAGAAGACCCACTACCTGGAGAAAAAAGCGTAGTTAATGGTTCATCATCGGAACCAGTTGCTTCTGGAGTCTTCTCACTCCCTTCAGTTTCTTCTCTCCTGTGTTCTTGTGAAGCAATAGGATCGTCCAAGTCTTGGAGAGCTTCTATTTTCTCCTCTTGTGATCCTGGTTGCGAGGCAGAAGAAGGAGTGACCTGAAGAGATGGAGGAGGAATAATTGGAGGAGGGAAAGTTTGAACAATGCTCGATGCTTTCTCTACAGAAGGAAAAAAAGTTAAAGTCAGTAAAGAGAGGAGATAAAGGCTCGCTGAGGTTCAGGAAATAGTCAAGAAGCTCATCAAGCTCGTAAGAAACAGATGAGCAGTCTACTTGGGCAAGATTAACAGTAGAGTTACCTGGAGAAGTCGGTTTCCTGACATCAACCTCATAAGCCTGTGCCTCGGCACTCTCATCGCCTTCATCTCCACCCTGTATGCTTGTGATCTCGGTGGTAACTTTGGCCAGGGATGGAGAATGAGTGCTGGAGCCAATAATGTCGATTTCGGCCGAAGGAGAAGGCTGGATTGAAATAGTTGAAATAGTTTTTCCTAACTGTTCCCCTTCTGCCGTTCCAGCTCTTAATTTTGCAAGTTGTTCCTTTCCTTTGGCAAGAGCAGCGCGAGCATCATCATCCAAGTAATGCTCCTCAAGAGCTGATTCGGCATAGCCAGCGCCTTTACCGCCAAGCATGTCAAGTGCAGCCTCCCACACTTCAGCCAGTGTAACTTCATATTTGGGGCCTAGGAAGGAGAGACTACCGCGCCCCAAGATGTTTTGCAGGTAAAAGTCAAATAGTGTCGAGCTGATGTTGGTCTTCGTTGCCTCGTGAGATTCTTCAGCTGCAATTTTACCGGCAATGGCCTCATCGCGCTCTCTTTCAGTCTTGGAAAGTTGAAGCTTTAGCATTTGAATTTCCGCCTCCTGAGAGTTGACATTCTCCTGTAACTCTGTAACCTCAGCAAGATACCTTCCCGCTGTTTTCTGCTCAGCTTCAAGTTGTGCCTCGGCATGTCGCTGAGTTGCGTGAGCATCGCGAACTTGCTTCTGAAGTACTTCTTCTTTTTGAGTGTATGTAGTAGAAGAAGTAGCAAGCTCCTGTTTAAGTTCCTCAACTTTTGCCTCAAGCTCCTCATTGTAAGTAGCGATGCTCCTCATTTCGGTATCGTGCTGCTCGAGAACCTTCTGCCATTCGGCCTTATCATTCTCCATAATAAGCATGGCCTCTATTTTCGCACGGTTGACCCTTTGAAGCTCGTCAACAAGCTTTTGCCAGTTCGACATCCTTTCAATATCTAGCCTGACGGCATCGAGATTTCGCAGCATGGCAGGCTTGTCGATAGGGATCAAGTCAAGATCGAACCGCACTCCCTTCAGGCACCAGTGCGGGAACCGGCTTTGCAGAGTAGCCGGGCCTGATCCAACTTGGAATTTAGGCCTGCTGATTATTGTTTGAATGTCTTTCTTCCCGAGAGCGGGAGAGCCAGAAGGAATATCAAGTGAGACGGGGGAAGGGACCTTTTCAGGAGTTGTAGAAGTATGCTTCTCACCGTGTCGAGCACGCTTACTTGGGTCCTCAACCATATGACTTTTTCCCCGGTCATCGTGGGATTTTCTCTTGTGGGAATCATCACCTTTATGGGAAGAATCATGGTGCTCCTCCCTTTCTTTCCTCTCATAACGCTCTTCTTGAGCCCTTCTCTCCTGAGCCTTTCGAGCGGCTCTCTCTTCATCGGTTTCTCTGTGAGCGGGAAGGTAGCGCCTATAATCACATTGACTACGCCTCCCGTAGCGCAGAAAGTCGTCATAGTAGGAGCTGCTACGTCCCATCGGAGAATCTAAAATAAGAAAGAAGAGACAAGTCTTAAAAGTTTTCAGAGAAAAGAAGTGTAACTTTAGAATCTTCAAAGTACAGAGAGTTAGGAGTATAAAAGTACCGAAAGATTCTAAGTGTGTGTGATGTGCAAGCTACGTGCATCAAACTACGAACCGCTCTTTGATTGTGGAGTAATCGTAGGAGTAGTTGTTAGCGTCAACTCTTGAGTTGACGGAGTCTGTTGCAAAGTAGAAGTCGCCTCAACTACTTAAGAAAAACCCTGGTGGTGACGAGGTCGTCTTTAAAGAGCTCCTGTGAAGTGACAAACAGGTCGCTCAACCCTTCGAAAGTGTCGTCTCCACTATGTTTGACAGGGCTTGTTTTCCCAGCTTCTTCGTCACCAGACTTCTTCGAATGTGGAGGGGATTCCTGAAGCTCTTTCTCTTCAGTGACCAGGGCAAGTTTGCCGGATGACCCCGGACATCAACAGAAGTGGAGCACTTCACTAGAGAAGCCTCAGAGGCAGGTTCTTTCGGTATGGGTGCATCGGTAGAAACTGGGGCATCCAATGCTTGTGTTGGGGAGTCTGAGACTTCATGAGGGTGTGTAGAGCGAGAGGTATACAAAAGTCCGTATTGATGCAAAAATTCGTCTTTCAACAGAAATTGAATGCTTCTCTCCTCAACTGGCACGGCCGTAAGCCTCACAAAAGTTGGTTTATGACTAGAATCCCTAGAAGGAGGAGGAAGCGCTGAAAAGTAAAAGGCGAAGTTAACATTTGACAACTCAGGCTATGAAAAGCTCAGAGAAAAACATCAGGAACAAAGATAAATGCTCTTACTTCCTACTCTCCAGGTAGCATAGAATCCCGGAGTACAGCGAACGAAGAAAAAATGACTTAGAAAACCGTGAGCACTTTCGGGAAGGTCGATTATTAGTTTACGTTTCCTAGCGCTTCTCACAAGAATGATGGAGGGATGGTCTTTATTTTTGGCAAACGTGCACAAATAGCAAACTTCATCAAAGCTCGGAAGGCGATCCAGCGTCCTTCCGAATAGCACACATATCCCCATCAGAATAGCATAGCCATTGGGGTGCAGCTGGAAGGGGGAGATGGCTAGTCGGAGAAGAAGCCGTTGAAGAAAGTCGTTAAAAGGAGGGATAGCTCCACTCGTGCACATTTCACGATTAACTGCTACAAAACCAGAAGGTGGTATATCGGCAGTATCGCTTCTCTCAGGATGAATGGCATCTGCTTCAGCAATGCCAAACAGAGCGCACAGTTGGCGGAAAACTTTGTATGTTAGTGTGGTTGAAATTCTCTCTGGAGGATTAACCAATGGAGTAGCAATTGGGAAAGTCACTTCAGCCGATTCTGTTTCTCCTTGTTGAGAAGTCATTCTATACAAGGAACTAGACATTCAAATAAGAAGGTGCACGTTTCCTAAAAAGTGTGAAGTGTTGTGCAGAACTAACAAAAGCAGAAAGCAAACATTACTGAAATTAAGCTAGTTGACAATTCGTCGACTATGAGATTTCAGGACTTGTTAATATAAAATTCAAGTATAGTGTTAATGCAAACGAATCGGCTTTAATTGGATATTTTAGTTTTGCTTTAATACTTCACTTGAATTCTTTAGTTCGCAGCATTTCGTTCACACAGTTCATTTAAGTTGATTATTCTTTGTCGACTAATCTGTCATTCGATGTGGGCGGTCAATGTTAGTATATTCACCCCATTTTTCTGCAAATGTTGTATTTAACAGGTTGACAGCTTTAAAAGTTAAAATAATCTGCAAAGGAGTACAACAAAATTCAAGTTCAAACAATTCTCATAATTTCACAAGTCTTAGGTCGTCCAGCGACCTAGCATAGGTCAGAGTTTCCTTAGGTCGCACTGTGCAAGTTAAAAGGTTCAAGGCAATACAGATTTGTCAAAGTCCTAACTCGGCCGCGACCTACAGCCTATGCCGCAAAAAAGATTAGGTCGTTAATTTGTTAAGTCATCCTGCTTGGAATTCATGGGCAAATTTGTTAAGTCCTAGGTCGTTTGAATCCCAGCGCGACCTAAAAGTTAAGTCGTAGATTCGAAGGATCCTTAGGTCGCGAGAATCCCAGCACGACCTAGGTTTTAGGTCACCCAGATCTGTTGAGTCGCTAACTTCCTCCTCACGCAATCCATCTCGTTAAACTGCAACCCGATAACCCATTACCAACTGCACATAGAAATTCATCGTCCTCCTCATGAAATTCACCATCCCTTCATACCACCTGATCACTTCAAAAACAATGCAAAACATCCCCGATCCATCATAGATTCAACACATCTCCGTGCCTTCCTAACTCAGTCAAACGGCGATCAAAAGTCAACTATAACAGTCACTCAAAATGGAGCACGACACATGGAATTGAACTACGATCGGAAAATGGGGATTCATAATTCAATGGTGATTATGGTGGGATGGAGATCAGATTCACTTACGAGATATAATGGTAAAGATGAATCGGTGACTGAACGAGTTGAATTTACTTGTGGAAGCTTGAAAATTCGTCAATGGCAGTGGGAGATTGGAGCAGTAGAGTGAAGAGGAGTTCACGACCTAGCAAATTTATATGGGGCAAAAAGGGGAAGACGAATAGGCACGTGACTTAATATAAGTTTTAGGTCACTCACGACCTAACTCGGACAGATCGAAGCACACGACCTATGGCGTAGGCCTGTACTTCGAGGGGCAAGTGTTAACTCCTATTTCTGAAGCGACCTAAGACTTACGCGACTTAACGACCTAAAACTTAGGTCACCTAACGACCTAAGGGCGCTAATGACCTAACTACAGTAGCGACCTAAGATCACGAAGCACTCTGCGACCTAAGGTCTTTAGCGACCTAGTGCTTCGGTTCTTCAGCGACTTATGAAGTGCACCGACCTAGCGACCTATAGGAAGTTCCAACCTAAAGTCTCAAGCGACCTAACGACCTAAAGTCTCAAGCGACCTAACGACCTAAAGGCCAGAGCGACCTAAAGGATGGAGCGACCTAACGAGTTAACATGCTACGACTTAACGAGACAAACAGGCGAACGACCTAGCTATGGAAAGGGTCTAGCGACCTAAGCAATGCCACAGCCTACCGACCTAAGAGCGAAGTGGTCTCAGCGACCTAAATCTCTGTTGACTCACGACCTATGATAGGTCGCACGCGACCTATTAATTTGCTCAGAAGAGAACCAAATGCAATCAAGATAAGTCAGATCCTATCTCTTAGGTCGATGCCGACCTAATAACTTATTCAGGGCAAGTTCCAATATAGCTGGTACAGGTGATCCCCTATGTCGTCGCTGACCTATGACCTACGACCTACCTTAGGTCGTATGCGACCTACCTCAGGTCGTATGCGACCTAGCACTTGGTGATAAAATTCTGCCCAGAGTACTCCCTATAAATACAGCCCTAACTCCAACTAGCAAAGGACTTTTGACCGATCACCTCAAGCGCCGATACTCTGTTGAATTCTCGACTCATTCAACACTTAAAGTACTCCAAACACCAAGGACTCTACTACGATCTCCAAGAGAAAATCTACATCATTCAACATGAATTCGGAAGATTATTCTCCATCAAAGTTTGATCTACTGGTCTAAAGTGTGTTGTAATTGAAGATTGTTGTAACGTTGTAACCAAATTCAGTAATAAAGAGAGTTAAAGTGGACGTAGGCTTACCCTAAGCCGAACCACTATAAATATTGTTGTCTTTTCTGCTTTTTCTGTGATTTCTCTACTTGTCTGTAGTTCCCGTGTACACGGGTGGTGCTTTCACTCAACTTCAATTTACACCGGGGTGTTAGCGTCTGATTTTTATGTTAACAGATACCAAATTAACGTCCACACTTTGGTGGACTTGGGTTTTTGATTTAGCGAAAATCTTTGCCCACTGAGTGAACGTATTTGTATTTTTACTATAAATATAAATATGTTATACGACAAATTCTATAAATTCTGACTATAGAGTGATAAGTTGATTATGAGCCAAAATAATGAAAGAGGTTGAAGATGTACACCTATCCTTATTACCACATGGGAAATAGATTGTATGGAAAGACGTTGACTTGAGAAGAGCACAAGTACATCGTATGGAAGGTTCCTGAAGATGGATTGTGCATGACTACCTAGTTGGGCCCCTATAACGACCGTATTTTTTTACCATTTGAAAATACTTAATTTAATATAATTGTTGAATAAAAATGGAAAGAATAATAAATTTATGATTTTATTAATGAAAAATTTACTAAAATGTAAGTTATGAACTTCAATTGAATTCTTAACTAACAGCAAATTGCAATAAGATAGAAGTTGCAAATTATATTTAAAACTTTAAATGAATGATATTGGTTGTATGAAACTAATAATAGGAATAGTAATAACAAATGTTGAATTTAAAATAAAGAATTGAAAGATATTTAATAAAAGTAAGAGAAGTGAAATTTTGATTTAATAAGTGTATGATAAAACATGTTTTGAATGAGTCAAATTGGAAAGAAATATATTAGTTGTAAATCTAAGAAATCTATTCAGTTACTTATTTGGTCGGAAATCGGGTAATATTTAGTGGAAATTATTGTTTTTCAAAAATATAAATATTTTACATAGGAATGAATTAGGAAATTTTCTAATTAAAATGTCAAAGTTCGTTTCGTCCAATTCTATTTTTGCTAGCTCCATTTATTATGATTTGTCATTTGTTGTACATTTCGAGTCGGTGTAATTAGCGGTAATAATGGATTTTTGATAAGATTTCCATAGCGCATATTTTATTACACTATATGGTTCGTCTCATCACATTGATCTCCGCAGAATATTTGTTTTCATATTTTGACGTCTGGAGTGCAATGTTAAGTGGTTGAACTTTAGTGTATAGGAGCATCCGAACTGCCACGTCACCTATACACAAATATCTCTGCTCTTTGGTGAATTGTCGCGCAAAACATTTCAGCGCATTTAATTTTATTAATATTTTATAAACATAAAATGCCATGCGCTATCTTTTTAAATTTATTAGTATTTTACTTTCATCAAAATACTGTTTGCTTTTTATATTAATATCATATATAAATAAAGCATTGTTCATCATCTTTATATTTTCTTACCTGCTCTTTCCCTTCCGCCTCGATCTAAAAAAAAAGAAAAAATATACCACTTCACCTCATTCTTTTTACAAACTTCTGTAGCTCCTTCATCCACTATCCACCATCGCTTAATTCCATCCTTACCATTGTAGTGACCCGACTTTCCACTCCCGGAAAATCGTATCACTAATTAAGAAAGAAAGGTATAGAAGAAGAAAAGAAAGAGAAGAAAAAGAAACAACACATCAGAATCTCACAGCGGAACGATTTAAATATAATATAGAACATATACATAGTATCATATACATCAGAGTACACAACTAAACATTTCAATTTAGACAGCTATAACATTTCTGTCTAATATAATACAAGACATTATACAGAATAACACACAGCGGAAACTCTAACCATATATCTACACGCTGAAGCCTCCCGCTCCAAAGCTCCTCCAGAATTCGACAAGGATAACCTAAATCACTTGACTCCTCATACATAATATGAGTACCCAAGAGTTTAATAAAACATAAAATAAACACTCGGGTCAGACAGGGGTCTGGTGTGAGTAAACGGTTTAAGATTGCTTAACTTTAGAAAATCCTTTGAAAACAAAAGGTATCATGTAAGACTTTCCACACATAAACATGGAAAAGTTTTTACCTTACGCTAACCAAAACATTTGATAGGAAATCCCATGATATTATAATAATGTCTAGGGTTTTCAAGTAAATATGAAATAGCCGAAATTGTTACATCTATTAAATTCCAGCTACTAGCCACAAAAGTGGGCAATACAAACAAAACCGTAGGGTCTCGTAGGGAAAATGGGTTTCCATCAATGGAGAGGCTACTGGGGTACCGCCCGTCACAGTACGGGCCAAGATCACCGTACCGAGGAGTACTCCCACTCCCCTGCAACACAAGACCGGGACCATTCCTTACTGAACAGTCCCGAACAAGACCACCCCGCAGTTGGCTGCAGACCAACTGCCCACACAGATGAAACAAAAAGGGACTTCTAGGCAGGGATGTATCTTGCTCTCTAGTGGGAGCTACCCACGAAGCCTTGCAGCACCTCCTCTGTTTTAGCCATTCCCGGTTGATGAGGCTTGAGGCTGCGATTACCTTTATAGGACCAATTATCTTAGAATGCTCATCGTCCACCTGACGATGTTCTGAAAGCATTCAATCCATACAAGTTCGTTCCGGATTCGAACGAAACCGAAGGCACTATCTCGTTGCACTCATTTTGGAATCACCCTCAGAGTCAATGACCATAGCCCTTGCACTCTGAATCACCATCTCGAACCTATAAGCACTATTCCGTCAAACTCATTACGGAATCACCACAGAGTTATACTGAAGTATAGCCCTTACACCTCGAGTCTTCACTCGCTCCGCTTGGATTAATGACCTAACGTTTAATTGGAATGGATGTGTTTTCGGATATCCAAATATGGAAACCCGATCCCGGTCTCACCGAACCCAAGCGCCATTTTAATGTCCAAGTTATACTTAAGGGATTTAAACAATAGATATTCCAGAAATATCACTTAACATAAATGGATGTACCATATTACACAGATAGATAAGCATATATTATCACATGCATCTATACATATCACAAAGCAGCATATATATCACATTCAGATATAGCATATTCACATCATCACCCATCAATCAATGTCATCCAACAACAACCAATATCATTAACTCATCCAATGATATATATATCATCCAATCATTAATCATTCATAAACAAGTTTGATTCAAACTTGATTAATTTAATTAATCCTTAAATTAAATTAATCCTTACTTAAACTCTTGGATTATCTTCAATCCAACTTCTTATTCATTAATTAATTACAAATTAATTAAATCATTTAATTATCCACATCAATTAATCTTCCTTGATTAATTATTACTTAATTATTTTAAGTAATTATTCCTTAATTACAAATTTAATTAATCATCTTGATTAATTACTTCTTAATTATTCAAGTAATTACCTCTTAATCACCCTTTTAAAATTAATCATACTTGATTAACTATTCTTTAATTATCCTGATAATTATTCCTTAATTACCCTTTAATTAATTACACCTGATTAATCACTTTTAATTAATTACACCTGATTAATTACTTTTAATTAATCATATTTAATTAATTACTTTTAATTAAATACTTGATTAATTACTTTAATTACATTTAGTAATTAAAACTTAATTATAAATTAATTATTCTTAAATTATTAATTATCAATTAATTAATTATTTCCATTAATTAATGATTTCTTTAATAGTTAAAATTCATTCTTAATTAATTACTTTAACAAGTAATTAATCACTTAATTAATTACTCTTAATCCTCATATTAATTAATCATTAATTAAATATTTTAGACCTTTAATTAATTTTATTAATTAATACTTTAATCAATAATTCAAGTGATTAATCCTAAATCACATTACTTAATTACTTCCATAAAGTAATTATCTTTTACTTAATTACCTTCTGTAATTAACCACTTAATTACTTAATTACTTTCCAAAGTAATTATATTAGATTAACCCATAAGTGATTATCTTAATTAATTACTTAATTAATTATTTAACTTAATCATTTAAAATTAATTAAATGATTCTTTAATTTACTATATTAAAAGATTCTTAAACAAAAAACCATTATCTTAATTAACACATTTATATTAACCAATAATCTTTCAATGGTTAAAAATTTAATTATCTTAATTACCTTTCCAAATTTAATTATCTTTAATTAAATCAAAATTCCAATTTACATAACATAAATCTTTATTACAATTGATTATCAAATTCTAAATCATTAAACTTTATTTAAATAAAATATAATATTTAGAAATCAATTATAATTAAACATATTTTAAATTGAACTTTTAAATCTTTAAACCTTTCCAAGATCTTTAATAAAAATTTAATACAAACTTTATTCAAACATTCACTTATTTTATTTTTAAAATTTCCATATTTCAAAATGTATAAACTTGTTTAAAACTTTAACTTGAAACAATTTAGTTTCAAAATTCAAAATTTCTTTGTTCAAGCTTTAAAAACTTTACTGACAGAGCCCAAAACTTGCCTGACCTAAAACCCGAGCAAACCCCTACCCAAACCCGAGTCTTCCCCGTGCTTTTCCACCCTTCATCTTGCTTCGAGCCCAACCAACAAAATCACGATGGGATCTTCGAGCTTCCACCTTCTTCTTCCAGAGTCCATTACCCCCTGATGCACGCAGCAGTGCACGTCAACATGCACAACCAACCTCGCCAACAACGAACCCTTCTTCGGTCATCATTACGTCGCATTAGACCCCGGCATCCATTCTCACAACCCATAAAACCAAGCCTCGATCAAAATCGAAATTTCGATTCCAAACCCGCTGCCTGAACCCAACAGTCGAAACTTCATCACCACTATACTCGACCACCGCGACCATCCCCCTCACTAGAAACCACACCGCCACTACCCTAGCTCCACCTCACTCCCCCGCAACTCCAGAACCATATGCGATCGCCTCAAGTTGCGATGCGTCATTGCGGAGCCTAGATGAACACTGACAGAAAGATCAGGAAGCAAAACCCTACTCTAACAAATTCCAACCACCTCGATCCATAAAAATTCAAATTCCATTTTTCCTATGATCTCCATTACCCCTTACTCCTTTATGCTCAACGACGAGGTCCAATTCGCCATCGTTCGTCATGAATCGACCAAATTACCCAAAACCAATAACCCGAGATACCTCACCAATTACCAAATTAAAAATTGTAATATCACACTAAAATTCATAATTTTCAATTGCTATTTCAAACATGCAACCAAAACTCAAATTTGATTTAATCAATTTTTGATCCACACTTTGATTTTACTGTAAATTTTAAAAAAAAAACTAATTATTTGCTTTTAAAACCTACAATTATTTTTAGATGATAGATTTCTTGATTACAATCAACATCTATTTACAATTCAAAGTCTAATTCGAATTCAAATCCAAGTTATTGAATTTATTTGAAAACCTGTTATAGTTTAGAGAGCATATTTATGATTACAGACATTTCAATATCATCAATCCCTCATACTCAATCAAAGCAACAGTTTAAATCCAAGAATCCAGTCAATTCATCAAGATTTTCATACACAAGAACAAGATGAAATTTAAGATTTAAAACTGTTTTTAAAATTTTATTTACTCACCTGGAATTTTTCAGAAGACAGAATGGCTTTCCACGCTTTTGATTTCACTGCATGTTGATTTCAATCTACTTGCAGTTGATTACTGAGTTGCTTGATAAATTTGAAGATGATCTTGCATTGTTGATTGAAATTCCCAGCATCTCATTCTTGTTACAGGTTTTCTACAGATTTTTTTCTAACTTTGCTTTTTTTATTAGCATTTTTTTTCAGATTTCTTCTTTCTGATTTCATATAGTTTGATTGAGATGAAGATAATATTATTTTCTTTATTAGCTGAAGAAAAACTTTTGTTTTATATTTACAAGTTTAATTTTAAATTATATTTACAAGAGGATGACATTTGTCACAATGAAATTCTAATTTACTTACACCTATACATATATGATTACAAGTGTTTTTAATATACATTAACAAGTTAACAAGTGTTATTTTAATGTTTAATTAATGTTTAATAAATGCTTTAAATGTTATTTTCTTTTTAGTAATCTTTTAACGCCTTATATAAATATTTATGTAATATTCAAAAAAAAGTGTATACTTATCCTTTAATAAATATTCATATGAATTCATGTAACTTATATTTTGATTCAATTTAATGTTTATATGTTTAAAATATCTATTTTAATTTAACTCTTAAAATTTTAAAACAAATTTATCTTGTGTTAAAATTAAAATGAAAAGATATTAAGCAAATGAAATTTAAAATTTAAATCTTATCTAACTCAAGTTAAACTATATGTTTATAATAATAAGCAATTAACTTTATTATAAAAAATTTAAACTTCAAATATCATTTCGAAAATATTAAATCAAATTAACATTCCAAATTTCTAAACTATATATATTAAAGTTTGAAAAACTCTTGTTAAATTTAAATTAATAATTTTCCTATTTCAAATATATATATACAAATATATATACATATTTCAAATAGAAACATTCTAACATTAAATTTGTTAATTTCCATATTAAATTTTAAAACAAATCTCAAATCACAATGTATACATTCATATATATTACAATTTGAATATAAAGTTTTATTACATTAAAAACTTCTTTTTTACCAAAATAAATATTTCCAAATCAAATTATTATAAACTTTCAAAATAATTTAATCTTGCTTATTTATATTGTTAAGAAAATGTTTATAGATATTAACAAATTATTATTTTCAGCCTTTGAAATAATTTTAACTTATCAATTTATAATGTAAAATGATCAAATCAATTTAATTATTAACAAAGATTATTAAATTGATATTGCTCAAAATTCCGGGTCGTTACATTCCTCCCCCCTTAAAAGAATTTCGTCCCCAAAATTTAAAAGCAAAAATAATTTAATAACCCAGCTAAAGAGTTTAAATTTAAATTAGTAATCACACAATCAATCATAACAACCAATTCAAACAAATGATTTTATCTATCCAGAAAAATTCTGAATAGAACTTACTAATATTATCAAGAGTTTCCAGATACCTATACTGGAATACTCACTCTACAAAATCTTAAGTAACTACACTATTAAAACCAAGAACTCCCTCATCTGATTCTTCAAATCTGAACAAGATATCAGACTAAACTCAAAACCAGCACAACTACCCGATTCTTCTGAACTGCTGATTCTATTACCCGAAGAATCATACACATATTACTTAGAAATATGTGAAATACAATGAATTCCAGCTATCCGGACTGGCAATTCCATCCTGTAGATCAAAATCTAATCTCTAGAGAACACAGATAAAACTCAAAATACCTCCAGAGCGAACTCTCCAGTTTTACCCAGTCTTATAATTCCTTTGATTGGATAAAACTAAAACAATATACAAATTCCTGCTTCACATTCCAAATCTCCTCAATTCTTACTACAAAACTCTTCAGATGCTCTGAGTCACCTTCAATATTCCTGATCAGCCTAACCCTTGCTGATTGCTTCAAGAAACAATAGCACCAACTCAAACCAAATCTCCAGATCCTACTCAACAAAATGACTCTCCCAATAATATGCTGAAATCCAAAATACAGCTCTATACCATAAACATTAGTGGACTTCAAACCTACATCTCTCATCTGGAATGGCCAAACAATTGCACTTGACAACCTTGCCTACCAAATCCAGAAAATTCCTTCATACATGAATTTCCTGTAGAAATCTTTACTGCAAGTTCTGGTTGCTCCATACTAGAATAACTGCCAACTCGCTTCCGCTGCACAACTCTGATCTAGAGTAGATAAGAATGCCATCGAAGAACACAAGCAAAATATTTCTTCATATACTGTTCATCCAACTCATAAAAATCTTAGTGACCATTCCACTTGGTCAAAACACCCAACAGAATCTCAACTAGAATAAGATGATCAATCCTTCTCCAAAGAATCTTGAGCTGCCTCACCAAATTCTTCTTGCTCTAAGAGTCATCCCACTATATGGTTGAACCATCAAAATTACTCCTGAATTCCAAGTTGGTAAGAAAACTCAATCTTCGATTCGGGTCAACTTCTGATTCCCTCAAAACATCTGGAAAATCTCTGACTACATAAGTAGCCTTTACCTCCATATGAGATTCCTCAATTTCCAAGCCAAAGAATACTCAAAGATTCCCAAACTAGTCGCAAGTCACTTTTGCGATTCCACTCAATTCTGATTCCAAAGAACTGTCTCCCCAGCTAGAACAGCTTTTCCTAAATAAGATAAATCTTTCTAGAATGGTTTATCTACCAGAAAAACTGATAGATCACTTCCAACAAATATCCTACTCTGTTGAGCCTCCCAAAGAAATGGTTAAGCTTTCACTATCTGCCTGGTCTGCTGATAGAAGAATCCCAAAGATTACTGAATCATCGAAGAAATAGGTCCATGCTGCTGCTTCCAAACTTCACCTCAATGATACTGCTAAACCATAAGATCTTTCTTAACCAGAAACTCCTGAAACTCAAATCTAACACCCAATTCGATTAAAATCCTTGAGACGAGTCAACATCTTCTCAAGAAACTCGGCTCCAAACCAATCACCAACCACTTATCTTCTTAAGAAAACAATTGAGACCATGTCCGAAATGAGGTAACTCATCGACCTTAGTCTCATACTTCAATATAGATAAGACACCCTTACTTGAGATCCAGAATATTCTCAGATAACTGAATCCTCGTTGCAGTAGACATCAATTGCTCTTCCAATACCATCTAAAACTGGATCCAAAAGAAACATCTTCAGTACCATCTATGGATACCGCATCTCACCATAACTATTCCTTCTTGAAGCTATCAAGATACTCTTACCTGCTTCTGCTCAGCTGACAACTCAACTCTTGGAAATCCCTGCTCACTTGAGAGAAAATCAACTTCACACTTCAAGAATATACTCCAATTCTTGAAAATACTTCCTCTGGACACAAAGAAATCCTTTCTCCAATCCACCAAAATTTATTCGAGACGGTAATAGGTCTACAATCTCGACAGACACATCTCTAACCACAACATATAAACCTCTTCCATTAGTGGTAGTCGTGTTCCACTCACTCCTACCTTATCTACCTTTATAACCTATGTTGGAAAATCCGAACAGATAACCCAACAGATTAGGTAGTTATATAAATATATATATTTACATATAAAAATTACAAGTACGCTCTCTCAAGATAGACGCCACTCCAGAGCCTAAGTATTCACTCAACCTAACGCTCTGATACCAACTGTAGCGACCCGACTTTCCACTCCCGGAAAATCGCATCACTAATTAAGAAAGAAAGGGATAGAAGAAGAAAAGAAAGAGAAGAAAAAGAAACAACACATCAGAATCTCACAGCGGAACGATTTAAATATAATATAGAACATATACATAGTATCATATACATCAGAGTACACAACTAAACATTTCAGTTTAGACAGTTATAACATTTCTGTCTAATATAATACAAGACATTATACAGAATAACACACAGCGGAAACTCTTACCATATATCTACACGCTGAAGCCTCCTACTCCAAAGCTCCTCCAGAATTCGTCAAGGATAACCTGAATCACTTGACTACTCATACATAATATGAGTACCCAAGAGTTTAATAAAACAGAAAATAAACACTCGGGTCAGACAGGGGTCTGGTGTGAGTAAACGGTTTAAGATTGCTTAACTTTAGAAAATCCTTTGAAAACAAAAGGTATCACGTAAGACTTCCCACACATAAACTCGGAAAAGTTTTTACCTTACGCTAACCAAAACATTTGATAGGAAATCCCATGATATTATAATAATGTCTAGGGTTTTCAAGTAAATATGAAATAGCCGAAATTGTTGCATCTATTAAATTCCAGCCACTAGCCACAAAAGTGGGTAATACAAACAAAACCGTAGGGTCTCGTAGGGAAAATGGGTTTCCATCAATGGCAGGGCTACTGGGGTACCGCCCGTCACAGTACGTGGCCTAGATCATCGTACCGAGGAGTACTCCCACTCCCCTGCAACACAAGACCGGGACTATTCCTTACTGAACAGTCCCGAATAAGACCACCCTGTAGTTGGCTGCAGACCAACTGCACACACAGCCGAAATAAAAAGGGACTTCTAGACAGGGATGTATCTTGCTCTCTAGTGGGAGCTACCCACGAAGCCTTGCTGCACCTCCCCTGTTTTAGCCATTCCCGGTTGATGAGGCTTGAGGCTGCGATTACCTTTATAGGACCAATTATCTTAGAATGCTCATCGTCCACCTGACGATGTTCTGAAAGCATTCAATCCATACAAGTTCGTTCCGGGTTCGAACGAAACCGAAGGCACTATCTCGTTGCACTCATTTTGAATCACCCTCAGAGTCAACGACCATAGCCCTTGCACTCTGAATCACCATCTCGAACCTATAAGCACTATTCCGTCAAACTCATTACGGAATCACCCACAGAGTTATACTGAAGTATAGCCCTTACACCTCGAGTCTTCACTCGCTCCGCTTGGATTAACGACCTAACGTTTAATTGGAATCGATGTGGTTTTCGGATATCCAAATATGGAAACCCGATCTCGGTCTCACCGAACCCAAACGCCATTTTAATGTCCAAGTTATATTTAAGGGATTTAAACAATAGATATTCCAGAAATATCACTTAACATAAATGGATGTACCATATTACACAGATAGATAAGCATCTATTATCACATGCATCTATACATATCACAAAGCAGCATATATATCACATTCAGATATAGCATATTCACATCATCACCCATCAATCAATGTCATCCAACAACAACCAATATCATTAATTCATCCAATGATATATATCATCCAATCATTAATCATTCATAAACAAGTTTGACTCAAACTTGATTAATTTAATTAATCCTTAAACTAAATTAATCCTTACTTAAACTCTTGGATTATCTTCAATCCAACTTCTTATTCATTAATTAATTACAAATTAATTAAATCACTTTATTATCCACATCAATTAATCTTCCTTGATTAATTATTACTTAATTATTTTAAGTAATTATTCCTTAATTACAAATTTAATTAATCATCTTGATTAATTACTTCTTAATTATTCAAGTAATTACCTCTTAATCACCCTTTTAAAATTAATCATACTTGATTAACTATTCTTTAATTATCCTGATAATTATTCCTTAATTACCCTTTAATTAATTACACCTGATTAATCACTTTTAATTAATCACACTTGATTAATTACTTTTAATTAATCATATTTAATTAATTACTTTTAATTAAATACTTGATTAGTTACTTTAATTACATTTAGTAATTAAAACTTAATTATAAATTAATTATTCTTAAATTATTAATTGTCAATTAATTAATTATTTCCATTAATTAATGATTTCTTTAATAATTAAAATTCATTCTTAATTAATTACTTTAACAAGTAATTAATCACTTAATTAATTACTCTTAATCCTCATATTATTTAACTAATTTTATTAATTAATACTTCAATCAATAATTCAAGTGATTAATCCTAAATCACATTACTTAATTACTTCCATAAAGTAATTATCTTTTACTTAATTACCCTCTGTAATTAACCACTTAATTACTTAATTACTTTCCAAAGTAATTATATTAGATTAACCCATAAGTGATTATCTTAATTAGTTACTTAATTAATTATTTAACTTAATCATTTAAAATTAATTAAATGATTCTTTAATTTACTATATTAAAAGATTCTTAAACAAGAAACCATTATCTTAATTAACACATTTATATTAACCAATAACCTTCCAATGGTTAATAATTTAATTATCTTAATTACCTTTCCAAATTTAATTATCTTTAATTAAATAAAAATTACAATTTACATAAGATAAATCTTTATTACAATTGATTATCAAATTCTAAATCATTAAACATTATTTAAATAAAATATAATATTTAGAAATCAATTATAATTAAACATATTTTAAATTGAACTTTTAAATCTTTAAACCTTTCCAAGATCTTTAATAAAAATTTAATACAAACTTTATTCAAACATTCACTTATTTTATTTTTAAATTTTCCATATTTCAAAATGTATAAACTTGTTTAAAACTTTAACTTGAAAAAATTTAGTTTCAAAAATCAAAATTTCTTTGTTAAAGCTTTAAAAACTTTAGTAACAAAGCCCAAAACTTGCCTGACCTAAAACCCGAGCAAACCCCTACCCAAACCCGAGTCTTCCTCGTGCTTTTCCACCCTTCATCTTGCTTCGAGCTCAAACAACAAAATCACGATGGGATCTTCGAGCTTCCACCATCTTCTTCCAGAGTCCATTACCCCCTGTTGCACGCAGCAGTGCACGTCAACGTGCACAACCAACTCGCCAACGACGAACCCTTCTCCGGTCATCATTACGTCGCACTAGACCCCGACATCCATTCTCACAACCCAGAAAACCAAGCCTCGATCAAAATCAAAATTTCGATTCCAAACCCACTGCCCGAACCCAACAGTCGAAACTTCATCACCACTATACTCGACCACCGCCGACCATCCCCCTCACTAGAAACCATACCGCCACTACCCTAGCTCCACCTCACTCCCCCGCAACTCCAGAACCATATGTGATCGACTCAAGTTGCGACGCGTCATCTCGGAGCCTAGATGAACACTGACAGAAAGATCAGGAAGCAAAACCCTATTCTAACAAATTCCAACCACCTCGATCCATAATAAATTCAAATTCCATTTTTCCTATGATCTCCATTACCCCTTACTCCTTTATGCTCAACGATGAGGTCCAATTCACCATCGTTCGTCATGAATCGACCAAATTACCCAAAATCAATAACCCGAGATACCTCACCAATTACCAAATTAAAAATTGTAATAATCACACTAAAATTCATAATTTTCAATTGCTATTTCAAACATGCAACCAAAACTCAAATTTGATTTAATCAATTTCTGATCCACACTTTGATTTTACTGTAAATTAAAAAAAAAACTAATTATTTACTTTTAAAACTTACAATTATTTTTAGATGATAGATTTCTTGATTACAATCAACATCTATTTATAATTCAAAGTCTAATTCGAATTCAAATCCAAGTTATTGAATTTATTTGAAAACCTGTTATAGTTTAGAGAGCATATTTATGATTACAGGCATCTCAATATCATCAATCTCTCATACTCAATCAAGCATCAGTTTAAATCCAAGAATCCAGTCAATTCATCAAGATTTTCATACACAAGAACAAGATGAAATTTAAGATTTAAAACTGTTTATAAAATTTTATTTACTCACCTGGAATTTTTCAGAAGACAGAATGGCTTTCCAGGCTTTTGATTTCACTGCATGTTGATTTCAATCTACTTGCAGTTGATTACTGAGTTGCTTGATAAATTTGAAGATGATCTTGCATTGTTGATTGAAATTCCCAGCATTTCATTCTTGTTACAGGTTTTCTACAGATTTTCTTTTCTCTTTTTTTTTTAACTTTGTTTTTTTTATTAGCATTTTTTTAAGATTTCTTCTTTCTGATTTCATTTAGTTTGATTGAGATGAAGATAATATTATTTTCTTTATTAGCTGAAGAAAAACTTTTGTTTTATATTTACAGGTTTAATTTTAAATTATATTTACAAGAGGATGACATTTGTCACGATGAAGTTCTAATTTACTTACACCTATACATATATGATTACAAGTGTTTTTAATATACATTAACAAGTTAACAAGTGTTATTTTAATGTTTAACCAATGTTTAATAAATGCTTTAAATGTTATTTTCTTTTTAGTAATCCTTTTAAGCCTTATATAAATATTTATGTAATATTCAAAAAAAAAATGTGTATACTTAACCTTTAATAAGTATTCATATGAATTCATGTAACTTATATTTTGATTCAATTTAATGTTTATATGTTTAAAATATCTATTTTAATTTAACTCTTAAAATTTTAAAACAAATTTATCTTGTGTTAAAATTAAAATGAAAAGATATTAAGCAAATGAAATTTAAAATTTAAATCTTATCCAACTCAAGTTAAACTATATGTTTATAATAATAAGCAATTAACTTTGTTATAAAAAATTTAAACTTCAAATATCATTTCAAAAATATTAAATCAAATTAACATTCCAAATTTCTAAACTATATATATTAAAGTTTGAAAAACTCTTGTTAAATTTAAATTAATAATTTTCCTATTTCAAATATATATATACAAATATATATACATATTTCAAATAGAAACATTCTAACATTAAATTTGTTAATTTCCATATTAAATTTTAAAACAAATCTCAAATCACAATATATACATTCATATATATTACAATTTGAATATAAAATTTTATTACATTAAAAACTTCTTTTTTACCAAAATAAATATTTCCAAATCAAATTATTATAAACTTTCAAAAGAATTTAATCTTGCTTATTTATATTGTTAAGAAAATGTTTATAGATATTAACAAATTATTATTTTCAGCCTTTGAAATAATTTTAACTTATCGATTTATATTGTAAAATGATCAAATCAATTTAATTATTAACAAAGATTATTACATTGATATTGCTCAAAATTCCGGGTCGTTACAAACATGCTACAACACTCGATCTATTACCGATACGCTCCTCCTTCCCGTCAATCTCCACTGGCCAGATCTGCTTCCCTTCCGCCATATAACCGCTCGCCCTCCAGCTCCCTTCCTTCATCACATGTCTAGTCTTCGATGTCTCCATCTCAGCCTATCCCTTTGCCTTAGTGGACAGCACCCCACATCCAACAAGCAGCCTACACACAACATTCCCCGCTCTGCTTCCCGAAGCCACTGCCTTGCACCCATCCCCCGACGTCTATGCCCTATATCTGCTCTAACCTCACCGGTCGCCCAAAGCCCATTCATTTCCTCTGCCTGCGTCCATCACCCACTATCGAAATCCACTCGAACTCCTTCCATCGCCTTGCCTCCACTCAGAATTCTCCGCCATACCTTGTGTAACACCCCACCCCGGGACCCACCTTAGTAAAGAGAATTAACGGGTAATTATGTATACTAAAGCGGAGAATAGGGCTGGTTAAGGGCGACCATCTATAACTTTGTCTTAAACATCTACTGAATACGTCGATAAATGCAATATAAATTTATTTTCTATCTCAATGGATCGACATACACAGTAAATGCTTAATCCAAAACTATAGGTGGCTAACGGATATATCAGAACAAAATACAATAACTAAATGTAAAGCACATCACAGAACAGTAACCAACATCATATACATACACACACTGATACATGTTTAGTACAATACAATATAAACACAAATAAAGGTGGTACTCGACCACATCATACACATTGAATCAAATATAAATACATCAGAGTATGCGGAAGAACAGAAATTGCTCAAGAGAAAGGAGAGCTGATATCCAACATCAACTTCAAGCTAAGACCAATAGATGATACCTGAAACAACTCGGTCTGACCCGAGTATAAATACACGGGTCAGTCTAGCTACACAAATCAGTCAATATCGATAATATGAAGCAGAATAGATATGAAGATACTTCTTCTCGAAAGAGAAGAATGAATCGATAAACTCATAAGCTCAACAATTAAGTAACAAACACTACTTAAATGAACAAATACCTCGAAGGAGGCAACTCAAACTCAATACTCAAATCAAACACAAGTGCCTCATATCATCAGCGACATCCCAAAATGTCTACATGGTTTCCATGAACCATATTTCCTCAAAAGAAGAAACATCAATACAAACTCTCGCCAAAATGGCAACACACATAATATCCTATAAATTCCTGAAATTATCAAAACTCATAACTCAAGTAACTCAATAAGAGTTCAAAACATCAAAATTGAAATCACCATATATATAACATCTCATATAGCACTAGGCTATCGATGTAATAAAACATCTTAAAAAGGTGAAATCACAATAAAACAGAAAACTCAGAAAATCTAGATTGGCCAAATCCCTATAATACCGAAGCAATGCTGCACGTGCTAAACTCAGATGGCCAAAGCCTTAGATAAGGTCGCTAACACCTCCCAAAGCAGTTCATCCCCATGACAAGGTCGCTGACACCTCTTGAAGCCATTTTGTCAGCCCTAAAAGGTCGTTAACACCTCCCAAAGCTATTCGTCCTCATGACAAGGTCGCTGACACCTCTTCAAGCCGTTTTGTCAGCCCTAACAAGGTCGCTAAGACCTCCCAAAGCAGTTCGTTCTAATGACAAAGTCGCTGACACCTCTTCAAGCAGTTTTGTCAGCCCCAAGGTCGCTAACACCTCCCAAAGCAGTTCGTTCTAATGACAAGGTCGCTGATACCTATTCAAGCAGTTTTGTCAGCCCTAACAAGGTCCCTAACACCTTCCAAAGCAGTTCGTCCTAATGACAAGGCCGCTGACACCTCTTCAAGCAGTTTTGTTAGGTAAACAGTGAATGTGTCACAAACTCACGGATAGGAACCCGAAAAGTATTAACATGTGTCCCATACCACACATTCGCACTTAGCGGTTTACTAGCCATTAGTCGATGCCACACTAGAAACATCATAAAACTCAGAAATTTATATCTCACCTAGTCTCATTGACGAGTGAAAAAAAGCCACCATACTTGTCTCATCTCATCGACAAGCATTAAATGGCATCGTAACTTGTCTCATCTCATCGACAAGTGAAAACATCATGATGCTTTCTCATAAACCATAAATCTCAAAATATGAATCATAAACTCAAGACTTGGCTTATATCATTGGCAAGTAAATATAACATCGTGATGGATCTCATCGACCATACTCCTATATAAGAGATCTCAAACCATAGCGTTTGCCAACTATTGGTTATCTTAAATAATTCCAATAAATAGGAATTATAAAAATCAAAATATGACATCAAATGGCAAAACATCTTAGAATCATTAATCTCAAATAGCTTCGATCGCACAAGTCTGGAATTAACCATAATAGTAAACGCACATGTCCCATACCACGCTTTTACTAAATCATTTAACTCTCTTTCTCATACGTTCGAATAGTGCAAAAGTGTGTGCCTTATATTTAAAATAGTTTACTAGAGAAAACAAGCTTTTAAAACTATTTCTCGAAAAGATTAATAAAACCAATATTTGAAATTCCTTTATTATAGGAAATAAATAGATTTTATATTAAAAAATAATTTTAAAACTATATAATAATAATTTGAAATGTCCTTTATTTCAAAAATCACTTCAAAATAGTTTAGTAAAAACCGCGCTTGAAAACAGTGAAAAACAAGAAAGATAACTCAAGACCGATAACTTGAATTCAATATGAATTAAATTCACATTTAACCCAAAATCAATTCAAATTCTATTTAAATTTGTATTTCAAATTCTCCAAATATAGCTAGCTTATTAATAGGGATCATAGCTCTCAAAACATTTTAAAACAACATCAAAATCGAATAAGAATGAGAGCAAAAATAAGCTAGTACAATTCTCAAGTCAATGATTTATTGCTGTCATTTTACTCCCGGGACAACAATAAACAACTTTGGTTTTGACCAAGCTAACTTCAAATTTCAGAAAACTCAAAACAAGAATGGTTTATAAAATAATCCAAGTTTTCTAAAACATCATAATTATCAAAGTCCGACAAGAAACGAGAAAGTTACATCTAAGTTACTAACTATATTTAGTTTCGATAATGTAATAATCAAAGTGACAGAGCTGAGAATTTGCAACAGGATTTCGATCAAACTATACTCAAAATATTCAAATGAGTTCAACAGGAAAGTTGTCAAACATAAAATAATCTTACCGGAACTTCAAAAAACATCCAAATCCGAAAAGAAACAAGGAAGATATGATCAATTTACTAACTGTGTTCAGTTTGGATAACTAAATTACTAAAGTGACAGTGCTGAGAGTTTGCCACGGCATTTTGATCAACATGTGCACAAAATATGCAAATATGTTCAACAGGAAAGTTGTCACAAATAAAATAAGCTTTCGGAAACTTCAAAAATCATCCAAATCTGACTAGAAACAAGGATGATATGATCAATTTAGTAACAGTGTTCAGTTTGGATAACGCAATTACTAAAGTGACAGAGCTGATAGTTTGCAACGGGAATTTAATCAACATATTTACAAAATATGCAAACGTGTTCAACAGTAAAGTTGTCACACATAAAATAAGCTTTCCGGAATTCAAAAATCATTCAAATCCCACAAGAAACAAGGAAGATATACTCAAATTACCAATGATATTAAGCACAGTTTTACAATGACAGGGCAGTAAGTTTGTATTGGATTTTTCGACCCTCTATGTTCAAAATTTTCGAAAGTCTTTAACAATAAAGTTGTCACACTCTCTTCAAGCTTTCCAGAACATTAAACAAAATCAAATTCCGATTTAAAACGAAATAGATATGCCTAATTTACTGAAAGCAATTCACAATTAAACATGCAACAAAAATAAAATTGAGATTTATAACCTTGAAATCTCAATCTAGGCTAGAAAATGTGAGTACTCAACTCACCTTGAATTAGAGATGATTAAACCTCATATTTATTTGCTGAAAGAAGCAAATTTCGAGAAGAAGAAAGTTTCCAATAACCTGTAGAACTCAAAAACAGTATATGCAAAAAGGAAAAACATAGTAAATTAGAAAACCTACTTCTAAAATTAGGAATTTGATGAAATTGTAGGGTTTGGAGATTGATTACCTTTTAATTTTTCTCTAATTTACGAAAGATATCCGTTTTCATTGAGGCTATTGAGTTAAAGCCTAGGGTTGGAGAAAATAGAGTTGTGTTTTACTGTAATTCTATTTTTGTAGAAAGAGGAAGAAGAAAGAGGAAAATGTGTGTACTGTATCTTTTTCTCACCTTCTCAAACCAGGTTAAGTGCTAATGGGCTTAATGGACCCATTAAACAAAATAAAGTATGATGGCCAAAATTAATTAATTCATCACTTAAACAAATATGTGCACATAAACATAATGTTCTAATGAAAACAACATAATTTTCTTCAAGTTTTAATACAACCAATTTATGCAAACATACTTACATATGAAACAAAATATTTCACATCACATAAAAAGATAATTTTAGTTTTTAAAATATTTTTATTATTAAAGACCCTTATTTTACGTAAATACACGATTTACACAATTAAATGCATAGATCCTTATTTTTAACTTTAAAAATTCTACAAAAATTATTTCTTGGATAAAAAAAATCTAATCAACCATTTAAAACTCAAATTTATAACCAAAATTCATTTTTATACCAAATTCCATCTTTTTATTTTAATAAACACCTTTAAAAAAATACTTCTATTAAAAATTATTAAAAGAAGTAATTGGCAATAATAGCAATAATTATCGCATTTACTCAAAATAAAATCATACTTCATTTATTATTCTCACAAATAAACACAACAAAGTTACCAAAACTTTATTTCCACATTTTGTTTCCAAAATTCATTGTTTATTCCAAATAAACAATATAAACTTTCAATTTTATTTAATTTATAATATTAAATAATAACCACCATTATAATTTAATATTAAAAGGAAATCTCCAAAACCAGGGTTGTTACAGACTCCCCCTTATCTAAATTGCGCCCTCGCAATTTCTAGAGAAGAGTTTGTATTCAACACAATTATTCACCAATCAAAGAAGGATAGACAAGCACGGGATTAAAAATCCTCACTTTCAACTCAAGATGAAAGAAGACCAAGATAAGATTGCTCGATTAATCGAATAATTTTCCAAGTATAATTACCGGGTTTGGCGGACCACTAAATTTCTTCAAGCAACACATTATGATTTCGAAGGCGTCTCACCTTCGAAACAAGAATACGAACAGAATGCTACACAAAAAGATCAATCGAGTGAGTGTGATTTCTCAGAAGCGTCTCGAATAGAGTTAGGATTTTAACATCACTTTATCCCGGACTCCCATCAATAAGATGATTATTGTCATGAATTTCTGTGTATCACTACGGAAAGAGCCATACTGATTTTAGGCTGATGTCAATAGAGGTAAGAAAATTCGACGAGAGGTGGTTCATCAAATGCCACTAAACTTGGACGACCACATAGCAGCAAGTCGTTAGACCATTACACTAAGGCAAGATAAACACAAGGAACCACAACATATATTAATTTACAATAAAAATTCTTAGAGTTTAAAAACTCATTATCTTTATAATCATAAATAAATAATAAATAAATGGCATTGCCTCGCCATTGAATCTTTAATAAATAGATATATCTATTGGCTGTAGAGTCGATTGAACGATCAAAACTGCCTTGCCACTCTGATACTCATCTCTAAAATCAATGGCTGCAACTACCATTCAAAAATAAATGTAATATATAATTTCAAAATATTATTTTCAAAATCTCAATTTTTAAAACACAAACCATTGTGTCTGATTGCCTCATCATAGCATTTAGGAGATTCCTATCGATATCGTTGATCAGGCGTATCGACAGAACTCTTAACTACTCGATGGACAACCCAACACTCTCAAATTATTTCCATAAAAGAAATGCAACCCATTTAAATATATTCTCAACATATTCTTTGATTTTTTTTATATATATCTCGAAACTCCAATTTCTCTTTTTAAAACTCATATATATTTATAGGCTCAAACCAAAGAACATTAAGAGAGTGCACCGAGACATTGCTAGAATACGCGATTCACAAAATCAACAACAGGAGATGGAGTGTTCGTCAACTCCTACAAGATGACGAGCCACTCTCGAAAATCATCAAGATACAAGATAAGCAAGATATTCTTCTCGAAGGAGAAGAAGCGCACAAACAACAAATCATTACTTCAAACAAAGTAATGCTACAAAGGATAACACGTATTGAGTATCCGAAAATGATAACTCAAAGAAATTATATGATAAACTCAATCAAACTTGAACAATCTAGAAACTCACCTCATTCTTTAGTGGATGTCCTCGTGGGAGGATAACCGAAGGCTAAAATCCATGAATAAGGTTAATTCAACACTCAATTGCCCGATTGGATATCAAACCCAAATGGACCCACAAAAATCAACAAACTCACCTTGACTGGAATTCGAGACATATCATCAACATCTCGATACTCAAGAGCGAACACAAAAACTTTGGAATCATCATCAACATTCCAAAGTGGTAGAAATAATAAACCAATCAAGTTAGGATGCCTAAATATAGGATTCTATAACAATGAAAGGATCAGACATAACATCAAATAAGTCAATCCATCTCAAATCAGATACATCTTAAGATAGTGAGTAATAAACAAATACTCACTAAAGCCGCAACAAATAGAAAGCTCGAAATGCACACAACAAGCCACTCATTGTGGATCCCCTCAATAGGATTCACTACTCTTAAAGGAATGCAACAAGAATGCTCAAAGAAACCAATCAGCTCCATCGATACGAACTCACTCGTCTCAACAAAAATAAGAATAGAATTATCCCAAATAAGATTACTTATATGATAAGATGACTTCAAACTCTATTTTGGAATACTACGGAATAAAATGTGTATATCTATATATATTCCTAGACATATTCCACCTCAACAATCCCAAAACTCGAAAAAGAATCAAGGCTCGATTCGAAAACAAGCTCGAATAAAGGATAATGATTCACCCGTATTGTACTTCGATGTATCATGATATACATACTGTTCTGTGTTTATTCTACTTTGTTCTGACCATAGCTCTGATACCATGTTGTAACACCCCACCTCGAGACCCACCTTAGTAAAGAGAATTAACGAGTAATTCTGTCTACTAAAGCGGAGAATAGGGCTGGTTAAGGGCGACCATCTATAACTTTGTCTTAAACATCTACTGAATACGTCGATAAATGCAATATAAATTTTTTTTCTATCTCAATGGATCGACATACACAGTAAATGCTTAACCCAAAACTATAGGTGGCTAACGGATCTATCAGAACAAAATACAATAACTAAATGTAAAGCACATCACAACATCATATATATATATATACACATACACACACACACTGATACATGTTTAGTACAATATGGTACTCGACCACATCATACACATTGAATCAAATATAAATACATCAGAGTATGCGTAAGGACAGAAATTGCTCAAGAAAAAGGAGAGCTGATATCCAACATCAACTTCAAGATAAGACCAATAGATGATACCTGAAACAACTCGGTCTGACCCGACTATAAATACACGGGTCAGTCTAGCTACACAAATCAGTCAATATCGATAATATGAAGCAGAATAGACAGGAAGATACTTCTTCTCGAAAGAGAAGAATGAATCGATAAATTCATAAGCTCAACACTTAAGTAACAAACACTACATAAGTGAACAAATACCTTGAAGGAGGCAACTCAAACTCAATACTCAAATCAAACACAAGTGCCTCATATCATCAACGACATCCTAAAATGTCTACATGGTTTCCATGAACCATATTTCCTCAAAAGAAGAAACATCAATACAAACTCTCGCCAAAATGGCAACACACATAATATCCTATAAAATCCTAAAATTATCAAAACTCATAACTCAAGTAACTCAATAAGAGTTCAAAACATCAAAATTCAAATCACCATATATATAACATCTCATATAGCACTAGGCTATCGATGTAATAAAACATCTTAAAAAGGTGAAATCACAATAAAATTGAAAACTCAGAAAATCCAGATAGGCCAAATCCCCAATTATAATGCCGAAGAAATGCTGCACGTGCTAAACTCAGATGGCCAAAGCCTTAGACAAGATCGCTAACACCTCCCAAAGCAGTTCATCCTCATGACAAGGTCGCTGACACCTCTTCAAGCCGTTTTGTCAGCCCTAACAAGGTCGCTAACACCTCCAAAGCAGTTCGTCCTCATGACAAAGTCACTGACACCTCTTCAAGCCGTTTTGTCAGCACTAACAAGGTCGCTAACACCTCCCAAAGCAGTTCGTCCTAATGACAAGGTCGCTGCAAGCAGTTTTGTCAGCCCTAACAAGGTCGCTAAGACCCCCCAAAGAAGTTCGTCCTAATGACAAGGTCGCTGACACCTCTTCAAGCAGTTTTGTCCGGCCTAACAAGGTCGCTAACACCTCCCAAATCAGTTCATCCTAATGAGAAGGCCGCTGACACCACTTTAAGCAGTTTTGTTAGGTAAACAGTGAATGTGTACAAACTCATGGATAGGAACCCGAAAAGTGTTAACACGTGTCCCATACCACACATTCGCACTTAGCGGTTTAATAGCCATTAGACGATGCCACACTAGAAACATCATAAAACTCAGAAATTTATATCTCGCCTAGTCTCATTGACGGGTGACAAAAAGCCACCGTACTTGTCTCATCTCATCGACAAGCATTAAATGCCATCGTAACTTGTCTCATCTCATCGATAAGTGAAAACATCATGATGGTTTCTCATAAACCATAAATCTCAAAATATGAAATCATAAACTCAAGACTTGCCTTATATCATTGGCAAGTAAATATAACATCGTGATGGATCTCATTGACCATGCTCCTATGTAGGAGATCTCAATCCATAGTGTTTGCCAAATATTGGTTATCTTAAATAATACCAATAAATATGAATTATAAAAATCAAAATATGCCATAAAATGGCAAAACATCTCAAAATCATTAATCTCAAATAGCTTCGATCGTACAAGTCCGGAATTAACCAAAATAGTAAACGCACATGTCCCATACCACGTGTTTTACTAAATCGTTTAACTCTCTTTCTCATACGTTCGAATACTGCAAAAGTGTGTGCTTTATATTTAAAATAGTTTACTAGAGAAAACAAGCTTTTAAAACTATTTCTCGAAAAGATTAATAAAACCAATATTTGAAATTCCTTTATTGTAGGAAATAAATAGATTTTATATTAAAAAATGATTTTAAAACTATATAATAATAATTTGAAATGTCCTTTATTTCAAAAATCACTTCAAAATAGTTTAGTGAAAACCGCGCTTGAAAACGGTGAAAAACAAGAAAGATAACTCAAGACCGATAACTTGAATTCAATATGAATTCAATTCACATTTAACCCAAAATCAGTTCAAATTCTATTTAAATTTGTATTTCAAATTCTCCAAATATAGCTAGCTTATTAATAGGGATCATAGCTCTTAAAACATTTTAAAACAACATCAAAATCGAATAAGAATGAGAGCAAAAATAAGCTAGTACAATTCTCAAGTCAATGATTTATTGCTGTCATTTTACTCCCGGGACAACAATAAACAACTCTAGCTTTGACCAAGCTAACTTAAAAATTTTAGAAAATTCAAAACAAGAAAGGTTTATAAAATAATCAAAGTTTTCTAAAACATCGTAATTATCAAAATCCGACAAGAAACGAGAAAGTTACATCTAAGTTACTAACTATATTTAGTTTAGATAATGTAATAATCAAAGTGACAGAGCTGAGAATTTGCAACAGGATTTCGATCAAACTATACTCAAAATATACAAATGCGTTCAACAGAAAAGTTGTCACACATAAAATAATCTTTCCGGAACTTTAAAAATCATCCAAATCCGACAAGAAACAAGGAAGATATAATCAATTTACTAACTGTGTTCAATTTGGATAACGAAATTACTAAAGTGACAGAGCTGAGAGTTTGCCATAGCATTTGATCAACCTGTGAACAAAATATGCAAATATGTTCAACAAGAAATTTGTCACACATAAAATTAGCTTTCTGTAACTTCAAAAAACATCCAAATCCGACAAGAAACAAGGATGATATGATCAATTTACAAACAGTGTCCAGTTTGGATAACGTAATTACTAAAGTGACAGAGCTGAGAGTTTGCAATAGGAATTTAATCAACATATGTACAAAATATGCAAATGTGTTCAACAGTAATGTTGTCACATATAAAATAAGCTTTTCGGAACTTCAAAAATCATTCAAATCCGACAAGAAACAAGGAAGATATACTCAAATTACCAATGATATTAAGAACAGTTTTACAATGACAGGGCAGTAAGTTTGTATTGGATTTTTCGACCCCCTATGATCAAAATTTTCGAAAGTCTTTAACATGAAAGTTGTCAAACGCTCTTCAAGCTTTCCAGAATATTAAACAAACTCAAATTCCGATTTAAAATGAAATAGATATGCCTAATTTACTGAAAGCGATTCACAATTAAACATGCAACAAAAATAAAATTGAGATTTCTAACCTTGAAATCTCAATCTAGGCTAGAAAATGTGAGTATTCAACTCACCTTGAACTAGAGATGATTAAACCTCATATTTATTTGCTGAAAGAAGCATATTTTGAGAAGAAGAAAGTTTCCAATAACCTGTAGAACTCAAAAACAGTACACGCAAAAAGGAAAAACATAGTAAATTAGAAAACCTGCTTCTAAAATTAGGAATTTGATGAAATTGTAGGGTTTGGAGATTGATTACCTTTTAATTTTTCTCTAATTTACGAAAGACATCAGTTTGCATTGAGGCTATCGAGTTAAAGCCTAGGGTTGGAGAAAATAGAGTTGTGTTTTACTGTAATTCTATTTTTGCAGAAAGAGGAAGAAGAAAGAGAAAAAATGAACGTACTGTATCTTTTTCTCACCTTCTCAACATAATGGACCCATTAAACAAAAGAAAGAATGACGGCCAAAATTAATTAATTCATCACTTAAACAAATATGTGCACATAAACATAATGTTCTAATGAAAACAACATAATTTTCTTCAAGTTTTAATACAACCAATTTATGCAAACATACTTACATATGAAATAAAATATTTCACATCATATAGAAAGATAATTTTAGTTTTTAAAACATTTTTATTATTAAAAACCCTTATTTTACATAAATACACGATTTACACATTTAAATGCATAGATCCTCATTTTTAACTTTAAAAATTCTACAAAAATTATTCTTGGATAAAAAATCTAATCAACCATTTCAAACTCAAATTTATAAAAAAGATACATTTTTATACCAAATTCCATCTTTTTATTTTAATAAACAACTTTAAAAAAAAATACTTCTATTAAAAATTATTAAAAGAAGTAATTGGCAATAATTGCAATAATTATCGCATTTACTCAAAATAAAATCATACTTCATTTATTATTCTCACAAATAAACACAATAAAGTTACCAAAACTTTGTTTCCACATTTTGTTTCCAAAATTCATTGTTTATTCCAAATAAACAATATAAACTTTCAATTTTATTTAATTTATAATATTAAATTATAACCACCGTTATAATTTAATATTAAAAGGTAATCTCCAAAAGCAGGGTTGTTACAGACTCCCCCCTTATCAAAATTGCGCCCTCGCAATTTCTAGAGAAGAGTTTGTATTCAACACAATTATTTCACCAATCAAAGATGGATAGACAAGCCGGGATTAAAAATCCTCACTTTCAACTTAAGATGAAAGAAGACCAAGATAAGATTGCTCAATTAATCCAATAATTTTCCAAGCATAATTACCGGGTTTAGCGGACCATTAAATTTCTTCAAGCGATACATTATTATTTCGAAGGCGTCTCACCTTCGAAACAAGAATACGAACAGAATGCAACACAAAAAGATCAATCAAGTGAGTGTGATTTCTCAGAAGCTTCTCGAATAGAGTTGGGATTTTAACATCACTTTATCCCGGACCCCCATCAATAAGATGATTATTGTCATGACTTTCTGTGTATCACTAAGGAAAGAGCCACACTGATTTTAGGCTGATGCCAATAAAGGTAAGAAAATTCGACGAGAGGTGGTTCTTCAAATGCCACCAAACTTGGACGACCACATAATAGCAAGTCGTTAGACCATTACACTAAGGCAAGATAAACACAAGGAACTACAACATATATTAATTTACAATAAAAATTCTTAGAGTTTCAAAACTCATTATCTTTATAATCATAAATAAATAATAAATAAATGGCATTGCCTCGCCATTGAATCTTTAACAAATAGATATATCTGTTGGCTGCAGAGTCGATTGAATGATCAAAACTGCCTTGCCACTCTGATACTCATCTCTAAAATCAACGGCTGCAATTACCATTCAAAAATAAATTTAATATATAACTTCAAAATATTATTTTCAAAATCTCAATTTTTAAAACACAAACCATTATGTCTGATTGCCTCATCATAGCATTTACGAGATTCCTACCGATATCGTTGATCAAGCGTATCGACCAGAACTCTTAACTACTCGATGGACAACCCAACACTCTCAAATTATTTCCATAAAAGAAATACAACTCATGTAGATATATTCTCAACGTATTCTATGATTTATATATATATATATATATATATATATATATATATCTCAAAACTCCAATTTCTTATTTTAAAACTCATATATATAGACTCAAACCAAAGAACATTAAGAGAGTGCACCGAGACATTGCTAGAATACGCGATTCACAAAATCAACAACAGGAGATGGAGTGTTCGTCAACTCCTACAAGATGATGAGCCACTCTCGAAAATCAACAAGATACGAGATAAGCAAGATATTCCTCTCGAAGGAGAAGAAGCGCACAAACAACAAATCATTACTTCAAACAAAGTAATGCTACAAAGGATAACACCGATTGAGTATCCGAAAAGGATAACTCAAAGAAATTATATGATAAACTCAATCAAACTTGAACAATCTAGAAACTCACCTAATTCTTTAGTGGATGTCCTCGTGGGAGGATAGCCGAAGGCTAAAATCCAGGAATAAGGTTAATTCAACACTCAATTGCCCGATTAGATATCAAACCCAAATGGACTAACAAAAATCAACAAACTCACCTTGACTGGAATTCGAGATATATCATCAACATCTCGATACTCAAGAGCGAACACAAAAACTTCGGAATCATCATCAACATTCCAAAGTGGTAGAAATAATAAACCAATCAAGTTAGGATGCCTAAATATAGGATTCTATAACAATGAAAGGATCGGACTTAACATCAAATAAGTCAATCCATCTCAAATCAGATACATCTCAAGATAGTGAGTAATAAACAAATACTCACTAAAGCCGCAACAAAAAGGAAACTCGGAATGCTCACAACAAGCCACTCGTTGTGGATCCCTTCAATAGGATTCACTACTCTTAAAGGAATGCAACAAGAATGCTCAAAGAAACCAATCAGCTCCATCGATATGAACTCACTCATATCGACAAAAATAAGAATAGAATAATCCCAAATAAGATTACTTATAAGATAAGATGACTTCAAACTCTATTATGGAATTCTACGGAATAAAATGTGTATATCTATATATATTCCTAGACATATTCCACCTCAACAATCCCAAAACTCAAAAAAGAATCAAGGCTCGATTCGAAAACAAGCTCGAATAAAGGATAATGATTCACTCGTACAGTACTTCGATGTATCATGATATACGTACTGTTCTGTGTTTATTCTACTTTGTTATGACCGCAGCTCTGATACCATGCTGTAACACCCCACCCCGAGGCCCACCTTAGTAAAGAGAATTAACGAGTAATTCTGTCTACTAAAGCGGAGAATAGGGCTGGTTAAGGGCGACCATCTATAACTTTGCCTTAAACATCCACTGAATACGTCGATAAATGCAATATAAATTTTTTGCTATCTCAATGGATCGACATACACAGTAAATGCTTAATCCAAAACTATAGGTGGCTAACGGATCTATCAGAACAAAATACAATAACTAAATGTAAAGCACATCAGAGAACATTAATCAACATCACACACACATATATATATACACTGATACATGTTTAGTATAATACATATAAATACAAATAAAGGTGACACTCGACCACATCATACACATTGAATCAAATATAAATACATCAGAGTATGCGGAAGAATAGAAATTGCTCAAGAGAAAGGAGAGTTGATATCCAACATCAACTTCAAGCTAAGACTAATAGATGATACCTGAAACAACTCGGTCTGACCCGAGTATAAATACACGGGTCTGTCTAGCTACACAAATCAGTCAATATCGATAATATGAAGCAGAATAGACATGATGATACTTCTTCTCAAAAGAGAAGAATGAATCGATAAACTCATAAGCTCAACACTTAAGTACCAAACACTACTTAAGTGAACAAATACCTCGAAGGAGGCAACTCAAACTCAATAATCAAATCAAACACAAGTGCCTCATATCATCAGCGACATCCCAAAATGTCTACATGGTTTCCATGAACCATGTTTCCTCAAAAGAAGAAACATCAATACAAACTCTCGCCAAAATGGCAACACACATAATATCCTATAAAATCCTGAAATTATCAAAACTCATAACTCAAGTAACTCAATAAGAGTTTAAAACATCAAAATTGAAATCGCCATATATAACATCTCATATAGCACTAGGCTATCGATGTAATAAAACATCTTAAAAAGGTGAAATCGCAATAAAACAGTAAACTCAGAAAATCTAGATTGGCCAAATCCCCAATTATAATGCCGAAGCAATGCTGCATGTGCTAAACTCAGATGGCCAAAGCCTTAGACAAGATTGCTAACACCTCCCAAAACAGTTCATCCTCATGACAATGTCGCTGACACATCTTCAAGCCGTTTTGTCGGCCCTAATAAGGTCGCTAACACCTCCCAAAGCAGTTCATCCTCATGACAAGGTCGTTGACACCACTTCAAGCCGTTTTGTCAGCCCTAACAAGGTTGCTAACACCTCCCAAAGAAGTTCGTCCTAATGACAAGGTCGCTGACACCTCTTCAAGCAGTTTTGTCAGCCCTAACAAGGTCGCTAACACCTCCCAAAGCAGTTCGTCCTAATGACAAGGTCGCTGACACCTCTTCAAGCAGTTTTGTCAGCCCTAACAAGGTCGCTAACACCTCCCAAAGCAGTTCGTCCTAATGACAAAGCCGCTGACTCCTCTTCAAGCAGTTTTGTTAGGTAAACAGTGAATGTGTCACAAACTCACGGATAGGAACCCGAAAAGTGTTAACATGTGTCCCATACCACACATTCGCACTTAGCGGTTTACTAGCATTAGCCGATGCCACACTAGAAACATCATAAAACTCAGAAATTTATATCTCGCCTAGTCTCATTGACGAGTGACAAAAAGCCACCATACTTGTCTCATCTCATCGACAAGCATTAAATGGCATCTTAACTTGTCTCATCTCATCGACAAGTGAAAACATCATGATGCTTTCTCATAAACCATAAATCTCAAAATATGAAATCATAAACCCAAGACTTGCCATATATCATTGGCAAGTAAATATAACATCGTGATGGATCTCATCGACCATACTCCTATATAGGAGTTCTCAAACCATAGTGTTTGCCAAATATTGGTTATCTTAAATAATTCCAATAAATAGGAATTATAAAAATCAAAATATGTCATAAAATGGCAAAACATCTCAGAATCATTAATCTCAAATAGCTTCGATCGTACATGTCCGGAATTAACCAAAATAGTAAACGCACGTGTCCAATACCACGCGTTTTACTAAATCGTTTAACTTTCTTTCTCATACGTTCGAATAGTGCAAAAGTGTGTGCTTTATATTTAAAATAATTTGCTAGAGAAAACAAGCTTTTAAAACTATTTCTCGAAAAGATTAAAAAAACCAATATTTGAAATTCCTTTATTATAGGAAATAAATAGATTTTATATTAAAAAATAATTTTAAAACTATATAATAATAATTTGAAATGTCCTTTATTTCAAAAATCACTTCAAAATAGTTTAGTGAAAACCGCGCTTGAAAACAGTGAAAAACAAGAAAGATAACTCAAGACCGGTAACTTGAATTCAATATGAATTCAATTCACATTTAACCCAAAATCAATTTAAATTCTATTTAAATTTGTATTTCAAATTCTCCAAATATAGCTAGCTTATCAATATAGATCATAGCTCTCAAAACAATTTAAAACAACGTCAAAATCGAATAAGAATGAGAGCAAAAATAAGCTAGTACAATTCTCAAGTCAATGGTTTGTTGCTGTCATTTTACTCCCAGGACAACAATAAACAACTCTAGTTTTGACCAAGCTAACTTCAAAATTTCAAAAAACTCAAAACAAGAAAGGTTTATAAAATAATCCAAGTTTTCTAAAACATCATAATTATCAAAATCCGACAAGAAACGAGAAAGATACGTCTAAGTTACTAACTATATTTAGTTTAGATAATGTAATAATCAAAGTAACAGAGCTGAGAATTTGCAACGGGATTTCGATCAAACTATACTCAAAATATGCAAATGAGTTCAACAGGAAAAGTTGTCACACATAAAATAATCTTTCCGGAACTTCAAAAATCATCCAAATCCGACAAGAAACAAGGAAGATATGATCAATTTACTAAATGTGTTTAGTTTGGATAACGAAATTACTGAAGTGACAGAGCTGAGAGTTTGCCACAACATTTTGACCAATCTGTGCACAAAATATGCAAATATACTCAACAGGAAATTTGTCACACATAAAATAAGCTTTCCGGAGCTTCAAAAATCATCCAAATCCAAAAAGATACAAGGATGATATGATCAATTTACTAACAGTGTTCAGTTTGGATAACGTAATTACTAAAGTGACAGAGCTGAGAGTTTGCAACAGGAATTTAGTCAACATATGTACAAAATATGCAAAGGTGTTCAACAGTAGAGTTGTCTCACATAAAATAAGCTTTTCGGAACTTCAAAAATCATTCAAATCCGACAAGAAACAAGGAAGATATACTCAAATTACCAATGATATTAAGCACAGTTTTACAATGACAGGGCAGTAAGTTTGTATTGGATTTTTCGACCCTCTATGATCAAAATTTTCGAAAGTCTTTAACATGAAAGCTGTCACACTCTCTTCAAGCTTTCCAGAAAATTAAACAAAATCAAATTCCGATTTAGAACGAAATAGATATGCCTAATTTACTGAAAGCGATTCACAATTAAATATGCAACAAAAATAAAGTTGAGATTTCTAACCTTGAAATCTCAATCTAGGCTAGAAAATGTGAGTATTCAACTCACCTTAAATTAGTGATGATTAAACCTCATATTTATTTGCTGAAAGAAGCAAATTTTGAGAAGAAGAAAGTTTCCAATAACCTGTAGAACTCAAAAACAGTACATGTAAAAAGGAAAAACATAGTAAATTAGAAAACCTACTTCTAAAATTAGGAATTTGATGAAATTGTAGGGTTTGGAGATTGATTACCTTTTAATTTTTCTCTAATTTACGAAAGATATCGGTTTGCATTGAAGCTATTGAGTTAAAGCCTAGGGTTGGAGAAAATAGTGTTGTGTTTTACTGTAATTCTATTTTTGCACAAAGAGGAAGAAGAAAGAGAAAAATGAACGTACTGTATCTTTTTCACACCTTCTCAAACCCGATTAAGTGCCAATGGGCTTAATGGGCCCATTAAACAAAAGAAAGTATGATGGCCAAAATTAATTAATTCATCACTTAAACAAATATGCGCACATAAACATAATGTTCTAATGAATACAACATAATTTCCTTCAAGATTTAATACAACCAATTTATGCAAACATACTTAAATATGAAATAAAATATTTCACATCATATAAAAAGATAATTTTAGTTTTTAAAACATTTTTATTATTAAAATCCCTTATTTTACATAAATACACGATTTACACAATTAAATTCATAGATCCTCATTTTTAACTTTAAAAATTCTACAAAAATTATTTCTTGGATAAAAAAAATCTAATCAACCATTTCAAACTCAAATTTGTAACCAAAATACATTTTTATACCAAATTTCATCTTTTTATTTTAATAAACACCTTTAAAAAAATACTTCTATTAAAAATTATTAAAAGAAGTAATTGGCAATAATTGCAATAATTATCGCATTTTCTCAAAATAAAATCATACTTCATTTATTATTCTCACAAATAAACACAATAAAGTTACCAAAACTTTATTTCCACATTTTGTTTCCAAATTTTTTTTTTATTCCAAATAAACAATATAAACTTTCAATTTTATTTAATTTATAATATTAAATTATAACCACCGTTATAATTTAATATTAAATGGTAATCTCCAAAACCAGGATTGTTACAGACTCCCCCCTTATCAAAATTGCGCCCTCGCAATTTCTAGAGAAGAGTTTGTATTTAACACAATTATTTCACCACTCAAAGAAGGATAGACAAGCACGGGATTAAAAATCCTCACTTTCAACTCAAGATGAAAGAAGACCAAGATAAGATGGATCGATTAATCCAATAATTTTCCAAGTATAATTACCAGGTTTGGCAGACCATTAAATTTCTTCAAGCAATACATTATGATTTCGAAGGCGTCTCACCTTCGAAACAAGAAAACGAACAGAATGCTACACAAAAAGATCAATCGAGTGAGTGTGATTTCTCAGAAGCTTCTCGAATAGAGTAGGGATTTTAACATCACTTTATCCCGGACTCCCATCAATAAGATGATTATTGTCATGACTTTCTGTGTATCACTACGGAAAGAGCCATATTGATTTTAGGCTGATGTCAATAGAGGTAAGAAAATTCGACGAAAGGTGGTTCTTCAAATGCCACCAAACTTGGACGGCCATATAACAGCAAGTCGTTAGAACATTACACTAAGGCAAGATAAACACAAGGAACCACACCATATATTAATTTACAATAAAAATTCTTAGAGTTTCAAAACTCATTATCTTTATAATCATAAATAAATAATAAATAAATGGCATTGCCTCGCCATTGAATCTTTAATAAATAGATATATTTGTTGGCTGTAGAGTCGATTTAATGATCAAAACTGCCTTGCCACTCTGATACTCATCTCTAAAATCAATGGCTGCAATTACCATTCAAAAATAAATTTGATATATAATTTCAAAATATTATTTTCAAAATCTCAATTTTTAAACACAAACCATTGTGTCTGATTGCCTCGTCATAGCATTTAGGAGATTCCTATCGATATCGTTGATGAGGCGTATCGACCAGAACTCTTAACTACTCCATGGACAACCCAACACTTTCAAATTATTTCCATAAAATAAATACAACTCATGTAAATATATTCTCAATATATTCTTTGATTATATATATATATCTCAAAACTCCAATTTCTCTTTTTAAAACTCATATATATAGACTCAACCCAAAGAACATTAAGAGAGCGCACCGAGACATTGCTAGAAAACGCGATTTCACAAAATCGACAACAGGAGATGGAGTGTTCGTCAACTCCTACAAGATGATGAGCCACTTTCGAAAATCATCAAGATACAAGATAAGAAAGATATTCTTCTCGAAGGAGAAGAAGCGCACAAACAACAAATCATTACTTCAAACAAAGTAATGCTACAAAGGATAACACCGATTGAGTATCCGAAAAGGATAACTCAAAGAAATTATATGATAAACTCAATCAAACTTGAACAATCTAGAAACTCACCTCATTCTTTAGTGGATGTCCTCGTGGGAGGATAGCCGAAGGCTAGAATCCAGGAATAAGGTTAATTCAACACTCAATTGCTCGATTGGATATCAAACCCAAATGGACCCACAAAAATCAACAAACTCACCTTGACTGGAATTCGAGATATATCATCAACATCTCGATACTCAAGAGTGAACACAAAAACTTCGGAATCATCATCAACATTCCAAAGTGGTAGAAATAATAAACCAATCAAGTTAGGATGCCTAAATATAGGATTCTATAACAATGAAAGGATCGGACTTAACATCAAATAAGTCAATCCATCTCAAATCAGATACATCTCAAGATAGTGAGTAATAAACAAATACTCACTAAAGCCGCAACAAATAGAAAACTCGGAATGCTCACAACAAGCCACTCGTTGTGGATCCCCTCAATAGGATTCACTACTCTTAAAGGAATGCAACAAGAATGCCCAAAGAAATCAATCAGCTCCATCGATACGAAGTCACTCGTATCGACAAAAATAAGAATTGAATAATCCCAAATAAGATTACTTATAAGATAAGATGACTTCAAACTCTATTATGGAATACTACGGAATAAAATGTGTATATCTATATATATTCCTAGACATATTCCACCTCAACAATCCCAAAACTCAAAAAAGAATCAAGGCTCGATTCGAAAACAAGCTCGAATAAAGGATAATGATTCACTCGTATTGTAATTCGATGTATCATGATATACGTACTGTTCTGTGTTTATTCTACTTTGTTCTGACCATAGCTCTGATACCATGCTGTAACACCCCACCCCGAGACCCACCTTAGTAAAGAGAATTAATGAGTAATTCTGTCTACTAAAGCGGAGAATAAGGCTGGTTAAGGGCGACCATCTATAACTTTGTCTTGAACATCTACTGAATACGTTGATAAATGCAATATAATTTTTTTTTATATCTCAATGGATCGACATACACAGTAAATGCTTAATCCAAAACTATAGGTGGCTAACGGATCTATAAGAACAAAATACAATAACTAAATGTAAAGCACAACACAGAACAGTAATCAACATCATATATATACACACACACACACACACATATATATATACACATTGATACATGTTTAGTACAATACAATATAAATACAAATAAAGGTGGTACTCGACCACATCATACACATTGAATCAAATATAAATACATCAGAGTATACGGAAGAACAGAAATTGCTCAAGAGAAAGGAGAGCTGATATCCAACATAAACTTCAAGCTAAGACCAATAGATGATACCTGAAACAACTCGGTCTGACCCGAGTATAAATACACGGGTCAGTCTAGCTACACAAATCAGTCAATATCGATAATATGAAGCAGAATAGACATGAAGATACTTCTTCTGGAAAGAGAAGAATGAATCGATGAACTCATAAGCTCAACACTTAAGTAACAAACACTACTTAAGTGAACAAATACCTCGGAGGAGGCAACTCAAACTCAATACTCAAATCAAACACAAGTGCCTCATATCATCAGCGACATCCCAAAATGTCTACATGGTTTCCATGAACCATATTTCCTCAAAAGAAGAAACATCAATACAAACTCTCGCCAAAATGGCAACACACATAATATCCTATAAAATCCTGAAATTATCAAAACTCATAACTCAAGTAACTCAATAAAAGTTCAAAACATCAAAACTGAAATCTCCATATATATAACATCTCATATAGCACTAGGCTATCGATGTAATAAAACATCTTAAAAAGGTGAAATCACAATAAAACAGAAAACTCAGAAAATCCAGATTGGCCAAATCTCCAATTATAATGCCAAAGCAATGTTGCACGTGCTAAACTCAGATGGCCAAAGCCTTAGACAAGATCGCTAACACCTCCCAAAGCAGTTCATCCTCATGACAAGGTCGCTGACACCTCTTCAAGCTGTTTTGTCAGCCCTGACAAGGTCGATAACACCTCCCAAAGCAGTTCGTCCTCATGACAAGGTCGCCGACACCTCTTCAAGCCGTTTTGTCAGCCCTAACAAGGTCGCTAACACCTCCCAAAGCAGTTCGTCCTAATGACAAGGTCGCCGACACCTCTTCAAGCAGTTTTGTCAGCCCTAACACGGTCGCTAACACCTTCGAAAGCAGTTCGTACTAATGACAATGTCGCTGATACCTCTTCAAGCAGTTTTGTCAGCCCTAACAAGGTCGCTTACACCTCCCAAAGTAGTTTGTCCTAATGACAAGGCCGCTGACACCTCATCAAGCAGTTTTGTTAGGTAAACAGTGAATGTGTCACAAACTCACGGATAGGAACCCGAAAAGTGTTAACATGTGTCACATACCACACATTTGCACTTAGCGGTTTACTAGCCATTAGCCGATGCCACACTAGAAACATCATAAAACTCAGAAATTTATATCTCACCTAGTCTCATTGACGAGTGACAAAAAGCCACCATACTTGTCTCATCTCATCGACAAGCATTAAATGGCATCGTAACTTGTCTGATCTCATCGACAAGTGAAAACATCATGATGGTTTCTCATAAACCATAAATCTCAAAATATGAAATCATAAACTCAAGACTTGCCTTATATCATTGGCAAGTAAATGTAACATCGTGATGGATCTCATCAACCATGCTCCTATATAGGAGATCTCAAACCATAATATTTGCCAAATACTGGTTATCTTAAATAATTCCAACAAATATGAATTATAAAAATCAAAATGTGCCATAAAATGGCAAAACATCTCAGAATCATTAATCTCAAATAGCTTCGATCGTACAAGTCCGGAATTAACAAAAATAGTAAACGCACATGTCCCATACCACGCGTTTTACTAAATCGTTTAACTCTCTTTCTCATACGTTCGAATAGTGCAAAAGTGTGTGCTTTATATTTAGAATAGTTTACTAGAGAAAACAAGCTTTTAAAACTATTTCTCGAAAAGATTAATAAAACTAATATTTGAAATTCCTTTATTATAGGAAATAAATAGATTTTATATTAAAAATGATTTTAAAACTATATAATAATAATTTTAAATGTCCTTTATTTCAAAAATCACTTCAAAGTAGTTTAGTGAAAACCGTGCTTGAAAACAGTTAAAAACAAGAAAGATAACTCAAGACCGATAACTTAAATTCAACATGAATTCAATTCACATTTAACCCAAAACCAATTCAAATTCTCTTTAAATTTGTATTTCAAATTCTCCAAATATAGCTAGCTTATTAATAGGGATCATATCTCTCAAAACATTTTAAAACAACATCAAAATCTAATAAGAATGATAGCAAAAATAAGCTAGTACAATTCCCCAGTCAATGATTTATTGCTGTCATTTTACTCCCGGGACAACAATAAACAACTCTAGTTTTGACCATGCTAACTTCAAAATTTCAGAAAACTCAAAGCAAGAAAGGTTTGTAAAATAATCCAAGTTTTCTAAAACATCATAATTATCAAAATCCGACAAGAAACGAGAAAGATACGTCTAAGTTACTAACTATATTTAGTTTAGATAATGTAATAATCAAAGTGATAGAGTTGAGAATTTGCAACAGGATTTCGATCAAACTATCCTAAAAATATGCAAATGCGATCAACAGAAAAGTTGTCACACATAAAATAGTCTTTTTGTAACTTCAAAAATCATCCAAATCCGACAAGAAACAAGGAAGATATGATCAATTTACTAACTGTGTTCGGTTTGGATAACGAAATTACTAAAGTGACAGAGCTAAGAGTTTGCCACATCATTTTGATCAACATATGCACAAAATATGCAAATATGTTCAGCAGGAAAGTTGTCACAAATAAAATAAGCTTTTGGGAACTTTAAAAATCATCCAAACACGACAAGAAACAAGGATGATATGATCAATTTAGTAACAGTGTTCAGTTTGGATAACGTAATTACTAAAGTGACAGAGCTATGAGAGTTTGCAACAGGAATTTAATCAACATATGTACAAAATATGCAAATGTGTTCAACAGTAAATTTGTCACACATAAAATAAGCTTTCCGGAACTTCAAAAATCATTCAAATCCGACAAGAAAGAAGAAATATATACTCAAATTACCAATGATATTAAGCACAGTTTTACAATGACAGGGAAGTAAGTTTGTATTGGATTTTTCAACCCTCTATGATCAAAATTTTCGAAAGTCTTTAACATGAAAGTTGTCACACTCTCTTCAAGCTTTCCAAAGCATTAAACAAAATCAAATTCCGATTTAAAGCGAAATAGATATTCCTAATTTACTGAAAGCGATTCACAATTAAACGTGCAACAAAAATAAAATTGAGATTTCTAACCTTGAAATCTCAATCTAGGCTAGAAAATGTGAGTATTCAACTCACCTTCAATTAGAGATGATTAAACCTCATATTTATTTGCTGAAAGAAGCAAAGTTTGAGAAGAAGAAAGTTTCCAATAACCTGTATAACTCAAAAACAGTACATGCAAAAAGGAAAAACATAGTAAATTAGAAAACCTACTTCTAAAATTAGGAATTTGATGAAATTGTAGGGTTTGGAGATTGATTACCTTTTAATTTTTCTCTAATTTACGAAAGATATCAGTTTTCATTGATGCTATTGAGTTAAAGCCTAGGGTTGGAGAAAATAGAGTTGTGTTTTACTGTAATTCTATTTTTGCAGAAAGAGGAAGAAGAAAGAGAAAAATGAACGTACTGTATCTTTTTCTCACCTTATCAAACCCGATTAAGTGCTAATGGGATTAGTGGACCCATTAAACAAAGGAAAATATGATGGCCAAAATTAATTAATTCATCACTTAAACAAATATGTGCACATAAACATAATGTTCTAATGAAAACAACATAATTTTCTTCAAGTTTTAATACAACCAATTTATGCAAACATACTTACATATGAAATAAAATATTTCACATCATATAAAAAGATAATTTTAGTTTTTAAAACATTTTATTATTAAAAACCCTTAGTTTACATAAATACACGATTTACACAATTAAATGCATAGATCCTCATTTTTAACTTTAAAAATTCTACAAAAATTATTTCTTGGATAAAAAAAATCTAATCAACCATTTCAAACTCAAATTTATGACCAAAACACATTTTTATACCAAATTCCATTTTTTTATTTTAATAAACACCTTTAAAAAAATACTTCTATTAAAAATTATTAAAAGAAGTAATTGGCAATAATTGCAATAATTATCGCATTTACTCAAAATAAAATCATACTTCGTTCATTATTCTCACAAATGAACACAATAAAGTTACCAAAACTTTATTTCCATATTTTGTTTCCAAAATTCATTGTTTATTCCAAATAAACAATATAAACTTTCAATTTTATTTAATTTATAATATTAAATTATAACCACCGTTATAATTTAATATTAAAAGGTAATCTCCAAACAAGGGTTGTTACACCTTGCCTCAACCACGTGCCACTAGAGCCTTCCAGACGCCATCCATCGCCAAAGCCCATCCACTTTTGCAACACTTGTTGCCAAGTCGTCGAGCCGTAGTCTTTCATTCCGTGAGTTTGCAACAACGGTTCATCTTCAAAGAAAGTGCTTGTTTGTGACTGTGTCTGCAAAATCCAAGTCCTTCCATTTGCGTATGTGTCCGCTTATACATGTTTGCCTACGCGGCATCCGTGTCTCCTTCAATTCGTTGGGTGCTTTTCAAATTCTAGTTACCAGGTTAACGATTAAACCCATTCATGCAATAATAAATTTTCTACTGCAAGTTAAATTGATTCATGAAGTGATAAAATTATATTGATTGCTGTTTAGGAATATAATTGATTAAAATTAAATTGATTGAAATTAAATTGGAAAAAAATTAAATTGACATTTAAATGGATATCTAAACTGACATTGAAATTGAATATCATCGATAGTTAAACACCTCGACATCTGATAAATAATGACTGCTATAACGATTTTCTGATTGGAGGTACGTTTTTAATATATCCATGTTATCATCCTAGTTGCTATTGAAACTATATGAATTTTCATATTAATCACCCGGACCTTGAATTTTGACATGAATTCTTAAACATCCTATATTGATATGTGAATTTTTGGATGTATTATTGACTGCTTTAGGAAGAATGAGATTGTTATAATTTGATTTTCGTTTGGCGTAATTTGAAATGTTTTCATATAGTGAATTTTTAAAACTCTAGGAAATTTCGAAATTGAATTTTAGACTTAGGAAGTTTATATGTTATAAATAATTTAATTATGGAAATTGGTTACATCAGATTTTAAAAAAACAGTTTGAAAATCATTTATAAGACTTCTAAATGCAAATTTAATAATAATATATATTTTTAAAAATGGTAAAATTTTCTGTAACTTTATATAGTAATTGAAAATGTTTTGAATAAATCTATATTTAAAATTTAACTATTTAATCATTTTGGTATTTTATACTTTAAAAATGGAATTATTGATATTCTGGAAATTTGTAAAGCAATGTCTACTTTTGAAATTACAATAGTTATTTGAAGAATATTTGATAAAGAACCCTATATTTATTTTGATGATTTAATAATCTGGAAAATTTTAAACCTTGAAGTTAGTTTTTTTAAAATGGTTAAAATTATTAAATCGACTAGAATGATTGAAACTCCATTGAATGAATTAAAAAGGATGTTTAGAAACTCTAAAGCCTTTTTTGAGAGTTTTCAAAGTAAAAATGAATTTATTACACCATAATTCATCTGATCTTGATTTAACTTAAATAAGAAATATTTAGTCATGACTCGAATGTTTTGTCTTTTCATTACATTCCGGCCAGCCTGAGTATTTCAATGTTTTGAAGATGTTGTATCTTGAAGATGAAGATGGAGTTTATAAGGCCATATTTATTAGTATTATTCCACTGCATTGTTTGTTATGTCTGTTAAATATATAACTCCAATGTATTGTAAAATGTAAATCAAATGTATATTGTTAAACAGCTTCATGAACTATTTATTTAATTATTATATTTTATCATTCCACCACGAGATTTTGTATTCTTGTTCCTTATTTCTTTAATTAAATCCATTGATAATCTATCTTTTGGACTACTTGAGTTAGATAATGTGTGGTTTATTGTCGACTTGAATCTTATAAAAAGGTCGGCCGTCACATTTGGTATCAGAGCTTAAGTTGAGCGAACAACTAAGCCTGTAGGGTTAACTCATTAGAGATAGGGTCAGTAATACCCTAGAATGAGTTTGATTGTATATTCGAGAGCGCTTATTTGTTAGTGCTATAAAACGATTTGAAGTTAGGAAATTGTTATGAGAGTCGAGTAATTTTATGAGCCTTAGTTTCGTGATTAAATCAAATTAAATATGTTTCAATTTAGACCTGTTTAAAATAATGAATTTGATAAATAATTGGATTTTAAAGAAATTTCGTTCTAAATCTTGGATAAAATGTTTTGTCATCATTTGCCAATAGCCTAAGGGATAATAATTGAGAAGTTAACCAATGAAGATATTATTATATGCTAGGAGAAAGTCCAGGCTTTATTTGGACGACAAAAGGGAAAACACAGAAGATTGCATGAATGGCATTGAGAGAAGCAACACGTATGGCATGGGAAGAGGCGGAAAAGAACATGAAAATCATATTAGCGAAAGGTTAGGACCTGGTCCTTATGAGAACATTGTTTGTTATAAGTGTCACGAAAAAGGACATTTCGTAGGTATATGCAGTGATAAGAGAAAGGGAATGAAAAAGGAAGGCAAATGGTTTCACTCCGAGATTATATGCTTTAACTGTCATAAGGAGGGACATTTTCTAAGTCACTGCCTTACGGTAGGAAAGACGAAGCATGCAATTACAGTATCGGTCGAAAAGTTAAGCATTTGCTACTATTGCAAACTGAATGGACACAAAGTTAGAGATTTTTTCGAGAGACAAAATGGAAGGCAAGCTGTGCTACGCCCGGCTTGAGCAGCATGCATGAAATTCAATAGGGAAGAAGGAAGTGTAAATTTCTTTTGTAACCAATGCAAGAATTGGGGACACGTTGATGTAATGTGTAAGGCAACATCTAAAAGGGTGAATACTAAAGAATCGTTCTTGAAAAGATGCGGAGCAGTGGAAGAATTCATGTAGTGTTCGTGATAATAGGTTATATGAAAATGTGATCCTGTTCTATTCATAGTTTCTAGGCAGTTGTTAATGCATCAGGGCTAATGTAAGTATAACTAGTTCTTAATGTTTTTTCTTATGATAAAAGTTTGGGAATATCCATAAGGAAATAATGTTGATGATAATATCTTGCTATTTTCTTTTAATAAAGAAGAAACTGAAAATGGATAAAAAATTAGTATATACTGTAATCTTTGGAAAATGTTGAAATGAAGATATCTACAATAATGCGTTGAATGAATATAATCTATAAATAAGACATTAGGTGATAATGTGAGATTAAAAATTTGATTTTTATAAAAATTGCGTATTTAATCTAAACAAATGTATACAATTCTGAAATGATTTTTTTAAGAAGTGGCTTATATAAATATGGTTTATAACTATAAAAAAAAATTAAACCAAGAATTTGAGAACTTAAACTCTGGGGTTTTTAGAATTTTTTTTCTAAGATTAGGAAAGTAAGATTAGTATTATTTAGAAATATTTACTAATGGAAATGTTTTCAAAATGATTTCAAAAGGAATAAAAAAAATACTAAACTCACTTTTGTTGCTAGAAAATAATTTTGAAAGTGACTGCATCATCATCGCCGTTCATTTTCAAGTTTCCAGTGGGGAATGCCGTTATAGTAGTACCTTTGCTATGAAATTGTTTTGGTGAAATGGATTTTGATTCAAATCCCTGAAGTATGATTTTATATCCAGAAGATATATGAATAATTTTATTTCAAATAATTTATATAAAATCCAATGATTAGTTCTTGAGTTTTTGGTTAAGTGATATTATGGACTCATGTATCGTACACATTAAGATAGTTTGATTGTGCATCTTTATTGAGGTATTGATTGGTGATTTTCAATTACTAAAATGAAATGGAACTTTTGACAATTTTGAAAAAAGTCAGGAACTTTCAAATTGAGACGAGAATTGAAGCCAAGTGTTTTAGTGAAATTGTAAAAGTTGAGTTTTGTAACTCTTAAATTAAATGGAAAATAGAATTTAAAACAACTTTAAACTGTTACATATTCTTGTTAAGTAAAATGAATAAGAATATTTTATATTATACAAGTATGATAATAAGTTTTGAAATGTTTTATAATGAAATTGTGTTTAAGAATTGTTTATGAATTTAGTTAATGTTTTATAAATTTTATTTGTATATAAAATATTTTAGAGAAGTAATCAGTTTTACAAGAAATTTGATTTATACAAAGTCTTTATTATATGCTATCAATTTTAAAAGAGGAAAAGAGAAATATCGATTTGATATAAGTAAGAGTTTATATAAATATGAAACTGAAGAAATTTTTGAAAACTATGGATTTTGAAAACAATGAATTTTGAAAGGTATTAAATTTTGGGAAGGAAGAAAAATGATTTATATTATTTTACATAAATATAAAACCGAAGTGATATTTTGAAACTTATTGATTTTCGAAGACCTTGTTGTCATAAAATATTCGATTTGGAAGTTTTTGATTTTTTAAAGGGGATTTTATATAAGTATGATGTTATTTTGAAGACTATTGATTTTGAAGGGTATTTGATTTGGAAAGTAATGATCTTATACAAATGGAATTTATATAAGTATGATATATATATATGTATGTATGTATGTATGTATGAAAAGGGTACTAAGTATAGTATGATATATTTTGAAATTGAAGATATGGAAAAGCACCACATGGAAATCGAAAATCAGAGATCCATTAGGTGGATCCACTTGATAATCCATTCGGTGGATTCAATTAAATTTGATGCAGATTTCCCGGACATAAACTCATAAGTTCCTTTGATTGTTGTTTTTCTCATAGCATAAATCCGGGGCAGAGATTGCCTACAGTTACTATGGATTTGCTAGGATAGCAACGTAACCATTGTATAACTGCAATCCATGGTGTTCCGTTGCATAAATCGAAGAGTAGAGGTTACCTATAGTTGGCATGGATTCTCTAGATAGAACCTAATCATTGTGTAACTGCGATCCATGATTGATTATCGAGTGGTACTTTACATATTTGTTTTGAAAGGTTTTCATATATTTTTACTAGATGTGGAAACAAGTCTACTAAGTATTTAGAGATTTTTAGTCCTACTTTTGATCAACTTATGACTAAAGTCTATAAGAACGAGGATAAAACTGTTAAGACATCAAATTATAAAAGCATCTGATATAAACTTATATCTTTCCTAAATCATTTAGAAATGTTTAAAAGTTGTTTATTTATAATAATACGGTTTCAAAGTTATTTATCAATATTTTAATATAGTGAAAAGTTATTTACATAATTGATATCATTTGAAGTTAATAACTATTATTTATTAATAATGTTTTGGGATTACTTATTTCATTTATTGAAAACGCCTTGGAAGTAAATTATTACTTAATATAATAATGTTTAAAGATTGCTTATTATTGTTTCATAAAAAGTGTTAGAAAAAGTATTTTCGTATTAAAACTAGCAAATTTTCAAATAAAGGATTTAAGAATTAAAATAGTTTCTTTTTAAATATAAGTAATGATGTTAATAATTAGTTTCCAATATTTTACACATTTTTATAAGGATGTCTATTGTGAATTTTTAAATGTTATTTATAAATGGATTTACCTTACTTAAAGTAAGGAATTTTAGAAATGAATTTTGTAAAGTATTAATATACTGAAGATTATTGATTTGGCAAATGAATTTTCGCCAATTGATTTTCAAATGAGATTTATATAAGTTCCCTTAAAAATAAAAATCAAGAGATATTATATAAATAGAATGTATATAAATTTTTCTTTTTTAAAATTTTATGAAACAAATGATTTGGAAAGTATTATCTATAGTATAATATGTTTGAGAAGTAAATTTAAATATCTATTTTGAAAGAAAGGTTTTAAATATTTACTTGGTTTTTGAAGTAGTAATATGAAATTTAAAGGTTTATTTACTATTTGAATTTGTATTAAACGAAAATGAATGTTTTCCATGATTTGTGTAATTATTTTAGGAATAAGTATTTTATAAATTGATTGTTAAAGATATGAAATTTTATACTCTTGATTTGAAATAGAAATTTAACGTAATATTTGAGTATGTTATTAGTTTCAGTTTAATAATCTTTAAGTTTATGCTTATATTAAATAACGAGTATAATAAATCATCGGATTTAAAGAATTTTATTTTAAAGTTGTTCAGAATAATCTGATATCAATTTTTCACAGTTATCTAATCTTTTTGAAATATCTTTGCTTAATACTATGAGAATATTTTATAAGCATTTTGTATAAACCCAGGTAAGTAAACTCAAATGTTTTATAATCCTAAACTTTTAAGATATATTGGGATATTTTTTTTCCTCTTTAAAATGAATACCAAAAATTTGAAGGTTTTGTTTATAATCAATTTTATTTTGAGTTAAAAATTGTTTTGCACTTAGCTAGAAGCTTATAAATCGTTTGAATTTAAATGTTTTAAAACGTAACTTGAAATTAGTTTCTAAATAGTTATGAAATAGTTATAGAATATTTATGAAGTAATTATGATGAAATATTTTATAAATGTATTGATTTGTCAAATAGAATTCGGACTGGGTAGAGGAGGTCATTTGGTAGCTACGGCCGGTTCCTAGTGGAGTGCGATGCATGTGAGGGTGTTGCGATGGTCAGGATCAGCTACGAGATGATGGAAGTTGTGCTTTAGTAAGGGCAATCGAATGGTGGTTTGATGGGTAACGGTGATGGCGATTGCGCTAGGGAGCTTATCGGTGGTGATAGTTTCTAGTTTCGTGGATCAAAGGAGAGCCTTGGGCATGCGGGCACGACGGGTAATGGGGGAAGTGTGATGCCTGTGCATGGTTGTGTGAATTGGGAAGAATGGTAGGGGTCTAGCTGTAATTAAAAATAATGGTGTGATTAATTTATTTTGTTTTAATTTAAAATATCGAAAACTTAAGAATTTAATAACTTTCTTGTACGAGGTCCGATTGAGGCGTGGATTTTTACATTGCACTCTTGATGACATAAGCTTCGCAGTGGAATTAGTTTGGAAAAATTTGAAAATAGTTGAAATATAGCCTAAAATCGGTCATTGTTCTATTTTAGTTCTAAACTGGAAAGCCATAGTGGCAACAGAAATTTCAGTGCGTTAAACTCACTCTTTTGGGTTAGTCAGTATGTTTTATAGTTGATAAAATTAGTTATGTCTACTTGAATTGTTGAATTTTCTAGTTGTTGAATCTAATTTAGGATCATGACATATCACCTTGAAATGCCATTAGATTGTTTGAATCTGATCTAGGATTACGATATAGCATCTTGAAATGCTACTAGATATTGTTTGAGCTTGGATTTGTATTCAAATCTCGTTTTAAGTAATGGATCGTATATGATATGATAAATTATTATTGACTTTGATTAATATAATTACATTATTTAAAATTATAACGCAATTAATTTAAGTATGCTGCTTTGGTGTTATCTTTTTGGCCAAATAAACACCATCTAATAATAAATGGAAGAGTTTATTTTGAATGAGTTTATTTTGAATGGCATTGAAGTAGCAGAATAAGTCTCCATTTTGCTATTGTATTTATTTGGATATTCATTTAAGTGCCACTTGATGGATACTGGATATGTGATATGTTAATAATTGATTTTTAATTATAGATTTGGTTTACATATATGTTTGTTTATGTGAATACCTATAGTTTAACTTGAAAAGTTAAACTGAATTTACTGGTAGCTTGTTTAAGTACTATTGGGATCGCTGAGCCTCTTCTAGATTTGCAAAGTTATGAGTTCGATTAATTGCAAATTTTAATTTGAATTAAAATGTTATAGTTAATTATTATATATACTAAGTATTTTGTTTAATAATTTTAATACAAAATGTTCTGTAAATTATATTCTTAGTAAGTTAATTATTTTATTTGTAATTTTTTTTAAATAATTTTTTTTATTAATGTTGTGTAAAGGATAATTTATTACTTATTAAGGTTGTTTAAAGAAAATAAATTATTTTACTATTGTCCATTTAAAACTAGATAATTATTTGGAAGTTAATTAATTAGATTTTAAATGTTGTTTAAAGTTATTTTATTACATTAAATTATTTAAAATATTTAAAGTTAATATAATACTATTTAAAATGTTTTAAAGATTATTATTATATTATTTTTAAGTGTATAAAATTTATTTTTATGATGGTAAAGTTTTTATCGATCATAATTAAATAATATATTGTTTAAAAAGTGATTTATTTATGAAAAGATTTACGTAAAGGAGTTATAAATTGGAATAGGTTTGAAATCGGAAAATAAGTCGGGTTTTGAATGATTTTAGAAAAAAGTTTATAAATGGTTTAGCGATTTGAAAAGGGGAAGTTTTATAAATGGTTTGGGATTTACAAAAGAGTATTTTTTCTAAATTAAACTTGGAAAATTATAAAGAAGCTTTATAAATAGATTTTGAGATATTTATGAATAAAGGATTTTGGAAAGAAATGGTTGGTTTTCATGGCGTAATTCGAGGGGCAGGGATTGCCTACATCTTACTATGGTTTCGTTGGGATAGCAACGTAACTATTGAGTAGACTGTGATCCATGATTGATATGGAACAATGATTTCCATATCTATTTTTAAACGTTTTCAAGCATTTTTGAAAGAAATTGTTTGTGAATATACTTATACCGGTGAGATAAGTATATGAATATTTTAATAAATATTTGAAAGATGTTTTAAGTTTAATGGAAGATTAATCTAAGAGGTTTAGTGATTTCCATGGGAAATGAAATCTTTGTTTGGATGCTTGTTTATTTAATAGTTAAATAATCGACTATCAAATCTTGGCCTAAATATGTAATCCTTCTTGTTTTTGGTGATATGAAAATATTCCTTACTTAACATTGAAGGATTTAACTTTGAAAATATCTAGGAGAAACATGAGAATTATATGATGCGTCTACTGTCGGTGGAGCTATGCTTTACGTATAAACTCATTTCGTTCTTGTAGGACAAATGCTGAGGAGACCCGTCTACTTAAACTATCAGAGGATGATCCCCGCTCTTATTTATTGTCTAATTATTTTCAAAAGTACTGGTATTGAGCATTTCAGAAAAAACTGCGATTGGTTTTTGGAGTGCCAAGGAAGCGAAAGAGTGTACTCATAAGAGATGACTCGAAAACCGTAACAACTCTGAATCATTATACAGTTCTATGGAGGAGTTTCATAATATATTGAGAAGTTGGAATTCATGTGTGATTCCAAGACCCATTGGGTGTGGAAATCCATGTGGGATTCTGTGGTTTATTTTGGCGATGGCACGTGAGTTGGAATGCTGGACGTAGCCTCATCAACGGTAATGACTAAAACTAGGGAAATTAGGCATGACCAGTAGGGTTAACGAATCCATAGGGTGCAATCGGATCCACCTAGACATTACTTATAGTTGTTATGCATGCATGGGGAAATGCACTTGGTCTTAGCAAGACCGGCTATGTTTTTTATGTGGTACATCACTAGGGATGTATACTGCTTCGGAAGGATATCTCTGATCCTTGTGCAGGAGGACCATTTCTTGAAGTACTGATGGCACCTCCATGGAATCCCATACTATTAGAGAATATGCCTTATCGGTTTTGATTATATACCAAGTATTGTTATGAATGTACACTCACAACCTCCATGGCTACTTGATTATTATTATCTTCACCCTTAGATATTTGTAAATTACAAATGGATTACTATAGAAAATATTTTGGTTATCGTAAGGTATAAACCCGTCCGTGTTAACATGCAGCGCGGACTTAGAGATACTTTTGATTTCAAATGTTTTTATAACCTTATAATCTAGTTGGGTATGTTTTCTCACGTTGGTTATCCAGACTTACTCGGGTGTTATTATATTATAATGCCTGGGTGAGACCGAGCATATTACATGCTTGGAGCCTCAGGAGACGAGCTGGAGGACACAGACGTAATCGCGTATATGATTATTTTTCTATTGCATTCATTGTTGCATTTATCAGCAAATTGTGAGGACGAGTTGTTATAACTGTTCGGGTTGTAATATGTTAGTATACTCTAATTGATGTCTGTACATATATATATATATATATATATATATTACAATTTTGCTTTTGTGTAAAGATTTTTTGCGTATTATAGATTATTCATTCTGTTGTGAGATTCTGTATTGTTTAGTTTTCTTCTTATCTTCTCTCTCTTCTTTCTTCTTTCTTTCCCCTAACAATCGTGTTTTCCAGCATTCGATTGCTCATCACACAATATAGTGGACGTATTAGTGTTGGTTTTCAAGGGTTGAAAATCCCGACTTGTTACACTTGACATCAGAGCGCGAGGTTAAGCAGAACCTTGAATTTGGTAGGGTACTCATTGGAGATAGGGTTAGTAAAATCCTAGAATGAGTTTGAGTGTGTGTGTGTGTCTATATATATATATATATATATATATATATATATATATATATATATATATATATATATATATATATATATATTGCGTACTTGTTAGTGCGATGGAAATGTTTTATATTGTCGTGATGACCCACCTTTTTAGATAGTTCAAGTCGACAATAAACCACCTATGTCCGGCTCAAACCATCTAAAAGATAGACTATCAATGGGTTTTATTTTAAGGAAATAAGAAAAGGAAGAAGGATGATAAACAGAATCTCGCAGCGGAATGACAAAACATAATGATAGCATAAACAGTTCACGAAGTTACTTAATAATATACGATAATTTCACTTTACAATATCATCAAAGTTAAACATTTAACAGATATAAAATAGTAACGCAATGGAATAATTTAATAAATATGGCCTTCAAACTCCATCTTCATCTTCAAGAAATAATATCTTCGAAACACTAATATACTAAAGTTGACCCTGGAGTAAAGGAAAATAATACACTCGAGTCAAAACTAAATTTCTTATGCAAATTAAATCAAAATCAGATTAAATATGGAATGCAGAAAACTATACTTTTAAAATTTAAAATTTTTCGAAAAAGTTATTATATTCATATTCAAAATATAATCGATTTCACAATAGATTCATTCTAATAACTTACAAATTTACAAAAAAATTATAATTTAATTTTTGAGTTCAAGAGATTTGATTTATGAAAATTTTCCAAAGTTTCAAAATTTAATTTATAGAAACATCCTAGGGTTTCAAAATTTAAATTTGAAAATTTTACTCCAATTAATCAATTCAATAAACCCAAATATACACTTATTTATATCATTTAATTCTTTTTTCAAACATTCGAATTATGTTAATATGTGCACATTCCATTAATTTAATCAATCAATTAACAATCAATCAATCAATTAATCAACCAATCAGTCTACATATTTATTTATGTTATTCAAACAAAATTTATTAATTCATGAATATATATATATATATATATATATATGCATTGCAAGTTTTAACCATATATAAAATGGAAAATTAAATGTATTTGAACATGTGTAATTAATGTACGATTGTTAATACAAGGTAATTTCTAATTGATTTCAGAACATTTACACAACCATGAACCCTCTGATATATTTTAAAATTTGAATACTAATAAGTATGTTTATATATATTACTCCATACTTCAATTTTTCTTTTTAGCAAAATCATACTTATTTAAAATGAAATATTTATTTTATATATCTCAAAACATGCAATTATTTTAGTTAAAAAGTTCGATCCATTTTGACACAAAAATGCAAGTTCCTATATTAACTCATTCATTACAATTTCATTCATTGTTTCCTTTTAATTGAAACATTTCAATTAATCTAACCCCAATTAATTTTATTACTAATTTCAAACGAATTCTAAATATAAAACACTGTTTTCTTTTTATTTATATTAGTTCAAACATGTTTGATAAAATTTCGTATACAACAATTTTATATACTATTTATAAAGTAAGTGTTTTGTCTATTGAAAATCAACTTCTCTAAGAAACATTTCAACAAACAACTTATGTAACGCCCCACCTCGAGACCCACATTAACAAAGAATATTACTGGGTAATACTATCTGCTAATGCGGAGAATAAGGCTGGTTAGGAGCGATCTTCTATAGTCTTATCTTAAATATCTATTGAATACGTCGATTAGTGCTCTATATTTTTAATTTCCTTTTTCAAGTGGATAGACATATCCAATAAACGCTTAATACAAAACTACAGGTGGTTATAGGATCTATCATAACAAAATACAACAACTCAAATGCAAAACACATCACAGAGCATCAAATAGATATATATACATATATATTGATTCGTCCCAATACAATACAAATAATACATCATAAGTGGTATGAAGACTACAATATACATAGGAGTCAAAACAATATACATATCAGAATAGTGACAAAATGGCTACAACAAAAAGGGCTAGTAGATAAGTCCATGCGAAAGCAAAATAGGCTAAGTCCATAAGGGTACCTAACCTGAAACACTTCAGTTTGACCCGAGTATAAAATACATGGGTCAATCTAGCTAAATAAATCAACCTATAAGGAGAACTGATAATATGAGCATAAGGTAAAGGGTAAAAATCCTCTCGAATGAGAAGAAACAATAATAATAGCATGCCACTACTTCAAATACGGTAATTACACTGTGTATGTCCTCGAAATAGGTAAACTCACCAAATAACACTAAGTATAATAAATGCCTCATATCATCGGCGAATTCCCAAAAGCCACTAAAATGGTTCCTATGAGCCATATCTCTAAAATTGGAGAATCGCAAATCTTAAACTCAAAATTCGCCATAAATGGCAATCACAAAATATTCTCCAAATAAAGAAACCTCAAACACAAAATATGTCAAAAATGGCAATCTCATAAATCTCCAAATAAGTGAGTATAAATATTAAATAAACGCCAAGTGTTGGCAAACCCAAATCTCAAATATAGAACTCGATAAGGAGTTCAATTTTCAAAGGTGTAATCGCCATATATAATATCTTGAACGGCTCAAATGGCCAATACTGTAAAAAGGCGATACACTAAGAAAATCACAAGGAAATCAATGAAATCATCTCAAAGATATAGCACGAGCTTATGGTCTAATGCCGCCAAGTACTGTTCTCCCAAAATAAGACGCCACATCTCATAGACAAACATCCTGAAAGACAAATAAAAACATTTCTTAGACAAACATCCCGAAGGAGAACATCCCGAAGGACAAATACATCGCAATGAAAAACATCTCTTAGACAAACATCCCAAAGGACAAATGACCCGAAGGTTCCGCACTCGAAAATACGTCTCTTAGACAAATGTGTCATAGACTCTCGGATAGGAACCCGAACAGTGTTAATGTGTGTCCCATACCACACGATTGCACTAAACGGTTTTCTAACTGCTAGTAAATTTCAAACTCAAAGAAATAAAAAGTTTACAACATCTCATAGGTAAACTCGACTCGAAGGTCAAAACGATCAAACGGATAAGTCAAGAATTAACCGATAAGATAAACGAACGTGTCGTATACCACGTGTTTTACCAAACCGTTTAATTCTCCTTCTCATTTGCTTGAATAGTGCAAAAATATGTATTATATATATAAAATACTTTATTTGAGAAAACAAGCTTTTAAAACCATTTTTCAAAATCAATTTTGAAGACAATATTTGAAAATTCCCTTATTATAGAGAATAAATAGATTTAATAGCTTAAAATAATTAAAAAATATTGTATAATAAATATTTTAAGTGCCAATTTATTTTAAAAACTATTTTAGATTTTTTTGGAAAAAATCCGTGCATGAAATCAAAGAAATCACTCAAAACCGTCATTCAAATTCAATTCAAATTCAATTCAGATTTGAATTTCAAATTCATTAAAACTTGGCTAGCCTATTGATAGGCATCATATCCCTAAAAACACTTCTGAAATATCATAAAAACATGAAGTAAAAGTCAAAATCGGACGGAAAAAGAACATAAAAATGCATAGGCAAAATAATACCCGGGTCTGAAATCTTCTCCAACTTTCAGACATGAAACACATAGCCAAACCACCGTTGATTGAACTATAAATTGATATGCGCATAGTAGAAATATTCATATTTCAAATGAAAAAAGAATCAGTGAATTTCGATTATAAATGAAAAAGCTACGCTATCTCAAACATGGACTCAGGCCATGTTTGCAACAGTTCAAAAACAAGTGCCCAGGCCTGAAAACCATCTTGGGTTCAAATTATAGACCAGAAACAGAGGACCAAACGACCTCATATTGAGTTGAAAAGTAGTGTGTACATACTAGAAAACTTCATATTTCAAACAAAAAAGAATCAATGAATTCTGACTGGAAATGTAAAAGTTACACTGTCTCAAACATGGGCTCAGGCAATGTTTGCAACAGTTTAAAAAAAACCGTGTACATGCCTGAAACCATCTCGAGTACAACTTTTAGGCATAAAAAAGAGGGAAAAACTACTTCAAGTTGAGCTTAAAATTGGTATGCATATAGTAGAAAACTTTCTTTAGAACAAAAAAAGAATCAATGAATTTTAATAAGAAATGAAAGAGTTATGCTATCTCAAACATAGACTCAGGCTATGTTTGCAGCAACCTGGAAAACAATTTCTACAGGAAAAATTATGCGTTTCAGTTGATTTTCGACCACTATTTTGAACATATAAATTATAATATTTTTAACCAAAAATTGCAGAGATGAAGTTCAACATGCAAGCTACAAAATGCAAGAAACCCGGCAGCATTTCATTGCTAGAATCAAAAGATATAAGCATGCAAAGAAGCAACCCAAACTAAATTCACAAAAAAGAAAACTATCGACAAAAAATCGATTACATTAGCTCATTTTGTACAGATTCAAGCATTTGAGACTTTGGCTTAGCTAGATTTTGTGGCTATTCAACTCATCTTGCTGTAGAATTGCAAATATTCGAATTTTGGCAAAAAGGTTGAAGCTTTTGCTTGAAAGATAGCCTCTAATAACTTATAGAGAAGATAGAAATAACATGCAAATGAAAGTTTTACTGTAATTAGAGAACTACTTCACAAATCAGAGATTTTTGATGAAATTAAGTGATTTGGAGTCAGATTACCTTTGCATTTATTCTCTAGAGTGAAACAGACTCTAATTTGGTTGAATTTTATGAAGAAAATGACTTGGATTGAGAAATTGGTAAAGAGGGTTTTGATTTTTCTCATTATGAGGCTAAGGAAGAAGATGAAGTTGAGAAAAGAACGTACAGTATTATTTTTCCCACTTCTGAAACCAAGTTATGAACTAATGGGCCTTGGATCGATTAGCTAAAAGAAAATAAATGGCCTGTCGGTTAATTAATTCACTCATAAACAAAAAATGCTTCAAATATACACTATTTAGCAAAAAAAATTGCATTTCTTCTTATTTTTACATAGGAAAAATATGAAAACTTGTACACTTACAAAATAAAACATTTTCTACCATATAAAAAGATAAATTTATATTTCTAAACATTTTTATTATTAAAATCTCTTATTTCACAAAAATACACTATTTCCGCAATAAAATGCAAAAATCTATATTTTTGACTTTTAAAATTTAACAAAATACTTTCTCACTTAGAAAATTATTTCAAACCATTTCCAGACTTAATTTATAGCCAAAACATATTTTTAAACCAATTTCCACCATTTTATTTAAATAAAACACCTTAAGAATCAAATACTTCTTTTAAAAACTATTAAAGAAGCAATTTTGCAATAATTAATGTAATTATTGCATTTTTTTTCAAAAATAAAGTCATTTTCCATTTATTATCACATTAACCAAATAGTATGAAGTTTAGAATTTTATTTTTTCATTTTTAATTCCAAAATTCATTGTTTATTCCAAATTAACAAATTAAAATCTCTAATTTTAATTTAATTTACAATATTAAATTATAATTACCATTATGATTTAGTATTGATAGGTAATCTACAAACCAGGGTGGTTACAGACTTTCCTCCTTAACAAAATTGCATCCATGCAATTTCTAGAGAAGATTTTATGTTCAACCTACTAATTTCATCAGTCAAAAGAAAGATAGACAAGATCGAGTTTAAAAATTCTCTGATTCTCAAAATAGAATGGTAGAAACCAAGATAAGGCTTGCTCGATTAATTCTATGGTTTTCGAAGTGCTAATATTGTAATTAGCGAACCTTTGAATTTTTCGAGCAACACACAAGATTTCGAAGGCGTCTCACCTTCGAATGAGAACACATCAAGATGTTACACGAAGGATCAACCGAATGAGATTGATTTCTCATAAGCTCCTCTAGTAGGGTTGGGATTCAACACAACTCCAACCCGAACTCTTATCAACAAAATGATTATTAGTATGATTTTCCGTATGACACTACTGAAGGAACCACACCGATACAAGATTGACACAAAAGAGGCAAGATAGATCAACTAAAAAGTGGTTTCTTCAAAGGCTACCATACTCAAACAACCGCATAAATGCACATCGTTAGAAAATAACACGAGAGTAGATAAACAAAAAGAACTAAAAATATACGTATAAACTTTCAATCAAAATTCTTAGAGTTTCAAAATTCAATATTTGTTTTATAACCATAATTTTCAACACTTGAAAATTTTCAAAATTTCTTACTTAATTTTAAATTTAAATTCATTACTCGTCATTAGAGTAAATAAAGTTTAAGTTGTTTATTCTCTAATTCTTCCATAGGTATTCTCTAGTTTGCAACATATATTATTATTATTTTCAATTTGTTTCACAAAATTTCTAAGTGTTAGAAATTTATGAAAAAATCGACGAAGTCTATATTGTATGGAGGGTCGTATACAATATTACAAAAATGATTTATATAACATATATCGACCATTAGGTTGGAAACACAAAATATACCATCATTCAACTCTTAAAATTAATTCGAAAACATACATTTCATTTTAGCATTTTAAAGCGAGTTCGCACAATCTTATATATAATCTTTTTGCTCAAAATATAGTACAATTATCCTCTTTTAACCTGTACTTAAATAGATGATATTAGTTCATATTCATAAAAAAGAAGTGATACATTTAATTATTAAGGGGAAATAGATCGATTTCATTTTAGGCCTGTTGTAAAGAAGACATGTTTTGACCTAGTAAACAACCAAATATAACTTTTTTTTATAAAAAGAAATTTGTTCTACTCAGTCTAAGCTTTCCAGCAATATAAAGATCATCAAAATCGAATTTACGTTTTGAATGTTATGCTATATTTATTTTCAGCTTAATCTTAGAAATTTCTCGAGAGGATAGAATTGTCTATTCAATTTCAAACCCATTTTAGACTCAGTAAAAGAAAAATATTTTAAAGTGGTAAAAAGAATCTTTTTAGCTTACTGAAATGTCTTTCATTTACAAAAAAGATTAAATTCATTTGGAGATATAAATCTCAAGTTATCGTTGTTTTAATACAGCACTTTTCCAAATAAAATTCAGCTTTTAAGTCAATTTAAAATTTAAAATTTTCCCAAACCATTTTAATATCAAACTACATTTTTAAACAAGCTTTCGCTATATAGTTTATTAAATGATGTTCTTTTTCCCTGAAAAGGTAAGACATACAAAATTATGATCAACTTTATGTAATCACCATAAAACATTTAATTAAGTGGAAATATTTTCATTACGTTCGAAAATCTACTTTAAATTAATTAACTTGAAAACTCATTTTGGAAGAGATAACTAATTTCTTTCATTATCAAGAGATGAATATTGATTAACCACCAAAATAAATTTTTGGGATATATATAAAGTTTAAAATTATTCTTGCAATTTAAAATGATTATACTACATGAATTGTTCATTTATCAAGACAATCCAAATTCACTTTTCCACTTGTCACAAAAATTAAATTTCCATCTACTTAACAACATAAAACTGATTAAAGTTCATAATTAATTCAAACTTGTTTTCAAAATAATTTTGCAATTTCAAATCTACAAGTTTTAATACCTTTTAAATTTAAAACAAAAACTAGCATACAAATTTATACTAAATATTCTAAACTAACACTTCTTTATTTTCTCTTAAGATAGGGTTTTATATCTATCCTCTACCATTAATCAAATAAATAAGTGTCAAAATAAATTTTATAGTTATCATTAATAACTTGTAATAAAATATTCAATTTCTCAAATCTTAAATAATATAAGGATATTGCCTCACCATTGATTTATAGTGAGTGACCTCATCAATTGGCTACAGAGTTGATCAAATGATCAAAATTGCCTCGCTACTCCTCCAACACTCACTATGGTTCAATTGTTTCATTGAACATTTAAAATAAAATTAATACTCCACCATATTAATTATTTTCAAACTATACTTAATTAAACTTAATTTACCGTGTGTGACTGTCTCATCACAACGTTTAGGAAATTTCAATCGATAACGTTGGCCAAACGCATTGACCAAAATTCTTAAAGAACTAGACGGACAACACAACAAAAAAATTCATTTTCTTTAAAAAGAAATACCTCATATATAATAGTCAAAATATTCTTTTTTCCCTCAAAAATCCAGCTTCACTCAAAAACATATCTTCAATTTTTTTTTAAAAAATTTGTAAACACAATTTATTACTTATTCTCAAAATCAAGGAACACAAATAGAGCTCATCGAGCTATTCCCAGAATACTCGATCCTCAAGACTGATGAAATAGACTAGAGTGTTCATTATTCCAAACAGTATAACGAACCACTCACAAGACTCATAACGAGTGGTGAATGCGATAAGAGTAACATTATCCTCTGTGACTCGTAACTCATGAAAAATCGATGTAAGGTCAAGCTGAAGAATGACCCTAGCACCACACAATAGACTAAAAAAAGAGAAATGATATATAAAAGCAAGGGTAAATATCTTCTCCAATGAGGAGAAGTAACATTAACAACAAATCATTACTTCAAGTGAAGTAATACCGCAAAGTATATCAACAATTAAGTATCCAAAGAGGATATCTCAAAAGGGGTAAGAATGACAATATCTAATAAACTCAATAAATCACCTCATTTCTCTAGTGGACATCCTCGTGGGAGAATGACCGAAAGGTTAAGAAACAAGAATGAAGTCAATACAATATTCAAATGCCCGATTGGATGTCATACCCAAAACAGACTCACAGAAATCAACAGAGTAACATGACTGGAATTCGAGATATATCATCAACATCTCGAAACCCAAGAGTGAATACAAAGACTTCGGAATCATCGTTAACATTCCAAAGGGCAAGAAGCAACAAATCAGCCGAATAAGGATACCTAATATAGGGTTCTTCGAATCACATAATGTGGCTTGATAATAGGCAAGCCACTTCATCTCAAACACTCCAAAATCTAGATAGAAAATGGCATGCTAATTCATATGAAAAGATAACCTATAAGCAACAATCCAAAATCCTCAAACATCATAACAAATATTGTGGATCCCCTCAATCGGATTCGCAATCCTCATAAAAGAACAAGACAAGGACATCAAAAAGCATCAACAAACTCCTCCGATACGGATGGGTGTCAAGCACCCGTATTGAAGAAGACTCGAATAAAACAATCACGATTAAGATTACCCCTAAGATAAGATGTCATCAATTCTATTTTTGGAATACTACAGAATAAAAAGTTTCCTAGACATATCCCAAACTTAAATCTCAAAGGACACAATAAGATAAAGGGCATGTTGATTAAGGAGTTTGTAACACTTGTACTATACTTGGACATATCGTAATATATGCTTCTGTTTTGCGTTTATCATATTTTTTTTCTGAACTAAGCTTTGATACCAAGCTGTAATGCCCCACCCCAACACCCACATTAACAAAGAGTACTACTGGGTAATACTATCTCCTGATGTGGAGAATAGGGAAGCTTAGGAGCCCATCTATAGTCTTATTTTAAATATCTATTGAATACGTTGATTGGTGCTCTATATTTTTAATTTCCTTTTTCAAGTGGATCGACATATCCAATAAATGCTTAATACAAAACTACAGGTGGCTATAGGATCTATCATTACAAAATACAACAACTCACATGCATAACACATCACAGAACAACAAACAGATATATATACACATATATACATATATACTGATTCATCCTAATACAATAAAAATAATACATCATAAGTGGTATGACGACCACAACATACACACGAGTCAAAACAATATACATATCAGAATAGCGATAAAATGACTATAACAAAAAGGGCTAGTAGATAAGTCCATGCGAAAGTAGAATAGGCTAAGTCCATAAGGGAACCTAACCTGAAACACTTCGGTCTAACCAAAGTATAAAATACATAGGTCAGTCTAGTTAAGCAAATCAATCAACAAGGACAAGTGATAATATGAGCATAAGGTAAAGGGTAAGATATCCTCTCGAATGAGAAGAAACAATAATAAGAGCATGCCACTACCTCAAATAAGGTAATTAAACTAAGTGTATGCCCTCGAAATAGGTAGACTCACCAAATAACATTAAGTGTTATAAATGCCTCATACCATTGGCAAATTCCCAAAAGCCACTAAAATGGTTTCTATGCATATCTCCAAAATAGGATAACCCCAAATATCAAACTATAAACTCACAATAAATGGCAATCACAAAAATATTCTCTAAATAGAGAAACCTCAAACACAAAATATGCCAAAAATGGAAATCTCATATATCTCCATATAGGAGAGTATAAATCTCAAATAAATGCCAAGTGTAGGCAAATCCAAATCTCAAATATAGAACTAGATAAGGAGTTCAACTTTCAAAGATGTGATCGCCATATATAATATCTCGAATGACTCAAATGGCCAATATTATAAAAAGGCGATACACTTGGAAAATCACAAGGAAATCAATGAAATCATCTTAAAGATACATCACGTGCTTATGGCTGAAGCCCGCCAAGTACTGTTCTCCCAATAAGGCACCATGTCTTTTAGAAAAACGTCCCGAAGGGAAAATAAATACGTCTCTTAGACAAGCATCCTGAAGGACAACATCCTAAGGACAAATACGTCGCAATAACAAACGTCTCTTAGATAAACATCCTGAAGGACAAATGACTCGAAGGCCCAGTACTGGCAAATACGTCTCTTAGACAAATGTGTCACAAACTCTCGGATAGGAACCCAAACAATGTTAACGTGTGTCACATACCACACGATCACACTAAACGATTTACTAATCGCTAGTAAATTTCACACTTAAAGCAGTAAAAAGTTTACCTCATCTCATCGGTAAACTCGACTCGAAGGTCAAAAGGATCAAACCGACAAGTCAGGAATTAATCGATAAGATAAACGCACATGTCCCATACCACATGTTTTACCAAACCGTTTAATTCTCCTTCTCATTCACTTGAATAGTGGAAAAACGTATATTATATACATACAAAATTCTTTATTTGAGAAAACAATCTTTTAAAACCATTTTTCGAAATCAATTTTGAAGGTAATATTTGAAAATTCCCTTACTATAGATAATAAATAGATTTTATGGCTTAAATAATTTAAAATTAATATATAATAATTATTTTAAGTGCCAATTTATTTTAAAAATTATTTAAAAATTGTTTGCTAGAAATCCATGCTCGAAATCAAAGAAATCACTCAAAACTGTCATTCAAATTTAATTTAAATCCAATTCAAATTTGAATTTAAAATTCATCAAAACTTGGCTAGCCTATTGATAAACATCGTAGTCGTAAAAAATTCTCAAAAATATCACAAAAATATGAAGTAAAAGTCAAAGGTCGAAGGGAAAAAGAACATAAAAATGCGTAGACAAAATAATACCCAGGTCTAAAATCTTCTCTGGGTTGAACTTTTGGACATGAAACAGGTAGCCAAACCACCTCTGATTGAACTAAAAATTGGTGCACATAGTAGAAATCTTAATCTTTTAAACAAAAAAGAATCAATGAATTCCGATTAAAATGAAAAAGCTACGTTGTCTCAAACATGGACTTAGGCCATGTTTCCAATAGTTCAAAAACAAAAATATGCCCAGGCCTGGAAACCAACAAGGGTTCAACTTGCAGGCCTAAAACAGAGGAACAAACAACCTCATATTGAGCTGAAAATTAGTGTGCACATACTAGAAAACTACATCTTTCAACTAAAAAAAGAATCAATGAATTTCGACTGGAAATGTAAAATTTACACAGTCTCAAGCATGCGCTCAGGCAATGTTTGCAATAGTTCAGAAAAAACCGTATACAGACCTGAAATCTTCTCGGGTTCAAATTTCAGGTATGAAACAGAGGGCCAAACTATCTTGGCTTAAGCTGAAAAGTGGTATGCATATAGTAGAAAACTTTATCTTTCAAAAAAAAATCGATGAATTTCAATAAGAAATGATGAGTTATGCTATCTCAAACATGGACTCAGGCCATGTTTGCAGCAACTCAGAAAATAATTTCTACAGGCAAAAGTCTACGTTTGAGTTGATTACGACCACTATTTTTAACATTCAAATTACAATATTTTTCAACCAAAATGTGCAGAGATGAAGTTCAACATGCAAGCTACCAAATATAAGAAATCCGACAGCATTTCATTGCCGGAATCAAAAGATATAAGCATGCAAAGAAGCAACCCAAACTAGATTTACAGAAAAGAAAACTATCAACAGAAAAATGATTACAAAAGCTCATTTTGTATAGATTCAAGCGTTTGAGACTTTGGCTTAGCTAGATTTTTTGAGTTATTTAACTCACCTTGCTGTAGTTGTGTAAAAATCCAGATTTTGGCAAAAAAGATTGAAGCTTTTTCTTGAAGGATGGCCTTTAATAACCTGTAGAGAAGATAGAAATAACATGCAAATGAAAGTTTTACTGTAATTAGAGAACCACTTAACAAATCAGAGATTTTTGATGAAATTAAGTGATTTTGAGTTAGATTACCTTTGTATTTATTCTCTAGAGTGAAAAAGACACTAATTTGCTTAAATTTTATGAAGAAAATGGCTTCGATTGAGAGATTGGTAAAGAGGGTTTTGGTTTTTCTCATTATGATGCTAAGAAAGAAGATGAAGTCGAGAAAAGAACGTACAGTTTCTCACTTTTCAAACTAGATTATGCAATAATGGGCCTTGGATCCATTAGTAAAAAGAAAATAAATGGCCTATTGGTTAACTAATTCACGCATAAACTAAAAATGCTTCAAATATAAAATATTTAACGAAACAAAAATGCATATATTCATATTTTTACATAGGAAAAATACGAAAACTTGTACACTTTCAAAATAAAACATTTTCAACCGTATAAAAATATAAATTTATATTTTTAAAACATTTTTATTATTAAAATCTTTTATTTCACAAAAATGCACTATTTTTGCAATAAAATGCAAAATTCTATATTTTTTTACTTTTAAATTTAACAAAAATACTTTTCTCGCTTAGAAAAATCTTTCAACTCATTTCCAAACTTAATGTATAGCCAGAACATACTTTAAAACCAATTTCCACCATTTTATTTAAATAAAACACCTTAAAAATCAAGTGCTTCTTTTAAAAACTATTAAAAGAAGTAATTGGTAACGTAATTATTGCATTTTCTTAAAAATAAAGTCATTTTCCATTTATTATCACACTAACCAAATAATATAAAGTTATTAATTTTATTTTCTCATTTTTAATTCCAAAATTCATGTTTATTCCGAATAAACAATTTAAAATCTTCAATTTTAATTTAATTTACAATATTAATTATAATTACCATTGTAATTTAGTGTTGATAGGTAATCTCCAAACCATGGTTGTTACAACTTATATTATTATTTCATTAAAACATTCACTCAGTTTTTTATGTAATTTAACATTTGTTATTCCAATTTATGTTATTAATTTAATATAAAGTAATATTATAAATTTATGTTCTAATGTGAGTTACAAATTTTATCTTATTGCAATTGGTTATCATTTAAAATTCAATTGATATTATAACTTACATTCAATATATTTTCATAATAAAAGTCACAAAATTTTTTTTCTAGCCATTTTATTTAATAGTTTATATTAAATTTAATATTTTTAATTGGTCAAAATTTCGAGTCGTTACAAACTCAAAACTTTTCATCCCTGAAAAGGAATAGAGTAAGTAATCAACATTAAATATCTTAAAATTATCAATTTATATAATATTCAAAATTTCTTAGTTTCACTCTTTAGTCAAAAAATTCTAACTCTTAAAATTTTGGAAATTTTTGGTAGAACATCCTTTGCACGGCTAGGCCTGAAAATTTTCACGATGTCAATAATTACATGGTATACATCTCATTTCAATAATGAGGCATCCCAAAACATGGAGAACAATAACATATCACAACATAAATCATAATTCGAAAACGTACCATTTTATCGAGGGAAAAAAACTATATTTATGAAACCAAAAGCAACGGCTATTGCTTCCATAAACCTGAATTTCACTTGTATGATCTAAAATAGAGTTAAACCATATAAAAGAGCAAATATTAGTTTTTCTGATCAATAGCACAAGCAACGCAACATATATAACAATCATATGTAAAAGAGCAGTTGACCATTATACGCAAAAAAAGAATCCATCAAACATCCATAGAAACCAAAATTAATGGTATTTCCAGGTTCAGAAAATTTTCATCGCACAAGGGTGATAAATAAACTACCAAGTGTACCTTATGCTCAACAGCCTTAGATAATTACAGAATAGATTATTTATACTACCTTGAACAATTTGAAGCATCATTTCCAGACTTCCCATAAGCCAAACAACATAGAATTTAAATATTATTTAAGTTAGTATAATGTATATATATCATTTGTATACAATATCAATTCTGATCACTTGCTTGAATACATAAATTTCACTTCCGAACTAGGACTGTTAACTCGGCTGCTCTATTGCAGACTCTAATCCAATTCCTTGATTAGAAATATCCATTGTTAACCCGCCTTTTGAAAAGGCTGTGGACAGGCAGATTTAACTACATCGATTGCTCGGTTGTTGAGGATGGAATATGATAGGTTTGAGTCGACTGGATGGGTAGATGATGCAGCATGCTTGGAATATGGATGTTCGATTGGATAAAGCTAGATTGGCTATAACTTGGGTCTGCGAAATATGGACCGGCATTTCTGGTTCGGTCGAGTTAAAGCCGATCGGCATTGGAGATATGGTTCAGTCAGATATGGTTTGGCATAGTTGGGTCGGTCTAGGTGGTGTGGATCGGCGTGGTGTTGTGGATCGTTCTGGGTGGTGTGGATCGGCGCGGTGTTGTGGATCGGTTAGGATGAAGTGGATCAGCGTGATGTTGTAGATCGGTGTGGATGATGTGGATCAGCGTGAAAGCATGGCTCGGTCAAGGAATAGAGAACATGCATGGTCCGTTGGTGGTATGGTTCGATCTTGGTGTTATAATTCGATGATGGAAGTGGGTCGGCTAAGGAGGATCGGTCGGGCAAAGGAAGGAAGGCATGTCATCTGATCATGGTGTGAAAGTTGAGCTGGGTCTACCAGATATGGTTCAGCTTTGGAGTGGATCGACACTGGCGGTTCGGCCTCGATGGGATCGGCCTTGGTGGACTGGTTATGTGGGATCGGTACTGGTGGATTGGCCTCGAAGGGATCAGCCTTCATGGATTGGTTAGATGGGATCAGCATTAGTGGTTTGGCCTCGATGGGATCAGTCTTGGTGATTCGTCATGCTCTGGTTCGGTCGTAATTAAGTGGATCGAAGGATATGGCTCGGCTTGCCTGGTTCGGTCGTGGTGTTGAGTCTGGTTCGGCTATGGCCTTGATGGGCCTGGACTACTCAAGAAGCCCAGTAACTTGGGTTTTGCCTATAAATACCGCATGCGGGGATTCAGAAAAGGGGATCTTCATTTTGTTTCCCTTCGTCTTCTACACTAAGGCTGTTCTGCCATTGTTGTTCTAAAAACTCTGAATTGTAATTGTAATTGATTCTAATATCAATAAAAAGGAAATTTCTAGAGTGGACGTATGCCGGAGTTAGCCGAACCACTATAAATCTTTTTTTATTACTGCTTTCTTTCTAATTTTTATTGTTCTTCATATTCATACTCTCTACATACATTCTATCTGTGATTTCTGGTTGTGATTTGGTGCTTTCATCTGGATTTGGATGTTAGTGACCAATTTTAGCGCTAACTTTTTGGTGCTTTCAGTGAGAAGGCTAGAACTCAGGGAACCTATAGCTTGGACTTTGGATTTGACTTAAAGACTTGGATCTAGAAAGCTATGGCAAAGCAATCTACAAGAAGACAAAGGACTGAAAGGAGTCGGCATGAGGGGAATCAGGAGGCTTCCTCGAGAGCTATTCAGGCCTCGATTTTCATCACCAGAGACAAGATGGAAACAATGCTGAAAAGACAAGAGGAGATGATGCAGAACCTACTTTGACAAGTTGCACAAGTTGGAGTGCAGAGTCAAGTGAACGCAACTGTAGGAGATGCTGGAATTAGGGGTCAGGAGCACGGAGCAACCAGAATCCAGAACAAAGAAGGACCATCAGGAGCAGCACCGGGACTAGGGGCACTCCTCTGGAGCATGTTGATCTAATCCCGAGCGGAGTACCAGGTGGAGCTGTACAACATGGTGTCGGTAGAATGGATGCTCATCTTGGAGAGAAGGTCCCAAGATTCCCACGTGAACTCGGGGGGTAGATTGGAGGCAACGGACAAGGACTACAGCTCGACAATAGTGATAGGTTGGCAGAGATGATTAGGAGAGCCATGAGAGGAGGATTGGTAAATAGAGACTTGGAGGATGTGAATAGATGTCCCTTTTCTCCTCGGATCAGGCAAGCTAGAAACCCGCCAGATTTCAAACTACCAACACTAGGGATGTATGACGGAAGAACTGATCCCACTGTTCACTTGACGAGGCACATGATGCGTATGAAAGTGCTAGGGGTATCGGAGGAGGTAATAGCACGATGCTTCCCTTTTTATTTGATTGGTATTGCAGCATTGTGGTTCAGACAAACAAAAAGTGGCTCTATCGTCACATGGTTGGAGCTGATTGGAAGGTTTATGAGATAGTTTCGGGTCCGCGTAGTCAGACCCAAGAACGTGATGACTTTAACACTGATGAAACAATAGAAAGGAGAGCCGCTTAGGATTTCTTGACCAGATTCAATGCGGCGGTGGCTTTGGTGGTTCGACCCGATCTATCGATGGCTTTAATGGTGGTAGTTTCAGGAATTGCAAATATTTCAGATTTCAAGATATCTTTGGAACGGGAACCACCAAGGGATGTTGGGGAGTTCTACATAAGGCGGAAAGATTCTTGAGGAAGGAAGGTGCACAAGCTGAGAGTGAAGGGAGAGAGGCTAAAGCTTATGCAGTAAGGGGTGGAGGTCCACCCAAGGAGGATCCAAATAAAGATGATAAAGGAAAAAGGAAAATGAATGACAACGATAGCACTTCGAAAAGGCTTCAGAGGGAGTCAAAGTTTTCTTCTTACATAGATTTAACTAAGACTCCAGAAAGGATATACTTGGATATTCAAGGGCTCCTCCAGTATCGAAGGCCGACAAGGAGAGAACCTTTACGAGCGCGCATCGGGAAAGCATTGCCAATTCCATGAGCTGGATGGGAACAACACAAATGACTGCAGCCATTTGAAAGATATCTTTGTAGAGCATGTAAGGAATGGTCATCTATGGTAGTATGTGAAGAATCAAGCTTTGGAAGTGGAACAGGAGCGGCCATCGCCCACCTCGAACGAAGATGGCACTAGACCTAGGCATCGTTAGCTTATTATCGACTAAGAAGATTTATGGCTTTGAATAAGTAACAGAACTAGAAGTGATATAGCTAAGTCACTTACGTACGGGATCGAGGATGGTCCCTAGGCATGCTTTGAGACGATGATAAACCATGTCGCTCGAGTCTATGAAATCTTTTTTTCTTTTCATTTCCTTGAAAACTTTGATTTCTCCCTTCGATGTAAAGACATTTATTTGGCTTTCGCTAGCTATAAAACTTTTAAATGATTGGATTTGCACTAAAGTAATGAATAAAACAGGTCTAGCGATCATGGTCCCAATCGAAGAGATGGGGCAGTGATCGCAAACTATAAGTCCCTTCGTCGGAGAGCGATGGAATGGGCTCAAACACTATATAAAAGTCCTCGACCGGAGAGCCGAGGCCGGAGAATATAAAAGTCCTCAGCCAAAGAGCTGAGGCCGGAGAATACAAAAGTCCTCGGCCGGAGAGCCGAGGCCAAAGAATATAAATGTCCTCGACCGGAGAGGCGAGGCAGGAGAATATAAAAGTCCTCGATCGAAGAGCCGAGGCTAGAGAATATAGAAGTCCTCGGCCAGGGAGCCAAGGCCGGAGAATATAAAAGTCCTCGACCGGAGAGTCGAGGCCGGAGAACATACAAGCCATTGACCGGAGAGTCGAGGCTGGAATAGGATAACGCGACCTAGCGAGGTCCACATATTCGAAGTTAAACCCGGAGAGGTCATGGATTCTGATTTTGGCTTAGGATAGATGGACCCGGTGAGGTCCTGGATTTTGCGAAGGGCCCGGAGCGATCCCGAATTTGGATACGGACCCAAAAAGTTCATAGATTTGGCTATTGGTTATAGATGTATTAAAACTCGGTTGACGGGTTAGGATGGCTATGGAATTGGCTTAGGGTTTGGTTATTGGATTCAAAATTGGATATCGACTCGGAGCAGTCGTAGATTTACATAAGAATACGGCAATGGCACTTTGATAAAATGGAATGGATTATGAATCGAAAGGAATGGCTATGGATAACATACAAACTTCAGATATCAGGTTTGAGGCTATTCAAAACATACCTTCCAATAGCAAGGCATGTTTTGGGGGACAAATGTAAACCCACCTTTTGGCAAGGCCGTGAACAGCGAATTTAACTAAATTGATTGCCTAGTTGTTGAGGATGGAATACGATAGGTTTGAGTCCATGGGATGGATGGATGATGCAACGTGCTTGGAAGATGGATATTGGATTGGATAAAGCTGGATCGGCTATAACTTGGGTCTACAAAATATAGACCGGCATTTCTGGTTCGATCGAGTTAAAGCCGATCGGCATGGGAGATATGGTTCGGTTAGATATGGTTCGGCATAGGTGGGTCGGTCTAGGTGGTGGGAATCGGCATGGTGTTGTGGATCGGTCTGGGTGGTGTAGATCGGCGTGGCATTGTTGATCGGCTTGGATGAAGTGGATGGGTGTGGTGTTGTGGAACGGTCTGGATGATCTGGATTGGCATGGAAACATGGCTCGGTCAAGGAATAGAGAACATGCCTGGTCTGGTCTTGGTGGCATAGTTCGGTGATGGAAGTGGGTCGACTGAGGTGGATCAGTCGGGCAAAGGAAGGAAGGCATGTCGCTCGATCATGGTGTGAAAGTTGAGGTGGGTCGTCCAGATATGGTTTGGCTTTGGAGTGGATCGGCACTGGTGGTTCGGCCTTGAAGGGATCAGCCTTGGTGGATTGGTTAGATGGGGTCAGAACTGATGGTTCGGCCTCGATGGGATCGGTCTTGGTGGTTCGTCATGCTCTAGTTCGTTCGTATTGAAGTGGATCGGAGTATGTGCTTCAGCTTTCCTGGTTTGATCGTAGTGTTAAGTCTAGTTCCGCTATGGCCTTGATGGGCCTGGACTACTTAGGAAGCCCGGTAACTCGGGTTTTGCCTATAAATACAGCATGTGGGGCTTCAGAAAAGGGGATCTTCATTCCGTTTCCCTTTGTCTTTTACACTAAGGCTACTCTGCCATTGTTGTTCTAAAAACTATGGATTGTAATTGTAATTGTAATTGATTCTAACATCAATAAAAAGGAAATTTCTAAAGTGGATGTAGGTCGAAGTTAGCCGAGCCACTATAAATCTTCTGTTAGTACTGCTTTCTTTCTAATTTTTATTGTTCTTCATATTCATACTCTCTACATACATTCTGTTTGCGATTTATGGCTGTGATTTGGTTCTTTCATCTGGATTTGGGTGTTAGTGACCAATTTTGGCGCTAACATCCATTCTCCTTGCATATCCATAAACTGTGATAGAAAACTTCAATTTCATATCAAGAATCTGTATCGAGAACTCAAAAATCAAGTGAAAAATCCTAACTCAGACCGGTGTAAATTGCCCCAAATCATGTATTCAAATCTGGATCAAAACTATTATGCGAATCAAACTATCAACGTCCAACTTACATATTTTATTCTGTTGGTTTCTTTAACACATCATTTACTTTTCATTCAATTTTAATACTCGTTTACTTATATAAAGATCAATAACTTACATACTTTATTTCCCATTAAATATTTAAGTCATTAATGAATCATTTCATAAAATATTACTTAAGCTTCTAATTCATTTACTTAAGTTTATAACCAAATTCGATTATAGAATAAAAATTTAAGCTTTTTGTATTCGTCTTTGAAGAGGAAAGAAATATTTCAATGTATCTTATAATTCAACTAAAACATTTAACCTTATTCACTAAGTATAAATATAAGATATATTTAAACATCCTTCTAGCATTATGCCAAGGTTTTCCAAAAATTTTATGTATCGACCCATATTTTTTTATAATTAAAAATATTCAACTTAATAAGATTTTGGAATTTAATATTGTCAAAAATTAAAATTTATGATTATAAATGGAGAAAATTATTAAAATATAATTTGATAGTATTGATGGAATGAAATTGACAACTGTTAATGTAATTTCAATTAATAGTGATAATAAAGGTTAATAATGAATATTATTCCAAGTTGAAAAATAATTGTAGAGGTTAATCTAGCTATAATGGTAGGTTAATAAGAAATAGATTAAATGTTGTATTAAAGATAGAAATAATATGTATATAATTGAAATTGGTTATTATAGAATAGGAAATCAGTTTTGGGTAAGTAATTTATAACCCTTGTTTGTAAACCATGAATTAATAGATTTGGATTAATAAGTTCTACAAATTTATTTATTATGATCTAATTTATTGATTCAGTTTGAAATTAATTTGGAAATCAATAAAATTAATGTACTAAATTATTACAGTTAATATGGTAAAAGATGTTAACTATAGAATTATGGGAATAATAAGATGGAAACTTATGTTAAATATATTCACAAGGTATTGGATGATTTAATAATAAGAACTTAAATTAAAATAAAAGAAATTGTAGAAATTTAAATTATAATAAATTTGGATTTTATTACAGTTGCAATTAAACGTTAAAATTAATGCAACGCAAATATTGGAATTAACATGGAAAATTATATTTTAAGAGATTATTAAATTCCTTTTTAATTAGGAACGATGGAAATTGTTAATTTTTTTTAATTTTGAATTTAAAAGTGATTAAATTGATTTTTAAATAATAATTCATTTAATAAACGTGTAAAATTATTGTTTTTGATCATTATCTCGGATTTCGACAAGACCAGTTTCATTGGATCCGTGATAGTGAATTATTACAGGATTTCATGTTTTATAGCGATCGGACTTATCGTTTGATTATGCAGGCTTGGAAAATGCGTAGAAATCAATTAAAAGAATTTGAATGAATATAAATTGATTTTGAAAGCTAATTTTTGTATATAACGGAACTTTGAAACTAGTTCCATTGAGTTTAAAAATTGAAAAACTATATTTTGATATATGGGATGACCTACTTTCGTTTCGGGAACGAAACGAGCTTTTCGGGTCTTTATTAGCGCTTTGACCCATTTGATTTGTGCCATCCATTCTTATCCATCGTTGTCTATATATAGGATGTTATAAACCATAGCAGCTTCTTATTTTTTTTTGTATGTACAATTTCTATCTATCTGTTCAATCATCGGTTCCTTCTCAATGGTAGACATTTCAAAACACTAATTACAATTCCAATAAAATTGAAAAATCTAAATTCCGCAAACTCTATCATATAATATATCGTCGTGAAGCTCTCGACGAACATAATCTGCATCTGCAGTTCGTTTTTGCAATCGAGTTTCGGTTTGTTTGGAAATCACCAAATCATTATCGGCTGTCCATATTAGGGTTAGGCGATCAATGGTGGATCTCCATCCTTTCGACGAAATGAAGTTGCTCCAGCGTAGAGGACTATGAGTAGGAGCGATCCATACAGTTGGTTTGATCTAGAAGTGCCTAGGTTCGCAAGAATCAGCGTGATAAGGTAGCGCGTTTGGTCACGGCCATAGGTCTCTCAGTGGCGGCGCGGTGAGCTGCAAGCTCGGCCTAGGGGCAGCGGTTGATGGCGGTGGCGATGGTGTGGTTGGATCAGTTAAAGCTGGTCATAGGCATGGCCTTTGGTCAAGGTAGGGTGGCGGCTATGATGCGTTCAGTATAGCGTGGCCGCTTTCTTTTGAGGAGATGGTATATTACCATATTTCCCTTCTATTTTATTTAATTTGATTTTAAAATTTATTTGTTCTAACGCCTATAACATTTGCATATGAACTCGGATTTGCGCATGGTTCTTCCTTTGGCATGTATCGAAATTCTGAACAATTTGAGTCTAGTTTGGTTGAATTTGGCGACTGTTCAAATTTTAGGCTTTTATTGGAATTTAAATCGGCTATAAATCAAAGGTGACTGATTTAACCTACTCACACAATACTAAATATTCTTATGTTTGTTGAATTAAATTTATGAAGTGATTAGAATGTTACTGGTTGTTGTTTGGTTGTTTAAATTGAAATTTTACTCGAAATTGAATTTAATTGAATTAAATTTATATCTAAATTAATATTGGATTTAATTGCTAGTTAAATACCTAATATTGGTAACTAGTTAATTGTGTGATGTATTGGATGATTTGGATGTTGGTTGGGATGGATGTTTATTTGTTGACATTTTGGATGATTGGATGTTTGTTTATTTATTTATATATATCCCCGTTATCACCCTGTATATTAATTGAAATTATATAAACTGTTATCTGAATTATTTCGAATAAGTTAAGAAATAGGTTGAAATGGTATATACATATGACCCCTCGATTTGGATTGAAATATATATATATATATATATATATATATATCCATCCCTATAATTAAAATTGAAATAAATGATCACTTGGTCATAGGGTAAAAATTACATACAGACATCAGATTGGTTAAATTAAATGATTTCAAATATTGATTTTTGGATGTTGATTAAATAACATTGTTTTAAAGGAAATAAATCGTGGATTTATATGAAATGAATTATTTCTATTTCAAGATTTCAAATGTTCAAATTTAAATTGATTAAAGGAAATTGTTTGAAAGAATTAAATTGGAAATGTGAAGTTATAATCGTGGTATGACTTTAATTTTGGAAATTTAATTATTTTAAGATTTGGACCATAAAATTGAACAATTAGGTTCAATTTGATTTAAGTAATTTAAATCAATAAATTGAAATTGGACATGAAATTGGTATAAATTGAAATGGTTTAAATTAAGAATTGGATTGAAATTTAAAGCATTGAATTGGATCGTTGAATTAAAATTGAAGTTAAAAAAAATGAATGTTTCAAAAATTTAAGTTAATTCTAATTGAAATTGAAATTGAAATCAAGCTAATTTTAAACTAAATTGAAATTTAGACAATTGGGTTGAAGATTTGAAATTGAGTTTGTTGATTTGAAATTGAACATAGGTCCAGATTTGTGAAATGGAGAGAAACAGTTTGATTTAATACTATTTTCATAACAAATTATCTTAATATAAGCTGTTTAAAATCTATTTATTTAATATTCAAATTACTTAGATTTTATTAACTTTTTACAATATAAACCATTTTCGGTACTCAAAGTATTTTATATCAAACTATTTTAACTATTTATAACTATTCAAACTATTTTCTAAAAATTTCAAACTGTACAAGTTGGAATGTTATATTTAAATCATTGATTTAAATGCAAATGTGGTTAAATGAATTTATAACCTAAGTTGGAATTTGAAATGATAATTTCAAGTGAAAATGACATATATTGAGTAAATATGGTATTTTGAAACGAAGCGATATTTTGAAGTGAATGTGATTTTTTGATATCAAATGTAAACCATTTTCAAAATGTAAAAGAACCAAACCAGTGTGTAAAATGACGTTTGGTTATTAAAGAGGTCGGGGCCTCTTGTTGGAATACTCTCTGTCAGTATTAAAACTACTTAAACAACTATGTACGTGGTGGATGATCTAGAATGAAGTGGTTGGATTTGGTGAACGTTTGTTGGATTTGAAGAAACAGAATGATAATGGATGACCTCGAAACTTGTGTCAATTGGAAATGACTAAAATAGGAGCCTATGTCTGGCGAAGGGGTTCGCAACCTTTAGGGGCCATCACCCCTTCGTATTATTATGTTGAATTTGGACTCGATTGGTGCACCTTGATTTGATTTTGGGGTGGTGGACTCATTGGACGATCGTAGCTACGATGCGTTACCATCAGCCAGAAAGGGTAAACTGGTAGAATCCTGCCTTGGGCATTGCCTCACGTGCCTTTTCATACTTTTATCCGTATACGTGCCCACTACGATTTTGTTTTGGTGTGGTACCTACACGGCACTCACTGGCTACTGACGTTGCTAGTTATGTTGCATGACCTACATAGACTACCTATTGAAAAATGTGTTAAGAGGGATCAATGTAAAGCCTTAGCGCTATTTTAATACTTTACCTTACTGATAGATACTATATATATCGTATCTTACCACATATAGATAGTTTAACGGATCCATAGAAGATGGAAAATCTCATAACATCTCTTAAGTTATTTCACTCACGTTATATACTGGATAGGAGATGTAAAATCCCATAAACATCTCTGACGCCATTACACTCATATTTACTTGTTGTTGATTTAACTTACATAATAATTTTTAGTTCTGACTTGAGTGTTTTGTCTTTTTACACTTGGGTCAGCCTAAGCATTTCAGTGCTTGAAGACATTATTTCTGGAGGACGAAGAGGAAGTTTGGTATATTATATTATTGGTATTATTCCGCAACACTATTGGTAGGCTGTTGATTGCACTCTGATTATGTTGTAAAATTTGTGTAATCAAATGTATACTATAAAACAGCTTCATGAACTGTTTATTTGAATATTATATTTTTTGTATTCCACTGCAAGATTCTGTTTTTTGTTTTTCCTTCTTTTCTCTTATTTTCTTATTTACTCCATTGACAATCCTCCTTTTGAATGGTTTGAGTTAGACATGTTTGGTTTATTGTCGATTTAAACCGTCCAAAAAGGTGGGTAGTCACATTTTACACCATTGTTAAAAATTTATATCAAAACATTTTAACAAGCTTTAAAATAAAATTCTTTAAATCTGATAATTTATTAGATTAATTATTTTAAAATAAGTATGAACTCGAAGAATATTAAACTGAAACTAATAATATACTCAAATCTTTCATTAAATTTTCAAATCAAAGTATAAAATTTCATATTTCCATAATTAATTTTAAAATATTTGTTTTAAAATGAATATTCCATTTATAGAAAACATTTATTTTGGTTGAAAACAAAATTCAAACAGTATATAAACCTATAAATTTCATATTAGTACTTCGAGATCAAGTAAATATTTTAAACCATACTTTCAAAAATAGCGATTCAAATTTAAATTTCAAACATATAGCTATTGTAACGACCCGTATTTTTACGGATCGAAGGATCGTAGAATTGTTGTTATTAGGTCGTTAGTGTTGTTAAGTCGTTCAGAGTTAAGTCGTCCAGGGTTTAGGTCGTGCAGTGGCTTAGGTCGGTGGAGCGACTTAGGAGTTGGAGCGACCTATAGGAGTGACCGACCTATAGGAGTGAGCGACTTAGGGGTTTGGCCGACCTAAGGGAACTAACGACTTAGGAGTTAACGGCTTAAGTTAGTAAGCGACCTAGGGAAGTTAGTAGCATTAGTTAGCGGCTTAATGTTTAACGACCTAAGGGATAGTGGTATAGGAGATAGGTCGGTTGAACGAGTTACCGACCTAAGGAAGATAGGTCGGTGAAGCGACTTAAGGTAGTTAGCGGCTTAGGTCGTGGACGAGATAAGGCAAGGGTATTAGGCCGCTGGGTCACTTAGCCGTGTGTGTTGTTAAGTCGCTAGGTCATTAAGTCGTTGAGTTGTGAGTCGGTAGGTTGTTAAGTCGTCCAGACGACTTAGGAAGGAACGCGGCTTGCATGTTAGGTCGCGTGTGTGTTAAGCCGTGTTTGTGTTAGGCCGCGTAGAGGCATGAGTCGGTAGGTCGTGAGGCCTTGTTAAGTCGTGACCGACTTAAGGGGGGAGAACGACTCATAGGTTTGGCCAATAAATATATGACCTTATCTCACTTTTTGGGATCCGAATTTTGAAGCGACGAAGTGCTGCCATTTTGAGAGCTCGAGTGCTACACTTCTTCACTTCTTTTCTCTTCTTTAATCTAGTGCTTCCTTCCATCCAAGATTGAAGATCTTCATTCTTCAGAGAGAGACTTCATCGTTTGAAGCAGAATTTTGACGGATCAAGCTAGATCCTTCGCCATCCGGATCTAGAGTTTGTTGCTTTTGAGGTGTTTAGGTGATTCAGTGAGTGGTGGTTATCTCTCACACGGATCCAAAGGAGTATATCGGATTGGTGGTTTGATTTTGTGTTAAAGTAATGGTTTCATGCATTTCTGTAAAACCTAAGTATATATTCATTGTTCATAAAGATTTGACGTCCATTTTATTACATGTTAACCTATGCAAGTTCATCCATTAAGTTGTAGAGATAATACTTATGATCCATGCTTGTTATATTTGGACTCTTTATTTACAAGATTGCCATTTTGTTATAATTGCTTTTAGATCTTGTTTGAATGCTTGATTACTTGGATTAATGATTGATTTGATTGATTAGTTGATTAGTTATTGAATTTGGACAAGTATGGTCGGAGATGATTCAAAAGCTAAGGGGAAGGCTCTTGAATAAGGAAAGCTGCTCGTAGCATATGTGGCGGATGTTGAAGCTCATATGGATAGATTTGATGATGATGTTGATGGGCTTTTCTATGATGAGATGAGGTGAAGCATGATAGGATGAAGCCTTGGTATAATCCAGACGGGATCATTCCAAGCAGGTTGATAATGGTTGGCTTGAGAGGTGCTTGAGCTAGTATGGAAATAGTCGTCAAGGAGGATGACTAGAAGGCTGAGATCTCATCGTTGTTGAAGGTCTAGCAGGCTCAAAGCAAGTGTACGCTGGGCAGATTCGATAGTCCCAATCGACTAATAGTTGATGGTCGAGTACTCTGGCCAGATTCGATAGTCCTAGGCACGGGTCACGACGACGTGCGGAGTTCTGTCTAGAACCGGGGTTACCATTAGCCCTTGACGGACGGACGAAAGAATGAGCCGGTCATTCAATTAACGGTGATATCGAGGCAATGATAACAGTGATAGCCAGAGTCATGGATGTTTGGATGCTTTGGTTGTATCGTCACTCGGTCTCAAGAGCAATGTTTTGTGGGTGCTTATCTGATCTTGGTTTTGGCCTTGGGGGTATGTGCTTGGAAAACATCAACCTTGACTCGAGTGATAATTGTTTTACTTTAAATGTCTGCTTTGCTATGTTTATTTCTGCTTAGTGGGTCTGGGGGCTATCACTGTAGAAAGAGGTGGAGTGGGAGGGTTGGATTCCTATTCCTTTTTTCTTTATGCTCTTTTGGTATGTTGTTAGTTGATTTACCGCTCACTAAGACTGTTGTCTGACTCAAGGTTTTATGTTCAACTCTTATTACCTTGGGCTGTTCATCCATTTTGGGATGGACAGACTAGGTAGCAGGTGACAGGTGCTGTTCTTAGTAACCAACGCTGTTGATGACGAAGACGAGCTGGAGGCTTTTGCATATTGTTTTTCTTACTATATGTACTGGATGTTCCGCTGCTTGTATGATTCTCTGAGTGTTATGTAGTGAGGCTTGATGTATTGACTATTCAGTTGTTTATATCAAATTGTTTTGTAGTGTATTGATGAGATTCTATTTAGTGAAGCTTCACTATATGTATTTCTCTATTGTATTTTTATCCCTGCGTTGTGAGTAATACGATAGACTCCGCTGTTTTTACTTCAACCCTGATGATCGTCCATGGCGGCCTGGCACACTTTACAGCGCACTATTTCCTTGTTTAGTGCAGGAGTCATGGGCGGTCGTCACATTTGGTATCAGAGCTTTGGTTAATCGATTTTAGCCAACGCTCGTTGACGTAACTACGTATGAGAGACATAATTGTATTTTGATGGATGATTACTATGTATAGTATAGTAGCTTTGAAGGATTTGAACTTCTTATGCAGTTGTCTCTGAAGGTGTATTAATCATTTTCTTATAGATATTAAGAATGAGTCGAAGGGGGAGACCAACTGCTAGGGAAGGCCGTGCTGTTGAGGGGACTGCTGATTATGCTTCTATGTTCGAGGCCATGATGACTTCGATCATGAGAAGGATGCCAGCTCTAGGGCCAACGGTAGATGTTGGAGTTCAAGTCCAAACTCCAAAACAGGTGGATTTTGCTAAGCTGTGTAAAGACTATACTGCACTTGGAGGAAAGGTTTTTTTGGGAACAGAATCAGCCATAGAAGTCCAGAGATGGATAGATGCTTGTAGAAGGATCTTTGGTGATTTGGGAATCGAGGATGCAACCAAAAGGAAGCTTGCATCAAGACAGCTTCAGGGAAGAGCTTTTGATCGGTGGAACTCTATCACCATTGATACTCCAGAGGAAGAAATTACTTGGGAGCAATTCCAAGTCAGATTTGAAGCTAAGTTCATTTCTACAGCTCAGAAATCCGTTCTGTTTAAGAAATTTGTGGAACTCAAGCAAGGTGGAAGACAGTTCTTGAGTATGTTTCGGAGTTTGAAGCCTTGTCCAAGTATGCTCGGTCATATATTGAATCTCCTTGTCAGAAGAATGAGAAGTTTGTGACAGGCTTGGACACTTACCTTGGGAGGCAGTTGGTGGATCATTTGGACGATCCGTTTGAGAAGCTTGTGGAGAAGGCTCTCAGGCATGAGAATCTGTTTCCTAAGGAAGGATCTGTCGTTGCTATGACCAAGGAAGATTCTAAACCACAGCAAGGTGGGAACAAGAAGAGGAAGCAGCAGCAATAGAAGGGTAAGGACGGCCATAAAAAGCCGAAGGGCGAAGTGACCTGCTACAATTGCCAGCAGAAGGGCCATTTCTCCAGAGATTGTAAGAATCCAAAGGTACCGTTGAAGTGTTACAACTGTGACAAACTGGGGCATATCAGGAAGAATTGTCCAGAACCGAGGAAGGACAAACAGATTGTGCAAGCCTATGCTTTGGGAGCAGTGCCATCACCTTCAAAAGCTCTTACTGCAGAAGAGAAAGGAAAGAGTGTGGTGGTACAAGGTACCCTTTCCATTTGTGGTATTCCAGTTAGAGTGTTATTCGATACTGGAGCATCGCATTCCTTTGTTTGTAATGAACTTGTAGGCCGGTTGGGTTTAGAACCAGATATTGTTGATAGACCATTGGTTGTGACTAATCCAGTTGGGGGTTCGTCCTGTTTGTGTATGCTATGCCATGGTATGATTGTATCGAGTCATGATTGCTCTTTTGTTTGTGATTGTTTTGTTCTAAACTTTGCGGGGTTTGGAATTATTTTGGGTATGGACTGGCTTAGGAAGTATGCAGCAAAGGTTGATTGTGAAAGGCTGGAGGTGACAGTTGAGAATGTGGAAGGGCGAAAGGTTGTGATACGATGTAAGCATGAGGAAGGCGTCTTCATGAGCTTCATGTATTCGCTGGTTGTTCCACGGGATGGACTGTCATCGGTGCCAATTGTGAATGGATTTGAGGATGTCTTTGATGAGGTCAAAGGGTTACCGCCGCATAGAGAGATTGAGTTTCGCATCGATCTAGTTGAGGGAGCCAGACCTGTTGTGATGACTCTTAGGCGGATGGCGCCTAGGGAACAGCAAGAGTTGAAGGTGCAAGTTGATGATCTTTTACAGAAAGGATTCATTCGGCGTAGTGTGTCCGAATGGGGTGCACCAGCTGTGTTTGCAACCAAAGCGGATGGATCATTAATATTGTGTGTAGATTATCGTGAGCTGAATAAAGTGACTAAGAAGAACAAGTGTCCATTGCCGAGAATAGATGACTTGTTCGATCAGCTTCACGAAGCCAAGGTGCTTTCTCAGATGGATTTGGCAACGGGATTTCACCAATTAAGAGTGACAAAGGATAGTGTGCCGAAGACTGCTTTTAGGACACCATCAGGTTTCTATGAGTGGTTAGTAATGCCGTTTGGATTGTCCAATGCACCAGCATATTTTGTGGATCTTATGAATAGAGTGTTCAGGGATCAGTTGAACAAGTTCGTACTTGTGTTCGTAGATGACATTTTGATTTATTCCAGAACTGAAGAAGAGCACAAGACGCACTTGCGTATTGTTTTGGAGACCCTGTGAAAACATCAGCTGAAGGCTAAGTTTTCGAAGTGTCACTTCTGGAAGAGTGAAGTGAGGTTCTTAGTTCATATTATCTCTGGAAATGGAATAGCGGTTGATCCCGCCAAGGTGGAAGCAGTCCAGGATTGGGTTAGACATAAGAATGCATTTGATGTGAGAAGTTTTCTTGGATTAGCAGGATATTATCGTCAGTTTATCAAAGACTTTTCCAAGATAGCTGCACCATTAACAGGATAGATGAAAAAGAACCAAGTATTCAGATGGGATGATAAGTGTGAGCAAGCTTTCGGAATCCTGAAAGAGCGACTAACAAGTGCTCCTGTTTTGACTATTCCAAGTGGAAATGATGAGATGGTGGTTTACACTGATGCATGTGGTACTGGACTTGGAGCAGTACTGATGCAGAAGGGTAAAGTTGTTGCGTATGCAAGTCGACAACTGAAGCCGCAAGAAAGGAATTATCCGACTCATGATTTGGAGTTGGCGGCGATTGTATTTGCTCTGAAGATGTGGAGACATTACCTAATGGGAGTTCGATTCGAGTTGTTTATAGATCATATGTCATTGAAGTATCTTTTCTCTCAGAAAGATTTGAATCTTCGACAACAATGATGGTTAGAGTTTTTAGCATCATATGATTTTGGTATAGCCTATACTCCGGGAAAAGGTAACAAAGTGGCAGATGCGTTAAGTCGAAGACATGCAGAATTGGGAGCCATGTTTTCAGAATGGAAGAGCCTTGAGTATTTGGCTGGATTTGACTTCAGGCCTAGATGTGAATTGGAACCTGAGATGTTGGCAAACTTATCGATAAGACCTACTCTTGTGGAAAGAATTGGCAAGAGCCAAAAGCGAGACGATAAGCTTGTCAAGATTATCCATGATTTGGAATCTGGATTGGACCCAGAAAAGGATAAAGGATTCGAAATCGATCGAGAGGGTTGGCTTCGGAAACAAGGACGACTGGTTGTTCCCGATATAGATGAATTGAGGAATGAAGTTCTGAAGAAGAGTCATCACTCGAAGTTAACAATTCATCCAGGTGGAAATAAGATGTACCGAGATATGAAGAGAACCTATTATTGGGAAGGTATGAAGAAGGATGTCGGAATTTTTTTTTCCAAATGCATGACCTGCCAGTTGGTAAAAGCCGAACAGAAGAAGCCAAGTGGATTACTTCAGCCATTAGAAGTTCCTACATGGAAGTGGGAGCAAATATCGATGGATTTTATCGATGGGTTACCTAGAACCAGAGCAGGAAATGAAGGGATTTGGGTCATCGTAGATCGTTTGACTAAGAGTGCAAGATTCATTCCTGTTCGATCAACCAGGACTGCATCGAAATTGGCTGAGCTATATGTTAAGTGGATAGTTCGATTCCATGGTATTCCGAAAAGCATAGTGAGCGATCGAGACCCATTGTTCACTAGTGGATTTTGGAAGAGCTTCTAGGAAGTTTTGGGAACCAAGTTGTGTTTAAGTACAGCTTATCACCCTCAAACAGATGGTCAGACCAAGAGAGTCAACCGAGTTTTGGAAGATCTCCTCAGATCATGTGTTTTGGACTTCGAAGGATCATGGGAAGATTATCTTCATTTGGTGGAATTCTCGTATAATAACAGTTACCAGTCAAGCATTGGTATGGCACCGTATGAAGCATTGTATGGAAGACCATGTAACTCTCCGACATGTTGGTTGGAAACAGGAGAAAAGTTGATACTTGGGCCAGAAATGATTCAACAGACTACGGATTGTATAGAGATCATTCGGCGACGAATGAAGGCAACCCAAGACCGTCAGAAAAGTTATGCCGATAAGCGTCGTAAGGATTTGGAGTTCGACATAGGTGATATGGTTTTTGTGAAGATTTCTCCCCTGAGGAATGTTATTCGATTCGGGAAGAAAGGGAAACTGACTCCGAGATTTGTTGGACCATTCCCGATCATCGAGCGAATTGGAAAGCTCGCCTATAAATTGGAATTACCAGAAAAGATGTCGGGTGTGCACAATGTTTTTCATGTATCGTATCTATGGAAGTATGTGCATGACTCGAATACAGTGGTTTCTGCTGATAGCTATGAAGATTTGGAGGTTGATCCAGTAGTTAAGAGACCTCGTAAGCCGCTTCGTGTTGTGGGAACCGACACGAAACAACTTAAGAGGAAGGTAGTTAAGTTGCTCAAGGTACAATGGAGTGATGATGTTAACGACTGTACATGGGAGGAGGAAGAGAGGATGAAGGCAGCTCATCCTGAACTCTTCAAGGTATGATCGTGAGGTGTCGTGACATCGCATGACATTGTAACTTGTTCTAGTCTTAGAATTCTGCATGCTAGGCTAGTAATTGGATGCATGGTTTGTTGATTGCTATGGATGGTAGGCATGCAGAATAGTTTTGGTTGCTCTTGTTTGTTTGGAATTTCGGGGGCGAAATTCCTAAGGGGGAGAGAATGTAACGACCCATATTTTTACGGATCAAAGGATCGTAGAATTGTTGTTATTAGGTCGTTAGTGTTGTTAAGTCGTTCAGAGTTAAGTCATCCAGGGTTTAGGTCGTGCAGTGGCTTAGGTCGGTGGAGTGACTTAGGAGTTGGAGCGACCTATAGGAGTGAGCGACTTAGGGGTTTGGCCGACCTAAGGGAACTAACGACTTAGGAGTTAACGGCTTAAGTTAGTAAGCGACCTAGGGAAGTTAGTAGCATTAGTTAGCGGCTTAATGTTTAATGACCTAAGGGATAGTGGTATAGGAGATAGGTCGGTTGAACGAGTTACCGACCTAAGGAAGATAGGTCGGTGAAAGCGACTTAAGGTAGTTAGCGGCTTAGGTCGTGGACGAGATAAGGCAAGGGTGTTAGGCCGCTGGGTCACTTAGCTGTGTGTGTTGTTAAGTCGCTAGGTCATTGAGTCGTTGAGTCGTGAGTCGGTAGGTTGTTAAGTCGTCCAGACGACTTAGGAAGGAACGCGGCTTGCATGTGTGTTGAGCCGTGTTTGTGTTAGGCTGCGTAGAGGCATGAGTCGGTAGGTCGTGAGGCCTTGTTAAGTCGTGACCGACTTAAGGGGGGCGAACGACTCATAGGTTTGGCCTATAAATATACGACCTTATCTCACTTTTTGGGATCCGGATTTTGAAGCGACGAAGTGCTGCCATTTTGAGAGCTCGAGTGCTACACTTCTTGACTTATTTTCTCTTCTTTAATCTAGTGCTTCCTTCCATCCAAGATTGAAGATCGACATTCTTCAGAGAGAGACTTCATCGTTTGAAGCGGAATTTTGACGGATCAAGCTAGATCCTTCGCTGTCCGGATCTGGAGTTTGTTGCTTTTGAGGTGTTTAGGTGATTCGGTGAGTGGTGGTTATCTCTCACACGGACCCAAAGGAGTATATCGGATTGGTGGTTTGATTTTGTGTTAAAGTAGTGGTTTCATGCATTTCTGTAAAACCTAAGTATAGATTCATTGTTCATGAAGATTTGACATCCATTTTAGTACATGTTAACCTATGCAAGTTCATCCATTAAGTTGTAGAGATAATACTTATGATCCATGCTTGTTAGATTTGGACTCTTTATTTACAAGATTGCCATTTTGTTATAATTGCTTTTAGATCTTGTTTGAATGCTTGATTACTTGGATTAATGATTGATTTGATTGATTTGTTCATTAGTGATTGAATTTGGACAAGTATGGCCGGAGATGATTCAAAAGCTAAGGGGAAGGCTCTTGAATAAGGGAAGCTGCTCGTAGCATATATGGCGGATGTTGAAGCTCATATGGATAGATTTGATGATGATGTTGATGGGATTTGCTATGATGAGATGAGGCGAAGCATGATAGGATGAAGCCTTCGTATAATCCAGATGGGATCATTCCAAGCAGGTTGATAATGGTTGGCTTGAGAGGTGCTTGAGCTAGTATGGAAATAGTCGTCAAGGAGGATGACTAGAAGGCTGAGATCTCATCATTGTTGAAGGTTCTAGCAGGCTCAAAGCAAGAGTACACTGGGCAGATTCGATAGTCCCAATCGACTAATAGTTGATGGTCGAGTACTCTGGGCAGATTCGATAGTCCTAGGCATGGGTCACGACGACATGCGGAGTTCTGTCTAGAACCGGGGTTACCATTAGCCCTTGACGGACGGACGAAAGAATGAGCCGGTCATTCAATTAACGGTGATATCGAGGCAATGATAACAGTGATAGCCAGAGTCATGTATGTTTGGATGCTTTGGTTGTATCGTCACTCGGTCTCAAGAGCGATGTTTTGTGGGTGCTTATCTGATCTTGGTTTAGGCCTTGGGTGTTTGTGCTTGGAAAACATCGACCTTGACTCGAGTGATAATTGTTTTACTTTAAATGTCTGCTTTGCTATGTTTATTTCTGCTTAGTGGGTCTGGGGGCTATCACTGTAGAAAGAGGTGGAGTGGGAGGGTTGGATTCCTATTCCTTTTTCCTTTACTCTCTTTTGGTATGTTGTTAGTTAATTTACTGCTCACTAAGACTGTTGTCTGACTCAAGGTTTTATGTTTAACTACCTTGGGCTGTTCATCCACTTTGGGATGGGCAGACTAGGTAGCAGGTGGCAGGTGCTGTTCTTAGTGACCAACGCTGTTGATGACGAAGACGAGCTGGAGGCTTTTGTATATTGTTTTTCTTACTATATGTACTGGATGTTCCGCTGCTTGTATGATTCTCTGAGTGTTATGTAGTGAGGCTTGATGTATTGACTATTCAGATGTTTGTATCAAATTGTTTTGTAGTGTATTGATGAGATTCTTTTTAGTGAAGCTTCACTATATATATTTCTCTATTGTATTTTTATCCCTGCGCTGTGAGTAATACGATAGACTCCGCTGTTTTTACTTCAACCCTGATGATCGTCCATGGCGGCCTGGCACACTTTACAGCGCACTATTTCCTTGTTTAGTGCAGGAGTTATGGGCGGTCGTCACAGCTATTGACCAAAAAAATGGACCAATACCCCGGTTTGAGTTTGAAAGCACCAGCCCTGTTCTGACAGAGCAATATCATAGATAATAGATATCAAGAAAAGAAGAGTAAAAGAAAGTAGATAGAGAATTTTTGTAGTGGTTCGGCTGTTGATGAAGCCTACGTCCGCTTTATAGTTTTATTATAGACTGATTGCTATTACAAGAGATGTATGATTACAAGTCTTTATTTGTTTCCTAGCAAAATTGAATCTCCAGAGTTGGAATCCACTGGAGAATCACAGTGCATTCCTTTGGATATTATTATGAGGTAGACAAAGAGTGAAGAATAATTCCAGCAGAGCTTCAGCAACCAGTTCGGAGAAGATCTCGTTTATGTTGTAGGTATGATGGTATTTATAGAGATCGATGAGCTTCTAGGCCAGGCCTGTCTTCACCAACTTGCGGGTAGGTAATGGGCGATCTAGGGGGACTTTGGCTCACAAAATGAGTCAGAACCATGGGTCTCTTGCGAAACATGGCCTATGGATCACTGGCAACCCATAGACTTGGTTCATTTTGCGGGCGAACATCTTGCTTTTTTGTTAGTGTTCCTTAGCTGGTTTGTTTGGAGGCTTGTAGAGAAGCATGGGTCACTGATGATCCGACCACTTACGTTATTTATGGAGTCTAGAATTAAAGATTTTTCCATAGCCTTTTGTCATTATTCTTACGTGTTGATGGCAATTCACAAGCTATTTACGCTCAACTACTGATTGGATTAAAGGAATGCCGATCTCTCAGCTTCATTGATCCCAGTCGTTGTCTCAGTCATATAGCTTGGCCCTTGTCGATACCTTGTCTTAGCTTTTCTAGTTAATTCCTGTATCATCCTATCTATACAAGGTTGTTATGCTTTTCTGGTTAAGTCCTGTATCATCCTATCTATACAAGGTTGCTCTGGAAATTATCGCTATCAATATCCCTTTGTTGATTTCCAAATAATTGCATTAGAGATCTAGGAATACGCTAGCTCAACATTGTTGACCATCTTTCTTCGGTTTCGACGATCATTACTTGTCATAACGAATCAGATTTCTTCCTGCAGTTCCGTGGCATGTCGGAATGGTGCATATGTGTAGGAAATTGGGCTTGAGGAGAATAGGTGAAATTTCTCTTTCTTTTCCCCTTTACTGTATATTTATTTACTCATCATTTCATCATCCATTTTTTTATTTCCCTTTTTTGATGGATCGCTAGCGACCTAATTTGCATAGAAATTTTTTTAACGCTTACAAAAAGATCGGGTCACTAGCGACCTATGAAGTGTCAGGTCGCTGGCGACCCGATTACATAGCAAATATTCTTGCTTCTCTTCTTTCCTACATATACTCCTCGAGCAGACCCCAACCCATTTACTCAACCCAAACTATTCCACTCCTTCAAGCGATCAATCTCTTTTGCAATTCAATTTCCAGTGATCCTTGCCTTAGCTCGACCCGATTCATCACCTCATTCGCATCAACTTACTGCTAATTCATCCTAGCTCTCCCAATCTGTGAAGTCATAGCCATCTCATCACCTTATTCGAATCCATTTTCCATTGATTCTTTTAAGCCCACTTTGTGAATCCCTATCCAAGCCCAAGCTCGCTGCAATCAAGCCCTCGCTCGCCGTTAGATTATTGCCAACCTAGCATTTGCTCGCCAGCGATCGAGTCCATAGCTCGCTGCATTTGATTCCTGAATCTTCTTGTTCCTTTTGAATCAGTTTAAGATGGGTTTGCTTGGCTGATTCGTTAGTTGTTATGTTGGCACAATAATTTAATGACTGGCCTTTACTTGCGGCACTAATTGCGAGAAATTTGAGTTAATTGTGGTTTAAAGGAGGAAGATGGTAAATTGGGTCTTGAATTGTCTCCCAGAACAACACTCGGGCTTTGGCCAAATGCTTGGCATGTTTTGCTATCTTCATCTTTTAGACCAGAATTGACTTGTGCCGAGTTTCACAGACCAGAAATGCTTGCCGAGTTAATTGTGTTCTTGTAGTGAGAAGAGTTTCCATGTCACTTTGGACAACGAATCCGTTATTGATCATTGATCGATAACGGGTAAGTGCACAAGAAGCAGACATAAGGACTAAAAAACGAATTGACATAGGAAGTTCTTTTCTTCTACTACTATAAGCAAACTATCTACACAGGATAGAGTGTTTGTAGTGTACCGAGCACCGCATTTATCCCATACAGATAACACACTATACTTGCCCCAGTTTGTACTTGAAATCCAATGTGTCGATTACAAGTTAATGTCTCTTTGGAGTTCAAATGTGATAGGGGAGACATATGAATTTAGGATGATTTATCTGGCCATTGTCGAACACGTGTTCTATTTTATAGAATGAAGCAGCCATCTTCATGCCATAAATCAAGCAGGCAAAGCCTGATGCACTCCAAAGCTAAATCATCATCCACCTCGCAAGCTCAGTATGGTCAATTAGCTCTGGTTGGCCCGTCGTGGACCGCACCCCCCATCATTTCGAGTCCTGCTTAATCCACCTGAAAGATCTTCGTTGGTGGCTTCCGCCAAGGTTCTTGACAATATATGTACGCAGCATGGAATTTTCGAAGAGGATGTGCGTCTACTAGCAAAATACGAATTCGTTGATATTCCCCCTCTAGATACACTACTTTCCATCAATACATATGTCTGAATGGATTCGTTCCCCCTTCAATGATTTTCTTCCAGAGACTCTCTCGAATTTGGGTATTGCCCCATTCCAACTTCATCTGAATGCTATGCCATCCTTACTTGCTTGAATGTCCTTTCATGTGGACGTTTGACCGTGCTCCAAGTTTTGCTGAGTTGCGGTGTTTTCTAGTGTTCAAGAAGAGAGATGACTGTCCTTCTTTGATTATAATCGAGGCCCATAGGAATTGAAAGATTGTCATGTGCTTGCAAAGTAACTTATCGCAGTTCAAGAAGTGGTACTTCCCAAGGGATTCAACTATCAATAGACGACTCGGGGTAAGCTTCTCTTTTCCATTTATCGAGCTTCGAGGCATTGTAATGGAGTTTCCAACTAATTATACATCTCTATCGGTTATCCCAAGACCAAATAGAGATGTGACTCTTGATGAAGTTTGCCAAACTTTAAAGCTTATCGACACGGAGGAGAGGTGCATTAAAGTTTTATGCTGATCGATGAGAACTTGCGTCGATATGGACTATTACCTCCAGCTATATCACCGTTAAAATTGAAAATCCCTCTCATAGCTAATTTAGGGTTATCACAAGGTCCACTTCTTCCTCCTGCGATTCCAAGGAAGGTCAAGAATAATGTATCCCATCCGGAGGATTACTCGGTGGGGCCCGTAAGGAGGTAGACACTACTGTGACTGGACTGAGCAGTTCGATTAGAATGCCTCAAATCTGAGAGGAAGAAGGAGATGAGTTCATGCATAGAGAAGGTAAAGACATAATAGACTCAGAAAAAGAAGAACGAGAGTTCGAAAGTAGCAGTGACAAGTCTACCGCTAGTGATTACTTCTCGTCAGAATCTAAAGATGAAGACTATGAGTCTTGCGATGCGACTCCAGGAATAAGTCCTGATCTCCTAAGCCCACCTCCTTCTGATGCAAATGGTAAAGACAAAGCCCTCGAAACTAGAAGACATCTCAATTCCTCGAGTAAGGATGCCAGAGAGGGGTTCGGATATTTCAGCAATGTTTTGTCGACTTCGATGAGCTCATGAAACGGGACTTCAAATTTGACACGACGCCTTCCTATTCGGGCGATGTCGCGCCAGTCATTAGGTCGGTCTCCCTATAACAACCGATGTCAGTCCGATCCCACTTACGACATCCGTTTGTTCTGTTTTGTGACGACGTTTTAGGCCCCTATTAGGGACACACAGCACGTTGCACTAGGATTACACTTATTTCCATCTCTTGGTATATTTTCTTAGTTTATATCATGTTTCTGAAGCCTCTTATGTGTGTCTCATTCCACGTATGACGAGGGGACGAGGCTTTTATGATGACTTTGAACACTATACCGATTCTCAGCGGTACCCCAAGCGCCCCTCCAACCGCCATCAAGTTCGAGAGATGGAGGAAGAATACAGGCAGAGGAAAGAAATTGATGCTGAAACCCACCGCCATAAAGAGAGAGGCCGATCTCGTTCATACAAAGGTGGGTAGGAGAAAAGAAAATCTCTTGAGGAAAGAGATGAACCGTCAGAAAAGTTAAAATATGATTATTGCCCTCATCCTTTAAAGCTTGATTTGAAACACTCTTCCATGGGTCAAGAAGCTCCTGTCACTTCTACTCTGATTCTGCCCCCAACCCACATTTCATCCTCTTCCATCATTACTGCTACTCCTGGTGCCTTTCATCCCTATCAGAGGCCTGCTTATGCTTTTCCTATGGGTTCTCCTATACTTGAGGCTGTGCTTCCGGGTTGGTTCTTAAAGGGAGTTAAGTTTGACATGTATCTCCATCCTGTTCGCATGGACTCCTTCTTGCCACATCTCCAAGCTATCCACGGCAACCTAAAATAAGCCAAAAATGGGAGAAGCTCTGCAAATAGCTAGCTGACAAAAATAGGAATAACTATCAGGAAATCCTCTCCTTCGAATCCCAAATAGATGATTTTGATAAGGCGTTGGCTGAACAGGATGCTAAAATCAAACCATTGGAGGAAGAGGAGGAGGGGACACTTCATGAAAGCAAGAGATCCTCCGGTCTGATGAAAGAGTTGAAAGAAGCACATGAAAAGGTTGAAATCGTCTGGAGGGACGAGGTTAAAAAGACTCATGCTGAGGAGGCTAAGCTTAAAGAAGAAGTGGTTGTCTGCAATGCCATCGTTGAAGCTCCGAGTAAAACCATTACCAACCATAACAATTTTTGAAGGGCACAACAAGAAGATCGCCGACCAAGCTAACACCATTGCTAAGCTACAGGCTCAGGTCATGCAACTTAGTGTCGACAAGTCTGCCATTGAAGTTGAGAAGGCTGCGGTGACAGCGGACTACTTGGACCTCCAACATGCCTTCGATGGGAAGATGGAAATGCTGGATGCGACAATTCAAAAATTCTATGTCAACTCTCTGTTACTTCAGGGAATTCTCAACTATCTTGTCCCAAAGTTTCCACGCACACTCGCCCTCGTTTGGGAGGAAATCTTATCTCATTTTGCTGACAGTGTCGACGTTTACACCGATCAAGAGCTATGAGATTTCACTCTGAATGATGAATCCAAGACAGCGCCACATGACAGCTAGGAGATCCTGCGAGTCGAACGAGAGAGGGCGGCCGCCGATGCTGCCTTGATGACTGCCACCGACACGCTTACCAAACCTTCTACATCCGATGTGCATGGACCGTCGGAGCAGCTCCATGACTAGTCGATGAGTTCAGGAGTTGATATTATTCCTCATGTAGTGGAGCCCTAAAAAAAAGGCAACAACGATAATATCAAAGTCGCTATTCATGACTCTTCCCCTGGTGCAAGTAATGTCTATGCTTATCCCGAATTCGAAAGTCTCTATCTTATGCCACAGGAGCAAGAGGAGTTTAATACTTTCCTTTTTGATCTTATAGGTCCATCCACTTTTTTCGTTAATGCACCAACTACTTCGAAACCTACGCCTGCTGCGATTTTCACATCCTTTGAGATTATATCCATTCCTGCTCTAGTTTCCACATCCGCATCAAGTTCATAGCCGAGGCCAGAAGCCGAGAAATAGCTGCGATCCACGGTCTGGATGACCCTTCGAGGTCTTTGGAAGGTGATACTACTATGGCGAAAGCCAAGGAGAAGGGGACATAAATAGAGCAGCAACAGAAGACTTAGCACGAGTTGGTTGCTGTCAAGAAGGAAAAGGGGGAGGCAATCAAGGCCTCAAAAGGTTCCCGAAAATCAAAAAAATGCAAGGGGAAGGAGGCTCTTCTGAGAAGATTTCTGAGGAAGTTGAGGAGATTGCCATCGAAGTTTTCGTTAATGTTACCGGCAGTGACATTTTTCCTGAAAAGAAGCAAAAACTACCAACCAAAGGTGGGAAAGGTAGTAGTGGCAAGAAGCGTTAAGCGGTTGGTGTGAGGATGGACTTGATTTTGGCTTATAGCTTGTGGGAAGCCTGATTTTTTTTCTTTATGAGTCATTTTGTTCAAGTGTAGAGCCTGCACTTTGCATCCTTTATTATAGAGTTTGTATTTTCTCTTCGTTGGCCGTTGTTGTGTGGGTATGGCAAACACAATTTGATCTTGTGTATAAAAATCATAAGTAATACAATGATGTTTTCGCTGTATTTTTATCTGTCTATTCATATATGCTCTATGTACTTGTGCTTATTTCATTTTTTTGATCCCGTGTACAAAAATCATAATCAATACAATGATGTTTTTGCTGTATTTTTATCTATCCTTTTATATATGCTATGTGTAGTTGTGCTTGTTTCAATTCATACTTTAGAATCTTGTGATTATAGTAAAGTCCTTCATTCGAAGTAACAGAACTTTGTAAACTAACAACACTTAGAGAAGTTTTGTTTAGAAATTCACAAAACTTTGAGATAGAACTTGTGAACTTATTGTTGTTTGGAGTGATAGAACTTGTGAACTTATTGTATTCGTGTGATTCTGTTTCAGTACAGGTGTATGCCCCTTAGTTCACAGAGTTGTTTACTTCAAACAATTTTCAGGTATCCGGTAACTTAGGGTTTAGATAACCTTTATTGAAAATCTAGCAAAGTCATGACCCGATTTTCCTTTCTTCAGAAGTTTAACGACCTTAGCATGTATTCTCAGTTTCTAGCAGTATTCAACGAACTGTGCAATTTATGCATGGGTGTGTATTTCTAATCATTGAGTGCCTTCTTTCTAGCACCAATTATTCCTAACCGTATGAGTGGGGTTGCTTACGCTCCTCGACATTGTCCATCTTCCGGTCATGTAAAGGGCTATTATTTTGTGATTTAGCACGCTGTTTGTGTACTACATGGTATTCAGTGCTCCTTGATGTTGCCCATCTTTAAGCGATCTAGGGATCGTAAGTTTGGATGATTTTCAGCATTGCCTATCTCTGGGCAACACAAGAGGTTTACTTTAAACTTCCAAAACGTTGCCTATCTTCGGGCAACGTGAAAAGTTCATTTTCGATGTTACCTGCATCGCCTATCTACGAGCAATGCAAGGAGTTTTGATTTCAAGGCTCCTCGGCATTGCCTATCTACGGGCAATGCAAGGATTTTTTATGCTCCTTGGTGCTGCCTATCTTTGGGCAGCGCAAGGAGTTTGAATTTGGGTACATGGCTTATGAGATGTGTGGCTTTTGATGGTCCTTGGCGTTGCTATCTCCATCAGTGCAAGGAGTTTGAATTTGAGTGCACGACTCACGATGCACGGCTTTCGGTGCAACTCGTTGGGCTTATAAGATGCGCAGCTTTTGATGCTCCTCGGCGTTACCTATCTTCTGGGAACGTGAGGAGTTTCAGTTTGGGTGTGCGGCTTACAAGATGCACAGCTGTCGATGCTCCTCGACATTGCCTGTCTTTGGGCAATGTGAGAAGTTTGTTTTTGATGCTCCTTGGTATTTCTTGCCTCAAGGGCAACACGAGGAGTTCGTTTTCGATGCTCCTCGGCGTTGCCTATCTTCGAGCAAAGTGAGGAGTTTTTTTCGATGCTCATCGGCATTTCCTGTCTTCGAGCAGTGTGTGGAGTTCATTTTTGATACTCCTCGGCGTTGCCTATCTCCGGACAATGCGAGGAGTTTTGATTTCAAGGCTCCTCGGCGTTGCTGGTCTTCGAGCAACGCGAGGAGTTTATATTTGATTCTCCTTGGCATTTCCTACCTCTGGGTAGCGTGAGGAGTTTGAATTTGAGTGCATGGCTTATGAGGTGCGTGGATTTTAAGGCTCCTTGGCGTTGCCTATCTCCGGCCACGCGAGGAGTTTAAACCTGGGTGCACGGCTTACGAGATACGTGGCTTTCGATGTTCCTCAGTGTTGCCTATCTCTGGGCAATGCGAGGGGTTAGTCTTTTAGGTGCTCTCGGCGATTCCTATCTCCGGGCAATGCGAGGAGTTAGTTTTTTGACCTCTCGATGCTGCCAGGGCGCACTGGTCTTTTGAGAGGCAGGGATCAGGTTCCGTTGATCCAATGGTTTGAGTTGATTTGCTTCCGTCGACTATGTAGGTAATTACTATGACCACGGTTTTGTTGGTTCAAGAAGCAAATTTTATTAAGGAAAGCATGGCATATTGTTTGCCTAATTACAATGCCACCGGCATTCTTGTTTGCTACAAAATAGAAAATACAGAGAATAATTTTTTAAATGAAATAACGGCGGAGCAATTCGCTATTCCTGGCTCTAGCAACCGCGACCCCGTCGACGGTTGTCAGCTTGAAAGTCCCATTCCTAAGCTTTTGGTTAACGATATATGGTCCTTCCCAGTTTGGTCTGAAGGCCCCCAAAACAAGTTAAACTCGCTTGAGCACAAGATCTCCAACTTCGAAGGTCTGACCATAATGGAGTTGAAGTACCACGCTACCCTTTTTTAGTGGGTAACCATTCTCAACTCTACTTCTTCTCTTTTCTCATCGACCATGTCTAGCGATTCCAGTAGGAGTTGCTCGTTTTGTGCTTGATTAAAATTCTGCCTTCGATTCGAGGGGACTTCTAATTCAATAAGAATTATTACTTCTGAACCATATGCTAATGCGAATGGAGTGCGGCCAGTTGTCGCCTTCTGTGTACTTCCATAAGCCCATAGTGTGAGTGGAAGTTCATCGACCCAATTTCCTTGCGCTTTCGCTAGTCGCTTTTTGGTAATGGACTTGATGATCTTGTTTATTGCTTCCACCTGCCCGTTTGCTTGTGGATAAGCCAGTACGAAAAACTTTTTTCGATTTGGAAGCGCCTACAGAAGTCTTTAAACTTAGTACTTTCAAATTGTATTCTATTGTCAGTGATGATCTTTTGCGGTAGACCAAACCTGCAAATGATGTTTTTGGTGACAAAATTAAAAGCTTCCTTTGTGGTTATGGTAGCCAGCGGTTCTGCTTCGGCCCATTTAGTGAAATAATTTACTGCAACTATAGCATATTTGGCTCCTCCTTTAGCTATTGGAAGGACGTCAATCAGATCAATACCCCATATCGCAAATGGCCATGATCTTACCATTTGTATCTGTTCCATTAAAGGAGTTCTCTTAATTTACTGAATCTTTGACAGCGATCGATCTTCTGGTATGATCTGCGGCGTCGCAATTTATAGTTGGCTAGAAGTATCCATATCAAAGGACTTTCTTTGTAGGTGTCTACCCCCCAGTTTGGTATTCGCACTCGCTTTCATGTATTTCCTTTAGGATTCGTCATGCTTCATCATCGGTCACACATCTAAGAAGAAGGGTCGAGAGTCCCTTTCGATAGAGTATCCCTTCCTGTATCATGAATCATGACGCCTTGCGAAGGAGCTTCTGTTGATTTTGGTCCGTTGGTAGGGTTCCTACAAGTAGATAGTCCTTTATTGATGCCATCCATGTATCTGGCTCGACGATGGTCTCTATAATCCAGTCCACGTCCATTTCGTCTGTGATTGAGCTGGTTAGCATTTCAACTGGAACCAATCCCAATGATTGGGATTCCCCAGAGCTTGCCGACTGGGCCAGATAATCTTCCTTGGCATTTTGCTCCCATGGTATATGGTTTATTGTATAGTGCTTGATGTTGCTTAGCAGTTCCTGTACTTTAGATGGGTATGGGGTGAGATTTTCTCCATGCGCTTGGTACTCCCCTTCCACTTAATAGACAACCAGTTAGAAGTCACTAAATATGTGAATAGATTTTATCTTAAGTTCTTTCACGACCTTCAGTCCAGCAATCAATGTGTAATATCCCGTAACTTTTAACAATATCAATTTAATAATCTGTAGTTAAAATTAAATTGATATTGATATTCTGTTAATAATCTTTCAAATAAATTTAATAATCTTCTTCAATAAATATTTAAATTGGTTATTTTATCTTTTAAATGATATAAATGATTTCTATTTACAATATAAATATATGGTTTATATTTTAAATAGATTGGTATTGTTTTAATTTTAATAAGTAAAGCATATTTTCTAGTTTTAATATTTGTAGTAATTTGGAAATTTTGTTTTATTTAATATTTAAGCTTTTTAAAATTAAATAAATGATTTTGGTTTAAAATTTAATAAATGAACCATGTTTTAAAATTCTAATATATACATTATAAATTGGAAATTTTGATTTAAATTAGTATTGAGTTTTTAAAACTATTTCATAAATAAATATATGATTTTAAAATTTGATAAAGAAAATATTAAATGTTCAAATTAAATTGGCTTGAGTTTTCAATTTAGAATAAATTCAACAAAATGGTTTCATGGCTTAATAAAATGGGTATTTTATTAATAAAAACATAATTTCTTTTAAAATGATTTTAATTTAATAATAAAAGATTTATAAAAACAATATTAATATTGTATTGTCTTTATAAATAAGTTTTGAATAGATTTGTAATTTTTATTTCAAATTTAATTTATATTTATAACTTGATTGAAAATATAATTGATTTTGAATTTAAGTTCAAAAGTATAAATTTTAAATTGTTTAATTGTTTTAATCTTTAATATGTATAAGTTTATTTATAAACATTGTTTGTTTTTATTTTCATTTATAAATTTATACACATATTCAAATATAAACTAACCAATTTAAACTAAGCTAATGCACACATTTGTTTGTAAATTAGTACTAATCTTTTATTTCAAAGAAACAAGTATTTCATTCTTTTAACAAGCGTTACATTCATGGAACATGTGTTTAAAAATTAGCATAAAAAATTGACAAGTGTTAAATTTGTTTTAATTTTTCTTTTATTTCATTAAATCTGAAATACATCTAGTTTAGCTTACATATTCTTTTCATTTCCTTAATCAAAACAAAAGATCAAAATTCATTTTTCATATGCATAAATGAAACCTGCATTCTGTTCATAAATCTGAACATCCTCAAATACAAAAACCTGCATACTCCACCCCTCTTCAAAATCAAATCCACCTTTATCTCAAATTCAAATCATAAGTCTGCAAAATTCTAGAGAAGCCTGCATTTTCTAACCATGTTCAAATCTGCAATCCCTCAAACCAAAAAAATCTACATGTCATAAAATCAAGGTTAAAATGGACCTGCATCTTCCTCTTCCTAAAAATCAAACAAGCCTGCATTGTTTTCTGCACTCTGTTTTAAACTGGGAATCATAGCATGCATTTGGGAAATTGACAATAGCATCTATTTTCTGCATACAAGTAATAGAGCATGGAAACATGAGCTTTCAAAATTGCAACTCAGATTTTTAAAAAGAGAGAGCAAGCCTGCATCGTTTCTGCAATATTCATAAGGGTTTAATAGAGCTCTTCATTCAAAAAGGTGAGTAACACTTAATCTTAAAACTGTAATTTAGGTTGCTTGAGATTAAACATGTTTGTGTGCCTGATGTAAATGTGATTGTGTATGCATGTTTGATTTTGTCCTGTAGAGTATAACCAGATCATCTTCCTATTAAAAAGAATTCCCTACCATTGATCTAAATGGAGATAATATCTGGGTTTTAAAATAATAAGAGGGTTTGCTTATCATAGATTAGTCTTTAAATTTACATAGTATTGCTGTTTAAATTTCCTAAGTTCAGGTTTAAAATTTTAGGTGAGTTAAATACAGGGTGTCATTTCTGTAAGCACAGGTAATATCATCATATGTTAATATTGATCAAAACCAATCATATTAATATTGAAATCTAGTTTCATAAACTTAATGTATTAACAAAAACTTGATTTTTAAATCAGGTAGTAGTATTTCTAGGTGTTTGTTTCAGTAATAGTTTCTTATTGAACAAAATATGAATTTGAGCCAATTCTTGCAATCTGTAGTTTAAGAAAACTTAGAATTCTTCTGGGTTATAGAGTAAGGATCATAGATCCTTAAAAAAAATCAGAAATGAGGATTTTATTGATTAGGGTAGATGCAGTTTTGATTTTTAGAATTGAACCCTAGTTTTGAATAGGGGTTAAAGATTGAGTCAGTGTGAGGTAATGGTTTGATCGAGTGTCTTGATACTTGGTGAAAGTGAAGTAGGTATATGGATGGGTTCATGGCCGGAGAGGTGGATCTGCAGGTGATTGAAGCGAGACGGAATGGCCTTCGACAGGTTTGAGCAGAAACTTGTAATATATTTTTTTCCAGGTTTTGAATTTGGGGGTTCAGAACCAAATTTTGAATTCTTTGATTATATTCGACCTGGTGTGGATGTTAGGGCATGGATGAGCTACTGGTTGAGGTTTGATCGTCACTGATGATCAGTGAGGGCGATGGGATTCTGGTGAAGTATGTTGGGTTGTTTGTGTTACATGGGAGATGTGGGGTTTTTCTCGAAGCAGGTAGGTAGGAAACTCGGAGTAGTGATGCATTTGACTCAAAGTAGAAATTGGGTTTTCTCGGGTCACTGTAGTTTACAGGTTATAGAAACTATTTTTAAAAATCTGGGTTTTAAATATTTAAAATCTGTAGTTTTGTTTAGGGTAAGGTTTAAGTTTAAATTCAAAAGCAAGTCTGAATTTCTGATTTAAATTTAAATCCAAGTTTTTAAATAAAAATAAAAGTTTAAAAATTTAACTTAATTAACTATTTTATTTTAGGTCAATAGTTGAAACTTTTTAATAATGAAGTTTTAAAATGTGAGTAAGATTTAAAGATTAATTTGAAATCTGGAAATCTAAGTTTAAACATGAACTTTAGATTTAAATTTAAATAGAAGATTTAAATTGAAAGTTTAAACTAAGAATGAGTTAAAAATTTCTAAAATTTTGAAATAAATTTAACTTCAAAATTTTATGATTTCATTTAAGACAAACTTTTGTTTTGTCCTGAAATTTAAATAATTTTTAAATTATTTAAACGTTGATAAGTTTTAAAATTTTCTATTTTAAAACTTGTGTTTTAAAATGGAAATTTAAAGGTAGTTCAAAAGTACTTTGTTCAATTAAATTGTTTTAAATCAAAATTAAGTTATGTTTTATCTAGAAAATTTAAATTAAGATTTATATTTCAGAATTAATTTAATTAACAAGGTAATTAAGATTTAGGAATTAATTAAGATTAATTAATTGAATTTGGAATTAACAATTGATTAATGATTAATCAATTTAGAATTAAGATCATTAATTAAATTATTAATTAATGATGAATGAATTTATTAATTATGTAATTAAGTTTTAAAATTAAGGTTAATTAATTTAATAATTAACTTTAATTGATAAATGATTAAAGATAATTTAAATGGTAATTAATTTAAGTTAATTACTTTATAAAATAAGTAAAGAATGGTTAATGAAGGTCATTAACCAGGATTGTTTAACAATTAATTAATATGGTAAATTTTTATAATTAATTAGATTGATTTATTTAATAATAATCAATTGTAAATGGTTTGAGTGTAATTACATAATAAAGTAATTAAGAAATTAATTACTTAATGTAATTAATTTAGTTTAATGAGATTGTTTAATTTAATTAATTAAGTTTAATTAATTTTAAACACTTGAGATTTAAAGATAATTACTTTACGTAATTAATGACTTGGAAATTACTCAGTTAAGTAATTGTTTAATAATTACATGATTGTAATTAAGTGGAGATGTTTAAGTGTGTGGTAATTTGGATAAATTATTTTAATCAAGGGATTAATTAACTAATTAAATTAAATAATAACTAATTTGTTTAATAAGTAATTAAGTTAGTTAATTACTATATGTAATTAATTTGTGATGATAATTAATAAGTTAATTACTTAAGGTAATTAATAAAAGGGGATCATTAATTATTTTAATTAATGAAGTAATTAAAGTTGATTAATTATGATTAATTAATCAATGTTAGTAATTAAAGGTAATTAATTAATGTAATTAATTAAGAATTAAGGTAATTAATTATGATTAATTAATTTATTGAAGTAATTAAAGGTTAATTACTTTTTGGTTGAGAATAATTAATTTTGTGAAATTAATTAAGGATAATTACATGAATGTAACTAAGGGTAATTAATCATGGGTGATTAATTAAGGTGATTAATATTGGATTAATAAATTGATTGTAATCAATTAAATGGTTGAGTAAGCAAGTTATAATTTGATGAAGTAATTAATTTAATTTAATTTAAATTAATTAAAGATAGGTAATTAATTTAATTCATTTTAAATTAATTAGTGATAGAGATAGTTAATTTAATTCATTTTAAATTAATTATATGGTGATGAATAAATCATTGCTTATGTATGAATGGATGTCATTGATTGTCTTGGATGCTTTGAGATCTCACTAATGAGATAAGTAATGGTTGTGTGATATGAATGCTTGGTTTGAATTGTGATGATAACATAGGTTATCTATTGTGATGGTGATATATGGAATATCTATTTTGATACTGATAATGTGGATTACCTGTTATGTGATAATGTTGATTATCAATTATGATTTATGAGTTATCTATCTGTGTGTATATAAATACTGTAATTGAATTGTTTTAAAACTTTTAAAACAACTTGGACCTAAAAGACACGCTTTGGATTTCGATGAGACCGGGATCGGGTTTCCATATTTGGATTTCCGAAAACCACATCGATTCCAAATAACGTTAGGTCCTGAATCAAAGTGGAGCTTTGTGAAGACTCGAGGTGTAAGGACTATGAGTCAGTATAACTCTGTGGGTGATTCCGTAATGAGTTTGACGGAATAGTACTTATAGATTCGGGATGGTGGTTTAGAGTGCAAGAGTTATTGTCGTTAACTCTAAGGATGATTCCAAAATGAGTGTAACGAGATAATGCCTTCGGTTTCGTTCGAACCCGGAACAAACATGTATGGATTGAATGCTTTCAGAACATCGTCAGGTGGACGATGAGCATTCTAAGTGATATGTCCTATAAAGGTAATCGTAGCCTCAAGCCTCATCAACCGGGAATGGCTAAAACAGGGGAGGTGCAGCAAGGCTTCGTGGGTCGCACCTACTGGAGAGCAAGATTTACCTCTGTCTAGAAGTCCCTTTATATTCGGCTGTGTGGGTGGTTGCTAGCTACAACCACGGGGTTGTCTTGTTCGGAACTGTTCAGTAAGGAATGGGTCCGGCTTTGTGTTACAGGGGAGCGGGCGTACTCCTCGGTACGTTGATCTAGGCCACGTACTGTGACGGGCGGTACCCCAGTAGCCCTTCCATTGTATGGAATCCAAAATCCAATAAGTGCCAACGGTTTTGATTGTATTACCCACTTTTATGGCTAGTAGCTGGAATTTAATCATGTAAAAATTTCGGCTATTTCTTATTTATTTGAAAACCCTAGACCTAATATAATATCACCAGATTTCCTATCAAATGTTTTGGTTAGCGTAAGGTAAAAACTTTTCCATGTTTATGTGTGGGAAGTCTTACGTGATACCTTTCTTTTCAAAAGGTTTTTGAAAGTTAAGCAACTTTAACCTGTTACTCACACCAGACCCATGTCTGACCCGGAGTTTATTTTTGTTTTTCATAAACTCTTGGGTACTCAAATTTTTATGAGTAGTCAAGAGAATTCAGATTAGGATTCAGGTTAGCTTTGACGAATTGTGGAGGAGCAATGGAGTAGGAAGCTTCTGCGTGTAGCTATAAATAGTATTCCGCTGTGTGATTCTTTGAGTTGTTGTATTGAGTTGTACAACTAGACAGGTGTTTATAACTGTCTACTATGCGTTGTTTAGCTGTGTATCTATGATATTTGTTGTAAACTATGTAATATTATGTGAGTAATATAATTTATTCGTTCCGCTGTGTAGATTCTGATGTAGTTTCTTTCTTCTCTTCTTTCTGTTCTCTTTTCTATCATTTTCTTTCTTAAAGATGATGAGATTTTCTGGTGGTAGAAAGTCGGGACGTCTCATTTGGTATCAGAGCATTAGGTTGAGTGAATACCTAGACTCTGTAATGGTGTCTTTCTTGAGAGAGCGTATTTGTAATTTTTATGTATAACATATATATATATATATATATATATATATTATATATATATATATATATATATATATATATATTTCTACCTATCTGATGGGTTACCTGTTCAGGTTTTCCAATATAAGTTATAAGGGTAGATGGGATAGTAGTGTGTGTAACACGATTACTACCATTGGTTGGAGTCTGATGTTTGAGGTTGGAAGTGTATCTGTCGAGACTATAGACCTAATACCGTCTCGAGCGAGTTTTGTAGTGATGAAGGACTTCATTGATCTCTGAAGGAAACCTGTTAAGGTTCGGAGTGAATTCTTTGAAGTTGAATGAGTAGAATTTGAATCTGTTGGTTGGGCAGAAGCAAGTAATGGTATTTTGGATACCTCAGGAAATAGTAGTTGCGTAATGAGATGCAGTGACTATGGATGTTCCCGAAGATGTTTTCTTTGGAACAAGTTAAGGAAGTGAGTCTGTTTCGGTGTTGTGGCTGTGTTCAGCTGGTGTTTCTATGTATTTGAGGTCCGAGTTTCTCAAAGAACTTTGATTTGGAATTCTTTGGCATCCGTGGCAGCAGTGCAGTTTGGAGTGTTCTCGGTATTGGCAAGAGATCTTTTGGCTTAGCAGTTTTTCTGAAGTGGAGTTCAGAATCAGTTGAGTGGACCCGTTTCTTCGATGGGTTGGCTAGTTAAGTGTAAGCTGTTTTATTTGGTTAAGGAAGAACAGTTTTCCTTGGATTTGGTTTGGGTGGTTCGCAAAAGTGACTTGCGATTGTTTGAGTGATCTCTTGGGTTATCTGAATTTTTATGATGTCTTCAGGGAGTCAGAGTTGGTTCGCATCTGGAGATTGAGTTCTTATCGTCTGGAATTCCAGGAGTGGTACCGGTGGTTCAGCTTTATAGAAAAAATTTTCCAAGAGTTGAGTTGGTGTAGCAACTCAGAGTTTTGCGGAAATTTTTGAGTTTCTTATGGATTTGTTGAATCATATCTCTGGGGTGTGTTTTACTGTTTGTGCTCGTGTTCTTCTTCAAGCATTCTCTTCTACTTTGGATCAGAGTTGAGCAGCGGAAGCAGTTTGGAAGTGTATCTGCTTTTTCTTTTCCCGGACAGGAGAAGTGAGTTGTTGTCTTCTGATGTTCAGGAGTTGAGTTTGAGTTCTTGGTTTTGGTCGATCTTGAGGAGATCATTTTTTTTAGTTGATTGGTCTAGTTTGTTTCTAGAAGCATCAGCAAAGGCTAAGCTGATCAGTAAGGTTGTGTACAACCTAGGATTGTCTGAAGAGATTTTGTGGATAAGAGTCGGAGGGATTTGGACTCTGAAGTCGGAGATTTAATTTTGGATAAGTTTACTCCGATCAAAAAGTGAGCTATAAGTTTGGGTAAGTTTGAGAAGTTAGCTCTGAAATGTTTTGGATCTTTTCTGTATCTAGGAGATTAAGTGATTGATCTACAGGATTGAATTGCCAGTTTGGATAACTGGGATTCGATGAGTTTCACGTATCTCTGAGAGAGTACGTGTATGATCTATCTCTGGTTGGGGAACCAGCAGTTCTGGAGTTTTGGTTGTTGAGTCGGACTCGTTTGTAGTCTGATATCTTGTCTAGTGTTGTAGATATGGTTGTATAGGAGCTTTGTAGCTTCATAGTATTGTTTGTTTGATTTCTGTAGAGCGAGTATCCCCGTATATATATATACCAGGGGAAACTCGATAAAATTCTATCCATAATTTGCCTGGATAATTAGATTTGTTTTTGGTTGTTAGCATATGTTTGATATATGCTCGTGTTTTTAAATTAAAATTTAATGAGATTATTAAATTACATTTTTTTTAAATTTCGAGGACGAAATTCTTTTAAGGGGGAAGGATTATAATATCCCGGAATTTTTAATAATATCAATTTAATAATCTGTAGTTAAAATTAAATTGATATTGATATTCTGTTAATAATTTTTCAAATAAATTTAATAATCTTCTTCAATAAATATTTAAATTGGTTATTTTATCTTTTAAATGATATAAATGATTTCTATTTACAATATAAATATATGGTTTACATTTTAAATAGATTGGTATTGTTTTAATTTTAATAAGTAAAGCATATTTTCTAGTTTTAATATTTATAGTAATTTGGAAAATTTGTTTTATTTAATATTTAAGCTTTTCAAAATTAAATAAATGATTTTGGTTTAAAATTTAATAAATGAACCATGTGTTAAAATTCTAATATATACATTATAAATTGGAAATTTTGATTTAAATTAGTATTGAATTTTTAAAACTATTTCATAAATAAATATATATGATTTTAAAATTTGACAAAGAAAATATTAAATGTTCAAATTAAATTGGCTTGAGTTTTAAATTTAGAATAAATTCAACAAAATGGTTTCACGGCTTAATAAAATGGACATTTTATTAATAAAAACATAATTTCTTTTAAAATGATTTTAATTTAATAATAAGAGATTTATAAAAACAATATTAATATTGTATTCTCTTTGTAAATAAGTTTTGAATAGATTTGTAATTTTTATTTCAAATTGAATTTATATTTATAACTTGATTGAAAATATAATTGATTTTGAATTTAGGTTCAAAAGTATAAATTTTAAATTGTTTAATTGTTTTAATCTTTAATATGTATAAGTTTATTTATAAACATTGTTTGTTTTTATTTTCATTTATAAATTTATACACATGTTCAAATATAAACTAACCAATTTAAACTAAGCTAACACACACATTTGTTTATAAATTAGTACTGATCTTTTATTTCAAAGAAACAAGTATTTCATTCTTTTAACAAGTGTTACATTCATGGAACATGTGTTTAAAAATTTGCATAACAAATTGACAAGTGTTAAATTTGTTTTAATTTTTCTTTTACTTCATTAAATCTGAAATACATCTAGTTTAGCTTGCATATTCTTTTCATTTCCTTAATCAAAAGAAAAGATCAAAATTCATTTTTCATATGCATAAATGAAACCTGCATTTTGTTCATAAATCTGAACATCCTCAAATACAAAAACCTGCATACTCCACTCCTCTTCAAAATCAAATCCACCTTTATATCAAATTCAAATCACAAGTCTGCAAAATTCAAGTGAAGCCTGCATTTTCTAACCATGTTCAAATCTGCAATCCCTCAAACCAAAAAAATCTTCATGTCATAAAATCAAGATTAAAATGGACCTGCATCTTCCTCTTCCTAAAAATCAAACAAGCCTGCACTATTTTCTGCACTCTGTTTTAAACTGGGAATCATAGAATGCATTTGGGAAATTGGCAATAGCATCTATTTTCTACATACAAGTAATAGGGTAAGGAAACACGAGCTTTCAAAATTGCAACTCAGATTTTTAAAAAGAGAGAGCAAGCCTGCATCCTTTCTGCAATATTCATAAGGGTTTAATAGAGCTCTGCATTCAAAAAGGTGAGTAACACTTAATCTTAAAACTGTAATGTAGGTTGCTTGAGATTAAACATGTTTGTGTGCCTGATGTAAATGTGATTGTGTATGCATGTTTGATTTTGTTCTGCAGATTATAACCAGATCATCTTCCTATTAAAAAGAATTCCCTACCATTGATCTAAATGGAGATAATATCTGGGTTTTAAAATAATAAGAGGGTTTGCTTATCATAGATTAGTGTTTAAATTTATATAGTATTGCTGTTTAAATTTCCTAAGTTCAGGTTTAAAATTTTAGGTGAGTTAAATACAGGGTGTCATTTCTGTAAACACATGTAATATCATCATATGTTAATATTGATCAAAACCAATCATATTAATATTGAAATCTAGTTTCATAAACTTAGTGTATTAACAAAAACTTGATTTTTAAATCAGGTAGTAGTATTTCTAGGTGTTTGTTTCAATAACAGTTTCTTATTGAACAAAATATGAATTTGAGCTAATTCTTGCAATCTGTAGTTTAAGAAAACTTAGAATTCTTCTGGGTTATAGAGTAAGGATCATAGATCCTTAGAAAAATCAGAAATGAGGATTTTATTAATTAGGGTAGATGCAGTTTTGATTTTTAGAATTGAACCCTAGTTTTGAATAGGGGTTAAAGATTGAGTCAGTGTGAGGTAATGGATTGATCGAGTGTCTTGATACTTGGTGAATGCGAAGTAGGTATGTGGATGGGTTCATGGCCGGAGAGGTGGATCTGCAGGTGATTGGAGCGAGACGGAATGGCCATTGACAGGTTTGAGCAGAAACCTGTAATAATTTTTTTCCAAGTTTTGAATTTGGGGTTTCAGAATCAAATTTTGAATTCTTTGATTAAGTTCGACCTGGTGTGGATGTTAGGGCATGGATGAGCTACTGGTTGAGGTTTGATCGTCACTGATGATCAGTGAGGGCGATGGGATTCTGGTGAAGTTTGTTGGGTTGTTTGTGTTACAGGGGAGATGTGGGGTTTTTCTCGAAGCAGGTAGATAGGAAACTCGGAGTAGTGATGCATTTGACTCGAAGTAGAGAATGGGTTTTCTTGGGTCACTGTAGTTTACAGGTTGTAGAAACTGTTTTTAAAAATCTAGGTTTCAAATATTTAAAAACTGTAGTTTTGTTTAAGGTAAGGTTTAAGTTTAAATTCAAATGCAAGTTTGAATTTCTGATTTAAATTTAAATCCCAATTTTTAAATAAAAATAAAAGTTTAAAATTTTAACTTAATTAACTATTTTATTTTGGGTAAATAGTTAAAACTTTTTAATAATGAAGTTTTAAAATGTGAGCAAGATTTAAAGATTAATTTGGAATCTGGAAATCTAAGTTTAAACATGAACTTTAGATTTAAATTGAAAGTTTAAACTAAGAATGAGTTAAAAATTTCTAAAATTTTGAAATGAATTTAACTTCAAAATTTTATGATTTCATTTAAGAAAAACTTTTGTTTTGTCTTGAAATTTGAATAAGTTTCAAATCATTTAAACTTTGATAAGTTTTAAAAAATTTCTATTTTAAAACTTGCTTTTTAAAATGGAAATTTAAAGGTAGCTCAAAAGTACTTTGTTCAATTAAATTGTTTTAAAACATAATTAAGTTATGTTTTATCTTAAAAATTTAAATTAAGATTTATATTTCAGAATTAATTTAATTAACATGGTAATTAAGATTTATGAATTAATTAAGATTAATTAATTGAATTTGGAATTAATAATTGATTAATGATTAATCAATTTAGAATTAAGATCATTAATTAAATTATTAATTAATGATGAATGAATTTATTAATTATGTAATTAAGTTTTAAAATTAAGGTTAATTAATTTAATAATTAACTTTAATTAATAAATGATTAAAGATAATTTTAATGGTAATTAATTTAAGTTAATTACTTTATAAAGTAATTAAAGAATGGTTAATGAAGGTCATTAACCAGGATTGTTTAACAATTAATTAATATGGTAAATTTTTATAATTAATTAGATTGATTAATTTAATAATAATCAATTGTAAATGGTTTGAGTGTAACTACTTAATAAAGTAATTAAGAAATTAATTACTTAATGTAATTAATTTAGTTTAATGAGATTGTTTAATTTAATTAATTAATTTTAATTAATTTTAAACACTTGAGATTTAAAGATAATTACTTTATGTAATTAATGAGTTGGAAATTACTCAGTTAAGTAATTGTTTAATAATTACATGATTGTAATTAAGTGGAGATGTTTAAGTGTGAGGTAATTTGGATAAATTATTTCAATCAAGGGATTAATCAAGTAATTAAATTAAAGAGTAAATAATTTGTTTAATAAGTAATTAAGTTAGTTAATTACTAAATGTAATTAATTTGTGATGATGATTAATAAGTTAATTACTTAAGGTAATTAATAAAAGGGGATCATTAATTATTTTAATTAATGAAGTAATTAAAGTTGATTAATTATGATTAATTAATCAATGTTAGTAATTAAAGGTAATTAATTAATGTAATTAATTAAGAATTAAGGTAATTAATTATGATTAATTAATTTATTGAAGTAATTAAAGGTTAATTACTGTTTGGTTGAGAATAATTAATTTTGTGAAATTAATTAAGGATAATTACATGAATGTAATTAAGGGTAATTAATCATGGGTGATTAATTAAGGTGATTAATAATGGATTAATAAATTGATTGTAATCAATTAAATGGTTGAGTAAGCAAGTTATAATTTGATGAAGTAATTAATTTAATTTAATTTAAATTAATTAAAGATGGGTAATTAATTTAATTCATTTTAAATTAATTAGTGATAGAGATAGTTAATTTAATTTATTTTAAATTAATTATATGGTGATGAATAAATCATTGCTTATGTATGAATGGATGTCATTGATTGTCTTGGATGCTTTGAGATCTCAGTAATGAGATAAGTAATGGTTGTGTGATACGAATGCATGGTTTGCATTGTGATGATAACATAGGTTATCTATTGTGATGGTGATATATGGAATATCTATTTTGATATTGATAATGTGGATTACCTGTTATGTGATAATGTTGATAATCAATTATGATTTATGAGTTATCTATCTGTGTGTATATTGATATTGTAATTGAATTGTTTTAAAACTTTTAAAACAACTTGGACCTAAAAGACACGCTTTGGATTTCGATGAGACCGGGATCGGGTTTCCATATTTGGATATCCGAAAACCACATCGATTCCAAATAACGTTAGGTCGTGAATCAAAGTGGAGCTTTGTGAAGACTCGAGGTGTAAGGACTATGAGTCAGTATAACTCTATGGGTGATTCCGTAATGAGTTTGACGAAATAGTACTTATAGATTCGGGTTGGTGGTTTAGAGTGCAAGGGTTATTGTCGTTAACTCTGAGGGTGATTCCAAAATGAGTGTAACGAGATAATTCCTTCGGTTTCGTTCGAACCCGGAACGAACTTGTATGGATTGAATGCTTTCAGAACATCGTCAGGTGGACGATGAGCATTCTAAGTGATATGTCCTATAATGGTAATCGTAGCCTCAAGCCTCATCAACCGGGAATGGCTAAAACAGGGGAGGTGCAGTAAGGCTTCGTGGGTCGCACCCACTGGAGAGCAAGATTTACCTCTGTCTAGAAGTACCTTTATATTCGGCTGTGTGGGTGGTTGCTAGCTACAACCACGAGGTTGTCTTGTTCGGAACTGTTCAGTAAGGAATGGGTCCGGCTTTGTATTGCAGGGGAGCGGGCGTACTCCTCGGTACGTTGATCTAGGCCACGTACTGTGACGGGCGGTACCCCAGTAGCCCTGCCATTGTATGGAATCCAAAATCCAATAAGTGCCAACGGTTTTGATTGTATTACCCACTTTTGTGGCTAGTAGCTGGAATTTAATCATGTAACAATTTCTGCTATTTCTTATTTATTTGAAAACCGTATACCTAATATAACATCACCAGATTTACTATCAAATGTTTTGGTTAGTGTAAGGTAAAAACTTTTCCATGTTTATGTGTGGGAAGTCTTACGTGATACCTTTCTTTTCAAAAGGTTTTTGAAAGTTAAGCAACTTTAACCTGTTACTTACACCAGACCCATGTCTGACCTGGAGTTTATTTTTGTTTTTCATAAACTCTTGATTACTCAAATTTTTATGAGTAGTCAAGAGAATTCAGGTTAGGATTCAGGTTAACTTTGACGAATTGTGGAGGAGCAATGGAGCAGGAAGCTTCTGCTTGTAGCTATAAATAGTATTCCGCTGTGTGATTCTCTGAGTTGTTGTATTGAGTTGTACAACTAGACAGGTGTTTATAACTGTCTAGTATGTGTCGTTTAGCTGTGTATCTCTGATATTTGTTGTAAACTATGTAATATTATGTGAGTAATATAATTTATTCGTTCCGCTGTGTAGATTCTGATGTTGTTTCTTTCTTCTCTTCTTTCTATTCTCTTTTCTATCCCTTTCTTTCTTAAAGATGATGCAATTTTCTGGTGGTAGAAAGTCGGGTCGTCTCACAATGCTTCATACTCTGCTTCGTTATTCGTTGCTACGAACTCCAAACGCAAAGCATAGCTAATGGCTCGCCCCTCGGGGGTTTTGAGCACCATCCCTTCCTCCACGCAAAGGTTGTTTAATGCGCTGTCAACGAAGAGCTTTTAGTGCGAGTCTGTTTTCGATTGAACTTCCTCCTCATCGTCTCTTATGGTAAACTCAACGATGAAGTCGGCCAACGCTTGCTCATTGATTGCTTTCCATGGATGTATATAATATCATATAGGCTCAACTCTATATTCCACTTAAGTATCCGTTTGGAAGTTTCTGGTCGATATAAAACTTGCTTCAGTTTTTGGTCAGTCAATACTTTAATCGGATGAGCCTGGAAGTTTCGTCGTAGCTTCCAGGACGCAATCAAAAGGCAATACGCTAGCTTCTCCAGTTTGGGTAAATCTTCTCAGCTCCGGTGATTTGTTTGCTAATGTAGTACAAATCACTGGATTCTCACTTCTTCCCGCACAAGAGGCACGCTTAGTACATGCGAGAAGACCGCTAAATAGATGAATAAGTCTTCTCAATCCACTGGCTTTGTTAAGATCAGGGGACTTCCATGTGTCATAGCAATTCCTCGAAAGCTGTCTGGCAAGCTTCACTCCATTCGAAGTTTTTCCTTGCTTTCTTCAGTGCACCATAGAAAGGTATGCACTTGTTTGTAATTTTAGAGATGAATCGACTCAGTGTTGCGACTTTTCCATTCAAGCTTTGTAGTTCTCTCTTGTTTTTAGGGGCTTGGATTTCCCATAACACTGTTATTTGCTCTGGATTTGCTTCAATGCCCTGGGCACTTACTATGAATCCCAAGAACTTCCCAAAGGCTACTTCGAAGTGACATTTGAGTGGGTAAAGCTTCATTCCATATTTGTGGAGTATTTCGAACATTTCAGCGAGATTGTCTAGATGGTAATGGCTACTCGTAATTTGACTAAAATATCGTCCACGTAAACTTCCATAGTCTTCCCAATCTGGCGTTTGAACATAGTATTCACTAGCCTTTGGTATGTTGCTCCTGCTTTTTTAAACCAAATGGCATTACTCTGTAGCAATACGGTCCCAGATCGGTGACGAAGCTGGTGTTCTCTTGGTCTGGTTCATCAATCAAAATATGGTTATACCCAAGTATGCAGCCATAAATGACAACATCTTAGGTCTCGTTGTTCCATCTATGAACTGATCAATTCTAGGAAGCAGGAAGATATCCTTCGAACAGGCCTTGTTGAGATCGGAGAAATCAATGCAAGTTCACCATTTTCCATCAGACTTCTTGACTAGGACTGGGTTCGATACCCATTCAGGGTAGGTTGCATCTCGGATGAAGCCATTAGCCATCAGTTTATCTACTTCTTCTCTCATAGCCTTGGACCGTTCAGGGCCCAAGCTGCTCCTTTTTGTTTAATTGGGGTGGATTTGGGGTCAATATAAAGGGCATGATTGGAAATCTCGGGTGATACCTTGTACATATCGAAGTATGTCTAGGAAAATATGTCTAAGTTGGCGTGGAGGAATTTGGTTTGTTCTGGCCGCATCTTATTTCAAAGGAGCGACCCAATTTTCAGGACCCGTGTTGGGTCATTCATATAGGCTGGGAAAGACACCGTGAATTCTACCTATGCTGCCCGATCCACCCTTGAGCTCTTCTTCCTAGGGTCCACAGCCTTGTTGAATCGGCTATGGTCCCCAAGCCAGGGCGGCTCTATAGTTGCTATTCGGAGGGTTCAAGGATGTGGAGGGCTTTCCCCACATCCTTTTCTTTTCTTCTTTTCTCGCACAACTCGGTGATGTAGCATTCTCGGGAAATACTTTGGTCTCCCTTCACAATTCTAACTTCGTGCTCCATAGGGAATTTCATTGTAAGGCACCATTGGGCTAATGCTATTCTGAAGTTAGCTAATGGGGCCGTCCTTAAAATGCATTGTATGCTAACATTTCATCCACGATCACAAAAGAATTAATGAGGGTGACTCGCCACTCACCCTCTCCAAACTCCATAGGTAGGTCGTTTGTTCCCACCAGTTATTTGGTTCTTTAGCGAACCCCTGAATCTTAGTCTGGCACGCAGATACGCTTTTCATGGCAATCTTCATTTGGTCAAAGGTACGTTTTAAAAGTATGTTAACTGAACTACCACTATCAACCAACACTCGATGGACTAAGGCGGGACTGAATCCTACTGTCACCTCTATTGGGTCAAGAGTTGGAGCTCCAGTCCCTTCGGTGTCTCGATTGCGGAACACTATGTGATCGCTCAAAGCCTTTTGCTGCTTGACTGGAGTTTCATCATCTACCGCTAAACAGGATTCCTTTGGGGTATGCTTTAATAAACTTGCATATAGCTCCATCTATCCCCAACTTCTTTTGCATGGGATGTGGTCACCCAGATATTGTTAAGATAATTAGCCTCTGGTCAGTTCGTTTTGACCCTTCTTCACTTGTTCCAGGTTGATTTCTTTGCTCCCTAGGAGGTTGAGGGACCATAGATTGATTTGGTTTTTATGGCATCTTCCCATATTGTTGAAGTTTTTTTTCTTCATATTAATTATTCGATGAGGTCCTTAAGGTGACGGCATTCGTTTGTACTATGCATGTGCGTCTCGTAGATGCGATGGAATTTCTCTGAGCTCTTTTGCTGTTCTGTTGCCTCCTTTCTAAGAGGTTTCTTATCATCTTCAGTTGTTAGTCCTTAAGATGATTATTTTGATGACAACGACCTTAGGACTAGTTATAAAATATAAATACTAACATTATGGTTTAGATATATATGTATATGCAAGATATAAACATGCGGGTACCAAGAATGAAGACTGTACAGTATAGAGATTCAAGACTAAAGATATCAAGATTGAAGACTCATGAGTATCAAGATGTCAAGAGTTCAAGATTTCAAGAGTACAAGATAAGTATTGAGTCTAGAATTATGTTAAAACTTCTTGAAAGCACTTACATCTTTATTCAAAATTTATTCGTGGAATGGAATCCACTTCGAGCCTTTTAAAGGGATGGAATCCTAGTAGGACGGAACCCATGAAAATATCTAGTGGAACATATGGTGGTCCTATTTTGATATCCACTAATTTTATAAATATGTTTTTCAAAAATATATCTCTTATTTTTTAAAACTGTTTTCAAAACTTTCATTTCAAAAGGACATCTCTCTTGGTTTTAAATAATTTAGCCTCAACATTATCTTTATCATTTTTAATATTTTGATTTCAAAATTGTCCTTGATTTTAAACTATCTCTTGTTTTAAATATTTAGCTTTAAAATATTTATATACTCAATTTTTAAATCACTTAATAGATATAAAAATTACTTTCTAAACACTTTTATATGTTTAAACTATATTCAAATATATTTACAAAAGTTTAGAAATTGTTTTGACAAATCATAGAAACCAATTTTAATAAGAAAATCAAAAACCAGTTTTTTTCCTTGGGCATATCGACATCCATCAACCCCCCATGTCGACATGGTGCCCGTTAAATTCAAAATTAAAATTTTCAAAAGAAGTGTCTATTCATCGTATTCTTTCATGAATAGATATGGCTGTTGATCTGCTATAAATACCAGTAGTTGTAAACGAATTTTTTATCAGAATTCATTTATTTTCTCTCCTCTTCATCTTCCACATTTATTATAAATAATCCCAAACTATACTCTAGCAAAATACAAAGTGAATCAAACTTGGTTATCTCTTGTTTGATTCTCTGCCACTCTCTGCATAAGATCTCGGTGCTATTCAGATTATAGAATCATTTGTAAATCAAACTATTGAGTAAAAGGTGCGGTTGAGCCTTGAAATCAATTGGGTGTGATTGTAACCCCAGAAATCAATTAGGTGATCTTATAGCCTGGTTAAATCAAGAGAGTTTCCCTGGACTCGAATACAGGAGGGTGTACCTCGTAGCCTTGAAACCAAGGGTGTAATCTCGAAGATTATTTCGATAAGAAATCTGTATGATTGTACGAGACTAAATATAGGGTAACTCTGAACAAGTATAAAATCCAGGTGTGTTCTTTACTTTACTGCTTTTATTTAACATTTACATCTGTGTCTGATTCTGTGATTATATCTGTGTCTGTGAATTGCATTTATTGGTGATTAAATTACATAAGTTTCAAAAAGAGTTAGAAAATCCATAAGACACAATTCACCCCCCTCTTGTGTTATTCCAGCCTTAAGATCCGTAATTCGCATTTCTCACATTTTGTGTCCGAGCATTGGTTTTCAAAGTTTTCATAATCTGAATTTTGAAAAAGTTTTTAAAATGGCTATTTTTGGGGAGTTTGTTAACACTAATTTACAACTATTCAAATCATCATTGTCTTATAATTCTGCATATAGTTATTACAGAAAATCAAGTTATCTACCGAAGAAAAATGTTATATGACCTTTGAAGAATCAACACTCAATGGACAAATTGTGCAAATCAAGAAGAATAAGTGGATTAGTAGATGTTCAAGAAACATGACTGGTAATCTAGATACACTGAATGATATTATATATAAAGATGGATTGGTTAATTTTGGAAACAACTCAGAAGGATATGTGATTAGCATCGGCAATGTCGGTAACTCTAAAACTCTTACTATTTCTAATGTTTTATTAGTTAAGAATCTGAAACACAATCTGCTTAGCATTAGTCAACTTTGCGATAAAGGATACAAAATTAAATTTGAAAAAGATAAGTAACACATCGAATATAATAATTCAAATATTATATTTGAAGGAATTAGGAAGAAAAATATTTATATTCTTAATATGAAAATCTCAAATGATAATCTATGTCTTTTGGCAAATACAAGTGACGCATGGATTTGGCATAAAAGATTTAGGCATTTGAATTTTAAACACTTATCTAGACTTTCTAAACTAGATCTAGTAAGAGGTCTCCCTAGAATGAACTTTAAAATAGATAATATATGTGATGCTCGTCAATTAGGAAAACATAAGACAAGTTCTTTCAAATTAAAAGATATGATTTCAACTTCAAAACCTCTTCAGTTACTTCATCCAAATTTGTTTGGTCGATCTCAAATTCAATCCATAAATCACAATAAATATGTCTTTATAATTGTAGATGATTATTCTAGGTTTACATGGATAATTTTTATGAAACATAAAAGTGATACTTTTGATTTATTTAATTTTTTTACAAAAAGACTTAAAAACCAACTTTCTTTAAAAATCATAGCTGTTCGTAATGATCACGGTGTGGAATTTGAACATGAAAATTTTGAGAGATTCTGCAATAAAAAGGGAATAACTCACAATTGCTCTTTTTCAATAAATCCACAACAAAACGGAGTGGTAAAATGTAAAAATAGAACAATTCAAGAGTGTGCTAGAACAATACTTTTAGATAATAATTTACCAAAAAAAATTTGGGCTGGTGCAGTCGCTACAGCTTGCTACATTTTGAATAGAATATTAATTAGACCGTTAACTAATAAAACACCTTATGAACTTCTTTACAAGAAGAAACCAAAGGTATCTTATTTTAGAATCTTTGGAAGTAAATGTTTTGTTCTAAATACAAAAGACAATTTGGATAAATTTGATCCTAAATCCGATAAAGGAATCTTTATCGGATATTCTAATAGAAGTAAAGCATGCAGAGTTTTCAATTTAAGAACTGATACCATTGAAGAAACAATGCATGTTTCGTTTGATGAAAATTTGAAAGATGTTGAACAAATTAGTGATGAAGAAGATTTTGCTATCCTAAATAATGAATCAATTGAGACAAATAATGAACTTATTCATCCAAATAAAAAGGTTTCACTTTTAAAAGATCATCCTATAGAAAATGTACTAGCAAATATCGAATCTGTTGTTAGAACTAGAAATCAAATAAATAACATGAGTAATATAGATTTTATGTCATCTATTGAACCTAAAAATCCAAAGGAAGCATCGTCTGATGATTCTTGGATTCTGGCTATGCAAGAAGAACTGAATCAATTCACAGAAATGATGTTTGGGAACTTGTTCCTAGATCCAAGGATAAAACTATAATAGGAACTAAATGGGTTTATAAAAATAAAATGAATGAACTAGGTGAGGTTGTTTGAAATAAAGCTCGATTAGTCACACAACGTTATTGTCAAGAAGAAGGAATAGATTTTGATGAAAACTTTGCACCTATAACAAGATTAGAAGCCATTAGAATTCTACTCGCAAATTATAATAATTTCAAATTATTTCAAATGGATGTTAAAAGTGCTTTTCTAGATTTGTTAAAGAGGAAGTTTTTGTTAAACAACCTCCACTCTTTGAAGATGAAAAATTTCCAAACCATGTTTTCAAACTTATGAAAGCTCTATATGGTCTAAAACAAGCTCCTAAAGCATGTTATGACAGACTAAGATCTTTTTTACAATCAAAATTCGAAATTGGTAAAGTAGATAATAATCTTTTCATTTAATGAAATAAAAATGATATCCAACTAGTACAAGTTTATGTAGATGATATTATTTTTGGTTCAACTAATCATGAAATGAATAAAGAATTTCCTGAAATAATGACAAAAGAGTTTGAGATGAGTCATATGGATGAACTTCTTTCTTCTTAGGTTTACAAATAAAATAATTAGATAATGGTATTTTTAGTAGTCAAGAAAAATAAGCTAGGGATCTAGTTTGGTATGACTACTGCAAGTGGAAAACCCACTCCCATGGCAACCAATGAATAATTAAATAAAGAGGATCTTTCAAAAGATGTAAATTAGAAACTATATAGGGAAATGATTGGATCACTACTGTAAATCACTATGAGTAGACCAGATATCATGCATAGTTTTTATCTCTGTGCAAGATACCAATCTCAACCCAAAGAGACTCACTTAAAAGCTGTGAAACGTATCATAAGATATGTTAAACATACTTTTGACTATGGTTTATTTCACCCTAAAAATGATTCATTTGATTTAATCTCTTATTATGATGCTGACTATGATGGTTGCAAATCTGATCGAAAAAGTACAAGTGGAACTTATCACTTTTTGGGGCATTCTCTGGTTTCACGGTTTAGTAAAAAGCAAAACGCCGTTTCTTTATCAACATCTGAAGCAGTATATATCTCTGCTGCTTTGGCTTGCTCTCAATCTATCTATTACTTAAATAGGAAAGGAGAAACCAGAGCAGTCTTCTGCCGCCCCGTATCCTTTTTGAACCACTCCGTTTCCTTTTCCATCTTCTCTTCGTTAATAACTGTTCCTCTCCCCATCCCCTAACTCCTCTCCGTCCGTTTCAATTTTCAACCCACACAGCCGCCTAACATTTTCCTCCACTTTCACTCTCCTCTCTCCTCAACGTCCCCCTCCTCTTCCCATCCAAGATCCATAAATCTACACTGACCGTGGTGTTCACTTTGGGTGTTCTGCCGCCCCCTTTCCCAACTGCCCACACTCGGTTTTCCTACACTATGCACTTTAATCCACATCTTCCTACGTACCTGCCCTCCAACTGAGGCTATGTAAGCATGTATTAGTTCAGGTAAAAAGACACCAATTGGAGAAGGTAACTCATCCCTTATCCAACTCTTTTTTCCTACAGATCTGTGTTACGCAATATGTCATGATTCAAATGCTTGGCTGCTAAGAATTTGTTCAAAATAAATGTGGTTGAAAGCTATATTCTGAACAGGCTTATTTTCATCGACAAAGAATAGGATATTGAGCTATAATATTGTTTCTGCAGAGGCACTTGCATCTTTTGAACTGTTGTAAGGACCGAATGCTAGAATAGTAGATTAGGCTATAAATAATGATTTATTTCGTTTTTATTTTACTGTTAGTCTTACATTTACAGTTTATCACAGTTTATGAACTTAATTAAGATAGGAAAGATAAGAGATAAAGCAACTTCAAACTTTCATCCGCTGACAACTTGCCAGTTTAATGCTAAGTAGACATAATATCACCAGAGCATTATGTGCACCTAAACTAAACAAGCCAAATTTTGTTTGTCCTGTAAAACTATGTAATAAAAATTAATGACTGGAAAATGATATTAGAGCATTGTTATCTAGATTATCATCTAGATATCTATGTTATTCATTTTCTTCCCTAGAGCGCTGCTATCATTTGGTTGGTTACCATGGGCTAGAGTGCATGCTATGTGTTGTCCTCACACACACACAATTGCACCACTACGTAGAACTTTATGTATCCTCATAATATATGAACCTAAAATAATATCCTATCATCAAATAATGACTATAATACCGCTATAAATTTCTGTACTGTTGGTTTGCATTGATACTAACATTCAAACTGCTGAAAGGTATGAGAAATACAGTATACTATTAAGTCATTATATTTAAGATTTTAGTGTGCAATAATCTGATCAATATGATAATTAAGTGTTGAAGGAAATGACTTAAATAATCAGTGGAACATGATGTTTGAATAAGGTAAATGCATTCTTATCAATAGAATATGTATATTTTGTTCTTATAAGCTTACTTTACTAACTAAATTACCTCAAAATGTTATATTGTCTTCACATAACATTGCAAGTTATCACATGAACTGGAAATATATTCTTCTTTATCAACTACGTGCACACATTAGACTATGAACAAATTGATTATTTCAGTCTTAGTACTCAATTTACTTAAATGTTTCAGATATCGTGTGACTTTGGATATACTTGATGCCATCATGTCGGTAACTATAACTGCATTTGCTAACAATAAAGCTAGAAGATGGAAAGATTTTTGGCCATTTTCCTACGTATTGTGATATAAAATATTAGAAATCCCAAACTCCTACCTTTTAACTTTCTTTTGTCTCTAAACTCACTTTCCTCATCTTTCTTTTTCAGACCTTATAGAACGGTTCATTTTGATAAATAAGTTGTAGCAATTATAGACTAAAATTTTGATGAGCTGCTTAATATTTCAGACATGGTTAGGCGGACTCAATACTATTCATCTATATTTAACGTGTGTGAGATTTTACAGGAAAATGAAGCAGCAACGATTCAGAAGATTTCAAACAAAATGGTGGGGACTGGCGCGGTATGTTAGTTCAGGTTGATAAACTTTGAAATCAAAAATATTACCAAGGTTTTAAGTGCGAGAAGAATAAGTACACAAAAAATAGGTAAGCGTGCAAATGTACTACTGTTCGAACAGAACGTTATAGTATGAGTGCATTACGCTTTTTTACAGATACGATATTAGTTATTGATTCTTTATATGAACCAAATAGCATGAATATTGATGAATAACAGTTAATGAACCAAGCGTGCAAATCTTAAAAAAGCAGATACTGGCACTCCGCTCCTTGACGATGTCCAAAGAAACGAACTCTTCACAAAAGAAAGAATACCAGTATGGGTCGCCTACTCAGGCTGCCTCTTCTTTGCCATAATCTCACTCATATATCAATCCCCTTAATCTTCCTTCAATTAAAATGGTACTACATAATATTTGTTAATTGTCTAGTGTACTAAAACAGATAGCACGCTACAATAAACTCGTCGCACAAGTTTATTGATTAGAATTCCACTACGCTGGAATTCTGTATTAGATAAATGTAACAATAAGTTACGTTGTAAATAAATTACAACAACAACGTTATACTATTGTAAGAAATAGTACAACTTATAAACGGGAAAGATTATAGTGAATCTAACCAGTATATAAAGGAAATTCCGTCTGAGGCTTGTCGTAACAATTTCCTTAAGAATTTTATTTCAAAACTCTCCCAAGATACAACAGACGTAATCTGCACGAGATTGTAATGAGTATGTCAACTCTGTGATATATATGGAATATAGAGCAACGGAGCAAAGAAGCAGAATAAATTAGATTGGAATAGAATTAGAATGTGATCAGTATTCTCTTCTATTTATAATTTCGTCCGCAACCTTTCAAACAGTCGCGTCCGCTTGACGAGTCGCACCCGTTGCCTTTTGGTCGCTGCTGTTCGTTAACGGGTCGCACCCGCCCGTCCAACGGTACTGTTTCGTACCTGCTCGCACTGTTTCGCCCGCGCCTGTTCAGTCGGGTCGCACCCACTTGCGCCGGCGTCCGCTTCAATCGGCTCGCTCGCACCTGTTTGCTTCCAACGGGTCGCACCCGTTACTGTTTGCGTCCGTTCATGAACAGTCGCATCTGCTCAGGCAAAAAACCCCGCCCGCTTCTCTTCAAATTCCAGGCCCAGCCCAAAAACCGTTAAACAATGGCCTGGTAAAAAGAATGGTCATTTTAGACCCGTACCCGAGCCCGGCCCGGTTCGGTCGGAAGGACGGCGGCGGTGGAGGCGCGCGCGCGCGTGTGTGGTGGTGATGCATGATCTCCCTCCTCACAACGAAGCATACATTTGAGAGCCCCAGGCCCCCAACCTCCTCATGAGAAAGCTATATTTAAACCAAATATCTCTCACAATTTGGAGATGTGAGACTTGTATTTTTCATTCACTTTGCTCTTTAGGAATTCCAACAATCCCCCACATGAATGATAATATACATATCCCCTACACAAAGCGAAATATCACAGAGTACACATGGAATAATGCTTTATCGTGGATAAGTAGATATTTCACTTTGAACTTTCCCTAGTTAAAACTTATCGGATCTACTTGGCTAATCGGTGAATTATTTCATCTTGAACCGTCGGCCTTTATTGTATATCCAGACAATAAGCTTTACGAAGCATTGATTCCCTTCTCATCCAATCTCTTGGTTGTGTTCATTTTGGTCCTGAACAATTTTTTGGTTCTGCGAGTGTTTTTAGAGAATAAAAGCCTTTTAATATTCTCATAGAGCCGACCCAGCTCACACTAACATAGGTGATCGCAACCATTAAGAGTATCCTACATATACCCCACTTGTTATTTCCAAGATATGGTCATCATTAAAAAACATAGTTTTAACCTTTAAAACTTCTGTAGGCATGCATTATATTTTGCACCATAGGAATGGAGTAGGACCAAGTCCAGACAAATGCATTACTTCTTGAGTTACTCATAACTGGTTTGCCTATTGATCCTAGTCCGTGGGATCTCCAGTCGCTAGGATAGGTTTCCGTATAAGGTAACTCTTGTTGGTTTAGGCTTTTAAACCCATTCCCCTCGATGCGCAGTCAATTTTCTCTCTTGATAAACCTTTAGTAAATGGATCCGCTAGGTTATCATTTGTTCTCACATAATCTATGGAAATAGTTCCATTTGAGAGTAACTGCCTAACTATATTATGGCGTCGACGAATATGTCATGACTTTCCATTATACACAAAGTTTTGTGCTCTGCTTAGCGCTGCTTGGTTATCACAGTGTATGCATATGGCCGGTACAGGTTTAGGCCAAAACGGAATATCTTCTAAAAAGTGACGAAGCCATTCTGCTTCTTCGCCTGCTTTATCTAATGCAATGAACTCTGATTCCATAGTGGATCGAGCTATGCATGTTTGTTTAGTAGATTTCCATGACACCGCTGCCCCTGCTAGGGTAAAGACATAACCACTCGTTGATTTTGATTCCTCTGAATCTGCAATCCAGTTTGCATCACTATATCCTTCTAAGACGGCATGATATTTTCCATAATGTAAGGAATAGTTAGTGGTATTTTTTAAATATCCAAGCACTCTCATTAGTGCTTTTCAGTGTTCCTTCCCTGGATTGCTTGTATACCTGCTCAATCGACTTACTGCATAAGCTATATCTGGTCTTGTGCAATTCATGAGATACATGAGACATCCTATTACACTAGAATATTCCAGTTGCATTACACTCTCATTAGTGTTTTTATGCAGTACTTCTGATGGATTAAAAGGTGTATTTACTCCTTTAATTCCAAAGTTTTGAAATCTTTCAATCACTTTTTCTACATAATGTGATTGAGATAACTCAATTCCATTAGATGTTCTTATTATTTTTATTCCCAAAATAATATCTGCAACACCCAAGTCTTTCATGTCGAAATTGTTGATCAACATTTTCTTTATGGTCTCAATTACCTGAGTATTTGGACCGAATATTAGCATATCGTCCACATATAGACAAATCATCACATATGATTGTCCAAGTTGTTTGTAATAAACACATTTATCACATTCATTTATATGAAAACCATTTTTCATCATGACACTATCAAATTTTGCGTGCCATTGCTTTGGAGCTTGTTTTAGTCCGTATAATGATTTGACTAATCTACAGACTTTGTTTTCATTTCCTTTGGAAATAAATCCCTCAGGTTGCTCCATGTAAATCTCCTCATCGAGATTTCCATTTAAGAATGTTGTTTTTACATCCATTTGATGAATCTCTAGGTTATAAATGGATGTAATTGCTATTAACATTCTTATAGAGGTTATTCATGTAACCGGTGAATAGGTATAAAAGAAGTCTACTCCTTCTTTTTGACGGTATCCTTTGGCTACTAATCTGGCTTTATACTTGTCGATAGAGCCATCTGCTTTCATTTTCTTCTTGAAAAACCATTTGCAGCCAATTGGTTTTATTCCTGGTGGAATATCAACAATTTCCCAAGTTTTATTACTTAGAATTGAATCAATCTCACTTTGGATTGCTTCTTTCCAACATGAAGATTCAGAAGATGACATTGCTTCCTTGTACGTTTGAGATTGGTGTTCTAACATATAAGTTAAAAAATCTGAACCAAATGTTTTGGAAGTTCTTGCCCTTACGCTTCTTCTTGGTTCAACCTCCTCGTTGTCCTGATGAGTTTCATCTTCACATGTCTCATCTCTGTTATCTCTTGTCCTTTTTGGGACAGGATTTCCATCGTTTCTTTTATGTGGGAACACATCTTCAAAGAACGAGGCATCTCTTGATTCCATGATTGTATTTACATGAATATCACTTATATCAGACTTGAATACCAAAAATCTGTAGGCACTACTATTTTGGGCTGGCCCAAGATAATAACAATCTACTGTTTTTGGTTCAAGTTTGACTCTCTTGGGAGGCGGAACTGGAACTTTTGCCAAGCACCCCCACACTTTGAGGTATTTAAAGCTTGGTTTGTGTCCTTTCCATATCTCATATGGAATTGTTCCCGTTTTATTGTGAGGAACTTTGTTTAATATGTGATTAGACATATTTAAGGCTTCCCCCCACAAGTTCGTCGGCAGACCAGAAGTTAAAAGAATGGCAGTAATCATGTCTTTTAACGTTCTGTTCTTCGTCTCGGCTACACCATTTTGTTGTGGTGAATATGGAGCTGTTGTTTGATGAATTATACCATTTTCGGCACAGAACTGTTCAAATGGTGATTCATATTCTCCACCTCGATCAGATCTCAATATCTTGATCTTTTTATTTAACTGATTTTCTACCTCAGCCTTGTATTTTATAAACGGGGTTATTGCTTCATCCTTACTATTTAAAAGATATACATAGCAATATCGCGTATAATCGTCAATAAAAGTAATAAAATACTTTTTCCCACCTCTTGTAGGTAGTGATTTAAAATCACATAAATCTGTATGTACCAAACCTAATGGTTCGGTGCTTCTGTCAACAGATTTAAATGGTTGTTTGACCATTTTTGCTTCTACACATGTCTCACATTTGTAGTTCTTATCTACTTGGAAATTTGTAATCAATCCCAAGTTTGATAATTTCTTCATTTTTCGGAAGTTTATGTGTCCTAATCTATCGTGCCATAGTAAAATTTCGTGCTCAAGCAAGTAAGAGACTTCAATTTTATTATTAGCACAATCAGAATACATAGATTTATTGCCGGTAACGGCTACATTTGCCTTAAATAGGCCATCACATAAATATCCCCTTTCGATATACATTCCAGCTTTGGACAAAACCATCTTGTCTGACTCAAACACCATCTTGAATCCCTTCTTTGATAGGACTGCACCAGAGATGAGATTCTTGCGTATGTCTGGAACGTGAAGCACGTCATTCAATTTGACAGTTTTTCCAGAAGTGAACTTGAGGATAACTGTGCCACTTCCTTCGATCATGGAAACTGCAGAATTACCCACGTAGAGTCTTTCTTTCTGATCGAATTTTTGGTATGTTGAAAACATGGATTTTTCAGAGCAAACATGACGAGTAGCTCCTGTGTCAACCCACCATTGGTTAGGGTTATGAATCAAATTGCGTTCAGAAATAACCGCTGAAAAGTTGGACTTATTCCATATGTACTCTGTGATATTTCGCTTTGTGTGGAGGATATGTATATTATCATTCATGTGGGGGATTGTTGGAATTCCTAAAGAGAAAAGTGAATGAAAAATACAAGTCCCACATCTCCAAATTGTGAGAGCTATATTGGTTTAAATATAGCTTTCTCATGAGGAGGTTGGGGGCCTGGGGCTCCCAAATGTATGCTTCGTTGTGAGGAGGGAGATCATGCATCACCACCACACACGCGCGCGCGCGCTGCCGCCGCCGTCCGTCCGACCGAACCGAACCGGGCCGGGCTCGGTTACGGGTATAAAATGACCATTCTTTTTACCAGGCCATTGTTTAACGGTTTTTGGGCTGGGCCTGGAATTTGAAGAGAAGCGGGCGGGGTTTTTTGCCTGAGCAGACGCGACTGTTCATGAACGGACGCGAACAGTAACGGGTGCGACCCTTGGAAGCAAACAGGTGCGAGTGAGCCGATTGAAGCGGACGCAGGCGCAAGCGGTGCGACCCGACTGAACAGGCGCGGGCGAAACAGTGCGAGCAGGTACGAAACAGTACCGTTGGACGGGCGGGTGCGACCCGTTAGCGAACAGCAGCGACCAAAAGGCAACGGGTGCGACCCGTCAAGCGGACGCGACTGTTTGAAGGGTTGCGGACGAAATTATAAATAGAAGTGAATACTGATCACATTCTCATTCTATTCCAATCTAATTTCTTCTGCTTCTTTGCTCCGTTGCACTATATTCCATATATATCACAGAGTTGACATACTCATTACAATCTCGTGCAGATTACGTCTGTTGTATTTTGGGAGAGTTTTGAAATAAAATTCTTAAGGAAATTGTTACGACAAGCCTCAGACGGAATTTCCTTTATATACTGGTTAGATTCACTGTAATCTTTCCCGTTTATAAGTTGTACTATTTCTTACAATAGTATAACGTTGTCGTTGTAATTTATTTACAACGTAACTTATTGTTACATTTATCTAATACAGAATTCTAGCGTAGTGGAATTCTAATCAATAAACTTGTGCGACGAGTTTATTGTAGCGTGCTATCTGTTTTAGTACACTAGACAATTAACATCTTAAGAATTTTACTGTTTTACACTAAAACAGAGATGTTAATAGTTGACAACATGAAAATGGACAAGTCCAACTTTTCAGCGGTTATTTCTGAATGCAATTTGATTCAGAACACTAACCAATGGTGGGTTGACACAGGAGCTACTCGTCATGTTTGCTCTGAAAAATCCATGTTTTCAACATACCAGAAATTCGATCAGAAAGAAAGACTCTACGTGGGTAATTCTTCAGTTTCCATGATCGAAGGAAGTGGCACAGTTATCCTCAAGTTCACTTCTGGAAAAACTGTCAAATTGAATGACGTGCTTCATGTTCCAGACATACGCAAGAATCTCATCTCTGGTGCAGTCCTATCAAAGAAGGGATTCAAGATGGTGTTTGAGTCAGACAAGATGGTTCTGTCTAAAGCTGGAATGTATATCGGAAGGGGATATTTATGTGATGGCCTATTTAAGGCAAATGTAGCCGTTACCGGCAATAAATCTATGTATTCTGATTGTGTTAATAATAAAATTGAAGTCTCTTACTTGCTTGAGCACGAAATTTTACTATGGCACGATAGATTAGGACACATAAACTTCCGAAAAATGAAGAAATTATCAAACTTGGGATTGATTCCAAATTTCCAAGTAGATAAGAACTACAAATGTGAGACATGTGTAGAAGCAAAAATGGTCAAACAACCATTTAAATCTGTTGACAGAAGCACCGAACCATTAGGTTTGGTACATACAGATTTATGTGATTTTAAATCACTACCTACAAGAGGTGGGAAAAAGTATTTTATTACTTTTATTGACGATTATACGCGATATTGCTATGTATATCTTTTAAATAGTAAGGATGAAGCAATAACCGCGTTTATAAAATACAAGGCTGAGGTAGAAAATCAGTTAAATAAAAAGATCAAGATATTGAGATCTGATCGAGGTGGAGAATATGAATCACCATTTGAACAGTTCTGTGCCGAAAATGGTATAATTCATCAAACAACAGCTCCATATTCACCACAACAAAATGGTATAGCCGAGAGGAAGAACAGAACGTTAAAAGACATGTATTGTTGGAATTTCTAAAGAGCAAAGTGAATGAAAAATACAAGTCCCACATCTTCAAATTGTGAGAGCTATATTGGTTTAAATATAGCTTTCTCATGAGGAGGTTGGGGACCTGGGGCTCCCAAATGTATGCTTCGTAGTGAGGAGGGAGATCATGCAGCACCACCACACGCGCGCGCGCCGCCGCCGCCGTCCGTCCGATCGAACCGAACCGGGCCGGGCTCGGGTACGGGTCTAAAATGACCATTCTTTTTACCAGGCCATTGTTTAACGGTTTTTGGGCTGGGCCTGGAATTTGAAGAGAAGCGGGCGGGGTTTTTTGCCTGAGCAGATGCGACTGTTCATGAACGGACGCGAACAGTAACGGGTATGACCCGTTGGAAGCAAACAGGTGCGAGCGAGCCGATTGAAGCGGACGCCGGCGCAAGCGGGTGCGACCCGACTGAACAGGCGCGGGCGAAACAGTGCGAGCAAGTACGAAACAGTACCGTTGGACGGGCGGGTGTGACCCGTTAACGAACAGCAGCGACCAAAAGGCAACGGGTGCGACCCGTCAAGCGGACGCGACTGTTTGAAGGGTTGCGGACGAAATTATAAATAGAAGAGAATACTGATCACATTCTCATTCTATTCCAATCTAATTTCTTCTGCTTCTTTGCTCCGTTGCTCTATATTCCATATATATCACAAAGTTGACATACTCATTACAATCTCGTGCAGATTACGTCTGTTGTATCTTGGGAGAGTTTTGAAATAAAATTCTTAAGGAAATTGTTACGACAAGTCTCAGACGGAATTTCCTTTATATACTGGTTAGATTCACTGTAATCTTTCCCGTTTATAAGTTGTACTATTTCTTACAATAGTATAACGTTGTTGTTGTAATTTATTTACAACGTAACTTATTGTTACATTTATCTAATACAGAATTCCAGCGTAGTGGAATTCTAATCAATAAACTTGTGCGACGAGTTTATTGTAGCGTGCTATCTGTTTTAGTACACTAGACAGTTAACAATATTAGCCTACATCCTCGCTCCAGCCTTAGGCTTCTGCAATGCATACAATGCAGGGTTAACCGACATGAACATGGCTTACAACTACGGCAAGGTCTCTCTATTCAAAATAGCAGCATGGGCAGGCAAAGACAATGGAGTAGTAGCAGGTCTAGTGGGCTGTGGCCTTATAAAATCAGTAGTTTCAATATCAGCAGACTTAATGCACGATTTCAAAACCGGTCATCTAACCTTAACCTCGCCTCGATCGATGCTTCTTAGTCAAGCTATCGGTACAGCCTATTGGATGTATAGTTACACCCTTCACCTTTTTATTGTTTTACAAAGCTTTTGACATAGGGAATCCCGATGGCAGCTTTAAGGCTCCCTATGCATTAATTGATATATAGGAACATGGCTATTTTGGGTGTTCAGGGATTTTCTCTTTGCCATTGCATTGTTTACAGCTTTGCTATGGGTTTTTCGGGTTCGCTATCGGGGCGGGTTTGATGAGGGATTTTATGCCCGTTAAGTATGGGAGGTGGGTCCCGTTGCCTATGGCTATGGCGGTGCCCTTTCTGGTAGGGGTGAGCTTTGATATTGATATGTGCGTTGGGAGTTTGGTTGTTTTTATTTGGCATAAGATTGACAGTGGGAAGGCTGCTTGTATGATTCCTGCCGTTGCTTCTGGGTTGATTTGCGGTGATGGGTTGTGGATTCTGCCTTCTTCTTTGCTCGCTCTTGCTAAGATTAGCCCTCCTATTTGTATGAGATTTCTTTCAACTTGATAATGGTGGTTATGCTCATGAAAATTTAGGTAATAAGTACCTGATTTGATACCATTTGAAAGTAATTACATTTATTTGGAAGAACGAAGATGCACAGGTTATAGGAGATGCTTATGCGCATAGATTTAGAAATGGCACCGGTACGTGCTGTTGGTAAATGAAGTCCACATGGTATAACCGTATAAGATAGGAATGTAATACGAACCGATAATGTGGAAAAGCTGTATACACATATAAAGGCATCAGAAATGTAAACTATTGGACTCTTGTCAAAGTTTATGTGGAATAGGTCATTTATTTACCATATTCTGAAATTAAAAGATACACGGCAGATACCGCGTTATCCTATAACAGATAAAATTGTTTATTGGCTGTAGAAAAAAAAGGGTTAATGAATGAGCCATAAATGATGTTAAACAATAGCTAAATGACTGCAAAATTGAATGCATGAGTTAGGTCAATTTGTGCCCATTCTGTAGTGTACCATTTGTGTTTTAACGTTGTCTTGGAAATGCCATCATGGCACTTGATTTAAGATTTTGAATGGATTGCAATATTAAAGAGGCTTTTCCCAAGCTGTTGGTGCCCCAGTTTCTCAATTTGTCTGGCACACATTTCATTTTTTATATATCTTAATTGATTGATGAGAGAATGGAGACATAAAAGATAGAAAAACTATCTATCCTTCAGCAATTTTCTTTAAAAAAATGCTAGGGTTAACAAACGCTTAAAGTGAGTGTGCTTCCACTCTAGGCAAGCTATGAATTCAATCTTATTAAGTTTTTTCATCCAAGTTCAGAGTTGAAAATTTCAATATCCTCTAGGTGGTAAACTATCTTATTTGCTTTGCTGTTGATCTTTATCAAATTAATATATGTGATTCCACTGAACAAGAACAGAAGATGTTGAAACAGTAGAGCTTGATATAAGTATACTCAATTGGAAAAGTTATATACTATATTTTCATTGATATATGCAAAATGTTAGTTGTTGGTTATATGATGAATGAGTAGATGCTACATCAGTAACAAGATTTTTGCGGTTGGATTTTATAGTCTGGTTTACGGCCAACACCGTACACACCGGATCCGTCATAAATATCTACTTTACAGGTTAGCACTTCTGCATGAACATTTTCACTTGGTTTGTAACTTTATGTATAATATACTTCAGTTAAATAAAAATGTGCCACCGTTTCCTACACTCTTTCTTCTATCGTGCATACTTAAGTCGCTACAAATGATGTGTTAGTTGATATTAAATTATACAGTATTTTTATTCCATTATCATCATCCTAATATGCCATATCATATGTAGACAGTGAACAAATTTGTGGACAACATAGTTGATATTTTTCAACTGGAACCCTGTTCATAACACAACTTTATTTTAATTGGCAATTTATCTACAAAGCGAACACATGTACGTATATTACTGTTTATCAATTTGGTTCAGAAAAACTAACTTCATCAGACAGCCCGCTAAATAAATTGGTGTAGGTCCTATCAGTTATCTCCACTTATTTAAAACTAAGTTAAGTTAAAGTTATGTGTGGTGTGGTACTTATTGTCATTTTCATGTAGTTATTTATCATTGTTCCACTGTTCAAACGCACTACGTAAAATAACTACACCCACTTTATTGAAGTAAAATCGTACATACAGCTGTCCTTCAGATTGCACTGTAAAAATGAATTAGTTATATAATCCTCATTTTATCACTATAAATGATTCAAACGACACCATACCCACTTCAATGTCAAATCGTTGCCTTCTACTTTGTTCTACTCCCACGGTACGGTAGCATTAAACATTCATCTCCTCTCGATCCCCATTCCCTGTACGAAATACACATCACTCCGCCTCTCTAACTTCTATGTCACTCTGTCCAGTACAGGGCAGTAAATTTCTGTCTGCTTTCCTACTTTGCAACCTATATTCTACTTTTCTACAACCACTATGTTATACCCTGTTGTTAACTCTTTCTCAATTATGCTTAACAAATATAAGCATGGCCACCGATATCAGCTACTCTCTGACTTAACCATCGGTTCTAACTGAGATTGCTTCCACGTCAGACTATCCATGATGTGGAATTCAATCTCCAAAGCCGCAAAAGACGTTTACTCCAATAATCTTCAACTTCTTAATGTAGAGGTTCGTTTTCATCCCGCTTGATATGTTTATACCATATTTCCCGATTACTTTTATGCTGCGATAAGATTACAATATATTCCTTCGTACGGTAACCAAAAGCATGTTGTCATGCCAAAGAGTTTGTTAGACAAATGCTTACAGACGTTCGAAGAACAATGTTTATACGAGATTAAAACATCAACGTCTACCCTTCCCAACCTACCTACCGTCCTATAGATGAGGAGTTGATGATCATCTTCCGTCAAGATACCCAAGTAAAAAGGCTGCCACCTACGATGTACAATATTCCTAGATACAGATTTGATTTTGTTGATGATGACACTCTCGCTTAACGCATAGATAAGGTGGCTCAACTTACAGGTGAACACTAATTCTATCTTACTATTTTCCATGTACTATTAATCCACCCTTTCTGACTACATTATTCTACATATTCTTCAATGTTCCCAAATATTTTACAGATATCGATGGTGTTCTACGAAGCATTTTAGATGTTGCTCAGCTCACAACAAGAACCGGATGTCAAACATCTAAGAGAGAGCTTATAATTTGCAGTGGAAGGTTCCATTTTTAACGCTTTCTTATATTTATCTTCACTTATTTGGTTCTAAACACACTCCATTTAACTTTCACACAGTTCAAAAAATATATCTGTTACTTTGTGGGCTGAGAAGACAAACCTCCAATCTGTTACAGAGTATTATAATTGCAATACACATTGACGTGTAAAAAAATGATGTGAAATTTAGAACATGTGGTTGGACATGTGCGTAAAGTTAAAATAGTGATTAATTTAGTTGAGTTGAAACACCTGTTAGAAATTAATTTATTTAACAAAATAATTAAATTCAAATTATTGTATTGGGTTAGAAATAATTAATTTGTAAAATTAATTAAAGGCTAATTTATTGAATGTAATTAAAGGATAATTAATCAAGGATGATTAATTAATATGGATAATTAGATGGTGATTAATTAATTGATTTGAAATCAAATAATGATTATGTAAGCAAGTTTTGTGTGATGTAAGTGTTTAATTTAATTTATTTTAAATTAATTAAAAATAATTAATTTGATTCATTTTAAATTTAGAAGAGGTAGTATGATTAATTAATCCTTGCTCATATATGGAGGATTGAATGATATTTGAATACCTTGGATTATTTGTTATTTCTGGTATGTGATCGTGATGCTATGTGATATGATTTTGGGAGGAAAGTGATAATGTGGATTGTCTTTCGATCATGAATTGCTATCTTGTATTTAAAACTGAATTATAATCACATAAATAACTTGGATTAAGATAACATTGGATTTGAAGAGACCGGGGTCGGGTATTAGGAAATACACGAAACCACTTCAAATTTTTATAGATCGATATGTAAAATCTATATGCTGGAGTAAAGTGATTTTGGAGGTACTATTTAAATCTAAATCTTTGGCATTTAGAAACTTATATATGGAATAAGTGTCGTCTAGATTAAATTGTAGCTTGTGAATCTATCTGAGTTACCCGGGTTTTATATGAGTTGTATACTTTTGTATTCCATGTTAGATGGGTTTACTCACGCTGGTTTCTAGCCTGACCCGGGTGTTACTTTGGTGTAATGCTCGGGTCAGACCGAGTATTACAGATTTTCAGGTAGGTACGTTCTGGAGCTCAGGAGGCGAGCTGGATGGCAAGAGCGTATGGAGTATTTCCGCTGTAGTATATTATTGTGTATCTGAGACATGATTTGTATATGTCCAGTATCTTTATATACGAGTAACTCCGATGTGTATTAAATGTAATTAATAAATAAAGTATTCTTCTATAAACTATTATTTATTATTATATTTTATCCGCTGCGAATGTGAGTCGTTGATGTTTTTCTTCTTCTTCTTCTTCTTCTATCTCTTCTTCTTTTTCATAACTATCTGGAATTTTCGGCTTCGAAAATTCTGGGTCGTTACAGTCAGTTACAAAACCTAAACTTATTTATTTTCAACAACAAACAGGTTTTCCACAAACTAGCAACTAATATATTGTCTGCAACCAAAAAGACTAAACACCTAAAGGCCCAACTTATTTCTAAATATTTTTCCACTTTTCCAACATCAATTTTCAAATCAAGCAGCATGGTATAAGAACGCGGCACGATGGGGAATAACGGGGAGATGAGAGGACAAAGAGAGAGTTTTTAAAAACGAAATTTTATTATTCCTCACTTTTTCAGGACTACCAAAATCTCTCTCTGACGCATTCTACGTCCCTTCCTCTACAAGCACTCTTTCCCACCAAAATACAAAATAAAACTCAAAATTTAAGTACCAACCAAACGAGCCATAACAAATTCAACCTTTAACACTTTTCAACTACACATAAACATATTTAGACAACATAAACTGAATTCAAAGAATATGGACTGATTTTCCTAACTATGGTTTTACCTTATTGCTTACAATACTACCTTCCTACAAACGAATAACTGCAGATACACTACTCTGCACTTTGAGTATGTCCCTACTGCAAATTTTTAACACTATTTTATTTTCTCACAATAGTTTCCAAGTACCTCAATACTGAACATAACACCGCAGGGGTTAACACCTAGCACTGTGGATGATCTGTACATACTGCTTTAACAAACAATTGGATTACATTCATCTGGACCTACAATTACAGTGAAATACCAGCACTGCCCGTGTGCGTAGCACGGGCCACGCACTAGTTTATTTATATGCAGCAAACCCTAAAAGATTTTGGATTAACAATTTCAAAATCACCAATTTATTGTGACTGTACCAGTGCAATAAATTTATCTAAAAATCCTACTCATCATGCTAGGACTAAACATATTGATATCAGACATCACTTTCTCAGAGATAATATAAGTAAAGAGATTATTTATCTTGAATTTATCGACTCCGAGAATCAAATTGCGGATATTTTAACCAAACTCTTAAATCAGCCTATATTTAATAAATTAAGAAGAGAACTAGGCATTTGGTTCAATAACTAAGATATAGAATATAGATATAGTAATATATTTTTAATAAACAGAGATATACAAGAAAATTAATTTTTTCCTAAAGATGTCGACATACCCCTACCACCCATGATGACATACAACGACAAAATTTTAAAATTTGATTTTCCCTCTAAAATTAGTTTGGTAGTTATATAAACCTATGTATTTAGAATTTTTTTGTCTTCTTGCTTCTTTTCTCTATATTAAACTTCCAAAAATTAAAACTAATGGCCTCCTCCACTAAATCAAACCAAAATAACACCATTTCTTTCCATTCTTATTATTCTGCTGCACTCCAACACACTACACAGGCACGTGTGATAAAGATTGAAGAATCTATCAAGGATGCCATGCAAATTTTGACTGAACTTCAAGTTGTGCAAATAAGGATGGCAAAAGAACAAGAAAAGCAAGGCAAAATTCTTTGAAATGTGCAAAAAAATTCCTAATGGATAATAATGGAAATCCTATTATGATTGAAGAAGATTCTCCCAACATTCAAGTGCATAACCCCTTTGAGCATAGTGAAGAGGAAGAAGAAGAGGAGGAAGAAGCACCTATGTAAGTGGACAACAACGTGATCTGCCTAGGCGAAGTCTATTTTGACAAAGATGGGAATTTGGTTGAACAATGTGGTAACTTTTGTTTTTGTTATCCAAATTGTTCAATTCACAAATCTTCAATTGTCAAAAACTCTCGCTAGTAGTATTATTCTATTATTTATGTACATAAATATATTTGTGTGTTTATGTAACATATATACATGTAATTATAACATCTTATATAATAAAATATTTGTTTCACTTATTATACTTCCTTATTAGTATTTAGTTTGGATTGTATTAGATTAAGGGAATTTTATACTAGTTTAGGATTAGTTTTTGTTGATGACAAAGGGGGAGAAGTATAAAATAAAGTAGTTAGAGAAGTTAGGCTTATATTATGGAGGAGTTATTAGTTTAGGGGGACTTATAGTAAAGGTGAAGTATATTTTATAAACGTAGGTTGTCATCATCAAAAAGGGGGAGACTGTTAGTCCTTAAGATGATTGTTTTGATGACAACAACCTTAGGACTTGTTATAAAATATAAATACTACCATTATGGTTAAGATATATATGTATATACTGGATATAAACATGTAGGTAGTCAGAATGAAGAATGTACAGTATATAGATTCAAGATTGAAGACTCATGAGTATCAAGTTTTCAAGAGTTCAAGATTTCAAGAGTACAAGGTAAGTGATGTGTCTAGAATTATGTTAAAACTTCTTCAAAGCACTTACATCTTTATTTGAAATTTATTCATGGAATGGAATCCACTACGAGCCTGTTAAAGGGATGGAACCCTAGCGGGATGGAACCCACGACAATATCTAGCTGAAGATATGGTGGTCCTATTTTGATATCCACTAATTTTATAAAAATGTTTTTCAAAAATACATCTCTTGTTTTTTAAAAATGTTTTCAAAACTTTCTTTTCAAAAAGACATCTCTCTTGGTTTTAAATATTTTAGCATCAAAATTATCTTTATTATTTTTAATATTTTGATTTCAAAATTATCCTTGATTTTAAACTATCTCTTGTTTTATATATTTACTTTAAAATATTTTTATACTCAGTTTTTAAATCACTTTATAGATTACGATTATATATATTAAAAATTTCTTTCTAAACTCTTTTATATGATTAAACTTTATTCAAATATATTTACAAAAGTATAGAAATTGTTTTGACAAACTATAGAAACCAATTTTAATAAAAAAATCACAAAATTAATTTTCGCCTTGAGCATGTTGACATCCATCACCCCCTATATCGACATGGTGCCCATTAAATTCAAAATTCAAGTTTTCAAATGAAGTGTCTATTCGTCGTATCCTTTCACGAATAGATATGGCTAGTTATCTCCTATAAATACCAGTAGTTGTTAATGGATTTTTTTATCAGATTTCATTTATTTTCTCTCCTCTTCATCTTCCACGTTTGTTCTAAATAATCCCAAACTATACTCTGCCAAAATACCAAGTGAATCAAACTTGATTATCCCTGGTTTGATTCATCGCAACTCTCTCCATAAGATCTTAGTGCTATTCAGAGTTATAGAATCTTTTGTAAATCAAACTATTGAGTAAAAGGTGTGGTTGAGCTTCGAAATCAATTGGGTGTGATTGTAGCCTCGAAAATCAATTAGGTGATCTCGTAGCCTGGTTAAATCAAGAGAACTTCCCTAGACTCGAATACAGTAGGGTGTAACTTGTAACTTTGAAACCGAGGGTGTAATCTGGGAGATTATTTTTATAGGAAATCTGTACGATTGTACATGATGGATGTAGGGTAACTCTAAAGCAGTATAAAATCCTAGTGTGTTCTTTCCTTTACTGCTTTTATTTAATATTTACATCTGTGTCTGATTCTGTGATTATATCTGTATTTGTGAATTGCATTTGTTAGTGACTAAATTACATAAGTTTCAAAATAAGTTTCAAAATGATTTAGAAAATCTATAAAACACTATTCACCCCCTCTAGTGTTATTCTAGCCTTAAGATTTGTAATCCGCATTTCTTACATCAGTTTCCTATGTTGCGAGATAAATATTCTCCAAAGTGTCATTCAAGGGGGTATAGTCTTCCTGTCTAAACCCTCTATGTTTTTTGTTGCTGCCACTGTTATTTCTTTTATCAGAGTTCTAATTTCTTCTCATCTAATTCTAGCTCTTTTCCATAACTCCTTTAGTACTTCTAGGAATCTCGCATGTTTTGATTTGCCGCAGTGTCATTTTTTTCGGCGTTCATCTGTTTTGTCCCAACAGATTTTCTTTCCAGCTCTTGTGCTTCCTCCAACCTTAAGTACTGGCTTGCTTTATGATTGAAGTCTTTCCCGTTGGTAGGTTGCTTCATCTTAATCCATTTCTCGAACTTCGTTTTTGGGTGAATAGTGAGTACTAATGCCATAAAAACCATATCCTCATTGGGGTTGCTTACCTCCGTTACCATGGTGTTAAACCTACTTATGAATGGTTTCAACGACTCATTGCGCCCTTGGACCAATCTGAATAGTAACATGATGTCCTTTGGTTGTGCGATATGGAGCCTGAATTGGTCAAGGATTTTTATTGTAATTTGGTCAAAAGTAGAAACGGATCTTGGGGGAGTCTGGTAAACCACATAAATACAACTCTTTCTAGAAAAAATAGGGAAACGTCGACAGCGAACGACCTCTAGAGCATTGGCTCTGTCCATGTACCAGCTATACTTGTACAAATGGGGTTTTGGATATTGCATTCCACCGTAGGAGGGGATAGTTGGCATAGTGAATTTGTTTGGGTATCTTACATTCAAGATCTCATCGGTAAAGGATGGTCCGACTCGGGGAAGATCCCTATTCATCGTCCTTTTGGTCGTTACTCTCGTCCATCAGCCATCTGACCATGTCTGCTATGTATGCCTCTGATGACTGCTAGTCCTGGGGGCAACAATCTGTCACTAGGCCGAGCGTTTGGTTCTGCAAAGGTTCTTGGCATGTGGGTTGAAGCCTAGGCTCTCCTGTTTCTAGGAGGGCCACTACCACGTGATCCCATTGGCTTGCTGTCGGCCTAACTTGACCAGTTCGGACATTTCTAACATCATTGAATACATTGACGTTCTCTTCCATCAGATTACCTTGCTCTCCATCTTCTGAATCAGAGAGATTAACAGCTATATCTTCCTATGGGGTTTTGGCCCCCTGATATAAATTCAAGATCGGTTGCCTTGTGCCGAGTGGAGTATTCTCATTATCCTCCACGTTCCATCCTATTATTTCCCTTCTTTTGGCTGTTTTCCATTCCTTTATGTAGGCCAAAAATGGAGGAATTCCCTTATTCTATAGTAGTCACTGGTTCAGGCATAGTCCTTAGAGCGGGGTTTGATTGTAGGGTCAACAGAGCGTTGAGCTTCTCCATTAGAGCCTTTTGACTATTTCCTATTTTCTGATTGATCTCCTCAGCCATCTTATTCAGCTCGTCTACGGTGGCGACTTCATGCTGACTGTAGAATGTTGGTGCCTGGTTCCTAATTTAGCACCACTAACTTTAGCTTGTTGGAGACTAACATTTTCTCCGGCTATTACTGCCCCTATGGATCTCCTAGAGGAAATTCTTCTTCTAGGAGTCATTGATCCTAAAACAGCGTGTTCTTTAAGCAAAGATTGGGGATCTAACTTCTGGACTTACGAGGTGCATTGTAGAGGGCTAGATCTGGATCTTCTGTTGGGTTCTCAGTGAAAGCACCAAAATATTTGCCCAAAAAATGGACCAACTCCCTGTTTTGAGTTTGAAAGCACCATCCGTCTTTTTACAGAGCAATATCACAGATAAGTATATCAAGAAAAGAACGGTAAAAGAAAGTAAAAAGAGAATTTTAATAGTGGTTAGGCTGCTAATGAAGCCTACGTCCACTTTATAGATTTATTATAGGATGATTGCTGTTACAAGAGATGTATGATTATAAGCCTTTGTTTGTTTCCTAGCTAAATTGAATCTCCAGAGTTGGTATCCACTAGAGAATCACGTTATATTCCTTTGGAGATTATTATGAGGGAGACAGAGTGTAAAGAATAATTTCGACAGAGCTTCAGCAACCAGTCCAGAGAAGATCTTGTTTATGTTGCAGTTAGGATGGTATTTATAGAGATCGAAGAGCTTCTTGGCCAGGGTTGTCTTCACCAGCTCTCTGGTAGGAAATATGCGACCTAGAGAGACTTTGGCTTACAAAACGAGTCAGAACCAAGGGTTGCTGGTGACCCCTAGCCTATGGGTCGCTAGCGGCCCATGGCCTATGGATCACTAGCGATCCATAGACTTGGTTCGTTTTCGGGCCAATGTCTTACCTTTTATGGCAGTGTTCCATAGCTAATTTTTTGAAGGCTTGTAGAGAAACATGGGTTATCGATGGTCCGACCACTTAGGATTTTTCTAGGGTTTAGAATTGAAGATATTTTCATTGCCTTTTACAGTTGTTGTTACATGTTGATGGCAATTCACTAGCGTTTGTACTCGGCTACTGATTGGATTAAAGGAATGCTGATCTCTCGGCTTTGTTGATCCCAACCATTGTCTCGATCATAGCTCTTGTATATCCCTTGTCTTAGCTTTTATGGTTAAGCCCTGAACCACCCTGTCTACACAAGGTTGTTCTGTTTTCTATTGGTTTCTCTTCGGCTAAAAAACCCAGCTAACAATTACTATGAATAAAACTTCCCAAATCATTTATTTTTTCATAAAATTTTAAAATAATTTTTTTTATATATAGCCCATTTATATAATATCTCTAAATTATATATTCATAGAAACTTATATAAATTTTCTTTGAAACATTCATTTGCAAATTAATCATCTTTAATACTTTAATATTTTACAAAAATTCATTTGTAAAATTTCTTGCTTCATTTATAAATACCATTTAAATATTTAAAATAACATCTTTATAGATGTGTGTAAACTATTAAAATAATTATTTTCGTCATTACCTATATTTAGAAAGGAGCTATTAAAAACCTTAAATCTATTATTTATAAATTTACTAGTGTTAATCTCAAAATACTTTTCAAACATTATTAATAAATCAATAATCATTAACTTTAATTATGTTTTATTGAATTAATAATTTCTCACAATATTTACAACATTGAAATTAACTTTTAAACTATGCCGTACATAAATAAACAACCTTTTTCTAAAGTATTTAGAAAAGAAAGAAAAATAATTGAAATATCCTTTATATAATACTTTCATCAAAATACTTTTATAACTTGAAGTTTTAACAAGTTTACCCTCGTCCTTACATACTTAGCCGTATGTTGATTCGGCACAAGACTAGAAATCTCTAAGTACTTAGTAGACATGTTTCAACACCCAGTGAAAATACTTAAAAACATATAGAAAAGTACCACTCGAACACCGTAGATCGTAGTATACAATGGTTACGTCGCTATCCTTGCAGAATCCATTTGTACTAATGGTAATCTCTACACTTGATTTATGCTACGATCTAAAACACAAGACCATAGGTTACGCTATGGAATTCAAAGGAACTCATGCGCTTATGCCAGATAACCAAAAATCAAATCAATAGAATGAACCCACAAAGTGGATTACCGAATTTCACAGAGGGTACTTCTCATATCTTCAATTTTGAAATGTATCATAATATAAATAGTACCCTTTCATATCATAGACTTTGAATATCATACTTATATAAATTCCATTATATATAAGATCATCACTTTTCGAATTGACACCTTTCAAATCAATAATCTTCGAAATAACTTCATACTTATATAAAATCAATTTTATATAAGAATCGAAAACTTTCAATTCAAATATTTATGAAATCAAAGGTCTTGGAAACTCAATCAATTTCAAAATATCAGTTCGGTTTCAAATTCAGATAGGGTTTCAACAATCATTCTCCTTTTTCAAAATCAAATACCATTTAAAATTAAAAATTTCCATATTAAATGGTTTTTTACAAATAAATTCAATTTAATATTTATGTCAAGTTTATAAATCAAAATTTTCTTTTCCAAATCAAATATGTTTTAGAAAAAAATCATTTTATAGATAAATTACTTTATGAACATTACTAAGTTCATAAATATTTCTTAAAACAAAAGTTCATTTAAAACATTTCAAAACTAGATTTCATATTTGTATTTTATAACCTTATCCATTTTACTTACCAAAATATTTAACAGTTTAAAACTTATTTAAATTATATTGTCCTTTAACTTAAGAGTTACAAAACTAAATTTATATAACTTTCTAAAATACTATGCTTTAAGTCTTAATTTGAAAGTGTTAGACTATTCAAAATAGTCGAAAAAAATCAAATTCCAATTCATAGAAAATTGGAAATCAACAATCAATCATCTCAACGAGAGGCACAATCAATCAATCCTAATGCATATGATACTTGTGTCCATAATATCATTCAATCGAAATTTGAGAATCGAACACTGATTTTATTTTAATCATTTGAAATAAATCTATACATATCTTTCGAATATCAAATCATAATTCAGGGACTTGAATCAAAATCAGTTTTATCAATTCAATCATGTAACAAAGATACTATAGTGGCTTCCCCACCTTGGAACTCGAAAATGAACGTCGATGATGTCAAGATCATCGCCAAAATTATTTTCTAGCGACAGAAGTGGGTTCTACATTTTATTTCTTTCGAAATCATTTTTAAAACATTTCAGCACGGAAAAAACTTCATAACAATACTACTATATTTTTCAAAATCTTATAAACCAATTAAAAAAACCTCGGAATTAAATTTCTCAAATTTTCAGTTTGAATCACGTTTTAGTTATAAATCATATCTATCTAAACCATATTTTATATATCACTTTCGGATATGGTATCAAATAATCAGTATAATAAGACAGTGGGGAATTCAGATATGTATTTATTTCGAAATATCATGTTGAAAATATGAAATTTCATATAAACCTTTAAACCTATTTCAAGAATTCACGACCATAGCCAAATGCCAAATCAACAAACAATAGTCGATGCTCATAAATTGGTTGAGCACAACATAATCAATAAATGATAAAAAGCACTAGCATTCTAATCAATCAATCAGTAAAGTGGTAACAATCACTAATCAAGAAACAATCATAAAGGACTACATCATTTTATTAAATTCATTCTTGTATATATAAAAAATACATTCCAAGTTTAAAACCATTTCATTTACCAATTTCGAAAATAATATTGTGTCGGTTCTGCCCTATTCAAGTGCTTAGAAAACCTATAGATGCCCTGGCGTCCCAATTACCGACCAGAACTCATAAATACTCAACAGGACAAATTAACACAATATAAAGTATTTTTATAGCACTAACAAATACGCTCTCATATATATACTCTCAACTCATAATAGGGCATTACATTACCTTATCTCTTAATGAGTTTACCCTCAACAGGCTAAAGCATCCCTAAATCTAAGCTTTGATACCAACTGTGATGACCGACCTTTTTGGATAGTTCGAGTCGACAATAAACCATCCATGTCCGACTCAAACCATCTAATAGATTAATTATCAATGGGTTTTATTTTAAGGAAATAAGAAAAATAAGGACAATACACAGAATCTCACAGTAGAATGACAAAATATAATAATAGTATAAACGGTTCATGTAGCTGTTTAACAATATACAATAATTTCATTTTACAATATCATCATAGTTATACATTAAATAGATATAACAAAGTAATTTAGCGGAATAATATTAAAAAATACAATCTTCAAGCTCCATCTTCATCTTCAAGAAATAATATCTTTGAAACAAATAAATACTCAGGCTGACCTGAGCATAAAGGAAAATAATATACTTGAGTTGGAACTAAACTTCTTATGCATATTAAATCAAAATATGATTAAATATGGAACGTAGATAACTATATTTTTAAAGTTTCAAATTTTCCAAAAAAGTTATTATTTTCATATTCAAAATGCAACAGATTTCGCAATAGATTCATTCTAATAACTTACAAATTTATAAACAAATTTCAAAATCAATTTTTGAATTTAAGAGATTTGATTTATGAAAATTTCCAATGTTTCAAAATTCAATTTATAAAAATATCCCAGGGTTTGAAAATTTAAATTTGAAAACTTACTCTAATTAATTAATTTCAATAAACCTAAATATACACATATTTATATCATTTAGTTCTTTATTAAAATATTCGTTTTATGTTAATATGTGCACATTCCATTAACTCAATCAATCAGTCAATTGACTAATCAACTAGTCAATCTATATATTTATTTAAGTTATTCAAACGTAATTTATTATTCATGAATATATATCTAATGCATTATAAAAATGATTTATTTTACTTTTTAATTACTTTAACAGTCACATCAATGCAATCAATTTACAAGTTTTAACCATGTATAAAATGAAAAATAAATGTATGTGAACATATGTAATTAATATACAATTGTTAATATAAGGTAATTTCTAATTGATTTCACAACATTTACACAATCATGAAACCTCTAATATATTTTAAAATTTGAATATAATAAGTGTGTTTATATATTATTTGCGCCAAAAATGGTCGCAAACACCCAGTTGTTGATGAAAGCACCTGTTTACAATCACAAATCATAGATAACAAGTAGGTAGAGAAAATAAATGTGAAGAATACTCAAAATTTAAAAGAAAACGCATAGATACATATAGATTTAGAGTGGCTCGGCATATGGCCTACGTACACTATGAAATGGCTGACTTTTATTGATCATTGTTCGCTGGTTACAATGAGTTATAACAGTAAAATCAAAGTACGAAGATATTCTCGGCAGAGACTGGATGTAGAAGAGCCAAAAAAGGTCCATTTTCAGTAAGTCCTTGGATGCTATTTATAGGCGTAGGTTGCAAATATCTCGGCCAGATCGTGGAAGACTCCTTCTCTCACATGGGTGGGCTCACATGATCGGTCCCTAGTGATTCCGACTTGATCCATGATTGATGTGAACGAGATTCGTATCGATCCAAATCTTGCCCAATCGAGTCAAGATCGATGGTGCACACTCTTGAGGTCGTACGCAAGCTCCTGTGAAAATTTTGTAGCATTTTGACTTGTAGATTGTGAGATATGATCGATGCAAGTTTTACATTCCTATATCTGACGCTTTCATATCAATCTATCTCGCATCGATCTACTTCATATCGATCATCGTACGGTGACGTGGAGCGGTAAGTTAGGGTAGATCCATTTTTCATTCCGCATTGACTGCTTCTTTTTTTCGATCGATTGGTTGCTATGCACTTCGTATCGATCCCCCATCCTTCTTCATATCGGCCTGTTGTACCTTACTTTCTATCGAACCTTAAAGCTATTTCGTATCGATCCGTTAATATTCACTTTGTATCGATAGTTGGATGGCTCTTCGTATCGATTATAAAGTTGTCGATTTCGTAACGATGGGAGGTGTTGACTTCGTATCGACTATCTAGTTGATCGATACGAAGTATATATCTACGTGATTGATGTGCACGTAAATGTACATATTTTTACCGCCATATTGAGTCTTTAAATTAAATAAATGATCATATTGGGTATTTTTACTTGTTTTAACCAAAATCCATATTAGTTCCAAATTGTCACATATCCATCTTCATATAAGGGCAAAACAGTCATTTGTGTGCATATATTTCTTTGAGAAAAATTAATTAGAAATTTATATATATATTTGTAGGAATTTGGTCTCAAATAGGAGTGGTTTCATGAAGGAAGATGCATGCACAATGAATATAAAGGAATGAAGATGGAAATAATTCAAAGTGAAGATCATGGAGGACCCCACCTACCCACCATCTTAATGTACAAATTAGAGGCTAATACACATGCTTATGGAATCAATGGCTTCATGTACACTTAAATAATGATTAGTAGAAGCTAATGATTACTTGTCCTCCAAACTTTCTTAAGGGTAGTTTGGTCATTCCCCAAATTTTGGATTAGGGTTTCATGCATGTACAAGTAACCTCTTATGTTTCATGTAACCTTCCTCTTACTTAGCCTCCTCTCTTCCTCCTATTAGTTTTAGGCTCAAAATAAACAAAGCTCTTCTCTTTCTTTTTTCATGGCTACTTATCCATTTTTATTCTCATGTAATTTCTTTTCTTTATGCAATTTAATACACGATCTTTTTATTTCTTTATTTATTTCCTTTCATGTTGTAGTCTAGATCTCTTTTTCTTTTATGCAAATAGGATAGATCTCTTTTCCATTAGATTTCATTTTTCTTTCTTTTTGCTTCCATGTTGCATGCTACTTATGTTGATATGATAACACAAATGAGAGGCTAATCCCTTCAATTTAGGGGTAATGAAGCCTCTAATCATGTAGCTTCAACATTTCGTGTTTTATACTCTCTTTTTGTGTTTTAATGAGAATGTATAAAGTGATTAACTTGTTGTTCTTACTTTGAATTTGATACCCTATATTGTTGATACCACATAGGCTATACTTAAACAATCACTAACACAAATTACCTCTTCATCTACATATGATGATGGTAATGAAGTGAATGTTGAGATTAAAATTTGATGGTATATATTTCTAATTAATAGTTAATAGTTAATAGGCCATACTTAAAATATATTTTGCTTTCAACTTTGTTATCAATTTTCATGTGAATTAGTAAATGGTTTAAGGGGTGTGTTATAGTTTGATGGCTTCTGTTGAGTTATTTAATAGCACAAATAGGTCATACTTATGATAAGCACATCAACTAAGCTAACTAATGACAAAGAAAAGAGGGATCATAACTTCATTTTGTTGATTTATGTGATCTAGAGAGTGGAAGTTACCTCTAAATTGTCTTAACGCTCTTATATTTTTATCTATTTCCTTTGTCATTTTAGTTAATCACTATTTCAACTTTGGTTAATTTGATTGAGCAGAATTTTAAAATCATCAATTCCCTGCGGATCGATCCATATTCGCCACATGCTACATTCGTACACCATGCGCTTGCTGTATAAATGTTATTATAAATTCCTCGATGGTTTTCTAACTCGATAGAAATTCCATCGTCGAACAAGTTTTTGGCGCCGTTGCTGGGGAATTGTTTTGAATTTAATTTTCAATTCTTCGAATTATTTTTGCTTGATTTTATTGTATGTTTATTTTGTGTGCTGAGTGCATTATTAAAAAAAAATTATGATTGTTTGTTGTGTGTTTTTGTTCTTGTGCATTTTTTTGATTAGCTTTTGCATTTATAGTTTCTTAAAAAAATAAAATACACAATCTCATTTCAAAAACAGAAAAAAATTTATTCATTTAGTTTACATTTCAATTTACATTGAGTTACATTGCCATTTTTTTTCTTGCATTGTTTTCCAGTGCTTCTGTTTATCTGTTCTGTGCACTGCTTACATTCTGTTCTGTTTACATTGTTTTCAAGTTACTTTCAGTTGCTTTCATTGTGAACAAAACTCTGCAGCTCCATACTTATGTTGCTTTCAATGTGAACATTGCATCCCACGGCAGCCATGTAACACTTCACTTCAACTCTAATCAACCACAAAACTCCACAACCACAGCAAAACAACTTCCCCCATATTTCATACCTTCTCGGTCAGCGGCAGAATCACCATCAACATCCACTTTTCCCCTGACTACAACCAAAGTCCCTGAAACCTCCAGTCACGAGCACCACCACAAATCATCACCTTCACAACCCTTCGCCACAAACTCTCTATTCTGCCTGCACATATCAGTGCACTAACAACCCTCCATGCAACTTCATACCCAAACTACACCATACCATCCCTCTCCACTGGCATCAAACAACAACCCTCTCTGTTACTTCCTCCAGAACCACACTGTTCCTACCCATACCATCAACTTCCCCCAATCATCTGTTCTCAAATGTATATCACCACCCTCCAACCAACTTGCATACACCAACATCACCAGAGAATACTTCATACAGCACAACATCAACCACTTCAATTTCTTCCATCACCCATTTACGAATATCAGCCACTACATCCAAAAACAGTCACTGCCCAGAGCACATACAACTCCATCACCCAGCAATTTCTATCGACAGCCATACTTCTACAGTGTGATCATTCATAATCCACTTCCCTAACAAAAACTCCTGCTATATCGCCAAACAATTCATCCGCCGCTCACACAAACATCACTGACCATCATTTCAACATTCATAACACACCCCTTTCCACTTCAATTCGACATCACAGCCACATAGCAGGCAACTTCACTCTACATCCAAACGCCAATCGAAAATCACCAAAAACATTCGTTGCGATTAAACTCACCTTCACGAACCAGCAGCAAAAATTGCCCTCATCGACCACCCTCAACCACAGTCGCAACCACAATCTGCGGTCATCACCTTGCTTGAATCGCCTACTGCCACATCTCCCAAAACACCATTACTACATGAACACAATCCAATCCGCCAAGTTGAACCAATCGAACCACTGCAACCACTAATTTAACCTCGACTTCATCCAAACTTCCATCGCCGAACATCTAGCAACAACTCGAAACTGCAATTCCATAGCAAACCACAGCTTGAACACACACAACCTAAAAAACCACAGAATCGACTGCGGCGGTTACGGTTGAAGGGGATTACTTGGTTTTCGATTTTGAATTTATAACACAATTTTTCTTTTCAAATATAGCTCTTTGAATCATTGTTTGGGAATTCGATTCCTTCTTTGAAAATCTCCTCTGTCATGGTTGAAGTGTGAAGTATGATTTATGAATTCTGATATACGAGGATTTGCAAATTTTTGTTTTAAGGATTGAGAAAATAATAACTTATTGAACAGGGTTTTTGGGCTTTGTTTATTTAGGCCGGTGTGAGTGGGGTGATAAATTTGGTTGTTTTATTTTATTTTGAATCTTTTTCTTGCTTTCTTTTCATTAATTTATCACTTTTCTTTAAAAGGGGGGGGGGGGGGGTTGTTTCGTTTTAGTTTGTTTTAGTTCTTCATTTATAAAAATAATTTCTGTTTGTTTTAATTTTGCTTTTAATTGCTTTAATTTCATTTGTTTTGGTATTTCCTTGCTTCTTCCTCGATAAAAAAATATTGTATATATTTCTGTTTAACTTCATTTCAGGTTGCCAAAGAGTGGCTTGCTTCGCTCAATTGCTGCCAAAAATTAAAAAGAAAAATTGCTTCGTCCATTTGTCTCTTGTTTTTATTTTAGTTGCATTGTTTATTGCTTGCATTTGCATTTATATATTTTAAAAAATTCAAAAAAAAATCATTTGTAGCTGCATTGTTAATTCATATTTAATTTCTGCTTTGCATTTCATCCTAAAAATTTTGATTAATAATAACGGTTAGACATCGATAACACTTAATTGTATATTGACAATTTGTCTTCTTTGAATAATTTAATTTCTTGGTGTCTAGGTTACGACAAAGTAATAACCATTTATAAATATTACGGTGATTCGTAAATATTATAGTGGTTGTTTCTCTGAAGGTACTTAAACCTTCGGCTGCACTGCTATGGTGATTCGTGGTGCACCGTTAACTCCTGCCCATTACCTGGCTGAGAACTATCATGTTGATTTAAGACAATTTGTAATTATACAACTTTTGGTTAACTTAGGATAAATCATTTGTAATTAACCCTTGCATTCATTTAGTTGCACTAATTCATGCATATTTAAAAAACAAAAAAAAATTGAAAATCCAAAACAAAAAAATTCCATTTGTAAATATTTTTCTTTTACAAAAAAAAAAACACAAAAACATTCTTGAAAATGTCCGAGCTTCCCCACCTACATGAATTTTACAACAGTTGTGAAAATCAATATAATCAATATAATTTCACTTCAAATTCTTATGAATATTTCAACAACAACTATTGTTTAAATGATTCGAATTCTGAACCTCAGAATTTTCAAAATGATGACCAACCTTCAAATCTGGAAAATAGCATTTCATCTTTACTTGAAATCGCTACACAACAAAATCAAATGATAAATAAGTGGTGTAATTCATATTTGTGCGATAACTCGAATCAAAGTTTTCAAAATAATCAAAATTTTGATTCATTTCAAAATTCAAACGATGTCGAGTATGACCCATGCCAATTCAATTTTGAACTCCAAAATGAGTTTCAAAATCAAAATGAAAATGTGAACCAATTTGTAAATAACTTTGGCAATGGGAATAATCTCGACCATGATACAATTCAAAACTTTGGTTATCAACAAATTCAAAGTGAAAATTTTCAAACTAATAATCATGAATTTGACTTTGTTGAGCATATGGAAAAAGATAACGGGGATTTATTACTTGAAAAATACAAAAAATTCGTGAAAATCATAATCAAATCTCAATTTGCGAAGAATCAAATAATAATCTACCGTTTATCGAAATTGACAATTCTTGTTCTCAAAAAGTCCAAATCGAAAATTTTCAAGTTAACAATTACAAATTTGACTTTGTTGAGCAAATAAATGAAATGTACAATGATCACATGGATTTGGTGTTCGAAACATATTTGAATCAACGTGATAAACATGCCCAAATTCCAATGTGTGACAAGTCAAGTGATAGTCCACCTACTTGAATTTCAATATGGTGAAAATAAATGTGAATTTCAATCAATTGTTATATCTACCCCAAAAATCATTGGAAATAAAACAACCCGTAAGATTTTTAATAAAACAACATTCATTTTTCCAAATCCACATTCGACTTCAAAATCTTTTATGGTTTGGTTTTTTGAGCTTAAGTTGTGTCTCGTATACTTGACGAGACAAATGAATCGGTCTTTGGAAGACCGTTTCATTTACTTTTTGGCAATATACTTTCTGATGTCCTGTAAATACATTTCATTTTCATGTAAATAATAATAAACGTTCCTTTCACTTGGGTTGACTGTGGGGACACAGTCAAAATCAAGTGTGGGGGGAGACTCATCTTCTTCTTGATTTTTCAGGATTAATTTTTTATTTTTCTTCCAAAAACTCAAAAAAATCCAAAAACAAAAGAAGAATTTTTATTTTTTTAGCGTTTTTGATTTGTTTTTAAAGAAACACTATAGGATAAATATATGGTTTTGGTTTATTAAATTGGAATTATTGAAAATTTATTTGTCTTAACAAAAATAGAAATGAAGTTTTATTATAAGTAACAATGGTTTACTAGTATATAGGAAGATTCATACGTGTTAATTATGAAATATATCCTAATTGAAAATCTTTGTTTTAAAAGTGGTGAATTTAAAGTAAAGGATATAACATTTTTTTTGTCTTCTAAGTTAAATGGTGCGAAGATGATTTTGCAAAGTTCTCTCTCTTAAAAAATATAAAAAAATAATAACATCCAAAGTATTCACTCTCATTTAAAAGTCCTCACGGTTATGCAAAGGTGAATTACTTGGAATCTTTGATTATGTGCTTTCATGCTCATTTAAAAGTTCTCACGGTCATGCATGTATGGAACACATGTAAAAAAAATAGACTTAATAAAAACCACCTACGGTCGATAAGTGTATACACGAAAGTGTGTGCACTCGCCATGCTCTGTACTCCCCTTACATAAGCTCGAAAGGCAGTGCATGAGTGGTATATCTGGTCTTAGTTTACCCGAGCTAGCTGTGTAATTTTTCTTGCAAATAATGAGAGAGCAAGCAATTGAAATCCTAGCACTACTTTTACTTATTTGATTTTATTTGTTATTGAAAAGAAATGAAAATACCACTTTGATAAACTTTGATAATCAACTAAGGATCCATTTCATAGTTACACTGTGTTATTAACCAAAACAACGAGTTAAACTACAGTCTATTTGTTATAATAACTTGATTTTTGTTGGAAATTTTGACGAGTAAATGACATAAATTTTCAAGATAATAACCAAAACCTCTATTTAACTTATTAGTGTCAATTTAAAAATAAATCCTTCATTTGTAAATATTTTCAAATTTTTTTACATTCATCTCTTTGTAAATAAATCTTGCATTTTACAAATATTTTCATCCTGCATTTGGATTTTGTGGGTAGTATCCGCTGAAAACCCGCACGAGACAACACTCGTCCTACTGGGGACACCCAGAGGTTTAACGACTTATTGCATATGCTCAATGCAATCGTGCTCCCTATGAAAACGGATTTATCTTAGCTTCCCTTTATTCGAGGACGAATAAAGAGATAAGTGTGGGGGTATTTGATGTGCACATAAATGTGCATATTTTTACCAACATGTTTAATCTATTTAAGTTAAATAAATGATCATATTGGGCATTTTAACTTGTTTTAACCAAAATCCATATTAATTCCAAATTGTCACATATCCATCTTCATACAGGGGCAAAACGGTCATTTGTGTGCATATATTTCTTTGAGAAAAATTAATTGGAAATTTGTACATATTTGTGTAGGAATTTGATCTCAAATTGGAGTGGGTTCATGAAGACACATGCATGCACAAAATAATTACAAAGGAAAGAAGATGGAAATAATTCAAAGTGAAGAACATGGAGGACCCCACTTACACACCTACTTTAATGTACAAGTTAGAGGCCAATGCACATGCTTATGGAATTAATGGCTTCATGCATACTTAAATAGTGATTAGTAGAAGCTAATGATTACTTGGCTTCCACACTACCTCAAGGGTATTTTGGGCATTCCCCAAAAATATGAATTAGGGTTTCATACAAGTATAAATACCCATATGTTTCATGTAATCTCCCTTCTCTTACTTAGTCTCTCTTTAGTTAGTTTTAGGCTCAAAACAAAACCAAGCTCTCTTTTTTTTTTCATGGCTACTTGGTCATTTCTCTTTACGTAATATTTTTTCTGCAACTTCAATACATGTTCTTTTCCTTTTCATGCTTATTTACTTTCATGTTGTAGTTTAGATTTATTTTTCATGCAAGTAGAATAGTTTTTATTTTTATTGCTTTCTTTTTCCTTTTCTTTTTCTTTTTCTTTCAGGTTGCAAGCTACATTTGTTGTTTTAACGACAAATATGAGAGGCTAAACCCTTTCAATTTATGAGGTAATGAAGCTCTCTAATTATGTAGATTCAACTATTTGTTGATTCATGCTCTCTTTTTGTGCTTAATGATGATGATAGAAATGGTTTACTAGTTGTTTTTGCTTTGAATTTGATAGCCTATATTGTTGACACCAAATAGGCTATGCTTAAACAATCACTAACACTAATTGCTCTTCATCAAAATATGATTATGGCAAAAGAAAGTGATTTGAAATTAAAATTTGATGGTCTATATTTCTAATCAATAGTTAATAGGCCATACTTAAAATACATTTCATTTTCATTTTCTTTGTCAAGTTTCATGAAAGTTAGTAAGTGTTTTAAGGGATGTGTTATAGTTTGATGGCTTATGTTGGCTAATCAATAGCAAAAATATGTCATGCTTATGATAAGCACATCAATTAAAGCACAAACGACCATAAAAGAGTGATCATGATTTCATACGTGTTGAACTACATGATCTAGAGAGTGGATTTATTTCCTAAATTGTCACTTAACTCTTATATTTGCTTCTCTTTTCATTTAGTTAGTTCTCTAATTCTTTAGCTTAACTTTCGCTGGACTTTGGTTTAAGTTGATTCAATAGAATTTTAAAATCATCAATTCCTTGTGGATCGACCCGTATTCGCCACGTGCTACATTCGTACACCGTGCGCTTGCGGTTATTTTTAATTTAAATTCGTTCGACGGTGTTCTAAACCGATAGAATTTCCATCAATTAACAAGTTTTTGGCGCCGTTGCCGGGCATTTTGTAAATATTTTCATCCTGCATTTGGATTTTGTGGGTAGTATCCGCTGAAAATCCTCACGAGACAACACTCGTCCTACTGGGGACGCCTAGAGGTTTAACGGCTTGTTGCATGCGCTCAATGCAGTCGTGCTCCCTACGAAAAAGGATTTATCTTGGTTTTTCTTTATTCGAGGACCAATAAAAAGATAAGTGTGGGGTATTTCATGTGCACGTAAATGTGCATATTTTTACCGCCATATTGAGTCTATTTAAATTAAATAAATGATCATATTGGATATTTTTACTTGTTTTAACAAAATCCATATTAGTTCCAAATTGTCACATATCCATCTTCATATAGGGGCAAAACGGTCATTTGTGTGCATATATTTCTTTGAGAAAAATTAATTGGAAATTTATATATATTTTTGTAGGAATTTGGTCTCAAATAGGAGTGGTTTCATGAAGGAATATTCATGCACAAAGAATATAAAGGAATGAAGATCGAAATATTTCAAAGTGAAGGTCATGGAGGACCCCACCTACCCACCACCTTAATGTACAAATTAGAGGCTAAAGCACATGCTTATGGAATCAATGGCTTCATGTACACTTAAATAATGATTAGTAGAAGCTAATGATTACTTGGCTCCACACTTTCTCAAGGGTAGTTTGGTCATTCCCCAAATTATGGTTAAGGTTTCATGCATGTATAAATAACCCCTTATGTTTCATGTAACCTTCCTCTTACTAGCCTCCTCTCTTCCTCCTATTAGTTTTAGGCACAAAATAAAAAATGCTCTTCTCTTTCTTTTTTCATGGCTACTTAGCCATTTTTATTCTCATGTAATTTCTTTTTTTTTATGCAATTTAATACATGATTTTTTCATTTCTTTGTTTATTTCTTTTCATGTTGTAGTGTAGGTCTCTTTTTCTTTTATGCAAATAGAATAGATCTCTTTTCCATTAACTTTCATTTTTCTTTCCTTTTGCTTTCATGTTGCATGCTACTTATGTTGATATGATAACACAAATGAGAGGCTAATCCCTTCAATTCAGGGGTAATGAAGCCTCTAATCATGTAGATTCAACATTTTGATGTTTTATACTCTCTTTTTGTGCTTTAATGGGAATGTATGAAGTGATTAACTTGTTGTTTTAACTTTGAATTTGATAGCCTATACCGTTGACACCAAATAGGCTATACTTAACAATCACAAACACAAATTACCTCTTCATCTACATATGATGATGGTAATGAAGTGAATGTTGAGATTAAAATTTGGTGGTCTATATTTCTAATTAATAGTTAATAGGCCATACTTAAAATAGATTTTGCTTTCAACTTTGTTATCATTTTTTATGTGAATTTGTAAATGGATTAAGGGGTGTGCTATAGTTTGATGGCTTACGTTGAGCTAATTAATAGCACAAATAGGTCGTACTTATGATAAGCACATCAATTAAGTTAACTAACGACAAAGAAAGAGAGATCCTAACTTCGTTTTGTTGATTTATGTGATCTAGAGAGTGGAAGTTGCCTCTAAATTATCTTAAAACTCCCATATTTTTATCTATTTTCTTTGTCATTTTTATCCTTTTTTTAGTTAATCACTCTTTCAACTTTGGTTAATTTGATTGAGTAGAATTTTAAAATCATCAATTCCCTACGGATCAACCCGTATTCGCCGCGTGCTACATTCGTACACCATGCGCTGCGGTATAAATTTTATTATAAATTCTTTGACGATTTTCTAACTCAATAGAAATTCCGTCATCGAACAGTGATCGATACGAAGTAGATAACTATGGCTAGGTTCCGTATCGATCATCTAGGTGATCGATGCAAAACATGTATTAACATGGATCGATAATATCGATACCAAGTGAACAACCTTAGTCGATTTGAAGGGTGCATGTGTCTGACGGACACGAAATGAACGAGTGCAAACTTGATGGATGCGAACAGCATGGATACAAAATTGGTGAGGACTTAGGTTGCTGATTGATTCATGACCACGACTCGAAGTAATCATCTTCTCAGCCCAAAGCAGACCTTCCAACGACCCGAAGCAGATATTGCGATGGCTCGAAGTAATCTACAAGTATGCTAGCCTATCGAAGACCCAAAGTAGATCCTTTCTAGACTCAAAGCAAACAACCTGGAAACTCGAAGTAAACAGGGAAATGGCTCGGAGCATGTTCCAAACAACCTGAAATGACTCGATCTTTGACGAAACCATATTTTAGACATATTCCGCTATTTGTTCATCGACTATGCTACATTGTGGCTTCTTATCATGTTTATTACCCGTGAAATCCACCTTCGATCTTTGTACAGTCGATTGGGTTAAATACGCCTACATGTGGCTTTGCCTAAAGGCGGGTTAACACTTTGCTCTCTAAAACATGGCTTGTGGTAGGAAGGTGTGTTTTGTAGTTCCATAAGTCGGATGTTTGTATCCTGTTAATGACCTGTAGAGAGATCGATAGTCTTACCTAACTGTAAATGGCGATCATTCGAGATCGTATGCCATTCAAGGTGGTATGTGACCGTTCGAAGTCGGGTGCCGTTCGCGGTGAATGGTGACTGTTCGCGGTCGAGTACCATTCAAGGTGAGTTGTGACCATTCACGGTTGAGTGTCGTTCGAGGCGAGTTGTGACCGTTTGCGATCGAGTGTCGTTCGATGCGAGTTGTGACCATTTGCGGTCGAGTGTCGTTCAAGGCTAGTTGTGTGTGCCCGGGGAGGGGGGGGACTTAGTATCATTAATGTCAGATTTCACGTTCGAGTGATGTTCTGAATTGTTTGTTATGGCAGTTTATTGTCAGCTTAGAGCAGGCCTGAGGACCGTTCGTGATCCCATACATGTGTAAGTGACTTAGTCGTTATAAAATTATTAAAACTAAATGTACATTCAAATGAGTCTTTTAACAAAAAAGTTCAACAAAATTGTAACATTCCCGAATTTTAAACAAGTTTAATTTGAAAATTAATGTAATTTTTGAAATTAAATTGCGGATAAATGTGAATTTTCCAATTTATATCAGATATTTGTATATAAATTTATTTTTAGTTTAAATTGTGAGATTGAAAATTCAAGAATGATTTGGAATTTAAGGATAAGTTTTTATAGATAAATATTGGATATATATATGTATCAAACTTATATTTCAAAGATAAATAAGATATGTATTTGGTTTGTGTTTATAGATATATAAATAATAATTTAAGATTTGAATTTGAGATTCAAAATAAATATTGAAAATAAATTGAAAGATTTGGATTTAAAATTTAAATATAAATATATTGAAAAATAAGTTGAATTTGGAAATTTGAAAATAAATGTATTGAAATAAAAATTGTATTTACTAACTTATAAATCTTTATTAGTAATGTATAATTTAATTCCAAACCATTTTTCTTTAAATTGTATAAGTACGAAACAAAGTGTGATTTTGAAATTTACTAAATATCTTGAATTTAAAATTTCTATATATTTAAAACTAATAAAAAAATTTGTTCCTTAATCTTTATAAATATGCATTTTGATGTGAGAAGATATGTAAGTACAAATAATACATAAGAAGGCATTAGATAATTGTTTTTACAATTGTAAACTATTAATAAAGGGATTAAAACATAAATTTAATAAGTAAAACAAGTGTAAGCCTTGTAGCCTATGAAATAACAAGTGTAAGAAATGGATTAACAAGTGTAAGGATCTTATTCAAGTGGCAAACTTGATTTTTATCTTCATAAAAAACAAACAATAACAAATCTGAAAATAAAACCATGAAATCAAAAACCAGAAAAGAAAAAATGTGTTGTCGTCGATTCAAAAGCAAACGAACTTAGATAAAAAAAAACAAATTCAAGTTCATCAATCTGGAAACAAGACTTCAATTCAAAAACCTGGAAATTCAAAGTTGAATCAAAAGCAAACCTAGAAAACTGAATCCAAAAAAAAAGAAATGAATAAGCAAATCAACTCAAAATAAGCTTTAATTCAAAATACGTGAATCATCCCAGAAACAATCATCTTTAAACTGGAAAACAAAAGATTCAAAACCTGGAAGATCAAAAGCAGAGGCAACTCTGGAGGTAGCAGATGCAGGAAAAAAAAAGGAAAGCAAAGAAAGGAATACTGGAAAAAAAATATGAAGCACGCAAATCAAAAGCAAGCTGCATGCAATAGATTTCAAATCTGCAAATCAAACTAAAACCAGAAAAGCATTACAAAAATGTTCTCTGCTTTTTCAAAACAAACAGGTGAGCAAACTCTTAACCCCTTTCCTCTATATTGGTTGGCATGTGATTTATTTGAATGTTTGTTTTGTGAAATTCAACTACATGTCTGAAGTGAAGTTGAAAATCACTAGCATTTGAACAAACCTGCATATATATGCAGAAAAATGTGCCTATGCAAATTTTGAAAACAGAACATGTTTCTGTTCTTAGTATAACAGGTTTCAAAACCTGATTGAAAGAAGAAAAAAATGAAAACCCTACCTTTTGATCATCTTGAGACTTTGAGGTCAGGATAAAATAGGTGAGGAATTGTATTATCTTCCTTATAAAAATATTTTTAAGCACTAAAAGTAAATGGGTTTTACTGGAAAAATAAACCACAGTCAAGTCATTTTTTTTCAGAAATTTCATTGATAAAAATTTGAGTTTTGATTTCATAATTTTATTCGTCTTAGTAAATCATGATTTTTGATAAGAAATTCAAGATTTTTAACCTAGTATGTTGTGTGGATTTGGGAGATGAACGCTAGATGGATTTAGGCGAATTTTTGGCAATCAACGTCGAATTAGGCCACGTGATTTGACGTAAAGGTGACCGAGGGGTTGGTGATTATCAGAAAAATGGTGGATAATTTTTTAGATCGTGTTGGAGAATGAGCTAGTTTGATTTAGGGTTTAAGTTTCGATTTTGACTGTGGGTTTTGTTTGAACTCGTGCGTCGTGATGGTGGCTTCGGGGGTGATCGGACCAGTTTGGGATGGATCGTGGGGAGGTAACGCGTCTCTAGGTGGAGTAGTTCTTACGGTCGAGATCACCGGCGAAGGGGGAATTTCCGATGGGAATGGCTACAGGTCTGGGTTGAATGGGTTGAATTTCGAATTCATGGTGGTACTGGATTTCTGGGTTGTGGTGTTCGTCGAGGAGGTCAAGAATGATTCGTGGATGATCTCGACATTGGTCGGAGGTAGGCCGGTGGATGGTGTATGTGCACAGTGCACCTTGGTGCATCTGGAAGATGTTGGGTTGGGGAAAAAGAAGACTTGGGGTTACTGTCGAGAAAACATGAAGATGGCTCGAGTTTCAACTCGAGTGAGTTGTCTATATACTAAGAAAAACAGATAGAACTTTAAGTTTGAAAATTTTGATTCAACTCAGGTTGATTTTCGTTAAACTCGAAGCAAAAAGGGAAAAGACCCGTGGGGGAACTCGGGGAGAACATGAAATGGCTCAGGTTTTTTGTTAAAAGCTTGTTGATTCAAAGAAATTTCAAATATGTGTTGAACAAGTTTAAAGTTATTAGATTGAATAAATTTTAAAAAGATATAAATCAAGATTTTTTTAAAGTAAATTTATTTACAAGGGTTTAAATAGATTTCCAAGATTTATTTCTGAAGAATTAGGTGTTTAAAAAAATACCAGTATGATTTTATAATAGTTTTATTAAGATAATTAATTTAATTTCAAAAGTACAATTTAATGGTAAACCTAAGAAAATGACTCATCAAGGTTTTCTTAATTCAGTGATTTGATGTAATTAGGATAAGTGATGTAATTAAAGTAATTAATTAAAGATTAATTAATTAAAGAAGATAATTAAAGGCTAATTAATAAATTAATAATTAAAGGTGGATTAATTCATAAATTATTAAGGTAATTAATTAAGATAAATTAATTGCTAGTTAATTTATGGTTAACAATGACTACATGATTAAGAATGATCACTTATTATAATTAATTATGGGTAATTAATTAATGTAATAAATTTATTTAAAGGTTAATTAAATTATGAAAACAATTAAGGAATTTTTTTAATTAAAAATTAATTAAATAAATCTTTGTAATTAACTAAGGATGATTGATCAAAGGATTATTATTGATTAAAGGTTAATTAAGGATTAAAGAGTAATTTATCAAAATGGTTTGAAATTAATTAATGATTAATTTAACAGGATTAGAAATGTTTCATAAGTAATTAATCTGATATAAATAAATCAGATAATTAATTGATTTTACTCATGGGCGTTAGGATTCTATGAAGTGCTTTGAATTGATTGATGTCCTCGATTTGTGATAATATGTGATATGAATTATTTTGTTTTGTGAATTGTGATGTAATTTATTCTGTGATGAAATTGATTATCTGCAATGTAAATTATTATTGGTGATATATACATCTGTGATTTGTGAATGAAAGATAAGCGTTACAATTGGTTTGTACCGCTTGTATGATATAAGCGTTATAGTTTATACCACTTATTGATATTGCTGTATTGGATTATAATGGTTGATGTTGTTGCACTATTATGTGTAAAACCCCTGGACCACACTATACACACACAAATATGGATTTCATGTGGAAATTAGTTAAGTCACAAATATTTGAGTCTAATATTTTGAAATGGTTTTAAAATTCGTTTGAATTCAAATGATTGTGGAAATGAAATTGGGTTGAATTTGAAAGATATTTGAAAAGGAGTTTTTGAAGATAAAAGTTATCTTAAATAATTTGATTCAGTTTGAAATTTGAAATATTTTGATTTGAGTTTGAATTCAATATGTGAATGGAATTCAATGAATTGGAAACGAGTTTGGAAAACTATTAAACCTTTGATTTAAAGATTGAATAACTATGAATGAATCTTTGAGAAAGATTGTTAAACTTTTTTTTGGAATCGAAGAAGATTCTAAATGGTGTACTTTTATTTTTGAAAACAAGAATTGTTTTGGAAGCCATGAAACGAGTTTTTGATTTAAAGACCGGACGAGTTAACCCAATTTAAAATGGAATTGTTTTGAAAGACTGGAAATGAATCTTTGTTAAAAGATTGATGAACCTTGTATTAAATTGAAAAGGGGTTTTAAAAGGGAATCTTTGTTTAAAAGATTAAATTGGGAATTGTTTAAACCATTGAAAGGCTTCTGGAAGTAAATCTTTTTGTTTAAAAAGATTTGAAAGGGTAATTTGGTTTAACCATTTGAATGAAAGGTTTTGGATAATAAGCTATGACATAACAGAAATCCCATTATCCATGTGTTTTTAAATATTGCGCCCGTTATTCGGTTTAGCCGGGAGAGAACCTTGTGTCATATAACCCATTCTGAATAATGATACGACGATATCGATAGCATTTGAAGACCGGTGGTGAAGACCGGATACTTTCGAAAATGAAAGGATGACCTGTCGAATGTCTCTGCACCGAATGGCCCCGGTATAAAGATTTGAGCACCCATTGTGATAGGAAGTCCGGACGTGATTAGGAATTATCCGGATTGCAAGGGCTTCTTCGAAAGTGCCTTCGGTTCTGTTCGAACCCGAAACAGACTTGTATGGATGTGTGTCTGACATTAGACTTTGAGATGTAAAACCAGTTTCTATCAAATACATTTCTGTTTGGTGGCGGAGATTGATTCTCTTAGCTTAACACCCTTCTCTGAGACGTACGAGCTAAGAGGTTATGTAGTTTATGGTTACTAGTGATAAATTCCCAATTTGGTAATGTGGCATACGAAGTGCTGCTGATCATTTGTTGATCAAAGCAAGGCTTTGTGAAAAGCGTAGCTTTGTAGACGAGACCTCGTCGAGCCTCACATATCGGAAATGGTCGAAACAGGAAAGATGCAGCATGGTTTCTAGGGTCGCGCCTCTAGGGTATGTCCATTTCTTTTGGATGGAGGTGATATCATGGTATGGAGCCCAGACAATTAACCTATGTGATTACTGCAAATACATTACTTTGTGGTTGTTGGTATCGAGCGCTTGGATGAAGGTTGGTTGCGACCGGGGATGGAATATCTGAGGTGATATGCCCGGGCATGGGGTACACCGGCCTTGTGTTGGCAGAGAACTGAGGGATGGTTCTTGGGGAGTCCCTCTAGAGGCGTAGCCATGTGGCAATGGGAAGTTCCTTGGCCTGACCATTTGTTGGAAATCCAATCATCCAATACGCGCCTTGTAAGGTTTTAGTTGTATAACCTGCCATCTACTTATGGTGGCGCCCTACTGTTTAGATGGTAGCTATAGTAGGCATTGTTCGGAATGTCTATGCTATCTAAGATTAATATTATACTTTCGAAATGTGTTTCACTATGTACTAATATAAATAATATGAAATGGTTTTCGTGTATCAAGCATATTTGACTATCATAAGAAGAAATATCCTCCAATTCTGCGTTTGCATGGTGTGTGTGGCGGGAGGCCTTATGGTAGTTTCATTTTCTAAAAAGCATTGCCGATTTCAAATTTAATTCTTTTGTTTGTTTTAAAGATAAAACTGTTTTTGTTTGCTCATACCAGTCCCACGACTGACCCGGAGTTTATTGTTCCTTTCCTAAACTCTGGGTGCCCACTAATTTCCACACGGACAGTCTAGAGTTGGGTTTTTCAGATAGTAGATATAGATATCGGTCCGGTAGCTCTCAGCTTTCTGTTTGTATTCTTTGGAGATCTTGGATATTGGAGTCTTTGGATTCATGGGCAAGACTTGCTTAGCTTGGTGAAACAAGATGGGGGTTCGAGCTAGTGGTTTGGAGTTTGGCTTTGGAGCATTAGTATTGCCGTTGCAGTTTGGTCACTGGAGTTATCTCTTGGCTATTTGTTTTCCGTTGTTATATCATATTGTTATTCCGCTGTAGCATTTTTATCTTGTATCTCTGACATTGAATCACACTGTATCATTGTTGTATCGAATGTTGTATATCAATGATATTCATTTCTTTTTCTTCCACTGTGTTGTTTACTTAATTGTGTTATAAGCTCCGGCGAACCAGATTCGACGTTTGAATCTACGGCATTTGAATATGAGTGTCATATTCGGTGCCGATTTTCGAAGGTCGAGTCAGGGTCGTCACAAAAATCAAGTCTAAACATGCAAAATAAAACGAAAAAGCAAAATAGAGACGTTAAAGTGCAAACACCTATACCGATGCAATTGATAGTCGTATCAGAGCTTTCCCGAGGATCGCTCGTAATCTTACACATCTGTAAATGACTTAATCGCGTTAATGTGGGGTTTGCCACTTATTCGTTGTTATTTTGATCAGTTGATGACAAGCTGATGCCTCGATCAGGAGCCACCTTCATTTGATGCAGGCAGTGGTTGCTCTCGTTCCACCGTTATTGCTCGCCTTCTCATATATTGTGACAGTAGACCACTCCGGATATGTCCTTCTATCTCATCCCTCAAGTGTCTGCAATCATTCGTATTATGACCATTTAGCTCGTGGAATAAGCAATACTTGTCTGATTTCGTCTCATTGTTGGTCAGATCCCTCCTCATTGTATTTCGATAAGGAACCTGCCCCCTGTTGTCTTGGTAGATTCATTCAAAAGTTTCATTCAACTCCATATAAGAGGTGAAACTCGATTCATTTCATAGTCGTTTTGATTCATCATCGGTACCTTCGGCTTTTCGTTTTCCTTTATCCTTGCCTGAATCTTTTTCAGGAGGATTTTCGCCTTTGACTGCATAAACTTCTACTCCTCTCCTTTCTCTCTTTCAATATTTGCATCCTCTAATCATAGAAATCCTACGCCCTAATGATAAAATTCTCCTAGATACATAGGTGGATCCCTTGTCAGTGAATTTTTGAACACCATTCCATTCGCTATTCCAGATATGGCCGCCATTAAGACCATGAATGGATGTGGGCGATCCACCGATGCTGCTGGTGCATTAAATCGTGTTAGAAAATTTCATAAAGATTGCTTGGTTTTTTGTTTTAACGTCGCCAGACTCATCATATTCTTGGGCCTCGAAATGTGAACTCTGAACTGCCTTATAAACTTCTCGGTCAGCTTGGCCCACGTTCCAACGGAATTGCTCTCTAATTGTCTAAACCATAATGCTTCTATATTTGTCAAATACAATGGGAAGCACTGGGCCATGACCTCCTCTGATGTCCCAGTACTTCCATATGCCTCATATACCTTGTCAGATGAACCGCATGATCCATCCTCCCATCATATGTCTCCAGCGTTGGTAGCTTGAACTCAGGTGGGTTCCTTGCCTGCTTAATTAATGGAGCGAAGGGGATCTTAGTCACATCTTCCAGATGTCTATTCACTAATCTGCCTCTCATGGCTCGTCTGATCATCTTCGCTAATCTGTCGTTGTCGTCCAGATGTAATCCTTGTCTGTTGCCTCCAATCTACCCCCCGAGTTCACGAGGGAATTCTGGAATCTGTCGTTCTGGACGAGCATCCTCTCCTCTATCAATTCCATGTTGCGTAGGTCCAGCTGGTATCTTGCCCAAGATTGGATCAACTTGCTCCTGAGGCGTTCCCCCTAGCTCAGGGGCTGCTCCTGATGGTCCTATTCTATTCGATTGTCCGTTGAGTCTTTCTGGTCCAGCTCCAGGGATCTGGGGTCCAGCTGCTCCTGCTGCTGCAACCTACCCAAACAGTCTAAGAATATTCTACATCATCTCCTCATGTCTCTCAACAACTCTTCATGCATAGCTCCCATCATCATCTCCATCTCATCTCTGGTGATGCAAACTGAGGCCTGATTCGCTCCTGAGGAAGCCTCCTGACTTCCTTCATGCTAGCTCCTTTCTGCTCTTTGTCTTCTTCCTGATTGTTTCACCATGATTCCTTTTAGATCTGATCCTTTAGCTTTCCAAATCCAAGTCTTCAAGCTTTTGAATCCAAAATCCAAGCTTTAGAATCCCTGAGTTCAATTCTCAGTGAAAGCAAATATATTATCCATAATTCAATTTTTCTTTTTTACAAAGTCATTTTTATTCAAAATAAATTTTTATTTTATACGTCTCAAAAAAAGAAATTATTTTAATTTAAATATTCATTCCATTTTGATAGAAAAATGCAAGTTCCTATACTAACTCATTCATTACAATTTCCTTCTTGTTTCCTTTTAATTGAAACATTTCAATTAATTTAACTCAAATTAATTTCATTAATAATTTCAAACGAATTTTGATTGTAAAACACTATTTTCTTTTCATTTATACTAATTCAAACATGTTTTATAAAATTTCATATGCAAAAAAATTTAAACATTATTTACGTAGTAAATGTTTTTTCTTATTGAAAATCAACTTCTCTAAGATATTTTTCAACTAACAACTTATGTTATTCTTTCATTAGAACATTCGCTCAATTCTTTATTTAAATTCAACATGTTATTCCAATTTATGTTATTAATTTAATATAAAGTAATATTATAAATTTTAATTTTAATGTGAGTTATGACTTTTATCTTATTTCAATTGGTTGTCATTTAATATTCAATTGATATTATAACTTACATTCAATGTATTTTCATAATAAAAATCATAAGATTTTGTTTCTAACCACTTTTATTCAATAATTTATATTAAATTTAATATTTTTTTATTGTCAAAATTTTGGGTCGATACAATTGTGTTGGTTGATCTATTGAGTGGTTTATGTATTCTGGTCAACACGAGTAGTTAAGGTTATTGATAGGGGCCTCTAAACACTTGAACAGAGCAATTCGACATGATATTGTTTTAAAATTGTGTAAATGAAATAATTTTACTTCGGTTATATTTTTATATAAAATAATAATTTTTCAGAAATTATTATAGTATCTAGGTTTATATTTGGTTGTTGGTGGATGACAATGTTTGATTATTATAATTTGTTGCTTGTATTCTAATAAAGTTGTTATGTAAACGAGATAAACAATTAAGAAATGCTTTTATATAACCATAGTGGAATTATATATAAAGGAAATTTATAAATTTGATTTGTAAATAAAAGAGATTTTAAAACTAAGAATTTGAGAATTTAAGTCCTAGTGTTTGAGAAAATGGATTTTCAAGATTTTGGAAATTGTTTTCCAAAGTGTTGCAAAGAATAATGATATTATTCAAAAAATATTTTGATTGGAAATATCATAAAAAGAGATTTAAAGTAAATAGAAAGCACTGAACTTACTTCGGTCGTTGAAAAATAATTCTGATGATGACTACAGCATCAACGACATTCTTTTTTGGGTTTCCAAGAGAGGAATTTCTACCATTGGAGTTTTATTTTGGTAAAATTAGTTTTGATTTAGAATTCAAAAGTATGATATGAAATATAAGGAAAACATTTATAGTATTGTTTCAAAATAATTTGAAATAAGAACACCGTATTTAAAATTCTAGAGATTTTTATTTTAAGTATTTTATGAAAATATGAGAAAATAAGTTTATAACGTATAAAATTTGAGAATTTGTAAGTTAAAAAAAATTAAAATGGTTGAGTATAAATGTTGAGAAAAGCAATTTTGAAATGAAATTTAACTTAAGTTAAATGAAATGATTTTTGACTTGAAATTGATTGGATTTGAAATTAAATAATGAGTGAACTAACTAAATAAATTTAGTAAATTAAATATGGTTTAGAATGTGTTGTAAGGTTGAATAATTAAGTGAATTAATGAAATGAGTCAAATGTAATTGACTTTGGTTTAAATCAAGTATGGACTTAAGTTGTGAAGTGATTACAAACATGATAAGTGTTGCAAAAAATGTTTATAATAAACTTAAGTAAAATTTGATGGGATTGTTCTTAAATGATATTGGTATAGAAAGAAATAAACTAAGAAATAAATGGAGGTGAATAAAGAAATGTGAATAATTATAATGAATAAGTAAATGCACATAAAAGAGTCTGAATAATAGAGACCAATTAAATAAATACCTGAGTTGTACATATATTATTTTATTTGCATAACTGTTGATCTAGATTCAAATGTATAATTTCGAGATGATTTACATCAGTCCGAGTTAGAATTTTTCGCTCGATTCTCAACGGCAAACACCGGGTATAGAATTTTTGTTGATTTTGGAGTTCTCTATCATAGTTTATGGCTGTGTAAGTAGAGTGTTGGTTTCTAATCAAGGAACCGGATCCGAGTCCGTACTAGAGTGATCGTATAAAGCATACTAGTTTGGAAGTGAAATTGTATGCTCGAGCGATCATATTTAATATTGCATGCGAATGATATACGTACATTGTACGGGATTTAATAAATTAAATGTTGACATTGGAAAATGTGAATTGATATAGGTATGAACAGATTTAATGGATATTATTTAATTGATGGTTTCTCTGTTTACATTTGCTACATTTGCATATGGTTATTATATAGTCGATGTTATTTATTGATATTAATTTACATACATACATACATTCATATATATATATATATATATATATATATATGTCTTCATTGGTTATTGAGTGATTAGCATGTGCGGATAGGCATATGCTTTGCATTTGAAGATCGCTTTCACGTTGTACTGATTGTATATTTGTATACGCTTGCAAGTGCTAATAAAAAGGTACACATCATGGATTACATACCATATTTTTATATTTTTCCCTACGAGATGCCTCATCCTTGAAGATGGGATGTATATTTGTGATTATATATATTGTAAAATTTTCCAATCGAACCATGAAAAAGAGGCGCTGGTAAAAAAAAATTCGAAAATCTAGGGCACTAGAAATTTTTTGAGAATTTTACAAATATTTTGATAACTAAAATTTGATGTTTATGTTATAAATCCAAACGATGTTAGTTAGAAATTAAGAATGAATTTAAAGATTTAGATATTTTATAATTTATTTTAAAAAATTGGGTTTGAAAAGTTAATGGGTTTGGGTATTTTACTTAACTTGCAAAATTTCGGGGATGAAATTATTTTAAGGGTGGAGAATGTAACGATCTAAAATTTTATTCATTTGAATTTGGAACATTTAATTGATTTCAAATATTAAAATTTTAATTTTATAAGTTAAAATAACATGAATTTCAAATTTAGGGATTTTATTTGAAGACTAAATTGTTAAATTTAATATTTGGAATTATTTAAATAATTGAATCATGGACGTTATGATAATAAAAATGATTTCGAAGGTTGATTTAAATTCTATTTACATATGAATGGTAGAAATAAACTTTTAATTTAAATTTAAAAGTGACTAATTTGGTTTTTATAGTAATTTATTTTAATTAACATGTAAAATAGCCTTCCGAAGCACTATCTCGGATTTTGAGAAAACCAGTTTCTTTGGATCTATGAAAATGAATTATTTTATGCCATCGAATTTAGTGGCGATTGGAGTATCGTTTGGTCGGGCGAGTTCGAAATGCTTATAAATTAATTATAGAATTAATAAAATAATTGGGTGTGAAAAGATATCTTCTATTGATCAAAGTATGTTTCGAGATTGGTTCCATTGGGTTCGGAATAGGGATATTACATATAGAATGCCAGACGACATGTCTCAATAGGAGTTCAAGATTTTCGAACGTTCAAAGCTAGATATTTTCGAATATAAAATATATATATAATAATAATATATATTCTCCCATACCCTTCACGTCCTTCACCGCACATACCATTCACCTCATGTATAAAGCTATACTCCCCTCTCCTTTTATAAACATTCTGTAAGCAAGAAGAAGAAAATACAAATTTTGATCCAAACTATGGAGATTAAAAACAAATCTAAATAAAATCATAAAAATGAAAAAGTCCACATCTTTGAGTCGCAAATAGGAAGATCTATCATATATGAAGAAAATGGAAGGTGCGGTAAAGGTTTGGGGGAGGCGATAGTTTACAGTAAAACTAAATGGGCTAGGGTTTGCAAATTCCAACAGTTTATGTATTGATTTGTAAAATGGAGTTTGGATTTGGGTAGAGGAGGTCCTTTGGCAGCTATGGCTGATTTTTGGTGGATTGCGATGCATGGGAGAATGGTGCGGTGGTCAAGGAGATGGAGATCACGAGGGAAATCGAATGGTTGTTTAATGGGTCACAGTGATGAAGATCGTGGTAGGGAGTTCGTCGATGGCAATGGTTTTAAGTTTCATGGATCGAAGTAGGGCCTTGGGGATGCGTTCATGATCAGTAACGGGGGGAGCTTGATACCTACGCATGGTTTTGTGAGTTGTGGAAGAAAGGGTTGGGATATTGTTGTAATTATAGATTAATGGTGTAATTAGTTTATTTTATTTGATTTAAAATATCGAAAACTTAAAATTTTAATAACTCTCACATATGAGGTCAAATCGAGGCACAGGTTTTTGCCTGCGATCGTGATGACATAAGCTTTACAATGGAACTGGGTTGGATGAATTCAGACACGGTTAAATTTGGACAAAAAGCAGACGTTGTTCGATTTTAGTTCCAAATCGGAACGCCTCAGTGGCAATAGAAACTTCAGTGAGTTGAACTCAATCTTTTTTGGTTAATTAGTATGTTTTATCGTAGATAAATTATCTATGTCTACTTGGATTGTTGAATTTGCTGGTTGTTGAATATAATCTAGGATCACGATATTACATCTTGAAATGTTATTAGATTGTTTGAATCTAATTTAGAATTACGATATAGCATCTTGAAATGCTATTAGATGTTGTTTGAGTTTAGATTTGTATTCATATCTCATTTTAGTAATGGATCATATATGAGGTAATAAATTGTTACTGATTTTAATTAATATAATTACGTTGTTTAAAATTATAACATAATTAATTTAAGTATACTGCTTTGGTGTTACCTATTTGCCCCACTAGACACTGTCCGATTATAAATGGAAGTGTTTATTTTGAATGGCATTAGAGTAGTAGAATAAGTCCTTATTTTGCTATTGTATTTATTTGGATATTCATTAAAGTGTCAGTCGATGGATACTGGATATGTGACATGTTAACAATTGATTGTTAATTATAGATTTGGTTTACATATATGTATGTTTATGTAAATACCAGTAGTTTAGCTTGAAAGGTTAAATTGAATTTTCTGGTAGCTTGTTTAAGTAAGGTTGGGATCGCCGAGCCTCTTCTAAATTTGAAAAGTTATGAATTTAATTAACTTCAAATTCTATAATTCAAAATAAAACATTTTAGTTAATTATTATATATACAAAGTGTTTTGTTAATAATTTTTCTACAAAGTGTTTTGTAAATTATATTCTTAGTAAAGTTAATTATTATATTTGTAATGTTTAAAATTATTTTTTTATTAATGTTACTTAAAGGATAATTTATTACTTGTTAAGGTTGTTTAAAGAAAATAAATTATTTTTTACTATCCATTTAAAACTAGATAATTATTTTTTTACTAATATTATTTGAAAGTTAATTAATTATATATTAAAGTTTTTGTAAAGTTATTTTATTAAATTAAATTATTTAAACTATTTAAAGTTAATTATTATATTATTTAAAATGCTTTAAAGTTTGTTTTTATATTATTTTTAAATGTTTAAACTTATCTTTATGATGGTAAAGTTTTAATCTATTATAATTAAATGATAAATTGTGTAAAAAGGGATTGCTTTATGAAAAGGATTCATGTAAAGGAGTTATAAATTGGAAGAGGTTTGAAATTGGAATATAAGTTGGGTTTTGAATGATTTTAGAATAGCAATTTGAAAAGGGGAAATTTATAAATGGTTTGAGATTTATAAAAGGGTATTATTCTAATTAAACTTAGAAAATTATAAAGAAGCTTTATAAATAGATTTTGAGATATTTATGAATAAAGAGATTTTGGAAAGAAATGCTAGATTATCATGGCATAATTCAAGGGGTAGGGATTGCCTACATTTTACTATGGATTCGCTAGAGTAGCGACGTAACTATTAAGTAGACTGCGATCCATCATTGATACGGAATGGTGCTTTCCATATCTATTTTTAAACATTTTCAAGTATTTTTGAAAGAAATGGTTTGTGAATATACTTATAACGGTGGATAAGTATATGAATATTTTAATAAATATTTGAAAGACGATTTTAAGTTTAATGGACTATTAATCGAAGAGGCTCAGTGATTTCATTAGGAAATGAAATCTTTGTTTAAATGCTTGTTTATTTCATAGTTAAATAATAGACTATCAAACATTGGCCTATATGTGTAATCCTTCTTAATTTTGGTGGTACAGAAATATTCCCGACTTAACACCAAAAGATTTTACTCTGGAAATATCTAGAGGAAACATGGGAATTGTATGATACAGTTACCATTGGTGGTGCTATATTGTACGTACAAACTTTCTGGGACAAATGATGAGGTGATCCGTCCACTTAATCGGTCAGGGTGGTGACCCCTGCTCTTATGTATTGTTTGATTATTTCTTAAAGAACCAGTATTGAGAATTCTGGAAAAATCGATGATTGGTTTTTGAAGCGCCAGGGAAGCGAAACAGTGTACTCGTAAGAGATGACTCGAAAACCGTAACTACTGCAAAACCATATATGGTTCTATGGAGGAGTTTTGTAATATATTGAGTTGTTGGAATTCATGTGTGGTTCTAGGACCCATTGGGTGTGGGAATCCATGTGAGATCCCGTGATCTATTTTGGTGATAGTGCATGAGCTGGAATTCCGGACGTAGCCTCATCAACGGTAATGATTAAAACTAGAGATAGGAGGCATGGCTAGTAGGGTTGACAAACCCACAGGGTGCAGTCCGCCCCCCCTAGACATTACTTACAGTTGCTATGCATTCATGGGGCAATGCACTGGGTCTTGCAAGACAAGCTACGTTTTTTCTATGGTACATCACTAGGGATGCATGCTGCTTCGGAAGGACATCTCTGATCCTTCTTTGGGAGGACCATTTCCCTAAGTACTGAGGGTACCTCCATGGAATCCCACATAATTAGCAAACGTGCCTTGTCAATTCTTCATTATATACCTAGTATTGTTGTGATGTACACTCGCAAGCATCACTGCTACTTAATTATTATTTTCACCCTCGGACATTATTATAATACAAATGATTTCTATAGAAAACGTTTTGGTTATAGTAAGGAGGAACCCATCCGTGTTTATATGCGGCGTGCTCTTACGAAATACTTTTAGTTTTAAAGGTTTCTATTACCTTAAAAACCAGTTGGGTGTGTTTTCTCATGCTGGTTTTTAGACTGATTTGGGTGTTATTTTATTATAATGCTAGGGTTAGGCCGAGCATATTGCAGATTTAGATTGAACGTTTGGAGCTTTAGGAGATGAGTTGGAAGCCAGAGACGTCTTTGCGTGTATAGTTACTTTTTCTCTACATTTATTGTTGTATTTATCAGCAAATTGTGAGGACATATTGTTATAATTGTCCGGGCTGAAATAGGATAGTATATTTTGATTAATGTCTATGTGTGTGTGTGTATTACAGTTTTACTTTTTAATAAATATTTTTTGTATATTATAGAATATTTGTTCCATTGTGAGATTCTATGTTGTTTAGTTTTCTTCTTATATTCTCTCTCTTCTTTCTTCTTCCTTCTATCTTTCCCCTAAAAATCAGATTTTATGACATTCGATTCCTCAACACACAATACAATGGATGTGTTAGTGTCGACTTTCGACGGTCATAAATCCCGAGTTGTTACATTTGGGTTATGTAAGTAAAAATCAGGTATATTGAAGAAAAACTAATTTGATGCTTTTGATTTAATAAGTAAAGTTGTTGCCTGACATAGTATGCATCTGTATTGTTGGTTGGTTGATGATTTTCCATCCTTTATGTGGGGAGTTGCTTGGCTTTTTTTCCTTTTATTAGTTTGGGCCTGCAGAGGAAGTTTATAGTTTTTCAAACACAGCCGCGGAAAGGAGGTGCTGCCAAAATTTTTGAAATTTTAGGAGTTAGGCAATTTTTGTAAAATAATAAAAAAAGTAAGTTTAAATGTTTATAAGTTGATAATTTTGGGGAAAACATTTCAAAATGTTAGATAATTATTTTGTTCCTTTTCAGGACCGAAATGTTTTGAGTAGGGGAGAGTGTAACGGCCGTATTTTTTTAACTATTTACAAAGTATTTACTTTAATATAATCAGTGAATAACAATGGTTAGAAATAATAAAATTATGATTTTATTAATGAAAAATAAATATTAAAATTTGAGTTATGAACTTAAATTGGATTCTTAAATGATAGCAGATTGCAATAAGATAGAAGCTGTAACTTATATTTAAAAATTTTAATCAATGATATTAGTTGTATGAAATTAATAATAGGAATAGTAATAATGAATGTTGAATTTAAATTAAAGAATTGAATGGATGTTTAGTAGAAGTAAGAGAAGTGAAATTTTGATTTAATAAGTCGTATGGTAAAACATGTTTTGAATAAGTTAAATTGGAAAGAAATAGATTAGTTGCAAACCGGCGAAATCTATCAGTTCCGAAATTGGCTGGGAACCAATTAATATTTAGTGGAAGTTATTGGTTTTCAAAAATGTAAATATTTTACATAATAATGATCTAGGAAACTTTCTGATTAAATTATCAAAGCTCATTTCATTAAATTCTGATTTTCAAGCTCCATTTACTGGATTTTTCGTTCGTTGTACATTTCGAATCGGTGTAATTAGCGACAACAATGGATTTTAGACATGACTGTCATAGCACAGATTTTATTAGACTTTATGGTTTGTCTCGTCCTGCTGATTCCCATGCTATAGTTGTTTCTGTATTTCAACGTTTGGCGTGCAACGTTAAGTGGTCGAATTTTAGTGTATAGGAGCATCCAAACTGCCGCATCACCTATACACAAATATCTCTGCTCTTCGGTGACTTGTTGCACAAAATTTCAGCGCATTTAATTTATTAATATTTTATAAACATAAAATACCATGCGTTATCTTTTTAAATCTGCTTCGTCCCCATTTTCCAACATTCTCTACCGCATTTCTGTTATTTCACTATTTGGTTCGGAGAGTAATAAATTTTGTTAATATTATACTTTCATCAAAATACAGTTCACCTGGTATACTAGTATTTATATGTAAATAAAGTACTGTTCATCTTCTTTATATATTATAACCTGCTCTTTCCCTTTCGCCTCGATCTAAAAAAGGAAGAAAAAGCATACCATTTCACCTCATTCTTTTTAAAAACTTCTATAGCTCCTTCATCAGTCGCCCACTATCATGCAATGACCCAAAATTTTAGTAACCGAATTTAAAATATTTAATTGATTTTAAATATTAAAAAGTTAATTTTATAAGTTAAATTACTTATAATTCAAATATAGCAAATTATTTGATAATTAAATTATTAAATTTAATATTTGGAATTATTTAAATAATTGAATCTTGGATTTAGTATGAACAAAAATGATTTCCAGAGTTGATTTCAAAGCTATTTGAATAAGGAGTAAACTTTCAAATTGGATTTAAAAGTGACTAAACTGATTTTGGAAATAACTTATTTTACTTAGCATGCAAAAATAGTCTTTTGGAGCACGTCTCGGATTTCGACGCAACCAGTTTCGTTGGATCCATAATAATGAATTATTATACGCTGTTGAATTTCATGGCGATCAGACATACTGTTTGGTCGTGCGAGTACGAAATGCCTAGAAATTATTTGAAGGAATTTAAATTAATATAATTTGATTTTGAAAAGTTAACTTCTGTATATAATAGAATTGGCTTTCAATATATGTTACATTGTGTTCGGAATAGAGGTATAACATATAGAACACCAGGCAACACGCTTTGTTTGGAGTTTGTAATTTTTAGGAATGAATATTGTCGCAATTTTTTTTGTAAAAAGGGAATCAATTTTTTTCCATTTGCTAAAAATCCGAACCTAAAAGCTGCAGCTGCCATTAAACCCTAACATCTAACAGCCCACATTTCTCGACACAACCAAGGTCAAATTAGCCTAAAGGTTCAACATGAAAGTTGGAGAGCTCAACTCCACGAGTTGAGCCATACTAACTGATCGTCGATCGACGAACCATGGTAGTGGCTTGGCATATCCATTCATCTTTATTTGGGATTTGATTTTGTGGCAGCGATAGGGCAGGCAAGGTGCGCGAACGGCGGTAATGAGAGCGGAAGGAATGGCGCACGCGAATAGGCACTGCGGCGGCAGCAATTCTTGGATTGTGATCGAGTGATAGATTAAAAACAGAGAACGCTCTTGGAAATTCCATATGAGAAGGGAGAAGAGAGAAAGGTGATTCAGGATTTAAAATTTAAATTAATGAATTATCTCGTGCATTCGTTAATCATAACTTGTTCATATGAGGTCAGTTTTGAGCGCGACAAGTTGCGTTATGATCGATACTAGATATCTACATTATGGAGTTAGATTCGATTGATTTGGAGCTAGTAGAAATTTCGAATTAAATTGAACGATCGTTCAATTTTAATTCAAAACAAAGCACCTTGAATATTTCTGGAATTTATGTGAGTAAACTTACCTCTCTGACCCATTTATATATCTTTATATAAGTATGGATAATTTTATTTATGCTGTTTGTTGGTTGTATGGATGATTTACTATTTTATTAGTGGGTTTGGATATATTTTCACCTATTGGAGTGGATGAGACACAATTACGTTCCTGCGTATGAGCTGATGACCCTTTATACATGATCCTGCCTCGAAGCGATTAATTTGTATTATTTGATTATATACTATATGTGATGCAGGAAGATAGGTTGAAGGGATCCAACTGGAATCCTCACACTATTGATTTTACTTTTTTATAAATTTTGATATATGAATTATTGGATACCATATTTTATGACGTTGATTGTTTTTCTTATTTAGTGCTATAGTAGCACTGGTCCATATTTTTAGTGTTTTGAAATACTATAAAATAGTGATTTTGAATTGAAATGATGTTCAAAGTGGCTTAGGAAGTACATATGTTTTAATAATTTTTAATTTATTAAAAGAATGGATTTATTTTTGAGCAAATAAAAAGCATGATTTCTAATGTTATAAAGTATAGTTTTGTGTGATATATTTTTAAATAGAGATTTTTGAATAAGTTTATAAATAGTATTTATAAAAATGATATTTTATAAGTAAGGAAATAGATTTATAATCGAAATTTGTAAATACTTTTTAAATGGATTTGAAATTTATTTAGTAACTGGATTTATTAATAAATTTGATTTATAAAGAAATGGATTCATAGGTGGATTTTGATAGTAAAATGGGTTTTTATAAAAGTATGATTTATATATAAAATTTTACAAATAAAGAGATTTTATAAAATAGAAGTTTTACAAAATCGAAAGGAGATTTATAAACATAGATTTATGAATATGAAAATAATCGATGCTGAGATTTAAATATGGATTTTTACTTAAAGGAATTACATTCAAACTTTTAAAAGTTAAATAATCTTTTAAAGGAATGTTTGAATGTAACATTTTGATCGAGTTAACTATTTTAAAAGTAATTTGTCTTTTAAAATAATTTTTGGAAATTGATAATTCCAAATGGAATTTAATAGTTTGAAAGTGATTTAAAATGTGATAATTATCAAAAATGTTGATTTCAATATTCATTGTTGCAACAGATGTTTTCGGGGAAGTATGGAAAGCATGTAATATAACACTGTTTTAATAGTAAATGATTTCCGAAACGAAATATTTCTTATAGCGTATAGGGTTATATATATTATTAATCGATCCCTATACTAGTGTTTTTGGGTTGTCGTTACTATGTTTTACACAACATTCATTTTGACCTAATAAATTGGGTTTTGACCTACCATTGTGAAATAGACGAATTGGTTCTTATGATCGTACTAAGGGCTGGTGGTGTAGGAAGCATTGTTTCTTATACTTAGCACCCGTTCTAAGGCGTATGAACTCGGATGTTGTACGGTTATATGAATCTATTTGGCATGTCTCCAAAATGGTAGCGTTATTAAATATACTTATACCGTTGATATAAGTATATGGAAATGTTTTCCAATATCGAAGATTGAAATGGTTTTAAGGATATATCTTTCTAAAGATAATTTGAGATAAATATTTGAAATTTGACTTAATTAATAAAGGATTGATTAAATGGGCATAGTGACTGCTTATGTGCTAGATATTGTTTATTGCTCTGATAGTTAAATAACCACTATCAAATTTGGCCATTTTTGGCTCTTTGACTTGATGTGGTTACTGATTAGTCGGGCACTTAGCACGAAGCCGACTGAATATGCTTGATTATCGTGTGGATTAAGAATGTTGATTCGAGTGATGCAAAGAGTCTATGGTACTCCAATCAATCGGGCTTTCTTCTTTGCCGAAGGATAGCAAATCCAGAGTTGGAAACGTGATAAGTCTACGATACTTGGTTTCCATATGAGGTTGAAGGCCTCTTTATTGTTGCTGGTCCAGAGAGACCAGAGTCAGATTTATCCGAGAACCACTTTGGATCCTTGTATGCATTCGAAAGTGCAGGTTTATGATGATGATTTTAAAGATGAAGATTTTCATGATGCAGGGCTACATACCACTAGACCTGCGATGCATATTATATATATAGTGGCAGTGGTGCTTCGTTACGAAAATCTATAATATGCAAGGACTTCTTGATACTAATCCTAGGGGTAATTACCGATGTGGTAGGAGCATGCCTTCGGTTTATTCTTGTAACGACTCGAATTTTCAGTCGTTGATTTTGAACATTTAATTTATTTTAAAATTTGAAATTGAAATGTAAATGGAATTTTAATATGAATTTTATCAATCAAATAAATGGAATAAAACTTAAGTTCCAAATATAGCGATTTATTGATAAATTTTTTGTTGAATTGATAATTGAAAATCTTTAAATAATTTAAAGTTGAGTTGAATACGAGTCAAAATGATTTCTAATGTTGATACAAATTATGTTTGGATTAGAATCGAGTTAGTAGATTTTAAAAACTTGAATTTTCAAGTGATTTCGTTAATTTTTGAAATCGTCGATTTAATCGACGCGTTAAAATAGCGATCCAAGGCATAGTCTTGGAATTCGACGAAACCAATTCCGATGGATCTATAATGGTGTACTATTATTGAATTTCAAATTTTGTAGCATTTGGATTTACCGTCTAGTCGCACGCGATAGAAATGCGTTGAAATTAATATTGAAAATTTAAAATAATAATTAGATTCAAAAAAGCTATCTTCCACATATGATTAATTAGGTCCTAAAATTTGTTCCATTGCGTTTAGAATATGGGTATAACGTTAGGAACGCCACGCGGCATACTTCAATAGGGGTTCAGGATTTCGAGATACGTAAATGAGATATTTTGTTTATAAATTAAAATATAATTATAGAAGTCAACCTAGCCCATGTACCAGCCACCCTAATCTCTGAACCTAGCCGCCTTCTCTTTTGAAAATTGTGTTATCTCCCATTTCTTCAATTCGAAGCAAACAAAGAAAAAATATAATAAAATCGAAATCATCTCGAATTAAAGAGAAGGAAACTCGTGATCTAATCGCGATTTCGCGGAAGTGGGGAGGCAACGGCTGTGCTATGGACACGCGGAAGGGTATTGATTGCGATCATTCAAGGTTGAAATCTCGATCGAAGAAGTCGCAATTTTACCTAGGATGCGCGCGAGGCTGCAGTTGCGGCGAGGGGTGAAGGTCGAGGCGGAACGGTCTCAGGTGGTGGTCCGTCGACGGAGGAGAGGGCAGTGGGTGATTGGTAGCAGGGGCGTGGATGGGTTCGAGCATATTAGAGCTAGTCGCATGAAGAGAATGAAGGCGCCCATGGATTTGGCTGGTAATGATTGTAATTAAGGCTAATTAATTAGGTGATTCTTTTAATTAATGATGTAGTTAATTTTATTTTAAATCGTGAATCTTATAGATACAATATTTAATGCATACAAGATCGAAATCGCACGAAACAAGCGGTACCGGAATCGTATTGAATAATTTCATGTAATAAAATTGGTTCGAATATTTTTGGAGTCAACTAGAATTTTAAATTTAATTGAACGCTTGTTCAAATTAATTTAAAATTGAACTTAATTTAAAATTGGAACGGAATGCAAATAAAAATCAAGGTGAGTAAATCTCACTTATTTGGATTGCTGGTATCAATTAATATAATCAAATTATTTATTGGTTGATTGGATGAAATTGATATAAATTATTCTTAGTTGAATATTATATATATATATATATATATTTGTGTGTATATATATTGGTAGTTGGATATAATTTCCCACCGTTAGAGCGGATGAGACCCTATAAGCCCCCCATAATAGCGGATGACCCTATATTACTGCGATATCCCAACTCGAAGCGGGATTGGTATTTTATGCTATCTACATCTACGGATGTAGGGAAACATGTTGGAGGGTCCAACTAGATTCCTCAAATATGTATATTTTGTTTTTCATATATAGATATAATGGAATTAAATAATCTGTTATAGATTATTGTGTGATTTGAATGTTTGGATGTTATAATTGCACTGGCCTTAATTTTGTTATTTTAAATACCATAAATATTATTTTTGAATTTGAAGGAATTAAAAGAAGATTTCACATATGGAAATATTTATATAGGAATTTGGATTATTTTAAAGGAAATCGAGTTAGATAAAATAGTAAATTGATTTTGGGTTTGTACTTAACTATTCGTAAAATATTTATAATTAAGATTTTAAAATAACTTATATAATGGATTTTAACCATGGATTTTTAAATAATATTTTTGAAATTATGGATGAGGAGTTTTAAAAAAGTATTTAAAATAGGTTTGGAAAATAAATGGAATTTATAAAGTGATAGATTTAAAATGAAGTTATATTTGAAATTAGTTTTACCAACAAGTGAAACTCAAAGGAGTTTATAAATTTATAAATGATGTATATAAATAAGGAAAGATGATATCAGTAGACAAATTGGGATATCGAGATATGGAAATCATTTTTGATAATTAGTGGATTATATTTTTGGAATGTAAGAATGATTATGGAATTGACTGTAGTCGATGTGATATGAATCAAGAGAGATTTATAAATTGGAATTTGTAATGTTGGATTCTTAAAAATGGATTTTTGTTGAGGATTGATGTTTGTTTTAAAATTGGGATTTTTATTTATAAAACTATAGAGTTAAAGTCGGTTAGTATTGAAATAATTTGAGAAAAGGATTTTTCGAGCAACAAATCTTAAATTGAAATAAATTCTAAATTTTAAAATAACCTTTGTGAATTAATTAGTTTATTTTAAAATGAAGAGGAAATGGTATATCGAGGTTTATTTAAAGTGTTTTAATTTCTTAAATAATTACTTAAATATATATTAAAATAAATTATGATTCTTTAAAAACACTTATCACATATATATATATATATATATATATATAGTTTTGAAAGGATTGAAATTTATTTATAAATCTTCTCAAGATTTGTAAATGAGGTTTATTTAATAGGTGTGATTTATAAGAGAAATTATCAAAATGGAATTCAAGGAAACTTAAGGAATTTGCACAGTATTTAAATACAAAAACTTCAAAAATGAATTAGAATTCATAAAATAAGTTAGAAATGGGTAGTTGGAATTATAGACAAGTGTAATTGATTTTGGAAATTTTAAAAGAAATTGATTAATGGATTCCGAAACTTATAGAATTCATTATAAGTGAGTTAACGATTTTACAAATAAAGTGTAAAAGATTTTGAGAAATAGGAAATAAATGGAATCATTTCCTAAGTGTTGTAAATAAAGTGATCTTTGGAAAATATATTTATAAATATTTTCTAAGTATTGAACTGAGAGGATTTGAAATATTCAACTATAAGAATATTGTTTAAGAAATATTTCTCAAAGGGTTGAATTATAAATGGAATTGAAAGAAATACCCTAATTGTTGATATGAATTTAAATATCATGTTATGGATATAAGTATTTGAAATTGGTTTCAATTATTTAATAAACTAGAAGAGATTCAAATATATATCTTTGTAAAGATATTTTGAAAACAAATATTTGAAAATTTTAGAATATGGTCTGGTGACTGCTAATGGATGTTATTTGATAGTTAAATAACCGACTATCAAAATCTGGCCAAATTCATGATCGTTTCGAAGAGAGTGGGATCGGATTTAATTATCCAAAAGCCACTTCGATCCGATTTGTGCGTTCCGAATTGTGATATCGTGAAGATATTGAAGACGACGGTTTTGGAGATTTGATTTATTCAGACCTTGAACGACTTGCATGGATGAATGCTATCATTGCATTCTTGCCCGGAAAGACTAAAACAGAGGATATGCAGCAGGGCTAAGTTGGTCACACCCAAGTAGGGTATGTTATCACTTTTCTAGATACCCTCGGATATTGTGACGACTCGAAATTTTTAGGATTTTGACTTTGGAATATATAATTAATTTGAAATATTTGCAAGATAGTTTAATTTGGATTTCAAATATCAGTTTGAATTTTGCGATTAAATTTATTGAATTTAATAATTTGAGTTGGGTTAAATGTTGAATTTGGAGTTTTAAGCTTGTTAAAAATAATTTGAAGGGTTGTAAAATTTACGTCGATGGTGCTGAAGATAGTAGAATTGTTAAAATTGAATTTAAAGGTGATTTGTTCAGTTTTGAAAATATATCGTTTAAATCGATATTTAAAAATAGCCTTTTGAGGAACATTCTCGGAATTCGATGAAACCAGTTCCATTGGATCTGAAATAGTTAGTTATTATCAGATTTCAATTTTCGTAGCGTTTGGAGTTACCGGTTTTCCTTACGGGTGAGGAACGTGTTGAAATTAAAATCGAAAAATTAATATTTAAACTCGATTCAAAAACTATCTTCCACATATGACCGAATTACGTTTCGAAACATGTTCCATTGTGTTCGGAATGTGGGTAAAACCTTATAAACGCCTGGCAGCATGTCCGATTTGGAGTTCGAGATTTCGGATTATGCTAAACGAGATATTTAGAAAATTTAATAATATTAAAAATTAAAAAGTCAAACCCTATATCAGCCGAACTACCCTTCTTGAGCCAACCTAAATCTGATCGCGCCGCTCCACTTCATTAAAAACCACGACATTTCTTTTTTTTCTTCCTTTATGTCGTGCAGAATAAATCAAAACAAATCGAAAAAGAAGAATTCGCATCCAAGCTTCCAAATCCATCCATATTCCGCGCTTCCACCATCTCTTTCATCGATTGCCCAAAATTGAAGTACGGATCTACGCTCTACGTCACCGGTGACATCGCATCCTCCGGCATCAGCGAGATTGATCCTGTACACATTCTCTGTTCCTTCATAGGCAATCCGTCGATGCACTTCCATCGGATGACAGATCCGAGGATCAAGGCATTGATTCAAAGCTTCTCTTGATTTCAAATACTGATATGAAGATCTCGAACTATTTAGTTCGACCTCGACTGTGAGGCAGGGAGGAGCAGCAGCGCGACACGCAGAGGAGCAGAGATATTGGACGCGAGCTTATGGCAACTGTCGAACTTGTATCTTTCTTCTAGAGAACGAACGCATGGGATCCCCTAAGGGTGGATTAAACAGTCCAGCTTATTGCAGAGGTAATAGAAAAAATTAATTAGGTTAAGAATTCTTAATTCTATTAAGTTAATGATAAATAAATTATTTGGATGCTTAAATTCAAATACTTTGTTATTTGAGGTCGATATCACATGAATCCGGAAGTATTATATTCGAAAGGATGTAGACTATGACCGGGTCGAGATTGAAGTGGATTGCAAAACAAAGAAGAAAAAAAAATCAAAGGTGAGTTAATCTCATTCATCTGGGTTTTATTTAAATTTAGATGGTTAAATTTAATAATTGGTTGATTTATTGATTTGATGTGCTATATTATATATAGTAGTATATAGTATATATATTGGAGTGATTGATTTCCCGCATTATATAGCGGATGAGACTCTATGCGCCGCATAATAGCGGATGATATTATACAAATCCCATACACTGTGATATTCCACCTCGAAGTGGAATTGGTATTGTGCTAACACCTGTGGATGCAGGGAAACAGGTTAGAGGCATCCAACTGGATTCCTCACAATATAGAAATTATTTTCATAATTGATGTTGCATTTTATTTATATACTATGAAAGATAAATTTGGGGATTAAATTGTGCTGTGTTATGATTGGATAAGTATAATTTGGGATTCTAAAATATAAATAGAATAAATTAGGTGGTTTGATAGGTAATTACTTAATGTTATTAATAAAAATAATTACGTAGGGAAGTAATTAATAAATAATTACTGGATGTAATTAGGTGAATGATGATTTGTTAATAGAAGTAAATTGGGTATAATCACTTGTGTTATTAATCAAGAGATTAATTAAGATAATAAATTAAGGAGTAATTAATTTATTTAATGAAGTAAATAAAGAAAGGTAGATAATTACAGGATGAGATAAATCAAGAGTGATTAATATTTGTGGTTTAATTAATGATTAATTATTTAATGTAATTAAATTAGATTAGGGTAAATTGAAATATAAATGGGAAATCATTCATTTATATAATCAATGACGTAATTAAAGATTGATTAATTAAGATTAATTAATCAATACTAAGTGATTTATGAGAAATTGATTAATATCAGTAATTAAGGATTAATCTAATTAATATAGTTAATTAATTTGTGAATTAATTAAAGGTTTGTTATTGATTTTGGTTAAGAATAATTAATTTGTGAAATTAACTAAAGATTATTACTTGAATGCAATTGAAGAATAATTAATCCAGGGTGATTATTTAAGATGGATAATTAAGGGATGATTAATTAATTGATTTGAGTTTAATTAATGTTAAATGAAAGAATCTAAGTGATCGAGGTTAGTGATTCAATTAGAATTAATTAAATAAATTTGGAAGTGATCAAGTTTGCTTATGGATGCCTTGAATGAGACTTGAAGAGACTGGGGTCGGGTATTGGAAAATATCCGAAGCCACTTCGAATTTTTATAGATTGATATGTGAAATCAATAGGCTGGAATGAGATGGTTTAAGTGAACTGGACTATTTAATCTAAATTTTGGTACTTAGAAAATTGATGTGTGAAATAAGTGATGTCTATAACAATTGTGAATTTGTAAATTGATACGAGTTACCCCGGGTTTTATTTAAGTTGTATGCTTTGTATTCCATGTTAGATGGGTTTACTCACGCTGGTTTCCAGCCCGACCCGGGTGTTACTTTGATGTAATGCGTGGATCAGACCGAGTATTACAAATTTTTAGGTAAGGACGTTCTGGTGCTTAGGAGATGAGCTGGAAGGCAAGAATGTATAGTTCCTTTGTATTATATTATTGTAAATTTGAGACATGATAATTGTGTATATCCAGTGTCTGTATATATGTGTAACTCTGATGTATTATAAATGTATTTAACAAATACAGAATTCTTTTGTAAACTGTTATTATTTGTTATTATATTTTATCAGCTGCGAATGTGAGATGTTGGTGTTTCTGATCTTCTTCTTCTTCTATCTCTTTCTTCTCTTTCCTAACTATCTGGAATTTTCGGGATCGAAAATTCCGGGGCTTCACAGTTGGTATCAGAGCTGAGGGTTAAGCGAGAACCTTGGCTCTGTTGAGATTACTCATTAAGGATAGGGTCAATGGTACCCTAGAATGAGTTGAGTATGTGTGTGTGTATATATATATAGCGTACTTGTTATTTTCTTATATAAAGGTTTTAAATGATTTCATATAAGAATATATTCTGATATATAAAGCAATATTTCTTTCTAATAAATATTAAGATAATTGGTTGTGATACTATTTGAAAATTTTAATAATGAGATTAAGTAATAGAAATACAAACAAATTAAAATCAAACGAAGATAAGTCGAAATGGATTCAGAATTAAATGGTTTAAAATGATAAGATGATTTGATTTAAAGGATTAAATTAACATTTAAAAATTTAAATCGAATTTATATAATTCGGGATGGTTCAAATTTGAAATTTGAATTGAATTCGTTCAAATTGAATCTAATTTGAATTATTTGGATTTGTGATTGAAGATGTATAAGTTTAAAATTTTAAATGGAAAATTTGAATTAGATTGACTTGAAATGATTTGAAATTGAAGTGGGTTTAATTGATATTAGTCCAAATTAATTGGAATAATTTGAAATTGTAATTAAAGTTGAGTAGGTTTAAAATCAAATGGAATTTGATTTGAATTTGAAAAGAAATAAAGATTGATTCAACTTGAATTGGGGTTAAATCAATTTCAATGGAAATTGAAGATAATTAAATTGGAATTGAGTCAATTTAAATGGAAGTGGAAATTTAAATTGAATTGATGGGAAAGTGAACAGTTTCGACTCTGGACTATTTTCAATATAAATTGTCTGAATGTAAACTTATTTTTCCAAGCTATTTAATATATACAACCTTTCTTTCTAAAGCCAAATTATTTTATATTTGTTTTACAATTATTTTTGGAACCATTTAACAATTTTTTAACCGTTTTATAAACTAATTACTATTTTTCAACTATGTTACAAATTAATTACTATTTTACAACTATTTTGCAATTATCTAAAATTTCTGAAAACTATTTAACTATTTTACAATTAGTTAACTATTTTACATCTATGTTACCAACTAATAATTATTTTTCAACGACTTATCTATTTTAAACTTTTCAAGCTATATTCTGAATTTAAGCTGGACAGAGTTTAAACTGTTTATGATTGAATATCCATTTCGGATAAGGATTAAAGTGATAAACCATTGGAATTGGAACTATTGTGATTATGTAGATAGAAATTAAAGGAAATGTGAATAGAAAGAGAAATTGATATTGTTGATAATCAATGAAGATAAATACATAGGATGTACGTATATTGTTCTATTCGCATAGTGATTTGATCCAGATTCGAGCACAAAATTTAGAGTTAGTTATATCGATCTGAATTGGGATTTTTCACTTAATTTTCGACGACGAACCTAGACATGGATTGTTGATTGGTTATGGATGTTCTCTATCATAGTTAAGGCTATGCAAGGAGAATGACAGTTTCTGATCAAGAAACCAGATTTGTGTCCGCACTAGGAAGTCGGGTGGACGATACTAGTTTGGAAGTGAAACTATGTGATCGATTGAGCGATTAGATTGGTATAGCGTACGAATGATATGTGTACATCGTACGGATTTAAATGAAATTGATATTGAAAATTTGTGAATAAGAAATGTGAAATGATTTCTTTTGAAATGGAAGTATGTTGTATGAAATATGCAATAGATAAAAGTGAAAGTTGGATATTTTTTATGATGATAAGTATGATGGAAACAACTTTATAAAAAAAGAGTAATCAAATTTGAATATTTGATTTTGAATAAAAAAAGTTATATATCGTTGTTATATAAGATAAATCTTACCTTGTTGAATCTATTGCCGTAAGAAAAGGATTTTGAAAATGTTTGAAGTTAAGGAGTTTTATACAAGTTTGAAATGATCCAAAGTTTTAAAAAAAAAATTATATACATATATAAAGGATCTTATGAGGATTTTGAAAAAAAAAATTGGGAACCTTTGGATTTTGAAAGGCTTTTGATTTTTGGGTAAAATCAATATTGGAATTTGGAAAGCCTAGTTTGAGAATTATCGATTTTGGGATAATCGATTTTGAAAAAGGAGATTTATTTGAGATTCATACTAGGTGTATGATTTGGAAGATACTATATGTGTATAGTATAAAGTGTTTTGAAAATGGCTCTGGGGAAAAAGGCGCTCCCTTGAAATGAACTTCTCAGGAGTGCCGTCGGGTGGTGCTGCCTTGAACCCTAAGGGGGGGTTCTAAAGTTGATCCTGTGAGGAGTCCGGACAAAACTAGTTCCTGAGGATTATGTGTAGTGTGTAGTGTGTAGAGAAAGTCGAGGGCGTTGATGCCTACAAAGGCATTTGGGTTATACTGTGACGATAGTGTAACTCGATGTCACTACGATCTACTGCAGACCATAGCAAAAGTCGTGTGTGCCGCTGAGAGCCAACAGTCTACGTTTGATTTTTATATCGGTAGACTACGACCTATGGTAACATAGCGAAAGTTGTGTGTGCCGTTGAGAGCCAACAGTCTGCGTTTGATTTTATATCGGTAGACTGCGACTTATGTGGGAGTGGAGAAGTTTCATTTTTGACAGCGAATATCGAAGGCACTGATGCCTACAGTTACATGGACTTTTGCTGCGATGGCAACGTAACCCTGGAATGTAACTGCGATCTGTTGTGGGTTCCATGGCATAATCGACGGGCATGGAGTCCCTACAGTTACATGGACTTTTGCTGCGATGGCAACGTAACCCAAGATGTAACTGCGACCATGGATTGGGGTGATGATTTCCAGTGCATTCTCACCAAAAATATTTCCTCTATTTTCAAAAATTGTTTTCTATATTTTCAATAAAATTATTTTCCAAGTATTTTCACTGGGTGTTGAAACGGGCTTACCAAGTACTTTTAGATTTTCAGTCCTACGCCTGACTAACGTATGACTGAATTTCTGTGAGAACAAGGATGGAATGTTTGAGACATCGAGTTATAAGAAGTATTTTTATAAAAAGCTATTTTAACAATATTATGTGAATTTAAAAGTATTTCTTAATTTTTAAAATAAAAGTGTTGGAATTTTGGAAAATGAAAGAAAATCCGAACTGGAATTATGAAAAAAATGAATTCAGGAAAATTTAATGAAGGGATTTTCATAATAAAATCGAATATTGGTTTAAAAGTTGGAAGTAAGCTAATTAGTTAAATAATTATTTGATAGAGTATGTTAATAAAATTTAACTCGGTTAAATAAATTGGATTGTAAGTTAATAATGGAGTTTCGAAATGAACTCGAATCTTAAATAGAATTCGACTTGGATTTGATAATGAATTAAAATGAGTGGAGATGTTGAAAAAAAATGGAATTGAATTATAACAGAAATGGTTTGAGTTGCAAACAAAACCCAGGTGAGTAGAAATAAATTGAGAATGGTTTTGTATTAATAAAATAAATTAGAAAATGAATGAAGTAGGTGGATGAAAAATTTAAAATGGGGTGAATAAATGGGTTAATTGAATTAAATAATAAATGGATGAAGTCTGATTGAATAAAAATTAAATCAAAGTTTTAATTGGAATTGGGTTATCAGAATGAACTTAAGTTGTGAGAGTTGAGTCACAAGTTTTATGAAGGTTTTGATTTCTGACAAATAACTAAAGGCGATCGACAAAACAAGGTCATTATGGCTAAAGAGCTACATATGGTACTCTAGATTGTAGGTTGATTATTTGATATTATAATAGTGATAAAGCTGTTAAAATCTATCCTCAAATAATCATGCATTTTCAAGGAAATCAATATATATACAAATAAATTGTAGTTGCACATTCAGTGTGCAACTTTACAGGGACCGGTCGACCGGTCATAATATACGCGGTCGACCGTTCCTGCATATTTTGCACACTGAACGTACACACATGCACATAACGTATATATATTTGAATTCCTGTCTACTGGTCACTTTTTAACCTGTCGACCGTTTTTAAACAGAAAGCAATTTTTCCAAAAGACACTTCTTTTCTCCAAAGGTTGCATCTCTTACCTTTCATCAAAGATCATATCTCTTAATGGCAACTGCTCACAAAGAGTTACAACCATTCTTATCTATATAAACTCATCTAAATCGTTGATTATAACAACATGATTTTATATGCTTTTTACTCTAATCTCTGATCTTACTTTATATATACTCCTGCACTCTAAAAAGCTCTCGATTATTTATTGAATCATTGAAACTATTTCATATCTTTTGATTCAATAAGTAATATACTTTCCTTAATCTTTTCAAAACATCATTCACATACTTTGAGGATAAGATTATAGGAAGGGTGTACTACTAGTGACAAATCCGTGTTTTCAAGAGCACAAGTTGTCAACAACAATTTTATTTGTTCTTTTGTTGAAGTCCTCTGTGTTGTAAGAGGCAAGTGTTGAAGTCCTCAGTGTATTAGAGGCGTGAAATCCCGTTCGGTTGCTCGGGTGTTGTAAACCTATTCCTCCGGGTGAAGCGAGGTAGTTAATAGTGAAAATCCAGATAGAAGTCTGGGACTGGACGTAGGACGGTGCTCCGAACCAGTATAAAAATCTCTGGTGTGATTTTTCTATTTTTATTTACTATGCTATTATCATCTATTTCCGCATTTATATTGTAGTCCATATTACACGATCCGTGTGTACTATATTAGCACATATAATTGTATACTCACCGCACTTTCATTTGGTATCAGAGCACGGTCATCATATAACCGTAACACAGTTATTTGATATATTATAGTAATATGGCAAATAACGTAAGTACTAGCACTCAAAACACCACTTACACGGAGGGTCAATCAACACAAAGACCTCCATTTTTCAATGGTCTTAACTATAGTTATTGGGCAACACGTATGTCATTCTTTATGCAATCAAATAGCTATGATGCTTGGAATGCCACTCAAAGAGAAATAGTGAATCCAACAACTGATTATTCAGAATGGACTGCAGCTGAGAAAACGGCAGCAGCCGTAAATGCAAGAGCAATAAATATGTTGTTCTGTGCATTAGACCAAAATGAATATAACCGTGTTAGTATCTGCACTACTGCATATCAAATTTGGCAAACACTAAAAATCACTCATGAAGGTACTAACAAGGTTAAACAAGCCAAAATAGCCATGCTAAAAAATCAATTTCAAAATTTCAAAATGAAACCAAATGAGACAATCAATGACATGTATTCACGGTTTCAAACTATTCACCATGCACTTATTGGCTTAGGACAAAAGTATTCTGATTTCGATGTTGTTTCAACAGTCCTACATTCTCTGACTAGTGAATGGGAAGGAAAAGTATTAGCAATTGAAGAAGCTAATGACCTTTCCGTCATGAAGCCAGATGAATTAATAGGAAATTTAATGTCCTATGAAGCAAATTTGAAGGCTAGAAAAGAACAGAAAGAAGAAAAGAAAAATGTAGCATTTCATGTTGAGAAAGATGAAAATGAATCAGATTCTGAAGATGAAGATTTGGCATTCATTGCGAAAGGATTCAAAAAATTCCTAAAATATCGAAAAGCCAGTCGTTACAATAAAAGGAAACCTGGATCAAACAAACCATCTTCATCTGCTATAGAATGTTTCAACTGCCACAAAAAGGGACACATGCAGAAGGATTGTCCAGAACAAAAGAAGAAGTCAGAAAATGACAAATTCAAATATAAGAAGGACAAATCTAAGAAACGAGATTTCTCAGTAACATGGGATGATTCAGAGTCATCTTCATCAGAAAGTGAAAGTGATTCAGAGAATGAACAAGCTAATGTTTGTTTTATGGCAACAGAAGAGGTACAAATTCCTACATTTGATGAATTACTTGATATTAATGTTGAATTGATAGTCAAATATAAAGACATAAAACGTCAATTAAAAGTAGTCAAAGCAGATTTAAGTAGAGTAGAGTTTGAACGAGATATGTTAAAAGATAAGAAGAAAATATTAGAAGAGGAACTTGAAAATATTCAAGAATCATCATCTAATGTTGACTCTCAAATATCTCTTTTGAGTCAAGAAATAGAAGCTCAAAAAGAGAAAAATAATGCTCTCACTACTGAAAATCATGAGCTTAAAGCAAAAGTCAAAATTCTAGACCTAGAAAAAGCTAGCTTACAAACAAAGTTTGATGACATTACTCAAAATGTTTCTAACTTTAACAAAGGTCGAGAAAATTTGACAAAAATCATTGAAAGTTCACAATCTATTTCAGACAAACAAGTATTGGGATATAACAAACAAGAAACTAAGAAACATCTTGGAAATAAAAGGAAGAAGAAAGTACAAAAAACTGAAGCTAAGAAAAATCTTAGTTTATTATATTCCAAACCAAAACCAGTTGTGAAATTTCAAAAGAAAAATATCAAGACTATCAAAATATGGGTTCCTAAAACAAATAACAATTTGATTAGGAACAAATACATTCAGCAATTCATGAATACTGTGCATTTTAATAATAATTATATATATAAAGGGGATACCGGACCCATATGGGTTTGGACTCCTAAGACCTAACTCTTAGGACCCTATAAAAAGTGGGTACCATGGACTTAATTCTATTTTTTGCAGGTCCCACTTAAGAAAAGAGGAAAGTGGATATTGGACAGTGATTGCTCAAAGCACATGACGGGAGACAAGAGTTTATTAACAAATATTACATATTCAGATGGTGGCTCCGTCACTTTTGGAGACAATTCAAAAGGCTATATCATCGGCAAAGGCGATGTGAGCAATTGCGGTACATCTAACTTACCTCTTATTACTAATGTCATGCTAGTTAGAAATTTAAAACACAATTTGCTTAGTATTATTCAGTTATGTGACAAGGGTTTTATAATTTCATTTTCGAATAATAAGTGTAGTATTTTAGATAAAGACCATAATTTGGTTTTCGAAGGTTATAGAGACAGAAATATATATATTCTGAATATGAATATTAATCATAATTCAGATATGTGTCTTGTGGCTAATGACAATGATCCATGGCTATGGCACAAACGCTTCTGTCATATAAACTTCAGAACTATTGACAAGCTAGCCAAAAACAATCTAGTTAGAGGACTACCCAAAATGAGTTTTAAAGTTAACAACATTTGTGATGCATGTCAATTAGGAAAATTGACCAAATCATCTTTTAAATCCAAGAAAGTCATATCAACATTACAACCACTTGAGTTACTACACATGGATTTATTTGGACCTACTAGGGTTCAATCAATAAATCACAGTCAATATGTGCTTGTAATTGTTGATGATTTCTCTCGTTATACATGGACAATTTTCTTAAAAAATAAAAGTGACACTTTTGATCATTTCAAATCTTTCATCAAAAGAATTCAAAAATCAAAAGGGATTAAAGTTAAAAATATAAGAAGTGATCATGGCGGAGAGTTTGAAAATAATGAATTTGAACATTTTTGTTCAAAGAAAGGTATATATCATAATTTTTCGTTTCCCATAACTCCACAACAGAACGGAGTTGTAGAACGGAAGAACCGAACTTTACAAGAATGTGCAAGAACATTATTGAATGGAACCACCTTACCAAAACATTTTTGGGCGGAAGCTGTGGCAACTGCCTGTTATGTTTTAAATCGTGTATCCATAAGACCTCTTACCAAGAATACTCCTTATGAATTATTTAACAAAAGGAAGCCTAAAATCTCATACTTCAAAGTTTTTGGTTCCAAGTGCTTTATTTTAAATACGAAAGACCAGCTTGGCAAATTCGATCCAAAAGCCGATGAAGGAATATTTGTCGGTTATTCGAAACGAAGTAAGGCCTATCGGATATTTAATAAACGAACCAAAACTATTGAAGAATCACTTCATGTCTCTTTTGATGAAATCTATCAGCATCCTCACACTATATCAGATGATGACGAATCAATAGTCACTGACAATCCAATCATCACAAATATTGATTCTGACTCGGAAATAATTATTGAGAATATTCCTCAAATATGTGAGTTACAATCACCACCAAGATATTAAGAGACCATCCGGCACAAAATATAATCGGTGAAATAACATCACATGTCAGAACAAGGAGTCAACTCAATCAAATGGGTCATGTCGCTTTTCTCTCAAATATCGAACCTAAGAATCCAAAAGAAGCTGCTACAGATGATTACTGGATCATTGCCATGCAGGAAGAACTAAATCAGTTTGAGCGCAATGACGTTTGGGAACTTGTTCCAAGACCAACTGATCAGTCAGTTATTGGTACTAAATGGGTCTATAAAAATAAGGCTGACGAACAAGGAAATATCACCAAAAAAAAAGCAAGATTAGTAGCACAAGGATATAATCAGGAAGAAGGTATCGATTATGAAGAAACTTTTGCACCAGTTGCTCGACTAGAAGCTATTAGAATCCTATTATCTTTTGCTTGTCACCATAATTTCAAACTTTATCAGATGGATGTCAAAAGTGCTTTTCTCAATGGATTTATCAAAGAGAATGTCTATGTCGAACAACCTCCTTTGTTCGTACATGAAAAATATCCTGACCATGTGTTCAAACTTAAGAAAGCTCTGTATGGTTTAAAACAAGCACCTCGTGCTTGGTATGAACGACTACGTAGCTATCTTATTAACTCAGGGTTTCAAATAGGCAAAGTCGATCAAACTTTGTTTATTAAACATTCTCGAAAAGATATTCTAGTTATCCAGATATATGTAGACGATATCATCTTTGGTTCAACAAACGATAAAATCTGCAAGGAATTTGCAAGTATTATGACCAAAGAATTCGAAATGTCTCATATGGGAGAACTATCTTATTTTCTTGGACTTCAAATAAAGCAACTTTCAAACGGTATTTTTATCAATCAAGAAAAATACTGTGAAAACCTTATCAAACGCTTCGGATTAGAAAATACATCTGGTAAACCAACTCCTATGAGTACAACTACACATCTTGAAAAAGATGAAAGTGGTAAGAATGTTGACCAGAAATTATATCGAAGCATGATTGGTTCTCTTCTTTATCTTATAGCTAGTCGTCCAGATATAATAACGAGTGTTTGTTTATGTGCTCGTTTTCAAGCCGATCCAAAGGAATCACATCTATGAGCAGTGAAACGTATAATTCGTTATCTTAATAATACCAAAGATTTCGGTCTTTTTTATCCAAAAGAATGTCCATTTGAATTAGTATCATATAGTGATGCTGATTTCGGTGGCTCACGAACGGATAGAAAAAGTACAAGTGGTACGTGCCATTTTATTGGAAAATCACTTGTCTCTTGGTTCAGTAAGAAACAGAATTGTGTTTCACTATCAACATGTGAAGCTGAATATATATCAGCAGCTCTCGCTTGTACTCAAGTACTATATATGCAACAAACACTTCAAGATTTTGATATTCATTTATCAAATTCTATTATATACTGTGATAACACTAGTGCTATAAGTCTCTCTAAAAATCCAGTAAATCACTCTAGAACCAAACACATTGATATCCGTCATCATTTCCTTCGAGATAATATTGACAAAGGAAATATATGTCCTGAATATGTCCATACTGACAATCAATTAGCGGACATTTTTACTAAGCCTCTGCTCGAATCTAATTTTATTAGATTACGAAGAGAGCTTGGTTTAATTTCAAGAAAAAATCTTGAGTAAGTAATTTCTAAAGAACGTCTTCTTTTTAGTTATTCTTTAACCATAACTTTTGCATAAACTATTTTTCTTTACATTAAATATAAGCCACTGCTTGATTTAATGGTTAATTCTCTTTACTCATTTTTTCATTCTTTTCTTTTAGTGATCGTCCTTTCCTTTCTTATTTTATAATTTCAGTTTGAAAAGAAGAGCTATTTTTAGAGTTAACATAAAATTTCTGCTTATGTTTTCTTGGTCAAAATTTTCTATTAACTCACATCCATAGGTTTATACATAAGAAACTTGTATATAAGCTTGCAAAAATTTTATATTTTGTTCATCTTTTTTTTTATCTAACCATAATATTCTATACAACATTCCCTATGGCTCACATTTGTGATAAATGTGCTCAAGAATCATACATTTCTATTACGAGTTCTGAGTCGGAGGAATATTATTCTCCTACAACACCAAAACAAAAACCAAGTTGTCATCATCAATGCTCTTGTATGTCTGATAATACTCTAAATTCAAAACGAGTGAAGAGGACACTGTTCTGTTCTCCTCGTACCAAAGCACAAATCGATGAGATACACCACTATAAGAAATATCAAATAGACCTTCAGAGACAGCTCCATTATGGGAAAAGTCAACTTTATCATGAGCAACAACGGACATCGGCACGATTATCCGTTTTAGAAAAGTTGGCAACATTTTTCTGCGGTTCCAACAAGCATGACGTGCACGAACCAATGCCGTCTAGGCCATCAACATCTAAAAGTCCTAACTCTTGGGATCGGAACTATGAGAAGAATGAAGGTGCTCAGAAACACTGGAGTCCATGGTCAAACGTATTGAAGGAAACAACGATAATTCTAATGACGAACCTTCCACTTCTCATTAGATTTATATATAGTTATTATATCTTTATTTATCACTTGTGTAATAACGGTTATATTTTGTATTAAGAATGAAATATAATATATATAGGTTGATATATTATAAAAACTTGCAAAATAACATGTTATTACTCAACAGGCAAAACCGGTCGACCGCCCCATTTATAGCCGGTCGACCGTTTGCTCCCTGGTTGAAAACGGTCGACCGGCCATATTTCTTTGGTCGACCGGTTGACGTATTTTCAGTTTTTATATATATCTATGCATCATTTTCCTTCTACCCTCTTTCTCTTTTGACTCAAGCTGTTCTTTTTCCCAAAATCACAAACCCTAGTTTCCTATTTTCAATTCCCAAATCTCAAATCTTCCAACAATGGCTCCTCCTCAAAAGAAATCCAAGAAAGGAACAACCTCTGAAACTTCGTCTCTGAGCATCTCCGCCAAAAAATGGCTTCAAAGTCCAATTGCTGTAACAAGATGGAATCAGATGACAAATTACAAGTTTCATCCAGGCTCTTTCATCAAATTTGATGATTTCACGGCTTATGGAGTTCGGAGGTTAGCCAATAATTCCAACATTACTCCATTGATAGATTTTTCAGAAAATAATGTGGGGATAAATCATTTGATGATCAAATTGTTTTACGCCAACATGAATCTCGATGAGTATCAACCTGATAATCCAAACGGAGTCATCTGGTCTGTGGTTTGTGGCAAGCAAATTTTTCTTACTCATGCTAGAATTGCCTCTATACTTGGTATACCAAATCGAGGCGATGAGTTTTCATCTACCTTCTGCGAAGTCTTCACTCAAAATAGTACCAGTCATCAGTTCATAGAAGACAATAGTGATGGCACAAAGTCTATTGGACTTCGACCCACAGCCAGACTACTTCATCGTGTTTTGATGCATTCTCTTTTTCCTAGACTTGGAAATTATGATGCTGTATATAAAGAAAACTTCAAAGCTCTCTGTGCTATTTATGGTGAAATCCAAATCAATTGGGTACACATGCTTTATGATGAAATTCTCAAGGTAAATAACTCTACACGACCTCATTTCTTCTACAATGAATATATCATGCGACTTTTGTTAGCTTGTGGGGTAAATCCTCCTGATTCTGCAACCTCAAAACCAAAATGCATTAATTCCATAACCATCAAACGAATGAAGCTTCCTCCACCTTGTCTTGAGATTATGCCTTTTGAAGAATGGCAACAAAGAGGACCAAGAAAACAAAAAGCAACATCCTCTCGTCCTCGTTCCGATGAAGTAAAACTATTAAAATCAAAATCATCCACAAAAGAATCACTTGAAACTATTGCGCGTAACCAATTTTTGCTTGAATCACGTCTCAAGCGCATGGACTCTAAAATTGATAAGCGCTTCAATAAGGTCAAGTCATTCTTTGGTATGCTATGGGATGCTATATCATGTTCCACATCCACCTCTGTTCAAGCACAAGACCCAGGAAAACATCCTGCTGCTCCTGTTTTCACCTGGACATCATCTGACGAGTCTACTGGTATGAGTGGTCATGGACATGGAGAATCAACTAGAGGGAACAATGATGAGGAAGAAGAAGAAGATGATGATGATGACGACGACGATGATGATGAAGAGGAGATACGATCTGCTTCATCTTAGATTCTATTATGGTTTAGCACTTTAAAAACATTCATCGACACTTGTACTAAATAGTGTCGTTATTCTTATTTTTCGTTTGACATTATGGTCTGTATTATACTCTATTATGTTTTGGATGTGTTAATGTTTTATTTTGCTATGCATATCATATTAATTCTACTATTCTAGTATCTGTTACTCCTTTTTGTCGATGACAAAGGGGGAGAAAGGGCTAACAATTGTTTGCAGGAACGTACATAATATATAAGAATTCAAAGAGAGAGATCGCATATTCAGGGGGAGATTCAGATTTGCAGATATATATTGTCATCAATCAAAAAGGGGGAGAATGTTGAGTCACAAGTTTTATGAAGGTTTTGATTTCTGACAAATAACTAAAGACGATCGACAAAACAAGGTCATTATGGCTAAAGAGCTACATATGGTACTCTAGATTGTAGGTTGATTATTTGATATTACAATAGCGATAAAGCTGTTAAAATCTATCCTCAAATAATCATGCATTTTCAAGGAAATCAATATATATACGAATAAATTGTAGTTGCACATTCAGTGTGCAACTTTACAGGGACCGGTCGACCGGTCATAATATACGCGGTCGACCGTTCCTGCATATTTTGCACACTGAACGTGCACACATGCACATAACGTATATATATTTGAATTCCTGTCTACTGGTCACTTTTTAACCTGCCGACCGTTTTTAAACAGAAAGCAATTTTTCCAAAAGACACTTCTTTTCTCCAAAGGTTGCATCTCTTACCTTTCATCAAAGATCATATCTCTTAATGGCAACTGCTCACAAAGAGTTACAACCATTCTTATCTATATAAACTCATCTAAATCGTTGATTATAACAACATGATTTTATATGCTTTTTACTCTAATCTCTGATCTTACTTTATATATACTCCTGCACTCTAAAAAGCTCTCGATTATTTATTGAATCATTGAAACTATTTCATATCTTTTGATTCAATAAGTAATATACTTTCCTTAATCTTTTCAAAACATCATTCGCATACTTTGAGGATAAGATTATAGGAAGGCTGTACTACTAGTGACAAATCCGTGTTTTCAAGAGCACAAGTTGTCAACAACAATTGTATTTGTTCTTTTGTTGAAGTCCTCTGTGTTGTAAGAGGCAAGTGTTGAAGTCCTCAGTGTATTAGAGGCGTGAAATCCCGTTCGGTTGCTCGGGTGTTGTAAACCTGTTCCTCCGGGTGAAGCGAGGTAGTTAATAGTGAAAATGCAGATAGAAGTCTGGGACTGGACGTAGGACGGTGCTCCGAACCAGTATAAAAATCTCTGGTGTGATTTTTCTATTTTTATTTACTATGCTATTATCATCTATTTCCGCATTTATATTGTAGTCCATATTACACGATCCGTGTGTACTATATTAGCACATATAATTGTATACTCACCGCACTTTCAGTGAGGTGTATTAATTTGAAGTAAAATTTCTTAAGTCAATAGAAGCTTGATTTCGAATAAGAATGGAAGACCATTAAATAAGAGTTTGGGTTAAAATAAAATTAATGTAAGCAATTGAGTTGTAAACCAATAAAATTGAACGAAATGGCATATGAATTGTTTGAAAGCAATTGAATTACTGTTGAAATCATATAAATTGCTCGTGGAAGTTATGTAGAATGCATTTCTTTTAGAGTTGATGTGCTGTAGTTGTTTAAGTAAGAGAAATATTATAAACTTCATATATATAGTGCTTACATATTTAAATTGAGTAAGTACAGGTACTGAGAAGTCGTTTGGCTGGATTAGGACGCGCTAAATGCTAAAATAATAAGCCACTTGCTTAAAAATGCTAAATAAAGGTACGTCTACACAATAAAAATAGGAAATTTGAACTGTTTTTGTTTTTCCGATCGTGTGGGTCGATATATATATATTTATATCTCTTGTCAAATTGCAAAAGATCCTCCATACAAAGGAGACTCTACCAAAAAAAATTGAAAATTTTGGAAGTTAGAAAATTTTTGGAAAATTTTAGCTAGCGACAAAACGATTTTAAATTGGAAATTGAAATAAATTAGTGGTTGAAACTAATTTAAAATAATGATATGAATAAGTTATAAATGGAAGATAAAATTCAATATTCAGAATTAAAGATAAATTGAATTCATATGGAAATGAGAAAACTAATTAGAATAGAAGTAGATATAAAAACTCCTGTAAGGAAATGTATAAAATGATTTTTAAGGCTATGATTGGATATTATTGCTAAGTAGGATGTGGAGGTATTATAAACGGAAAGGAAAATTGGTTTTGATTTTCGAATATAAATTTGAATTTGCTCGACAAAAGGTATGTGTTTAAATTTCTGTATGAAATTTGATTGGGTTTTTGACCTAGCCACTTGGCGTTTTGTTTTCTTTTGAAATTTGGGGGCCAATAGAGGCATTTTGCAGTTGTACCGAGCTAGCCGCGCAAAGGAGACGCTGGCGAAATTTTTCGAAAATTTAGGGAGTTAGAAAAATTTTGAGAAAGTTTTGATAATTTAAATTTGGATTTAAATTTAGATTTGAATAAATGAAGTAAATAATGTTGTTGGAAACTATGGAAGCTTTTTGTGACGCCGCACCTCTATACCCACGCTAGCCAAGAACACTACGGTGTAGTGATGTCAACTAGCACGGAGAATAAGGCTGTTGAGGAGCGACCATCCATTTGATTGCTTATCACACGGTGTCTATAAATAATCTTCGAAAACAAGCATAGAAATAGGCATAACACAAATCAGTCACAAACATCCATATCACAAAGGCGGAAGAAGATATGGATATATAACTAACACATGAAAGTGTACGTCAGAGTAGTGGTCAAAAAGATCCGCAATAATACAAAAGAATAGCAACACATGCTATACAAAAGAATACAACTATGAGTCTATATCTCAAGTGTATACAACAAAAACTGCTAATCTAAACGGTCAGCCAAAAGTCGGAGTAGTAAATCCCTGGGGGAGAAGTAAAGAAGAAGCACCTGTAACATCTTGGTCTGACCCGAGTATTATTTATAAGAAAATAATAAACGGATCAGTCTAGCTATAAATATCAGGTAACATGATATATAAAACAATAGATATGGCAAGAACATATAGTAACCATAAAGACATACTATGATAAGCATGTAAATGAAGATCATCAAGAGATCAAACAATATCAAAAGAATCTTCTAAAAAAATCCAAATTCACCTAAAAAAAGGCGATGACACACAAATTCATCAAAACATAAAAGTTGGAAAATCATAACAATGAAAGTCATGAAAATAGGTGAAGCACAAATTCCAGAAGACTACACAAGAAATCCAGAAATCATAATGTAGGAGCATGAAAACTCACAAAATGGGAGCATGAAAACTCACCTACACGTGTAACGCAAAGCGAGACGCTATCTCATGGTTGCAAGCCATTAATTTTGACACACGAATGGCCCGAAGACCGTGGGGCACTACCCGACATATGTGATAGAGAAACATCACACAAATGCGATGGCGAAACATCACAAGAGCGGGGTCTAGTCTCCCTCGCAGACAAAGAGACATCGCACAGTTGCTAGTCTAAAACACAAAAATGATCGTCATGATCATAAAGTAGTGTCAATCTCACCAAGCAGTAAATATATGAGTTTAGCTTCATGTCCCATAACCACTTGCTTAACTTAAATATTTACGAACAAGCTGTAGATCTTCACTAGAAAATTGTCACGAATGGTTTTAAGGAAAAGGTTTGTATATACTAGTAGATTGGAAAATGGTTTAAGGAAAGAGCTTTGTAGTAAATTAGAGTTAAAATCGTTTTGATGAAAGAGTTTTGATATTTACTACTAGTATTGAAACCTTCATATTTCTAAAGTTGTTATCCCGCCTTTTTAGCAGGCCGTGATACCATAAAATCGACCAAGAAGCCCAATATAGTTTGTCTCGAAGAATGGTCAACTCAGCATCTCAACAAAGCAAGTTCTGTTGAATGTTTTTCAGATAAGATCCCCTACGGAGGGGGGTCCAGGGGGGTGGCAACCACCCAAGGTAGGGGTGCGGGGGCAACACCCCCGCTATGGGGTTCGACCTGCCCGGTCAGGTCGCGGGGTCCAGGGGGCAACGCCCCGTCCAAAACAATGCGACCTAGTGAAGACCTAAGGGAGGATAGGATCGAGCGACTTAAGAAGCTCATGACCTATCATTAGCACGGTCGGGCGACCTAAATAGAACGGCCTAAGGATGAAGGCCTAGCGACCTAATGTCCGGCGACCTACGACCTAATGGGTTCAAGTAGGGTCAAGGTGGAACGACCCAACGGCACACGACCTAAGGGGTTTATCACTCGAGCGACCTAACGGTTTAACCCTCAAGCGACCTAACGGCATGTAAAGGTCAACCGACCTAGTGAAAGCAAACAAGTCATGCACCTAACGAGTAGACAACGTAAGGTCTTAACGACCTAACGATTTAAGGGTCTAACGACCTAAAAGTATAAAGGTCATGTGACCTATCGGTTTAAGAGGTGAGCGACGTAAGTGTTACTACCTAAGAGTCGAACGACTTAGCGTGGAAGCGACCTAAAAGCCATAGGACTTAACGACCTAAGGTCATACGACCTAGCGACCTAAAGGGGTTAAGCAACCCAAACGTGGCCGAGAGGAATAAGGTCGTGAATGACCAAACTACTGTACGACCTAGCTATACTGAACGACCTAACACCGAGAGCCTTATCCAACAGAGGGAACGACCAATGAGTTACGACCCAACGACCTACGACCTACGACCCAACACCCAACCGACCTAACACCGGACGACCTAAGGGAGAACGAAAATTTGCAGGCCGAGGGTTTCGAGGCAGTGCGACCTAGGTGTAGTTTTTCTCCAAAAACACTAGAAATAGGAATTTTTCGCCAATCCAATCCAAACCAAATGCAAGTGTACATGCAAAAGTGATAGGGAATCATTCCCAACAGTCCAAGATAGTTATAGGCTAGAATTGTGAGATAAAAATCTCACATTTTCACCAAATTATGAAGGTAAAGCTTGAAGGTGAATGGAGAAGCAACTACAAGCTTGAATCCAATGCTTTTCCTTGAATTTGGAGTTGAATAATGGAGTTGGAGTTGAAACCTAGGCTTGGAGTTTCTAATATCCCTTTCCACTAACCATTAATGTTAAAGTTTGTGTTTGGTAGGAATTTATGAAGAGTGAGGAGAAGGAGAGAAGTGGGTTTGAGTTATAATGGCTAATCTAACCCAAAGTCCAAAGCGGGAAAAGTAAGTGAAATTCCACTAACTCCAAACCTATCAATGTTTATACTTAAAAAAGTTGTAAACGGTATTTCGAACTCAATGGAAGTGGTCTCGATTCCTAATTTGACCGTTTGCAAAAAGTAGCTTTTCGGACCAATATCCAACTAACGACAAAATATTTAAATAAAATATTTAAATATAAAATCGATAAATATGCGGGTTTTTACAGACTCTCATCCTTAAAGAAATTGCGTCCTCGCAATATATAAGATAGAAACAAAAAGTAACAACCATAAAAGCATATTAACATAAAAGAAATTTGAAATAGGAAGTTCACCTCAAAGAGCAGGAGTAAGCAAGTCCGGATGTGTTCGCTCGATGAATTCTCTGGATTCCCAAGAGCAATCCTTAGGATTTGAGGACCATTGAACCTTCACAAGCGAAACATCTTTATTTCGAAGTCGTTTGACCTCTAAAGCAATAATTCGAATAGGATGCTGCTCATAAGTTAAATTCGGCGAAACTTCAATTTCTTCCACAACACCAGGCTCAAGAATAGAATCGGAATCTCGTAGGCATTTCCGTAATTGAGAAACATGAAACACGTCATGCATAGCAGAAAACTGAGCCAGTAATGCAAGGCGATAAGCCATAGAACCAATACGTTCAGTGATAGGAAATGGCCCAATATATCGGGGTGCTAACTTTCCCGATCGACTGAAACGTACAACACCTTTCATAGGTGAAACACGAATAAAAAAACAGAATCTCCCACAGAAAATTCTAACTTCCTTCTTCGATTATCGGCATAGGATTTTTTCTACTCTGGGCTTCTTTCATCCTATGTCGAATAAGTTCAATCTTCTTTGTGGAATCACGAATAAAGTCTGGACCTAAAACCAGCTTCTCACCGGCCTCAAGCCAAGAAGAAGGAGATCGGCATGGCCTTCCATAGAGTGCCTCGAAAGGTGCCATATCAATACTAGATTGGAAGCTATTATTATAGGAAAATTCAACAAGTGAAATATGATCTTCCCAACTTCCACCAAAATCGAGCATACAAGCACGAAGAAGATCTTCAAGAGTTTGATTCACACGCTCAGTTTGTCCATCGAACTGGGGATAATAAGCAGTGCTAAAATTAAGCTTCGTTCCTAAAGCTTTTTGAAGACTCTTACAAAATCCACTAGTAAACAATGGATCTCGATCGCTAACAACAGAAGTAGGAACTCCATTCGATTTAACAATTTCTTTGATAAAGAGTTTGGCTAAAAGAGTAACGGTTCGGTTAGACCGAATGGGAATAAAATGGGCGGATTTAGTAAGTCTATCAACGATCACCCATAAGCTATCATGATCCGAACGAGAACGGGGAAGGCCATCCATAAAATCCATGGAAATTTGGTCCCACTTCCAAATTGGAATTTCGAAAGGTTGCAATAACCCACCAGGCCTTTGATGTTCGGCCTTGACAAGTTGGCAAGTCGTGCAACACTTAACAAAGTTAGCAATATCATATTTCATTCCCTCCCAATAATAAAGTCGCTTCATATCAGCGTACATTTTACTACTACCAGGATGAATGGTGAATTTAGAACGATGGAAATCTTCTAAAATATTTTTACGAAGATCACCAATATTTAGTATGATAAGTCTCCCAAATTTTCGAATGCCGCCATGAGAATCAATATCGAAGTCTTTCAAACCTTCAATATCAAATTTATCCTTAACATTTTGGCCAAGAAGAGCCAATTCAGGATCTAGCCCTTGAGCTTCAAGAATGCGGCCTAAAAGAGAAAGATGAGCCTCAAGGCTACATAAAACAAGTGATGAGCATAAATCAAATACGCGCTCTCGAATCTCACAAGTGGATAAAATCTCGAGATCGTTCCATTCGGATATCATCATGGAAACAACTGCTTGTTGTTTACGGCTAAGAGCACCAGCGACATGATTACCCTTACCGGGGGTATAAAGAATATCAAGGTCATAAGGTGCAAGGAACTCGAGCCAACGCTATTGACGCAAATTAAGTTCCTTTTGAGAAAATAAATATTTCAAAGACTTATGATCCATGTAAAGAATAAATTTCTCTCCCAATAGATAATGACGCCAAATTCGAAGGACGAAAATAATGGCCGCGAGTTCTAAATCATGTGTGGCATATCTAGTCTCGGCCGGCTTCAATTGCCTAGAAGCATAAGCAATAACACGTTCTTTTTGCATAAGAACGCCACCCAAACCAACGTGACTAGCATCAGTATAAACAACAAAATCTTGATTCCCTTCGAGAATAACAAGAATAGGAGCATTGGAAAGGAGTTCTTTCAATTTCTGAAAAGAGGCTTCACATTTGTCCGACCAAATGTATTTAACTCCCATCTTAGTCAAGCCAGTAAGAGGCACGACAATCTTAGAAAAGTCTTTAATGAAACGACGGTAATAACCCGCCAATCCGAGAAAACTACGAATCCCTATCACACTCTCCGGTCTCTTCCAATCTTGAATCGCTTCAATCTTTGAAGGATCCATGGAAATTCCGAATTCGGAAATAATATGACCAAGAAACTTCACACGAGATTGCCAAAAGTAGCATTTAGTAAATTTCGCCTTTAATTGATTACTCCTAAGAGTTTCCAATACAATCCGAAGATGCTTTTCATGCTCCTCCTCGATTTTAGAATACACAAGGATATAATCAATGAAGATGAAAAAAAACCAATCGAGGAAAGCCTTGAAAACTCGATTCACGAGGTCAACGAAGTAAGCCGGAGCATTCGTTAAACCAAATGGCATAACAAGCCATTCATAAGATCCATAACGAGTACGGAACGATGTCAAAGGAATACTATCCTCAACAATACGAAGCTGATGAAAACCGGTAGCCAAGTCCAACTGTGAAAAGACCCTAGCTCCGCTAAGCTGATCAAACAGATCGTCAATCCGAGGTAAAGGATATTTATTTTTAATAGTCAGATCGTTAAGCTTGCGATAGTCAACGCAAAGCCTAAGCGTACCGTCGGATTTCTTCACGAAAATAGCCGAAGCTCTCCAAGGCGAGGAGCTAGAGCGAATAAATTGCTTCATCTCCAATTCAGATAATTGTTTGCGCATCTCCTCATTTTCCTTATTAGACATGCGATAAGGAGGACGAGTAATAGGTTGAGCTTCAGGGGTAAGATTAATTCTGAACTCAATTGCTCGTTTAGGTGGTAAACCTAAAACGGGCTCAAATATGTCGGAAAATTCACGAACGACGTGAATTCGAGAAATGACATCTTCCTCATCATCATCATCATCATGAGGATTTAAAGAATATAAAGATGCAGTCAACGCAGAATCCGAATCTTTAAGAATAATAGAAATCTGATTTACAGATTGCGGATGTCGGAGATAAATAGTCCGCTCAGGACATAGGATATGAGCTTCATAACGATTAAGCCAATCCATTCCCAAAATCATTCCAAAGCTTAGGTAACGCATAACATGCAAATCGGCTAGGAATGGAAAATCACATAAAATAATCTCCACGTTTTTACAAAGCAAACTAAGAGTTGCGGATCCACCAACAGGATTCGCAATTCTCAAGGAAGTCATTAGAGCATCAACGTTTAAAGAGAAAGTGTCGACAAGTTCCTTTGATATAAAAGAATGGGATGCACCCGTATCAAAGAGAACTCTAATAGGTTGATCATGAAATAAAATAATACCATCAAGAATGGAATGAGAAATACCTTGGCCACGAGATGTGTTGCCAGGGGCTTGAGCCACGTTTAACTTTACCCCTTTCCTGCCTTGCAGTATGGGGCACATATGTATATAATGTTCCGAGCTCTTGCAATAGCGACAACTTTTGGGCTTCGAACACTTGTTCGCAAAATGGTCCTTAGAACCACAATTATAGCATTGCCCGCTACTAGAGGAAGGTGTCCTTGCAGCCGAAATTGCTTTCTTACCCTTTTTGTTGGGATAAGAACCTTTAAATTTGTTAGGCCTCTTTTTGTTGTTGAGGTTTGGTTTAGCGCCAACCACTTCAACATCACTCTCTCTATCGGCCTCTTCAAGACGAAGAGCGATATCGACGAGTTGATCAAATGTAACTTCTAGTTTCAAGAGTAGTGGCTTCTTAAGATTCTTATTTAAGCCATAAACGAACCTCTGGTTCTTCATCAGTGGAGTATTTATATATTCGACCCCATATTTGGAAAGGGATTTGAATAATGCAACATAGTCCGCCACAGAAGACTGACCTTGAACAAGGTCAATAAATCTCCGAGCCAAAGTTACTTTTTCAGCCTCGGGCACGAATTTCGATTCGAAGCGTTCACGGAAGTGCACCCAGGAGAGATCCACTTCATCAATTTCTGAGATTAACAGCTCATACCAATCCAATGCTCTTTCTTGGAGCATACTGGAAGCCACCTGGACTCAATGGAGGTCAGTGAGGTTCATGCGAGAAAAGATTCTATCGCACGTTCTGAGCCAAGCTTGGACCTCGATGATAGTTTCAGTGCCTTTAAATTGCTTCCCACCCAAGTTGGTGTAATCATTGCACAAACGTGCAAACCCAGATTTAGGGTGAGTAGGTTCCGGATTAGAACCAGCTGCTTGAGCATTCGTGACAAGGTCAAGAAGTTGCTGGGTAATCATAAAAACTCCATCTTGGGGAGTTGTAGCGGATTGACCGGCACGGGGACGTCCAGGTCTAACTATTTTTCTTCCTTTCGAAAGTAGGAGAAGAAAAAGGTTATTCACTAAAAGATATATCAAGCAATCTTGATAAGTGAGACAAGGAATCATAATAAAAATAGGATGAATCGGTACGAAGACTCGAATTAATCCTAAGGTACGACTCCTAAGATGGACTTAGGGCGATGATCCTTGTTAAGTTATTCTACATTGTTCCGAAGTTTGGCTCTGATACCAAGATGTGACACCCCACCTCTATACCCATGCTAGCCAAGAACACTACGGTGTAGTGCTGTCAACTAGCACGGAGAATAAGGTTGTTGAGGAGCGACCATCCATGTGATTGCTTGTCACACGGTGGCTATAAATAGTCTTCGGAAACAAACATATAAATAAGCATAACACAAATCAGTCACAGACATCCATATCACAAAGGCGGAAGAAGATATGAATATATAACTAACACATGAAAGTGTACATCAGAGTAGTGGTCAAAAAGATCCACAATAATACAAAAGAATAGCAACACGTGCTATACAAAAGAATACAACTATGATCTATATCTCAAGTGTATACAACAAAAACTGCTAATCTAAATGTTTAGCCAAAAGTCAGAGTAGTAAATTCCTGGGGGAGAAATCAAGCAGAAGCACCTGTAACATCTCGGTCTGAACCGAGTATTATTTATAAGAAAATAATAAACGAATCAGTCTAGCTATAAATATTAGGTAACATGATATATAAAACAATAGATATGGCAAGAACATATAGTAACCATAAAGGCATACTATGATAAGCATGTAAATGAAGATCATCAAGGGATCAAACAATATCAAAAGAATCTTCTAAAAAGATCCAAATTCACCTAAAAAAAAGGCGATGACACACAAATTCACCAAAACATAAAAGCTGGAAAATCATAACAATGAAAGTCATGAAAATAGGTGAAGCACAAATTCCAGAAGACTACACAAGAAATCCAGAAATCACAATATAGGAGCATGAAAACTCACAAAATGGGAGCATGAAAACTCACCTACACGTGTAACACAAAGCGAGATGCTATCTCATGGTTGCAAGCCATTAATTTTGACACACGAATGGCCCGAAGACCGTGGGGTGCTACCCCACATATGTGATGGCGAAACATCACACAAATGCGATGGCGAAACATCACAAGAGCGGGGTCTAGTCTCCCTCGCAGACATAGAGACATCGCATAGTTGCTAGTCTAAAACACAAAAATGATCATCATGATCATCAAGTAGTGTCAATCTCACCAAGCCAGTAAATATATGAGTTTAGTTTCATGTCCCATAACCACTTGCTTAACTTAAATATTTACGAATAAGCTGTAGATCTTCACTAGAAAATTGTCACAAAAGGTTTTAAGGAAAAGGTTTGTATATACTAGTAGATTGGAAAACGGTTTAAGGAAAGAGCTTTGTAGTAAATTAGAGTTAAAATCATTTTGATGAAAGAGTTTTGATATTTACTACTAGTATTGAAACCTTCATATGTCTAAAGGTGTTATCCCGCCTTTTTAGCAAGGCCGTGATACCATAAAATAGGCCGAGAAGCCCAAGATAGTTTGTCTCGAAGAATGGTCAACTCAGCATCTCAACAAAGCAAGTTCTGTTGAATGTTTTTCAGATAAGATCCCCTACGGAGGGGGGTCCGGGGGGTGGCAACCCCCCAATGTGGGGGTGCAGGGGCAACACCCCCGCTATGGGGTTCGACCTGCCCGGTCAGGTCGCGGGGGTCCAGGAGGCAGCGCCCCTTCCAAAACGATACGACCTAGTGAAGACCTAAGGGACGATAGGATCGAGCGACTTAAGAAGCTCACGACCTATCACTAGCACGGTCGGGCGACCAAAATAGAACAGCCTAAGGTTGAAGGCCTAGCGACCTAATGTCCAGCGACCTACAACCTAATGGGTTCTAGCAGGGTCAAGGTGGAACGACCCAACGGCACGCGACCTAAGGGGTTTATCACTCGAGCGACCTAACGGTTTAACCATCAAGCGACCTAACGGCATATAAAGGTCAACCGACCCAGTGAAAGCAAACAAGTCATGCGACCTAACGAGTAGACGACCTAAGGTCTTAACAACCTAACGATTTAAGGGTCTAACGACCTAAAAGTATAAAGGTCATGCGACCTATCGGTTTAAGAGGCGAGCGACCTAAGTGTTACGACCTAAGAGTCGAACGACTTAGCATGGAAGCGACCTAAAAGCCATAGGACCTAACGACCTAAGGTCATACGACCTAGCGACCTAAAGGGGTCAAGCAACCCAAACGTGGCCGAGAGGAATAAGGTCGTGAATGACCTAACTACTGTACGACCTAGCCATACTGAACGACCTAACACCGAGAGCCTTATCCAACAGAGGGAACGACCAACGAGTTACGACCCAATGACCTACGACCCAACACCCAACCGACCTAACACCGGACGACCTAAGGGCGAACGAAAATATGCAGGCCGAGGGTTTCGAGGCAGTGCGACCTAGGTGCAGTTTTTCACCAAAAACACTAGAAATTGGAATTTTTCGCCAATCCAATCCAAACCAAATGCAAGTGTACATGCAAAAGTGATAGGGAATCATTACCAACAGTCCAAGATAGTTATAGGCTAGAATTGTGAGATAAAAATCTCACCTTTTCACCAAATTATGAAGGTAAAGCTTGAAGGTGAATGGAGAAGCCACTACAAGCTTGAATCCAATGCTTTTCAATGAATTTGGTGTTGAATGATGGAGTTGGAGTTGAAACCTAGGCTTGGAGTTTCTAATTTCCCTTTCCACTCACCATTAATGTTAAAGTTTGTGTTTGGTAGGAATTTATGAAGAGTGAGGAGAAGGAGAGAAGTGGGTTTGAGTTATAATGGCTAATCTAACCCAAAGTCCAAAGTGGGAAAAGTAAGTGAAATTCCACTAACTCCAAAACTATCAATGTTTATAATTAACAAAGTTGTGAACGGCATTTCAAACTCAATGGAAGTGGTCTCGAGTCCTAATTTGACCTTTTGCAAAAATTAGCTTTTCGGACCAGTATCCGATTAACGACAAAATATTTAAATAACATATTTAAATATAAAATCGATAAATATGCGGGTTGTTACAGTTTTGGAAGTTGGTTAAAGTAATAGTGGGTTTTTAATAAAAGATATGTTGTGGCAAGTTGATAAAACTGTTTGGTTTTGGAAAATAGGAAAGCGTATTGGACCATTCTTCCTAACTAGTAATTTCGGAGACGAAATTCTTTTAAGGGGGGAGGAATGTGACGACTCGAAATTTTTAAGCATTTGAAATTGGAATATGTAATTAATTTTAAATATTTACAAGATAGTTTAATTTGGATTTCAAATATCAGTTTGAATTTGGCGATGAAATTTATTGAATTTAATAATTTGAGTTGGCAAAATGTTGAATCTGGAGTTTTAAGCCTGTTAAAAATAATTTGAAGGGTTATAAAATTTATATCGATAGTACTGAAGATAGTAGAAGTGTTAAATTAAATCTGAAGTTGATTTGTTCAGTTTTGAAAATATATCGTTTAAATCGATATTTAAAAATAGCCTTCCGAGGCATAGTCTCGGAATTCGACGAAACCAACTCCATTGGATCCGAAATAGTTAGTTATTATCGGATTTCAATTTTCGTAGCATTTGGAGTTACCATTTTCCATATGGGTGAGGAACGTGTTGAAATTAGGTTCCAAAACACGTTCCCTTGTATTTGGAATGCGGTAAAACCTTATAAACGCCTGGCGGCATGTCTGATTTGGAGTTCAAGATTTCGAATTATGCTAAACGAGATATTTTGGAAATTTAATAATATTAAAAATTAAAAAGTCAAACCCTATATCAGCCGACCTACCCTTCTTGAGCCAACCTACATCTAATCGCACCGCTCCCCTTCGTTAAAAACCATGACATTTCTTTTATTTCTTCCTCTATGTCATGCAGAATAAATCAAAACAAATCGGAAAAAAAGAATTCGCATCCAAGCTTCCAAATCCGTCCACATTCCGCGCTTCCACCATCTCTTTCATCGACTGCCTAAAATTCGAAGTATGGATCTACGCTCCACGTCACCAACGACATCGCATCCTCCGGCTTCGGCGAGATTGATCCTGTACTCATTCTCTGTTCCTTCATAGGCAATTCGTCGATGCACTTCCATCGAATGACAGATCCGAGGACCAAGGCGTTGTTTCAAAGCTACTCTCGATTTCATATACTTATCTGATGTTCTCGAACTATTTAGTTCAACCTTAATTGCAAGGATGGGAGCAGCAGCAGCGCGACACGCAGAGGAGCAGAGATATTGGACACGTGCTTAAGGCAACTGTCGAACGTGTATCTTTCTTCTAGAGAACGAATGCGTGGGATCCCCTAAGGGTGAATAAAATAGTCCAGCTTATTGCAGAGGTAATAAAAAAAATTAGGTTAAAAATTCTTAATTCGATTAAGTTAATGATAAATAAATTATTCAGATGTTTAAATTCAAATACTTTGTTATTTGAGGTTGATGTCACATGAATCCGGAAGTATTATATTCGAAAGGATGTGGGCTATGACCGGGTTGAGATTGAAGTGGATTGTAAAACAAAGAAAAAAAAATCAAAGGTGAGTTAATCTCACTCATCTGGGTTTTATTTAAATTTAAATGGTTAAATTTGTTGGTTGATTAATTGATTTGATGTGCTATATTATATATAGTAGTATATAGTATATACATTGGAGTGATTGATTTCCCGCATTATATAGTGGATGAGACTCTATGCGCCGCATAATAGCGGATGATATTATACAAATCCCATATACCGCGATATTCCATCTCGAAGTGGAATTGGTATTGTGCTAGCACAAGTGGATGCAGGGAAACAGGTTGGAGGGATCCAACTGGATACGTCACAATATAGAAATTATTTTCATAATTGATGACGGATTTTATTTTATACTGTGAAAGATAAATTTGGGGAGTAAATTATGTTGTGTTACGATTGGATAAGTATAATTTGGGATTATAAAATATAAATAGAATAAATTGGATGGTTTGATAGGTAATTACTTAATGTAATTAATAAAATATAATTACGTAGGGAAGTAATTAATAAATAATTACTGGATGTAATTAGGTGAATGATGATTTGTTAATAGAAGTAAATTGATTATAATTACTTGTGTAATTAATCAAGAGATTAATTAAGTTAATAAATTAAGGAGTAATTAATTTATTTAATGAGGTAAATAAAAAAGGTAGATAATTGCAGGATGAGATAAATCAAGAGTGATTAATATTTGTGGCTTAATTAATGATTAATTATTTAATGTAATTAAACTAGATTAGGATAAATTGAAATATAAATGGGAAATCATTCATTTTTATAATCAATGATGTAATTAAAGATTGATTAATTAAGATTAATTAATCAATACTAAGTGATTTACGAGAAATTGATAAATATACGTAATTAAGGATTAATGTAATTAATATAGTTAATTAATTTGTGAATTAATTAAAAATCAATTATTGATTTTGGTTGAGAATAATTAGTGAAATTAACTAAAGATTATTACTTGAATATAATTGAGGAATAAATAATCCAGGGTGATTAATTAAGATGGATAATCAAGGGATGATTAATTAATTGATTAGAGTTTAATTAATGTTAAATGAAAGAATCTAAGTGATCGAGGTTAGTAATTCAATTAGAATTAATTAAATAAATTTGGAAGTGATCAAATTTTCTTATGGATGCCTTGAATGAGACTCGAAGATACCGGGGTCGGGTATTGGAAAATATCCGAAGCCACTTCGAATTTTTGTAGATTGATATGCGAAATCAATAGGCTGGAATGAGATGATTTAAATGAATTGGACTATTTAATCTAAATTTTGATACTTAGAAAATTGATGTGTGAAATAAGTGATGTCCATAACAATTGTGAATTTGTAAATTGATACGAGTTATCCCTGGTTTTATTTAAGTTGTATGCTTTGTATTCCACGTTAGATGGGTTTACTCACGCTGGTTTCCAGCCCGACCCGGGTGTTACTTTGATGTCATGCTTAGGTCAGACCGAGTATTATAGATTTTCAGGTAAGGACGTTCTAGAGCTTAAGAGACGAGCTGGATGGCAAGAATGTATAGAATATTTCTGCTGTATTATATTATTGTAAATCTAAGACATGATAATTGTGTATATCCAGTGTCTGTATATATGTGTAACTCTGATGTATTATAAATGTATTTGACAGATATAGAATTCTTTTGTAAACTGTTATTATTTGTTATTATATTTTATCAGCTGCGAATGTGAGATGTTGGTGTTTTTGATCTTCTTCTTCTTCTTCTATCTCTTTCTTCTTTTTCCTAGCTATCTGGGATTTTCGAGATCGAAAATTCCAGGTCATTACAGATATATTATATCATAATTATGGTTATGGTTGTGCATGGAAAAGAGAGCACTCGATTAGGGTGGAAACACCCAAGGTGATAACATATTCGGTACTATTCAGGTCAGCGGTAGGCCGGTCCTGTGTTGGCAGGGGAACTAGGCGAGGTCCTCGGTACATTTTTCTATAGTTGCACTATGACGGGCAGTACCCAAGTAGCCTAGTCGTTGCGTTGGATCCAATATCCACTACGAGCCTGTACGGTTTTTATTGTGCCCAATTATGCTGAAACGTGAGATACAAGCATTTTAGCTATTTTATAATTTATTTTCTATTGGCACTATTATATTATCAGATGACTTCGATATAAAAATATTTCGGTTATCGTAAGGTAAAAACTCATCGTAATTATGTGTGACATGGTCATATGAGATACCTTTGTTTTTTGAAGGATTTTAAAATAGAAATAATTCAAATTGAGTGTGTTTTCTCATGCTGGTTTTCCAGACTGGGGTGTTATTTTATTATCATGCTCGAGTCAGACCGAGTATTACAGATTCAGGTTAGGATGCTAGGAGCTCAGGAGATGAGCTGGAGGATTTCAGGTGTATATCATGTATTTGATTATATTCCGCTGTGTGTGTAGTCTGTATAGTCAGCACTGGTGGTGGCAAGATATAAAACCTGTCTAGAATTTATTTGTTTATCATTGTACATTGATGACTGTATGTATAAAAACAGTTATAATTCTTTTTATATAAAGATTTGTATTTATATATTATATATCGCTCCGCTACGATTCTGAGATTCTATATTGTTGTTTCTGTTTCTTCTTCTATCTTTTTCTTCGTCATCGCTAATGATCTGGTATTTCCAGCACTAGATTGTTCGGCATGCTATACAATGAACGTATTGATGTCGATTTTCGAGGGTCGAAAATTTCAGTCCGTTGCATTTGGTATCAGAGCTGAAGGTTAAGTGAGAACCTTGGCTTTGATGAGGATTTCTCATTAGAGATAGGGTCACCGATACCGAAGAATGATTCTGAGTGTATTAATAAATATAAGCGCATATTTATTAGTGAATATAAAATGTTTTATATTGTGTTGACTTATCTGCTGAGTGGATTATAAATTCTGGTCAAGTAGTAGGATGTTGCTAAATCGATAGGAGTTTCTAAACACTTGAATACGGTAAACCGACAAAGTATCGTTTTGAAGCAGTCCAATGAAATAATTTTACCCAAACTATATTTTGACATAAAAGAATAATTTTTCAGAAATTATTATAGTAAACTTGGAGTGTTGGTTGTTATTATAACATTATAATAACTGAAATGGTTCATATAACCAAAAAGAAATTGTATAAATATGATTTATACAAATGAGTCGAGTCAAAAATGAAAAAAAAAACCCAGAATTTGGAGACTTACATCCCTAAAATTTTGGAAATATTTTTCAAAGTGTTGTGAAAATTTAATAGCATTATTTTTGGAAAAATATTTGAATAGAAAATGTTTTTAAATAGATGTCGAAAATAAGAAAGCACTGAACTCACTTTAGTCGCTGGAAAATAATTCTGGTGATGACGGTCGCATCATCAGTATTCATTTTTGAGTTTCTAAGTGACGAGTTGCTACCATTATTATTTGTTTTGGACTTGTTTTGGATAAAACCAGGTTTAGTTTAAATTTAAAATGTGTAATTTGATATACATACATGTACATACACACACACACATATATATATATATATATATATATATATATATGATTTTAAAATGATTTGAAATAGAACCGGGTAATTCTGAAATTTCCAATTAAATGAGAAGTGAAACCAAAAGAGAATAAGTTTTGAACTAAAACTTAGGAAATGTGAACTTCAATATGAAATTAAAATTTAACTTATGAAAGTTAGATAAATTAAATTTGTAAAAGGAAACTATATGGATTTGAATTTAACTTAAGCTAAGTTAAATAAAATTGGATTATATTAGAAATGATGTCGATTGGGATTGAGATATAAAATTAAATAGAATTCAACTTAAGTTAAGTGAATAAATTAAATTTTATAAATCTAATTTGATTATGATTTTAATGGAATTTAATTTAAGTCGAGATAAATAAAGTAATTTTGAAAATAACTTTTTAACTTATAGTTTGAGAAATTATGTAGATAAGAAAAGAAACATGTGAAATCGAGATTTGAAATTGGATTTAACTTAAGTTAAGTTAAATGGAATAAATTTTTAAAATAAAATTATTAGGATTTGAATTGAATTAATGAAGCGCATTAATGGAGTAAAATTTAACTTAAGAAAAGTTAAATGAAATTGGATTGAGACGAAATAAAAATAAACTTAAGTATAGTTGAAGTGTTTATATGATAACAAATTAACTTAAGTTAATTGAAATATTTGAATAGAAATTTGTCTCACTTAAATTTGAAACGAACTAATTAGACTAATAAATTAGTGAATTGAATTTGAATTGGAAATATTAAGCGATTAAAGTGAATGAACTTAAGTTTAAAGTTGTATTATAAACTTAAGTAATGGTATAAAATGTTTATAACAAGAAATAATTTTAATGGAATGAATTAAGGGAAGTGAGCTTAAACATCAAAATCGAAATCCAAATTTGAATTATAAAATGGATTTATACTCAAGCCAACTAAATGAATTAATTTTTGAAATAAAAATCTAATTATAAATGGGAAAATGGAAGTAACTAATTTGATGAATTAGTTAGTAAGTTGAATATTGAAATGGGACTTGATTTATAAATGAAATTCGACCTAAATTTAAGAGAATTGAATATATTTTGAAATGCCGCCAAATAAAATAGAAATGGATTGAAATGGTGATAATCTAAGTCATCAACAAATTCAACTTAAATGTAAATTAATTGAATATGGCTATGGGATATTATTTAAATGAATTTGAGTATGAAATTAAGTTTTGGAGTCAGAATGAATATATATGTTGAATAAAAAGTTATAATAAACCTTAAAATTAATATTATGAAATGATTCTCAAATAATATAGTGTAAATTGAGATATGCCAAGCAAATGACAATGCGAATCAATCGAAGGTAAATAAATTTAATAACAATCATTTTTAAAATGAAGTGGAATCTGATTGCAATGGAAATGAACTTAAGTTATATGGTTAAAATTATTAAAATAAACGAATTAAATTAAGGTTTATATTTATGGATGGAAGCTTGGTTCAAATAAATTTATGAAATCACTTATAAATAGATTGGTTAAAATCCATTTGTAATGGATATGATATGAATATAATGGAAGTGGATATGAATTGGATGCAAATCGATTGTGTGAACAGAATAGTATAAAATTGATCAAAAGTCACTGAATTAATGTTGGAATCCGGTAATTGTTTATAAATACATGTATAACATGTTTGGTTTATGAAAATGGTGTGTTTAGCTAGATAAATAAATGAAATATTATTAAATTTTCATTTTTTGGTGCTTAAGTGTTTAAATTGAGTTAAGTATAGGTACAAGGAGATTATTAGGCCAGAGTTGGGTTGCAAAATTGCATATAAATTAAGCGAACTCGTTTAATAACATTAACATAAACGTCGTCTTTGAATTAAATACAACAATGAAATAAATATTGATATTGTTAGCACCAAAATTGGTCACTAACACCCTTAGAAAGATCGTGTAGAGAGATTAATGAAGAAAGTAAATTAAAACAGAGAATAGAGTGTAAATTTTAATGCAGAGAACATGAACACCAAATTTATAGTGGTTCGGCGTAACTGCCTACATCCACTTTGAAGTTGATTTCCATTGATTTCCTTGACTATTGATTACAGATATAGTCCCTTTTTTGTTACTGGAATACAATTGCAAGGTAAAAGAAATAAGTCTGGAATGAGTCTTGAAAATGGCGGAGTCTCCCCAGTGTTCTCTAAAATCTGGTCCTTTTTTCTGTGCCTCTGCCCCTCTATTTATAGGCGAAGGTGGGTTGGACATCCCTGGTGGGTCTGGTAGATGAATATCTTGGCCCGAGTGAAGTGGCCACTGTGCCGAACAAGAGGGGCCGAACGATCAAATGCCGAACGTCCATATGCCGAACATACCCCTCCATGCTGAACAATCTCCTTTGGCCGAGCGGGTTGAGGCCGAACACACTGAATGCTGTGGGGAGTACTTGTACCGAACGATGCTAGGAGTCGAACCAGTGTCATGGCCGAACGATTGCTAGGCCGAATGAGATGAGGTCGAATGCTTTGAGTGTCGAACACTTCCCAATGCCGAACAAGGTACGGATGCCGATCGATATGGAATGTCAGACGTCACTTGATGCCGAACGACGCCCTAGGCCGAACGTAACTTGTATATCGGCCGATGTCTTATGTCGGACCATTCTTCTATGCCGAGCGTGCTTGGATGCCGAGCGTTATGGTGCCGACCCACTTAAAGGCCGAGCGAGGTTTCTGGCCAGACGATGCCTTTGGCCGAACGATACCTTGAGCCGAACGATATTCTGAGGCCGAACGATCTTAGGTCGAGCGTTCTTCTTCGGCCGGAAGGAATTCCATACTGGATGCTTCTTAATGCCGAACGCTCCATCTTGGACCGAACGATACGGGAGGCCGAGTACTAAGTTGCCCAGTCAATTTCCTGGGAAACACTTGCCCCCCAAAGTATATCGCGTGAGCGAACGTGATATGCTTTGGATTACATATCCTTCATGCTTTGCTTCGAGCCTTGGTTAATCACTCTTGGGGGTTGCATAATTCTCCTGTGCCGAACGTAGTGCAAAATGCCAAATGGTCCAGTTGAAACCGAGCACTCCTCATGCGTCGAACGTAATGCAGGGGTCAGACCGAACAGTGTGGCTTTGACCGGTTTCACCGGGAATAGCCTCTTCGTCTTCTTCCTCTTCTCTACAAAGCCCGGCGGCCTCCTCTGTCTCCTCTTTTCATATTTTATCACCATTGCCTTGTCCTCGCTAATTTTTCCAGTTAACAAACTCCAGTGATCCATAAATCCTTTCCAAGTCTTCATCCCATTGACTAGGTATCGATTCTAATTCCTTCCCATAACTTAGATGGGATTGATGCTCGAGTTCCGTAATCGATAGGGTGAATCGAGCCAAGGTTTAGATATTCTAAGGGTTTTCAGTGTTAAATGATTAGGGTGGAAGGAGGAAGAAAGATGGAGGAGCAGGAGGTAGTCGGGATGCCGAATGGCATGCCCTGGTATGACTCGCTGAACGTTCGTCCCTCGTTGCTTGGTCGAGGATGGTGGAAAAGAGGGAAGCATTTTAGGGTGGATTGCTGAACGTTGGAGCTCGGCATAATTCTGGTTCGGTGTGACTCATTACATGCCGGACGGTAGGAGGGAGGGTTTGGGAGGAGGCATGAGTTACCGGAGAGGATGTTGAGGGTTGTTTCGGTCGAATGGGATTTTTGCCGAACGATACTCTGCCGAGCGCGAACTGGTTCGAATTATAGTTAGGCCGGCCGTGAGTTTTAGGCCGACTAATAATTTCGCCGAGCGACTGCTTAGCCGGACAAACGTAAATGTCGAACCATACATGCCGAACGATATTCAGCCGAACAACACATGAATGCCGAACTAAAACACGCCGAACGGTCGTAAAGCAAGAAAAATGACTCTAACATTCTAGCATATCGAGCCGACTTAGACTAATAACCTTCTATTTTCAGTAGCTACAAATCTGAACTTTACTTGATGTAATCGGATAACTTCATCTAACGTTCCCTGAACTTGAAACTGTAATCGCCATTTGGCGGGCTTTTGGAGACGGTCAGCGATGACGGTCTTCGAAGGCGATGATTGTTTAAGCTTAGTTTTATATCAGTAACCTTACGACTCCCGAATTTCCAATGCTTATACACAATTGATTGCACTATCTCACACACCGCATAGGGGGAAATTTATGTTGCTAAGTCTGACGCTGATCATTTTTTGAGTATAGTTCATACAAGTGCTCTACAGGATTCAATTCCCGTCAAGAAAAAAATGTCTAAGAAATCTAGTTCTGCCACAATCTCGGACAGACTCGGGCCGTCTTCCAAACAAGGAGACGTAGATACTTCTAATCCGTCGACCTCCCCCGCTCATAACTTAGCTCCTGATGCCCTAGAGTCAACGATTCTTTTGGATAATCCGATCGATTCACAGGCTTCGAAGATTAACGAAGCCACGCTCCGGCGAATATGTTCGATCCACGGAATCCCTTATGCCGACGTGTTGGTTCCGTCGGGCCGTGATCGTTCGCACCTGCCCCTTGTCGGATACACCGCCTACAATAAGTTTATGTGCTGGGTGGGCAGCGTGCCTCCATTCAATTTATTTCTTCGGGACGTATTGCAATACATTGACGCCGCCCTGTCGCAGCTGCACCCAAACAGTCATGCGTTCATTTATGGGACCTACCTTCTTTTCATGGCTGTCTTCTCCAGGCCTCCAACTCCCGGCGACATCAGATATATTCATATGATCAAGAAGCAGAGAGATGGCCCCTCCTTCATGTTCCTCGACCCGCACCACAAGTGCCAAATTCTAACCGGAGCGTGGAGCAAGTTTTCCCTGTACAAACAGGAATGGTTCTACGTGCGCTGCCCTTCTGGTTTCGTGAGGAGATGGGTTGAAGGAAGTAAGTCTTCTTTTTGGAGAGATGTTCATATTTCGGTCGAGGCGATGCTTTTTCTAACTTTTGTTTCATTTTGTCAGATATCAATCCACGTCCTGAGGGCCGTGGCTATTCAGAGGCTGTTGAGGCTATTAGAGCTCTTCCCATCGAGGAACGAGACATCCGAACCCCCATTTCAGATGAGTCACTGTTAAGGTTTGGGCTGTTAGCAGAAGGTCGCCAGGTGAGCCATCCTAAGGGCGTCTCCATTCCCAAGCCCGCATCCGGTAAAGGGAAGAAGTTGGCTGAATCTTCATCACACCACACCCCCGGTGCACAGGAGGAGGGGGAAATCAGAGAGGGTGAAGCACCCGAAACACAAAATAAGAATGCGAGTCCTACTCGGGATCCGCTGGTCGAAGTGCATGATATTGAAACTTCATCTTCCCCTTCGAAGGGGAAAAAGATGTTGACATATAAGATTAGAAAGGAGAACGTTGGCGGAATTTCCAAAGTTACGCTCTTCCCAGCATAGAAGGAGGCTTCTTCACAGCACGTTGAAAGTTCACTAAAGTGCGTTTCGAACCACTCCATTTAGGAAGATCTACTCAATTATGATTTCAATGATCCGGAGGCATTCAAGTTTTACTCGCCCGTTAGAGGCGATGCAGGCATCTTATCCCACATCCAAGGAGAGAAAACTCCTGTTAGCAAAGCGACTGGTCCGTCGAGAGGGGGGGGGGAACACACCAGGACACACACACAAAACACTCGTACTTCCATTTGCACTTAGTTTTCGTTGTCACACTATCTCTTTTCTAATTTGTTGTTATTTGAATTCTGTGCAGGTGACATGGGGCGCTCACATGGATTCGATCGTCTTCGCGGTTCGTCCATTTTTCATCGACCAGGATGGGATTCGGGTTTCGGAAGACGTTGGGACGGAGATGGCGATAAAGACTGTCATTCCCGGGACTACTCAACCCGGAGGAAACCCTACTATCAGCCAAAGCACCACCAGAATACTTCGTCTCACATGGAGCACAACAAAGACAAGCACGGCCATAATAGGTCGCAACCTGACGCTCCCCGGGACCAGCACTCTGACTCCTCTTCTACTCGACAGTACCGAGGTTCTCATCAGAGGGGCAAACTTTCAAAGCCGTCACCCCCTGCTCCTGTGACAGACCCAACAGTGTCAGATAAGCTGGCCGAGCTTAAGGACAAATTTCCGAGAATCTGCTTTGATGGCCAAAAATTCCTTCTGGCGATTCATCCTATTCCCGGTCATGTTAAACAGAGCGATCTTGCTTGTACGAATGACGTCTATGTTCAACATGATGCATTTGTTCACCTAGCTGAGAAACTTTCCAAAGTCTCCGTGGAGCGCCAGCATGAGATAGACCATTTGAAGCTTGAAGCTATCCACGATAGAAATATCATTAAGGCCCAAGACAAAGAGATCGCCACTTATAAGTCTGAACTCGAGGTCTCCCATCGGAGTGCCAGGGATACTGCTGAGGCCGTTACTCGCTTGGAATCAACTCATAAGAAAGTGCTTGACGAGGCAGTTCAATGATGTGGGGCTTTGGCCTTGGAGAAGGACTCTTTTCAAAAGAAGAGGGATGCGTTCAGCACTCGGGTCAAGGAACTAGAGGAGCTTCTCCGCAGAGAGAAAGAGGAGAAAACGGCTGCCTAAGAAGAGTCATAGCGATACTATGATGAGATCGCCGCCACCTGACTTTTAAAAGAACAACTCGAGGGCGAGCCTTCCAGGGTTGTGATCTTAAAGAGTGAGGCCCGTGAAGAGGGAAAGAAGACGGCTTTGACGGACATCGATTCCCGCCTTGAGGCAGCCAGGGAGGAAGGTAGAGAAGAGATTAAATCCGCGTTCGACCCACTCATTGCCGAATTCAACGCTCGCATGCTCATGCATCGTGACTTAACTTTTTTGGGCCATGGCTATCTTGAGTCATTGCTCGAGGCGTGGGAAACCTTAATTCAGACCAGGAAGGCCGAGCGTAGTGTCGAGGAGGTTGACGAGGGGGATTTGATAAAAGAATTTCTGAAGGGAAATGAGCCTTCGGACCTATCGACGGCCAACTTCCTTTACGGCAAAGGCTCCCCCTCGAGGAAAGGGAAAGAAGTTATCACCAGTCCATCCGAGGCCGGGTCTCCTGTTCACGTGCCATTCCAGCCGGCCAGTCGGCCGATACTCGATCCCTTGAATAGCACATTGGCTATGATCCGGAAGCCCCTGGCCTGGGCGTTCATGTTTTGTCTCCTATCCCGGAGAGCGAAACCCCTTTGACGGCAGAGAGTTTTCCAGGGCCTGGTAGATAACCTTTCACTTCAAGATTTTGAAAGTCGTCATTCTTTGTGAAGTACTATTGCATTCTAATGCTCGTCTTTTCTAATTTTGTGCAGGTCGTTCCGATCTCGATCCCACTACGAGGAGCGATGTCGCCAAGGAGGTGGAAAAGACTGGTGGGGCTGCTCATGCTGGTGAAGTTCCTAGGCTAGATGCTCAAGTGATCGGGGCGCTTGACGAAGGCCAGTCTGATTCCTCCTCTGGGAGTTATGAAGTAGAAGTCACAGGCGCCTCTGAGCATACATCTGAATTGAGCATGAAGGAGCGGCTCGAGAAAGAGAAAAGAGATACAGCCAAGGTCAAGGTTGAGCCGCGTGTAGTGGACCTGGACGATCCCTTAAACAAACCATTGAAGGTCATTCTTCCTAGCAGGTCCAAGCCCTTGGATGTTCCCCCTACTTCTTCAGTTGTTACTCCTCCATCAAGGAAAGGTTCCAAGGGTAAACGCTCTGAGGAAGAGTCGTCCGGGAAGAAGTTGAAGAAGCACAAGAAATGACTACTGTCCTCATTCAACGAGAGTCAATTTAAGTCGTGTAATAATTTTTTGTAATTTTTGTAGATAGACCGCTGACTCCGAATTTTGGAGTGCTTGTAGCAGAAATATTTTCTTGAATAGAGTTTAGTTTCCTTTTCTGTCTTTTCAAAAGATTCTTATTATTTAGTTTTCTTTGTGATTGTGATTCGAGTCCATGTTGTTGTGTGTAAAAGAGACTTCTTGGTTTGTCTTCACACGGTACGTTGATTCTCTGAGAGTTATTCATTTTCCTCCCATACTTCAAGAACTTAGAAATTCTTTAATCTGTACAACGGAAACTTAGAATATTCCAGTCCGCATTCTAGGGACTTGGAGAAATTTTATTGTTTATACTCGAGTTCACACTCTATGGACTTCGAGAAATCCAGTCCGCACTCCGAGGACTTGAAGATTTTGAGTCGTTTATACTCGAGTCTGCGCTCCGAGGACTTAGAGTACTCCAGTCCGCGCTCCGAGGACTTGGAGATTTTTTTAGTCGTTTATACTCGTGTCCGCGCTCCGGGGACTTCGAGTACTCCAGTCCGCACTCCGGGGACTTGGAAATTTTGAGTCGTTTATACTCGAATCCGCACTCCGAGGGCATAGAGTACTCTAGTCCGCACTCCGGGGACTTGAAGATTTTTATTCGTTTATACTCGAGTCCACGCTCCAGGGACATAGATTACTCCAGTCTGCACTCTGGGGACTTGGAGATTTTTATTCTTTTATACTCGAGTCCGCGCTCCGGGGACATAGAGTACTCCAGTCCGCACTACGGCGACTTGGAGATTTTTATTCATTTATACTCGAGTTCACGCTTCGAGGACATAGAGTACTCCAGTCCGCACTCCGGGGACTTGGATATTTTTAGTCGTTTATACTCGAGTCCACGCTCCGGGGACTTAGAGTACTCCAGTCCGCACTCTGGGGACTTGGAGATTTTTCGTCCTTTCGAGTCCGCGCCGTGGGGACTTAGAGTACTCGAGTCCGCACTCCAGAGACTTGGAGATCTTTATCCGTTTATACTCGAGTCCGCGCTCTGGGGACATAGAGAACTCCAGTTCGCACTCCGAGGACTTGGAGATTTTTATTAGTTTACACTCGTGTCCATGCTCCGGGGACATAGAGTAGTCTGCACTCCGAGGACTTGGAGATTTTTAGTCATTTATACTCGAGTCCGCGCTCCGGGGACTTAGAGTACTCTAGTCTGCACTTCGGGGACTTGGAGATTTTTATTCGTTTATACTCGAGTCCTTGCTCCGGGGACATAGAGTACTCCAGTCCGCACTCCGGCAACTTGGAGATTTTTAGTCGTTTATACTCGAGTCCACGCTCCGGGGACTTAGAGTACTCCAGTTCGCACTCCGAGGACTTGGAGATTTTTTTTCATTTATATTCGAGTCCGTGCTCCGGGGTCATAGATTACTCCAGTCTGCACTCCGGGGACTTGGAAGATTTTTAGTCGTTTATACTCGACTCTGTGCTCCGGGGACTTAGAGTACTCCAGTCCGCATTCCGGGGACTTGGAGTTTTTTATTCGTTTATACTCGAGTCCGCGCTCCGGGGACATAGAGTACTCCAGTCCGCACTCCGGAGACTTGGAGATTTTTATTTATTTATACTCGAGTCCACGCTCCGGGGACTTAGAGTACTCCAGTCCGCGCTCAGATTTTTAGTCGTTTATACTCGAGTCCGTGCTCCGGGGACTTAGATTACTCCAGTCTGCACTCCGAGGACTTGGAGATTTTAAATTGTTTATGACGTTCGTACGCCAGCCAGAAGAATATAATTTTAATCGCTTGCCATAGGACTATCTTACGCAGAAACATTAATCATTCATGAAAAAGATGGCTTCGAGTCTTTATCTATGAAAGCAAGCTAAATTGTCTTATTACAGGCCAAGAACTAGAAATGAAAACGTATTGGAAGTAAATGCAACTACGACATGAAGGAAATAGACTAAGTGTAATAACGCCGCAAGTGCTCGCTGTTCCGTGCTCGGGTGAGTATCGCACCATCGACGGTCGCTAGCTTGAAAGTTCCTTCTCCAAGCTTCCGTTCGATGACGTATGGACCTTCACATGCTGGATTGATATAAGACAGAATCGAGAAAACTCGTTTCAACACGAGGTCTCCCGCACTTAACTTTCTTGTTCATACCTTCTCGTTATAATATTTAGCGACTCTGTGTCTGTATGCGGCCGCTCTCAAATTGGCTTCTTCGCGTTTTTCATCAATGAAGTCCAACGATTCCAATAAAAGATTATGGTTCGACTAGGGGTCGTAATAAGTTACCCAAAGCGATGGGACCTCAAGTTCTACGGGTATGACAGCTTCCGTGCCATACGCCAACGCGAATGGAGTGTGGCCAATTGCGGTCTTGTAGGTGGTCCTGTAGGCCCAAAGTGCTGTTGGAAGTTCAGCCACCCACCTGCCTCTAGCCTTTCCAGACGTTTTTTCATTATGGACTGGATTATTTTGTTTACAGCTTCCACTTGTCTATTGGCCTTCGGGTGAGAAACCTCTGCAAACTTATTTTCAATGCCATATTTCTGACAAAATTCTTTGAAATCCTTGCTTTCGAATTGAGTCACATTGTCTGTAATGATGGCCCGTGGAAGGCTAAAGGGACATATGATATTTCGTGCGACGAAATTAATAACCTTCTTGGTAGTTATCGTGTCTAAAGCCTCTGCTTCTGCCCATTTGGTGAAGTAGTTGACCGCAGCTATTGCATATTTCGCTCCACCTTTAGCTATGGGTAAAGAACCAACAAAGTCAATTCCCCATATTGCAACTGGCCAGGGACTTATCATTTGAGTGAGTTCCGTCGGCGGAGCTCTCGGGATTTTTGCATATATCTGGCATTTATCGCATCTTCTCACATAGTCTGTAGCATCCCGATTCACAATTGGCCAGTAGTATCCATAGGGAGGATTTTCTTTGCTAATGTATGCCCCCCGGTGTGGTCGCCGCACTCTCCTTCATGGATTTCCTCCAGCACTCGTTTTACCTCATCATGGGTAATGCATCGGAGTAGTGGGGTCGAGAATCCCCTTCGATACATTATTCCATCCTGTATTACATAACGTGAAGTTTACGAAGGACTTGGCGTCTTTCGCTTCTCTTTTCTGGAAAATCCCCTTGTAGCAGGCACTGTTTGATTGGGGTCAACCACGATTCCTTCTCAAGTTTGATTTCTAACACGAAATCTGTCTCCATTACGTCTATACTTGGAGCATAGAGGGTCTCAACAGGGAATAATCCCATTTGCTATGCATCGCCAGTGCTTGCGAATTTTGCCAGTGAATCGGCCTCTCTATTTTGTTCGCGTGGGACATGCGAGATGTCGTAGTATTCCAGATTCGCCAGCAGCTCTTGAACCCGAGCGAGGTAAGGTGCAAGTCTCTGTCCCTTCGCTTGGTAGTCTCCTTGCACCTGATATACTACCAGCTGCGAGTCACAGAAGATTTCAATTGACCTCACTCCCAATTCGATAACAGGTCTCAAGCCAGCAACCAATGCTTCATATTCAGCTTCGTTATTTGTTGCTGCCAACTCGAGCTTCAAAGCGTAGCAGATTGATCGGTCTTCAAGAGTTACGAGGATTATACCTGCCCTCGAGCAATGGTCGTTAGATGCCCCATTGGTGTACATCTTTCATCGAACGGGGAGTATGATTCTGTGATTGCTCGGTTCATCTAGCACGGTGAATTCAGCAATGAAGTCGGCTAGTGCTTGTCCTTGTATGGCCCTCCGTGGAAAATAGGTAATATCGAACGGACTTAACTCAATATTCCATTTCAGCATCCTTCCGGAAGTTTTCGATCGTTGGAGTACCTGTCGCAAGGGTTGGCCAATGTAGACACCGATTGAGTGTGCCGGAATGTAGGGGAGAAGCTTGTGTGATGCAATCACCAAGCAAGAGGCTAGTCTTTCAATCTTTGGATAATTTCTTTCCGCCCCTGTCAAACGCTTACTGACATAGTAAACCTGCTTTTGAATCAAGTCTTCATCGCGGACCAATGCTATACTGATAGCGTGTTGGGATACCGCCAAGTACACATACAACGTTTCGTGGTCTATCGGCTTGGACGGTACGGGGGAACTTTCCAAGTGCCTCACCAGAGCCTGGAATGCTTCCTCACAGTCGGATGTCCATTCGAAATTTCTCTTTCCTTTCTTTATAATGTCGAAGAAGGGAATACACTTGTCTGTAGCCCTGCGTATGAATCAACTTAGCGCAGCCACTTTTCCATTCAGGCTTTGCACCTGCTTTATGGTTCTGGGTACTTGTATATCTTGGATAGCCTGGATCTTTTCTGGGTTAGCCTCGATTCCCCAGGAATTCACAATGAATCCCAGAAACTTTCCTGATGCTATGCCGAATGAACACTTCAACGAATTGATCTTCATTCCATAATGCCTGAGTATGTCAAACATCTCTGTTAGGTCTCGGATTTGGTCGTTTGACTGCCGTGACTTCACTAGCATGTCATCCACATAGACTTCCATTGTTTTACCAATCTAGTCTTTGAACATTCGATTCACCAGGCGTTGATAAGTCGCTCCTGCGTTCTTTAATCCAAATGGCATTACTACATATAAATACAATCCCACGTTTGTGACAAAGCTGGTGTGTTCTTGGTCTGGGATGTGCATCGGAATTTGATTGTAACCAGAGTACGCGTCCATAAATGATAGCAACTCATGTCCGACGGTTGAGTCGACGAGTTGGTCAATCCTTGGCAGCGGGAAACTATCCTTCGGGCGTGCCTTGTTTAAATCGGAGTAATCAACACAAGTCCTCTATTTCCATTTGCTTTCTTTACTAACACCAGGTCAGATACCCATTCAGGATAAAGGGCGTCACGGACGAACCCATTGGTTTTGAGTTTGTCCACCTCCTCTCTGAGAGCCGCGGATCTCTCCGGGTCCATGCCTCTCCGTTTTTGTTTTACAGGAACATGTCTCGGGTCTATGTTCAACATATGACTCGCGATTGCAGGAGAAATCCCACACATATCAGAATGCGTCCAAGCAAAAACATCAAGGTTCACTCGGAGGAAGTAAGTAAGGTTCTCAGCTGCCACAGGGTCCAGATGTGACCCTATTTTAAGAACTCGTGATGGGTCGCTGGGGCTAACTGAGATGTCGACGGTTAGTTCAGCCGGTGCAGCATTTGTTTCCCTGGGTTCCCCATCATCATCTTTCGGATCTATGTCTCTATGGATCCGAGAATGCCGCCCGAGCCAGGGCTCGGGCGCTAGTTGTCAATTGTCAGAACCTTGGATGCGGACAGAGCTGTCTGCAACCTTTCCTTTCTCCCTACGCCATGCCTCCCTGAGCTCAGCTAAATAGCATGCATGGTTGGTTGCCTGGTCGCCGTGTACCACACCAACCCCTTTGTCTATTGGAAATTTTAACGCCAAACATCAAGGGGCCAAAGCTGTCTTAAATTCCGCCAGGGCTGGACGACCCAGAAATACGTTATATGGGGAATCAACGTCCAGTACAATGAATGGTAAGATTCGCACCCTTCTGCGATCTCCTTGTCCCAGTTCAACTGGTAATTCCACATATCCCACTGCATCATTCGCTGCGCCATTAAAGCCATGGATTCTGGCTTTGGACGGCTTCAAATCCTTGGTCTCCAGCTTCATTTGGTCATATGCCTTTCGGAAGATGATGTTAATGGAACTTCCGCAATCAACTAGAATTCTCTTTACGAATGCCAGCCCGATGGTCGCAGATATGACCATTGGGTCAATGGTAGGAGCCTCTACCTTACCCGCATCTCTTTTCCTGAATACGATATCATCATTCATCGTGCACTGCTACTTTGCAGGAGTCCCATCCTCCACGTTCGAACAACACTCGTACTCCGCATGTCTTAAGGAGTTAGCATATCGCTCCATCACCTGCCAATTCTTGTCTGCAGGATGAGGTCCGCTAGAAATCGTGTTAATAACCAATCTACCCACAGTCCGAGTAGGTTGTTCCGGTTGGTGTGGGGCTGGCCCACGTCCAGGGTCCGACGTTTCTTGTCTCCCATCCTGTGCGTCTTTGACAAATTCCTGCAGCTTCTTCTGTCTAATTAGTTTTTCTATAGCATCATGGAGGTGTCTGCACTCCTCCGTGTTATGCCCATAAGACTCATGGAAACGGCAATACTTGCCGGTCCGCTTCTGTTCTTCCGTCGATTCCTTTGGACGCGGCTTTCTATATTAGAAAGTGTTGCAAGTTGATAGATAGATGTTTTCAAAAGATGCGTTTAATGGGATGTATTCATTGTATGTCGAGATTCTTGATTTCCATTTCCCTGTTTCTTTTTTCTTTCCAGATTTTCCACCTCCGAATCCTTTAGACTGCCCGGGCTTGTTCTGGATATTAACTTAAGTTTTTCCAGGGTTATCTCCGGTTTGCTTCACGACGGCATTACTTTTTACATACTCTTGAACGGGCCCTGATGCCATCTCTCGCCTTGTCCACCGAGCTTCCACCCTTCTTATGAACTGATGAGCTTTCAAATAAAAATGTTCCAGCGTAGCTGGAGGCTTCCTCGCCAACCAATCTCCAAATTCAGAATCTGGATCCACTCCACTCATTACTGCCATCAAAATCGCGTGGTCGTTAGGATTGCTCACCTCGGTAGCAGCAACATGAAATCTTTGCAAATATGCTTTCAATGACTCTCCTGGAGTTTGAGTTACACTTGATAAGGACATCACATCCTTTGGACGAATGGTGTGTATCCTGAATTGTTCTAGAATTTCAGTGCTAATTCATCGAAGCTGGATATAGATCGTGTTGGGAGTCGAGTGAACCACATGGTGGCAATCCCGGACAAGGCGATTGGGAAACACCTGCACTTGGTTGTGTTATTAGCTCTTGCGGAATCCATCATCCATCCGTACCTCATCACATGCTGCCTGGGGTCAGTGTTCCCTTTGTAGGCGGGAATGGCGGGCATGCTGAACTTTCTTGGGTATTCGGCCTATAGAATGGTATCTGTGAAGGGAGTATGACTCTTAGACACTCCCCAGTCTTCATTAGTTAGACCTTGGTTTTCTTTCATCAACTGCCTGATCATAGCCGTCAAATCCGAGGTTTGTATGGAAGATGGGAGGTTGGGTTCCGTTCCATGGGACCGTGTAGGTTGATATCCCGTCCGATTTGGTTCTTGGTTTCTAGTAGATCGATCAGTAGCACCTGCATGTACATCTTCATCCTTACGGCATCTATGCCTAGGAGGTTCGTCAGCAGAAGTCGAACTATCATCTTCAGAGTAAAGGACAGGGCTACCTCCAGCATTCTGATGCTGCTACTGAGTAAGCTGAGTCATGAGGTCAGCGTTGGCCTGCATTTTCTCAGCAAGTTGCCTTCTACATTCCTTAAGTTCTCTTATCAATTCATTAAATTCTGCTCGGGAAACAACTTCTGCTTGGTTTTGGTGGGAAGGCCCTACACCTCGAATCGCTTGCTGATTGCTTGTTCCCAGTTGTTGCACACTAGCGGTTCCGTGGGCATCTGCATTTTGAGAGGCTAATCTAGTTCGTGGTCTTTCCATGGTAGAGTTGTTGGTTGTAACTCTGAGTAGAATCAACAGATGCCTTATAAATGATTATGGATCTCCTTCGGGGGATTTATGCAATCCAGTAGCCGCAAAGTATATCCTAATAGCCTGAGAATTCAAATTCTCGGTGAAAGCACCAAAATATTAGCACCAAAATTGGTCACTAACACCCTTAGAAAGATCGTGTAGAGAGATAAATGAAGAAAGTAAATTAAAACAGAGAATAGAGTGTAAATTTTAATGCAGAGAACAAGAACACCAAATTTATAGTGGTTCGGCGTAACTGCCTACAACCACTTTGAAGTTGATTTCCATTGATTTCCTTGACTATTGATTACGGATAAAATCCCTTTTTTTGTTACTTGAATACAATTGCAAGGTAAAAGAAATAAGTCTGGAATGAGTCTTGAAAATGGCAGAGTCTCACCAGTGTTCTCTAAAATCTGGTTTTTTTTTTGTGCCCCTACCCCTCTATTTATAGGCGAAGGTGGGTTGGACATCCTTGGTGGGCCTAGCTGCTGAATATCTTGGCCCGAGTGAAGTGGTCTCTGTGCGCCGTACAAGAGAGGTCGAACGATCAAATGCCGAACGTCCATATGCCGAACGTACCCCTCCATGCCAAACAATCTCCTTTGGCCGAGCGGTTTGAGGCTGAACACACTGAATGCCGTGGGGAGTACTTGTGCCGAACGATGCTAGGAGCCGAAGCAGTGTCATCGCCGAACGATTGCTAGGTCGAATGAGATGAGGCCGAATGCTTTGAGTGCCGAACACTTCCCAATGCCGAACAAGGTGCGGATGCCGATCGATATGGAATGCCGGACGTCGCTTGATGCCGAATGACGCCCTTGGCCGAACGTAACTTGTATGCCGACCGATGTCTTATGCCAGACCATTCTGCCATGCCGAGCGTGCTTGGATGCCGAGCGTTATGGTGTCGAGCCACTTAAAGGCCGAGTGAGGTTTCTGGCTCGACGATGCCTTTGGCCGAACAATACCTTGGGCCGAACGATATTCTGAGGCCGAACGATCTTAGGCTAAGCATTCTTCTTCGGCCTGAAGGTATTCAATATCGGATGCTTCTTAATGCCGAATGATCCATCTTGGATCGAACGATAGGGGAGGCCCAGTACTAAGTTGCACGGTCAATTCTCTAGGAAACTGATATGTATTGTGTTTCCGACCATGTGGGTCGATGTATATCTTTTTACCATTTTTTTCATATTGCAAAAGGCTCTCTGTACAAGGGAGACTCTGCCAAAAATTCGAAAATTTAGGGTGTTAGAAATTTTTTGGAAATTATATAAAAAATAATTGTTAACTAAAAAGCTAATTTTTGCATTGTAATGAAAATAAAGAGCCTTGAATTAGAAATGAAAGCTAATTATTTGGTTAGGACTGAAGGATTTAGAAAAGTGAAATGTCGAGTTTTAACTAAGGGGTTTTGAAAAGTCAGTTCGTCCTACTTTAGCAATTTCGAGGACGAAATTATTTAGGGGAAGGAATGTAACGACTCGGATTATAAGTTGTTGATTTTGAACATTTAATTTATATTAAATGTTTAATTTGAAATGTAATTGGGATTTTAATATGGAATTTATCGATCAAATAAGTGGAATAAAACTTAAGTTTCAAATATAGCGTTTTACTGATAAATTTAATTGTTGAATTGATAATTGAAAATCATTTGAATAATTTAAATTTGAGTTGAACATAAGTCAAAATAATTTCTAATGTTGATGTAAATTCTATTTGAATTAGACTTGAATTAATAGATTTTTAAAACTGGAATTTTCATGTGATTTCGTCAATTTTTGAAATTGTCGATTTAATCGACACGTTAAAATAGCGATCCAGAGCACAGTCTCAGAATTCGACGAAACCAGTTCCATTGGATCCATAATAGTGTATTATTATCGGATTTCAAATTTTGTAGCATTTGGATTTACCGTCTAGTCGTACGGGATAGAATCATCTTGAAATTAATATTGAAAATTTAAAATAATAATTGGATTCAAAAAAGCTATCTTCCACGCATGATCGAACTAGGCCCCAAACTTGTTCTATTGCATTACAAATAGGGGTATAATATTAGGAACGCCAGGGCGGCATACCTCAATAGGGGTTCAGGATTTCATGATAAGTAAAGGAGATATTTTGTTTATAAAATAAAATATAATTATAGAAGTCAACCATGTTTCAGCCACCCAAATCTCTGAACCTAGCTACCATATCTTTTAAAAATCGAATTATCGCACATTTCTTCAGTTTGAAGCTAACAAAGAGAAAAAATATATAATAAAATCGAAATCATCTCGAATTGAAGAGAAGGACGCTAGCGATCTAATCGCGAGTTCAAGAAAGTGGGGAGGCAGCGGATGTGATGAAGGCATGCGGAAGGGTTTTGACTACAATGGTTCAGGGGAGAAATCTAAATTAAAGAAGTCACGATTATTCTAGGACACGCCCGAGGCTGCGGTGGCAGCGAGGGGTGAAGATCGAGGCGTGGCGGTCTTAGGTGGTGGTTCGTCGACTGAGGAGAGGGCGGTGGGTGATTAGAAGCAGTGGCGTGGATGGGTTCGAGCATATTGGAGCTACTCGTGTGAAGAGAGTGAAGGCGCGCGTGGATTCGGCTGGTAATGACCGTAATTATGGTTAATTAATTTGGTGATTAGTTTAGTTAATGATGTAATTAATTTTATTTTAAAACATGAATCTTATATATACAATATTTAATGCATACGAGGTCGAAATCTCATGAAACAAGCGGCACCAGAATCATATTGAATAATCTCATGCAATAAAATTGATTTGGAGATTTTTGGAGTCAGCTAGAATTTTAAATCGAACGCTTGTTCAATTTAATTTAAATTAGAACGGACGCAAATAAAAATCAAAGTGAATAAATCTCACTCATTTGGATTGCTGGTATCAATTTAAAATAGTTAAATTATTTATCGGTTGATTGGATGAAATTGATATAAATTATTATCAGTTGAATATTATATATATATATATATATATTAGTTTACAAATTAGTAGTTGGATAAATTTTCTCGTAGTTGGATTAATGGATTTCGAAATTTATAGCATTCGTTTTAAGTAAGTTAAGGGATTTACAAATAAAGTGTAAAAGATTTTGAGAAATAGGAAATAAATGTAATCATCTCTTAAGTGTTGGAAATAAAGTGATCTTAGGAAAATATACTTATAAAAAATTTCTAAGTACTGAACCAAGAGGATTTGAAATATTCAACTACAATAATTTAAAAATATTTCTCAAAGGATTGAATTATAAATAGAACTAAAAGAAATATCCTAATTGTTGATATGGATTAAATATCCTGTTATGGATATAGGTATTTGAAATTGGTTTCACTTATTGAATATATTGGAAGAGATTTGAATATATGTCTTTGTAAAGATATTTTGAAAACAAATGTTTGAAAAATTTATAATACGGCCTAGTGACTACTTATGGATGTTATCTGATAGTTAAATAACCGACTATCAAAATTTGGCCAAATTCATTGATCGTTTTGAAGAGACTGGGATCGGATTTAGTTATCCCAAAACCACTTCAATTCGATTTGTGCATTCCGAGTTGTGATATTGTGAAGATACTGAAGACGGTGGTTTTGGAGATTCGGTTTATTCAGACCCAGAATAACTTGTATGGATGAATGCTATCATTGCATTGTTGCCTGGAAGACAGTGTTAGCATTACAAGTATGAATGCCATTCTAAAGGTAAAGTGTAGCCTCAAGCTTCATCCACCGAAAATGACAAAAACAGGGAGATGCATCAGGGCTAAGTGGGTCGCACCAAGTGGGTATGTTTTCACTTTTCTGGATACCCTCAAATATATTATATTATAATTATGGATATTGTTCTGTATGGAAAAGAGAGAGCTCGATTAGGTTAGGAACACCCGGGGTGATGACATATTCAGTACTACATAAGTCAGGGATAGGCCGGTCCTGTGTTGACAAGGGATCCAGGCGAGGTCCTCGGTACATTTTTTAAAGGTGTACTACGGCAGACGGTACCTCAGTAGCCCAATCATCGATGGAATCCAATATCCATTACGCGCCTGTACGGTTTTGATTGTGCCCAACTATGTTGAAACATGAAATGCAAGCATTTTAGCTATTTTCTAATTTATTTTCTATAGACACTATTATAATATCAAATGACTTTGATAGAAAAATGTTTTGGTTATCGTAAGGTAAAAATCCGTGCTATTTATGTGTGACGTGGTCTTACGTGATACCTTTGTTTTTTCAAAGGATTTTGAAATAGTAATAATTCAAATTGAGTGTGTTTTCCCATGCTGGTTTTCTAGACTGACTCGGGTGTTATTTTATTTTAATGCTTGGGTCGGACCGAGTATTACAGATTCAGGTTAGGATGCTGTGGAGCTCAGGAGACGAGCTGTAGGATTTAAGACGTGTGTCACGTATTTGATTATATTCCGCTGTGTGTGTAGACTGTATAGTCAGCACTGGTGAGGAAAAGTTATAAAAACTATCCAGAATTTATTTGTTTATTGTTGTACTCTGATGATTGCATGTATAGAAACAGTTATAGTTCTTTTGTATAAAGAACTATATTTATATATTATATATTGCCCGTTGCCATTGTGAGATTCTATATTGTTTTTTTTTGTTTCTTCTTCTATCCTTTTCTTCTTCACCGCTAATGATCTGGTACTTTCGGCACTGCATGCTATATAGTGAACGTATTGGTGTCAATTTTCAAGGTTCAAAATTTCCGGTCTGCTACAGTTATATTCCTAGACAACCTGTAAGGACAAATGTCTGACATTGCATTCGTAATTGCATAAACTAATCTTTTTAAACATTTCATCTGTTTGGTGTCGGAGAAGGCAACTTCTCTTAGCTTAACACCCGTTTTTGAGACGTATGAGCTCGTAGAGTTATATGTTTGTAGAAATCGGTTGTGTGATTGTGGGAATGGCAATGTGGCATTCAAAGTGGAATGTGCAATGTGGAATGTAAATATTACCTTAAGCCTTATCACTCATTAATGGCTTAAACAGGGTACACCGTGAGGCTGTGTGGTTCGTAACAATTAGGTTATGATCATCACCTTTCTAGATAACCGTTTATATGTCGGGTATGTGGTGTATGTCAAGAGATGTCTCGCATAGGTCGGTAACGACTGGGGTGATGACATATTCGATTTCTATTCAGGCCATGTATGAGTGCATAATAAGGATAGACCGGTCTTGCCAAATGCGGAGGATTGTTTGTGTATCCTCGGTACATTTCTCTAGAGATGTACTGTACGAAAGGTGATCCCTTACCTGCCATTGTATGGAAATCCATTGTCTAATATACGTGTACCATTTTGTTTGTAAACCTATTACACTATCAAATTTAACTAATGCAACAATTTCGGCTATTTTAATATTATTTATATACTAAACAATGGTATAATATAACGAGATTTGATGTGAAATGTTTTGGATATTGTAAGGTAAAAAACCGTCTGTGTTTATGTGTAGCGTGATCTTACGAGATACCTTTTTTTTAATCAAGAAAAGTTTTAATAACTTTAAAATTCAGTTGAGATGTGTTTTCTCACATTGGTTTACTAGACTGATCTGAGCGTTCTTCCCACTTAATGCTCGGGTCAGACTGAGCATATTTATAGATTCAAATTTGGATGCTTTAGAGCTTTAGTAGATGAGCTAGAGGTCTTCAGGTCGTATTCATGTATATGTTTATTTTCCACTGCATTGTTGTTTGAATTATTAGCGTTTTTAATGACAGGTTACTATAACTGTCATGTCTGATGAATGTGATTTGATCGTTATAATCTGATGGATGTATGTAAATTATATTGTAGTTTCTCTTTTGTAAAGTTCATTGATATTACATTACATATTGTTCCGCTGCGATTGTGAGATTTTGTGATGTTTTAGTATCTCCTTCTCTTCATCTTCTTTTCTCTTCTTCTTCTTCTCTTCTTCTTTCTTCTTTCTTTTCCATAACTATTCGCATCTTCGTTTGATTTAGGCTGCACATGTATGGTTTATTGCTAGCTTGAATTGTGTGGGTTTGCGAGTCGTTAAAGTTGGTATCAGAGCTTAGGATTATGCGAGCACCTAGGCTTTGGTTGGGTACTCATTATAGATAGGGTTAGTAATACCTTAGAATGAGTTTGAGTGCATTGAATATGAGCGTGTATTTGTCAGTGATTATAAAACTATTTTATATTATGGTAATTTATCTTTTGAGTGGCTTATGAATTCTGGTCGTTGCGTGGGATGCCACATTATCGATAGGGTTTCTAAAAGCTTGAACAAGGTAAACCGACACAATATCGTTTTTAAATTGGTGAATGTAATAGTTTTACCTTGATTATATTTTATATATAAAGAAATAAGTTTTCAGAAATTATTATAGTTCTATATGGTGTGCTTGGTTGTTAGTGAATGACAATATTTGATTATTATAATTTTTTGTTTATTGTTTGTTTTCTAATAAAAGTTGTTATTATTATAATGTAAACAAAAATAAACAATTAAGAAATGGTTTTATATGGCCAAATGAAATTATAGATATTGAAAATTTAAAAACATGATTTGATATAAAAAGAAATTATGTATGTATCTATATATATATATATATATATATATATGATTTCAAAGTGATTTGAAAATAATTAAAAAAACTAGGCGTTTATATTCTAAAAGTAGTTATCTAAATATTTTGCTAAAAACATAAGAAAATAAGTTTTATAACTCTTAAATTTTGAGAATTAGTAAGTTAAAACAATTTTTTTTAAAGTAATCCAAATCACAGATCCTCATCATCCGTATGCAATTTATAATTCAATCTACTATTCAAATCGACAATTTTACATCTGAACTAATATTGATCCTCTAATCCTTTATTGTGGACTCTGATCGGGCTTCTTGATTAGAAAACTTTGTTTCCCTCACATAGCCCTCAACTATGATAGAAAACTCAAGTATCCAATCACAAACCTTCATCAATGTTCATCACTAAAAATCGAGTGATAAATTCCTTTTCTGATTGGTGTTAATCATCAAAGCTATGTACTCGTATCTTAGATCAAATTATGCGATGAAATAATCCACATATTCCATATGAATGTAATAATATTTCAAAAGAATTATGAAAACATTTCATAAAACTTTCATTTTTTTATTCAAACATTTTTACAGAGATGATTCTTTATATTTAACTATTTGCTAACATTTTGATGAAATTATTCAAGTTAAAGATAACTTACCTTTTATTATAATATACCTCTTATATTGTATTTTCCTTCTTTTAACCGATATTAAATGCAAACCTTTGTATTTAATAAAACTTCTTTTGGCAATCAAGACTTATTTTATTAATTAATACCCCTGTTATTAATTATACCAGTTTCAATACTTAAATGTATTCATATACTTACTCAAATGTTTTAATTATATCCACAATTTACTTAAGTTTTACTTACTTTAAAATATAATCAAGGAGATTGAAACAATTATTACCCAAAACATTATTATAGTAAACTCCTTTTCTCTAATAAATCTAAGCATTTAACATTTTCTATCTTTTTCTTAAAAGATTCTGATACCTATTATGTCTATAAGAATACTTTCAAATGCAATTCAAAAGTCTAAAAACAAATGCTGCTAAAACATTGTTTACTACAAACCCAAAACCATTTATTAATGACTTTAATCATTTCTTTTGAGTATCAAAGCATAACAATGCTTATCAATTAAGTTAATACACTTTGATAAAAATTGACAACCATCAATTAATGATTCACATTATCCCTTTTAACTTTAGAAAATTGTATAGATCCAGTAACTCAAAATTGATATCAAGAAAATGGGTACTACCAATAGTATCGCATGTTTCCTTAACAAAAAGGGAAATACATAAAAGAAGCGTTAACCATCCCACCACATTTGCTACCCATTTTGGGTTACTTTCGAGCCACTCGAATCAAATAATCATAAGATTGTTTTTGGTTTTCAAAATCCCATTTTAGAAATAATACTATTATTATTCCTTTTTCAAAAATCATTCGAAATTCCTTTCAAAAATATTGGAATTTAAATTCTCAAAAATTCCTTTATAAAGCACGTTTTATGAATCCAGTTTATAAAATCATTTATATAAAACATTATCATAAGATTAGTTTATCTTAAATAAATTCCTTTAATAAACATTCTTATTCATCCAATACCCCATAGTCAAATTGTGAAACTAAATTCACGAGGTGTTCATACTTAAACTTTTAAACTAAATACTCAGTCAGTCAATGACATTATCATATCCTTAATCAAATTACTATGTTGAAAATATTCTTTATATTCAAAATATGATCCTTGGTAAAATTATTTTATTTACAAATTTTCAAAATCAAAGCATTTGTATATATCATTAACAAATACACGCTCATATATAATACTCCCAAACTCATTCTAAGGTGTTAGGAACCCTATCTCTAATGATTTTCACCCCACCGAAGCCTAGGTATTCATTAAACCTAATCTCTGATACTAAATGTAATGACCGTGGTTATCGACCCTCGATAATCGACACTAATACATTCTTGATATTCACATGCTGCAAATCCAATTGCCGGAAAGCCTGATTGTTAGGGGAAAAAGAAAATAAAGATAGAATAGAATCTCACCCGATGGAATAGCATATATTATTTCAATAATAAACTTAACAGTGGAAAATTTTGAATACAATATCATGGCCTAACTTAGATTCAGCCTGGACAGTTATAAAACCTCTGTCCTTACAATGCTAAAAAAGAATTTGCAATTGATGCGGCGGATAATAGAATGCATCCATACATAGACGAAAATCTCCAGCCCTCATTTGGAAACTCCAATCATTTTCAACTAAACCTGAAACTACCTGGATCTGATCCATGTATTAGAAATACCCGAATCATTCTTGATAAAGCAGTGTGAGATACTTGATGCCAGTAAAAAACAATTGAAAAGAAAGCAATCTCATAAGACCACTCCTACACATAAATACGGATGAGTTTTTACCTTACGACAACCAAAATACTTTATATGGAAAATCACTTTGATATTATTATTAATGACACTTGTTTTGAAGATCCTTTCCAAGTAAATATATATAAACATAGCCGAAATTAAATGCCAGCAAAGAGGTAGTTGAAATGTCTGCAAAGCATTACAGCTATTTTGGGACTACAATCAAAACCGTAAAGCTCGTATTAGGATTAGGTTTCCAACATGATAGAGAAATAGTGACCATTCATACCCAAAAATTTCACGCATAACACGTAGTTTTGCATGGCTTTATATGATCTTTCTCAGCCTCTGAACTATGCTGTTACACTACTATGGAAAAGAATATTAATCGCTAGGCTTTACTAGATCCCCATCAGCCTCCAATATCTGTCCATTCATACAATAAGGCAATAAGTGCCTATAAGGAAAAATTCCATCAATAATAGCCGTAAATAAGTCCTTTAGACCACATATTATCCCACACCATTCTTGGGATGTGAGCTCGTGAGGCAATGCTTTTTTCTCAAAGCCATGCTTTAATTCACAAAAAGCCATGCTTTTCCTTTCTCTAACTGCTTCCACTTTGAATGCCAAATTGACATTCCTTCGATCACTATTGACTTCCTCAAACATACAACCACTGGGCTCGAACGTCTCAAAGAAGGGTTATAAGATATAAGAAAATTCGCCTTCTCCGCCGCCATATAGATGCACGTTTGTAGAAGCCAAGGTTATGATCTTAGAAATGCAATATCAGACATTCGTCCGTAAAAGTTCGTCCTGGGACTGAATGAAACCGAAGGCACTCCTCCTACCACATCTTTGGGAATCACCCCTAGGATTAGTAGTGAGTACTCCTTGCGTTGCGAAGATTTCAAAACATGACAGGATCACTACTATAGTAAATATCTCTATATTAGGAGCAACACATAGAATGTCAACAAGCAGTCCTTCTCCTATGAAGATCTTTGATCTTCAATAAAATGAAGATTTTCGGAATGAACACACCACTACTATATAAATATAATGTAGGGTAAACCTCTGGGACTCGTGGTAGCAATCCTTACATTTTAAAGATCTTTGGTCTCCAATAATCATTATCTTCAACACGTCTTCACTTACGAACGTATACGTTGGTTTGAACTAGTTCTCAGATAGGAGTTACCAAAATCCGACCTTTGTTCCTTCGAACCAATCATCACTTAAAAAGATGCTAGGTTCATATGTGATTATCAATCATCAATCAATTAAATTCATCTTTCATTCATTAATATCAGAGAGACATATTATTTTAAATTATTCCATTTATCTTCTTAATAGTAAATAGAATCATTAAGCATCATTTATCAAACCTTTTAGTAATGTAACCTTTTTGAATCTTGGAATAATTCCAAGCCATTTCATCCTCTATTTAAGAAAATATTTACAAATCATTTCATTTAAATTTTAACAAAGATTTCATAGTTCAAAACTCGAAATTTTGATTGAGTTAAACCGTGTTTCTAGGACTTAATCCAAAACTAGTGACTATTAAGTGAGGAAAACCTATAGAAAATTAATTATACTCAATATTAATTACCGTATTAGGAATAGTGGTGAAATCTCCTTTTAAATTACATGAATAGTATGAGTTCCCTTTTCGGGATTTAATACCAAGTATAAGAAGATTATCTCCACAAAATCCAAGTTATTTATATTCGGAAAATCATATCCTTTATATTTTGAATTTTTTTTGATCCGAGTAGTCAAATTTACGATTCCCTCCTTCAGGCCAGTCCGGATAGCCAAAGAGAGCAGGAAACTAGTTTTCCAAACTCAAGTCTGGACGCTATCTCTCTGTCACCCATAAGGCGGTCAAGTTATTTGATCGACTCTAAATCATTTAACATTTAATTAACCATTCCATAAATCCTTAAAATTACCTTTAAAATACTTTACTAATCATTCAGAAACCTTTACAAAAGATTTGGAAAAGAATGGTTGCGTCTAAAATTACATTTCAAAAGTTATAGAAAAGTGATGCGAAAAGTGCATGTTAAGATATATTGATCAAAACGCCTTTTCTTTCATTTGGAAATTCATTTGTATAACTCAAAATACACTTTAAACGATTTTTAGAATTTATTTCAAACTTTTAAAAAAAATTAAAAATATCAATTTTTTTTTAAAAATCTCTTTATGGATTACGAATTGCAAAACTACGGTTTTTTTCAAAACTTATTTTACTCATATTTTAAAATCTACTTATCGAAATCTCGATTTTCTTTCTTTATTTGAAAACTATGGACATAATAGTTTGGAAATTCTTATTGTAAAGAAATCCGACTCCATTTCCATCCTATAGAAGGATTTAACTTTTATGGCTCCAAATCGACGCGTCTATTTTTGACTCCAAATTCATTATTTGTTAAAACTTCTCCAAATTGAATTTTAATGTTTGTAAAACACTTATAACTATTTTTGAACATTTAGACCAATATTTTCCATATTAAATCTTCTTTTCACTTTTGAATCATTTCATAATATTATATTATTATAATATTCATTTTCAACCTTCTTATATTCTTAAAACAAGGCTCAATAAACTCCATACACATATTACATGAATTCATTTTCTATTAAATAAACATTTTTATTATGATTTCTTATAATTTATCACAACCAAGTTATTAAACACATCAACATCCATATAATCAACCATATAATCAACCAAGTTATCAAACATTCGTACAAATCATTAAGAGATTAAATTATCATATTATCATACTTAAAAATAGTTATAGAGATTATTTATTATTTAATAAACATCAAGTACTCATTATCATAAATGCTCCCTCCTTCCCAAGCTCTAGAAAATCCGGTAGAGCTTCCGCGACACTTCGAACTTTCTCCTATCTTTTTGGAATGAAATCAGCGGTACTTCCTTCTCTTTTTCTTGCTCCGGAACTTCATGAATGCCTCCTTCTACTTTCTAAATGGCTCGGACTTAGCTAGTTGGAGTGGAGTTTTTGGAATGCATAAGAGGAGGAGAGAAAGTGATTGCACTTGTTTTTGAACTGGATTGACAATGATTTCATATGTTTCTATTTTTTGCATTATTTGCTTATAACTTCTCCATATATTTTCTATAAGCAATAAGCCATTAGAGATGCTCTTAGAAATATTAAGAGGAAGGAAGAAGAAGTAGAAGAATGTGTTAAGAATTTATGAGAAGAGGGGTGGTATTTATAAGAAAAAATGGTAGTAAATATCTAAAAGTGAATGGAGAAAACTACCCTTAGCCCACTCCCTTCCCATCACCTTACATGTCAGTCCTTCCCTCTCTATGTGCTCCATCACTTCATTCAGTTCCAAGCCATATGCATTGATTTAGATGACTTAAGCGTTAAGTTTTGTAAAATATCGTGGATATATTTAACATTATGTATATATATACATAAATCTATGAATGTGTAGTGTATACATATATATGTATATTTTAGGGTGTGTATTTGTATGTTATATATTTGAACATAATATGTAAACAACATTGTATTGACCCGAACAATTTCCGTTAGATAAAACGTTGCCAATCGAAGAGCCGATTCGAGGTCGCATTTTCACTTATACATTAAATAACATATATTTGTAAAAAAACTTAAAGATAAATTCATAATCATTTTTAATTAATAAAAATAATCTCATTTGAATTATAAAATCATTTAAATCAATATTAACAATTATTTATAAAAATTGTCTATTGTACCGATAAAACAATATGAAATTTCCTTATATTTTGAAACCGATTATATATCTTTATAAAACCATTATAAATAATTTAATATCACTTTATAACCATTTAAAATGAATTATTATCATTTAAAAACAATTATATGAATAATTATAATTAAATCTAAATTTAAATTCATTAATCAATTATTAAATATACGGGCATCATTGAGGATGTCATACTTTCCAAAAATAAAATAAATAATTTTATTTTATATTCTTGTTCAATTATAAAAATAAGTGTATGTATCCAGCTTCGTGCGTGATATTTTACAATTATAGAGCTATTTATCGATAAAACGAGTTTCGGTCATTTTATCGATATTTCCTCAAAGTTTATATTATCGTAGATACTTATTCAAAATAAGATTGCCATTATTATTTATTGTTCAAAACATCATAATATATGTTTTCAAAAGCTTATATTCGAATATTTTAAAATAAATATAATCTATCAAATTGATAAATATGTAGGTTGTTACACTTCATTTGGAGTTCAAAATTTTTAGGAATGAATAGTTCCGCAAAAAAATTCTATAAAAGGACATCATGTTTTTCCGTTTACTAAAAACCCTTACCTAAAAGCTCCACCGCAAATAAAACCCAACATCCAGTGGCCCATGTTTATCAATGCAATCAAGGCCAAATTAGCCAAAATGTTCAACATGTAAGTTGGAGAGTTTGACTCCACGAGTTCATCCATGCCAACGATCGTCGATTGGCGAACCATGATAGTAGCTAGGCATCTCCATTCATCTGCGTTTAGGGTTCGATGTTATGGCGATAGCAGGGTATGCGAGGCGCATGAACTACTGCAAGGGAAGCGGAGGTGATGGCGTGGCGGTGGCAATTCTTGGATCGTGATCGAGCTATTGATTAAAAAAGTGAACGCGCTTGGAAATCGTATATGAGAAGGGAGAAGAGGGAAAGTTGATTGCGGATTTGAAATTTAAATTAATTAAAGTTAATTTTAATTTAATTATCTTGTATGTTCTTTAGTTTATAACTTGTTCATACGAGGTCGGTTGTGAGCGTAAAAAGTTGTGTTACGATTAATACTCCGATATCTATGTCATGGAGTTGGATTGGACAGATTCAGAGCTAGTAGAAATTTTCGGTTAAATTGAACGTTTAATTCAAAATAGGGTGCTTTAGCGATTTCTGGAATTTCTGTGAGTAAACTCACCTCTCTGACTCACTTACATCTTTATATAAGTGTGGATAATTTTATTTATGATGTTTGTTGCTTTCTTGGATGATTTACTATTTTATTAACTGGTTTGATATATTCCCACCTATTGGAGCAGATGAGACCATATTACATTCCCGTGTATGAGCCGATGACCCTTTGTATACGATCTCGCCTCGAAGCGGTTGATTTATATTATTTGATTATATATGTGTTGTAGGGGGCCAGGTTGGAGGGATCCAACGGGATTCCTCACACTTTTGATTTTACTTTTCATATATTTTGATATTTAATGTGTTGGATGCTATATTTGATGACATGGATTGTTTTGCTTATTTAATGCTATAGTAGCACCGGGGCATATTTTTAGTATTTTGAAATACTATAAAATAGTAATTTTGAATTGAAATGATTTTCAAAGTGATTTGGAAGTATATATGTTTTAATAATTTTTAAATTATTAAAAAATGAATTTATTTTTAAATGGTTAAAAAGTACCATTTTTTGACGCTATAAAGTATAGTTTTATGTGACACATTTTAACTAGAGATTTCACGAAGAAGTTTATAAAAAGGATTTATAAAAGTAATATTCTTATAAATAAGGAAATTGATTTATAATCAAAATTTGTAAATATTTTGTAAGTGGATTTGAAATTTATTTAGTAAATAGATTTATAAATGGATTTTGTAAATAAATTTGATTTATAAAGAAATTTATTTATAAGTGGATTTTGTGATAGTAAAATGAGTTTTTATAAATAGAATTCTATAAACAGAGAAATTTTATAAAATAGAAGATTTATAAAATCGAAAGAAGACTTATAAACATAGTTTCATAGATATGGAAATGATTTATGTTGAGATTCGAAAATGGATTATTATTTAAAGGAAATACGTTAAAGTTTTTAAAAGTTAAATAATCTTTTAAACGAATATTTGAAAGTAATATTTTGATGGAGTTAATAGTTTTACAATAATATTTTGGAAAATAATAATTCGAAATGGAATTTAATAGTTTGAAAGTGATTTAAAATATAATAAGTATCGAAAACATGATATTCAACATTCACCACTGTAATGGACGTTTTCGAAGAGGTAAGGAAGGCATGGACTATAACAATGTTGTTATAGTAAATGATTTCCGAAATAAAATATTTTATATAGTATATGGTGTTATATAATAAAATCAAATCCCTATAATAATGTTTTTAGGTTGTTGTAACGATGTTGTACGCAACATTCGTTTTGACCCAATAAATTGTGTTTTGACCTTCCGTTGTGAAATACACAAATTGGTTCTTATGATCGTATTAAAGGCTTGGTGGTACAGGAAGCATTGCTTCTTATACTTAACACCCCTTCTAAGGCGTATGAACTCGAAAGTTATACAGTTATAGAAATCTATTTGGTGTGTCTCCAAAATGGCGGTGTTATTAAATATACTTATACCGTTGATATAAGTACATGGAAATGTTTCCCAATATCGAAATATTGAAATGGTTTTGAGGATATATCTTTTTAAAGATATTTTGAAGTAAATATTTGGAAATTGGTTTAATAAATAAAAGATTAATTAAATGGGCCTAGTGAATTCTTATGCGCTAGATGTTGTTTGTTGCTATTATAGTTAAATAACTGACTATCAAATTTGACCATTTTTGATTCCTTGACTTGTTATGGGAACTGATTAGCCAAGCACTTAACACAAAGCTGACTGAGTAGGCTTGATTATCATTTGGAGTAAGAATGTTGATTCAAGTGGTGCAAAGTGTCTATGCTACTCCAATCTGCCGGGCTTCCTTCTTGACCAAAGAAGGCAAGTTGAGAGTTGGAAACGTGATAAGTCTACGGGACATGGTTTCCGTATGAGATTGAGGGCCTCTTTATCATTGTTGGTCTAGAGAGACTGAGGTCGTATTTATCCGAGAACCACTTTGGACCATCGTATATGTTCGAAAGTGCGGGTTTATGATGATGATTTTGAATACGGATATCTTCATGATGCAGGGCTACTTACGGCTAAACCAACGATGCATATTATATATATGGTGGTAGTGGTGCTTCGTTATGGAAGGACTTCTCGCTACAAATTCTAGGGGTAATTCCCGACAGGAAGTGGTAAGAGAGTGCATTCGGTTTATCCTATTCCTGGACAACTTGTATGGATGAATGTCTGCCATTGCATTTCTAATTACATAAATTGATCTCTATAAACGTATCATCTTTTTGGTGGTGCAGAAGGCAACTTCTCTTAGCTTAATATCCTTTCCCAAGATGTACGAGCTCAGGAGTTATACTTTTGTAAAAATAAGTTCTATGATTGTGGGAATGGTGATGTCGCATGCAAAGTGGAATGTGCTATGTGAAAGTGAACGTTACCTTTAGCCTCATCATCTGGTAATGGCTTAAACAGGGTACGCCGTGAGGCTATATGGTTCACAACCCTTAGGGTATGATCATTACCTTTCTAGATAACCCTTTATATATCGATTATGTGGTGTATGCTATGAGACGTCTTGGATAGGTCGGTAATGATTGGGGTGATGACATATTTGGTTTCTATCCAAGCCATATATGAGTGCCAAATAGGGATAGACTACTCTTGCCATATGCAGTGGATTGTTTGTGTATCCTTTATACATTTCTCTAGAGTGTACTATATGGAAGGTCGTACCTTACTTTCCATTTATGGAAATTCATCCTCCAATAGGTGCCTGCCATTTTGTTGTAAACTTATTACGCCGTCAAATTTAATCAATGTAACAATTTTGGAATTTTAATATTATTTTTACTAGATAGTAGTATAATATAAAAGGATTTGATATGAAATGTTTTGGTTATCGTAAGGTAAAAATGCGTCTGTGTTTATGTGTTGCGTGGTCTCACGAGATACTTTTGTTTTGATAAGGAAAAGTTTTTAAAACTTTAAAATTCAGTTGGGATATGCTTTCTCACGCTGGTTTACCAAACTGATCCGGGCGTTCTTCCCTTTCATGCTCGGGTCAGACCGATCATTTTTACATATTCGGATTTGGATGCTTTGGAGCTTCATCAGACGAGTTGGTTCATCAGACGAGCTGGAGGTCTTCAGGTCCTATTACATTTGTGTTTATTTTCCACTGCAATGTTGTTTAAATTAACGGCATTTGTAAGGACAGGTTACTATAACTGTCCAGATTGACGATTGTGATGTGATTGTTGTACTCCGATATATGTATGTGAATTATCACTACAACAATCTTATGTTTTAATAGCGTTATAGAAATGTTATTAAAAGCTCTAACAGCGTTTTCATAAACGTTGTATGTCAACATATTGTTACAGGTCGGGAACTTACAATGACAAGACAAAAACATTATTAATAAGGACTTCTAACAGCGTTTCTAAAACGCTCTCAAATCCTTTAATAGCATTTTTATACACGCTATTTATCTACATGTTGTCATAGATGAAGGATCTACAATAGCAAAATCAAAACGTTATAGAGCATTTTATATGCACTATTAAAATCACAATGGCAAAATCGAAAACGCTATTATAGGTACCAGAATTGCAATAGCAAATCAAAAACGTTATAGTTGAGATTTTAGCATTTTGTTGTTGGTAATCTAATACTTTAACAAGCATTTTTATATTACATTTTTTACCTGTTTTTCTACCCATTTTTGCATACTTTGATCAATTTCAATTGCAATCTAATATAGAACAATTATCTACTCAAAATGCTACATTACAAATTTATAGAAATATAATATAACATTTCACACAAGCATATAGAAACACATTAAATCAAACATAACTTACCATACAATATTCATACACAATAGCACAGTCATGTCATAATATTTCGTAGACATTTCATTAAAACAAAATTTAATATTGTCAAAACTAAGGAGCCTGTGTTATGACTCTCTACAGTAGATCATTCATCCGAGGAGCTCATCTTCAAGACTAGAACTAAACTATCTAATAGCTTCGAAGCATTTGCCTTCAACCTCAAGAAACAAGCTTTATATTCATGATGTTTTATACATTTACGTACATAGCATGTTATATATATGTAATAGTTATGGCGATTCATATACTATCTCAAAATGTTGTGTTTATTGTCCAGGTTAATGTAATGAAATAAACATCCTTATGAAAGGATCTCTTCCGGTTCAACTCATACGTTAATCAGCACAGCAATCAACAAAAATAAGAAGTTATGCCTTTACAATGCTAGTAGAATATTTCAAAACTATGGGCGATAATAAGCATAAAGCGAGAGAAGGACAAAGTTTATAACCGAGGCTTTAGTGGTTTGAGAACTGGCTGGTACTCAATTTGTAATAAGTTTAAAACCAAACCTTTATTTGAGTGTGAAAATATCAATTCAGATAATATGTAGACAAGCTATGAAAGGTTTATAACATCAGTTCGGACAACTATATCCATACGCAGATACTACGATACTGAGCAAAATTAGTTATAGTACATATTTGCTTCATTAATATAAGAATCTATCAAACAGCTTTAGATATAATCATCCTACAAGAAAAATGAGATTAGTGATATTATTCATCGAGCTATTCAAACAAGAGGCTTTTTTCTTTGATTTTATTTTCAGCTAATGTATAGGTGACCTCGAGATAATAGACATGGTTGCAATTATAATATGTGAAAGGCAATATTTCTGGTTTGATATTATCTGGATTGCTCAATTTTCTCTTAGTTCACGATGAATTATGGAGAATGATATCAGAATTGTACTTACATATGAAGGTAATGAGTATAAAACTTGAGTTTACTTAATGATTAATACATACATGGAGAAAAATATTTGAAAAATACATTTACATTATTTGTAAAATATAGGTAACAAATGGTATTTAAATTCTACAAAATGTTTACATGTTCTAGTTTAAGAACTTTATCAAGTTAATATGTTTTTATGATTAACATATATATATATATATATAATATTTGTTATATATAAAATTATATTAATTCATATGTACTTATTAATTACATAATATATAACAATTCATATATAAATTTGTTTTATACATATAGTTCTGTGATACGTTTACTTAACAAGATTATTAAGATAATAAATTTTATGATTCACATATATACATACAGACACATGTATATATAATATTTGTTATATATACCATTTATATTAATCTGTATGCTTATAGATATAATGATGACAAGGATGATTACAGCAAGAGATCATGGCATTGAAGGAATTATCCTAAAAAAATTATATGTATATCCAAACCTAGTAAAAAATAACCTTTTAAACATGATGGAAATAAGTGCAGTAATTCTAGAACAACGGTTAAGGGAATGTGAGTCGGCAAGTTTGTCTGTCTTGTATCCGTTTTTGCACTAGCCTTACATGCAATGTCTATTTTGCTATTTGGCACTAGTCACACGCTCATTGTTCTACCCTGCTGATTGCACCAGTTATGTAACCATCTGCTGATATACCAATTAGTAAGATTTATAGATATAAGAAAACAAATCAAAAGTTATGAAACAAAAAGAAAGAATAAAAGTCTAACTATTGGATGAAGCTTGATAATAGAAATAGCAAAGCTTTAAATTAACAGTAAGTAAATAATCAATTGATCAAAAGTACAAAAGCACGGTAGATGCAAAATGACCTTGCATTTTCAGTAGTACCATCCAACTATTAATGACATACAGGGATGATCCTGCTCCAAGTAAAATTCTCCTTGATTGCTTGTCTTCTGAATATTTAGTAAGGTAAGTTCTTCCAGTTTTCTCAATTCTTGATGCAGCCACGTAGTCTCTCCAGTTTAGTTCAAAGCACGTTGTTTGTTCAGTAGTTCCATTGTCATAAACTGAATTACTTGCAAATAGTGCCTCATTATTGCCAGTGAAGCCACTCTACTAGTTTAGAGACAAATGGTATTATATTGCTAGCTAAAGCATGCATTATCATTTATTATATGCACTACCGGTTCAAAACCAATTAGTTACCTACTCAATTTCTATAGTTCTAATGCCTATAATATCAAGATTGTATTATAAATTCTATAGTTATAAGCTTTCATGACCTAATATTATATGCTTTTTGCTGCACTTCCTACTGTTCTATTGCCCACGAGTTTAGTCCAAATCAGCTACAGCCTTATTGTACCTACTGATATTAACCAAGCTTCATGATAAAACCTAAAATCATCTGGAGCTATTTCAAATACCATTAGTGAAATTTTTCCACAATTTTTTTAATGCTACTATATCGAATAATTCTAGTAAACAATCTCAGTTTTTTCTTGTAAATAGATCCAAAGTGCTTTATTTTAATAAATAGTTCAAAAGCTTGTTAAAATATGTAATTTATTTTAAAATGTGGTCTAATGAGTAATAAATCCAATTTTAAAACACATTTATTAAAATTCGTATAATATAATCCTATAACATCATGTTTATTTAAAAAAATATTCAGCAGCACGAACCATATATATTAAGTTGGGATACACAAACTTAGTCCGTTATTTGTCTCTCGTAATTCCCAGTTGAAACACAATTCGTTGAACAACTAGCAATGCAACCTATGAAGAAATACATCAGTAGAAAAAATAAATAAAAAATACTCAAATTCATTTGAACTAACTATATTATAGGATCTTGTAATTTATTGTCAACATGTTAACTAAAAATATGACCCAAGAAAGGAGTGTACATGTAAGTTGTATTCGCATTTTGTTATAACTAAATGTTTAAACATAAAGAAAAAAACATAAGTGCCTAAAAAAATTATCACCTTCACTTCTGGCAACTTTTAACTTCTGAAGATAGAAAAATATCATATAGTTTGAGCAACTTTTTGCCCTACATTGAAAATATAACGAAACATAAGATACACAATAACTATAATGCTGAACTTTTTAATTTGTTTACAAAATATATAGGTTTTGATCTCGTATTTATGTATGGCCAGGCCATGGTAACTTAGCTCAACATTAAGCATCATGATTATTAATCAACCACTATAATAAATATTCAAGGCTAAAGATAATGCACACTAAAATGAGGTATGACATTAAAAGTTAAAAAAAAAAGGGATACCTAAAGAATCAAAATTACAACCTCTCACATGCACCCAAGGCGGAGGAAGAATCGTACCAAGATTTGCAACTAGATTAATTTAACATTTGCAATTAAATTTTATCACAACCTCAAAGTATATAGTTTTCCAAAAAATACTCAAAAAGAACAACTCAAAACTACATTCAAGTGGTTTTTCAAATAAACTTTTGCCATCTCAATTTATGTTAAAGAAAATTTATAAGTTTAGATAACTCAAAAATAATATTATAATGTTTTCATCTTACATGGCAATAAAAAGTAAGCACCGATATATGAGATATAAACTTTTGAAATAGACACACTCAGGCATGAACATGAAATTGTAGAACTTGAATCTTCTATGTGCACTTTCACATCAGGCTACACCATTAAACCACAAATACATCAATTCAAAACATCAAGTTGGCTAGAAGAGGGGACATATCCCAAAAAACTACCTTTTATTTATAGAATAAGAGCATACCCAGATTAGGGATTTTGTTCAAAGTATATTACTAGCCGAATAACGAATGTACACAAATGTGAATTTATTAGGTAGTTAAAGCGAGTGCTTTTGAAGAAGTGTTAACTGTTATTATCATGAACAAAGTAGATTTGTATTGATATAGTTAACAAAATATGAAAATATTATTAGTTTGATAAAGAGCCAAGTTACTTCAGTAGCTTAAACTCTCAAAACACCAAACTATTCAAATATGCTTAGCCAATGATCAAACTATGGTACAGGCTACTCAAGTATCATAAAATTGGACTTTATAATTGCTGTTACCACCATTCAAGGTTATGAAAAACATTTTTTTACTTGACCGTGGTGGCTTTTGTTGCTATAACACGTTACAATTTTTCATCTTAGAGAAGCATTCATGACTCACTAACGCTTAACCAGTTAAAATGCCATCTATTTTATAACAACCAATGAAGATCAATATATTTTTAAGTTCATTAGTATAAAAAGTATGGCATATAGTTACTTGCAAAAGTTTTCTATGTAATTCATAGAAAGTCTATATTTGAAAACATTATGACACATGAGGCTTGCTTTATGACATACAATGTGCATATATGTTATGTTATTTATTTGATCTAGATTGAATTTCTATACCATACATGTCATGTCATGCTATAAAAAGAAAAAAGGGCATATTTTGTGTGATGACCCGAAATTTTAGGCAATATCCATTTAATAATATGAATTAAAAAATTAAATTGATTTGATAATCTTTGTGATAAGACTTGAATTAATTTAATAGTCCAATTAAATAAACATTTAATTGATAGATTTTTATCTTTTAAAAGTTAATAAATTGTTTTTCTATTTATAATGTATATAGAATATGTATATATTGTAAATAGATAAGTCTTGTTTTAAATTTAATAAATAAAATATGGTTTTAAATTGATAAGATAAAAATTTAATTTGTTTAAATCGACTAATTTTATTTAGCTTTTTAAAAAGTATATAATAATTAACTATATGATTTTTTTAATACATAAGGTAAATGTTTTAAATGGTTTAAAATATGTTTAACTTAAGTTTAAATTTAAATAAAAATAACAATAAGGTTTATTTTGATATAGTTGGATAAAAGTTAAATAATTTATTAATAAAGAAATAATTCCTTTTATAAATTATTTATAGTTATCAAATTTGTTATTTTCAAATTATAATAATAAGGTATTGTTTTTATCAAAAATATTTTGTTATTTTCAATATTAATAATGTAATTTTTTTAACAAATGGATTTTAATAAAAATAGTTTGTTTTTCAAAATTTAATTGTGTAGTTATATATGTGTATATATAACTTGATTTGAATTTGGGTTTAAAGCCTTGAAAACTTAAAGTATAAATTTTTATTTGTTTTTGGATTTTAAAATATTTGTATAAACCTTTATTTTATAAATATAATTGGATTTATTCATTTCAAAATTTATCTACATATAAATAAGTATATATTAACAAATTAATTAAACATAGATTTACATTTATCTTATATTAATCTATTAACTAAATAACTAATTAACATTTACTTATAACTAATTAACTTTAAAAGACAAATGTAAACATTTTATAAATTAAAAGAACACGTGTTAACTAATGTTCGCACAAAAAATGGGCAAACACCTCCAAGTCGTATGATTTAGTCGATTTTAAGTTGTTCTTAGTGATTTCGGTGATTTATGCAAGTATATAAAAAATAGGGACTAAACTGTAAAAGACACACAGATTTATAGTGGTTCGGCCAGAACGTGCCTACGTCCACTTTATTTGTTATTCTCCTTTTCTATTCAGATTACATGTACAAAGCTTTGATAACAAGTAACTGAAAGTTGTTTGAAAGTTCTATCCATGCTTGAGCTCTCAAACTTGTCTGCCATTGTTGTACCCCTGCCCCTCTATTTATAGAGTGAGGTTGGGGGTAGGGGTCTTGGATGTATATAGCGGTTGGTGGGCCTGGGCTAATGCAATCTGGCCTAGGAGTGTTGGTTCGGTATGCCTTGGTCCGGTGGAATTTGGCTCGGCAATGGGTGGAGTAGGTTGGTTTGGTAGGAGGTGGTATGTTGTTTGGATCGGTAGTAGGTGGAACCAGTGGTAGCTTGGGAGAGTTGGTTCGGTGGACGAGTGGAATTGGCTCTGGTTCGGTGGGCAGGGAAGGAGGTTGATTCAGTAGGTAGGAAAGGAGGTTGATTCGGTAGGCAGGGAAGGAGGTTGATTCGGCTATGTGGGGAAGGGAGTTGGCTCGACAATGCATGGGAGGGATGGTTTGGTAGTAGGTAAAAATGTGCCCAACATTTGCCCCCCAAAGTAGGGCATATGCCTGTATATGGCGTGCTTTGTTTTGCTATCATCTGGTCTCTAATACCGAACCAACTGGTCCGGTCATTGCTTTTGCTTATAAATAGGGGCCCAACACCTTCGTTTTTCCTTATCAGCCGAATCAACTGAATACCGAACCAACTTGATTGCTTAGTACAGCCGAACCAATCAGCTATCGAATCAAATCAACTCCCAGACTAGGTGAGTGTTCCTCTGCCGAACGACTTTTATGATTGAACTACCGAATGGACTCATACCGAATGAGTTTGATAACTTCGATTTATCGAACGAACTTGAGGGGTTGCAAGTACCGAACGACACTCTCGTATTTGAATTGCCGAATGGAGTGTGCGTCTTGACCACCGAATGAGACTACACTGTATAAGTGCCGAATGATCCTTATATACTTGAGTTTTTATGTTTTGAATTACGACTGAAATTCCGGACTACATATACTTGCATGTTTATATCTCTATATTCCTTGTTTTAACAGTATGTTTTTTGGTATCGCAGATAATGTCTCACAAAGTGGAAACTCGATCAGATAAGAGGAAATCCAAGGACGAAGGAGAGTCTGCTTTAGTGCCCCCAGCTCAGCCAGGATCGGAACGTCGTGAACCCACCCCGAGATCGCTAATAGATGGGTATGGTCCCTAAGAGCTTCTGATTTTTCCGCCTGACTGCTTTCCTAGCTCTCTCAGAGAGGAGCAGCTTGATGTTATCTCCCGCTCCTTTGGGATTGATAGAGCACGCATGTTGTTGCCAGGGAAGGGGGTCATGCCATATAATCCCCCCAAAGGATACTTCGCTTATAGTAGGTACCACTGCATGTGTGGGGCCATTCCTCCAATCAATGCTTGGATAATTAGCTTCGTCACCTATTTGAAGGTGGCCCCTTTCCAGCTCCAGCCCAACTCCTACGCTATCTTGATATGCCTATTCGTGATTTTCCAGAGAAAGTACGGGCGCCCCCCTCTAACCGAGAGATTCGGTATCTATATAACTTGAGAGGGTACAAGAAGGGGTCCCCATACATCAGCTTGGAATCGGCCGTGTCCTTCAAGCCGGTCTTGGACTTGTATACAAAGTTCACCATGTTTAAGAAGGAATGGTTCTTCGTCCAGGATGACACCGTTTCGATCCACTGCTTCACCTCTGGCTGTAAGTTGCAACTTATTTATAATTTCCGTTCTGATTGAGATGCTTCTTCTTATGTGCTTTTATTCCTTGCTAGTGACAGGTGGCTTTGCGGTCGTGGAGAATGATCACCTGGTTCAGATGGCCGCGGAGATAGAGGCCATTTCGGGAAGGGATAGGTCAACTTCTTACCTAATCAGGAATGCCACTCTCCTGGGACACAACTTAATTCTACCACATCAGTCTGTGGTCAAGCAGAGGGATACGGCTGAGGAAAGAGCTGCCAAAGCCCAAGGAGGGGCCACGACAAAGAGCAGCAAGAGGAGACCCTTCTCGATACCTCCAGTCGTTGGGGGGAAGAAGCTCAAGAAATCTGATGGACCCTCTCCCAGCACATGCCTAAATGTTCCGGAGGAGGAAAGTGGAGAGGAGGAAAGAGGCGAGGAGGAGAGCGGAGGTGATGGAGAAGGTGATGGTGGTAACGATGGTGAAGGACAGAGTGGTAGTGGAGTTGGTGCCTTGACTTCTGGGCAAGCAGGTGAGATTAGAGTGGACAGATGATGCTTTATGCCAAGCCTTTGAGGGGTTGGAGGAAGGGTCGGCCTTGGTGGAGAAACCGAAGAAATCTGATAAGGCCGGGACTGGTGCCAGTCCATCTTCTTAGAGCATTTCAGCTAGGGCAACTCCGACGGTTCAAGGTGAATTTTCGACTTCTCTTTTAACTTCACATGTTTCTTGGATTATAGCCTCATGCACGCTTGTAACACTTGGTTTTTATTCCAGGAACGGGTAAGGCGGCCAAGACATCAGACATTCGGCACCTCCTCGAGCAATTCAAACTCTTCAAAGCTTCTGCTAAACCGAAGCCCTCGACTGACCGTTCCGGGGGCGTAGTCGGCTACCGTCCTCTTCTCAGAGTCATTGAAGAGGATATCCAAAAGAGAAAGAGGAGGCTTTCCATGTTCGAACCTTCACTTGGACCTAAGCCCCTAACCCAGCCTATTCATGACATCACGGGGGAGGATACTGAGTCCATACCATCTCCGCATCCATCAGAGAATCCTTCCGTTACTCATGTTGATCGTCCCGGCTTGGCTCGTAACCCATTTGCGGGTCATCCAGATCTGGACCCGAGTTCTCATGATATTTCCTTCGATGAGGTTACCGTTGAGCACCTCCTACCCTGCAATCCTATGGTAAGGGTGCTTGACGAGGCTAAGTCTTTGGATCTCGAATTGTTGACCACTCGGATTGTGACTATGGGGGATGAGGCCAAGGCAAACATTGATCGGGTGGCTGAAGAGACCAAGAAGTTGATGGGGCAACACGCTCGACTAGTCAAGGCTGGAGAGGAAATCGGAAGTGCTAATATTTGGCTGGGCTAATGGTTTTCGATTAGGCCAAACAACTTGCCGATCAGGCCATTCAGATCTCCCAGCATGAGGCGGCCTCCAAGCGGCTAAAGAAAACTATGGAGGAGGCTAGCGGAGCCGAGCTGCGAAAAATGGAGGCCACCTGCAAGGAACGAATCGATATGGCCATTACCATGGTGGATGAGGTTCGGAAAGCGGATCTTGAGCTGATAGAGGAGTTATCTGGGAGGCTTGAGACCGTAGAACTTGCTCAAGCCAAGCTGAAGGAGGAGATGGAGGCGATGCAGAAATCCCTTCAGGCTCACTGCTCAAGATACCGATTGGAGAGAGATTCTGCCGTTGCAAGGCTGTCGGCTTCCGAGGCCCGGATGAGGGAGTTTGAGGAGAATGAGGGATGATGGATGAGATGCTCCAGGACATGTACTTCCGTACTTGGAAGCAGGGCAACCTGTCCTGGATGGACGATTATCCCTGGGTCATGGCAAGGATATATCTCCGAGCTTTGGAGGAGGCCAAGGCTGAGGCGGATAAGGAGGGTGCTGTAGCTTTCAGAATGGATGTGGTTACGGGCCAGTTTACTGAAGAGGAGAAAGTGGCAGTGAAGGAAGGCATGCAGCTGCTCACCGCCGAGGAAGTGGGTGTGCAGTTGGGGGATGATGATCAGGGAGCAGATGCTGGTAAGTCTTCCCTCTCAATCTTTTCTTAACCTGATTGCATATCATTTATCTGATGGATTCTTCTTCTGAATCGGACAAGTGGGACCTCTGGCCAGCATGCTGGGGGCTCTGATCCAGCGGTCAAGTAGGTCCCGGAGGGCTCGCAGGATAGAGGCGGAGCCCTGCTGTAGCTGACTACTTTTTTGGTTTACTTGGCATTCCTGACTACTTTTTAACTTGTCCTTTACTTTAGTGACGAAGGCCTTCGATGTGCTTAAGTTCGTGGCAAACGGGTTTTGTAGTCACTTTCCCTAGCTGTGGGTCTTGGAGACATTCGTCACCCATCTTATGCCTCCGCGGGGAGTTTTCTTTTTTACCACAGCCGTACTTAAGACACATCGGAGCTGAGATAGCGCACAGTAACTACCCGGGCCATTATGGCCCGTAATCGTGGGTATTATTCAATTTACCGTGGCCGGCTAGCGCGGGTGCCGATCGTCAACTGTGAACTGCCCCTGGCTGGCCACACCTTATGTTGGGGCTTATAATCGGTTCACAGTCGCCGGCGAGCCGAACGCCGTAATGAGCTGCCTCGGCTATAGTCGGCCTTCTCGGTGGCTTAAGATCGGCTCGTTATAGTTGGCTTTGAGGGTCGTCGCGAGCAATGAGTTAACCCGCAGCAGAGGGATGCTGGAGCAAAAGTGTCTCATTGACGAGGGCATAGATTCGTATAGTACCTGTTAGGTCTTGTCCAGGTGAGGTTGTGCTGTGAAGTGTCCAGAATGGACATGCCGTTATACAGGATTTTGTTCAACAGAAAAGAATAAAGCTTAACAACCAGCCAAGATATAAAGGAACAAGTTAAAAAAGAGACAAGATTTTTAGAGTAGTTCAGCACGAAAATGCCTACGTCCACTGATTCTCTTTATTAATTCACTTTATATGGGCAGTACAAGTTAAGAAAAGTATTGACGAAGGTGTTGGATGTTCCATGCCCTCTGGAACACCTCTCCGTCCACTGTTGACAAAATATAAGCTCCGTTATAGAGATCTTTATGAATTACATAGGGTCCGTCCCAGATTGGATCAAGCACTCCGTGGCGCGGAAAGATCCGTCTGAGGACAAGATCTCCTTCTTGTAAGCTGCGGTGTTTGACTTTGGAGTTGTATTGTGATGCCACTTTTTGCTTATGAGCTGCCTCTTTGAGTGCTGCATCGTTTCTTCTCTCTTCCATTAGATCCAAAGACATGTGGAGGAGTGGATCCTACGATGGGAGGGCACTACAGTTTCAACTGGAAGCATGGCCTCCGATCCGTATGCCAAAGAGAAAGGAGTATGTCATGTTGATGTTCTATAAGATGTGCGGTAGGTCCAAAGTGTCGTAGGAAGTTCATCCACCCAAGCGCCTTTTGATTTTTCAAGTTTCTTCTTGATTAGAGTTTTGAGAATTTTGTTGACAGCTTCGACTTGCCCGTTTGCCTGGGGATAAGCTACAGATGAGAAGCTTTTGTGAATTCCGTGCTCTCGGCACCAGTCGGTGAATTCCTCGCTGTCAAATTGAAGTCCATTGTCTAATATGATTTTGAGTGGAACCCCGTACCTGCATAAAACATTTTTGATCAAGAAGTTGATAAATTTTGCCGAAGATATTTTATTTAGAGGCTCCGCTTCCACCCATTTGGTGAAATAGTCAACTGCCACTATGGCATATTTTGCTCCTCTTCGGCCAATCGGCAGTTCGCCAATCAAGTCAATTCCCCATACTGCAAAGGGCCAAGGGCTGGTCATTTGAGTAATTTCATTTGTTGGCATTCGAGGAATCTTAGCGAATTTCTGACATCTATCACATCTCTTGACGAAGTCTAGGGCGTCTTTGTTTAAGGTGGGTCAGTAATACCCATATCGGAGTATTTTGTTTGCTAGAGTCTACCCTCGAGTGTGATCTCCGCAACTTCCTTGATGGATGTTGGACAAGACTTCCTTGGCTTCCCTTCCAGCGACACACCTTAATAAGGGGTTGGAGAAGCCGCGCCGATAGAGGATGCCTTCTTGTATTGTGTAGCGGGAAGCTTTCCTCAAGATTTTCTTGACTCCGTTACGCCCGTCGGGCAGTGTGCCATCTTGTAAGTATTTTCGGATGGGAGTCATCCAGGTTTCTTCTTCGATTGCAGCTATCAGATTCACTTGCTCGAAACTCGGGGCTAGTTTCTTTGAGATGGTTATTGCTCCGGAAGTGGTGCCGTCCTTCATGCTAGCTTGCTTTGCTAGTTCGTCGGCCTCCTGATTCTCTCCTCGAGGAATGTGTGTGATTAAATAGTGATCCAATTGATTGAGAAGCAGCTTGGTCTTCTTTAGATATGCGGTGAGTCGTTCTCCTAGAGTTTGAAATTCTCCCAGTATTTGATTTACAATATGTTGAGAATCACTATGGAGGCATAAAGAACCGACTCCAATCTCTAGGGCAGTTCTAATCCGGCTATCACTGCTTCATATTCTACGTCATTGTTGGTGTCAGCGAATTCCAGCTTTAGGGCATAGTGCAGCTTCCTTCCTCTAGGGGTGATTATCACAATACCTGCCTCCGAGCCTTGTTCGTTTGATGCTCCATCTACAAAGAGATTCCACTTGATCTCTTTTGTTATTTCAGATCGATTTTTACCTTCGTTGATAGTGAATTCGGCAATGAAATTGGCCTTGGCTTGTTCCTTGATGGCGCTGCGAGGGTGGTAGGTGATATCATATTGACTCAGTTCAATGCACCATTTAAGTAGTCGCCCAGAAGTGTCGGGACGATGGAGTACCTGCCTTAGCGGTTGATCGGTTAAAACTCTGATGGAATGAGAGTGGAAATAGTGTCGCAGTTTCCGTGATGTTGTTAGCAAACAGTATGCTAGATTTTCGAGTTTAGGGTATTTGGCTTCTGCCCCCGTAAATCTCTTGCTTACAAAGTATACGGGTCGTTGCGCGCGGTTGTCTTCTCTCACCAAAGCGGCGCTTAAAGCATGGGGCGATACAGCAAGGTATAGGTATAGTTCCTCGCCTTCATTTGGAGTTGAGAGTACTGGTGGTCTCTAGAGGTGTTCGATTAGGTTAAGAAAGGCTGTCGAGCATTCGTCAGTCCATTCGAACTTTCCTTTGTCTTTCTTTAGAGCTTCAAAGAAAGGGATGCATTTGTCGGTTGCTTTAGAGATGAACCTGCTTAGGGCGGCTACTTTCCCGTTTAGGCTTTGCATCTCTCTTCGAGTGGATGGTATCTTGATATCCTGCAAAGCCTGGACTTGTTCGGGGTTTGCTTCAATCCCCCGGGTATGGACGATGAATCCCAAGAACTTTCCCGACGATACTCCGAAGGAGCACTTTAGAGGATTCAGCTTCATTCCATATTGGCGAAGTACTTGAAACATCTCGTCCAGGTGGTTTATATGATCGTTGTCTTTTCTCGATTTTACCAGCATGTCATCCACATAAACTACCATAGTTCGTCCTATTAATTCCGCAAACATCTTGTTGACGAGGCGCTGATAAGTAGGTCAGGCGTTTTTAAGTCCAAAAGGCATTACTCTGTAGCAGTACAATCCTCGGTCAGTGATGAAACTAGTGTGGTCTTGATCGGGGGCATGCATAAGGATCTGGTTATATCCTGAGTATGCGTCCATAAAGGACAAGAGTTAGTGTCCGGCTGTGCTGTCCACGAGTTGGTCGATTCAGGGGAGTGGGAAGCAGTCCTTCGGGCAAGCGTCATTTAAGTTGGAGAACTCGATGCATGTTTGCCACTTCCCATTAGCCTTCTTTACCAGTACCGGGTTGGCGATCCATTTTGGGTAGATGGTTTCTCATATGAAGTTATTGGCAAGTAGATTCTTTACTTCTTCCTCGAGGGCTGTTGATCATTCTTCCCCCATGCTTCTCTTTTTTAATTTTACTGGCACCTTGGTGGGGTCGATGTTCAGTACGTGGCATGCTACATCTTGGGAGATTACAATCATGTCAGCGTGCGTCCATGCAAATACATCCATGTTGTGGCAAAGAAAATCAACGAGTTGATCCTTCAATTCCGCTCTTAACTGAGACCCGACTCTCAGCAGTTTACTTGGATCGTGTTTGCCTACAGATACAAATTCCATAGCCTCTGCAGGCTCGGTGGTGGCCTCCTCCTCCTTGTCCCTAGGGTCTAATTCGTTGAAAGGATCGCTGGTATATCGAAGAGGAGGGGCTTTCTTTAATTGCTATGCTTCCAAGTTTTTCTTGCAGAGAGAAGTCTCTGCATCCTTCCCTTTATCCTTCCTGTGGTTGTTGCGAAGTTCAGTCACATAGCAATCTCGAGCGGCGTCTTGATCTCCCTCTATTTCTCCTATTCTGTTGTCCGTTGGAAATTTCATCTTCAAGCACCACGGGGCTAGGACAATTTGGAAGTCAGACAAGGCTGCCCTTCCCAAAAAGGCGTTGTAGGCCGAGTGGTTCTCTATTAGCACAAATGTTTATTTTCGCACAACGGAGCAGGGATGACTTCCTATTTCGACAAAGAGGTCCAGTTGCCCGAGGGGCATCTTCGCATCTCCAGTGAAGCCATGTAGCGGTTTGCTGCAGGGAGACACATCCTTCATTGACAGCTTCATTTTGTCAAAAGCATGCTTGAATAGGATATTTACTGAGCTTCCAGTGTCTACTAGAATTCGGAAAACCTTGGCTGGACCGAACCGGGCAAAGATGACCATAGGATCCATGTGAGGGTATTGCCTTCCCTCTAGATCACGCCTACTGAATGTGATGTCATCATTCTCTTTCCGTTTCGGGTGGCGTTCTTCTGTAACAGAATTAACGTAGCCTTCATTGTTTCGAAGTGACTTACCGTATCTTTCCATCTCTGCCCAGCTTCCGTCGACGATGTGTGGTCCTCTTGATATGGTAAGGACCACTATCTTCTCTTGACTGGAGCTGCTGGTGTTGCGATTTCCTCCGCCTACTTCCGGGAGGGGCAGCCCTGGATTCTCATTGACAGGAGTTGAAGTCCTTTTCTGACCTTTCACATAGCGCTTTAGTCTCTTCCTTCTGATGTGTTCTTCAATCAAATCACGGAGATGATGGCATTCATTGGTGTCATGCCCATGAGATTCGTGGAATCGGCAGAACTTTCCAGACTTAATTGCATTATCTGATTCCTTCTTGTGCGGGGGGCGCTTGTATCTAACTTCATCCTGGGTGGCCAAGAAGATGTTTTCGATTGTTTCATTTAGAGGAGTGTAAGAGTCAAATCTCGGTCCTGGCCTATATAAGCGATTTTCCCTCTTCTTGCCCCCAGCACTATCTCTGGAGTCATTTCTTCGAACGTCCTTTGTTATTGCGGATGTGTTTCCATGAGCTGCCTTGGTTTGTTGCCCTGTTTGCCTTTCAATGGCAGCGTCTTCAAGTCTCATATATTTCTCGACTTCATGGAAGAAATCGGGTAAGGTAGCTGGCTTTTCTTTCGTTAGTCTCCTAGCAAACTTAGTATCCGGATGCACACCACTCCAGAGGGCCATAAGGATAAGTTTCTCGTCGGCATCTTGGACTTCGGCTGCTGAGGCGTTGAATCGGGTTAGATATTGTTGCACTGTCTCCCCGGGCTTCTGTTTGATATTAGATAGAGAATAAGCGTCCTTGGGTTGTTCCAAATGAATGCGGAACTGGCTGATGAACTTTTCTTTCAACATTTCCCATGAGTTGATGGATCCTTGGGGAAGATGGTAGAACTAGGAGGTAGCTAGATCTGTCAAGAATAGTGGAAAGCATTTACACAACACTCCCTCTGTTGCTCTGCTCATTAGCATATGCTGTGTGTCAACGGGGTCAGAGGTTCCCTTGTAAGGTTCCATTGTTGGCATCTTCCATTCCCGGAGGGTGATGGTAGTTTCGATATTGCGGGTGAAGGGGCTGGTTACCCTAGCACCGATCCCCCGATCCTTTTGTTCCCGTTGGATGCAGTCTCTGAACAATCGCGCCATCCTTTCATCAGAACTTGGAGCGGATAGAAATGAGTTTGGTTCTTCCCTGCGGGATTGATTCCGTCCAGATGACCTGTAGGGATGGTATCGTTTATCACTCCTAACATTCTCCAACGGCTGCCTCTGGTCCTCCAGGGGCATGCTGGGGTCAGCCACAGTTGGCCCTTGCCTTGATCTTTCCCTGCTGGGTTCCTCGGGTCCAACTTCGAGCTGGACTCCAGCTCGGCCCCATCCTTTGGTGTTTCCATGGTTAGGTAGCATTGCGGGCTCAACTACATCCGACCCTTGCCTAGTACCTCCCCCGTTGGGTTCGGTTCCAAGCGTTTCCTCGGGTCGGAATTCGGGCTGAGTCCGGGCTCGGTTCTTACCATAACTGTTTCTGTTGTTAGCCTCTTCGAAGAAGAAAGACCTTTGTCGTCTCCCAGATCCTCTAGACCGGGACTCACCCCATGATTCAGTGTTGCGGTTGGTTTCTTCAACATCCCTTAAGCGTGACATGAGTTGATCCACCAAGGATTCTTGTTGGGATGCGAAGCGGTTAGTTACTTCAGCCATAACCTTGTCCAGATCCGCCCTTGTAATTGGTTGTTCCGTAGCAGGGGATGTCGGATTCGCCTGATTTACATTTGCTGTTGGGACCGGACGGTTATCTTGGTCTCTGATCACCGGATCTGGGATACTGCCAGTTGCGATGTTCTTTCCTTTGTTAGCATCTTTCTTCCGTCTGGGAGGCATGTTTTCCATGCAACGAACGATGCTGATAGAAAAAGGGTTAAGTGGGAGAAGCTGAAGCTTCGAGCTCCTGCTCTCAATGAAAGCACCAAAAATGTTTGCACCAAAAATGGGAAAACACCTCCAAGTCGTATGATTTAGTCGATTTTAAGTTGTTTTTAGTGATTTGGGTGATTTATGCAAATATATAAAAAGCAGGGACTAAACTGTAAAAGACACACAGATTTATAATGTTTTGGCCAGAACGTGCCTACTTCCACTTTATATGTTATTCTCCTTTTCTATTCATATTACAAGTACAAAGCTTTGATAACAAGTAACTGAAAGTTGTTTGAAAGTTCTATCCGTGCTTGAGCTCTCAAACTTGTCTGCCATTGTTGTACCCCTGCCCCTCTATTTATTGAGTGAGCTTGGGGGTAGGGGTCTTGGATGTATATGGCGGCTGGTGGGCCTGGGCTGATGCATTCTGGCCTAGGAGTGTTGGTCCGGTATGCCTTGGTCCGGTGGAATTTGGCTCGGCAATGGGTGGAGTAGGTTGGTTTGGTAGGAGGTGGTATGTTGTTTGGATCGGTAGTAGGTGGAACCGGTGGTAGCTTGGGAGAGTTGGTTCGGTGGGCGAGTGGAATTGGTTCTGGTTCGGTGGGCAAAGAAGGAGGTTGATTTGATAGGCAGGGAAGGAGGTTGATTCGGTAGGAAGGGAAGGAGGTTGATTCGGCTATGTGGGGAAGGGAGTTGGCTCGGCAATGCATGGAGAGGGATGGTTCGGTAGTAGGTAAAAACGTGCCCAACAACTAATTAACTTACCTTCATGAAAAATGTTAAAATTAATGACAAGTGTCATTTTAAAAACTTTAATTTTTCTTTATTTTTAATAAATCACATGCTCATTTATATAAAACCCTTTATATACCTAACTCCATTTCTTTTCTATTCCTTTATTCAAAGCCAAAGAAGAATTAAAACAAATTCCCTCAAAACTAAAATCTGAAAACACTAAAATCAAATTCATGAAATCAAAACATGCAAATCTATAGCATTCAAAGCAAATCTATTTTTTTTTAAACCTGCATATTCAATCAAGGCAGCCTGCATCTTTTCAAATCTGGAATTTCAAAGCTGTTGCATGTATATAATTCTTATTTGAAGATCAAATTTTAAAACTTCAACAACTCAAGTTTTCAGAGCAATAGCAGTTTTAAAAATCAGAGATTAAGTAGCAGCTCTAAGGCAAAGTAATATCCCTGTTTCAAGTTTTTAAGGATCAAAAAGCTTTTTTAAAAAAAATCTGGAAGATCTGCCTTCATTGTTATCTGGCGAGTAATTTTATTTATAAAAAAAATCTGGTTGCATGCTAGTTGATGATGAGATGAATATATTTGTGTAAACCTACTGTATATATACATATATGTAAGAGTATGCTTGACTGTTCCTGCTCGGTTTATAGCCCAGATGTTCTTGTTTAAATTTGAATTCAATTTTCTCTGGTACAGATTATTGTTAGGACTTAATTTACAAGCAAATGTTGATTGATTTATCATAAACTAAGGTTTAAAAATTTAATCAAGTTAAATTAAAGCCTGTTTTTCCCTCTTAAACCAAATATCAGTACATGCTCTGAATAAACTAAAATTCGAACTGTGAAAATTATAGATTCAGCATTAGGATATGAATATATAAAAAAATCATATTTTTTGCATTAAAATCCAGATTTTTAAGAAAGAGGAATAGTGCAGTTCCGAAATGAATAGAAAAGGGAAAATAAGGGATTTCTGGTGATCTCTACAATTTTAGATGTTGAAATCTTCAGTGTTGATTTGGAAGTGGGCATGGATTAAGGGAAAAATGCCAGGAAAATCGATCAATTCATTTTGGAGGAGCGCTTGGTCGATCCGAATCTGTAGCCCTAGTTTTTGGAAGATTTAGTAAATTGATCGGCACGGCTTTAATTTTTGATCGAGTGTCATGGAATTTTGGGAGATGGTTGCTGAAGCATAGTCGAGGCTATGGCCAGTGGTGGAGGCTCTCTGGTGGTCGGAGCACCTTAGGTGAAGCGTTGACAAGTTTTGTAGGGTGTTGTTCTTTCTGTTCCAGGTTTTTAAGATTGAACTCGAATTCGATTTTGAGCTGTGGAGGGATGATTTGTTAGTCGTGTTGGGACAAGGAGTTGGTCACAGATGTGGGGAGGCCACCAGAGGTGGCTGGAGTTGATCGGAGGCACGGTGCATGTGCACCATGCACTTTTGGTTTCAGGTGTTTGCTTGGTGGAAGCAGAGTAATGAAGTCGAGAATTACTCGAGTAATTGCTGTGTTTTGCCTGAAGATTTTTGCTTGTGGGCTCGAATCAGTTTTGCTCTGACTCTGGTTTAATTACAGAAACAGTTTTTAAAACTGTAAACCTGTAATGTTGTTATAAATTTTGTTTAAACTGAAATTTAAAAATGGAAAGAAAAGGTGTAAACTAAATTGTATATCTAAGTTAAAATCTGGAACTTAAGTTAAGATTAAATCTCAGTTTTAAAAGGAAAAAAATAAAGTTTTTTAAAATTTGAATTGTTAAATACTTTAAAAATGTTAATTAGTTTGAATCTTAAAAATAAAGTTTAAAAAAGAAGTAAAGTTTTTAAATAAGGTTTAAATCTAGTTTTCAATCTCAGTTTAAGTTAAATCTAAGTCTAAAATAAATTCAATTTTAATTTGAATATTGGTTTGGAAATAAAAGAGTTTTAAATTCAAATTGTCTTTGTAACATAAAAGTGTTTAAGAAGTTTAAAGTGAAATTAAAGAATTTGAATTTAAATGGGGTTTGAAATGTAAGGAAGGATTTAAACAAAGCTTAATCAGAATTTTAAATTTGAATTCAAATTGGGTTTGAATCATAGGTTTTGGAAATAAGTTTAAAAGTTAAAGTATACTTTAATGGTTTGAAATTAAAAAGAAATTTAGTTTAAAATCTTCAAATTTCTTTTATATAAGTATTCTTTAACATGTGAATTTCAAAGTTTTAATTTGGTTAAAGATAAATTGGTTTTCATTTTAAAACTTGAATTTAAAATGAAATTTGAAATTGAATTTGAATAAATATTTTCAAATGTATTTATAAATGATAATTTAACCATAGATAAGAAAGGTTTTATCTTAAGACAAATTTAGAATTTAATGATTAATAATTTCATTTAATTATAAAGGTAATTAAATGAATAATTTATTTAATAAATTAATGGAATGGATAATTAATTAAGGTAATTAAGGGTTTTAAATTATTAATTTAAAGTTTAAGTTAATCTATTAATTAAGGATAATTAATCCATAATCAAGGATCATTAATTAGACTTAACTAATGATTAGTGATTAGTTAATCAAGTAATTATGAATTAATTAAGTTATAGTTAACACTTAATTAACTAAATAATTAAAGGTTAATTAATTGGATATTAAAGATTAATTAATTTGAAATTAATAATGATTAATGAAAGTCAATTACTTAAGAGAAGTAATTAAAGAATGGTTAATGGTTAATGATGGTCATTAATTTAAGATTATTTAATAATTAATTAATGTGGTTAATTTAAATAAATAATTAGATTAATTAATTAAATGATAATCAATTGTAGAATTTTTTGAAGTGTAATTACTTAATGAAAGTAATAAAGAAATTAATTACTTAATGTAATTAATAGAGTTTTATTATGATTGGTTTGAACTAATTAATTAATTAAGTTCAATTAATTTTAATCACTTGTTGGTCTGATAATAATTACTTAGTGTAATTAATGGATTGTAATTACTCAGTGAAGTAATTAATGATAATTACTGGATGTAATTAGTGGAAGATGGTTTAATTGTGAAAGTAATTTGGATTAAATTACTTTGTATAATTAATCAAGGGATCAATTATAGATAATTAATTAAGGAGTGATTAATTTGATGAAGTAATTAAGGTAGTTAATTACTGAATGTGATTAATCAAAGGTGATTGATAATTATGGTTCAAATAAAGGTTAATTACTGAATGTAATTAATTTAAATAAGATGATTAATTAAATATAATTAAGGATCATTAATTAACACAATTAATAATGTAATTAAGATTGATTAATTAAGATTAATTAATCAATAATAAGTGATTAAGGGTAAATTAATTATTTGTAATTAATTAAGGTTTAATGTAATTAATTATAGTTAATTAATTAATGAAGTAATTAAAGGTTAATTACTGTATTTGGTTTAGAATAATTAATTTGTAAAATTAATTAAAGGATTAGAATGTAATTAAAGGATAATTAATCAAGGGTGATTAATTAAGGTGATTAATTAGAGTATAATTAATTAATTAATTGGTAATTAATTAGTGGATGTGTAAGCAAGGTTTATATTTATGTAGTAATCAATTTAATTCACCTTATATTAATTAGAGATGGAAGTAATTAATTTAATTCATTTTAAATTAATTATAGATGGTGTGATTATAGATCATTGCTTATATATGAATGGATGATATTGGTTGCCTTGAATGGTTGAAATCTCAGAAATGAGATAAGTAATGTTTTGTGATATGGATGCATTGGTTGCATTGTGATGACGATATGGATTATCTTCGATAATGATAATATGGATTATCTGTTGTGATGATAATGTTGATTATCTATTGTGAATCTGTGAATTACCTACCTATGTGAATATAGATAATTGTATTGAATTGTTTTAAAATCTTAAACAACTTGGACCTAAAAGACACGTTTTGGATTTCGCTGAGACCGGGATCAGGTTTCTAGATTTGGATATCCGAAAACCACGTCGTTCTAACGATACGTCGTGAATCTCATGTGAAGGGTGAAGACTCGAGGTGTAAGAAATATTCGTCAGTATAACATTGAGGGTAATTCCGAGATGAGTTTGATGGAGATAGTACTTTCAGATTCGAGATGAAGATTCAGAGTGCAAGGGTTATCTTCGTTAACTCTGAGGGTGATTCCAAAATGAGTGTAACGAGATAATGCCTTCGGTTTCGTTCTAACACGGAACGAACTTGTATGGATTGAATGCTTTCAAGAAGTCGTCAAGTGGACGATGAGCATTCTAAGTAATGTGTCCTATAAAGGTAATCGTAGCCTCAAGCCTCATCAACCGGGAATGGCTAAACCAGAGGAGGTGCAGCAAGGCTAAGTGGGTCATGCCCAAGTAGGACGAAATTTTCCCTTTCTAGAGGTCCCTTTTTATTCGGCTTAGCGGGCGGTTGGATACGCGCACCAACTACGGGGTTGTTTTGTTCGGGACTGTTCAGTAAGGAATGGTTCCGGCCTTGTGTTACAGGGGATTGGGAGTGATCCTCGGTACGGTGATCTAGGCCACGTACTGTGACGGGCGGTACCCAGGTAGCCCTGCCATTGTATGGAATCCAAAGTCCAATAAGTGCCAACGGTTTTGATTGTATTACCCACTTTTGTGGCTAGCAGCTGCAATTTAATGAATTTAACAGTTTAGGCTATTTCATAATTACTTGAAAACCTTAGATCTATTAAAATATTACTGGATTTCCTATCAAATGTTTTGGTTAGCGTAAGGTAAAAACTTTTCCATGTTTATGTGTGGGAAGTCTTACGTGATACCTTTCTTTTCAAAAGTTTTTCAAAGTTAAGGAACTTTAACCTATTGCTCACACCAAACCCATGTATGACCCGGAGTTTATCTTCTGTTTTCTTAAACTCTTGGTTACTCAAATTTTTACGAGTAGCCAAGGGATTCAAGTTAGCTTTGACGTTTTGTGGAGGAGCAATGGAGCAGGAGGATTCTGCATGTAGATATGTATAGTGTTCCGCTGTGTCTGGTATCTCTGTGTTGTCTCTGAGTTGTATTGAGATGTAATATTTAGACAGGTGTTTATAACTGTCTAGTATGTGTTGTATTATCTGTGTACTCTGATAGTTGTTGTAGATGATACTATGTAAAACTCATGTTATTAATATAATTTATTCATTCCGCTGTTTAGATTCTGATGTGTTGTTTCTTCTTTCTTCTCTTCCTTTCTCTTTTCTATCCCTTACTTTCTTACTAATGATGCGTCATTCTGTGGAGATGAATGGCAGGTCTTTACAGTGGTATCAGAGCACTAGGTTGAGCGAATACCTAGGCTTTGGAGTGATTTCTTTCTTGAGAGAGCGTATTTGAAATTTTAAAATATATTTGTATATATATTTATCTATTTCTACCTGCCTATTGGGTTACCTGCTCGGGTTTTTCCAATATAGGTTATAAAGGTAGATGAGGTAGTGGTGTTTGCAACACGACTACTACCAATGGTCGAAGTTTGTATGTTGAGGTCGGAAGTGTGTCTGTCGAGACTGTAGACCGAATACCGTCTCTAGTAAGATTTGCAGTGACGTACAGATTTCATTGATCTCTGAAGGAAACCTATTAGGGTTTGGAGTCTATCTTTGAAGTGCTGAGTTGGATGAGATGAGTTTGGATCTGTCGGTTAGGCAGAAGCAAGTGATGGTATCTTTATACCTCGGGATAGTAGTAGCTGGGTGATGAGATGCAGTGACTATGTATTGTGTTCGAAGATGTTTCTTTGAAACAAATTTTAGGAGGTTTGTCTGCTTCGGTGTTGTGTCTGACTTCAACATGGTGTTTTTGTTTGCTTTGAAGTTCGAGTTTCTCGAAGAGCTTTGGATTAGAAATTTTTTGGCATCGGTGTCAGCGATGCAGCTCGGATTGTTCTGAGTTGGCAGGAAGTTTTCTGGCTGAGTAGTTTTTTTTGGAGGTGGAGTTCAGAAGCAGCAGAGTGGATCTGTTTCTTCAATGGATTGGATAGACCAGTGTAAGCTGTTCTGATTGGTAAAGAGGGAACAGCTTTCTTTAGAATTAGGTTGGATTGATCGCAAAAGTGACTTGCGATTGTTTGAGAGTTCTCTTGGGTTGTCAGAGGTTTTTCCGGATGTCTTCAGGGAAGTCAGAGGTTTGTTCGCGTCTGGAGATTGAGTTTTCTTATCGACTAGTATTACAGGAGTGTAACTAGTGGTTCAGTTTAGTTGAAGGATGATTCTTAGAGATAGAGTTTGATGAAGCAGCTCAGTATTTGGTGGAATTTCTGAGTTTTCTTGTATGGATCTATTGAACTATATTTCTGGGAAGTGATGTCCAATTTGTGCTCGTGTTCTTCATCGGCGTTTTCTTATCTACTTCGGATCAGAGTTGTGCAGCAGAAGCAGTTTGGAAGTGTATCTGATTGTCTTTTCCGATAAGGAGAAGTTAGTTCATTCTTCTGCTGGTTATGGAGAAGAGTTGTGTACTTGGTATTGGATTGATCTTGAGGAGATCATTGGGTTGGGTTGTTTTTGTTATGTTTGTTTCTAGAAACATCATCTAAGGTGGAGCTGATCATTTTGGATGTAGGCAATCTGGGATCGTCCGAAGACTTTTGTGGATAAGAGACGAAGGAATTTGGATTCCGGAGTCGGAGATCTGTTTTGGATAAGTTTTCTCTGGTCAAAGGAGAAATAAGTTTTGGGGTAAGGCTGGGAAGCTGGCTCCGAGATGTTTGGATCTTTTCTCTGTTTTGGTTGGATAAGTATTTGGTTTTCAAGATTGAATTGCCAGTTTGGATAACTGGGATTCGATGTGTTTCACGTATCTCTAAGGGAGTACGTGTATGGTCTATCTCTGGTTTTGAAACCAGTAGTTCTAGAGGATTCGATTGTTGAATCAGACTCGTCTGTAGTCTGATATGTTGTCTAGTTTTGTAGATCTAGATGAGTAGGAGCTCTGTAACTTAGTAGTGTTGACTGTTTGGATTATGTAGAGCGAGTATCCCGGTATATATATACTTGGGAAACTCGAGGAAACTCTATCCGGAATTTTGTCTGGATAGTTAGATTTGATTGATTCGGTGAATTGGTTGCTATGGTTGTTAGCATATCATTGATATATGCTTGTGTTTTAAAATTAAATCTTTAAAAAGATTATTAATTTACCATTGTTTTAAATTTCGGGGACGAAATTCTTTTAAGAGGGAGGAATGGGATGACCCGGAATTTTAGGCAAGATCAATTTAATAATCTGAATTAAAAAATTAAATGGATTTGATAATCTTTGTGATAAGATTTGAATTAATTTAATAGTCTAATTAAATAAATATTTAATTGATAAATTTTTATCTTTTAAAAGTTAATAAATTGTTTTCTATTTATAATGTATATAGAATATGTATATATTGTAAATAGATAAGCCTTGTTTTAAATTTAATAAATAAAATATGGTTTTAAATTGATAAGATAAAATTTTAATTTATTTAAATTGATTAATTTGATATTAAGCTTTTTACAAAGTATATAATAAATAACTATATGATTTTTTTAAATACATAAGGTAAATGTTTAAATGGTTTAAAATATGTTTAACTTAAGTTTAAATTTAAATAAAAATAACAATAAGGTTTATTTTGATACAGTTGGATAAAAATAATTAATTTATTAATAAAGAAACAATTTCTTTTATAAATTTTTTATAGTTATCAAATTTTTTATTTTCAAATTATAATAATAAGGTATTGTTTTTAACAAAAATATTTTTTTATTTTCAATATTAGTAATGTAATGTTTTTAACAAATGGATTTTAATAAAAATAGTTTGTTTTTCAAAATTTAATTGTGCAGTTATATATGTATATATATATAACTTGATTTTAATGTGGGTTTAAAGCCTTGAAAACTTAAAGTATAAATTTTTATTTGTTTTTGGATTTTAAAATATTTGTATAAACCTTTAATTTATAAATATAATTGGATTTATTCATTTCAAAATTTATCTACATATAAATAAGTATATATTAAATAATTAATTAAACATAGATTTACATTTATCATATATTAATCTATTAACTAAATAACTAATTAACGTTTACTTATAACTAATTAACTTTAAAAGACAAATGTAAACTGTAACAGCCCAAAATTTAACAAATATTTCATTCTTTTAATTATAAAAATTTGGGGGTTTATTATATAAAAATCTAAATTTTGAACTGATTAAAACAATTGCCCAAATTTTTAAATAAATAATAAGATCTCTGAAATTTTGACGTGGTTAAGAATTAACTTTAATTGGAAATTTGGGTTTTTTGTTGAAGATGGTAAATAACTTAATTTCTAGCAAAATCATGTTTTAATTAAGAAATAAGATTGGAAAAAAATTTAGTGTATAAATAAACTGTTTAATTACGCGTTTAAAATGCACGTTATTGATGGAACATTTTCAATTATATTTACTACATAAGAGAACGCGTAAATTTAAAAGTGTTACTTTTATTATGAAACTGGGTGTGTGTTTGATTTAATTATTGCGTCGGTTTTTCATGCGTCTAAATTTCTTACCTTGGATGAATAATCAAATAAAATAAATCAGTAGACATGCATTTTTAAGTGGGAAAGGAATTTCTTTCCGTTGACTACACATATTTAATAAATAAAAACTATTGATTTTTCAATAGTGTTCCAAGTCAAATATTCTTTTTCGTTTCTTTAGTCTAAGAATCAACACTTTTCTTTGTTCAATTTTATGAAACGTTCGCCAATTTTCCATTTTTCTATACCGTTAAAACTACACAATAATTTTACCTTAGCTATAAATGGATTATATACATTTTAAAAATAACTAATTTATACTGTTACTTATATACATTTTAGTAATAGATTTCTTGGTAAATGGTAAATGAATGAAAAAACCCCAATGTAAACAAATCATATTTTTTAAGTAATAAATTTCAAAATTTATGTATACATAAACTTTTTAATTACGCATTTAAAAGGTGCGTTATTTGATGGAATAAATAATGTATATATAAGAAAATGTATAAAATTTTAAATCCGTTATTTTCATTATATTTTGGGCATAAGTAATTGCGTCTGTTGTACGCATTCTAAAGATACCCTTTTTAATATTTACACGTCGCTCAACATTATTCTTTTGGTCAAATTTTCCATTTCTGTTTTAAATGCAAATTGATTGCTTGCCGTTTTATGTTCTCCTTAATTCACGAAATCTACGCTGGTAATAAAATTTATTACTCACTGTAATTAACTGTTCCAAACCTTCCTTACCTCTCGTGTGAAATTGATAGGAAAAATATTCAATAGACTGATTCAAAATCAATGCAACAAGGTAATTGTAAAAAAAAAAATTCTTTCCTTCACTTCTCATCTAAATCAATGCATTTTCTTTCTTAAATTTTGCACGTACGAATGTTTACTAATAAAAGAAACTGCCCCTTGATTAATGTATGCCGTGATTTTCACCATTACTTTTTGCTGCAGCTATTTTAATTTAGTATAAAATCTTTGAATAAAGTAACGTTCAAATATAATATTATTGTCATTTCCTCCGATATCAATGCTAGTTTCTTCTCATTATTAAACACGTTCGCAAATTGTTCAAATTCCATTTCCATTCAAAGCAAAAATATAATTGCTTGCCGTTTCTTTCGCTTATTAATTATTACCCACTGCAATTATTTGCTCCAATCATTCTTGTCGTTTCTTTATATTTATCAATGCATTCTCTTCTTTATAATTTCAAACGAGAACAAATGCATGCCACTCAAAAATAAATTTTATTATTTCTTGCGTTTTTCAACCTATGCAGTTTGTATCTTTTAATCAAACACGTTCAAGATGGTTATTTGTTGCCCTTGACCTCTCCCATATAAATCTATGCATTTAATTCTCTTGTCATTTTAACAAATATTGCCTAAAATTTTCGCATGCCTTGAATTAGCGTTTCTGATTTTATCTTTTTGCCTGCGTTTTTAAATTAATAAATCAACCAAATTTACCTCTTCATAAAGCAAACATCACGTAGAATAATCTCCAGACCATTTTAAAAATGATTTCTTGCCCTTTTTTTCTTTACGTGATTTGCGCAACTTCCCTTATATAAATGAAACCCATGTTCACAATTACATCACCACCTCAGTATTGTTACATCTTCATTTTTGCAAGCTATAGGTGAAATAGAACCCACACACTCTCTTTGGCATATATAAGACTCGTACGTGATTTATTTTCATCCCATTGTTGGCCTTCTCTTCTTCCTTGCGTGCGTGAGAATCAGCAGCATCAGGTAATGGCTACAACTTTATTTCCTTCTTTTTTTCCATTATTCTGTTCAAACTGCTCCACCGCATGACAAAAGCCTAACTTCCTTCCCCTCCTCTCCGATCTGGTCATGCATTGCCGAGCATCTCTGATGCAGTTTTAACCTAGCACTTGAATATTTATTTTATCGCCACCTGTATATTTTTATCCTCCTATAAGACAAACATTTCTTTACCATGTAATTTAAAAGGGTTTTTAAATTGTTTAAACATTGTTAAGTTAAATTGTATTCATTTTACATCTCATTTTTGAAATGAAATTTTAAAGTAAATTCAAAAGTAAATTGTTTTCAAATGTTTTTGTTAATAACGATTTAGTCATAAATAAAAATGTTTTTATCTTAAAGTTAAATTAAGATTTAGTGATTTGAAATTAATTAAATTAATGAGGTAATTAAGGAATAATTAGTTAATTTAATTAATTAATGATTAGGAATTAATAAATAATTTGATTAAGGGTTAATCAATTTAAAATTAAAGATCATTAATTAGATAATTAAAGATTTATTAATTTAGCAATAAGTTATAATCAAGGTCAATTAATCATGTAATTAAGGATTAACTGCATACTTGTTTGAGTATAGCGCACTTCAGTTTGAAGAAAAAAATATATAGTATAAAAGGCATACGCCACCTAAGGTTAGCCCAGCCTAAAAAATTTAATATAATTCCACTGCTTTGTTTACGCGAGTGTTCAGGGAAGAAGTATTTCCAGACCGTACTCGTCTTTTTTGTTGGTCACACGTGTTTTGAAATTTAGAAACATTAAGTATGAGGACATATGATATATGTAAGAACAGTATAAAGTTGTTTTGATTTGGAGATTTTGATATTTTACTTGTTTCCTAACAGATAATAATAATAATAATAATAATAATAATAATAATAAACGAATAAATATTGGATGCGCCACCTTTTTGTATCACTGTCGTGAATTGCATGTTGCCCACATAAGATTTGCCACCTTTTTATTAACACGTCATAATATTTTGTAAAAAAGGATAAAAAATAGAGTACAAATTTATTTTGTAAATTTTGTTTTGGAAAAAAAATAAATGGGCAGGCTGAGCTTTTGTTTTAATGGGTCAAGTCGTGCGGTGGAGTGGTCGAGCAATTTGACTCAATTTTCATTTTATTTTAGCTCGTTCCAATTTTGTTTTATTTAAAAATTTGCTTTGTCCGTAATTGGAATTCGCGTACTCAGTTTTATTAATTATCTTGTTTCAAGATCGAAATCAGTTTGTCTCATCTTTCAATAATTGATCATGCCTTCTGTACTCTTCTTTTGGGGTAGATATCGGTGTTTGAATAAATTCTGCTGCTTCGAGAAGGTGGGTATTCTCACCTGACAAACGTACTTATATATCTGTGAATTAATAACAAGTGTAATTGTAGAATAAAATTTTATTTCATTTTATTTGACTGTTATATAAATTGGTGATGTTAAAAATCCTGTTATTAAACCTACACATCATCTTTTATATTAGATACTGTTTTATTTATGCTGTTATACTATTTATTAATTTACTACTTTATCCCACTGCTAGTTCCCTTTAAATAGAAATCATTTCAGGCTGAAGTGATAGGCCTGAATGATATTTATTTATTTATTCATTTATTTATTTAGTTATTTATTTAACTTGGGATTGCGGGTTGAAATGATAGAACCCGGATTTTCTTTATAAATTACGGATGGAAATGATATATTATCCGTAGCACTTGACCTAGGTTAGAAAATATTATACAAACCAGTGGTTATATATATGTATGTATGTATGTATGTATGTATGTATGTATGTATGTATGTATGTATGTATGAATTTTCTGGAATTATTAAATATTAGAATGTGTAATATTTTGTTTAAAATTTGATTTGAAATGATTCTTAAGCATAGTTATATTTTACAAGTTAAAGATGTAAATAAATAAAAGTTAAAATTTAAAGTATAAATTTCTCTTGTAAATTTGGGTTTGTAAAATAAATGGAATTTTAGCTAAGAAGTAAAATATGAAATTTGTTATAACTTGAATATAAAGCGAGGATAAGTTTTCTATGAATTAAATAGTTAAATTAGTGAAAACACGAAAGTTGAAATATAACTTGATTTAGAAATGGGAGGCTGGTTTTGAAATGAAGGTAAGGTAAGAAATTAAATGGAAATTTAGTTATTTTGGAAACGGTAATTTAACTTAATTGTTAAGTAAAATTCATAGAAATTGTGTACCTGATTTTATATAAAGTATAAAAGGTAGATATATACTTGAAGAATTTACTTTATAAAAAAATCATAAATTATTGAGAAATTTAAATGACTATTTAAAAGTGGAAATTTGGATTTGTTTAAATAAAAGGTTTAATTTTGCTGAAATTATATTGAAATCTATATTTTAATTTACTCAAATTTATTGTAAAGGATATTACCGCACTTTGCAAGTGCTGTAGTTGATACAATTGGACTAAGGCTAAACTTTTGGGATTTTATATTTGATTTTTTGTAAGAAAAATAACTTCACTTTTAAATAGTTTCAAAAGTAGCATTTTAGATTCTTTATAACCATGGGTAATAATAACGTTGGTTGTTAAAGAGACCGGGATCGGATATGGGCATACTCTCTGTCGATACCAAAAACCACTTTGACAACCGTGTACGCGGTGGAGATTCCAGAATGAAGTAGGATGGTGGTGACGTTTCTATGAGGTAAATACGTGGACCCGACTCCCGTGAGTTGGCATAAGTGGCTAAAACAGGAGCGATCGATGGATTAATGAGGTAGCACCTCTGATCGGACGCACTTGTTCGTATGCCATTCTATTACTTTTGTGATTGTTTTGGTGCGCACCTTTGATATGGGAGTGTTGTTCGAGGTGGGCGGTAGCTGCACGCTACGCGTTACCACTGGTCCGAAAGCGTAATTGATGTATCTACCTTGGCATTGCCTAGTTCTGCCGTGTCACCTACCATAGCGAGCCTTGTACGTGTTTGATTTGTGTCGTGCCTATGGAGTATCTTCTCATAGTCTCCTGATCAGGAGATATGCAGGTACCGTATAGACTACTAACACTATTTATGCGTTAAGGTGGAAAATGTAAAGTCTTAACGCTATTTTAAAGTAAGTTTATTTTACAAATAGACACTATTATAATAGCGAAGTATTACTACATAGTAAATAGTTTAACGGATCGTTAGAAGATGGGCGGTACCAAGCATCCTTTAAGTTACTTGTACTTTAATACAGTTCACTTGAATTAGCTTACACTATATAAGTATGTATGTCCTGACTCGAGTTTTTATGTTTTAATTCATGCTCGGGTCAGCCTGAGTTTCAGTTCAGACTTCACCTCCAGAGCTAGGACTTCAGCAGATCATCTCTTTTCAAGCTACCATCAAGCTTCTGTTCAGTTCTTATTTTAGCCTTTGAAATCAAGACAATTTAATATTGAGAGTTTCTACGGAGATTTCAAACTATATTTGGTTTAAGACTATGTACTTTATATTTTTTGAGACTACGGATAGTGGCTTCACGAACCACTAAGTTAATTTTTAATTCCACTGCGAGTATTTTGATTTCTGTGTCTGTGATTATGTATTTACTGTATATTTTGAGATTTGCCAAATTTTATTTTCAACGCGGTATTTTGAAAAATTCAAGTCCGACATGTGCGGTGCGAATGGTTGAAAATAACGGGTCGTTACATTTGGTATCAGAGCTTTGGCTCTAGGCAAAACTTAGAATGCATGGTAAATTTGATTTACAAATTCACCTTCATTCAATCTTTTCCTTTTGATTCGATTTCCTTTGAATTTTAGAACGTTCCTTGCGGTTCCAAAGCTCATTCGTGTCCCTCACTATTCATCTTCTTTCGATTCTGGAATATCCCATAACTCCACTTCGGATGATCTTTATAGTGAATTGGCGGTCTCGCCAATATTCTAATAAAGGGGTGAAACTCCTTTACAATTAGCATTGATTCACCAAAGATTTACATTTATCCTCGGTTTAGATGCTAGTACCTTTGGTTATTCCGAACTCTAACTCTTCAGATCGAATATAGATTTACCCTGGAAAATCCACATCGATCTTACTCTTTAAGTCACGGTTGACCAGGTTACGGTCGCCCGCGATTTATATAAACTTATCCAGTTCCTTATTCTGTTATTTAATCATTGGATCTTCTGATTCCAACTTATCTTTAAATCAAAATTCTCTTTGATTTGAGTCTATCAACTTTGAATCTTTATCCTTGTTTTGAAAAATTATTCCAATATTTGGAAAAAAAAATCTAATATTATATATATAAGTATAAATTTTCAGAATTTTTATAATTAATTTAACTAGTTGTCAAGAGATAATAGTCTTTGATTTTATTTATGGTTTTGTAAACCAAGGGTTTTATCTCATATAAATAATTGAACTATAAACAATGGTTATAAATTAATTTGGAAACAGAAATGAATTTAAAACAAGAACTTGAGAATTCAATTTCCGATGGTTTCAAACCTTGTGTTTAAAGTTTAAAAAAGATGTATTATTTAAATTATTTTTGAATAGAAATTTATTTCCAATTTTTTTTTAAAAATCAGTGCTTTCTTTGTCGCTGGGAAATAATTTCGGTGATGACTGCAACATCATCGGCATTCATTTTCGAGTTTCGAAGTGAAGAGACCATTCTGTAGTCTGGCTACAGTGTTACCTTGAGAATTTAATTTATTTGAATCTCTAAAATATGACTTGATTTATAATATATAGATACATGATTTAAATTTGATTTGACATATTATGTACATATATTTATTTATCTCTAAATGGTTTGAAGGGAATCAGAAATTTAATTCTTAAATTTTATCTTGAGGAATAATTTCAATTATAAAAAAAGAAAATCAAAGTTTTGAATAAATGTTTCCAACTTGAGATAATTGAATTTGAAAGTTTTATTTGTATAATACTAAATTGCATTTTACTATAACTTACCTTGATTTTCAAAAGTTAACAATGTAATTAGATAATATACAAATAAAAAGATTTTATAAATAAAATTTGAGTGGTTATAATAAATGTTATACACTTAAATTATAGTTATAAAAAGATTAACAGAGGTAAATAGAATAACAAGAGGTAATGGAATAATTTACAATATAAAATGATGTTAAAGGAACTAAGAATAAATTTAAGCAGTTGTAATAAGTGTAAACATATTTAATATAGATGATAAAAATATATTGAGAGAAATAAACTCAGTTATATAAAAAAAAAGATATTAATTTATTGAACACATTTTTGAGAATAACAAACGATTTTCAAACTTATGATTTTAGAAATTTTTAATTTAAGATAATTAGAAGATGAAGTAATGAAATTTGAAATAGTAAAATTTAACTTGAGTGAAATTAAATAGATGAAATCAATTATTAATTTAAAATTGAATTTGTATAGTTTAAATTAATGATTCTAATTTAAGTTTCAATTTAGTTTTCTTTCAGGTTGTTTCTATTCCCCTACCTTCTTCCTTTTCGAGGATGAAAAGTTCTGAGCGGGGAGAGTGTAACAGCCCAAAATTTAACAAATATTTTATTCTTTTAATTATAAAACTTTGGGGGTTTACTATATAAAAATCTAAATTTTGAATTGATTAAAACAATTGCCTAAATTTTTAAATAAATAATAAGATCTCTGAAATTTTGACGTGGTTAAGAATTAACTTTAATTGGAATTTGGGTTTTTTGTTGAAGATGGTAAATAACTTAATTTCTAGCAAAATCATGTTTTAATTAAGAAATAAGATTTGAAAAAAAATTAGTGTATAAATAAACTGTTTAATTACGCGTTAAAATGCGCGTTATTGATGGAACATTTTTAACGTATATTTACTACATAAGAGAACGCGTAAATTTAAAAGTGTTACTTTTATTATGAAACTGGGCTTGTGTTTGATTTAATTATTGCGTCGGTTTTTCATGCGTCCAAATTTCTTACCATGGATAAATAATCAAATAAAATAAATCAGTAGACATGCATTTTTAAATGCGAAAGGAATAAATTTTCTTTCCGTTGACTCCACATATTTAATAAATAAAACCCATTTATTTTTCAATAGGGTTCAAATCAAATATTCTTTTCCGTTTCTTTACTCTAAGAATCAACACTTTTCTTTGTTCAATTTTATAAAACGTTCGCCAATTTTTCATTTTTTTGTACCATTAAAATAACACAATAATTTTACCTTAGCTATAAATGGATTATATACTTTTTAAAAATAAATAATTTATACTTTTACTTATATACATTTTAGTAATAGATTACTTGATAAATGGTAAATGAACGGAAAAAAACCCCAATTTAAACAAATCATATTTTTTAAGACATAAATTTCAAAATTTATGTATAAACAAACAGTTTAATTACGCGTTTAAAAGGCGCGTTATTTGATGGAATAAATAGCGTATATATAAGAAAAAGTATAAAATTTTAAATCTGTTATTTTCATTATATTTTGGGCATAAGTAATTGCGTCTGTTGTACGCATTCTAAAGATATCCTTTTTAATATTTACACGTCGCTCAACATTATTCTTTTCGTCAAATTTTCCATTTCCGTTTTAAGTGCAAATTGATTGCTTACCGTTTTATGTTCTCCTTAATTCACGAAATCTACACTGGTAATAAAATTTACTACTCACAGTAATTAATTGTTCCAAACTTTCCTTACCTCTCGTGTGAAATTGATAGGAAAAATATTCAATAGACTGATTCAAAATCAACGTAACAAGGTAATTGTAAAAATAAATATTCTTGCCTTTAATTTCTCATCTAAATCAATGCATTTTCTTCCTTAAATTTTGCACGTACGAATGTTCACTAATAAAAGAAACTGCCCCTTGATTTACGCATGCCGTGATTTTCACCATCCTTTTTTGCTGCAACTATTTTAATTTAGTATAAAATCTTTGAATAAAGTAACGTTCAAATCTAATATTATTGTCATTTCCTCCGATATCAATGCTAGTTTCTTCTCATTATTAAACACGTTCGCAAATTGTTCAAATTCCATTTCCATTCAAAACAAAAATATAATTGCTTGCCGTTTCTTTCGCTTATCAATTCTTACCCACTGCAATTATTTGCTCCAATCATTCTTTTCATTTATTTTTATTATCAACGCATTCTCTTCATAATAATTTCAAACGAGAACAAATGCGTTCCACTCAAAAACAAATTTTATTATTTCTCGCATTTTTTATCCTTTGCAGTTTGTATATTTTAATCAAACACGTTCAAAATGGTTATTCCTTGCCCTTGACCTCTCCCACATAAATCTATGCATTTAATTCTCTTTCCATTCTAACAAATATTGCCTAAAATTTTCGCATGCCTTGAATTGGCGTTTCTCATTTTATCTTTTTGCCTGCGTTTTTAAATTAATAAATCAACCAAATTTACCTCTTCAGAAAGCAAACATCACGCAGAATAATCACCAAACCATTTTAAAACTGATTTCTTGCCCTTTTTTTTCTTTATGTGATTTGCGCAACTTCTCTTATATAAATGAAACCCATGTTCGCAATTCCATCACCACCTCAGTAATGTTACATCTTCATTTTCGCAAGCTATTGGTGAAATAGAACCCACACACTCTCTTTGGCATATATAAGACTCGTACGTGATTTATTTTCATCCCATTGTTGGCCTTCTCTTCTTCCTTGCGTGCGTGAGAATCAGCAGCATCAGGTAATGGCTACAACTTTATTTCCTTCTTTTGTTTTTTTTTCCATTGTTTTGTTCAAACTGCTCCACCGCATGACAAACGCCTAACTTCCTTCCTCTCCTCTCCGATCTGGTCATGCATTGCCGAGCATCTCTGATGCAGTTTTAGCCTAGCACTTGAATATTTATTATGTCGCCACCTGTATATTTTTATCCTTCTATAAGACAAACATTTCTTTACCATATAATTTAAAAGGGTTTTTAAATTGTTTAAACTTTGTTAAGTTAAATTGTATTCATTTTACATCTCATTTTTGAAATGAAATTTTAAAGTAAATTCAAAAGTAAACTGTTTTCAAATGTTTTTGTTAATAACGATTTAGTCATAATTAAGAATTTTTTTTGTCTTAAAGTTAAATTAAGATTTAGTGATTTGAAATTAATTAAATTAAAGAGGTAATTAAGGAATAATTAGTTAATTTAATTAATTAATGATTAGGGATTAATAAATAATTTGATTAAGGGTTAATCAATTTGAAATTAAAGATCATTAATTAGATAATTAAAGATTATTAATTAATAATTAAAGATTCATTAATTTAGCAATAAGTTATAATCAAGGTTAATTAATCATGTAATTAAGGATTAACTGCATACTTGTTAGAGTATAGCGCACTTCAGTTTGAAGAAAAAAATATATAATATAAAAGGCATACGCCACCTAAGGTTAGCCCAGCCTAAAAAATTTAATATAATTCCACTGCTTTGTTTACGCGAGTGTTCAGGGAAGAAGTATTTCCAGACCGTACATGTGACGCCCCACCTCTATACCCACGCTAGCCAAGGACACTACAAGGTAATGCCATCAACTAACACGGAGAATAAGGCTGGTTAGGAGCGACTATCTATAGCCTTGCTCTAACTATCTATTGAATACATCGACAATAAACATACCAATCAGGTCGACGTACCCAATGAATACTTAAAACAAAAACATAGGTGGTTGGATCTATCAGAACAGAATATAATAACTCAAATGTAATATACAGCACAGAACAGTCAATCATCATATACACATATACGGATACATAACAGAGTTATAAAATAATACATATCAAGTGGTATAGCAAACCACCATATACAGACGAGTCAAAAGAATACATATCAGAGTTACTACAAAATGGGACTACACAAAAAGCTATAACAAAAAGAAGCTAGCGAAGTAGTCCATGGGGAAGCAAAATAGGCTAAGTCCAAAAGCACCTAACCTGAAACATCTCGGCCTGACCCGAGTATAAAATATACGGATCAGTCTAACTAAACAAATCAGTTAGATAAACTGAACAACAATAAACCTGCAAGGTTACAAGGTATAACATATATCTCTAAGGGAGATAACACAATCATCTAACAAAAGATGAATCATATAGAACAAGCCTCATATCATCGGCAACATATAGAAACAAAGGATAAGAATATCCCAAAACAAGCCAAAAGGCAAATAACAAATACCCATAAGGTATACAAGTTCCACAAGGTAAACGCTACGCATCATGCGGCTCATAATGACTAACACCGAAGGGCGATACCAAGGGAATATACATATGAATGAAACATCATAAAATTGCTCGAGCTCAGTACTGTATAAACAAGGATCCAAGAGCCCGAAGACTCCAAACCCAATATCACCCATGCGGCTCATAACGAACAACATCGGAAGCGATACTAAAGGGCAACCCAATATCACCCATGCGGCTCATAACGACCAACATCGGAAGCGATACTAAAGGGCAACAAACCCGAAGGCACAAACCCGAAGGCACATACCCGAAGGCAACAAACCGTAGTGGTGAAGGTCAGAGACCCAGTACTGGACACCACTAACTGGCGGAATGTGTCACAACTCTCGAAAAGGAATCCGAAAAGTGTTAACGTATGTCCCATAACCACTCGTTCGCACTAAACGGTTTACTATCCGTCAGCCACTTTCACACTCAAAGCAGTACAAAGTTCACCTCATATCATCGGTAAACCAAACCCGAAGGTTAAAACGATCAATTGAATAGGTCGGGGATTAATCGGAAAGATAAACGCACAGATTGATGGTCCGTGTTTTGCCCAACCATTTAATCACCCTTCCACTTCGCTCGAAGTGCGAAATTGTACGTGTGGTTTAAATAGAATTTATAAATCGGAGAAGCGAACTTTTAATACGATTTGAAGAAATAATTTATAAAAACCCGTGAATGAATTCAAAAAGGAATCATCAAGGTCAAATATGCATAAACAACTAATTGGAATCAATATGCATTGATCAAATTTGGAAAATTAAACGAACAAAGCAAATTGGCAAAAAAAAACAGCAGGTTCAGACGTCTAAAAGAAGGGATTCAGACGTCTGAATCTGGAGACCAATTTCTTTTTCAAAAGAGGATTCAGACGTCTGAACCCAAATTTTCAGACGTCTAAAAGAAGCAATATTTTGCCTATTTCCTTTCTGGTTGAAATTATGGCAATTCAGACGTCTGGAAATATAATTTCAGACGTCTGAATCTGGGGATGAAAATTTCCCTTGGACAATATTCAGACGTCTGAAATAGGCATTTCAGACGTCTGAAACTCAATGTTCAGGCATTTCCTGAACCTGGGCCAACTATGGCCAACAAATCAAAAGCAATCGGATGCATGTTGATTATGGGCTTACGTCAAACGACTACCCAACCTTAACGACACACCCAAACACTCCGAACAACATAAACATCAACCATATAGGGTTTTACATAGATTTGGCTTCAAAAATCATAATTTGGCAATTTCACCAAAACAATCCAAATCGAACGCAAAAGCATATGAACAAGTATTAGGAATTCATTCCTAACATCAATGATATCAAAAGAAGTAGATGTGAGTTAAAAACTCACCTTTAACCCAAAACAAAGAAGAAGGAGTTCAATTTGCAAGGAGAAGACCAACCAAACACTACTTCAACTCAACAAGCTTCAATCTAAGAATAAATCACATATTTCCCAATTTAGGTTTAGGAAATTTTCTGAAATTGAAGGAGAGAAGAGTTGGAGAAGATGAAGAAGAACTTACCAATGGCTTCTCTTTGATTTTGGAGCAAGAATTTGTAGTTTGCAAATGGATTTAGGGCTAGGAGTTTCTAATTTCCTTTCTCTTCCCCCATTTCAGTTTTTGCTTAAGCTTTTATGAAATGAATAAGTGAATGGAAGGAGAGAAGGGCTGAGTTGAGGTTAATAGAACAGTTTGGGTGAAACCCAAACCCAAAGCCCACTTAGCAAATAGAAAAATTCGACTTACTCCAAACATATCAAAGCTTACACTCAAAAAGATCGCAAAAGCCATTTTGGAACCAATGGAAATGGTTTCGAGTCCCAATTCGGCCGTTTGCAAAAAGTAACATTTCGGACCCAAAATCCGACTAACGATGCTATATTTAAATAAAACATTTAAATATAAAATCGTTAAGTATGCGGGTTGTTACAGATCTCCCCTCCTTACAAAATTGCGTCCCCGCAATTCCTAGAGACGGTATTTGTAACAACTACATACATACAACATTCAAAAGAGAAGGAAACGAGTTAGAAACGAAAAGATAATCTCACCATCGGCAAGCAAAGATAGAAAACCCGGATAAGATCGCTCGATATACTCTCTGGTTTCCCAAGTACAGTCATTGGGATTAGCGGACCATTGAACTTTAACGAGCGGCACGTCCTTGTTCCGAAGGTGTCGCACCTCCGTGTCAAGCACGCGAATAGGTTGCTGTACAATAGATAAGTCCAGTGAGATCTCAAGCTCTTGCAAATCAGGAGAAGTAATAACAGAATCCGACTCCCGAAGACACTTCCGAAGTTGCGAGAAGTGAAACACATCATGAATGCCAAATAAATGAGCTGGAAGTGAAACTCTATAAGCCACAGGGCCATTACGTTCAGTAATAGAAAATGGTCATATAAAGCAAGGAGCCAATTTCCCAGTCGCACTGAAATGCATAACCCCCTTCAAAGGAGAAACACGAATAAAAATTAGATCGCCGATCGAGAACTCGAGAGGCTTCCTACGGTTGTCCGCGTAGGATTTCTGACGACTCTGTGCCTCTTTCATTCTCAATCGAATAAGATCAATCTTCTCAGGAGAATGACGAACAAAGTCCGGGCCAAGAATAAGCTTCTCCCCAGATTCCAACCAACATGAAGGTGATCGACATGGCCTTCCGTATAAGGCTTCGAAAGGAGCCATACCGATACTAGACTGAAAACTATTGTTGTAGGAGAACTCTACTAGAGGTAGGTGATCCTCCCAACTTCCACCAAAATCAAAAATACAAATACGGAGAAGATCTTCCAAGATACGATTCACCCGTTCAGTCTGTCCGTCAGACTGCGGATGATAATCTGTAGAAAAATTAAGCTTTGTTCCCAAACCTTGCTGAAGACTCTTCCAAAAATGACTCGTGAATAAAGGATCACGGTCACTCACAATAGAACTAGGAACACCGTGAAGTCTCACGATTTTCTTGACATATAACTTAGCCAAAAGCGAAGCAGTCCTATTAGATTTAATAGGGACAAAATGAGCAGACTTGGTGAGGCGATCAACAATAACCCAAATGCTAGAATGGCCAGATCTCGAACGAGGTAGGCCGTCAATGAAATCCATAGAAATCTGATCCCATTTCCACAATGGAATCTCAAGAGGCTAAAGAAGACCCGAAGGACGATGATGCTCGGCTTTAAAACGCTGACAAGTTATGCAATTGCTCACATAACTCGCCACATCGCGCTTCATGCCTTCCCAATAATAAAGACGACGCATATCGGCATACATCTTGCTACTACCGGGATGAATGGTATACTTAGAACGGTGACAGTCATCAAGAATGTCATGCCTAAGTGCAAGATCAGAAGGTACAAAAAGACGGTTCTTCTTACGAAGACACCCATGAGAATCAATGCTGAAATCTTGCAACGCCTCATCGCAAGATCCAGACTCACAAAGCTGAACAAGATGCAACAACTCAGGATCAAGCCGCTGACCATCGGCAATACGATCCAATAAAATAGGTCGAGCTCCCAAACTAAATAATAGAATAGGAGAATTAGAAGATGAACCTCGATCACGAATTTCACAAAAAGATACAGTCTCAAGAACATCCCATTCGGCAAACATCATAGAAATAACAGCCGAATGTTTGCGACTAAGTGCATCAGCAACACGATTACCCTTACCAGGGGTATACTGGATATCAAAGTCATAAGAAGCAAGAAACTCGAGCCAACGCTGTTGTCTCATATTGAGTTCCTTCTGAGTGAACAAATACTTCAAAGATTTATGATCGGTATAGAGAATGAAGCGCTCGCCCAACAAATAGTGTCGCCAAATCTTCAAGGCAAAGACAATGGCGGCATGCTCAAGATCATGAGTGGCATAGCGTACTTCATTCGGACGCAGTTGCCTAGAAGCATAAGCAACTACCCGATCCTTCTGCATAAGAACAGCACCGAGACCACTACCACAAGCATCGGTGTAGACAACAAGATCATGATTCCCTTCGGGAACCACAAGAATAGGAGCATTAGTGAGAAGTTCCTTTAATGTCAAAAAGGAAGCTTCACACTTGTCGGACCAATCAAAATGAATGCCTTTCCGAGTAAGGCAAGTGAGAGGAAGCACAACACGGGAAAAGTTCTTAATGAACCGACGGTAATAACCTGCCAATCCAGGGAAACTACGAATCTCATGAACATTTTCAGGCCTCTTCCAATTCTGGATGGCTTCGATCTTTGAGGGATCGACAGAAATGCCATCGGAAGATACAACATGGCCTAAGAACTTAACCTTATTCTCCCAAAAGTGGCATTTGGAGAATTTGGCTCTAAGCTGATGACGACGGAGGGTATTCAAGACAATCCTTAAGTGATTAGCATGCTCAGCTTCAGACTTAGAATAAATAAGGATATCATCAATGAACACAAGGACGAACTTATCGAGATATTCCCGGAATACTCGATTCATGAGATCGACAAAGAAAGCAGGAGCGTTCATCAAACCGAACGGCATAACGAGCCACTCAAAAGAACCATATCGAGTGCGGAAAGCTGTAAGAGGTATGCTATCCTCCGCGACTCGTAACTGATGAAAACCCATGGCAAGGTTGAGCTGAGAAAAGACCTTAGCACCACTCAATAGATCGAACATGTCATCGATCCTAGGCAATGGATACCTATTTCTGATGGTTAACTCGTTAAGCTTGCGATAATCAATGCAAAGCCTAAGAGTTCCATCAGACTTCTTCACGTGGACGACCGCGGATCCCCACGGAGAAAAACTGGACTGAATCAACTGCTTGGACTCAAGCTCCAAAAGCTGCTTCTTGAGTTCCTCATTTTCCTTTGTAGACATCCTCATGGGAGGACGACTAACTAGCTGCGCACTTGTAATGAGATCAATGCGGAACTCAATTGCACGTTTGGGTGGCAAACCCGATACAGGCTCAAAAACATCAGAAAAGTCACAAGCAACCGAAATACGAGATATATCATCATCATCTCGCGAGTCAAGAGAATATAAAGCCATCTTGGAATTATCCACATTCCGAAGAACAAGAGATAGCTGAGTAGGCGAATCCGAATGTCGAAGATATATAGTTCTCTCCGAACAAATAATCCTGGCATCATATCTCACTAGCCAGTCCATACCCAAAATCATATCGAATCCCAGACAAGAAATAACGTGCAGATTCGCACGGAAAGAAAAGTCACATAAAACAATCTCAACATCATCACAAAGCAAACTAAGGGTCGCGGATCCCCCAATTGGATTCGCAATCCTTAAAGAAGTAATCAAACAAGAAACATCCAGAGATAAATCATCTACGAGCTTTTTCGATATGAAAGAATGTGATGCACCCGTATCGAAAAGAACTCGTATACTATGGTCATGAAATAAAATAGAACCTTCCAAAATAGATGAAGATATACCTTTGGACTGAGAAGGACCTTCAGAAGCCTTAGCAGCATAAAGCCTGCTAGACTAGGCACTTGCCGGAACAGTAGGGCAAGCTGAAACATGATGACCTTCCTTCTTGCAATAACGGCAGAAGAGAGGCTTAGGACAAGATCGAATAATATGATCAAGAGAACCACAATTGAAACACTTTCGAACGAAAGGTGTTCCGGAAGACTGAGGCTGAGAGCTAGACCACCGGTCTTCTTTTTCTTAGAAGGAAAAGGCTTCTTCTAAATTGAAAACTGCCTCTTGTTGGGGTTCTTGGAAACCTCAAATTCAACATCACAATCACACTGCTTCTCGACGGTCTCGAGATGAAGTGCCGAATCAACCAACTCCTCAAAAGAAAGTTTAAGCTGGAGCAACAAAGACTTCTTAAGATATTTCTTAAGACCAGAAACAAACTTCAAATTCTTCTTATAAGAAGTACTGATAAATTCAAGACCATACTGAGATAAAGCCTCGAACGATGCGACATACTCAGAAATAGAAGATTTCCCTTGCTTCAACTCAAGGAAGCGACGGGTCAATAAAACTTTTTCAGATTCAGGAACGAACTTGAGTTCAAATCGCTCCCGAAACTGAGTCCAAGAAAGAGTAGACTCATCAATTTCGGCTACAAGAAGCTCATACCAATCAAGAGCACGCTCTTGTAATAAACTAGAAGTCACAAGAACTCTATCATGGTCGGAAAGATCCATACGAGAGAAGATACGCTCGCACGTACGAAGCCAAGCTTGGACTTCAAGAACGGACTCGGAGCCCTCAAACGGCTTCCTCCAAGATGAGAAAAATCACTGCACTGACGTGCAAAGGCAGACTTGCGAGGTGGAGGCACTCGAGGAGGAACTGGAGGCTGAGTGCTCCTAAACAACTCCAAAAACTGATCGGCGGACATATAAACGCCATCCGGATGTGAGCCGCTAGATTTCCCAGCACCCGAACGTCGTCCCCTGCCTCTTCCAGCCATACGCTGAAGGTAAGATAAGAACAAGATTATTCACAAGGTAGATATTGCAATATGGAATACTACGGAATAAAATGCATTCTTAGACGTATTCCCAAACTCTATCTAACCTTGATGGAATAAAGAGACACAATGATTCAAAGATTTGTATCACTTGTACACTTTGATGTACCATAATATGTGCATCTATTCTGTGTTTATCATATTTTGTTCTGAACTCATCTCTGATACCACGCCGTGACGCCCCACCTCTATACCCACGCTAGCCAAGGACACTACAAGGTAATGCCGTCAACTAACACGGAGAATAAGGCTGGTTAGGAGCGACCATCTATAGCCTTGCTCTAACTATCTATTGAATACATCGACAATAAACATACCAATCAGGTCGACGTACCCAATGAATACTTAAAACAAAACCGTTGGTGGTTGGATCTATCAGAACATAATATAATAACTCAAATGTAATATACATCACAGAACAGTAAATCATCATATACACATATACAGATACATAACAGAGTTATAAAATAATACATATCAAGTGGTATAGCAAGCCACCATATACAGACGAGTCAAAAGAATACATATCAGAGTTACTACAAAATGGGACTACACAAAAAGCTATGACAAAAAGAAGCTAGCGAAGTAGTCCATGCGGAAGTAAAATAGGCTAAGTCCAAAAGCACGTAACCTGAAACATCTCGGCCTGACCCGAGTATAAAATAAACGGGTCAGTCTAGCTAAACAAATCAGTTAGATAAACTGAACAACAATAAACCTGCAAGGTTACAAGGTATAACATATATCTCTAAGGGAGATAACACAATCATCTAACAAAAGATGAATCATATAGAACAAGCCTCATATCATCGGCAACATATAGAAACAAAGGATAAGAATATCCCAAAACAAGCCAAAAGGCAAATAACAAATACCCATAAGGTATACAAGTTCCACAAGGTAAACGCTACGCATTATGCGGCTCATAATGACCAACACCGAAGGGCGATACCAATGGAATATACATATGAATGAAACATCATAAAATTGCTCGAGCTCAGTACTGTATAAACAAGGATCCATGAGCCCGAAGACTCCAAACCCAATATCACCCATGCGGCTCATAACGAACAACATCGGAAGCGATACTAAAGGGCAACCCAATATCACCCATGCGGCTCATAACGACCAACATCGGAAGCGATACTAAAGGGCAACAAACACGAAGGCACAAACCCGAAGGCACATACCCGAAGGCAACAAACCGTAGTGGTGAAGGTCAGAGACCCAGTACTGGACACCACTAACTGGCGGAATGTGTCACAACTCTCGAAAAGGAATCCGAAAAGTGTTAACGTATGTCCCATAACCACTCGTTCGCACTAAACGGTTTACTATCCGTCAGCCACTTTCACACTCAAAGCAGTACAAAGTTCACCTCATATCATAGGTAAACCAAACCCGAAGGTTAAAACGATCAATTGAATAGGTCGGGGATTAATCGGAAAGATAAACGCACAGATTCATGGTCCGTGTTTTGCCCAACCATTTAATCACCCTTCCACTTCGCTCGAAGTGCGAAATTGTATGTGTGGTTTAAATAGAATTTATAAATCGGAGAAGCGAACTTTTAATACGATTTGAAGAAATAATTTATAAAAACCCGTGAATGAAGTCAAAAAGGAATCATCAAGGTCAAATATGCATAAACAACTAATTGCTATCAATATGCATTGATCAAATTTGGAAAATTAAACGAACAAAGCAAATTGGCAAAAAAAAAATAGCAGGTTCAGATGTCTGAAAGAAGGGATTCAGACGTCTGAATCTGGAGACCAATTTCTTTTTCAAAAGAGGATTCAGACGTCTGAACCCAAATTTTCAGACGTCTAAAAGAAGCAATATTTTGCCTATTTCCTTTCTGGTTGAAATTATGGCAATTCAGACGTCTGGAAATATAATTTCAAACGTCTGAATCTGGGGATGAAAATTTCCCTTGGACAATATTCAGACATCTGAAATAGGCATTTCAGACGTCTGAAACTCAATGTTCAGGCATTTCCTGAACCTGGACCAACTATGGCCAACAAATCAAAAGCAATCGGATGCATGTTGATTATGGGCTTACGTCAAACGACTACCCAACCTTAACGACACACCCAAACACTCCGAACAACATAAACATCAACCATATAGGGTTTTACATAGATTTGGCTTCAAAAATCATAATTTGGCAATTTCACCAAAACAATCCAAATCGAAAGCAAAAGCATATGAACAAGTATTAAGAATTCATTCCTAACATCAATGATATCAAAAGAAGTAGATGTGAGTTCAAAACTCACCTTTAACCCAAAACAAAGAAGAAGGAGTTCAATTTGCAAGGAGAAGACCAACCAAACACTACTTCAACTCAACAAGCTTCAATCTAAGAATAAATCACATATTTCCCAATTTAGGTTTAGGAAATTTTCTGAAATTGAAGAAGAGAAGAGTTGGAGAAGATGAAGAAGAACTTACCAATGGCTTCTCTTTGATTTTGGAGCAAGAATTTGTAGTTTGCAAATGGATTTAGGGCTAGGAGTTTCTAATTTCCTTTCTCTTCCCCCATTTCAGTTTTTGCTTAAGCTTTTATGAAATGAATAAGTAAATGGAAGGAGAGAAGGGCTGAGTTGAGGTTAATAGAACAGTTTGGGTGAAACCCAAACCCAAACCCACTTAGCAAATAGAAAAATTCGACTTACTCCAAACATATCAAAGCTTACACTCAAAAAGATCGCAAACGCCATTTTGGAACTAATGGAAATGGTTTCGAGTCCCAATTCGGCCGTTTGCAAAAAGTAACATTTCGGACCCAAAATCCTACTAACAATGCTATATTTAAATAAAACATTTAAATATAAAATCGTTAAGTATGCTTGTTGTTACAGTACACGTTTTTTTTTGTTGGTCACATGTGTTTTAAAATTTAAAAATATTATGTATGAGGATATATGATACATGTAAGAAAAGTATAAAGTTATTTTGATTTGGAGATTTTGATATTTTACTTGTTTCCTAACAGAGAAAATTAATAATAATAATAATAATAATAATAAATAATTAAATAATTAAATATTGCAAGCGCCACCTTTATGTTTCACTACCATGAATTGCATGTTGCCCACGTAAGATTTGCCACCTTTTTATTAACATGTCATAATACTTTGTAAAAAAGGGTAAAAAATAAAGTATAAATTTATTTTGTAAACCTTTTTTTGGAAAAAAAATAAATGGGCAGGCTGAGCTTTTGTTTTAGTGGGTCAAGTCGTGCGGTGGAGTGGTCGAGTAATTTGAGTCACTTTTCATTTTATTTTAGCTCTTCCAATTTTGTTTTATTAAAAAATTTGCTTTGTCCGTAATTGGAATTCGCGTACTCAGTTTCATTTGTTTATCTTGTTTCAAGATCGAAATCAGTTTGTCTCATCTTCCAATAATTGATCATGCCTTTTGTACTCTTCTTTCGGGGTAGATATCGTTGCTTGAATAAATTCTGCAGCTTCGAGAAGGTGAGTATTCTCACCTGACAAACGTACTTATATATCTGTGAATTAATAACAAGTGTAATTGTAGAATAAAATTTTATTTCATTTTATTTGACTGTTATATAATTTAGTGATGTTCAAAATCATGTTATTAAACCTACACATCATCAGTTATATTAGATACTGTTTTATTTATGCTGTTATACTATTCATTAATTTACTGCTTAATCTCACTGCTAGTTCCCTGTAGAATAGAAATCGTTACAGGCTGAATGATAGGCCAGAATGATATTTTTTTATTCATTTATTTATTTAGTTATTTAACTTGGGATTGCGGGTTTGAAATGATAGAACCCGGATTTTCTTTATAAATCACGGATTGAAATGATATATTATCCGTAGCACTTGACCTAGGTTAGAAAATATTATACAGACCCGTGGTTATATATATATGTATAAATTTTCTAGAATTATTAAATATTAGAATGTATAATATTTTGTTTAAAATTTGATTTAAAATGATTCTTAAGCATAGTTATATTTACAAGTTAAAGATGTAAATAAATAAAAGTTAAAATTTAAAGTATAAATTTCTCTTGTAAATTTGGATTTGTAAAATAAATGGAATTTTAGCTAAGAAGTAAAATATGAAATTTGTTATAACTTGAATATAAAGCGAGGATAGGTTTTCTATAAATTAAATAGTTAAATTAGTAAAAATACGAAAGTTGAAATATAACTTGATTTAGAAATGGGAGGCTAGTTTTGAAATAAAGGTAAGATAAGAAATTAATTGGAAATTTAGTTATTTTGGAAATGGTAATTTAACTTAATTGTTAAGTAAAATTCATAGAAATTGTGTACTTGATTTTATATAAAGCATAAAAGTTAGATATATACTTGAAGAATTTACTTTATAAAAAAAATCATATATTATTGAGAAATTTAAATCACTATTTAAAAGTGGAAATTTTGATTTGTTTAAATAAAAGGTTTAATTTTGCTAAAATTATATTGAAATCTAAATTTTAATTTACTCAAATTTATTGTAAAGGATATTACCGCACTTTGCAAGTGCTATGTTGATACAATTGGACTAAGCTAAACTTTTGGGATTTTATATTTGATTTTGTAAGAAAATAACTTCACTTTTAAATAGTTTCAAAAGTAGGATTTTGATATTTTAGATTCTTTATAACCACGGGTAATAATAACGTTGGTTGTTAAAGAGACCGGGATCGAATATGGGCATACTCTCTATCGATACCGAAAACCACTTTGACAACCGTGTACGTGGTGGAGATTCCAGAATGAAGTAGGATGGCGGTGACGTTTCTATGAGGTAAATACGTGGACTCGACTCCCATTAGTTGGCATAAGGTGGCTAAAACAGGAGCGGTCGACGGATTAATGAGGTAGCACCTCTGATCGGACGCACTTCTTCGTATGTCATTCTATTACTTTTGTGATTGTTTTGGTGCCCATGTTGTTCGAGGTGGGCGGTAGCTTCGCGTTACGTGTTACCACCGTTCCGGAAGCGTAATTGGTGTATCTACCCTGGCATTGCCTAGTTGTGTCGTGTCACCTACCATAGCGAGCCTTGTACGAGTTTGATTTGTGTCGTACCTATGGAGTATCTTCTCATAGTCTCCCGATCAGGAGATATGCAGGTACTGCATAGACAATTGACACTATTTATGCATTAAGGTGGAAAATGTAAAACCTTAACGCTATTTTAAAGTAAGTTTATTTTACAAATAGACACTATTATAATAGCGAAGTATTACTACATAGTAAATAGTTTAACGGATCCTTAGAGGATGGACGGTCCCAAGCATCCTTTAAGTTACTTGTACTTTAATACAGTTCACTTGAATTAGCTTACACTATATAAGTATGTATGTCCTGACTCAAGTGTTTATGTTTTATTTCACGCTCGGGTCAGCCTGAGTTTCAGTTTAGACTTCACCTCCAGAGCTAGGACTTCAGCAGATCATCTCTTTTCAAGCTGCCGTCAAGCTTCTGTTTAGTTCTTATTTTAGCCTTTGAAAGCAAGAAAATTTAATATTGAGATTTTCTGTGGAGATTTCAAACTATATTTGGTTAAAGACTATGTACTTTATATTTTTTGAGACTATGGATAGTGGCTTCATGAACCACTAAGTTAATTTTTAATTCCTCTACGAGTATTCTGATTTCTATATCTGTGATTCTGTGATTATTTATTTACTGTATATTTTGAGATTTGCCCAATTTTATTTACAACGCGGTATTTTGAACAATTCAAGTCCGACATATGCAGATGCGAATGGTTGAAAATAACTGGTCGTTACATAAGCATTTTATAAACTAAAAGAACATATGTTAACAAATTAACTTACCTTCATGCCAAATGTTAAAATTAATGACAAGTGTCATTTTAAAAACTTTAATTTTTCTTTATTTTTAATAAACCACATGTTCATTTATATCAAAACCCTTTATATCCCTAACTCCATTTCTTTTCTATTCCTTTATTCAAAGCCAAAAAGGAATTAAAACAAATTCCCTCAAAACTAAAATCTGAAAACATTAAAATCAAATTCATGAAATCAAAACATGCAAATCTGTAGCATTCAAAGCAAATCTTTTTTTAAAAACCTGCATACTCAATCAAGGAAGCCTGCTTCTTTTCAAACCTGGAATTTCAAAGCTGTTGCATGTATATAATTCTTATTTGAAGATCAAATTTTAAAACTTCAACAACTCAAGTTTTCAGAGCAACAGTAGTTTTAAAACTCAGAGATTAAGTAGCAGCTCTAAGACAAATTAATATCCCTATTTCAAGTTTTTAAGGATCAAAAAGCTTTTAAAATAAAAATCTGGAAGACCTGCCTTCATTGTTATCTGGTGAGTAACTTTATTTAAAAAAAAGTCTAGTACAAAATCTGATTGCGTGCTAGTTGATGATGAGATGAATATGTTTGTGTGAACCTGCTGTATATATACGTATATGTAAGAGTATGCTTAGCTGTTCCTACTCTGTTTATAGCCCAGATGTTCTTGTTTAAATTTGAATTCAATTTTCTCTGGTACAAATTATTGTTAGGACTTAATTTACAAGCAAATGTTGATTGATTTATCATAAACTAAGATTTAAAAATTTAATCAAGTTAAATTAAAGCCTGTGTTTCCCTCTTAAACCAAATATGAGTACATGCTCTGAATAAATTAAAATTCAAACTGTGAAAATTATAGATTCAGTATTAGGATATGAATATATAAACAAAATCATGATTTTTATCATTAAAATCCATATTTTTAAGAAAGAGGAATAGGTGCAGTTCTGAAATGAACAGAAAAGGGAATATAAGGGATTTCTGGTGATCTTTACAATTTTAGATGTTGAAATCTGCAGTGTTGATTTGGAAGTGAGCATGGATTAAGGGAAAATGCCAGGAAAATCGATCAATTCATTTTGGATTAGCGCGTGGTCAATTTGAATCTGTAGCCCTAGTTTTTGGTAGATTTAGTAAATTGATTGGCATGGCTTTAATGTTTGATCGAGTGTCATGGACTTTTAGGTGATGGTTGCTGAAGCATAGTCGAGGCTGTGGCCAATGGTGGAGGCTCTCTGGTGGTCGGAGCGCCGTAGATGAAGCGTTGACAGGTTTTGTAGGGTGTTGTTCTTTCTGTTACAGGTTTTTAAGATTGAACTCGAATTCGATTTTGAGCCGTGGAGGGATGATTTGTGGGTCGTGTTGGGACGAGAAGTTGGTCACCGATGTGTGGAGGCCACCGGAGGTGGCTGGCGTTGATCGGAGGCACGGTGCATGTGCACCGTTCACTTTTGGTTTCAGGTGTTTGCCTAGTGGAAGCAGAGTAATGAACTCGAGAATTACTCAAGTAATTGCTGTGTTTTGCTCGAAGATTTTTTCTTGTGGGCTCGAAGCAGTTTTGCTCTGACTCGAGTTTAATTACAGAAAAAGATTTTAAAACTGTAAACCTGTAACGTTGTTATAAATTTTGTTTAAACTGAAATTTAAAAATGGGAAGCAAAGGTATAAACTAAATTGTATATCCAAGTTAAAATCTAGAACTTAAGTTAAGATTAAATCTCAGTTTTAAAAGGAAAAAAATAAAGTTTTTTAAAATTTGAATTGTTAAATACTTCAAAAATGTTAAGTAGTTTGAATTTTAAAAATAAAGTTTAAAAAAAATAAGTAAATTTTTAAAATAAGGTTTAAATCTAGTTTTCAGTCTCAGTTTAAGTTAAATCTAAGTCTAGAATAAATTCAATTTTCATTTGAATATTGGTTTGGAAATAAAAGAGTTTTAAATTCAAATTGTATTTATAACATAAAAGTGTTTAAGAAGTTTAAAGTGAATTTAAAGAATTCGAATTTAAGTGGGGTTTGAAATGTAAGGAAGGATTTAAACAAAGCCAAATCAGAATTTTAAATTTGAATTCAAATTGGGTTTGAATCTTAAGTTTTGGAAATAAGTTTAAAAGTTAAAGCATACTTTAATGATTTGAAATTAAAAAGGAATTTAGTTTAAAAACTTCAGATTTCTTTTATATAAGTATTCTTTAACATGTGAATTTCAAAGTTTCAATTTGGTTGAAGATAAATTGGTTTTCATTTTAAAACTTGAATTTAAAATGAAATTTGAAATTGAATTTCAATAAATATTTTCAAATGTATTTATGAATGATAATTTAACCATAGATAAGAAAGGTTTTATCTTAAGACAAATTTAGAATTTGATGGTTAATAATTCATTTAATTGTTAAGGTAATTAAATGAATAATTTATTTAATAAATTAATGGAATGGATAATTAAATAACGTAATTAAGGGTTTTAAATTATTAATTTAAGTTTAAGTTAATCAATTCGTTAAGGATAATTAATCCATAATTAAGGATCATTAATTAGATTTAATTAATGATTAGTGATTAGTTAATCAAGTAATTATGAATTAATTAAGTTAAAGTTAACACTTAATTAACTAAATAATTGAAGATTAATTAATTGGATGTTAAAGATTAATTAATTTGAAATTAATAATGATTAATGAAAGTTAATTACTTAAGAGAAGTAATTAAAGAATGGTTAACGGTTAATGATGGTCGTTTACTTAAGATTATTTAATAATTAATTAATGTGATTAATTTAATAATTAATTAGATTAATTAATTAAATGATAATCAATTGTAGAATTTATTTAAGTGTAATTACTTAATGAAAGTAATTGCTTAATGTAATTAATAGAGTTTTATTGTGATTAGTTTGAATTAATTAATTAATTAATTTTAATCACTTGTTGGTCTAATAATAATTACTTAATGTAATTAATGGATTGTAATTACTCAGTGAAGTAATTAATGATAATTACTGGATGTAATTAGTGGAAGATGGTTTAATTGTGAAAGTAATTTGGATTAAATTACTTTGTATAATTAATCAAGGGATCAATTATAGATAACTTATTAAGGAGTGATTAATTTGATGAAGTAATTAAGGTAGTTAATTACTGAATGTGATTAATCAAAGGTGATTAATAATTATGGTTTAAATTGAGGTTAATTATTGAATGTAATTAATTTAAATAAGATGATTAATTAAAATAATTAAGGATCATTAATTAACATAATTAATAATTTAATTAAGATAGATTAATTAAGATTAATTAATCAATAATAAGTTATAAGGGTAAATTAATTAATTGTAATTAATTAAGGTTTAATGTAATTAATTGTAGTTAATTAATTAATGAAGTAATTAAAGGTTAATTACTGTATTTGGTTTAGAATAATTAATTTGTAAAATTAATTAAAGGATTAGAATGTAATTAAAGGATAATTAATCAAGGGTGATTAATTAAGGTGATTAATTAGAGTATAATTAATTAATTAATTGGTAATTAATTAGTAGATATGTAAGCAAGTTTATATTGATGTAGTAATTAATTTATTTCACTTTAAATTAATTAGAGATGGAAGTAATTAATTTAATTCATTTTAAATTAATTATAGATGGTGTGATTACAGATCATTGCTTATACATGAATGGATGATATTGGTTGTCTTGAGTGGTTGAAATCTCAAAAATGAGATAAGTAATGTTGTGTGATATGGATGCATTGGTTGCATTGTGATGACGATATGGATTATCTTTGATAATGATAATATGGATTATCTGTTGTGATGATAATGTTGATTATCTATTGTGAATCTGTGAATTATCTACCTGTGTGTATATAGATAATTGTATTGAATTATTTTAAACTCTTAAACAACTTGGACCTAAAAGACACATTTTGGATTTCGATGAGACCGGGATTGGGTTTCCAGATTTGGATATCCGAAAACCACATCGTTCCAAATTAACGATAGGTCGTGAATCTCATGTGAAGAGTGAAGACTTGAGGTGTAAGAACTATTCATCATTATAACTCTGAGGGTGATTCCGAGATGAGTTTGACGGAGATAGTACTTTCAGATTCGAGATGAAGATTCAGAGTGCAAGGGTTATCGTCGTTAACTGCGAGAGTAATTTCAAAATGAGTGTAACGAAATAATGCCTTCGGTTTCGTTCAACCCGGAACGAACTTGTATGGATTGAATGCTTTCAGAACGTCGTCAGGTAGACGATGAGCACTCTAAGTAATGTGTCCTATAAAGGTAATCGTAGCCTCAAGCCTCATCAACTAGGAATAAAACAGGGGAGGTGCAGCAAGGCTAAGTGGGTCATGCCCAAGTAGGAAGAAATTTTCCCCTGTCTAGAGGTCCGTTTTTATTCGGCTTAGTGGGCGTTTGGATATGTGCACCAACTGCGGGGTTGTCTTATTCGGGACTGTTCAGTAAGGAATGGTTCCGGCCTTGTGTTACAGGGGATTGGGAGTGATCCTCGGTACGGTGATCTAGGCCACGTACTGTGACGGGCGGTACCCAGGTAGCCCTGCCATTGTATAGAATCCAAAGTCCAATAAGTGCCAATGGTTTTGATTGTATTACCCACTTTTGTGGCTAGCAGCTGCAATTTAATGAATGTAACAGTTTAGGCTATTTCATAATTACTTGAAAACCTTAGATCTATTAAAATATTACTGGATTTCCTATCAAATGTTTTGGATAGCGTAAGGTAAAAACTTTTCCATGTTTATGTATGGGAAGTCTTACGTGATACCTTTCTTTTCAAAAGTTTTTCAAAGTTAAGGAACTTTAACCTATTGCTCACACCAGACCCATGTATGACCCGGAGTTTATCTTCTGTTTTCTTAAACTCTTGGTTACTCAAATTTTTACGAGTAGCCAAGGGATTCAAGTTAGCTTTGACGTTTTGTGGAGGAGCAATGGAGCAGGAGGATTCTGCATGTAGATATGTATAGTGTTCCGCTGTGTCTGGTATCTCTGTGTTGTCTCTGAGTTGTATTGAGATGCAATATCTAGATAGGTGTTTATAACTGTCTAATATGTGTTATATTAACTGTGTACTCTGATAGTTGTTGTAGATGATACTACGTAATACTCATGTTATTAATATAATTTATTCATTCCGCTGTTTAGATTCTGATGTGTTGTTTCTTCTTTCTTCTCTTCCTTTCTCTTTTCTATCCCTTTCTTTCTTATTAATGATGCGTCATTCTATGGAGATGAATGGGGGGTCGTTACATTTTGTATTATATGAAATAAAAATATTATACATATTATTTCTACAAAATAAGCATGTTTTGGGATCATAATACCTTATGGAAACTAGTAATAATATACACATACTACATCACGCATCCAACTAGCTTTAGCCCCAAATTTAAGACTACCTGGCTTTAATTGTTGTACCCTGAATCAAAAGACAAATTACAAATGTTTTTTTAATGAAAGAGTAATCCTCAATACGAGGAGAGCACTGGATATTTTATTAAACTAAAGAAGCCAAATGTCATCAATAAGTCTGATGGGTAACGTCATATATAATGTAAGATCATCACACAGATGATCAGAAAAGTGATAAAACGGAAGTATAATAATGTATGCACATGCTTCGAATGATGAAAAATAGATATTATACTACACTGCCAATTGCAAGATAGAGCAAGTGTAAGGTCAGTGGACACCTTGTTGCTTAGTGAGTCAATGCAGGAAGCTTATTGGCTAAATAAGTGTATGCAGCTGCTTTGGCAGGATAAATGAGTTGCTGCGAGATCTGGAGCCACTGATGTTGAGCAGTGAGAACATTACATAAGGTTACATTTGGATTGACGCATTTAATTCTCAGAAACATGGGAACAGATATGCAAAATGACAAGCTTAATGCTGAGGAATAAAAGCTCGTATAACATGAGACTGAGCAAGAAACAACAGAGCCGAAGAATAAATATGTAGTTGGCCAAGCTACATCAAGCTAAAAGAGACGATAAAAACTTGTAGGATCTGCTATACATTTACTCAAATTTATTACATTAAACTGAAATCCATGTAGCACATGATTTTCTGGTAGAAACCATGGTGAGGCTTAAGCAGGAAACATGCCTTGTTGCAGTAGGGAATAAAAACTTGTAGGAGTTGCTGCAACAGACATTTAGTCTGAAAATGAGAGGTGCAACACGTAGGGAGCCAAAGAATGTACTGCTGCTAGGCTAGCCAGCGCCTAGGGGAAATAAAGGATTTGGGATTCTTTAGGATTTTCAAAATGTTTAAATAAAAAAAAAATTGAATCCTACTAGACTAGCGATGATAATTCAAACATATGTTTATATTTAAACAAACACAACTGGTATTCAAAAATTCAAAGCATCAATAGATTGTCATTAAAGAAAAATCAAAATCACAGAAGACAATGGCTTCATTTAGTCATTAGCAGAAGAAAAAAAAACTTTAATCCTACACACAACTACCTAAAATCAGGATAGCAAGAAGTTACATTAGGATCTTAGAACTTCAAGGTTTGTCAAAAGTCTCTTGTGTATACATATATGATCTCTTAGCATTTGTTGAGTGTAATTTCTATTAGTTAGAGATGAAACAAGAACATGTTGCTTAGCGGGTTGCATGGTTTTCCATAATTTCAAAATGAATATCGTTGTTTCGACCTTTTTCTTTTAATATATAGTACACAAAATTGCCTATCCCACTGCCTGCCTAAAACTACACTGAAAAGAATAGAGTAAATTGTGGTTTATGACTGTTAAGTATTGATCCGATCTCCCTTACTATCTTCAGTTCTTCTATAGATGAATACTCTCCACCCTAAATTCATTTCATTTGCCTTAAAGACTATATGCATTTATTTCTATGTGAATATCTTGTGTTAATGATATAAGGTGATTAAGTTAACTTAGGCAAAAACAAAATGGAAATTACATGGAAATCAGAAATAAATAATCCAAATTTCAATTCAAATACAAAAGATACAAAATTTAAAATAACAATGAAATATAGAATATTAACCATTAAGTATAGGCAAGGTAGTTGGAAAATGTATATTAGATATATACCTACAAACCACAATTAAGTTTTAGTACATACTGTCAACCCATGCAATTTCAGTCCTTACCTTAGGTAATAAGTATAGTACAAACTCACACAGTCACGCTCTATAGCACTCAAGAAAAACAAAAGGAGAAAAATAACGAAATTAGCATTTGATCCAAAAAGGATCAAAGATTAAAGAGATAAAATTACCTAACTGATGGGAATAGAAGGTAGAGCTTATAATGCTTGGATGCTAACTCTTGATTAGCTGCTTGGATTACATCACCATCATGCTTTTTACCTTTCAATCAAATATTTCTTGAATAATTACAACATATTTATGCGACTGACTAGCATTTATATCCATATAAATATCCCTATCTTAAGAATTCAACATTTTTTAACCACGTTGATATTGCAAAAATTATTAGTACTAGAACCATGACATTGTAAATATTAGTGAATAAACTTATCAAATTTTGCCATTTAATTATACCTTTCTTCTCCATTGTTCAATTAAGTTTCTACTCTATTTCTTTCTTTGCTTACAAACACAATGGAGTTTAAAGATCGATGAAATGATGAAAATGTTATAACAACCCATACATAACCTTGACATATACTAAATCTCTTATTTCAAATATACTGTTATTTCGTATAATAAACTAACTGGGTTTAAGCCTTCACTCATCAAACATTGAGGATCAAATATAGTTTAAATTCTTCCTTTTTCTTCCACTATAATTTTGATATTAATGTCATTCAACCTTCATATCAATAGGAAAACTGAAGTTTGTTTATATGCTATCATATTCTTACTATAATTTGGGTAAATTATGAAAGCAAAAAATTAAGACAAGTAATTAGAAGTCATTGACTAGAAAACGTTGTATACGCAAGAAGAGTTCTAGATTCTAACTGCTTAATCCATAAAAAACGTATAAATCCTTTAAACTAATTTTTATTACATAATTTTTGCTATCAAAAAAACAATCATTATCTGGTATGACAATTCTTTAACTAAACAGAAGTAAGTTTAGATCTGAACTACCTTTTATATTGAAATATTCTTTTGCTTCTTATCAGGCTTTGCTGCCAGTAAAACTATTGTAAACCATAGTAGTACATATAAAAACATGTAGAAATGAAAGTAGATGCAAATAACATGCACAAATGAATAATTAAACATGCACAAACGAATAATTAAACACTCGTGTAGAAATCCAACTAAATCACTAGTATAAACAATCATCATATGCTTGAAGAAGAAGAAGAATAAGAAATAAACTACGCTAGAAAGAAAAGAGGATTGAGTAAGAGAGAGAGCAGTTTGAAGTAGGTATAGGAGGTGGTTAGGAACACCATACCGTACATTAATTGAATATTTGACATAATTGCTTTGCTATTCAAGTTGTATTATTCAAGTATGTGATTGTAAGAATCAAATTAAACTGAAAAAACAAGTAGAATTAATTAATAGAGAATATTTTACCTATAAGAACTGTGACGACCCGAAAATTTTAACAAATTTAAATTGGAATAATTAAGCAATTTTCAATATTTAAAAGTTAATTTTAACTTGAATTTTAGGATATTAATATTTACTTGATAATTAAATCATTGAATTGAATTGTATAGTTTAAATATTGAATTAATAATTGAAATTGGGTAAATTGTTGAATCTGAGATTCTAAGCCTGTTTAAAATAATTTGAAGGCTTATAAAATCTATAATGATGATACTGAAGATAATAGAATGGTTGAAATTTAATATAAAGGTAATTTGTTCAATTTTAATAATTTATCGTTTAAATTGAATTTAAAAATAGCCTTCCGAGGCACAATCTCCGAATTCGACGAAACCAGTTCCATTGGATCCGTGATAATTAGTTATTATTGGATTTCAATTTTCATAACAATCGGGGTTGTCGTTTGACCCTGGCAGCTCAAAACGCTTAGAACTATTTTAATCGATTTAATTTAAAATCGATCGTTTTCTTCTGTAACTCGCGCATACGATCGAATCAGCTTCCAAAACACGTTTCATTGTGTTCGGAACGCGGGTAAAACCTTATAAGCGCCTGTCGGCATGTCTGAATAGGGGTTCGGGATTTCACGTTATGATTTACGAGACGTTTTGAGAGTTTTATAATATAATAAAAATTCAAAGTAAAAGGGGTCAAAGATATTTTTATTTAATCGTACTCGAGAAGCCTCTCTCCAACTTTTATTTAATTCCCTGTCTTCCTCTTGTATGGATAAACAGAAATCAAACGATCGAAAAAAAAATAAAAATAAAGAAAGGAGGCCGAACTTCCTTCTTTCTCCTGTATATCACTGTTTTTGAAATCGGTCTTCAAATGAAAGCCAAGTCAATCTTTCCATCCACTTTGTAGTTCGCGCTCCATCCCTTAGCTCTAAATCGCGAATTCCAGTTATCGATTTAAATAAAAAAAATGGGAAAATGGCGACCGAGTTGGTATCCACGGCCGCGAGAGTCGATCGAGTCAGGAGGGGGGGTGATGTATTCCTCTGGAGCAATCGCGAATGACTCGCAATGTTGGCAGTGGAGATGGAGTCGTATGGGGCGATCGTGAGGCACGAGGTGGGATTCGCGGCGCATGTAGGAGGAGACAGTCGCGGCTATTCCAGGTGGGTTCCGAGGTGCTTGGTTGAGGGCTTGGATGTGACAGCGCGATGGAGTAGCTGGGTCTTTGGATCGTAGTATGCATCCAGGGAGGTTGTCGACAGGTAGTGGGTGAGTAATCTTCGATCTGGGTTGCTGTTATCTATCTTTGTTGTTTTGAATGAAACAAATTTTAAGTTTAAAACTGAATTTGGAAGAAGATATTTTTATGTGCTTAAGAATGATCAGTAATCAGTATAAAATGATTTCTTTTATCTTAAAGTTAATTAAAATATCAATGACCTAAAATTCATTAAATTGTTAAGGTAAATAAAGGGTTAAATAAATAAGTTGATTAATTAATTATATGGATTAAATAATTAAGTTATTAAGGTTATTAATTTAGGGTTAAATTAAATGAAAAAAAATGTTAATTAAATAAGTTTGAATTGTTAATCGATGATTAGGAATTAGCTAATCGAGTAATTTAAGATAAACTTAGCTGTACTTACAGGAGTAATTGAAGGATTGGTTAATGAATATAGTTTATGAAAGATCATTGGTTAAGGGTTATTAAATGATATATTAATATGATTAATTTAAGGTAATAAATTTTATTAATTAATTTAGAATAATCAATTGATGGTTGATAGGTAATTACTTAATAAAATTAATAAAATATAATTACCTTGTGAAACTAATCAAGAAAAAATATATTAAGATAGTTAACTAAAAGAGAAATAAAGTTATTAAATATAAGGGAATAGTCAATTAAAGGTTGAGATTAATCGAAAGTGATTAATATTGTGGTTGGATTAAAGTAATTAATTTAGATTGGAACAAATTAATATATAATTGAAAAAAAAAATTAATTAATACAATTAACGTTGTAAGTAAAGAATCTATTAATTAAGATGAATTAATTTGAATAAGTGACTCATGGGAGTTAATTAGTATAAATAATCAAGGATTAATTCGATTAAATAATTAATTAATTCATGGAGTAATTAAGATTGCTTAATGATTTTTGTTGAGACTAACTAATATTGTGAAGTTAATGTAAGATAATTACTCGAATGTAATTAAAAATAATTAATCCATGGTGGTTAATTAAAGAGGGATAACGAAAGGTTGACTAATTAATTTATTTGGAATTAACAAATGTTAAAAGAAGGAATCGAAGAATTGAGAATTGAAAATGCAATTAGAATTGATGGAGTTATTTTGGGAATGATCAAATTTGTTTATGGATGATTGGATGGTATTGTATGATTGAAAGAGTTGATAACTCCGATATAAAATGTTGAGTATTTCATTCGATAATTTGGGATAGGATGATATGAGATTCGAAGAGACCGGGGTCGGGTATTGGGTAAATACCCGAAAACCACTTCGAATGTTTATAGTTTGATATGTAAAATCTATGGGCTGGAATAAGTGAATTTGAGGGATTGGGCTATTTAAAAATCTAAATTTTTGGTATTTAGAAACTTATATGTGGAATAAGTGTTGTCTAAAATAAAATGTGGCTTTGAGAATTAATAAAAGTTACCCGGGTTTTATTTGAGTTGTATGCTTTGTATTCCATGTTAGTTGAATTTACTCACGCTGGTTTCCAGCCTGACCCGGGTGCTACTTTGGTGTAATGCTCGGGTCAGGCCGAGTATTACAGATTTTCAGGTTAGGACGTTCAGGAGCTCAGGAGGCGAGCTGGTGGCAATATCGCATGGAGTTTATCCGCTATATTTATATTATTGTTTATCTGAGTCATGATAATTGTATACATATTCAGTAACTGTATATATGTAAAACTCTGATGTACTAAAATGTAACCGATAGATATAGATTCTTTTGTAAAATGTTATTATTTATTATTATATTTTATCCGCTGCGAATGTGAGATGTTTGGTGTTTCTGTTCTTCTTCTTCTATCTCTTTCTTCTTTCTCATAACAATCTGGAATTTTCGGGTTCGAAAATTTCGGGTCGTTACATTTGGTATCAGAGCCAGGTTAAACGAGAACCTTGGCTCTGGTGGGAATTACTCATTAAATAGGGTCTGAAGTACTCTAGAATGAGTTGAGTGTGTGTGTGTGTGTGTGTGTGTGTGTGTGTGTGAGCGCGTACTTGTTATTTTCTTGTATAAAGGTTTTAAATGGTTTTATATAAAAGTATATTTTGGTATATAAAACAATATTTCTTTCAAATAAATATTAAGGTGATTGGGTGTTAAATTATTAGAATTAAGTTAAGTAGGAATATAATACAACCAAATTAAAATTAAATTAATTAAAAATGAAATTCTAGAATTAGAACTCAGAAATTAAAATTGTTTGAAACTTTAAACGAACAAAGTTAAATTTGGTTTAAAAAGGTTAAACCAATCTTTGTGAATATAGCTCGAATTATATAATTAGAGATGGTTCAAATTTGAAGTTGTAATTGAACTCATTCAAATTGAATCCGATTTGAATTAATTGGATTTGGGATGGAAGATGTATAAGTTCAAAAAGTTAATGGAAAATTTGAATTGGATTGAATTGAAATGATTGGAATTGAAGTGGGTTCAATTAAATGGATGCTAGTCCAAAGTAATTAGAATAATTTTGGAATTGTAATTTAAGTGGAAGTGGTTTTAAATCAAAAAGGAATTTGAAATATAGATTGTAAATGTAATTTATTAATTGAAATAAACTTTATAAATAAATGAGATTATAAGTTGAAATAGAATTCCAGAGAATATTTGAAAATAAAGTGAGATGAAATTACAGAGTAATGTGTAAATATGAATTGGATGGATTGGGAATTTGGAATTTTCGGGAAATTTAAAATCCCTTGGATTTGAAAGTGATTTCCAAAGGTTTTGGAGAAATAATAGTATTATTTCAAAATATTTTGCATTGAACTTGAAATCTGGAAGATTTGAAATCAAAAATATTTGGTAATGTTTTTAAAGAAAAAAAAGCATTGAACTCTTTCGGTCACTGGAAAATAACGTCGGTGATGACTGCAGCATCATCGATGTTTATTTTCGAGTTTCTAAAAGAGAAATTGCTACCAAAATGTTTTTAATTGGAATTGTTTGTGAACTGGGTTTGGATTCGAAATTCTGGAATCTTGATAAAATGTTTATGGAATAATAAAAAATATAAGTAGAGATAAGTTGAAATGAAGAATTGGACTCAGAAATTTGAGATTGTTTAAAAACTTTAAATAAAAGTTAATTTGGTTTAAAAGGTTAAATCAAATTTTGAGAATTTAACTTGAATTTATATAATTCGAGGTAGTTTAAAATTCAAGATTGAAATTGAATTAGTTCAAAGTTTAATTTGGTTTGAAGTAATTGGATTGGTGATTGAAAATATATAGTTTTAAAAATTTTAAATGGGAAATTGGAATGGATTAAATTGAAGTGATTTGGATTCTGAAATTAAATTGTTAATAATTCAAATTGATTGGAATAATATGAAATTATAGTTAAAATTGAACAGGATTAAAATCAATTAGAATTTGATTCAAATTTGGGAAGGAATCAAGATTGATTCAACTTGAATTGGGAATTAATCAAGTCCAATGGAATTTGGAGTAATTTGGATTGGAATTGGGTCAATTTAAATGGAGATTTAAATTGAATTGTTGGGGAAGTGAACAGTTGGCTCTTGACTATTTTCAATATAAATTGTTTTGATATAAACTTATTTTCTAAGCTATTAAATATATACAGCCTTTCTTTTTAAAGCTAATTTATTATATATTTGTTTTACCATTATTTTTGGAGCTATTTAAATACTTTTCAATTGTTTCCTAAACTATTTACTATTTTTCCACTACTTTACAAATAAATTACTATCTTTCAATTGTCTAAAAATCTCTGGAACCATTTAACTATTTTTTCGACTATTTTACAATTAGTTAACTATTTTACAATTATTTTGTAACTAATAATTATTTTTCAACTACTTACCTATTTTTAAAATTTTCAAGCTATTTTTCTAAACTGGTCGGAGTTCAAACTGTTATTGATTAAAGTACCCAACTGAGATAAGGATTGAAGTAATAATCCAAATGGGGATTAATGTAAAGGTGAATAAGGAATGTGAAATGGTTCTTTTGAACTGAAAGAATATTTTGAGAAATATGAAATGAATAAAGATGGAAATTGGATATTTCTATGGTTTTTGAGAATGTTTGGAGTATAAAAGGGTTTTATACAAGAAAGTAAGGATCCAAAGTTTAAAAATTTATATATATATATATTTGAATATATATAAAGGATCTTATGAGGATTTTGGGAAAGGCTTTTGATTTTTTGGAAAAATCAACATTGAGTTTTGGAAAGCCTATTTTGAGAATTATCGATTTTGGGATAATCGATTTTGTGTAAAAGAGCTTTGTATGATATCATACTAGGTGTATGATTTGAAGATACTATATGTGTATAGTATAAAATATTTTGATGATGGCTCTGGGGAAAAAGGCGTCCCCTTGAAATGAACTTCTCAGGAGTGCCACCGGGTGGTGCTGCTTGGAACCCGAGGGGGTTCTAAAGTTGATCCTGTGAGGAGTCCGGACAAAACTAGTTCCTGGGGATTATGAGTAGTGTATACCATAGCGGAAGTCGTGTGTGCCGCGGAAAGCCAACAGTTTACGTTTGATTCTACATCGGCAGACTGCGACCTATGGTTTAACATAGCGTAAGTCGTGTGTGCCGCTAAGAGCCAACAGTCTGCGTTTGAGTTTATCTCGGTAGACTGCGACCTATGTAAGAGTGGAGAAGTTTCATTTTTGGCAACGAAATTCGATGGCGCTGATGCCTACAGTTATATGGATTTTTGCTGTGATAGCTACGTAACCCCAGTTGTAGCTACGATCTGTCATGGGTTTCATGGTGTAATCGTGGGGCGCGGAGGCCTATAGTTATCTGTGGATTTTGTCAGGACGACAACGTAATCATCGGGTTAACTGCGACCATGGATGGGGGTGATGATTTTCAGAGCATTGTCACCAAAGATATTTCCTCTATTTTCATAAACTATTTTCTATATTTTCAATAAAATTATTTTCGAAGTATTTTCACTGGATGTTGAAAACGGGTTTACCAAGTACTTATAGATTTTGAGTCCTACGCCTGATCAACGTATGACTGAATTTCTATGAGAACAAGGATGGACTGGTTGAGACATCGAGTTATAAGAAATATTTTATAAAAGTTATTTTAATAATATTATGAGATTTTAAAGTCATTTCTAAATTTTTAAAATGAAAGAGTTGGAATTTGGGAAAATAAAAGGGGAAACCTCCAAACTGGAATTATAAAAAAAAAAATTGAACTCAGGAAAAGTTTAATGAACTAATTTTCTTTGTAATAAAAGTTGGAAGTAAGCTAATAAATAATTATTTGATAAAGTATGTTAATAAAATTTAACCTTGGTAAATAAATGGATTGTAAGTTGATAATGGATTTGGAAATGAATTCGAATTATAAATAGAATTCGGCTTGGGTTGATAATGGATTAAATAAGAAGAGATGGTGTAAAACTAAAATTGAGTTGGATTGAAAAGGGTGATGGTTTGAATTGCAAATAAAATTCAAGTGATTTGAATAATATTTAACGTAATTTGCAAGTAAATTTGATATAATGGATGTGTTGTCAAATGAAATGAAAGTGGATTATAATAGAAATGGTTTGAGTTGCAAATAAAACCCAAGTGAATAGAAATAAATTGAGAATGACCTTGTATTAATAAAATAAATTCGAAAATGAATTAAGTAAGTAAAATAAAATTTAAAATGGGTTAATGGCATTAAATAATAAATGAATGAAAACTAAATCAAAAAAATGTGATTGGAATTGGATTATTAGACCGAACTTAAGTTCGGTAGAATATTAATTTGAAGTATAAATGAGTTAAGTAGGTACTTGAATACAATTTTGATGAATTGTGGAAGTGAATTAAAATGAAAGAGATGGGCTAACTGAATTAAATAAAATTTGATTTGATGGGAATCAAATTTAATGGAAGTGAACTTAAGTTGATGTTGGAATAAATTAAAGTAATTAACTTAAGCTTAAATTTATTGAAGCTTAGTTTCGAATAAGGATAAAAGCCCATTAAATAAAAGCTTGCATCAAATTAATTTGGAAATGGTCATTAATTTGTAAGTTTGAATGTGCCAAGCTTAATAAATTGTTTTGCATAAATTTAATGCGAAAATAAAATGAAATGCAATGAATGGCTGGTAGATAGTTTAGAAATGAAATGGAATTAAATTCGGAATGAGTTGAAATTAATTTGAAGTAGTTATAAACTAAAATAGATACTCTATTAAGCGAGTATCGTCGAGATTGCATAACAATAATGGTTGTTTGGCGTAAACCAAAGTAATTAAAATACTATGAGTTGATAGAGATTTAATGAAATTGATTTTGAATCATTTGAAGTGAATATGAGCTTGTTTGGGTTAAAATCAATGGAATGTAAGAAATTGAGTTGCAAACCATTGAAATTGAATAAAATGGTTTATAAATTGGATGAAAGCAATTGAATTAGCTTTAAGATCATATAAACCGCTTATGGAAAGGTTTTGGTGCTTGTTGCTCATGATATTCATGCGTAGCTATTGAAAATAAGTGATATGCTAATAAATTTTATTTATATGGCACTTACATATTCAAATTGAGTAAGTACAGGTACCTGAAGGCCGTTTGGCTGGTTTGGATTGCGCTTATAGCTTAAATTAATAAGCTGCTTGCTTAAATGCTTAATAAGGTACGCCTACGCAATAAAAATAGGAAATATGAACTGTTTTTGCTTTTTCCGACCGGGTGGGTCGATGTATATATATTTATATCTCTTGTCAAATTGCAAAAGCTCCTCCGTACAAGGGAGACTCAGCCAAAATTTTCCAGAAATTTTGGGAGTTAGAAAAAATTTTGAAAAAAAAAAAAATTGAGAAAATTTTTGTTAAGCAATTAAACGATTTTAAATATAAAACTGAAATAGATTAGCAGATGGAACTAATAAGACTCAGTTATAAATGGAAAATAAAAACTTAATATTCAAAATTGAAAATAAGTTGAATTCATATTAAAACGGGAAAACCGAATCTAAATAGAAGTAAATATGAAAACCTATATAAGAGAATGTATAAAATGATTTGCAAAGTCTCGATTGCATATTATTGCTGAACAAGATATGCAGGTATTAAAAAGGGGGAAAAGAAAATTGGATTTGATTCCAAAAGATAAATTTGAATTGCCCGACAAAAAGGTATGTATTTAAATTTCTGGATGAAATTGGATTGGGTTTTTGATGTAGCCACTTGGCTTTTGTTTTCTTTTGGAATTTGGGAGCCCGTAGAGGCCTTTTGTAGTAGTACCGAGCTAGCCGCGCAAAGGAGACGCTGGCAAAAAATTTCGGAAATTTAGAGAGTTAGAAAATTTTTGAGAGAATTTTGATAATTCAAAATTTGATTTAAAATTGGAATTTAGGTAATTGAGTAAAGGGATATGATTTGAAACTATGACAGGTTTTGAGAAGTTAGTTGATGTGATAATAGGTTTTTTTTATTAAAAAGATAGTTGGTAGGATGTTGAATAGTGAGTTTTGGAAAGAGGTAAACGGGTATTGATCCATTCTTCCTAACTAGTAATTTCGGGGACGAAATTCTTTTAAGGGGGAAGGAATGTGACGACCCGGAAATTTTAACAAATTTAAATTGGAATAATTAAGCGATTTTCAATATTTAAAAGTTAATTTTAACTTGAATTTTAGGATATCAATATTTACTTGATAATTAAATCATTGAATTGAATTGTATAGTTTAAATATTGAATTAATAATTGAAATTGGGTAAATTGTTGAATCTGAGATTCTAAGCCTGTTTAAAATAATTTGAAGGCTTATAAAATCTATAATGATGATACTGAAGATAATAGAATGGTTGAAATTTAATATAAAGGTAATTTGTTCAATTTTAATAATTTGTCGTTTAAATTGAATTTAAAAATAGCCTTCCGAGGCACAGTCTCGGAATTCGATGAAACCAGTTCCATTGGATCCGTAATAGTTAGTTATTATTTGATTTCAATTTTCATAACAATCGGGGTTGTCGTTTGACCCTGGCAGCTCAAAACGCTTAGAACTATTTTAATCGATTTAATTTAAAATCGATCGTTTTCTTCTGTAACTCGCGCATACGATCGAATCAGCTTTCGAAACACGTTTCATTGTGTTCGGAACGCGGGTAAAACCTTATAAGCGCCTGTCGGCATGTCTGAATAGGGGTTCGGGATTTCACGTTATGATTTACGAGACGTTTTGGGAGTTTTATAATATAATAAAAATTCATAGTAAAAGGGGTCAAAGATATTTTTATTTAATCGTACTCGAGAAGCCTCTCTCCAACTTTTATTTAATTCCCCGTCTTCCTCTTGTATGGATAAACAGAAATCAAACGATCGAAAAAAATAAATAAAAAAATAAATAAAGAAAGGAGGCCGAACTTCCTTCTTTCTCCTGTATATCACTGTTTTCGAAATCGGTCTTCAAAGGAAAGCCAAGTCAATCTTTCCATCCACTTTGTAGTTCACGCTCCATCCCTTAGCCCTAAATCGTGAATTCCAGTTATCGATTTAAATATAAAAAAATGGGAAAATGGCGACCGAGTTGGTATCCACGGCCGCGAGAGTCGATCGAGTCAGGAAGGGGGGTGATGTATTCCTCTGGAGCAATCGCGAATGACTCGCGATGTTGGCAGTGGAGATGGAGTCGTATGGGGCGATCGTGTGGCACGAGGTGGGATTCGCGGCGCATGTGGGAGGAGACAGTCGCAGCTATTCCAGGTGGGTTCCGAGGTGCTTGATTGAGGGCTTGGATGTGGCAGCGCGATGGAGTAGCTGGGTCTTTGGATCGTAGTATGCATCCAGGGAGGTTGTCGACAGCTAGTGGGTAAGTAATCTTCGATCTGGGTTGCTGTTATCTATCTTTGTTGTTTTGAATGAAACAAATTTTAAGTTTAAAACGGAATTTGGAAGAAGATATTTTTATGTGCTTAAGAATGATCAGTAATCAGTATAAAATGATTTCTTTTATCTTAAAGTTAATTAAAATATCAATGACCTAAAATTCATTAAATTGTTAAGGTAAATAAAGGGTTAAATAAATAAGTTGATTAACTAATTATATGGATTAGTTAATTAAGTTATTAAGGTTATTAATTTAGGTTAAATTAAATGAAAAAAATGTTAATTAAATAAGTTTGAATTGTTAATCGATGATTAGGAATTAGCTAATCGAGTAATTTAAGATAAACTTAGCTATACTTACAGGAGTAATTGAAGGATTGGTTAATGAATATAGTTTATGAAAGATCATTGGTTAAGTGTTATTAAATGATATATTAATATGATTAATTTAAGGTAATAAATTTTATTAATTAATTTAGAATAATCAATTGATGGTTGATAGGTAATTACTTAATAAAATTAATAAAATATAATTACCTTGTGAAACTAATCAAGAAAAAATATATTAAGATAGTTAACTAAAAGAGAAATAAAGTTATTAAATATAAGGGAATAGTCAATTATAGGTTGAGATTAATCGAAAGTGATTGATATTGTGGTTGGATTAAAGTAATTAATTTAGATTGGAACAAATTAATATATAATTGAAAAAAAAAATTAATTAATACAATTAACGTTGTAAGTAAAGAATCTATTAATTAAGATGAATTAATTTGAATAAGTGACTCATGGGAGTTAATTAGTATAAATAATCAAGGATTAATGCAATTAAATAGTTAATTAATTCATGGAGTAATTAAGATTGCTAAATGATTTTTGTTGAGACTAACTAATATTGTGAAGTTAATGTAAGATAATTACTCGAATGTAATTAAAAATAATTAATCCATGGTGGTTAATTAAAGAGGGATAACGAAAGGTTGACTAATTAATTTATTTGGAATTAACAAATGTTAAAGGAAGGAATCGAAGAATTGAGAATTGAAAATGCAATTAGAATTGATGGAGTTATTTTGGGAATGATCAAATTTGTTTATGGATGATTGGATGGTATTGTATGATTGAAAGAGTTGATAACTCCGATATAAAATGTTGAGTATTTCATTCGATAATTTGGGATAGGATGATATGAGATTCGAAGAGACCAGGGTCGGGTATTGGGTAAATACCCGAAAACCACTTCGAATGTTTATAGATTGATATGTAAAATCTATGGGCTGGAATAAGTGAATTTGAGGGATTGGGCTATTTAAAAATCTAAATTTTTGGTATTTAGAAACTTATATGTGGAATAAGTGTTGTCTAAAATAAAATGTGGCTTTGAGAATTAATAAAAGTTACCCGGGTTTTATTTGAGTTGTATGCTTTGTATTCCATGTTAGTTGAATTTACTCACGCTGGTTTCCAGCCTGACCCGGGTGTTACTTTGGTGTAATGCTCGGGCCAGACCGAGTATTACAGATTTTCAGGTTAGGACGTTCAGGAGCTCAGGAGGCGAGCTGGTGGCAATATCGCATGGAGTTTATCCGCTGTATTTATATTATTGTTTATCTGAGTCATGATAATTGTATACATATTCAGTAACTGTATATATGTAAAACTCTGATGTACTAAAATGTAACCGATAGATATAGATTCTTTTGTAAAATTTTATTATTTATTATTATATTGTATCCGCTGCGAATGTGAGATGTTTGGTGTTTCTGTTCTTCTTCTTCTATCTCTTTCTTCTTTTTCATAACAATCTAGAATTTTCGGGTTCGAAAATTTCGGGTCGTTACAAGAACGCCAATACTCAAAATGATTACGAGCAAGATAAATTTGGAGTTTAGGGTTTCAGAGATAAGTTGGATCGACGATGACTTTCAAATGCGGTATATTGGATTTTTGAGGTGAAGGATGAACGTGGAGGTTTTCTGAAAAGGATCTTAGGGTTTAGCAAGTGAAGAATGAAATGGGGGTTTCAGTGGTAAATGCCAGAAGAAGGAATTTGGAAGGGAAGCGAAAAGTACCGCCTAACCTAACTTTTTATTGATCTGAAGAACCAATAGCTTGAATAATGGGTTATTTTTAATTTTCATAACTAGAAAATAACTAAAGATAGCAACTAGAATTCCAATTCAATCCTGCCATGCTATCAATTGATCATTTTTTTGCAGTGTATATTACAGTTTCTCTTTTGTAAAGTTTACTGATATTATATTATATGTTGTTCCAATGTAATTGTGAGATTCTGTGTTGTTTTAGTTTCTCCTTCTCTTCTTCTTCTTCTTTCTTCTTTTTTTCTCATAACTATTTGCATCTTCGTTCGATTTGGGGTTGAAAATGTGTGGTTTATTGTCAGCTTGAATTATGTGGGTTTGCGGGTCGTTAAAGCATCACTTAAGCCCCTCCATCACCATGCTACAACACCCGGCCCATTACTGATAACACCTCATACCCCTTAATATACCCAAAAGGGCACACCAAAGGATGTGTTGCGTTATAGATATGGCTAAAGCATCATGTAGACTAAGATTCACAAGACAAATAAGTAAAAATAGCGAAAACATTTAAATAGTAACTTGACATTCAAAATGTAACTTTATTCCAAAATAAGTTATAAAAACATAACATGTCTCAAAAACTCAAAACATCTCATGTCTCATGAAAATACATCTCAGTCTCACAAAAATCAGATTACAAAGATAACAATAATAATAATCATCATAATAATAATAACAATAATCCCTTTCACAAGTGCCAAATCCATCATAAGTTAAATGAAAAGGATGAAAAGAAGAAGAATACATCTGAAAAGAGAAAACTCTAGAAATGGGTCTCCAAGCCACTTGAATCAACTCAACTCTACTGGCCGGTGAGGAAAAAGGAGGAAATAGAGGAGTGGGTCTGACTATAAGTCTGATGAGTGAAAGTAATTACTAGCATTTCTAAGTAAGATTAAGATAATAGACTAAGCAATAGTTCTAGCATGAAAGGAAAATAAAGAAAAGATAAGACTCGGATAAACTACTATTTCTAATTCTGTTTGACTGCTTGCTTCGATTGTTTTGATTGTTTGCACTTGTCTTAAACTGCGTTGATTAGGCTTAAATCCTAATTCTACCCTTTGATCGGTCTATTCTATCTACGTTGTGCTTCTGTGAACTAATTCTGTTGGTTATAGCAAAAGACGCCTCTTTAGCGCATAGGACACAGTAGCGAATTATTTACCCTAATTGATGTTGCACACTTGGTCATCGCCGGTCCACACTAACTGTCGCCCATTATTTGACTCTTTATTTACCCTAGTCGGCATAAGCATGCCCAGCCTCACCTAACTGTCGTGAGACCATTAGTCCTAGACCTGAAAGGGAATGTTGTCCAATCTCACCTAACTGTTGTTAGACCATCAGTCCTAGTTCTGAAAGGAAATGCTGTTGGTACTGGTCCTAACAAACATTCTTCTAATTTTGCGCCCCTTTTCCAAATCCCTAGAATTGAGCCTCTATCTATTAGACACTTATTTACCCTAATCAACATAAGCGTATCACGGCCTCACCTACTATTGCGAGACCATCAGTCCTAGATTTGAAAGAGAATGCTGCCGGTACGGGCCCTATTTATATGTTTGCTTATTAACTTAATCCAAAATCTAAGTTTTAAGATAAACCTTTTCTACTGTCTCTGCTATATTTGTTTATTAACAAGATCTAAATTTTAAAACAAGTCTCTTTTATTATTTCTTTCTTTCTAATTATAACATGTGTTATAATTTTTTTACAGCTGTTATTCTTCTATTTTCTCTTTTTAGCTATAACTACTTGTTATAATTATGCTTGTAAATATCTTAAATTTGCCTATTTCAATCCATCTCTATTTTTATTTTAGTTTTTCTCATTTTACATCTGATTTCTATAAATTTATTGTTATTCTATTTTATTCCATAATAGCGAATTCTTCTCTTTTTAATTTATTGTCGTAAAAAGGGATTAAATCTCCATAAAAAGAAACTAACATTTACAGGCTAAATTCCAACTTAAAACAGATGTAAATAACTAAATAAAATAAATGAATAAAATAGACTGAAATAAACTTCTGAAATTTACTTAAAATTTGTCTATAAATAAACTTAAATAAAAACTGTCTCAAAATTGTAGAAAAACTATAATTATTGAGAAACTTATTATTTTAAATTGCTACAAATCTAAAATAGTTACAAAACACTCACCTGTGATCCTTAGCTCTAGTCCTGGGCCTTCCTTGATCTAGGGAGAAAATCTGAATGAGAAAAATAGCTAGGTCTACGATCTTATTTATAGTGTGGCTTAGGGATCTCAGGCCGTCAGATTTGAAGATTCAATCTGGTGCAACCACATCATAGGCGCACTAGGAACCGTCGGATGCGGCTAAGAATGCACGAGGTTTGACAAAAATTGCAAAATATGATTATCGGCTCGTACCTGGACGATTCTACGTCCAGTGACAAAGGCAGGTCGACCTATCCTATAGGAGGGTGGACCTATGGGTCGACCTATGTATATTGGGGGTCGACCTACAAGTCGACCTGACCAAAACAAGGGTCAACCTAGGCCTTTGTTATATTTTTTTCGTTTCCATTTGATTTCTTATTTTTTTCGTAACTTCTTCATACTAGCTCGGATTTCGATAAGTTATATATAAAAATTGATCAAAAAATTACCACGGACCCAATGGTGCAACTCCCGTAGCTCAATTTTGAAAATTTTACAAACTTATTTAACTATTTAATTAGTTCGTTAATTAATTATTATAGCTCAAAATTTGGGTTGTTACATTCTTCCCTCCTTAAAGGATTTCGTCCGTGAAATCTTCAAGGATAGAAGAACGAAATAAATATTTTCATCCAAATTCTACAACCACATATTCAACCATCATCCATTACATCCATTGTCCTTAAGCTTTCTAATGCAACTTATGTTACATGCAATAGTGTAGCGTCAATGTCCTAACTAATGCAAAAGATTAGGTGGTCTACTAATTCAATCGACCTTCTTTTATGCAATCATGTTCGTGTCATGTATCCAAATGAATGAAAATTCTCTAATAACAACTGGTAGTCCTATATGCATGCTACAATCATCATCCAAATGCAATAATCATATGATAATCAGCCATTCATAGCAACCATGAAAAAAAATGAAAGTGCACACACATCCATATACATATGATTTATTGACCTAGTTAGGTTGATCCCTAAGAGATAATAGTGCCTAGTGTGTGTGTATGCGTCCATTAGCATCCACTAGCAAATACTTGCAACAACTAGTTTCCATCAAACATAACATGTTATAGTAACATGTTTACATTCATTCCTACTATCCACAGATTAAATCCTAAGATCTACCCTTCCCAAATGATACTAAAGGAAAGAACCTATTCAAAACTAAAGATGGAAATATAAAATTCAAAACATACTACCGATAAGATGTGGACAAGACATACGTATTTTCTCCTCGGCCTCCTACATAGCGTCCTTAATATTATCTCCTCATTGCACCTTAACTAAAGGGACTTCCTTATTCCTTAGCTTCTTGATATCACGTACAATGATCTTGGTAAGAATGCGACGAACCGATGCTTCTCTCTCCACTTCAACTTCTTCAAGTTGGCTAGGTTCCACTACTTATGCTGAATCATGTAAGCACTTTCTCAAGTGTAAAACATAAAAAACATCATGAACTCCCATGATCCTCTCTGGTAGATTTAACTAATACGCCATCCTACCTACCCTTTCCATGATGGGGAACGGTCCTACGAATCTAGGAGCAAGTTTCCCACTTGATCTAAACCTCACTACCTTTCTTAGCGAAGACATCTTAATAAAAACCAAATCTCCTTCCTCGAATTCAATATCCCTTCTTCGTTTATCATATGATTTTTGTCTACCTTGGTCGTCTTCATTCTTCTTCTAACCAATCTTTTTCGAAGTCTCTCTAACTATGTTGAGACCAAATAGCAATCTTTCTGTAGACTCTAACCAATACGAAGGCAACCTGCAAGGTCTTCCATAAAGAGCTTCAAAAGGTGTCATCCCTATACTAGCTTGAAAATCATTGTTATATGCGAATTCCACTAAAGGAAGGTGCTCCTCCCAAGTCCTTCCAAAATCAAGAATTTACATCATCAACAAGTCCTTAAGAAATTTATTAACTCTATCTGTTTGGACATCCGTCTGAGGGTGATAGGCGGTACTCAATCTAAGTTGTGTCCCTAAAGCCTCTTACAAGCTCCTCCAAAACTCACTAGTAAAGATAGGGTTTCTGTTGCTCACTATGCTAGAGGGAACTTCATGAAGTCGGACTATCTAACGAACATTTAAGGATGCCAAATAAGGTGATGTCCTCTTATTGTTGACCGAAATGAAGTGGGTGCTCTTAGTCAAACGATCTACAGTCACCCACTTCCATTCAGTTACATAAATGGTTGAAGCAATCTACCAGGCCTCTGTTAGTCTGCCTTAACCCTTTGGCGCACAAGAAACATAGCCACAAACTCTGCTACATCCTTCTTCATGTCACTTTAATAAAATAATCTCTTCATGTCCCTATACATCTTATCACCACCTGGATGAATAGTCATTCGAGAATGGTGTGCTTCTGCTAGAACTACACTCCTCAAATCACTAGTGCGGGGGACATAGAGACTTCCATCTCTCCTTAGTCACCCTTTACTATCTATGGAATAACGTTGGAGATGTCTAGAGACCTCTCCTCTACTAATCTTATCTAAAGTATCCACAAGCTCTGAATCCCCTCGCTGCCTTGAGCCAATCCGATCTATGAGGGTAGGATTAACCTTAAATGATGAAATCTTAGCAAAATCTGTGACAAGCTTCCTATAATAACCAGCCAAACCTAGGAAGCTTCTAACTTTGATAGCATTCTTGGGGGCCTTCCAATCTTGTATTGCTACTATCGTAGCGGGATCCACAGCTAAACCCTCTCTTTGGACTACATGCCTCAAGAAACGCACCTCCTCACGCCAAAAGTGACTTCGAGAATTTTGCTTTCAATCGATAAACACGAAGTGTGCGAAGAACCTCCTCAAGATGAATATCATGCTCTTCCATACTCTAGGAAAACACCAAAATGTCATCCATAAACACTACAGCGAACTTATTTAGGACATCTCGAAAAACACGGCTCACCAAATCTACAAAATAGGCTGAGGCGTTGGTCAGCCCAAACGGCATAACCAACCACTCAAAGAATCCATCGGGTGTCCTAAATGTTGTCTTATAGATGCTATCATCAGTGACCCTAAGATGTTGAAATCCAATGGCTAAGTCAAGCTAAGAAAATACTGAAGAGCCAACCAACTGATCGAAAAGATCATCTATCCTAGGAAGTAGGTAATGGTTCTTCTTCGTGAGCTTATTCAACTCTTTATAGTCTACGCAAAGTCGAAGGGAACCATCCGCCTTTGCTGCAAAAACGATTGGCGCTCCCCACTCAGATATGCTCCATCTAATGAAGCCTTTCTCCAATAGCTCACCAATTTACTTACTTAACTTATTCCTCTTCCTAGGAGCCATATGTCTCACGGGCAATGCCACTGGCTTAGCATTGTCATTTGGATAGATCCTAAAGTCGATCTCTCTCTTAGGGGGGTAGTCCCCTTACCTTGTCAAAAATGTTTGGGAAATCTCTAACAACTGGAACTGAATTTAACTCTCCTAGTGATGAATCAAGGAAATAAAGGAAGCTCAACATGAATGACCCATGTGGGTCGCAAGAAACCTCGAGATTCTGCCCATTACATGTCTTCGGCTTAATGACTCTCCTCTCGCAGTCCAATATCGCACCATTGGTGGATAACCAGTCCATCCCCAAAATCGTCCCATATCTTGAAAATCCCTGTACATAGGCATCGCAATCAAACTCTACACCTAGTATAAAAATTTTCAAACCCCTACAAATCATGGATAAATTTGTCGATCCTCCTATGGGGTTTGAAACAACTATAGGGTCTACAACTAGAGAAATATCTAAGTGTAAACAATCAACCAAGGAACTAGAAATGAAAGAATGCGATGCTCCAGAGTCAAAAAGAGTCCGTATAGGAAATCTGAAATAGAGATCAAACCTTTTACAGAGAGTTTCCTACCTCGATACGGTCTACTACTAGAAGATGCTGTATCCAAAGCCTGTACTTGCGCCGTGGGTGCGCCTGCTCTTTGCCCCATCTTCTGAGGTCAAGCTCTACTAAGGTGTCCAGTCTACCTACAGTTGTAACACCTTCCCTTCATTGTTTCCTTCTTACAGTCCTTTGTGAAATGCCCAACCAATCCACAATTATGACATTTCTCGCCTTTCTTGATCTATATGCCTTATGAGGTCCTCCTTTCTTCTTGTCCTTATCCTTTTTTCTCTTCCACCGCTTCTTCTTAGAGTTTTCTGATTTAGGTGCCTCCTTCACATGTTCTTCCTTAGAAGCATCTGTCATGAGAGCCATTTCCACCAGTGACTCATACGTCGCTACTACAGGTACATGTGTCAATGCCAACCTTTAGAGGGCTTGGTTCAAACCCTTAGCAAACTTGGTGGCCTTCTTATGCTCTGTATTAACAAGCTCCATCCCAAACCACGATAACTCATTAAACTGATTTATATACTTTTTCACTGAAAGACGCTCCTGCTTTAGGCTAATGAACTTCTCTACCTGCATGCTTTTCTCAGTTTGTGACAAGAACTTTCTCTCAAACCTTTCCCGAAATCCAAACCAACTAATGTCACTACCCTCCATTTCTACAATCTGCTACCGGTAAGAAGCTTCTCCCTTCAGCTACCAAGATGCAAGCTAAACTATGTGCTGGTCCTCCAATCCTAACAGCCCAAATATCTGCTCCGTTTTCCTCAACCAAGTTCGTGCCTCTACAAAACCTTCATGCCAGAAAACGTTCTGCCTTCAAGATTAGCAAATTCCTTTCATAGCTTAGAAAAATTGGCCGCTGTAGGTGGATTAATGGGATCTCCATCCGCTGGTGCTGTATTAGGCACTTGCCCTTGCACCTCTGGTGTCGTAGCTTGGAAATATCTATGGAACCAGGTAGTGGCTTGGACATCCTCTGAAAGATTTAGGGCGTCCACCATTCTATGCAAAGTAAAGAAAATTTAGGGTCGAAAGAATTGAAAGAAGGTTGAACTGGACTTTAAGGGAATTTTTTTTTAAAAAAATCTTATACTTGAAAACTATTTCTATGATAAGAGTTTCTTTCTGAAAAATACTTTTAGTTCGAAGATATGTTGTCATTGAAGAATACTTTACTTTTAAAACAAGCCTTTAGGAATCCTATAACCTTAGGCTCTGATACCAAGTGAAACACCCCCACACCCCTTAATATACCCAAAAAGGGCACACCAAAGGATGTGGTGTGTTATAAGTATAGCTAAAGCATCACATAGACTAAGATTCACAAGATAAATAAGTAAAAATAGTTGAAACATTTAAATAGTAACTTGACATTCAAAATGTAAATTTATTTCAAAATAAGTCATAAAAAATAACATGTCTCAAAAACTCAAAATATATCGTGTCTTAGAAAATACATCTCACTCCCACAAAAATCAGAGTACAAAGATGATGATGATGATTGATAATAATAATAATAATAATCCCTCTCACAAGTGCCAAATCCATCATAAGACAAATGAAAAGGACGAAAAGCAGAAGAATACATCTGAAATGAGAAAACTTAGGGAATGGGTCTCCAAGCAACCTGAATCAACTCTGCTGGCCTATGGGGAAAAAGGGGGAAATAGAGCAGTGGGTCAGACTATAAGTCCAGTGAGTGAAAGTAATTACTAGCATTTCTAAGCAAGATAAAGATAATAGACTAAGCAATAGTTCTAGCAATAAAGGAAAATACCAAAAAGATAAACTCGAATAAAGTATTATTTTTGATTCTGTTTGACTGTTTGCTTTGATTGTTTCGATTGTTTGCATTTGTCTTAAACTACTTTGATTAGGCTGAAATCCTAATTCTACCCTTTGATCGGCCTATTCTATCTCTGTTGTCCCACTATGAACCAATGATGTTGGTCACAGCAAAAGACACCTCTTTAGCGCATAGGACACAGTAGCGAATTATTTACCCTAATCGATGTCGCATGCTTGGTCATCGCCGGTACACACTAATTGACGCCCCCTATTTGACCCTTTATTTACCCTAATCAGCATAATCATGCCCAAGCTCACCTAACTATTGTGAGAACATCATTCCTAGACCTAAAAGGGAATGCTGCCCAACCTCACCTGACTATTATAAGACCATCAGTCCTAGTCCTAAAACTAAATGCTGCCGATATTGGTCCTAACAAACAATCTTCTAGTTTTGCGCCCCTTGCCCAAGTCCCCAGATTTGAGCCTCTATCTATTGGCCACTTATTTACCCAATCGGCGTAAGGATGCCCCAACCTAATCTACTATTGTGAGACCATCGGTCCTAGATCTGAAAGGGAATGCTGCCGGTACGGGCCCTACTTCTATGTTTGCTTATTAACTTAATTCAAGATCTAAGTTTTAAAATAAGCCTCTTCTGTCATCTTTGCTATATATTCTTATTAACAAGATCTAAGTTTTAAAATAAGCATCTTCTACTATATCTTTCTTTGAAATTATAACCTGTGTTATAATTGTTCTTACAGCTGTTATTCTTCTATTTTCTCCATTTAGTTATAACCACTTGTTATAATTATGCTTGCAAATATTTTAAATTTGCCTACTTTAGTTCAACTCTATTTATATTTTAGTTTTCTCATTTTACATCTGATTTCTGTAAATTTAGTGTTATTCTATTTTAATCCATATTACTGAATTCTTCTCTTTTTAACTTATTCGCGTAAAAAGGGAGTAATCGCTATAAAAAGAAACTAACATTTACATGCTAAATTCCAACTAGAAGCAGTTGCAAATAACTATAAATCACTGAATAAAATAACCGAATAAAATAGATGAATAAAATAGACTAAAAAGAACTTCTGAAATTGACTTAAAAACTATCTGTAAGTAAACTTATATAAAAACTATCTCAAAATTGTAGAAAAACAACAACTATTGAGAACCCTATTATTTTAAATTGCTTATAAATCTAAAATAATTACAAAACACTCACATGTGGTCCTTAGCTCTAGTTTTGGGCCTTCTTGGATCCACTTCTAGGGTGTAGAATATTTTTATTAAAAACATCTTCTCCCATAAAAAATTTCTATTTAGGGTTTAGCTTCAGGCAATGAAACCATTTAGGAGAAAATATGAATGAGAAAAATAGTTAGGTCTAGGAGGTTATTTTTGTGTGGTTTAGAATCTCAGACCATTGGATTTGAAGATTAAATCTGGTGTAACCACATCATAGGCTCACTAGAAACCGTCGGATGCAGCTAAGTGCACACGATATTTAACAGAAATTGCAAAATATGGTTATTGCCTCTTTCCTGGACGATTCTACGTCCAATGACAAAGGGGAGTCGACCTATCCTATGGGTGCGTCGACCTATAGATCGACCTATGTATGCTGATGGTCGACCTACAGGCCGACTTGACCAAAACAAGGGTTGACCTAGGCCCTTGTTATATTTTCTTTCTTCTCATTTTCTTTTGATTTCTTATTTCTTTCATAACTTCTTCGTACTAGCTCGGATGTCGACAAATTATATATGGAAATTGATCAGAAAATTACCATAGACCAATGGTGCAACTCCCATAGCTCAATTCTTACAATTTCACATACTTATTTAATTACTCAATTAATTTGTTAATTAATTATTATAACACAAATTTTGGGTTATTACAATGCTACTCCTTCCCCTCAATCTCCATTGGCCAGACCTGCTTCCCCTCCACCATACAACCGTTCAACCTCCAGCTCCCTTCCTCCATCACACATCCAGTCTTTGATGCCTCCATCTTATTCGATCCCTTTGCCATATTTGATAGCACTCCACATCCAACTAGCAGCCTACACGTAGAATTCCCTGCTCTGCTTCCCAAAGTCGCTGCCTTGCACCCATCAATCGATGTCTTTGCCCTACATCCGCTCCAATTCTCTAATCGCCAAAACGCCCACTTATGTTCTCTGTCTGTACCCATCACCCACTGTTAAAGTCCACCAATGCTCCTTCCATCGCATTGCCTCTATTAGTCCTTAAGAAGGATGGTTTTGAGGACAACAACCTTAGGACTTATTATAAAATATAAATACTAACATTATAGTTTAGATATATATGTATATGTAGAATATAAACATGCAGGTACCAAGAATGAAGACTGTACAATATAGAGATACAAGACTGATGAATTTAAAAATCGAAGATATCAAGATTGAAGACTCATAAGTATAAAGATATCAAGAGTTCAAGATTTCAAGAGTACAAGTTAAGTATTGAGTGGAATTATGTTAAAACTTCTTGAAAGAACTTACATCTTTATTCGAAATTTATTTGTGGAATGGAATCCACTTCAAGCTTGCTAAAGGGATGGAACCTTAGTGGGATGGAACCCACGACAATATCTAGTGGAATATACAGTGGTCGTATTTTGATATCCACTAATTTTATGAAAATGCTTTTCAAAAATATATCTCTTATTTTAAAATGTTTTTCAAAACCTTCTTTTCAAAATGACATCTCTCCTGTTTGAAATACTTTAGCATCAAATTATTTTTATCATTTTTAATATTTTGATTTCGAAATTGTCGACTAGACAAATGATTCTAGTCCAAACTATTTAAAAGACTCTTCAGTCTTAGGAGATTTTAAACTATCTCTTGTTTTAATATTTAGCTTTTAAATATTTATGTACTCAGATTTTAAATCACATTATAGATTAAGATTTTATATTAAAAATTACTTTCTAAACTCTTTTATATGTTTAAACTATATTCAAGTATATTTATAAAAGTTTAGAATTTTTTTTGAAAAATTATAGAAACCAAATTTAATAAAAAATCAAAATCACCGTTTTTACATAGAGCATGTCGACATACTCCTACCCGCCATGTCAACATGGTGCCCGTTAATTTTCAATTTTCAAATTTTCAAAAGAAGTGTCTATTCATCACATCCTTTCGCAAATGGATATGGCTGTTAATCTCTATAAATACCAGTAAGTTCTAAATGAATTTTTACCAGACTTTCATTCACTTTCTCTCCTCTTTATCTTTCACATTTATTCTAAAGAATCCCAAACTATACTCTATCGAAATACCAAGTGAATTGAACTTGATTATCTCTTATTTGGTTCTCTGCCACTCTTTTCATAAGATCTCAGTGCTATGCAGAGTTATAGGATAATTTGTAAATCAAACTATTGAGTAAAACGTGCGGTTGAGCCTTGAAATCAATGGGGTGTGATCGTTGCCCCGAAAATCGATTAGGTGATCTTATGACCTGGTAAATCATGAGAGTTTGCCCCAGACTCGAATACAGGAGGGTGTACCTGGTGGCCTTGAAATTAAGGGTGTAATCTGGGAGATTATTTTGAAAAGAAATCCGTACAATTGTGCAGGACTGGATGTAGGGTAACTCCGAACCAGTATAAAATCCTAGTATGTTCTTTTCTTTACTGCTTTTACTTATTATTTGCATATGTGTCTGATTCTGCGATTATATCTGTGTTTGTGAATTGCATTTGTTGGTGATTAAATTACATAAGTTTGAAAAAGATTTATTAAATCCACAAAACACTAATCACCCCCCTCTAGTGTTATTCTAGCCTTAAGATCTGTAATCTGCATTTTTAACATTTTGTATCAGAGCAAGGTTTTCAAACTTTTCATAATCTGAATTTTGAAAAAGTTTTAAAAATAGCTATTTTTGGGGATTTTGTTAATACTATTTTCATATGAATATTTAATAGAATCATCATGATATTGTTGTTTAAAACTATGTTTAGTTATTTTGAACAGTCACTTGATTCTTTAAAAGATTTTGTTGTTTTGCAGGAGAAGAATCATGTCTAATGACTGTTGATTAAAAGATGCCAGATAACCATTCATCGATCAAGAAGAACTATTGAATGTATAATGGCAATCGACAATGAAATGGGTACCAGATCAATACAAATCTTTTGATTCTCATCTACAACTTGATATGATAATGTACTTCTCTCTATCTACTTCGCAATGTCACTAGTTTCATGTGAATCCATCAATAAATGACTAAGTTATGATCAAATGAAGTTTTGGTGAAAAAAGAGAAAAAGAAAGCAAAACTGCCAATGGTATTCTCCAAATTGCATCCAAAGATTTGAGCATTTTGTTCCCATTCCTTTTTAAGATTGTAATTCTTGTTCTAATGGTCGTTTTGATTGGTGGTTCATCAAATTCCAATCAAAATTGAGTAAGATATGATAGTTTGAAGTTGGCTATCCAAAACTGAAAACTGTGTACGAGATTTCCTGCATTTCTCATACTGTTCGGCCTGTTGCACCACAATATGGTCCAAATTCATCACCAAACTATTAATGGATCGTTGCCCTTGCCTTCCTCTTTGATTTTCCACTGGTTTCATCCAATTCCGTTAAGAAACGAAGGAGTATGCCTTCTAGAAGTTCGATAGTAAATAGAAAAACGGAAAGAAGAAGAAGAGGAGAAACTTTTATGAAAAGTGGTGACGGTTGGGCCTATGTATAGCGGTTGAAGTGTCCATTCATTCAAAGTCAAATTCAAAGATTTGGCATCAGGTTGGTCGGTCTACTAAATCATCTGCACCTTTCTCATACGGTCTTCAAATTCAGCAAATGAATATACTACGCTAATCGGAAAAACGAGCCCATCGCAATAGAACAGATCTCGTCGTTAAATTCTAAAAGATACAAATGTATGGTTCATGACAATGGAAGAACAACAAAGTTAGAAAGATGGAGTGCAAAAATTGATACGCTTCACTATTATTTCATCTTTATTGTTGCATTTAGGAATATATATTTATGCATTTAGTTAGGTATAGAATTTTATCTCTTTTATAAGTTTTGATATTTTGGTCCATATATCAACACACCATAGTATAAATATCGATATATCACTCTAAATTAAAAAAAAACTTATTAAAAGTATGTTTTCTTTCAAACAAAATCTTACTACTAATTTATTACAACTATACAAAATAGAAAAGCATACCTTCATTTATGATTTCAACTTTTCTAGCGTTGTTTTACTTCTCGTACTCTATTTCTTTTAAGATATTAATTTTATGTCTTTAAGAAATTAATAAAATAAATTTAGAATATTATAGTAAGGCTCTATTTATAGATTTCTTTAATTAATAAGATTGCACTACATCTTAGTGGTCCAGTGGTTTACGACTTAGTGGATGTGGCTACATCTTGTTGTAGTGGCACCGGATCGATTCCCAGCGGCCACAAAGTATGAGGCATGAGTGGTCTGGGCACTATAAAACCAGTCTAACCAAAGGTCAGGGCGACATAGTCTCCCTGTCCCCAAAGTTTTCAATTTCTTTTCGTTCTCTCATGTCTGTTCCTCTCTCTCCTACCCACGTCCTATCCCATTCCTCCTCTCCTACTAACAGTACAATTCCCATACTTCCTGTCCTTCCCTCGTCCTCTCCCCCTAGCTCTGCCAACTTCACCATCAACGACCCCGTCCTTTCTCTTCCATCCATTCCATCAGTCCACCTCAACACTTCTGTTCTCCCTTCTATCACTGCCATTTGTGATGTGGCTCCCCTGGTGCCTCGTCCCGCTGTCTCTGACCCTACTCCACCAGTTCCATTGCCACTTGTTCCTCCTGACCCACCTCCAACTCTGTTGACATCCAACTCGAACCCATCTTCATCTTTTGACCCGTCCCATCCAACTCTTGGTCAACAGAAATGGACTTCCCTTTTTAAGCATAAACCGATGAATGCGGGGAAGTACATCCCTGTTGATCTGGTCCCGGTGTATGAAAACAGCATGCTGGTGCCTCCGAAGGTTGTATTAGAAGCTGGTGACTTGATATGGAAGGACTCTCTGGTGGGCTTCTTCTTGGATAAGCCACTTTCTTACACTGCAGTAGTATACAGACTTAAGTTATTATGGAAACTTAAGGGGTCAGTAAGAGTTAAATCTGATGGAACGGTATTTTTATTCAACTTCTCTTGTGATGATGATAGAGAAAAAATTCTACAATGTGACCCAGTTATTATTAAAAACAAGCTTTTCATTATAAAGCCATATGATGCCACAGTTAGCAATATTAGTGGTTCTGTACCTTCTGTTCCAGTGTGGGTTCATTTCTATAATCTGCCCTTATATGCATGGTCTCCTCTTGGTATAAATTGGCTGAGTAGTCACCTTGGCAAGCTTTTGTGTATGGATGAGATGACTGAGAAACAGAATAGAATGAGTTATGCGAAATGTTTGATAGAAGTAAAACCAGATAGAGAACTCCCTCATGAATTTCTGGTTAAACTGGTTGAAGGAGGGTTTCAAAAAATTTATGTACAGTATCAATGGAGGCCTGATGTTTGTATCAAATGCAAGAAGTTTGGACATGCAACTAATAACTGTGATGCTGTTGTTACTGGTAACTCAAGTAATACCAAAGAAAGAAACAAAAATGATAGACCCCCTCCTGGAGAAGCAAAAGTGAACAAGGTACAAGGGAATAGAAACTTCAATCCTCCCCTTAATATGAATGATAGAACATGGCAGAAAGTTGTAAGGAAGAAATCAGACAATTTTATTAGGAATAAAGACATAAGTAATACTGCGGGGGATAAGGTAGAAGGGTATTCTGAAGCAGAGGAAAAAAGATCTCTAGTAATTCAAAATGATGAAGGGAATAAGCAAGACCATGTCAATATTAATATTGAAACTTCAAAAGAACAAGGGGAAATAACTGATGAAGATGTGGAGGAAATCTGTATTCCAGATGAGACTGAGGAAGTTAATGAATTAGGGATAGGCAATAATTTGGAAACTGATGTTGATGTAACAGTTGAGGACATATTGTTAACTAATAAATTTGATGCTCTGATGGAGCTTGAAGACACTGAGAATGTGGATGCAGTGCTAGAGGAAAATGAAAATAGTACAGAAGTAGGAGAGCAAGAAACTAAGGGAAAGGAAAAAAAAACACCAAGCAAGGCAGAATGTATTCAACTATTAGCAGAACAAGGTGGTATCAAAAACAAGCATGTTAAAATAAAACCAAAAAGACAAGCAAACCAACAAGAAATTCAGTCAATATACAATTCTGCTATTAAGAATGGTAACATGCAGTGTGAAAAGGATAAATTCAAGTTAAATGAAGTAGCTACAACATCTAATGGTATGAAGATCCATATGTCTCAAAATCAGGGTGGTCACCATGCCTTGTCTGCAGCTGATAACATGCACAAGATACCAATGACATGCACAGATGTCTCTTCTCATCTTTCTGATAATCCAACTACTCCCAGTCAATTTCAAATCAATCATTATTCTGATATCATCCCTCCTAAGGCTTATAAACCTCCCAAATCTTCAACCAATACTTCTCATCCTGCTCAAACATTACCCAATAAGTCTCTCATATCTCCAATAAAAGACAGACCTTCCAATAATGATTTGACCCCACTATCAGCAACTATTCCTAATTACTTGGCATCAAAGCATGCAGTAACAAGGAAAATGAAGTTAGAGATGCTTAATACCCCCAAACTCTGATGATGTCCACCATTGGGGCATGGAATATTCGTGGGGGTCATAATATAATCAAACTTGACCAATGCAAACACCTTATTGCTTCTAACAACTTATCAATCCTAGCTATTCTTGAAACAAAACTGAATCTTCCTCTTACTCTTAAGGCTGCTGAATACATAAATAAAGAGTGGAAGCTCATTCATAACTTAAGTAATTCTCCATATGGGAGAATTATGATCCTCTTTAATCCCCTTCACATCTACCTAACCTCTCTCCTATCCACTGATCAAATGATTCATTGTCATGCGCGAGATATCAATGATAACTCTACCTATTATATTACCTTTGTTTATGCAGCGAACTCTGCTAATGCTAGGAAAACTCTTCATGAAGTCATCCCATCTTTGCGGCAGAATACTCATCCTTGGTTGATTTTTGGTGATTTTAATTGCTGTTTAAACCTATCTGATAGAGTTGGAGGGAATCCACTGACCCCAAATGAAATTCAACCATTAAATTCAACTCTGATGGATGCTGATCTTATCCCAGTGAATTCTGTTGGGATGCAATACACATGGAATAATAAAAGAAGAAATGGTGTTAGAACATTTTCACGAATTGATCATTCCTTTTCCAATCATAAAGCCCTTCTACAATGGCCACTCTTGTTTAATTTCCTTCCCCCTCCTATCCTCTCTGACCATTCCCCACAAATCATTCACTTGAGAGTTATGGACATGAGAAGAAAATCAAATTTTAAATTTTTTAACTCTTGGGTTCTAGAACCTGATTTTGAACAAATTGTTACTAATGTTTGGAACAAGACTAAAAGAGGTAATAGTATGTTTGTTTTGCAGGAAAAATTAAAGGACTTAAAGGCTGTTTTGAAGCAGTGGGCTTACAATAAGTATGGTAAAGGGAATGGTCTAAGTGCCTCTATTCTGTTGAAGCTTGGAGAAGCTCAGAAAGCAATGATGAATGATGTTAATAACTCTCAACTTTCTGAAGCAGAAGCTGCTCTCTCCAAGCAATACTATGAAGCATTAACTGTTGAAAAAGAGATGATGAGGCAAAAGTCTAGAATTAAATGGTGGGATAAAGGAGATAGGAACACTGCCTATTTTCATGCATGCCTTAAAAACAATCAGAGCAAAGAGAACTTAATTACTGTTGTTGATAAAGATGAAGTTCAACATTCTACTTCTGCAGGAGTGCAACAAGCATTTGAAAACTACTTCAAATCTCTGCTTGGTAACTCTAATAATTTCAAGCCTGATATTGATTCCATTCCTTCTGAAGTATTACCTAAAATTGTTCAGAATGATTATAATTATCTATGCTCTGAAGTCACCACTGCTGAGATACATGATGCTATGTTCTCTTTAAAGACTAACTCATGTGGTGGACCTGATGGAATGAATGCATGCTTCTACACTGCCTGCTGGCCCATAGTTGCTGATGATGTTTGTAAAGCCATTTGTCTTTTCTTCAACAAATCCAAACTGTTTAGGTCATTTAACTATACTAATATTGCCTTAGTGCCCAAGATCAAGAATGCTTTGCATGTTAAAGACTATCGTCCTATATCCTGTTGTAACACTATTTATAAGTGTATCTCGAAAATTATAGCCTCTAGATTTAGACTAGTCCTTCCCACTATTATTTCTAGCAACCAAGCTGCATTCTTGCCTGGCAGAAGTATTCTTGACAACATTCTTCTTGCTCATGAATTACTTAAAGGCTATAATAATAAAAACTCTGCCCCTAAAGCTATGATGAAACTTGATATCATGAAGGCCTTTGATATGCTGCAGTGGGATAGCATTGTTCGCATAATGGGATATATGAATTTCCCTCCACATTTTGTTGCATGGGTATACGAATGTATGTCTACTCCAACCTTCTCCATTAACATCAATGGTGTGATGAAGGGATTTTTTGGAAGCAAACAGGGTATTAGGCAAGGGGATCCTCTCTCTGCTTATATTTTTATTCTAGTTATGGAGCTACTTACTAGAATGATTAATGATGCCATTCAACTGAAAAAAATTAGGCTTCACCCTAAATGTGCTGCTCCTCAGATTTCTACTCTAATGTTTGCTGATGATCTTATATTGTTTTGTGCTCCTGATCTTGACACTGTGCAGGAAGTTATGAATACTCTTAATCATTTTTACAACATGACTGGTCTTAAAGTGAATATTCAAAAATCCTCTATATCTGTAGCTGGTGTGAGTGTGCAACAAATTTCTCAATTAGTCAGTATCTCTGGTTTAACTCTGAGCATGGCCACTGATTCTTACCTTGGTTTGCCTCTATCTTCTTCCAAGATTACTATTTCTCAGTGTCTTCCTTTATATCAAAGAATTACTGCTAGAATGAATTTGTGGACCACCAGAAAGCTTAGCCAAGCAGGAAGACTTACTCTAATCAAATCAATCATTTTTGCAATGCAAGTGTACTGGGCCAGGATGTTTGTTCTTCCCTTCAAGCTTATTAAAATGATCAGAAGTGCAATTATGAAATTCTTTTGGACTGGCAAGACTGTGGGCAGGTATCTTACTCCTGTTAAATTCAATGCTCTCGAGGCACCTTTAAATAAGGGAGGACTTGGTCTTTTCAATCTCAAACAGTGGAACAAAACTGCCTTTGCCAAACATATTGACACTTATTTCAATAATACTGCTAGCATTTGGACTTCCTGGTCTGAAAATAATGTAATCAAAGGAAAAAACTTGTGGAGTATGAACAAACCACAAAACTTAAGCTGGACTTGGCAGTGCATTTTCAAACTTAGGGACACTATCCTCCCTCTAATACAAATGAATACTGATCCTATCTATAAGACTAGCTTCTGGGAAGACCCTTGGCTTGATAAGGGGTACATTTTAAAAAGAAAACTGAATTACAATGAAATAATGCAATCTGGCATTCATCTCTCTGCTAGGGTTATGGATGTTCTATACACTTTTCAGGGTGGAGGCAGGAATTCTTCCAATCAACGTTTGCAAAATATTTGGGATAAGATAAAAAACTTTACTCCTATGCAGCCTACCTATGCTAGAATTGTATGGGGTGAAAAGAATAATGTGTTTAAAGTTGGTGAAGTTTATGAGAGAATACAATGTAACAGTGACATTCTGTGCTGGCCTTGGTGGAAAACTGTTTGGAGTAAAGATAGTAGTATGAAACATAATTTGATACTATGGAAGGTTCTGAAGGATGCTCTACTAACTAGGGTTAAATTGGCTAGCAAGGGTATGAGCATTGCTGTGATGTGTCCCTTCTGCGGTATCTATGAAGAGACTGCTAATCACTTATTCTTTAACTGTGACATAGTGTTGAGCAGATGGAATGATATCATGGCTTGCATTGAAGGAGGTACTCCTTCTCCTGACAGCAATGTTGAGTGGAACAGAATTCAATACAAGACAAAGGGAAGGAACCAGTGTAAGCGTATTTTCACTGTGGCTTTAAAAAGCTTTATTTATGCTGTATGGAATGAACGGAATATTAGAATTTTTGATGCTAGCAAGAGTAAGTCTGCTGTGTCATTCAAACTTTGGATTAGGCATGAAGTGAAGAGCTCCTTGGATATGCTGTTTTTTCATGATCCCGGTATACACATGTTTATGCATTTCTAGTGCTCAGTCCTACTTTTGTTTTAGTTTGTGTTTGTGTGTCTCTGCCTGTGTGTGTTTGAGTATTGCTTGTGTGAGTGTTCCTTAATGTTTCTCTGTCTTCTTTGTTTTCTATTTGTACTTTATGTTTTTGTGAGTAATAAATTGGTCGGGGACCAATTAACCCCGTCGGCCATGCCAAAAAAAAATAAGATTGCACTACATCACATGACACTTGTCGTATAAGTAGATAGTGACATACATGCAAAATGACACATGTCATTACACTTGTTCTTTAATAAAAGCATTTTTACATGCATAATGCCAAGTATCTTTACACATGTTTTTTATTATATTTTTATGTTTTTTTAAGTACTTTAGTTATATTAACTACTTTAAAAAATTAGGTCAAAAATCAATTATTTACATGCCAAAATCTAGTCGTAAAATTAGTGCAAAATCATGTTAAAAACAGGCCTGGAACTTTAGATAGCATTTCTAAAATGCTACCTTTGCTTTTGTTAGCTGCAAATACATTTTTATAGCATTTCTGTGCTTTGACACACTGTAGCGTTTCAGAAACTTTACACAGCATTGGTAAATGCTGCAGTTTCTATTTTATGATTAGATTATATTTTACTGCAAAAACTTTTTATAGCATTCTGTAAATGCTGTCTTTTCTTTATGAAACTTTAAACTATGTAAAAATGATATTTAAATTAAGTATTTTTCTCTGTTATTTTTAGAGCTAGTTTCGAACTTATATTTGAATATTTTAAACTTAATTTCATGTTTAATTTTTTTAATTAATTTTTTTTAATATAAGAGGCCTTAATATAACATATGTTTATTTTAGTTTTTCAATCTTTGTTATTTTTACTATTTCATTATGATATTTTTTTAAAGATGTTTAAACATGTTTCTAAATATTTTAATCAATAATAATTTCATATAAAGGTTTTAATTAGCAAGTTAAGTATTTTATAAACATGGAAGTTTGGATTCTTAAAAAAATCAACCAAGTTAAAAAAATATTTTAAACAAATTAAATAATTAAGGTATTAATTTTTATAAAAACCATATTTGATCATATATATAGTTTAAATCCATATTTCTAAGTAATTTGATTTTGATATTGAGTTTGATTACTGTTATCTCGCCTTTTGGTAAGGCCGAGATACCAAGGAACTAACTAGAAAGAGACAGGATCATACGTCCTTAGCTTTGAATAATTGTTGGGTAACACAAATATCGATGAATTTTGCCCGAGTCCGGATCGAGCTACGATTGTTAAGACACGTCAAGCGAAGCCGTGGGAACCAACATTTTGAATTTCAAGGCAATCCGAGTTCATATGCTCAAGTTATCGCCAGTAGAAAGTGGAAGGAATGACCATGGTTCGAATCCATCAGTAGTCGGCCATGGTTCGAATCCATCAAAACACATCTTGCTTCGACTCCATCGAGCAAGCTTTAAGGTCATATCCGTCCCATAATGCCTTGGTTCGAATCCATCCATGTATGCCCTAGCTCGAATCCATCGGGGGAAAGTTTCCTCGAATCCATGCATTGTTTCGAACCCATGAACTAAACCTTGCTTCGACTCCATCGAGCAAGCCTTAGTTCGGATCCATCCAGACCACTTAGCTTCGAATCCATCGGAATAGCTATGGTTCGAACCCATCCCCGTATGCCTTAGTTCGAATCCACGAAGGCGATCTCAAGGTCGAATCCATTAAAAACCTTTCCCTACTTCGAGTCCATCAAGAGAGAATCCTTCGAATCCATTCATCAGTGGAGTATTCGTATTGATTGGCTATGGAATACCCTGATCGATACAAAGGGAACTTGTGTTCAATCAATTCGAAGGAGCATACCTTCGAATCCATTACTACGAATTCATCGAGTCATAGCAGCTAAAAACCAAGGGTATGACACAGAAAACTCAGAGAAAAAGGAGGATTGACCCGAAGCATGCGCACCACGTCATCACCTTCACGTGCAGAAGCATGGACTCGACCTTATGGATTCGAACCATATCGATTCAAACGAATCCATAGGGCGAAACACACCATCTTGAATCGATCATAACTCGAGATCTACAAATCCAAATGCGATGAAATTTTCACAGGAGCTTGCATATACATAGAAGGATGTCCACGCCAAGTTTCATCACGATTGGACACTTTTTTGATCGATTCGAACCAAGGGTCGAATCGATCCCAAAGTGAGCCCGGATCTCCAAAATTCGGCCATGTGGGCCCCCTCACGTGCCAGAAGCGTTCTCCCCTGATTTTAGGCGAAATATCAGCCTCCTACAACTATAAATAGAGCCCCTGGTCATTCAGAAAAGGGATCGGAGAAATTTGAGAGTAAGAGAACGCCCGGACGCTGCCAGAATTGCTTTAGAGCACCACCGCTGCCTTTGATTTCGAATTTTGGATTACTACTTGCTGTACTTTGACATAAAAAGGTTGTATTCTCCAAATATCAAGCAATAAAGTAACAAAACTTCATAGTGGACATAGGCAATACGCCGAACCACTCTAAATCATTGTCTCTCGTGCAATTTATTTCCCGTTATTTGGAGTTTTTGTTAGATAATCCATATTTTAATTTACTTTCTTCATTTATTATCTCTTCAAAAACTTCCGACGAGTGTTGTGCCCAATTTTAACACAAACACTTTGGTGCTTTCACTGAGAGAAACCCAGTTTTTCTCCTGCTCCTTGGATCTATCTTCGATACAGGATTGCATAAATCTAAGAGAGAGATCCAGACCTCATATTCAGATTCCTTCCGTTCTATTCAGATTTGTTCAAAGTCTAGGAAAGGATTCAACGCTTCAAGATGGTGAGTACAAGAACCACTTCTAACGTTGGTGATCAAGAAGGTCGAGATAGGCAAAATCCCACACAGCTACAGTCAACCAATCAAGATGCTGTTCGGCATACGGATCAGTCAGGTCCGGTCACAAGACAAGAGTTCCAGGCGCTACTTCAGGAACTAACCCAAAGCCGACAACAGCTAACTGAGCAGTTGCGCGCTAACGCTGAGTTGACCAATCAACTAAATCGCCAAAGGCGAAGAAGATCCAAAAGGGATCAAGCTCCTCATTCTTCCACCGAAAGCTCTGCTTCATCTGACTACAATAACAGATCTACCCGTCCCAGGCTAGACGGAAACCATGCGCAAGTTGCTGACTATCAATAGGCATTAACCGTTGGGCAAGTAAGAGTTGGCCCATCTACCAGCTTCCATACTGGACCCTCCTCCCGAGGAGGCACTATTCCACAATACACTACAGATGATCGTGCTGCCACAGCCGCTGCAGTTGATATAGGAGTTGATACCCGAGATCACTCCAATCAAAATTATCATCAGCAGGGACATGCTCCAGAGCCATATGTCCCAGAAGACGTCGAGCCAAGGAGGCGAGATACGGATCGTCGACAGCGCCCGATCCCACCTCGCACTGTGGAACCCGACCACACTTTGGCTCACCACACACAGAATGTTCCGATGCCAGACCTCTCAGCCATGGTACGGCAAATGATTCGCGAAAGTCAAGGCCTAACAAATGACGATTCGGCAATCTCCCGAAGTCATACCCCATTCACTGATGACATATTGTATGCTGAACCTCCTCGACGATTTAGGATGCCAACCTTGCCCATGTATGATGGGAATTCCTACCCAAATCAACATATTTTGAAATACGAATGGTCGATGACTGCTGCGAGAGCTGATGACGCAGTAAAGTGCCGTAGTTTTCCCATTTCTTTAGGGGGAATTGCGAGGATGTGGTTTACACGATTACTTCCACGATCTATTTCTTCATTTGATCAGTTAGCTACCAAATTTGTTGAGCAGTTTCGCATGCATATTGCCCGACCGAAAGATGTTAATACCTTATCAAGTGTCACTCAAGCTCCCGGAGAGACACTTAGACGATATTTGGAGAGATTCAATGCTACATGTGCAGAGATCACCAACCCCAATGATAATTCTATCTTAATGGCTTTGACTAAAGGAATCGACCCTGATTCCGAGTTTGGAAATTGGTTAGCTGGAAAGCCTCCCGCATCGTTGGACCGTTTCTATTCCAAAGCCGCTCAATTCTTGAGGTGAGAGGATGCAAAACAGTCTAGGAAGTAGGACGATGCAAGGCCCAGCAATGAAGGCATTCAGAGTAATGTTGTGGTTAAACAATCTGGCCAAAGTTCAGGAAAAGTCCAGTTGAATATTCAAAATAATCAGACTCAACAACCGAAGAACGGTGATAACCGGAGCAAGAAGCAAGACCAGAGTCGTGGTCTAAGGCGTAGAATCACAATGTTTGACAAATATACACCACTTAACACGTCACTGGAAAATGTATACCTACAGACTTGTAATACTATGCAATACAAAAAGCCTGCTCCGAAGCCATCGTCGGAAAGGCAGATTCAAACAGGAAAATTCTGTAGATTTCATGAAAGTTATGGACATAACACCAATGAGTGTAGGCATTTGCAAGACTTCATTGAAAAATTAATCAGAGAAAGAAAGTTGGATCAGTTTGTTCGGGCACCGCAGCCCGGTGAGGCGGGCCCATCCAATCAAAATCGAATGCAGAATCAGAAAAGACAAGGTGAACCCGCTCGTATGGGCAGGACGTTGGTTATTAATACAATAAGTGGTGGTCCCCATCCAGCAGACAGAAGCTGGAGAGAAATGGAGTCATATGCTAGCTCGATCAGGCATGTGGACTTTGAATGCTATAGTAACTCTGAAGACGGAACATCGGCTAAACAACAAAAGACGATGGCTGACGAAATCGTATTTAGAAATCGAGATGCCGATAAAGTCGAAGCCCCCACAATTGACCCGCTGGTCATATCCGCTCAAGTTGGTCCTACTTGGATGAAGAGGATCTTGGTAGACAGTGGGAGTTTCGTGAACATACTGTTTAAAAGAGCATACGATTTGATGAAGATGGAAGCTAAGGACTTAAAACCTTGTCAATCACGAGTCCACGGCTTCAACGGAAGTGCGACAATACCAACCGGAATGGTTGAATTGCCAGTGGAATTGGGAGTGGGAGAATGCCGAAGAGTTCGGATGTTGCAATTTGTTGTCCTGGATATTCCCTCTCCGTACAATGCCTTTTTGGGTCGACCGGCCCTTGCTGAATTTAGGGTTGCTATTGCCCCATGGTGTTTAACTCTGAAGCTCCCTACTGACCACCGGATAGGAGTTGTACAAGGAGATCAGGCTGCTGGAAGAGCCTGTTATGTTGCCGAGCTGCGGGAGGCACAGCGAAAAGAAAAAGGAAATGGCGTAGAGGAATCTCTCTGCGTCCGTTTCACTGACAATTGACAATTAGCGCCTGGGCCTCGGCCTGGGCACCCCAACCAATTCCAAAAGGATCTTGACCCAAGGGACAATGATAATAAAGAAGAATCTACGGAAAGTCAAGCTACTCCGGCTGAGCTAACCATCGATGTCCTGATTGACGATGATGACAATAACTCAAGAATGTTGAAGATTGGGTCTCAGCTGAACCAAGAGACACAACAGGAATTGGTTGATTTTCTCCAGGAAAATCTCTACGTATTCGCCTGGATGCACTCCGATATGTGTGGAATCTCGCCGGACATCGCGAGCCACACCCTAAATATTGACCCACGGTATATCCCGGTGAAACAGAAAAGACGTGGTATGGATCCAGAGAGATCTGCTGCCCTTAAGGAAGAGGTAGACAAACTGAAGACGAATGGGTTCATTAGAGATGCTTTATACCCAGAGTGGGTGTCCAATCCCGTACTCGTCCGGAAACCAAACGGGAAATGGAGAACGTGTATCGACTACTCTGACCTGAATAAAGCCTGCCCGAAAGACAGCTTTCCACTTCCCCGAATCGATCAACTGGTAGATTCAACCGCCGGACATGAATTATTATCCTTCATGGATGCTTACTCAGGTTACAATCAGATACCCATGCATGTACCCGACCAAGAGCACACAAGCTTCGTAACCGATTTGGGATTATACTGCTACAAGGTCATGCCTTTTGGATTAAAGAATGCTGGCGCAACTTATCAACGCTTAGTCAACCGAATGTTTGCCGATCAGATTGGGAAGACTATGGAGGATTATGTAGATGACATGTTGGTGAAATCACGATACTCCGTTGATCATGTCAAAGACTTGGAGTCAATGTTCAATATCCTTCGAAAATACGGAATGAAGCTTAATCCACTAAAGTGTCATTTCAGAGTCGCCTCCGGAAAATTCCTTGGGTTCATTGTCAATGCCCGAGGAATAGAGGCCAATCCCGAGAAGATCTGGGCTATCAGAAATCTTCAAACTTCGAGAACCATAAAGCAAGTTCAGAGTCTTAATGGGAAAGTTGCAGCACTGAGCAGGTTTATCTCGAAGTCGACCGACAAATGCATTCCCTTCTTCGATTTGATTCGAAAAGGGAAACGAAACTTCGAATGGACTGCAGAATGTGAGGGCGCATTTCAATCTCTAGTCCAACATCTTTCCGTACCACCAATCCTTTCAAAGCCTGTAGATCATAAACAATTATATCTCTACCTAGCGGTATCTGAAAATGCAATCAGTGCTGCATTAATTCGGAAGGAAGACCGAGTGCAATAACCGGTCTACTACGTGAGTAAACGATTGACCGGAGCCGAGATAAATTATCCAAAGCTTGAAAAGCTGGCATATTGCCTAGTCATTGCCTCGAGGAAGCTCCGTCCATATTTTCAGGCCCATCCTATTACAGTGTACACCGATCAGCCGTTACGACAGGTCCTCACGCGGCCTGAGACGTCTGGTAGGTTACTAAAATGGAACATCGAACTGAGTCAATTCAACATCACTTATACTCCGAGAAGGTCCATTCACGGCCAAGTCCTAGCAGATTTTATAGCCGAATTCACTATTCCTGAAGACTTGCCCGAGACCAGCAAATTCCCGAATACATCTGGAAGCTATACACCGATGGTGCGTCAAACGATCGATGCCCAGGAGCTGGGGTAGTGCTTGAAACCCCCGAGGGACGATCCATATGTTATGCTTTAAAGTTCGAGTTTCGCGCAACCAGCAATGAAGCCGAGTACGAAGCTCTACTTAACGGTCTAAAGCTTGCCCGTGATCTGAAAATCATCGCTGTAGAGATTTACTGTGATTCCCAGTTGATAGTATGTCAGGTTCGAGGGGAATATCAGGCCAAAGACCAAAGATTGGCCGCTTATCTAACTTGAGTTCTGGAGATGCTTGATCAGTTCGATTACTATGCCATTTTCTACATACCCCGAGAGCACAATCAGAAAGATGATTCGTTGGCGAAGTTAGCAAGTACGAGTGAAGCTCAGCAATTAGGGGTCGTTCCGGTTGAAACCCTATCCTCCCCGAGCATTGATCGAAGGGAGACCGATTTCACATTTGAAGCTACCTCTAATAGGGGGTCATGGATGACTCCTTATCGAGATTATATCGAACGTGGTGTATAGCCCGAGCATCGAAGCGAGAAAAGACAAGTTCTACGAAAGGCCTCGCGATTTATTATTCAAAATGAAGTCATGTACCGGAGAGGATACTCTGTTCCTCTCCTCCGGTGTATCGCGCACGATGAAGTCAAACGAGTGTTACACGATGTACAAGAAGGAGAATGTGGCGATCACACTAGGGGCCAAGCACTTGCAAAGAAAATACTCCGATATGGGTATTATTGTCCTACTGTTAATCGCGATGCTGCAGACTATGCTAGAAAGTGTGACAAATGATAGAAACACGCTCGAATTCCTAAAGCCCCGCCTACCGAGATAACCCAAATGGTCAGTCCTTGGCCATTTGCGGTATAGGGAATAGATATCATCGGCACATTGCCTCTGGCCAAAGGTGGCGCGAAGTACGCCATCGTCGCAGTTGATTATTTCACCAAATGGGCTGAAGCTGAACCTCTTGCAACAATTACGACAAAGAAAGTAATCAACTTTGTAGTACGTAACATCATCTGCCGGTTTGGTCTCCCACATACTATCATCACCGATAACGGAGCCCAATTCGACAGTGCTGAATTCAAGAATTTCTATCGACGATTCCACATCCGTAAGAAATTCTCTGCAGTAGCGCACCCTCAAGCAAATGGTCAAGTTGAAGCTGTTAATAAAGTTATCAATTCCATTCTAAAGAAGCAACTGGAAAAAGCTGGGGGCAAATGGGTCGACGAACTTCCTATGGCGTTATGGGCCTATCGAACGACTCATAAAACTACAACCGGTCATACCCCGTTTTCTCTATCCTATGGCTCTGAAGCCGTTATTCCAGTCGAAATGGAAGTGCACTCTCATCGTGTAACATATTATGATCCGAAAACAAATGCCATACTACTTGCTGAATCTTTGGATTTACTCGATGAGAAGCGCGAAGAGGCTGACTTGAGGGCAGCCGCATATCGAAGTCAAGTCGCCCGACTGTACAATGCCAAGGTCCGCCCACGAACCTTCGAACTCGGCGATCCCGTACTCAAAAGAATCTGTCCCGTTCCTTCGCACATGAAGCCAAATTGGGAAGGGCCGTATGTGATTTCACAAAAGCTCGGAGATGGCACGTTCAAATTATCGACCGTTGACGGTCTTACTTTGCCGAGAGCTTGGAATAGCGAAAGTCTTCGTCGCTACTACATATAAAAGACTTTACTTGTTTATTTTTTGTCAATTTATCCCTTTGCATTTTATTCTAGCATTTCGAGATTTAAATTTGTAATAAGGCAACTGACTTTGCCATATTTTCTCGTTTCAGCAATAAAATGCCATCTCTTCGAGCCAGAGCTGTGATTTACTGAATATGACGTACAATATCACGATACACAGAGAGCTAAGTTCCATCATGCGGTGGGATTTATTCAAATAGGGAGTGACTGTGATACGACCGGTCACTCCTAAGTGAAATCCGAGCTCGGGGGCAGAACACTACATCAACATTCATAGGGATTGATACACGACAATCCTTCCTCCAACTCCATATTCCCAGAGTGCGAATTGGAGTATAAACTTCAACTTTCGGTTCCGGAGTGCGAACCGGAGTATTAATCCATCGCTCCCAGAGTGTGAGCCAACTCCAAATTCCCAGAGTGCGGATTGGAGTATAAACTTCAACTCTCGGTTCCCGGAGTGCGAACTGGAGTATAAATCCATCGCTCCCAGAGTGTGAGCCAACTCCAAAATCCCAGAGTGCGAATTGGCGTATAAACTTCAACTCTCGGTTCCCGAAGTGCAAACCGGAGTATAAATTCATCGCTCCCAGAGTGTGAGCCAACTCCAAATTCTCAGAGTGCAAATTGGAGTATAAACTTCAACTCTCGGTTCCCGGAGTGCGAACCGGAGTATAAATCGATCGCTCCCAGAGTGTGAGCCAACTCCAAATTCCCAGAGCGCAAATTGGAGTATGAACTTCAACTCTCGGTTCACGGAGCGCGAACCGGAGTATAAATCCATCGCTCCCAGAGTGTGAGCTAACTCTAAATTCCCAGAGTGCGAATTGGAGTATAAACACCAACTCTTGGTTCCCAAAGCGCGAACCGGAATATAAACATCAACTCCAAATTCCCGGAGTGCAAATTGGAGTGCAAACATAAAAATAACCCTAAGTCCCCAGAGCATGGACTGAAATACAATCACTAACTCCAAATTCCCGGAGTGTGAATTGGAGTATAAACATCAATTACAGGTTCCCAGAGAGCGAACTAAGTCATAAACATCGATAATTAATAAGCTCCCAGAGTATGGGCCGAACTGTTAATTGCAAATTGTGTTAAGTCCCCGGAGTGTGGACATGTATTAAAGGCTTATGACATATGTGAGCACGAGCTAATCAACGCAATACTTAAAGAAAAAGAGAAAAGAGTTGTTTTCCATTTTATCAACAACCAAAAAAGGAGTTTGATTACATAACAAAACAAAAAAAATTCAATTAAGTGGAAGCCGAATCCACATATATACACGGCTCTAGAAGAACAAAAGAAAAGGTAAAAGAATTTCCATTTCACAACAACATGATAAAACGAGAAGTTCAGTCCTTCTTCTTCCGGGGTTTCTTCTTTGGAGTTGAGCCGCTAGACCCACTACCCGGCTTCCTGTGAGACTTTTTGTCCTTCTTTGGAACATCCTCAGGATCTGGCATAATATCAATGTCTTCCTCAGAGCTGGAAGGAATCGAGATCCTTTTGTTAGGACGAACCGGAGGCAGAGGAGCCGTAACAGGTGGTGGAGCTTCGGCACTAGAAGTCATAGCTGTGCCGACAGGAGAAGTAACCATTAAAGGAGTTAAGCTTGGTGGAGCAACATCACTTCCGGAACCACCAACCGTCCTCGCCGCAGCCATTTCAGCGCTTATTTCGGCAAGGATTTCTTCTTCCCAGGAAGTCGAGCAGCGCTGGACACACTGATAGTCGGCATAAACGAGCTAAAAGTTGGAGCGACTCCACCCATTGCAAAAGAAGGATCGGTAAAAGGTTCACAGGGCTGCTTGATTAGTTCCTCAATCATTTGAGCATCAAGCGACATTGAGCTCCCCCCTCCAGTCTCGCCGGTTATGGTGGTAGTCATAATAGCCTCAGTAACGACAGCTCCTTGCATTGACTGCGAAATTTGCGGTACTGGAAGTGCTGGCACATCACTTTCAGTCACTGATCGAAAAGAAATGAGAATAATCAGTCAAACGATCTGTTCCAAGTTCGTCATTCTAAAACACTTAAGGAATATTTGAAATACCTTCTTTGCCTTGGCTCGGTGATGAGACGAGTTCGGAAACAGCAGTTGTATCGAGAGACAGTTTCGGTTGATCCGGGTTATAAGCAGGAACAACATGTGGACCAACTGTAGTAGTAACTCCAGACGAGGTTGGGGCAGCAACTGAAACATCCTCGCTACAATGTGCAGCTCCAGAACCCTCGCCAGTCTCCACATGGTGAAAACCGAGTCTCTCTCTCAGCAGAAATCATCACTTCATGGAGAAGTTTCCTTCCCTCCTCGCTCAGCAAGCGAGACTCGAGTTCATATTCATCCGCGACACCTTCGGGGAGAGATGCTTTCTTGTTCGCCACGAATTTTCTCCAAGCATTGAGTAGGAGCGTAGAATAATCTCCGAGCCACCGGAGATTCCTGTGCTCAAGCACATTAGCATTGTAAGTGTCAAGGAGCTCATCAAACTCGGCTTCTACCCTGAACAGCTCTGCCTGGACTCTCCCTTCCACTTCTGCCTCCACCACTTCAACTTTAGCAACCGCCGCGTCTCGCTCAGCTCGGAGAGACACGGCTTGCTCACACGCTTCTTGTGCGTCCATATTAGCATCATCTTTTTCTTTGTTTTTGTCGGCAAACCTAGCCTTTAATTCCTCTAGTTTTTTTACCGCCGCATCCCGCTCGGCCTCAACATTTTTGTACTGATGGCCCAAGTCTTCAACTGAAGTGCAATGCGCCTGTTGCATCTTCGCCATCTCAACTAATGTCTCATCGACCTTTTTCAGCGACTCAACTTTGGCCTTACGAGAAGATTCCATTTCAGACTGAAGTATATCAACAATGCGGTTCTTCTGAGCCAAATCAGCTTCCAGTTTCTCAATAATTTTGGCTCGATCGAAGGCTACTTTCGAAGCTTTAACAGCCGCCTTATACCATTCTTTGTACTGAGCATAGAAATCGCGGGTATAGCTGAGGGCGGTGTTCACAGCCTCTTTGGGAATTCTTTTGAGATTGGGAGGAAAGATGTAAGCATCGAAGCATATTTCTGGAAAATCTTTCTTCAGTTGAGCAATTCTTATAGCCCCTTCACCAGATGGTTCGAGAGGGGCCTCCTCCACAGTTATGGTCGTAGCCGTATCAGTCCTAGAAACATGCGGACCAGGTTTTGAGATCTGTAAAGATGGCTGTTGTCGCGAAGGTTCAAGTGTAGGTGCATGGCTTCTGGGGGGCGGAGGAGAACGAGAGGGTGAACGGTACCTTCGGACCCTATCAGAACGCTCCTGGCTAGAATAATATCGAGAATGGTCCCTCTCACGATGCTCTTACTCATAATGCCTCCGTTCACGATCACGATCAGAATCCCTACGGCGAGATTCGTAATAAGATGAAGAATGATGCACTTGCCGAAGTCTATCAAGTGTAGAAGGACGATCCGACATAGCACCTGCAAAGAAGAAACAATTCAATTAAGTACCAAGGAAAAGCATTGCAATGCATGTGGAAGTCGTGAAGTGTTGTGAAAGTGTATAAATGCGCAAACCCCCCGACCAACCAGAAGCGTCATTACACTAACAGGTAAAGATTCGCTTATATCAAGCGCTCCCCGGAGCTCTTCCAACCCGGACCCGTGTTGGAGAGATACGTAGTCCGGAATGGGAATATCGTCCAGCCCTGTGAAAAAGTCTCCGGACTGGCAAGGAGCGGCGCCGGAGACAGTAACCCCAGGTTTGGAACGGGTTACGACTACAGACTTCCATCTCTTAAACTTAGGTACAACAGCCTTGCCTTTCTGACCCTCTTCTATTCGGGAAAGGTCGGCTTCTATCTCAGTGTCCATGGGCGTTCTTTCATCATCGTTTGCTTCTCTTATCACAATGCCAGGTTTTCTTTTTGCCACTTTCTTCTTCTTCCTCGAGGCCAATTTTGCCAACCCTTCAATTATAATACTCTGGCTCATCTCAATCAAACCCAGTGTCCTTAAGTTATCGTCGGTCAACAGCAAGTCAATGTGCCTTGAGTCGCTTGGGACCCTTTGCAAGCTTTGAACAATGCCTCTATAATGCCCACTGGTAGGTCTCGAAATGATGGCTATAACAGTAACAGAGTATTAGTGCAAGTATTAAGAGTGGCCATTCAAGGATGACTTATGATATTTACGTCTGGATAACCATCTCCTGGCAAACCCTGGGGGCATCGAACAAAAAACCACTCATTCTTGAAATAGCTAAGCCTGGTCCAGGCCCCAGTAACAACCTGACAGTTTCTGACCGCTTCCAGAAAAGTGAAAGATGGGCTATCACCCCTACTCTTGAAATTTAATATGTGCCTGATCTCGTTTGGCCTTGGCGGGCGAAAAAGGCAATCCATAAATATGACAAAGACGCTATTCAGCAATGCATGCCCGTTGGGATAGAGTTGTGAAGGAGCAATTCCTAAGTACGACAGCATCTCTCTGATGTATTGGTTAAAAGGAGAGAGAGATCCAGCCACGCAGGCATGGCGGTAAAAGGCAGTATATCCTTCAGGTGGGTTATGTGGTCTGTCATTGGCACTAGGTAATAAAACGTCGTCTAGGGATATGTTATGTTTCGAACATATCCGGGCCAACAAAGACTCTGAGATATTGGAATGAACAGAATCGACAGGATCTTCAATAAATATGGCCTTCGGCAACTCATCCGGAGCCGGATCTATAACTTCAGGAGGGATTTCTAGAATCTCAAGCACTGGAGGAGGCGAGCTTTGTACTTCTTATTGTTGAGAGCTCGAAGATTCCATAATTAACTAACTCACCAGAAAGCGGCGTTAAATACATAAAAAGCCCATGCATTCCCCCAGTGTAAAGTATATGAATATGTCGTGCAGTGCAAGTGCTATGCATAACTTAAGCAAATTTCACAAGTTAAAACAAGATGTCCGAACAGCGAAACTTTGGAATTTGAAAATGAAAATGACCGTCATCGCTGACCGTCACTTCCACGCCATCCAGATGCTACTGACCAATTCAAGTATAAATTCGTTATATTTTGGTTAAGTCATGGTGCCGTCGACGAGCTCCAAATGCGAGGTCAAGTCAAATTCGATTATGCAAGGCCGAAGCTCGCCGGAGTCAAGTATGCTAAAGTTCAATGAGTTCGTTAAAGTTCAACTTGAAATTGGTCGTAGTTCAGATGTTGGAGCAAATCAGAAGAGTGGGAGTCCTAAAAGAAAGGACGTTCGAATTGATCAACTCGAATCGATACGAGTCGAATCGACGAACTTCGAATCGATCGACTCGAATCGATACGAGTCGAATCGATGAACTTCGAATCGGTACGCCCCGACTCCGTGTAGTTCGACTCGATGAGACCTTGGGACAGAGAAGCAATTCAAATCCATGAGCTCTGCATAACTTCGAATCGATCAATATTGAACACCTTCGAATCCATCAGAATATCGTTACTTCGAATCGATCGGCACGAGACCCTTCTTCTTTCACAACCATCGATTCGAAGCCTTGCACTCAAGATCGATTCGAACTGTTCATTCCTGGATCGATGCGAAGCAATGAAGGAAGATAGCGTCCATCAATATCTACGCTCCTCCAAGACAACATTCTACGATCGATATGAATTGAATGGTTTCGTTCCTCAGGTCCATCGAGTCGACCCATTCCAGATCTCACAACCCTTTATGATTTTCAGAAGAAAGGATTGAAATCGATGATGAAAAGTCCAGTTTCATTGTCCTACACTCGAGTCAAACCCCTTAATTACCTAGTTGGATTCGATTAATAGAAGAAGACTTGGTGGAATTTTATCGTTTCATGCAAAGACACGGTTGTTTCTAGCTCTGGAGGATCGATTCGAAGAAGCGACAATGGTACTAGTAAAAAGTAAAAAGTGAAAGTGGGGGCTCACCTCACGTATTTATACGGGTTTGAGAAAACGCTTGAGGCTCTTCGTCTCCCGGTCATACTGACCTTCTACCACCGGTCACTCGCCATGCTCCATCGATTCGAACGACCGCTCAATAACCCACTACGTTCGAATCCATCCCAGCGTAGAGTCGTTGCTTCGAATCCATCACACGACTGAGTCCGTACTTCACTTCGAATCCATTGCCTTCCTATCCATTACACGTTCGAATCCATCCCTGCAGGATCGATGCGAGGCATTATCGATTCGAAGGAGCCATCGAACAAAGGTTGGATTGAAAATTGTATCGATTCGAAGCACGAAGACCATTGAACCATTGATTGGAAAGCTATCGATTCGAACATACATGACTTCGAATCCATCAAAATCCACCGATGAGAACGGACGAATCGCTTCAATTTGAAAAATTACTTGTCTACCTTTTATGTCGATTCAGGAGAGGATCGATATAAGAGGACGATTACAAACAATCATAAAAACAGTGTTTTAACTCGAATCTCAAGATCGGTTCAGGAGAGGACCGATACGGGATTCGATAACAAACCGAACTGACAACGACTTGCAGTCACGCAACGTTAACGAAAGTCAAGATGGTACATATATGCACATATGTCTGACTAATGTTTGATCTGTATTATTCATAGGAATCAAATGTCCATTTCATCATGATGTAGACGACGAACAGCAGATCGCGATCATACGACGATTGGCTACAGCAATAAAGAATAAAACTCTTAGCAATGCATGTCCTAATTGTTCAACGATAAACTGCAGCTTTTCAAAGCACGTCATGTTTACACAAGACGTACTTTGGGGGGCAAATGTTATCCCGCCTTTTGGCAAGGCCGAGATACCAAGGAACTAACTAGAAAGGGACAGGATCATACGTCGTTAGCTTTGAATAATTGTTGGGTAACTACAAATATCGATGAATTTTTCCCAAGTCCGGATCGGGCTACGATTGATAAGACACGTCAAGCGAAGCCGTGTGAACAAACATTCCGAATTTCAAGGCAATCCGAGTTCATATGCTCAAGTTATCGCCAGTAGAAAGTGGAAGGAATGACCATGGTTCGAATCCATCAGTAGTCAGCCATGGTTCGAATCCATCAAAACACACCTTGCTTCGACTCCATCGAGCAAGCTTTAAGGTCATATCCGTCCCATAATGCTTTGGTTCGAATCCATCCATGTATGCCCTAGCTCGAATCCATCGGGGGAAAGTTTCCTCGAATCCATGCATTGGTTCGAACCTATGAACTAAACCTTGCTTCGACTCCATCGAGCAAGCCTTAGTTCGGATCCATCCAGACCACCTAGCTTCGAATCCATCGAAATAGCTATGGTTCGAACCCATCACCGTATTCCTTACTTCGAATCCACCAAGGTGATCTCAAGGTCGAATCCATTAAAAACCTTTCCCTACTTCGAGTCCATCAATAGAGAATCCTTCGAATCCATTCATCAGTGGAGTCTTCGTATCGATTGGCTATGGAATACCCCGATCGATACAAAGGGAACTTGTGTTCAATCGATTCGAAGGAGCATACCTTCGAATCCATTACTACGAATCCATCGAGTCATAGCAGCTAAAAACCAAGGGTATGACCCAGAAAACTCGGAGAAAAAGGAGGATTGACCCGAAGCATGCGCACCACGTCATCACCTTCACGTGCAGAAGCATGGATTCGACCCTTTGGATTCGAACCATATCGATTCGAACGAATCCATAGGGCGAAATACACCATCTTGAATCAATCATAACTCGAGATCTACAAATCCAAATGCTATGAAATTTTCACAAGAGCTTGCATATACATAGAAGGATGTCCACGCCAAGTTTCATCACGATTGGTCACTTTTTTGATCGATTCGAACCAAGGGTCGAATCGATCCCAATATGGGCCCGGATCTCCAGAATTCGACCATGTGGGCCCCCTCACATGCCAGAAACGTTCTTCCCTGATTTTAGGCGAAATATCAGCCTCCTACAACTATAAATAGAGCCCCTGGTCATTCAGAAAAGGGATCGGAGAATTTTGAGAGTAAGAGAACGCCCGGACGCTGCCAGAATTGCTTCAGAGCACCACCGCTGCCTTTGATTTCGAATTTTGGATTACTACTTGCTGTACTTTGACATAAAAAAGTTGTATTCTCCGAATATCAAGCAATAAAGTAACAAAACTTCGTAGTGGACGTAGGCAATATGCCGAACCACTCTAAATCGTTGTCTCTCGTGCAATTTATTTCCCGTTATTTGGAGTTTTTGTTAGATAATCCACATTTTAATTTACTTTCTTCATTTATTATCTCTTCAAAAACTTCCGACGAGTGTTGTGCCCAATTTTGACACAAACAATTACTACCTTTCATGAGTATATTATAGTTTTAATATCATTTATTACCTTTAAACTCTTGTCTTTACTACTCTTTCGGTCTCATTCATTAGTTTCCTTAGCCTAAGTCTAGTAACTAGTGTGTATTACCTTTGTTTGGTAGAAGTGATTTGATATATTTATACTTACAAACACACATACACACACACATATAAATGCTTATCAATTATATATTACTTATTACTTATGTTTATCTTATAAATCTAGATATCTCTTATCGTAGTATATATATCAACATATCATTCTGCATATTATTATTATTACTTCGTTGTCATTTTGTTTCACATTATATATCATTATGCATCGTATTCCATATCACATTTCATTGCATATTACATCATAAATTACAATGCATGAAATATCATAATCATTTGCATCATAAGTTGCACTTCATTTTGAATATCATCTAATGCTACATTGCATATGTCATACATTTCATACTGCAATACAAACTATATATTGCATACATGTACACATAACAAGTATATTTTATTTAGGGGGAGTTTGTATTATTGTCTTATACTATATGATTATTAGTTTTTGATTTGTTTGGTATGTTTTGATTGAGATTTGATTGGATTGACTTGTTTTCCTTGATTGAATTGTTTGATTTGATTGATTTATTTGACTTTTTGACATGATTGGATTTGACGTGTATGTTGTTGGGTTGTCTGAAATATACTTATACATATATATGTATTGAATAATTATAATATAATTATGTTAGTGTTTTTCACATTCCATTTACTATATTTTGTTCTAGTATTAGTTTAAGGGCGATTTTTATAGTTTTATGGTTTTAGGATGGTTTTTGTTGATGACAAAGGGGGAGAATTATAAAATAGAGTAGTTAGGCTTAGATTAAGGGGGATTTATTAGTTTTAGGGGGAGTTATAATAAAGGTGAAGTATATTTTATAAAAATAGGTTGTCATCATCAAAAGTGGGGAGATCGTTAGTCCTTGAGAAGGATGGTTTTGATGACAACAACCTCAGAACTTATTATAAAATATAAATACTAACATTATAGTTTAAATATATATATATATGTATACGCATGATACAAACATGCAGGTACTAAGAATGAAGAATGTATAGTATAGAGACACAAGACTGATGCATTTAAAGATCGAAGATATCAAGATTGAAGACTCATGAGTATCAAGATATCAAGAATTCAAGATTTCAATAGTATAAGATAAGTATTGAGTCTAGAATTATGTTAAAACTTTTTGAAAGTACTTACATCTTTATTCGAAATTTATTCATGGAATGGAATCCACTTCGAGCCTGTTAAAGGGATGGAACCCTAGTGGGATGGAACCCTAGTGGGATGGAACCCACGACAATATCTAGTGGAATATATAGTGGTCATATTTTGATATCCACTAATTTTATGAAAATACTTTTCAAAGATATATCTCTTATTTTAAAATGTTTTTCAAAACCTTCTTTTCAAAAAGACATCTCTCCTGTATGAAATACTTTAGCCTCAAAATTATCTTTATCATTTTTAATATTTTGATTTCGAAATTGTCCTTGATTTTAAACTATCTCTTGTTTTAATATTTTGCTTTCAAATATTTATATACTCGGATTTTAAATCACTTTATAGATTAACATTATATATTAAAAATTACTTTCTAAACTCTTTTATATGTTTAAACTATTTTCAAGTATATTTATAAAAGTTTAGAAATTGTTTTGAAAAATTATAGAAACCAATTTTAATAAAAAATCAAAATCACCATTTTTGCCTAGAGCATGTCGACATACTCCTAACCCCATGTCGACATGGTGCTCGTTAATTTTCAAATTTCAAATTTTCAGAAGAAGTGTCTGTTCATCATATCCTTTCACGAATAGATATGGCTGTTAATCTCTATAAATACCAGTAAGTTCTAAATGAATTTTTACCAGATTTTCGTTCACTTTATCTCCTCTTCATTTTCCACATTTATTCTAAAGAATCCCAAACTATACTCTACCGAAATACCAAGTGAATCGAACTTGATTATCTCTTGTTTGATTCCTTGGCACTCTCTCCATAAGATCTCAGTGCTATCCAGAGTTATAGGATTATTTGTAAATCAAACTGTTGAGTAAAAGGCGCGGTTGAGCCTTGAAATCAATTGGGTGTGATCGTTGCCTCGGAAATCGATTACGTGATCATGTGGCCTGGTAAATCAAGGGAGTTAGCCCCGAACTCAAATACAGGAGGGTGTACCTTGTGGTCTTGAAATCGAAGGTGTAATCTGGGAGATTATTTTGAAAAGAAATCCGTACAATTGTGCAGGACTGGATGTAGGGTAACTCCGAACCAGTATAAAATCCTGGTGTGTTCTTTCCTTTACTGCTTTTACTTATTATTAGCATCTTTGTCTGATTCTGTGAATATAACTTTGTCTGTGTATTGCATTTGTTGGTGATTAAATTACATAAGTTTGAAAAAGATTTATTGAATCCACAAAATAGTATTCACCCCCTCTATTGTTATTCTAGCTTTAAGATCCGTAATCCGCGTTTCTAACAGTCTCCACTCGAACTCCTTAATCACACCTTGCCCCAACCACGTGCCTCCTAATCCTTCCAGTCACCATCCATCACCAAAGCCCATCCACCGGTGCAATGCTTGCTACCCAGTTGTCGAGTCGAAGTCTTTAGTTCTGTGAGTTCGCAATAGTGGTTCATCTTCAATGAAAGTGCTTGTTCAAGATTGTCTCTGCAAATCCAAGTCCTTCCGTGCGTGTATGTGTCTGCTTATCCATTTTTGCATGCATGGTATCCGTGTCGCCTTCAAATTCGTTCGGTGCTTTTCACATTAGAGTAATTAGGTGAGTGATTAAACCCACTCATGTAATACTAAATTTTCTCCTGCAAGTTAAACTGATTCATAAAGTGATAAAATTTTATTGATTACTATTTGGGAATTTAATCGATTGAAGTTAAATTGACTGAAATTAAATTAAAAAATATTAAATTGACATTGAAATTAAATATCATCGCTAGGTAAAAACACCGATATCTGATAAATAATGACTATTGTGATATATGGTTGAATTGGTTGATTTGAATGTTGATCGCATAGATGCTTGTGGAAGATGTTGAGATGGACAATATTGTGATTGGATGAAATTTTTTGATATATCTCTATTATAATCTTGGTTATTATTGAAACTATATAAATTGCCATATTGGTCACCTAGATCTTGAATTCTGACATGCATCCTTGGACATCATATACTGATATGTGAATTTTTGGATGTACTATTGACTACTTGGCAGGAATGTAATTGTTGGACTTTGTTCGTCGTAAGAAAAATTTGAAATGTTTTCATAAGTTGAATTTTTTTAACTCTGGGAAGCTTCAAATTAAATTTTTAGACTTAAGAAATTTATACGTTATAAATAATTTAATTCTGGAAATTGGTTAAATCGAATTTAAAAAAATTATTCATTTGTAAAAATTTTAAATGAAAATTTAATAATAATACATATTTCTGAAAGGGTAAAATTTTATATAACTTTATATAGTAAAAGAAAATATTTTGAATAACTCTATGTTTAAAATTTAACCATTTAATGATATTGGTATTTTATACTTTAAAAATGGAATTATTGATATTTTGGAAATTTTGAAAGTAATGTGTACCTTTTGAAATTCCAGTAGTTATTTGAAGAATATTTGAAAAAAAACTTGTATTTATTTTGATGATTTAAATAATTTGGAAAATTTTAAAGCTTGAAGTTAGTTGTTTGAAATTGTGAAAATTATTAAATCGATTGGAACGTTTGAAACTCCATTAAATGATTTTAAAAAGGGTGTTTAAAAACTCTAAAGCCTTTTTAAGAATTTTAAAAGTAAAAATTAAGTTATTTACACCCATATTTCATCTGATCCTGATTTAAGTTACGTAAGAATTTTTAGTTCTAACTCAAGTGTTTGTCTTTTCATTACGCTCGAGTTAGCCTTAGTATTTCAGTGTTTTGAAGATATTGTTTCTTGAAGATGAAGACGGAGTTTTAAAGATCATATTTATTAATATTATTCTACTACATTGTTTGCTGTGTCTGTTAAATATATAACTGTAATGTATTGTAAAATGTAAATCAAATGAATATTATAAAACTGCTTCATGAACTATTTATGTTATTAAAATATTTTGTCATTCTGCTGCGAGATTCTGTATTCTAGTTCTTTTGTCACTTATTTCTTTAATTAAAATCATTGATAATCTATCTTTTGGACTATTTGAGTTGGATAATGTGTGGTATATTGTTGACCTGAATTGTTCAAACAAGTGGGTCATCACAGCCCCCGATAGCCTAATGATTATATATCTCATATGATGTCGATTAATGACGTACATCTGGTCCAGATATGGGGAAAATAAGAATTCATGTGATGTAGATACCCGAAAGCAATTGTGTTTTCAAAGGTAGGTGTAAAGTAATCACTCGAAGACAACAGTCGAATTTTAATATTGGGAAAAGGAAGAAAAGACCAAACGAAGCAATGAATAATATCCGTTCTGAGTCTGATCCCAAATACATGAATTTAATATAAAAATTAAAATGATTTTGAAAGTTCAAGAATATGTATATATATAATATATTTGAAATGGTTTCCAAAGGAAATATTTGAGGATAGAAAAATCCTATTTTTGAAAAGTAAGTAAATATTAAGGCCCCATTTGGTTTACTATTTTTAGTTTTGTCTTTTCATATAAGCAAAAATTCGTATTTATTACATATGATTGAAAAACACATAAGTTTTGAAAATGAAACTAAAATAGAAAACAGAAAACAAGTTTATTTGATTTTTCGTGTTTTGTGGCATAACAAAAGGATGGAAAACAATTCATCTACTTCATTTTCCATCCATCGTCACGATGGCTAAGAATTGTAAAAAAAAAATTCCACAATTGCTTGTATTTTGTAGTGTATGTTGAAAACACAAAACACAAAACTTAAAAGGAAACCAAACGGGGCCTAAATTTTTGAAAAATATAAATATCTATGATATAAATAAAAAGAATTAATAGAAAATTTTAAATTTGTTGAACCGAAAGTAACAATAAATGGGTTATGATAAAAAAGTTAGTTCTTTGAAAAAATAGTAGAGCGTATGTTGCTCGTTCATTTTCTGAAATGAAAAAATTAAGTTGAAAATATTCTTTTTAGGGGAGGATAATAGGAAGTGGTACAAGTTTTTAAAAGAGGTAAATAGTATGGGAAAGAAGATTTGAAGAAAAATAAAGCAATAGCAAATGCATTGCGATGGATTAATTAAGGAGATAGTCAATTAAGAGTAGAACTATATAAATGTAAGCCATTTAAATAAGAGCGGTTTAGATAGAAGAAAGGTAAATAGTAGTAACATTAAGAAATTATATTAGTAATTAGAAATAGCAATACGAGGTTATATTGAAAATAATGACAGTAATCTAATTAGAAGCAATATAGGAAATTAAAGGCAAAGGAAAGGAAAATGGACATTTTCCATTGTTGTGCACGTTTATTGCAAGTATCATTTAAAAGTCCTCCTCACATGATTTTATAGGCTTCATCAAAGATTGGAAGTGGAGATAGTATGAGTGATAAAAAAATGATAGAGTGAGAGTTTGTTCTTATCAACTCCAGATTTTATTGTTTAAAAATTATAAAGGATGTTCATAAATACTGTAAAGTTCGTTTCTGAAAAAGAAATGGTTTGATGTAACAGTTGAGTATTTTTTTAAAAGTAACTAACAAATGATTCGAGTTAAAAATCGCAATTTTTAGGAAGTAAAAGTTAAGGAAGGTCTTTGAAAGGAAAAAACTTTTAAAAAACTTAATTATAGTTTTAAAAGCTAAGATATTAAGTTATTTTTTAATTTGTTTAAAAAAAATTGGGCGTGGTGATGGAAGTAATGAATAGACCTTATTCATTAGAAGCCATAAAGGAAATTCAAGAGATGTGCGTCGTAGAAGAATGACAAGTTAGGAAAGTCCATTCAATCTAAGTAGTGATAGAACCACAACATCGTTGGTGTCAGTTGATGTTGAAGGGAGGCTTCTAACGATTGTTTCATTTAGATTTGGGTTGTAAGCATTGATTGTCCTTGATAGTACAAAGCACATACGATGTTATGAAACTATTCATTTCTATGTGTTTTCTGTGTGACTGCAATATTATGCGAAAACAATAAGCTAAGGAAATTTTAGGAAAGATACTTAACTGATAAAAAGAAAAGAAAATAGTAAAAGGATGGAAGTGTGAAATAAATGAAGAAAATTTATTTAATTAGCCATAAAAATGAAATAAGATTCTATGTCTCAAAAGATAGGAAAAAATTTTGAAAAATAAATTTCAGCAACCGGATGGCAGGGAAAGGATATTGTGTAACCACAGACTAATGTCCATGTACCCTGAAAGTTTGAAATTTGTAATCAAACTTGTGCGCTGGTTGTTATTATAAACAAAAGAAAAGTTTTTGAAAAGGTGAAATTTTCCACGTAGTTAGATAGAGTCCACTATGGACGTTAAACTGTGGAGAAATCCCTGATTTCATATGGTGTGGCACACATTGTTTTGAAAAATAAATATTGTATAGTTTTGAAAATTTTGGTCAAAAGTCTTGTTTTTGGAAAATAAAATACCTTTGTGAAAACATTTTAAAAAAATTTGTGATGAAAATTTTGAAGTTTAAATTCTTCACTGATAAATCAAAAGGTTATATAAAAAGATTTTTGGGCAAAAAAAAAGAAATTTTCTAATTTTTGAAATGTCGCATGCTTGACATGGGGAATAGTTGACAATTAATTTGTATGGATTTTACTGTGCAGTAGAAGTGACAGTAAAATAAAATATGGTTAGAGACGAGGGAGCCGTTTGAGCTATGAAGTCACTTCCTATATACCTTACCGGTAAGTGGACTAAATTAGTTTTATAATAATTCTATTTTAAAATTTTAAATATCCAAAATAAAATTTACTTATGCGGACTATACTTGGGTAAGTTGGAAAAGAATTGGGGGTAAAAGAGAAGGTTCCAAATACATTGGAAAAGGGGTACATTAGAGGATGATGGAAACATGATATTTTCCATCTAGACCATTTTCATATTTAAGAAAATAGGTTTAGAAAATTGGATTTTTCAAACTTGAATGTTAATAAAGGTGTGTTAGGATTTTGGATGGTGGGAATTGGATGAATAATTTTTTGAAATATGCTTCTATTCGTAGAAGTATAAGAAAATTTAGATGCAAAAACAAGTTTTTTATTTTCAAAAGTTGCATGCTTATAGAACTGCCAGTATATTTAAGATATTTGCACCGTAATTTTGAAAATGATTTAATAGAATGCATTTATATAGGAGGTGACCATTAGAATTATTCTGCATACATATTATATGTATTGTGGTATACCGTGTACTTATACATGATTGGTTGCAAAATTGCCTACACACTAATTAATTGATTAGTTTGGAATAGTTGTATGTTATGTTACGTTGTTCGATCTTTGAGGAATTTCGAAGATGAAATTCTTTTAAAGGAGAAGAATGTAACACCCCGTGATTTTTACGATAATTAATTTAAAAGGAATTTATTTAAAAATGATAATGCTGCTAAATAGAAATTTTATAAATGTTATAATTTGCTAAGAAACTTTCACTATTGAGTTCGTGGCGATCTTTTGATTAATTTTTATATATAAAGTTTCCCGATCGGAGTTAAAGTCAAAAGTTGTCAAAGTTTGAATACTTTGAGTCGGAAATAATTATATATGTAATTATGAAAATTAAAATAATTACTTAACGTTAATTGCAACATTAACTATAGCTTATTGGTTGATTATAATCAATGTTAACAATATCATGGAGTATATATTAAAGTGGAAACAAATGAACTCGGAACGAAAGAAAAGGAAAAAAAATCAAACGAATCAACATAGCAAACAAATCATTGTTTAAACAAAAGGTAGGTCGACCCAATATTCACCTAGGTCGACCGGTAGCGGTCGATTCTAGGATAGGCGCGGTCTATCATTGCTAGGCCAAATTAGACGGTGAACTTATTTCCTTATGGCCCAGATTTAATATAGTTTAATCTACCGTCTGGCATTGATTTCAATCCCTATAAATATAGACCTAGACCTCCACTTTCAAACTCATATTTCGAGAGCAATGACGGAGCTCTCCCATTTTATCTTCTCCACAAATTTCTGAATTCTTAAATTAGTTCCAATTACATGTATACAAACAATTGAAGATTGGGAAAGTTAAAAAGAGAAGTGAGAATAATTATATAAATTTGTGTAGTATTAGTTTTATATCGTTATAGATCTGTTCGTGTAAGCCTGAAATGTAAATTGGAGTTATAAGCTAAACCTATACACATGCAATGAAATTATAAAATCTGCCTACATGTTCTGTAATTATTATATATCCATATGTTATATGAATGTAAATCTGGAAAAGATTTATGTATCAGGAATGCCTAAATTTATTATTGAATATTAGCAAACCATGAATTTATAAATGATGTAATATTCCAAATTTGTTAAATTGATATTGAAAAATAAGAATGTAAAATAAAGAAATAACAATAAGATTTTTGGAATTTAAGTGGTATTTTAGTTCGTGGAATCTATGATATTGCAACGTGAATTTCTATACATTATCAAGTTAAAATAAATAAAAGCGCATCTTCTAAAATGATAAAGGATACACCTAAAAAGAAAGAGATGTATAAACTAGGGATGTTTACCGTATTTTATTTGCCTATTTCAATAACTACAGAAAGAGATAATTCCTTATAATTTCAAACGTAACACAACTTTCCTTTTGGATAAGATACAAAATTTTAAAGTGTGATCTTTCCATTACGAGAGATGTAATTCCAATGCATTAAAATGCTGAAAATTCCAAAGTGTTAAATGAAAAGATATAACGTGACAAGAACATTCTAAAAGAAAAGATGTGTGATACCAATAAAGGTGAGAAGTAAATAAAAAGAAATGTAAGCATAGGCTAGAACAAATAAAAGAGTAAAAAGAGAATAGAAATAGAAAATGGTGAAAAAGAGTAAAGGAATAGAAAACGACATTATAAATCTTCTAAAAAAGAAAGTGGTAAATAATCCTAAGGTAAGCAAGATAAATGCATAATGAAGTAAAGACTTAGGGTCAATAGTAAACTGTAATGAAAAGATAATAAAGTAAGAAAGAATTAATTTACACACACATACATATAGCCTCAAATATTAGTTTATGATGGGGGTGAACTATTAAAGCTAATAAATGATTATATGGATAAAATGACAGTAGATATTAGAAAGGGTTGGAATGAGACATCAATAGTGTTGCACGATAGAAGCTTGCCTACTGCAAGGGTACCAACAGTTGTGTATATATTATACTGATGTGAGACATAGCACCCATAGATAATAAATGCTTACATATGATGAAGGTTAGAGGAATATACTTCAAAAAATAGGAAAAGGGAGGTATTGCCTTGTTTGCAATACTAGTTAACCCTATTATGTATGTCTTTCAAAATGTGCATGAGGCAGTCCGTGGAGCCGAGTCCACAGTCGGTGGAGCTGAATCCACCATATTTATATTTCATACAGCTGAGTCTACAACCAGAATAGGTAAGAAAACTCCCAAAATGCAACATAGAGCATGGCTAAATTATTTTAAAGCCGTTATTAGGCACTATAGGAGTTCCATGGTACGCACGGTGACGTGAGCGTGATATTGCGACGGTGATGGAACTTAATGTAGGTGTTGAGGTAAGGAACACAAGTAGTGAAAATCTCTTGGTCAAATTGGAGACCGTGGTACTTACACACACGGCTATAGTCTACTGCGGATAGATAGGACGTATCGTATGCGTATGTAAAGTCACGATGACTAATTTAAAACGAAAAGACTTAACAAGAGATAGAAGACAATCCGCATAAACTAGTATTTGCACAGGGTGTATAATTTACCGATCAACAGAACGTTGTTCTGACCCCTCCTCATTACAACCTAACCTACATGATATCTTAGAAGAACAGGCATTGATACAAGGCGAGAACAATAGGAAGATAGGTTCCCTATCCATTCTCGACGCTGACAAGACAATAAACATTTGAAGTGTCAATCTTGGTCATTAATTATGTAACTTATCATATTATATTATTATTCTGTGAGTTATATTGTTAGTGCTCTGATATGCATTCTTCTGTTTATTCACAGGGTATCAAGCTAATGATCCGTGGTTTGATGGACTTGGGTTTTCAATTTAGCAAAAATCTGAATCCACTGGGGTGTGACTTGTTACAAGTCAACTGGTGCATTACTAGAATGGCTTCACTTAGCGACAGTTCATGACAACGGTTTGCGTCGGCTAAAATAAGTTATCATCGCTAGCCATCGCAAATCCGAATATAACCTACGAAGCCGAGAACATTCAGTATTCCCTCTAGCTAATAATTTTCTTGTTCATCTCCTTTTCATTTTCTTCCACCCGATTCCAACCGTCTCCGGCCGCCTCTAGCCGACAACCGTTCCTGGTGTACACTCCTTCCTCCTTCTGTTTATCCTCAATTTTTAAGGTATATTATTTTAAACCTTATTTATAAAAAAAATTAGTATTTTGGCTTGAATAGGTCAGATTAATTGGTATTAAATGATGGTATAGTTTATTAGTTGATTTGGAGATAAAATTAAAACCCTAATTTAGAAATTAGTTGATTATTTATTTGAAATTGATGATTATTGTGTATTAATTGATGATAATAGTGTGTTAACTTATTTAGGGATGTTAGTAACTGGTTTGATTGTTTAATTCGTAATTAAAATTAGGGTTGATTTAAAATTCGGAAAAATATATTCTTGATTAATATGCTTATTGATTAAGTTTATGTGAATGTTTGTTATAGTGGAAAATGATGTTTGTTATAGTTTACGCAAAAATTAGCGTATAACTATTGATTATTACGCACCTAAGTAGGTACGCTTAGACATAAGTAATATTCTTTAATTAATTAGTGTGTGCTAACTATAACTGTTGGTGCTCGGTATAAAATTAATTTATTTTAACTTGTTATTATTAGTGTTGACTTCTAATTTTAGCTTACAAAATCTGTAAATTAAAATTTTATTAGTTAAAAAAGTTTGAAAATACGTTATAAAAGCATATAATTTAGTTAACAAAAAGTTAAGAAATGTTATACTTAAATCGATTTTGTAAAAGGTTAAGAAATGAAGATAACAACAAAAATATTGTAATAAAATCGATTTTGTAAAAAGTTAAGTAACGAATATAACAACAAATATTCTACTGAAATCGATTTTGTAGAAAAAATCAAGAAATAAATATGAAAATAACAAATATTGTACTCAAATCTATTTTTAAAAAAGTTAGGAAATAATATGACAAGAACAAATATTGTACTCAAATCGATTATCTTTAAACTTAAGAAACGAACATAATAACAAAAAATATGTTGCTGAATCGATTTTCCAATAAGTTAACAAATGAATATAACAACAACAAATAATGTACTCAAATCGATTTTCTAAAAGCTATGAAATTTATATACAAGAATAAATATTATATTAAAATCGATTATCTAAAAAAATTTCAAAAGGATATGATATTGATTTGAAAATAAGCATTATGCATTATTATAATAAATACAACAACCACAAATTGGTCCCAAAAGGTTTTAATTTATTTTAGAAAATACAACAATAAAAATATTCTTCTTGCGTACAAAGTTAAGCGTAGAAGAGAAGTGAGGTGCTGTCGAAATTAGATAGAAGTTTGGTGTGTGAAGCCTTTAGTCCCAAAAGGTTTTAATTTTTTTATAAAATACAACAACAAAAATACTCTTCTTGGATACAAAAGTTATGTGTAGAAGAGAAGTGAAGTGAAGTGTTGTCAAAATTAGACAGAAGTGTGGTGTGTGAAGCCTTTAGTCCTAAAAGGCTTTACTTTATTTTAGAAAATACAACAAATAAAATACTCCCCTTGGATGCAAAGTTATGCGTAGAAGAGAAGTGAAGTGAAGTGCTGTCAAAATTATACAGAAGTGTGGTATGTAAAGCCTTTAGTCCTAAAAGGTTTTACTTTATTGTAGAAAATAAAACCACAACAATATATCACTTGGGTGAGAAGTTGTGCATATGATAGAAGTGAAGTGAAGTGAAGTGCTGTCAAAATTACTATCCTATTTTTTTAAATTAGGAACAATTTTTGATTATTTTGTCGTTCATACTTGAATATTTGAAGTCAAAACTAGAATGAAAAGCTCGGTGAAAGAACATTTCTACAATAATGTACACTAATTTATTAGATTCGCAATATCTAATAATCGAAATAACGAAGAACTTCATTGCCCTTGTAGTAAGTGTTAACATTTAAAGCATTGGAAAGCAGATACACTTAAAGTACACTTGTATAAATCTGGATTTGTGCCAAATTATTATTTATGGGATTGTCATGGAGAATTTTTTGCACCTACAGCAGATCATGTTGGGTCAGAGGTGGATGTTGTTATGACGAATCCAATAGAAGGTATGGTGGAAGATGCAGCATGATCAATGTCGTCTACCGTTCAAGTTGACGATGAAGACGTCAATGTCGAAGAAGAACCGAATGTGGGAGAATTTTTTTTTATGATTTATTAGATGCCGCTAAGAGACCATTGTGGGCTGGTTGTTAAAGTGGAACCAAATTATCAGTAACGGCTGAATACATCACTATGAAATCAAAATTCAACTTTACAAAAGTTGGATTTATTATAGTTGTACAAGCTGCAAAATGGCATATGCCACCCAATAATCTGATGTGCGACAGTCATTATAAAGTGAAAATACTTATGTCGACTTTTGACCTACCTTACCAAAAGATAGATACATGTATAAACGGATGGATGTTGTATTGGAAAGATGACATTAATCTTAGGAACTGCAAAATATGTAATAAGGAAAGATATAAACCAAGAAAAAAGAAAGGAAGCTCCATATAAGAGAATGAATTATTTACCAATCAGCCTTATACTTCAAATGTTATATGCGTCTTCAGCTACGGCATGTCATATGCGATGGCTTAGCGTGAGAAGACAGGCAAAAAGAACTTTGACGCATCCATCTGATGGAGAAGCATGCAAACATTTCGATAAGACGTATCCCATGTTTACTACAGAGGGTCGTAACGTCAGACTTGGTTTATGTATGGAGGGATTTCTGCCATTCTCTCAATTCGGTAGCAAATATTTATCTTGGCATGTTATCGTTACTCCTTATAATTTACCTCCGTGGATGTGTATGAAAATTTCATACATGTTTCTCACTAGTATCATCCCTGACCCTGATGATCCGACATAAGGAATCGATGTTTATCTCTAACCATTAATCGAAGAGCTGAAAACATTATCGCTTGAAGGTGTTAAAACATACGACATTTCATAAAAAGGAATTTTTGTATGTTTGCTTCTTTGTTATCGACTATTAGTGATTTTCCTGCATATATGATGATTTCAGGTTGGAGTACGACCGGTCGTCTAGCCTATCCTTATTGCATGGAAGAAACACGATCATTTTCTTTACGGTATGGAAGGAAAATTTCTTGGTTTGCTTGTTATCGGTGTTTTCTTCATCTCAATCATACGTTTAGAAGAGATAAAAAAACTTTAAAGCTAACAGAGAAGATAGTATGCAACCACCAAAGATTTGGTCAAGCAAAGAAATATATAAAATTGTAAAGGACTGCCAGAAAATACATGAAACTAAAATACAGACTGAAATTCCAAGTAAATCGAACATTCATAATTGGTGGAAATAAAGCATATTTTTTAAAAATACCTTATTGGAAAGATCTCGTACTTCGACATAGTATTGACATGATGCACAACGAAAAAAACGTGTTTGATAACATTTTTAACACAATTATGAACGTTAAAGGAAAAACTAAGGACGATCTGAATTCATGACATGATATAGCATACTTTTATAAACATCTTGAACTTCATATGAAGCTCAATGACGATAAAAACCTAAAGCATGCTATGAGCTAGACAATAAGCAAATAAAACTCATGCTAAAGTGGGTGGAAGGACTAAATTGCCCAGATGGGATGTCTTCTAATCTCCGTAGATGTGTTGACGTTGAAAACAATAAATTGATTAGGATGAAAGGTCGTGATTGTCATATCATGATGGAATACTTATTACTAATGGTTTTCTAAGAACTGTTGCCCATAAAAGTGTGGAGTGTTATAATGGAATTAAGTCTGTTGTACTAAAAGCTTTGTTCGACAACGTTAAAAATCGACCGTATACGTAAACTTGAAGTAGAATTCCCTATACTACTATGCCAACTGGAGAAAATATTTCTACCAGGTTTCTTTAATGTAACGGAGCATTTACCTGTTCATCTTCCATTCGGAGCTCCTCTTCGAGGTCTCATGCAATAGGAATATCCATTTGAAAGGTAATAGTAAATATCCGTAAAATTGTTGTTAGTTTAAAATTTAGATTTACGTAAGTGCATTTAAATTGAATTAATTTTGTAATAAGTACTTGAATCATCTGGAAAAAAAATTTAGACAGAAAGCACGAGTTGAAGATTCAATTTGCAAATCATATCTTGAAGAAGAAGCTTCATTCTTTTTCTCTCATTACTTAAGTAATCATGTGAACTAATCATTTGTAAGTGGTCCTCGTAATGATGAAGCCGTGTGGAAGATTATTCTCAAACAATGTTGTCTATTTTAGACAACATGGACGACCTGTTGGAAAATGTGTGGAAATATGGTTAGACGATAGAGATCAACATGTAACACACACATATGTTCTTCTTAAATGTGCTGAAGTTGTACCATTTGTTAGGTAATAATAAATTCATATTTATTTCAATGATACTTACATATTAACCGTAATGTCACATCTAGTACATATATATTCACAATATTTACGAATTGCACATCCATTTGGAGATCTCAATAAGGAATTTTCTAAATGGTTTACGAACTACGTTTATGATCCAAGAAACTGCATCGTCGATGAAGGATTACAACATATTACACTCGGATCAAAAAGAAATGTCAAAACTTATCTAATATTCTTTATCAATGGATTTAAATTCAACACCAAGGATTATGGTGCTGAAAAATTAACATATAACAATGGTGTATTTGTCAAAGGCAGTGACGATGCAGATGAGCATATAAAAGATTTTTACGGCATCTTAACACAGGTTTTAGAATTGATATATTATATACAACTTGTAGAAAAATAATAATTTATTCAAGTGCAATTGGTTCAGCAATATTCCAGGTTCTGGAATCAACGTGTGCAAAGATTATAAACTTATAGAAATAAAGCACACCTTACATTACTATAAGTATGATTCTTTCGTATTGACCAAACAAGCATTACAGGTTTATTTTGCTCCATATCCATCCTTAAAAAGAGATAAATCAGATCGGTCTGCTATTTTTAAAACAAAGACAAGATTTACGTTTGATGGAATTAATATTCCAAAAGAAGCAGCATATCAAACGGATCTTGAGTCAAATGATGATATAATAACAACTGTATTGATTTGGGTTTGTCAAATAATGAATCGAATGTTTTAATAGAAGCATTTGGGAGTAAAGAAGAGAATAATATAGAGTACGAGACCGAGACTGAATCAAAAGACGATGAAGACTGAAAATTTTGAATTTTTATATTAGTTGTTGCATAATGTATATTCTGAGTTTCAGCTGTTATCAATAATGATGACTATGTTGTGATTTATGTTTTATTGTTTTTTTTAAATTATATGTATATATACCCAGGAGATTTTGTCTCATTTATGATGTTTTAATGCAATTTTTATGTGATGATGATTAATCAAACATGTTTTGTAATAATGAACTGATATTTTTATCATTATATAAAATGATATTTTTGTAACAGATATACACAGAAGTCACTCGAGTAGATCTCTGCCTTCTCGTTCCGTTTGTGCAGGTGCCAGCAGCACGGCGCCAGATTTACGTTCGACAGCAAAGGTAGTTCCAAAGAGTGCGGGGTAAGTATCAAATTTATTACATGTTTACTATTTAAAATTTATTAAATTTGTACAACTTATTTTATACATGGGATTTGAGGTGCAGCCGTCAAACTTTATTTTGCAACTGTCCAGGAGTGCGTTCATGAGCCGAATGTCGGGATGCTGGGCTCACTGGGATGACATTCTCGATCATACTAGGAATGCTATATTTGCCGACTTGATGGCATGTTTAAATTTATAACTTATTTGTAAATTAATACAATGTATATAATTCAAACCAATTTCAATTTCAATATGCAAGCAGCGGTTCGTGTCGACCCGTAGGATACAGATGTTTTTGTAAATCACTGGAACCAAAGCATGCGTAAAAATTATAGAGACACCATATCAAAAGCTAAGAAAAGCCGGAAAGAAGCCATCTTGGATGGGAGTTGATGTCTGGGCTCAATTTCTGCAGGCATGGGATACTCCGAAGTCGAGGGTAAGTTATATAATTTCCTTTTGTTATCACATTTTGTTTAAAATTCGTACATTAGGTGCATTAATTTAGTTAGTTGTGCGTTTAAATTTATAGGAATTATCGGCGTGGAACCATGCAAACAGGGCTAAAGGTCCTGTTTTGCACTGCGGCACGTCAAAGTCCTTCCAACAACATCGCAGGGAATTGGTGAAGTTATAAAATGCGTTTATAAATAGCTGTAAAATAATTTACTCATATCAGTAATATTATCATTTATATATATAACTTCAGTTTCAGAAATTTAATCGTGATCCTACACTGGCTGAGGTCTTCACTCACACATGCCATCGAGCGCACGGATGAGGAAGGAAATATTTCATATGAATTTACGGATGATAAATATAAATCTAAATCTGTGGTGGTAAATTTGTTTAATTTGTTTACTTCACATTTGATAAGTTTTTTATTATTTATCATTACAAATTTTTGTTCGTCATTGCAGGAGAGATACGAAGCAGAGAAAGCTCGAGTGGCACAGTCCACTGGCCGTGAGCTAATCTTAGAGGAGGAGGATCGTATTCGGTATGCACTCACCGCCTACTCGAAATAGGCGTTATGGTTATGGAAATCTGTAGGTAAACTACTTCATTAACTAATATATAAATTATATTTACTGAATAAATTATAACTTCCAATAAAATAATTTACAGGTGATGATGACCCAGAAGACTTATAGGAGATCTCAAGCCGAAGAGGAGATAGCTCAGCTGAAGCAGTAGATGACAGAACTCATTGACTAGCGGAAGGGCGGAGGACTGGCGCAGCAGCTAGATGAGCGGATGTAGCATTTGCAGCAGAGCACGGGAGGATGTCTAATGAGGATAGGTCGGGAGATGATGATGATGAGCAGGTATGGATTTTTTGATCGTTTTGTTGCGTAATTATTGACATGTGTTGATGGAGTTGATATTTATTGATGGTTGTGTACTGTGATGATTATGGATTTGGTGAACATGAGTATTTGTGTAGATATGGTTGTGTTAATTTATCAAATATTGATTTTAGTTGATGAAAAATTATGTAAATATTGATATTTGCGTTGTGTTTTTAATTATTGGTGATATGTATGAGATTATAACTTGCATGTGATGTTACTGGTGAGATTGGGTTTATATGTCTTGGGAATGAAGTGAGATTAAGATATGACGTTTATTGTGTGGTTGAAAGGCTTAAAAGCAGCCCTGTCTTAAATTTCAGGTTTCAGACGGCCGGCGACGGCCAAATTGTTTCAAACTTGCATCGGATTGCGACGACTTTCTGGTTCCAAGCTTGCGTCGGTAAGCGACGACCCATTTTTCTAGGTTTTCAACACTAACTGACGTGACTATGGCGACGACTCCGTCGTTATTTTGCTTGCATCGTGTGATTTTGTTGCGGCTTTTGACGACGGCCGCCGATGGTTATATGGCATCGCTAAACGAAGTCGTTCATCTAGTGGTGGGATTTCCATTCGATTGAATTGGCAAATTACGTGGCAAGTTGGTTTTAAATTCTTAGGGATGTTTCCGACTTTTCGGATGTGTTTTGAATTTTACACCACAGATGTATACAAATAAGTTTAAATTCTTAGGAGATTATCCAATCAAACAATGTACACAGCTTCCCAAGCAGTGATTTGACGTTGGAAAAAAATATAAAAGGAAGCTTTCAACCCTAGCGTATACTCAACAAAAAGGCGTGAAAATAGTGAACAATAAATATGAAAATATGGACACGTATGCAAATATTATTATATGTATCGTAAATAACATTAAGATCAGTGACAATCAAACAACAACCTCCTTCTCTACAAAACACATCTAAAGGTCAAAAAACACAAGAGAATAGCAAATAAAATCCTTCTTCAGAATAACATGTATGAACAAGATGTATTTTTTCTGACACTTCTACCAATTTTGCAAGAAATCCTACTGCGCGACATAACAATTATTATCCTTACACATAATTATGAGTTACTTCAGGACTTGAAAATTTACTATTTTGACAGATAGTACAAATGTATAAGAAGGTTGTACTAATTTTAATCTTTAAATCTTGTTTACATTTATTTTAGTAGGCTTTTTAAAATGCTTTTAACGTTTTTACTATTTTGTAGCATACTGTACGCTCTTATTTCTTATTAATGGCTTGTACCATTTCCAACCATTGTCCACTTAATAGCCTTATTACAACTAACAACCAATCATATAATCGTAGTATTCAAACCAACAATCAATCAATTAATCACATAATCATCATGTTCAAACAATTAAAAAAACGCGTTAATCACATAATCAAATATAATATTCATAACAATTTCGGTAATATTTCTTCGACAAAATGAGTAAATTCACATAAAATACATAACCGTTCATAAACAAGTTTACATAAGTACTAACAAAATGTTATAGTATATATATAACAATTAAAGCCATGTTTATTACTTGATTACGCACAAGTTTAACGATCAACATATGCTTATGAAACTTTTTTCATATTTTAAATATATCAAACATCCTTTGTGAAACTTTTATTAATTTAAATAATTTTTATAATGCTTAGTTAACTTAATTAAATTCACATAAAATCCATAACCCGAGCGCACCCTTTGTTTTTCCAATCGACTGGAAACCTATCCCACTCGACAGGCACCGGTCAACTGATAGGATTTTCCAGTCGATTGAATTGACGAATTATGAAGAAAGTTGATTTCAAAATTTCAGGGATATTTTTGCCTTTTGGGATGTATTTTGAATTAACCACCATAGATTTAAACTGAGCTTTTAATTCAAGAACAATGAATAGAACAAAGCATTATAAATAGACTTATCTAGGATTACTGTTTGTAATCTAACCATTTAAAAGGAGGGTAATGTTTGCATTTTTTCCCAGGGTTGGCCTCTGTTGTCAATGTTATAGCTTTCCTCATTTTGAAATTGATATTGGAACATTAGTTTTGTTATTGTTTAGGCTCGCATTTACACAGCTTTTGCGGTTGAAATCCTGCAGTCGTCTTCCCCCAACATTAACAAATTTGAAAGCTTCTTCAATTTTAATTCAATATGGTTAGATTATACCGAAAGTTGTAGCAACTGATTAAAAAAGAAATTCTTGCTAACAAAAATGGTTAAGCATTGCATTGCATACTTCTTTGTCATGCAAATTGAGTTTTAACTGTTCTTGATTGATTCCGTAAACAAAATTACTACAGATTCTTGGTTCCCAAAACAAAACTGTTAGGGCAAGAGAAGCTTTTACGCAAATCTGACGTACAACCAACGTCGATTTTGGCCATGCATGCTTCAAATTAAGCGGTCCTTTATGTTAGTAAGGTCGCTGCTTTCTCTTGCAATGCCAAACACGGAACGGGAATCAGGAAGAGATGCATTTGCCAGTGGAACCCTTCTCTTGTAATTCTCTTCAAGGATGAGAAGAATTTTGTCTATATTTAACTAGTTAGTAAACGAGCGTTTGAGGTTGTATAAAGTGACGGAGGGCACGTAGGAAATTGGAAGGAGGATGCTGTCAGATTTGTAGTTAGTACGAGTTTATAAATGACAAAACACGTTTATAAACTTTGTGTAACCACCTTTTATTTTCTCTGTACTATTTAAATTCTTACTGACATCAGCATCATTATTCTTTGATCACTGTAGGCTGCCAGACTTCCCAAAGTCTACCCATCATATATTCACCACATCAAATTCCATTTTACTGTTAGCAAATAGTAGGTTTAAGTTGCGTGCTTAGAAGTGGGTAAGAGCTGTTGAGTTTTGTTGGATAAAAACCATGTTATTGTTGAGTTAGGTAGGAACTTTGCATCTGTATGTTTTAAGGCTTTCAATTTATAAACTTTGCGTACACATAACTAAACCAACAATGTACAAACAGGTTTTCATTTCTATTTCGTTGCTGGTGTAAATTTCTGCACAATTTATTGACAAAGAAGACTCTTCATTCACAATATATATATATATACACACACACACACACACACACACACACACACACACACACACACACACATTTTCCATGTAAACCTTGTTCTTCTCTAAGATCAAAGAGCCTTTACTTGAAATTTGTATGTGCAAAGGCATAAGTGTAGTAATTGCCTTTGCTTACTCTATGCTAAACCGAGCAAGCACCTTCAAAATATACTTATTTTGAATAAGCCTCAAAAGTTCAAGCTCTCTATCTCGATATATTTTCATCCCCAAAATCTTTTTTTATCCACAAGGTCTTTATCTCGAATTTCGCCTTTAACTTTAATTTTAATCTATCAATTTCACCTTTATTTTTTGAAGCAATAAATATATCATCCACACACAAGAGCAAATACACTCAACTACGGCTCTTTAAATACTTGAAATACACACAAGTGTCTTTATTACTATGATTAAAACCATGTGACAACATAAAAGAGTCAAATCTCTTGTACCAATATCTAAACGACACCTTAAGTCCTTAAAAAAACTTCATCAATTTGCAAGCCCAATCTTGCTTGCCACTTACAACAAATCAATTTGGCTGCCTCATGTATATGGTTTCCTTCAAGTCACCGTATAAGAAAATGTTTTTCGCATTAAGTTGCTCCAAATTCAAGTCATGTGTAGCAATTATGGCAAGCAAAATCTAGATAGAGATGTCCCACCACAGAATCAAATATCTCATCATTTTTCATTCGCATTCTCTGTGAAACCTTTTTTGCAACTAGTCTAGTATTGTATCTCTCATCATCCTTCACATTGAATGTCCACTTTCGGCCTATGGTTTGGCTTCCCTAAAGAGGTGGTGGTACCAACTCTCAAGTCTTTGTCTTCCGTAATAACTCTAACTTCTCTTTCATAGCGGAAGCCTATTCCAAGTTATCACTCGACTTCATAGCCTCTTTAAGATCAAATGGATCATCATGAACTGCATGTACTGCATAATCAAACTGATCGTCGAGGCTGTTGTTTGTATACTGTTAATGACCATACATCTTCGACTGCCTAATAATTCTATGACTGCTCTAGTAGATACAGTATCACCTAAACTTCTTTCAGCTTCACCTTGAACTAACTTTCTATCGGCTTCATGCACATGACCAACACTAATAGATTACATTTATAGACTACTATGTGATGTCCCATCAACTTTATCTTCACCTATATTAACACCAACCACAACTCTACTACTATGCAGAAATGTGGGAACTTCTTCTATCTTCTTAGGCAATCAGAATCAACTGGTCTATTGGGTAACTCTTTCTTAGATTTGAATATCGTAGATTTAATACCCTTTGACTTATCCCAAGTGTATGTCATTGTATGCTCTGGCCTTCAATCTTCATCACCCACATTGATAGAATTAGGGCTATGCCTTATGTAATCTGTTACATATATCTAACTCATTGACCAATCTTGTTCGAAATAAAAGGTATTGTCTTCCTATTATATACTTGATATAATATGATTATATTAATTAATTAACTTATTTAAAAGTATATTTAATAGAAAAATCCATAAATGGTATATTTTGCTATAGTAGTTACAAAATGTTGTAACCGTGAGTAATTTATCACAACAAAACAAATATACCATTTTAAATGTTCTTAGTCAAGATGCATCGAGACTGGATATTGATGTATCCAATGAGATTGGAATACGTAACGCTCTTCAAACGTTGGGCAGTGTATTACTCATGACTGCTGGAAGCACTTAGGGGTTACATACTAATAGTTATTGGATGACTATGGAACGACTCACTCGATAGTTTTCTATTGGTTTATATAACTAAGGTCAAACAGAAAATATAGATGTGACTGATTTACACACTTCTCTCGACTTGAGAAAACTTATGGATCTTCAATATGAAAGCTCCTCTTTGATTATAGCTAAATCATTACATGGCGTCCATCGAGTGACTATAGTTGGGTCGAGTGGAAGTATTGAAAGTGAAGCACTATCCAAGAGAGGATTCGTCTCCTATCACAGTCAACTCAAAGTCACAGTCTCCGACCTAAGCATTTCTGTCAATAATAATTGTTATTATTGGACCAAGGACTTTGTATTGAACTATAAAGTTGAATGTGGATGAGGTTAGAATTTTGACCATTACCAAATTCCATTAGTTCAAAGTGATATAGTTTTGATGAAGAGAATTTGTGTAACAAATGTCACAATCCGGTAACGCTTATTAAACTAAAATTGGATTTTACGGAAAATGAGTAAGAGAAAATTTTTGACCATAATATCATACCACCTGCTAAGTGACGTGTGAATATTAACATTAAATAATTCGATATTAATCGCAGATCAAATTTATACCCAAGAGTTACATACCCGAAATGATGAATTTCCTTAAGACTGAACGATTTAATTAGTTTATAATTGTTTAAATTAATTAATATTTATGAAATATTAATTATAAAACTTAAATATGATTTGAGAAATAAATAACGTTATACATATTTATAACAATTATAAATATATCGATCGATATACAATATCGACAATCAATTAAATTAGATTTAATTACATAGTATTTTGGCTTGGACTTAGATAGATTTAAGGCCCATGATTAGGGCTGCAAAATTTCGATTTTGGAAAGGTCTAGGGGTAGCTAAAACATAGGGAATTGTCTTAGAGATAATGGATTGAGATCAAGTGAGAATGGGTAAAAAGATTTTTCTTGTTTCTCTCTAATACAACCCTATCTTTAAAAATAAAAGACAAACATTTTTGGCCGCCATTACCTTCTACATTGCTGGTTAAAGCGTAGCTCTTAATCCATGCCAAATTCTCAAATATATTTCAAATTAAAATAATACTATTCGATAGTTAGAGGTCGTTGATTCTGGACTTGCAATCTGACGAATTAGGAATAGTAAAAGGAAGGGAAGTCATTGTTTCAACGTGGATTCGAACGTATCATTAAATTGGTAATTTTAGTTCATATTATAGTAATTAAATTATATTCTATGATCCTATAATGAGCAATTTCATGACGGTTTAAATATATTGCTACTATATGTTTAGTTAGATGAGATTTTCGTATATAGACGTGGTTATCACAAATTAGTTTGGTTCGCATAATTTGTTTATTTTTACCATTTTGTTTATGTATGGAAAAATATTGTTTACTGTAGAAAATCATTTTTTGTCATTAATAATTATTTTTTTATATATATTTATTAATAAATTCGTATATATATATATATATATTAGTCTATGTTTCTCTCTCATATTAACATATATGCATATATAAGATGTATATATGATTTAAAAAATTTAGTACACTTATTTATATAATATGAATTTACAAATTCAAAATCAATTATCATACATATATTCATATTTCTTAAATTAACATTTATTTTATTTTTGAATTGTTTATATATATAAAATAATTATCACATTAAAAATTCAATTTTATTTTTTTAAAAATATTATACCATTTTCGAAAAATATAGAAAAAATTAATGAATTTTTCAGTAAATTTTATTATTTTTAATAATTAATATTATTTCGGAAAGCAGTTATGATTTATTAAAAATATAATTTAATTGAAAAATTCTTCAAAATTTTTCTTAACCATTCATTCATGATCCTAGTATTTTTAAAATTTTAAAATTTGAATTTTTAATAATTTATTATTTATATTAAATAATTCTTGCCGAAACCAATGTATTTTTTTTTAAAAATAATATTTCAACTTTGAAAAATCTTAAGATTTTTTCTAAGCTCTACTTTATGATTCTAGATTTTTGAAAATTGTAAAATTTTAAATTTTCATCAATAGATTATTTTATGTTAATCATTTATGAATGAAAACATTTTATTCATAATATATACAAATTAAAATAATAAAATTATTATGTTTGCAAAACTAAGTTAATTTTGAATTATAGATAATTTTTAATAATTTTCCTCCCTCTTTCTAGATATATATTTATCTATATTTAAATGTTTTATGTTCATATAATATATAATATATTTATACATACATGTGTGTGTTGTAACTCATATACATGCACATATTTGGACAACATACATTACATACAAAATGAGCTAATGTATCTGCTGCAATGTAAATCCCAACACCTACATATGGGCATATCATGCCTTTCATGGATTATTATGTTACACATGCACTCACACACACACACACACACACACATATATATATATATGATTTTTTATGTATAAATTAAATAAAATAAAATAAATTTCATATCTTAATATATTTAAATTTAAATAAAATAAATGATTTTATTTAAATGAAATTTAGAAATGTTCTGATTCAGTTAGACTTCATAGACCCAATAAAAATCCAAATTAATTCACTCATAACTTCCGCTGCGGGTTAATCCAGTTCCAATAATGGTATCAAAGCCCCATAGCATATATGTTCTAAATTAGTCATATTAGAGCTAATTAATTAAGCTTGCCCACTTAGTACGGTGTCTAGAAAGGTAATGTCTAGGATTTGAATTGTGTAATCAAGTACAATGTCCTGCTTGGTTACCGGCCTGGCCCGAAAGGTGAAGTGAGCCCAAAGGTTGATCTTAATAGAAAAGGTCCAATTAATTTGTGCCTTGGGCTAATTTTCAAAATCATTTTGAAAATTAATGTTAATGATTTTGAATTTAATATTTAAATTTAAAATAAAACATATTTATTACAAAAATTATAATACTACATAAGTTTTCAAAAAGTTTGAAACGATAATGATATTTTCAAAATGATTGAAAATATTTATATAATAATTTCAAACTTTAAATTTATTAATAAGATTAATAAAATATGTTAATTAATTAATACACATATGCATGTATCATATATGTTGATATATGTTATGTTATTTTAAAATGTTTAAGATAACATAAGTACATATGTATGAATACAAGATAAATTTTGAAACTAATAAATTTTAATAAAAAAATGTTTAATTGAATAAATTAATTAAAGTTTAATTAATTAAATAAAACAAACATATATATGATATAGGTGTGTTACACTATTAAGGTTATAGTATACACTATAAATGTTATAGTAGATATGTCCAATATAAAAGTTATATTGAAATACTAATTTAAATTTAATTAAAGAGTTAATTGATTAAAATTAATTTGATAAGATTTAATTAATGATATATTATACGTAAGACTATCATATAAGTAACATGAAATATAAAAGTTATATAACATTTATATGATACGTGTATAAACTAAATGTGGAACATTAAAGATACCCAATTAGACTTGAGAAATAAATACATATGTAAATGTACACATACCATGATTTCTGATGTGTCTAACACTTGAATCGCCAAGGCATTTCATAAGAAATATATTATTCTATAAGTCGATATCACTCAATATATATATTGAAGATTATGAATCTTCAATATAATGTTGTCCTCTATCATATATATATATATATGTATGTATGTATGTATGTATGTATATGTATATGTATGTATGTATATGAATAAATTACTTACATGCTCCTTAGTTATTGAGCAAACTCAAGCTAGGGATGTTATGCGTAGTATTATTAATATATTGAACAGATGAGGTAAGATGACTATATGTATTTGTTGAGCAAACTTAAGGTACATACACTATACTTAGGCCATCATGATATGGTAGGTATGAGTGAATAATCTCTTTCGATTTGCTGAGCAAACTCAAGGTCGAAATGGGATTAGAACAAGGAAAAATGGGTTAGGAGTTGTATATGATACAACCGATAGGGAGTTATCCATCGTTTGTGGGGCTATGATTTGTTGAGCAAACTCAAGGTTAGAATACCATAACAAACGAGTCCTAACACCCACTAGTGAAGTTGTAAGACTTCTATGTTTCATTTTAGGGTTCGGAGAAATATAAAAAACTAGTGGGAGCCTTATTAGAAAATTGAAATAGTAACAATTAAACTTTCTAATATTGTAAGAGCATATGCTATCTAATGTTATATCATCTACAATGACAAATTTGTGCATTTAATATGATTGTTAAACGTTTGTCAATTAACATATATAGAAAAAATGAATTGAAAGTTGACAATTAAAAATATAATATATACTTACTAATAATTCTAGTTGCACGTTCTATAATGTTTCTATACCCATGAAGTGCCCAAGTTCAACTACTTAATACATTCATAAGTTTGTCACTTATATGTTTATTTGGTTTAGACCGCGTATTGAATTTTATGAGTTTTTGAACTCTAAATGCAATTCAAGACTATGGATATTTGATCCATGTACTTTCACATGTAAAAGTTATATGGTGAACATTCATAGTTTGTGAGGTACAATATCTCGATGAAGTTAGTTCATTTGAAGTAAGCCAATAAACAATATTTTAAAATCATGTATACAACTTGAATGATTTCAAAAGGATCATATTGTGTTAACGTAACACAAGACCATAAACTATGAGATATATCTAAGAACTCGATCATTGAAATGTCATCTTGATCGGTTTACATAAAGAGCAACATATTTGATGTCTTAAATATTAAGAATAATCGTATATGTTTTTGTAAAATGTTTTTTATGATATTGTAGTAAGGTTTTCTTTTAACTAGTTTGACCATTTGAAAGAAAATCAAATGTATGAGAATAGGTGTAGTTTAAGGTAAAGTTGGAATGAAGAGAATGAATAATCACTTCTGCTTCATAGAGAAACATTGGAAATAAGAATTGTAATAATAACTGATACATAATATTGGAATATGAAATATGATTTTTATTCCGAATTGTATTTACATATAGAAAATTGTTTTCTATAACATTTTTTTCTTTGAGTTCAAGATAATTTATCAAAGAACTCTCCTCTATAACTAGTTGCAACATATGAAATAAGTAAATAATATTAACAATATTAAGTGAACGGTGGACCTCAAATTTTAGTACACTATTATAGTAATGACAGAAATAGTGGGAGCATGCTATATAACACCTAATGATTGCATCAAATTACGAAAATTGTTTTCGTAAAATGTACCGAACATTATTTGTGAAATAATGTTTATTTTTGGCATTGACTGAAAAATAGATATAACTATATTTCAATGTGAGTATTATGAATATTAATTATGAAGTAGAACTATTTTGTGGAAAAAAATTCCATATTAAAAGTGATGAAACAAAAATACATATGTATCTAATATTATTTACACTCGTTTTGGAATTATAGACTAAGCCGTAGTTTTGAGAAACAATTTTACTATATAATTATGAATCATATGATACAGCTTAATTATATCTCAAACAATTAATGGCTATACAAACATTCTATGGGAGCATCATATGAGTTGATGAATTCTTTGAATTAATACATATTGATGTAATCACAAGTCTATCAATACCAAAAGGGTTCCATATACTTTGTTATATTCATCAATGATTTATTACCAACATGTATATGTGTATTGGATGCACATGTAGTCAATTTATGATAAAATTATAGAATATAAAAGAAAATAAAATAAAATAATATGCAATAGAATAAAATGATTTGATTTGGCCGAATAAGTAATAGGAAAGAGTTCCAAATATACCTAAAAATGAATATAGATTCAATCTCAAAAGTTACTCCTCCATGTGATACATAATGATACATCGATAAGGAGTAATCAGATATTGTTGGACAATTTATGATTAATTGTGAGTGAAGTTGAGTTGGTTTCTTTCTATAAGGTCATGTACTTAAGAGTAGTACACAAGATTGATATTATTTCATGTGAACAACAGTTTACAAAATCGTACAAGATAAGGGTTTGTCAGAAATCCCAATATATCCTAGGCCAAGGAGTTGGTAGGTTGTGAGAGTTGAAAGATTGCATGTAATAATTATTTATGAGGGATCATGTATTGAAATAGAAAATTCTAAATAATGATTTAGAGTAAGCCGTTTACACAAATTAACCAAAAATTCCTCCAAGTCAGTGGGAGTGATATTGGATTTGTGAGTCTTTGGATATGATCCAAGAAATGATATCAATGTATCATTTTATAAGCATCAAGATTGAATATGTACTTTGATAGAAATATCAAATAGTTTGATTTTCAATCAAAGTGGAGAGGAAGCATGTGTTCATAAGAAAGAATGTTAAAAGGTACATTGATATTTCTAAACTATAAGTAAACAACACGTTGTTGATTTTAACAATATGCTTGTAGTAAAATATTTAATTTTTTTAATACTCAATTTTGAATTGTAAATGATGTCTTTATGGTAAGTATAGAATATATAGGGATTGTCCCAAAACGATAACAAAAGCACCCTATTAAAAAGAGAACAAGTAAGTTGGATTCCTTATGCATTAGCAATATGAATTATCATACAGGTTATGTTGTGTATGATATTGTGTTTTGTTTATGTATTTGACAGATGGAAAAAATAAAAAATCCAAATTGGTATCACTAAATGGTTGTTTGAGGTGTTCTCATGTATTTATGAAATACTAGAGAGTTGTTTATAGAAACAACGAACTCGTTCTGGTGGAACATTTGGACATAAACTTTTATAAGTGATACTGAGTATAACATGTCAATGATAAAATTCAAGTTAAAATCTTTAATTTGAAAATGTTTCAAAACAGAGGTGATTGTGATCGATTCAACGAAATGTTGAGAACATTAACTTGAATAGCGCTACAATAAACCAATGTATATAGATATAAATGCACAAATTTATAATTGAGTCACAGGTGATTCTAAATGTTGAGAATCTCATAATATTGTTATAAGATAACAATGTAAGAAATTGGTCATGATAGAACTTAAAGCTCACTAGAAGTTGAAAGACATACTTCGAATCATTCCACATGATAAAGGCAGTTTATTAGTGCCAGAGAGAGTTAATCGACAAAGTAGATAATTAAAACATAATAGCATACACATTCACTAAGGGACTGATCCTAATTGGTTTTGAGAAAAAGTTGGAATTAGATTCCATAAATAACCCAAGTGCAAGTGGGAGATTAATAGAGTTAGGGGTATGCCTTAGGGTAAATTATGTAATTTGTTACACATATCTAACTCATTGACCAATCTTGTTCGAAATAAAAGGTATTTTCTTCCTATTATATACTTGATATATGTGATTATATTAATTAATTAACTTAATTAAAATTATATTTAATAGAAAAAAATACATAAATGTATATTTTATGACAGTAGTTACAAAATGTTGTGATGATGAATAATTTATCACAGCGAAAGAAAGATACCATTTTAAATGTTCCTAGTCAAGATGCATCGAGATTGGATATCAATGTATCCGTTGAGAATGGAGTACGTAATGCTCTCTAAATGTTGGACAACGTATTACTCATAACTGCTGGGGGAACCTAGGGGTTACGTACTAATAGTTATTGGATAACATTGGAAGACTCACTCGATAGTTTTCTGTTGGATAATATAACTAAGGTCAAACAGAAAATATCGATGTGACTGATTTACATAGATCTCTCTTGAGAATACTATGAATCTTTAATATGAAAGCTTCGCTTTGATTATAACCAAATCATGGCATGGCGTCCATCGAGTGACTATAGTTGGGTCGAGTGGAAGTATTGGAACTGAAGCACTATTCAAGAGAGGATTTGTTTCCTCGGTTATATGCGGTTAGTATCACAGTTAACTCAAGTCAACTCAAAGTCAAAGTCTCTGGCCAGAGCATTTCGGTTAATAATATTGTTATTATTGAACCAAGGACTTTGTATTTGGATTATAAAGTTGAATGTGGACGAGGTTGGAATTTTGACCATTACCAAATTCCATAAGTCCAAAGTGATATAGTTTTGATGAAAAGAATTAGTGTAAGCAAATGTCAGAACCGGGTAACACTTATTAAACTAAAATTGGATTTTATCGAAAATGAATAAGCGATAAATTTTGCCATGATGTCTTTAACAACCGGAATTTTGGATATTTGAAATTGTGATATTTAATTGGTTTTAAATATTTTAAAGTTAATTTTTAAATTGAATTTCAAATATCACTATTTATATGGTAATTTAATTATTAAATTCAATAATTGGAAATTGGGTAAAATATGAAATCTTGGTTTTTAAGCTTGTTAAAAATAATTTAAAGGCTTATAAAATTTATATTGATAATATTGAAGATTGTAGAAGTTTTAAAATAAAATTTAGAAGTGATTTGTTTGGTTTTAAAAATATATCGTTTAAATTGACAGTTAAAAATAGCCTTTTGATGAAACTAGTTCCATTGCATCTATAATAATGTACTATTATCGAATTTTAAATTTTATAGCATTTGGAGTTACCGTGTGGCCGTATGGTTTGTAAAGGCGCTGAAATTTATATCGAAAATTCAATATAATAATGGTTCCAAAAGGCTAACCTTTCTGTATGATCGAACTAGGACTCGAAACTTTTTCCATTGCGTTCGAAATAGGGGTATAACATTATAAACGCCTAGCGGCATGCCTCAATAGGAGGTCAAGATTTTAAGCTACGTAATAAAGACGATTTAAATTTAAATAATATATATATAAGAGAAAATGATGATTTGACCAATAATTTCACATCCGAACTTTTTCACTTCCCTTCAGTCACTATTCCTTACCGTGTTGAACACCCTTCCCTCTCCTTCCTTTTTAAAGATCACCCAGCCAATCAAAAAAATAAACAAATTTCGAAAAAAGAGAAGGACCGAACAAAATTGGAGGAACAAATTCAAATGGAGAGCTTCTTCGATTGATTCGCCAGTCTTTAATTTTCCCTCTCCACCAAACCGTAATCAAATCGAAAAAAATGGTGACAGCTCTTCTTTCATTTCTTATTCTAACTTCAAATTCCCTATACAAAATTGAACGAGATTCGTTCGTGTATTCGTCGCGACCGAGTCAGGTGGTATATCTTGTCGTACTGTTGTCAGGCATAGGGGGATTCGCAACCGAGTCAAGCGGGTTGGGAGAGGATGAACTTGAATTCGAGAGGGATATATCCTCCTCTTGTCGAAGTGCAAACGTACGGCATGGATTGGGGCTCGTATGTCATAACTGCAAGGCTTTGTAAAGGCTGGGGCTTGGAGGTTTTCAATCGAAGCGGAGGAGCATCGACGATGAAGGTTGTGATGATAGGCAGGGGACTGCGACGTTCGACGGGAGGGGACCAATGTTTGCAATGCTCGACGTCGATGGCGGTGGTGGGTACGGCAGGCAGTTTGTCTGCGATTTTAGGGTGGAGCTTTTTTATGAATTTAAATTAAATTGTACATTCTGTTATAAAAAATTGAAAAAAAAGATAGCTAATATAAATTTTATAAAATTCATTCGAGGTTCAAAACAAATAAAATGAGACGAGGGTGGATTTGTAGATGAGGGTGATATAAGCTGGGATTTTTTGGAGTGGTTAATAAACTCGAAAAATAAAGGTGAGAATTTTCTTACTCATGTGGATCACCTCTTTAAAATTTAAATGTTTAAATTTTAAAAACTAGACGTCTGATTGATATTTTTATAATTTATTTGTGGGATGACTATATATATAGTAGTACATAAATTTGTATTGGAGTGATTATCCCGCACATTATAGCGGATGAGACCCTATGCGCCCCGTATAATAGCGATGACCCTATATACCACGATATCCCACCTCGAAGTGGAATTGGTAATTTTATATTGTATTATCATCTGTGGATGTAGGGAAACAAGTTGGAGGGATCAAACTGGATGTAACAACCGTGGTATTTTCAACCATTCGCATCCATTATAAGTGTATAGGTAGACACTCATGCCGGAATTAAATTGCTCAAAATACCGCATTGTAAATAAAAATTTGGCAAATCTCAGAATATACAGTAAATAAAAATCATAGAATCACAGACACAGAGTAATAATAGTGCAGCGGAAGCAAAAGAAATAGTAGTTCATGAAGCTACTATATAAAAATATCAGGGTTACATAAAATACAATAGAGGAAATAAGGTACAAAAGAAGTCTCACTTCGTAGAAGTCAACTAATACAAGCGCTGAAAGGAACAACAGGTTTCAAAAGATAAACATGACAAGTAGATAATCTCCAGCGATTCCAATTTCCAGAAAGTGGAAATCCAAATCTGTGAATAACTCAGGCTGACCCGAGCGTAAATAAAAATACAAACACTCGAGTCAGGACATACATACTTATACAATGTAAACCAACTCAAGTGAACTGTAGTAAAGGTACAAGTAACTTAGAAGATGCTTGGGACCGCCCATCCTCTAAGGATCCGTTAAACTATTTACTATGTAGTATATTGCGCTATATACAGTAGTGTCTAATCAGTAAAGTATAATCATATAGAAAATAGCGTTAAGGGGATGGTGAACCTTAACGCTGTCGGATCTTTAAAACCAAAATCGTAGTGGGCTCGATATAAGGATATGACACGGCACGCGAGGCAATGCCAGGGTGGATACACCGTTTGCACTCCCGGACCGGTGGTGACGGCAAGCCAGCAGCTTCCGCCCACCTCGAACAATACCCCCGAATCAAATGTGGCACCACCGAATCGAATCACAAAAGTAATAGAATGGTTTCCGATGGAGCATGCTCGATGAAAGGGTGCGACCCTTTGTGTAGCCCGGTATAGCTCCTGTTTTAGTCATATATGCCAACTCACGGGAGTTGGGTCCACGTAATATACCTCGAGAACGTCGCCACCATCCTACTTCATTCTGGAATCTCCACCGCGTACACAGTTGTTAAAGTGGTTTTCGGTATTGGCTGGCTATAAGACAATATCCGATCCCGGTCTCTTTAACAACCAATCGTTATTATAACCCGTAGTTATAACTTTAAAACATATTTTATACTTCAAAATAAAATATCATTTCAACCCAAATCTTTATCAAAATAAAGATTAAATCATTTCCAAACCATTTCAATATATCATCATACCATATCTTTCAATTCAAATATTTATCAAAGTAATTATCAAGTCATTTCAAATCATTTTTAATACATAAACATCACATCTTCCAAATTCAATATTTATCAAAATAATTATCAAGTCATTTCAAATCATTTTTAATACATAAACATCATATCTTCCAAATTCAATATTTATCAAAATAATTATCAAGTCATTTCAAATCATTTTTAATACATAAACATCACATCTTTCAAACTTCATTTTCAAATCGTCTTAATTTCAAAATATCATAACTTTCAAAACTTCATCTTCGAATCATTTAATATATACCAGAATATCATATCTTTCAAAACTTCATTTCAAATCATTTCAATATATCATATCTTTTCGAAACCACATTTCAATCATTTAATATATCAAAATATCATCTCTTTTCACAACCACATTCATTTCAATATCATTATTCATTTTATTCAATTTAAAATACCATTTCAATTCATATTTCAAAACAGTTTATATTCCAAAAATCATTTTTAATCACTAAAATGAAGTTATTATGTTTAATAATTAAATTATTAAACTTCCAAAATTTTCAACTTTCAGTGTTCATTTATTCACTTAAGTTTATTAAAACAGTAAAGATTCACTTTTCGTGGCATTTAGAAAATGCTACGGAAAAATACATTCAAAACAGTTCACTTTAACAAAAGACAACATTTTAAAATGTTGTAATAGGGTTTACTTAAATTTCAAATAAACTTAGTTAAATTCAAAAATTATAGCACTTACAAAAATTTTCTATAATAGCTTTTAATTCAATTTAGCTTTTTAGTTCATTATCGTCAACTACAGCATTTACAATGCTGTAATATCATTCACATTGTAATTAATAGAATTTCAAAAATGCAGTAAATTAACTTCAAATATTCAATAAAATTTCTCAACCAATTATATTTTTATTTAAAACATTTTTTAACTTATAAAATCATACATTTCACATTTATAAACATCATTTAATTTTCCTCAAATTCATGATTTTATAAAGTTAAATTTCCATTCAAAAATCAAGTTTTAATAATAATTCACTTATCAAAATACAATGTTCAATTTTAGATTCACTACATTAAATTTCAACTTAACATTTATGTTAAAATTCTCAAATATAACTTATTTTTATTTTTATTTACTTAACTAAAATTTCCCTTTCAAGTCAATTTCATAAATTTCCAATTTTAGTTATATTTCAAAATTTCAACTTAAAATATTCATTCATTTCACATTTCAGCTTTATTAAAAATCATTAATATGATATAAAATCACTTTAAATTCAATTTATATTCAAATTATCATAAATTCATATTCAATTAAATTTCCAATTATAATTAAATCAATTTTTCCAAAATAACTTACGTTCAAAATTTCTAACTTTTCCATTAATTCAATTCACTTACAATTATTCATAAAATCAATAATATTTTACAAAAATCCTTTTTAATTATATTTAAATCAAAATAATATAATATTTACATTTCTAAAATAACTTTAAAGATTTTAGGAAAACATATATTAACTACGGGTCTATATATAATTTTCTACGCTAGGTAAAGTGATACGGATATGTATCATTTCAATCCGCAGTTTAAAAAGAAAAATCCGGGTTTTATCATTTCAAACCCGCAATCCCAAGTTAAATAAATGATTTGAAAATCATTCAGGCCTATCATTTCAGCCCATAACAATTTTCCCTTATTCCAAAGTCCGTTCGGGTATATATCATTTCAACCCATAGTGATTCTAATCAAAAGGGAACTTGCAGTGTGATAAACTGATATAAATAAACAGAATAGCATAATAAACAGTAACAAGTGATATAACAGGTGTAATAACAGGTGTAAACATCATATGATCATAATATAGCAGTTATAACATGATGCAATACATTTACAGATTCAAATGGTGTCGGTTTATCAGTTATATAGGTACAGATTGTCTGGTGAGAATAACTCACCGGTTTGAGCTGGAGACACAACAACGAATTTCACGAACGGAATCTACACAAGCACAAAAGCACGACACAGATACGAATGGAGGAGCCAAGGATTAATTCCCTTGAATACAAATCAAACAAACAATAACAAACATGAATTATAAACCAAGATATTACAAAACAATGCTAGGAATAAGTACACAATTCAAAGCTAGAACTTTTGCACTTGCATTCACCTTTGTATGCTTCAGCTATGGACTGGAAAAGCACTGTAATGGAATGGTTTTGGATCAGGTTTGGATGCAACAGGTCAGCGTATCATGGATTTGATGATGGTGCAAAGGTATGTGTACATGAAACTATGACTACAAGGCATAAACAAGGATTTTGGTCCATATTTGGCTCGACCTATGGCACACTTGGGCTGGCTATACTTACTCCAGATCTAGACAGTGGAGAGTGATGGTATAGCAGCACCCAAAGGTCATGTGGTTGCTGGTGGTGGTGGTTCTAGGGGTGGCCAAGAGGAGTATGTGAAAGGATATTGGCATTAAGGCTCGGCTAGGCTAGTTTTAAGGGTTTGCTTGCAATTTTTGTGGAGTTTTCAACATGGGGAGGCCACGGCCTGATCTGGTTCAGGTCTGGACAGTGGGTAGGTGGAGGGTCAAAGGTTGTATCGTGGTGGTGGTGGAACAATAGGAGGTGGCCAAGGCAAGATATGAAGGAGATAGTGGAGTATATGGCTAGGCTAGGCAATTTCAAGGGGTTTGGTGCAAAGTTTGTGATGCTAACCTCAATGGATGGGCAAAACTTGGTTAATGTCAGAGGAGGGGGGGGAGGAGCTGCTGTAGATGGTGGAGGAGATGGTGGAGCTGATGGTGGAGAGGTTAGGCTGAGCAAAGCATGAAGAAGCAGGGCAAAAATCAAGGCAAACAAATGGAAAAAGGAAGAAGATGAGAGGAGAATGGAAGCCATATTTTTCTTTGAAGTGCCGTGAGTTTTTAGGAGATGAAGGAGGACATTTGTTTACGTGCAAATGATATGTGATCAGCTGAAAGAAATGAGATATGGTTGGCCTCAATTGAATGCAAGAGTTAGAAAATGAAAAGGTGGGAAAACAAAGAGACTTAAGCAACTAAAGAGTCACAAAACCTTTCAAATTTCCACTAAATTCTTTTTAATTTTAAATAACTGAAATATATATATAAATCCAGATAAAAATACGAAAATTTAGTAAATAAACAATAATAAATAAATAAATTATTAATTATATATAGTTTAATTAAATAAAACAGCAAAATTTACAACTAGTCCTGAAAATATGAAAAATAAGTGCAATGAACTTGGAAAATTTTTTATGTACTTAAAAATATTTATAAATAAATATAAGAACACAAAATAAAATGAATTCACAAAATAAATAAATAAATTTTAATTAAAATATAGTTTAGACGAAGAAAATAGCAGAAAAAGGAAACAGCCTTTTAAAAATAGGAAATCATCATAGTAAATTTTAGAAAAATCCTATTATTATTTTTAAAATATTTAGAGATGAAAATATACATAAATTAACATATCTACCCATATTAAAAGAAATATAAGAAAGAAAAATATGATTTATAAAATTTAAAATAGGCAAAATTGCACAATAAAACAAATTATACTAGAAATTGAAATGTACATAACTTTTACATTTTAACTCCGTTTTCAACGAAACGAAAAGTGGTGTTCTTAGAATTTTATGTAATTTCATAATAAAAGATAAAATTTATAATTTTAAACTTTTAAAATTTTAAGTCAAAAGTCAAAGTTTGACTATTTTGACCAAAATCAACATTTCAGGAACATATTCAAATTACACAAGTTTGGAATTATAATTTCATATAAAATCAAGATTTATATTTAAGTAATAAAATTTAATCTTTTAAAATAAGTAAAATAAGTTTTTTTTTTTAAATCAAAATAATTAAAATATATAAAAAAAAAATACAGGGTTGTCACACTCTCCCCCACTCAAATCTTTTCGTCCTCGAAAAGGAACGAGGTACGGAAAAGCACAGAAAAAAGATAGAGTGAAATAGGATTAAGATAAGATGACAAGAAGATTGAAATTATACCTGATAACTGTTGCTATAGGTAAGTTTAACAAGGTGGAGATGATCTTTCCAAGATTCTCCAAAATTAAGAACACAGGCACGAAAAGGTAGATTCAAAATTATTACCAAAGATCTACCAAAGATTATAGAAAGATTTCTAACATAAAGATTGTAGAAAGATGCCTATACCAATCTATATCAAGATAAGGATGATAAGGACAACCAAAATATAGTTTGGAAAGAAAAATAAGGAAACAGATTTGAAAGCATGGAAATTTCAACTTAAATTGATAATTAATATTTTTACACAAGTTAAATAAATCTTAACTATATCAAGTTTCATTATCTTATTATCCAATCATCTTAAACTAACAAAAAATTTCTTATAATTGAAAATATTCTTTAAAAATAAAATTTAAGAATTAAATTTTCGATTACATTCAAACCATTTAGAGATAAGTCATAATATATATAATATGTCAAATCAAATTTCAATCATATATCTATATTATTATAAATCAGGTCATATTTTAGAAATTCAAATCAGTTAAATTCCCCAAAACAAAGCTGTAGCAAGACTACATAACAGTCTCTTAACTTCGAACTCGAAAATGAACGTCGATGATGTCGCGATCATCACCGAAGTTATTTTCCAGCGACAAAGAGAAGAGCACTAATTTTAAACCTTTAAAATTCTTTGAAAACAAATTCTATTCAAAATACTTTAAATAATATAACCCTTTTAAAACTTTTAAACCAAAGTTCGAGATCATCGGAAAATAAATTCTCAGATTTCTTTTCTAAATTCATTTAAGTTCCCAAATCAATTTATAAACAATTATTTATAAATTCATTTATAGAACAATAAATGATAAATCAAGTATTATCATTTCAAATTATCAATTTGAATCATTTCATTAAGTTCCATAGATATATATATCAAAATTTTATTTCATTAACCAAATTTTTAAAATAATATTGTGTCAGTTTGTTCTATCAAAGTGTTTTAGAAATCCTATCGATAGCGCTGATCAGACGAATCGATCGGAAACCCAAATCAACATCAACAACTCAAACAACACAATATATAAAAAAATATAGATTGACAAATACAATTCAAAATGTTTGAAAATATGTTGGAAACAAAAGACAAGATGATTAAATATAGAGTAGGGAGGTGGATTAGCTAATATAAATCACGGGCAACCTTAATCGGGTCAACCGTGACTTAAAGTATAAGGTCGAAGTGGATTTTCTGGGGTAAATCTACATTCAACCTCATAAGATAGAGTTTTGGATAATAGGAGATACTAGCATCTAAACTGAGGATATAAAATCTTTGGTGAATCGATGCTGTTGTAAAGGAGTTTCACCCCTTTTACAAGAAAATTTTTGAGATTGGCGAGACCGCCAATTCACTATAAAGATCATTCGAAGTGGAGTTACGGGATACTCCAGAATCAAATGAAGATGAATAGCGGGGAATAAGAATGGATTTTGGAACCACAGGGAACGTTCCAAAATTCAAAGGAATCGAGTCAAAAGAAAGAGATTCAACTCGAATGAAAGGGATTCTGTAAATACATCTACTCCATATGCTGAGTTTTGCCTAGAGCTACCAAAGCTCTGATACCAACTGTAACAACCGTGGTATTTTCAACCATTCGCATCCATTATAAGTGTATAGGTAGACACTCATGCCGGAATTAAATTGCTCAAAATACCGCGTTGTAAATAAAAATTTGGCAAATCTCAGAATATACAGTAAATAAAAATCATAGAATCACAGACACAGAGTAATAATAGTGCAGCGGAAGCAAAAGAAATAGTAGTTCATGAAGCTACTATATAAAAATATCAGGGTTACATAAAATACAATAGAGGAAATAAGGTACAAAAGAAGTCTCACTTCGTAGAAGTCAACTAATACAAGCGCTGAAAGGAACAACAGGTTTCAAAAGATAAACATGACAAGTAGATAATCTCCAGCGATTCCAATCTCCAGAAAGTGGAAATCCAAATCTATGAATAACTCAGGCTGACCCGAGCGTAAATAAAAATACAAACACTCGAGTCAGGACATACATACTTATACAATGTAAACCAACTCAAGTAAACTGTAGTAAAGGTACAAGTAACTTAGAAGATGCTTGGGACCGCCCATCCTCTAAGGATCCGTTAAACTATTTACTATGTAGTATATTGCGCTATATACAGTAGTGTCTAATCAGTAAAGTATAATCATATAGAAAATAGCGTTAAGGGGATGGTGAACCTTAACGCTGTCGGATCTTTAAAACCAAAATCGTAGTGGGCTCGATATAAGGATATGACACGGCACGCGAGGCAATGCCAGGGTGGATACACCGTTTGCACTCCCGGACCGGTGGTGACGGCAAGCCAGCAGCTTCCGCCCACCTCGAACAATACCCCCGAATCAAATGTGGCGCCACCGAATCGAATCACAAAAGTAATAGAATGGTTTCCGATGGAGCATGCTCGATGAAAGGGTGCGACCCTTTGTGTAGCCCGGTATAGCTCCTGTTTTAGTCATATATGCCAACTCACGGGAGTTGGGTCCACGTAATATACCTCGAGAACGTCGCCACCATCCTACTTCATTCTGGAATCTCCACCGCGTACACAGTTGTTAAAGTGGTTTTCGGTATTGGCTGGCTATAAGACAATATCCGATCCCAGTCTCTTTAACAACCAATCGTTATTATAACCCGTAGTTATAACTTTAAAACATATTTTATACTTCAAAATAAAATATCATTTCAACCCAAATCTTTATCAAAATAAAGATTAAATCATTTCCAAACCATTTCAATATATCATCATACCATATCTTTCAATTCAAATATTTATCAAAGTAATTATCAAGTCATTTCAAATCATTTTTAATACATAAACATCACATCTTCCAAATTCAATATTTATCAAAATAATTATCAAGTCATTTCAAATCATTTTTAATACATAAACATCATATCTTCCAAATTCAATATTTATCAAAATAATTATCAAGTCATTTCAAATCATTTTTAATACATAAACATCACATCTTTCAAACTTCATTTTCAAATCGTCTTAATTTCAAAATATCATAACTTTCAAAACTTCATCTTCGAATCATTTAATATATACCAGAATATCATATCTTTCAAAACTTCATTTCAAATCATTTCAATATATCATATCTTTTCGAAACCACATTTCAATCATTTAATATATCAAAATATCATCTCTTTTCACAACCACATTCATTTCAATATCATTATTCATTTTATTCAATTTAAAATACCATTTCAATTCATATTTCAAAACAGTTTATATTCCAAAAATCATTTTTAATCACTAAAATGAAGTTATTATGTTTAATAATTAAATTATTAAACTTCCAAAATTTTCAACTTTCAGTGTTCATTTATTCACTTAAGTTTATTAAAACAGTAAAGATTCACTTTTCGTGGCATTTAGAAAATGCTACGGAAAAATACATTCAAAACAGTTCACTTTAACAAAAGACAACATTTTAAAATGTTGTAATAGGGTTTACTTAAATTTCAAATAAACTTAGTTAAATTCAAAAATTATAGCACTTACAAAAATTTTCTATAATAGCTTTTAATTCAATTTAGCTTTTTAGTTCATTATCGTCAACTACAGCATTTACAATGCTGTAATATCATTCACATTGTAATTAATAGAATTTCAAAAATGCAGTAAATTAACTTCAAATATTCAATAAAATTTCTCAACCAATTATATTTTTATTTAAAACATTTTTTAACTTATAAAATCATACATTTCACATTTATAAACATCATTTAATTTTCCTCAAATTCATGATTTTATAAAGTTAAATTTCCATTCAAAAATCAAGTTTTAATAATAATTCACTTATCAAAATACAATGTTCAATTTTAGATTCACTACATTAAATTTCAACTTAACATTTATGTTAAAATTCTCAAATATAACTTATTTTTATTTTTATTTACTTAACTAAAATTTCCCTTTCAAGTCAATTTCATAAATTTCCAATTTTAGTTATATTTCAAAATTTCAACTTAAAATATTCATTCATTTCACATTTCAGCTTTATTAAAAATCATTAATATGATATAAAATCACTTTAAATTCAATTTATATTCAAATTATCATAAATTCATATTCAATTAAATTTCCAATTATAATTAAATCAATTTTTCCAAAATAACTTACGTTCAAAATTTCTAACTTTTCCATTAATTCAATTCACTTACAATTATTCATAAAATCAATAATATTTTACAAAAATCCTTTTTAATTATATTTAAATCAAAATAATATAATATTTACATTTCTAAAATAACTTTAAAGATTTTAGGAAAACATATATTAACTACGGGTCTATATATAATTTTCTACGCTAGGTAAAGTGATACGGATATGTATCATTTCAATCCGCAGTTTAAAAAGAAAAATCCGGGTTTTATCATTTCAAACCCGCAATCCCAAGTTAAATAAATGATTTGAAAATCATTCAGGCCTATCATTTCAGCCCATAACAATTTTCCCTTATTCCAAAGTCCGTTCGGGTATATATCATTTCAACCCATAGTGATTCTAATCAAAAGGGAACTTGCAGTGTGATAAACTGATATAAATAAACAGAATAGCATAATAAACAGTAACAAGTGATATAACAGGTGTAATAACAGGTGTAAACATCATATGATCATAATATAGCAGTTATAACATGATGCAATACATTTACAGATTCAAATGGTGTCGGTTTATCAGTTATATAGGTACAGATTGTCTGGTGAGAATAACTCACCGGTTTGAGCTGGAGACACAACAACGAATTTCACGAACGGAATCTACACAAGCACAAAAGCACGACACAGATACGAATGGAGGAGCCAAGGATTAATTCCCTTGAATACAAATCAAACAAACAATAACAAACATGAATTATAAACCAAGATATTACAAAACAATGCTAGGAATAAGTACACAATTCAAAGCTAGAACTTTTGCACTTGCATTCACCTTTGTATGCTTCAGCTATGGACTGGAAAAGCACTGTAATGGAATGGTTTTGGATCAGGTTTGGATGCAACAGGTCAGCGTATCATGGATTTGATGATGGTGCAAAGGTATGTGTACATGAAACTATGACTACAAGGCATAAACAAGGATTTTGGTCCATATTTGGCTCGACCTATGGCACACTTGGGCTGGCTATACTACTCCAGATCTAGACAGTGGAGAGTGATGGTATAGCAGCACCCAAAGGTCATGTGGTTGCTGGTGGTGGTGGTTCTAGGGGTGGCCAAGAGGAGTATGTGAAAGGATATTGGCATTAAGGCTCGGCTAGGCTAGTTTTAAGGGTTTGCTTGCAATTTTTGTGGAGTTTTCAACATGGGGAGGCCACGGCCTGATCTGGTTCAGGTCTGGACAGTGGGTAGGTGGAGGGTCAAAGGTTGTATCGTGGTGGTGGTGGAATAATAGGAGGTGGCCAAGGCAAGATATGAAGGAGATAGTGGAGTATATGGCTAGGCTAGGCAATTTCAAGGGGTTTGGTGCAAAGTTTGTGATGCTAACCTCAATGGATGGGCAAAACTTGGTTAATGTCAGAGGAGGGGGAGGAGGAGCTGCTGTAGATGGTGGAGGAGATGGTGGAGCTGATGGTGGAGAGGTTAGGCTGAGCAAAGCATGAAGAAGCAGGGCAAAAATCAAGGCAAACAAATGGAAAAAGGAAGAAGATGAGAGGAGAATGGAAGCCATATTTTTCTTTGAAGTGCCGTGAGTTTTTAGGAGATGAAGGAGGACATTTGTTTACGTGCAAATAATATGTGATCAGCTGAAAGAAATGAGATATGGTTGGCCTCAATTGAATGCAAGAGTTAGAAAATGAAAAGGTGGGAAAACAAAGAGACTTAAGCAACTAAAGAGTCACAAACCTTTCAAATTTCCACTAAATTCTTTTTAATTTTAAATAACTGAAATATATATATAAATCCAGATAAAAATACGAAAATTTAGTAAATAAACAATAATAAATAAATAAATTATTAATTATATATAGTTTAATTAAATAAAACAACAAAATTTACAACTAGTCCTGAAAATATGAAAAATAAGTGCAATGAACTTGGAAAAATTTTTATGTACTTAAAAATATTTATAAATAAAGATAAGAACACAAAATAAAATGAATTCACAAAATAAATAAATAAATTTTAATTAAAATATAGTTTAGACGAAGAAAATAGCAGAAAAAGGAAACAGCCTTTTAAAAATAGGAAATCATCATAGTAAATTTTAGAAAAATCCTATTATTATTTTTAAAATATTTAGAGATGAAAATATACATAAATTAACATATCTACCCATATTAAAAGAAATATAAGAAAGAAAAATATGATTTATAAAATTTAAAATAGGCAAAATTGCACAATAAAACAAATTATACTAGAAATTGAAATGTACATAACTTTTACATTTTAACTCCGTTTTCAACGAAACGAAAAGTGGTGTTCTTAGAATTTTATGTAATTTCATAATAAAAGATAAAATTTATAATTTTAAACTTTTAAAATTTTAAGTCAAAAGTCAAAGTTTGACTATTTTGACCAAAATCAACATTTCAGGAACATATTCAAATTACACAAGTTTGGAATTATAATTTCATATAAAATCAAGATTTATATTTAAGTAATAAAATTTAATCATTTAAAATAAGTAAAATAAGTTTTTTTTAAATCAAAATAATTAAAATATATAAAAAAAAATACAGGGTTGTCACACTGGATTCCTCAAAAATGTTGAAATTACTTTCACATTTTATGATATGATTTATTTGGATAAAATGTGATAGATTATATTGGAAATTGTTTTATTGGATGCTATGATATTGCTGGGTATATCTTGGTATTTTAAAATGTCAGAAATATGATTATGGAAATTTTAAGGGAAAATAAAAAGAAGAATTCAAAGTAGAAAAAATTATAGTGAAGATGGATAAATTAAAAGAAATGAATTTGGGAAAAATAAATAGTTTGATTTTAGGAATCCTATTTAATAAATTCCGAAATAGGGAAAAATATAAATAAAGGGTTTTTTTTTTAAAAAGAACTTAAGCGATATTATTTTAAATATAAAGAATGTACTTTTAAATTTGGAATTTAATAGTTTGGGGAAAAAAGGAATTTTGAAAATAAAATAAGAAATCATTGTTCCGGATTTAAATAACATTTTAAATCATAAAAAGAAAGTGGAATCTAAAAATTTGGGGTTGGAATAAATTCGGGTTACCTAAGGAATTAATTTAAAAATGGAAATTAAATTGGAAAGCGATGAAGAATCGATTAAGTATTGTGAAAATAGTTAAAAGAGTAAAAGGAGACTATGGGATTTATGAACGAAGTTTATAAATAGAGTGAAGAAAATTGTTAGTGGATAATTTGAAATTATAAATTCACGCTGGTAATTTTAAGGAGATGGATAAATTGTTTTAAAAATAAATAGTGGTTTATTTTTAAAATGTGAGAAATGAATTTACCGGATTGGAACGCAAATTAAACTAAGATAAATCGAAAGGGATTTATATAGGATTAGACCGGCTATATTGGAGTAGAAAATATAATTTACGGAAACGTTAAGTTTATTTTTAAAGAAAGAATTTAAGTACAAATTAGAAAATTTAAAGGTGTTTTAAAAGAATGTTTAAAGAAATTTATCGTTTAATGGTTTTAGAATTTTTTAAAGCAAACATTTATTAAGTCAGTTATAGTTGTTAATTATTTTTAAAGGATAAATCAGTATTATTATTTTCAAAAGGATAATTATTCAATATTAATATTTTACACAATAGCTTTATTTAAAAGTATTTTTTGGCTAAATTCTTACTTAGAGAATCATTATAGAAATTTTCGTAAGTATTATTTTGAAAATTTTAAATATAGAGTTCCGAAAAGTATTGGTATGCTCGCATGGTGAAATCGGAGGCAGCAAGTGCCTGTAGTTAAGACTTGTATTTCTCTATGATAGAGACGTAACCATTGAACTATGATCCATGGTTTGATACCGCAGTGGTACTTTCCATATTATTTAAAAGGGGTTTTAAAAGATTTTGAAAGGAAAGATAATATATTAATATGCAGAATTCGATAAGATAAGTGTACATTTTTGGATAAAGAGATTAAATTTATTTAAAGTCTAAATTAAATGAGAGTAAATATTTTCAGTGGAAATGGAATATTGGTTGAGATTGTTTATTTGATAGTTAAATAACCGACTATCAAATCTAGACCCAAATATAAATCTAAAAGTATCTAGGAGAAGTACGGGAATTGTATGGTACAGTTACTGTCCGAGGTTCTATGCTGTACGTATAAACTCGTTCGTTCTTCTATGACGTTTATAAGAAAATTCATCCACTAACGGTTAGAAGGTGAACTCTGATATTATTTTTTATCTCATTGTTTCCTAAAGAACCTGGGTTGAGTTTACCGAAAAATGGCGAATGTTGTTTCGAAGAGACCGAGATCGGATTTGTGATTCGAAACCACTTCGATCCCACGAGTATGTTTTCGAAATGAAGATAAGAGCATGGAGTCGAAGATGGAGCAATGAAGTGCAAGGGCTAATCGCTAGTAATGCTGTGGGTGATTTCAAAATGGATGTAGTAGGAGTATTGCTTTGGGTTCCGTTCGGACCGGAAATGGACTTGTGTGGATGAATGCTATCAGTACATTGTCATTGGAGGACAATGAGCATTCTAAACGAATATTTCTAAAAAGGTAACGCTTATCCTTGAGCCTCATCAACTAAGAATGACTGAAAATCAGAGGAGATGCAGCAAGGATAAGTGGGTCGCACCCAAGTAGGGTAAGGTTACCCCTATCTAGAATTCCTTTTATTCGGTTATGGCGATTGTTGATCCCAACCGTGGGGTATTTTTATTCGAGCTATCCAGTTTAAGGAGTAGTCCAGTCTTGTGTAGAAGGGGGTCGCAGAGTGGTCCTCGATATGGTGTTTATAGACAAGTACCATGACAGGTGGCACCCCAGTGCCGAGTCATTCAGTTGGAAATCCATTCTCCAATACGTGCCTTTACGGTTTTGATTGTAGAGTCTAGTATCGCTAGAATTTAATTAATTTAATAATTTCAGCTATTTGAATAAGTATTTGTACTTAGACACTATTGTAATATCAGTGGATTTGATATGAAACATTTTGGTTATCGTAAGGTAACAACCTGTCGTGTCTATTTGTGGCGTGGTCTTATGAGATACCTTTGATTTTCAAAAGGATTTTGAACTTTAATAATTCAAATTGAGTGTGTTTTCTAACACTGGTTTTCCAGACTGACCTGGGTTTTATTTTATTATAATACTCGGGTCAGACCGAGTATTACAGATTATGGATGAATGCTATGTAGCTTAGGAGATGAGCTGGGCGACGAGACGTATTACACATACTTGGTATATATTCCGTTGTGCATTGTAAGCTGTATAGTCAGGTTTTGTGAGGACAAGTTATTATAACTGTCTAGTATTGTGCTATTGATGTATTGTACTCTGATGATGTAATGTATAAAAAACAGTAATAGTTCTTTTTGTATAATGATCGGTTGTTATCTATTATACATTGTTTCGCTGCGATTTTGAGATTCTGTGTTGTTATTTATATTTTCTTCTTCTACCTCTTTCTTCTTTCCCTAACGATCTGGTATTTTAGGCATTTAATTGTTCGACATGTATTACAGTGGGCGTATTGATGTCGATTTTCGGGTGTCGAAAAATCCCGGATCGTGACACTTGGTATCAGAGCTGAAGGTTAACCGAGAACCTTGACTCTGTTGGGGATTACTCATTAAAGATAGGGTTGGTAGCACCCTGAAATGAGTTGGAGTGTATTAGTAGATATGAGCACGTATTTGTTAGTGAATATAAAATCGTTTTATATTTCGTTGATTGGTTTGTTGAGTAGTTTATGGATTCTGGTCAATACGAGTAATTAACGTTATTGATAGGGATCTCTAAACACTTGAATAGACCAATTCAACATAGTGTTGTTTTAAATGGGGTAAATGGAATAGTTTTACCCAAATTATTTTTATTAATAAAGGGAATAATTTTCATAAATTATTATAGTTATATATGGTGTGCCAGGTTGTTAAGAAATGATAATATTAAATTATTATCGTTGTTGTGTAGAAATTGAATAAGAAAATAACATTATAACCAAAAGCAAGAAATTTATTCATGTAACAAAATGAATTTGTAAATGTGAGTTTATAATTGTGATTTAAAATTTGAAATGAAATGATATTCCGGAGTATATTTAAATATATATTTTAAAAGGATTTAAAAGTGGAAATTTGGAAAATTTAAATCCCATTGGTTTGAAAATGTGTTTTCAAAGTGGGAAAGTAGTAGTGATATTATTTAGAGAATGATTTTGAATTAAAAAGTTTTCAAAAATATTTTAAAAGCATAAAAGCACAAAACCCTTTTCGGTCACTGGAAAATAATCTAGGTGATGACTGCAGCATCACCGATGTTCATTTTCGAGTTTACAAGGGAGAATTGCTACCTGAATGTTGTGAATTAAAGTTTTGGTTTGGTAAAACGGATTTGATTTTGAAATCCAAAGGATAATTTGATATATCAAGGATCTGGATATATTTGATTTCAAAAATGACATTTAGAACGAAATTGTTAAACTTCGGAGTTTGGCCTAAAATGTATATGCAATATAAATAGTTTGAAACTTATAAAATTTGGAATTTGATTATTGGAATGAAATTAAACTTGAATTAAGTAAATTTGAGAAATTAAGCCTAAGTGGGCTAAATGAAGTAAGAGTTATTGAATAAAGTAGTTGGAAATAAATTTGTGGAGGAACAAATTAATTCGATTTATAAGTAAATAGGATTTAAATTAAATATTGGAATGATATTTAATTTGAATTAAGTTGAATAAAGGGAAATTGAAAAAAATTAGTTCGAATGGACTAAATAAAATAAAAGTTTGGAAATAAAGTTATTGAGATTTGAAAGAATCAGCAGATGGAACTAATTAAAAATAATTAGCAAACCAATTATGGGTTGGGATGTGGTCGGTACAATTCAGTATTTAAAATTGGAGAAACATAGTAAGTATTTGGGTGAAGATGAAATGAAAGGGGTATAGAATGTAAGTGTGGATAATTGAATGAAATGAAATGAGTGAGAATAAAAGCGACTGATATAGTGAAAAATCAATTGGAAGTTTATACATAAGTTGTACGTAGATTATTTTATTCGCATAATGAATCAATCCAGATTCGAGTATAGAATTTTGAGATCGTAATATCGATCCGAGTTGGGATTTTTCACTCAATATTCGATGGCAAACCCTGGATATGGATTTTTGATTGATCCTGAAATTCTCTATCATATTATAGGGCTATGCAAGGAAAATGACGGTTTTTAATCAAGAAACCAGATCTGAGTCCGCACTACGGAGTCATGTGAATGATATTAGTTCGGAAGTGAAATTGTGTGGTCGAATAAGCGATAGGATTTGATATTGCGTGCGAATGATATATGTACATCGTATTGCATAAGTACAACAAATATTGAAATTTTTTGAAAGGAAATAAATAAAAATGATTTTGAATTGGATGATCAAGTATGACTGGTAAGTAAGATGCATGTATTTAAAAGAAAAGGATAAATTGATGTTTTCGATTTCAGAAGATAAATTTGATTATCAGACAAAAAAGTATGCGTTTAAGTTATTGTATGAAATTTGATGGATTTATGATCTAGCCACTTGGCTTTTGTTTTCTTTCGAAATTTGGGGGCCGTAGAGGCAATTTTGTAGTTGTTCCGAGCTAGCCACGCAAAGAAGACGCTGGCAAAAAATTTTAAAAATTTAAGGAGTTAGAACAATTTTGGGAATTTTTTTGATAATCTACAATTTGGTTTTAAAATTATAATTGGAATTATTGGGAGAATAATATTATTTGAAATCTATGGATGAGTTTGGGAAGTTAGTAAGTGATAGTGCGTCTTTAAAAAAAAGATTGTTTTTGGGAAGTTGTTTGAAACCGTGTGGGTGTGGAGATTAGTTATTTGTTTTTGGACCGTTATTCTTACCTAGCAATTTCGAGGAAGAAATTCTTATCAGGGGAGGAATGTAACGACCCAGAATTTTGGATATTTAATCGGTTTTAAATATTTAAAAGTTATGTTTTAACTTGAATTTCAAACATCACTATTTGTTTGGTAATTAAATTATTAAATTTAATGATTAGAAATTGGGTAAAATATGAATCTTGGTTTTTAACTTGTTAAAAATAATTTAAAGGCTTATAAAATTTATACTGATAATGCTAAAGATAATAAAAGTTTTAAAATAAAATTTGGAAGTGATTTGATCAGTTTTTAAAAATATATCGTTTAAATTGACAGTTAAAAATAGCCTTTCGGGGAAAAGTATCGAAATTCGATGAAACTAGTTTCATTGGATCTGTAATAATGTATTATTATCGGATTTCAAATTTTGTAGCTTTTGGAATTATTGTGTGGCCTTACGATTTGTAAAGGCGTTGAAATTTATATCGAAAATTCAATGTAATAATTGGGTCCAAATGGTTATCTTCTCCGTACGATCGAACTAGGACTCATAACCTTTTCCATTTCATTTGAAATGAGGGTATAACATTATAAATGCCTAGCGGCATGACTCAATAGGAGGTCAAGATTTTGAGCTACGTAATCCAGACAATTTAAACTTAAATAATATTTATATATATAAAAGAGAAAATGATGATTTGACCTATAATTTCACATCCAAACATTTTCACTCCCCTTCAGTCACTGTCCCTTACTGTGTTGAACACCCTTCGCTCTCCTTTCTTTTTAAAGATCACCCAGCCGATCAAAAAAATAAACAAATTTCAATAAAAGAGAAGGGCCGAACAAAATTGGAGGAACAATTCAAATAGAGAGCTTCTTCGATTGATTCACCAGTCTTCGATTTTCCCTCTCCTCCCAACCGTAATCAAATCGAAAAAAAATGGTGACATCTCTTCTTTCATTTCTTGTTCTAACTTCATATTCCCCACACAAAATCGAATGAGATTCGTTCGTGTATTCGTCGCGACCGAGTTAGGTGGTATATATTGTCGTACTATTGTCAGGCATAGGGGGATTCACGACCGAGTCAATCAGGTTAGGGGAGGATGGGCTTGAATTCGAGAGGGATATACCCTTATCTGGTCGAAGTGCGGAAGTAAGGCATGGATTGGGGCTCGTATGTCATAGTTGCAAGGCTTTGTAAAGGCTAAGGCTTGGAGGTTTTCAATCGAAGCAGGGGAGCATCGACAGTGAAGGTTGTGATGACAGGCAAGGGACCGCGATGTTCGATTAGAGGGGACCGTTGTTTGTAGTGCTCGACGTCGATGGCAGAGGTGGGTACTGCAGGCATTTCGTCTACGATTTTAGGGTGGAGGTATTTTTTGATTTTAAATTAAATTGTACATTCAGGTGTAAAAAATTAAAAAAAAAGATAGCTAATATAAATTTTATAAAAATCATTCGAGGTTCAAAACAAATAAAATGAGATGAGGGTTGATTCGTAGATGGGGGTGATATAAGCTGGGATTTTTTGGAGTGGTTAACAAACTCGAAAAATAAAGGTGAGAATTTTTTCACTCATGCGGATCACCTCTTTAAAATTTAAATGTTTAAATTTAAAACACTGTATGTTTGATTGATAGATTTATAATCTATCTGTGGGATGACTGTATATTTATAGTAGTATATATATTTGTATTAGAGTGATATTCCCGCACATTATAGCAGATGAGACCCCATGCGCCACGCATAATAGCGGATGACCCAATATACTGCGATATCCCGCCTCGTAGCAGGATTGGTATTTTTATATTGTATTAACATCTGTGGATGCAAGGAAACATGATGGAGGGAACCAACTGGATTCCTCAAAAATGTTGAAATTACTTCCATATTTAGTGATATGTTTTATTTGGATAAAATGTGATAGATTATATTGGAAATTATTTTATTGGATGCTATGGTATTGCTGGGTATATCTAGGTATTTTAAAATTTCAGAAATATGATTATGGAATTTTTAAGGGAAAATAAAAAGAAGAATTCAAAGTAGAAATATTTATAGTGAAGATGGATAAATTAAAAGAAATGAATTTGGGGAAAATAAATAGTTTATTTTAAGAATTCTATTTAATAAATTCTAGAATAGGGAAAAATAGAGATTTTTGGAAAAATTTGAATAAAGGAATGTACTTTTAAATTTGGAATTTAAATAGTTTCGGAAAAAAGGAATTTTGAAAATAAAATATGAAATTGATGTTCCAGATATAAACAAGATTTTAAATCATAAAAAGGAAGTGGAATCTAAAAATATGGGGGTTGGAATAAATTCGGGTTACCTAAGGAATTAATTTAAAAATGGAAATTAAATTGGAAAGCGATGAAGAATCGATTAAGTGTTGTGAAAACAGTGAAAAGAGTAAAAGGAGACTATAGGATTTATGAACGAAGTTTACAAATAGAGTGAAGAAAATTGTTAGCGGATAATTTGAATTATAAATCCACGGTGGTAATTTATAAGGAGATGGATAAATAGTGGTTTATTTTTAGAATGTGAGAAATGAACTTACGGGATTAGAACATAAATTAAACTGGAGATAAATCGAAAGGGATTTATAAACGATTAGACCGGCTATATTGGAGTAGAAAATATAATTTACGAAAATGTTAAATTTATTTTTAAAGAAAGACTTTAAGTACAAATTAGAAAATTTAAAGGTGTTAAAATAATGTTTAGAGAAATTTATCGTTTAATGGTTTTAAAAATTTTTAGAGCAAACATTTATTAAGTCAGTTATAGTTGTTAATTATTTTTAAAGGTTAAATCAGTATTATTATTTTTAAAAGGATAATTATCCAATATTAATATTTTATATAATAGCTTTATTTAAAAGTAGTTTTTGGCTAAATTCTTACTTATAAACCATTATAGAAATTTTCTTAAGCATTATTTTGAAAATTATAAATATAGAGTTCTGGGAAGTATTGGTGTGCTCGCGTGGCGAAATCGAAGGTAGTGAGTGCCTGCAGTTAAGACTTGGATTTCTCTGTGATAGATATGTAACCATTAAACTGTGATCCATGGTTTGATACCGCAGTGGTACTTTCCATATTATTTAAAAGGGGGTTTTAAAGATTTTGAAAGAAAAGATAATTTGTTAATATGCTGAATTCGGTAAGATAAGTGTACATTTTTGGATAAAGAGATTTAATTTATTTAAAATCTAAATTAAATGGGAGTAAATATTTTCAGTGGAAATGAAATAATGGTTGAGATTGTTTATTTGATAGTGGAATAACCGACTATCAAATCTAGACCCAAATATAAATTTGGAAATATTTGGGAGAAGTATGGGAATTATATGGTACAGTTACCATCTGAGGTGCTATACTGTACGTATAAACTCGTTTGTTCTTCTATGACGTTTATAAGAAAATTCATCCACTAATGGTTAGAAGGTGAACTCTGATCTTATTTTTTATCTATTTGTTTACTAAAGAACCGGAGTTGAGTTTACCAAAAAATGGCGAATGTTGTTTCGAAGAGACCGAGATCGGATTTGTGATCCGAAACCACTTCGATCTAACGAGTACGTTTTCGAAATGAAGATAAGAGTTTGGAGTCGAAGATGGAGCATTGAAGTGCAAGGGATAATCACTACTAATCCTGATGGTTATTCCAAAATGGATGAAGTAGGAGTAGTGCTTTCGGTTCCATTTGGACCGGAAACGGACTTGTATGGATGAATGCTATCAGTACATTGTTATTAAAGGGCAATGAGCATCCTAAACGAATATTCTAAAAAGGTAATGCTTAGCCTCGTGCCTCATCAACCTGGAATGACTGAAAATCAGGGGAGATGCAGCAAGGCTAAATGGGTCACACCCAAGTACGGTAAGGTTACCCCTATCTAGAATCCCTTTTATTCGGTTATGGCAGTTGCTTATCCCAATCGCGGGGTAATCTTATTCGGGCTATCCAGTTTAAGGGGGTAGTCTGGTCTTGTGTAGTAGGGGATCGCGGAGTGGTCCTCGGTGTGGTGTTTCTAGACAAATACTATGACAGGTGGTACCCCAATGCCTAGTCATTCAGTTGGAAGTCCATTCTCCAATACATGCCTTTACGGTTTTGATTGTAGAGCCTAGTATTGCCAAAATTTAATTAATGTAATAATTTCATCTATTTGAATAAGTATTTGTACTTAGACACTATTGTAATATTAGAGGATTTGATATGAAACATTTTGGTTATCGTAAGGTAAAAGCTGTCGTGTTTATTTGTGGCGTGGTCTTACCAAATACCTTAGATTTTCAAGAGGATTTTAACTTTAATAATTCAAATTGAGTATGTTTTCTCACGCTAGTTTTCCAGACCGACTCGGGTTTTATTTTATTATAATAATCGGGTTAGATCGAGTATTACAGATTCTGAATGAATGCTATGAAGCTTAGGAGACGAGCTGAACGACCAGACGTATCACACGTACATGTTATATATTCCTCTGTGCATTGTAGTACAGTTAGCTTTTGTGGGGACAAGTTATTATAACTGTCCAGTATTGTGCTATTGATATATTGTGCTGATGATGTGATGTATAAAGAAAATAGTAATAGTTATTTTTGTATGAAGATCGGTTGTTATCTATTATATATTGTTCCGCTACGATTGTGAGATTCTGTGTTGTTATTTCTATTTTCTTCTTCTACCTCTTTCTTCTTTCCCTAACGATCTGATACTTTCGGCATTCAATTGTTCGGCATGTAATGCAGTAGGCGTATTAATGTCGATTTTCGGGTGTTCAAAATTCCGAGCCGTGACAATGTCACACCACCTACTAAGTGACGTGAGAACGTTAACATTAGAATAGTTCAATGTTAATCGTTGACCAATTTTACCCCAAGGGTTACATAGCCGAAATAATGAATTCCCTTAAGACCGAACGATTTAATTAGTTTATAATTGTTATAAATTAATTAATATTTATTATATATTAATTATAAAATTTGAATATGATTTGAGAAATAAATAATTTTATATATATATATTTAGAACAATTATAAATATATCGATCGATATAAAATATCAACAAGCGATTAAATTAGATTTAATTGCACAGTATTTGACTTGGGCTTAGATGGGTTTAAGGCCCATCATTAGGTTGCAAATTTCGGTGTTAGGAGGTCTAGGGGTGGCTAGAACATAGGGAATTGGCTTGGAGATAATGGGTTGAAATCAATTGAGAATGTGTAAAAAAAAATTCCTCATTTCTCTACAATATAACCCTATATATGTTGTATGTATGTATATTTGTATGTATGTATCTTTAAATATATGTATGTATGTATGTATGTATGTATTTATCTTTAAAAATAAAAAAACGAACCTTTTTGGCCGTCATTACTTTCTACATTGCTGGTTAAAACATAGCTCTCAATTCACTCCAAAATTCTCAAATATATCTCAATTTAAAATAGTACTATTCGATAGTTAGAGCTTGGTGATTTCAGATTTGCAATCTGACGCATCAAGAACAATAAAAGGAAGGGAAGTCATTGCTTCAACGTGGATTCAAAGGCATCATTAAATTGGTAACTTTAATTCATATTACAATAATTAAATTATATTCTATGATCCTATAATGAGCAATTTCATATCTGTTTAAATATAGTGCTACTTTATGTTTAGTTAGGTGAGATTTTTGTAAATATATATGGTTATCACAAACCAGTTTGGTTATGTGCATAATCTTTTTATTATGCTATTTAATTATGTATACACAAATGTTGTTTGCTGTACAAAATCAATTTTTGTCATTAATAATTTTTTATATATATTTATTAATAAATTCATATATATATATGTATGTATATATATATATATATGAGTGTATATTTCTCTCTCATAATAGCATATATGAATATAAAAGATATATTTATATATATGATTTAAAAATTTTGGTGCACTTATTCATATATAATATGAATTTACAAATTCGAAAATTAATCAACATACATATATTCATATTTTTTTAATAAACATTTATTGAATTTTTGAATTGGTTATTAGATATAAAATAATTATTGCATTAAAAATTCAATTTTATATCTTTTTTAAAATTATATCATTTTAGAAATATATAGAAAAATTTAGGATTTTATCAATAAAGTTTATTGTTTTTAATAATCAATATTATTTCAGGAAAACTATTTATGATTTATTGAAAATAATAATTTAATTGAAAAATTCTTTAAATTTTTTATAACCTTTCAATCATAATCCTAGAATTTTTGAAAATTTAAAATTTTAATTATTAATAATATATTAAATTATTATTGCCAAAATCAATGTATTTATTTTTAAAAGTAATATTTCAACTTTGAAAAATCTCTAGATTTTTCCTAAGCTCTATTTTATCATCTTAGATTTTTTTTTAAATTATAAAATTTGAATTTTCATCATTATTTTATTTTGTGTTAATTATTTATGTATGAAACATTATTTTATTCATAATATATACAAACTAAAATACTAAAATTATTATGTTTGTAAAACTAAGTTAATTTTGAATTATAAATAATTTTTAATAATTTTCCCTCTGTTTATATATATATATATATATATATATCTATATATGAATGTTTTATGTTCATATATTATATATAATATATTTATACTTACATGTGTGTGTGTGTGTATTATAACACATGTACATGCACATATTTGGACAACATACATGACATACAAAATGAGCTAATATGTCAGTTTCGATGTAAATCAAAAACATCTACATATGGGCATATTATAGCTTTCACGGAATATTATGTTACACATGCACTCACACATATATGTATATGATACATTTATGTGTAAACTAAATAAAATAAAATTAATTTCATATCTTAATATATTTGAATTTAAATAAAATAAATGATTTTATTTAAATGAAATTTAGAAATGTTCTAATTCAGTTAGACTTCATAGGCCTAATAAAAGATCAATAGGGTAAAAAAAATTGAAATTCAACCATAACTTCCGCCATGGGCTAGTCCAGTTCCAATACATATAACTTATATACATAGGACAACTAAAATGCGAAATATCGAAGATACATTATTTTATCTCTCTACTTCTCCTCTCGACTCTTTCCATCTATGACTGAACACAAAATTCAATGTATAATATGCACTAGAACCGACAAAGCTTTATCCCGAAAAACACTAGATAAGTCCACTGTTAATCTGAAGCAATGGGCGTTCTTAACTAGAGTATGATTTATCCTTTCAGCAACCCTATTGGATTGCAGATCACCTTTGTGTTGAAATGTCTCTGTATACCATGTTGCTTACAAAAGTTGAGGACCTCCCTAGAGACAAACTTGTTGTCGTTCTTAGATCTAAGCACCTTCAACTTGCAACACGATTAGTTCTCAACTAGTGCCTTATAAACCTTAAACATCCCATAGATTTCTGATTTGGTTTTCATCACATACACCCAAACTTTTCAAAAAAAGTCATTAATAAAAGAAATGAACAACACACAAATGGAAGCAGTTCAATATGCAAGTGAAGCCACCAGACTACATGAAGTCTAACAATGAACAAAGACAACATACTCAAAGCCATATGAAGACCAGAGTGTAGAGAAGTTCAAAAATCAAGTATGAACACAGTTGTACCTAGACAGCTTATTATAAAACCAATACAAGCAACTCAAGCTAGCATATCAAAATGCAAACTAGCTCAAAGCAACACGATAATGGATTGATACAAGTGACTCAAACCAGGGCAGTGCAAAGTTCAAAGAATGCAATATCAAACTACAAGGTGCAACAAACATGTATATATATATACATATACACATGTATACATACATGTATATATTATATACATGCAATGCATAGCATTTCAGTGCAGACTGCACAATCAAAGTCAAATGCAAAAAAATGAACACATATGGGCAGTGCATAAGGAAACAAAATAGAATGATTAGTTCAAAGTTCAGGTGAACCAGATAATGGCACAAGACAGTGAACACTGTAATGCAATCAACTGGAGTGAAGACCAATAGCTAGTGCAACCATATCAACACAACAAGCAAATATGAATCAAAATTGGTCAGAAGCCGTGAGTCATCAAAGTAGAGTTCTAACAAAGTCACATTAAAAAAGAAATTCGCGTAGCAGGTTTTACAAAAATCAAAGCAGCGGTTTCAAACCAAATAAAGTTTACATGCCAAAAATCAAAGTCGTGATGACCAAGAAAAAATTGAATAAGCTAAAATCGAAGCCGTGATAATCAAGCAATGAATTATTTGAAATAGAACCAGTTAGAAACAATCACAAGCAACCAATCAAAATTGAACGGCCTAGCTAGAATTAGAAGATGAATTCAAACAATTTATTCAAACGGTATTTTAGGGAATTGAACCCTATATAACCCATATCATCATCGGCAGCTAAATGCATTTGATTTCAAAGCATATGAACGACAATATCAAAGGAAACCACATATGAGATTTATAGAACTTGCCAAATTTGAAGCAACCGTTTGCAATTCAAAGAAACAATCGACCGACAAAGAAAGGAATGATAAATCATCTATTCGATCGAGGAACTGATGTCGGCACCTTCAAATTTTAGGAAGCCCTAATTTAGAACAAAGAAGAACGAACGAAAGAAGTAGCCTGTCACGACCCGAACTCGATGTTCGAAAAACAACATCAAATTCATATTGTGGGTGCTTGCAACACCATTAGATGATAAATAACACGGCAGAAAATAAAAGATGTTATCACTGATATAATATGAATACAATATCTGATACATCAATTTGATACAATGATAATCATCAACATCAGAGAATATACAACACAGGATACAGCGGAACATGATACAATATGAGATAAGTCTTCACAGAACGAAATACTGCAACTCTGATCCAATGGCTCCAAAACACCTAGCTCGATCCACCATCAAGGTTGCACCAAGATAAGCAAGTCTCGTCCGCATACAAAGATTGAACTAGCTCCAGATAATCTACTGTACCTAACTATATGAAAAACCAAACTTTAGACTGCCTGTGTGAAAAAATTTTAGGCACCCAAAGTTTAGGAAAGAAATAATAAACTCCGGTGAGCAAATGAAAACAGTTTGTCTTTAAAAACAATCAAAAGATTTAAATTTGATAACCGCAATTCTTTTGGAAAATGGAACTACCATAAGGCCTCCCGCCACACACACAATGCAAACGTAGAATTGGAGGAGATTTCTCCTTATGATAGTTAAATATGCATGATATGGGAGGATTTCTTTGATAATTATTACTATAAGTGCAAAGTGCATAAAACATTTCGAAAGTATAATATTAATCTTAGCCAGCATAGACATTTCGAACTATGCCTACTATAGCTACCATCCAAACAGTGGTGACCACCATAAGTGAATGGCAGGTTATACAACTAAAACCGTACAAGGCTCATATTGGATGAATGGATTTCCAACAAATGGTCAGGCTAAGGAACTTCCTATTGCCACATAGGAACGCCTCTGGCGGGACACCCCGAGAACCTAACCGGATCTACGCCAAACAAGGCCGGCTACCCCCTTCCCGGGGAATAAACAAAACCTCAGATATTCCACCCCCGGTCTTTTGGGACCTTTATACAAGAACTCTCTAAACCAACAACATCACAAAGTAATAAAATACAGTGTCCACATGAGTAAGTATCTGGGCTTCATACCATGATACTACCCTTTTCCAGAAGAAATGGTCATATCCTAGGGGAGCTACCCCTGAAACCTTGCCGCACAATTCCTGTTTCGACCATTACCGGTTTGTGAGGTTCGACGAAGTCTCGTCCACAAAGCTACGCTTTTCACAAAGCCATGCTTCGATCAACAAATGATCAGCAGCACTCAACATGCCACATTACCAAATTGGGTGTATATCACTGATAACCATCAACCACATAACCTCTGAGCTCGTACGTCTCAGAGAAGGGTGTTATGCTAAAAGAATAAATTCTCCGCCACCAACAGAAATGTCTTTCAAAGAAATCAGCTTTACATCTCAATTTGTAATGTCAGACATACGATCCATACAAGTCTGTTCCAGGTTCGAACAGAACCGAACGCACTTCCAAAGAAGCCCTTGCAATCCGGGTATTCACAATCCCGATCGAACTTCACATCACTTAGGGAATCTCTATACTGTAGCTACTCGGTGCAGAGACAATCGATAGGTCATCCTATTGTTCTCGCAAATACCCGGTCTTCACCACCGGTCTTCAAATGCTATCCATAACGACGTATCATTATTCGGAATGGATTATATGACACAAAGGTCCTCCCTGCTAAACCGAATAATGAGCGTAATATTTAAAAACATATGGATATGGGGTTTCAATTAAGTCACAACTTAATAATTCCAAACTTTCTTTCAAATGGTTTAACCAATTACCATTTCAAATCCTTTACACAAAAAGATTTACTTCACAAAGTACATTCAGTTTCACAAAGATCTGTTTACGGATTTCAGAGAAATTTTCATTTCAATTAGATTAACTCATTTAAATCTTTAAATCAAAGATTTATCACATAGCTTTCAAAACTGTTTCCAAAGATTCATTCATAACTTGGAAAACTATTTTCTATTTAACTTGAAATCCCTTAAATAAAAATTTGAAATTAATTTCTCACATGAAATCTTTTATCATTTAGAAACAATAGTTTTATCTCGGGAAAAATCCGATTCCATTTATACAAGTTACAATATTTGGGTTAATTCAAATTTCCAAATCAACGCTTAAAAACAATTTAAACCCGTATAACATGTAAAGTCCTTTTTAAATCATAAATACTGAATATAGAATTCAATTTCAAATATTGAATTCCAATTTAAATCAAAATTTTCAAATTTCGAATCTTTATTAAGTTATTCAAAATAACTTACATTCAAAAAAAACTTTTTCAAAAGCCTTTTTTTATATTAACTCAATTCATTTTCCAAAACCATTTGGATTTAAAATTTCAAATTCAAAACTATTTTGAATTAAATTCAAATATACGTGACTTAACTGATTACCACGTGAAATCCAAATTTATGTGTGTATAAGTGTGGTTCAGGGATTTTACACAATAGTGCACAACATCAATTATTGCAGAGATATCAATATTGATAAGCGATATAATCCATAACGCTTATCTTTATTCACAGATTCATAGATAAAATAAGTTTATCAATCACAAAGATTGATCATTATAATTCGATGTTCGTTTCGGATAACCAACTGGAATCCGACTCCCTGTAGCGTCAAAATTTAAATGTCGTTTTAAAAGCCAAGGGTTTACAGAATAAAATTACCAACCATAATCCAGCACAGAGTAATTCACATCTCACAGCATCACAATTTCAAACAGAAATATCAATTCATTTTACAACAAATCAGATATCCTACATACGCAATCCAAAAGAAATCATCTTTAATTCTTATTGTAATTAATTCAAATTTTAATCAATTACTTTAGAGTTAATTACTTAACCCTGTTTAATTTATCATTAATTATCAATCGATTACTTATTTCATTTTAAATTAGTTAATTAACAAATCAATTCTTAATCAATTATTATGTCTTAATTACTAAATTGATTTTTCATAATCATTAAGTAAAAATCTTAATTATTAATCAAACTTAATTACCCATTTATTAATCATTAGTTACTTAATAAATCAATTATAAATCCTTAATTCTTAATGAAATTACTTAATTAATTAATTATTAATTCATAATTAAATTACTTAATTCATTACTGATTACAATAAAAAAAATTATTCTTAATTACTATTCGAAAATAATCAATTAATATTAAGTATTCACAAATTTACATTTTCAAAAAAATCTTCTTTAAACTTTGAAAATCAATTTAATATTAACTACAACATTAAATGTTAATTAATTTCATACTTAACTTAATTACTTGATTAAAATAAAAGTTAGATGTTCAAATCGTTGTTAAGTATTAACTAAAATAATTTAGACTTGTTTAAATTTCTTGACTTTAACCGTTGAACTCTTTATTAAGTTACAGTATTTAAAATTATAGAAAACAGGTTGTTTAACTTTACACTTTTACAACATAATATTCCGGTTTATCAAAAACCCGATTCCATCCCTTAAATACTCGAGTATTACTTCGAGCTGAACACCCCCTTTCCCTGAGACCTCTTCTCTCCCTCTCGCGTTATTCTTCTTCTCTTTTTATTTTTATTTTTTCCAGTCAAGTTTTAAGTTTAAACGAAAAACATCAGGTAAACCTAGCTTGCATACTCGAGTTTGACCCCGAGACAATCACCCCTTGGACTCGAGAAACATCACGCTACACTTTCACCCATCAACACTGACACCAAGCGAAACGTGCACATGCACCGTCGCCTCTGGCCACCAGTGATTGCTGCGGCCACTTTCGACAGTCACTCGAACCCACTCGACCATGAAGCAGTACCCCGATCGCACGCACCACCCATGAATCAAAATCGAGCCTTTTTGAGCAAGTTTCCATTTCCTGGAACCACGTACTCCTCTGAAAACTCCTCCACCCTGCCACTACATGCCACTGGAACTCGTACCCCTCTGGCCAAGGGTACTTCGATCCATCACACATCTATCGCCAGCGGTGCGATGGCCTTCGATTTCCCCAAGCATCCCAAATGGCCTCGCGACATGGTCGACAAATTCGAACACTTAAACCCTAAAGTGTTCTCATCCCTTTGATTCTTGCAATAGAAAATTTTTATTTCATTTTTCCTAGGATCCATGAGGATTAAGCAAGCTTCAAGCACAATTTCAAGGTTTGAAAATCTTTCGATTATCAGTAATCGATTAAAAAGCATAATTTGTTCAAGTATGAACTGCACCTAAGATACTAAATTAAAAACCATCATATTTAGTTTAAAAATCCTATCTTGGTATGCTTATTAAATTTATATAATCAAATTGATAGTTTAAATTACTTGAATAAATCACATGTTTTCTTGTTGACTGTAAAATAAATTTACAAGGTCAAGTTCTTGCATTTTTAAGCTAGAAGGAATCTGGGCCATCGTTTAACTTTAAACGAACTAATTTTTTTTTAAAATCCTAAATTTAAAATGTTCATATGAAAATTTATAAAATTTTCCTTATTTCTGCTTACACTGTAAACCTGGATCAACATATCTGCTTTTATCAAAACATACACACTGTCTTGCCATGATTACATATACAAACAAGCATACACAAACTCTTATTGATCATCACAGATAACAGAGTCAAAGAATTAGTTCAAAATTTTAAAGTTTGCTCACAGTCAAAGGGAGGAACAGAGAGCACTTGTTGCTTTGAAAACTGCAGAGTTGATCTTGTTGAACTTGAAGGATATTTTGGGTTTGTAAATAATGATGTTTATAATCTTTTCTCTGGAATACTTACTTATGAACAAACTGGAAATGAATATGGATGTGTATAAATGAAGAAGGCAGCTTGTATAGGTAGGTGTTACCTGGTACTACTTTTTCCTTTGATCATACCTTTTTTTATTTTTTTTGGAGGCTGATGATATTGCTAGCATTAATTGCTTTGTACATAAACGTTTATTTACTCTCTTTTTTTCTTTCCCTGTGTCCTTTGTTACTGAAATTTCGGCTGAGACAATTTGTTTTGTGCTTGGGTATTAAATGCAAGAGTCCTTTCTTGTTTATAAGCTTGCTATTTGTTATTATGTAGCATGTACAGTTTTGTATTGTACACAAATGTTTTGTTATTTCTTGTCTTGCTTTCCCAGGATAATGCATTCTACTATCTTCTTGTATACAATTTTCTTCTTGCCTGCATACATTTTTGTTTTGTTTATTTTGTTTACTTTGTTTCATCTATCTTCCTGCATACACATCTCATATTAAACATATATGTACTTCATTTGTTTACTTAAGTATTTATATTTATTGTTATTATTTTATCACATAGTTGTTTTTATTTTGTAGTTTGATTTAGTTTAATGTTGCCTTATAACCATAAAATTTTATTTGTATTTCTTTTGTTATTATTCTATAGTTTTATTATTAACATAAATGCTTAAATTTGATTTCTATTTATAGTTTAATTTCCAAACATTAAATTTATATCCTCTTATTTGTGTACTTATATTTATGCTGACAGAATTAAATTTTATTTTATACTTTTTATAATTTTTTTTAAAGAAAATGAATGAAACACAATTTATACATTTGATAAATAATTATACATATTATTTTTCCAAAGTACAATTTATAAATCCAATTCATTTTGAATTTATTTTGAATTTCCAAATCAAAAATTTATTTATAATCTAATTAAATTGAAAACATTTATCATTGAGCTTCAAATCCAATTCAAAAACAAATAAGTATACATTTCTTATTAAATTTTGAAAAATTCAAATAAATACACAATTTAATCCAATAATTTAATTAAATTACGAATTTAAATTCGTCTTTAAAACTGGGATCGTTACAGATTCCCCTCCTTAAGAAATTTCGTCCTCGAAATTTGCCAAGGAGACACAATGATAAATAAAAGATAGAGAAACATATTTCCAAATCAAACTGAATATCAATTCTGTATTTTGGCTTACCAAATCAGAATATCAATAATAGATATGAGAACAACTCAATCAACTACGAAACAATTGGGTCATCTGATCTACGAAGTATACAGGGGTATTGGTTAGTTCGAAGGGATAACTAACCATTCGTAGAATATATCGAAACCCAATGAAATAGACAGAAATATATTCGATTATGATTTCAGACTCAAGATTTAACTCATTTATGATTTGCTGAAAAATAAAACTAAGGGTAGTTCTCATGTCGAACAAAACTCAAACAATTTAATCGTAAACGAGAAGTGTACCTTATAAAATTTCTTTTCCTTAATCAGCTTTTTGAGGTTGAAGAATCGTCTCTAATTGCATACAATTTCCTTACTAAAGTTTGCTCATGAGCTGGACAGTCGTTGATCCTATGTCCCGGCTTGCGGCATTTATAGCATCCCGTAGATTCCTGATCTGGCCTCATAAATGGCTCTCTCATTCCTAGCTTCCAAGGATTCTTGTATTTATCCGAGTAGTGACCTTTCTCCAAACAATTGAGACAAGTAACTTCCTTCTTCTTTTTCTTCCGTATATTCTTCTTTCCTTTATTTTTTCTCGATTTCTTTCCTCCAAACTTTCTTTTTCTCCAATTTCGATTACTCGTATCTCCATTCTCCTTCGGTTTTTTTGGTTTTCTAGAGTATCGTATCGATAACACATATCAATCAATTTATAAAAAGACTCCTTAACGTGAGTAGTCATCCTTTCCTGAAACTCCTGGTTCGTTCCCCGAATAAACTTTTCATTCTTCTTTAACGGTGTATTCACCAGTTCTGGACCAAATTGGGATAAATCAATAAACTTGTTTAAATATTCCTCAAATGATAAACTTCCTTGCTTCAAAATCCATAAACTCCTGGTACATTCTAGAGATACCAGCAGACGGCATATATCGTTGCTCAAACACCTCCTTGAAAGGACTCCAAGTAAATTCATCTGTCGACTCATCCAATGTAACAGCTTCCCACCAAACTAAAGCCTCTTCCTGGAGTTGACAAGAAGCTATCAATCGCATCTGATCACCTATTAATTTTAGTTCTTTGAAAATCTCTTAACACGATCGAATCCAGGCTTATGCTTCGATAACGGTTTCTTTGCCAGTGAATGGCTTTCCACCAAGTCTAGAAAAACTTCGATATAAATCAGCCAAATTTGATTGAGAATGAATGTGAATACCCGTCGTTGCAGCGCTTTGACCAGTTGAAGTGGTACTTTCCTGTCTCCTATTTCATCCTCTTCTTCCACTCATTCTTACTATCTATAAATAGTAAGAAATCCGATTTAGGCATTCAAACGAAATATCTTAGAGAATATCAACAGATAAAAAGAATAGATTAAGAAATTTGGGTTTTGTTCCAGTGGTTGTACTCATTCTAGGGTATACTTCACCCTATCTCTAATGAGCCATCTAAGGTGTTACACTTCGTAGCTAAAGTTCTTACTCAACCTTCAGCACTGATACGAAATTTGTCACGACCCGAACTCGATGTCCGAAAAACAACATCAAATTCGTATCATGGGAGCTTGCAACACCATTAGATGATAAATAACACACCAGAAAATAAAGATGATATCACTGATATAATATGAATACAATATCTGATACACCAATTTGATACAATGATAATCATCAACATCAGAGAATATACAACACAGAATACAGGGGAAGATGATCCAATATGAGATAAGTCTTCACAGAACCCAATACTGCAACTCTGATCCAATGGCTCCAAAACTCCTAGCTCGATCCACCATCATGGTTGCACCAAGATAAGCAAGTCTCATCCACATCCAAAGATTGAACTAGCTCCAGATAATCCACTGAATTTAGCTATCTGAAAAACCAAACTTTAGACTGCCCGTGTGGAAAAAATTTGGGCACCCAGAGTTTAGGAAAGAATAAACTTCGGGTCAGTAATGGGACTGTTGTGAGCAAACGAAAACAGTTTGTCTTTAAAAACAATCAAAAGATTTAATTTTGATAACCGCAATGCTTTTGGAAAATGGAACTACCAAAAGGCCTGCCGCCACACACGCAATGCAAACGCAGAATTGGAGGAGCTTTCTCCTTATGATAGTTAAATATGCTTGATACGAGAGAATTTCTTGGGTATTATTACTATAAGTGCAAGTGTAGAAAACATTTCGAAAGTATAATATTAATCTTAGCCAGCATAGACATTTCGAACTATGCCTACTATAGGTACCATCCAAACATTGGTGACCACCATAAGTGAATGGTAAGTTATACAACTAAAACCGTACAAGGCTCATATTGGATGAATGTATTTACAACAAATGGTCAGGCTAAGGAAGTTCCTATTTCCACATGGGAATGCCTCTGGCGGGACGCCCCGAGAACCTAACCGGATCTCTACCAAACAAGGCCGGCTACCCCCCTTCCGGGGGAATAAACAAAACCTAAGATATGCCACCCCCGGTCCTTTGGGACCTTTATATGAGAGCTGTCTAAACCAACAACATCACAAAGTAATAAAATATAGTGTCCACATGAGTAAGTATCTGGACTCCATACCATGATACTACCCTTTTCCAGAAGAAATGGTCATACCCTAGGGAAGCTACACCTGAAACCTTGCCGCACAATTCCTGTTTCGACCATTATCGGTTTGTGAGGTTCGACGAAGTCTCATCCACAAAGCTACGCTTTTCACAAAGCCATGCTTCGATCAACAAATGATCAGCAGCACTCAGCATGCCACATTACCAAATTGGGAGTATATCACTGATAACCATCAACTACATAACCTCTGAGCTCGTACGTCTCAGAGAAGGGTGTTATGCTAAAAGAATAAATTCTCCGCCACCAACAGAAATGTCTTTGAAAGAAATCAGCTTTACATCTCAATTTGTAATGTCAGACATACAATCCATACAAGTTTATTCCAGGTTCGAACAGAACCGAAGGCACTTCCAAAGAAGCCCTTGCAATCTGGCTATTCACAATCCCGATCGAACTTACCATCACTTAGGGAATCTCTATACCGTAGCTACTCGGCGTAGAGACAATCGATAGGTTATCCTATCGTTCTCGCAAATACCCGGTCTTCACCTCCAGTCTTTAAATGCTATCCATAATGATGTATCATTATTCGGAATGGGTTATATGACACAAAGGTCCTCCCGTGCTAAACCGAATAATGAGCATAATATTTAAAAATATATGGATATGGGGTTTCAATTAAGTCACAACTTAATAATTCCAAACTTTCTTTCAAATGGTTTAACCAATTACCATTTCAAATCCTTTACACAAAAAGTTTTACTTCACAAAGTTCATTCAGTTTCACAAAGATCCATTTACGGATTTCAAAGAAATTTTCATTTCAATTGGATTAACTCATTTAAATCTTTAAATCAAAGATTTATCTCATAGCTTTCAAAACTGTTTCCAAAGATTCATTCATAACTTGAAAAACTATTTACTGTTTAACTTGAAATCCCTTAAATAAAATTTGAAATTCATTTCTCATATGAAAGCTTTTTATCATTTAGAAACTATAGTTTTATCTCGGGAAAAACCTGATTCCATTTATACAGGTTACAATCTTTCGGTTAATTCAAATTTCCAAATCAACGCCTAAAAATGGTTTAAACCCGTATAACTTGTAAAGTCCGTTTTAAAACATAAATACTGAATATAGAATTAAATTTCAGATATTGAATTCCAATTTAAATCAAAATTTTCAAATTTCAAATCTTAATTAAGTTACTCAAAATAGCTTACATTTTTAAAAAAAAAAACTTTTTCAAAGGCCTTTTTTATATTAACTCAATTCATTTTCCAAAACCATTTGGATATAAAATTTCAAATTCAAAACTATTTTGAATTAAATTCAAATATCTGTGACTTAACTAATTTCCACGTGAAATCCATATTTGTGTGTGTATAAGTGTGGTCCAGGGATTTTACACAATAGTGCACAACATCAATTATTACAGAGATATCAATATTGATAAGTGATATAATCCATAATGCTTATCTTTATTCACAGATTCATAGATAAAATAAATTTATCTATCACAAAGATTAATCATTACAATTCAACGTGGGTTTCGGATAACCAACTGGAATCCGACTCCCTGTCGCATCGAAATTTAAATGTCGTTTTAAAGGCCATGGGTTTACAGAATAAAATTACCAATTATAATCCAGCACAAAGTAATTCACATCTTATAGCATCACAATCTCAAACAGAAGTATCAATTCATTTTACAACAAATCAATTATCCTACATACACAATCCATAAGCAATCATCTTTAATTCTTATTGTAATTAATTCAAATTTTAATCAATTACTTAAGAGTTAATTACTTAACCCTATTTAATTTATCATTAATTATCAATTGATTACTTATTTGATTTCAAATTAGTTAATTAATAAATCAATTCTTAATCAATTATTAGGTATTAATTACTAAATTGATTTCTCTTAATCATTAAGTAAAAATCTTAATTATTAATCAAACTTAATTACCCATTTATTAATCATTAGTAACTTAATTAATCAATTATAAATCCTTAATTCTTAATGAAATTACTTAACTAATTAACTATTAATTCATAATTAAATTACTTAATTCGTTACTGATTACAATAAAAAAAAATTATTCTTAATTACTTTCCGAAAATAATCAATTAATATTAATTATTCACAAATTTACATTTGAAAGAAATCTTCTTTAAACTTTGAAAATCAATTTAATATCAACTACAACATTAAATGTTAATTAATTTCATACTTTAACTTAATTACGTAATTAATTTCATACTTAACTTAATTACTTGATTAAAATAATAGTTAGATGTTAAAACCCTTGTTAAGTGTTAACTAAAATAATTTAGACTTGTTTACATTTCTTGACTTTAACCGTTGAACTCTTTATTAAGCTACAGTATTTAAAACCTGTAGAAAACAGGTTGTTTAACTTTACACTTTTACAACATAATATTCCGGTTTGTCAAAAACCCGTTTCCATCCCTTAAATACCAGAGTATTACTTCGAGCCGAACACCCCCTTTCCCTGAGACCTCTTCTCTCCCTCTCGCGTTCTTCTTCTTCTCCTTTTATTTTTATTTTTTTCCAGTCAAGTTTTAAGTTTAAACGAAAAACATCAGGTAAACCTAGCTTGCATACTCGAGTTCGACCCCGAGACAATAACCCCTTGGACTCGAGAAACATCACGCGACACTTTCACCCATCAACAGTGACACCAAGCGAAACATGCATGTGAACCGTCGCCTCTAGCCACCAGTGATTGCTGCGGCCACTTTCGACAATCACTCGAACCCACTCGACCACGAAGCAGTACCCCGATCGCATGCATCACCCATGAATCAAAATCAAGCCTTTTTGAGCAAGTTTCCATTTCCTGGAACCACATACTCCTCTGAAAACTCCTCCACCCTGCCACTACATGCCACCGGAACCCGTGCCCCTATGGCCAAGGGTACTTCGATCCATCACGCATCTATCGCCACCGGTGCGATGGCCTCCGATTTCCCTTAGCCTCCCCAATGGCCTCGCGGCGTGGTCGACAAATTCGAACACTTAAACCCTAAAGTGTTCTCATCCCTTTGATTCTTGCAATAGAAATTTTTTGTTTCATTTTTCCTAGGATCCATGAGGATTAAGCAAGCTTCAAGCACAATTTCAAGGTTCGAAAATCTTTAAATTATCAGTAATCTATTAAAAAGCATAATTTGTTCAAGTATGAACTGTACCTAAGATACTAAATTAAAAATCATCATATTTAGTTTAAAAATCCTATCTTGGTGTGCTTATTAAATTTATATAATCAAATTTGATAGTTTAAATTACTTGAATAAATCACATGTTTTCTTATTGACTGTAAAATAATTTACAGGGTCAAGTTCTTGCATTTTTAAGCTAAAAGGAATCTAGACCATGGTTTAACTTTAAACGAACTTAATTTTTTTTAAAAATCCTAAAGTAAAAATGTTCATATGAAAATTTATAAAATTTTCCTTATTTCTGTTTACACTGTAAACCTGGAAAACTTATCTGCTTTTATCAAAACATACACACTGTCTTGCCATGACTACATATACAAATAAGCATACACAAACTCTTATTGATCATCACAGATAACAGAGTCAAAGAATTAGTTTAAAAATTTAAAGTTTGCTCACAGTCAAAGGGAGGAACAGAGAGCACTTGTTGCTTTGAAAACTGCAGAGTTGATCTTGTTGAACTTGAAGGATATTTTGGGTTTGTATATAATGATGTTTATAATCTTTTCTCTGGAATACTTACTTATGAACGAACTGGAAATGAATATGGATGTGTATAAATGAAGAAGGCAGCTTGTATAGGTAAATGTTACCTGGTACCACTGTTTCCTTTGATCGGACCTTTTTTTATTTGTTTTGGAGGCTGATGACATTGCTAGCATTAATTGCTTTGTACATAAACATTTATTTACTCTCTTTTTTTCTTTCCCTGTTTCCTTTGTTACTGAAATTTCGGCTGAGACAATTTGTTTTGTGCTTGGGTATTAAATGCAAGAGTCCTTTCTTCTTTACAAGCTTACTATTTGTTATGTAGCATGTACAGTTTTGTATTGTACAAAAATGTTTTGTTATTTCTTGTCTTTCTTTCCCAAGTTAATGCATTCTACTATCTTCTTGTATACAATTTTCTTCTTGCCTGCATACACTTTTGTTTTGTTTATTTTATTTACTTTGTTTCATCTATCATCTTGCATACACAACTCATCTTAAACATATATGTACTTCATTTGTTTACTTAAGTATTTATATTTATTGTTATTATTTTATCACATAGATGTTTTATTTTGTAGTTTGATTTAGTTTAATGTTGCCTTATAACCATAAAATTTTATTTGTGTTTCTTTTGTTATTATTCTATAGTTTTATTATTAACATAAATGCTTAAATTTGATTTCTATTTATAGTTTAATTTCTAAACATTAAATTTATATCCTCTTATTTGTATACTTATCTTTACTATTAGTAATGTAAATTCGACCCACTAATTTCAACCGCGTCTTTTTGAAATTCCCAAATTACCCTTTCTGAGTTTTGTTCCTCCGTAAACGCTACTTCTCCTATCACGCTAACTGGAGGAAAAACCTAATTCATTCAAACTATCTTGTTTAACTTCGACTCCAGAGAAATCCTAAATATACCATGATTCTAGATCAACCATCTTCTCCAGCGTCGCTTATCGATTATCGACTACCGATTGTCACCATCAACTATCGAACATTATCCACTAATATCCTCTCAACTTCAAGTGCCAAACTTCAATTTCTTGATTCAAAGAAGATAAAAAATTAAGATCCGGGTAATATTTCGTTAGTGCTAATTTATTTTCATTTATTCCTATGAATTTTGAGAAGTATCTAGGCTCTTTACTGATTTATGTGTATTTTTTATTCCTATAAATACTTCCTGTTGGATGACTTCTGTTACTTTACTTTCTTATGCAATTTAGTTTGTATACAAAATGAAGTAAAAAGAAAAAAAATCACTCTGACACAACCGAACAAAAAATAACAAATTAAAGCAAATAGATATAGGATTGAATATGAAAATTAATGTTAAAACATAACACGGTATTAATGATTTAATAAATCAATCCGAATAACTAACTCTAACAAAAATGGTGTACATCCTTTGTATGGGATGCAGTCAACAATCGTACATCGTGTATATCCTTTTCCTAATGTATGGAGAGAGCAGAGGCTTTTAGATATATAAATTGTTATTTGACTATTTTTTCATCCACCAAGCATTTTGGTCCTTGCAGAGCCCCTTCCTCTTGATTGGAATTTTTTTACAAAGCCTAAAATAATAATGTTATTTTATTAGAATTACAACTGTAAGCATTTTACACCAATCCTCAAAATGGACACCATTCTTAAATTTATAACTTCAATTATCTAATCCCAAAAATATGTTAGTGACTTGGCTTTGTCATTATGACTTATGAGATAGTTCTCTTAGATAAGTGGTTTGAAAACTCGGTTTCGAAACATTACTTCATTGTACAAAAACCAAAACCACCAATAAAGTTAAAATTTCAAGGATCAAATTTAAATCATTAATTTAAATTATAATTAACTTTCTTGATGCAACATTGGTGCCTAGGTTCGAGTTTCAATTTATCAAATCTGAATATTTCCCTGCTAACATATAACCTTAACAAGTTATATAGTACTTATTGTTGCCACATGACCTAGCTATTAGAGCCAATTCATGAGTCACCATTAATTCTGCTTCTTCTACAATCTTAACAAGTTTTTTTGAATGCTTAGAATTTGCCTCCGTGAAGAATATGTTTTTGTCTATGTAACTTAGTTTGTGTTATTATTTGTTTGGTTGTTTTGGACTTTTGAAAAAAAGAATTATTACAACTGCATGTGTTATAATATACGTTACATTTTGAACTATTTGCTAAAGTCCAATAATTAAATGTTACCATGGAGAATTAGAAGATAGTTATTTTTGAATTTTTAACAAAAGCAAGATTTATTTGATGCAAGATCAAAACTCTTTATCACTGCATTTATCCAGTACTTTACAGAATATCCCAGTGGAGACTCTTTAGCAAATGTGAAAATATCCTTATTGCAAGAAAGATAGCTCTAGATGAAAGTATAACAAACAAGATGTGCATGACATAATGACTTAGTTTTGTATTTTATTTGGACTATGGCATTTATTATCATGAACTGGAATGTAATATTAAAATTTTTTAAACGAACATCACAACATATACAAAATGTAAAAACTGTTGAAGCTATAAAGTGGGGTTGTTCCCTTCCATTTTGACATATACAACCAATGTTACATAATATAGAGTTGAGTATAGTAAATATTTATTTTTTCCTTCTCATATATTTGTAGCAGACTATATATATAGTCAATTGTAGGATTATGAATTGTGTCTTTGCCTAATACCGATTCATTTAATGCTTGCTAATTGTGGTAACAAACATATGAATATCCCTTTTTGAAAATAAAATAGAAATCTAACTCACCTTTTTATATCCATTTTTTGGTTTGACTTATACCGTGATTGCTTCATCAAGTACATTTATATTCCTTCAAAAAGTGTTACATAGCGTACTGCTGATTACCAAAAATTTCAATAAGATTTGTAACTAAAGTTGCTCAACTATATGATTTTAAGTCATCGACTTTCAAAATAAATCGGATCTATGTTAACGAAGTGAGCATTATACAGCAGGTACACTCCATGACCAACTTACTGTCACCTACTTCACATTCTATAGAGAAGGAATACATGTATTTGTGAATTGAGTTAGGTCTAATGACTATGGATCATATGATTAATTATGGACAGAAAAAGGATATGAACTTTGCATTCTTCTTCTATACCGTAGACAACATATTATGGGAAAAAACATCTAAAATTGCTTTTATGGGACATCATTTTGTTGTTGGGGTCAGAGTAAGTAGGGGTGTATCTGATGGGAAAGGAAGTGGAGAAACAGAGGATGGGGTAGAGTGAGGTTTGTAGGAGGCAGGGAGTGAGAGTATGGGCCGTATTGGAAGGGGAGATGGTATTAAGTGAAGAGACGTAGGGGAGTTAGCATGGTTTGATGATAGTTCATTAAGAATAATAATTGGAGTAGATGGGTTAGAAGTGAGGTTATGAGGATTGCCAATATTAGAGATATTTTCACTTGGAAGAGAAATATGCTTTGCGCACATATTTGTAACAGGTAGAGAGAGTGATAAGTGGGGACAGGTATAATGTCTGTAGAGGAATTAGTGATGGTATGGGCATCAGGAGGGTTAATGAGTATGGTTGAGGAAAGTGGGATAGGAGAGTGGAAAAATGCAGTGAAAGGTTGCATGGACTCAGCTGCAAATTGAATATGATTGGGTGAGGCAAAGTGAGGTTCATGCAAAATAGTACTATCACGATGTATATCATCAAGTAAAAATTCCTTTGTAGCATTCTCAGAGGTTGTTTCAGACATGTCAGATAATAATGCAAATTTGTTAGAAAGTTTCAATTGGAAATTTTGTTGTTGAAAGTTTTGCCACAGTTATGCGAGGAAGATTTCAAAATTTCCTGGACTTACATGTTTGATTGCATTACATTATCTACTTCTTGATGCGACAAAGCTTCTTTGTATGTTAGGAGGGAACATGATTTGTTGAGAATGACATTGGATATTTCACTGCTAGCAATGGAAATTCTTGCCAACCATCAACCGGAAGAGCTTTTCATTATGGTTGTTGGACGCTTGGAGCTATCAAATACTTAAATGGCATGTAATATTCTATTTCCTGAAAACTTTATTTTGTTATGTGTTGGGCTACATTGTTTCTTAATAATGCACTATTTTAGAAGTTTGTTATGCCTGTAGGATTATGTTTCTGATTTGTTTTTTTACGTTGTTCTGAAATTTACATTTGTTTTAAAAATGTTGAACATTTTAATCTGGTAAAATTAATATATTGTTTTACTCTAAGTTGTGGGAACATTCATCGGAACTGTTTTCAAGTTTGTTACGCCAATTCTTCTCATTGCTTTGTTTAAAATTAATCAGGCTTAAACCATTCATATCTAATTGTAGTTAGTTGAGTCACATATATGAAGTGCATCTACTTGGGTCATAATATGAAGTGTTTGAAAAATAAATCATTTAAATTTTACTTTAAACAATGGTTCACGGTGTTTGATAAAATTGGATGGATGGACATTCTTAAATCTATGACAATTCCATGAAGTGTTAGAAATACAATTTAAATAGCTTAAGTTCAAACTCCATTGTTAACTAAGTCAATAATTTTCATTTAACATAGTTTTATTTTTTATTTATATATCAAAAATGTACCAAAAAGTTTGTTTAAAAAAATTGTATTCTATATAAACCATACTATAATTCACAGCTTTAAATTAAAGATAGTATTGAGGATGCTCTTGGTAAACATAAAATCATTTTATGTTAAAATAAATATGACATAATCCATCATTAAATCATGATGAGACTACTATAGAAGGCTCATCCAAGCTTCATAATGCATATCCATACCATTAAAAGAATTATGGGCACTATGACATGAATGGAGAAAGCATACTATATTTGTAAGCAAAACATTGCACATGCTTTAAACATGCTACACAAGTGCATTATTAAATTAATGAATGCACAATGTGATTATATGCAAGTCCATATGAACGTGCATATATACTCGTATTTATATTGATAGAATTAAATTTTCCTTTATACTTTTTATAATTTTTTCTAAAGAAAATGAATGAAACACAATTTATACATTTAATAAATAATTATACATATTATTTTTCCAAAGTAAAATTTATAAATCCAATTCATTTTGAATTTATTTTGAATTTCCAAATTAAAAATTTATTTATAATCCAATTAAATTGAAAACATTTATCATTGAGCTTCAAATCCAATTTAAAAACAAATAAGTATACATTTCTTATTAAATTTTGAAAAATTCATATAAATACACAATTTAATCCAAGAATTTAATTAAATTATGAACTTAAATTTGTCTTTAAAATTGTGATCGTTACGTAGCCATTTATTAACGCAAAGAGAAGAAGGATACAGCCGAATAATATAAAAAGGAGGAGGGGATAATTCTTTATTTATTTGAGCCGACACATCTTTAATTTGGGCTTGAAATTTTAAAAATTAGGATTTTATTATTTTTAATTTGTTTTTACATTGTATTTCTTTTTAAACTTTTGTAATTTACTAGTCATGTAACTAGGGGATGAACTACGGTGGTGTAGTTCAAGAATTCGCAACTCAGTGGCTGAGTTGTGGTAGGGTTTTGAGCGTAGAGTTTGGTTAGTCGATAGCACGTGTTGCAAGTTTACATGTCTAAGCGTCTGACTACTTAATTTCTAGTCGAAATCTTGAGGGCAACATGTAGGCAGGTTTTGCCGAAGCTGGGTAAATCTGTGTTATTCTGTTTCTGTTTTTTATGTTCTACAATTATCTGTGCTGCTATTATCTATATTGAAATTATTCTATATATACTTTTGCAATATTTTTTATAATTAATAGTATCACCATATTCACCCTCCCTCTAGAGTGAAATCGATCCTACAATTCACATACTAGAAATCCCTACTAGCAAATTACCAACATCTTTTTATATCAGGAGGGTTGAAACCACTTAGAAATATTGTTTTTGACTTGCTTTTCTTCTTGGATTCGATTATGTTTTCCATAGGGAAAACTTAGCAACATAAGTAAGCATAAAAGACATTCACCTATTGACTTGATGGCATATGAATTCCCAAAAGGCAAACAAATGCTGGCTAGGACATGTTATATGTCATGCGCCGTATCATGACTGACTTGGGCAAAACTCATGATAGGTTATGGATCCTACAGCTCTAAGTGTTCAAAGGAGACATATTTTCGTCATATATATTTATTGCTAAAAAACTGGGTGCAAATTACATGTAAGCTGAAGAAAATTGTAGTTAAAGATGATGTACCTGTTGAAGAGCATTATTGTAAACTTAGTTAATTTATTACTATTATAATCATAAACTTAGTTTTTATAAACTTATTTAATTTTTTTAAAACTTAGTTAATTTTTATAGACTTAGTTTGTTGTTGTTGTTCTTATTAATTATAAAACTTAGTTGACTTAGTTAATTTACTATAAACTTAGTTAATTTTTATCAAGCTATAATTTTGTTACTACTACTGCTACTTATATTATTATTATAAATAAACTTAGTTAATTTTTTTGTCAAACTTAGTTTATTATTATTATTACTTGTTAATTTTTATAATACTTAGTTGAATACAGCAAAAACTTGATTGACTACAGCAAAAGATAAAATTGAGTTTTATCTAATCTAACTAGTAAACCAAAACCAACTTCGAACAGACACAACACATACCTTACTGACAAACTGGATTTACTAGGAATAAGTTGATCAACATCTTAATTCGGCTTCCCCTATCTAAAATTCCATGTCCTTCTAATACAACACTGCTTTAAATACAATAAAGTGGAACCGTAAGTGCATGTAACTTTATTTTACATACCCAAACAAACTTTATATTATTTAAATTTAAGGTGAAATAGTTAGTAATACAAAAACAAAAGTAAATCAAATTTGAAGTTTCACAAAAGCTGATAAGGACCAACCCATTAACACAAGGTTCAGGGCATAATGCATCAAGATTGACACCCATTACACTCATGATAGCGTTAATGGCAGCAACTCCTTCGCATTAAGATTCCAAAAACACTCTTGCTTATTGAGAATGAATAAAAACAGTTCAGTAATTTAAAATATAAAAAACTCAACAATTTATAGATTAAGATGTACAACATCATCTATGCAGTGCATAAGGCTCCTTCTTTTGGGTTTAACTGGACAGATTGTACGCATCATCCATTGTTGCATCATCTAATTCTCCTTATTAAATATAAAAGTCAGGCTATAAGCATTAGCGATGAAGTCGCTCAGTTAACCAATTATACAAAATCAAGCAATGCCTCTTAGTATAGTTTAGCGATAAACGAGTTTCCATTATTTATATCAGTCATATTCAGTTCTGTATATTACACTCACGAGTCGGGACAGAGATAGAAATTTACCTGGGCAAATCCACGCATTGCAAGCCCCTCTAATTTCTCTACCATCCAATAGACTCTGTGAGAAATGCGGATTACGGGTCTTAACGATAGGATTAACACTAGAGGGGGTAAATAGTGTTAATAAAGAATTACTAAATCTTTTTGAGTTTATGTTAATTTAGACACCGATGTATGCAATATACAGATAAAGATATGATCACAGAAACAAGCACAGATGCAGAAATAAAATAAAAGCAGTGAAGGAAAGAACACACCGGATTTTATACTGGTTCGGAGTTACCCTACATCCAGTCCTGCAACACAAGTACAGATTTCCTTTCAAAAGAAATTGTACAATTACACCCTCGGTTTCAAGGCTACGAGGTACACCCTCCAGAATTTCTATCCACTGGGTAGAGATAATTGATTTCCGGGCCACAAGTTTACCCAATTGATTTACCAAGGCTACAATCACACCTTTTCTCTCTTGATTGATTTCCAAGGCTATAATCACACCTTTTCTCGCTTAATAGATTACAAAGTAGTCTATAACTCTGAATAGCACTGAGAACCTTGTAGAGATAGTGATAAAGAATCAAACTAGTTTAATTCAATGTTGATTTCGACAGTGTAATGGTAAGAATATGGATTAAGAAATGTGGAAGAAGAAGAGGAGTGAAAAACCAGATAATCTGATGTAAAATTCGTTGAAACTAACCCCTATTTATAGAAGAACAATAGCCATGTCCATTCATGAAGAGTTATGGCGAATAGACACTTCTTTTGAAATTTAAATTTTGAATTCAACTGACACCATTTTGACATGGTTACCCAAGGCATGTCGACATCCCAAAGCAATTTTTGGTGATTTGATTTTCTTTGAAAATAACCTTTATCTTATATTAAAACTATTTTAAACTTTACAAATATACTTGACTATAGTTAAAATTCATAAGTAAATATAAAGAATAGTATATATAGATTTTAACTATAATTTTATATTTAAATCTAATATAAAAGTTAAATATACAATTTAAAAAGATAGTTTAAAATCAGGAGTAATTTGACTTTGAAATTAAAGATTATTTTGAGGCTAAAATTATTTAAAATCAGGATAGAGAGTTTTGATGTTTTTAAAAGGAAAGTTTTGAAATCATTTTGAAAACAAGATAATTTTGAAAAATCATTTGAATTAAAATTAGTGGATACAAAACAATGTTCCACTAGATTTTCGTAGGTTTCATCCTACTTAGGGTTCCATCCCTTTAACAGGCTCGTAGTGGATTTCAATCCACGAATAAATTGGATTTTAAGATTCCAGTGCTTTTCTATGAGTTTTAAAAAAGATTCCTAATAAAAATACTTATGCTTAAAATCTTGAAATCTTGATAATCTTGATACTCATGAGTCTTCTATCTCGATATCTTGAATCTCTATATTGTACAGTCTTCATTCTTGGTACCTGCATGGTTAAATCCTGCATATACATATATATCTAAACTTATAATGTCAGTGTTTATATTTTTTAATCTATTCTAAGGTTGTTGTCATCAAAACCATCATCTCACGGACTAACATTTTCCCCCTTTTTGATGATGACAACCTTTGTTTATAAAATATTACTTATATCCTAATAACTCCCCCTAAAACTAATAACTCCCCCTTAATTTATGCCTAACTACCCTATTTTATATTTCTCCCTCTTTGTCATCAACAAAAACTCACTCCAAACTATATAACTCCCCCCAAAACTAACACTCTATGACATGTGATTATAATGATAGTGTTATCATAAGTAACCGTCACTTAAATCTAATACTAAAACATAGTCCGAAATAATTAACTATCCTAACTAAGAATTCACGATAATACTTATAATTAAAACACGTGTAAGAACACGAGTTATTTATTACGTATGAAGTTGTATATACATGAGCATATAGATAACATAAAGAAACACAAACAACAATGGAGAAGAAAGAAAAAAACTATTGTGTGTTTTTAAACATAGGAATCTATGAATCAAACAGTTTGGATAGTGGAAACGGAAATTTCCACGTTGTTCGACAAGAGACCCATTTTGGTCAAAACACACTTCTCCAACACACACGACTTGGTCATCATCTTCCGCTTGCGCTTCTTCTTCCATGGGTTCTTCTTCTTTGCTGGCCTCTTGTTCTTGATTGAGTGAAGAGTCTTCATCAATCAAGATAGGATTGGCCGGGTTACCCATTAGGAATTTTTGCAAATTCCTAAGTATCTTGCCTTGCCTCTCTTGTTCCTTTGCCATACGAAGTTGAGTCACTTGAATTTCAGTCATCATCTGAAGTGCATCCTTCATAGAATCCTTTATTTTAGTTACACGAGCGAGAGTAGTACATTGAAATGGACCAGACGTAAGAGAGGGGAATGAAAAGGTTGATTTTATGTTTGATTTGGAAGAGGAGGCCATTGATTATTTGATTTCAGAGAGAAGAACAGAGAGATAACAGAAAGGATGAATAAAATTTCGAAAATGTGAAGAATTCATAACCAATTATTTTGAATTTTGGTGGGAAAAATTTCAAAATTTAAAAACGTTGCATGTCGACATGGGTATGTGGGGAATGTCGACATGGTCTTTTATATTTTAACTCTTTGAATTATTTTAATATTAATTATTAATTATGCTTGTTATTTATGTTTTATATTTCCGTTATAGAACAAATACCTAATTCTCTTCTTAATTTAGTAAATATTGATTCATTTAAGGGTTTTGCTAAGATATCAGTAATTTGTTTCTCAGAATTGATATAATCGAGAGTAACTACTTCCTTACTTATATTATCTCTGAGAAAATGATGTCTGATATCAATATGTTTAGTTCGAGCATGTTGAGTAGTATTTTTGGATAAATTTATTGCACTCATATTGTCACAATAAATTTGTGATTTTGAAAATTTTAAACCAAAATCTTTTAAGGTTTGTTGCATATATATTACTTGAGAACAAGACAAAGCAGAAGAAATATATTCCGCTTCAGTTGTTGATAAAGAAACTTTGTTTTTCTTTTTACTAAGCTAAGAAATCAGAGAATGCCCCAAGAAGTACTAGTCCCACTTGTACTTTTTCGGTCTGATTTACAGCCAGCATAGTCAGCATCACAGTAAGATATTAAGTCAAAAGAATCATTTTTAGGGTAGAATAAACCGTATTCAGATGTGTGTTTAACATATCTTATGATTCGTTTTACGGCTTTTAAGTCGGTCTCTTTAGGTTGGAATTGATATCTGGCACAGAGACAAACACTATGCATGATATCAAGTCTACTGGCAGTAATATAGAGTAGTGATCCAATCATTCCTATATATAGTTTTTGATCTACATCTTTCGAGAGATCTTCTTTACTAAGGTACTCATTGGTTGCCATGGGAGTGGGTTTTCTACTTGCAGTAGTCAAACCAAATTTACTAATTAGGTCTTTAGCATATTTTTCTTGACTAATAAAGATACCATTATCTAGTTGTTTTATTTGTAATCCTAAAAAGAAATTTAATTCACCCATATGACTCATCTCAAACTCTTTTGTCATTATTTTAGAAAATTCTTTATTCATTTCAAAATTAGTTGAACCAAAAATGATATCATCTACGTAAACTTGTACTAGTTGAATATCATTTTTATTTCTTTTAATAAAAAGAGTATTATCTACTTTACCAAATTCAAAATTAGATTGCAATAAATATGATCTTAGTCTATCATACCGTGCTCCAGGAGCTTGTTTTAGAAAATATAATGCTTTCTTAAGTTTGTAAACATGATTTGGTAATTTATCATTTTCAAAAAGTGGTGGTTGTTCAACATATACTTCTTTTTTTACAAATCCATTTAAAAAGGCACTTTTAACATCCATTTGAAATAATTTGAAATTATTATGATTGTGAAAGCAAGTAGAATCCTAATGGCTTCTAATCTTGCTACGGGACCAAAGGTTTCATCAAAATCTATTCCTTCTTCTTGACAATAACCTTGAGCGACTAATCGAGCTTTATTTCTAACTACATCTCCTTGTTCATGCATTTTATTTTTATAAACCCATTTAGTTTCAATTATAGTTTTATTTTCTGGTCTAGGAACAAGTTCCCAAACATCATTTTTAGTAAATTGATTTAATTCTTCGTGCATAGCCAAAATCCATGAATCATCAGTTGATGCTTCTTTTGGATTTTTGGGTCAATAGTTGATATAAAAGCTACCTTACTCATTTGACTTAGTTGATTTCTAGTTTTAACAACAGATTGCATATCTCCCAGTATATTTTCTATAGGATGATCTTTTAAAAGTTTAGTCCTTTTATTAGGATGATTAATTTCATTATCAGTTTTTGATTTTTGATTTTGAGTGATTAAATCCTCTTTATCATTTGTATCTTCAACAATTTTGAAATTTTTTCATCAAATGAAACATGCATTGTTTCTTCAATGGAATTGGTTTTTAAATTAAACACTCTGTACGCTTTACTTCTATTAGAATATCCGATAAAGATACCTTTGTCGGATTTAGGATCAAATTTATCTAAATTATCTTTTGTATTTAAAATAAAGCATTTACTTCCAAAAATTCTGAAATAAGATACCTTAGGTTTCTTTGAATAAAGAAGTTCATAAGATGTCTTATCAGTCAAAATCTAATTAAAATTATATTTAAAATATAACAGGCGGTAGCAACTGCTTCTGCCCAAAAATTCTTTGGTAAATTACTATATGTAAGCATAGTTCTCGCACACTCTTGAATCGTCCTATTTTTACGTTCTACTACTCCGTTTTGTTGTGGAGTTCTCGAAAATAAAAAAATGTGAGTTATTCCCTTTTTATTGCAGAATTCCTCAAACTTTTCATTTTCAAATTCACCACCGTGATCACTTCGAATAGTTATAATTTTTAGAGAAAATTGATTTTGAATTCGTTTTGAAAATTTCTTAAAAAATTCAAAAGTATCAATTTTATGTTTCAAAAATATTGTCCATGTAAATCTAGAATAATCATCTACAATTACAAAGACATATTTACTATGATTTATTGATAGAATTTGAGATGGACCAAATAAATCAAGATGAAGTAATTCAAGAGGTTTTGAAGTTGAAATCATATCTTTTAACTTAAAGGAACTTTTTCTAAGTTTTCCTAATTGAAAAGCATCACATAAACTGTCTACTTTAAAATTCATTTTAGGGAAACCTCTTTCTAGGTTATGCTTTGACAGTCTAGATAAGAGTTTGAAATTCAAATGCCCAAACCTCTGTTGCCAAATCCAAGGGTCACTTGTATTTACCAACAGACACATGTTATCATTTGAAACTTTCATGCTAAGAATATAAATATTCTTTTTCCTGACTCCCTCAAATATAATGGTTGAATTATTATCTTCTATATGACACTTATCTTTTTCAAATTTAATTTTATATCCTTTATCATAGTTGACTTATACTTAGCAAATTATGTTCAGATTCTTAACTAGCAAAAAATTAGTAATGGTAGGAGTTTCAGAATTACCGACATTGTCGATGCCAATCACATATCCTTTTGAATTGTTTCCAAAACCAGTCCTCCGTCTTTGTATATTATATCATTCGGCATATTTGGATTTCCAGTCATGTGTCTAGAACACCCACTATCAAGTATCCATTTGTTCTTTCTGATCTGCACAATTTATCCGTTGTGGATTGATTCCTCAACACCCATAAAGCAGATTCCTATACATCAAACAATCTTGGTAGACAACTTGAATTTGAATATTGATTATATGCATACTCAAGAAACAATGATGGTTTGAATACTTCTAAATTAGTATTAACAAATATAGCCATTTTAAAAACTTTTTCAAAAATCAGATTATGAAACTTTGAAAACCTTGCTCTGATACCAGTTGTGAGAAATGCAGATTACGGATCTTAAGGCTGGGATTAACATTAGAGGGGTGTGAATAGTGTTAATAAAGAATTACTAAATCTTTTTGAGTTTATGTTAATTTAGACACGATGTATGCAATATACAGACACATATATGATCACAGAAACAAGCACAGATGCAGAAATAAAATAAAAGCAGTAAAGGAAAGGACACACCGGATTTGATACTAGTTCGAATTTACCCTACATCCAGTCCCGCAACACAAGTACGGATTTTCTTTCAAAAGCAATTGTACAATTGCACCCTCGGTTTCAAGGCTACGAGGTACACCCTCTAGAATTTCCATCCTCTGGGTAGAGATACTTGATTTCCAGGCCATAAGTTTACCCAATTGATTTACCAAGGCTACAATCACACCTTTTCTCTCTTGATTGATTTCCAAGGCTACAATCACACCTTTTCTCACTTAATAGATTACAAAGAAGTCTATAACTCTAAATAGCACTGAGAACCTTGTAGAGATAGTGATAGAGAATCAAACTAGAAGTAATCGAGTTTCATTCAATGTTGATTTCGGCAGAGTAATGTTAAGAATATGTATTAAGAAATGTGGAAGGAGAAGAGGAGTCAAAACCAAAAAATCCGGTGTAAAATTCGTTGACCCCTATTTATAGAAGAACAATAGCCATGTCCACTCATGAAGAGTTATGGCGAATAGACACTTGTTTTGAAATTTAAATTTTGAATTCAACTGACACCATGTCGACATGGTTACCCTAGGCATGTCGACATCCCAAAGCAATTTTTGCTGATTTGATTTTCTTTGAAAATAACCTTTATCTTATATTAAAACTATTTTAAACTTTACAAATATACTTGACTATAGTTAAAATTCATAAGTAAATATAAAGAATAATATATATAGATTTTAACTATAATTTTATATTTAAATCTAATATAAAAGTTAAACATACAATTTAAAAAGATAGTTTAAAATCAGGAGTAATTTGACTTTGAAATTAAAGATAATTTTGAGGCTAAAATTATTTAAAATCAGGATAGAGAATTTTGATGTTTTTAAAAGGAAAGTTTTGAAATCATTTTGAAAACAAGATAATTTTGTAAAATCATCTGAATTAAAATTAATAGATACAAAACAATGTTCCACTAGATTTTCGTAGGTTCCATCCTGCTTAGGGTTCCATCCCTTTAGTAGGCTCGAAGTGGATTCCATTCCACGAATAAATTGGATTTTAAGGTGTCAGTTCTTTTCTACGAGTTTTAACAAAAATTCCTAATAAAAACACTTATGCGTGAAATCTTGAACTCTTGATAATCTTGATACTCATGAGTCTTCTATCTCGATATCTTAAATCTCTATACTGTACAGTCTTCATTCTTGGTACTTGCATGGTTAAATCCTGCATATACATATATATCTAAACTTATAATGTCAGTATTTATATTTTATAATCTATTCTAAGGTTGTCGTCATCAAAACCATCATCTCATGGACTAACAGACTTGCCCTAATACCATAGAGATCAGCTACCTATTTCCATTAATATAGCATCAAGTGATCCATTCTATCATAACATGAATAAATATATAAGGATGGCTAGAATATGTACTTACACAATTGTCTAGATTAAAAGTAAAATTAGCAGATACATGCGAAAATGGAACACGACCAATAGCTGCCACGACCCCAACATCTTTATTAATTATTACGGTTTCAGGTGAACAGGACAGAGGCCAAGTCGAGGTCATATGACAGTATATTATAGAATTAGTTGCACTTCCCACAAATAAAAGGGGGAGAGAGGGTGGGAGCCCTGTCGCTAACTTCTACCATTGTTTAAACAACTAATTATTGATAACTACGCTCTAAATGTAGTAGCTGAGACAAATTCACTATAATTCTTTAAGGCCAATGTTCATACAACTATAAAAAATTCTAACTGTAAATTAATGATTCCAGTTTTCATGCTTTATTAAATCTTACAGGACTATCACGAGTTATACACTAGTAAATTTTTGATCACATACATTATCACAAAATTTTAGTATACTCTATCCATATTTATACAACAATAGTATGGTATACATAACATAAACGATATGGTGAAAGTAGAAAACTTACAAGATATTAAGATTCAGAGACAACAATATCCAAGGCTACATCAACGACAGCCAGAGCAATCCCTCTCTCTGCCAATCTAAATGCAACCCTCCACATAGTTATTAAGTTAATATGTTTAAAATTCTTGATCATATGGTGCTGACCTGAGTCCACTTCAAGTGGTAGAAACATATGTTTTGATCACTCTGGTGGAGTGCAGAAAATATAATTGAACTTCAGTTGTAATTAGGAAAAAAACAAACCAAAAAAAGCACAACACTAAAAATACAGTACATTCCATGATTACTAACAGCTTGAGATACTAGAACAGCAGTAAAGCCTACATTTACATTTTTTTAATCCAATTCTGTTATTGTTAGAAGGGTAAATTAACAGAGTAGAGCAAGCTTTGTAATTGAAGTTTTACATATATAGTTTTAAACCACTTCTCATCTGACATATATACAAAGTGCTTAAGCAATGATATGGGAGCAGTTGATGGTATATAAGTGTTTTTGATAATTGGGTCATGGTTATATTTTTATGGAAGACTGAAGAGATAATGAAGTTAATGTTGGTCATATATGGTTGAGTAATGTAGTAAAGTTGGATGAGACACAGTAGCAACATGGTCTTAGTATTATAACAAACAAAAGTAATTTGGTTTGTTAAACAAATCATGTAACTTAATGTAGAAATGTATACATGTACACAGTCTTAGCGGTTAATTATGACAAAGTAGCGTATCTACAAACATCAAGATCAATTTCAAATAATGTACAAACCTTGTAATATGAATTTTTCGAATTCATGATTTATAATTTAAATCTTTTATCAATTTAAATTTTGAACATTACGATTTATAATTTAAATTCCATTTTTGAGAACCTTGCTTCTTCATATCTAACAGTTGCCAACAATTTAAGGGCTTTTATTAAAATTTCTCCAGAGCGTATACTTCAATCTCAAGTCTAAGACACTGAACAAATCAATGTTGTTTGATATCATGGCTGAATTTCTCCAAAGCTTTCCATTAAAATTTGTACAAGATTAGTATTTACTTCAATTTGAACGTAATCTTGCGAGTTAAGCTGAATTATTGCAGTATCTGATAGAAAAGAATGTAATTAGTATCAAAAAATTAAATCCAATTTACATAACATGTTATTTTTCCAAGTATTGTTATAATCTTGGAGGAAATTAAAGTTAACATATTTTCTACCTTATCAAATAAATATGTATTGAAGTTATTTACTTGGTCAAGGGGTTACCCAATCAAATTGGTCGAGGGGTTACCCAATCAAATAAATATGCAAGTAAATAGCAGAATCAAGTCTAACATGATCAATTAATTGATTTACTTGGTGATGTTCAACTACCATATGACTCTAGTGCTATTCAATTGCCATATGACTATCATAATCAACACCCAATTCATTTTGGAATTCCCTCATTGATCGTGGCATTCCACCACTTTTGGTGCTATTATTCCCTAAAAGAGACTGATTATTTCTCTTATTCCTCAGACCAATAATAGACTAAGTAAGCTCAATGTCATTGCTTTTAGCAGATTCATCTTCCAAAAACGCTTTTATGCCCGAATCAAAACCTAATTTTGATCTAAGAATACTTGCTGCTATTGTTTTTGCAACATGATCATGGTCATATCTCTGTTAAATAATGGCATTATATTAGCAAAAGGTGATTTGATCTTTTGTGTTAAGATATTATAGCTGTATTGGAATTCACCTGAAGATCTTTTGTGTTAAGATATTATAGCTGTATTGGAATTAATCTGAATTAGTAGTTCATTCTCTCTTTAAACACATCCAGCTTTGCTTCCTTTTGCCACGTAGTCTTTCAAGCATTTTTTTTGTCCTTTCTATTAACAGAAAGGTGGATATATGTCAGCAATCCGAATCAAAATTTTAATAGCATAAGTGTGGAAAAAAAACAAGTTGATCCAACAAAGTGCTGAGCATTAACCATGGAGTGGATTCACTAACTATATTCTAAAATATTGCAAATTTATGCTTGCAACTAGTAGCCTTCGTTTACATGTTTTCAACAAGTCGGCATAAGTGTACAAAACAAAGCTTTAAAGTCGTAAACTAAACACATATACCAACTTTTGCATAGCTATATGAGAAAAACTCATCTATCACCCACCTTGGGCAAACAATTGACTAAAAATAAAAAAGTATGCAAGGAGCATAAACAGGACAAGTGGATGATAGATTAGAGAATGATGTGTCAACTAAACATACTAGATACCATGAAGGTGGTTAATCTCAAATAATATTCAACATATAGAAAAGTTAATCGAACAACTATTGTATATATAATGAATATCCACTAAAGAAACTAACGCCAAAAATTATAAAAAATTATATAACAAAGTTTATCGAGGAAGAAAAGCCTTTTTCCTAGTAATCACATAATTTTTTCGTTTTACGAAACAACCACTTTTATATATAATCCATATTATTTCATACTATTATCTTTCTAATAAGAATCTATTAGTTTAAATACTATAAAAAGAGTATATACTTATACATGCATCATAAACTAGTAAGCTCTTTCAGTTTATAATCGGTTAGATATTTTCATATACTATCGATTGCATATTGAATGAGAAATGTATTGCTGCCAAAAGTAACTCACCCTGAATTACTAAACTTCGACAGCGTACAACATCCAATTAATCAATATCAAGCGTTCTACTCATTCATAGTTAAAAAAAGATCTTGTAACAAACGATTCAGCACATGGTCAAGTCACTACAACAAATAAGTATAGCTCTAAATAAAAACAAAAATATATTTCAAAAAACTATACTATCATTAAATCTATGTAAACATTAAACAAAAAGAAGTAAATTCGAGTTCTTCTATAGTGACTTTTTACATTACTTGAATGACCACAAATATTTTTCTTTGCCGGTACAGTATTAGACGCACTACATGTAATTCGCTAGGTTATGCATAGCTTAATATTGTGTGTGTGTGCGTGTGTGTGTCTATATATATTAAGGATAAAAGAAGCATATGTTTTATACTCAAGTAAAACGTAATAGCCAAAAGATGGAGAGAAAGAAGAAACAAGGGAATAGTCGGGACCATGCTACTACTGTAGATGTAGATTGCTTACCCAGCCAGCTAACCTACTAGTTAACACACTCTTATAAACAGGATAAGCGAATGATGAACATATTGGATAAAGGTGGTTAGCCTTAAATAATATTCAATAGACAACAAAGTTCAAGATATTTACACATTTTCATGAATCGATCAACAATTGTATAGATAATGAATATCAACCAAAAAAATCTACATAAAAAATTTATGTTTTACCTTAACGTTGCTCCAAATTTTTGCAAGTCATCAAATTTCATGCCATTATTTCATATATCAATTCAAAATTAAACTAATGTATCCATATCGCCATCTAAAATCATGAGAGCAGCGTTGGGGCACTGGGAGAAAATCGAGATGTGAACCGCGATGTGGTAAGCCAATTCTAGGGTTTCCTAGCTTTGAAACAAAAGTCAAGGATCGATGGAGACGAAAAGTGGATTAGATGGAAGTGGGTTAGACGAGATAGAGGTTAAGGAATGGACGAGATTGGAGGGGTCGGGTAGGAAAGCAAGGAGCGGAGGATGGCGGTATAATTATAAGCTTCTCCTGTCTTTTTTTTCTAAATGAAAGTAAGAAATGTTTTTATTTAGGGAAGAAAGAGAGATATGAGCGTCCGGCAAAATAATATCACCAAAATTCTTGGTGGGAGCGTTTGGTAGTGACTACTTATCTATTTACTTATTATAAACTATTATTAGTTGCACTTAGCATTAAACGCTACCAATTAGTGCAATTAACAATAAGTTTTCAAGTAGCGACCACTCGGATTTAATAATTTTAATCTAATGGATACGATTGATTCGAACGCCTACGAAAACAGGTCTGACCACTTACTTCCCTTCTCATATTTTTTGATCAAGGGCACTGAAGCTATGCCATTTTCTCTTCCCCACTAATCTCCCTAACTATAAAATAACTTATATTTATAAAATTGGAGAAGTATGGAAAATAAAAGGAAAGAAGAGAAGAAGCGAATCAGCGTTGTGCAATAAAAAGGTAAATTTTGATATTATAATTCTATATTTTCCTTAATCCCAAATATTTTCTCAGATTTATAATTCTAATTGTATGTATATACCCTGTTATACAAATTTCTTTGAATTAAAAAGGAGATGGTGTTGAATCAAAGGATCAAAATTAGATTTGGGAGATTTGAAAAGTGTGAAAGGTGAATGAGAAATTATGTAATTTATCTATAAAATTGGAATTTATTTTGTTGTATTTTTGTTTAATTATTATGCTTATTAATTAACAAAAGAGTTATAAGCTTGAATTAAACGCATAAAAATATTGCCTGCATACTTTAAAAGTTAGGAAAATTGAATAGAAATATTATTTGTATCCAGATCTGGAACTCAGTCCCAAAGTTAATAAAGTTGAATATTGATAAGGGTGTAGAATTTATTTCAAATCTACAATTGTGTTGCAAAAATATTAGTATAATTTTGATTTGCCCTAATTTTATTAGAGTATGAATATTTATGTTTTAATTTGTTATATGTATTATCCATGTAACCTCCATAAATTGTTCTTAAATACATAGAAAGTGCAGTGTTTGAATTGACAAACAATATAAGTAAAAGGGGAAAGAGATGTGCAAAGTGTATATACTTTTTCCATAATTTATACTGTCTATTTCAATAAAAAAAACAAATTATTCCTTGTGATTTCAAACGAATCAAATCTCTCATTTTAGGTTAATTTATGGAAGTTATAATGAGAAACCTTTTTGAAAGAATAATTCTAATGGATTAAAATATAGAATGGAATATTTTAGTTAGGGATTAATAATTAGAAACATAAAAATAAATGTATAAATACATATAAATGCACTAAACATTTAAAATAAAAACATAGTTAATACAACGTAATGCACGTCGATATTCGCATTAGATATAATTAGAACATTAGAATAAACCATGTAATAAACAATAAGAATAGGAAATGTAGATGTAAAAGATTGCAACTCCAAAATTAATAGAAAAATAAATGTACAATAAATAAAGAGCTACTAGCGTTTAATAAAGGTATGAATGGATTAATAAGATCGATTAAAGAGATTACTATGATAATATGGAGAGATAAGGAAGACATAATAGGAAATAATTAGAATGGATAAATAAATATATCTAGAAATTGTTTGGTTAGAATAATAATCACTTATTAAGGACATCTGATATTTATGAAAATAGTAAATAAATACGTTAGGAAGTAATTAAATATTATAAGGCGGTATAATTGTCATTACGGTAAACTATAGAGCCTTAGTTATACAAATGAAGATTAGTGGACTTAGGCTAACACTTAAACTTAGGATGATTATTTTGATTTTGTAGGTTGGAATGTGAGGTCGGTAGAGTTACACAATAGAAGTCTACCCTCCACTTAGAGTCTACCAACAGTTGTGTACATTTACTACTGATGTAAGACATCTCCAACCATAGGACCTGTAAGAAAGGGATATACTTTACGGATAGGGGAAAAAATACCGATGGTTCGTCTTGGATTTGAAGTGTTAAATAACCCAGTACTTTTTGGAGAATGTGGTTTGCTTCATATCTAATAAGAGGTAGTAAATAACTGAAAGGGTCATTTACCTTGACTTAGGTTAGTCTCAATGGGATGTCAGCAATAGAATATCGATGGGCTATGTCAGTAGTTAGTACTGGTATTTAGTAGCGGGTCAGGCATTTAGGCTTTGATGCCCAGTGATCCCAGGCGACCGATAGCAAAGGCTCGACTTATGCCCAGATGGATTTTGCTTTCTACTAGTGTAGTATCCGTATGGGAGATGCACAGACCTCAAAGTTTATGGTCATGTGAAAAAATAGTTGAGTGAAGGTGGGCTAACTACCCCTTAGATGAGTCTTTGAGTTACGATAGCAGTACGACGATTACATTATGTATGTTATATTATAAAGTCATATATAGCAGTCATCGGTCTCTATAGCTAAAACCGATAGACTAGCATTGATGTTTCGAAGGGCTATTTCGGGGACTTGAGGTAGTAGATGGTAGATGAATTGCCTACGGGTTTGTGGGCTTACCGAACTTCTTATAAAACCGCGACAGGGCATACTCCATTCGCACTGGCATACAAAACCGAAGCCATGCTCTCGTGGAAACAATTGTTCCCTCACACCGAAGAATGCACTATAATCTAGAAGAAAACAATGAGCTATTAAACATATCACTCCACCTAACCGAGGAGAAGAGAAATGATGCCGCCCTCAAAGCAGCCGCTTATAGATAGATGGTGGCAAGTCAATACAATTTCAAGGTGAAGCCTCGAACTCTACAAGAAGGAGACTAGCTTGGTTCTCAAGCGAGTCTTCCCATGACCTAGGGCGTTGGATCCAATTTGGGAAGGAACGGTTATTGTTCATAAAGATCTTCACAATGGAGCATACATCCTATCAACGGTATATGGGGAGGTGTTTGGAAAGGCATGGAATCTCCAACACTTCCGCCAATATTTCTCTTAAGTTGTAAAGAAATATGTATTGAATAAAATAGTAAAAGAAAGACAGTGGACGTAGGCATATTTCGGCCGAACTACTGTAAAAATGTTCATGTCTTGGGTTAATTATATTAATTTTGTACTTTTTCATTTAATGACAATCCTTACTGTGAGCGATCGTAGACACTCGCCGGTAGCAATGAAAATGAGATAACCATGATCAAGGGTACAAATTAAGCCTAGGCAATTCATTGCTGATGATCGACAACCCTTGTTCGACAATAACGAATCGATTATAAGCCATGGATCAGGAACGATTCATAGCCTGGGCAGTTCATCATTGGCGTTCAGCTCGCCGGCAAATGCGAACCGATTATAAACCCCTTGATTAATGCATGGTTGTAGCCAGAAGTTGTTCACACTTGACGATCGGCATTACGATGGCAACAGCAAATTGAATAATACTCACGATTCTAGCACTAGCTCCAGTAGTTGTTGTTAGCGATCGGTCATGAAGAAAAGCACACAATTATGATTTTTAGCATGATAATGAATAAAAAAGTCGTAAACAATTCATATATAATCTATAAAAGTCATGCATCACAGAAACAATTGCAAACATGTGAAAAGCATAAATTGAAACATTAAACATCAGAAGCCTTTTTACGTATACAAGTTTTTATCCATATTGATAGGTACAAAACAACCATACATTCCTCAAAACCAAAAACCAAAAGGTGTGAAAAAGCTTCTTCAAGATGAGGGGACATCCTTGCCACTTAGCCTACTTCCTCCGGTAGGCTCCGTTAAAGGCTTGACTCGTCCCAAAGATGTCCATGCACAATACGAATGATAAAGATCACGAACTTCTCAGTGCAGAATAAGTAATGACAAAGTAGGAGGATGCGATACCTGTGGTAGCATGAGGCAGATCACCAATCCCCTCAAGATCAGAACCATCATCATCACCTTCCTCCTCCTCCAATAACTCGTACCCTCTTGTGATGGCTTTGGTTTCCTCTAAGGAAAATTGGCTATTCACTATCATAACATCATAAGTGGCTCCTCCCTCCTGCGCAACTGCAGCCTTGGCCTCGTTAATAAGCCGAGAATGAATTCCAGCCATCACCTGAGGGTAGTCATCCATCCACTGAAGGCACTTTTGCTTCAAGAACATGTAATATGTATCCTTCAGCATCTGGTTAATAGTGCCGTAAAATTCACTAACGTTGTCAGCTTCAGTCTTGAGGGATACCACATTGTTCATATATAGCTCCTTACCTTTCTTGAGTGTACCCGCTCTACTCTCATCCTATCAATTTCAGCCCAGTAGGAGTCTTTCTCCTTTAGCAATACATCCCTGGACTCTTTCATCTCAGCCAGGGCTATTTTTGACTTCTTTACTCTACCTTTAAGGAAGCGAAGTCCCCCAATTTTTTTCCCGTGCCTCATCCACGGAGCTGATAGCCAAATCAATTTGGGCTTGACATATAGCGGTAGCCTCCTTTATTGCTTCATCCTTAGCCTCTTTTATGGCTTCGTCCTTGGCTTTTCTCATTTCAGACTCGCGAGACGCTTCAACCACTGCCAATTCGGCATCTTTTTCCTTGAACACCTTGCGGAGATCCTCCATTTCTAAACGTAACCGCACATCGGCACTCCCAACCTCTTCACTAGCTCTGGCCAAGCGAGTCTGATAGTCAACAATATTGCAAGTCTCATTAGTGATCTGAACCATCCTAGTTGTCAGACTAGCAAAAATCAAAGATTTAGCCTCATCTAATATCCGAACTAAGGGGTTGCAAGGAAGAAGAAACTTAGTATCAAGATCCATGGTATGATGGCCCGCATAATCAGGATTAATATCAAGATGACTTCCGAAAGATTTCGCATGCGCTGCTGATGAGCTGAAGAAGCAAGGTAGGCGATACCTTCTCCGAACTCATTTGCCACTTCATGCACTTCCGTACGTGCAAGGAGATGACGTCGACGATGCGAGGAGGTTTGAGAGCCTGGAAGGTGGCCTTTTTCTCCGGGGACCTCACGTGTTTCTAGGAAGATCCATGGCTCTCTCCCTTATCCGAACCCAATGAGGCCCTACTAAATTTCTCTTTCATGGTTCCTTCCTCTTGAGATGCCACCGAGGGAGGAATTGGAGCCGTCTTCATTCGTTTAAATTGATACAGACGCCTAGACACTTCATTCCTCCTTGGATTCCTCCTTTTCCCTGAAATATACTTGGTAGCATTAGAACTAAGAAGCATAAAGAATTCATGAAATGAAAACAATTAAGACACCAGGGGCACAACAAGCTCCTACAAACCCTTATAATAAGGTGGATTGTGTGGCCAAGGCGGGATCTCACTCGAGTAGGAAACACTCTGGAATAGAATACCGCTCGACAGAGGGAGAACTCTCGGTAATAGGACATCATTGGATTGGGAATCAGGTAGGGGATGAGACCCGTCAAAGAATAAAAAGTTCTTAAGAAGAATCTCAAAATCCGTACAGTAATTGAAAGTACCTAGGAAAACCCGAATTCCTCGCCAATGCCAGCTCCACTAGATACCCGAGGAGGCGGTACTTCACTTAAGTCACTCGAAGCCACGTTTTCTTAAGGAGGGTCTACAATAGGAGGCGGTCCAGTGGCTGAGTCAGGGTGTTCTAACTGTTCGGACCACCCCCGCACAACCTCAACATCCTTTAATGGATCCACACTAGGGCCTTCACTACCCATTATGTCCACATCTGGAGATGCACGAGCTTCCCCTATCGTCGCCTCGGAATCACTCCCTGACCTTTCCTCCTCTTCGCTCTCCTTTCCCGAATGTAAGCCTTCCTCATCACCAGGAGAGGAGACATTTTGAATGCGTAATGATTTCCCAGAGCAAGGAGGGCGAACCACAACCTTCTTATGTCTCAGCTTTTTTAGGGCCTTAGCTGCATCAACATCCTCATTCGGATCTTTGCCCTTATCCCCTTTGTCTCCTTCATCCCTCTTCTCTCTCTCAGTAGAACTTGGCCTAATCTTGTACACGGATTGCTTGGGCCCAACTAGATTGCAAAAACTGAAGGGATACATCATGAAGTAGGAACGAAGCCTCTTGCTCGGCCTCTGGAATAACTAATATCTCCTTGACCATCTTCTTTAAACTGTCGTCCTCTGCCGCTTTCACGCAACCTAAAAGTTATGAAGGGATAAGTAACTAAGGAAAAAGAAAATTGAGAAAGGGAAAAGTATCTACTTGCATCCAGAGCTGAAAGAATGTTGATCCACGACATCGTCACGGACAAAGAAATACTCCTTGAACATGCTGAATTTGGAATACAAATGCAGGACGGGCTTGAAATTGTGTGTAGACTCCAAGCTGATAGAGGGGCTACCCTTCCTATAGCTCCTCACATTGTACAAATACCTAATCTCCCTAAGAGTTGGAGGCCTTTAATATTGCTTCATGAATATCAGATAGAGGGACGTCGGGATAGCATAAGAATTCGATTGAAGCTGCATTAGAGCAACCTTCTAATAAATGACGAAGCCTGCAATCCAAGAATTAAGCGGCGGGATCGCTCCACACATGCAATGATATTTATTGTATGCCATATACCCACCTGGAAGAAAGGAAGCTCTGTCATCCGGGCCAGGCAATGGCAGATCTCTATGATTTATCCTGAAATCGGTAGCTATAGAAACTTCTCAGTCGTTAGTACACTGGGATAGCATTCAGAAGACCTAGCCAACATCTGGTTAGGAGCATAACCTTCCATTAGTGAGTAAGCAGAGCTGGGTTGCTTAGGGAGGTTAGCTAGAACATCCGTAGAAGAAGAGCTTGCTCTCATAGGCTGTGAAGCTGCAAACTTAGAACGGGTTTCGCGATCAGAAGACATGTTCCTGTAAAAAAAAGGGGAGAACATCAGAAAAAAGATCCAAAATATGAATAGAGGTTAAAAACATGTTTGGAATCTCTTATGATCAAACCTAACTAGAATTCCACACCCCCAGCCTTACAGAATTCTGCTCGGCAAACCCATGGACAAAACGCCCGGCGAACTTGGTCTGGCATTGTTAAGAGTCAATTCCAAACCAGATAGAGCCACAAACCAATTGTCGATCTGAGTGTACCTTCCTATGGCATCATCAAGGCAAACCTTAGCTTCCATCTAACAATCATACAAACAATTATGCTACCGCTATAGCCTCTGCTAGTGACAAACCATTCAGGCAATGGACCGAATACTTTGTGAGCGAATAATTACATGCACTCACATTACCAGTGTGAATCACCCAACACCTTGAACACCTTTAGGAGAACGAGGACCTAACTACTCCAGTCTCTCAATGATTTAAATCAAGTCACCTAACATCGAAACCCTGGAATTTTGAAACCTAGTACCAATAGAGAAAGCGCTTACCTCAAGATTGCAAAAGACATGTAAGCGCTGAAGGTCGGTGGTGATGAAAGAACCTAGAAGCTTTTTACAACTGAACAAGATAGGTTAGGAAATTTCGATCGAGAAAATAGGAAGAAAAATGGAGAAGGATGGCGGTATTTAAGGAATAAGATGGGAAGACATATAGTCGTAGAATGTGGCATTCGATGATATGAGCTACTGACCGGACTAGAACAAAGCATGCCGAGCAAAATGCCCAACATGCTTTGTGGGGCAAGTGTTGGGCCGGTTTTCTAGCAAGCAAAGAAAGAAGAAGCCCAAAGGCAAGCAAATGGAGCAAGAGCCAGAGCTACCCAGACCAAACATTTGGCTCAACAAAAATGCCAAACAGATTATTTGGACAGACATGCCGGATCAGACATTTGGTCTGATATACTATAATGTACCGGACTAAATATCTGGACCGACATCCTTAGAAGTACAGGACCAAATGTTTGGTCTGACATTCTCTGATATTTCGGACCAAATATTTGGTCCGGCACGACCCACCATTTACCGAACCAAACATTTGGTTCGATGCAACATGCATGCCAAACTAGATGTTTGGACCGGCAAAGAGGATCCTTTGAAGACGAAGATTGCCGAACCAAAGGAAGGTGAAGATTACTGAATCAAAGGAAAGTGAAGATTACCAAACCAAAGGAAGATGAAGATTGCCGAACCAAAGGATGGAGATTGTCCATCTAAGCTTACCTTGCCACCAGTCCCAAACACTAATACGGAACCAGACCCAGGCAGCACTAACCTCTTCTCCATGCCTCACAATCTCACTCTATAAATACTGGAGCTTCTCACCAACAATGAGGACAGAGGTTCGAGAAGAAAGGGAGAAACTCTACTGAGATCTATCACCCTAGTTACTCTAATTTCTCTAATCGTTCCAAGCAATCTTGTACTTGTAACCAAATCTAAGAAGGGATAATAAGATGGAAAGCGGATGTAGGCACATCCTGCCCGAACCACTATAAAAACCCTGAGTCACTTGTTCTTTACTTGTTTGCTTTTCTAGATCTTGATTTTGCTGATTATTTCGGTATCCACAAAGGATCATTTCATTATACTTAAAATGTCTAAAGAGTAGCAAGATAAACACAATCCAATAAGGCTAAACTAAAAATCAGATTAACAAGTGTTTTCCCAATTTTTGAGCAAACAAAAATATATTCAAAAAATTTCAAATTTAAATTAGAATCTGTTTAATCTTAATTGTACTGATTTTCTACTGTTTACTCTCTGATTTCAATCATCTCTCTCTCAATCGAACGTCAAAGTGCTGTCCAAGAGGCTATAGGATCAATTTAATTCAAAGAACAAACATTTTCTTTGGAAAAACCATCAAACTCTAACTATAGTTGATTGGGTGTGATTATGTCCCGATTCAAATCAATCGGGCATGCTTGGTGTTCTGAAAATCCAAGCGAGTATACTTATGTCCCATCCAAGTCAAGTGAGTATAACTAGAGCTCAGAAAGTCTAAAGGGTGTGTCTCGTAGCCTTGAAATCGAGATTGTATTGGGTTTGCCTTCGGGCATTGAAAGCTTGGCATTTGAAAATAAATCTGTACAAGCAATAGTACGGGACTAGATCTAGGGTAACTCCAAACCAGTATAAAATCTTTGATGTGATATCTCTGATTCTCTACTTTTTACTTTACCTCATTTATATTTATTTATGTTTGCATCTGTGATTGTTGATTCTACATCGTGTAATAATAACCTTGAAGGAATTTTAAAAAGATTCACTTAAATCATAAAACACTATTCACCCCCTCTAGTATTTAATCAGTCTTAACATCCATAATTTCGCAACTGACATTTTGTATTAGAGCATTTGGTTTTCAAAAATTCATAATTTGATTTTCGAAAAGTTTAAATAGTTGAAAGTAGTTTCAATAATTTTGCAGAAAAACAATTTTGTGAAAACAATATGTTTTTAATTAATTGTTTTGAAAAGTCATTCGATTTCTTGGAAAGGTTGATGCGAATTGCATGAACAATTATATTATACGGCTATTGGCGAACAGACACTTGATAATTTAATATCACAAATCAAGAAGGATAAGTGGATATTGGATGGTGGATATTCCACACACATGTCTATAAATCCAAAGATGTTGAAAGATATATTCTATAAAGATGGTGGATCAGTAAGTTTTAGAGATAACTCAAAAGGATATGTGATTGGCATCGGCAATGTCGGTAACTCTAAAACTCCTACTATTTCTAATGTTTTTCTAGTTAGGAATCTAAAACATAACTTTCTTAGTATTAGTCCACTGAGTCATAAGGGTTTTAAAATTAAGTTTGAAAAAGGTAACTGCCATATCAAAGATAGTGAGTTAAATATTTTCTATGAAGGTATTTAAAAACGTAACATATATATCTTAAGTATGAAGGCGTCCAATGATAATTTTTGTCTTTGTGTTGAATCTAGTGACCTTTGGAGTTGGCATAAAAGATTTAGTCATTTGAATTCTAAACACATTTCTGAGATGACTAGATATGAACTTATAAGGGGTCTTCCAAAAACAAAATTTAAAGTCAATAATTTATGCGACGTCTATCAATTAGGAAAACTTCGTAAAAATTCTTTTAAATCAAAAGATACGATTTCTACTTATCATCCCCTCAAATTTTTTCATCTAGTTCTTTTTGGACCATCGCAAATATAATCAAAAAATCATAATAAATATGTCCTTATAACTGTAAATGATTTCTATAGATTTACATGGACAATTTTTTTGAAACTTAAAAGTGAAGCTTCTGAAATGTCTTTACTAAACGAACTCAAAATCAAATCTCAACCAAAGAATTAAAATGATTAAAAGCGATCATGGAGGAGAAATACGAAAATGATAGTTTTGAAAACATTTGCAATAAGAATGGAATAACTCATAAATTTTCTTATCCAAGTACACCGTAATAAAATGGAGCGGTAGAACGTAAAAATAGAACTATACAAGAATGTTCGAGAACAATGTTAAATGATAGTAATTTATCTAAAAAAAATTGGGCTGAAGTAGTTGCTACAACACATTATATTTTAAATAGAATTGTAATATGACCTTTAACTTAGAAAACTCCATATGAATTGTTTTATAATAAAAAGCCTAAATTATCGTATTGTTGAGTTTTCGGTAGGAAATTTTTTATATTAAATATAAAGGATAATTTAGATAAATTTGATACTAAATCTGACAAAGAAATTTTCATTGGCAATTCAAATAGAAGTAAAACTTATAGAGTTTTCAATTCCAGAGCTAATACTATTAAAGGAACATTATACATTTCATTTGATGAGTATTTCAAGTTTAATAATTCAATCTTTGATGAAGAAGAAATTATAAATTAAAATAATGAAGTTGCAAATAATGAGTCACTAACAATGAAAATAATAATCCCAAAAATTTACATCTAAATAAAAGAATAAAATATTTAAGAGATCACCCTGTAGAAAATATTTTAGGAAACATAGAATTCGTAGTAAAAACAAGAAATCAATTAAATATAATGTGCAATGTTGCTTTTATCTCAACCACTGAACCTAAAAATCAAAAGGAAGCATCATTAGATGATTCTTCGATTCTTGCTATGCAAGAAGAATTGACTTAGTTCACCAGAAATGATGCTTGGGAATTAGTTCCAAGACCTGAGGATAAATCTATAATAGAAACTAAATAGATATATAGAAATTAAATGAATGAACAAGGATAAGTCACTAGAAATAAATCATATTTAGGTGTTCAAGATTATTGTCAAGAAGAAGCTATAGATTTTGATGAAACTTTTGCTCCTATAGAAAGATTAGAGGCTATCATAATTTTACTTGCTTTTTCAAATCATAATAACTTTAAATTATTCAAAATGGATGTTAAAAGCGCCTTTTTAAATGGATTTATTCAAGAAGATGTATACGTAGAACAACCCCCACTTTTTGAAGATTAAAAACTACCTAGTCACGTTTATAAAGTAAAGAAAGCTTTATGTGGTTTAAAACAAGTTCCTAAGGCATGATATAATGGGCTAAAATCTTATTTACTACAATCTAATTTTGAAATAGAAAAGGTGGATAGCATTTTTTATATTAAAAGAAACAATAATGATATTCCATTTACACAAATAGAGGTAGACAATATTATTTTTGGATCAACAAATGGACAATTAAACAAAGAATTTTCGGATATAATGACTAATAAAATTTAAATGAGTCATATGGAAGAATAAATATACTTTTTAGGATTACAAACAGAACAATTATATAATAGAATTTTCATAAACGAAGAGAAAATGCTAAGAATTAGTTAAGAAATTTGGTATGCCAAATACTAGTCGAAACCCAACTACCATGACAGAAAATGAGAAATTAAATAAACAAAAAACTCAAAAGATGTAAATAAAAAAAATTATATAGAGGAATGATGAGATCATTACTCTGTGTAATAGCTAATAAACCAAATATTATGCATAATGTCTATCTATGTGCAAGATATCAATCTCAACCTAAGGAAACTCATCTAAATTCCACAAAACGAATATTAAGATACGTATAACACACTAGATTATGGACTGCTTTACTCAAAAGAAGACACTTTTGACTTAATTTTATACAATGATGCTGACTATGCTGGATCAAATCAGACCGAAAAAGTACAAGTAGAACTTGTCACTTTTTAGGACATTCCCTTGTTTTTTGATTTAGCGAAAAGCAAAATTCTGTTTCTCTATGCGCAATAGAAGCAAAATATGTCTCAGCTGCACTAGCATGTTCATAGGTTATTTGTATGCAACAAACTTTAAAAGATTTTGATTTAAATTTTAATAGATCACCAATGTATTGTGATAACACTAGTGCAATAAATCTATCTAAAAATCCATCACATCATGTTAGAACCAAACATATAAATATAAGACATCATTTTCTAAAAGATAACATAGAAAAGGAAGTAATTTCACTGAATTTATAAATTTTGAAAATCAAATAACTAATATTTTAACATAACCATTGCCTCAAGCATCTCTTCTTAAGCTTAGAAGAGAGTTAGGAATATGTTCATTCTTTGAGGTACAGATATAATAGAATAAAAGTTATAAATTTAAAAGAAAAATAAAATTTTCAAAATTGAACTAAATATGTCGACATACACCTCCCCTATATGTCGACACATATACTGGAAAAATGTTAAAACAGATTTCCCTCCTAAATTCAAAATTCGAACTGCACTTATATAACCATCAATTTTTGAAATTAGACTCATTTTTATGTCTTCTTCCTTCTTTGATTTTAAATATAAATAAACTCATGGCCTCCTCGAATTCCAAACGCCCAAGAGATGATAATCCACCATTTTCCTTCCCAACACTCATGTAAGGTCCTCTTCAGAACATCACCATGGCTAAACTAACCAAGATAGAGGATGATATCAAGCATGTACTATATATGATTACTAAAATAGAATTGGCTTCACTTCGTCTCTTAAAAGAACAACAGAAACAAAACCGAGTTCTGTGAAATCTTGAGAAATATTTATTGGATAATCCAACAAATCCAATAGTAATTGAAGAGGACACTCCTAACCTTGTCATTTATTATCTAGTGAATAATGAGGAAGAGGAAGAAGATGAAGAGGATGAAGAGGATGAAGACAATAACGAAGTCAAATGCGTTAGATAAGTTTTCTTCAATCAAGATGGAAATATCGTTGAACAAAAAAGAGACTTTTGCCTTCACTACCCATTATGTCCCATCTACAAGCCCCCTATAATCAAAAGAAAACCTCAGATTTAGGTACACATTAGTTTGGTTTATTGGGATTGGATTTGGTGTTGTATAAATTTTAGTTTTCATTTTCGATTTATGTGATTTGATTGGTGTGCATGTATGGATTTGTTTAATTTATGTATAGTTTAGTTTGCATAAATAAAAACTATCTTCATTACTATACATTATCGTTTTTAATATAGTATAATATCATTTATTATCATATAAGTCATTTTAAAGCTAGATAATTGATTATGAATGCTATATCATTTTATATTTTAGTTATGGGGAGTTTTTAGCTTTCTTCCATTTTTTGGTTAATGATGGGGAGAACAGTATAAAATATACATACTTATATATGAAGCGGGAGTTATCTAACTCAGGGGGATTTATATCATATATTATAATAATGGTTGTCATCATCAAAAAAGGAAAGACCGTTAACACCTCAATTATTGATTTTGACGATAACAACCTTAGTAATTATAACACATTTATATAAAATATGGTTAGTAATGCTTTTGTATATGTATATAGTATATATTGTATAGTGTAGGATATTATATAATTAAATTGAAGAGTACTGTGTGGTATAGAGACAACAAAAATGGACATGAAGACTTATGAGTATAAAAATCAAGATATGAAGATTTCAAAACTACAATATGGTATATAGAGTCATAGATTATTTTTGAAGTCCTTGGTAGAAATCTTTAATTACCATCTCTCTTTCTTTTATTCTTTAAATCAAAATATATTTTTAACATATTTAGAAACATTTATAAAAGTTTTTTAAGTTTAAAATGCTTATAAACCATGTTTGAGCTATTTTATAAAGCATCAAAATATTTTCAAAGCTTTCAAAACATTTTAAAACAAAAGAGTTTTTCAAAATTCAAAGGGATATCTCGACATATCCATATAAATTATGTCGACATAGATGCCGACATTTTGAAATAATTTTTTTGAAATGAAGTGTCAACATACTTTATTTCAATATATTTGGGTTTTTCAAATGATTTTTTAACAACTTTCTTATTATCTTCTCTTCTTTGACTCTGCCAATTTATATTGAAAATATATTCAAAATTTTCCAAATTCAAATCAGAATTGAATCAATCTTCATTGTATTGGTTTTCTACTATTTATTTTTGATTTCAATCAACTCTCACAATCAAAGATCAAAGTGATGTCCAAGAGGCTATAAGACCAAATGTATCCGAAGATCAAACATTATCTTTATAACAACCATCAAACTCCAGTTATAGTTGATTGGGTTTGATTTTGTTCTAATTCAAATCAATTGGGTGTGCTTGGTGTCCCAGAAATTCAAGTAAGTGTGCTTATGTCCCGTCTGAATCAAGTGAGTGTATGCAGAGCTCGGAAAATTTGAAGGGTGTGTCTAATAGCCTTGAATCGAGATTGTATTGGGTTTGTCTTCTACCCGTTGAAAGTTTGGCATTCGAAAAGAAATATACACAAACAATTATACGAGACTGGATGGAGGGTAATACCGAACCAGTATAAAATCCCTGACGTGATATCTTTGATTCTCTACTTTTTACTTTACTGCATTGATATTTATTTGTATTTGCATCCGTACTTGTTGATTCGGCATTGTGCAATAATAATCTTAAAAGAATTTTAAAAATTTTCACATAAATCATAAAACACTATTCACCCCACTCTAGTCTGTAATCAGACTTAAAATCCATAATTCCGCAATTCAAATTTTCGAGCTTCATAGACTTGAAATTCCTTCTAGGATAACAACCTTTCTTCTCATCTCTTTCTCTCTCAACGAATAGACCCTGGCTACTACTCCATCTTTTACATTCACTCATCTCCCTCATCTGATCCATCAAGTATTTAGATAGAACACCCGACTTTATATTTTCTACTATCAAATTGTCACTTCCATATATCAAACCATTAACCAAACCGTTAAACGCTGCAGAAGAGAACAAAAAAGAATTATCGTCATTTTCTTTTCATTCGGCTTCAAATCCACGGTCTTCACCTTCATTAGGATGTGCCTTCAGTGAAGTGACCTCTCTCATCTTCACGATGAAAAATGTCTTCGATAAAATCAGATAGTTAGCGAGTAATTTCTCCCGGTAGGGATTCTCCAACTTAGTCCAAAATTTTCGAGTGGTGATTTCAATGCTAATCTCTAAGATAGCATTATCTTTCATAGCTAATTGTGGGTAGCAAAGACTCATTCTTCCATCTCATTCTTCGCGGCTGAAACATCAGTTGACAACTTTTCACTGTCAAACACTATCTAATGGACTTTATTCCTCCTTAGAATAGCCTTCATCCTCCATCGCCGCTTCTCGAAGTCATTATGGCCATCACATTTCTTTATTGTCAACTGAGATCTTGATGCAATATGAGATTCTCTAACGTATGGTATTAACTTTATTCTCTAATACCAGATCGTTGCGGAAAATTTTCAATAATTTCAAATCAACCCTACGCAATGTAACTAATAACTGGAACATGTTGATGGTGAGGTATAACAAACAAAAGAGTTATATCCCAAAACATCAAACACATATCGTAAATGCAACAAAGAACAATAGATTAGATGTGATGTATAGTAGTTTCACAATTGTAAGATAGTGTACCTTATTTTAGGGAGAGAAGATCCTTATTACATTACTAGAGAAAAGAGATTACAAAATTGATTTTAATTTGAAGTTTACACCTAAAGAAGGAGAAAAATAAAATCCTTTTTTTTCAAGTGGATTCATAGAACAATGAACCCTCGGTCTATTTATAATGCTCTTCAGATGCTTTCTGTAGTTGAATCGGAAATCACGCAGAAGATATGCTGAATATACGGTGGAAACTCCAGCACTGTCGAAAAAATTAAAATACCCTTGCAAATTTGAGGATTATCTTTTTTCATATTTGGCGCCATCAGTCGACTGGAACATTTTTCAGTCAACTGATACAACTAGAAAAGAGTTCCAGTCGACTTCGAAAGCAGGAGTGCAACTGGCCAAAAAAGACCTCAAAACTCAATCGACTGATAAAATTACCAGTCGACTAGAGCTTCCGCCATTCGACTAGTAATTTTCCGGTCGGCTAAAAGTTTGTAGTAGTGATGCTATAGACTTCAGCCACTCCTCCTCCTTTGATTCTTCTTAGCCGCTTTGACATATGCTTCTTCACACGACCTCCTCTCCTTCTTCGACGTTGGAAATATACAATCACATGTAACAATTATGACTTGTACATGCACATGAACAGTTCTGTTAACGTTTTCATTAATTTGTTGTTCACAAATGGATTCGGTGCAACATAAATTTGACAGGCAGATACTGATACGATGTATAATTTGATGTGCACTGGAAGGCTGGAAATCTGTTGTGTTGTAAGATGTTTAACTTTTGCTTTGGTCTACCAGTCCTTATGTTTCTAGTTCATATGTTACCATACTGTAAAGTGTAATATATGCAAAATTTGAGCAGGGTCAGATATGTGATTATGTTACATTCTTGATAAATGGTAATTTTATGTTCTTGTTAGGGTTTGGTTTATTACTTTTTTTTAGATGAGTTCTTTCCAGTAAAATAAAATAGAAAAATGCCCACTTGCATTTTGATTATGATCGTTTCCTTCTATATTTACAATCCATGAGTTAATGTTCTTATTTATTAGGTCAGTCGCATTCGTAATTTAGTCTATATTCCTCTTCTTAATTCAATTGGTAGTTTGTTAAATATTAGTTTGTATTTATAATTTATGTTCACTTATTATCTAGTAGATTTCATCATATTACCTAATATTTATTCATTTTTTGTCTACGCATCATGCACTTTTTTTTTTACCTGCTGACTTAGAGTAGGAGTTGGAAAGAAGAATGATATAGTGACTGAGATGAATTTCGATGTACTTACGTCCTCGGACAAATTACAACCACATATTATAATTACTTAATTTATATGAGGGCTCTCCGTAGAAATTAGAGGAAAATAGAGGATGCATGGTAATAGAGAAATCAATGGTTCAACGTAGTGGACAAATGGAAGCAACCAAAATGGGGAGAGGAATATTGTCGGTAGAAAACGGAATGTCCAGTCAATATCAGATACTTTCACACGTAGACTGTGTATTGTGCTGTTTACATAAACTACGTATAATCAATGGTACAATGCATTAAAGCAAGTATAGTAAAGTTTTGGTCGGGTGTAAGTATGAACACCGATCCTTACACAGTTCTCATATAGGAAAATACTTCTTTATTGACTAGTAGCTCAGAATTGCTATTAGTTAATAATATAGTAATACTTAACGCAGTCAAGTTGCTATTTATAGTTTTAGATTCAAATGAAGTCACTTAAATACCATGTTTAAAAACACTTTTCCATGAATGCAACAGTTGGCCCACGGGTATAATGGGTGTGTGGTAATTTATATCTTCCGCGTTCCATACATTTACATTAATATATTCATACATCTGCACTATAAATATATATCATTCTGATTATAAATTATAATAAGGCATCATTCAATTCACAAGTAGATAGACTAACTACCCCTACAGCACTATAATGCTATTCAACTCACTAACTCATGCTTTCTTCTTGTTCCTATGTTTTCACCGTTCATATGCCAGTCCACCTGAAAACCCGATAAAGTGCACCTCCAGCACAACAAATTGCACCATCACAAACTCTTATGGTGCCTTACCAGATCGAGACACATGCCGTGCACACGAAGTAGCATATCCGTACACGGAGGATGAGCTTATTGAAGCTGTGGCAAAGGCAACAAGGGAGAATAGGAAGATGAAGGTGGCATCTAAGTACTGCCATAGTATGACTAAGCTCATGTGTCCTGGAGGCGATGATGGCCTTATCATAAGCACTCGCTTTCTCAATCGTGTTGTTAGCATCGATAACAAGTCTATGACTATGACTGTGCAGAGTGGGATGGTGCTAAAGGATTTGATCAGTGGTGCTGCAAAAGCAGGTATAACATGCAAGCGTAAATATATTCCGTCTTATATTATTTTTGCAGTTGGTATATTTGTACTCTTCATGTGTGAAATTTTTATTTAGCATTGATACGTTGCGAAAGGTTAATTGTTTTTGGTACATCATGGTGATTATTTCCTTACTATGGACTCTATGCTCTCAAACACTTTAAGTTCTCTCTAATAGGGGATTTATGATTTCGGCTTTGTAGGCATGGCATTGCCATATGTGCCCTATTGGTGGGGCGTGACGGTTGGTGGAATGCTTGGAACAGGTGCTCATGGAAGTTCTACATGGGGATTAGGGAGCGCTGTACATGAGTATGTTGTTGGGTTGAGGATCATAACACCAGCATCTCCTAATGAAAATTATGCAAAAGTTGTTTCGGTTGATGAAAATCATCCTGATATGGATGCGTTTAAGGTTTCTTTGGGCGTTCTTGGAGTTATTTCTCAAGTAAGTTTCTGTCATTTTATGTTTCAATTCATTCAACAAGTATGCATTTGATTAAAACACCAAATGGCGACGAAGTATTAAATTGTTAGTTTGTAAAGGGAATATTGTAAATCTACCTACCACACTCTGTTTGATAGTGCTTCTGGAAAAGTATTCGATTCCATCTTATTTCATCGTTTCTTCCTGTCTTCTTATTTTTGGGTGGCACCAAGTCCTATACTAAATAAACCAAACCAGAGAGCTAACATTTTTTGGTTAAACCAAATAAACCAATCAAACCAGTATATTTCAGTCGGTGTGGTTCAATTTTAAAAGTAGTTTGGTCGGTAATGGATGTATGGAAGAAAAAAATTTGATTATCTGCTAAACCAAATTAATCGAACTTTTATTATAATGTCCAAATTACTAATATAGTATATTTTTAGGTCTAAGTAAATTTTATCTATCATACACACACAAACACACACACACATATGTATGTATGTATATAGAAAAGTCTATATAGATACAAAATATAGACACAATTTGTGACATAAAATAAAGACAAAAAATCCAGTGGTCCGAATCTTTTGTGTTACTATTTTGTGTGTAATTTCGTATTCAAATAGCCGGCCTCTATGAAAAATCTATATAGACATAAAATATAGAAAAAATTAATGATATAAAGGATCTCCACTATTGAAATGTCACATGAATTCCACATTTTTCATAAAGATAAAAAAAATCAATGGTGCAGATCTTTTGTTTCACCATGTGTAATTTTATGTTCAAATAGCCGGCATATATATATATATATATATATATATATATATATATATATATATATATATATATATATATATATATATATATCATAATAACTATTAATTAAAAAGCATATGAATATTAAATAATAATGTTTTAATTTTATATATTTATGTTATACTTCTAAGTACAACGAGCATTCTAAACATAAAACATGAATCATTTTTTTCGTCTAAATCGGCTTAACCAACCGAATTACCGATCTTAATTCAGCTGATCTTAATTCAGCTGTTTTGGTTTGGTTTTTATTTTTGTTGGTTTTAGTTTGATTTAATAATTACTATGATTCCTTGTGGATATGCTTTCTTACTATGATTCCATTATGGATATGTCTATATGGACTACACAACTAAGCTGTGGATATGCCTCGTAAACTAGTATTTTTAGAATTACACGTTAAACGTGGTGTTATTTCAATTGATGGTTTATAGTATCAATTGTAGCTTATGCCTTTTCATTTGGTTTCACGTCACATCATGATCAAATTTTGGTTTGAGCATAGTGTAATGGCATTGATTGAACTTGTTTTTTTATAGTAATTTTTAAATTTCAAGCATAATATGCAATAATGCATACATCAGAACTCGTAATTTGTGAACAGACGGCTTGCCTTAATTGGTCCACAGCAAATAAACAATTGTACATTATTATTGGATAGTATATGAACAAATTAAGATTTGTTTTGTTGACGCACCAAAAATGCATGCAATAAAACTGCACTCCTTTTCAACCCAATTTTTTGTAGGTTCAGGCCCCAAATAAAATTTGTTTTTTTCTTTTCCTAACATCACATTGTTACATTTGGGAAGTTTTACCGGACTTTGCAATGTGTTAAACAGGTCACTCTAAAGCTACAACCACTGTTCAAAAGATCAATCACTTATTTAGAACAAAATGATACCGATATGGAAGAGATGGTTCAGTATTTTCATGAGCAACATGAATTTGGAGATATCAGATGGTACCCGTCCCAACGCAAGGTCATGTATAGAGTAGATGATCGTGTCTCTATCAACACCACAGGCAATGGCCTTTACAACTTCATCGGTTTCCGACCAATACCAAGTTTAGTCATTGCCATCGCAAGGGCATCTGGTAACTTATCTGGTTCATATGACCTACTATATTTACTTTGAAGTTAGCTCCATTTTGAAAGAACACTACACTGCATTTTGCAGAAGAGACAATGGAAGCTTCGAGCAATGCAGAAGGGAAATGCTTCAACGCTCGGGTAGGCAATTCAGTTTTATCATGAAAAAATATGGATTAACAAACAACGGGTACACCTTCACGGGCTACCCTGTAATCGGGCTCCAAAACCGAATGCAAGCATCCGGGCACTGCCTCACATCCTTCGAAGATGGGCTTAAAACCGCTTGCCCTTGGGACCCCCGACTTAAAGATCATAGTTTTTTTCACCAAACCACCTTCACCATTGCTATTTCAAAGGCAAAAAACTTCATACTAGACATCAAAAGGCTAAGGGACATGACACCTAAAGCATTATGTGGCGTAGAGTTATACGATGGCATTCTGATGCGGTACGTGAAGGCATCGAGCGCGTACATGGGGAAAGAAGAAGATTCGATAGACATCGACTTCACTTACTATAGAAGCCGTGACCCTATGAGTCCTAGGTTGCATGAAGATGTATTGGAAGAGATCGAGCAAATGGCCTTGGTTAAATATGGAGGGCTTCCACACTGGGGCAAGAATCGTAACATTGCATTCGATGGAGTGATCCATAAGTATAGAAATGGAAAGGAGTTTTTGAAGGCGAAGGACGAGTATGATCCTAACGGTTTGTTTTCGAACGAGTGGACGGATCAAATTCTTGGGATTAAGGGTAGAACGGTAGTTTACGGAAAAGGGTGCGCCCTTGAAGGGATGTGTATTTGCTCAGAAGATGCGCACTGTGCACCTGAGGAAGGATACTTCTGTCGTGGTGGTCGAGTTTATGAAGAAGCTCGGGTGTGCTCGCATGTGAGTAAGCGATGATTTCTTTGGTAGCTTTGCATCATATACTGTTGGTTTGTGAAGTGTTTTGGATTGATGGGTTATACAGAAAAAAATAATGATTTATTAACAGAATCATGACATTATCATCATGATAATGTAGGTTGTTCCCTTGTTCAGGTGTGAATATAATATTATGTTCTATTAAAAAACTTTAATATGTTATTTAGCCTATGCGGACAAATTTTTTCTTCGAAATACTTGAGATGACATTAACTGACACATGGTGCCCTTTGAACTATTATTTTCCTAGATAGGTGCTTTCAATTGGTGCATTTATAATTTTTTGATTATTTTATCATCGCAAATAAAAATATTTTCATACGAAGTGTATCCAACGTTTAAATTGAATATACCACAAGGCAATTATTTAATTTTTTTATGTATGTCTGAATCCAAATTGGTCTGTCAACGAATGCTTTCGGATGCGGATAATGTCATATCCGTATCCGAAATCATTTTCATATATCGAATATCGCATCAGCGGTACGAACGGATATCGGATAATTATCATATTCGCTAACGACCGATTAATGTAGAATTATAAAATGAAAGTTTTAGTTTAATATAAATATTTTTCAATCCCATTAATCATAAAAGTGTTAAAAAATAACAAACATGATGATAATAAATAGTTTCGTACGGTTGATAAGCATTAATTGCATATAATATAAATTACTACCTTAAAAAAATGAATATCTTTCGATGCATTAAAATACACATAATTTGAACTATAATCTTGAGAAAAACCGGACGGATAATTTTAGGATGCGGATGTCTTCGTAGCCGCATCCGTTTTTCCGAAGATATTTATCCGCTTTCAGATGCGGACGGATTTGGGATTTTTTGGGTATCCATTGACAACCCTAAATCCAGGACTCATATTCTTCATAATAAAGATGTTTAATTTTTATTATATACTTTGTTATATTGTGATAATTAATTAGCTAATTAATTTAAATTATATTAAATAGAAATTTCTTGAATAATATGTAATATGATAATAGTTACAAATAATTGTAATCATGAGAAAAATATCATAATATAAAGTAACATGTTGTTTTGAATATTCGTGGTCAACATGTTTCTAGAAAGGATATCGATATATCGTTGAGACCGTAGTGTGTAATGCTCTCCAAGTGCTAGACAGTATATTACCGATGGCTGCTAGGGGCAACAAGAAGTTATGTACTCGTAGTTATTGGATAACCATGGGTTAAATCACTTGAAAGTTTAATAACAACTAAGGTCAAATAGCAAATCTTAAATTGACGATGTTACACAGTTCGCTCTACTTGACGATCATCAAGCGACTATACTTGGGTCTGGAATGAAGCATTAGAAGTGAAAAACTATTCAATAGAAAATTCATCTCCTTCGTTGCATAAAGTTAGTATCATACTCAACTGTAGTCAACTCAAAGTTAAAACCTAAGACAAGAGTAGTACAGTTGATAATAAATGTTATCATTGAACCAAAGAGTTTGTTTATAGACTATCCGAGTTGAATGTGAATAATACTGGAACTTTGACCAAAACCGAATTTCATATATCCTAAAGTGATATAGTGTTTACAAGGAGAACGTGTGCGAACAATCTTTGCTAAAAGTTACCGCTTAAATTGTAAATTTGGATTTCACCGATAAGATCAGTAATCGATGAATTAAGTCAAAATATTACACCACTTGTGATATCCCGGAAATTTGGGACAATATCAATTTAATAATCTACGTTAAAAATTAAATTGATTTGATAATATTTGTAATAATATATGAATTGATTTATTAATCTTCCTTTAAATAAATATTTAACTGATAATTTATCTTTTAAAAGTTAATCGAATTGCCTTCTATTTATAATATATATATATATCTGTATATATTGTAAATGGATAATCTTTGTTTTAAATTTAATAAATAGACATGTTTCTATTCTAATATTTTTGATAAATTAGAAATTGGATATTAAGCTATTTAATAAATGACAATATGATTTTAAATTACTCAAGATTTAAGTTTAGTTTGTTTAAAATAATTTTAGCTTACATTTAAATTTAGCTAGATAAAAATAAGTAGTTTATTAATAAAGGGATAAATTCTTTTATAAATCATTTTAACTTAATAATGAGCTCTATTAATAATGTAAATTTTTACAAATGAACTTTTAATAAAATTGTTATTTCAACTTTAATTATATATATGTGTGTTTGAATGAAAGTTATGATTTGGAAATTAAAAATAAAGGTTTCAGCATGTTCAAATTAAAATAAACTATTATTATTAATATTAATAATATGTGTTAGTCTATGTTAAACATAAAAGAAAAAAATAAAAGTAAACACACATGCTAGCAATAGAACTAAATACTTAGACTAAATTTATAACTAATAATTAAAGCAACTTTATATATGTAATATAACTTAACCAGACTAAAGAAGAAAGAAAAATCTACATACTCAAAAAAAGAAAAGTATAAAACAAGATAAAGCAAACATAGGAGCTGGTAAAAGAAATAAAACAAATATCTATAACAAGACAGGTTAGAACAGAAGTGCTAAGCTAAAAAAAAAAAAAAAAAAATATGTGCAGGTAGCTTACAACATAAGATGCAGGCAAAATAGAAAACAAAAATGAGACAAGTATGCCAAAACATAACAAAATATTTCAGCATAAAATTGGGTAAATTGAGACACAAGTACATTAGCTTTAATGACACCATTTATTAGCTGCAAACAAGTCATTTCTAATTGTTTTTTTCAGCCTCCAAATACAGATTTGGCCTGATAAAACAAAACATATAATATCTGCATATAGCTTGTCTCAGATGCCACCTTCCCCTATAAGCCTCTTTTTATACATGCTTTCTTATTCGTTCAACATAGTATTACATAGCAAACTTTTATTTTAGCTGAAGCTTTGTATAATATCAAAAATATATCAATGCAAAGTTAAAGCAGAAATATTTCACAACAGTTCCAGTTTTAAAGCATAAGCTATTTCAATACTCAGGTGCTCTGTTCATTCCTTCAAATGCAATGGTGAGTAACACTTTTAAATTTCTTAAGTTTTTAAACCTGTTACATGCAAATATTTGAATGCTTGGATATATTGAATGAATATTTATACATTCATTTTACTCTGGATTATTGGGAAATGAGAATTACTGCATGTTTAAGTCTGCAAATACAAACTGTTTCATTTTAAACTTGCTTTGTTTTCCATTGCTGTAAGTTAAAATAACCCTAAGTTAATTTAGTGGTATGATGAATAACAGAGGTGTTTGTTTGTATATGCATTGCATTATATTATGGTGAGATGAAGCCTGCATATTATCTGGATGTTGCCTCTGTTTAAATTTCAAAAGTCTGGGTTAATCCAAAAATCATTATGGCTCAACCTATTAGTTGTTAGGACAAAGCATCTAAATAAAATATGTTTTGTTGATTATAAAGTAAATTTTAAAATTTAATTTATGCTGAACAAAGTTGATTTGCCCTGTAAAACCTTAGGAACAGTCTAAATCTCATATAGGTAACAAATTCGAATGTCTTGAATTATCAATTCAAGTTTATGAACTGATTACTAAATCAAAGTTAGGATTTTAAAAACTCAAATCACATTTTTTAGTTGAGACTTGAACATGCTTTACTGGGTTGATCAATTTGTGCATTTTGGGTTGCCTCTGGAAGTACCGTTGATCGGGGTGGTTGAGGTTTGTTCTGGAGGGAGATGGGTGATAGGAGAGGCCAGGAAAAATAGTCGGAGGCACTCTCGATCACTGTGGCGATGGTGGTTTTGGTTTTCAGTGGGAAAACCTAGTTTGGTTGAGTGGAGTTTATTGGATCGGTTTGAACGCCACGAAGCGTCGAGTTCAACGTGGTCTTGGAAGTTCGTAGCTTGGTTGAAGATGAGTTCATGTCAGGGGCCGTTGACCATCAAGTGGTCGGGGTTGGGAGAATGCGGTGTTGACAGGTTCGAGAGGAGAAGGGGTGGTTGTGTTCCAGGTTTGGGTTTTCGAACCCATCATCGTTTCAGGTTGTAGTGGCGAATTTGGGTGGTCGTGACGTGGTTTGGAGGCAGTGGGCGACATGTTGGAGCTCCAGTGGGTGGCCGGAGGTGGATGGGGCCACGGTGCACGTGCACCGTGCCCATGGCAGATTCTGTAGAATTTGGGGGTGCAGTTTTTTTTTTGGGCTCGGGGAAAAACTCGTGATACTCGAGTGTTAACTCGAAGCGTGGTAGGGGATGACTCGAAGTTAATGAAGTGGGGTTCGTGTAGTATTATTTCAGGAATGTGTAACCTAGAGACAGTGTGGTTCTGTTTTAAAACAATCTCAAATGAAAACTAAAATAAGTATAAGTTTAATCAAGTCTAGATTCAGTTGGAAGATTAAATTCAAATTTATCTTCTTTAATTCAAGGTTGAAATGAAATCAAAGTTTAAATGATTTTAGGTGGGCTTCAGGTTTCAGATTTTTTCATTTTATTTAAGTTTGAAAACAGAATTTAAAATGGGTTAAATTCAAGAACTTACAGTATAAATTTCAAATGAACTTTGAATCCAAGATTTCAAATGAATTTGGTTTTAAATCAAGATAAAAAAAAAAGAGACAAAACCCAAGTTTTAAATTCAAAATTGAACTAATGAATTCAAATCCGGAAACTAAGTCAGTTTGAAATCTAAATGTTTTAAAAACAAGTTTAAATTAAATAATTAATTTTAAAAGCTTGATTTTTAAATAAAAAGGATTAAGCAATCTAGTTTAAACTTTTCTTACATAGGTTTCACATATAAGTGATGAATGTATTTCACATTATTTAGAATTGAATTTAAATTTGGTAATGTTTAAATTGGTGAATCCTTTGGATTTTTTTTTAATTCAAATGTAATTTGAATTTAAAATTTACATCTTAATATTAATGAAATTATTAATAGAAATGAATTACCTTAGAAATAATTAAGGTAATAAAATAATTTAATTAATAAGATAATTAAAGAATGATGTATTCAATTATTAATTTAGAGTCAGAAATAACCGATAATGTTTAAATCAAGAAAATTGCTTTAAGATATAGTTAAGGAAATGTCATTAGTTAATGATTAACTAAGAATTTTTAAGTAACTAAGTAATGTGATTAAATTTAATAATTAATTAGATTAGATAATCCTTGCAAATTGTGAGGTAATTACTTGATAAAAGTAATTAAGAGATTAATTACTTATTGTAATTAATTTTGATAAATGATTAATTTAAGTTAATTAATTTATCTTAATTAATTTAAGAAAATCATTTGATAAATTGATAAGTGAAATCACTTGGTGTATGCAATGGAGCATAATTACTTAAGGAAGTAATTAATGTTAATTACTGAATGTAATTAGTGAAAATGATGTGTTGATAAAGTAATTTGGATAATTACTTTTGTAATTAATCAGAGGATTAATTAATGGAGATAATTAATTATGGGATAATTAATTTATTAATATAAGTAATTAACGATAGTTAATTACTGATTGATATTAATCAAAGGTGATTAATAATTGTGTTAAATTAAAAGATTAATCATTAAATGAAATTAATTTAAATAAAGTAATTTATTTTAAATCTAAATTAGAAATCATTAATTAATATAATTAATGATGTAAATTAAGAATTGGGTAATTAAGAAATAATTAATAATATGGTGATTAATTAAGAATAAATGTAATCAATTATAAATGAAGTAATTAAATGTTAATAATTTAGAATAATTAATTTGTAAAATTAATCAAAGACTAATTACCTATTGTAATTAGAGAATGATTAATCAAAGGTGTTTAATCAAAGTGAATATGTAGAGGATGATTAACTAAATTGATTTATAGTTAATTTATGGTTGTATAAGCAGGATTTATAGATAGAGTAATTAATTTAATTTACTTTAAATTAATTAAAGATAGAAGTAGTTAATTTAATTCATTTTAAATTAATTACAAATGGTATGATTATAAATCATTGCTTATGAATGAATGTTATTTGATGATTGAGAGTTCAGATATGAGTGATATCTATGTGACATGTATACTTAGTTTAAATATGATGATATTTAATTATTTGTTTGGATGATGATATTAATTATCTGATGTGATTATCTACTGTGATATTATGAATTATCTATCTGTGTGTATATTGATGATTTTGAATTAAACTGTTAAGGCTAAATAGACAACTTGGCCCTAAAAAAACACGTTTTGGATTTCGATGAGACCAGGATCGGGTTTCCACATTCGGAACATCCGAAAACCACATCGATTCCAAATTAACGATAGGTCGTGAGTCTGAAGTGAAGATGAAGATTCAGATTGCAAGGGTTATCATCGTTAACTCTGAGGGTGATTCCAAAATGAGTGTAACGAGATGATGCCTTCGGTTTCGTTCGAACCCGGAACGAACTTGTATGGATTGAATGCTTTCAACACATCGTCAGGTGGGCGATGAGCATTCTAAGAAATGTATTCTCTAAAGGTAATCGCAGCCTCAAGCCTCATCAACCGGGAATGGCTAAAACAGGGGAGGTGCAGCAAGGTTAGGTGGGTCATGCCCAAGCAGGACAAGGATATTCCCCTGTCTAGATGTCCCTTATTTTCGGCTGTGTGGGCGGTTGGTCATGACAACTGCCGGGGTTTATCTTGTTCGGGACTGTTCAGTAAGGAATGGTTCCGGCCTTGTGTTGCAGGGGATGAAGGGAGTAATCCTCGGTACGGTGATCTAGGCCCCGTACTGTGACGGGCGGTACCCCAGTAGCCCTGCCATTGTATGGAATCCAAAATCCAATAAGTGCCGTACGAATTAGTTGTGCCCAACTATGTTGGAATGTGAGATGTAAGCATTTCAGCTATTTCTGTATTTTACTTGAAAACCCTAGACACTATTATAATATCACAGAATTTCCTATCAAATGTTTTGGTTAGCGTAAGGTAAAAACTTTTCCATGTTTATGTGTGGTGAAGTCTTACGTGATACCTTTTGTTTTCAAAAGATTTTTAAAGTTAAGCAACTTTAAACTGTTACTCATACCAGACCCATGTCTGACCCGGAGTTTATTTTTGTTTTTCATAAACTCTCGGGTACCCAAATTTTTTACGGGTAGCCAAGGGATTCAGGTTAGCTTTGACGCATTCTGAAGGAGCAATGGAGCAGGAGGCTTCAGCGCCATAGATATATATATTTATAGTTCCGCTGTAGGTATCTTTGAGTTATTTGTTTGAGTTGTGTTGTATTAACTAGGCAGGTGTTTATAACTGTCTAGTATGTGATGTATTATCTGTATAACTCTGATTGAAGTTATATATCATGTAAATACTTATGTGATTATTATAATTTATTCGTTCCGCTGTGAGATTCTGATGTTGTTGTTTCTTCTTCTCTATCTTTTCTACTTTCTCACCTCTTTCTTTTCTTAAAAACGATACGGTTTCCTGGGCATAGGAAGCTGGGTCGTTACAGTGGCATCAGAGCCAGGTTGAGTGAATACCTAGGCTCTTGAGTGATTTCTTTCTTGAGAGAGCGTATTTGTAATTTTGATATATATATATATTTATATATTTGTTTCTACCTATTATTGGGTTACCTGTCTGGGTTATCCCATATAAGTTATAAAGGTAGATAGGGTAGTGGTGTGTGTAACAAAACTACCAATGATTGGAAGTGTAATTGTCGAGACTGTAGACTTAATACTGTCTCGAGTAATTTTTGGGACGGTGGAAGGATTTCATCGATCTCTGAAGGAAATCTGTTAAGGTTCGGAATTCATCTTTGAAGTGCAAGAGTTTGGTTGAGCTAGAATTTGGATCTGTCGGGTGGACAGAAGTAAGTCAAGATATTTTGATACATCAAGGTGTAGTAGCTGTGTGATGAGACACAGTGACTATGGATGTCTCCAACGATGTTCTTTGGAACAAGTAAGGAAGAGTGACTGCTTCGGTGTTGTGGCTGTGCTCAGTTGGATGTTTTGTTTGAGGTCCGAGTTTCTCGAAGAGCTTTAGATAGGAAATCTTAGCATCTGTGGCAGCAATGCAGCTTGGAATGTTTTCGGTGATGGCAAGAGATCTTCTGGCTTAGCAGATTTTCTGGAATGGAATTCAGAAGTAATTATGTAGAACCGTTTCTTCAATGGATTGACCACAGAAGTGTAAGCTGTTCTGATTTGTAAAAAGAGAGAGCAGTATCTTTGGAATTTGGCGGTATCGATCGCAAAAGTGACTTGCGATGGTTTGGGTGTTCTTTGGGGTTTCAGAGATTTTTCTAGATGTCTTCTGGAGGTTAGGGTTTTGTTAACATCTGGAAATTGAGTAGGTGAAGCAGCTCAGAATTTTGGTGGAACTTCTGAGTTTTATTTTTAGAATGTGTTGACCAGTCTGTGCTTGAGATCATCATCAGCATTTTCATCTGTTCAGTTAGAGTGGCGCAGTGGAAGCATGGTGGCAGATGTTTTAGTTTGGAAGCAATTGGATATTGCAGTGTTTGGATTGGAGAGTTCTACAGGAGATTTCTCAGAATTGAAGGCCAGTTTGGAGTGCACCTGTTTAATCTTTTCTAGATGCGAGAAGTGAGTTCTATTTTCTGATTTGGAATAGAGTTGTGTTCTAAGTTGGATAAGATTGGAAAGATCATTTTGTGGACGGTATTTGGTCCAGTTTGTTTCTAAGGACATCGGCAAGAGTTAAGCTAATCAGGAAAGGTGAAGGAATCCCAGGATCGTCCGAAAAGTTTAGTGGATAAGTGACGGACGAATTTGGATTTCGAAGTCGGAAATGTGATGCTGGATAAGTGTTTGGTCTTCAGGATCGAATTGTCAAATTGGATAACTGAAATTCGTTGTGTTTCACGTATCTCTAAGGGAGTACGTGTAAGATCTATCTTTGATTTTAGAGTCAGCAGTTTAGGAAATTTCGGTTTTTGGGTCAGACTTGAGTTTGGTCTGATATTTTGATTTGTTTTGTAGATCTAGATGAGTGGGAACTCTGTAGTTTAGTAGTAGTATTGGATGTTTGGATTCTATAGGGCGAGTAACCCGGTATTTATACCTGGGGAAACTCGAGAGAATTCTAACCGAAATTTTGTCTGGATAGTTAGGTTTGTTTGTTTGGATGAATTGGTTGCTATGATTGTTAGTTTATGGTTAATATATGCTTGTGTTTAAAATTTAAATTTTTAATTTGATTATTAAACTACCTTTGTTTTAAATTTCGGGGACGAAATTCTTTTAAGGGGGGAAGAATGTGATATCCCGGAAATTTGGGACAATATCAATTTAATAATCTACGTTAAAAATTAAATTGATTTGATAATATTTGTAATAATATATGAATTGATTTATTAATCTTCCTTTAAATAAATATTTAACTGATAATTTATCTTTTAAAAGTTAATCGAATTGCCTTCTATTTATAATATATATATATATATATCTGTATATATTGTAAATGGATAATCTTTGTTTTAAATTTAATAAATAGACATGTTTCTATTCTAATATTTTTGATAAATTAGAAATTGGATATTAAGCTATTTAATAAATGACAATATGATTTTAAATTACTCAAGATTTAAGTTTAGTTTGTTTAAAATAATTTTAGCTTACATTTAAATTTAGCTAGATAAAAATAAGTAGTTTATTAATAAAGGGATAAATTCTTTTATAAATCATTTTGACTTAATAATGAGCTCTATTAATAATGTAAATTTTTACAAATGAACTTTTAATAAAATTGTTATTTCAACTTTAATTATATATATGTGTGTTTGAATGAAAGTTATGATTTGGAAATTAAAAATAAAGGTTTCAGCATGTTCAAATTAAAATAAACTATTATTATTAATATTAATAATATGTGTTAGTCTATGTTAAACATAAAAGAAAAAAATAAAAGTAAACACACATGCTAGCAATAGAACTAAATACTTAGACTAAATTTATAACTAATAATTAAAGCAACTTTATATATGTAATATAACTTAACCAGACTAAAGAAGAAAGAAAAATCTACATACTCAAAAAAAGAAAAGTATAAAACAAGATAAAGCAAACATAGGAGCTGGTAAAAGAAATAAAACAAATATCTATAACAAGACAGGTTAGAACAGAAGTGCTAAGCTAAAAAAAAAAAAAATATGTGCAGGTAGCTTACAACATAAGATGCAGGCAAAATAGAAAACAAAAATGAGACAAGTATGCCAAAACATAACAAAATATTTCAGCATAAAATTGGGTAAATTGAGACACAAGTACATTAGCTTTAATGACACCATTTATTAGCTGCAAACAAGTCATTTCTAATTGTTTTTTTCAGCCTCCAAATACAGATTTGGCCTGATAAAACAAAACATATAATATCTGCATATAGCTTGTCTCAGATGCCACCTTCCCCTATAAGCCTCTTTTTATACATGCTTTCTTATTCGTTCAACATAGTATTACATAGCAAACTTTTATTTTAGCTGAAGCTTTGTATAATATCAAAAATATATCAATGCAAAGTTAAAGCAGAAATATTTCACAACAGTTCCAGTTTTAAAGCATAAGCTATTTCAATACTCAAGTGCTCTGTTCATTCCTTCAAATGCAATGGTGAGTAACACTTTTAAATTTCTTAAGTTTTTAAACCTGTTACATGCAAATATTTGAATGCTTGGATATATTGAATGAATATTTATACATTCATTTTACTCTGGATTATTGTGAAATGAGAATTACTGCATGTTTAAGTCTGCAAATACAAACTGTTTCATTTTAAACTTGCTTTGTTTTCCATTGCTGTAAGTTAAAATAACCCTAAGTTAATTTAGTGGTATGATGAATAACAGAGGTGTTTGTTTGTATATGCATTGCATTATATTATGGTGAGATGAAGCCTGCATATTATCTGGATGTTGCCTCTGTTTAAATTTCAAAAGTCTGGGTTAATCCAAAAATCATTATGGCTCAACCTATTAGTTGTTAGGACAAAGCATCTAAATAAAATATGTTTTGTTGATTATAAAGTAAATTTTAAAATTTAATTTATGCTGAACAAAGTTGATTTGCCCTGTAAAACCTTAGGAACAGTCTAAATCTCATATAGGTAACAAATTCGAATGTCTTGAATTATCAATTCAAGTTTATGAACTGATTACTAAATCAAAATTAGGATTTTAAAAACTCAAATCACATTTTTTAGTTGAGACTTGAACATGCTTTACTGGGTTGATCAATTTGTGCATTTTGGGTTGCCTCTGGAAGTACCGTTGATCGGGGTGGTTGAGGTTTGTTCTGGAGGGAGATGGGTGATAGGAGAGGCCAGGAAAAATAGTCGGAGGCACTCTCGATCACTGTGGCGATGGTGGTTTTGGTTTTCAGTGGGAAAACCTAGTTTGGTTGAGTGGAGTTTATTGGATCGGTTTGAACGCCACGAAGCGTCGAGTTCAACGCGGTCTTGGAAGTTCGTAGCTTGGTTGAAGATGAGTTCATGTCAGGGGCCGTTGACCATCAAGTGGTCGGGGTTGGGAGAATGCGGTGTTGACAGGTTCGAGAGGAGAAGGGGTGGTTGTGTTCCAGGTTTGGGTTTTCGAACCCATCATCGTTTCAGGTTGTAGTGGCGAATTTGGGTGGTCGTGACGTGGTTTGGAGGCAGTGGGCGACATGTTGGAGCTCCAGTGGGTGGCCGAAGGTGGATGGGGCCACGGTGCACGTGCACCGTGCCCATGGCAGATTATGTAGAATTTGGGGGTGCAGTTTTTTTTTTTTTGGGCTCGGGGAAAAACTCGTGATACTCGAGTGTTAACTCGAAGCGTGGTAGGGGATGACCCGAAGTTAATGAAGTGGGGTTCGTGTAGTATTATTTCAGGAATGTGTAACCTGGAGACAGTGTGGTTCTGTTTTAAAACAATCTCAAATGAAAACTAAAATAAGTATAAGTTTAATCAAGTCTAGATTCAGTTGGAAGATTAAATTCAAATTTATCTTCTTTAATTCAAGGTTGAAATGAAATCAAAGTTTAAATGATTTTAGGTGGGCTTCAGGTTTCAGATTTTTTCATTTTATTTACGTTTGAAAACAGAATTTAAAATGGGTTAAATTCAAGAACTTACAGTATAAATTTCAAATGAACTTTGAATCCAAGATTTCAAATGAATTTGGTTTTAAATCAAGATCAAAAAAAAAAGAGACAAAACCCAAGTTTTAAATTCAAAATTGAACTAATGAATTCAAATCCGGAAACTAAGTCAGTTTGAAATCTAAATGTTTTAAAAACAAGTTTAAATTAAATAATTAATTTTAAAAGCTTGATTTTTAAATAAAAAGGATTAAGCAATCTAGTTTAAACTTTTCTTACATAGGTTTCACATATAAGTGATGAATGTATTTCACATTATTTAGAATTGAATTTAAATTTGGTAATGTTTAAATTGGTGAATCCTTTGGATTTTTTTTTAATTCAAATGTAATTTGAATTTAAAATTTACATCTTAATATTAATGAAATTATTAATAGAAATGAATTACCTTAGAAATAATTAAGGTAATAAAATAATTTAATTAATAAGATAATTAAGAATGATGTATTCAATTATTAATTTAGAGTCAGAAATAACCGATAATGTTTAAATCAAGAAAATTGCTTTAAGATATAGTGAAGGAAATGTCATTAGTTAATGATTAACTAAGAATTTTTAAGTAACTAAGTAATGTGATTAAATTTAATAATTAATTAGATTAGATAATCCTTGCAAATTGTGAGGTAATTACTTGATAAAAGTAATTAAGAGATTAATTACTTATTGTAATTAATTTTGATAAATGATTAATTTAAGTTAATTAATTTATCTTAATTAATTTAAGAAAATCATTTGATAAATTGATAAGTGAAATCACTTGGTGTATGCAATGGAGCATAATTACTTAAGGAAGTAATTAATGTTAATTACTGAATGTAATTAGTGAAAATGATGTGTTGATAAAGTAATTTGGATAATTACTTTTGTAATTAATCAGAGGATTAATTAATGGAGATAATTAATTATGGGATAATTAATTTATTAATATAAGTAATTAACGATAGTTAATTACTGATTGATATTAATCAAAGATGATTAATAATTGTGTTAAATTAAAAGATTAATCATTAAATGAAATTAATTTAAATAAAGTAATTTATTTTAAATCTAAATTAGAAATCATTAATTAATATAATTAATGATGTAAATTAAGAATTGGGTAATTAAGAAATAATTAATAATATGGTGATTAATTAAGAATAAATGTAATCAATTATAAATGAAGTAATTAAATGTTAATAATTTAGAATAATTAATTTGTAAAATTAATCAAAGACTAATTACCTATTGTAATTAGAGAATGATTAATCAAAGGTGTTTAATCAAAGTGAATATGTAGAGGATGATTAACTAAATTGATTTATAGTTAATTTATGGTTGTATAAGCAGGATTTATAGATAGAGTAATTAATTTAATTTACTTTAAATTAATTAAAGATAGAAGTAGTTAATTTAATTCATTTTAAATTAATTACAAATGGTATGATTATAAATCATTGCTTATGAATGAATGTTATTTGATGATTGAGAGTTCAGATATGAGTGATATCTATGTGACATGTATGCTTAGTTTAAATATGATGATATTTAATTATTTGTTTGGATGATGATATTAATTATTTGATGTGATTATCTACTGTGATATTATGAATTATCTATCTGTGTGTATATTGATGATTTTGAATTAAACTGTTAAGGCTAAATAGACAACTTGGCCCTAAAAAAACACGTTTTGGATTTCGATGAGACCGGGATCGGGTTTCCACATTCGGAACATCCGAAAACCACATCGATTCCAAATTAACGATAGGTCGTGAGTCTGAAGTGAAGATGAAGATTCAGATTGCAAGGGTTATTGTCGTTAACTCTGAGGGTGATTCCAAAATGAGTGTAACGAGATGATGCCTTCGGTTTCGTTCGAACCCGGAACGAACTTGTATGGATTGAATGCTTTCAACACATCGTCAGGTGGGCGATGAGCATTCTAAGAAATGTATTCTCTAAAGGTAATCGCAGCCTCAAGCCTCATCAACCGGGAATGGCTAAAACAGGGGAGGTGCAGCAAGGTTAGGTGGGTCATGCCCAAGCAGGACAAGGATATTCCCCTGTCTAGATGTCCCTTATTTTCGGCTGTGTGGGCGGTTGGTCATGACAACTGCCGGGGTTTATCTTGTTCGGGACTGTTCAATAAGGAATGGTTCCGGCCTTGTGTTGCAGGGGATGAAGGGAGTAATCCTCGGTACAGTGATCTAGGCCCCGTACTGTGACGGGCGGTACCCCAGTAGCCCTGCCATTGTATGGAATCCAAAATCCAATAAGTGCCGTACGAATTAGTTGTGCCCAACTATGTTGGAATGTGAGATGTAAGCATTTCAGCTATTTCTGTATTTTACTTGAAAACCCTAGACACTATTATAATATCACAGAATTTCCTATCAAATGTTTTGGTTAGCGTAAGGTAAAAACTTTTCCATGTTTATGTGTGGTGAAGTCTTACGTGATACCTTTTGTTTTCAAAAGATTTTTAAAGTTAAGCAACTTTAAACTGTTACTCATACCAGACCCATGTCTGACCCGGAGTTTATTTTTGTTTTTCATAAACTCTTGGGTACCCAAATTTTTTACGGGTAGCCAAGGGATTCAGGTTAGCTTTGACGCATTCTGAAGGAGCAATGGAGCAGGAGGCTTCAGCGCCATAGATATATATATTTATAGTTCCGCTGTAGGTATCTTTGAGTTATTTGTTTGAGTTGTGTTGTATTAACTAGGCAGGTGTTTATAACTGTCTAGTATGTGATGTATTATCTGTATAACTCTGATTGAAGTTGTATATCATGTAAATACTTATGTGATTATTATAATTTATTCGTTCCGCTGTGAGATTCTGATGTTGTTGTTTCTTCTTCTCTATCTTTTCTACTTTCTCACCTCTTTCTTTTCTTAAAAACGATACGGTTTCCTGGGCATAGGAAGCTGGGTCGTTACACCACTGGCTAAGGTGACGTGTGAATATTAATATTTGAATTGCTTGAATGTTAATCATTATCAATATTCACAATTGTGAGTCGCACAACCAAATCTATCCAGTCCCTGAAATATCGCTCAATTTAATTAATTTATAATAGTTACATATTGATTAATATAATTGATATTTAAGGAATATTAATTATTGTTGTATCTCTAGGGTATATTTAGTAAAATGGAGTAGCATCTAGAAATGTTCAGGGTGATGTTTGTAATTAATTGGATGCGTATATAAAAGTTAAATATGTACGCACCGATATACGATATCGACATATATTTAAATTAAATAATTACTAGTGGATTTTTTGATTATTTTCATATATCGGACCTTCCCTATGGCTAGTCAAAATAAGGAGTTTATAGGGAGAAGCGAGGGGTCGGGGCAGTGGGGTTTCGTGTTTTAACTGGTCGAAGAGAAAAATGCAGATATTTTATCTTGTCCTCACTATAAATTCAAGTCTTGGCCTCTATTTTGTACTACGCTTTTTAATGCACCTCCCCCTAATCTTGGCTGAGAATAGATCTATCCTAAACCTAAATATACAAAGCGAATACAGTCGTATTCAATGTCGATGCATCAATTGCTAGCAAAAGTAGTGCAAATTTAGGAGACCAGTCGATCAAAGTGTGAGTCTAACAGACAATACATGCTATCTATTAACATTTATAATGATTTTTATATATGTGCTAATGACACCCCTTAATTGTAAATGCATAATATTTCAATAAACAATATATTTAATACATATTTAGAAATCAAATACATATGTAAATATTATAATTCTACCATATGTATAATTAATATATATTATGTCCCTATGTGTGGCGCAATAGAAAAGGGGTGCCTAGGATTGGTAATAGACCCAGGTTCGAGTCTTATCTTGCACACGTTCTCGCAAAAAATATTACCCGGGGGTTATAGGAGCCATGAGTTAAAGTGGACAGGTATAACTTAATTCGCCTAAGGAGTTTACTGGTCCGTCGGGTTCTCCTGAGTATATTTAATAAATAAGTATATAAATATATATATATATATATATATAATTTTTTAAATTTATAAATAATTCTAATAATTTTAATGATTATTTATTAATTTTAAAACCAAAAATTCATTTAATTCATATATATATATATAATTATTTTAAAATAAATTTTGAAATATAAAAACTTTTCGAGTCCAAATTTAATTTTAATATTTTATTTATATATATTGATTATTAATTAACAAGATATATATATATATATATATATATGTGTATATATATATCATTAATGTTAAAATATGTGTGTGTGTGTGAAAGCTGAGATTACATTTGTATGTCCATTCATTTTTAGTTTACTCAAAAATCTCCTACGATGTCATCTGTCCGGAAAGTTTAATTCTCCCTAAACTTTTACTATCTGCACCACTGTCTATTATGTCGGTTATATAATATGGCAGTGATTCGGCTCCAAGATTATTTTTTACTATATTACTATTTTCTTTATCTATAAGTTATTACTCTATTTATTATATATACAAATTACCATCCCATTTATTATGTACTATATTTGTTCTATCCATCTATTCTATTATATACAAGTCCAATTCCCTCAAATATTTATCTATTTTGTAATTTTATGTCGGCTTGAGTACATTATTCTCCTTGATTTAAGGATTCACTTTACTTTTAACTCTCTCACAGTGTTATTCTAGTAAAGAGAATACCAACGTTAATCTAGAAATAGTGTTATAGGCATCAACTACATGTAATAATAAAAATATTAAAAGATGAGTTCAAATTGTGTATCCCTTTGTTTTCAATTTTTTCAAGAATCTCCATTGCTGCAAATGAAACACCCCATACCTCTTAGTATTCTCAAAAATGGCACACCAAAGAATGTGTTGTGTTTAGGTATAGCTAAAGCATCACAAAGACTAACATTCACAAGACAAATAAGTAAAAGCCGCGGAAAGTATTTAAATAATAACTTATCATTCATAATTAAACTTCATTTAGAAATAAGTCATAAAAACATAACATGTCTCAAAAACTCAAAATATTTCAAGTCTCATGAAAGTACATCTCAGTCTCATATAATCAGAGTACAAAAATAACAATAATAATACTCACAAGTGCCAATCCATCATAAGCCAAATGAAAAAGATGACAAGCAGAAGAATACATCTGAAATGAGAAAACTCCAGGAGTGAATCTCCAAGCAACTTGAATAAACTATCCTTAACTCTGCTGGTAGAGGAGTGGATCAGTTAATAAGTTTGATGAGTAAAAGTAATTACTAGCATTTCTAAGAAAGATAAAGATAATAGACTAAGCAATAGTTCTAGCTTGAATGGAAATACAGAAAAGATAAAACTGGCATAAAATACTGTTTTTGATTCTGTTTGACTGTTTGCTTTGATTATTTGACTGTGATTGTTTGCACTTGTCTTAAACTGCTGTGATTAGGCTAAAACCCTAATCCTATCTCAACTGTTAACTTGATTAGGCCGAAATCCTAATTCCATCCATTGATCGATCTTTCCTATCTCTGTTGTGCCACTATGAGCCATTCCTGTTGGTCACAACAAAAGATACCACTTTAGCGTGTATGACGCAGTAGCGAATTATTTACCCTAATCAATGTCGCAGGTTCGGTCATCGCCGACACACACTAACTGTCGCCTCCTATTTGACCCTTTATTTACCCTAATCAACATAATTGTGCCCAACTTCACCTAACTATCGTGAGACCATCAGTCCTAGACCTGAAAGGGAATGCTTCCCGGCCTCACCTAACTATTGTGAGAGCATCAGTCTAGACCTGAAAGGGAATGCTACCGGTACTGGTCCTAACAAACAATCTTCTATTTTTGCGCCCCTTGCCCAAATCTCCAGATTGGAGCCTCTATCTATTGGCCACTTATTTACCCTTATCAGCATAAGCGTGTCCCAACCTCACCTACTATTGTAAGACCATCTGTCCTAGGTCTAAAAGGGAATGCTGCAGGTATGAGCCCTACTTCTATATTTGCTTATTAACTTAATCTAAGTTTTAAAATAAGCCTCTTCTGTTATTTCTGCTATATTTTCTCATTAACTTAATCCAAGGTCTATGTTTTAAATCAAGCCTCTCCTATTATTTCTTTTTAGTTATAACCACTTGTTATTATCATTCTTGTAAATATCTTAAATTTTCTTATTTCAGTCCATCTCTATTTTATTACAGTTTTTCTCATTTTACATCTGATTTCTATAAATTTAGTGTTTTTCTATTTTAATCCATATTAGTGAATTCTTTTTTTTTTGATATTCTATTCATGTCAAAAGGGATTAAATCTCTATAAAAAGAAACTAACATTTACAAGCTAAATTCTAATTAAAACAGATGTATATAAATGCAAATAACTAAATAAAATAGTTGAATAAAACAGACTGAAAAGAACTTTTGAAATTTACTTAAAAATAGGCTGTAAATAAACTTACATAAAAACTATCTTAAAATTATAGAAAAACTACAACTATTGAGAACCCTATTGTTTTAAATTACTTAAAAATCTAAATATTTATAAAACACACACCTGTGATCATTAGCTCTAATCCTGGACCTTTCTGGATCCGCTACTAGGGTGTATATTATTTTTATTAAAAAGATCTTCTCTCCAGAATTATTTTCTATTTAGGGTTCCGCCTTAGGCAATGAACCCAATTGGGAGAAAATCTGAATGAGAAAAATAGCTAGGTCTAGGGTCTTATTTATAGTGTGACTTAGGGATCTCAAACTATCGAATTTGAAGATTAAATCTGGTGCAACCACGTCATAGGATCACTAGGAGCTGTTGGATGCAGCTTATAAGAACGCATGAGATTTGAAAAAAATTGTAAAATAGGTTGCTCGGATCATACTTGGATGAAATAACGTCCAGGTGTTTTGGTGGGTTGACCTAGCTTCATTGAAGGTCAGCCTATAGGTCAACCCGACTGGAGCATGGGTCGACCCCTATGGGGTCTTGTACACTTTTTTTCGTTTTATTCTGACTTCGAATTTCTCTCGTAACTTCTCCATACTGACTCCGATTTTGACAAGTTATATATGAAAATTGATCAGAAAATCGCCACGGACCAAATAGTGTAACTTCCATAGCTCGATTCTGACAACTTCACAAGCTTATTTTATTGTCTAATTAATTCGTTAATTAATATTATAGCTCAAACTTTGGGTTGTTACATTCTCCCCTCCTTAAAGGATTTTGTCCCCGAGAATTCCAAGGATAGAAGAATGAAATAAATATTTTCATCCAAATTTTACAACAACATATTCAATCATCATCTATTACATCCATTATCCTTAAGCTTTCTAATACAATTTATGTCATATGCATAGTGTAGTGTCAATGTCCCTAACTAATGCAAAAGATTAGACAGTCTACTGATTCAGTTGACCTCCTTTTATACAATCATGTCTGTGCCATGTATCTAAATGAATGCAAGTTTGCTAATGATAACTGATAGTTCTATTTGCATGCTATAATCATCATCCAAATGCAAAAATCTTATGATAATTACCCATGCATAGCAACCATGAAATAAAAATGCAAGTGCACACACATCCATATCCATATGCTTTAGTGACCTAGTAGGCCGATCCGTAAGAGATAATAGTACCTAGTGTGTATATATGTGTCTATTAGCATCCACTAGCAACCACTTGCAACCATAAGCGTCCATCATACATAACATGTTCTAATAACATGTTTACATTCAGTCCTACCATCCATAGGTTAAATCCTAAGATATACCCTCCCAAAGGATACTAGAGGAAAGAACATATTCAAAACTAAAGATGGAAATAGGAAATTCAAGACGTACCATTGAAAAGATATGGATAAGAGGTACGTATTTTCTCCTTATCCTCCCACGTAGCGTCCTTAATACTACCTCCCCACTGCACCTTAACCGATGGGACTTCCTTATTCCTAAGCTTTTTGATATCATTTCCAACGATCTTGGTAGGAATGTGATGAACCGATACTTCTCTCTCCACTTCAACTTCCTCAAGTAGGCTAGGCTCCATTACCTCTGCTGAATCATGTAAGCACTTTCTCAAGTGCGAAACATGAAAAACATCATGAACTCCCACTAGCCTCTTTGGTAGCTTTATCCAATACGCCATCTTTCATATCCTTTCCACAGTGGGGAACGGTCTTACGAATCTGGAAGTAAGTTTCCCACTTGATCTAAACCTCACTACTTTCCTTAGCGGAGATACCTTAATGAAAATCAAATCTCCTACCTCAAATTCAATATCCTTTCTTCTCATATCTACATAGGATTTCTGTCTATCTTGGGTCGTCTTTGTTCTTCTTCTAATTAAATCAATCTTTTTTGAAGTCTCTCTAACCATGTTGAGAACATGTAGCAACTTTTCTGTAGACTCCAACCAACACGAAGGCGACTTGCAAGGTCTTCCATAAAGGGCATCAAAAGGTGTCATTCCAGTGCTAGCCTGAAAACTATTATTATATGAGAATTCCACTAAAGGAAAGAGCTCCTTCCAAGTTCCTCCAAAATCAAGAATGCACATCCATAACAAATCCTTAAGAACTCTATTAACACTCTTCGTTTGGCCATCCGCTTGAGGGTGATAGACCGTATTCAATCTAAACCGTGTCCCTAAAGCCTATTGCAAACTCCTCCAAAACTTGCTAGTAAAATAGGGTCTCTGTCGCTCAATATGCTAGAGGGAACTCCATGAAGTCAGACTATCTCACGAACGTATAAGGATGCCAAATAAGGTGATGTCCTTTTACTCTTGACCGGAATGAAGTGGGCGCTCTTAGTCAAACGATCTACAATCACCAAAATACTTTTATTCTCCTTCCTAAATCAGGGTAAATCATCTATGAAGTTCATCGAAACACTATCCCACTTCCATTCAGGTACATCTAGTGGTTGAAGTAATCCGTCAGGTCTCTGCTGCTCCGCCATAAATCTTTGGCACACAAGACACTTGGCCACAAACTCTGTTACATCCTTCTTTATGCCACTCCAATAAAACACTCTCTTCATGTCCCTATACATCTTATCACCATCCGGATGAATAGTCATCTGAGAATGGTATGCTTCTGCTAGAACTGCGCTTATCAAATTGCCAGTGCGGGGGACACAAAGTCTTCCATCTCTCCTTAGCCACCCTTTTCTATCTGTCGAATAAAATTGGAGATGTTTAGAGACCTCTCCTCTGCTAATATTATCCAGAATATCCATAAACTCTGAATCATCGCGCTGCCTTGAGCCAATCTGATCTATGAAGGTAGGCTTAACCTTAAGTGCTGTCAATAATACAGGAGTAATGTCAGTAGAGAGCTTAAAATCAAAGGTAGAAATAAAATCTAGGCACTTCCACTCCATGAACATTAGACTAAAGGTTTCTCTCTTCCTACTTAATGCATCTGCAACCACGTTTCTATTACTAAGGGTGTAAGCTATCTCAAAGTCATATGATGCTAGAAACTCCATCCAACGATGTTGCCTCAAGTTTAAATCCTTTTGCGAGAACAGGTACTTCAAGGATTTATGGTCAGTGAAAAGCCCGAACAACTCTCCTAGCAAGTAATGTCTCTAAAACTTGAGAACAAAAATTATAGCAGCCAGCACCAAATCATAGGTGGGGTAGTTCTTCTAATGTGTTCTTAACTGTCTACTCCCAAAGCATACTACCCTCCCCTTCTGCATCAATATTGCCCCAAGGCCAGTCCCTCATGCATCAGTGTATACTGTAAAAGGCTTAGCTTCGTCGGGTAAAACTAACACTAGTGCACTAATAAGGGCCATCTTTAGCATCGTGATGGAATCCTCACAATTTTAGTCCCACATGAATGCCGCATTCTTCTTAGTAAGTTGAGTAAGTGGTGCTGAAATCTTAGTAAAACTCTCTAATAAACTTCTTATAATAACCGGCCAAACCTAGAATGCTTCTAACTTCGATAGCATTACTGAGGGCCTTCCAATCCTGTACTACTACTATTTAAGCGGGATTCACGGCTAAACCTCTCTGGAGACTACATGCCCCAAGAAACGCACCTCCTTATGCTAAAAGTGACGCTTTGAAAACTTTGCTTTCGACTGATAAACACGAAGTGTATGAAGAACTTCCTCAAGATGAATAACATGCTCTTCCATACTCTTGGAAAACACCAGAATGTCGTTCACAAATACTACAATGAATTTATTTAGGACATTTCGAAAAACACTGCTCATCAAATCTACAAAATAGGCTGGAGCGTTGGTCAGCCCAAACGGCATAACCAACCACTAAAAGAATCCATCGGGTGTCCTAAATGCTGTCTTATCGACGCTATCGTCAACGACCATAAGATGATGAAATTCAGTGGCTAAGTCAAGTTGAGAAAATACTGAAGAGCCAACCAATTGATCGAAAAGATCGTCTATCTTAGGAAGTGAGTAACGGTTCTTCTTCACGGGCTTATTCAAACTCTATAGTCTATGCAAAGTCGAAGGGAACCATCCGCCTTTGTAGCGAAGAGGACTAACGCTCCTTACTCAGATATGTTCTGTCAGATGAAGCCTTTCTCCAATAGCTCACCAATCTGCTTACATAACTTCTTCCTCTCCTTAGAAGCCATATGTCTCATGTGCAATGCCACTGGCAGATAGATGCTACAGTGGATCTCTCTCTTAGGTGGTAATCCTCTAACCTACTCAAAAACTTCTGGGAAATCTCTGACAATTGGAACTGAATCTAACTCTCCTAGTGATGAATCAAGAGAATAAAGGAAGCTCAACATGACTAACCCATGTAGGTCACAAGAAACCTCGAGAGTACTTCTGCTACATGTCTCTAGTCTAATGACTCTCCTCTCGTAGTTTAATATCGCACCATAAGTAGATAACTAGTCCATCCCCAAAATCATCCCATATCCCGAAAATCCCAGTACATAGGCGTCACAGTCAAATTCTACGCCTAATATAAAAAAATTCAAACCCCTACAAATCATGGATAAATATGCCGATCCTCCTACAGGGTTTGAAACAACTATAGGATCTACTACTAGAGAGATGTCTAAGTGCAAACAATCAACCAAGGAACTAGAAATGAAAGAATGCGATGCTTCGGAGTCAAGAGTCTGTATAGGAAAATCCGAAATAGAGATCAAACCTTTTATATAGACTTTCCTACCTCGATCGGGTCCACTACTAGAAAGGTGTTGTATGCAAAGCTTGTACTCGTCGGCCCCATCCTCTGAGGACAAGCTCTACTAAGGTGTCCAGTCTTCCTACAGTTGTAACACCTCCCCTTCACTGTGTAATTCTTACAGTCCTTTGTGAAATGCCCAGCCAATCCACAACTATGACATTTCTCGCTCTTCTTGATCTGTTCCTTTAGAGGTCCTTTTCCTTTCTTCTTGTCCTTAACCTTCTTATTCTTTTACCACTACTTCTTAGAGTTTTCTAATTTAAGAACCTCCTTAACCTCTTCTTTCTTAGCTACATCTGACATGAGAGTCATCTCCACAGGTGATTCATATGTCGGTCCCATAGGTACATGTATCAACGCCAACCCTTGGAGGAGCTTGTTCAAACCCTTAGCAAACTTAGTGGCCTTCTTAGCGATAACTCATTAAGTTGATTTATATACTCTTTCAGCAAAAGACTCCATTGCTTCAGACTAATGAACTTCTCCAACTGCATGCTTTCCTTGGCTTGCGAAAAGAACTTTCTCTCAAATCTTTCTCGAAATCCAAACCAACTAATGTCTCCACCCTCCATCTCTAAAACTCCTACCAGTATGAAGCCTCTCCCTTCAGCTGCCAAGATGCAAGTGGAACTCTCTGTCGGTCTTCCAATCCTAGCGGCCTAAATATCCTCTCTGTAATCCTCAACCAAGTTCGTGCCTCTACGAAATCCTCCGTGCCAGAAAACATCTTGCCTCCTAGACTAGTGAAGTCCTTGCGTAGCTCAGAAAATTTGACTGCTGCAGGTGGATTAATGGGATCTCCACCAGCATGTGCTGCATTGGGCACTTGCCCTTGCAACTTTGGTGTCGTAGCTTAGAGATATCTATAGAACCATGAAGGGACTTTGACACCCTCTGAAAGATTTGGAGTGTCTACCCATCTACGCAAAGAAAAGAAAATTTAGACTCGAAAAAAGAAGGTTGAACTGGACTTTGAGGGGATTTTCATAGAAACTTTCTTATACTTGAAAACTATTTCTGTAATAAGAGTTTCTTTCTAAAAAATACTTTTAGTTTAAAGATATGTTACCTTTTAAAAATACTTTACTTTTAAATTAAGTTTTTAGGAATTCTGTAGCCTTAGGATCTGATACCAAATGAAACACTCCATACCCCTTAGTATTCCAAGAAAGGGCACACCAAAGGATGTGATGCATTATATGTATAGCTAAAGCATCCTAGAGACTAAGATTCACAAGACAAATAAGTAAAATAGCGGAAAACATTTAAATAATAAGTTATCATTCAAAATTAAACTTTATTTAGAAATAAGTCATAAAAACATATTATGTTTCAAAAACTCAAAATATCTCATGTCTCATGAAAATACATCTCAGTCTCACATAATCAGAGTACAAAAATAACAATAATAATCCCTCCCACAAGTTCCAATCCATCATAAGCCAATGAAAAAGATGAAAAGCATAAGAATACATCTAAAATGAAAAAATCCGGGAATTAATCTCCAAGCAACCTAAATCAACTATCCTCAACTCTGCTGGCCTATTGGGGGAAAAGGAGTAAGATAGAGGAGTTGGTCAGATAATAAGTCTAGTGAGTGAAAGTAATTACTAGCATTTCTAAGCAAGACAAATATAATAGACTAAGCAATAGTTCTAGCTTGAAAGGAAATACAGAAAAGATAAAAATGGCATAAAATACTGTTTCTGATTTCATTTGACTGTTTGCTTTAATTGTTTGATTATGAATGTTTGCACCTATCTTAAACTATCGTGATTAGGTTGAAACCCTAATCCTCAACTGATAACTTGATTAGGATAAATCTAATTCTACCCATTGATCGACCATTCCTATCTCTGTTGTGCCATTGTGAACCAATCCAATTGATCATAGCAAAAGACACCTCTTTAGCACGTAGGACAGAGTATCGAATTATTTACCCTAATTGATGTCGCACGCTCGGTCATCGCCGGTACACACTAACTATCACCCCCTATTTGACCCTTTATTTACCCTAATCAACATAAGCATGTCTAACCTTACCAAACTGTTGTGAGACCATCAGTCCTAGACCCAAAATGCAATGCTATCCAGCCTCACCTAACTGTTGTGAGACCATCAGTCCTAGACCTGAAAGAGAATGCTGCTGGTACTGGTCCTAACAAACAATCTTTTAGTTTTTCATCCCTTTCCCAAATCCCCATATTTGAGCCTTTATCTATTGGCCACTTATTCACCTTAAGCAACGTAAGCGTATCCCAGCCTCACCTACTATTGTGAGACCATCAGTCCTAGATCTAAAAGGGAATGAAACACCCCACACCCTTTAGTATACCCTAAAAAGACACAGTACAGGATATGGTGTGTTATAGTTATAGCTAAAACATTACAGAGACTAAGAATCACAAGAAAAATAAGTAAAAACAGCGGAAACATTTAAAAGTTAACTTATTATTCAAAATAAAACTTCATAAGCAAGTCTGAAAAACTTCACATGTCTTAAATGCCAAATACACATGTCCTATGAAAAATGCATCTCAGCCTCATAAAATAAGAGTACAATAAAAATAATCATCCCTCTCATAAGTACCAGTATATCAAAAGCCAAATGAAAAGAAAATTGAAAAGAAGAAGAATACACGAAGAATTCCGGTAGTGAATCTCCAAGAAATCTGAATCTATTGTCCTTGCCTCTGCTGGCCTATGAGGGAAAAGGGGAAATATAGAAGTGGGTCAGATAATAAGTCTGGTGAGTGAAAGTAATTACTAGCATTTCTAAGCAAGACAAAGATAATAAACTAAGCAATAGTTCTAGTATGGAAAGAAATACTGAAAAGATAAAACTGGGGTAAAATACCGTTTCTGATTCTATTTGACTATTTGTTTGGATAGTTTGCACTTGTATTAAAGTGCTATGATTATGCTGAAACCCTAATCCTATTTTAATTAGGCTGAAATCCTAATTCTAACCATTGATCGGCCTTCTATATCTGTTGTGCCACTGTGAGCTAGTCCAATCTTGTTGGTCCCACAGCAAAAGACACATGTTTAGCACTTGGAATGCAGTAGCAAATTATTTACCCTAATCAATGTCGCACGCTTGGTCATCGCCGACACACGCTAACTGTTGCCCCCTCTTGTGACATGTTATTTACCCTAATCAGCAAAAGCGTGCATAGCCTCACCTAATCTATTGTGATACCATCAGTCCTAGTTTGAAAGGGATGCTGCCTAACCTCACCTAAGTGTTGTGAGAACATCAGTACTAGTCTGAAAAGGAATGCTACCGGTACTGGTCCTAGCAAAAAAATTCTAGTTTGCGCCCCTTGCACAAATCCGCATATTTGAGCTTCTATCAATTGGCCACTTATTTACCTTAATTAGCATTAGTGTGTCCCAGCCTCACCTAAATATAGTGAGACCATCAGTTCCTGACTGAAAGGGAATGCTGTCGGTACAGGCTCTTCTTCTATGTTTGCTTATTAACTTACTATAAGTTTAAAAAGATAGTAGAAATTGTCTCTTAAAAAAATAAAAAGTATTTAGAGTTAAAACAAACCTTATCAGCTTGAAAGTTATAAAATCCCAACCTTACAAATGACAATGGGTATACTCTATAATATAGCGGAAAATAAGATACCATGACAGATGAAACTTTAGCTCCCTTCCATGATCTCCATAATTCCAAAAGACAATCCTGGAAAAATACTCGGTCTGACTGGAGCATTATAAATAGATAAGTAACACCTGGATCAGCCTGTAAATACCAATGTGAGATAACTCGAATAACGGGAAACATATATAAAAAATTTGTGAGACCATACCGCTAACACGGAACGAGTTTAACTCATAAGAATAATATCCATACAGGCAAGAGCAGAAATGAATATCAGAAAACAAAACCAAATATGATTAAGCATAAATAATATCAACCAGACTTTAAAGAATGGAAATAAACCGAGTAAAATACAAATTAGACAGAATGGATAAAAAAAGAAAAACAGTCCAACTTGATAGAATGGACTAAATAATTTAATAGTCCAAACTCGATAGAATGAGCTAAATAAAGTGACAGTCCAAACTCGATAGAATGACTAAATAAAGTAGCAGTCCAACTTGATAAATGGACTAATAAACACTAAAATGTCATAATGAGGAGTCGGCCCTACCCGTGGCAATTTAAAGCTAAAACAGATTCAGGGTTTTCGAATCAAATAAGAAAAGGAAATTTTCCAACAAATGACTAGGAAGGTGCACCCCACCTTGATGTATACCTCTTGTAATATACTTATGAGAAGCTCATTTACTCTGTGACACTTCTCTGACAATACCAAGCCAGAATCCACCAGACCTTACCGAGTATCCGAATATTTCCACATCTAACTGCACAACTGAATCCAAACTAGTTAAGATGTCAAAATATCCTAATGGGAGCAACCCTACATAGCTTGGCTTCCTCTCGTACTTTTGGTTTATACATTTCCGACAAAGGATAGCAATGCTTGATGGAGCAATAAATCAGTTTAGAACGATGATAAGAAAGTAGCTGAAGTAACTGATAGCTAACATACCAACTATCAAGAAAATAAAAAGATCGTATATGAAATTAAGACTTGTATACCTATCACCACTCATTGAATTCAAACTTGTACCGTTCCTGGGTTAACAATAATATCAGACAAGTTAAGGTAGTGTTACCTCAAAGTTATGTCACGCGGTTATTATTAACTTTCGAAATAGCGATAAGTCTACTTCTTCGATGTTTAGTGCTAATTAAACAAATAAATCTTTTCAATATAAGTGATTCGCTTTACAGAAATAATTCATTTCCATAAACAAATCAAACTTTTTCTTTTTTAAATGAACTGAACTTTTTGGCTTGATTTCCATATTGGTCAAGCACATTTAGAATCAATTCTAGATTGTTAAAACGTCAAGAGAATAATTTTTCCAAGTGTGCGACCCTGAAGGCCTAATCCAACTTCAGACCGAACACTTTGAAGATTATCTAACTTAACATCCCAATAATCGAGTTCCAATTCCATTTTAACTTTAAAAACAATATTAATTATCTCAAAAGATAATTAATTCCACTTAAAATCCCTTTAAAAAATACAATTCAATATCTATAAAAAAAATAGATAATTATTTCCAAACACTTCTATAACATTGGTAAATTGACTTTAAAATCTTTACTAAGTCAGTCTATTAACTTTAAATCAGTTTATTAAGGCAGTTATTTTATTATATTGGTATAGATATTTTTATAGTGTTTTTGCCTTTTTTGAATTAAACTTAATAAGAGTCTGGTGTATACAGGGTGCTAATAAGGGGATATTCAAAATGATGTGGTATTCTCAAGATATGGTAAAAACTAGCCTTTTTGGTGTATTTAGCAACAATCTAAATTTAAGATTTCATAAATAAGTGTTGTTTGTAAAATCATATTTCTTTCTTATTTTCTTTCAATTGTATGATTGTGAATTTGATTATCTTTGTATTTTGCAGAGGAGGTATTGGATTTATTGATATGTGGGTACCATAGCTCTTCAATAGTTTTGTGAATTTTATGATTAATGCAGTTGAACTATTTTATTATTTTGAACTTTCATATACACAACAACATTCATTTGATATATTTCATTTGGTACGACTATGAATTTCGTTTCTTTCATTCATTTTATATATCATTATTTGTTTAAATAACATATATACTAAAGAGTCCTTAGTTCTATATAACCTACTAGAGGTAAAGTTAATCTTTTATTCGTTTTGAAATATAAGTATATAAGGAAATCAAACTAGGGAAATATCACATGTTTTTCTCATTTTTTTTTTCAATTTGTACGATAATGAGTTCAGTTTCCGTCATATTTTTAGGAGGGTATTTGAATTTTTTAGTACTTTCATACCATAGAACTTTTAGTTGTTTTGTAAAATCTTTGATACGTAAACCTAAATTATTTTTTTATTCTCGATTTCTGTATTTACAGTATCATCCATTTGATTTCATTTTATTTTGTGCGATTATGAATCATATGTCATTTATTCATTTGCGAGGGCACAATTGGTATACTAACGCAAGATACCTAACAATGTACAATTTTGCATAAATTACTGAAATTAAATTTGATATTTTATCAATTTGAAATTATATAATTAGGAAAATAAAGTAACAGAGATAAAACATTTAGTGTAAATGAATAGTCAAATGATAAATTTAGATGCCATATTTTAAATAAAATGAAGTTTAGATGTATATATATCACTTTCATTTTGGCTAGCATATGCAACTTTACGTTAAAAGTTTAAATGTAAATATGTGTTCCGTAAACTTAATTTCAATTGCATGTTTTTTTCTTTTACTCAACCTAAAATCATTTTCTATAATATTAGATATTATACATCTTAATCAACCTACGATTTAGTGTATTTTTTATGTAGCAATTATTTCATAAACCATGAAATGTTCATAAGCAACAAAAAATATTGCATTTAATGCATGGTTCATACTAAACTCTGAAGAATCATCAAAACACTGCAGTAATTACCGTTTGTTTTGTACAATGTATTTTTAATGTTATATTGTTTTGAACATTTTGTAGTTTGGAATGTTTATATATGATTGTGGATTGGAATTGTATTTATTAGTAATGTGTACAAGTAAACTTACTTCAAATGGAACGGAACATGTCTTTAAAGAAATTAACTAATGTTGTTTTCAATTGATTTGATTTCAAACTAACTAGAGAATTACTATGAATAATTATTTCATTGAAGTTCAAAGTTAGTTTATCTAATTTTAATAATTTTTTAATTTTTATGGATTAAATTTGTTTTTTTAGTTTTAATTAGTTGCATATTTCCAAAATATGCTTTTATTAAATCATGATATATAGTTCTGATTCATACTATTAGCACTTTTCAAACAAACTAGAACCGTGTTAAAAAGTAGGAATTACAAATGATGAAATGCATGTTTACTTTATCAAGTTTATTTATGAAGCCAAATATAGAATAAATGATGCAATAGAAAAATAATTCATTTAATTTGTATTAATGTAAAGTAATATATAATAAATTATAATTTAAAACTAGTCCAATCAAAGAGAAATAAGCTGAAATTAATTCTTTATTTTTTCAAATTAAAATGTAACATCCCAACTTTTTGTACGTTTTAAATCGAAGATAAACCACACACGTCAGACTCAAACCATACAAAAGAGCGAATTTTTATTGGGGTGAATAAGAAAAAGTAAGAAAGAAATAAACAAAACAGAATCTTACAGCGGAACGATAAAATATAATAATCAAATAAATAGTTCATGAAGCTGTTTTACAAAATATTCGATTATACTTATACAATAAATATCAGAGTTACACATAATAGAGAAAATAGATAATGCAGCGGAACAATGGTGCAGTGGAATAATATAATAAATAATAGTAATACAATCTTCGTCTTCATCCTCCAAAAATAAAGTCTTCAAATGGTGAAATGCTCAGGATGACCCGAGCAAATTGAAAAGACAAAACATTCGAGTCAGAACTAAAAGATCTTATGTAAGAAAAATCAAATGTAAATAAATATGAGTATAAACGGCGTCAGAGATGTTTACGGGTTTTGACATCTCTTATCCAGTGTCTAACGTGAGTGCAGTAACTTAAGAGATGCTCGGGATTCACATCTCCTAAGGATCCGATAAACTATTTATTATGTAGCAATATTTCGCTATTATAATAATGTCTATAGTAAAATAAACTTACTTTTAAATAGCATTAAAGAGTTACCTAATCTCCCCCATAACACAATAATAGTCCCAGTAGTCCACCCTGTATCAACGCATCTCCTGATCGGAAGACTATCATAAATACTCCATGGGCTACGGTAGAAATCCAAAATCGTACAAGGCACGCTAGGTTAGGTGACACGGCACAACTAGGCAATGCCAGGGTAGATATATACTAATTATGCACACGGCTCGTGGTAACGCGTAGCAGCTACTACCACCCACCTCGAACCACACCCCTAAATCAAAATCTAAAGTGGCCACCAAATAAATCTCAAAGTCAGAATATAATATCGAAGGAGTGTGTCCGATAAGAGGAATGACCACATTTTCCCGAGATCGCTCCTGTTTTAGCCACCTTAAGCCAACTCACGGGAGTCGGGTCCATGTATATACCTCAATAGAACGTCGCCACCATCCTACTTTATTTTGGAAACTCCACCGCGTACACAGTTGTTAAAGTGGTTTTCGGAGTTGGCAGATAGTATGACAACTTCCGATCCCAGTTTCTTTAACAACCAAAAGTTATTATAACACCACGGTCTTTTCAAAATAGTTTATACTTTTAAAACCAGAATATAATATCCATTTCAAAACCATATAAATACAATACCATTTCCGTTTCAAAAACCCATCAATATGATATCGTTTTATTAAAACCCAAATCAATATAATATCATTTTATTTCGAATATATCCTTTCTAAAATCATAGCACTTTCAAAACAATAATATTTCGAAACCAAAACGCTTGAAATATAACCTTTCAAAATATAATACTTCGAATTTCATAGCTTCTAAACCATAACATCCAAAACTTAAATGGTTTCGATATTCAAACAGTATATAAAATAAAATAGTTTGAATTTAAAATTACTTTATAAAGTAAATTAATTTCCCCGACTTCAAAATTTTATTCACTTTAAATTAAATCTCAATTCATAACTTCAACTCACATTCAGTTTCAATAAACCATTTCAATTTCAATATATTTCAAACTTTGAGTATTAAACAATTTCAAAGCTAAGGTTGATAATTACGATTCAACAATTCAATGTTCTATTATTTAGTTTTGAAATATTTGCATAATAAATCCATTATCATTTAAATAAAACTCAATTTACAAATAACTAAATATTTCCTTTAATTTATTTATACTTGAAATATTCGTTTGAATTCATCTTGAAGAAAAATCCAGTTATACAAATCATACCTTTTAAAATTTTAAATTTAATAAATTTTACATCAACTTATTGAGTTTAATTCTTAAATAAGCTCAATTTCAAATAAATCCCTGATATACCTTCCAACCTTAATTTATTTAAATCATTATAACCTCTATATTGAAGTATGATTTGAATACTTAACCATATTTTATTTTAATAAAATCAAACTCAATTATTAAACTTATTTTTACTAAACAAATTTATACATAGCTTAAATAAAAGAATTTAACTATACATAAAATAATATTTATATAATATCAAAAATAATATTTATTAAACCGTATATTTCTATCTAAAACCATAGAAATCATTGTCAAAATATTTATATATATAGACCGACGGTGTCTGTATATAATTTTCTATCCTATGGTCAAGTGATACAGATATTTATCATTTCAATCCGTAATTTAAAATAAAAATACGGTTATACATCATTTCAAACCGCAATCCTGAATGAAATAAAAATGCATAACAATTTGCAGTTTATAACAATATAAAATACAACATTCATTCATCCAATATCAACCCTCAACCATTTGTCACAATCGTCATCCAATTCAAACAATAACATCAATATAGAACAGATAATAAACAACAGGTATTTACTGGCAGTTTATATTCAATAATAAATTAAATTTCAATTTAACTGGCAGTTTATATGAAATAATAAATTAAATAACAATTTAATTCAATAAATTCAGTTTAACTGGAATGATGATAAAAATATGCTAAATAGTCATAAATAAATTTTAAATCGCATCATAAGTCAATTTAACAAACATTAGAAATTTTAGAAGTCATGAACGGGTTAAAACACTCACTTTTCGAATTTAAATTGAATTTAAATCAAATTTAAACCCAAAATTTTCACAGTCTCAGAATCCATCCAAACCTATGCCAGTGTATGGAATTCCAGTAAGAACTAGCGGAGAAAACCGTGTGTGAAACGGACCTCGTATGTGGAAGTTATTAAGATTTGATCAATATACAATTCGAATTAAAAAAATAAGTAGAAGAATAAAATAAGCAGAACGTACATGGCACGTCATCACCATCTCTCTCACTCACGCGAACAAGCTCGCCCCAAGATCACGTACGCTCGACCGAAATTTGACCGAGTTTTCATGCCACCAACGGTCGCCGTTGGCTACGCCGCCGCCACCACCGGTCTTGCCTCACCCTGCCGATCTCCTTGGACCCACCATGAAGACGATCGATCCCCAATCAGCCGGCGGCCGCCACTAGGGTTTGAAACCCAACCGAATTTTGTGGCCCAATCCAACCATCACATCGACAAGCGAACACCTCCGATGAACTCCCCTCTATCCATTCTTCAAAACCCATAAATTGATTTAGCGATCGGACTAGTTTGATTGCGACGTGATGAACGGCCATGAACAGTTCGTCGATTTTTGGCCACACCAAAACCCAGATTGAAAAACGAATCATATATTTGACTTGCGCTCGTCGAGAGCTTCAAATCCATATATAATTCGATATAGTAGGGTTTAAAATTTTGATTTGATTTTTGAATTGCAACTGTATATGGAATTTAGAATTTTGTCTGCCATTGAGGAAGAGGAGGAACAGAATAAATTATACGTATAAACAAATGACAATGAGGAACAATTAGGGTTTATAACGAGGTATATATATAGGCAAGGTTGAAAATAGAATTGGGTCAACCCATATATCAAAATAGATGTTTTAAAATATTTTAAAATCAATGGAATAGGTTTCAAGTCCATATTCCATCGTGCGAAGAAGTTGTGCAAAAATCAAGTTAATCCAAATTGATTTCAATTAATTTCAATGTAACTGATTTTGAAGACGTTTCAATTCCGTACGATCAAATGACAAGCCCGATCACTACGAAACTTGAAATCCTACAATAATTCACCGTTATGGATCTGATGAAACTGGTTTCATTGAAATACGAGTTAGTGGCCAAAATGGCTATTTTCCAGTTAATTAAATAAATTAATATTAAATTGATTAAATCCCTATTTAAATTCAAATCCTATAATTTATAAATATTATCATCTTGGATTACTTTAGTAATTTAAAATCCTTTATAACCAATTCCCATATCAATTTAAGGTTAGTTAGTTCACCAATTATAGTATTGAATTCCAATTCCATTAAATTCATAAATTATCGATTGAAATTCCAATGGAATCCATTTATTTGATTTCTAAGTCTTTTTATTCATTCGATTATCAAATTATCATCGTATGTACCATTTACATTGGTATATATCCTAATACATTAACATTTTCCCATTTTATCTTTATTTCAATTGCATAATATTTAGTTTCAATTGCTATAATAATTACACTTATTATAAATTGGATTTCAATGGATTGATTTGTTACAATTCAAATCTTTTTATTAAGTTCATTACTGCTCTATAAACTTAGTTACCTTGTTTTTCCCTTCATTACCTTAATATACTCCAATTTAACAACTCCTAAGCATTGTATTACATTTCACATTAATGTAACATTTATTCACATTTATTAAAATTTATTTCCAATTCCATCAAAACATGTGACTTATAATAATTTGTTATCATTAACTCTCAATCACATTCTTACAAGTTTAATCATTTCCAATCCAATGTTACAATTTCTTACTAAACATTGATTAAATTCAATTACCATTCAATATATATTAATTCATTAATTAATTCAATATTTACGTTTGTTTTCTTAAATTTGATTTATAGCCTAGTGTAACATTTACATTAATTCCGTTAATTGTAACTTCATTAAAATAGTTAATATTTAACTTAGATAACCCTTATCACATCTCATTTAAGTTATTATTTCACTGGTTAATTCAATACTTACTTTTACTTACTTATTTTTAATTTTTATAACTACATGCAACAATTTACACTATTTCATTATAAATTATAAAGTTTTTATTTCTTTCTAGATTTTATTACAAAAATCTTATTAAATTAACCAATTTTAATTATTGAAAATTTACGGGTCATTACACTCTCCCCCACTCAAAACTTTTCATCCCCGAAAAGGAAAAGAAGGGAAAAGAGGAACTTATAAATCAATATATATTATTCAAAACATCATATTCATAACAAAAAATTTATAAAATAGGATAATTTAAATAAAATATATAGATTTATAAACAATTAAATCTTTTTATATTCAAATTAATAAAGCTTGGAAACATTTTTCAAATTCTTCTAAGTCCAAAATTTAGGGAAAATTTTGGCAGAGTCTCCTTTGTACGGAGAGGCTCGGGAGAAAATATAATATCAAATATAACAATATACAACATATATTTTCCAAAATAATATATCCCAACATGGGAAAAAGAATATAATAACATTATAAACCGCAATCCGAAAAACGTACCTATTTGTCGGGCAAATAACGCTTATTTATGAAACCAAAAGCAGTAGAAATTGCTTTTATAACCTATATTTCACTTATATAATCCAAAAGAGTTAATAATTATATAAAATGAAATATTTAAATTTGTTTCAAATAATAACAAACAAATCAACATAATAACTATCACTTGCAACAAGCAAACAACCATCACATAAAATCAACACACATTAATTATCCATTCATATCAAACAAAACAAATAGTTGTTCGGGTTCAAAATTTTTAAATTGTATAGAATGAAAAATAAACTATTAGCACCATTTACTCAACAGTCTTAGATGAAAATAAATAGATTATTCATGCATCCAAACAATTTTAAAGTATCCTTGCCCAAACAACCATAAACCAAACAAACAACAATTCCAAACAATAAATCAAGTTAATTTTTCAATTTCATTTCATGAACTTTGTTGTTTGATTTCCTTTTCTTTCATATAATACTTATCTTCATTTAATTTATTCACATCATGTCAAACTTTTTATTGTATTATATATTAATTCATTTCTTGATTTCATTTATTTTCATTCATTTATTAATAATACTCATGCTTAATTCAGTCACTTGGCATGGTAATTTCATTAACTTACGTTTATAATCTTTTTAATTCACACTTTATTTCTTACATTTTTCATTTATTTTTATCCACTACTTACAAATTCATTTATATTAATCCATGTACTACAAATTTTCTTATTTGTATTACATTCATTTATTCATTTACTTAAGTTTAAAATCTTATACTTACAATACTTACTTCCTATTACCATTATCTTAGTAACATTTCAATTATAACTTAAGTTCACAACAATTACAACATCAAATTCTTATTTATAAAAGAATTTCATTAAATACTTTCATTACCTCAAGTTTATTACTTGTATAACACCCATTGCATTTTCTTACTAAACAATAGAACTTTTAATATTTGGTAAGTTACATATATGCTTTTAAGGATGTAACTAAAAGCTATACAAGTTTTCTCATTTCCTTTAAATTAATTTAATGTTAATAATCATATCTTTTGCTTTATAGGTTAAGAATTCCAAATTTCTTTTAATTTCATTTATCACCAGGCATTTAATCTCTTATTTTAATTAAAGGTTCCAATTATTAGTTAACTTCCATTTCACTACCCTAATTAAAACTATTAATTAACAGAAATGTAAGAACTAAATACCGGGTTAAATTTCAAATCATTTTAAAATGATAGATAAATGTATATCCTTACAACTTATGTATGTCTAATTATATTTAAAACAATTTAAATTTTATATTTGTTTATCAAAATAAATCTGCAGTAAACTACTACGGTGGCATTCCTACTTTGAAACTCGAAAATGGATGTCGATGATGCATGCACTCATCACCGAAATTATTTTCTAGCACAGAGAGGGGAGTACATAACTTATTTCTTTCAAAATTTCTTTAAAACAATTCTTTGAATTTATATTGAAAATATTTATATCGGAAATTAAATATAAACAACATTATATTCCAAAATCCTTTGAAAGAAATTTTAAAATCCCGAAACTTAAGTTCTAAAATTTTCGATTTTCATTATTTTATTTTAGATCTTATTTCCAACCAATATTTATGAATTGCACTACCTAACAAACAAATATTTTACAACCAAATATACCATTTATAAAAAAATTAATTTATATATAGAAAATATAATAGGCAAAATTATTTCATTCACCTATATTCAAAACAATATTGTGTCGATCTGTCCTATTAAGTGTTTAGAAATCCCTATTGATGTCATAGCGTCCTATGCACCAACCAAAATTTATAAATACAAACGGAACAAATTAATACAATATAAAAACTTTTTTTTATAACACTAACATATACGCTCTCTCATATGTACACTCTCAATGACTCATCATAGGGTGTTACTACCTATTAGTAAAAGAGTCAGACCCTACAAAGCTAAGGTTTATCACTAAACCAAAGCTCTGATCTAGATGTAACACCCCACCTTTTTGTACGTTTTAAATCGATGATAAACCACACACGTCAGACTCAAACCATAGAAAAGAGCAAATTGTTATTGGGGTGAATAAGAAAAAGTAAGAAGGAAATAAACAAACAGAACCTTGCAGCGGAACGATAAAATATAATAATCAAATAAACAGTTCATAAAGTTATTTTACAAAATATTTGATTATACTTATATAATACATATCATAGTTACATATACCAGAGAAAATAAATAATGCAGCAGAACAATGATGCATGGAATAATATAATAAATAATAGTAATACAATCTTCGTCTTCGTCCTCTAGAAAGAAAGTCTTCAAATCCTGAAATGCTCAGGCTGACTCGAGCGAATTGTAAAGACAAAACGCTTGAGTCAGAACTAAAAGATCATATGTAAGTTAAATAAATATGAGTGTCTAACGTGAGTGCAGTAACTTAAGAGATGCTCGAGATTCACATCTCCTAAGGATTCGATAAACTATTTACTATGTAGTAATATTTCACTATTATAATAATGTCTATAGTAAAATAAACTTACTTTTAAATAGCGTTAAGGAGTTACCCAGTCTCCCCCTTAACACAATAATAGTCCTAGTAGTGCATCCAGTATCAGCGCATCTCCAGATCGGGAGACTACCCTAAATACTCCACGGGCTACGGGAGAAATCCAAAATCATACAAGGCGCGCTAGGGTAGGTGACACGACACAACTAGGCAACGACATGGTAAATATACCAATTAGGCACACGTGCTGGTAGTATCGCGTAGTAGCTACTACCGCCCACCTCGAGCCATACCCCCAAATCCAAATCAAAAGTGGCCACGAAGTAAATCTTGAAGTTAGAATATAATATCGAAGGAGTGTGTCCGATCAGAGGAATGATCTCATTGGCCCGAGATCGCTCCTGTTTTAGCCACCTTAAGCCAACTCACGGGAGTCGAGTCCATGTATATACCTCAATAGAACGTCGCCACCATCCTACTTCATTCTGGAAACTCCATCGCGTACACAGTTATTAAAGTGGTTTTCGGAGTTGGCGGAGAGTATGACAACTTCCGATCCCGGTCTATTTAACAAACAAACGTTATTATAACATCGCAGTCTTTTCAAAATAGTTTATACTTTTAAAACTAGAATATAATATCCATTTCAAAACCATATAAATACAATATCATTTCCGTTTCAAAAACCCATCAATATGTATCGTTTTGTTAAAACCCAAATCAATATAATATCATTCTATTTCGAATATATCCTTTTTAAAATCATAGCACTTTCAAAATAATAATATTTCAAAACCAAACGCTTGAAATATAACCTTTTAAAACATAATACTTCGAATTTCATAGCTTCTAAACCATAACTTCCAAAACTTAAATGGTTTGGATATTCAAACAGTATATAAAATAAAATAGTTTGAATTTAAAATTACTTTATAAAGTAAATTAATTTCATTGACTTCACAATTTTATTCACTTTAAATTAAATCTCGATTCATAACTTCAACTCACTTTCAGTTTCAAAAAACCATTTCAATTTCAATATATTTCAAACTTTGAGTATTAAACAATTTCAAAACTAAGGTTGGTAATTAGTATTCAACAATTCAATGTTCTATTATTTAGTTTTGAAATATTTGCATAATAAATCCATTATCATTTAAATAAAACTTAAATTGCAAATAACTAAATATTTCCTTCAATTTATTTATACTTGAAATATTCGTTTAATTCATCTTGAAAAAACATCCAGTTATAAAAATCATACATTTAAAATTTAAATTTAATAAATTTTACATCAACTTATTGAGTTTAATTCTTAAATAAGCTCAATTTTAAATAAATTTCCAATTTACCTTCCAACCTTAATTTATTTAAATCATTATAACCTCTATATTAAAGTATAATTTAAATACTTAACCATATTTTATTTAAATAAAATCAAAATCCATTATTAAACTTATTTTTATTAAACAAATTTATGCATAGCTTAAATACAAGAATTTAACTATATATAAAATAATATTTATATAATATTAAAAATCAATGTTTATTAAACCGTATATTTCTATCTAAAACCATACAAATGATTTTCAAAATATTTATATATATAGACCGACGGTGTCTGTATATAATTTTCTATCCTATGGTCAAGTGATACAGATATTTATCATTTCAATCCGCAATTTAAAATGAAAACACAGTTATATATTATTTCAAACCGCAATCCCGAATGAAATAAAAAATGCATAACAACTTGCAGTTTATAACAAAATAAAATACAACATCCATTCATCCAATATCAACCCTAAACCATTTGTCACAATCATCATCTAATTCAAATAATAACATCAATATAGAACAGATAATAAACAACAGGTATTTACTGGCAGTTTTTATTTAATAATAAATTAAATGACAATTTAACTGGAAGTTTATATGCAATAATAAATTAAATAAAAATTTAATTCAATGAATTCAATTTAACTGGAATGATGATAAAAATATGCCAAACAGTCATAAATAAATTTCAAATCAAATCATAAATCAACTTAACAAACATAAGAAATTTGAGAAGTCGTGAGTTGGTTAAAACACTCATCTTTCGAATTTAAATCCAATTTAAACCCAAAATTTTGACAGTCTCTGAATCCATCTAAATCTATGCCATAATTTTCGAAATTCCAATACGAACCTAGCGGATAAAATCGCGTGTGAAACGGACCTCGTATGTGGAAGTTATTAAGATTTAATTAATACAAAATTCGAATTAAAACAAATAAATAGAAGAATCAAATTAACAGAACATACATGGCACGTCATCACCATCTCTCTCACTCATGCGAATAGGCTTGCATCAGGATCATGCACGCTCGACCGAACCTTTGACCGAGTTTTCACGCCACCATCGGTTGCCGTTGGCTACGCCGTGGCCACCACCGGTCTTGCCTTGCCCACCCGACCTCCCTGGACCCACCATGAAGACGATCGACCCCAAATCAGCCGACGGCCGCCACTAGGGTTTGAAACCCTACCGAATTTTATGGCCCAATCCAACCGTCAGATCAACAAGCGAACACCGCCGATGAACTCCCCCATCCACTCTTCAAAACCCATAAATTGATTTGGCGATTGGACTAGTTTGATTGCAACGTGATGAACGGCCGTGAACAGTTCATCGATTTTTAGCCACACCGAAACCCAGATTGAAAAACGAATCATATATTTGACTTGCGCTCACCGAGAGCTTCAAATCCACATATAATTCGATAAAGTTTGTGGGGTTTGAAATTTTGATTTGATTTTTGAATTGCCACTGGATTTGGAATTTGGAATTTTGTCTGCCATTGAGGAAGAAGAGGAAAAGAATAAATTATACGTACAGACAAATGAAAATGAGGAACAATTAGGGTTTCTAGCGAGGTATATATATAGGCAAGGATGAAAATAGAATAGATGGACGTGATTTGATTTGGAAAATTAAACGATATACGACCCAAAAGGCCCGTTTTGACTCCGGAACATAATTGGGTCAACCAATGTATCAAAATAGATGTTTTAAAATATTTTAAAATTAATGGAACGGGTTTCAAGTCCAAATTCCATCATATGAAGAAGTTATGCAAACATCAACTTAATTCAAATTGATTTCAGTTAATTTCAATTTAACTGATTTCAAGACGTTTCAAGTCCGTACGATCAAACGACAAGCCCGATCGCTACAAAACTTGAAATCCTACAATAATTCACCATTATGGATCCAATAAAACTGGTTCGTCAAATTCTCAGTGGCCAAAATGGCTATTTTCCAGTTAATTAAATAAATTAATATTAAATTGATTAAATCACTATTTAAATTCAAATCCTATAATTTATAAATTTTATCATCTTGGATTACTTTAGTAATTTAAAATCCTTTATAACCAATTCCCATATCAATTTAAGGCTAATTGGTTCACCAATTGTAGTATTAAATTCCAATTCGATTAAATTCATAAATTATCGATTGAAACTCCAATGGAATCCATTTATTTGATTTCTAAGTCTTGTTATTCATTCGATTATGATATTATCATCTTAGGTACCATTTGCATTGGTATATATCCTAATACATTAACGTTTTCACATTTTATCTTTATTTCAATTGCATAATATTTAGTTTCAATTGCTACAATAATTACACTTGTTACAAATTGGATTTCAATGGATTGATTTGTTTCAATTCAAATCTTTTTATTAAGTTCATTACTACTCTATAAACTTAGTTACCTTGTTTTCCCTTCATTACCTTAATATATTCCAATTTAACAACTCCTAAGCATTGTATTACATTTCACATTAATGTAACATTTATTTACATTTATTTCCAATTGCAATTCCATCAAAACAGGTAACTTATAATAATTTGTTATCATTAACTCTCAATCATAATCTTATAAGTTTAATCATTTCCAAACCAATGTTATGATTTCTTACTAAAAATTGATTATATTCAATTACCATTCAATATATATTAATTCATTAATTAATTCAATATTTACGTTTGTTTTCTTATATTTGATTTATAGCCTAGTATAACATTTACATTAATTCCGTTAATTGTAACTTCATTCAAATAATTAATATTTAACTTAGATTACCCTTATTACATCTCATTTAAGTTATTATTTCATTGGTTAATTCAATACTTACTTTTATTTACTTATTTTCAATTTTTACAACTAAATGCAACAATTTGCACTATTTCATTATAAATTATAAAATTTTTATTTCTTTCTAGTTTTTATTACAAAAATCTTATTAAATTAACCAATTTTAATTATTGAATTTACGGGTCGTTACATAAAAATTGTAAATATATTAATGTATTTTCAGGTTTAGCTACATATTAAAATAAATATATATTACCCTAATGCTACATACATTTTTATGTAAAAAAATTATATTAATAATTTTTTAAAAACTAAAGTCGATTTATATCATTGTTACTTTCCTTTAATTATAATGTTTTATATTATATTTGTTATGCGATCTATAACCTTAAATCGCACATTAGTTTGGAAAGAAAGAATTTTTATTGGTAAAATTATCAATTATTTGTGCATTTAGTTTTAGGATTTGTTGTATATTAACTTCGAGTCCATATCTGTTACTTGAAATGTAAAGCGACTCTTTATCACTAATTTTTTGTAAATTAGGTTTCGGCTCCTTTAACATCACCATCCGCAAACTCATTTAATTGCAATACTTAGAATGTGATAACTTCTTATGGATTAATCGGATTCACTAACCATTTTCACCAATTAAATCACAAATTTAATAAATTTTTCCAATGATATCATTATTAATACCTAAAAATAAATTTATGAAAATATAATTTTAGACAATAGTTTTAGCTGCATTTATATATGTAGTTATTTGTGTCACCACTTCGTGTCACAACGTTTATGTGATTGCATTTATTTTGAACAACCATAATCTTTTATATTGCTTTATTAACTACATTTATATAATGCGATTATTATATTTCAACCTAATCAAAAGGAATTTGTTTTATGTAGTGTGAACGACTTGTAAATCAATCACTTTGTATTTGAATATTTAAATCATTTTTAAATATTAAAATTGTTGATTTTAATAGCCAATTATCTTTTAAATGATAATTAATGATTTTAAAATCATTATCAAAATTTGTTTAAAAGAATAATTATTTAAAATAAATTAGAAAATATGATCGAAAAACGTTTTTCAAAATTTTGACTTTTCGGCATCGTAAAGGTCATCGAAAACGTCATGCACATTTGTATCAACATGCACACATTTATATGTGTTAGGTTTAGTAATAATAAATCATACTTAAATATATTTATATGTACATATTAATACTTAAGCATGGATGTGACATATTAAGTTATAAAAGGCACATATATACATATAAACAAACTTATATGTATACAAATCATCTCCATACCCTAACTACATGTACATGGAAGGAGTAGCATGATTTAAGGAGGTAGGAGTAGGGGGTAATGTGTGCTAGGGGCAGGAGAGACATTATATAGCATGCATGAGACTATATTATTTTATGCTAAGGATATTTTGGTAAATTCTAGTGTCATATGCTTATAAATATCACTACATCTTCATAGTTTTCACTTTACAAATCCTCCTTCTTCGTTTTCTATTTCTCTCTTCTTTTTCTTTATTTACATTTCCATGGCTTCCATATTGAAGTTCATGGCATAAAACACTTGTTCTTCCTATTCCATCCACTTAAAACTAGCTTATTCCTTCTCTACTTCATGCTACATTCAAACAAGACTCGTAATTCCTTAATTTGAGCCAAGGATGAGCCAAAACAGCCTATGGATGAACCCAAATAGTCCACATATGTCCTAAAAGTCTGAGTTTTGGTGATTATAAAGTGTAATTCGAGTGTTGGCAAGTTGTAACGACCCGAAATTTTCGATCCCGAAAATTTCAGATAGTTATGATAAAGAAGAAAGAGATAGAAGAAGGAGAAGAGAAACGCCAAACATCTCACAATCGCAGCGGATAAAATATAATAAATAATAACAATTTACAAAAGAATATTATAACTGTCGGATACATTTAATATACATCAGAGTTTCACATAATATACAGTCACTGAATAATTACAATTATCATGACTCAGATTAACAATAATATAAATACAGCGGATATACTCTATACGATATTACTACCAGCTCGCCTCCTGAGCTCCAGAACGTCCTAACCTGAAAATCTGTAATACTCGGTCTGACCCGAGCATTACACCAAAGTAACACCCGGGTCAGGCTGGAAACCAACGTGAGTAAACTCAACTAACATGAAATACCAAAGAAAACAACTTATATAAACCCGGGTAACATATATCAATTCACCAGCTACAAATTATTACAAACAACACCTAGTCCACATTTAAATTTCTAAATACCAAAGATTTAGATTTTAAAATAGTCCAATACCTCCAAATCACTTCAATCCAGCATATAGATTTTATATATCAATCTACAAACATTCGAAGTGGATTCGGGTATTTCTCCTATACCCGACCCCGGTCTCTTCGAATCCTATCCCAAATTATTTAAATGGAATACAAAACATTTCACATCAGTGATATCAACACATTCAAAACATCCAATACCATTCAATCATCCATTGCATACAAATTAATTCAATGGTTCTAATTGAATTTCTAACCACATTCATTTAAATTCCTTCATTCAATATTAGTTAATTCCAAAATCAATTAATTAGACAACCCTTCACTGTTCATCTTAATTAATCAATCTTGATTTATTATTTTCCAATTACATTCAAGTAATTACCTTAAATTAACTTCACAATATTAATTAGTCTCAACTAAGATCATTGAGTAATCTTAATTACTTCATGAATTAATTAATTATATAATTACATTAATCCTTAATTACTTGTACTAATTAACTTCCCATAAGTCACTTATTACTGATTAATTCATCTTAATTCATCGATCTTCAATTACATCTTTAATTACATTAATTAATTATTTCCAATCATATTTTAATTTATTCCAATCTAAATTAATTACTTTAATTCAACCACAATATTAATCAATCTCGATTACCCTCAACCTGTAATTAACTATCTTTCATTTTACTTCATTCATAAATTAATTACTCCTTACTTAACTATCTTAATTAATCAAGTGATTATTTATCACACCATCAAGTGATTTTTCTGAATTACTTATACTTAGTAAATTAATTTAACCTTAATTAATTAATTCAAACCCTTAGTAACTTTTAAAACGGAAACATTTCCTTATTTATGTTGAAATTTATAACCATATAAAATTCCCAATATTTCGAGTTAAGCAACAATTAACTCGCGAACTATCCAAACCAAAATCACCAGATCATTAATTCACAGTGCATATCAAATCAATTCAATCATTCAACGACATATCTAAATTTAACCATTTAAATTTAAATAGAAGTCCAACAGAGTGAGATTTACTCACCTTTGCTTTTATTTGCAATCCACCTCAAAATTGCCTCGGTTTCCTCGATTTTTTTCCTTCAGATTTAGATCTTGTATAAACATTTATACGATCTTATTAATATTCGACCAAGTTCAATTTCTATTTAATAAGTTTCATTTTACCCAATAAGTTAATTTCAAACAAATTTTCTGCTTATAAAATATGTTCTAGTTATCAAATAATTATACAAGTGTATGAAATAAATTGATTTCCAATTTGTAAATTTAATTTAATTAAATCTTTATTTATACAATAATTAAATTTTTCTAAACTACTTTTTTCCTCTCCTTCCCTTTTTCTTCTAAATCCTTACACATATTTCGAAATCCAAAACTAATCATAGTTCATACCTAGACTTCCAGTTTCAACATTTCAGTAAACACAAAATAATTCCCCCCGTTTTTTTTCTCTTCTTTTTTTTTCTTTTCACATACATATATTATGAAAACTTAGGTAAATAATAAAATCAAAACAAAACAAAAACAGCTCACCCCAAACTGTCGCGAGTCCCCCACCGCCTCCTGGTGCCGCCGTCAGCCTCGTGAGCATGGAACCCTAGGTTGTAGCCCAACACGAACGCGATCGCTCCACATCCGGTCGCGATCCACCCCATCGCCTCTTCCTCTTGCTTCGAGACCGAACCCTAACCATTTTCGAGCTCGAAATCAACACCTCCCTTCACAACCTCATGCTCGAGAACGAGCCTCAACGCTGCCCTCGGCTTCACTGTCGACTTCGATCCCTTAGCTCAAACCCTAAATCGTGAATCAATTGTTTACCCCCTTTTTTATCTTCCGTTCGATTTAAGAAGGCTTCGGCCATTATTGATTTGAACGGAGATGAGCTCGATTTTATTTTGATTTTCATTGATTTTTTCTTCTTTTTTTATCTCTCGAATGAAAATCGTTCGCCCCCCTTTTTTTAATTGATTTCCATCTTCTCAGATAATCAAAGGGACGAGATGAAATAGATGTAGGAGGGAGGCTTCTTGTGTAACGACCCGTTAAATTCGATGATATTAAATGAGTTAATTTAATATGTTTTCTAATCTAATTTAGAATGAAATAAAAGTCTTAAGATTTTATTTGAGTAAATGTAGGAATTAGATATAGTAACTGTAATTAAAGGTTAACAATTTAAATGTTTATATGGCAATAGATTGAAATAACGTAAATTGGCGTTTGTGGTTATAAGTTATAATTTGTTGATTAATACTGGTAGATATTAAGCGGAAATAGTATTAATGAAATAATAACTGAATTAAATTGCAACTATATAAATGAAAGTAAATTTTATTTAGTGGATGTCAACATTGAATAAATTTATTTAAAATAAAAAGATTTAAATGCATGTTTGGATAGAATATATGATTGATGGATTTAGTGGTAAGTAATTAGAATTTTTGGAACTGAATGTATGTAAATAATTTTGTAGGAATAAGTTAATTAACAATTTATCTGCGCATACCCAATTTTATTGAAATAACAGGAAATACAAGAACTTGATTTGCCTAGGTATTTATATATTGATAAGCTATAACTAAATAGAAAGTTTGGTAGTAAATAGGATATAAGATGACAAAGGCAACTTGTAAATTAATAAATGAATTCTTAATAATAAGTAGTAATTAATGCATAAATATATTTGGCATTTGGAATAATTACAAAATTTTACCCATTCATCTAATTTATTTAATTAAATCTAAATCTATGGCAACATTGTTGTTATTAATGGTTGTAAGTGAATTTGAATGTAAAAGGGTAACAATTATTTAGGTTAACCATTTATTGAGTATATTAAGTTAAGAATGTAAATCGATTGAAATAAATCTAAATTAATTATTTTGTTGTGTTAATGTGTTCTAGTTAATAAAAGGGGAATTTATAAGAAATGAAGCCTGCACTAATGAAGTGTATTATAATTCAAAAGGTTATGCATACACATAAAAATGTCTATTTAACGTATAGAAAGAGTCTAAATCAATGAACAAATTTATTGAGGTTCCAATTTATAATTTATAACATTTAATGTAGACTTAATTTCAATTAATTGACTTAAATCGTGCAGTTAGCGTAGATTTGTTGTGCAGTTGGAGTAGTTAATGCTATAAGATGAAGTTAATGCTAATTCTATTTATAATTGGACCTTTGTTAATATAGATTTGTATAAAGAAAGATTTATAAATTTATTTGAGTATCAAATTGTAAGGGCCCGAAAATTTTCGACTTTCGAAAATTCAACATCGATACTCACTTTATCGACTGCCGAGAAATCGAAGGCCGAAAACCCGAAATGTTATGGCTTAAGAAAAAGAAAGAGAGAGAAGAAGAGATAAAAAGATAGAAAATAGAGAGAAAAGAAAATAGAAAATAGAACGGAACTAGAACATAGCAGAACAATAACAGAATCTCACAATTCGCAGTGGACAACATATAATAATAAATGAATAATCTTTAAACAAAGAACTATATCAGTTATTACATTACATTACATTTCATTTCATTACATCATATCTTCATCAGAGTGTACAACATCAAACAACAACAAACAATGCAGCGGAAAAAGAAATACTATATACTAATAATACGCCATGTCATCCAGCTTGCCTCCAGCAACTCCTGAATAGAATATCCTGATAAACCTAACTCTTAACTGCCCGTGTAGAAATTGGTGGGCACCCAGAGTTTAGGAAGGAAAACAATAAACTCAGAGTAAGTCATGTGACTGGTGTGAGAACTCAAAACAGTTTATTTATCTTTGAAAACAACATAGAGGAATATTTTTAAAGTCAATTCGCAATGCTTTTAAAAATGAGACTACCATAAGGCCTCCCGCACACACACACAATGCAAACGCAGAATCGGAGGAGATTTCTCCTTATGATAGTCAAAGATGCTTGATACGCATTTAAAAGAACATTTGATATTATTACTAGTGCATAGTGTAGAGAAAAATTCATTTCGAAAATAAAGATATAAATCTTAGCCAGCATAGGTACCATTATAGTATGCTTACTATAGCTACCATATTAAATGGCAGGTTCTACAACTAAAACCGTACAAGTCTCGTATTGTTTCTTTGGATTTCCAACGAATGGTCAGGCCAAGGAACTTCCCATTGCCACATGAGAATGCCTCTGGAAGGACATCCCCGAGAACCAAACCGGATCTCTGCCAACACAAGGCCGGGTTACCCCTAACTGAGTAACAACTGACCGAATATGCCATCCCCCGGTCCTTTGGGACCTTTCACCGAGCGCTCGCAATCAATTCACACAATCATAAAGTGTTTTCAACATGAGTAAGTATCTGGGCTCCATACCATGATACCACCCTTTTCCAGAAGGAAAGGCACATACCCTAAAGGGCACTACCCCTCATAACCTTGCTGCATCTTTCCTGTTTTGACCATTCCCGGGGTGTGAGGCTCGACGAAGTCACGTCCACAAAAACATACTTTATTCAAAAGCCATGCTTTGGGTCAACAAACGATCATAGAAATGATCACCAAGATAGACGATCAAACAAATGATCCTATCACAAATAATCAACACAACGATCATTTAACAGCAATACTCAGCATGTCACGTTACCAAATTGGGAATATATCGCAGATAACATTCAACTACATAACCTCTGAGCTCGTACGTCTCAGAGAAGGGTGTTAAGCTAAAAGAATAATTTCTCCGCCACCAACAGAAATATATTTGAAAGAAATCTGCTTTATACCTCAATTTGTAACGTCAGACATACAATCCATACAAGTCTGTTCCAGGATCGAACAGAACCGAAGGCACTTACAAAGAAGTCCTTGCAATCCGGATATCCACAATCCTGATCGGATTTCCCATCACATCTGGAGAACTCAATACCGGAGCAACTCGGTGCAGAGTCAATCGACAGGTCATCCTATCGCTCACGCAAATACCGGGTCTTCAACACCGATCTTCAATGCTATCCATTACGTCGTATCACTATTCGGAATGGGTAATCCGAATAACGAGCGCAATAATTTAAAAATAAGTGTAGCATTCAAATTCAAACAAATCACAACAAATACCTTTCAAAGGTAAATATTGATAGTCGGTTATTGAACTATTAATGGATATGCACACATCACCAGATTCCAAATAATTTTCCAAATTATTTATTTCCCAAAAATATCTTTACAAGATATATAATTTTCACACTTCAAAAATAAATCAATAGTTATTTTTAAACAAATTCCCCTTTTTATAAATTCCTTAGTGAATTTATATTTCACAATATCTATGAATATACGATTTCATTTATTCAATTTCAATTTATCTTCAAAAAGATAAATTCTCAAAATATTCACTTTATATTGGAAAACATTTCCATACTTACTTATTAAGTAATTCTCAATCCATTTATTTTCAACACTTGGAAAATATTCAATATACTTAAATCGAAATTAAGTATATATTTCATTCTTTAAGGAAATCATTCTCTTAACATATTTATTTGGGCCAAAACGAATGTTGCGTAAAACATCGTTACGACAACCCAAAATCACTAGTATAGGGATTCGAAATTAAAATAGATATATAAATCCCAATACTATACAAAACATTTCCTTTCGGAAATCATTTACTATAACAATAGTGCTATAGTCCACCATTTCCTTTTATTTCTCGAAAACATCTATTTCAACAATAAAAGTTGAAATCTATGGTTTTGAATCTCAACACATTTAAAACATCGTTAAATCGTTTTAATTCAATTTAAAACATCACATTCAAAACAATTTCTTTAACCTATTATTCATTATTCAAAAACGTCAATATACTACATTAACAATTTCATCATTTCTATTCATTTTATTTCAAAGGATTATTCACAGTCAAAAATGTGAATATAACTCCATTAATAGGTTTCAACAATTTACTTATCAAAATAAGTCGTTTGCGGATTTATAAAACAATGTTTATAAACTCCATTTCTATTTATTTTATAACAACTTCCCTTTTTATAAATTCCTTTATTAACCTATTCAATTCATAACTCGATTATAAACCAAAGGTTCATATTATAAGTGAAATACTTATAATTTATTTGTTTGCAAAATCGTTCCTTTAAACTTCATAATTATAAATCTTATAACTTATGAGATTCATTTATTTACCCAAATCTAGTCTTTTAATAACTTTATAAATTTTATAAACTTACTGCTTATAAAATTCCATTTATAGCTTCACCGTTTATAATTCTATAAATTTCATTCAATTTTGAAGTTCATTCACAATTCATTCTAACACTTATAAAAACTCGTTTTATAATTCAAATATTTTAATTTATAAATATCAATTTATAAATTTCTTATATAAATTAATTTATACTATTATTCTTTTAAAACATCTTTAATCCCCTTTATAATTTCACCATTTTGATTTATAAAATAATCAAATTTATAAATCCTATATTTTCAACTTTTATAATAAATTCAAAAATCCCGATTAAACTATTTTATAAAATCATTAGCCTCATATTTTCAAAAATTAACCTTTAACTATATTTCTCAAAAATCATAATTTTTATAACATTAAAATTATATCGTTTATTTATTTAAAATGGATCAATTCCAAAACTATTTTATAAACGTATACTCTTCAAAAATCTCTTAAAAATCCTTTTAAAATTCCAAAATTTGGTCCAATGATGCTACATACCAAATAGTCAATCATGACAACAACGATATCATATATCGATATGATAATCCATCAAATATCAAAATATCTGAAATCAAATAAAAACTGTTAAGGAATCACCTGTTTTCCTGCATCCACAAACATTAGCACAATACCAATTCCGCTCCAGTACGGAATTATCGCGGTATATGGGATTTAAAATATTATCCGCTTAATAGATGGCGCAATAGGGTCTCATCCGCTATACAAATGCGGGAAATCAATAACTCCAATATATACATATGCCAATATATATATATATATTGCTATTATATATAATACCAATTTCACTGTTTATGAAATATTCGCAGTATATGTTTTTAATAAATAACATCCGCTTACTAACGGCGCATAATGTCTATTTTAACAATCAATAGATAACAATCATCATTCAAACATGCATTCAAGTATTTTAAATATAACTATTCAAAAAAAATCGAAACTGATTCGATTGAGTGAGAAGTTCTCACCTTGATTTCAATTTCGTTTTAGCGATTTATTTCGAATAAAATTAAACGGACGTTTAATTTTACCCGAAATTCTCACTAACTCCAAACGACTCCAATCCAATTCCATCGCGTAGTGCTCGTCCATACGATTTCAACGCTTCTTGTTTCGCGCGTTTTCGACCTCGTATGAAAAAGTTATGCATTATACAAGTTTTACACGATTTATATAAACTAATTACAACATAAATTAACTATTTATAAACCTAACTAATCGTGGCCGTAGGATCTCACCCAGCAACATCATGACTGCACGCCCTATCTCCCTCTTCACGTTCGTTCAACCCAGAGCAAGCACGCACAAAAGAAACCTAATCTTGCAAATTAGGTTTTGATTTTTCAACTTCATCGCTCGATGAAAATTTGATCAGGCACCTCCACGTCGAAGGCCGACCCAACCTCCATGCTCGGCCCAAGCATCTCCAAACTCGGCCACCTCATCTCCTCGAACTGCGCGCCTAAAGCGAAGGCGAACGCGGCCCAATATCCCATGATCCACTCGCCCATATTCAATCACAGCCGTTGGATATGGAGTACTCGATGTGCTCTACGATTTCCTAGTTTGGAGTTTCTGATAATTATTAATGGATTTGGAGAAAAGAGAGGGGGAAGAAGAAGCATTCTCAGCCATTGGTGAAGGGGGTGGCGGCTGTGCATTAGGTTTAGGGTTTTGTTATTATTATTTTTTTAATTTGTGAAGATGGCTATTTATAGGGAAACGAACGACACTATTCATCCCGGAAATTCCAAACTCCGATTCACGCGCCGTAACCAGCGTTTCTAGGGTTTACCCCGCGTTCCGAACACAATGGAATGTATTTCGGGAGCTAATTCGGTCATCTGTGCGAGTTATGGCAATAAACGTTCAATTTGAATTAAACAGATTTAAACGATTTTCTAGGCGTTTTAATTTGTACCGGACAAACGGTAAATCCAATTGACACGAAATTTGAAACCTTACAATAATATCACATTACAGATCCGATGAAACTGGTTTCGTCGAAATTCGAGACTTTTTGAAAAATGGCTATTTTAACTCGCCAAATTAATATTAAAACAATTTCGATGCGTTTCGAGCTACCACGATCAAACGATAACTCCGATTGCTACGAAAATTGAAATCCGATAATAACTAACTATTACGGATCCAATGGAACTAGTTTCGTTCAATTCTGAGACTGTTCGAAAAATGGCTATTTTCACTATTCGATTAAATATTAAAATATTCAATTTTCACAGATAAACTTTTAATTCAATTTTAAAAGTTCCAAAATATCATTCTAACTTCAATATGATATAATAAAATTTTACAAATCATTTTCAATCATATTTAACTCAATTTTCAATTATTTTCATAATTTAACATATTAAATTATCGATTTAATTATCCAATTAAATCCAATTATTCGAAATAAAATTTATTCGACTTATAAATTCACTTATTAATATTTAAAATTAATTAAATATTCAAATTTTAATTACTTAAAATTCTGGGTCGTTACAATCTTCCCCCCTTAAAAGAATTTCGTCCTCGAAATTATCAAGTAAGAAAAATTACAGAATCTATTAACTTTCCCAAAATTCATAGTTAAACTTCTTACAATAACTTTACTAAGTTTTCAAATCGTACATAGTTATCTTTTCAAAAACAAATACTATTGTTTAACTTTCAATTCCAAATCAAAGTTAAAGTTTTCAAAAAAAATTCCAATTTTTCTCAAATTTTTTTCTAACGCCTTAAATTTTCGGAAAAATTCGCCATAGTCTCCTTTGCGCGGCTCGATCCGGAAAAAAAAAATGACAGTATATATATCACAAATATACATCTCATCAAGTAATGAGGCATCCCGCAGGGAAAAAATGTAAAAGTACGGTATGTAATCCGAGATATGTACCTTATATTTTATTAGCGAGCATATACGGCTAATATAGTGCGAAAGCGAGCTCCAAATGCGAAGAAAACGCGATCCGCACCTACTAATCACTCAACAAACAACATGAGAACATGCATATATGCAATAGTATCGATATACAACATATAGCAACATAATAACTATATATGCCAACATAGCAAATGCAGTAAAAGCAATATATTCAACCATCAACCAACTAGCATTCAACTAATTCATAACCAATAAATATTCATTCATATTCTCATTAATATTCAATGAAATAGGTTTTCAATTTAATCACATTTGATTCATTAACAGTGGATGTTTTTACTAACATTCATTTTTTTAAATTAGTTTATATTCACTAATCCATATTCAAGTTGGTTCACTTCCAAATCAAATTCAATTCTATTTAAGATTCATTTAACTTCCAATTGAATTTCCAATTACTTTAGCTTCCAATTTCATTAATACTTAATGAATTATATACAATCAACTTACAACCATATAACAATCAATGTATATTAATCACAACCAAATTCCTTTGCTTTTAATTGGTTTAATTAAATTGATTTTCATTCAATTATTCAACTCATATTCATAAATATATTCATATAGTTTCACTTCTTATATATATAAGTTTATTTCACAATTGTAAATCACTTTAATTATAATTCAATTCTTATAATTCTTTTGCTTAGATTATTCAAACAGCTAAACAATCAACTTATGTCCACTTTAATAATTCTGAAAAATTATTTCTTTATATATAAAATATAATCAAGGTAAAATTATTTCATTTACCCAATTTTAAACAATACTGTGTCGAATTATTCTGTACAAATGTTTAGAGATCCCTATCAACAACGTTAATTACTCGTATTAACCAGAATCCATATACCACTCAATAAACCAATCATCACAATATAAAACAATTTTTTTATTCACTAACAAATACGCTCTTGTAGCTATTATTACACTCAACTCATTCTAGAGCACTACTGACTCTATCTCTAATGAGTAATACCCAACAGAACCATGGTTGTCGCTTAACCATATGCTCTGATAACAAATGTAAGGGCCCGAAAATTTTCGACTTTCGAAAATTCAACATCGATACTCACTTTATCGACTGCCGAGAAATCGAAGGCCGGAAACCCGAAATGCTATGGCTTAAGAAAAAGAAAGAGAGAGGAGAAGAGAGAAAAAGATAGAAAATAGAGAGAAAAGAAAATAGAAAATAGAACGGAACTAGAATATAGCAGAACAATAACAGAATCTCACAATTCGCAGCGGACAACATATAATAATAAATGAATAATCTTTAAACAAAGAACTATATCAGTTATTACATTACATTACATTACATTTCATCATCAGAGTGTACAACATCAAACAACAACAAACAATGCAGCGGAAAAAGAAATACTATATACTAATAATACGCCATGCCATCCAGCTTGCCTCCAGCAACTCCTGAATATCCAGAATATCCTGATAAACCTAACTCTTAACTGCCCGTGTAGAAATTGGTGGGCACCCAGAGTTTAGGAAGGAAAACAATAAACTCCGAGTCAGTCATGTGACTGGTGTGAGAACTCAAAACAGTTTATTTATCTTTGAAAACAAAATAGAGGAATATTTTTAAAGTCAATTCGCAATGCTTTTAAAAATGAGACTACCATAAGGCCTCCCGCACACACACACAATGCAAACGCAGAATCGGAGGAGATTTCTCCTTATGATAGTCAAAGATGCTTGATACGCATTTAAAAGAACATTTGATATTATTACTAGTGCATAGTGTAGAGAAAAATTCATTTCGAAAATAAAGATATAAATCTTAGCCAGCATAGGTACCATTATAGTATGCTTACTATAGCTACCATATTAAATGGCAGGTTCTACAACTAAAACCGTACAAGTCTCGTAATGTTTCTTTGGATTTCCAACGAATGGTCAGGCCAAGGAACTTCCCATTGCCACATGAGAATGCCTCTGGAAGGACATCCCCGAGAACCAAACCGGATCTCTGCCAACACAAGGCCGGGTTACCCCTAACTGAGTAACAACTGACCGAATATGCCATCCCCCGGTCCTTTGGGACCTTTCACCGAGCGCTCGCAATCAATTCACACAATCATAAAGTATTTTCAACATGAGTAAGTATCTGGGCTCCATACCATGATACCACCCTTTTCCAGAAGGAAATGAACATACCCTAAAGGGCGCTACCCCTCATAACCTTGCTGCATCTTTCCTGTTTTGACCATTCCCGGGGTGTGAGGCTCGACGAAGTCACGTCCACAAAAACATACTTTATTCAAAAGCCATGCTTTGGGTCAACAAATGATCATAGAAATGATCACCAAGATAGACGATCAAACAAATGATCCTATCACAAATAATCAACACAATGATCATTTAACAGCAACACTCAGCATGTCACATTACCAAATTGGGAATATATCGCAGATAACATTCAACTACATAACCTCTAAGCTCGTACGTCTCAGAGAAGGGTGTTAAGCTAAAAGAATAATTTCTCCGCCACCAACAGAAATATATTTGAAAGAAATCTGCTTTATACCTCAATTTGTAACGTTAGACATACAATCCATACAAGTCTGTTCCGAGATCGAACTGAACCGAAGGCACTTACAAAGAAGTCCTTGCAATCCGGATATCCACAATCCTGATCGGATTTCCCATCACATATGGAAAACTCAATACCGGAGCAACTCGGTGCAGAGTCAATCGACAGGTCATCCTATCGCTCTCGCAAATACCGGGTCTTCAACACCGATCTTCAATGCTATCCATTACGTCGTATCACTATTCGGAATGGGTAATCCGAATAACGAGCGCAATAATTTAAAAATAAGTGTAGCATTCAAATTCAAACAAATCACAACAAATACCTTTCAAAGGTAAATATTGATAGTCGGTTATTGAACTATCAATGGATATGCACACATCACGAGATTCCAAATAATTTTTCAAATTATTTATTTCCCAAAAATATCTTTACCAGATATATAATTTTCACACTTCAAAAATAAATCAATATTTATTTTTAAACAAATTCCCCTTTTTATAAATTCCTTAGTGAATTTATATTTCACAATATCTATGAATATACGATTTCATTTATTCAATTTCAATTTATCTTCAAAAGGATAAATTCTCAAAATATTCACTTTATATTGGAAAACATTTCCATACTTACTTATTAAGTAATTCTCAATCCATTTATTTTCAACACTTGGAAAATATTCTATATACTTAAATCGAAATTAAGTATATATTTCATTCTTTAAGGAAATCATTCTCTTAACATATTTTTTTGGGCCAAAACGAATGTTGCGTAAAACATCGTTACGACAACCCAAAATCACTAGTATAGGGATTCGAAATTAAAATAGATATATAAATCCCAATACTATACAAAACATTTCCTTTCGGAAATCATTTACTATAACAATAGTGCTATAGTCCACCATTTCCTTTTATTTCTCGAAAACATCTATTTCAACAATAAATGTTGAAATCTATGGTTTTGAATCTCAACACATTTAAAACATCGTTAGATCGTTTTAATTCAATTTAAAACATCACATTCAAAACAATTTCTTTAACATATTATTCATTATTCAAAAACGTGAATATACTACGTTAACAATTTCATCATTTCTATTCATTTTATTTCAAAGGATTATTCACAGTCAAAAATGTGAATATAACTCCATTAATAGGTTTCAACAATTTACTTATCAAAATAAGTCGTTTGCGGATTTATAAAACAATGTTTATAAACTCCATTTCTATTTATTTTATAACAACTTCCCTGTTTATAAATTCCTTTATTAACCTATTCAATTCATAACTCAATTATAAAACAAAGGTTCATATTATAAGTGAAATACTTATAATTTATTTGTTTGCAAAATCGTTCCTTTGAACTTCATAATTATAAATCTTATAACTTATGAGATTCATTTATTTACCCAAATCTAGTCTTTTAATAACTTTATAAATTTTATAAACTTACTGCTTATAAAATTCCATTTATAGCTTCACCGTTTATAATTCTATAAATTTCATTCAATTTTGAAGTTCGTTCACAATTCATTCTAACACTTATAAAAACTCGTTTTATAATTCCAATATTTTAATTTATAAATATCAATTTATAAATTTCTTATATAAATCAATTTATACTATTATTCTTTTAAAACATCTTTAATCCCCTTTATAATTTCACCATTTTGATTTATAAAATAATCAAATTTATAAATCCTATATTTTCAACTTTTATAATAAATTCAAAAATCCCGATTAAACTATTTTATAAAATCATTAGCCTCATATTTTCAAAAATTAACCTTTAACTATATTTCTCAAAAATCATAATTTTTATAACATTAAAATTATATCGTTTATTTATTTAAAATGGATCAATTCCAAAACTATTTTATAAACGTATACTCTTCAAAAATCTCTTAAAAATCCTTTTAAAATTCCAAAATTTGGTCCAATAATGCTACATACCAAATAGTCAATCACGACAACAACGATATCATATATCGATATGATAATCCATCAAATATCAAAATATCTGAAATCAAATAAAAACTGTTGAGGAATCCAGTTGGATCCCTCCAACCTGTTTTCCTGCATCCACAAACATTAGCATAGTACCAATTCCGCTCTAGTACGGAATTATCGCGGTATATGGGATTTAAAATATTATCCGCTTAATAGACGGCGCAATAGGGTCTCATCCGCTATACAAATGCGGGAAATCAATAACTCCAATATATACTTATGCCAATATATATATATTGCTATTATATATAATACCAATTTCACTGTTTATGAAATATTCGCAGTATATGTTTTTATTAAATAACATCCGCTTACTAACGGCGGCGCATAATGTCTATTTTAACAATCAATAGATAACAATCATCATTCAAACATGCATTCAAGTATTTTAAATATAACTATTCAAAAAAAAATCGAAACTGATTCGATTGAGTGAGAAGTTCTCACCTTGATTTCAATTTCGTTTTAGCGATTTATTTCGAATAAAATTAAACGGACGTTTAATTTTACCCGAAATTCTCACTAACTCCAAACGACTCCAATCCAATTCCATCGCGTAGTGCTCGTCCATACGATTTCAACGCTTCTTATTTCGCGCGTTTTCGACCTCGTATGAAAAAGTTATGCATTATACAAGTTTTACACGATTTATATAAACTAATTACAACATAAATTAACTATTTATAAACCTAACTAATCGTGGCCGTAGGATCTCACCCAGCAACATCATGACTGCACGCCCTATCTCCCTCTTCACGTTCGTTCAACCCAGAGCAAGCACGCACAAAAGAAACCTAATCTTGCAAATTAGGTTTTGATTTTTCAACTTCATCGCTCGATGAAAATTTGATCAGGCACCTCCACGTCGAAGGCCGACCCAACCTCCATGCTCGGCCCAAGCATCTCCAAACTCGGCCACCTCATCTCCTCGAACTGCGCGCCTAAAGCGAAGGCGAACGTGGCCCAATATCCCATGATCCACTCGCCCATATTCAATCACAGCCGTTGGATATGGAGTACTCGATGTGCTCTACGATTTCCTAGTTTGGAGTTTCTGATAATTATTAATGGATTTGGAGAAAAGAGAGGGGGAAGAAGAAGCATTCTCAGCCATTGGTGAAGGGGGTGGCGGCTGTGCATTAGGTTTAGGGTTTTGTTATTTTTTTTTTAATTTGTGAAGATGGCTATTTATAGGGAAACGAACGACACTATTCATCCCGGAAATTCCAAACTCCGATTCACGCGCCGTAACCAGTGTTTCTAGGGTTTACCCCGCGTTCCGAACACAATGGAATGTGTTTCGGGAGCTAATTCGGTCATCTGTGCGAGTTATGGTAATAAACGTTCAATTTGAATTAAACCGATTTAAACGATTTTCTAGGCGTTTTAATTTGTACCGGACAAACGGTAAATCCAATTGACACGAAATTTGAAACCTTACAATAATATCACATTACGGATCCGATGAAACTGGTTTCGACGAAATCCGAGACTTTTTGAAAAATGGCTATTTTAACTCGCCAAATTAATACTAAAACAATTTCGATGCGTTTCGAGCTGCCACGATCAAACGATAACTCCGATTGCTACGAAAATTGAAATCCGACAATAACTAACTATTACGGATCCAATGGAACTGGTTTCGTTCAATTCTGAGACTGTTCGAAAAATGGCTATTTTCACTAGTCGATTAAATATTAAAATATTTAATTTTCACAGATAAACTTTTAATTCAATTTTAAAAGTTCCAAAATATCATTCTAACTTCAATATGATATAATAAAATTTTACAAATCATTTTCAATCATATTTAACTCAATTTTCAATTATTTCCATAATTTAACATATTAAATTATCGATTTAATTATCCATTTTAAATCCAATTATTCGAAATAAAATTTATTCGACTTATAAATTCACTTATTAATATTTAAAATTAATTAAATATTCAAATTTTAATTACTTAAAATTCTGGGTCGTTACACAAATTCAACAATTGCTTTTATTGCATAATAAAGTGGAATTAATCGTTTAAAATATTACGTTATTGAAATTAAATTGGACTTTGAGGATAATAATGTGAGATCATGAACCAGTATTAGTGGCATCCTTATTTTGGATAAAAGGTGAGAATATAAAAGTTGAAAATCAATAAATGGGTTTTTGAGAATTTAATTAATAATTCCTAAATATAAGGAAGTGGAGAAATTAACACCGCAATTGACGGACTTATTAATTTTTAATTCACATCTAAACTTGTTAAATCATTGAAATTGATTAAGAAATATATAGGCGATAAAATTTGGTAAATTTTAGAATTTGAATATAAAATTTGATTTTATAATTTATTTAATTAATATAAAAATAGCCATTTTGGCCACGGACTCGGATTTTGACGAAACCAGTTTCATCGGATCCGTATCGGTGAATTATTGTAAGGTTTCAAGTTTCGTATCGATCGGACCTGTCGTTTGATCGTACGGACGCGAAACGCCTTGAAATCGATTTAATTAAAATCAATTTGAAAATTTTATTTTCAGCATAACTTCTTCATATAATCGAATTTGGACGTGAAACTTTCTCCATCGCGTTCAGAATATTTTAAAATACCTATTTGGATATATGGGTTTAACGAATTTCATTCCGGGGGCAGAACGGGCTTTTTGGGCCAACTACCGTTTAGCACGTTCGAAATTCGTGCCTACCTAGCCTACTACAGTTTGTCTATAAATAGACGATTATAAATCCTAGCCTCCATTCTATTTTCTTTTGCTGTACGTTCATTTCTTCAACTCTTTCTCTTCCTCAATGGTTGAAAAAAAACTAGATCTGTTTTCATTTCAAAATCAAAGCTAAAATTTCAAACACCTCAGAAAAATCTCAAAAAAATATATATCGAAGCTCTCGAAGAGCGCAAGTCAGATCTGCAGTCCGTGTCTCGATCTGAGTTTTTGTGTGGCCGGAATTCGAGGAACAAATCTCGGCCTTTCATCTCGTCGTAATCAACTGCGACGGATCGTCAATTCCTTTCTGTGTTTTGTAGAGTGGACCGAGGGGATTGCATCGGTATAGTTTGTTCGTCGTTTTGACGGTTGGATCTGCGGAAATTTTCGATTAGGGTTCATAAATCTTGTGGCGGCTGGAGCTTTTGTTCACGGTCAGAAGGGGTCGCGCAGCCAGGAAGGTGTGCGCATGACGCGACGGCTCGTAGGGAGGGGCGGAGCTTGGATCAAACGACGATTAAACATGCGTTTTGGTGATTGTCAGATAGAAGGCGTGCGTGCTATGCATAATCCATTCCTTGCGTGCGTTCTACTTCCTGAAGCTTGAGTGTGAAACGGTGATGACGTGGACATGTTTTGAATGTGAGTGAAATGTGTTCCATTTTGGTTATTTTTATTTTTATGATTTCAATCGCAATTATTGCTATAACTCTCGCATACGGACTCCGTTTCACGCGAATTTTTTTTTTGTTAGGATCGTAATAAAATTCCAGACGCGTTGACACTGGTTTGGACAAATTCTGAGACGGTCAAATTTTTGGGTTTAAATTGGATTTAAATTCGATTTAAATTCAAAAGGTGAGTGTTTTAACCCACTCACAACTTGTAAAAGTTTTTATGTTTGTTAAATTTATTTTAGATATGAGTAGAAATTTATTTATGACTGTTTGGCATGTTTATTCATCATATCTGTTAAATCGTGTTATTTAATTTAACTGTTAATTTATTTTAATTATTGCATATAAATTGATAGTTAGAATTAATTTATTTGCATATAAACTGCCAGTAAACAGTTATAAAATTTATTACTGAATATAAACTGTTAGTTTAATAGTTGTTAAATTTTATTTTGAATATATCTGCCAGTTATTACCTGTTATATATTATCAGATATATATTGATGTTGATTTATTATTGGATGATGATTGTGATTTGGATGATGGATGATTTTGATGAATGGATGTTTTATTTTATATCATTAAACTGCAAGTTATCATGCATTTTTCGTTTCATTCGGGATTGTGGTTTGAAATGATATACAACCGCAAAATTTTATTTTTAAATTGCGGATTGAAATGATAAATATCCGTATCACTTGACCATAGGATAGAAAATTATATACAGGCACCGTGGTCTATATATAAATTATTTTAAAGTGATTTCTATGGTTTGGATGGGATAGGGTTTATAAAAATTTGATTTTGATATTTTATAAAATATTATTCTTCAATATATATACATATGAAGTTAAAAATTTGAAAATTAAGTTATGTATAAACCTGTTGAATAAAAATGAAAAATTGAGAAAATGGAATTTGGAAATTTATCTTATATGTTTAAGTTTGGAAATTTTAAGGTATGATATTTATAACTGGATTTTCCAAGATGAATTAAAAATGAAAATTCTAGTATAAAGTAAATTTGAGAAAATATTTAATTGCTAGAAATTGGAGTTTTATTTATGGAATTTATATGAATATTCAAGACTAAATAATAGAACATTAATTGATGAAAGAAGAAAATCCAACTTTAGTTTTGAAATATTAATACTCCAAATGGATATATATATATATATATATATATATATATATATAGAAATTGAAGGGGTTTTGGAACTTGAAGTGATATTTAAATTATGGTTTAAGCTTTAAATAAAGAAATATATTTGAAAAGCCATGGAAATTATTTTTCTTTACAAAGTAACTTTAAAGTTAAACCATTTATTTTACATTCGTTGAATATCCAAACCATTCAAGTTTTATAAGTTATGGTTTTAAAATTTTGAATTTCGAAATATTATGCTTTGAAAGTATATTTCAAATATTTGGTTTCCAGATATTTTAAATTTTAAACCAGCATGATTTTGGAAAAGAATTATATTTGAGATAAAATGATATCATATTGTTTTGGGTTTAAATTGATATCGTATTCATAGTTTTGAAATGGAAAATTTTATTCTGGTTTTAAAGTATAAGCTATTTTTAAATGACCGCGGTGTTATAATAACGATGGGTTGGCAAAGAGACCGGGATTGGATATGGACATACTCTCTGTCGATACCGAAAACCACTTTGACTAACCGTGTACGCGGTGGAGATTCCAGAATGAAGTAGGTGGTGGCGACGTTTCCTGTAAGGTAAATACGTGGACCCGACTCCCGTGAGTTGGCATAAGGTGGCTAAAACATGAGTGATTCTCGGGCAAATGAGGTCATACCTCTGATCGGACGCTCCTCTTCGATATTATACTTTGACTTTGGATTGATTCAGTGGCCACCTCTATTTTTTATTTTGGGGGAGTTTGTTCGAGGTGGGTGGTAACTGCGGCTACGCGTTTACACCAGCCCGGATAGCAATTGGTATATCTACCCTGGCATTGCCTAGTTGTGCCGTGTCACCTACCATACCGAGCCTTTACTACGAGTTTTGTTTTGTACCATACCTATGGAGTGCCCTCTGACGACGCCCAGTACGGGGGAGATTACGGTACTGTATAGACTATGGGAATATGGGTAACCCCTTAACGCTATTAAAAAGTAAGTTCATTTTATAAATAGACACTATTATAATAGCGCAATATACTACATAGTAAATAGTTTAACGGATCCTTAGGAGATGTAAATCCCGAGCATCTTTTGAGTTACTGCACTCATATTTATTTCTATTAATTTAACTCACATAAGATCTTTTAGTTCTGACTCGAGTGTTTTGTCTTTTCAATTCGCTCGGGTCAGTCCGAGCGTTTCAGGATTTGAAGTTTAGCTCTGGAGGACGAAGACAAAGATTTGTAGTATTACTATTATTAATTATATTCCACTACACCCATATTGTTCCGCTGCATTGTTATATAGTATGTGTACTCTGATATGTATAGTATAAATATAATCAAAGGTTTTGTAAAACAGATTTATGAACTGTATACTTTATTATTATATTTTATCCTTCCGCTGTGAGATTCTGTTTAGTTTTTTTTCTTTCTCTATTTTCTTATTTATCCCATAACAATCCGCCCTTACGTATGGTTTGAATCGGCATGTGTGTCGGTTTAAAGTGTGCGAAAAGGCGGGACGTTACAGTTGGTATCAGAGCTTTGGTTTAGCGATAAACCTTAGCTTTGTGGGGTTTGACTCTTTGTTAATAGCGTAGTAATACCCTATGGGAGTCGCTGAGTATATATATATGAGAGAGCGTATTTGTTTGTGTTATAAAAAGATTTTGATATTGTGTTAATCTGTTCCGTTTTGTATTTATAAATTCTGGCTGGTGCATGGGACGCTATGACATCAATAGGGATTTCTAAACACTTAATAGGACAGACCGACATAATATATGTTTTAATATAGGTGAAATAACTTTGCCTATTATATTTTCTATATATAAAATAAAATTTTCAAATGATATCTATATTTGGTTGCAATAGATTGGTTGTTAGGAATAAAATTTATAAATAATAGGTAAAATAAGATTGAAATTAGAATCAATGAAATATGGAAATTTTAGAACTTAAGTCCGAGATTTTTGAAAATTTGCTTTCAAAGGATTTATGAAATATAATAATTTTGTTTATAAGGATTTTCTTATATAAATATTTAGTATAATTCGGAAGAATGGTTTTAAAGAAGATTTTGGAGAAAATAATTTTTTGTACTTTCCTCTCTGTCGCTGGAAAATAATTTCGGTGATGGCGGCCGCATCATCGGCTTTCATTTTCAAGTTTCGAAGGGGAAAGGCCGCTGTAGTAAATTCTACTGCAGATTTATTTTGAAATTATCTAAAATTTTAATTGTTCTAAATATAATTAGAGATATTAAAGTGGTAAGAAATTATTTATCTATTATTTTTAAAATAATTTGAAATTTGACCCGGTATTTGATTCTTAAATTTCCATTAATTAATTGTTTAAATTATTTTAGTGAAATAAGAGGTAAGTAATAAATGAATTGAAATCTCTAAATTAGGCAAGAAATTAATGCAAAGTTATAAAGGGAAATTTGAAATTTTTAACATATGAGACAAAAAGTAATATTGTTGAACATTAAATTTAATTAAAAGATGAGATAAAACTTGTATAAGTTCTTTTGCATTTTCTTTAACATATATAACTTACCAAATATGAAAAGTTGAAATGTTAAATAAGAGATTGGAATAGAATATTATACAAGTAGAAATTTTGGAAATAATAAAGTATTAAATGAATTTCTGTTATAAATGAGAATCTAATGTTATAAACTTAAGTATAAATTGAAATTTTACCAAAATTAAAGGTAAGTATTATAAATAGGTGATTTTAAACTTAAGTAAATAAAATGAAATTCTTTAATAATAAGGATTGATGTGTAGGGTTATAAACCTAAGTATGATAAATGCTACTAGTTTAATATAATAAAAGTAGGCAATATAAATAGATGACTGCAAACCCTTTGTTAATGAGTTAATAAAATCCTTTATTTATAAGAATGGATGTTATAAGATTAAGAATTTAAGTGAAATTAAAAAGGGTTACTATAATTAAATGTAATAGAAATGGAAGCATTAAATAAATGATTGAAAGTGAGAAGTGCATTAAATGTAATAAAATAGAAGAAACTTACATGACCTAAATAAATGGAAATGGATAATTGGAGGAGTGAATAAAATTAAAGGTTGTTGGAAATAAATGTAAATTATAAAAGGATAATTTAAAGAAATAAATGAAATTAAAAGATAAACTGTTATATGAATGAAAAGATCAAACTGTTAATGTATGAAATATAAATTTATAATAAGTTAAATTGATTTGTTGGTTTAAATCGATATTGTTTGCTTTATGGTTGGTTGGGTAAGGAAATTTGAAGTTGTTGGATGAATAAATAATCTATTTTTGTCCCATCTAAGACTGTTAAGTAAATGATGCACTGGATAGTTATTTTTCATTCCGTACCAATTCAAGTTTTGAACCCGAACAACTATTTGCTTGTTTGATTGAATGGTTGTTTTGTTTTGTTGTCTATGCTGTTAGTTGAAATTGATGATTGTTGTATGTTTGTTGTTATTAGTTGAAACCATGAAAATATTTCGCTTTATATAAATTGTTAAACTTTTGGATTTTAATAAGAGAAATGCAGGTTATGGAAGCAACTGCTACTGCTTTTGGTTCCATAATAATAAGCGTAAATTGTCCGACAAATAGGTACGTTTCGGATTACGGTTTATAGCGCTATTTTATATAATTTTCCTGTGTTGGGATATAATATTTTGGATAATATATGTAATATATTTGTTATATATTTGATATTATATCTTCTCCCGAACCTCTCCGTACAAAGGAGACTCTGCCAAAATTTTCCGTAAATTTTAGACTTAGAATTTTGTTGAAAATGTTTCCAAACTCTAATTATTTAAGTATAAAAGGATATAATGATTATAAAACGGGTATATTTAATTTAAGGAAATTAATTTAGTAAATTATTGTTTATAAGTTAATATTTAAAATAAGATGTACTATTTTATTCTTCATTCTCCTCTTTTTTTCGCTTTTCGGGGATGAAAAGTTTTGAGTGGGGGAGAGTGTAACGACCCGTTAAATTCGATGATATTAAATGAGTTAATTTAATATGTTTTCTAATCTAATTTAGAATGAAATAAAAGTCTTAAGATTTTATTTGAGTAAATGTAGGAATTAGATATAGTAACTGTAATTAAAGGTTAACAATTTAAATGTTTATATGGCAATAGATTGAAATAACGTAAATTGGCGTTTGTGGTTATAAGTTATAATTTGTTGATTAATACTGGAAGATATAAAGCGGAAATAGTATTAATGAAATAATAACTGAATTAAATTGCAACTATATAAATGAAAGTAAATTTTATTTAGTGGATGTCAACATTGAATAAATTTATTTAAAATAAAAAGATTTAAATGCATGTTTGGATAGAATATATGATTGATGGATTTAGTGGTAAGTAATTAGAATTTTTGGAACTGAATGTATGTAAATAATTTTGTAGGAATAAGTTAATTAACAATTTATCTGCACATACCCAATTTAATTGAAATAACAGGAAAGACAAGAACTTGATTTGCCTAGGTATTTATATATTGATAAGCTATAACTAAATAGAAAGTTTGGTAGTAAATAGGATATAAGATGACAAAGGCAACTTGTAAATTAATAAATGAATTCTTAATAATAAGTAGTAATTAATGCATAAATATATTTGGCATTTGGGATAATTACAAAATTTTACCCATTCATCTAATTTGTTTAATTAAATCTAAATCTATGGCAACATTGTTGTTATTAATGGTTGTAAGTGAATTTGAATGTAAAAGGGTAACAATTATTTAGGTTAACCATTTATTGAGTATATTAAGTTAAGAATGTAAATCGATTGAAATAAATCTAAATTAATTATTTTGTTGTGTTAATGTGTTCTAGTTAATAAAAGGGGAATTTATAAGAAATGAAGCCTGCACTAATGAAGTGTATTATAATTCAAAAGGTTATGTATACACATAAAAATGTCTATTTAATGTATAGAAAGAGTCTAAATCAATGAACAAATTTATTGAGGTTCCAATTTATAATTTATAACATTTAATGTAGACTTAATTTCAATTAATTGACTTAAATTGTGCAGTTAGCGTAGATTTGTTGTGTAATTGGAGTAGTTAATGCTATAAGATGAAGTTAATGCTAATTCTATTTATAATTGGACCTTTGTTAATATAGATTTGTATAAAGCAAGATTTATAAATTTATTTGAGTATCAAATTCAACAATTGCTTTTATTGCATAATAAAGTGGAATTAAACGTTTAAAATATTACGTTATTGAAATTAAATTGGACTTTGAGGATAATAATGTGAGATCATGAACCAGTATTAGTGGCATCCTTATTTTGGATAAAGGTGAGAATATAAAAGTTGAAAATCTAATAAATGGGTTTTTGAGAATTTAATTAATAATTCCTAAATATAAGGAAGTGGAGAAATTAACACTGCAATTGACAGACTTATCAATTTTTAATTCACATCTAAACTTGTTAAATCATTGAAATTGATTAAGAAATACATAGGCGATAAAATTTGGTAAATTTTAGAATTTGAATATAAAATTTGATTTTATAATTTATTTAATTAATATAAAAATAGCCATTTTGGCCACGGACTCGGATTTCGACGAAACCAGTTTCATCGGATCCGTATCGGTGAATTATTGTAGGGTTTCAAGTTTCGTATCGATCGGACCTGTCGTTTGATCGTACGGATGCGAAACGCCTTGAAATCGATTTAATTAAAATCAATTTGAAATCAATTTGAAAATTTTGTTTTCAGCATAACTTCTACATACAATCGAATTTGGACGTGAAACTTTCTCCATCGCGTTCAGAATATTTTAAAATACCAATTTGGATATATGGGTTTAACGAATTTCGTTCCAGGGGCAGAACGGGCTTTTTGGGCCAACTACCGTTTAGCACGTTCGAAATTCGTGCCCACCTAGCCTACTACAGTTTGTCTATAAATAGACGATTATAAACCCTAGCCTCCATTCTATTTTCTTTTGCTGTACGTTCATTTCTTCAACTCTTTCTCTTCCTCAATGGTTGAAAAAAAAAACTAGATCTGTTTTCGTTTCAAAATCAAAGCTAAAATTTCAAACACCTCGGAAAAATCTCAAAAAAATATATATCGAAGCTCTCGAAGAGCGCAAGTCAGATCTGCAGTCCGTGTCTCGATCTGATTTTTTGTGTGGCCGGAATTCGAGGAACAAATCTCGGCCTTTCATCTCGTCGTAATCAACTGCGATGGATCGTCAATTCCTTTCTGGGTTTTGTAGAGTGGACCGAGGGGATCGCATCGGTATAGTTTGTTCGTCGTTTTGACGGTTGGATCTGCGGAAATTTTCGATTAGGGTTCATAAATCTTGTGGCGGCTGGAGCTGTTGTTCACGGTCAGAAGGGGTCGCGCAACCAGGAAGGCGTGCGCATGACGCGACGGCTCGTAGGGAGGGGCGAAGCTTGGATCAAACGACGATTAAACATGCGTTTTGGTGATTGTCGGATAGAAGGCGTGCGTGCTGTGCATAATCCATTCCTTGCGTGCGTTCTGCTTCCTGAAGCTTGAGTGTGAAACGGTGATGACGTGGACATGTTTTGAATGTGAGTGAAATGTGTTCCATTTTGGTTATTTTTATTTTTATGATTTCAATCGTAATTATTGCTATAACTCTCGCATACGGACTTCGTTTCACGCGAATTTTTTTTGTTAGGATCGTAATAAAATTCCAGACGTGTTGACGCTGGTTGGACAAATTCTGAGACGGTCAAATTTTTGGTTTTAAATTGGATTTAAATTCGATTTAAATTCAAAAGGTGAGTGTTTTAACCCACTCACAACTTCTAAAAGTTTTTATGTTTGTTAAATTTATTTTAGATATGAGTAGAAATTTATTTATGACTGTTTGGCATGTTTATTCATCATATCTGTTAAATCGTGTTATTTAATTTAACTGTTAATTTATTTTAATTATTGCATATAAATTGATAGTTAGAATTAATTTATTTGCATATAAACTGCCAGTAAACAGTTATAAAATTTATTACTGAATATAAACTGTTAGTTTAATAGTTGATAAATTTTATTTTGAATATATCTGCCAGTTATTACCTGTTATATATTATCAGATATATATTGATATTGATTTATTATTGGATGATGATTGTGATTTGGATGATGGATGATTTTGATGAATGGATGTTTTATTTTATATCATTAAACTGCAAGTTATCATGCATTTTTCGTTTTATTCGGGATTATGGTTTGAAATGATATACAACCGCAAAATTTTATTTTTAAATTGCGGATTGAAATGATAAATATCCGTATCACTTGACCATAGGATAGAAAATTATATACAGGCACCGTGGTCTATATATAAATTATTTTAAAGTGATTTCTATGGTTTGGATGGGATACGGTTTATAAAAATTTGATTTTGATATTTTATTAAATATTATTCTTCAATATATATACATATGAAGTTAAAAATTTGAAAATTAAGTTATGTATAAACCTGTTGAATAAAAATGAAAAATTGAGAAAATGGAATTTGGAAATTTATCTTATATGTTTAAGTTTGGAAATTTTAAGGTATGATTTTTATAACTGGATTTTCCAAGATGAATTAAAAATGAAAATTCTAGTATAAAGTAAATTTGAGAAAATATTTAATTGCTAGAAATTGGAGTTTTATTTATGGAATTTATATGAATATTCAAGACTAAATAATAGAACATTAATTGATGAAAGAAGAAAATCCAACTTTAGTTTTGAAATATTAATACTCCAAATGGATATATATATATATAGAAATTGAAGGGGTTTTGGAACTTGAAGTGATATTTAAATTATGGATTAAGCTTTAAATAAAGAAATATATTTGAAAAGCCATGGAAATTATTTTTCTTTACAAAGTAACTTTAAAGTTAAACCATTTATTTTACATTCGTTGAATATCCAAACCATTCAAGTTTTAGAAGTTATGGTTTTAAAATTTTGAATTTCGAAATATTATGCTTTGAAAGTATATTTCAAATATTTGGTTTCCAGATATTTTAAATTTTAAACCAGCATGATTTTGGAAAAGAATTATATTTGAGATAAAATGATATCATATTGTTTTGGGTTTAAATTGATATCATATTCATAGTTTTGAAATGGAAAATTTTATTCTGGTTTTAAAGTATAAACTATTTTTAAATGACCGCGGTGTTATAATAACGATGGGTTGGCAAAGAGACCGGGATCGGATATGGACATACTCTCTGTCGATACCGAAAACCACTTTGACTAACCGTGTACGCGGTGGAGATTCCAGAATGAAGTAGGTGGTGGTGACGTTTCCCGTAAGGTAAATACGTGGACCCGACTCCCGTGAGTTGGCATAAGGTGGCTAAAACAGGAGTGATTCTCGGGCCAATGAGGTCATACCTCTGATCGGACGCTCCTCTTCGATATTATACTTTGACTTTGGATTGATTCAGTGGCCACTTCTATTTTTGATTTTGGGGGAGTTTGTTCGAGGTGGGCGGTAACTGCGGCTACGCGTTTCCACCAGCCCGGATAGCAATTGGTATATCTACCCTGGCATTGCCTAGTTGTGCCGTGTCACCTACCATACCGAGCCTTTACTACGAGTTTTGTTTTGTACCATACCTATGGAGTGCCCTCTGACGACGCCCAGTACGGGAGAGATTACGGTACTGTATAAACTATGGGAATATATTCCGTGTTAAGGGCTATATGGGTAACCCCTTAACGCTATTAAAAAGTAAGTTTATTTTATATATAGACACTGTTATAATAGCGCAATATACTACATAGTAAATAGTTTAACGGATCCTTAGAAGATGTAAATCCCGAGCATCTTTTGAGTTACTGCACTCATATTTATTTCTATTAATTTAACTCACATAAGATCTTTTAGTTCTGACTCGAGTGTTTTGCCTTTTCAATTCGCTCGGGTCAGTCCGAGCGTTTAAGGATTTGAAGTTTAGCTCTGGAGGACGAAGACGAAGATTTGTAGTATTACTATTATTAATTATATTCCACTACACCCATATTGTTCCGCTGCATTGTTATATAGTATGTGTACTCTGATATGTATAGTATAAATATAATCAAAGGTTTTGTAAAACAGATTTATGAACTGTATACTTTATTATTATATTTTATCCTTCCGCTGTGAGATTCTGTTTAGTTTTTTTTCTTTCTCTATTTTCTTATTTATCCCATAACAATCCGCCCTTACGTATGGTTTGAATCGGCTTGTGTGTCGGTTTATAGTGTGCGAAAAGGCGGGACGTTACATCTTGAATACGCATTGAAGAAAATATCCTTAACACCTTTGACTTTAAATGCCATTATATTTTCAAAACGTTTCATTAACTGTCATTTAAATTTTCGAACTCCTCTTAAGGAATGTCGTTAGGCAATTAAAAAGTTTTACCCGCGTTCCGAACCCGATGAAACATGTTTCGGAACCTAATTAGATTGTATGCGCGAGTTACAGAAGAAAACGATCAGTTTTGAATTAAATCGATTAAAACAATTTCTAAGTGTTTTGAGCTGCCAGGGTCAAACACAACTCCGATTGCTATGAAAATTGAAATCTGATAATAACTAACTATTACGGATTTAATGGAACTGGTTTCGTCGAATTCCGAGACTGTGCCTCGGAAGGCTATTTTAAATTCAATTTAAACGATATAATTTCAAAACTGAACAAATTATCTTTAAGTTAAATTCCAATCATTCTATTATCTCCAGTATTATCATTATAAATTTTATAAGCTTTCAAATTATTTTTAATAGGCTTAAAATTCCATATTCAACATCTTACCTAATTCAAATTATATTTTTCAATACTTTAATTATCTAATAAATATTAACATTTGGAATTCAAGCTAAAATTAATCTTTCAAATGTTAAAAATCAATTTATTATTCCATTTTAAATCGTTAAAATTTCTGGGTCGTCACATTCCTCTCCCCTTAAAAGAATTTCGTCCTCGAAATTACTAGTTAGGAAGAATGCACCAATCCCTTTTACCTTTTCTCCAAAACCAACAGGTTTATCAACTTGCCACAATATCTTTTATTAAAGATTCACTATTACCTCAGCTAACTTCCAAAACCTTTCATGGTTTCCAACAATCCATTTTTACCCAATCGTTTAAATTTCAATTTAAAACCAAATTTGGAATTATCAAAATTTTCTCAAAAATTTTCTAACTCTCTAAATTCCCGAAATTTTTTGCCAGCGTCTCCTTTGCGCGGCTAGCTCGGTACAACTACAAAAGGCCTCTACGGGCTCTCGAATTCCAAAAGAAAACAAAAGCCAAGTGGCTACATCAAAAACCCAATCCAATTCCATTCAGAAAATAAAATACATACCTTTTTGTTGGGCAATTCACATTTATCTTTTGGAATCAAATCCAATTTTCTTTTCCCCTTTTTAATACCTGCATATCTTGTTTAGCAACAATATTCAATCGTAACTTTACAAATCATTTTATACATTCTCTTATATAGGTTTCCATATTTACTTCTATTCAAATTTGTTTTCCCGTTTTAATATGGACTCAATTTATTTTCAATTTTGAATATTAAGTTTTTATTTTCCATTTATAACCGAGTCTTATTAGTTCCATCTGCTAATCTATTTCAGTTTCATATTTAAAATCGTTTAATTGCTTAACAAAAAATTTTCTCAAAAAATTTTCAAAATTTTTCTAACTCCAAAATTTTCGGAAAATTTTGGCAGAGTCTCCATTATACGGAGGAGCTTTTGCAATTTGACAAGAGATATAAATATGTATACATCGACCCACACGGTCGGAAAAAGCAAAAACAGTTCATATTTCCTATTTTTATTGCGTAGGCGTACCTTATTTAGCATTTCAAGCAAGCAACTTATCAATCTTAGCAATTAGTGCAATCCAAATCCAGCCAAACGGCCTTCAGGCACCTGTACTTACTCAATTTAAACATATAAGCACTATATATATGAAGTTTATAACATTTCTCTTACTTAAACAACTGTAAAAATTCAATTCTAAAAGAAATGCATTCAAAATAACTTCCATAAGCAATTTATATGTTTTCAAACTAATTCAATTTCTTTCAACCAATTTATATACCATTTCATTCAATTTTAATGGTTTACAACCCGATTGCTTACATTCGACTCACTTTTAAGCAAAACAATCTCATATTCGCTTCAATTGCTCTTAAAATCAATTTATTCGCTTTTACTCGCTTTTCTTATCCTTGCATTCAATTTAAGTAATGTACAACTTACTTACTTACCTTCAATTCATTTATAATTCCAAACAAACTCATATTCATACCAATCGATTCAAAAATCAAGTACATTTGCTTCCACTAATTCATAGAATTTAATTAAATCTTGTTTACGTTAAATGACAATCATATCTACGAAATTTGGTGATATCCATGTGAATAAATAATTACTTTAAGTTTATAACCAATTAAAAATTGATTTCAACTCAATTTAATTTAATTTAATTCCATTTTAATTTGTTCACAACCATTTTATTTAACTCGTCATATTCCATTCTAGTATACTACCAACCATTCCCAAATTAATTCAATCCAAGCTTTTATTTAATGGGCTTTTATCCTTATTCAAAGCCAAGCTTCTATAAATTTTAAACTTAAGTTAATCTACTTTAATTTATCCCAACATCAAACTTAAGTTTGCTTCTATTTTTTTCTCATTTAAGCAACTTCCATTAAATCCAGTTAGCCCATCAATTTTAAATTTTAATTTTAATTCATCTTCTCAATTTATCAAAATAATATCCAACCACATACTGAACTCATTTATACTTCAAATTAATATACCATCAAATTTAAGTTCAGTCTGATAATCCAATTCCAATCACAGCTTTGATTTAGTTTTTATTCAATCAGACTTCATCCATTTATTATTTAACTCAATTAACCCGTTTTAAAATTTTAATTTGCTTACTTAATTCGTTATCGAATTTATTTTATTAATACAAGGCCACTCTCAATTTATTTCTATTCACTTGGGTTTTGTTTTGCAACTCAAAACATTGCTATTATAATCACTTTTCTTATATCCAATTTTCTTGCAAATTTCATTAAACATTATTCAAATCACCCTTGAATTTTATTTGTGGTTCAAACCATCACATTTTCAATCCAACTCTATTTTATTTTTATTTTACAACACCTCTTCTTATTTAATTCATTATCAAATCCAAGTCGAATTCTATTTACAATTCGAATTCATTACCAAATATTATTAATTTACAATCCATTTGTTTACGCAAGTTAAATTTTATTAACATACACTATTAAACAATTTATTTAGCTGATTGGTTTACTTTCACTTTTAATTTAATATTCGATTTCCTTTAATTATAAAGAATCACTTCATTAAATTTTCCCGAGTTTTAATTTTTATAATTTCAGTTTGGATTTCCTTTGATTTTCCAAAATCCCAACACCTTTATTTCAAAATTTTAGAAAAACTTTTAAAGTCACATAATACTATTAAAATAACTCTTTATAAAAATACTTTTTATAACTCAATGTCTCAACAAGTCCATCCTTGTTCTCATAGAAATTCAGTCATACGTTGATCAGGCGTAGGACTGAAAATCAATATGTACTTGGTAAACTCGTTTTCAACACCCAGTGAAAATATTTGGAAAATAATTTTATTGAAATATAGAAAACAGTTTTTGAAAATAGAGGAAATATCTTTGCTGAGGATGCTCTGGAAATCATCACCCCCATCCATGGTCACAGTTACATCCAGGGTTACGTTGCCATCGCAGCAAAAGTCCATGTAACTGCAGGCTCTCCGCGGCCTCTCAATTACGCCATGGATCCCACACAACAGATCACAGTTACATCCCAGGGTTACGTTGCCGTCATAGAAAAAGTCCATGTAACTGCAGGCTCTCAGCGGCCTCTGATTTCGCTATCCAAATGAAACCTCTCCCCTCCTACATAGGTCGCAGTCTACCGATATAAAATCAAACGCAGACTGTTGGCTCTCAGCGGCACACACGACTTCCGCTATGGTATACACTACTCATAATCCCCAGGAACTAGTTTTGTCCGGACTCCTCACAGGATCAACTTTAGAACCCCCCCTTGGGGTTCAAGGTAGCACCACCCGGTGGCACTCCTGAGAAGTTCATTTCAAGGGAGCGCCTCTTTCCCCAGAGCTATCATCAAACTCTTTATACTATACATATAGTATTTTTTAAATCATACACCTAGTATGTTCTCATACAAAGCTCCTTTACATCAAATCGATTATTCCAAAATCGATAATTCTCAAACTAGGCTTTCCAAATTCAATATTGATTTTACTCAAACATCAAAAGCCTTTCCAAATCCAAAGGTTCCCACATACTTTTAAAATCATCACAAGATCCTTTATATATATTCAGATGTATAAAATTTAAAAACTTGGATCATTTCAACCCCGTATAAAATTCCTTCGTACTTCAAACCCTTTCAAAAATCCTTTTCTTCTGGTAATAAATTTAACAAGGAAAGATTTATCTTATATAACAAAGATATGTAACTTTGTTTATTCAAAACAAATATTCAAATTTGATTACTCTTTTCAATATCAATTTCATTCAAATCCGTACGATGTACACTTATCATCCGTACGCTATACCAATCTGATCGCTCATTCGATCACACAATTTCACTTCCGAACTAGTATCGTCCACCTGATTTCCTAGTGCGGACTAAGATCTGGTTTCTTGATTAGAAACTGTTATTCCCCTTGCAGAGCCATAACTATGGTAGAGAACATCCAGAGCCAATCAACAATCCATATCCAGGTTCGCCGTCGAAAATCGAGTGAAAAATCCCAACTCGCATCGATAAACTATCTCGAAATTCTGTGCCCGAATCTGGATCAAATCACTATGCGAATGGAATAATATACGTACATCCTACATATTTATTTTCATTGATTATCAGCCACATCAATTCCTTTTTCTATTCACATTTCCTTTAATTCCCATTGAATTGTCACTTATTTACAATTGCCTTAATCCCCATTTGGGTTATCACTTCAATTCTTATCTCAGTTGGGTATTTAAATCAATAACAGTTTGAACTCCAACCACTTTATATGTAGAAAATAGCTTGTAAATTTTAAAAATAGATAAAATAGTTGAAAAATAATTAATATTTTACCAAATAGCTATAAAATAGTTAACTAATTGTAAAAAAGTTGGAAAATAGTCGAATAATTTCAGGAATTTTAAATAATTGCAAAATAGTTGTAAAATAGAAATTAGTTTGTGAAATAGCTGTAAAATAGTAATTAATTTAGGAAACAATTGAAAAATGGTTAAATAGCTCCAAAAATAATGGTAAACAATTATAAAATAAGTTAGCTTAAAAAGAAAGGTTGTATATATTTAATAGCTTAGAAAATAAGTTTATATGAAAACAATTTATATTGAAAATAGTCAAGAGCCAACTGTTCACTTCCCCAACTAATTTCCATTTAATTGACTCAATTCTAACTTGAATAACTTCAATTTCTGTTGAAATTTATTCCCAATTCAAGTTGAATCAATCTTGATTCCTTCCCCAATTCAAATCAAATTCTATTTGATTTTAATCCTGTTCGATTTTTAATTTTAATTTAATTTCAAATTATTCCAATCAAGTTGAATTATCATCAATTGAACCCATTTCAAATTCAAATCATTTCAATATAATCCAATTTAATTTCCCATTTAAATTCTGAATCCTATATGTCTTCAATCACCAATCCAATTAATTCAAACCAAATTCAATTTTGAACTAATTCAATTTCAATCTTGAATTTAAACTATCTCGAACTATATAAATTCGAGTTAAATCCTCAAAGGTTGGTTTATCCTTTTAAACCAAATTAACTTTTATTTTAAGGTTTTTAAGCTATGAAATTTCTGAGTCCAATTCTCAAAATTCCAATTTAAATTATCTTTACTTATGTATTCCAATGTTCAAATAAGAATTCAATTTTTATTTTCAAAAATTTAATTTATTATTAAACTTTATCTTCCACTTTGAAACCAATTCTTAAACAATTTTAATTTACAAACTTAATTATTCAAATTTATTTTATTTTTACAATACCGTTCCCAAATTAAATTTTTTTATTAACAATAGGATGATATCATCCAATTAATTTAAAATATCCATCCATTTTCAATTTTTAAATCTCAAACCCGATTTGAGATCACACAAATTCCCAATTCAAACTTCAAAATTCTTTCCCTCTTATAAGTTCAATACTTATATCACTTTTGGTTTTTACATCACACTTCAGGGAAAAATCAAAACTCAACACCTTAGAGTTTATTTCCAATTATCTTTGATATCATGTATATCCATACATATATACATATTTATTTCTTGGCCCTTCTAGCCATGTTTTAAAAATTTTAAACCACCCTTGGTTTTAAATTCAAATCAAATTTCAAACACCCCATTGTTTTCAACAAGTCCCAGTTATCCATGTAATATCCCGGAATTTTTAACAATATCAATTTAATAATCCGTATTTAAAATTAAATTGATATTGATATTCCGTTAATAATTATTCAAAAAGATTTAATAATCTTCTTCAGTAAATATTTAAATTGGTTATTTTATCTTTTAAAAATAATAAATGAATTTCTATTTATGACATAAATATAAATATATGGTTTATATTTAAATAGATTGGTATTGTTTTAATTTTAATAAGTAAAACATATTTTCTAGTTTTAATAATTGTAGTAATTTGGAAAATTTGTTTTTATTTAATATTATCTTTTCAAAGTTAAATAAATGATTTTGGTTTAAAATTTTCATGTTTTAAAATTGTAATATATACATTATAAATTGGAAATTTTGTTTTAAATTAGCATTGAGTTTTAAATTTAGAATAAATTCAACAAAAGGTTTTATGGCTTAATAAATGGATATTTTATTAATAAAAATATAATTTCTTTTAAAATGATTTTAATTTAATAATAAGAGATTTATAAAAACAATATTAATATTGTATTGTCTTTATAAATAAGTTTTGAATAGGATTTGTAATTTTTATTTCAAATTGAATTTATATTCATAACATGATTTGGCATTATTTGATTTTGAATTTAGTTTGAATTTAAGTTCAAAAGTATAAATTTTAAATTGTTTAATTATTTTAATCTTCAATATGTATAAGTTTATTTATAAACATGATTTGTTTTTTTATTTCATTTATAAATTTATACACATATTCAAATATAAACTAACATAATAAATTAGGATAACACATACATTAATTTGTAAATTAAATACTAATCATTTTTAGGCTAACATACACATTGATTTATCAATTAGTACTAATTATCTTAAAGATACAAGTGTTGCATTCATTTAACATATGTTTAAAAATTAGCATTACAAATTGACAAGTGTCTAAAATTTGTACAAGTGTTAATTTTAGTTTTAATTTTCTTTTCTTTTATTAAATCTGAAAATACATCTACATTAGTTTGCATCTTCATTCATATTGCATTTTCAATCTCCTTAATCAAAAGAGAAATTATAAACTCATCTTCAAATTTTATAAAATCGGTAACACTCTTCAAAACCTGCATACTTAAACCCTGTTCAAATCTGCATTGATTCACCTTTTCAAACATCTGCATATTCCACTCTTCTTCAAAATCAAACCCATATACCTTAAATTCAAACATTAATCTGCATTTCCTAAAAATCAAATGGGCCTGCATCCTGTTCTTATAACCTGGAGATGATCATGCTTGCATATTTTCTGCATTCTGTTTTTAAGACCTGGAATGTATTTGAAAACATGAAAATACAACTGCATGCATTTGAGGAATTAGCAGTTGCATCTACATCTGCATGCAAGTAATTAGAGTATGGATCATGAGAATTTAGATTTCAACAGGGGTAGCAAGCCTGCAATTTTTTTGTGTCTTCTGCAAAATTTCAAATGATCAACAGGGGGTCTGCATTCAATAAAAGGTGAGTAACAATTAAATCATAAACTATATTTAGGTTGCTTGTTAAATGTTTGAGATAAAAATATGTTGTGTGCATATAAAGGTCTGATGTAATTATGATTGAATGTGCATGTTGATTTTGCTTTGCTGTGTTCCCAGATTCACCATCATATTTAAAAGAATTTCCTATAATTGATCTAATTTGAAGTAGTATCTGGATTTTAGAATAAATAAAAAAAAGTTTTGCTTATCATAGATTAGTATTCAAATTTATAAGGTAATGTGTTTTATTTTCTTAAGTTTAGGTTTAAAATTTTTAGGAGAATTAAAAATACAGGGAGTTATCTCTGTAAATACAAGTAACACCCATGTATGTTGATCTTGATCAAAACAAATCATATTAATAATTAAATCCAGTTTCATAAACTAAAAGCTTTTACTGGAAACTGATTTTTGTGAATCAAGTATTAGAATTTTAGAGTATAGTTTCTGTAGTAGTTTATTCTTGAACTAAAAAATGAATTTGAGCTAGTGCTTGCAATCTGTAGTTTAAGAAAACTCAAGATTCTTCTGAGTTGTAGAGTAAGGATCATAGATCCTTTGAAAAATCAAAGATGTGGATATATTTGATTAGGATGATTGCAGTTTTGATTTTTCAGTATGAACCCTAGTTTTGAATTGGGTTTGAGCATTGAGTCAGTGAGAAGTGTAGGATGGTTCGAGTGCCTTGGTACTTGTGAATGTGAAGTAGGTATATGGATGGGTTCATGGCCGGAGAAGTGTATCAGCAGGTGATTGGAGAGAGACGAAATGGCCATTGACAGGTTTGAGCAGAAACCTGTAATACTTTTTTCCAGGTTTTTTAATTTGGGGTTTCTGAACTAAATTTTGAATTCTTGTTATCTGTTCAATCTGATGATGATGTTAGTGGATGGATGAGTTACTGGTTGAGGTTTGATCGTCATTGATGATTGGCAGAGGTGGTGGTCGCTGTACATATGCACGGCGATGAAAATTATGGTGAACTATTTTGGTTTGGGGGTGTTGTAGGGTAGGACAGTGATTTGCTCGAAGTTAATGGAAGGATAACTCGAAGTAGAGCAGCATAACACCCGAAGTAGAAATAGAGTTTTCTCGGGTTACTCTGTAATTTGCAGGTTTCAGGAACTGTTTTTAAAATCTGGGTTTTTAAATTTTGAAATATGTAGTTTTTGTTTAAACTAAGATTTAGGTTTAAAATCAAATTCAAGTTTGCATTCCTGATTTGGATTCAAATCCCAGTTTCTAAATGAAATTAAAGTTTCAAAAATTCAACTTAATTTACTATTTTATTTTGGTAAATAGTTGAAAACTTTTTAATAATGAGGTTTTTAACATACGAGTAAGATTTAAAGATTAATTTGTAATCTGGAAATCTATGTTTAAAAATGAAGTTCAGTTTAAATTTAAAAGAAGATTTAAATTGAAAGTTTAAACTAAGAATGAATTGAAATTTCCAAAATTTTGTAATGAATTCAACTTCAAATTTTTATGGTTTCATTTTTAAGACAAACTTTTGTTTGTTTTGAAATTTAAATAAGTTTTAAAATTTTCAAACTTTGATAAGTTTAAATTACCTTTAATTTAAACTTGTATTTAAAATGAAAATTTAAAGTAGTTCAAAAAGTACTTTGTTTCAATATTGTTTTTAAACATAATTAAGTTATGTTTATGAAATTTAATTAAGATTAATATTTCAGGATTAATTTAATTGACAAGGTAATTAAGATTAATTAATTAATTAAATTAATTAATTAAATTTGATATTAATAATTGATTAATGATTAATCAATCTATAATTAAGATCATTAATTAGATTATTAATTAATGATGAATGAATTATTAATTATTTAATTAAGTTTTAAATTAAGGTTAATTAATTTAATAATTAACTTTAATTAATGATTAAAGATAATTTAATTTGTAATTAATTTAAGTTAATTATTTTATAAAATAATTAGAGAATGGTTAAAGAAGGTCATTAACTAGGATTATTCAAGAATTAATTAATATGGTTAATTTTTATAATTAATTAGATTAATTAATTTAATAATAATCAATTATGAATGGTTTGAGTATAATTACTTAGTAAAGTAATTAAGGAATTAATTACTTAATGTAATTAATTTAGTTTAAATATGATTGTTTAATTTAATTAACTAAGTTTAATTAATTTTAAACACTTGAGTTTTAGAAATAATTACTATATGTAATTAATGGATTGAAAATCTCTTTGTTAATTAATTGATTAATAATTACAGATTGCAATTAAGTGAAGATGTTTAAAAACGAAGTAATTTGGATTTAAATTACTAAATAATTAATCAAGGGATTAACTAAGTAATAAATTAAAGTATAATTAATTTGGTTAATAAAGTAATTAAGTTAGTTAATTATTAAATGCAATTAATCTGGAATGATTAATAATTATAAGTTAATTACTTAAGGTAATTAATTTAAGAAGATAATTAATTAAATTAAACATCATTAATTATTTTAATTAATGGTGTAATTAAAGTTGATTAATTAAGATTAATTAATCAATAATAAGTAATTAAAGTTAATTAATTAATTTAATTAATTGAGAATTAATGTAATTAATTATGATTAATTAATTGAAGTAATTAAAGGTTAATTACTGTTTGTTTGAGAATAATTAATTTGTGAAATTAATTAGGGATAATTACATGAATATAATTAAGGATAATTAATCAAGAGTGATTAATTAAAGTGATTAATTATGAATGATTAATTGATTATAATCAATTAAATGGTTAAGATAGCAAGATTTTTATTGGTGAAGTAGTTAATTTAATTTATTTAAAATTAATTATAGATGAAGTAATTAATTTAATTCACTTTAAATTAATTAGAGATAGAGATAGTTAATTTAATTCATTTTAAATTAATTATATTGTGATAAGTAAATCTTTGCTTATATATGAATGGATGACATTGATTGTCTTGGATACTTTGAAATCTCAGTAATGAGATAAATGATATTGTGTGGTATGAATGTCTTGATTTTATTGTGATAACATAGGTTATCTATTGTGATGGTAATATATGGATTACTTATGTTGATATTGATAATGTAGATTACCTGTTATGTGATAATGTTGATTATCAGTTATGATTTATGAATTATCTATCCATGTGTATATAGATACTGTATTGAATTGTTTTAAAACCTTTAAAAAAACTTGGACCTAAAAGACACGCTTTGGATTTCGATGAGACCGGGATCGGGTTTCCATATTTGGATATCCGAAAACCACATCGATTCCAAATAACATTAGGTTGTGAATCAAAGTGGAGCTTTGTGAAGACTCGAGGTGTAAGGACTATAAGTCAATATAACTCTGTGGGTGATTCCGTAATGAGTTTGACGGAATTAGTTCATATAGAATCGAGATGGTGGTTCAGAGTGCAAGGGTTATTGTTGTTAACTCTAAGGGTGATTCCAAAATGAGTGTAACGAGATAATGCCTTCGGTTTCGTTCCAACCCGAAACGAACTTGTATGGATTGAATGCTTTCAGAACATCGTCAGGTGGACGATGAGCATTCTAAGTGATGTGTCCTATAAAGGTAATCGTAGCCTCAAGACTCATCAACTGGGAATGGCTAAAACAGGGGAGGTGCAGCAAGACTTCGTGGGTAGCCCCCACTTGAGAGTGATATTTACCCCTGTCTAGAGGTTCCTGTTTTATTTCGGCTGTGTGGACGGTTTTTGAGCTCCAACCGTCGGGGTTATCTTGTTCGGTACTATTCAGTAAGGAATGGGTCCGGCTTTGTGTTGCATGGGAGTGGGCGTACTCCTCGGTACGGTGATCTAGGCCACGTACTGTGACGGGCGGTACCCCAGTAGCCCTGCCATTGTATGGAATCCAAAATCCAATAAGTGCCAACGGTTTTGATTGTATTACCCACTTTTGTGGCTAGTGCTGGAATTTAATAGATGTAACAATTTCGGCTATTTCATATTTATTTGAAAACCCTAGACCCTATTATAATATCACTGAATTTCCTATCAAATGTGTTGGTTAGCGTAAGGTAAAAACTTTTCCATGTTTATGTGTGGGAAGTCTTACGTGATACCTTTCTTTTCAAAAGATTTTTGAAAGTTAAGCAACTTTAACCTGTTACTCACACCAGACCTATATCTAACTCGGAGTTTATTTTTGTTTTCATAAATTCTTGGGTACTCAAATTTTTACGAGTAGCCAAGGGATTCCGGTTAGGATTTAGGTTAGCTTGGATGAATATTAGAGAAGCAATGGAGCAGGAGGCTTCTGTGTTAGATATTAGTATTCCGTTGTGTAGTTTTATCTGAGTTGTTTCTTGTATTGTATTGAGTTGTAATAACTAGACAGGTGTTTACAACTGTCTAGTATGTGTTGTATATCTGTGAACTCTGATAGGGGTTGTAAACTATGTAATGTTTATGTTATTAATATAGTTTATCTGTTTCGCTGTTTAGATTCTGATGTGTTGTCTCTTTCTTCTCTTCTTTCTTTCTCTTTTTATCCCTTTCTTTCTTCAAATGATGCGATTTTCTATGGTAAGAAAGTCGGGTCGTTTCACTTGGTATCAGAGCATTAGGTTGAGTGAATACCTAGGCTCTGTAGTTGTGTCTATCTTGTGAGAGCGTATTTGTAATTTTTATATAACTATATATATATATATATATATATATATATATATATATATATATATTTCTACCTATCTGTTGGGTTACCTGTTCAGGTTTTCCAATATAAGTTATAAGGTAGATGGGGTAGTAGTGTGTGTAACACGACTACCATTGGTTGTAGTTTGAATGTTTGAGGTTGGAAGTGTATCTGTCAAGACTGTAGACCTAATACCATCTCGAGCGAGTTTTGTAGTGATGAAGAACTTCATTGATCTCTGAATGAAACCTGTTAAGGTTCAGAGTGAATTCTTTGAAGTTGAATGAGTAGAATTTGGATCTGTTGATTGAGCAGAAGCAAGTGATGGTATTTTGGATACATCGAGGAGTAGTAGCTACGTGATGAGGTGCAGTGACTATGGATGTTCCCGAAGATGTTTTCTTTGGAACAAGTTAAGGAGGTGAGTCTGCTTCAGTGGTGGCTGTGTTCAGTTGGTGTTTCTGTTTGCTTTGAAGTCCTAGTTTCCCGTAGAGTTTGGATTTGAAAATCTTTGGCATCTGTGGCAGTAGTGCAGCTTGGAGTATTCTCGGTGTTGGCAAGGGATCATCTGGCTTAGCAGTTTTTCTGAAGTGGAGTTTAGAAGCAGTTGAGTGGACCCGTTTCTTCGATGGGTTGGCCAGTTAAGTGTAAGCTGTTCCGTTTGGTTAAGGAAGAACGGTTTTCCTTGGATTTGGTTAGGTGGATCGCAAAAGTGACTTGCGATTGTTTGAGTTTCTCTTGGGTTGTCTGAGTTTTTCTGGATGTCTTTAGAGAAGTCAGAGTTTTGTTCTTATCTGGAGTTTGAGCTTTCTTATCGTTTAGGATTGCAAGAGTTGACTTGGTGTAGCAGCTCGGAATTATGGAGGAACTTCTGAAAGTTTCTTATGGATTTGTTGAATCATATCTGTGGGATGTGTTTTCCTGTTTGTGCTTGTGTTCTTCTTCAAGCATTCTCTTCTACTTCAAGATCAGAGTTGAGCAGCGGAAGCAGTTTGGAAGTGTATCTGCTTTTCTTTTCCCGGACAGGAGAAGTGAGTTGTTGTCTTCTGATGTTGAGGAGATTATTTTGTTGTGTTGATTAGTCTAGTTTGTTTCTAGGAACATCAGCAAGGGATGAGCTGATCAGTAAGATTGTAGACAGCCCAAGATCATCTGTAGAGTTTTGTGGATAAGAGTCGAAGGGATTTGGATTCTGAAATTGGAGATTTAATTTTGGATAAATTTTCTCTGATCGTAAAGGAGCTATGAGATTAGGTAAGTCTGAGAAGTTAGCTCTGAAGTGTTTTGATCTTTTCTGTATCTAGGAGAATAAGTGTTTGATCTACATGATTGGATTGCCAGTTTGGATAACTGGGATTCGATGAGTTTTACGTATCTCTGAGGGAGTACGTGTATGATCTATCTCTGGTTGTGAAACCAGCAGTTTTGGAGTTTTGGATTGTTGAGTCAGACTCGTTTGTAATCTGATATCTTGTCTAGTGTTATAGATGTAGTTGTATAGGAGCTTTGTAGCTTCATAGTATTGTTTGTTTAGATTCTCTGGAGCGAGTATCCCGGTATATATATACCTGGGGAAACTCGATAAAATTCTATCCAGAATTTGTCTGGATAATTAGATTGTTTGATTGGTTGTTTTTTGTTGTTAGCATATGTTTGATATATGCTTGTGTTTAAATTAAAAATTTAATAAGATTATTAAATTACATCTGTTTTAAATTTCGAGGATGAAATTCTTTTAAGAGGGAAGGATTGTAATATCCCGGAATTTTTAACAATATCAATTTTATAATCTGTATTTAAAATTAAATTGATATTGATATTCTGTTAATAATTATTCAAAAAGATTTAATAATCTTCTTCAGTAAATATTTAAATTGGTTATTTTATCTTTTAAAAATAATAAATGAATTTCTATTTATGACATAAATATAAATATATGGTTTATATTTTAAATAGATTGGTATTGTTTTAATTTTAATAAGTAAAACATATTTTCTAGTTTTAATAATTGTAGTAATTTGGAAAATTTGTTTTTATTTAATATTAGCTTTTCAAAGTTAAATAAATGATTTTGGTTTAAAATTTTCATGTTTTAAAATTGTAATATATACATTATAAATTGGAAATTTTGTTTTAAATTAGCATTGAGTTTTAAATTTAGAATAAATTCAACAAAAGGTTTTATGGCTTAATAAATGGATATTTTATTAATAAAAATATAATTTCTTTTAAAATGATTTTAATTTAATAATAAGAGATTTATAAAAACAATATTAATATTGTATTGTCTTTATAAATAAGTTTTGAATAGGATTTGTAATTTTTATTTCAAATTGAATTTATATTCATAACTTGATTTGGGATTATTTGATTTTGAATTTAGTTTGAATTTAAGTTCAAAAGTATAAATTTTAAATTGTTTAATTGTTTTAATCTTTAATATGTATAAGTTTATTTATAAACATGATTTGTTTTTTTATTTCATTTATAAATTTATACGCATATTCAAATATAAACTAACATATTAAATTAGGATAACACATACATTAATTTGTAAATTAAATACCAATCATTTTTAGGCTAACATACACATTGATTTATCAATTAGTACTAATTATCTTAAAGATACAAGTGTTGCATTCATTTAACATATGTTTAAAAATTAGCATTACAAATTGACAAGTGTCTAAAATTTGTACAAGTGTTAATTTTAGTTTTAATCTTCTTTTATTAAATCTGAAATACATCTACATTAGTTTGCATCTTCATTCATATTGAATTTTCAATCTCCTTAATCAAAAGAGAAATTATAAACTCATCTTCAAATTTTATAAAATCAGTAACACTCTTCAAAACCTGCATACTTAAACCCTGTTCAAATCTGCATTGATTCACCTTTTCAAACATCTGCATATTCCACTCTTCTTCAAAATCAAACCCATCTTCCTTAAATTCAAACATTAATCTGCATTTCCTAAAAATCAAATGGGCCTGCATCCTGTTCTTATAACCTGGAGATGATCATGCTTGCATATTTTCTGCATTCTGTTTTTAAGACCCGGAATGGATTTGAAAACATGAAAATACAACTGCATGCATTTGAGTAATTAGCAGTTGCATCTACATCTGCATGCAAGTAATTAGATTATGGATCATGAGCATTTAGATTTCAACAGGGGAAGCAAGCCTGCAATTTTTTTTGTCTTCTGCAAAATTTCAAATGATCAACAGGGGGTCTGCATTCAATAAAAGGTGAGTAACAATTAAATCTTAAACTATATTTAGGTTGCTTGTTAAATGTTTGAGATAAAAATATGTTGTGTGCTTATAAAGGTCTGATGTAATTATGATTGAATGTGCATGTTGATTTTGCTTTGCTGTGTTTCCAGATTCACCATCATATTTAAAAGAATTCCCTATAATTAATCTAATTTGAAGTAGTATCTGGATTTTAGAATAAATAAAAAAAGGGTTTGCTTGTCATAGATTAGTATTCAAATTTATAAAGTAATGTGTTTTATTTTCTTAAGTTTAGGTTTAAAATTTTTAGGAGAATTAAAAATACAGGGAGTTATCTCTGTAAACACAAGTAACACCCTTGTATGTTGATCTTGATCAAAACAAATCATATTAATATTTAAATCCAGTTCCATAAACTAAAAGCATTTACTGGAAACTGATTTTTTTGAATCAAGCATTAGAATTTTAGAGTATAGTTTCTGTAGTAGTTTATTCTTGAACTAAAAATTGAATTTGAGATAGTGCTTGCAATCTGTAGTTTAAGAAAACTCAAGATTCTTCTGAGTTATAGAGTAAGGATCATAGATCCTTAGAAAAATCAGAGATGTGGATATATTTGATTAGGATGATTGCAGTTTTGATTTTTCAGTATGAACCCTAGTTTTGAATTGGGTTTGAGCATTGAGTCAGTGAGAAGTGTAGGATGGTTCGAGTGCCTTGGTACTTGGTGAATGTGAAGTAGGTATGTGGATGGGTTCATGGCCGGAGAGGTGTATCAGCAGGTGATCGGAGAGAGACGAAATGGATGTTGACAGGTTTGAGCAGAAACCTGTAATACTTTTTTCCAGGTTTTTGAATTTGGGGTTTCTGAACTAAATTTTGAATTCTTGTTATCTGTTCAATCTTATGATGATGTTAGTGGATGGATGAGTTACTGGTTGAGGTTTGATCGTCATTGATGATCGGCAGAGGTGGTGGTCGCCGTGTATATGCACGGCGATGAAAATTTTGGTGAACTATTTTGGTTTGGGGGTGTTGTAGGGTAGGACAGTGATTTGCTCGAAGTTAATGGAAGGATAACTCGAAGTAGAGTAGCATAAAACCCGAAGTAGAACTAGAGTTTTCTCGGGTTACTCTGTAATTTGCAGGTTTCAAGAACTATTTTTAAAATCTGGGTTTTTAAATTTTAAAATCTGTAGTTTTTGTTTAAACTAAGGTTTAGGTTTAAAATCAAATTCAAGTTTGTATTCCTGATTTGGATTCAAATCCCAGTTTTTAAATGAAATTAAAGTTTCAAAATTCAACTTAATTTACTATTTTATTTTGGTAAATAGTTGAAAACTTTTTAATAATGAGGTTTTTAAAATGTGAGTAAGATTTAAAGATTAATTTGTAATCTGGAAATCTTTGTTTAAAAATGAAGTTCAGTTTAAATTTAAAAGAAGATTTAAATTGAAAGTTTAAACTAAGAATGAATTGAAATTTCCAAAATTTTGTAATGAATTCAACTTCAAATTTTTATGATTTCATTTTTAAGACAAACTTTTGTTTGTTTTGAAATTTAAATAAGTTTTAAAATTTTCAAACTTTGATAAGTTTAAATTACCTTTAATTTAAACTTGTATTTAAAATGAAAATTTAAAGTAGTTCAAAAAGTACTTTGTTTCAATATTGTTTTTAAACATAATTAAGTTATGTTTATGAAATTTAATTAAGATTAATATTTCAGGATTAATTTAATTAACAAGGTAATTAAGATTAATTAATTAATTAAATTAATTAAATTTGATATTAATAATTGATTAATGATTAATCAGTCTATAATTAAGATCATTAATTAGATTATTAATTAATGATGAATGAATTATTAATTATGTAATTAAGTTTTAAATTAAGGTTAATTAATTTAATAATTAACTTTAATTAATGATTAAACATAATTTAATTTGTAATTAATTTAAGTTAATTATTTTATAAAATAATTAGAGAATGGTTAAAGAAGGTCATTAACCAGGATTATTCAACAATTATTTAATATGGTTAATTTTTATAATTAATTAGATTAATTAATTTAATAATAATCAATTATGAATGGTTTGAGTATAATTACTTAGTAAAGTAATTAAGGAATTAATTAATTAATGTAATTAATTTAGTTTAAATATGATTGTTTAATTTAATTAACTAAGTTTAATTAATTTTAAACACTTGAGTTTTAAAAATAATTACTATATGTAATTAATGGATTGAAAATCTCTTTGTTAATTAATTGATTAATAATTATAGATTGTAATTAAGTGAAGATGTTTAAAAAGGAAGTAATTTGGATTTAAATTACTAAATAATTAATCAAGGGATTAATTAAGTAATAAATTAAAGTATAATTAATTTGGTTAATAAAGTAATTAAGTTAGTTAATTATTAAATGTAATTAATCTGGAATGATTAATAATTATAAGTTAATTACTTAAAGTAATTAATTTAAGAAGATAATTAATTAAATTAAACATCATTAATTATTTTAATTAATGGTGTAATTAAAGTTGATTAATTAAGATTAATTAATCAACAATAAGTAATTAAAGGTAATTAGTTAATTTAATTAATTGTGAATTAATGTAATTAATTATGATTACTTAATTGAAGTAATTAAAGGTTAATTACTGTTTGTTTGAGAATTATTAATTTGTGAAATTAATTAGGGATAATTACATGAATATAATTAAGGATAATTAATCAAGAGTGATTAATTAAAGTGATTAATTATGAATGATTAATTGATTATAATCAATTAAATAGTTAAGATAGCAAGATTTTTATTGGTGAAGTAATTAATTTAATTTATTTCAAATTAATTATAGATGAAGTAACTAATTTAATTCACTTTAAATTAATTAGAGATAGAGATAGTTAATTTAATTCGTTTTAAATTAATTATATTGTGATAAGTAAATCTTTGCTTATATATGAATGGATGACATTGATTGTCTTGGATACTTTGAAATCTCAGTAATGAGATAAATGATATTGTGTGGTATGAATGTCTTGATTTTATTGTGATAACATAGGTTATCTATTGTGATGGTAATATATGGATTACCTATGTTGATATTGATAATGTAGATTACCTGTTATGTGATAATGTTGATTATCAGTTATGATTTATGAATTATCTATCTGTGTGTATATAGATACTGTATTGAATTGTTTTAAAACCTTTAAAACAACTAGGACCTAAAAGACACGCTTTGGATTTCAATGAGGCCGGGATCGGGTTTCCAAATTTGGATATTCGAAAACCACATCGATTCCAAATAACATTAGGTCGTGAATCAAAGTGGAGCTTTGTGAAGACTCGAGGTGTAAGGACTATAAGTCAATATAACTCTGTGGGTGATTCCGTAATAAGTTTGACGGAATTATTTCTTATAGATTCGAGATGGTGGTTCAGAGTGCAAGGGTTATTGTTGTTAACTCTAAGGGTGATTCCAAAATGAGTGTAACGAGATAATGCCTTCGGTTTCGTTCGAACCCGGAACGAACTTGTATGGATTGAATGCTTTCAAAACATCGTCAGGTGGACGATGAGCATTCTAAGTGATGTGTCCTATAAAGGTAACGTAGCCTCAAGCCTTATCAACCGGGAATGGCTAAAACAGGGGAGGTGCAGCAAGACTTCGTAGGTAGCCCCCACTTGAGAGTGAGATTTACCCCTGTCTAGAGGTCCCTTTTTATTTCGGCTGTGTGGATGGTTTTTGAGCTCCAACCCTTACTAACTTTTAAAACGGAAACATTTCCTTATTTATGTTGAAATTTATAACCACATAAAATTCCCAATATTTCGAGTTAAGTAACAATTAACTCGCGAACCATCCAAACCAAAATCACCAGATCATTAATTCACAGTGCATATCAAATCAATTCAATAATTCAACCACATATTTAAATTTAACCATTTAAATTTAAATAGAAGTCCAACAGTGTGAGATTTACTTACCTTTGCTTTTATTAGCAATCCACCTCAAAATTTCCTCGGTTCCCTCGATTTGTTTCCTTCAGATTTAGACCTTGTATAAACAATTATACGATCTTATTAATATTCGACCAAGTTCAATTTCTATTTAATAAGTTTCATTTACCCAATAAGTTAATTTTAAACAAATTTTATGTTTATAAAATTTTATCTAGTTATCAAATAATTATACAAGTGTATGAAATAAATTGATTTCCAATTTGTAAATTTAATTTAATTAAATCTTTATTTATACAATAATTAAATCTTTCTAAACTACTTTTTTTCCCTCTCCTTCCCTTTTTCTTCTAAATCCTTACACATATTTCCAAATCCAAAACTAATCATAGTTCATACCTAGACTTCCAGTTTCAACATTTCAGTAAACACAAAATAATTGCCCCCCATTTTTTTTCTCTCTTTTTTTTCTTTTCACGTACATATATTATGAAAACTTAGGTAAATAAAAAAAAAAAAAAAAAAACAGCTCACCCCAAACTGTCGCGAGTCCCCCACCGCCTCCTGGTGCCGCCGTCAGCCTCGTGAGCATGGAACCCTAGGTTGTAGCCCAACACGAACGCGATCGCTCCACAACCGGTCGCGATCCACCCCGTCGCCTCTTCCTCTTGCTTCGAGACCGAACCCTAACCATTTTCGAGCTCGAAATCAACGCCTCCCTTCACAACCTCGTGCTCGAGAACGAGCCTCAACGCTGCCCTCGGCTTCACTGTCGACTTCGACTTCGATCCCTTAGCTCAAACCCTAAATCGTGAATCGATTTTTTACCCCCTTTTTTTAATCTTCCGTTCGATTTAAGGAGGCTTTGGCCACTATTGATTTGAACGGAGATGAGCTCGATTTTATTTTGATTTTGATTGATTTTTTTCTTTTTTTATCTCTCGAACGAAAATCGTTCGCCCCCCCATTTTTTTAATTGATTTCCATCTGCTCAGAGAATCAAAGGGACAGGATGCAATAGATGTAGGAGGGAGGCTTCCTGAATACGCGTTGAAGAAAATATCCTTGACCCCTTTGACTTTAAATGCCATTATATTTTCAAAACATTTCATTAACTGTCATTTAAATTTTCGAACTCCTCTTAAGGAATGTCGTTAGGCAACTAAAAAGTTTTACCCGCGTTCCGAACCCGATGAAACGTGTTTCGGAACCTAATTCGATCGTATACGTGAGTTACAGAAGAAAACGATCAGTTTTGAATTAAATCGATTAAAACAATTTCTAAGTGTTTTGAGCTGCCAGGATCAAACGACAACTCTGATTGCTACGAAAATTGAAATCCGATAATAACTAAATATTACGGATTTAATGGAACTAGTTTCGTCGAATTCCGAGACTGTTCCTCGGAAGGCTATTTTTAAATTCAATTTAAACGATATAATTTCAAAACTGAACAAATTATCTTTAAATTAAATTGCAATCATTCTATTATCTCCAGTATTATCATTATAAATTTTGTAAGCTTTCAAATTATTTTTAATAGGCTTAAAATTCCATATTCAACATCTTACCCAATTCAAATTATATAATTCAATACTTCAATTATCTAATAAATATTAATATTTGGAATTCAAGCTAAAATTAATCTTTCAAATGTTAAAAATCAATTTATTATTCCATTTTAACTCGTTAAAATTTCTGGGTCGCCACAAAGGTCATGTAGCGATTCGACTTCGTTTGGTTACATTTTTGTGAGCAAAACTCTACCCTTATAACCAAAGTTTTTAAACTATTTTAATGCTCAAAATATTGACCTATAAATGGTTGTTTTATATGTGCAGTGATGGTTTGGTAATTAGTTAGGCTCATGTTGCAAAAAGTTGTCGCATTTGGAAGTTAGTTTGCATGTTGGAAGCGATATGAAAAGTTAGAGGCTAAAGTTAATTATATTGTCAGCAAATGCTTGATATATGTTGTATTATTGTAAATCATCATATATATATATATATATATATATATATATATATATATATATATATTACCCGGTTTTTGACCAAGTAACAAGACGCTCAGCACAGACCTCATTCGGCACACCTCCCTTCGCTCGGCATAGAGCATCGTTCGGCATAGATGTGCCGACCGGCACAAAGCCTCGATCGGCATGGAAGGGTCATTCAGCATCTTGCCTCGTTCAGCATGGAAAGCTTGCTCGGTATCTTGCCTCATTCAGCATGAAAGGGTTGCTCAGCATCTTGCCTCGTTCGAGATGGAAAGGTCGCTTGGCATCTTGTCTCGTTCGGCATTGAGGGGCCTTTCGACACAGCACCTCGTTCGGCATTGAGGGGTCGTTCTACACAGCACCACGTTCGACATTGAGGGGTCGTCTGGCATAGCACCTCGTTTGGCATTGAGGGGTCGTTCGGCTCAGGACCTCGTTCGGCATACAAATGCAGATCAAGACGCATCCCTTGTTTGGCATACGAGGGCCATTCAGCCTGGGTATGTGGCTCGGCATACGAGTGCCCCTCGACACTGAGGCCTCGCACGACATTCTATGGTTCGACCAACCTCCTTTGGAAATTGCCGTTCGACATCTATGGCTCGATGCGTAGAAGTTAACACGGGCCAAGGTACTTTGTTCCTAGGCCCATAAGGGAAGTCTGACCCATCTTCCTCTATAAATAGAAGGGCAGGGCACAGTAAAAGGGACCTTTTTTCGAGAACACTAGAGAGACTCTACTGCATTCAAGACTTATTCTATTTTACATAGCACTTGTATTCAAGTCATTATAGTATGGATTGTATCTGTATTCAATCATTTGTGAAAGCAATAAAGATCAAGATTCAAAGTGGACGTAGGCAGTTACGCTGAACCACTATAAATTCAGTGTTCTTGTTTTTGCATTTAATTTAGCATACAATTCTGTGTTTTAATTTACTTTCTTCATTTATCCCTTTACATAATCTTTCTTAAGGGTGTTAATGACCAATTCTGGTGTAATCATTTTGGTGCTTTCACTGAGAATTGAATTCTTAGGCAATTAGGATCTTCTTTGTTGCTACTGGATTGAATAAATCCCCCGAAGGAGATCCAAGTCATTCACAAGACGTGCGTTGTTTCTACACAGAGTTTCGATCAACAACTCTACCATAGGAAGACCACGTGCCAGATCAGCCTCTCATAACGCAAACATCAACGAGACTACTAGCGTACAACAAACATGACCTAGTAATCATCAAGCAAATTTAGGTGCAGGGACCACCACCCAAAATCAAATGGAAGGTCTCGCCCGAACAGAGTTCAACGACGTAATGACAGAACTCATGGAAAGTAGAAGACAACTTACTGAACAGATTCAAGCTAACGCCAACCTTATGAGCCAGCTTACTCAGCAACATCATTAGAATGCTGGAGGTAGCCTCATTCCTTACTCTTCATCTGATAGCTCGACTTCATCCGATGAACTTTCCAGGCGTAGAAGCCACAAAACTGAAACTACACAAGCAGGTGCTGCTGATCGATCAACTAGAGATCACTTACATCTCGGAGACCACACCCAAGCCAGAATGGGAAACTTAGGAGCTAGAACATGAGTAGAAGTTGCACGTCCGGCTCACCAAGACCCTAATGAAGCTGATCCCCGAGATAAGCGTTTGGCAGATCGCCAACAGAGGAGACACCAACCCGAGCGGTCCTATAGAACAGAGTCCAACCTTCCATCCTTCATACAAACTCCGGACTTATCAGCTATAGTCAGACAGTTTATGAAAGAAAATCAGGGCTTGACCAATGAAGATTGGGGTATATCCCGAAGTCATACTCCATTCACAGATACTATTCTACAGGCCGAGTACCCCAGGAAGTTTAGCATGCTAACTATCCCGGCCTACGAAGGAAAGACTGATCCCAAACAACATGTGATGAGGTATGAATGGATGATGGATTCGGCTAGAGAAAATAATGCAACCAAGTGTAGATGCTTTCCAATTACTTTATCCGGAATTGCCACCATGTAGTTCACTCTACTTTCCCTACGGTCTATATCCAGCTTTGACGAATTGGCGACGAAATTTGTGAAACGATTCAGGACACGTGCCACTCGTCCTAAGGATATGATGTCCCTATCCAGTGTAATCCAGGCTCCAGGGGAGTCATTGAATGAGTACTTATAGAGATTTCATATTGCGGCTACTGAAGTTAGCAACCCTAATGACCGTGCAATTCTGATGGCAGTAATGCGAGGAATGGATCCGGATTCAGAGTTTGGAGATAGGTTGGAAGGAAAGCCTCCAACTACGCTGGAGCATTTCTATTCAAAGGCTCATCAATTCATAAGAAGAGAAGAACCTAGATGGACGAGGCGAGATAAGGCACCAGGGCCTACTCAAGAGACTGTGAAAAGTGCATCGCTGTAAAACAGTCCGATGACAATTCAGGGAGGGTTCAAGTCAATGCCCAGAATAAGCCCGGGTAATCTAAAGGGTCCGAAGGAGGAAATCCCGGAAAGAAAAGAGAAGCAGGAAAATGGAAGCCAAAGATTCCAACCTACAACGGATAGAACCCATTGAATGCATCTCTTGAGAATATTTACCTGTCGACTTGTAACACTTTTCAATACAGAAAGCCACGTCTAAAGAAGTCAACAGAGGAACAGTAGCGGACTAGGAAATACTGTCGCTTCCATGAGACTTATGAGCACAATATAGAAGAGTGTAGACACCTCCATGATGCCATAGAAAAACTGATTAGACAAAAAAAGTTGCAGGAGTTTGTCAAGAATCCACATGAGGGTAGGCATGGAACTTCAGATCACGGACATGGGCCGGCACCACGCCAACCAAAAGAACCTGCCCGAACCGTAGGTAGATTAGTCATAAACACGATAGTCGGTAGACCTCACCCTGTAGACAAGAATAGGTAGGAAATGGAACGGTATGCCAACTCCCTAAGACATGCAGATTTTGAGTGTTGTTCAAATACTAAGGACGGGACCCTAGCTAAGCAGCAGCGGACAACGATGGACGATATAGTTTTCAGTATCAGAGATGCTGACCGGGTAGAAGCCCTTACCGTTGACCCGATGGTCATTTCCACGACAATCAGGCCAGCATTTGTAAAGAGAATTTTGATTGATTGTGGAAGTTCTGTTAACATCATCTTCAAAAAGGCGTATGACCAAATGAAGATTGAGATAAAGGATTTAAAGCCGTCTAAAGCCCGTATCCATGGCTTTAGTGGTGCAGCGACTGATGTAGTGGGGTATGTTGAGTTGCCAGTTGAATTGGGACAAGGTGAACATAAGAGGATGCAAATCCTACCTTTCATAATTTTGGTTGTTGATTCTCCATACAACATGTTTCTGGGTCGACCGGCCCTGGCAGAGTTTAGGGAAGCTTTGTCCCCGTGGTATTCGACTTTAAAATTTCTGACAGACAAAAGAGTTGGTGTGGTGCGTGGCGATCAAGCGACCGATCGTGCATGTTATGTAGCTGATATGAGAGAGGCCAAACAGAGAGAGAAAGGAAAGGTAGTGGATAACTCCATCCGCATCCAGTATACTGACAATTGACAAGTAATGCCCGAGCCCTGGCTCGGGCAACATTCTCGAATCTATAGAGACATAGATCCGAGAGACGATGATGGGGAACCTAGGGAAATGAATGCGGCACTGGCTGAACTGACGATTGACATTCTAGTCAGCCAAGATGACCCATCACGAGTTCTTAAGATTGAATCACAACTCGGCCCCTTACTGGCCGAGGATCTCACTGATTTCCTCTGAGTGAATCTGGATGTTTTCGCTTGGACACATTCTGATATGTGCGGGATATCTCCCGCTATTGCGAGTCATATGTTAAACATAGACCCGAAGTACATTCCTGTAAAATAGAAAAGGAGAGGCATGGACCTAGAGAGGTCCGCTGCTCTCAGAGAGGAGGTGGACAGACTCAAAGCCAATGGGTTTGTCTGCGACGCCCTCTACCCTGAATGGGTGTCTAACCCTGTGCTTGTGAGGAAAGAAAATGGGAAGTAGAGAACTTGCATAGATTACTCTGATTTAAACAAAGCATGCCCGAAGGATAGTTTCCCTTTACGTAGAATCGACTAGCTAGTCGATTCAATGGCTAGACATGAGTTACTGTCATTTATGGATGCATACTCGGGATATAATCAGATCCTAATGCACATTCCAGACCAAGAACACACCTGTTTTGTCACAGACGTTGGGCTATATTGCTATGTAGTGATGCCTTTCAGATTGAAAAACGCGGGGAACGATTTATCAGTGGTGAATCGAATGTTTAAAGACCAGATTGATAGAACAATGGAAGTCTACGTGGATGACATGCGTGTGAAGTCACGGCAGTCAAACGACCACATTCGATAATTAGTGGAAATGTTTGATATACTCAGACATTATGGAATGAAAATCAATCCTTTGAAGTGTTCCTTTAGCGTTGCGTCAGGGAAGTTTTTGGGTTTTATTGTAAATGCGTGGGGAATCGAAGCTAACCCGGAGAACATTCAAGCTATTCGAGACATACAAGTGCCAAGAGCTATAAAGCAGGTGCAAAGCTTGAATGGAAAGGTGGCCGCGCTGAGTCGATTCATATCCAGAGCCACAGATAAGTGTATTCCTTTCTTCGAAGTAATAAAGAAAGGATAGAGAAATTTCGAATGGACATCTAATTGTGAGGAAGCGTTCCGAGCTCTGGTAAGGCATTTAGAAAGCCCCCCGGTGCTATCGAAACCAGTTGACCATGAAATGTTGTATGTGCACTTGGCTCTATCTCAGCATGCTATCAGTAAGGCTTTGGTTCGCGAGGAGGACCTAGTTCAAAAGCCAGTGTACTATGTCAGTAAACGTTTGACGGGGGCAGAAAGAAATTATCCTAAGATCGAGAAACTGCCTATTGCTTGGTGATTGCTTCACGCAAGCTTCGTCCGTACTTTCAAGCACACTCAATCAGTGTTTATACCGATCAACCCTTACGGCAGGTACTCCAACGACCAGAAACTTCTGAAAGGATGTTAAAATGGAATATCGAGTTGAGTCAGTTCGATATTACCTACCTGCCATGAAGGGCCCTACAAGGGCATGCGCTTGCTGACTTCATTGCTGAATTCACCGTGTCAGACGAATCAAACGGTCACAATATCATACCTCCCGATCGATGGAAGATGTAAACCGATGGGGCATCTAACGATCGTTGCCCGAGAGTTGGCATTGTTCTTGTGACTCCCAAAAACCAGTCAATTTGTTACGGTTTGAAGCTCAAATTCCCAGCAAAAAATAACAAGGCCGAGTATGAAGTATTGATCGCTGGCTTGAAACTTATGGGAGAGCTGTGAGTAAAATCGGTTGAGGTCTTTTGTGACTCACAATTGGTGGTATATAAGGTGCAGGGGGACTATCAAGCGAAGGGACAGAGACTCGCCCCATACCTTGCATGGGTTCAAGAGCTGCTAGCCAATCTAGAATATTATGATATTTCGCATGTCCCGCGTGAACAAAACAAAGAAACCGATTCATTGGCAAAATTTGCAAGCATTGGCGATGCACGGCAAATGGGATTGGTTCCCTTCGAAACCTTAGATGCTTCGAATATAAATGTGATGGAGATAAATCTCGTGTTAGAAATAGAAATCAAGAAGGATACATGGATGACCCCATTCAAACAATACTTTCTACACGGGATCTTTCCCGAAAGAAGGAATGAAAGACGACAAGTCATTCGTAAGGCTTCAGGATATGTAAAGCAGGACGGAATAATGTATCGAAAGGGATTTTCAACCCCTTACTCCGGTGCATTGCCCACGATGAGATAAAACGAGTCTTGAAGGAAGTCCATGAAGGAGAATGTGGTGACCATACTGGGGGCAGACATTAGCAAAGATAATCCTTCGCTATGGGTACTATTGGCCAACTGTAAATCAGGATCCTGCAGACTACATAAGGAGATGTGACAAATGCCAGAACTATGAAAAAATCCCGAGGGCTCAACCAACGGAACTCACGCAAATGGTTTGCCCCTGGCCGTTTGTAATATGGGGAATCGATATAATCGGTTCCTTACCCATATCTAAAGTGGTGAGAAATACGCGATAGTTGCGGTTGATTATTTTATCAAATGGGAAGAAGTAGAGCCCTTAGGCACGATCACCACCAAGAAGGTCATTAATTTCGTTGTACGAAATATTATATGCCGTTTTGGCCTCCCACGGAGTATCATTACAGACAACGGAACTCAATTCGAAAGCAAAGAGTTCAAAGAATTTTGTCAAAAGCATTGCATCGAAAAACGGTTTGGAGCTGTTGCTCATCCAAAAGCCAATGGACAAGTGGAAGCCGTGAACAAAATAATCAAGTCCATATTGAAAAAGCGTTTGGAAAAGGCTAGAGGCAAGTGCGTGGATGAACTTCCAATAGCACATTAGGCTTATAGAACCACCCACAAGTCTACGACTGGGCATACTCCATTCGCATTGGCATACGGCACGGAAGCTGTTATATCCATAGAACTTGAAGTTCAGTCACATCGGGTAACTCATTATGATCCCAAGATGAATCAGGAAATTTTGCTGGAATTATTGGAGTTCATTGATGAAAAATGTGAAGAAGCTAATTTAAGAGCGGCCGCATATAGACACTGAGTCGCTTGATATTATAAAGAAAAAGTCCGACCAAGAGTCTTTGATGTGGGTGACCTCATTTTGAAACGAGTTTTCCCGGCCCCGTCGCATCTGAATCCCACATAGAAAGGTCCATAAGTCATTGAATGGAAGCTTAGAGAAGGAACTTCCAAGCTAGCAACCGTTGATGGTGCGACACTCCCCTGAGCATGGAATAGCGGGCATCTGCGACATTATTATACTTAGTCTATTCCTTTCATATTTTAGTTGCAATTATTTTCAGTATATTTTTATTTCATTGTTCTTAGTTTTCGGCTTGTTATAAGACAATTTAGCTTGTTTTCATTAATAAAAGCTTGAAGCCATCTTTTTCATGAATTATTGATGTTTCTGTGTATGATAATTCTATGGTAAAAAACTAGAGTTGCATTATTCTGTCTGACGTACGAACGCGCATGAACACTAAAAAATCTCCAAGTCCCTATAGTGCGGACTTGAGTACTCTAAGTCCCCTCATGGTGGACTAAAGTATAAACGACTTGAAATCTCCAAATCCCCATAGTGCGGACTGGAGTACTCTGAGTCTCCAGAGTGCAGGCTAGAGTATAAACGACTTGAAATCTCTAAGTCCCCAAAGTGCGGACTGGAGTACTCTGAGTCCGCAGAGTGCGGACTAGTATAAACGACTTGAAATCTCGAAGTCCCCAGAGTGCGGACTGGAGTACTCTGAGTCCCCAGAGTGCAGACTAGATTATAAACGACTTGAAATCTTCCAAGTCCCTATAGTGTGGATTGGAGTACTATGAGTCCCCAGATTGCGGACTAGAGAATAAAGGACTTGAAATCTCGAAGTCCTCAGAGTGTGGACTGGAGTACTCTGAGTCCCCAGAGTGCGGACTAGAGTATAAACGACTTGAAATCTCCAAGTCCCTAGAGTGCAGCCTGGAGTACTCTGAGTCCTCGGAGTGTGGACTAGAGTATAAACGACTTGAAATCTCTAAGTCGCCAGAGTGCGGACTACAGTACTCTGAGCCCCCGGAGTGCGAATTAGAGTATAAACGACTTGAAATATCCATGTCCCCAGAGTGCGGACTGGAGAACTCTGACCCCCCCAGTGTGAGAACTAGAGTACAAATGACTTGAAGTCATCAAGTCCCCGGTGTACGGACTGAAAAATATTCTAAGTACCCGAAGCGTGGAATATAGGATGTACAATTCCAAAGAATTTTCGAGTTATATGAAGGTGATTTAGGGGTTTATGTAACTCGCAATAGCTCGGGTTTCGACCATAGTTATACAAAAAGCAGAACAACAAAAGTCATTTGAAAGACAAAGAAACTAAACTTTATTTATTAATCCAAAATGGGGTTCTACTACAACTCCATATAGTTAGAACCAATATTCTACCTATATTGACTATGAAAGTAAATAAAAGTAATTACATGATCTAAGCTAACTCTCGTTGAACAAGTGTAGCGGCTACTTCTTCGATTTCTTTGGCTTCTTTCCTCCTTCGTTTTCTCAGACTACTCCTCCCCCATGTGCTTTTGCTTGGACTCTTTGCTTGATGGGGAAGTAACATCCGAGGAGGAACGAGGGACCTCTAGTGGTCTGGACCCCCATGAAGGATGACCTTCAAAGGCCTGTTCAAAGGATCATCTAGATCCACAATGAGGGGCTCGACTTTGATTTCAGCTTTCTTTTTCTTATCCTCCGTGAGTTGCCCCTTCATGCTCATTTTTGAAGTGGCTTCAGAGGCGCTTGTAATCTCAATTTCATGACTTTCTTCGATGAGAGACGAAGTCTCGGACTTGTCGCCGTCAAGCGCCCCAATCACTTGAGCATCAGGGCCGGGAGTCTCTCCCGCTTGAATTGCCTCGCATACTTTCTCCTTCTTCTCCTTGGCGTCATCGCTCCTCAGAGTGGGCTCAGGGTCAGAGCGGCCTACGCAAAACCGTAAGAAATAAACGTTAGAATATAATGAACTCACACCGAAAACAACGGCTCTTTGAACTTTAAGAAGAAAAGTTATTTACCAGTTTCTTGCTGGCACTTAACCGTCCGTGGAGTCTCACCCTTTGGAATGGGAGAAACTATATCAATGCCAAGGATGGGGGCTTCCGGGTCATAACCGACATGCTGTTCGAACGGATCAAGTACCGACCGACAAGTCGATTGAGTAAGGGAAAGAGCTGGAGACTTGGTTCCAGACAGACCGGTGACCTCATCTTTTCCTTTTGATGAGGAGGAACCTTTGTTATAGAGGGCCTTCGCTATAGACAAGTTTGAAGGCTTGTTACCCCTGATAAATTCATTCACCAAAGCCTCCTCATCAACCTATTCGGTGCCCAGCTCGACCTTCCTGATCTTTATCAAAGTTTCCCACGCCTTGGCTAGAGATTCGAGGTAGCCCTCCAAGAAATTTAAGTCCCGATGCATGAGGGCACGGGCATTATATTCTGCTATAAGCGGTTCGAACATGCACTTGATCTCCTCCCTGCCAGCCTCTGTAGCTGCCTTAAGACGAGAGTCAATCTCCACGGATGCTATTCTTTTGCCCTCTTCACGGGCTTCATCCTTCAGCATCCCAACCTTAGAAAGTTCATATCAAGCTTTGCCTTCAGGAGTTGCGTAGCAACAATTTCATCACAATATCGTTGCGACTCTTCTTGAGCGGCAGTCTTTTCCACTCTCTCTTTGCGGAATAGATCTTCCAACTCTTTGTCTTGCAGGGCGAATGAATCCCTCTCCTTTTGAATGGAATCCTTCTCTAAAGCCAAGGTACCACAGCGTTGGAGCGCCTTGTCAATTTCTTTCTTATGTGATGACTCCAGATGATTAACGGCCTCCGCTATGTCTTCAGCACTTTTCTAGGCAGCTTCGAGCTGAGACTTGTATAAAGAGAGCTCTTTGTCCTGAGGTTTAATAATGTCTTTATCATGAATAGCCTCGAGCTTTAGCCTAACAATTTCGTGTTGACGCTCGATAGAGACTTCCGAGACTTTTCAGCTAAGTCGACAAATGCGTCATGCTAAATGTAGACATCGTTAGTACAAGCAATTATGCTTTGTTTGACATGTCCCGGAATGTGATGAATCACCAGGAGAAATTTCAAGCCATCAAAGATTATTTTTAGGAACATGGCTTTAAGCTCAGCAAGTTGTTCTGCTACCGATGGATAAGATACGGGAGCGGGAGGAGTCTGCCTGGAGACTACAAGTGTTTTGTGGGGATCCTGAGATTGCCTGGTACTGGATGAACCGGAGTGCTGATCTCGATGGGCCCCAGGTTGGGACCCCTTATGTGCGGACTTCTCTTTGCTTTGCTCCGATTGAGATGGAGGATCATGAGGGTAAGAGGACTGGCTATAGGTTTTTATTCGGTAGGATGATTCTCGGTGGCGGTAGTCTCAATCGCCAGTGTCATCTCTATCTCGATGTTTGCCGGAACCCGAATCCCGGCCGAAGTGGTGAAAAATAGATGACCCACAAAGTTGGTCGAGTCCGTGAGTGCATCCCATGTCGCCTGCGTGGAATGTGAATAATGACAAGTTAGCAAAGAATAGAGTAATGGTTAAAATTGAAATGCAAAGTGAAGTGCACATCACAGTGTGTGTACTAGTGTTTTCCTCCAACGGACCAGTTTCTTTATCTCTACTTATGGTAGTTTTTTCTCCCTGAATAGGGGCTTGAGCTCCTGCATCCCTTCTTGCGGCGAATGAAGTTTAAGCGCTTCAGGATCATTGAATCTGTAGTTAAGCAAATCGTCGAGAATAATGAGGGCCACGGGCCTTTCAGTGAACTCTCTAAGCGTTGAGGAGAAGGCTCTCTCTCTACCGGCCTAATTATGACTTTAGAAGTTCCGCCCATTGTATTCTTCCTTAGCTTGCAAGTCAATTTTTTCTTTCCATTTGCAGAGGGAGGCATTACTTTGATATCGTGCACCTCGACTATCGGCTCCCGAGCAGGGCTAACATTCTCTTTATGTACTTCAGGCGTTTCAACTTCTTTAATCTCCCCCTCCTTAGATGTGTCAGGGGCGTCACGTGCTGAAAAGCCCAGCTTGCTTTTTACCTTTGCCCAAGGCAGACGCTGTTATAGTGACACCTTGAGGAAGAATTATCCAGCGACCTACTGCCAGCAGCCGAAACTTCGAGAGCGATTCGTTCGAAATAAGAGATCTAATGTCTTGGTCTCCTGCGGGAATGGCTCAAATAGCCTCAACAGCTTCAGAATAACTGGAGCCTTCGGGACGTGGGCTGATACCTGTAAAAGTAGATAAAGAGTTATAAAAGGACCAATTACCGTCGAATGCAAGTATTAATCCAAAAAAGAAACTTACTTTCTTTCACTCATCTCCTTGCGAACCAGGAGGACAGCGCCTGGAGAACCACTCCTGCTTATACTGGGCGAATTTGCTCCACGCCCTGGTCAGGATTTGACACTTATTGTGTGGTTTTAGAAATACAAAAGATGGACTGTCCGATCGTCTCTTGAAACGATAAATGTATCGAATATCGCTAGGAATCGGGAGCCTGAAAAGAACGCTCATGAAGAGGATGCATGTACCGTACACGAACGCTTGTCTGTTTGAATGTAATTGCGATGGAGCAAACTCAATATACTGTAGCAGGTCGTGAAGGAAGGAGTTGAATTGTGGCATGCTACCAACCCAGCGCATAAATATGTTGTAGGCTTTATATCCGACTGGGGGCAGGTGAGGACGATCTTGTCCCGATGGAACCAACACATCATCGAAAGGACTCCCGTGTTCCAAGCATATGCGACGAAGAGCACTTTTGTTAATTCTTGAGGCTTGAGAATCGATCGGATCGTCTAAAAAGATCGCAGCATCCAAGGCATCAGGAGCCAAGTTGACAGATGCGATCGTGGGGTCCGTAATGTCTTATGCAAGAGTAGTCGGCGGATTTGAAGTTCCATCTCCTTCTTGTTGGAAAGATGTCCCAGGTCTGTCCGAGATCTTGGCAGAACTGGATTTCCTAGACATCTCTAATGTGTGAAGAGTCTGATGAAACACCTGTTTGAACTATACTTGAAAAACAGTTGACATTAGACATAATGACAAAAATACCCCCCCCCCCCCCCGTTTGGTGTGTGAACTAGTGCTATCATTCAAGTATAAGTGCCAACAAATTAAAAGTCATAGAGTTAATGAAATAAAGTTAGGCTTTGAACTATCATCTTCGAAGACCGTCATTGCTGACCGTCTACGAGAGCTTGTCGTGTAATGGTTTATATTTTGAATTTGACATCGACATTATACATTTAAGGATGTTATCCATTTTAATCAAGTTAAATTCAGGTTTATAGCTGTCACAACAAAGGAGTTATCAATCTGGATTATCCGATATGCTTAATTGCTTAAGTCCTTGTCCTTATTCACTATCATATGTTCAGGCATAAAAAGTAAGTTAAGTCGACAATGCATTATGTTCGAGTTGAGATGGTTCTGACTGTTATAGCCTACTATCAAACTTAATGCCGAATGACGCTGTGGAGATTCGACTAGTATTGTTGTACTACACCACTCTCCTACCTTCCCTCTCCACCATTCGGCATGCGGCAAGTCATGCCGAACCGTAGTCATGCCGATCCGCATCGCTCGGCACTTTACCCTCGATTCCAACTTCCTTCCTACCCTCCATCCCTACCGCACGGTGCAGATGAGTCCTTCGGCAAGTCAGGCCGAGCTGCATTGCTCGGCATTTTACCCATCTCCTACTTTTCTCCTGCACTCCCTCTTACCTCGTTCGGCATAAGGGAGTCATGCTGAGCCGTGGTCATACCGAGCCACATCGCTCGACACGCTAAACATAACTTCAACTTCACTCCTACACTCTCTCTCCATCGTTCGGCATGAAGAAGTCATGCCGAATCACATCAATACGTCTTTCTCCAAATCCTTCCTTCAAACAAACTAAACATCTTCCTAAATGGCCAATCGATCACTACTTCAACTCGCACGCCGGCCTCGACCAATAGTATCTACCCTCACCGATTCCAATTGGGCCGATACCCTCTTCTTCTTCCTCTCCATCTAATCCTAAGGCTGGTTTAAACCCCTAGATCCATCTTCCTAATCTATGCGACTTCCATCTTTTTTGAGTTAGACGAAAGTCGCGAATTTGAATCTTTTATGAAGCCCTAAATTAGAGAATGTCATGCAAGTTAGAGGTTCATACCTGGGAGAAGAAGTCAGAATCTAGTGAGATACTTGAATTAGAAGTGGAAATCTATTCGGGCTTGCTGTTGAAGATAGTCGAGAGGTAACCAATAGGACTCGGGGATTTAAGGAGAGGTTGAGGTGTTAACAAGAGTTTGGAAAAGGTTGAGTTTGTAAGGGTGCTAGAGCGGAGGTAAAAAGTAAAAGGGAAGAAAGGGAGAAGTATCGACTTTTATAGTAGGAAAGAGGGAAGGCGAATAGACAGTGACCGGTAGAACCGGTCAAGGCACCTCCCTCGTTTGGCATCAATGTCGTTCGGCATTGATATGTCGCTCGGCATCAATATGTCGTTCGGCATCAGTATGTTGTTTTGCATTCAATGTCTCATTCGGCATTTAGGAGTTCGAAAGAAAACGCTATCGGGAAGACAGAACAAGGGCTTAAAGAACAACGCGGAGTACTCATGGTTCAAAGCGGATCAAGTTCATCCACATGATGCACTTTGGGGGGGGGCAAGTGTTACCTGGTTGTTTGACCATATAACAAGAGGATCAGTACAGACCTCGTTCGGCACACCTCCCCTCGCTCGGCATAGAGCATCGTTTTGCATAGATGTGCCGACTGGCACAAGGCCTCGATTGGCATGGAAGGATCGTTCGGCATCTTGCCTCGTTCGGCATGGAAAGGTTGCTCCGTATCTTGCCTCATTCGGCATGAAAGGGTCGCTTGACATCTTACCTCATTCGGCATGGAAAGGTCGCTCGGCATCTTGCCTTGTTCGGCATTGAGGGGTCGTTCGGCACAGCACCTCGTTCGGCATTGAGGGGTCGTTTGGCACAACATCTCGTTTGGCATACGAATGTAGATCAACACGCTTCCCTCGTTCGACATACAAATGTTGTTCGGCCTAGGTATGTGGCTTGGCATACGAGTGCCGCTCGGCACCGAGGCCTCGCTCGGCAATCTCTGGTTCGACCAACCTCGTCGGTACTTGCCATTCAGGATCTATGGCTCGGTGCGCTGATGTTAACAAGGGCCGAGGTACTTTGTTCCTATGCCCACGAGGGAAGTCCGACCCATCTTTGTCTATAAATAGAAGGGAAGGGGCATAGTGAAAGGGACCTTTTTTTGAGAACACTGGGGAGACTCTGCTGCATTCAAGATTTATTCTATTTTACTTAGCACTTGTATTCAAGTCATTATAGTACTGATTGTATCTGTATTCAATCATTTGTGAAAGCAATAAAGATTAAGATTCAAAGTGGACGTAGCAGTTACGCTGAACCACTATAAATCCGGTGCTCTTATTTTTGCATTTAATTTAGCATACAATTCTATGCTTTAATTTACTTTCTTCATTTATCTCTCTACATAATCTTTCTTAAGGGTGTTAGTGACGAATTCTGGTGTTAACAATATACATATATGATCATACCCTTGCTATGTAATAGGTTGTATTGCAATGACATATACTTAATTTCCAAACTGTCTGTATTGCGATATTAGCTATACCGACACTTTGGAAAAGTTCACTTTTTATCGAAACCATTTGGTTTCATCTTCGTGCTTGGATTTGTTTTATAAGATAAGAATTTTTTTGATTAAGTATGTTTTAAAAAGTAATTAACCATTTTAATAAAGATTATTTAATTTAATTAATTATTAAATTGATAACGATTAAGGTTAACTAATTACTTAGTTAATGATGTGTTTTAAATTTAACTAATTACTTGGTTAACGAAGGTTTGATTTGATTAATCATTTTATTTAATGATGTTTTAAAGATAATTAATCATTCAATAATGGTGGATTAAAGTTAATTAACCAATTTGCTAATGATGTTTTTAAATTAATAAATCTTTTTATTAAATGTTTTATTTAAAATTGATCAACTTATTTTAACTTTAATTAATCTTTCCCCTAATGACGATTATAATTAATAAATCATTTTTAAAAATGATACTTAGTTACTTAATAATATAATTATTTATTTTTAAAAATTACACATTAATTGAATAATGACTTTTAAAAGGTGATTTATTCTTGTCAATTAAAGGTATTTGAAGTTAATTTATCAACTTAAATAATGAATTTTCAAAGTGAATTTATTAAAGTAACAAGGATGTTTTGCTTTGTTATTAATTTTAACTAATTTATTTGATTTAATTGATTATAATTAATTTTTAATTAAATTAATGGTGTTTAAAAGTGATTAACTTCTTTTGGATTAAAGTTTATTGAAGTAAATTCATCAACTGAATTAATGAACTTTTAAAGTTAATTAACCATTATAATAAAGATATGTTTAGTTTATTAATCTTCTTTATAATGATGCATAAAGTTAGTGAACTCCTTTAATAAAGTGCTTTAAAGCTAATACTTGTATTATGAAGCCCGAGCATGAGTTCGGTTTTAAAAGTATAGTTTGAATCGTTTGTGGAAATGAATTAATTCCCATAAAGTGATATCACTTATATGCAAATAATATATTTGTGTACTTAGCACTAAACGTCAAAGAAGTAGATTTGCTTCTATTTTGAAAGTTAAGAATAGTCGTGAGACATGACTTCAAGGTAATACTACCTTGACTTGTCTGGTATTATTATTAACTAAGAAATAGTACAAGTTTGAATCCAATGAGTGGTGATAAGTATACAAGACTAAATATCCATATACGATCATTTTATATCCTCAATAGTTAGTTTCCTGGCAATTGGTTGTCTCAACTTCCTTATTATCGTCATTTTAAGATGATTTGTTGCTTCATTGAGTATTGTTATCCTTTGTCAAAAATGACTAAACCCAAAGCGCAAAAGGGAGCCAAGCTATGTGGGGTTGCTTCCATCAAAAGGGAATTTTTCAAATCTCATCTAGTTTGGATTCGGTTGTGAACTTAAATATGGAAATATTCGAATACTCGGTAATGATTGGTGGTGTCTGGCTTGGATGTGTTCGAGTAGTGTCACAAAGTATATGACCTTCTCAAAGTATATTACTAGAGGTATACTTTAAGGGGGTGCACCTTCCTAGTCATTTGTTGGAGATTTTCATTTCCTTATTTTATTCGAACCTTCAAATTGTTTTTCTGTAATTGCAATGGGAAGAGTCAGCCACTCTTTAGGAATTGTTTAATTATAGGTTTTTTCATTCTATCAAGTTTGGATTGTTATCTTGTTTTATCCATTTTGTCCAGCTTGCATATTATTCGGTCTATTTCCATTCTTTCAAGTCTGAATCTTTATACTATTTTTGCCCGTCATATATGTTTAGATTTATTTCCTATTGATCTGTCCTATTCTTACGTTTGGCTGTTGTTTATGTAGGAGAAAATCCATTTTGCGTTAGCAGCGTGGTCTAACATATTATTGTTAAATACATTCCCTTTTGTTTTAGAGTTTTACTCATACCAGACATATTATCTGACCTTGGTTGTTTATTTTCCCTAAACTCCTGAGTACGTAATTATATTTAGTAGTCCGAGAATAGCAGGTTTTTCTTTGGAGCTCTTTGAAGACGACGGACGGGCAGAAGACACTTTAGTTAACTAGTTATTTATTTCTGCTGTATGATTTTGTATGTATGTTTTGTACCTAAAAATGAAAAGACAAAATGTATTGCTATTAACCTGTTAGATGTAGTACTTTTGTATAACTATGATAACTCCATATAAGGAGTAACCTATTATACTACATCATTTTGTATTATATATAACCATTCTGTTGTGAAGTTTTTTCTATTTTGTTATTTCTATTATTTATTTTAACCCAAGAAAACTTATCTTTCGGATACCTGGACAAGGACACACGAATGTCGAGGATGTATTAAGTGTCGTTCTCAGGGGTTAGAAAGGTGGGTCGTTACAGGTTGTATCATAGCTTAGGTTTAGCGAACCCCTAAGCCCTGGTGGGTCAAACTCTCTAAGGATAGAATTAGTAATTTCCTAGGATAAGTATGAGAGTATATATATGTTTATATATATATATTAAGTGCATATTTACTGTTATAAAAATGTTTTATATTGTGTTGTTTGATCCATTGAGTGGTATAAGAATTCTGCTCGATGCGTCTGATCAGCATCATCGATAGGGATTCCTAAACACTTAAATAGACTTGCTAATACAATACTGTTTTAAAATGGTAAATGAAATAATTTTACCCAGGAATATATTTTATATATAAAAAAAGGGTGATTTTAAAAAAAAGCTATATTGATGAGTTGATTATTAGGAGATTCTAATATTTTATTTGTAACATTCCTGAAATTTATCAAGTTTAATTTGGCAATTAAATTTATTTTTGAAAATAAATTGTGAATTAATTAGAAAATTCTTAGAATAGATAAATAGTTTTGATTTTAATAGAAATTTAAATTTCAAGTTTAAGAATAAGTGAATTGTAAAATAATATTGAATTTCAAAATATAATGTATTAAAAATAAATTAGAGATTAAAAACTTTAAAAAATTGAACAAACAAAATAAATAAATAAATCTTTGATTTAATTGTGAATTAAATTGAGTTTTTCCAAATAAAATACAAATTGTGACGCCCCACCAAAAGACCCACATTAACAAAGAGAATTACTGAGTAATTATGTCTGTTAATGCGGAGAATAGGGCTGGTTAGGAGCGACCATCTATAATCTTGTCTTAAATATCTACTGCATACGTCGATAAATGCTCTATATTTTTTTTTCTATTTCAAGTGGATCGACATATCCAATAAATGTTTAATACAAAACTATAGGTGGCTAATGGATCTATCAGAACAAAGTACAATAACAGAATGCATATCACATCACAGAACAGTAATCATTATATATATAAATACATATACACAGATACATCCTAGTATGATACAAACTAATATACAAAAGTGGTACAGAGACCACACTATATACATCTAATCAAATACATATCAGAGTCAAGCGGAAAGAAATATAAACTACACAAAAGTGCTAGGCTGATATCCAAGCAGATGCATCAAAGCTAAGTCCCGTAACTGATTGCTAACCTGAAACAACTCGGTCTGACCCGAGTATAAAATACGCGGGTCAGTCTAGCTAAAACAATCAGTTCATAAGGATAGAAGGTAATATGAAGCATAAGATACAAGGTGATAATTCTTCTCAAATGAGAAGAGGCAATAGAAAATACACATACTCATGACTTAAGTGAAACAATGTCATTTAAGTATACAAAGGCCTCAAAAGAGGTAAACTCTACAATACACTCAAATAACATAAACAATCGCCGATGATAATCTCCAAATAAAAACTTATGAAACTCAATAAGAGTTTATAATCCCCATATCGAAATCACCATAAAACAAAACACACACACATATATATATATATAAGCCTTTCTCTAACTCAAGGCTATAGGTAAAATCATCATTTCAAAATTGGTGAAATCAAAATCAAAAACTCATAAAAATTCCCCGGATTGGCCAAATCCCATTTGCATGCCGAAGCGATGCTGCACGTGCCATTCTCGAACGGTCGAAACCTCTGACAAGGTCGCTAACACCTCCCAAAGCAGTTCGTCCTCATGACAAGGTCGCTGACACCTCTTCAAGCCATTTTGTCAGCCCTAACAAGGTCGCTAACACCTCCCTAAGCAGTTTGTCCTCATGACAAGGTCGCTGACACCTCTCCAAGCTATTTTGTCAGCCCTAACAAGGTCGCTAACACCTCCCTAAGCAGTTTGTCCTCATGACAAGGTCGCTGACACCTCTCAAAGCAATTCTGTTATGTAAACATCGTGAATGTGTCACAAACTCACGGATAGGAATCCGAAAAGTGTTAACGGGTGTCCCATACCACTCGTTCGCACTTAGCGATTTACTAGCCGCTAGTCGGTGCCACACTAGGAACATCATAAAACTCATAAAATCATATCTCGCCTCATCTCATTAGCGAGTGATAAAGAGACACCATACTCGTCTCATCTCATCGACAAGTGTTAAATAACATCATAACTTGTCTCATTTCATCGACAAGTGGAAACATCGTAATGGTTCCTCATAAACCATAAATCTCAAAATATGAAATCATATACTCAAGACTTGCCTTATATCATTGGCAAGTAAATAAAACATCGTGATGGTTCTCATCGACCATACTCCTGCTTAGGAGATCCCAAACCATAATACTCGCCAAATATTGGCCATCTTAAATAATTCCGGTAAATAGGAATTATAAAACTCAAAATATGCCATAAAATGGCAACCATCTCAAAATCAATAATCTCAAATAGCTTCGATCGTACAAGTCCGGAATTAACCGAAATAGTAAACGCACATGTCCCATACCACGTGTTTTACTAAATCGTTTAATTCTCTTTCTCATACGTTCGAATAGTATAAAAGTGTGTATTTTATATATAAAATAATTTATTTGAGAAGACAAGCTTTTAAAACTTTTTCCCGAAAATATTAATAAAACCAATATTTAAAATTTCTTTATTATAGGAAATAAATAGATTTTATATTATAAAAATAACTTTAAAGTAAATGTAATAATAATTTAAAATGTCCATTTATTTCAAAAATCACTTCAAAATGGTTTAGTGAAAATCATGCTCGAAAATAATGAAAACCAAGAGAGATTACTCAAGACCGATAACTTGAATTCAATACGAATTCAATTCAAATTTAACCCAAAGTCAATTCAAATTCTTTTTAAATTTGCATTTCAAATTCTCTAAATATAGCTAGCCTATTGATAGGCATCATAGCTCTCAAAACATTTCAAAAACAACATCAAAATCTAACAAGAATGAGAGCACAAATAAGCCAACACAATTCTCAGTTCAATGATTGTTATTGCTGTCGTTTTGCTCTCGAGACAGCAACAAACAAATATAATTTTGACCAAGCTAACTTCGAAATTTCAAAAAAACTCAAAACATAAAACTTCTAGCACAAAGTCTAAGCTTTCTGGAACATCTTGAATTATTAAATTTGGATAAGAAACATGAAAGATATGGCCAAAACAAATTTCAGATATGAATTTCGCTACAGCTGTTGTTTTAGTTTCGGGACAGCGATACTAGAATGAATTTTCGACCATGTAAACATCAAAATTTGACAAAACTCATAACATGAAAATTGTAGCATATAATCTAAGCTTTCAGGAGCATTAAGAATCATCAAATTCCGACATCAAACGAAAAAGATATGTTTACATTTCCAACAGCACTTAGCACAGAAAATCACAATTTTACAGTGACAGAGCTGAGAGTTTGTAACAGGATTTCGGTCAACCTGTGCTTAAAATATGCAAATGTGTTCAACATAAAAGTTGTCACACACAAAACATTCTTTCCAGAACTTCAAATATCACCCAAATCCGATAAGAGACAAGGAAGATATGTCTAATTTACTAACTATGTTTAGTTTGGATAACGTAATTACTAAAGTGACAGAGCTGAGAGTTTGCAACAGAATTTTAGTCAAACTATGCTCAAAATATGCAAATGTATTCAACTGGAAAGTTGTCACACATAAAATAAGCTTTTCAGAACTTCATAATTCATCCAAATCCGATAAGAAAAATGGAAGATATGCTCAATTTACTAACTGTATTAAGCACAGTTTTACAATTACAGGCCAGTGAGTTTGTATTGGGTTTTTCGACCTTCTATGATCAAAATTTTCGAAAGTGTTTAACATAAAAGTTATCACCCTCTCTTCATTCTTTCCAGAACATTAAACAAAATCAAATTCCGACTTAAAACGAAAAAGTTATGCCCAATTTACTGATAGCGGTTTTGCAAATGAACATGCAATAAAAATCAAATTGAGATTTCTAACCTTGAAATCTCCAATTATGCTAGAAAATGTGAGTTTTCAACTCACCTTTGATTTAGATAGCAAATACCCAAATTTTTGAAGAATGACTGAAGCTTCAAGGTGAAATTAGTCTTCAAGAGTCTTTCAATTTACTATCATTTGAAGAAGTTTCATCATGAATTGAAGAAAATTAGTTTGAGATTTGATTTTGAAAGAAGGGTTTTATTTTTACTGTTTTTGTCTTAGGGAAGAAAGAAGAAGAGGAGCTGAAGTATGAACGTACAGGAACTAAATTTCTTCTTTTCTAACTTGGTTAAGATTATAATGGGCCTTGGACCCAAAATGAACAAAAGAAACAATAAGTCCAAATTTTTATTCATGCTTAAACTAAAATGCATATATTTATATTTAAACATATGCAATTAGCAAATGCCACTATCTTTCAAATTTTTACACAAATAAAATTCTAAACTTACACACTTATAAACTAAATCATTTTCCACCATATAAAAAGATAAATTTATATTTATAAAACATTTTTATTATTAAAATCTTTTATTTCACAAAAATGCACTATTTCCACAATTAAATGCAAAAGCATACACTTTTGACTTTTAAAATTCCATAAAAATTATTTTCTTACTTAGAAAAATATTACAAACGGTATCCAAACTTTATTTATAACCAACACTCATTTTTAAACCAATTTCCATCTTTTTACTTAATTAAACACCCTTCAAAAAATCAAATACTTCATTTCAAAATTATTAAAAAAGTAATTGACAATAATTTATAAAAATTATTTCATTTTCTCTAAAAAAAGATCATTCTCCATCACCATTAGTCCAAATAAATAAAATGAAGTTCCAAACTTTATTTTTCTCATTTTATTTTCAAAATTCATTGTTTGTTCCAAATAAACAATATAAAACTTCCAATTTTATTAAATTTACAATATTAAATTATAACTATTAACAGGTAATCTCCAAAAGCAGGGTTGTTACAAACTCTCCCCCTTATCAAAATTGCGTCCTCGCAATTTCTAAAGAAGAGTTTGTATTCAACATAAGTATTTCATCAATCGTAGAAGGATAGACAGGCACAAGATCACAATTCCTCACTTTCAACTCAAGATGAAAGAAGACCAAGATAAGATTGCTCGATTAATTCTGTGGTTTTTAAAGTGCAAATATGGAATTAGCAAACCGCTGAATTTTTCAATCAGCACATAAGATTTCGATGACGTCTCACCTCCGAATAAGCGCACAACAAGATGCAAGAAAAAGGATCAATCAAATGAGATTGATTTCTCATAAGCTTCTTAAGTAGAGTCGGGATTTAGCACACTTCAACCCAAACTCTAATCAACAAGATGATTATCGATATGATCTTTCCGTATGACACTACGGAAGGAACAACACCAATACAAGATAGACATAATAGAGGCAAGATAGTTCAACCAAAAGGTGGTTTCAAACTCGAATGACCGCATAAATGCACGTCATTAGAAAATAGCACAAGAGTAAGATACTCATAAGGAACTAAAATATATGTATATACTCTCAATCAAAAATTCTTATTGTTCCAAAAGATCGATACTTTATAGTTATAACCACAATTTTCAACACTTGAAATTTTTCTTTTCAAAACTTCTTACTTAGATTTTAAATTTATTACTCTTCACTAGTGTAAATAAAGTTTAAGTTGTTATTCTCTAATTCTTCCACAGGTACACTCTAGTTTGCAATATATTATTTTTCAATTTGTTTCTCAAATTTTCTAAGTGTTTGCAATTTTCGAAAAAATTGACGGAGTCTCCTTTGAACGGAGGGCCATATACAATATTACAAAAATAAATTATATAATATACATCGACCATTAGGTCGGAAGCACAATATATATCATTATTTAACACTTAAAATTAATCCGAAAACATACCTTTCCCTTTAAGCATTTTAAAGCGATTTTGCACAAACTTACATCTATAATCTTTTTGATCAAAATATATTCCATCTATCATATTTTCACCTGTACTTAACTCAAATAGATGATATTAGTTCATGATCATAAATAAGAAATGCTACACTTAACTATTGAGGGGAAATAAATTAATTTCAGTTCAGACCTGCTGTAAAGAAGACCTATTTTTACAGAGAAAACAACAAAATTTGAAGAATTTTATAGAATGAAAGTTGTTCTAATTAGTCTGGGCTTTCCGGCAATATAAAGATCATCAAAATCAGATTTACGGTTTGAAAGTTATGTTAAATTTACTTTCAGCTTAATCTTAGAGAATTTTGTAATAGGGCAGAATTGCCTATCTCCATTCAAACCCATTTTAGACTTAGTAAATAGCAAAATATTTAAAAGTGGTACAAAGAAACTCTATAGCTTACTGACATCTCTTTCATCTGCAAAAAGATTGAGCTCATTTGGAGTAATAAATCTCTAGTTATCGCTGTTTTAGTACATCGCTTTTCTAAATGAAATTTTCAGCTTTTAAAATCAATTTGAAATTTGAAATTCTCCCAAACCATTTTAATTTCAAACTACAATTTCAAACAAGCTTTTGGATAAATCATTTATTAAATGATCCTCCTTTTTTTTTGCTGGAAAGCTAAGACATATAAAATTATGATCAACTTTACATAATCACCACAAAACATTTTATTAAGTGGAAATATGTTCATTACTTTCCAAAATCTAGCTTTAAAAACAATTAACTATGAAAACTTATTTTCGAAGATATACTAATTTCTTGCATTATAAAGAGATGATTATTGATTATCCATCAAAATAAATTTTTATAGTCATCATTAATAACTTGTACTAAAATATTCAATTAATAATTTAATTTTCAAACCAATGTATTCTTTTACCCTAAATACATCATTTTATCAATCAAAACATCAAATGATATTTTCTTCTAATTAAGACATCCCCTTAATTAAAATTATTCACTTTACTTACACAAATTACCATATTTAATTTCTCAAATTTCAAATAATATAAGGGTGTTGCCTCACCATTGATTTATAGTGAATGACCCCATCGATTGGCTGCATAGTTGATCAAACGATCAAAAATGCCTCGCCACTCCTCCAACACTCACCATGGTTCAATGGTTTTATTAAACAATTAAAAAAATTTAATACTCTACCCTATTAATTATTATCAAAATTTTCTAATTAAAACTAAATTTACCGTGTCTGACTGTCTCATCACAGCGTTTAGGAAATCCCTATCGATAACGTTGGCCAAACGCATCGACCAGAATTCTTAAAGCACTAGACGGACAACCCAACACAAAAGTTCATTTTCTTTAAAAAGAAATACCTCATATATAATACTTAAAATATTTTTTTTTTCCCCAAAATATAAACTAATTTCTCTTAGAAACATATCTTAAGTTTGATTTTTTTTTTTTTTTGAAAACACCTCATTTCCCTAGTGGACATCCTCATGGAAGGACGACCGACAGGCCAAGAACCGAGAATGAAGTCAATACAATATTCGATTGCCCGATTGTGTGTCATACACAAAACGGACACACAGAAACCAACAGAGTCACAATGACAAGAATTTGAGATAGATCATCAACATCTCAAAACTCAAGAGTGAATACAGACACTTCAAAATCATCAATAACATTCCGAAGAGAAAGAAACAACAAATCAGTTAAAATTAGGATACCTAATTTTAGCTTCCTTTGGATTACAGAATGCAACTAGAAAATACCCAAGCTACCCCAACTCAAATTATTCCAAACTCTAAAGAGGAAAAAGCATGCTAATTCACTTGAAAAGATAAGCTATAAGGAAGAAAAATCCAAAATCCTTAACATCATACCAAATATTGCAGATCCCCTCAATAGCATTCGCAATCCTCTAAGAAATCACAAAATAAGAACGTCAAAGATCATCAACAAACTCCTTCAATACGGAAAGGTGTCAAGCACCCGTATTGAAGAGGACTTGAATAAAACAATCACGATTAAGATTACTCCTAAGATAAGATGTCATCAATTAAATTTGAGAATATTTCGGAATAAAACATATTCCTAGACATATCCCAAATTATCTACTCCAAAAGGCACGATAAGGTAAAGGACACGATGATTAAGGAATTCGTAACACTTGTATTACACTTAGATGTACCTTCATATGTGTTTCTGTTCTGTGTTTATCATACTTTGTTCTGAACCTCGCTCTGATACCAAGCTGTGACGCCCCACCAAAAGACCCACATTAACAAAGAGAATTACTGAGTAATTATGTCTGTTAATGCGGAGAATAGGGCTGGTTAGGAGCGACCATCTATAATCTTGTCTTAAATATCTACTGCATACGTCGATAAATGCTCTATATTTTTTTTTCTATTTCAAGTGGATCGACATATCCAATAAATGTTTAATACAAAACTATAGGTGGCTAATGGATCTATCAGAACAAAGTACAATAACAGAATGCATATCACATCACAGAACAGTAATCATTATATATATAAATACATATACACAGATACATCCTAGTATGATACAAACTAATATACAAAAGTGGTACAGAGACCACACTATATACATCTAATCAAATACATATCAGAGTCAAGCGGAAAGAAATATAAACTACACAAAAGTGCTAGGCTGATATCCAAGCAGATGCATCAAAGCTAAGTCCCGTAACTGATTGCTAACCTGAAACAACTCGGTCTGACCCGAGTATAAAATACGCGGGTCAGTCTAGCTAAAACAATCAGTTCATAAGGATAGAAGGTAATATGAAGCATAAGATACAAGGTGATAATTCTTCTCAAATGAGAAGAGGCAATAGAAAATACACATACTCATGACTTAAGTGAAACAATGTCATTTAAGTATACAAAGGCCTCAAAAGAGGTAAACTCTACAATACACTCAAATAACATAAACAATCGCCGATGATAATCTCCAAATAAAAACTTATGAAACTCAATAAGAGTTTATAATCCCCATATCGAAATCACCATAAAACAAAACACACACACATATATATATATAAGCCTTTCTCTAACTCAAGGCTATAGGTAAAATCATCATTTCAAAATTGGTGAAATCAAAATCAAAAACTCATAAAAATTCCCCGGATTGGCCAAATCCCATTTGCATGCCGAAGCGATGCTGCACGTGCCATTCTCGAACGGTCGAAACCTCTGACAAGGTCGCTAACACCTCCCAAAGCAGTTCGTCCTCATGACAAGGTCGCTGACACCTCTTCAAGCCATTTTGTCAGCCCTAACAAGGTCGCTAACACCTCCCTAAGCAGTTTGTCCTCATGACAAGGTCGCTGACACCTCTCCAAGCTATTTTGTCAGCCCTAACAAGGTCGTTAACACCTCCCTAAGCAGTTTGTCCTCATGACAAGGTCGCTGACACCTCTCAAAGCAATTCTGTTATGTAAACATCGTGAATGTGTCACAAACTCACGGATAGGAATCCGAAAAGTGTTAACGGGTGTCCCATACCACTCGTTCGCACTTAGCGATTTACTAGCCGCTAGTCGGTGCCACACTAGGAACATCATAAAACTCATAAAATCATATCTCGCCTCATCTCATTAGCGAGTGATAAAGAGACACCATACTCGTCTCATCTCATCGACAAGTGTTAAATAACATCATAACTTGTCTCATTTCATCGACAAGTGGAAACATCGTAATGGTTCCTCATAAACCATAAATCTCAAAATATGAAATCATATACTCAAGACTTGCCTTATATCATTGGCAAGTAAATAAAACATCGTGATGGTTCTCATCGACCATACTCCTGCTTAGGAGATCCCAAACCATAATACTCGCCAAATATTGGCCATCTTAAATAATTCCGGTAAATAGGAATTATAAAACTCAAAATATGCCATAAAATGGCAACCATCTCAAAATCAATAATCTCAAATAGCTTCGATCGTACAAGTCCGGAATTAACCGAAATAGTAAACGCACATGTCCCATACCACGTGTTTTACTAAATCGTTTAATTCTCTTTCTCATACGTTCGAATAGTATAAAAGTGTGTATTTTATATATAAAATAATTTATTTGAGAAAACAAGCTTTTAAAACTTTTTCCCGAAAATATTAATAAAACCAATATTTAAAATTTCTTTATTATAGGAAATAAATAGATTTTATATTATAAAAATAACTTTAAAGTAAATGTAATAATAATTTAAAATGTCCATTTATTTCAAAAATCACTTCAAAATGGTTTAGTGAAAATCATGCTCGAAAATAATGAAAACCAAGAGAGATTACTCAAGACCGATAACTTGAATTCAATACGAATTCAATTCAAATTTAACCCAAAGTCAATTCAAATTCTATTTAAATTTGCATTTCAAATTCTCTAAATATAGCTAGCCTATTGATAGGCATCATAGCTCTCAAAACATTTCAAAAACAACATCAAAATCTAACAAGAATGAGAGCACAAATAAGCCAACACAATTCTCAGTTCAATGATTGTTATTGCTGTCGTTTTGCTCTCGAGACAGCAACAAACAAATATAATTTTGACCAAGCTAACTTCGAAATTTCAAAAAAACTCAAAACATAAAACTTCTAGCACAAAGTCTAAGCTTTCTGGAACATCTTGAATTATTAAATTTGGATAAGAAACATGAAAGATATGGCCTAAACAAATTTCAGATATGAATTTCGCTACAGCTGTTGTTTTAGTTTCGGGACAGCGATACTAGAATGAATTTTCGACCATGTAAACATCAAAATTTGACAAAACTCATAACATGAAAATTGTAGCATATAATCTAAGCTTTCAGGAGCATCAAGAATCATCAAATTCCGACATCAAACGAAAAAGATATGTTTACATTTCCAACAGCACTTAGCACAGAAAATCACAATTTTACAGTGACAGAGCTGAGAGTTTGTAACAGGATTTCGGTCAACCTGTGCTTAAAATATGCAAATGTGTTCAACATAAAAGTTGTCACACACAAAACATTCTTTCCAGAACTTCAAATATCACCCAAATCCGATAAGAGACAAGGAAGATATGTCTAATTTACTAACTATGTTTAGTTTGGATAACGTAATTACTAAAGTGACAGAGCTGAGAGTTTGCAACAGAATTTTAGTCAAACTATGCTCAAAATATGCAAATGTATTCAACTGGAAAGTTGTCACACATAAAATAAGCTTTTCAGAACTTCAAAATTCATCCAAATCCGATAAGAAAAATGGAAGATATGCTCAATTTACTAACTGTATTAAGCACAGTTTTACAATTACAGGCCAGTGAGTTTGTATTGGGTTTTTCGACCTTCTATGATCAAAATTTTCGAAAGTGTTTAACATAAAAGTTATCACCCTCTCTTCATTCTTTCCAGAACATTAAACAAAATCAAATTCCGACTTAAAACGAAAAAGTTATGCCCAATTTACTGATAGCGGTTTTGCAAATGAACATGCAATAAAAATCAAATTGAGATTTCTAACCTTGAAATCTCCAATTATGCTAGAAAATGTGAGTTTTCAACTCACCTTTGATTTAGATAGCAAATACCCAAATTTTTGAAGAATGATTGAAGCTTCAAGGTGAAATTAGTCTTCAAGAGTCTTTCAATTTACTATCATTTGAAGAAGTTTCATCATGAATTGAAGAAAATTAGTTTGAGATTTGATTTTGAAAGAAGGATTTTATTTTTACTGTTTTTGTCTTAGGGAAGAAAGAAGAAGAGGAGCTGAAGTATGAACGTACATGAACTAAATTTCTTCTTTTCTAACTTGGTTAAGATTATAATGGGCCTTGGACCCAAAATGAACAAAAGAAACAATAAGTCCAAATTTTTATTCATGCTTAAACTAAAATGCATATATTTATATTTAAACATATGCAATTAGCAAATGCCACTATCTTTCAAATTTTTACACAAATAAAATTCTAAACTTACACACTTATAAACTAAATCATTTTCCACCATATAAAAAGATAAATTTATATTTATAAAACATTTTTATTATTAAAATCTTTTATTTCACAAAAATGCACTATTTCCACAATTAAATGCAAAAGCATACACTTTTGACTTTTAAAATTCCATAAAAATTATTTTCTTACTTAGAAAAATATTACAAACGGTATCCAAACTTTATTTATAACCAACACTCATTTTTAAACCAATTTCCATCTTTTTACTTAATTAAACACCCTTCAAAAAATCAAATACTTCATTTCAAAATTATTAAAAAAGTAATTGACAATAATTTATAAAAATTATTTCATTTTCTCTAAAAAAAGATCATTCTCCATCACCATTAGTCCAAATAAATAAAATGAAGTTCCAAACTTTATTTTTCTCATTTTATTTTCAAAATTCATTGTTTGTTCCAAATAAACAATATAAAACTTCCAATTTTATTAAATTTACAATATTAAATTATAACTATTAACAGGTAATCTCCAAAAGCAGGGTTGTTACACAAATGGATTTTTTTTATATGAACTTTTGAATTAGAAAATTTAAAAATAAATGTTTAAATAGTATATATATTGGATTTGAAAGAGAAACTCATCTTTTAAAATTTATAGAAATTTGTTTTTAAATTTATAACATACATATGTAAGTTTGAATTTGTACAAGTGTTTAGGCCTCATGATGATTTTTAACAAATGGCATTCATAATATTTATTTGAATATAAAAAATGAAATTTAAAATTATGAAAACTTTACATCTTCCCATGTGTAATCATGGATATCTTAGAAAATCTGAAAACAGATTTGCCTCCACTAATCTCAAAATCACAAAGCTGTTCAAAACTAGAAATCAAGAAAAAGAAACTGAAAGTAAATCTACCTGGAAATCAAGATAGCTTGAAAATCAAAAATTAAATGCAAGATCTACTTAATGCAAAAGGATCAGATCAAGATTCAACAAGCAATTCTAGTTTCTGAAATCAAGCTAAGATTCAAACAACTTCAACAAGCTTCAAACTGGAAACATGCAAATTTCAAATCCTGAGGCATGCAGGTGCTTCTCTGTTCAAATCCAAAACTTGAGACAAAGTAAACTTGTGAAGCAAATTCCAGAAATGCAAAAGTCTCACCCTGGAAACAAGAGCTTCAGTTTGGGCCAGAGATAATGCAAGATTTTTTTGGAAATAAATTATAAAGGCAAGTGAAAAATTTCTTTTTAAAATTTGAATTAAATGTTAGTAATCAGAAAATGAAACAAAGGTTTAAACAACTTTATCAAATCTAAGTTGCAGGGAAATTTAAGATCAAAGACAAAACCATTTCCAGTTTCAAGTTCCAGACAAGAAAGCTCTCTGTTCAAAAATTAAACTGTAAGTAAAAATCAAAAGTGTTGGTTATTGTTAAGGAATGTTAGTAAATACAATAGGAAATTAAGCAAAGATCTGTATTTATGAATTTGCAGATCTAAACTTCAGCAATTAAAGTAAAAAAAAAAAAAAAAATGCAGGCTTGTTTCCTCTCTGTTCTTCTCTGGTACAAATACCCAGGTGAGCAATCTAGCCCTGAATTTGTTCTCTGTCTTGATGAATGCTTGAATGACTTGTCTTCTCTGATATGTGATGATTCTGAAATAGAAATATGTTTACATGTGTATGTATATATGTGATGCATGTTTGGGAAACACAACAAAGCTTGCTTTTGTTCATTCATTCCAGATCTCAAGAACCTGGTTGCAAATTAAAAAAAAAAAAAATGAATGAGACATTATCTGGTTATGTGAGTAACTCTTCTTTTATAAAATTGTTTTTATAGGTAAATTATGCATGTTTATAAATTACAAATAAACATATATGAAAGTACTTGCAAGTTGTGACTGTAAACAAGTTAGTGGCTGTGCATGTGTGCTCTTCAAAATTTCAAAACCTATGTCTTGATTTCTGAAATTTCTTTTGACTTTGTTTACTGAATTTAACTTAATGCTTGAACAAATTATGTTTGTTTAGAATGTATGAGTTCTAATTGTATATGAACTAAATATGATATCTGGAATCTGAAAAATCAAATTATACAAAACTAATTTGACTAGGATGATAAATTTAAGCTTTATGATGAAATGTTCCAGGTTTATTAATGGAATCAGTAATTAAACTCAAGAATTTTAGATCAAAAATTTAAGTTTATAGTGTCAAGAATAAAGTGCAGTTTCAAATTTACTACATTTTCATTTTGGCCAAGTTCTGTTGAACCTTGCAATGGATTTGGTTGAAATTGTTTATGAGGATAGTGAATCCATCAGGGATTATGGGAAAATTAGAAATCTGAAGTTTATAGGCTGTTTCAGGTTTGGGGTAAGTTCTGGGTTGCAGGGATTTTTACTCGGGTTAGTCTCGGGGTAAATAGGAAATGACTCGAAGCAAGAAAGTAAATGACTCGAAGTCATTTAGGGTAGTTCTGTGTCTTGTGTTCAGATTTTAAACAACAGAACAGTTCTGTTTTAGAATTTTAAAATTTAAAGTTTTAATTAATCTGGAAATGTAAACTCAAAATTTAAACTTGAATCTTAAGTTGAATTCAAATACTTTGAATTCTGATAATTGATAACATGTGAGTGCAGAGATTCAAATTTTATTTGAAATTAAAAAAAAAATATAAAAGAAGAGGAACAGGGAACCTGTTCCAGATTTTTAAAGTTGAATCAAAGTGCAAATTATATTGAGACTTTGGATTTTGAAAACTGAGTTTAATAATGAATTTAAATAAGTTTAAAATTCTGTTCTTTTGAAATTATTTAAATTCTGGAAATTTTCAAAGTTTAAGATTTTTAATAAAACAGAAACTGTTTCTGTTTAATGTGAAGATAAGTTTAAATATTTTTTTTTTAGGGTGGAGATTTAAACTGAGTTTTAGTTTGAATTTGGAAATGAATTCAAATTTTAATTGTCTGAAATTTGAAACCATATTGTATTTTTAAATTTAAATTTGATTTGAAAATCTCAAGTATAAATGCATATGTGATTTGTATTTGGAATGGAAGGTTAAGTATTTAATTTAGGAATTCAAATGAATTCAAATCTGAAGTTTTAAAAATCTGGATTTTAAATTTAAATTTCAGTTTTAAAGTAAAGAATTTAAATTTAAATTGCTTTCAAATGATTTACATTTGAATTGAAGGTGAAATTGTAGGAAGAGTTTTAAAGAGTTTAAACTAAATCGAAAATGGAAGTTATATTTCAGTTTTGAGATTTTAAAGCAATTTTTAAATTTATTTGAATTCAAGTTGAATTGAAATCTAAATTGTTTTAAACTTATTAATAAAGAATATGTTTCTTTTAAACATATAAGATTAAGTTGTGTATTGTTTTAAACTCTTATTTAAGACAAATTTGAGTCTTGAGTTTAAAGAAAATGTTAAATGGAATTTAATGTAAATTTAAAAATATTTTGTTTTTAAATGCATAATTTAAATAAGGAATGTTTATCTAAAGATAAAGAAAAGTATAATGATTTGTAATTCATTTAATTATTAAGGTAGTACAAATGGATAATTAATATAATTAATTAATTAAGAAATGGATAATTAGTTAAAGTAATTAAGGGTTTTAAATTGATTAATTAAAGTTTAAGATTAATTTTTCTTAGAATAATTAATTTGTAATTAAGAAATCATTAATTGAATGATATTAGATTTTAAATTAATAATTGAAGATTTATTAATTGAATAAATATGGATAGTTAATTAATTAGGAATAATAAATGAAAGTAATCATGTAGGTAATAAATTTAAAACCACCCAGTTTATTCATCTTAATTGTAGATGCTGATTGTTATTGAATGTTGTGTGATGGATTGATATATTTGGTATGTGATTGGATGCTATGTGATACTTTGTGCTGAACTGCTATATTTGTGATGAATATACTGTCGTATGTGTATGAAACCCTTTGACCCGTAAAACGACATTTGAGTTTCGATGCGACAGGGAGTCGGATTCCAGTTGGTTATCCGAAACCCACATCGAATCATATTAGTGAATTTTTGTGATTGATAATTTACTTTATCTATGAATCTGTGAATATAGATAAGCGCTATGGGTTATACCGCTTATCTTTATGATTGAATCTGTGATGATGATGTTGTGCACTATTGTGTTGAACCCTTAGACCACACTTATACACACACAAATATGGATTGCACGTGGAAATGGGTTAAGTCACAGATTTTGAAATTGTTTTAAAATTTGAATTTTTGAATCCAAAATAGTTTTGGAATTAGAATTGAAGTTTTTGAAAAAAAATGAATTTCAAAAAAATAAAAGTTATGTGAATAACTTAATTGAGTTTTGAAATTTAAATAATTTGAGTTAAATTTGAATTCAATAATTGAATTGAATTCTATGATTTGGAAACTAGGGTTTTAAAAAAGTTATTCAACTTATAAATGGATTTATATGGGTTTTTAAACCAATTTAAAAGTGATGTTTTGAAATTTAAAATTAACCAAGATTCCAACTTGTATAAATCGGACTTTTCTGAAACGAAAACTGTTGTTTTCCAATAATAGAAGCTTTCGTATAAGAAATGGATTTCCAATGTGTGTTAAAAGGGATTTAAGTTGAAATGAAAATGGTTTTCCAAGTTATGAATAAATCTTTGGACGTGTTTTGAAAGCTATAAATTAAATCTTTAATTTAAAGGTTTATTGAGTTAATCCAATTGAAATGGAAGTTGTTTTGAAATCTATGAATAGATCTTTGTGAAATTAGGCGAAACTTTGTGAAATAAATCTTTTTGTTTAAAGATTTAAAATGGTAATTTGTTTAACCATTTGAAAGAAAAGTTTTGGATTTTATAAGTTGTGACTTAACTAAAATCCCATATCCATATGTTTTAAAATATGGCGCTCATTATTCGGTTTAGCCGGGAGAGGACCTAGTGTCATATAGCCCATTCCGAATAGTGATACGACGTTATGGATAGCAATTGAAGACCGGTGGTGAAGACCGGATATTTCCGAAAACAAAAGGGTAACTCGTCGATTGTCTCTGCACTGGCTGATCCCCGGTATAGAGATCTCCATATGTGATGGGAAGTCCGGACGTGATTAGGGATTATCCGAATTTGCAAGGGCTTCTTCGGAAGTGCCTTCGGTTCTGTTCGAACCCGGAACAGACTTGTATGGTTGTATGTCCGACATTACACTTTGAGATGTTAACTGATTTCTATCAAATACATTTCTGCCTGGTGGCGGAGAATTTATTCTCTCAGCTTAACACCCTTCTCTGAGACGTACGAGCTCAGAGGTTATGTAGTTGATATTTATCAGTGATATCCCCAATTTGGTAATGTGGCATGCTGAGTGCTGCTGTGTGATGATCATTGGTTGATCATTTGTGATATGATCATTTGTTTGATCATTTATCTTTGTGATCATTGCTTTGGTCATCTGTTGACCCAAAGCATGGCTTTGTGCCAAAGCGTAGCTTTGTGGACGAGACTGCATCAGGACCTCACACCCCGGAAATGGTCGAAACAGGAAAGATGCGGCAAGGTTATGAGGGTCGCGCCCTTTAGGGTATGTCATTTCCTTCTGGTAAAGGGTGGTATCATGGTATGGAGCCCAGATACTTACTCATGTGGATACTGCAGATCTATTACTTTGTGATACTTTGTGGTTGTTGCGAGCGCTCGGATAAAGGTCCCAAAGGACCGGGGGATGACATATTCGTGTAGTAGTTACCTAGTTACAGAGGTAACCCGGCCTTGTGTTGGCAGAGATCTAACCGTAACGTTAGTTCTCGGGACGTCCCGCCAGAGGCGATCCCATAGACAGTAGGAAGTTCCTTAGCCTGACCATTTGTTGGAAATCCATTCATCCAATACGTGCCGTGTACGGTTTTAGTTGTATTACCTGCCATCTACTTATGGTGGCGCCCCACTGTTTAGATGGTAGCTATAGTAGGCATACGATACTGGTCGTATGTTGGCTAGGATTTATATTATACTTTCGAAATGGTTTTCCACACTTTGCACTTATAGTAATAATATCAAAGAATTTTCTCGTATTAAGCATATTTGACTATCATAAGGAGAAATCTCCTCCAATTCTGCGTTTGCATTGTGTGTGTGGCGGGAGGCCTTATGGTAGTTTCATTTTCCAAAAAGCATTGCGGATTTCAAATTTAAATTCTTTTGTTGTTTAAAAAGACCAAATGTTTTTGTTTGCTCATACCAGTCCCATGACTGACCTGGAGTTTATTGTTCCTTTCCTAAACTCTGGGTGCCCACTATTTCCCACACGGGCAGTCTAGAGTTGGGGTTTTCAGAAATCAATGGTAGGTGTAGATTCGACAGCTTTCAGCCTTAGGATTTGGCAATCGCATTTGGATTGAGTTGCTTCTCTTCATCTTGATTTGGAGTTCGAGCTATTTCTGGATTGGTGCTTTGGAGATGGAGATTACTGATACTGGAGTTCTTTCTTGAAGACCATATTGGAGCTTTGTTCCGCTGCTAGTGTTATCTTTTCTTTCCGCTGCTATTATCTTGTATCATATCTCTGATGTATGTTGATATCTATTGTATCATTCTGTTGTATCATTCATGTTGTATATTGATATGTTATTCATTTCTTCCGCTGTGTTATTTACTTAATGTGTTATAAGCTCCGGCGAACCAGGTTCGACGTTTGGATCTGCGGCATTTGAATACGAGTGTCGTATTAGGTGCCGATTTTCGAAGGTCGAGTCAGGGTCGTCACAAGTGGTATCAGAGCTGATGGTTAAAACCTTAGCTCAGGAGTATAACACATTAAGTAACTCATTAGAGATAGGGTGAAGTAAACCCTAGAATGAGTATATCCCTAAGATATCTGTTCGAACGCCTCAGTAAATTCTCTTACTATCCACTAATAGTGAGTATGAGTGCGAGAAGAGGACGAGATAGGGGACAGGGGAGTACCACTACAAATGGTCAATACCCTGCAACAGTGGAAATATCTTTTCTCTATCAATCTCCTTTGATTCGATTTCGAATTCTTTTTGATTGCTTCGTAGCAGCTCCAGAAAGAAGTTTCGGTGTGATGATGGCCATACGTATCGTTGTAGAAAATTCTTACTTTGTATCTTCATCGATTTCTTATCAGCTTTTCGATCTAAACTCTAATGAATTTGAAATTGAAAAATTAAATAAATTGGAAATTTTAAATTAAGTAAACTGGTTAACTAATATGAAGATTTAATCTATCTATTTATTCTCTGGGATCCGATATAGTCTACGAACGATTAGTTATCCCTTCGAACTAATCAATGCCCTTGCACATTCGTAGACCGGTGGACCCAAATATCTGTGTAATAATTGTATGAGTTCGTTCTCATATTATTGATATTCTGATTTGGGTAGACCAAATGCAGAATAAATATCTCGATTCTGATCTGATCAATCATTTCTTTATCTATTATCTTTTCTTTCTCGTCTTCCTTGCAATTTCGAGGACGAAATTCTTTTAAGGGGGGAAATCTGTAACATTCCTGAAATTTATCAAGTTTAATTTGGCAATTAAATTTATTTTTAAAAATAAATTGTGAATTAATTAGAAAATTCTTAGAATAGATAAATAGTTTTGATTTTAATAGAAATTTAAATTTCAAGTTTAAGAATAAGTGAATTGTAAAATAATATTGAATTTCAAAATATAATGTATTAAAAATAAATTAGAGATTAAAAACTTTAAAAAATTGAACAAACAAAATAAATAAATAAATCTTTGATTTAATTGTGAATTAAATTGAGTTTTTCCAAATAAAATACAAATGGATTTTTTTTATATGAACTTTTGAATTAGAAAATTTAAAAATAAATGTTTAAATAGTATATATATTGGATTTGAAAGAGAAACTCTATCTTTTAAAATTTATAGAAATTTGTTTTTAAATTTATAACATACATATGTAAGTTTGAATTTGTACAAGTGTTTAGGCCTCATGATGATTTTTAACAAATGGCATTCATAATATTTATTTGAATATAAAAAATGAAATTTAAAATTATGAAAACTTTACATCTTCCCATGTGTAATCATGGATATCTTAGAAAATCTGAAAACAGATTTGCCTCCACTAATCTCAAAATCACAAAGCTGTTCAAAACTAGAAATCAAGAAAAAGAAACTGAAAGTAAATCTACCTGGAAATCAAGATAGCTTGAAAATCAAAAATTAAATGCAAGATCTACTTAATGCAAAAGGATCAGATCAAGATTCAACAAGCAATTCTAGTTTCTGAAATCAAGCTAAGATTCAAACAACTTCAACAAGCTTCAAACTGGAAACATGCAAATTTCAAATCCTGAGGCATGCAGGTGCTTCTCTGTTCAAATCCAAAACTTGAGACAAAGTAAACTTGTGAAGCAAATTCCAGAAATGCAAAAGTCTCACCCTGGAAACAAGAGCTTCAGTTTGGGCCAGAGATAATGCAAGATTTTTCTGGAAATAAATTATAAAGGCAAGTAAAAAATTTCTTTTTAAAATTTGAATTAAATGTTAGTAATCAGAAAATGAAACAAAGGTTTAAACAACTTTATCAAATCTAAGTTGCAGGGAAATTTAAGATCAAAGACAAAACCATTTCCAGTTTCAAGTTCCAGACAAGAAAGCTCTCTGTTCAAAAATTAAACTGTAAGTAAAAATCAAAAGTGTTGGTTATTGTTAAGGAATGTTAGTAAATACAATAGGAAATTAAGCAAAGATCTGTATTTATGAATTTGCAGATCTAAACTTCAGCAATTAAAGTAAAAAAAAAAAAAAAAAATGCAGGCTTGTTTCCTCTCTGTTCTTCTCTGGTACAAATACCCAGGTGAGCAATCTAGCCCTGAATTTGTTCTCTGTCTTGATGAATGCTTGAATGACTTGTCTTCTCTGATATGTGATGATTCTGAAATAGAAATATGTTTACATGTGTATGTATATATGTGATGCATGTTTGGGAAACACAACAAAGCTTGCTTTTGTTCATTCATTCCAGATCTCAAGAACCTGGTTGCAAATTAAAAAAAAAAAAAAATGACTGAGACATTATCTGGTTATGTGAGTAACTCTTCTTTTATAAAACTGTTTTTATAGGTAAATTATGCATGTTTATAAATTACAAATAAACATATATGAAAGTACTTGCAAGTTGTGACTGTAAACAAGTTAGTGGCTGTGCATGTGTGCTCTTCAAAATTTCAAAACCTATGTCTTGATTTCTGAAATTTCTTTTGACTTTGTTTACTGAATTTAACTTAATGCTTGAACAAATTATGTTTGTTTAGAATGTATGAGTTCTAATTGTATATGAACTAAATATGATATCTGGAATCTGAAAAATCAAATTATACAAAACTAATTTGACTAGGATGATAAATTTAAGCTTTATGATGAAATGTTCCAGGTTTATTAATGGAATCAGTAATTAAACTCAAGAATTTTAGATCAAAAATTTAAGTTTATAGTGTCAAGAATAAAGCGCAGTTTCAAATTTACTACATTTTCATTTTGGCCAAGTTCTGTTGAACCTTGCAATGGATTTGGTTGAAATTGTTTATGAGGATAGTGAATCCATCAGGGATTATGGGAAAATTAGAAATCTGAAGTTTATAGGCTGTTTCAGGTTTGGGGTAAGTTCTGGGTTGCAGGGATTTTTACTCGGGTTAGTCTCGGGGTAAATAGGAAATGACTCGAAGCAAGAAAGTAAATGACTCGAAGTCATTTAGGGTAGTTCTGTGTCTTGTGTTCAGATTTTAAACAACAGAACAGTTCTGTTTTAGAATTTTAAAATTTAAAGTTTTAATTAATCTGGAAATGTAAACTCAAAATTTAAACTTGAATCTTAAGTTGAATTCAAATACTTTGAATTCTGATAATTGATAACATGTGAGTGCAGAGATTCAAATTTTATTTGAAATTAAAAAAAAAATATAAAAGAAGAGGAACAGGGAACCTGTTCCAGATTTTTAAAGTTGAATCAAAGTGCAAATTATATTGAGACTTTGGATTTTGAAAACTGAGTTTAATAATGAATTTAAATAAGTTTAAAATTCTGTTCTTTTGAAATTATTTAAATTCTGGAAATTTTCAAAGTTTAAGATTTTTAATAAAACAGAAACTGTTTCTGTTTAATGTGAAGATAAGTTTAAATATATTTTTTTTAGGGTGGAGATTTAAACTGAGTTTTAGTTTGAATTTGGAAATGAATTCAAATTTTAATTGTCTGAAATTTGAAACCATATTGTGTTTTTAAATTTAAATTTGATTTGAAAATCTCAAGTATAAATGCATATGTGATTTGTATTTGGAATGGAAGGTTAAGTATTTAATTTAGGAATTCAAATGAATTCAAATCTGAAGTTTTAAAAATCTGGATTTTAAATTTAAATTTCAGTTTTAAAGTAAAGAATTTAAATTTAAATTGCTTTCAAATGATTTACATTTGAATTGAAGGTGAAATTGTAGGAAGAGTTTTAAAGAGTTTAAACTAAATCGAAAATGGAAGTTATATTTCAGTTTTGAGATTTTAAAGCAATTTTTAAATTTATTTGAATTCAAGTTGAATTGAAATCTAAATTGTTTTAAACTTATTAATAAAGAATATGTTTCTTTTAAACATATAAGATTAAGTTGTGTATTGTTTTAAACTCTTATTTAAGACAAATTTGAGTCTTGAGTTTAAAGAAAATGTTAAATGGAATTTAATGTAAATTTAAAAATATTTTGTTTTTAAATGCATAATTTAAATAAGGAATGTTTATCTAAAGATAAAGAAAAGTATAATGATTTGTAATTCATTTAATTATTAAGGTAGTACAAATGGATAATTAATATAATTAATTAATTAAGAAATGGATAATTAGTTAAAGTAATTAAGGGTTTTAAATTGATTAATTAAAGTTTAAGATTAATTTTTCTTAGAATAATTAATTTGTAATTAAGAAATCATTAATTGAATGATATTAGATTTTAAATTAATAATTGAAGATTTATTAATTGAATAAATATGGATAGTTAATTAATTAGGAATAATAAATGAAAGTAATCATGTAGGTAATAAATTTAAAACCACCCAGTTTATTCATCTTAATTGTAGATGCTGATTGTTATTGAATGTTGTGTGATGGATTGATATATTTGGTATTTGATGTGATGCTATGTGATACTTTGTGCTGAACTGCTATATTTGTGATGAATATACTGTCGTATGTATATGAAACCCTTTGACCCGTAAAACGACATTTGAGTTTCGATGCGACAGGGAGTCGGATTCCAGTTGGTTATCCGAAACCCACATCGAATCATATTAGTGAATTTTTGTGATTGATAATTTACTTTATCTATGAATCTGTGAATATAGATAAGCGCTATGGGTTATACCGCTTATCTTTATGATTGAATCTGTGATGATGATGTTGTGCACTATTGTGTTGAACCCCTAGACCACACTTATACACACACAAATATGGATTGCACGTGGAAATGGGTTAAGTCACAGATTTTGAAATTGTTTTAAAATTTGAATTTTTGAATCCAAAATAGTTTTGGAATTAGAATTGAAGTTTTTGAAAAAAATGAATTTCAAAAAAATAAAAGTTATGTGAATAACTTAATTGAGTTTTGAAATTTAAATAATTTGAGTTAAATTTGAATTCAATAATTGAATTGAATTCTATGATTTGGAAACTAGGGTTTTAAAAAAGTTATTCAACTTATAAATGGATTTATATGGGTTTTTAAACCAATTTAAAAGTGATGTTTTGAAATTTAAAATTAACCAAGATTCCAACTTGTATAAATCGGACTTTTCTGAAACGAAAACTGTTGTTTTCCAATAATAGAAGCTTTCATATAAGGAATGGATTTCCAATGTGTGTTAAAAGGGATTTAAGTTGAAATGAAAATGGTTTTCCAAGTTATGAATAAATCTTTGGACGTGTTTTGAAAGCTATAAATTAAATCTTTAATTTAAAGGTTTATTGAGTTAATCCAATTGAAATGGAAGTTGTTTTGAAATCTATGAATAGATCTTTGTGAAATTAGGCGAAACTTTGTGAAATAAATCTTTTTGTTTAAAGATTTAAAATGGTAATTTGTTTAACCATTTGAAAGAAAAGTTTTGGATTTTATAAGTTGTGACTTAACTAAAATCCCATATCCATATGTTTTAAAATATGGCGCTCATTATTCGGTTTAGCCGGGAGAGGACCTAGTGTCATATAGCCCATTCCGAATAGTGATACGACGTTATGGATAGCAATTGAAGACCGGTGGTGAAGACCGGATATTTCCGAAAACAAAAGGGTAACTCGTCGATTGTCTCTGCACTGGCTGATCCCCGGTATAGAGATCTCCATATGTGATGGGAAGTCCGGACGTGATTAGGGATTATCCGAATTTGCAAGGGCTTCTTCGGAAGTGCCTTCGGTTCTGTTCGAACCCGGAACAGACTTGTATGGTTGTATGTCCGACATTACACTTTGAGATGTTAACTGATTTCTATCAAATACATTTTTGCCTGGTGGCGGAGAATTTATTCTCTCAGCTTAACACCCTTCTCTGAGACGTACGAGCTCAGAGGTTATGTAGTTGATATTTATCAGTGATATCCCCAATTTGGTAATGTGGCATGCTGAGTGCTGCTGTGTGATGATCATTGGTTGATCATTTGTGATATGATCATTTGTTTGATCATTTATCTTTGTGATCATTGCTTTGGTCATCTGTTGACCCAAAGCATGGCTTTATGCCAAAGCGTAGCTTTGTGGACGAGACTGCATCAGGACCTCACACCCCGGAAATGGTCGAAACAGGAAAGATGCGGCAAGGTTATGAGGGTCGCGCCCTTTAGGGTATGTCATTTCCTTCTGGTAAAGGGTGGTATCATGGTATGGAGCCCAGATACTTACTCATGTGGATACTGCAGATCTATTACTTTGTGATACTTTGTGGTTGTTGCGAGCGCTCGGATAAAGGTCCCAAAGGACCGGGGGATGACATATTCGTGTAGTAGTTACCTAGTTACAGAGGTAACCCGGCCTTGTGTTGGCAGAGATCTAACCGTAACGTTAGTTCTCGGGACGTCCCGCCAGAGGCGATCCCATAGACAGTAGGAAGTTCCTTAGCCTGACCATTTGTTGGAAATCCATTCATCCAATACGTGCCGTGTACGGTTTTAGTTGTATTACCTGCCATCTACTTATGGTGGCGCCCCACTGTTTAGATGGTAGCTATAGTAGGCATACGATACTGGTCGTATGTTGGCTAGGATTTATATTATACTTTCGAAATGGTTTTCCACACTTTGCACTTATAGTAATAATATCAAAGAATTTTCTCGTATTAAGCATATTTGACTATCATAAGGAGAAATCTCCTCCAATTCTGCGTTTGCATTGTGTGTGTGGCGGGAGGCCTTATGGTAGTTTCATTTTCCAAAAAGCATTGCGGATTTCAAATTTAAATTCTTTTGTTGTTTAAAAAGACCAAATGTTTTTGTTTGCTCATACCAGTCCCATGACTGACCTGGAGTTTATTGTTCCTTTCCTAAACTCTGGGTGCCCACTATTTCCCACACGGGCAGTCTAGAGTTGGGGTTTTCAGAAATCAATGGTAGGTGTAGATTCGACAGCTTTCAGCCTTAGGATTTGGCAATCGCATTTGGATTGAGTTGCTTCTCTTCATCTTGATTTGGAGTTCGAGCTATTTCTGGATTGGTGCTTTGGAGATGGAGATTACTGATACTGGAGTTCTTTCTTGAAGACCATATTGGAGCTTTGTTCCGCTGCTAGTGTTATCTTTTCTTTCCGCTGATATTATCTTGTATCATATCTCTGATGTATGTTGATATCTATTGTATCATTCTGTTGTATCATTCATGTTGTATATTGATATGTTATTCATTTCTTCCGCTGTGTTATTTACTTAATGTGTTATAAGCTCCGGCGAACCAGGTTCGACGTTTGGATCTGCGGCATTTGAATACGAGTGTCGTATTTGGTGCCGATTTTCGAAGGTCGAGTCAGGGTCGTCACATTATTATTATCATTTAGGATTTCTTTTGTTATGCTCGTTCAGTTTGAGCATTAACTATTGTTGAATAAATTCGTAAGAAATTTTTCTTAGTAAGGTATAGGTTAGGTGAATAGGAATTAGAGAATCTTGATAACGAACCCCTTATGAATTAAGTTACACAGTTTTGACTATAAGATGTTCGGTGAAAGGGTTAAGTTTAAAGTTATCTTTTAACAGTGTTAAGCTGAAAGTAAACTTTTAATAAAAAGTTGTTTAATTTAATCTGAATGGTAGGATAATACATTTAGAAGATAAATGTATGAGAAAATTTAGTTATAATAAAGGAGAATTATTTAAATATGAGTTTAACTCACATTCAAATTTGCTATATCATATCTATGATGCTACAAACTATTGTTGATTTCTTGGATGATATTTAGATTTGTTTGATTGCTTGTTTAATTGAAATTAATATGGATATTCCATTTAAACATTTTAAGTGTCATTATAGCAATTTCTGCTAAACCATTATTTATTGAGTTTCATCCCCTAAACCCTTGTATGTATGTTTGAACTTGAGCTTGTTTTTTACAAAAGTAGATGTTTGAAATTCAATAGTCATTTTGATTAATGATATTTTAAATTAACTAATCATTTTAACTAATGATTTTGGAATTAATTAACCAATTTAATAATGATGTCTAAAATGGGTTAATCTTTTGATTTAATGAGATTTGAGTTTAATTAGATCAACTTAAGTAATGATATTAGTCTTTGATTAATCATTTTAATTAATGATTGTTTAAATTTAATTAATTGTTTTAACTAATAGCTTTTTGAAATTTAGTTAACCATTTTAATTAATAATGTTCGAATTTAACTAAAACATTTTAATTAATGATATTTGGAATATAATTAATCATTTTGTAAATTTGATTAATTATCTTTCAGGATAATTAATATTGCTTTAGATTTATAAAAGAGTGTTACAAATCACCCCCCCAGGATGATTAACATTGATTTTAAATTTATAAAGGTATCTATATTGTTTTATTTTCATTTGGGATAATAAATATTGTTTTTAAGTAATAAATGATGATTTATAAATGAGAAAATCCTTCAAAAGGAATTGTTTATAAATAAAACTAAGTGTAAATTATTTTGGGTTTATGGTTTAAAATGGAATTTGCTTTTGACCCTTGTTTTAGTACACTTTGTTTACAAATTTGACTTTTAAAAAAACATTTTAAAGAGCTTTTGAAAAAAAAATTCGATCTTGGAATTCTTTGAAATAAATTCAAAAGATTTTAAGGAAAGTAATAGCGGTATTATTTGGAAATATTTCTAAGTATAAAATACTTAATTTTCGAATACAATCGTTTTATCTCCTCGATGGTTGGATTCCCAGTTATTGTTACTTCAGCTTCTTTATTATTGGCATTCTAAGACAATTTGTTACTCCGTTGAGCTTTGTTATCCTTTGTTAGAAATAACTAAACCCAAAGCGCGAGAGGAACCAAAGCTATGTGGTGTTGCTCCTATCAAAAGTATATTTTCACATCTCATCTAGTTTGGATTTAGTTATGTACTTATATGTGGAAATATTCCGATTCTCGGTAAGGATTGGCGGGGTCCGAGAAGTGTCATAGAGTACATGACATTCTCAAAGTATATTATTAGAGGTATACTTTAATAAGGGTGCATCTTCCTATTTGTTGGGGATTTTCCTTTCCTTACTTGATTCGAACCTTTGAATTATTTTTTTATAATTGCAATGAGAAGAGTTAACCACTCTTCACGATGTTTAGTTATAGTTTTTTATCCATTCTATCAAATTTGGACTGTTATCTCATTTTATCCATTCTGTCCAATTTGGATTTTGTTCAGGCTATTTCCATTCCTTCAAGTTTGGATCTTTATACTATTTTTGTCCTTCATCTATGTTGGGATTTTTTCCTATTGTTCTTTCCCATTCTTATGTTTAGTTGTTGTTTATGTAGGAGAAAATTCATTCCACGTTAGCGGCGTGGTCCCAGCTATTATTGTTAACTACACTCCCTTTTGTCTCAGAGTTTTACTCATACCAGACATATTGTCTGACCTGAGTTGTTTATTTTTCCTAAACTTTTGGGGACTCAAATATATTTGAGTAGTCCGAGAATAGCAGCTTTTTCTTTAGAGCTCTTTGAAGACGACGGACGGGAATAAGCTTCCTTAGTTATCTAGTTATTTATTTCCACCGCATGATTTTATATGTGTGTTTTGTATCTAAAAATGAAAAGTCAAAGTGTATTGCTATCAATCTGTTAGATGTGGTACTTTTATAACTCTGATAAATCCATGTATGGAGTAACCTTTTTTACTATATATAACCATTCCTGTAACGACCAGCAAATGAGTACCCCTTGAGTCAACAAAATTCTACATCAATCAACTCCAGTGGCACAGAAATACGAACCATTTGGGTTAAAGAAGAAGAGGTAGAAGAAGAGAAAACTAAAAACAACAACAGAATCTAACCAACGCAGCGGAATAAAACATAAAAGATAATAAATGATCTTTACTCAAATATCAAATATATTTGTTTATATATTACGTCATCAGAGTACATCAATCACAGCTCAACATCAATAACATACAAATGGATACACAGCAACTCAACACAGCGGAATATATATATAAACAAGTACGGAAGTACGTATTGTCATCCAGCTCGTCTCCTGAGCTCCACAGCATCATATCATGTATCCTATAATACTCGGTCTGACCCGAGCATTATAGTTAAATAACATTCGAGTCAGTCTGGAATACAAGCGTGAAAAAATCACACTCAATTGATTATTAAAGTTTCAAAAATCTTTTGAAAACAAAAGCATCTCGTAAGACCACGCCACAAATAAACATGTCGGGTTTTTACCTTACCATAGCTAAAACACTTTTTATAGAAATCCTCTGATATTATAATAGGGTCTATATACAAATACTTATAAAATAGCCGAAATTGTTACATTATTAAATTCCAGCTACTAGCCATAGAGTGGGTAATACAAACAAAACTCGTACAAGGCTCGTAAGGAGAATGGATTTCCAACTAATGACTAGGCACTGGGGTACCGCCTGTCACAGTACGTGGCCTAGATCACAATACCGAGGAGTACGCCCGCTCCCCTACAACACAAGACCGGGACTACCCCTTACTGGATAATCCCGAGTGAGATCACCCCGCTGTTGGGATCAGCAACCGCCCACTAAGCCGAAATAAAAAGGGACATCTTGGTAGGGATGACCTCACCCTGCTTGGGTGCTACCCACCTAGCCTTACTGTATGAATATGCGCTTATATGTTTTTGTTTGATGATAATAAACATATATATTCATTTAAATGTATTTGGTAATGTACTATTTTGTATTTCATAGATTAAATAAATATTTGTTGAATAAAATAAATTACATAGAATTTGAATTTGAATTCAAACAGAACAAGTTACACAGATTTTGAATTCAAACAGAAATTTTATTCAAACAAATATTTATTACAATCTTGAATAGTACAAATTCATGCTCTCACTACCACATATACATTTTTGATTACATCACAATTACATCACAATTACTTTTACATTGATAACCTCACTACATATCACTCACACTCGTAGTTTATCTTCAACTGCATTCCAGTTTGAATCCAGCATCTGAGCAATCTGCGAAAATATGCACTAACGCAGTAAAATTGAAAAAGAAATGTTTTTGCAATATAAAATGAAATATGATTTTTGAAAATATGGTTTGCCTCAGCTATTTGGGTTGTTCGTCATCATTCACACTTGAATTCATCACACACGAACAGTGTGACATGCACAGTGTATCACTGTACATGCCACAAGGCCGTGCACATCGATATACACTTGATAATGCTACAGGGACAGGTGAGCACAGGTCAAACCCAAATGAAAAGCCGGGTTCAACTCACATGCAATATATTGAAAATCATGACACGAGCACAAGGTCAAACCCGAGTTTTAAAACTGGGTTCAACACAAGGCAACATGAAGAATGCAAAGTTTTCAAAACTGCATCAAAGCATCAATAATGCATGAAACAATGAAACAGCCAGCTACAACAAGGACCAAGTCAAAATCCAGCTATGGAAACAGTGTGGTCGAGAACTGATACAAGAAATTCATGGAATGGAAGACACACATGAACATGTGACAATACAGCAATCCAGAAGTGCCAACAAAGAATCAAGTCTCGACCAAAACCAGTGCATGCAACATGGTGTACAAGCTCAATGAAGATTGCAGCAAAATTCAGCAATTCAAATAACACAGTATACACAATTCAAATGACACAGACTCAACTAAACCAACATGGCCAAGACTACAAGCAACTGCATAGGACTGTAACAACCAGAATGGAAGCAACTACACCAATGCAAACTCAATATAGAAATGCACAGTGAATAATGCAACATGGTAAAGGAACAGTGATACAATGTCACTGTCAATTCCAGAGACAAAGCATCACAAGCATATCAACTTAGCAACAGCCAGCCCAATGAACAAAGAACACAAGTACAAGCAAATAAATGCAATTCGAAGTAATATAACAGCAACTACAAGTACTCAACAAGTTGATGCAGTAGTTAACAAGAAGTGTACAACTTCAGCAGTGACAATGAAGTGAATGCAAGAATAAAATACCAGAGACTACTAGTAGAGCAAGTGCAATTCGATCTAACATGAAGTACACCTAAGTGACACAGTGAACCAAACAACAAGTTCATGTTTGAACTAACTTGAGTGCAACAGAGAAGCTATGGTACTATGCAAATACACGGCAGTATCAAGTGATACAGAAGATGGACGAGGTTCAACAGTGCAGAAATCAAGCCGAAGTCAAAAATCAAGCGCGTACAAATTTGAAAAAAATCAAAGTCGTGTTTTTGAAAAAGTCAGCAATTAAAAAGAGGAAAGTTTCTGCCTTGTTATTCAAGAAGGATCGAACGTTCTCAAAACAAAGCCATAAGCATCAAGGTCAAGAATATATCAGGAAAGCATAATTTAGGAAAGTATCAAATTGATACGAGCAAAATTAAGTGTCACAAATTCATATAAATACCAAACCAAAGTGATCATCATCTGCATTGAGTTGAATTAAAGCAAGCAATTAAACAAGCAACGAAAAAGAATACATACCAATCTATCAAACTCGATCAAAGGAGCAGCTGCGAAACAAAAGCGCAAGTAGAATCGATCATCAGAGAATGAACGAAGCACAAGTAACGCGAACCAGAAAATAAGAACATCAGAGAGTCGCGAGCAATTCAGAGAATTGAATTGTAAAAAGCCCTAAATTTCACAGAAGAGCCGAAGCCCTAATTTGAAAAAGAAGATCGGCCGCAAATATTTCACAAGCAAAAGAAAAAGGATCGGCCGCATTACTCTTCACAAACAAGCAAGAGGATCGGGTTAAAAAAAGAGTGGGCCGACCTTTATTATAAAAAGGGGGTTTTTAGTTTTAAATTTGTTTTTTTATTTTGAGCAAAAATTGCAGAGTCGAAGTTCGTATTTTAATTTTTGCTCCTGGTTTTAATTTTGAAGTCTGTTTTTCTTTTCAAGTGAAAAGAATTTGTAAATCACCACCTAGGTTGTAGGTAGTGTCAGATTGTCTAGTTAGAATTTGTTCAGTGAGCAGGGTGTGCGATTTTGCAAAACTCTATAGGCGGGAGCAGAGTTTGCGAGTAAACGAAACTCTATAGGCGGAGCAGGGTGTGCGAGTCTAGTAGAGTGTTTGTGAGCGGGAGCAAAGGTTTGCGAGTCTAGTAGAGTGTTTGTAAGCGGGATACTGTTTTATTCTAATAGAAATCTGGGAATGCAGCAGTAGGCAGGGGTTGCCGAAGCTGGGTAAATTTTGTGTGTGATTTACTTTTCATCATATTTATTTCTGCAGTTTATTTCTGTGTTTAATTCGAGAAAATTTGCTATAACCCTATTCACCCCCCCCTCTAGGGTTAATCTTGATCCTACAAGTGGTATCAGAGCACGGTATTTTATTTTAACTCTAGAGTCATGAATTCATCAAATAATTCTTTTTCTGAGGGGCAATCTATTGTTAGGCCACCCATGTTTAACAGGAATGATTATGTTTATTGGAAAGTTAGGATGAGTATTTACCTTAGTTTCGTTGATTATGATGTTTGGGATATTATTGAAACTGGCTATAAACCTCCCACTATAACTGTTGGTGGTACTGAGATTCCTAAACCTAAGGATAGGTGGGATGATAACGATAAGAAATTAAAAACTACAAATGCCAAAGCAATGAACGCTTTGATCTGTGCTCTTGATAAAAATGAATTTAATAGAATTTCTCATTGTACAACAGCATAGGAAATTTGGCACACTTTGGAGGTGACACACGAAGGAACTTCTCAAGTCAAGGAGTCTCGTCTAGCCCTATTCAGCAATGAATACGAAAGCTTTGTGATGGAAAAAGGCGAGAGCATAAAGGACATGTTTGGACGCTTTTCAACTTTGGTGTACAATGCTAGAGCGCTTGGGAAGGTATTAACCGAGGTAGAGCTTGTGCGAAAGGTGCTACGAGTTTTACCGATGAACTTTGAGGCAAAAGTCACGGCAATCCAAGAATCGAAAGATTTGAGTAAACTAAGCATGGAGGAGTTGATTGGTAACTTGATGACTTATGAGCTTGAGCTAAAAGCAAAGGAAGAACGCAACAACTCCGAACCAAAGAAGAAGACGATTGCCTTAAAGAGCAAAGAAGAGAGCGATGAAGAAGGAGGAGATCCAATTGAAGAGCTTGCAATGGCTGTCAATAATCTTAGAAAATGGTCAAGATTCAAGCCACGCACGAAGAAAACTTCTGGTAATAGGTCAAGAGAGTCTACCAATTCCGATAATGAATTGACGTGCTATAACTGCAACAAGTCTGGCCACTTCAAACAAGAATGCCCACATCTCAAAAATAATCGAGGAAAGAAAAAGACGAAGAAGGTCTTTACAGCGACTTGGGATGATGAAGAAGGAGAGGAAGTTTCGGATAGCAGCTCAGAGGAGGCTAACTTGTGTTGTATGGCAAAATCAGAATCAGAAGCAAGCTCCGAGGAATCTAGTGAGGCAGGTGAGTATTCCTATAGAGATCTTGTAACGACCCTAGATTTTGGCCCTATTTATTTTAACAAATATTCAAATCAATTTAAATAAAATGTAAACTTATTCATTTGAAACAGATATAATTTTGAGATAATTGCCATTGTTTATATAAATGGTATTTTTAAAAGGAAATTGATTTGGAAGTTTAATAAATTTTCTCAATAATATTCATAATAAAATTTGTCTTTTATGATTAAATTAAAATATCTTGCTTTGTTTATATTTGGTAGGTGTACATATGAATGATAATGTGTGAAGTAGAATTAAAATATAAATGTGAAATATAAGTCAAACTTATGCATATAATTTAAATAGAATACAAATGGAGATAAATATAAAATAAGTATAAATGTAAATAAATCATATTATTCATAATTTAAATATTTATAGTTAAATACAAATAAAATAAATATAAATAATGAGTAAACTCACGAATCCAATTTAAATATTGACAGTTAAAATATAAATATAAGAATATTAAGTATAACACATGAATATAACTAAATTAAGAACAAAGTATAGAGTAAAAAAAAAATTAATTAAAATAAAATAAACTTATAAATATGTAATATAAGTATAACATAAAATATAGTTATAAACATGAGTCTACTTGAACATAAGTACAAAACTATAACATGAATATAAGATATAAATAAAATGTTAACTATGCTAAAACAAAACATACATAATTAGTCAAAATCAGTGTCTAAATTTGTGTTCAAGGTAATAAAACAGAACTCTTGTACAAGCTTGTCAGCAAAGCATTATAGTGTAAACTATAACATGTATAAGATATAAATAGAAATGTTAACATAAGTATGAAGACAAAATGTCTATGTCAGTAAATACTTATGAGTGTAAACCTAAATGAAAACAAATTAGTAGAAACTAAGCCTACAATATCTTCATACAAATATTTGTGTCAGTAAATATGGATTGTGTTAACATAAGTAATTACCTTTACATGAATTTCTTTTGTCAGCAAATATTTTAATAATTATGCAAACTAAATAAGATACAAAGCAAATGAACAAAGGAATAGCTTCTTGTGCAAGCTATGCTGGCCTGCAAAATGAAGAGGAGCAAACCAATATCTTTATGCATAGTACAAAACAATAGTATAAGAATATTATGTGCAGCTGAAGATAATGAGTGTGTAAACCTATTTAGGAAGCAAAACATTTAATGCTAATATCTCAGCCTACATTTTGTCAAGTCAAGATATTTATAAACCTGTTTTAAAAAACTTCTGTCCAGATGAAGCCTTCCCATCCTGTTCTCTACTTATATGTATCTATCATGCTACTGCAAGTTCGTGAAACAAAAAGAAAAAAAAGTGAAACCAGAAGAAGCTAAAACAAGAAAAAGAGAAAACATATTCAAATCAAAAAGGAAAAGGCAGATTCATGAACAACTCAGGTTATTCCATCTGCAGTTTTCAAGATATCAAAAGGGTTTCCTATTCAACAATTATTTGAGGTGAGTAAACTTAACTTTTCAAGCATAAGTTAATTAAATCAGTAAGAAAATTTATGGGATTTATATAGGAATTATATGTGCTTTGTTTTGATATGAATCTGAGACTTTATACAAGCTGTAATAGGAAGATGCTGTTCTCTGCTCTGTGTTACAGGATGAAAACAAATAAACTTTGAATTGTTTTCATTTGATTATAGTAAGTTTAAATTTGTTTTCATCAAAACTTGTTGCGTGAACTTCAATCAGAAATTTTTTGTGAAAACTGTTCCAGCATATTAGTAACTTTTTTTTTTGTTTTCTCTGTTTACAGTCAATCAAGAAAAACATAGGTAAATTCAATCATATAAAAAGCTAATTCAAACTTTTATCTTGAATTATGACTACAAGTTATGATTTTTAAAAATTGAATGAGAATTTTTGGCTCAATATATCAAGAGCAGTTCCATGTTGATCAAAAATTGAACTTTTATCAAATTCTCGAAAATTACTCATTATAAAATGCTGAAATTTAAATCGAAGCAAGTATGAAGGTCAGTGATCTTAGGAAAAATATTCATTAATTTTTCCATTGCATAGAAATCGAATACGAGGTCAACATAGGGTTTACTGCGTGTTTTTGTACTTGTTAGTGAAATGAGGGAATTGACTTGTTCACGTGATTGAGTGATTCATGGCTCGGGTGGAAGGTTTCTGGTGACGTTGACGAGGTGTGGTCGACTTTCCATCGCCTTCGGTGGACCGTGTTGGGCGGCGCGACGTTGGTTGCAGAGAGGCCGTTGTTTTACTTTCGTTCGTACTGCATCTTTTTGAATTTGAAGTTTGGGTGATATTGCGACTTTGGTTTTCTCATATTCGTGCTAATTGAGATTTTCCTGAAGCGTTGGAAGATCGCCGAAGCCACGTGCCACGCCGTACACGTGCACGACACGGTGGCGTATCAGTGCGTGAAGGGAGGGGCGCTGTCTCGAGTCAATCTCGAGAAGATTGAACGTTTGCTTCGAGTTTCCTTTGAGTTCGAGTGCGAGAATCCTCTGTTGTGTATCGTATAATTATTTTTAAACGAAAACCTGCTGTAAAAAAAAAGAAAGAAAGAGAAGAAGATAAGGTCGCGTATCTGGGTGGGTTACTCGGGTGAAGGGGGCGAACAACTCGAAGCAGCGCTTGAGTTTTGCTGGGGAGATCTCGGGCTTTTGTGTTTGAGTATAAGATTTTTATAAAATTTGTTAGTAAATATAGGTTTCAGTAAGGTATCACAGTAAAAATGAATGCTGTTCAAAGTTTAAGTTTAAATTTAATTCAAGTATTAATTATTCTAGTTAAGGCTTAACATCAGTTTTAACTCGTGATTAATTATTTAAATTAACTAATTACTTTTGTTTAAGCTTAACCATGCTTTTAAAATCTTGTTAATATTAAGTAACAAATTAAGTAAATTAACAAATATTGTTTCAGTTAGTAATATAATTGATATCAAATTTTGAGAAGATTTGAATGTTAATTATGTGAATGATCAATATTAATTAATTGGATGCAGAAGTAATTAAGAGTAATTACTTTGTAATTATAATTAGTAGTGTATTATAAGAAATAAATGTAATTGGAATTAACCACTTAATTAATTAATAAACGAGTAATAGTACTTAATCAAGTGATTTAACTAAGAATTGAGAAATGATTAATGAAGCAATTAGCAAAAAAATAAACAGGTAATTAAATTCTATTTAGGTCGAAGAATAGTTATAAAATAATAATTGCTTAAGTAATTAATGTTAGATAACTAGATTAAGAAAGTAATTAGTTAAATAATGATAAAGTAATTAAGAAATTAAGACATACGTGCTAATTAAGAAATGATTTATTAATTATATAATTTGAAATGGAATAAGTAATGAATTATTAACTAATGATTAATCTATCAGGATTAAGAGGTTAATCCTCAAGTAATTAATTTAATTGACTTGATTAAATTGAGAATTCAAGGTGATTGCTTTGGATGGTTATGTTTATAGAACATCTGGTTGTGATAGTTATTTGGTGATATTTTGTGATGCTCTGTGATATGCTGTGATATATCTATAATATTTGGATATGATTCATCTGTGATAAATGTTATATTAATTCAATTGTTGAATTTAAATTATTAAATTGTTAAAGTTAATTAGACAACTTGGCCTTTAAAATAGCATTTGGATTTCGATGAGACCGGAATCGGGTATCCAATTGATATTCCGAAAACCACATCGATCCAAATTAAACGTTAGGTCGTGAATTCTCAAGTGAAGATCAAGATGGTGCTTTCATAATGCAAGGGTTATCATCGTTGACTCTGAGGGTGATTCCAAAATGAGTGTAACGAGATAATGCCTTCGGTTTCGTTCGAACCCGGAACGAACTTGTATGGATGGAATGCTTTCAACACATCGTCAGGCGGACGATGAGCATTCTAAGAAATATGTCGTGTAAAGGTAATCGCAGGCTCAAACCTCATCAACCGGGAATGGCTAAAACAGGGGAGGTGCAGCAAGGTTAGGTGGGTCATGCCCAAGCAGGACGAGATATACCCCTGTCTAGATGTCCCTTTATTTCGACTGTGTGGGCGGTTGGATATGCGCACCAACTGCGGGGTTATCTTGTTCGGGACTGTTCAGTAAGGAATGGTTCCGGCCTTGTGTTGCAGGGGAGTTAGGATGGCTCCTCGGTACAGTGATCTAGACCACGTACTGTGACGGGCGGTACCCTAGTAGCCCTGCCATTTTATGGGATCCAATTTCCAATAAGCGTCGTACGTTTTGATTGTGCCCAACTACGTTGGAATATGAGATGTAAGCATTTCAGCTATTTCTGTATTTTACTTGAAAACCCTAGACACTATTATAATATCACTGGATTTCCTATAAAATGTTTTGGTTAGCGTAAGGTAAAAACTTACCCGTATTTATTTGTGGGGAGTCTTACGTGATACCTTTGTTTTAAAAGGTTTTCAAAATTAAATAATTTAAACCGTTTACTCATACTAGACCCATGTCTGACCCAGAGTTTATATTTTGTTTTGCATAAACTCTCGGGTACCCAATTTTTACGGAGAGCAAAGGGATAGGTTGGCTTTGACAAATTCTGGAGGAGCAATGGAGCAGGAGGCTTCAGCGTTGTAGATATCTATCTTGTTCCGCTGTGTTAGTTGATGTATACTGTATCTCTGATGTATATAGTGACAGATGTATGCCTGATTGTCATGTGTATTGATATTGTATAACTCTGATATATGATATCTATGTAATAGATATGTGATATATTATATTTTGTTCCGTTCCGCTGTGAGATTCTGATGTTTTGTTTCTTTCTTTTCTATTCTTTTCTATTTCTATCCCTTTCTTTCTTAATGATGATGCATCTTTCTGGTAGTGAGAAGGGCGGGTCGTCACACTTGGTATCAGAGCGCTAGGTTGAGTGAATACCTAGGCTCTTGAGTGATTTATTCTTGAGAGAGCGTATTTGTAATTTTGATATATATATATATATATATATATATTTATTTATTTAGTTCTACCTATTTATTGGGTTACCTGTTCGGGTTTTCCAATATAAGTTATAAAGGAAGATAAGATAGTGGTGTGTGAAACACGACTACCGATGGTTGGAGTTTTGAATATTTGTAGTTGGAGTGTATCTGTTGAGACTGTAGACCTATTACCGTCTCGAGTGAGCTTTGGGTGATGTGAGGATTTCATTTTGGATGAGCTTGAGTTTGGATCTATCGGATGGACATGACCAAATCTTGTTATCTTGATATCTCAAGGTGTAGTAGCTATGTAATGAGACACAGTGAGTTTGGATGTTACCGAAGATGTTTCTTTGGAACAAGTTAAGGAAGTATGTCAGTTTCGGAATTGTAACTAAGTTCAGTAGGGTAATTTTGTTTGGATGAGGCCCGAGTTTCTCGAAGAGATTTGAATAGAAGTCTTTGGACATTGAGGTTAGCCCTATAGCTAGAAGTGTACTGTGGGCTGTCGAGAAGGTTTGTTGATTAGCAGTTTTCTTGAGGTGATTTCAGAAGTAGCAGAGTGGATTCATTTCTTCGATGGATTTACCCGAATAGTATATGACTGTTCTGGATTGTAAAGGGAGAACAAACTTATTTGGGTAGAATTACCAGGGTATTGTACGACAATTCTGGAATTCATTTGAGTAGTCTTTTATTGGAGTTGGGACTTCTCAAGAGAAGTTTAAGTTATTGATGTGATCCAAATTGTTTGTCTTCCCATCGAGAGATAGAGTTTCGTGTTGATTTGATTTCAGGGTAGTGCTAGTGATTCAGCCTAGTTGGAGGATGGTTCCGAGAAAGGAAGAAGAGTTAGTCAAGCAGATTCAGGATCTTCTGGAGAAGGAGTTGATCAAGTTTAGTTTTTCTTGTTAGGATTCTGTGACGGTGTTGTCGCTAAATCGGATGGATCGATAAGAGTATGAATAAGTTTGTTTTGGTATATCCTAAGTTTGAAGAGGAGCTCAAGTTGTATTCGAAAATGGTGTTGGAGACACTAAAGAGGCATGTTTTGTAGGCGAGTCCTATAAGTGCCATTTTTTTGAAATTGGAAGTTATTTTTGGGGCACATTATTTTTGGTGAAGATATCTCTGTGGACCCAGCGAAGGAAGAATCTATTCTAAGAATGGAAGACGAGGCTAACCAGAGCTCCAGTGATTGTTATTCCAGAAGAAAAGGGCAGCTTTGGAATTTATATGGATACTTGTATAATTGATTTTGGAGGCAATGTTGATGCAGAGTGGAGAGTAGCTGCATATGCGTGACAACAATTAAAGCAACATGAAGGGAACTACGCTACGCATGACCTTGAGTCGTTAGCCATTGTGTTTGTTTTGAAGATTTGGAAGCACTATTTGTTGGGAGAAAGGTTGGGTTATTAACGGATCACAAAACCATTGGAATTTTCTCTCTCTAAGGGATGTTAATCTGAGGCAGCCGTGGTGAGTCGAATTTCTGACCTCATATGTTATGGATATTCTGTATACCCAGGATAAGCGAATGTTGTGGTTGATGCTCTTAGCAGGAATGCAGTTTTGTTCTTTTAGAAGTTGTTTCTTCTCTCCAGAGCAGAATCATAAGTAAGCTAAGGGAGGATAGATCTTTTGAGGAATTGATTCTTGAACTAAGGATGGAAGGTGTTCAGATTGTAAGGTAGATGATCAAGGTGCTTAAAGGATTAGTGGCCGTTTGTGTGCTTGATATGGTTGAATTGAGACAATAAGTTTTAGCTGAATGACATCACTCCAGACTGAATATTCACCCGAAATCTTTAAGATGTATAAAGATATGAGAAGAATTTTCTGGAGACCGACCATGAAGAGGGTCGTAGTTGCTTTCGTTTGTAGTTGTACTTTCCATCAGCAAGTCAAGGTGATCAATAGAAGTTGTCCAAAATTATTGCAATCTTTAGAAATCTCAGATGGAAGTGGGCGATGATTTCGATGGATTTCATTGACGGTTTGCCAAGAACCAAGAAAAGAAGCGATGGAATATGGATTATTGTGGATCGATTAACTAAGAGTGCTCATTATATACTAGTTAGATAACTCGGACAACAGTTTCAGGCCAAAAATTTTCTTGAAGAAAATAGTAAGATTTGTTTGGTGTTCCTGTTAGCATAATAAGTAATCGTGACCCTATTTTTCACCAGCAAAATTCTGGAAGGTTCTACAATTGACTTTGGGATTGAGTTTGAAATTTAGTATAGCTTATCATTCTCAGATAGACGAACAGAGAGACTGAACCGTACTTTAGAGGATATGCGGCAAGTTTGAGTTTTGAATTCTGGTAGATTGTGTAAGATTATCTTGTGTTTGGACCAGTTTTGTTCTGTGAAGTTTTTGCTTAGGTTAGGCTTATCGAAGGATAAGATAAGAGCTTCTCAAGACCGTTAGAAGAAGTACGCAAATAAGAAGGAGACAATTGGAATTTGAGTTTGGTAAATTTTGTTTTGGCCAAAGTTTCCCGATTAAAAGGGAACTATTAGATTCGGAAGGCGGGAAAAATTTGACCTGAGATATATTGGACTATTTCGGATATTGAAAAAATTGGAACTGTAGCTTGCAAAGTCGACTTGTCAGAACAGATGTCTGGAATTCATAGTGTATTCTGTGTGACCCATCTAAAGAAATTTGTTCTTGATTCAGCATTAGTTGTAGAATCAATAGTACATGAAGACTTGAAAGATGAGCCGAATGTGACTGTGGATAGAAATTCAGTTCGGATTGTTAGTTAAGGTGAGAGGCAACTCAGGAGTATAGTAGCGTAGCTTGTCATAGTATAGTGGAGCGAGAATTCCAGAGATTTCACCTGGAAACTCTGGATAGTTTAAGAAAGCTTATCTGGATTTGTGTTCGGATAACTAACGATGTTTGTTAGGATAGATTGTTGGTTGTTTGTTAATATATGAATGATATGTATGTTTGAATGGTTGATATGACAACTTTTAAATTATTTTTGTTTTAAATTTCGGGGACGAAATTCTTTTAAGGGGTGAGGAATCTAACGACCCTGGATTTTGACCCTATTTATTTTAACAAATATTCAAATCAATTTAAATAAAATGTAAACCTATTCATTTGAAACAGATATAATTTTGAGATAATTGCCATTGTTTATATAAATGGTATTTTTAAAAGGAAATTGATTTGGAAGTTTAATAAATTTTCTCAATAATATTCATAATAAAATTTGTCTTTTATGATTAAATTAAAATATCTTACTTTGTTTATATTTGGTAGGTGTACGTATGAATGATAATGTGTGAAGTAGAATTAAAATATAAATGTGAAATATAAGTCAAACTTATGCATATAATTTAAATAGAATACGAATGGAAATAAATATAAAATAAGTATAAATGTAAATAAATCATATTATTCATAATTTAAATATTTATAGTTAAATACAAATAAAATAAATATAAAGAATGAGTAAACTCACGAATCTAATTTAAATATTCACAGTTAAAATATAAATATAAGGATATTAAGTATAACACATGAATATAACTAAATTAAGAACAAAGTATAGAGTAAAAAAAACTACTTATAAATATGTAATATAAGTATAACATAAAATATAGTTATAAACATGAGTCTACTTGAACATAAGTACAAAACTATAATATGAATATAAGATATAAATAAAATGTTAACTATGCTAAAACAAAACATACATAATTAGTCAAAATCAGTGTCTAAATTTGTGTTCAAGATAATAAAACAGAACTCTTGTACAAGCTTGTCAGCAAAGCATTATAGTGTAAACTATAACATGTATAAGATATAAATAGAAATGTTAACATAAGTATGAAGACAAAATATCTATGTCAGTAAATACTTATGAGTGTAAATGTAACGACAAAGAATTTTGAACAATTTAATTTGAAAATATTTAATTAATTTTAAATATTTGAATGATGGTTTGAATTGAATTTCAAATTATCAGAATGAATTTTACGATTAAATTATAAAATTTAATCTATTGAAAGTTGAATAAAAATTTGAATCTTCAATTTTAAGCCAATTAAAAATATTTCAAAGGCTTGTAAAATTCATATTGATAATACTGAAGATAATAGAAGCTTCAGGATTGAATATGAAACTGCTTTGTTCAGTTTTGAAATTTATATCGTTTGAATCGATATTCAAAAATAGCCGTCCGAGGTACAGTCTCGGAATTCGACGAAACCAGTTCCATTGGGACCGTAATATTGAATTATTCTCGGATTTCAAATTTCGTATTTTTCTGAGTTGATATGTGAGCACACGGTGAATAAACGCGTTGAAATTTTCAACGAATTCAATTTAAATTTAAATTTATAATTTGTCACCTCAGCACGTTGCCTTTTCCAAAAATCACGCTACTCTCCTTCAATAACGCCTGAGATCGTGTAGAAATCGTGCAAGCCTTCCTCCTTCACGTTTTAAATATCCCTTTCCAGTTTTTCAAAATCAAAAAAAAAGAAACGAAATTTTTTTATAATGGCCGAAGCCGTTCTCCCTCCTCTCCCATTTCCTTCTTCAATCTCAAAATCAAATCCTCTCGTTCATAACAATGGCCGAAGCCCTAAACTGAAAGTCGCGTAGGGGCGTCGCGAGCCCAGAAGAAGGGGAGCTCGATCGAAAAGGCGGCGGCAAATCGCGAGTTCGACCGATGTCGACGACGAGTCGCGGCAATTTGGTATATGGGATGTCGCGATGGCTGGACTCAGGCGCGGCGAGCGAGGGCGACGACTTGGGGCTCGATTCGAGCAGCTCGATTCGGTCGAGGCTTCGACACGGCGGCTATTGGAGGCGCGCGAGATGGTCAGGGAGGGGCTGATGATGGGATGGAACTCGACGGAGCAGGCTTTGGGTTCTCGTATTTCAGTAAGGTAGTTTTGAAAAAAAAAAAAATTTCAAAATTTTTATTAAATATAGTAAAGAAAAAAAATATAAATAGTTAGATTTAAAAAGAAAAGGGATTTAAAGTAAATCTTGTTTTTACTATTGTAGAAAGTAACGAAAAAAAAAATGAAACAGTTTGTTAATTTATTTGAAATTAGGAATAAATTTAATAAATATATAAGATTTTAAAAACTATAAGGATTTATAAATATATGTATATATATAACAGTGAAATTTATACAAAGGGATTTTTAAATATTGAAGAAATTTATATAAGCAAATATTTGAAATATTTATGAAAATGAGATTTTGGTTTAAAGTAAATTTAGTTGAAGTTTAATTTGAACTAGACAAATTTGTTAGGAGTAATCTGTTTAAAATTTAAAGGAGTTAGTTTAAAATTAAAAGTAGGGGATAAAATTATTAAAAGGAAATTGTTAGTCAAAATAAAATCACGGGTTAATTAAATTATCAAGTGAAATTTAATAGTTCGATTTTATTTCGAATATTAATAAATTGCAAAATTGTTCATACAAGGTCTTAAATCGAGAAAACAAATCAAGATGGAAAATGGATTGCTAATTAAAACAAAGGTGAGAACTTCTCACTCAAAAATTTAAAGTTGGATTTGCAATTATTTATTGATTGTTGTTGGTTGTGATATTAGATATAGTAGGATATATCTATATATATAGCAATATATATATATATATATTGGCATATGTATATATTACAGTTGATTGATTTCCCGCATTGTATAGCGGATGAGACCCTATTGCGCCGCCTATTAAGCGGATAATATTTTATAAAACCCATATACCGCGATATCCCGTCTTGAAACGGGATTGGTATTGTGCTAATGTCTGTGGATACAGGGAAACAGGTTGGAGGGATCCAACTGGACTCCTCACAAATATTTATTTGATTTCAGATATTGTGATATTTGATTGTTTATCATATCGATATATGATATTGGAAAGTCGTGATTGACTATTTGATGTGTTGCATCATCGAATCCAATTTTGAAGTTTAAAAATAACGATTTTGATTTTAAGGGATTCCCAAAGTGATTTTTGGAAATATACGTTTATAAAATATTTTTGGAATTGATTCATCTTAAATAAATAAATGTTATAATTTTAATATTATAAATTATGATTTTTGAGAAATACAGTTAAAAGTTGATTTTTGAAAATATGGGACTAATGATTTTATAAAATAGTTTAAACTGGGATTTTTGAATTTATTATAAAAAGTTTAAAAATAGGATTTATGAAATTTGATTATTTTATAAATCAAAATGATGAAATTATAAAGGAGTTGAAAGACGTTTTAAAAGAATAATATAAATTGATCCATATAAAAGATTTATAAATTGATATTTATAAATAAAAAAAATATTGGAATTGTAAAACGAGCTTTTATAAGTGTTAGAATGAATTGTGAATGAATTTCATAAATGAATGAAATCTATAGGATTATAACGGTGAAGTTATAAATGGAATTTTATAAATAAAATTTATAAAGTTATTTAAGGAATAGATTTGGATAAATAAATGAATCTTATAAGTTATAAGATTTATACTTATGAGGTTTAAAGGAACAATTTTGTAAATAAATAAACTATAAGCATTTAACTTATAATATGGACTTTCGGTATATAATTGAGTTATAAATCGAATAGGTTAATAAAGGAAATTTATAAGAGGAAGTGTTATAAAATAAATAGAAATGGAATTTGTAAACATTGTTTTATAAATCCGCAACGACTTATCTAGATAAGTAAATTGTTGTAATTTGTTAATGGTGTTATATTCACGTTTTAGTCAGTGAATAATCCTTTAAAACAAAATGTATAGAAATGATGAAATTGGTTAACAAGTATATTCACGTTTTTGAATAGTGAATAATATGTTAAAGAAATTGTTTTGGATGTGATGTTTTAAATAGAATTAAAACGATCTAACGATATTTTTAAATGTGTTAAGATTCGAAACCATAGATTTCAACATTTATTGTTGAAATACACGTTTTCGAGAAATAGAAGGAAATGGTGGACTATAACACTGTTGTTATAGTAAATGATTTCCGAAAGGAAATGTTTTGTATAGTATTGGGATTTATATATCTATTTTAATTTCAAATCCCTATACTAGTGATTTTGTGTTGTCGTAACGATGTTTTACGCAACATTCGTTTTGGACCAAATAAATATGTTTAAGAGAATGATTTCCTTAAAGAATGAAATATATACTTAATTTCGATTAGAGTATATTGAATATTTTCCAAGTGTAGAAAATAAAAAGACTGGTGAATTACTTATAAATAAATAAGTATGGAAATGTTTTTCCAATGTGAAATGAAAAGTTTAGAGAATTTATCTTTTTGAAGATAAATTGAAAATGAATAATTGAAATCGTATATTCATAAATATTTTGGAATGTAAATTCAATATGGAATTTATAAATGGAATTGGGAAAATGGGTTTAAAAATAAATATCAATTTATTTTTTGAAGTATTGAAAATTTATATCTTGTAAAGATATTTTTGGAAAATAAATATTTTGGAAAATTATTTGGAATCTGGTGATGTTGTGCATATCTATTGATAGTTCAATAACCGACTATCAATATTTACCTTTAAATAGGTATTTGCTGTGATTTGCTTGAAATTGAGTGCCACACTTATTTATTTTTAAAAAAAATAAGTGCTCACTATTCGGGTTAACCGGGAAAGGACCATGGGGTCGTTTAATCCATTCCGAATATGTGATATGTCGTTATGAATTGCATTTGAAGACCGGTGTTGAAGACCGGATATCTTCAAAAACGAAAGGGTTTCTTGTTGATTGTGTCTGCACTGGCTGATCCCCGGTATAGAGATCTCCATATGTGATGGGAAATCCGGATGTGATTAGAGATTATCCGGATTGCAAGGACTTCGTTGTAAGTGCCTTCGGTTCTGTTCGATCCCGGAACAGACTTGTATGGATAGTATGTCTGACATTACAAATTGAGATATAAAGCCGATTTCTTTCAAATATATTTCTGTTGGTGGCGGAGAATTTATTCTCTTAGCTTAACACCCTTCTTTGAGACGTACGAGCTCAGAGGTTTTGTAGTTGAAGGTTTTTAGCAATATACTCCCAATTTGGTAATGTGACATGCTGAGTGTTGCTGTGAAATGATCATTGTGTTGATCATTTGTGATAGGATCATTTGTTTGATCGTTTATCTTTGTGATAATTTCTATGATCATTTTTTGACCCAAAGTATGGCTTTTGTATAAAGCGTGGCTTTGTGGAAGAGACTTCGTCGAGCCTCACACCCCGGAATGGTCAAAATAGGAAAGATGCAGCAAGGTTATGAGGGGTAGCTCCCTTTAGGGTATGTGCATTTCCTTCTGGAAAAGGGTGGTATCATGGTATGGATCCCAGATGCTTACTCATGTTGAAACACTTATTATTATGGTGTGATGTTGATGATGAGCGCTCGGTTAAAGGTCCCAAAGGACCGGGGGATGGCATACTCGTGTCAGTAGTTACCCAGTTAGGGGGAACCCGGCCTTGTGTTGGCAGAGATCCGGTTTGGTTCTCGGGGACGTCCTTCCAGAGGCGTTCTCATGTGGCAATGGGAAGTTCCTTGGCCTGACCATTTGTTGGAAATCCAAAGAAACAATACGATCTTGTATGGTTTTAGTTGTAGAACCTGCTTCCTCAGGAGGTAGCTATAGTAGGCATAATATAATGGTACCTATGCTGGCTAAGATTTATATTCTACTTTCGAAATCATTTTACACACTATGCACTAATAATAATATCAAAAATGATTTGATTTTGCGTAGTAAGCATCTTTGACTAACATAAGAAGAAATCTCCTCCAAGTCTGCGTTTGCATTGTGTGTGTGGTGGGAGGTTTTATGGTAGTTACATTTTTAAAAACATTGCGAATCTATTTAAAGATAAATAAACTGTTTTGAGTTCTCACACCAGTCACATGACTGACTCGGAGTTTATTGTTTTCCTTCCTAAACTCTGGGTGCCCACCAATTTCCACACGGGCAGTCAAGAGTTAAGGTTTATCAGGATATTCTGGAATTCAGGAGATGTTGGAGGCAAGATGGATGGCATGGCGTATTTACTAGTATATAGTACTTCTTTTTCCGCTGCATTGTTTGTTGTTGTACACTCTGATGTAATGAAATGAAATGTAATAACTGATATAGTTCTTTGTTTAAAGATTATTCATTTATCTATTATATGTTGTTCCGCTGCGAATTGTGAGATTCGGATATTGTTCTGTTATTTCTTTCTGTTCTGTTCTATCTTTTTCTCTCTTCTTCTACCTCTTTCTTCTTCTTAAACCCTCCGTGTTCGGTTTTCCGGCATCCGACTGATTGGCATTCGATACAGTGGACGTATTGATGTCGATATTCGAGAGTCGAAGAATCGGGTCCTGACAATGTGGTATCAGAGCATATGGTTAAGCGACAACCATGGCTATGTTGGGTGTTACTCATTAGAGATAGAGTCAGCAATACTCTAGAATGAGTTTGAGTGTAATAATAGATATGAGCGCGTATTTGTTAGTGAATATAAAATTGTTTTTGAATTGGGTAAATAAGATAATTTTGCCCAAAACTATTTTTGTATAGAGAAGAAATGATTTTCTATGAATTATTATAGTATATGGTTGCATGGTTGTTAGGAAGTAATAATATTAAATTATTATCATTAGTATATGGAATTAAATAAGAAATAAAATGGATTGAATTCAAGTAGACTAACTTGATAAATTATTAATTCATGGGCTAATGAATTGGAATTTGAATTGGTTAAATTAAAGTTTAGTTGTGAGCTAAATTTGAAGATAAATTTGAATTTGTATATAAATTCCAGTAAGTAAAAGAAATAAATTGAAATTTCCTTTGTTAGTAATTAAGTAAATTCGAGATGAATTGAATATGGAAATTTGAAATGAATAAGTGAATGTACTAATTGAAATGAATTAGTGAATGAAACTAATTTATAGTAGTAATATGAATTAGCAAATGAAAGTTAATCAATAAAATTCAATATTTAGAATTGAAAATTGAATTCAAATAAAATTGAAATTGTGAATTGAATTCAAATGAAATTGAAATGTAAAATTGAATGAAAATGGATATGTAACTTCAATAGTGAAGTAAAAATGTATAAGAAGCATATATTGGAAATTTTGTAATGGAATTGGCAAAATGGTTTGAATGTTGGAATTGGATATTATGACTAGCAGGATATACCGGTATTATAAAGGGATTGGATTTTGATTTTGAAGATAATTTAAATGGCTCGACAAAAAGGTACGTATTTTAATTTCAGTATGGAATTTGGTGATTTTCTTCTCCAGCCACTTGGCTTTGTCTTTTCTTTTTGATTCTGAGGGGCCGCGGTGCCATTTTGTAGTCGTACCGAGCTAGCCGCGCAAAGGAGACGCTGGCGAAATTTTTCGAAAATTTCGAGTGTTAGAAAAATTTTGACAAAATTTTGAAAGTTTGAAATTTAAATTTAAATTTAAATTTGAATTGTTAGGAAAACAATGTTGTTTGAAATCTATAATTGAAGTTGGAAAGCTAGTTGAAACGATAATGAATCTCTAATAAAAAGATTTAGGTTAGTAAGTTGATAAAACTATTTGGATTGTGAAAAATGATAGACAGGATAAGGGCATTCTTCTTAACTTGTAATTTCGGGACAAAATTCTTTTAAGGAGGGAAGATTGTAACGACCCAGAATTTTGAACAATTTAATTTGAAAATATTTAATTAATTTTAAATATTTGAATGATGGTTTGAATTGAATTTCAAATTATCAGAATGAATTTAGCGATTAAATTATAAAATTTAATCTATTGAAAGTTGAATAAAAATTTGAATCTTCAATTTTAAGCCAATTAAAAATATTTCAAAGGCTTGTAAAATTCATATTGATAATACTGAAGATAATAGAAGCTTCAGGATTGAATTTGAAACTTCTTTGTTCAGTTTTGAAATTATATCGTTTGTATCGATATTCAAAAATAGCCGTCCGAGGTACAGTCTCGGAATTCGACAAAGCCAGTTCCATTGGGACCGTAATATTGAATTATTCTCGGATTTCAAATTTCGTATTTTTCTGAGTTGATATGTGAGCACACGGTGAGTAAACGCGTTGAAATTTTCAACGAATTCAATTTAAATTTAAATTTATAATTTTTCACCTCAGCACGTTGCCTTTTCCAAAAATCACGCTACTCTCCTTCAATAACGCCTGAGATCGTGTAGAAATCGTGCAAGCCTTCCTCCTTCACGTTTTAAATATCCCTCACCCTCTCCATTTTTCAAAATCAAAAAAAAGAAAACGAAAATTTTTTATAATGGCCGAAGCCGTTCTCCCTCCTCTCCCATTTCCTTCTTCAATCTCAAAATCAAATCCTCTCGTTCATAACAATGGCCGAAGCCCTAAATTAAAAGTCGCGTAGGGGCGTCGCGAGGCCAGAAGAGGGGGAGCTCGATCGAAAAGCGGCGACAAATCGCGAGTTCGACCGATGTCGACGACGAGGCGCGACAATTTAGAATATGGGATGTCGCGATGGCTGGACTAAGGCGCGGCGAGCGAGGGCGACGACTTGGGGCTCGATTCGAGCAGCTCGATTTGGTCGAGGCTTCGACACGGCGGCTATTGGAGGTGCGCGAGATGGTCAGGGAGGGGCTGATGATGGGATGGAACTCGGCGGAGCAGGCTTTGGGTTCTCGTATTTCAGTAAGGTAGTTTTGATTTTTTTTTTGTTTTCAAAATTTTTATTAAATACAGTAAAGAAAAAAAATATAAATAGTTAGATTTAAAAAGAAAAGGGATTTAAAGTAAATCTTGTTTTTACTATTGTAGAAAGTGACGAAAAAAAATGAAACAGTTTGTTAATTTATTTGAAATTAGGAATAAATTTAATAAATATATAAGATTTTAAAAACTATAAGGATTTATAAATATATATGTATATATATAACAGTGAAATTTGTACAAAGGGATTTTTAAATATTGAAGAAATTTATATAAGCAAATATTTGAAATATTTATGAAAATGAGATTTTGGTTTAAAGTAAATTTAGTTGAAGTTTAATTTGAACTAGACAAATTTGTTAGGAGTAATCTGTTTAAAATTTAAAGGAGTTAGTTTAAAATTAAAAGTAGGGTATAAAATTATTAAAAGGAAATTATTAGTCAAAATAAAATCACGGGTTAATTAAATTATCAAGTGAAATTTAATAGTTCGATTTTATTTCGAATATTAATAAATTGCAAAATTGTTCATACAAGGTCTTAAATCGAGAAAACAAATCAAGATGGAAATTGGATTGCTAATAAAAGCAAAGGTGAGAACTTCTCACTCAAAAATTTAAAGTTGGATTTGCAGTTATTTATTGATTGTTGTTGGTTGTGATATTAGATATAGTAGGATATATATATATAGCAATATATATATATTGGCATATGTATATATTGCAGTTGATTGATTTCCCGCATTATATAGCGGATGAGACCCTATTGCGCCGCCTATTAAGCGGATAATATTTTATAAAACCCATATACCGCGATATCCCGTCTTGAAACGGGATTGGTATTGTGCTAATGTCTGTGGATGCAGGGAAACAGGTTGGAGGGATCCAACTGGATTCCTCACAAATATTTATTTGATTTCAGATATTGTGATATTTGATTGTTTATCATATCGATATATGATATTGGAAAGTCGTGATTGACTATTTGATGTGTTGCATCATCGAATCCAATTTTGAAGTTTAAAAATAACGATTTTGATTTTAAGGGATTCCCAAAGTGATTTTTGGAAATATACGTTTATAAAATATTTTTGGAATTGATTCATCTTAAATAAATAAATGTTATAATTTTAATATTATAAATTATGATTTTTGAGAAATACAGTTGAAAGTTGATTTTTGAAAATATGGGATTAATGATTTTATAAAATAGTTTAAACTGGGATTTTTGAATTTATTATAAAAAGTTTAAAAATAGGATTTATGAAATTTGATTATTTTATAAATCAAAATGATGAAATTATAAAGGAGTTGAAAGACGTTTTAAAAGAATAATATAAATTGATCCATATAAAAGATTTATAAATTGATATTTATAAATAAAAAAAATATTGGAATTGTAAAACGAGCTTTTATAAGTGTTAGAATGAATTGTGAATGAATTTCATAAATGAATGAAATCTATAGGATTATAACAGTGAAGTTATAAATGGAATTTTATAAATAAAATTTATAAAGTTATTTAAGGAATAGATTTGGATAAATAAATGAATCTTATAAGTTATAAGATTTATAATTATGAGGTTTAAAGGAACGATTTTGTAAACAAATAAATTATAAGCATTTAACTTATAATATGGACTTTCGGTATATAATTGAGTTATAAATCAAATAGGTTAATAAAGGAAATTTATAAGAGGAAGTGTTATAAAATAAATAGAAATGGAATTTATAAACATTGTTTTATAAATCCGCAACGACTTATCTTGATAAGTAAATTGTTGTAATTTGTTAATGGAGTTATATTCACGTTTTAGTTAGTGAATAATCCTTTAAAACGAAATGTATAGAAATGATGAAATTGGTTAACAAGTATATTCACGTTTTTGAATAGTGAATAATATGTTAAAGAAATTGTTTTGGATGTGATGTTTGAAATAGAATTAAAACGATCTAACGATATTTTTAAATGTGTTAAGATTCGAAGCCATAGATTTCAACATTTATTGTTGAAATAGACGTTTTTGAGAAATAGAAGGAAATGGTGGACTATAACACTGCTGTTATAGTAAATGATTTCCGAAAGGAAATGTTTTGTATAGTATTAGGATTTATATATCTATTTTAATTTCGAATCCCTATACTAGTGATTTTGGGTTGTCGTAACGATGTTTTACGCAACATTCGTTTTGGCCCAAATATATATGTTTAAGAGAATGATTTCCTTAAAGAATGAAATATATACTTAATTTCGATTAGAGTATATTGAATATTTTCCAAGTGTAGAAAATAAAAAGACTGGTGAATTACTTATAAATAAATAAGTATGGAAATGTTTTTCCAATGTGAAATGAAAAGTTTAGAGAATTTATCTTTTTGAAGATAAATTGAAAATGAATAATTGAAATCGTATATTCATAAATATTTTGGAATGTAAATTCAATATGGAATTTATAAATGGAATTGGGAAAATGGGTTTAAAAATAAATATCGATTTATTTTTTGAAGTATTGAAATTTTATATCTTATAAAGAGATTTTTGGAAAATAAATAATTTGAAAAATTATTTGGAATCTGGGGATGTTGTGCATATCTATTGATAGTTCAATAACCGACTATCAATATTTACCTTTAAATAGGTATTTGTTGTGATTTGCTTGAAATTGAGTGCCACACTTATTTATTTTTAAAAAAAATAAGTGCTCACTATTCGGGTTAACCGGGAAAGGACCTTGGGGTCGTATAACCCATTCCGAATATGTGATACGTCGTTATGAATTGCATTTGAAGACCGGTGTTGAAGACCGGATATCTTCAAAAACGAAAGGGTTTCTTGTTGATTGTCTCTGCACTGGCTGATCCCCGGTATAGAGATCTCCATATGTGATGGGAAATCCGGACGTGATTAGAGATTATCCGGATTGCAAGGACTTCGTTGTAAGTGCCTTCGGTTCTGTTCGATCCCGGAACAGACTTGTATGGATAGCATGTCTGACATTACAAATTGAGATATAAAGCCGATTTCTTTCAAATATATTTCTGTTGGTGGCGGAGAATTTATTCTCTTAGCTTAACACCCTTCTCTGTGACGTACGAGCTCAGAGGTTATGTAGTTGAAGGTTTTTAGCAATATACTCCCAATTTGGTAATGTGACATGCTGAGTGTTGCTGTGAAATGATCATTGTGTTGATCATTTGTGATAGGATCATTTGTTTGATCGTTTATTTTTGTGATCATTTCTATGTTCATTTGTTGACCCAAAGCATGGCTTTTGTATAAAGCGTGGCTTTGTGGACGAGACTTCGTCGAGCCTCACACCCCGGAATGGTCAAAACAGGAAAGATGCGGCAAGGTTATGAGGGGTAGCTCCCTTTAGGGTATGTGCATTTCCTTCTGGAAAAGGGTGGTATCATGGTATGGAGCCCAGATGCTTACTCATGTTGAAACACTTATTATTATGGTGTGATGTTGATGACGAGCGCTCGGTTAAAGGTCCCAAAGGACCGGAGGATGGCATACTCGTGTCAGTAGTTACCCAGTTAGGGGTAACCCGGCCTTGTGTTGGCAGAGATCCGGTTTGGTTCTCGGGGACGTCCTTCCAGAGGCGTTCTCATGTGGCAATGGGAAGTTCCTTGGCATGACCATTTGTTGGAAATCCAAAGAAACAATACGATCTTGTACGGTTTTAGTTGTAGAACCTGCTTCCTCAGGAGTTAGCTATAGTAGGCATAACATAATGGTACCTATGCTGGCTAAGATTTATATTCTACTTTCGAAACCGTTTTATACACTATGCACTAATAATAATATCAAAAATGATTTGATTTTGCGTAGTAAGCATCTTTGACTAACATAAGAAGAAATCTCCTCCAAGTCTGCGTTTGCATTGTGTGTGTGGTGGGAGGTTTTATGGTAGTTACATTTTTAAAAACATTGCGAATCTATTTTAAAAATATTCCTCTGTTCTTGATTTTAAAGATAAATAAACTGTTTTGAGTTCTCACACCAGTCACATGACTGACTCGGAGTTTATTGTTTTCATTCCTAAACTCTGGGTGCCCACCAATTTCCACACGGGCAGTCAAGAGTTAAGGTTTATCAGGATATTCTAGAATTCAGGAGTTGCTGGAGGCAAGATGGATGGCATGGCGTATTTACTAGTATATAGTACTTCTTTTTCCGTTGCATTGTCTGTTGTTGTACACTATGATGTAATGAAATGAAATGTAATGACTGATATAGTTCTTTGTTTAAAGATTATTCATTTATCTATTATATGTTGTTCCGTTGCGAATTGTGAGATTCTGATATTGTTCTGTTATTTCTTTCTGTTCTGTTCTATCTTTTTCTCTCTTCTTCTACCTCTTTCTTCTTCTTAAACCCTCAGTGTTCGGTTTTCCGGCATCCGACTGATCGGCATTCGATACAGTGGACGTATTGATGTCGATATTCGGGAGTCGAAGAATCGGGTCCTGACAGTAAACCTAAATAAAAACACATTAGTACAAACTAAGCCTGCAATATCTTCATACAAATATTTGTGTCAGTAAATATGGATTGTGTTAACATAAGTAATTACCTTTACATGAATTTCTTTTGTCAGCAAATATTTTAATAATTATGCAAACTAAATAAGATACAAAGCAAATGAACAAATGAATAGCTTCTTGTGCAAGCTATGCTGGCCTGCAAAATGAAGAGGAGCAAACCAATATCTTTATGCATAGTACAAACAATAGTATACGAATATTATGTGCAGCTGAAGATAATGAGTGTGTAAACCTATTTAGGAAGCAAAACATTTAATGCTAATATCTCAGCCTACATTTTGTCAAGTCAAGATATTTATAAACCTGTTCAATTAAGAAACTTCTGTCCAGATGAAGCCTTCCCATCCTGTTCTCTACTTATATGTATCTATCATGCTACTGCAAGTTCGTGAAACAAAAAGAAAAACAAAGTGAAACCAGAAGAAGCTAAAACAAGAAAAAGAGAAAACATATTCAAATCAAAAAGGAAAAGGCAGATTCATGAACAACTCAGGTTATTCCATCTGCAGTTTTCAAGATATCAAAAGGGTTTCCTATTCAACAATTATTTGAGGTGAGTAAACTTAACTTTTCAAGCATAAGTTAATTAAATCAGTAAGAAAATTTATAGGATTTATATAGGAATTATATGTGCTTTGTTTTGATATGAATCTGATACTTTATACAAGCTGTAATAGGAAGATGCTGTTCTCTGCTCTGTGTTACAGGATGAAAACAAATAAACTTTGAATTGTTTTCATTTGATTATAGTAAGTTTAAATTTGTTTTCATCAAAACTTGTTGCGTGAACTTCAATCAGAAAATTTTTGTGAAAACTGTTCCAGCATATTAGTAACTTTTTTTTGTTGTTTTCTCTGTTTACAGTCAATCAAGAAAAACATAGGTAAATTCAATCATATAAAAAGCTAATTCAAACTTATATCTTGAATTATGACTACAAGTTATGATTTTTAAAAATTGAATGAGAATTTTTGGCTCAATATATCAAGAGCAGTTCCATGTTGATCAAAAATTGAACTTTTATCAAATTCTCGAAAATTACTCATTATAAAATGCTGAAATTTAAATCGAAGCAAGTGTGAAGGTCAGTGATCTTAGGAAAAATATTCATTAAATTTTCCATTGCATAGAAATCGAATACGAGCTCAACATAGGGTTTACTGCGTGTTTTTGTAAGTGTCAGTGAAATGAGGGAATTGACTTGTTCACGTGATCGAGTGATTCATGGCTCAGGTGGAAGGTTTCTGGTGACGTTGACGAGGTGTGGTCGACTTTCCATCGCCTCCGGTGGACCGTGTTGGGTGGCGCGACGTTGGTTGCAGAGAGGTCGTTGTTTTACTTTCGTTCATACTACATCTTTTTGAATTTGAAGTTTGGCTGACATTGCGACTTTGGTTTTCTAATATTCGTGCTAATTGAGATTTGCCTGAAGCATTGGAAGATCGCATACACGTGCACGACACGGTGGCGTATCAGTGCGTGAAGGGAGGGGCGCTGTCTCGAGTCAATCTCGAGAAGATTGAACGTTTGCTTCGAGTTTCCTTTGAGTTCGAGTGCGAGAATCCTCTGTTGTTTATCATATAATTATGTTTAAACGAAAACCTGTTGTAAAAAAAAAGAAAGAGAAGAAGATAAAGTCGAGTATCTGGGTGGGTTACTCGAGTGAAGGGGGCGAACAACTCGAAGCAGCGCTTGAGTTTTGCTAGGGAGATCTCGGGCTTTTGTGTTTGAGTACAAGATTTTTATAAACTTTTTTAGTAAATATAGGTTTCAGTAAGGTATCACAGTAAAAATGAATACTGTTCAAAGTTTAAGTTTAAATTTAATTCAAGTATTAATTATTCTTGTTAAGGCTTAACATCAGTTTTAACTCGTGATTAATTATTTAAATTAACTAATTACTTTTGTTTAAGCTTAACCATGCTTTTAAAATCTTGTTAATATTAAGTAACAAATTAAGTAAATTAACAAATATTGTTTCAGTTAGTAATATAATTGATATCAAATTTTGAGAAGATTTGAATGTTAATTATGTGAATGATCAATATTAATTAATTGGATGCAGAAGTAATTAAGAGTAATTACTTTGTAATTATAATTAGTAGTGTATTATAAGAAATAAATGTAATTGGAATTAACCACTTAATTAATTAATAAATGAGTAATAGTAATTAATCAAGTGATTTAACTAAGAATTGAGAAATGATTAATGAAGTAATTAGCAAAAAAATAAACAGGTAATTAAATTCTATTTAGGTCGAAGAATAGTTATAAAAAAATAATTGCTTAAGTAATTAAAGTTAGATAACTTGATTAAGAAAGTAATTAGTTAAATAATGATTTAAGTAATTAAGCAATTAAGACATACATGTTAATTAAGAAATGATTTATTAATTATATAATTTAAAATGGAATAAGTAATGAATTATTAATAATGATTAATCTATCAGGATTAAGAGGTTAATCCTCAAGTAATTAATTTAATTGACGTGATTAAATTGAGAATTCAAGGTGATTGCTTTGGATGGTTATGTTTATAGAACATCTGGTTGTGATAGTTATTTGGTGATATTTTGTGATGCTCTGTGATATGCTGTGATATATCTATAATATTTGGATATAATTCTTCTGTGATAAATGTTATATTAATTCAATTGTTGAATTTAAATTATTAAACTGTGTAAGTTAATTAGACAACTTGGCCTTTAAAATGGCGTTTGGATTTCGATGAGATCGGGATCAGGTATCTAATTGATATTCCGAAAACCACGTCGATCCAAATTAAACGTTAGGTCGTGAATTCTCAAGTGAAGATCAAGATGGTGCTTTCAGAATGCAAGGGTTATCGTCGTTGACTCTGAGGGTGATTCCAAAATGAGTGTAACGAGATAATGCCTTCGGTTTCGTTCGAGCCCGGAACGAACTTGTATGGATTGAATGCTTTCAACACATCGTCAGGCGGACGATGAGCATTCTAAGAAATATGTCCTGTAAAGGTAATTGCAGGCTCAAGCCTCATCAACTGGGAATGGCTAAAACAGGGGAGGTGTAACAAGGTTAGGTGGGTCATGCCCAAGCAGGACGAGATATACCCCTGTCTAGATGTCCCTTTATTTCGGCTGTGTGGGCGGTTGGATATGCGCACCAACTACGGGGTTATCTTGTTCGGGACTGTTCAGTAAGGAATGGTTCCGGCCTTGTGTTGCAGGGGAGTTAGGGTGGCTCCTCGGTACAGTGATCTAGACCACGTACTGTGACGGACGGTACCCCAGTAGCCCTGCCATTGTATGGGATCCAATTTCCAATATGCGCCGTACGTTTTGATTTTGCCCAACTACGTTGGAATGTGAGATGTAAGCATTTCAGCTATTTCTGTATTTTACTTGAAAACCCTAGACACTATTATAATATCACTGGATTTCCTATAAAATGTTTTGGTTAGCGTAAGGTAAAAACTTACCCGTATTTATTTGTGGGGAGTCTTACGTGATACCTTTGTTTTAAAAGGTTTTCAAAATTAAACAATTTAAACCGTTTACTCATACCAGACCCATGTCTGACCCAGAGTTTATATTTTGTTTTGCATAAACTCTCGGGTACCCAATTTTTACGGGTAGCCAAGGGATAGGTTGGCTTTGACAACTTTTGGAGGAGCAATGGAGCAGGAGGCTTCAGCGTTGTAGATATCTATTTTGTTCCTCTGTGTTAGTTGATGTATACTGTATCTCTGATGTATATAGTGACAGATGTATGCCTGATTGTCATGTGTATTGATATTGTATAACTCTGATATATGATATCTATGTAATAGATATGTGATATATTATATTTTGTTCCGTTCCGCTGTGAGATTCTGATGTTTTGTTTCTTTCTTTTCTATTCTTTTCTATTTCTATCCCTTTCTTTCTTAATGATGATGCGTCTTTCTGGTAGTGAGAAGGGCGGGTCGTCACAGATCTTGTTTTTATGTGTCTTGATCTCACTAAAGTAGTTGATGCTCTTGAATCTAAAATTGAAAAACTGAAATCTGATAGGAGAGAACTTGCTCGTGAAAATTTTAGGTTAGAAACTGAACTTGAAAATATTCAAAACCTAGAATGTAAAAATTGTAATATTTTAGATTCAGAATTATCAAAACTTAGGAATAACTTTGAGAATCTTGAAAAAGAAAACTTGAATCTTAAGGAAACCGTTGACACTAGGAAAAAGGATTTTATAAATAGATGCACCTCACTTTTCACTGAAAAAACAACACTAAAAACCAAAGTCCAAAATCTTGAGAAATCTCTGAATAACTTTTCAAGAGGAGAAAAATCATTCAACATGTTATTGGGAAATCAAATTTTTACTAACAACAGAAAAGGACTAGGTTTTGGGAAAACACAAGTTGAAGATAATGCAAAAGGTAAGAGTGACTTTGGTAGATATGAAATAATTGGACATCGTGTTGAAAATTGTAGTCATAGGAACAAGAACACAAAATTTATACAAGTTTGGGTTCCTAAGAATTCTACAAACAAATTTCATGTCTATTGGAACAAGAATGAAAAGACTAAACAAGTTTGGGTTCCAAAGGGTTTTTTTATTCATAATGCTTCTGCCACTAACAATCATGGACCTATAAATAGGTCAAAAAAATCTTTCATCGTGTGGGTATGGTGGCAGGCTAAGGAACAACAATGGTGTTCTCTGGATTTTGGCTGTTCCAGAAACACAACGGGCAACAAAGCAAAGTTCCTTAGCCTAGTATAAAGGTGACAGAATCACAATGGACAACAACGAAAAATTATCGTAAAGGTAAAACAGGTAAATTTGTTTTGAATGATATATTAAATGTGATAATCTGCACCATATTCTGAATTAAATCAGCCAGTAAGGTGATGATGAAATGAATGATGTCTTTAATTCTGACTTATTCTTAATTGATATGATTTTTCTTTTGACCTGTTCTTATTTATGACCTTGATTTGTGCTTAAATGATGACCAATCAGATTTTCAACTTTGAACTAATCCATAAAAATTTGTTCGGTCAAATGATGGTATTTTATTGATCTTTGATTACTCATGCTACACGTAGATATATTTGTTTTGACATTTTGGTCACTGCTTGTAAATTTGCACGATTTCAAATTTCATGTGAAAGCTGTTAAAAAGGATTTTAAGAAATTGTTGACACCTCAAGAAATTGTTTTTGAAATAATTATGATGTTGATTGACTGTTGATTACTCATGAATATAACTGTTTATCCTACGGTTTATGAAATTAAAACTATGACATTTGTTTGAGTGTTAACATGGCTTCAATTGAAATTCAAAGAATGTCATTTAAATTGTTGCTAAAATTGGGTTTGAAATTTTTGATGCACACTTCATTGTCTGGATTATCAAATTTAGTTAGTGAGATTTTGGAGTGAATAAGAAATTCAGATGCAGATTACATTGGTAATATAGTTGATAGAAAAATTACTAGTGTAACGTGATTAATTTTTGAAACATTCATTTGCTGCATCGTTTTTCAAAGAAAATATCTGCATATTTTTCACTTGAAATAATCTTTCATTTAGCAGAATTTTTTTCTCATATAACCTCTTCAAGAAAATAATTGTTTGACCATATTTTCAGATTAGACATTTTTATTTGATTTTAAATGACAAATTTTGACTAATCCGACTCCCTACTAATTATCAAAAAGATAAATAGTGATTGAAAAGGTGATAAGTATTGATATTTAACATACATTACTCAAGAGAGTATATTTGGAAAATTTCTTTAGGAATTCAAACAAGAATTATAAAACTTTTTGTTGGGTAAATATTCCATGACCATTTCTATATCTATCATTATTTCTATCGACCAAGGTTTATCAAATATTCAATATAGTTTGTCGATATGTGGTACTATAATCAGGAATCATTTGTTTTTCATGTCACATTTTAAAAAAAATAAATAAATAAATAAATAAATATCCAAAGTATTCACTCTCATTTAAAAGTCCTCACGGTTATGCATGGGTGAATTACTTTGATTTTTGATTATGTGCTTCCATGCTCATTTAAAAGTCCTTACAATTATGCATGTATGGAACGCATATCAAAACTAATTGCTTAAATAGACAAGTTGATTCTAATCCCATTTAAAAGTCCTCACGGTCATGCGTGGTTAGAAGATAATTGATTTCATTTTTTAAAATTAAATTGGAATACTACTAATCTCATTTAAAAGTCCTAACGGTTATGCGTGATTAGTAGATATTCAAATTCCTGATATAAATGTACCACAAGTTGATACAATTGTATGATTTTATACTAGAACATCATTACCATCATTTCTAAAAGTGGAATATGCTCCTAACAAGGGTAGTTATGGTTTTTGTTTGATTCTTATTGAAGTTTAATATTTATATTCAATTTGATTTTAATGTTGGATTAATATCGATCGCTTTATCTCTATTTTTCTCTCACACTATTATTCTTTTGCTGATAACAAAAGCGGGAGAGAAAAGTTAAGATTTTGTCAAGTAGAATCATTTATATATTTCTATTTGTATGCATATATGTAGGGGGAGCATCATGTAGAGAGGAAGCATTTAAATAGGGGGAGCAATTAGAGTATATAATTGGTCAAATACATTTACCTCGGTCAAAATCTTAAATATAAGTTTGTTATCATCAAAAGGGGGAGATTGTATGAATATGCGCTTATATGTTTTTGTTTGATGATAATAAACATATATATTCATTTAAATGTATTTGGTAATGTACTATTTTGTTTTTCATAGATTAAATAAATATTTGTTGAATAAAATAAATTACATAGAATTTGAATTTGAATTCAAACAGAACAAGTTACACAGATTTTGAATTCAAACAGAAATTTTATTCAAACAAATATTTATTACAATCTTGAATAGTACAAATTCATGCTCTCAATACCACATATACATTTTTGATTACATCACAATTACATCACAATTACTTTTACATTGATAACCTCACTACATATCACTCACACTCGTAGTTTATCTTCAACTGCATTCCAGTTTGAATCCAGCATCTGAGCAATCTGCAAAAATATTCACTAACGCAGTAAAATTGAAAAAGAAATGTTTTTGCAATATAAAATGAAATATGATTTTTGAAAATATGGTTTGCCTCAGTTATTTGGGTTGTTCGTCATCATACACACTTGAATTCATCACACACGAACAGTGTGACATGCACAGTGTATCACTGTACATGCCATAAGGCCGTGCACATCGATATACACTTGATAATGCTACAGGGACAGGTGAGCACAGGTCAAACCCAAATGAAAAGCCGGGTTCAACTCACATGCAATATATTGAAAATCACGACACGAGCACAAGGTCAAATCCGAGTTTTAAAACTGGATTCAACACAAGGCAACATGAAGAATGCAAAGTTTTCAAAACTGCATCAAAGCATCAATAATGCATGAAACAATGAAACAGCCAGCTACAACAAGGACCAAGTCAAAATCCAGCTATGGAAACAGTGTGGTCGAGAACTGATACAAGAAATTCATGGAATGGCAGACACACATGAACATGTGACAATACAGCAATCCAGAAGTGCCAACAAAGAATCAAGTCTCGACCAAAACCAGTGCATGCAACATGGTGTACAAGCTCAAAGAAGATTGCAGCAAAATTCAGCAATTCAAATAACACAGTATACACAATTCAGATGACACAGACTCAACTAAACCAACATGGCCAAGACTACAAGTAACTACATAGGACTGTAACAACCAGAATGGAAGCAACTACACCAATGCAAACTCAATATAGAAATGCACAGTGAATAATGCAACATGGTAAAGGAACAGTGATACAATGTCAATGTCAATGCCAGAGACAAAGCATCACAAGCATATCACTTAGCAACAGCCAGTCCAATGAACAAAGAACACAAGTACAAGCAAATAAATGCAATTCGAAGTAATATAACAGCAACTACAGGTACTCAACAAGTTGATGCAGTATTTAACAAGAAGTGTACAACTTCAGCAGTGACAATGAAGTGAATGCAAGAATAAAATACCAGAGACTACAAGTAGAGCAAGTGCAATTCGATCTAACATGAAGTACACCTAGGTGACATAGTGAACCAAACAACAAGTTCATGTTTGAACTAACTCGAGTGCAACAGAGAAGCTATGGTACTATGCAAATACACGGTAGTATCAAGTGATACAGAAGATGGACGAGGTTCAACAGTGCAGAAATCAAGCCGAAGTCAAAAATCAAGTGCGTACAAATTTGAAAAAAAATCAAAGTCGTGTTTTTGAAAAAGTCAGCAATTAAAAAGAGGAAAGTTTCTGCCTTGTTATTCAAGAAGGATCGAACGTTCTCAAAACAAAGCCGTAAGCATCAAGGTCAAGAATATATCAGGAAAGCATAATTTAGGAAAGTATCAAATTGATACGAGCAAAATCAAGTGTCACGAATTCATATAAATACCAAACCCAAGTGATCATCATCGGCATCGAGTTGAATTAAAGCAAGCAATTAAACAAGTAACGAAAAAGAATACATACCAATCTATCAAACTCGATCAAAGGAGCAGCTGCGAAACAAAAGTGCAAGTAGAATCGATCATCAGAGAACGAACGAAGCACAAGTAACGCGAACCAGAAAATAAGAACATCAGAGAGACGCGAGCAATTCAGAGAATTGAATTGGAAAAAGCCCCAAATTTCACAGAAGAGCCGAAGCCCTAATTTGAAAAAGAAGATTGGCCGCAAATATTTCACAAGCAAAAGAAAAAGGATCGGCCGCATTACTCTTCACAAACAAGCAAGAGGATCGGGTTAAAAAAAGAGTGGGCCGGCCTTTATTATAAAAAGGGGGTTTTTAGTTTTAAATTTTTTTTTTATTTTGAGCAAAAATTGCAGAGTCAAAGTTCGTATTTTAATTTTTGCTCCTAGTTTTAGTTTTAAAGTCTGTTTTTCTTTTCAAGTCAAAAGAATTTGTAAATCACCACCTAGGTTGTAGGTAGTGTCAGATTGTCTAGTTAGAATTAGTTCGGTGAGCAGGGTGTGCGAGATTGCAAAACTCTATAGGCGGGAGCAGAGTTTGCGAGTAAACGAAACTCTATAGGCGGAGCAGGGTGTGCGAGTCTAGTAAAGTGTTTCTGAGCGGGAGCAAAGGTTTGCGAGTCTAGTAGAGTGTTTGTAAGCGGGATACTGTTTAATTCTAATAGAAATCTGGGAATGCAGCAGTAGGCAGGGGTTGCCGAAGCTGGGTAAATTTTGTGTGTGATTTACTTTTCAGCATATTTATTTCTGCAGTTTATTTCTGTGTTTAATTCGAGAAAATTTGCTATAACCCTATTCACCCCCCCCTCTAGGGTTAATCTAGATCCTACACTTACTGCACAATCCCTGATTTTCAGTCATTCCCATTTGATGAGGCTTGAGGTTAAGCATTACCTTTTTAGAACATATCTCTTAGAATGCCCATCGTCCACCTGACGATGTCACGAAAGCATTCATCCATACAAGTCCCCCCCTCGGGTTCGAACGGAACCGAAGGCACTATTCCTACTACATCCATTTCGGAAATATCCTCAGGATTAGTAGCGACTAGGCCTTGCACTTCACTGCTCCATCTTCGAATCCAAGATCGTTTTCCACGAAACGTACAAACCGGATCGAAGTGGTTTTCGAGAAATAAATCTCGATCCCGGTCTCTTCGAAACGATCAACGCATTTGTCCAATATTGATAGTCGGTAATTTAACTATCAATGTATATTCACAAACAACCATAAACCAATAAATAATTTCCCAAATTATTTATTAACCTTAAAATATCTTTACAAGATATATTTCTATTTTCAATCCTTTGAAAACAGTTTCCAAACTATCTTTCTTTTCCAGAATAAGCTTTCCTAAATATTTTCTATCTCCACTGAAATCACCAAGCACAAAACTAGATTTTTCTAAAATAATTCAAAACACTTTACTTTTTAAAATATAATTTAAAACATTCAAGTTAAAACTACTTCAATAATTTGTTAAAAATACATACTATATGGATGTTTGAAAATAAAGTTACTTAATAAAATATAAAACTAGATTTTCACTTTTAAAACAAAATACTAAGTCACTCCTTAAATAATTACTGCTATAATAGGTTAAAGGAAATACTTACTTTAGAATTTAAATATTAGAAATAATAAATTTTCCAAACTCGCTTTTTAAAAGGACTTTTAAAACCTTTAATTTATATTTAAAAATTTACCTTGAAAACGTACTTGGTTACCCAGGAAGAATTTTCAAATCTCAATCACTTAAATCAATTTTCCAAATTGATTCCCAATTTATTCCCTCTGAAATAAATTTCTTTATTTTCTCAGTTCATCTCAAAATTCATTAATTATGAACCTTATTATTATTGTTATTATTTTCCGTTTGATTTAAATCTTTTAACTGAAATATACCAATTTCAGGTTATTCCCAATTTCTTCTTTATTCTTTCCAAAATTCGAACCTTAAATTTTAAAATAAATGCTATGTTCTTTTAAAACAATAACATTGAAGTTTCAAATTCATTAACTTTCTGTTTATTCAAAATTTCCTTTCCATATACAGAATTTATTAATTAGCATTTTGAAACCACTAATATTCTTATCCAATTCATTTTAATTTATTTACATTCTTTATAATCACTTCACCTTTAAATTCGCTTCCTTTTTATTTCCAAAAATTCACTTCTATATATTTTGATATCAGTGAACCGAAATATGTTCAAGCAAGTATAGCATTCAATATTTCAATATAATTCATCACAGGATATCAATTAACCACAACAAAGAATATTAAATAACTTAAATAAATGTTGAGGAATCCAGTTGGATACCTGCAACCTGTTTTCCCTGCATCCACAGACGTTAGCACAACATAAAATACCCATTCCAAAAATATACCATACTATAGCACATCAATCAATTCAACCATTCAAATAATTTATTTAAATTTAATCATTTAAATTTCAATTTAAAATCAGCTGAGTGAGATTAACCCACCTTTGCCCCTTAAATTTGCAATCCACTTCATTTTCGATTTGATTCCACGATCTATCTCAACCTTGTATAACCATTTACGGTTTACTAATATTCTAAATAAATCAAACAATAAATTACTATTTATTTGTCTAACTTAAACTAATTTTCCTTTAACAATTTCTAAATTAATTAAATAAGTTAGTTAGATAAATTAATCTACATTAGTTTAAATTTAAACTAGTGGACTTAAAAATGCATATACATATATATCTTATTTTGATTTATGAATTACATATATAACAATAACGTATATAAGCCTAAAAATCTTCTTTTCCATATAAACCCTTATATCATTTATTTTTCCAAAGTCCTATGTAATTTCTTTTCTGTACAAATAAAACAGTAATTAAGTTTACTATTAAATCCTTAACTCGGCTTTCCCCTTTTAAACCTTATTATAACATATATATTTTTTTCTAACAAATATATACATATATGTATTACTTATTAAACAAATAAAACAACATGTTAATACCTTACTGCCTCCGGCAAGTAAGGACACAGCGACCCCCTCCTGTTGCTGCACTGACCATGCCTCGCCACGCTTTAGCTGAGTATCGCTGCGCCTAGGAACACCTATCGTGACAAAGTCGTGAATTCTACTTCGACTTCCTTTCCCGCCCTTCGATTCTGAACGAGAAATCAACTCCTCCGTTCGCGATAAGTGACTCGTCGACATCGTCGAGCTTCCCACAAACTCTACGACGGCCCGGCTTCGCACGTACAACTTACGAGAATCAGTCGACACCGTGAAGCCCTCGAGCTCGACCATACGAGTCGCACTCGATTTCCTTCCGAAGTCGAGTCATTCTGATTCGAAATCAAATCGAATTCGAATTTGATTTATTCTCATATACAACCGCCATTTATTTTAACAGGGCTTGCTTGATTTTGGAATGTGAATGAAATTGAAAAGAGGGGAAAGTAGACGAGAACGTACCGTAGTATCCTTCTTTCCTTTCGACCAATTTTTTTTGAAGCTTTCGACTCTGAAATTGATTTTATAAAGGAAAAAGAAAACGATGATTCTTATTTATTATTATTTTTCGATAACATGCTTTGATAGTTGCGTGCTGTTTCAAAACGGGGGAACATGATTTGAGAGAAAGGTTGCGTACTGAAGTGATCGGAAAATAGTGACATGAGTAGAATTTAGCTGATGGTTGACCAACTATGCAAGTATATACATTAATTCAAATTTTCGATTCAAATTTCAACGCGTTTATATATCGTACGCACACACAACAACTCCAAATATTACGAAAATTGAAATCCGATAATAATACAATATTACAGATCCAATGGAACTGGTTTCTTCGGAATCCGAGACTGTGCCTCGGATGGCTATTTTTAAATATCGGTTTAAACAATAAAATTTCAAAACTCAACAAAACACTTCCAAATTCAATTTCAACACTTTCACTGCCTCCAATGCTATCAATAGAAATTTTATAAACCTTCAAATTATTTTAACCGGCTCAAAACTCAAATTTTCATATTTTACCAACTTCAAATTATTTAATTCAATAGTTTAATTATCAAATAAATAGTGATATTTGAATTCATGTTAAAAATCAACTTTTAAATACTTAAAATCAATTAAATATTCTAATTTTAAACATCCAAAAATTCCAGGTCATCACATTCCTCCCCCCTTAAAAGAATTTCGTCCCCGAAATTACTAGTTAGGAAGAATGATCCCATACCCATTACTATTTTCCAAAACCAAACAGTTTTATCAACTTGCCATAATATATCTTTTATTAAAGACCCACTATTACTTCAACCAACTTCCTAAAACCTTCCATAGTTTCCAACAACATTATGTACTTCATTTATTCAAATTTAAATTTAAAACCCAATTCAAATTTTCAAAATTTCCTGAAAATTTTCTAACTTCCTAAATTTTCGAAATTTTTGCCAGCGTCTACTTTGCGCCGCTAGCTCGGTACAACTACAAAAGGCCTCTACGGGCTCCCAAATCCCAAAAGAAAACAAACCACCAAGTGGCTCGATCAAAAACCCAATCAAATTTCATACCGAAATTTAAACTCATACCTTTTTGTCGAGCATTTCGAATTTATCTTCTGAAATCAAAATCAATTCTCTTTTCCTTTTATACTACCTACATATCTTGCTTAGCACTAATATCTGTTCACAACATTCCAAAATCTTTTTATTGACTTTCTCACAAAATGCCAATATCTGTTCATTTAAATATTGACTTGGATTATATTAGTGGTATCAATTTTTCATTTAAGAATTCACCATTCCCTCTTAAGTTAGTATAACCATTTTTTATGCTTCTTATATTTATTCCCACTTTACCACTTTAATTTATATCTAATTCTATTCAAATTAATTCTTTCATTTCCATATGCATTCAATTTATCTTTAACTCTGAATATTTGAAATTTTATTTTCTATTATAACTAATTCATGTTATTATTTTAAATTAGTCTCATTATATTAACTTATTTCAATTTTCAATTTGAAATCGTTTTGTCGATAACTAAAATTTTCCAAAAAATTTCAAAAAATTTCTAACTCCCAAAATTTCTGAATTTTTTTGGCAGAGTCTCCTTTGTACGGAGGAGCTTTTGCAATTTGACAAAAGATATAAATATATATACATCGACCCACACGGTGGGAAAAACCAAAAACGGTTCATATTTCCTATTTTTATTGCGTAGGCGTACCTTATTTAGCATTTATAAAGCAAACGGCATATTTAATTAGCATTTTGCGCAATCAAATCCAGCCCAACGACTTATCTGAACCTGTACTTACTCAACTAAAACATGTAAGTGCCAAAATTATGTAACTTAACAACATTTAACATATTTAACTAGTAAACATATGAGTTTCTATAAGTAAATGCATGTTAATCAATATTTAAAAGCAACTTACAGGGTTCCGACATTAATTTTAATTGTTTACAACCCATTTCGTGCCATTCCATTCAATTATAATGGTTTACACTTCAATTTCTTACATCCAATTTATTTTAATCCAAACAAGCTCATATTCAACTCAATTGATTTCAAAATCAATTTTATTTCACTTCTATCAATCCATAGAATTTTAATTACCTTCGTTTACGTCAAACGACAATTCATTCTACATGCAATTTGATAATATCCATGTGAGTAAGTAATTACTTAAGCTTATAACCATTTTAGTTGATTCCAACTCAATTTATATAAATTTCATCCCATTTCTAATTTATCCACAATCCAGACACTTGCATTTCATTTCATTACCGTAATTGTTCCATTCAAACACAAGTTATTAAGCTTGGTACATTCAATACTTATAAATTTATAACCATTTCCCAAATTAATGTAACCCAGACTTTTATGGTCTTTCACTTTTGCTCGAAGCCAACTTTTATTAACTTTAAATTTAAGTTAATTTACTTTCTTCAAATTAGTTCAAAAATTGGTTCTCATCAAATTCAATTACCCCACTTTTCATCCATTTTAATTCTAATTCCATTCTCAGTTTGTTAAAATAATATCCAAGTTTATATTTAACTCATTAACACTTGAATTGGATTTATTTACAACCCACAACATTTCTATTTTAACCAAATTCCATTCCATTTGGCAACATTTCCAATTACATTTAATTCATTCCCAATCCAAGTTGAATATTATTTATAACCCGAGTTTATTTCACAATTCAACTTCTATTTTACCAAATTAGGTTCCATTCTATTAAATCAATTAGCGTACTCATTCAATCTATTTTAAAATTTGTTCCACATTTTCTATTCACTTCCAACTTATTTTATTAATAACAAGACCATTTCAATTTTATTTCTACTCACTTGGATTTATTTACAATGCAAACCATCACTATTATAATTCAATTCCGTTATTCATTGATGCTTTCAACTTTTTCATTACCAAATTTAAATCCCATTAACATATTTCATTATCTAATTTATTATCTAAATAGTCTTTCCCAACTTATAATCCAGAACTTGATTTTAATCTCAAAATCTCTTCATAAAATTTTCTTAAGTTCAATTTATTTTATAATCCAAGTTTTGATTTTCATTTTATTTTTCAATTCATCAAAAATATTCGTTTTGGTTTTTCTATCCCACTTTTCAAATTTTAGAAGTCACCACTTATTATTTTCACAATTCCATTCATTATAGGCTTGAATATATTCTTCTTTTATTTTTAACTCAAGACTTACGCTTATTTATAATTCAAGCATATTTTTATTCCATGCATTTTAATTCTTTTATAAGTTATTCTGGTTTATTTATTTCAATCTAATTCTTATCCAACTTATTCCTTATCCAACTTATTTCCATTTATTTAAGGATCTAATTCCATTCAATTTTAATCATAACTCAACTGAATTTTATTCCAATTCACTTCTATTTTAACTTATATTTATTCAATTCAGTTCGATTCAATTTTCTTCCTCAATCCAAGTTAATTTCATTCTTAGCCTTCACTTTAAATTTAAATTCCCACATTCAAAGCTTATATTTCCTTCCTGATTTAAAAATTATCTTAATTTATAAGCTTACAACCTATCTCATCAAGATTTTTAAACAACCGGCTTTGGTTTCAAATCATTTTAAAATCTCCAACATCACAAATCACACTTCCCAAAAATATAAACCAATCCTGGTTTTATTTCCGTCAAATTGCCTTTGAAATTTCAAAAACAAACAGGTTTTCCTGAACAAATCAATTTGGCAGCAATCTGTCACTTAGAAACTCGAAAATGAACATCGATGATGCTGCAGTCATCACCGAAGTTATTTTCCAGCGACTAAAGTGAATTCAATGCTATATCCCTTCTCAAAATTTATTTGAAATAATTTCCTTTTAGAAATACTTTTAAAACAATAATGCTATTATCTGTCTTTAAAATAATTCCAAATCTTTGGGATTTAAATTTCCAAATCCTGCTTAAATCAATTTTAACTATATTTCATTTGCATAGTTTATGCTCATACAAATTCCCATTTGATTATATTTCAATTTATAAATTACATTTATAATTCATATTTATAAATTTCATTTTATAATGAATTTATTCCCTTAAACTTTGGTTATATTTTCAATTTCTAGTTAAATTTTTACACAATAATGATAATAATTTAATATTATCATTCCTAACATCCAAGCAACCATATATTAGTTAAATAGTTTACAAAAAATTTTCTTTATATCAAAATATATTTTGGGTAAAATTATTTCGTTTACCCACATTTAAAACAATACTGCGTCAAATTGTTCTATTCAAGTGTTTAGAAACCCCTTCGATACAGTTTTCCAGACTGTGCCGACGAAGGTTCATATGCCACTCAATAAACCAATCAACACAATATTAAAATAATTTATATTCACTGACGAATACGTGCTCATATCTATTTATACGCTCAAACTCATTCTAGAGTACTATAGACTCTAATTTAAATGAGTAACTCCCACCAGAGCCAAGGTTATCACCAACCTAAGCTCTGATACCAACTGTAACGACCCACAAATCCATACCCCTTGAGTCAGCACAATTCTACATCAATCAACTCCAGTGGCACAGAAATACGAACCATTTGGGTTAAAGAAGAAGAGAAAATAGAAAACAACAACAGAATCTAACCAACGCAGCGGAATAAAATATAATAGATAATAAATGATCTTTACTCAAATATCAAATATGTCTGTTTATATATTACATCATCAGAGTACATCAATCACAGCTCAACATCAATAACATACAAATGGATACACAGCAACTCAACACAGCGGAATATAATATATAAATAAGTACGGAAGTAAGTATCGTCATCCAGCTCGTCTCCTGAGCTCCACAGCATCATTTCCTCTATCCTATAATACTCGGTCTGACCCGAGCATTACAGTTAAATAACACCCGAGTCAGTTTGGAATACTAGCGTGAGAAAATCACGCTCAATTGATTATTAAAGTTTCAAAAATCTTTTGAAAACAAAAGCATCTCGTAAGACCACGCCACAAATAAACATGTCGGGTTTTTACCATACGATAGCTAAAACACTTTTTATAGAAATCCTCTGATATTATAATAGGGTCCATATACAAATACTTATAAAATAGCCAAAATTGTTATATTATTAAATTCCAGCTACTAGCCACAAAGTGGGTAATACAAAAAAAACTCGTACAAGGCTCGTATGGAGAATGGATTTCCAACTAATGACTAGGCACTGGGGTACCACCTGTCACAGTACGTGGCCTAGATCACGGCACCGAGGAGTACACCCGCTCCCTTGCAACACAAGACCGAAACTACCCCATACTGGATAATCCCGAGTGAGATCACCCCGCGGTTGGGATCAACAACCGCCCACTAAGCCAAAATAAAAAGGGACATCTAGGCAGGGATGACCTCACCCTGCTTGGGTGCTACCCACCTAGCTTTGCTGCATAACCCCTGATTTTCAGTCATTCCCATTTGATGAGGCTTGAGGTTAAGCATTACCTTTTTAGAACATATCCCTTAGAATTCCCATCGTCCACCTAACGATGTCCCGAAAGCATTCACCCATACAAGTCCGCCCCGGTTTCGAACGGAACCGAAGGCACTATTCCTACTACATCCATTTCGGAAATATCCTCAAGATTAGTAGCGATTGGCCCCTGCACTTCAGTGCTCCATCTTCGAATCCAAAATCGTTTTCCACGAAACGTACAAACCGGATCGAAGTGGTTTTCAAGAAATAAATCTCGATCCCGGTCTCTTCGAAATGATCAACGCATTTGTCCAATATTTATAGTCGGTTATTTAACTATCAACTAATATTCACAAACAACCATCAACCAATAAATAATTTCCCAAATTATTTATTAACCTCAAAATATCTTTACAAGATATATTTCTATTTTCAATCCTTTGAAAACAGTTTCCAAACTATCTTTCTTTTCCAGAATAAGCTTTGCCAAATATTTTCTATCTCCACTGAAATCACCAAGCACAAAACTAGATTTTTCTAAAATAATTCAAAACACTTTACTTTTTAAAATATACTTTAAAACATTCAAGTTAAAACTACTTCCATAATTTGTTAAAAATACATACTATATGGATATTTGAAAATAAAGTTACTTAATAAAATTTAAAACTAGATTTTCACTTTTAAAAAAAAAAATACTAAGTCACTCCTTAAATAATTACTGCTAAATAGGTTAAAGGAAATACTTACTTTAGAATTTAAATATTAGAAATAATAAATATTCCAAACTCCCTTTTTAAAAGGACTTTTAAAACCTTTAATTTATATTTAAAAATTTACCTTGAAAACGTACTTGGTTACCCAAGGAGAATTTTCAAATCCCAATCACCTAAATCAATTTTCCAAATTGATTCCCAATTTATTCCCTTTGAAATAAATTTCTTTACTTTCTCATTTCATCTCAAAATTCATTAATTATGGACCTTATTATTATTGTTATTATTTTCCGTTTGATTTAAAATCTTTTAACTGAAATATACCAATTTCAGGTTATTCCCAGTTTCTTCTTTATTCTTTCCAAAATTCGAACCTTAAATTTTAAAATAAATGCTATATTCTTTTAAAACAATAACATTGAAGTTTCAAATTCATTAACTTTCTGTTTATTCAAAATTTCCTTTCAATATACAGAACTTATTAATTAGCATTTTGAAACCACTAATATTCCTATCTAATTCATTTTAATTAATTTACATTCTTTATAATCACTTCACCTTTATATTTGCTTCCTTTTTATTTCCAAAAATTCACTTCTATATATTTTGATATCAGTGAACCGGAATATATTCAAGCAAGTATAGCATTCAATATTTCAATATAATTCATCACAGGATATCAATTAACCACAACAGAGAATATTAAATAACTTAAATAAATGTTGAGTAATCCAGTTGGATCCCTGCAACCTGTTTTCCCTGCATCCACAGACGTTAGCACAACATAAAATACCCATTCCAAAAATATACGATACTATAGCACATCAATCGATTCAACCATTCAAACAATTTATTTAAATTTAATCATTTAAATTTAAAATCAGCTAAGTGAGATTAACTCACCTTTTCTCCTTAAATTTGCAATCCACTTCATTCTCGATTTGATTCCACGATTTTTCTCAACCTTGTATAACCATTTACGGTTTATTAATATTCTAAATAAATTAAACAATAAATTACTATTTATTTATCTAACTTAAACTAATTTTCCTTTAACAATTTCTAAATTAATTAAATAAATTAGTTAGATAAATTAATCTACATTATTTTAAATTTTAAACTAGTGGACTTAAAAATGCATATACATTTATATCTTATTTTGATATGTGAATTACATATATAACAATAATGTATATAAGTCTAAAAATCCACTTTTCCATATAAACCCTTATATCATTTATTTTTCCAAAGTCCTATGTAATTTCTTTCTTGTACAAATAAAACAATAATTAAGTTTACTATTATATCCTTAACTCGGCTTTCCCCTTTTAAACCTTATTGTAACATATATTTTTTTCTCTAATAAATATATACATATATATGCATATATTACTTATTAAACAAATAAAACAACATGTTAATACCTTACTGCCTCCAGCAAGTAAGAACACAACGACCCCCTCCAGTTTCTGCACTGGACCATGCCTCGCCACGCTTTAGCTGAGTATCGCCGCGCTTGGGAACACCCATCGCGACAAAGTCGTGAATTCTACTTCAACTTCCTTTCCCGCCCTTCGATTTTGAACGAGAAATTAACTTCTCCGTTCACGATACGTGACTCGCCGACATCGCTCGAGCTTCCCACGAACTCTACGATGGCCCGGCTTCGCACGTATAACTTGCGAGAATCAGTCGACACCGCGAAGCCCTCGAGCTCGACCATACGAGTCGCACTCGATTTCCTTCTGAAGTCGAGTCGTTTTGATTCGAAATCAAATCGAATTCGAATTTGATTTATTCTCATATACAACCGCCACTTATTTTAACAGGGCTTGCTTGATTTTGGAATGTGAACGAAATTGAAAAAAGGGGAAAGTAGACGAGAAAGTACCGTAGTATCCTTCTTTCCTTTCGACCATTTCTTTTTTTTTGAAGCTTTCGACTCTGAAATTGATTTTATAAAGGAAAAAGAAAACGATGATTCTTGTTTATTATTATTTTTCGTTAACATGCTTTGACAGTTGCTTGCTGTTTCAAAAAGGGGGAACATGATTTGAGAGAAAGGCTGCGTGCTGAAGTGATCGGAAAAAAGTGACATGAGTAGAATTTAGCTGGTGGTTGACCAACTATGCAAATATATACATTAATTCAAATTTTTGATTCAAATTTCATCGCGTTTATATATCATACGCACACACAACAACTCCAAATACTATTAAAATTGAAATCCGATAATAATACAATATTACGGATCTAATGGAACTAGTTTCGTCGAAATCCGAGATTGTGCCTCGGAAGGCTATTTTTAAATATCGGTTTAAACAATAAAATTTCAAAACTCAACAAAACACTTCCAAATTCAATTTCAACACTTTCACTGCCTTCAATGCTATCAATAGAAATTTTATAAACCTTCAACTTATTTTAACCGGCTCAAAACTCAAGTTTTCATATTTTACCAACTTCAAATTATTCAATTCAATAATTTAATTATCAAATAAATAGTAATATTTGAATTCAAGTTAAAAATCAACTTTTAAATACTTAAAATCAATTAAATATTCCGATTTTAAACATCCAAAAATTCCGGGTCATGACAATTCCGTTGTGAGGTGTTTTCTATTCTATTATTCCTGTTATTTATTTTACCCCAAGACAACTTATCTTTGGGATGCTTGGGCAACAGTACATGAATAGCGAGGATGTATTAAGTGTCGTTTCCAGGGGTTAAAAAGGTGGGACGTTACACAGTGATAATTGCATTTGATTATTTTAATTGTATTTATGTGATGTAGTAATATTTTTGGCCGCATTAGATAAATTTATTCTATTCTAATACACTTTATAATTTAACTACATTAAGAAAATGCATTTATATTTAAATGTTTAGGAAAATGAAATTATAGTTGGATAGAATTTTTTAAATTGATTTAACTGCATTTACGTAATGTAGTAATAAATTTTGCTGCACCCGATAATTTTATTCAATTTCAGTACAGTTATAATTTAACTGCATTAAGAAAATGCAGCTAAATTTAAATGATTTAAGAAAATGCAATTATAGTTCATTTTTAGTTAGTTTTATTTTATTGATATAATGTAGTTGTTGTAAACTATAAGCAGATAATGAACCATTAAAGAAAGAGAGAGGATATTTTATTCGTTGTAGATATAAACATATAATACCATAGATCTCTATTTTAAGACTTATCATGGAAATGAATATCACAATAATGCCAATGTAATATTTAGCATATTCACCCTTATAATTTATATATATTATGACATTCCACCTTGAATATGCGTCTTTGAAATCTTGGTTGCTCATATGATAACTTGAAGTTGTCGCTTTTGAAAACATATATAATGATTGCTCTCCCTCGCTATTATCTTGCTTACATACACACACACACACAAAAACTCAATCAATATAGATATTTTTATTGCCTCATCAAAAACCTCTGCTAGGAAAACCAAATGGAAAAAACCTTGAACGAGGAAAAGAGTGAAACTTGTAAAATCACAGATATCGTATTAAAAATGATATTTCCTTCTAAGGAGTTTGATAGTTCTGGACCAAAATAGTTCCTCGTTAAAACCTTACCAAGAAAAACCCAATGGGAAAAATCTGAATGAAGGAAAAAAGTACAATATAGTATGACATATTCTAATATCTTATTACATTAAAGGATGTCTGATACTTCTGGATTAGGATATGGCTCATTAAAACCTTACTAAGAAAAACCTATGGGAGAAATCTTAGTAAAAAGCAAAAGAGTATACTATAGTATGGCATATTTCAATATCTTATTGCATCAAAGGAAGCTTAATACTTCTAGATCAATGTAATGCCTCGCCAAAACCTTACTAAGCAAAACCCATTGGGGTAAATCTTTGTAAAAGGAAAAGAAATAAAATATAGCATGATTTATGTTAATATCCTATTGCATCAAAAGATGTTTACTACTTCTCGATCAATGTAATGACTCGTTAAAACCTTAAAAAGAAAAACCCAATGGGAAAAATCTTAGTGAAGGAAAAAGAGTACGACACAATCGATACATAATGAATGATCCTTTAGCTATTTCACGTGCATATGCATGCTTCAAGCATGTTTTCCTATCAAAAGAATATTTAGTTCCTCAGTTGTACCATTCATTAATACCACCATTCTTAAATACATACTCATACGTCTATGTATATGCCTTTGATACAATTTGTTTTCCCAGATTGTTTCTTTCAAATACAATGTGCATTTTACGCACTTCGTATGCTACTTTTATGAAAAACACTTCATGTGCTTTAAATCAGTTTTGCAACTACCACTTTGATGGATATCAAGAGTTTCATTAAACAATACTTAAAAGCATAAAGTAATCTACTCATAAGGAATTATATCAAGATTTTCATTGCAACATCCTTAAAAGAAGGTTGTAATCTACGCTCCTTGTGCTTTGTATTCTTTAAAACCAGCAAAGCTATGTATATTCTTCAGGAACCTATATAATTTCATCATTTAGTATTATTTTACCAACATTTATTCCTTCAGGTATTTTAAGTGTTCCAAACAATCTAAGTGCCTCAAATAATTCAATTATTTTTATAAAACATCATGCCCATGGCACTTGAGTTGTTGTTGACATTATATCTGCTTCAGTAATTTTAGTGTGCTTTTGCCACTTTATATATATGTTTCTAATTATACCTTATGGATTATAGGTCCACATTTCTAATTTAGGAAAGGATTCATGATGGTCAATCATATTTTTCTCCAATTAAAGATCTTTAATTTATTGGTAAACGTAACCATTATATTATTTACAAATTTATCATCGACCGTTATTATTTCTTATCTCGTGTAGGCATGATTTATTGAGATCTCTTTATTTGCCATGTTTCAGGCACCTAAAGCACTTCTAGGGTTATTTAATAATTATGTCACGGGACTCTTCCAGAGTACTCTTCAGTGTTTCTTCAAGAAAACTTACCTCCTTTATTGGCATCTTTATTACTTAGTCCAAAAATATTTGAACTGAATTCTTTATCACACCTTTTTAATAGTCTTTGGATTCTAATTTTGGTCCATTATGATATTGCTACTAGCAAATACATCATACATATTAATTATAGGAGGATAATTCTCTTATCAGTTAATAAGATGCATTTAGGTGATATTCATTACTTTTAGAGTTTGTTCTCATTTACTGATCTAACCAATTAGAGAAATTTAGTTATTACATAGATTTGAATGCATGCATGACTTTTGGTCGTTCAATATTTATATTGATAGACCTATGAATCACCAAATGATACCTATACATAATATATAAGATGAGCTCATATCTATTAAGTTAAACAATCTTCCGGCTGTTAGTTAAATATCTACATATATGGATATATACGTGCAACCATATATTATATATACATATTATAGATTTTCATATTCTTTTCCATTTGAGTTAATGATTTAAAAACAAACTATTACAAAGATCAAAACTTTTGATTTTTGTTTACCGCATGATAATGTCCAAGACATTTGGTTTGAAAATACATATACATCAATTTTGACTTTAGGTTATTTGATATGTTAAACTTTTAGTAATTGAATATATCATAACTTATAGTTACATTTTTTCAGTGTTTCATGGTTCAATATTGAAGTCAAATTATTCTTAGTAATAATTATCAAAGCTTCCGATTTGATAATTCTTAAAACTTATTTCATATAACTTCAAGTTCCACATCTTAATTCAAAATTATTATTTGAAAATTTAAGGACTATAAACTATAAAATTGTTTTTTTATTTCCACTATCAAACTTAATTACGATTTTGGATACCTTGAATTTTATATTCATTTTTCCACTTAAACATTCGAAATTACGTGGATATTTAATATAATTTAAATTTTCCACATTTTATTTCAAATAGCTTAAGAACAGTGTTCTTTGAACTACTACTTCAAATATAATTTGATGGTTTTCAATCCTACCATGTTAAACTTCTGGTTAAAATAAATTATATGCACAACTTTGAGTCATTAAGGTTTATTCTACAATTATATTTCAAGTATTTCTTTTGAACATTATTTATAATTACTTATCATAGAATGATGTATAGTTTGAACTGTATAGACTTCTCTTTTGGAGGGTTCAATAAAAGAGATATATTTACAACAAAAATAAGAATATCTAATGGATACTTGAAATTTTATAGAAATATTCAATTATATTAGTTACACATATAGATCTCTTCAACACTATGTTTATAGCTTTCGTGAAAATTTTGACATAACACATAGATTATCTCTTTAGAAGAATATCAAAAGACGTTTCTTCAAGAATAACTATGCATATAGTGACGACCCGCCTTATCGATCGTCAAAAGTCAACACTAATATATCCATGGTATTCACGTGCCGAACATCCAAGCATTGAAAAGACAGATTACTGGTGTGAAGGAAAAGAAATGGCAGAATAGAATCTCACATCGTGATGAGTAATATATAATATCCAAATGATTTTTTTAAAGAAAACTTCAATGTTCATACAACATATCAGAGTAACTAACCTATGTTCAGCTTGGACAGTTGTAACAGCCTATCGCTACAAAAGCTGATAAATACAAACAAGTAGTATAAAGAAAAGTAAAAGTACGTGAATCTGACTTGGAAGCAGTCAGCTCATCTCTTGAAGCTCCAAATTATCCAATGCTAACTCCGGAAAAATAATTGGTTCGGATTCGAGTACTATAAGAAAATAACACCAGACCAGTCAAGTAAACCAACATGAGAAACTTAAATCGTATGGATTATTATATTTGTAAAACCCTTTAAAATAAAAATATCTCGTAAGACCACGCCGTAAATAAACACGGAAGAGTTTTTACCTTACGATAACCAAACCATTTCAAAATAGAAAATCCAGTGATACCGTAATAATATCTAGAGTTTAAAACAAATATATGACATTGTAGACAAGCATCATTGTCCCAGTGGTTAAGTGATTCGGCTTTGGTGCAAGAGGTCATAAGTTTGAAACTTGAGTAGCGTGATTCGAACGTTTCTTAACACGTGAAATTTTGTCTTAGTGACATGTTGTATATAAAGTACAATTTCAACATACATATATATATATATGACATAGTAGAAGTGCATGCATCTCACATTCCAACATATTTGGGATACAACTAAATCCATAAATGCACGTATTGGAAAATGGATTCCACCAATGATAGGAATACTAGGGTACCATCTGCTAAAGTACACCTGTAGATAAAATTTACCGAGGTTACAAACCTTGCAACCCCTATAGGGCAAAACCGGCCTACCCATTCCTGGATAGTATAAATTATGGCATCATCCCAGTTTCTTTGCAATCTTTCCTTCAAGAGATCTCATGCACATACCAAATCCATAAATAGTGATATAGAAAGATGATTACCATACCCTAATGGGTGTGACCCACATAGCCTTGCGCCATATCCCCTGTTTTAGTCATTACTGGGTGTGAGGCTTGTGAGACAATGATTACCATTTTCTCTTAGCAAATCCCTCTTGGAATGCCAATATTACCTTCCAACCAATAATGCAATGTCAGTATTCATCCATACAAGTGGTTCAGGATATGAACAAACCGAAGTTACTACTTCTACTACATCCTTTTTGGAATCACCCTCGGGATTTGCAGCAAGTAGCCCTTGCACTTCAAAGAACTCCGTCTTCGATTTCATTATCTTCAAGATGTTTCCAATTCGAACATATTATATCAGCTTGAAGTGTTTTTCGGATAACTCATGCTTATCTTATCCCGGTCTCTTCGAACCAACAATCGATAGTTTCCAGTTGACTTAATCTCGGTTCTTTCAGAAGTAAGCAGACTATATAAGAGTCCATAGGGATCTCTATTATACCCCTTAAAGCGAGAGATTTATCACTGAAGTGAGTTCTCCTAAAGGAATCTCGAATTGTCACGAACCTTTACATATTTCCTAAGTCAAAATAGGTCAAGTATCGATAGTGGACAAACCACGATCTTGGTGTAAGTATAGTTTACATATGAAAAATAGGACATCCTATACTTGTCGTCACTTTCCGATTTCAAATAGTATTATATGTCGATTAACAATGAAGTCGGGCAAGTTAGAAAACTATTCTTTCCTCGACGTACATTCTTACTTCTTGAGACAGAGACCAGTTTTTATATCTCATAATTTGGTGTCAAGTATATGATGAAGTACCTTCCATATACTTAATTAATCATGACTCGTTTATTGAAAATAATCCTCTTATACATATCACATATCCGGCATTTCGACTTCATATCCCTCGTTGAGAATCGAAGTTAAGTAAGTCAAAGCACTGGTTACTCATAGTCTTTCCTTATTCAAACACTTCGATTCCAGTCTCATAGGTAATGGAAAGTCTATTCATCGGCTTTTAGTGCTAAATATAAGACGACTTACTTTCTATAAACGTGTCAACATTTTAGCACTACTTTATCATTTTTTTGTTACTTAATAGCACTAACAAAGAAACCACTTGCATAAAACAAAATCTTTTTAAATAAATGTAAAAAAAAATTCCAAAAACATTATTTCCATACCTCAAAGTTTAGAAAATAAAATCCAAGAGTTCCACATACTTGTTACCAAAAACATTTTCAAAAAACACTTATTTAAACCAAAGTTTGATTTAAAAGGCAACCTCTTTCCTTCATAAAAATAACCATCTTTTTAATCGATGAATTCCCAACCACTTTAAAACATCTTTCCATTTATAAAAGTATACAACTTGTTTAATAATGACTAAGTGTTATTTCTAAATTTTCCTTTCCAATTTTATAAAACCATTTACTATAACAAAAATGTTATAGTTCATAATCTCTTTCCTTTCCTCACAAACCTTTATTACAATAATAATGCTGTAATCCATGATTCCTTCCTCTTTTAAAATACATCTCAAACTCTTTTAAAACAAGTAAAAATTGTATTTAAACACCTTATTTAAAGATAGTCGCTTTTAAATAAACTTAACTTTTAAAACAAAGGAGTAAAATTTAAACCTCTTGATTAAATAACTAAATAAATTCTTAATAATATATTTAAAACTCCAAACTTCCCTTTTAAATAGTTATAAACAAATGTAGAAAGACATTTCAAAATATCTCAAACAGATAACTTCTTTTATTTTACAATTTTCAAAAATTTGAAAACTACATTCATAGCGACTATCGCTATTAGATTGTAACTTTAAAAGTTCATTTTTCTAAATCAAATAACTTCTAACAACATTTCTTTATATAATTTAAATACCTTTGCAAAAAGATGTGAAAAACAAAAGTTATTCGGAAATCATTTCGAAACACTTTAGAAAGCAAAGTGGTAAAACACTTAAAGGGGAACATAGGATTTCAACGTCGCAATAAAAATAACAAGGATGTTAACTACAACTAAGCAACATCCAATTCCACATACATAAGTATTTACATAACCAACACTATATGTTAATAATAATCAATAAGTTGAAGAACCCTTTAGGATCCCTCTACTAAACTTTTAATTTTCGAAGTGCTTCCATAGCGACATATTCGCTATGAAGACACTTCGACTTCCATTCACTTTTCTTTTGTCTCCTACAACACAATGGTTATTTATGTCATCCGCTTTTAAGCGGGAATTAAAAACAACAATATATACACGTCACAAATACATACAAATAACACTACAAGCTAGCACTAGATTATAATAACAATTTATCGATTTTAAAACTAACTTTAAAGTGAGAAATCTCACTTTAAATTTGACAATACTCCTTCCAACTTCCAAAGCAACACAAAGCCACCTCTCTTTCCCTGCCCATGCTCTTGCAACCCCTCCTCCCGCTCTAATAGCTTATGGACTTAGGATAGTTTGGGTTTTGGCTTTGAAAGTTTGCAACTTTTTGGTGGTAAAGAGGTTTGCAAAATTATTATGAACTTTTTTATGGATTTAAAGAAGAAAAAGAAGTAATTTTGAAACACTTTCTTTAGGAAACAAGGATAAGAAAGAAGAGAAGAAAGCGGAAAGTAAAAGAGTAAGAAACGAAAAGTGAAACAAAGTAAAAAACGAAAAGGGTGTGTTCTTTTATAGAAAATACAAAATGGCACATTACCAAACAAAACCAAATTACACAATTGCTCTTCCTTAATTCATGCTACGCCCTTCCTTTTTCCTAAACTAATACTCTTCCTTCTTTGCAAATCAAACATGCTGTAACAACCCAAAATTTTGGGTCGTTAGATTTTGAACATTTAATTCATTTTAAATTTTAAATGTAGATTTTGAATTGATTTTGAAATAAGAATTTTGTTAAATCAATAGAATTTAGTTGTAATTTTCAATTTGGAAATTCAATTAAAATTTGAATAATAATAAAATATTTGGAATTGGAATAATTTGTGAATTTGGATGTAAATAGTTATGAACATGGTTTGTAAAATTTATTTTAAGTCTATTGGATCTAAATAGCGATGTTGGACTTTTATATGGAATCAAAAGTCAATAAGTAAAATTTGGGACTTTTATATTAATTTAATAATGGAATTTAATAATATAATAATGTAAATAATCAGATTTTGATTCGGAATGAATCAGAATAATTTCTAATGTGATTATAAATTCTATAGGATTTATTATCGAGTTGGTAAAATTTTAAAAGTGAAATTTTAAGTGATTCGACGATTTTGGAAATCGCTCGAATTTATCGACGAGTTAAAATAGCCTTCCGGGAAACAGTCCCGGAATTCGACGAAACAAGCTTCATTGGATTCGTAATAGTTAGTTATTACCGGATTTCAATTTTCGTAGCAATCGGAGTTGTCGTTTGACCCTGGCAGCTCAAAACGTATAGAAACTATTTTAATCGATTTAACTTAAAATTGATCGTTTATTCCCGTAACTCGCACATATGTTCGATTTAGCCTCCAAACACGTTCCATTGTGTTCGAAATGCGGGTAAAACCTTATAAACACCGGGTGGCATGTGTGATTTGGAGTTCGTTTGTAAAAGCTTGTTAAATTTGAGAATATTAATAAAATATTATTTTTATAAACGTTTATATATAAGAGTATGCGGCCGAAACCCTAGTCTTCCTTTAATAGCCGACACCAAACAATTAATGGCCGAAATTTCATCAACTTGTTCCCCCAAATTCTCCTTATACATCGAATTTTGTCGAATATCACCAACTGGAAAGTTGGAGAGCTCACCGAGGCGAGTTAATCCAATGGTCGAGATCATTTTTCGTGCTTCGAAGGAGTGGCAGTTCGTCAAGGAAGGGTCGGCGTTTGAGCTCGTCGTTCGAGAGCATGGCTTGACCGAGTTTAAGGAGGTTCTAGCCGAAGGTAGGGGCATGGGGGTGCATGTCGTGGGGTGGTGGATCGTTGTCTAGGCGAGTATTCTGGGTTAAGACTTTTGATTTGGAGGGACGGCTATGGGTTCACGCTTGTGCGTGATAGCCAGGAGTTAACGCGAACGAGGAAGATGGTATTTTCTGTGCCACTATTTTCTCTGAGTGATTTTAAAAGAAAATAGAAATTTTAGTTTAAATTTTATATACAAAACTTTATAAATTCATATCTTGTGCATACGTTACCAGACTTCGATGAAACAGGAAGCGCCGGAATCGTGGCGATGTGATCTACAATACTGCAGCAAGTTTGGAGACGTTTGGAGTGAGCAAATTTTTTGAACTAAATCAAATGGTTCGATTTAATTTCAAATTGAAACGCTCGTCGAAACTCAAGATGAGTTAATCTTACTCACATCTGGAATTTCCAGTTAATTTTAAATAGTTAAAATTTAAATGAATGATTGATTGGTTGAATGTGAATATTATTATCAGTCTAGATATGATAGTTATTTGTTGTGCTAACGTCTGTGGATGCAGAGAAAAAAGGTTGGAGGGATCCAACTGGATTCCTCACAATATAGAAATTTTATTCGTAATCCATGATATTTTCATTTGTATCCTGTGATGGAATGATTTGGAATTTTGTTACGTTGTGTATGGTTGGATAAATATAAATCTGGTATTTTTAAAATATAAATAAAATAAATTGGGATTAAAGGGGGAATTGAAAGTAAATTTGAGAAATGAGTTTAAGGATAATTCAAGATATTAGTTTAGAATTTAAAGTGTTTTGAAATTTGTGATTCAAAAGGAAATGAGGAATGGAAATGTATAATCTGGGTTTATAAATGAAATGTAATATTTATCGGTGGATAAATTTCGAAAGATAGAATTTTGGTGGGAATTCCTATAAGAAATGCAAATTGTTTAGAAGTAATAGTGAGATTATTTTTAAATAGATGGAAAATGTGTTTTTCCTTGGAAATTAAGTATGATTCCCAAGAAAGCTTTCTAAAATATAAATTAGCGGTTTAAAATGTGTTTTAGAATATAAAAAGTATATATTATTTTTAATCATTTTCAAGTATAAGTAGATATTTAATTAAGTAATTATGGTATTAAATTATTTAAAGGTAAATTATTATTACGTTTTCTATAGGAAATTTTAATATAATATTTGGTATAATAACTTTATATAAAAGGAAAAATTTAATTTAAGTTAGTCAAGAAACTTTTATAGATTTTCAAAAGTATAATTTGAGTAAAGAATATAGGAATCATATTTTAAACATGTAAGTATATTTTGGAAGTGATTTCCAGGAAATAGAAATGTGTTTAAAATTAAAAGGAGTTTATTTGAAAGTATGGAAAAGAATTTACGGGATAAACGTAAATTTGATCTGAGATAAATCAAGCAGGATTTATAAAAAGAATTCTTTAGTTTATTCTGAAATGGAAGTGCATTTCCCCGAAAAGCCAAGTACGTTTCAAAGCAGTTTTATTAGTGAATGTTAAAAGTTTTAAATTTGTTTTTAAATGAATGTTTTAAGAAATTATTTAAGTTGTTAAGTTTAAAGGTAAATAGTATTAAAATAGTTATAGTAGTAATTATTTTAAAGGGTTCATGGGTATTATTTTTAAAGGTAATTTTTAATATTTATATTTTATGGAATAGTTTTATTTTAAGAATAGGTTTTGGTTAAAGTATTATTTGGAGCTTGAATAGAATTTTATAACTCCTATTTTCAAAAATTTATTTAGCTTAACCTTTACTTTAAAGAAAATAGTTTATATTTTATAAAGCAGTTTTATTCGAAATATTTTGAAAAGTATATACATATTTTAAATTAAGTATGTAAGAAGTTTTAATATAAATGTTTTAATGTATTTTCAAGAATAAAGAATTTAAATTATTTTAAATATAAAGTATTGGTACTTGGATGTTTTCAGAGGAAGTAAAGATTTGGGAATTTATTCCATGAGAAGAGTTGGGTTTGAAAACTGTTTTCAAAAGGGTTTGAAAATGGAAATATATCTTGCAAAGACATTTTTGAGGTTAATAAATAATTTGGGAAATTATTTATTGTTGATGGATGTTTATGAATGTTAATTGATAGTTAAATCACCGACTGTCAATATTGGCCAATGCGTTGATCGTTTCAAAGAGACCAGGATCGAGATTAATTTCTCAAAAACCACTTCGATCCGGTTTGTACATTTTCATGGGGAAAACGAGTTCGGAGTCGAAGATTAAGCAGTGAAGTGGAAGGGCTAGTTGCTACTAATCCTGAGGATGTTTCCAAAAGGATGTAGTAGGAGTAGAGCCTCGGTTCCGTTCGAACCTGGGACGGACTTGTATGGATGAATGCTTTCGGTACATCGTCAGGTGGACGATGGGGATTCTAAGTGAAATGTTCTAAAAAGGTAATGCTTAGCCTCAAGCCTCATCAACCGAGAATGACTGAAAGTCATGGGATATGCAGCAAGTTTATGTGGGTAGCACCCATTAGGGTGAGGTCATCCTTATCTAGATGTCCCTTTTTATTTGGCTTAGTGGTGCGGTTGCTGATCCCAACCGTGGGGTGATCTTACTTGGGATTACCAGTAAGGGGTAGTCCCGGTCTTGTGTTGTAGGGGATTGGGAGTGATCCTCGGTACGGTGATCTAGGCCACGCACTGTGACAGGTGGTACCCCAGTGACTAGTCATTAGTTTGAAATCCATTCTCCCTACGCGCCTTTTACGAGTTTTGCTTGTATTACCCACAATTGCGGCCAGTAGCTGGAATTTAATGAACGTAAAAATTTCGGCTATTTGAATAAGTATTTGTGTATAGACAATATTATAATATCAGTGGATTTTATAAGAAATGTTTTAGCTATCTTAAGGTAAAAACCCAACATGTTTATTTGTGGCATGGTGTTACGAGATGCTTTTGTTTTCAAAAGGATTTTTTAACTTTAAAAATCAATTTGGGTGTATATTTATCAGCTGGTATTCCAGACTGACTTGGGTGTTATTTTATTATAATGCTCGAGTAAGACCGAGTATTATAGATTACAGGAAAGGATGCTATGAAGCTCAGGAGAGGAGCTGGAGTCCGAGACGTATTACTCGTACTTGTTTATATCCGCTACTGTGATTGTTTGAAATTGTCAGGTTGGAATTTGATGTTTGTTTGTGATACTCTGATGATATATTGTATAAAACAGATATAGTTTTCATTTTGTGTAAAGATCTGATATTATGTGTTATATTTTGTTCCGCTGCGATTGTGAGATTCTGTTATTGTTTAGTTCTTTCTTTCTTCTATCCTCTTTCTTTTTCCTCAACAATCTGTCTTTTCCGACACTCGAACGTCGGCATATTATACTGTGGCGTATTTTGTGTCAATTTTTTAGGGCCGAGAAAGGCGGGTCGTTACACATGCCAACCCATGTGCACATCATTTCCATGCACACAAATTTATGAACTTTTGTCTTATATATTGTGTTTTGTTAATTTTAAATTAGAAAAGAAAAGTCCACTATAACTTTATTGACTTAAGTATATTGTTAAAATTATTTTAAGTAAATTATACATAAGTAGAAGTATATGTTATTTGTACATATGTGTACATATATATGCTAGTGTGCATAATACATTCCGGCAACTTTTGGATGATGAAAAGTCAAAAATCCGAAAAATGGTTTTTTGTTATATTTTCAGTTTTTCATCGAACTATCCATTTTTGTATAAAATAATCGAAACAAGAAATATAAATGTTACACAAAACATAAACAAAAAAACCAAGAAATAAGCCATAATAATTCTGAACATTGCTCAAGATGTTAAATGACTAACAAACAAATTTAGAGTTTGTCTAGGTTAACAATCTTCTCATTATACAAGGATGATAAACAATCTAATGAGCATACCTCATGCTCAACAACCATGGGTTATTACTCAATCTATTATTCACGCTACTTTTTGACAAATCGAAGAGTCTTCAACCTAAATCCTCATTAACCATAAAACATTAAAGGTGAATATACTTATGCCTATACAATCTATATAGACCATCTCTATGCAATATCCAATTTGATCGCTCGCTCGATTACGTTAACTTCTCTTCCGAACTAATATCGCTCACTAAATTTCCTTAGTACGGACTCTGATTAGGCACTTTTATTAGGAACCTCCGCTCTTCTTACATAGACATATATTATGATAGAAAACCTTAATACCATTTCAAGAACCCTCACCAAGTGTTCGCCGTCGAGAATCATGCGACAAATCCTTATTCGGACCAATGTGAATCACCACAAAGTCATGTACTCGAATCTTGGATCAAGAACCATGCAATGAAATGATCCATGTACAACATATGTACTTATTCTTATTGGTTCTTACTTATACCAATTTTTTTTTACTTTTAAACTTATTTACGATAATATTCATAAAATCACAACTTAAGTTTTATACTTGTATAATACCCTACTATATCCTAAGAGTATATACAACTATCTAGTCAAATCACTTATCTTTTCTTTTTCCTTAAAATTCAGATGCAGGTCCAAAATAAATCTTGGTCTTAAAACCGACCTCTTCAACCTCTTTACCCATCTGCTCTTGCTAATAGCTAAGAAGAGTAGGATGCTGATATCCAAACTCAATTCTAGAGTCTACTTTTCCTTAGACACCTCTAACATAAAGATGTTTATTAGCCAGCAATATAACCTCGAATTGTTTATACAACTTAGATGTTAAAACAAAAGACATGGTTTTATAAAACAAAGTTTCTTAAAACCATTTTATTAAATTTAACCAATTAAAAACTTCACCTATCAACACATTCTTCTATCAAGATACCTTTTTTTAAATGCATTTTATTTAAGGAAACATAAGAATTAAATACTTGGTTTTTATTTCAAAACCTCTTTTGAATTGATACTATATATTTTAATCCATAGAAAATATACATATAAATTGAGTAACCCCGAAATGATACCAAGGAACTAGGTCCTACTAAAAAATATCATAAACCCCTTACTTAGAACGATAATACTTAAATAAGTGCTTATCAAGAAGGTATCCAACTCGTCTCCGGAAGCTCCACATCATCCAAAGCTAACTCTGGAAAAATACTCGGGTCTGACCTGAGTATTATAAGAAAATAACACCCGGATCAGTTTGGTAAACTAGCGTGAGAAACACAAATAAAACGTATTGTTATATTAATAAAACCCGTCAAAATAAAGGTATCTCGTAAGACCATGTCGCACATGAACACATATGGATTTTTACCTTACGATAACCAAACCATTTCAAAATTGAAAATTGAGGAACATTATAATAATGTTTAAGGTTTAAAATAAATATATAATATAGCTGAAAAGCTTGTGTCTCGCATTCCAACATATTTGGTATACAACTAAGTCCATAAAGGCTCTTACTAGAAAATGGATCCCATCAATGATAGGGCTGCTCGAGTACCGCTCGTTACAATACACCTCTAGATAAAGCTGTTCATGATATGAACAAACCGAAGGCACTACTTCTAGTACATCCTTTTCCGAATCACCCTCAGGACAAGTAGCTAGTAGCCCTTGTACTACAAAGAACTTCGTTTTCGATTTCATCATCTTTAAGATGTATAAATTCAAATGCAATATGTCTGTTCGAAGTGGTCTTCAGATAACTCATGCTTATCCGATTCCGTTCTCTTGGAACCAACAATAGATAGTTTGTGGTTGACTCAATACCAGTTCTTTCAAAAGCAAGTGGACAATATAAGAGTCCCAAATGGATCTCTAATATACCTCTTAAAGCAAGAGATGTTTCGCCAGAATGAGTTCTTCCAAGGGAATCTCAAACCATATGAAACCATGAAGCCTTTACATACTTCTTAAATCAAAATAGGTCAAGCAATCGATAGTAGACAAATCACTATACGGGTGTAAGTACAGTTGGATATGAAAAATCATATGAAAAATAGGACATCTTATACTTATCACCACCTTTTCATTTCAAACAGCACTATCCTTTGATTAATAATAAAGTTGGACAATTTAGAAAACTATTATTGCCTCAACGTACATTCTTACTTCTCGAGATAGAGACGAGTTTCCATACCTCATAATTTGGTGTCAAGTATATGATAAAGTACCTCCTGTATACTTAGATAATCATGCTGATTTATCAAAATTAACCCACTTATACTTATCATGTTTTTGACATTTCAACTTCTCTATCCCTCACCAAGAATCAAAGCCAGGTAAGTCAGAGCACCGGTCACTCCCGTTCTAACCTTATTCAAACACTTCAATTCTAGGTCTCATAGATAAAGGAAAGTTTACCCAATGGCTTCTAGTGCTAAATATAAGATGACTTACTTTCTATAAACATATCAGCATTTTAGCACTACTTTATTGTATTTGTTTTGTTATTTAAACGCACTGACAAAAAAATCCCTTGCATAAAACAAGGTCTTAAAACAAATCTAAAACTCAATTCCAAAAACACATTTCCATATCTCGAAGTCTAGAAAATAGAATCCAAGAGTTCCATAACTTGTTATCACAAACATTTTCAAAAATCACTTATTTAAACCAAGGTTTGATTTTAAAAGCAACCTCTTTTCTTTATATAAATATCCACCTTTTTAATCGATGAATTCCAAACCACTTTAAAACATCTTTCCTTTTATAGAAAAGAAACAACTATAATAAAGTGTTATTTCACAAACTTCCTTTCCAGTTTTCCAAAACCATTTACAACAGCAAACATGTTGTAGTTTATAATCTCTTCCTTTTCGAGAAAACCATCATAATAGTGTTACAATCCACGATTCATTCCTCTTTTAAAATACCTTTAAAACTCTTTTAAAATAAGTTTGAAACTTACATTTAAACATCTTCTTTAAAGATAGTCGCTTTAAATTAACTTGACTTTTAGAACAAAGGAGTAAAATTTAAACCTCTTGTTTAAATAACTAAATAAATTCTTAATGATATATTTAAAACTTTAAAATTCCTTTTTAAATACTTATAAACACATTTGGAAAGACTTTTCGAAATATCTCAAATAGATAACTCTTTTTATTTTACAAAAACCAAAATTTCCAAAACTACATTCATAGCGACTATCGCTATATAGAATATAAATTTTAAACGTCGTTTTTTGAACAAATAGCTTCTAATAATAGTTCTTTATATAATTTAAACCACTTTATTACCTTTGCAAAATGATGTGAAAAAAAAGTCATTTGGAAATCATTTCGAAACAATTTAGAAAACTAAATGATTAATCGCTTAAAAGCGAGCATGGGATTTGAACGTCGCAATAATAATAACAAGTATGTTAAATAAAACTAAGAAACATTCAATTTCACATTACTATATCTAAATAATAACCAACAAGGCGAGGAATCCTTTAGGATCCCTCTAAAAACTTGTATTCTTCAAAGTGCTTTCTTAGCGACCTATTCGCTACGAAGACATTTCGACTTCCATTCACTTTGCTTTTGTCTCCAACGACACAATAGTTATTTATGTCATCTTCTTTTAAGCGGGAATCAACAACAACAATATAAACACATCACAAATACATACAAATGACACTACAAGCTAGCACTACATTATAATAACAATTTGTCGATTTTAATACTAACTTTAAAGTGAGAAATCTCACTTTAAATTTGACAATACTCCTTTCAACTACCAAAGTAACACAAAGCCACCTCTCTTTCCATCCCCATGCTCATGCAACCCCTCCCCTTGCTCCAATAGCTTACGGACCCCTTAACACATTTTATATAAGCGTCATAGTTTATACAGCACTGTAAACTCCACCGTAAACTAGTGGGCTATCAAGGAGTACTCCATAGGTATAACACAAAACAAATCGTAGTTGTCGTGCATAGAGATACAAGTATGACAAGGCACATGAGGAAATATCCAAGGTTGTGAGACAACCGTTTGCCTGATCCGGACTGGTGAGAACGCATCGCCGCAACAATCGCAACACCGCGAAACAACACTCCCAATTCAAGGGTGCACATCAATCAAAGCAAGTAATGAGTAGTTTACGAACAAGTGTGTTCGCTAGAGGCAACTAACCTCATTGGCCTAACACGGCTCCTGTTTAAGTCATTTCAAATTTGACACAAGTGTCAAGGCTATCCATTATCGTTCTCTTTCTTCAAAACCAGCAACGTCATCATTCCAACTACTTTATTCTGGATCACACTCCGCGTATTATAGTTATTAAATTGGTTTTCGGTTTAGATAGAGAGTATGTGCCCAAATGATCCCGGACTCTTTAATAACTACGTAATTATTACACCGATTGGTCATTTAATAAACTTTCAAAATAGTTTATATTTCAAAACCAAAATAACATTGCCACTTCAAAACCATATCAATACGACATCATTTCCATTTCAAAACCAAATACGATATCTTTTCCGTTTTAAATATATCCATCTCAAATATATCCATTTATAGAATCTTTGCACTTCAAAATTATAACACTTTCTAGATCAAACACTTTGGAAATCATAATACTTTGGAAATCAATTTCGAAATCATAATGCTTTGGAATCATAACACTTCCCACTTAACTGTTTAAATATAAATAATAGTATATATAATAAAATAGTTTATAATTTAAAATAGCTTATATAAAAATAGTTATAATTTAAAATAGTTTACACTAAAAATAATTTATATTGAATTAGTTTATATGAAATAAATTTATAAAGTAACATATATAAATAGTTTTAAATATAATTTAAAAATACTTTAGATAATAAAATAGCTTCCTCAAATTTCATAAATCGATTCAAATAAACTCAAATTCTAAAATTTAGGTTTAATCAAATCTCAAATCATCAATTTTAATTTTATTTCAGTTTCTCAGTAGACCATTTCAAATTATATCGATTTCAAATACAGATTTTTAACCACAAAATAAACCATTTCAATTTCAATATTTTCAAAGCTTTAAATATTTAAACATTTCAAAACTAGATTTGATAAATCCATATATATATATATATATATATATATATATATCAAATTCACTTTACTATCATTTATTTTGAAATATTTACTTACTAAATCCATTATCATTTAAATAAAACCCCAAATTTCAAATGACTAAATATTCCTTTAATTAATTTAAACTTGAAATATTCGTTAAATCACCTTAACCAAATCAAGTTATAAAAATCATATCCTTTCAAATTTCCAACTCCATAAGTTTCAAATCGATTTCTAATTAAATATATTTCTTAACTAAATACAATTACAAATCAATTTCAAATATATCTTCTCAACCTTAATTTATTAAATCATTGTAAACTCTATATTAAAATATAATTTAAATACCTACTTAAACATATTATATTTTAATAAAATCAAACTTTATTATTAAGCTTATTTTATACTAAAACAAATTTATGAATAGCTTAAATTCATGAATTTAACTATATATAAAATAAAATTTATATAATACATAAAAAATCAATGTTTATATAAAACCATATATTTCCTTCCAAACCATAGTAATTATTCCAAATTATTTATATATAGACTAATGGTGTCTGTATAAAATTTTGTATCTTATGGTCAAGTGATACGGATATTTATCATTCCAATCCGCAATTTACGGGTATATACATCATTTCAACCCGTAATCCCAAATTCAATGTCAATGAAAATTGTTTGGGTCTATCATTTCAACCCTTAATGATTTTCTCCTATCCTAAAGTCTGTTCGGGCATGTATCATTTCAACCCATAGTGATTCTATACTAACAGGGAACTTGCAGAGTGATAACAGATATGATAATAATATAACAGGCATATATCATCAATATAAATAACAGATAATGATGTCAGATGTCACAGGTGAACAGATATAGGTAATAGCATATATATAACAGTGTAAATAACTAACAGCAGCATATTTCAATTGAAATCAAATTTAATAAATAAATGAACATTAATCGTGAGTGATTGCTTACCTTTCGAGGCTGGAGAATACATAAGATGATATGGTTATGCACACCGATACATACACTGAAATTTGAATGACGAATCGAAGCAAAGAAAAATCGGCCCGAATTCAACGATCAAAGCTAATAAAAGAATTTGACGAAATCAAATCAGAACTAGATCAATGATGATAAATGGTAAGCGAACTTATATATATATATCTATATACATATCCTTTATTCAAACACCTATTAAATTTTAAATATATATATATATATATATATATATATATATTTCAAAATGCTTCGTTAGTTTAAAACAGCATACAAAACTATAGACTCAGCCTATATGACTTAAAATATACACAAGTATTTTATATATGCTTACAATATAAAGAATTTTTTTTAATTGAACCATTAATTATCTCACATTATAATAATACCCTCTGTACTATCAATCAATTATAGCAATGTATATGCAAACTATATATATGATAATATGCAAGTTACGCCTAAATATGTAAAACTAACCAAACCAAACTATATATGACTATAAATATATAGCAGAAAGGAGCTGGTAAACAAAACTGTTTCATAAAACGTATATATTTTACATAAACAACTTTTATGAAGAATCTATTTATGCTCTAAAATAATATTATAAAATCTATGTCGACGTACACATATATAAACATTCTTATAGCCGACTATTACTATCTGGGTACTGGTAAATTGGGACACATAGGTGAATTGACAGCTTTATAACCATACTCTATAATACAAGCCTGCTTACAAAACTTAGAAATATATTTAATTGGCTTATGTACAATCTTTACTAACACGTAATATTTGAATGCAAGTGACTATAAAGCTTATGCTCCTATAAAATTTTTATACCTATAAACAAAATTTATAGATAAACCAAAGTTTATATACGCCAAAATCCGTTGCAAACTATTTTCATTTTTTTCATAAAGCCGATCTGACGATTGTATTAATATGCATACAAGCATTATAATCAATATACTACCAATATAGAACATACGGCAGAAACGATATATATACAACCTTCACAATATAATAAAGTACCATACTGATAAATGCTAATACACCTACTGCAACACGCAAGCTACATACATGCAATTATTTATATTTTATATTAAATATAAAGTAACGTGTCTAACATAAATATGTTGTAAGCTTTGTACATACAAAACTTACACAGCCAAGAAAACATAATACAAACAATCATATATTAACTAATGTTGCAAATAAACTATACAGACAAATGTATATTTATATATATACTTTCAATATAATTTACTATATATATAAGTAAATAAAATAACATACATTACTACAAGTCTACACTTACAGTAGATGGAAGAAAGGAGAGGAGGTTGTGGGCTGGTCGCGAGCGGGTGGCTGCTAGGTGGTGGCGAGTTTCTCTTAGGGTCTGGAGGAAGTGGATCCACGTGCTTAGGGAGATGGTCGGCAACTGGTGCTCGGTTGGTCGAGGAAAGGGGAGAAGGGTGGCTAGTGCTGAAGTGATGGCCGACGTGGCAAAGTATGGAGGAGGAGCAGTTATTGGCCGAGGTGTTTGGTTCGTGGTAGAGGAACTGACGCGCGCGGGTAAGAGGAAGGGGACAAGTGGTGAGGCAGAGCGGGTTGTAAGAAGAGAGGGCTGAGGCAGAACAACGGCAAACGGAAATGGAAAGGTAAGGTCTAAGGAGATGTTCGGCGAGATGGCTGTGGGCCGATGGCTGGTGGTGGTCGCACGCATAATTGGAGCCTCGGAGGAGAAGCCTGGCGATGGAAAAATGGAGAAGGTAGTGGTTACTTACTTGAAAATGAGAAGAAGCAGGCAACCAATTTCATATAATATAAAATTATGTGCAATGAGAAAAGTAGGAAAGTGATTTAGAAAGAATGGAAAATAAATGAACAGTTTATTTGCAAATGGAAGATGAAATGCTGCCTTGAAACTACAAATATTATAACGAAATTTCCCAGACAAAGTGATTTTCAAAAAAGCACCGAAAACCAAGAGAAAGGAATCAACTTTTATATTTAAACCAAGAAAGATTGAAAGTCAAGAATTTGAAATTGTTAATAGCTGATTATTACGGTGGAAATGAATGGGTAAAGAATTCAAAGGGTTTAAAAAAAACAAAATAAACGATACCGGTACGATGATCCGTTTCATGTATCCGGTTGTGCACGGGACACCAAAACACATATTTGAATATACCATTGAGATCAGCATGACGAAATGATCAAAACAGTTATGGATATCGGTGGTACGACTGAATTATAAAAATTCTAACTACTAGCGGAAAATGCAACAAAAACGTAGAAAAATAAGATCGACGGAGCTAAAGAAGTCCGAATTTGAAAAAATGAAAAATGATGTCTCCATGCGATCTTCTCCATGCGATCGAATTAGGACTCGACACCTTTTCCACTCTATTCGTAATAGGGGTATAACATTATAAATGCCTAGCAGCATGCCTCGATAGGAGTTTGAAATTTTAAGTTGCATTTGAATTTAAATTTGAATATATATATATATATATATATATATATATATATATATATATATATATGTATATTCTTATAAATTGACTGGTCAAGCTATTTCACATCAATACCTTTTACCATCAGCCGAATACTTTTCACATCGGATCCTTTTGATTTCATTTCTAAGATTAGTGTAGCAAAACATTTTCTTCACGCAAGGCATCACTTCTTCTTTTTCTGGTCGCTTCATCCCTTCATTTTTCTTTTAGTCGTGCGTCCTCTTCTCCCCATCTTTCTATAAATAGTCGAGTATTTGAAATCCAAATCAAAATTAAAGTTAAAACGAATCTTTTTTCCTCTGTTTGAAAAGTGATGGCCGAACACATCTCCTAATTTAAACGCGGTTTCTCTTTCAATTCCCCTATCCCCAGTTCAATTCAAAACCATGGGAGCTGGGCAGCGACACGCGATAGTGTTCGCTTGAGAGGGTAGCGATTTCTAGGATGTGAACGTAAGCTCACGCACGAAGATGAAGGTTCGAAGTGGCTTAGGGTTCGTGTCGAGTTTCACGATAGCTGGAAGATTCATCATCGATGTAGGAGCGCGTGAGGAGGCTCGCGATTCAATTAAGGGCGTGGTGGTACTCGCAGGGCTGGGCGACGCTCTGGCTAGGGTTCGACAGTCCATACTTCGATAAGGAGCATCGGCAGTGAAGATTTGGTTAGGATTGAGGAGATCATCACCAAGTCTGGGTTGGCCGTGCTATCTTAGGTTGAGAATATCGGAGTGTGTGATAATGGTCAAGCCCAACGCCATTTTGGATGAAATCGTGGTTGCGGTTTTGGGATGCGCGATGTCGCGTGATCATGAATGCTGGAAGGCTTGGGTTTCGCATTTTGGATTTTGGGGGACTTTGAGCTCGAGCTCGAATTTGAGCTTTAATGATGTCAGGCCATAGGTATATCATCTTCTTCTAGTTGGTTTAATTTCATCTTGTAGTTAATTTAATATATAATTAGAACGAGGAGGAAATATATACAGGAAACTGGAAATTTTACATAAGCTTCATGAAGGCTGCAATTTTAAATTGAATTGAATTGAAAATATGTAAAACTTAGATTTTAGAAACTATATAAATTATTTTATATAGAAAATGTGTTTTTTTAAAAGGAAATAAATATACTTACACACATTTTTAATTTACTAGTTATTTTAAAATAATGGATTTGGTGATTAGATTGTTAAATTAACCTATATGAATTATTTTAGCTACTAAAAGGTTTCTAAAAGAAAATCTTAATTTAAAAGTAAATTTTTAGTTTAAAATATATTATTAAACGGTAATTGATTTTTCGATTTGTTCAATATTAATAAATCGTATCATATTTATAAAAGGTTTAAAATCAAGGAAACAAGCCAGTTTGGAATGGATTGCAAACAACAAAATCAAAGGTGAGTTAATCTCACTCACCTGGATTAGTATTTAAATTTAAACAGTTAAATTTAAATTATTGGTTGAATTGCTTGGATGATGATTGTCATTAGTTAAAATTTAATAGACCCTATACGGCGTATAATAGCGGATGATATTATATAAACCCATATACCACGATATTCCACCCCGAAGTGGAATTGGTATTATATATATATTAGAGTGATTGATTTCCCACATTATATAGCGGATGAGACCTTATGCGCCGCATAAGAACGGATGATATTATATGAACCCATATACCGCGATATTCCACGTCGAAGTGGAATTGGTATTGTGCTAACATCTATGGATGTGGGAAAACAGATTGGAGGGATCCAACGGGATTCTTCAAAATATTTAGATTTGTTTAGATATTCTGTGATATGATTATTTGATATCCTGTGATGAATTATATTAATAATTGGATTATTGGATGCTACGGTTTGATTGAATATATTTGGGTATACTGAGTTACCAAAAATATATAAATTGGATTTTTGTAAAGAAAATAAAAGAAGATAATTTGTAAGTAAAATAATTATAGAGAATTTGAATAAATTTAACAATAATAGTGATTTTAAAATTCTAATAAATAAATTCTGATTATGGAAAAGGGGATTTTGAATAAACAGAGAAATAATGAATTTTAAAACTTAAGTGATGTTATTTAATGGAAAAAAAGAATTTATTTTTAAAATTTAAGGTTTAATTTTTTTTAAAAGGGTAGAGAAGGAATTTGGGAAATCTGAAATTGGTATTTTTAGTTAAAAAGGATTTTAAATCATAATTAAGAAATAAATCTGAAGCTACTAGGTTTTGAAATAAATTGTGTAAGCAAAGAAATTTATTTCAAAATGGAGTAAATTAGAAATCAATTTGGAAATCGGTCTAAGTGTTTGGAATTGAAATTTTGAAGGAGGATGGGACTATGAAATTTATAAACTGGGTTTATAAAGTGAAATGGATATTAGTGGATATTTGGGAGTATAAATTTCACTGTGGGAATTTATAAAGAAGTAGGAATTTGCTTTAAAAATAAATAATGATTTTTCTTTTAAAGGAATGGAAATGGGAAGTCTATTTCCTTGAAAAGCCGAGTATATTTTAAAAGAGACCTTTATGTATAAGTTAAAGGCTTTTAAAATTTGTTATAAAGAAATGTTTAGGAATTTTTTTTTTAAATGTTTAAATTTTAAAGTAAGTATTTTTCAAATTTATCTTACTAGTAATTACTTAAAGGTGACTTGGTATTATGTTTTAAAAAAAAGATAAAATTTAGTTTATATTTCATAAAGTAGCTTTATTTCAAATATTCTTAAAGTATATGTTTTTAATAAAGTATTAAAGTAGTTTTTAATTTAAATGTTTTAAAGTATATTTTATAAAAAAGTGTTTGGATTATTCTAAAATCTAAAGTATTTGTAGTTGATGATTTCAGTGGAAATAGAAAATATTTGAGGATTTTATTCCGTAAAAGGAAGATGGTTTGAAACTATTTTCAAAGGGTTGAAAAGTGGAAATATATCTTGCGAGGATATTTTGAGATTAATAAATAATTTGGGGAATTATTTATGTTTGATGGTTGTTTGTGAATATTAATTGATAGTCAAATAACCGACTATCAATATTTGGCCAATGTGCTGATCGTTTCGACGAGATCGGGATTTATTTCTTGAAAACCACTTCGATCTGGTTTGTACGTTTTCATGAGGAAGACGAGTTTGGATTCGAAGATGGAGCAGTAAGTGCAAGGGCTAGTCGCTACTAATCTTGAGGGTAATTCCAAAATGGATGTAGTAGGAGTAGTGCCTTCGGTTCCGTTTGAACCCAGAACGAATTTGTATGGATGAATGCTTTCAGAACATCGTCAGGAGGACGGTGAGCATTCTAAGTGATATGTTCTAAAAGGTAACACTTAGCCTCGAGCCTCATCAACCGGGAATGACTGAAAATCAGGGGTTATGCAGCAAGGCTAAGTGGGTCGCGCTCATTAGGGTGTGGTCATCCTTGTTTAGATGTCCCTTTTTATTTTGGCTTAGTGGGCGTTTGCTGATCCCAACCGTGGGATGATCTTACTCGGGATTATCCAGTAAGGGGTAGTCCCGGTTTTTTGTTGTAGGGGATTTAGGATGGATCATCGGTACGCTGATCTAGACCAGGTACTGTGATAGGTGGTACTGCAGTGCCTAGTCATTAGTTGGAAATCCATTCTCCCTACGTGCATTTACGGTTTTTGTTTGTAGAACCCACTTTTTGGCTAGTATGTTGGAATTTAATCATGTAACAATTTCAGCTATTTTAATAAGTATTTGTATATAGACACTATTATAATATTAGAGGATTTTGATAAGAAATGTTTTGGCTATCGTAAGGTAAAAACCCAACATGTTTATTTATGGCGTGGTCTTATGGGATACTTTTGTTTTCAAAGGATTTTGAAACTATAATAATCAATTTGAGTGTGGTTTTCTCACGTTGGTTTTCCAGACTGACTCGGGTGTTATTTAACTATAATGCTTGGGTCAGACCGAGTATTATAGATTACAGGAAAGGATGCTGTGAAATCAGGAGATGAGCTGGCCGGCGATACGTACTTCCGTACTTGTTTGAAATATTCCGCTGTGTTGATTAGATGTGTATTCAGTTTTGTGAGGGCAGGTTATGATAACTGTCCAGTTTAGGTGTTGTGAACTTTGATGTACTCTCATGATGTAATGTATAAACAGATGTATTTTCTTTTGTGTAAAGATCATTTATTATCTATTATATTTTATTCCGCTGCGATGGTTAGATTTTGTTGTTGGTTGTTTTCTCTCCTTCTACATCCTTCTTCTTTTATCTTCATGGTTCGATTTTCGAGTGTCGAAAAATTGGGTCGTTCATTTTGCTATCAGAGCTGAAGATTAAGCGAGAAACTTGGCTCTGGTGGGGATTACTTGTTAGGAATAGAGTCAGTAGTACTCTAGAATGAGTTTGAGCATATTAATAGATATGAGTGCATATTTGTTAGTGAATATAAAAGTTGTTTTTATATTGTGTTGACTTATCGGTTGAGTGTTTATGGATTCTGGTCTATGTGTGGGATGCCATGTCATCGATAGGAGTTTCTAAACTCTTAAACAAAATAAACCGACACGGTATTGTTTTAAAATAGGATAAATGAAATAATTTTACCCAAATTATTTTTGTATATAAAAGAAATAATTTTTGTAAATTATTATAGATATATATGTTTGCTTGATTGTTTGAAATGATAATATTAAATTATTATCATTGTTGTGTAAAATTAAATATGAAATTGAAATCATAACCGAAAGCTAAGAAATAAATTCATATACGAATGTGAATTATAATTGAAATGAGGTAAATTCCAGAGAATGTTCGATATAGATTGAAAGAATTTAAATTTTGAAATTTTGGGAAAGGTCAAAATTCTTTTGGGTTTGAAAATGGCTTTCAAGGGTTTTGGAGAAATAATAGTAATACTATTTGGGAAATATTTTTGAATTGTATGGGAAATCAGGTGAAACTTGAAATTAAGAAAATTTGAAATGTTTTTTCAAAGAGACAAAAGCATTTAACTCTCTTTCGGTCGCTAGAAAATAACTTCGGTGATGACTGCAGCATCATCGATGTTCATTTTCGAGTTTTCAAGAGAGGAATTGCTACCAAATTGTTTTGAATTAAAATTGTTTGCAAAATTTGGATTGATTTTAGAAATGCAAAGGATTTTGGATATAATTGATTTAAAATGATTTTTGAAATACTTAAGTGATTATTGAAGGCTCTGGAATTGGTTTAAAATGTTTCGAGTGTCTAAGTAATGGTTTAAAATCTGTAACTAAAAATATTATGGACTATAAGCAGGTCTGGAAATTTATAAAGTTTGAAAATTTCCTGGAATGAAATTAACTTGTAAAAAGTTAATAAGTTAGAAGAGTAAGTCGAATTAAATGAACTCAAGCTAAGTCTAATAATATTGTGATTAGATTTGAATCAAAGTCGAAATACAATTGAGATGTAATTGTATCATGTGGTGGATACATTAAATGAAATTAAGTTCTTACTTAATAAAATGTAAATGAATTGTGTGAAGTCAAAGAATAGTATGGGGTTAGATTTAACTGGAGTTTAGTTAAATAAGATTGAATGGGAATAAAAAGATTCCGATGGCTTATAAAAGAATTGAAAATCCATTGAATAAAAATACATATACTTGGCTAAATTAAATATATAATCCCGAGTTAAAAAGTAAAATGTGAATGAGATTGATGGTAAATAGGGAAAGTATGGATATAAATAAGTTATGACTTATAAAACTTAGAAGTAGAATAAATAAGCCAAAATAAAATTGTTTTGAATTTTGGGAAATGAATAAAAATCCAAAACTTGAATTCCAAAACAGATTGAACTCAAGAAAATTAAGCGAAGTGATTTTTGAAGGAAAAAAATCAAATATTGAATTAAAAGTGGGGAATGAACTAATTTGAATAAATTAGTTAAGTGAGTATGTTAATGGAATTCTGATTGGTTGGATAAAAATTGAATTACGAGTTAAAAATGGATTTTTGTGAAGTTATACTTGAGCTATAAATTAAATTCAACTTAGAAGTGCTAAGTGAGTTGAATATGATTGAAATATGGTGAAATGAAATGAAGTTGGATTAAAATAGAAATGATTTGAATTGCAAATAAAATTCAAAGGGGTGGAAATAAAATTGAAATGGCCTTGTTATTTATAAAACAAGTTCGAAAGTGAAATGAAAATGTGAAATAAAGTTTAAAATGGATTTAATGGATATACTAATTGAATTAAATAGAATGGAATTTAATTGGAAATGGGGATGAACTTAAGTTGTTAACTTGAGCAAATTGTTAAATGGTCTTTAGTGAGCTTTATGAAATGGTTTTGAATAGAACCTGTTCGAATGATGAAATGGAATGTAAGTAAATAGATAAAATTAAAAATAAAGTGAAAATGAGAATGCATGGATTGTGAATAAATTAAAAATGGAATGAAATTTATATAAATTGAGTTGAGATTAATTTAAAATGGTTAAAGCTTAAGTAATTACTAATTCACATGAATATCGTCGAAGTGCATAAGAAAATGGGTCGTTCGACGAAACGGAAGAAAATAAAATTCTATGAATCATTGGAAGTAAATAAAATTGATTTTTGAATCAATCGAAATAAATATGAGTTGTTTTTCTTAGAATGAATTGAATGGACGAAGCTGAGTGTAAATAACTTAAAATTGAAAATAATAATTTAAGAATAAGTTGTAAGCAATTGAAATTGGTGTCGAAATCTTATAAATTGCATATGGGTATTGTTTAGTGTACATTGCTTATGAAGAGCATGTGTCTAGCTATTGAAAGTAAATAAATGTTAATGAGTTGCATATATTTTATACTTACATATTTGAATTAAGTAAGTACAGGTACAGAGAAGTTGTATGGCTGGTTTTGGACGCATAAAATGAAAAATAAATAAGTGGCTTGCTTAAAAATGCTAAATAGAGGTACGTCTGTGCAATAAAAGTTAGGAAATATGAACTATTGTTTGTTATTTTTGTTTTTTCGACTGTGTGGGTCGATGTATACATATTTATATCTCTTTTCAAATTGCAAAAGCTCTTCCGTACAAAGGAGACTCTGCCAAAATTTTCCAAAAATTTTAGGGAGAATTTTTGTTAGCGACAAAACGATTTCAAATTGGAATTGAATAAGGAATTTTGGAAATAGAAATTGGAAATATTTGTTTAGTTGGAACTAAAGGATTAGAAAAGTGAATATGGGATTTTCACTAAGTATAGTTTAGTAAGTTGGGGGTTTGGGACATTCTTCTGCCTTAGTAATTTCGGGGATGAAATTCTTTTAGGGGGGAGGAATGTAACGACCCGGATTTTTCGAATGGTTAATTTGAGATATATAAATGGATTTAAATATTTGATTTGGATTATGAATTGATTTTGAATATGGAAAGTACGGTTTTCATTTATAAAGTAAATTCAGGATCTAAGATATAATGATTTATTAGAAAATTTGACTTTCGAATTATATAATTGGTAATTGGGTAAAATATAAAATCTGGAGTTATAAGCTTGTCAAAAATATTTCAAAGGCTTATAAAATTTATATTGATAAGACTGAAAGTAATAGATGGGGTAAAATTGAATTTAACAGTAGTTTGTTCAATTTTAAAAATACATCGTTTAAATTGATGTTCAAAAATAGCCTTTCGAGGCACAGTCTCGGATTTCGACGAAACCAGTTTCATTGGATCCATAATATTGTATTATTATCGGGTTTCAATTTTCGTAGTATTTGGAGTTGTTGTGTTAACGTACGATATGTAAACGTGTTGAAATTTATATCGAAATCTAATATTAAATAACTGGGTCCAAAAAGCTATCTTCTCCATGCGATCGAATTAGGACTCGACACCTTTTCCATTCTGTTCGTAATAGCGGTATAACATTATAAACGCCTAGTAGCATGCCTCGGTAGGAGTTTGTAATTTTAAGTTGCATCTGAATTTAAATTTGAATTTAAATATATATATATATATATATATATATATATATATATATATATATTCTTATAAATTGACTGGTCAAGCTATTTCACATCAACACCTTTTCCCATCAGCGGAATATATTTCACATCCGATCATTTTGATTTCATTACAAAGATCAATGTAGCAAAACATTTTCTCCACGCAAGGCATCACTTCTTCGTTTTTTGGTCGCTTCATCCCTTTATTTTTCTTTTAGTCGTGCGTCCTCTTCTCCCTATCTTTTCATAAACAGCCGAGTATTTTAAAACCCAAATCAAAATCAAAGTTAAAACGAATCCTTTTTTTCCCCTGTTTGAAAAGTAATGGTCGAACACATCTCCTAGTTTAAACCGAGGTTTCTCTTTCAATTCCCCTATCCCCAATTCATTTCAAAACCATGGGAGCTGGGCAGTGACATGCAAAAGTGTTCGCTCGAGAGGGTGGCGATTTCTAGGATGCGAAGGTAAGCTCGCGCGCGAAGAGGAAGGGTCGAAGTGTCTTAGGGTTCGTGTCGAGTTTCACGTTAGCTAGAAGATTCGTCATCGATGTAGGCGCACGTGAGGAGGCTCGCAATTCACTTAAGGGTGTGGTGGTACTCGCAGGGCTCGGCGATGCTCTGGCTAAGGTTCGACAATCCAGACTTCGATAAGGAGCATCGGTAGTGAAGATTTGGTTAGGATTGAAGAGCTCATCACCAAGTCTGGGCTGGTCGTGCTATCCCAGGTGGAGAATATCGGAGTGGGTGATAATGGTCAAGCCCGGCGCCCTTTTGGGTGAAGTCGTGGTTGTAGTTTTGGGATGCGCGATGTCGCATGATCATGAATGCTGGAAGGCTTGGGTTTCGCGTTTTGGATTTTGGGGGATTCTAAGCTCGAGCTCGAATTCGAGCTTTAATGATTTCAAGCCATAGGTATATCATCTTCTTCTAGTTGGTTTAATTTCATCTTGTAGTTAATTTAATTTATAATTAGAATGAGGAGGAAATATATATACAGAAAACTGGAAATTTTATATAAGCTTCATGAAGGGCAGCAATTTTAAATTGAATTGAATTGAAAATATATAAAACTTAGATTTTAGAAACTATATAAATTATTTTATATAGCAAATGTGCTTTTATAAAAGGAAATAAATATACTTATACACATTTTTAATTTACTAGCTATTTTAAAACAATGGATTTGGTGATTAAATTGTTAATTAACCTATATGAATTATTTTAGTTACTAAAAGGTTTCTAAAAGAAAATCTTAATTTAAAAGAAAATTTTTAGTTTAAAATAAAATTATTAAACAGTAATTGATTTTTCGATTTTTTCGAATATTAATAAATCGTGTTATATTTATACAAGGTTTAAAATCAAGGAAACAAGCCAGTTTGGAATGGATTGAAAATAGAAAAATCAAAGGTGAGTTAATCTCACTCATCTGGATTAGTATTTAAATTTAAACAGTTAAATTTAAATTATTGGTTGAATTGCTTGGATGATGATTGTCATTAGTTAAAATTTAATAGACCTTACACGCCGCATAATAGCGGGTGATATTATATAAACCCATATACCACGATATTCCACCCCGAAGTGGAATTGGTATTATGTATATATATGAGTGATCGATTTCCCGCATTATATAGCGGATGAGACCCTATGCGCCGCATAATAGCGGATGATATTATATAAACCCATATGCCACGATATTCCACCTCGAAGTGGAATTGGTATTGTGCTAACATATGTGGATGTAGGGAAACATGTTGGAGGGATCCAACTGGATTCCTCAAAATATTTAGATTTGTTTAAATATTCTGTGATATGATTATTTGATATCCTGTGATGAATTATACTGATAATTGGAGTATTGGATGCTACGGGTTGATTGAATATATTTGGGTATACCAAGTTACCAAAAATATATAAATTGGATTTTTGTAAAGAAAATAAAAGAAGAGAATTTGTAAGTAAAATAATTATAGAGAATTTGAATAAATTTAAGAATAAAAGTGATTTTAAAATTCTAATAAATAAATTCCGAGTATGGAAAATGGGATTTTGAATAAACATAGAAATAATGAATTTTAAAAAATAAGTGATGTTATTTAAGGAATAAAAGAATTTATTTTTAAAATTTGAAGTTTAATTTTTTTTAAAGGGTAGAGAAGGAATTTGGGAAATCTGAAATTGGTATTTTCAGTTAAAAAGGATTTTAAATCATAATTAAGAAATAAATATGAAGTTACTGGGTTTTGAAATAAATTGTGTAAGTAAAGAAATTAATTTCAAAATGGAGTAAATTGGAAATCAGTCTGGAAATTGCCCTAAGTGTTTGGAATTGAAATTTTAAAGGAGAATGGGACTATGAATTTATAAACTGGGTTTATAAAGTGAAATGGATATCAGTGGATATCTGGGAGTATAAATTTCATGGTGGGAATTCATAAAGAAGTGGGAATTTGCTTTAAAAATAAATGGTGATTTACCTTTTTAAAGGAATGGAAATGGGAAGTCTATTTTCTTGCAAAGCCGAGTATATTTTAAAGGAGACCTTCATGTATAAGTTAAAGGCTTTTAAAAAAAATTATAAAGAAATGTTTAGATTTTTTTTTAATGTTTAAATTTTAAAGTAAGTATTTTTCAAATTTATCTTAGTAGTAATTACTTAAAGGTGACTTGGTATTATGTTTTAACAAAAGAGAAAATTTAGTTTATATTTCATAAAGTAGATTTATTTTCAATATTCTTGAAGTATATATTTGTAATAAAGTATTAACGTAGTTTTTAATTTAAATGTTTTAAATTATATTTTTTTTAAAAGTGTTTGGATTATTCTAAAATCTAAGTATTTTTACATGGTGATTTCAGTGGAAATAGAAAATATTTCGGGAATTTATTCCGTAAAAGGAAGATGGTTTGAAACTATTTTCAAAAGGTTGGAAAGTGGAAATATATCTTGCGAGGATATTTTGAGATTAATAAATAATTTGGGGAATTATTTATGTTTGATGGTTGTTTGTGAATGCTAATTGAAAGTTAAATAACCGAATATCAATATTTGGCCAATGCGCTGATCGTTTTGAAGAGACCGGGATCGGGATTTATTTCCTGAAAACCACTTCGATCCCGTTTGTATGTTTTCATGAGGAAGAGGAGTTTGGATTCGAAGATGGTGCAGTGAAGTGCAAGGGCTAGTCACTACTAATCTTGAGAGTAATTCCAAAATGGATGCAGTAGGAGTAGTGCTTTCAGTTCCGTTCGAACCCGGACCGGACTTGTATGGATGAATACTTTCAGAACATCGTCAGGAGGACGGTGAGCATTCTAAGTGATATGTTCTAAATGGTAACACTTAGCCTCGAGCCTCGTCAACCGGGAATGACTGAAAATCAAGGGTTATGCAGCAAGGCTAAGTGGGTCGTGCCCATTAGGGTGTGGTCATCCTTGTTTAGATGTCCCTTTTTATTTCGGCTTATTGGGCGTTTGCTGATCCCAACTGTGGGGTGATCTTACTCGGGATTATCCAGTAAGAGGTAGTCCCGGTCTTGTGTTGCAGGGGATTTAGGATGGATCCTCAGTACGTTGATCTAGACCAGGTACTGTGATAGGTGGTACACCAGTGCCTAGTCATTAGTTGGAAATCCATTCTCCCTACGTGCCTTTACGGTTTTTGTTTGTAGAACCCACTTTGTGGCTAGTATGCTGGAATTTAATCATGTAACAATTTCATCTATTTTAATAAGTATTTTTATATAGACACTATTATAATATCATAGGATTTTGACGAGAAATGTTTTGGCTGTCGTAAGGTAAAAACCCGACATTTTTATTTGTGGCGTGGTCTTATGAGATGCTTTTGTTTTCAAAGGATTTTGAAACTTTAATAATCAAATTGAGTGTGGTTTTCTCACGCTGGTATTCCAGACTGACTCGGGTGTTATTTAACTATAATGCTCGGGTCAGACCGAGTATTATAGATTGCAGGAAAGGATGCTGTGAACTCAGGAGATGAGCTGGCTGGCGATACGTACTTCCATACTTGTTTGAAATATTCCTCTATGTTGATTAGTCGTGTATTCAGTTTTGTGAGGGCAGGTTATGATAACTGTCCAGTTTGGGTGTTGTGAACTTTGATGTACTCTGATGATGTAATGTATAAACAGATGTATTATCTTTGTGTAAAGATCATTTTTTTTTTTTTTATTCCGCTGCGATGGTTAGATTCTGTTGTTGGCTGTTTTCTCTCCTTCTACCTCCTTCTTCTTTTACCCTCATGGTTCGATTTTCGAGTGTTGAAAAATCGGGTCGTGACACTCTACTCAAGTGTTTTGGAAATCCTATTGACAGCGTTGATCAGACGAATCAATCGGAAACCCAAATCAACATCAACAAATCAAACAACACAATAAATATCAAACATTTTTAATATTAATTCACAAATGCACTTCCTCGCTCGATGATACAAAAACGGATTTCAAAACAAGTATAGAGATTCAAATTTGATGGACTCTATCAAAGAGAATTTTGATTCGAAGATAGGTTCGAAACAAAGATTAAATGATTTAAATAACAAAATTGGGAGATGGATAACCATATATAAATCGCGGGCAACCTCAACCGGGTCGACCGTGACTTTAAGAATAAGATCGATGTGGAATTCTGTATCGTCAATTGACATTTGATCGCCAGAGATAGAATTCGGGTTCGGAAAAAGATGGAAGCATCGTAAATCCAGGATACAAAATCTCCGATAAATCAATGCCTATTGTAAAGGAGTTTCCCCCCTTTAGAAATCATTCGAAGATTGGCTAGACCGCTGGTTTATTATAGAGATTATTCAAAGTAGAGTCATGGGATACTCCAGAATACGAATAGAGAGATAAGGATGGATTTTGGAACCGAGAGGAACGTTCCAAAATTCAAAGGATACCGAGTCAAAAGAAGAAATTCAAGCTCGAACGAAAGTGATTCCATAACTAAATTTACTATATACGCTAAGTTTGCCTAGAGCCAAAGCTCTGATACTAAATGTAACGACCTGATATTTTCAACCATTCACAACCAAACATGCCGGAATTGAATTGCTCAAAATACCAGATTATAAGTTTATATTTGGCAAAACTCAACAAATACAGTAATAAATAATCACAGATCATAGATACAGAGTAATAAATGCAGCGGAAACAAAAGATAGTAGTTCATGAAGCTACTATATATATATATATATATATGTATATGTATATATATATATATATATATATATATATCAGAGTTAAATAAGGTACAACAAAAGCCTTGAATACAATAGTCAAATACAATATCAGAATACATCACTAGAATCAACTGAATATCTGAAATCTAGATAGATAGCTGGATCTCCAAGCGAAGCTCCAACTCCAAAGGTGAGTCTCAAAAGATGAACCACTCAGTCTGACACGAGCGTAAAGAAAAACACAAAACACTCGAGTCAGGATTAACATTCTTATATCAATAAATCCAACTCAAGTGAAATAACAATTATAATACAAGTAACTCAAAAGATGTTTGGGATAACCATCCTTTAAGGATCCGTTAAACTATCTACTATGTAGTAATATTCGCTATTATAATAATGTCTAAAGTAAAGTAAACTATTAAAATAGCGTTAAGGCGTTACCATTACCCCACTTAACACATTTTATATAAGCGTTATAGTTTATACAGCACTGTAAACTCCACCGTAAACTAGTGGGCTATCAGGGAGTACTCCATAGGTATAACACAAAAAAAATCGTGGTGGTCGTGCATAGGGATACAAGTATGACAAGGCACATGAGGCAATACCCAAGATAGTGAAACTACCTTTTGCCTGATTAGAACTGGTGAGAACGCATCGCCGCAATGATCGCAACACCACGAAACAACACTCCCAGTTCAAGGGTGTGCACCAATAAAAACAAGTAAAGAGTAGTTTACGAAGAAGTGTGTTCGCTAGAGGCAGCTAACCTCATTGGCCCACACGGTTCCTGTTTAAGTCATTACAAATTTGACACAAGTGCCAAGGCTATCCATTATCGTTCTCATTCTTCAAAACCACCAACGTCATCATTCCAACCATTTCATTCTGGATCACACTCCGGATATAATAGTTATTAAAGTGGTTTTCGATTTAGACAGAGAGTATGTCCCCAACTGATCACAGACTCCTTAATAACTACGTAATTATTACACCGATTGGTCATTTAATAAACTTTCAAAATAGTTAATATTTCAAAACCAAAATAACATTGCCACTTCAAAACCATATCAATACGATATCATTTCCATTTCAAAACCAAATACAATATCTTTTCCATTTTAAATATATCCATCTCAAATATATCCATTTACAAAATCTTAGCACTTCAAAATTATAACACTTTCTAAATCAAACACTTTGGAAATCATAATACTTTGGAAATCAAAATTTAGAAATCATAATGCTTCGGAATCATAACACTTCCCACTTAACTGTTTAAATATAAATAATAGCATATATTATAAAATAGTTTATAATTCGAAATAGTTTATATAAAAATAGTTATAATTTAAAATAGTTTATGTCAAAAATAATTTATATTGAAATAGTTTATATGAAATAAATTTATAAAGTAACATATATAAATAGTTTTAAATATAATTTAAAAATATTTTATATAATAAAATAGCTTCCTCAAATTTCACAAATCGATTCAAATCAACTCAAAATCCAAATTTTAAATTTAATCAAATCTCAAATCAATAATTTCAATTTTATTTCAGTTTCTCAATAGACCATTTCAAATTATATCAATTTCAAATATAGATTTTTAACAACAAAATAAACAATTTCATTTCAATACTTTCAAAGCTTTAAATATTCAAACATTTCAAAACTAGATTTGATAGTTCCATATATATATATATATATATATATATATATATATATATCAAATTCACTTACTATTATTTATTTTGAAATATTTACTTACTAAATCCATTATCATTTAAATAAAACCCCAAATTTCAAATGACTAAATATTCCTTTAATTCATTTAAACTTGAAATATTCGTTAAATCACCTTAACCAAATCAAGTTATAAAAATCATATCCTTTTAAATTTCTAATTCCATAAGTTTCAAATCGATTTCTAATTAAATATATTTCTTAATTAAATACAATTTCAAATCAATTTCAAATCTATCTTCTAAATTTAATTTATTAAATCATTATAAACTCTATATTAAAATATAATTTAAATACTTACTTAACTATATTATATTTCAATAAAATCAAACTTTATTATTAAGCTTATTTTATACTAAAACAAATTTATGCATAGCTTAAATTCACGAATTTAACTATATATAAAATAACATTTATATAATATCTAAAATCAATGTTGATATAAAACCATCCATATATTTCATTCCAAACCATTGTAATCATTTCAAATTATTTATATATAGACCAACGGTGTCTGTATAAATTTTTTTATTTTATGGTCAAGTGATACAGATATTTATCATTTCAATCCACAATTTACGGATATATATATCATTTCAACCCGTAGTCCCAAATTCAATGTCAATAAAAATCGCTTGGGTCTATCATTTCAACCCATAACGATTTTCTCCTATTCTAAAGTCTGTTCGGGTATGTATCATTTCAACCCATAGCGATTCTATACTAACAGGAACTTGCAGAGTGATAACAGATATGATAATAATATAACAGGCATATATCATCAATATAAATAACAGATAATGATGTCAGATGTCACAGGTGAACTAGTATAGGTAATAGCGTATATATAATAGTGTAAGTAACTAACATCAGCATATTTCAATTGTCGTTTCAATTGAAATCAAATTTAAGAAATAAAAGAACATTAATCGTGAGTGATTGCTCACCTTTTTAGGCTGGATAATACAGAAGATGATACGTATATGCACACTGATACAGACACTGAAATTTGAATGACGAATCAAAGCAAAGCAAATCGGCCCGAATTCAACGATCAAAGCTGATAAAAGAATTTGACGAAGTCAAATCAGAACTAGATCGATGATGATAAATGGTAGGCGAACTTGTATATATATAACTATATACATATCCTTTATTCATGCACCTATTAAATTTTATATTTATATATTTATTTCAAAATACATCATTAGTTTAAAACAGCATACAAAGTATAGACTCAGCCTATATGACTTAAAATATACACAAGTGTTTTATATACGCTTACAATATAAAGAATTTTTTTAATAGAACCATTAATTATCTCACATTATAATAATACCCTCTGTACTATCAATCAATTATAGCAATGTATATGCAAACTATATATATATATATATATATATATATGATAATATGTAAGTTACACCTATATATGCAAAACTAACCAAATCAAACTATATACGACTGTAAATATATAGCAGAAAGGAGCTGGTAAACAAAACTGGTTCATAAAACGTATATATTTTATATAATCAACATTTATGAAGAATCTATTTATACTCTAAAGCAATATTATATAATCTATGTCGACGTACAAATATATAAACATTCTTATAGCCGACTATTACTAGTTGGGTATTGGTAAATTGGGACACATAGGTGAATTGACAGCTTTATAACCATACTCTATAATACGAGCTTGCTTACAAAACTTAAAAATATATTTAATTGGCTTATGCACAATCTTTACTGACACGTAATATTTGAATGCAAGTGACTGTAAAACTTATGCTTCTATAAACATTTTATATCTATAAACAAAACTTACAAATAAACCACAGTTTATATATGCCAAATCTATTGCCAACTATTTTGGTTTTTTTCATAAAACCGATGTGACGATTGTATTAATATGCATACAAGCATCATAACCAATAGACTACCAATATAGAACATACGACAGAAACGATATATATACAACCTTCACAATATAATAAAGTACCACACTGATAAATGCTAATACACCTACTACAACACGCAAACTACATACATGCAATTATTTATATTTTATATTAAATATAAAGTAACGTGCCTAATATAAATATATTGTAAGCTTTGTACATACATAACTTACACAGCCAAGAAAACATAATACAAACAATCATATATTAATCAACGTTGCAAATAAACTATAAGACAAATGTATATTTATATAAATAAAATAACATACATTACTACAAGTCTACACTTAAAACAGATGGAAGAAAGGAGAGGAGGTTGCGGGCTGGTCGTGAGGGGGTGGCTGTTAGGTAATGGCGAGTTGCTCTTGGGGTCTAGAGGAAGTGGATCTGCGTGCTTAGGGAGATGGTCGACAACTGGTGCTCGGCTAGTCGAGGAAAGGGGAGAAGGGCGGCTGGTGCTGAAGTGATGGCCAACGTGGAAAAGTATAGGGGAGGAGCAGTTATTGGCCGAGGCGTTTGGTTTGTGGTGAAGGAGCTGACGTGCGCTGGAGAGAGGAGGGGGACAAGTGGTGAGGCAGAGCGGGTAGTAAGAAGAGGGGGTTGAGGTACAACAACGGCGAACGGAAACGGCAAGGTAAGGTCGAAGGAGATGTTCGGCGAGATGGCTGTGGGGCCGAAGGCTGGTGGTGGTCGCGTGCACAAGGGATCCTCGGCGGAGAAGCCTGGCAGTGGAAAAATGGAGAAGGTAGTGGTCGCTTACTTCAAAATGAGAAGAAGCAGGCAACCAATTTCATATAATACAAAATTATGTGCAATGAGCAAAGTAGAAAAGTGATTCAGAAAGAATGGAAAATAAATGAACAGTTTATTTGGAAATGAAAGATGAGATGCTGTCTCAAAACTATAAATATTGCAATGAAATTTCCCACACAAAGTGCTTTTCAAAAAAGCACCGGTAACCAGGAGAAACGAATCAACTTTTATATTTAAACCAAGAAAGATTGAAAGTCAAGAATTTGAAATTGTTAATAGCTGATTATTATGGTGGAAATGAATGGGCAAAGAATTCAAAGGGTTTGAAAAAAAAACAAAACAAACGATACCGGTACGATGAACCGTTTCACGTATCCGGTTGTGCACCAGACACCAAAACACATATTTGAATATACCGTTGAGATCAGCACAATGAAACGATCAAAACGGTATATGGATATCGGTGGTACGATTGAATTATAAAAATTCGAATTTTCTACAAGCGGAAAATGCAGCAAAAATGTAGAAAAATATGATCGACTGAGTTAAAGAAGTCCGAATTTAGAAAAATGAAAAATGACGTCTCAGTCAGAAGATGATTTAGAATTTTCCTATACAAAAATATTCAGGTTTGGAAAACATTTTATTATCATCAAATATTAACTGATGTAAATTGAAATAGAATTACACAATAAAATAAACTTTCATATTTTCAGATGAAAATTTACAGTTTGCTACGTTCAATTAGACGTATTCCAAATTTTAAATTTTTATTTCGAAATTTTATTTTTAAAATTTCACGAAAATTCAATTAATCACATTATTAAAACAGTTAAAATTTAAGTGTCGTTACCCTACACCCTTCCTTTTTCCTAAACTAATACCCTTCCTTCTTTCCAAATCAAACACATGCCAACCCATGTGCACATCATTTCCATGCACACAGATATATGTACTTAGGTTTTAGATTTTTTTTCTTGTTAATTTTAAATTAGAAAAGTAAAGTCCACTTTCACTTTATTAACTTAAGTATATTTATAAAATTGTTTTAACTAAACTATACGACCAGTAAAAATATTTGTAATTTGTATATATTTGTACATACATACTATAACGACCCTGACTCGACCTTCAAAAATCGGCATCGAATACATCACCTATATTCCAATGCCGCAGATTCAAACGTCGAATCTGGTTCGCCGGAGCTTATAACACATTAATTATGATAACACATTAGAAGAAATGAATAATATTGTTGATATACAACATTTGTTACAACTGAATATCAATACGAATCAGAGCTAGAATATTACGGTGGAAAGAATCACAGCAAAGCACAAAAACTCGGCAACGGAAAGGCAATGCCTTCAATGCCAAATCCCAAAACTTCAATCCAAGAAGCTCGAATCACCATCAATGCTGAACTAAGCAAACTCGATCCATAAAGCGATTTCCAAAATCCTAACGGATTCAAAGACCAAAAGACTTCAAAGATCTAAAGCTACATCTATTATTTGATTATCTGAAAGTCCTAACTCTAGACTGCTTGTGTGGAAAATTATGGGTACCTAGAGTTTAGGAAGGGAACAATAAACTGCAGGTCAGTCAAGGGACTGGTATGAGCAAACAAAAACAGTTTATCTTTTAAAACAAACAACAGAAGAAGTAAAATAATTCGCTATGCTTTTGGAAAATGAAACTACCATAAGGCCTCCCACCACACATACAATGCAAGCACAAACTTGGAGGAGATTTCTCCTTATGACAGTCAAAAATGCTTGATACGTGAAAATCCCTTTAATATTATTATTAGTGCATAGTGCAGAAAACCTTTTGAAAGTACAATATTAATCTTAGCCAACATAGGTACAATTATATTATGCCTGTTATAGCTTCCACCTGAGGTGGCAGGTTATACAACTGCAATCGTAAAGGGATCGTATTTTTTTTTTTTTGAATTTTCAACAAATGGTCAGGCAAAGGAACTTCCCACATAAAATGGAACGCCTCTGGAGGGACGTCCCCGAGAACCTAACCGGATCACTGCCAATACAAGGCCGGGTTACCTTTGTAACTAGGTAACTACTGACACGAGCATGCCATCCCCCGGACGTTTGCGGCCTTTATCCGAGGTACCTCCCAACCGACATTCACAAAGCAATAAGTTTGCAGCATCCACAAAGTTAAGTATCTGGGCTCCATACCATGATACCACTCATAATCCAGAAAGAAACTACATACCCTCAGGGGGCGCTACCCCCAAATAACCTTACTGCAACGATCTTGTTTCGACCATTACCGGGTTGTGAGGCTCGACAAAGTCACGTCCACAAAGCTACACTTTTCACAAATTCATGCTTTGATCAAGAAATGATCAGCAACACTTCGTATGCCACATTACCAAATTGGGAATGTATCATTAGTAAATATCAACTACATAACCTCTGAGCTTGTACGTCTCAGAGAAGGATGTTAAGCTAAGAGAATAAATTCTCTGCCACCAAACAAAAATGTATTTGACAGAAACTGCTTTTTCATCTCAAAGTGTAATGTCAGACACACATCCATAAATTCTATTCCGGGTTCGAACAGAACCAAAGGCACTTCCAAAGAAGCCCTTGCAAATATGGGCATCCTCAATCCCGATTGGACTCCCCATCACATATGGAGATCGCTATACTAGAGCAACTCGGTGCAGAGTCATTCGACAGGTTATCCTATCGTTCTCGAAGACACCCAGTCTTCACCACCGATCTTCAAATGCTATCCATTTCTTCGTATCACTGCTCAGAATGGGTTATATGACAAAAGTCCTCTCCCGTCTAAACCAAATAGTGAGCGCAACATTTTTAAAACATATGGATATTGGGATCTCAGTTAAGTCACAACTTGTTACCCAAAATTTTTCTTTCAAATGGTTAAATAAATTACCAATTTAATCTTTTAAATAAAAAGATACATTTCACTAAGTTCACCAATCTTTCACAATGATTCATTTACAATATTTAAACAAAAGATTTATCTTTGAGACCTCTTTTGTTTGAAAACAAAGTTTCACAAATATTTCACAAAAATACCTTTATGGGTTTCGAAACAGTTTCATCTCAAATCTTTTATACAAAAGATACACTTTTAAGATTCTCTTAAATTTCAAAACAAGGTTCAACCATCTTTCACAAAGATTCATTCATAGCTTTCAAAACTATTTCAATTCAAACTTGAAATATTTCAACACAAATTGGAAATCCTTTCTTTATATGAAAGCTATTGTTATTGGAAAACAAATAGTTTTCGTTTCGGAAAAATCTGATTACATTTGCACAAGTTAAAGCCCTTCAAGTATAAAACTTGGGCTAAATTCAAATTTCCAAAATAATACGGTTTAAAATGGTTTAAAACCCATATAAACACATTTATAACTTGTATAACCTTTTTAAACCATAATTCTCCAAACATAGAATTCAATTTCAAATCTTGAATTTAAATTCAAATTAAATTATTTAAATTCAAATTAAATATTTAAATTTCGAAACTTTATCAAGTTATTAAAAATAACTTCAATCTTTGAAATTCCTTTTCAACAGCTTTTCCATTTCCAAAACCATTTGTATTCCAAATTCAACTTTAAAAACCATTGTCAAAAATCTATGACTTAACCGATTTCCTCATGAAATCCATATTTGTGTGTGTATGATGTAGTCCAGGGGTTTCACATAATAGTGCAACATTATCAAATCATCACAGATTCAAGCATATTAATATTAATAAGCGGTATATTCTATAACGCTTATCTTTCATTCACCAATACATAGATAAATAATACACATTTGTCACAGATAAAATAAAATACATTCATCACAGCTTGAATTAAAATAATTCATTTCACAAAGCATCACACAGCAAAGGTAACAAACGATTCAAAGCAGTTCATTCAATTCCAACATCCATTGGTAAGATTAATTGATCATCTGATTAATTTAAATCAGATTAATTACTTATAAATAAATTAAAAATCTTGGTTAATTAACTTTAATTAATTACGAATTATTTTGATTAATTTTCTTTAATCATTTATTAATTAACCATTTATAATAAATTAATTAATCTTTAATTATTAATTATTCTTTAATTAATTAATTACATAAATTAATTACTTTCAATTAATTATCATTCCTTAATCGCCTTCATTAATTAATTAACCTTTAATTAATTTACTTATTCTCAAATTAATTACCTTAATTAATTAACCACTCAAATTAATTATTCTTTAATCACTTGATTAATCAATCTTTAATTATCAACTAACCTTTAACTAATTAATCTTTAATTAATTTTTAGTTAATTTCATTAAGTAAGTACCCCTTGATTTCTTTTTTTAATTAATCAACTTTTAATTACATTAAGGAAATTAACTTCTAAGTAATCACATTAAGTAATGATCCCTTAATTTATAAATCAAAAATAAATCATTACATTCCTTAATTATCACTTAAAACTTTTCTTAATTAAACCTTTGTAATAAATCACTATTTACAAATAAACAACTTAAATCTCTTAAATTCAATTAATGATTTAAAACACTTCATCTTTTAAAATTATTTCCTTAATATTACTTGATTTATTAAAGTTAAATAAACTTTACAACCTTTAATTAAAATTTTGAAACTTAGTGAACATTTCGACCCGACCCGAGCCTCTCACCAACTTGCTCGAACAAAAAATCGAGCCAATCTTCTACTTTCCCAGTTCTCCTTTCTCCTCCTTTTTTTTCTTCATGTTTTCTATTTTAAATTTCAAAATTACTGTATATATTACAGGCTTGCAAAGGACACGGTATCAAACTCGAGCAACATACTAAAATTCTCGAGTTCACCTTCGAGTCCCACCCTCTTCTTCTTCTTCTTTTATCACCGACACAGTCATACACATGTGCATCGTGCACACAAATCTGAACTCCTCTGATCATTTCTCCGATCATGAGCATATCGTCTACGACCCCTTCTATTTGTACAACCACCCAAGTCATCGAGAAAATCTCGAAATCAAAATCGAGCGTGTCAACGACTTTCTGAAGCTAAACCAGATCGACTAAAATGCTTCGACCGACCATTCCTGATCATTTGAGATCACACCACTGCACCGGAACATTCTCCGGATTCCCCTGTGCTTGCTTCCCCACGTGCGATCAACCCAATTGCCTCAACAATGACGAATTCCCCCCACGAACGTTGTCGACCAAACTGGGTTATTAAACCCTAAAATGCCGTTGTAAAGCAACCACGATGATCGATAAATTCATCGATCATTTTTGCTAAGGTCCTCGACCCTCGAACATGTTCCAACAGCAACCCCGAGGATTCATTATCTTTCTATCGCTAGAATTTGCTAGAAAATTAAGTTCCGTTCAACTTCGAAATACCTACTCAATTCATCATAAAAAATTTTGGTTTTACTCTTAAAAAATCCTCGTTTTCAACAACATTTCGGTTTATATATTTGAAACCAGAGACTATGATAATTAAATTTTCAACATGTTTTAGATTTGTCTGTAATTTCAAATTCCCAGAAGATACTTTAATTTCCTTTACTTAATTTTATTTTTAGAACTTAAATTTTTTTTAAACAAACAATTTTTATTTGAGCCCTAATGCCTAACAAGAATCATGGAGATAGAAATCAAATTTTTGAACAGGTTTTGGAAACCTGGGAATAATCAGAGACAAATGTGCCCATAGCTCAAACATGCACACTCCTCTCTGCATATAAATATCTACATATATTTGCATGCATATCAATACTTTACAATCCATCATCATCAAAAACATACAAGCAACAATATCTAACTAGATAAAGGGTTGAACATTTGCTAACCTGTTTTTCGACAGAGCAGAGAGGAACAAAATTCTATTGATTTGGATTTGATTGTTGTGGTGATTTGATCTTTAAATTGTCTGAGTTGAATGCTTTATGTTGCTTTGGATTTATCATTTCAAATTGAACTCAAGTTGTAGTTGAATCTGATCTTTGTTTCTTTTTCCATTGATTTCTCTGGTCTTGGTTTTTAATTCTCAGGCTTATTTTTGATCTTCATCTCAGTTTTGATTCTTATCTTGAACTGTAATACTTTGTTTTGAATTCTGGAATGTTAGATCAATAACTTGCTTGCTTCAGAATTGTTTTAGGCTTTTGGTTTTCCATTGCATGACTTCAAGTTTCAATCCTTAGTTTTCCTAGGTTGAAGATTTCGAAAACAGATTTTGATTTGTTTTGTTTTCTAGTTTCAATTTCCAGGCTTGAATTGGTTAGAAAACTTTTAACATTGGTATTTTTTGGTTGCTTGATCCTCATTTCCAGTTTTTTGAAAAACTGTTTATTTCTATTATTTGTTTTTAGGTATCCTCAGGTTTTGGTTTTTAAATTTGTTTCAGGATCTCTTTTGATATCATGTAGTTTAATTTCAGGTTTGAGAAACTGATCTGAAACATTTTTTTTCTTTGTTTCGAAATTTTGTTCTCAGGTTTGAGAAGTTTAGACTGATTTCTTCTTTATGCATGTTATTCTAAAATTTAATTTAAAAGAAAAAAAATCTAGACGCCACTTGTTTATCTTTGCATATTACTTATTTTACATTTGTCGCTCACGTGAGTAAATTTTATTACACTTGTTAAGATATAAAATTTTGTGTTTAAATCCTTTACTTAGTTAAATTTATAAATTTAATTTAAACCCTTATGATAATAAATTTACACCTTTCAAAAGTTATCATATTTGTTTTATGTTTATATACATATGTTTTCATAAATATATTTCACATACATACAAATAAAGGTTTATAAAATTCAAAAATACCAAAACTATTGATGCAGCTCAGAACAGAGAAGAAACGCAACCAAAAACTCTACTAGAGATGAGTCGTACACGACTCATGGAGAGGTTAAGTCATTCACGACTTAGGAGGGTATAATTAAGTCGTTTCCGACTTAATGAATCACGTGATAACAAGTCACGAGTTAACAACACTTTAAGCTATATAAAGGAAGCAGATTTGAGTCGTTTGCGACGTAACAAAGCTCGGGGGAAAATGTTCCGACCTAACGACACTACCATAAGTCGTCTACGACTTACCATGAAGCAAGGGAAAGCTCCATCTATTGAAGGCCTTGAGTCGAAGGAAGTGGAGCACGACCTAGCTAAGTCAATCGAAGGAGCATGCCGCAAGGAACTTGGATGCTTGAGTCGTGTGGGTCTTGAGTGGGTCCTTAGTTGAGTCGTGAGTCGTTCACGACCTATGTTGAGTCGTATATGTTGTATTACGAGCTGGTATGTAAACACTGGTGTTGAGTCGGTCAATTGATGAGTCGGTTGAGTCATGTTGTAATGTAATTGTTTTGAGTTGTAAGTGTTGTACTGTTTGTATTTTTCCTAAGTCATGAGCCGTATGGACTGTGAAGTGATGAGTCGTTCTCGAGACATGTTGAGCCGCTATATTGTATGAATGGTATTGAGTCAGTTGAGTTGTTGAGTGTTAAGCCGGTGCCGAGTTAGCTAAGTCATAGGTCGGTTGTCGACTTAAGGGTCAGGGCAAAACACTATAAATACGCGTGAGTTGTTCATTTGTAAGTTGTTGAAAATTGAATAAAAATTTCTTGTTGATTGCTTTGTGCTTTCTTCTCTAATTGATAGTCGAGTGAAATCTCCTATCTCCACCTACGTCATTCGAGTGCGCTCGAATCTTCGTTTGTGAAGCCGATTCATGGAATCAAGTGCGCTTGATCAACATCGAAGAATCGTAGATCTTTGTTTCTCGGTATCGTGCGCGATCAACGAGACGAAGATAGCTAGAATCTGGCATCTTTGGATCAACGGATTTGGACATTGCAGTATTTTCAAATCACCGATTGCTACATTTCATCAATTGAAGTTTGTTTTGAAATATCCGCTGCGTCAACTATATCTTTATATTTACATTAGTTTATGTTTTCATCTTCTTACATATTTACATTTTAAATTCTAGTTATTAGGAATGTTCATATTTTATTCATACATTTTTTTCCTATTTTTATACTTATATAACTTTTTAAAAGAAAATGAAATAAAAACATTATGCACATAATAAATAGTCATACATATATATACATTATTTCTTAAACTATAGAGTATTAATTCCTATTAGTATTAATTTATAGAATTTTTTAAATCCAAATATTATTCAAAACATTTATTTTTAAATTTCCAAATTCAAGATTTAATATACAATAAATTTGTATTTATAAATGAATAAACAAACAATAATTTTATAAATATATATTTTATTCATTCACAATCTATAAGTATTTTCCAAATTCAACTTATTTTTCAATATATTTATATTTGAATTTCAAATCCAAATTTCAATTTATTTTCAATATTTATTTTGAATCTCAAATTCAAATTCTATTTAAAAATAAATTAATATACATATATAATAAATAAACAAATATTTTGTTTTATTTGGAAAATTAAATTAATTTACAATTTAAATTCACAAATTTATTTCAATTACTAAATTTAATTTTACTCAAAATCGGGATCGTTACAGATTTCTCCCTTAAGAAAATTTCGTCCTCGAAATTTGCTAAGGAGACAACAAAGAATAGATAAAAGATAGAGAAGTATCTTTCTAGATCAACCTAAATATTTATTCTGCATTTGGCTTACCAAATTAGAATATCACCAATAATTATGAGAACAAACTCATTCAATATTACACAGGATACTCGGGTCACTTGGTCTACGAAATATGCAGGAGTATTGGTTAGTTCGAAGGGATAACTAACCATTCGTAGAATATATCTGGACCCAGAGAATAGATAGATAGATTCAATCTTCCATAATTCTCAAACATTAGATATGGATTCCAAATTCAGGTTGGAATACCCTAAAGTATACGCCAACTTCTCCCTCATCGAACTTTGATTCACACAAGAAATTACAATAGAATTTCAAATTTGGGTTTTAACCAAAATCGTTTTATTGATACAAATCAATTTTATATTTTATTAACCATCAAATAAATTTTCAAATTTCTTAAAATTAAAACGAAAAACTGATAAAGAGAATACAAGATAGGAACTTATCTATAACGATCCGTCGGGCCATCACCACACCAAAGCTTCTCCCTCGAGCTGCCATGAAGCAATCAAAGAATTTGAAACTGGATCAAAGGAGATTGATAGAGAAAAGTAATTTCAGTTGTTGCCGGATGTCGACCATTTGTAGTGGTACTCTCCTGTCCCCTATCTCCTCCTCTTCTTGCACTCATACTCACTATTAGTGGATAGTAAGAGAATTTACTGAGGCATACAAACGGATATCTTAGGGATATACTCGTTCTAGGGCATACTTCACCCTATCTCTAATGAATTACCTAATGTGTTATACTCCTGAGCTAAAGTTTCAACCTTCAGCTCTGATACCAAATAACAACGACCCTGACTCGAGCCTTTCACCAACTTGCTCGAACAAAAACTCGAGCCAATCTTCTACTTTCCCGTGTTCTCCTTTCTCCTTCTTTTTTTCCTGTTTTCTACTTTAAATTTCAAAATTACTATATATATTACAGCTTTGCAAACGACACGGTATCAAACTCGAGCAACATTCTAAAATTCTCGAGTTCATCCTCGAGTCCCACTCTCTTCTTCTTCTTTTATCACTGACACGGTCATCACATGTGCGTCGTGCACACAAATCTGAACTCCTCTTATCATTTCTCCGATCATCAACATATCGACTACGACCCCATCTATCTGTACAACCACCCAGTCATCGAGAAAATCTTGAAATCAAAATCGAGCGTGTCAACGACTTTCTGAAGCTAAACCTGATCGACTAAAACGCTTCGAACGACCATTCCTGATCATCAGAGATCACACCACTGCACCAGAACATTCACCGGAGTCCCTTGTACCTGCTCCCCCATGTGCAATCGACTCAATTTCCTCAACAACGACGAATTTCCCCAATGAATGTTGCCGACCAAACTGGGTTATCAAACCCTAAAATGCCGTTATAAAGCAACGACAATGGTCGATAAATTCATCGACCATTTTTGCTAAGGTCCCCGACCCTCAAACATGTTCCAACAGCAACCCCGAGGCTTCACAATCTTTCGATCGCCAGAATATGCCAGAAAACTAAGTTCCGTTCAACTCGAAATGCCTACCCAATTCTTCATAAAAAAAATTTGGTTTTACTCTTAAAAATCCTCGTTTTCAATAACATTTCGGTTTATATATTTGAAACCAGAGACTATGATAATTAAATTTTCAACATGTTTTAGATTTTCCTGTACAAATTCCCAGAAGATACTTTAATTTCCTTTACTTAATTTTATTTTTAGAACTTAAAACATGTTTAAACAAACAATTTATATTTGAATCCTAAAGCCTAACAAGAACCTGGGAGATAGAAATTTAATTTTTGAACAGATTTTGGAAACCTGGAAATAACAAGAGACAAATGTGCCTGTAGCTCAAACATGCACACTTCTCTCTACATATAAATATCTACATATATTTGCATGCATATCAATACTTTACAATCCATTTTAAGCATCATCATAAACATGCAAGCAAAAAATATATAACCAGATAAAGGGTTGAACATTTGCTAACTTGTGTTTTGACAGAGCAGAGAGGAACAGAATTCTATTAATCTGGATTTGATTGTTTTGGTGATTTGATCTTTTAATTGTCTAAGTTGAATGCTTTATGTTGCTTTTGATTTATCATTCCCAAATTGAATTCAAGTTGTAGTTGAATTTGATCTTTGTTTCTTTTTCTTTTGATTTCTTTGGTCCTGGTTTTTAATTCTCAGGCTTATTTTTGATTTTCATCTCAGTTTTGATTCTTATCTTGAACTGTAATACTTTGTTTTGTATTCTGGAATGTTAGATCAATAACTTGCTTGGTTCAGGATTGTTTCAGGCTTCTGGTTTTCCTTTGCATGACTTCAAGTTTCAATCTTCAGTTTTCCCCGGTTGAAAATTTCGAAAACAGATTTTGATTTGGTTTGTTTTCTAGTTTCAATTTCCAGGCTTGAATTTGTCAGAAAACTTTAAACATTGGTATTGTTTTGGTTGCTTGATCCTCATTTCTAGGTTTCTGAAAAACTGTTGATTTATGGTTTTTTTTTGGTATTCTCAGGTTTTGGTTTTTAAATTTGTTTCAGGATTTCTTTTGATCATGCAGTTTAATTTCAGGTTTGAGAAATTGATCTAAAACATTTTTTTCTTTGTTTTGATATTTTATTCTCATGTTTGAGAAGTTTAGACTAATTTCTTCTTTATGCATGTTATTCTAAAATTTAATTTAAAAGAAAAAAAAATTTAAATGCCACTTGTTTATCTTTGCATATTACTTATTTTACATTTGCCACTCACATGAGTAAATTTTATTACACTTGTTAAGATATAACATTTTGTGTTTAGATCCTTTACTTAATTGAAATTATAAATTTAGTTTAAACCCTTATGATAATAAATTTACACCTTTCAAAAGTTATTATATATTTTTTATGTTTATATACATATGCTTTCATAAATATATTTCACATACATACAAATAATGGTTTATAAAATTCACATATACCAAAACTATATGTTTATATTTACATCAGTTTATGTTTTCATCTTCTTACATATATACATTTTACAAATGTTTATCTTATTAATCTTCCAAATAAATAGAAGAAAAGCAATTTAAATCTTTTATCAAATGTTATTTTACATTTTAAATTCAAGTTATTAGAATTTTCATATTTTATTCATACATTCTTTTCTATTTTTATACCTATATAACTTTTTAAAAGGAAATGAAATAAAAATAATTTATGCACTTAATAAATAATCATACATATATATACATTATTTCTTAAAGTATAGAGTATTAATTCCTATTAGTATTAATTTATAGAATTTTTTAAATCCAAATATTATTCAAAACATTTATTTTTAAATTTCCAAATTCAAAATTTATTATACAATTAATTTGTATTTATAAATGAATAAACACATAATAATTTTTATAAATATATATTTTATTCATTCGCAATCTATAAGTATTTTCCAAATTCAACTTATTTTTCAATATATTTATATTTGAATTTCAAATTCAAATTTCAATTTATTTTCAAAATTTATTTTGAATCTCAACTTCAAATTCTATTTAAAAATCAATTAATATGCATTATAATAAATAAACAAATATATTGTTTTATTTGGAAAATTAAATTAATTTACAATTTAAATTCACAAATTTATATCAATTACTAAATTTAATTTTACTCAAAAATCGGGATCGTTACATATATGCTTGCGTGCATAAGACTTTCTGACAACCTTGGATGATGAAAAGTCGACAATCCAAAAAACGATTTTTGTCATATTTTCAATTTTTCATCGAACTATTTATTTTTGTATGCAAACTTCTAAAATAAGCGATATAAATGTTACACACAACATAAACAAGCAACTACCAAATTATTAATATAAAGAGGTTATTTGACCATTAAAAATCATTAATTTAATATTTAAAACTAATTAAATATTCACAAATCAAAGAGATAAAATTTCGAATCGTTACATTCCTTCCTCTTAAAAGAATTTTGCTCCTAAAATTTGATCACACAGAAACAACCAAGAAATAAGCCATACTAATTCTGAACATTCTTCAAAATGCTAAATGACTAATAAACAAAATTAGAGTTTGTCTAAGTTAACCACCTTTTCAACGCACAAGGATGATAAAAAATCTACTAAGCATACCTTATGCTCAATAGCCATAGGTTATAACTCGATCGATTATTTGCACTACCATTCGACAAATCGAACAATCATCAACCCAAATCCTCATTAATCATAAAACATTATAAGGCGAATATACTTATGCCCATACGATGTATATAGAACCATTTGTATGCAATATTTAATTTGATCGCTTACTCGAATACATAAGCTTCTCTTTCAAACTCATATCTCTCACTCGATTCCCTTAATATGAACTCCGATCAGGCTCTTTTAATAGGAACCTCCATTCTCCTTACATAACCATATACTATGATAGAAAACCTCGATATCATTTCAAGAATGCTCACCAAGTATTTGTCATCAAGAATTGAGTGATAAATTCTTATTTGGACCACTGTGAATCACCTTAAATTCATGTACTCGAATCTTGAATCAAGAACTATGCAAAGAAATGATCTACATACAACTTACGTACTTATACTTATTTTTTCTTACTTATACCAATTTCTTTTTACTTCTAAATATATTTATGATAACATTCATAAAAGCATAACTTAAGTTTTAAACTTGTATAATACCCTACTATATCCTAAGAGTACATACAAATATCTGGTTAAATCACTTATCTTTTCTTTTTCCTTAAATTCAAATGCAGGTCTAAAATAATTCTTGGTCTTAAAACTGAGTCGACCTCTTCAACCTCTTTACCCATTTGGTCTTGCAAATAGCTAAGAAAAGCAGGATGTTGGTATCCAAATTTAGTTCTGGAGTCTACTTTTCCTTAGACACCTCTAAGGTAAAGATGTTTATTAGCCGGCCCAACAACATCGAATAGTTTATACAACTTAGATGTTAAAACAAAGACATGATTTTATAAAACAAAGTTTCTTAAAACCTTTTTATTAAATTTAACCAAATAAAAACTTCACCTATCAACACATTCTTCTATCAAAATGCCTTATTTGAATCTATTTTATTTAAGGAAACTTACGAATTAAATACTAGGTTTTTATTTCAAAACCTCTTCTGAATTGATACTATATATTTTAATCCATAGAAAATATACATATAGATTGAGTACCCCTAAAATGGTACCAAGGAATTGGGTGCTACCAAACAGTATCATACACTCCTAATTAAGAAGGGTAATACTTAAAAGAAGTGCTTATCAAGAAGGTATCCAACTCGTCTCCTTAAGCTTTAACTCATCCATATCTAACTATGGAAAATTACTCAGGTCTGACTTGAGTATTATAAGAAAATAACACCTGGATCAATTTGGTAAACTAGCGTGAGAAACTCAAATAATATGGATCGTTATATTTATAAAACCCTTCAAAATAAACGAATCTTGTAAGGCAAGTCACACATAAACTCATATGGATTTTTAAGTTACGATAACTAAACCATTCCAAAATAGAAAACTGAGCAATATTATAATAATGTCTAGGGTTTAAAATAAATATATTACATACCTAAAATGATTGCACCTCACATTCCAACATATTTGATATACAACTAAGTCTGTAAAGGCAAGTTTTGGAAAGTGGATTCGATCAATGACAGTGCTACTTGGGCACCGCCCCTTAAAGTTGCTCATGATATGAACAAACCAAAGGCACTACTTCTACTACATTATTTTTGGAATTACCCTCGAGACTAGTAGCAAGTAACCACTGCACTTCAAAGAACTCCGTCTTCGATTTCATCATCTACAAGATGTTTCAAATTCGAATGCATTATGTCTATTCGAAGTGGTTTTTAGATAACTCATGCTTATCCGATTCCGTTCTCTTCGAACCAACAATATATAGTTCACGGTTGACCCAATCCCAGTTCTTTCCAAAGTAAGCGGACTATATAAAAGTCCAAGGGGATCTCTAATATATCTCTTAAAGCGAGAGATGTTTCACCGGAATGACTTCTTCCAAGGGAATCTCAAACCGTATGAGATTGTAAAGCTTTTATATACTTCCTAAATCAAAATAGGTCAAGTAGTTGATAGTGGACAAACCACTATATAGGTGTAAGTACAATTGGCATACGAAAAATAAGATATCTTATACTTATCACCACTTTTTCATTTTAAAAGGCACTATCCGTCTATTAACAATAAAGTCGGACAAGTTAGAAAACTATTATTGCCTCGACATACATTTTTTCTTATCAAGATATAAACAAGTTTCCATACCTCAAAATTTGGTGTCAAGTATATGATGAAGTGCCTTCCATATACTTAATTAATCATGACCCTTTTATCGAAATTAGCACTCTTATACTTATCATGTTTCTGACATTTTGACTTCTCCATGCTTCTCCAAGAATCAAAGTCAAGTAGGTCAGAGCACTAGTTGCTGCCGGTCTTTCCTTATTCAAACACTTCAATTCTAGGCCTCATGATCAAAGGAAAGTCTACTCAATGGCTTTTAGTGCCAAATATAAGATGACTCACTTTCTATAAACGTATCAACATTTAAGCACTACTTTGTCATATATGTTTTGTTATTTAATGGCACTGACAAAAAATCCCTTGCATAAAATAAAGTCTTAAAACAAATTTGAAACCCAATTCCAAAAACTCATTTCCATATCTCGAAGTCAATAAAATAGAATCTAAGAGTTCCATATACTTGTTATCAAAAATATTTTCAAAATTCACTTATTAAACCAAGATTTGTTTTTAAAAGCAACCTCTTTCCTTTATAAAAATAATCACCTTTTTAATTGATGAATTCCCAACCACTTTAAAACATCTTCCCTTTTATAAAAGTAAACAACTAGTTTAATAATAGCAAAGTGTTATTTCCTAAATATCCTTTCAAATTTTTCGAAACCAATTACTATAACAAAAATGTTGTAGTTCATAATATCTTTCCTTTTCTCAAAAACCTTTATTACAATAATAGTGTTGTAATCCATGATTCGTTCCTCCTTTAAAATATGTTTAAAATCTTTTAAAACAAATTTGAAATTGGTATTTTAACATCTTCTTTCAAGATAGCCGCTTTTAAATTAACTTGACTTTTAAAAAAATGGAGTAAAATTTAAACCTCTAGTTTAAGTAACTAAATAAATTCTTTATAATATATTTAAAACTTCAAGCTTCCATTTTAAATACATAGAAACACATTTGGAAATAATTTTTAAAAAATCTCAAATGGATAACTCCTTTTATTTTACAAAAATCGAAGATTTTCGAAACTACATTCATAGCGACTATCGCTATATAGACTGTAACTTTAAAACTTCGTATTTGTAAATAAAGTAACCTGTAACAACATTTCTTTATATAAAAAATGTTGTTAGAAGTCATTTGGAAATCATTTCCAAACACTTTAGAAAACTAAGTGATAAATTGCTTAAAAGCGAGCACGAGATTTCAACGTCACAATAAAAACAACAAGTAGGTTAAATACAACTAAGCAACTTTTAATTCCATATATGTAAGCATTTAAAAAACCAATACTATATGTAAATAATAATCAATAAGGCCAGGAACTCTTTGGGATCCCTCTAAAAAACAATTATTCTTCAATATGCTTCCTTAGCGACCTATTCTCTACGAAGACACTTCGACATCCATTCACTTTGCTTTTGTTCCCTACAACACAATATTTATTTATGTCATCCGCTTTCAAGCGAGAATCAATAACAATATATAGATATCACAAATACATACAAATAACACTACAAGCTAGCACTAGATTATAATAACCATTTGTTGATTTTAAGACTAACTTTAAAGTGAGAATCTCACTTTAAATTTGACAATACTCCTTCCAACTTACAAAACAACACAAAGCTACCTCTCTTTCCCTCCCTATGCTCATACAACCCTTCCCTTGCTCCAATAGCTTACGGAGCTAGGACGATTTGAGTTTTGGTTTCAAAAGTTTGCAAGTTTGTGGTTGTAGAGAGGTTTGCAAAATTATTATGAACTTGTTTATGGATTTAAAGATGAAAAAGAAGTAATTTTTAAACACTTTCTTTAGGACGCAATGATAAGAAAGTAGAGAGGAAAGTGGAAATGAAAAGTGTAAGAAATGGAAAATGAAAAAAATAAGAAATGGAAAGGGTATGTTCTTTTTATAGAAAATACAAAATGGTATATTACCAAACTAACCCAAAGCCAAATTACACAAATACTCTTCCTTAATTCATGCTACACCCTTCCTTTTTCCTTAACTGATACCCTTCCTTCTTTCCAAATCAAACACATGCTAACCTATGTGCACATGATTTCCGTGCACACAAATTTATGTACTTCCGTCTTAGATTTTGTGTTTTGCTAATTTTAAATTAGAAAAGAAAAGTCCACTATTGCTTTACAAACGTAAGTATATTTATAAAAAAAATTAACTAAACTATATCATTAGAAAACGTATTTGTTATTTGTATATATGTGTACATATATAGGCTAGTGTGCATGACACATTCCGATAACCCTTCGACGATGAAAAGTCGAAAAGCCGATTTTTTTTCTTTTCATATTTTCAATTTTTCATCGAACTATTTATTTTTGTGTACAAACTTCTGAAACAAGCAATATAAACGTTACATACAACATAAAAAAACAACTACCAAATTATTAGTTAAAAGATGGTTATTTGACCATTAAAAACCACTAGCTGAATATTTAAAATTAATAAAATATTCACAAATCAAAGAGATAGAATTCCAGGTCGTTATATGCCTTCCCCCTTAAAAGAATGTCGTTCCTAAAATTTCATCATACACAAAAAACCAAGAAACAAGCCACATTGATTCTGAACATTCCTCAAAATGTTAAATGACTAACATACAAAATTAGAGTTTGTCCAGGTTGACAACCTTTTCATCGCACAAGGAAGATAAAAAAATCAAATGGGCATACCTCATGCTCAATAGCTATGGGTTATTATTCAACCGATTATCCATACGACCTTTTGAAAAATTGAAGAGTCGTCAACCCAAATCCTCATTAACCATAAAACATTAAAGGTGAATATACTTATGCTTATACGATGTATATAGTCCATTCGTATGCAATATCTAACTGATCGCTTACTTGAATACATAAGCTTTTCTTCCGAGCTAATATCTTACACTCGATTTCCTTAGTATGGACTCTGATCGGGGTCTTTTATTAGGAATCTCCATTCTCCTTAAATAGATAAGAAGAGTAGGATGCTAGTATCCAAACTTAGTTCTTGGTCTACTTTTCCATAAATACCTCTAAGGTAAAGATGTTTATTAGTCGGCCCAATAACATCGAATAGTTTATACAACTTAGATGTTAAAAAAGACCAGTTTTATAAAAACAAGTTTCTTAAAACCTTTTTATTAAATATAACCAATTAAAAACTTCAACTATCAACACATTCTTCTATTAAAATGCTTTTTTTGAATCCATTTAATTAAGGAAACTTGAGAATTAAATATTTGTTTTTTATTTCAAAACCTCTTTTGAATTGATACTATCTATGGAAAATAGACATATAAATTGAGTAATCCCAAAATGATACCAAGGAACTGGGTCATACCAAACAGTACCATACACCCAAGAGGGGTAATTCTTAAGATAAGTGCTTATCAAGAAGGTATCCAGCTCATCTCCTAAAGCTTCAAATCATCCAAAGCTAACTCTGGAAAATTGCCGAGGTCTGACCTAAGCATTATAAAAAAATAATATCCGGATCAATTTGGTAAACCAGCATGAGAAAGTCAAATAATATGGATTTTATATTCATAAAACCCTTCAAAATAAAGATATCTTATAAGACAACATCGCACATAAACACATACAGATTTTTACCTTATGATAACCAAACCTTTTCAAAATAGAAAATTGAGTAATATTATAATAATGTCAAGGATTTAAAATAAATATGTAACATAGCTGAAATGCTTGCGTCCCATATTATAATATATTTGGAATACAACTAAGTCCTTAAACGCATGTATTGCAAAATGGATTCCAACAATGACAAGGCTACTCAGGTATTGCCCGTTAATGTTGTCCAGGATATGAACAAACCAAAGGCACTACTTCTACTACATCCTTTTTGAAATCACCATCACGACTAATAGCAAGTAGCTCTTGCACTTCAAAGAACTCCATCTTTGATTTCATCATCTTCAGGATGTTTCAAATTGGAATGTGTTATGTCGGTTCGAAATGGTTTTCGGATAACTCATGCTTATCCGATTCCGGTCTCTTTAAACAACAATCGATAGTTTATGGTTGTCTTAATCCTAGTTCTTTCAAAAGTAAGCGGAGTATATAAGAGTCTGTAGGGGATCTCTAATATACCCCTTAAACCGAGAAATATTACAATGGAATGAGTTCTTCCAAGAGAATCTTAAACCATATAAAATCGTGAAGCTTATATATACTTCCTAAGTCAAAATATATCAAGCTATCGATAGTGGACAAACCACAATACGAGTGTAAGTACAGTTGGCATATGAAAAATAAGACATCTTATACTTATCACCACTTTTTCATTTCCAACAACACTATTTGTCGATTAATAATGAAGTCGAACAAGTTGAAAAAATATTATTGCCTCGACATACATTCTTACTTGTCGAGATATAGACGAGTTACCATACCTCAAAATTTGGTGTCAAGTATATGATGAAGTACCTTCCGTATACTTAGTTAATCATGACCCATTTATCGAAATTAACCCTCTTATACTTATCATGTTTCTAACATTTTGGCTTCTCTATCCCTCACCAAGAATCAAAGTCAGATAAGTTAGATCACTGGTTTCTCCAGGTCTTACCTTATTCAAACACTTCGATTCTAGGTCTCATAGATAAAGGAATGTCTACTCATTGGCTTTTAGTGCCAATTATAAGATGAATGATTTTCTATAAACATATCAATATTTTAGCACTACTTTATCATATTTATTTTGTTAATTAATGCCACCGACAAAAAAAAACCATTGCATAAAAGAAAGTCTTAAACATATCTGAAACCAAATTCCAAAATCTTGTTTCTACAACTCAAAGTTTAGAAAATAGAATCCAAGAGTTCCGTATACTTATTATCAAAAACATTTTCAAAAATCACTTATTTAAACCAAGTTTTGATTTAAAAAGAAACCTATTTCTTTTATAAAAATAACCACTTTTTTAATCGATGAATTCCAAACCACTTTAAAACATCTTCCCTTTTATAGAAGTAAACAACTAGTTTAATAATAACGAAGTGTTATTATTAGTTGCTATGCACTGGATCGAAATGGATGACAATAATAAACAACGTAAATGTAGCGGAATAGTATAACAGTAGATCACTAGTCGATTTTATACTGTTCAGATCTCATGTCCTACGTCCAGTCCTGAAGCCCCCCTTGGGTATTTCACTAACTAATAACTCTTGCTTCATCCGGATGAACAGGTTTACAAACTCTGTCTGAACAACTGAACAGGATTTCAAAAATAATTACAAGTAGTATTACAAATGTTACTTTCTGACACATCGTATTTTAATATACAGAATGTCACTTTGATGTACAATAACTCCTATAACCAGACCAAAATATATTGAGTGGAGGTGTAGAGGCTAAGTAATTTATTCGACTAGAATATGAGATGTGGAGAAGAAGCATACTAGGAGAAATCTTTGAATAACATGAATTTCTTGGAATTCAGAGAATTACTTTAGGAACTGAGAGTTTAGGAGTGGAAAGCGTGGGGTTATGTTATGATTCAAGGATGGTTAAGGGTTTATAGGTATTGTAGAGATGCCAAAATAGTGGTGCAACCTCCCAATTTCGCCATTGATGAAGAGAAGTGGCTGTAGGAGCAGAGAGATGCAACTTCTGGTGCGAAGAGTCACAAAGACACCACTTCAAAAAAATAGCAATCTTACATTAGGTCTGTCGACTGAAAGAAGGCTTCATTCAATTGGCTTAGTGTGGAAATCGAGCTCGAGAGCATTGCCAAAAATAGTAGACAAGTTGTTCGTATTTTGTCGACTGGTTCAGTCGACTAGACAAAGCTTTCAGTTGACTGAATCATAGTATTTTCCAAAACCTTGTGTGGTGTAGTGATAATGGGATATGCCCATCTCTCAACCCACCTGGATTTGAATCCTAGCTTTGCATTTTTTTACCATTTTATTTTACACCTTTTCCATCATCTTTTTTAAACAACCCAGAATTTTAGTCATCTGAATTTGAAATGTTAATTGATTTTATATATGGAAAAGTTAATTTTATAATGTAAATAACTTAGGTTTCAAATATAGTGATTTATTTGATAATTAAATTATGGAATTGAACATTTGATAATATTTAAAATAATTGAATCTTGAATTTGAAATGAATGAATGATTTTGAAAGTTGATTTAAATTCTATTTTGATAGAAATGAAGATAGTAAAATTTTTAGTTGAATTTAAAGTAATTAGAGTGATTTTGAAAATGACTTGTTTTAAACGAACAACCGAAAATAGACTTTTGAGGAACTATCACGGAATTAGATAAAACCGGTGTCTTGGATACATAATAGTGAATTATAGTATGTCATAGAATTTCATGACGATGGGACGTATTGTTTGGTCATGTGAGTTTAAAAGGCGCAGATATTAATTAAAGGGATTTAAATTAAAATAATTGGATTTAAAAAGCTATCTTTTGTATATGATCGAATTAGGCCTCGAGATTAGTTTCACTGTGCTTGGAATAGAGGTATTACATATTAAATGCCAGGCGGCATGCTTTGTTTGGAGTTCGAGATTTTCGGACATTTAAAGATGAATGTATTAAAATTAAATAATATATGTACTTCCTTATGACCATACTTTTCCCATCTTCATAACCATACTTGAACGTTTAAACCCATACCCCTTTGTTTATAAATTTCACGTTCAAACAGAAGGGTCTTTAAAATTTTCAAAATAAAATAGCTTCATACAGTGGCCCAAGATAATCAGAGCCACTAGGGGCCGATTTAGGCAAGGGTCCCAGCTAAAGAAACGTTCGACATAGTGTGGGTGATGAAGTGGACAGTTGGAACATCGTAACTTGACATGAGGCAGCCGATAATTGAGATGGGTGCTGTTAGTTTTTATGGCTAATTCTCGGCCTACAGGAGCAGCTAGGTGCCGCACTAGGTTCTTTGGCAAGGTAAAAGTTGTGGCGTCCTCCATTAATAGTGCAGCAGCGAACGACGACGTGAGGTCGCACAGCGGTGAGTTAAATCGCGAGTTGCTTGGTGATAGTCGTGTGTATGAAGAAGGTTAGGGCGCGTGATTTATTCTAAATGTTTATTTATTAGTCAAGTTAATTTTAATTAAATTATTTTAAAATTTCCTTAAACCATATCAAATTCATATGAGGTCCAAATCAAATGCGACAGGTTGCATTGCAGTCATATCGGCAAGTACTTCGTTATGGAGTTGGGTTGAATGGATTTGGAGTAAATAGAAATTTGGGTTAAAATTGAACGTCCATTTAATTTCAATTCAAATTAGAATGTTTTGGCGACTAATAAAATCAATGCAAGTTAACCTCACCTTTTTGTTTAATCAGAAATATTATATAATCAATAAAAATTATTTGTTGGGCATATGGACATTTTATTTTTGATTGTTTGGATAATTTACTAATTTATATTATTGGTTTGGAAATGTTCTCACCCCTAGAGCGGATGAAACAATGTTACATTCCCGTGTAAGAGTGGATGACCCTTTATATATGATCCGGCCTCGAAGCAGTTGATTTATATTATTTGATTATATATTGTATGTGATGCAGGGAGACAGGTTGGAGGAATCCAACAAGATTCTTCACACTGTTGATTTATTTTCATATAATTGATATATGATATGCTGGATGCGATATTTGATAACATGGATATGATTTTGTTTATTTAATGATTTTGTGACGACCCGACTTTCTAACCACAGAAAGACATATCATCTTGAAGAAAGAAAGGGATAGAAAAGATAAAAGATAGAGAAGAAAGAAGAAACAACATCAGAATCTCAACAGCGGAATGAATAAATTATATTAATCACATAAGTATTACATAATATACAATCAGAGTTGTACAGATAATACATCACATACTAGACAGTTATAAACACGTATCTAGTTATTACATCTCAATACAACTCAGAGAAAATAACACAGAGAAACCAACACAACGGAAAACTATATATCTACAACGCCGAAGCCTTCTACTCCATTGCTCCTCCAGAATTCGTCAAAGCTAACCCGAATCCCTTAGCTACTCGTACATGGGTCTTGTGTGAGTAACAGGTTAAAATTGCTTAACTTTGAAAAACCTTAGGAAACAAAAGGTATCACGTAAGACTTCCCAAACATAAACATGGGTAAGTTTTTACCTTACGCTAACCAAAACATTTTATAGGAAATCCAGTGATATTATAATAGTGTCTAGGGTTTTCAAGTAAATAGAAAATAGCCAAAATTGTTACATCTATTAAATTCCAGCTACTAGCCACAAAAGTGGGTAATACAAATCAAAACCGTAGGGTCTCGTAGGGAAAATGGGTTTCCAACAATGGCAGGGCTACTGGGGTACCGCCCGTCACAGTACGTGGCCTAGATCATAGTACTGAGGATCATTCCCGACCCCCTACAACACAAGGCCGAAACCATTCCTTACTAAACTGTCCCGAACAAGATAACCCCGGCACAGCCGAAATAAAAAGGGACATCTAGATAGCGGTGTATCTCGTCCTGCTTGGGTGCTTCCCACCTAACCTTGCTGCACATCCCCTGTTTTAGCCATTCCCGGTTGGTGAGGCTAGAGGCTGCGATTACCTTTATAACATATCTCTTAGAATGCTCATCGTCCGCCTGACGATGTTCTGAAAGCACTCGATCCATACAAGTTCGTTCCGGGTTCGAACGACACCGAAGGCATTATCTCGTTACACTTATTTTGGAATCACCCTCAGAGTCAACGACAATAACCCTGGCATTCTGAAAACACCATCTCGATCTTCACTTGGGAATTTACGACCTAACGTTTAATTTGGATCTATGTGGTTTTCGGATAATCATAAATAACACCCGATCCCGGTCTCATCGAAATCCAAACGCCATTTTAAAGGTCAAGTTGTTTTAAAGTTAAAACAATTCAATTCAATTATCTATATACACACAGATAGATAATTCATAATATCACAATAGATAATCATCATTATCATCATAAAAAGATAATCCATATTATCATCGCAAATAGATAATCCATATTATCATCACAAACAGATAATCCATATTATCATCCTATTTTAATCAAAGCATCTATTACACACAACATCATTTATCTCATATCTGAGATCTCAAACCATCCAAGATAAACAATATCATCCATCCATACATTAACAATCACATCAGCTATAATTAATTTAAAATGAATTAAATTAATTACTTCACCTCTAATTAATTCAAAGTAAATTAAATTAATTACTTCACCATTTATAAACTTGCTTATATCACTATTAATTAATTATCAATCAATTAATTTACATCATCCAGTTATTCAATTTAATTAATCATCCTTGATTAATTATCTTTAATTACATTTAAGTAATTATCCTTTAATTATTTTCACAATTTAATTATCTTTAACCAAATATATAAATTAACCTTTAAATTACTAACATTAATTACATTACTTCTTAATTAATTACATTAATAAATCTCTTCATTTATGAATTTCTTCCTAATAAATCCATTTTAAATTACATCATTAATTATGATAATTAATGATCTCTAATTACATTTTCTATTTAAAGTAATTACATTAAGTAATTAATCTTCAATTAAACCAAATTGTTAATCACCCTTGATTAACCCCATTCAGTAATTAACTATCCTTAATTACTTCATCAAATAAATAAATTACTCCTTAATTAATTATCTCCAATTAATCCCTTGATTAATTATACAAGTAACTATACTCAAATTACTTTCATCATTAATCATCTTCAGTTAATTACATCCAGTAATTATCATTAATTACTTGCCTAAGTAATTATACTTATCACGTCATCAAATGGTTATTTAAATTAATTAAACTTAATTAATTAACTTAAACAATTCATATTAATTTTAACTAATTACAATGAGTAATTAATTCCTTAATTACTTCCATTAAGTAATTATACTAACATTTCACAATTGATTATCTTAAATTAATTAATCTAATTAATTATTTAAAATTAATCACATTAATTCATTATTAAATAATCCCAGTTAATGACCTTCATTAACTATTAACAATTCTTTAATTTTTTTTCTAAAGTAATTGACTAAATTAATCATTATTAATTACAAATTAATTTTATCTTTAATAACTCATTAATTAATCCAATATTATTTAATTAATTAAGTGTTAACTGTAACTTAATTAATCCTTAATTACTTGATTAATTAATCACTAATCAATATTTAAAATTTCAAATATTATTTAATTAATGATCCTTAATTATCAATTTATTTATCCTAAATTAATTATCTTAAACCATAATTAATTATTTTAAACTCTTAATTACCAAATTAATTAATCCAAATCATTAATTATTCAATTTAATTAATTTAATAATTATTAATCATTAAATCTTCATTTATTTAAAGATAAAAATATTTTTCTTAGTAATGATCGAATTATCATTAACAAGGTATTTAAAAAAAATTTAATTTCAAATTTTACTTTAAAATTTCATTTTTAAATTTAAGATTTAAAATGAGAACAAATTAACTTTAACAAAGTTTAAAACAATTTCAAAACCCTTTTATTACACAAGTTAAAGAATTATTTATCTTATAATAGAAGTTTAAAAGAATTTAAAACCCAATTTCATTTAAATTCAAATCAATTTAAAAATTCACTTTATCATTCAAACTGTTTAAAACAATTTAAATTTAAAAACTTCGTTTATTTCAACACAAGAATTCAAATCTGTATTTGAATCCAGATTAAACTCTTACTTACAAATTTAAATCTTTATCCTTAAAATTCAACCCACTTAAATATATTAGGTGGTTAAACAAATTTAAATTTAAAAAAAAAACTTTATTTTTCAAAACCTTGATTCAAACTAGATTTGAATCAGAATCAAACTTGGATTTAAACTTAATTAAAACTTTGCTTTTCATTTAAACTTAGCTATTAAATTTTATTTTAAAAATTTAAAACAGAACAACAGGTTTCTGTAAAACCGATAACATAAAAATTAACCCGAGGCGCCATTCTTTTGCCTCGAGTCCAAGACCCAACTTCCCCGAGCAAAACATCTACCTACTTCGAGTCAACACAACCATTAACTCGAAAACAAACAAAACAAACTTCACCAGAAATGCAGTGACCATGCACGGTGATGCTAGTCATTCCTGGCCACCGCCGGTGATCTTCCACATCGGCCAATACTCAAACATCACTCCACGATCATCAGATCGTGCTCCGATTCTCGAAATCGAATTCGAGAACTAAAACCAAACCTGGAAACATAAACAGGATCACCACCTCAAATCCTGGAAACGCCTCGCTTGCAAAATTCCTAGCACCTAAAGGTCTGCAACTCCAGCTACACCTTCTTTAATGTCCAAGCTTCCATCACCCACAATTCTATAACACTCGATCAACTAGAGAGGCGACGCCGATCAAAAATACCCAACCCAACAGAACTAGGGTTACTGCCTTCCTCTATCAATCACCTCCACCAGGTTGACCTGCTCTACTATCAGACATTTTTCCATTACTCTCTGATCACTCCTCCACCTCCAGGAAGAGACCCGACGTCCACATCCAAGTAGATCACAAGAAAATCACAAATTCCCATTTCCAGTTCATACCAGAACTTCTCTTCCATCCTTTTGCTAAAAATTATGATTTTCTTCTTAAAAATCATGTTATAAGTTAAGGATTCAACTTATGATCCTGAATTTATAAATTAAAATGTTTGGGTTTTTTTTCTTATTCAAGTTTGATCTGTTGTTTTGATTTTCCAGAGCAATATACAAAATTACTTTAACTTATATAAAATTTAATCTCTAATCTAGGATGAAATAAACAATTTTTGTTTGTATTCTAAGTTCTAAAAATTATCAGACCAAGGGATAATAAATTTTGAATCAAAACTCAAGCTTGGAAACTAAAAACTGTATTGTCACAGAGACTACAACAGGTACACAACCATTCATCCATATATACACAGAAAGATACATATATACAAAGCATACTTATTTCAGATTTTAACCATGCAACCAGATACATATACTTAAGTTTTTAAAATAATGTTACTCACCATTTTGAGAAGATGAACAGAGCACCCCTTAGCTTTGAAATTGGCTTTGAACTTTTAAAATTGGGAATTTTTTTTCTTTGATCTTCCTTTAAATAATATTGCTTGTTGGGTTGCAAATGTTACTTAAGTTTGTATTTAAGTTTGTACATGGTGATGTTATTCTTTTCTCTGATTTGCTAAGTTTATGAACGAACAGTAATAAGGAGAGATGTATATAGGAAGATTGCATAGGGTTTGTATAAGCTAGGCTTTTCTGGAACAAGCTTTTTTTTAGAGTCAGAGATATATTTTTTCATATGGAGGCCGAAATGATTTCCTTATGTGCTAGAGGTGATGGCATTAAATGCCTTGGTTCCTTTTCATGTTTACACATATTATTATATTTTTTTATTTGAAAGTACATTCATGTATATAATTTGTCTTGTTTCATATCTTCATACTTATCCCTTTTTAATGTAGATATTTTCTTTCACTTGCCTTGCATATTTATTTTACGGGCATATTTTACTTGCCTTCCTATGCTCTTATTCCCTAAGTACATATATGTAATTTTGTTTTTGTTATTTGTTATAAATTTTTAACTTAAGTATTTAGTTTTATTCCTAACATAATTGCTTATTTTTATCTCTCTTTTATTTTTACTTAAACTATCAAATACTTCATTTACTTATTATTTATTCTTATACTTATGTTTATGTCATAGTTTCTTATGTTTATAACCACATATTTGATTTATACATATGTTTAAATATTTATAAGATTTATTTTATTTTAAACATTTTTGAAAGACTTTATTTTAAATTTTCAAATCATAGCTTCCTCCAAAATACACATGTATATGTATAAATAAATTTGAAATAACAATTTCTATTTATATTTAAAATCCATTTGTAAAGGCATTACATTATTAATATTGTTTAAATATAACTAATTATTAAATTAAAAGAAATTATAAAAGAAATTATCTCTTTATTAATAAATCACTTATTTTATCAAGCTATATTTAAAAAGAACAAAACAACCTTTTTGTTTAAATTTAAACTTAAGCTAGAATCATTTTAAACAAATTAAACTTTTATCTTGAGTATTTTAAAGCCATATGGTTATTTATTTAATAGCTTAATATTAAATTAAATCAAATTTCCAAATAACCAAAAATATTAGAATTAGAAAACATGCCATTATTTATTAAATTTAAGACAAAGCTTGTCTATTTACAATATATACAAATATATAGACATACACACACACATTATAAATAGAAAACAATTTAATTAGTTTTTAAAAGATAAAATCACCCATTTAAATATTAAATTAAGAAGGTTATTAAATCAATTCTAATTCATTATTAACAATATTATCAAATCTATTTAATTTTAACAGATTATTAAATTGATATTGCCAAAAATTCTGGGATATCACATTCCTCCCCCTTAAAAGAATTTCGTCCCCGAAATTTAAAACAAAGGTAATTTAATAATCTAATTAAAGATTTAATTTTAAAACACAAGCATATATCAATCATATGCTAACAACTATAGCAACCAATTCATCCAACCAAACAAAACTAATTATCCAAACAAAATTCTGGATAGAATTTTCTTGAGTTTCCCAAGTATAAATACCGGGATACCTGCTCTACAGAATCCAACAGTCAATACTACTAGCTACAGAGCTTCCACTTATTTAGATCTACAAAACAAGATAGGATATCAGACTACAGACAAGTCTGACTCAACAACCAAAACTCCCTAAACTGCTGGTTCTACAACCAGAGATAGATCTTACACGTACTCCCTAAGAGATACGTGAAACACAACGAATCTCAGTTATCCAAACTGACAATTTAATCCTGAAGACCAAACACTTATCCAAAATCAAATCTCCGACTTTGGAATCCAAATTCCTTCCTCTCTTATTCACAATACTCTTCTGACGATCCTGGGCTGCCTACATCCTTCCTGATCAGCTCAACCCTAGCTGATGCTCTTAGAAACAAACTGAACCAAAAACAATCCAACAAAAAGATCTTTCCAAGATCAACCAAACTCAGAACACGAACTCTATTCCAAATCAGAAAATAGATCTCACTTCTCCCATTTGGAAAAGATAAAAACAGATGCACTCCAATCTGGCCTCAGATCCTGCAAAAAACATTTCCTGAAGAAACATCCCAATCCAAACACTGCAACTTCCAGTTGCTTCCACTTTAAAATAGCTGCCACCATGCTTCCACTGTGCAACTTTAACTGAGTAGACGAAAATGCTGATGACGAACATAAGCACAGACTGGACAACACATTCCAAAAATATGGTTCAACAGATCCAAAAATAAAACTCAGAAGTTTCCCAAAACCTGAGCTGCTTCACCAAATTCATTCTCTAGAAACCATCCTATTACTAAGCTGAACCATCGGTACCACTTCTGGAATCCAGTTGATACCAAACTCAATCTCTAGATGCAGACAAAATTTGGACTTCCTGAAGACATCTGGAAAAATTTCTGACAACCCAAGAGAACACTCAGCTATCGCAAGTTACTTTTGCGATCAATCCAGCCTAATTCCAAAGAAAAACTATTCTCTCTTTACCAAACAGAACAACCTATGCTTAATTAGCCAATCCATCGAAGAAATGGAACCACTCTACTGCTCCTGAAATTACCTCAAGAAAAATTGGTAAGCCAGAAGATCTCCTTGACAGCATACAGAACACTCCAAGCTGCACTGTTGACTCTGATGTCAATGACTTCCTATCCAAAGCTCTTCGAGAAACTCGGACCTCAAACCAAACAGGAACACCCTACTGAACTTAGCCACAACACCGAATCAGACACACTTCCTTAACTTGTTCCAAAGAAATATATTCGGAGACATCCATAGTCACTGTGTCTCATCACACAGCTAATACATCCTGAGGTATCAAGATATCATGACTTGCTTCTGTCCAACCAACAGATCCATACTCTAGCTCATCCAAACTTACACTTCAAAGATGAACTCCGAATCTTAACAGGTTTCCTTCTGAGATAAATGAAATCCTTACACCACCCAAAGCTTACTCGAGATGGTATTAGGTCTACAGTCTCGACAGATACACTTCCAACCTCAAACATTCAAACTCTAATTATTGGTAGTCGTGTTACACACACCACTACCCTATCTACCTTTATAACTTATATTGGAAAACCAGAACGGGTAACCAAACAAATAGGTAGGAATATATATATATATACATATATATATATATATATATATCAAAATTACAAATACGCTCTCTCAAGAAAGAAATCACTCAAGAGCCTAGTTATTCGCTCAACCTAGCGCACTGATACCAACTGTGACGACCCGACTTTCTAACCACAGAAAGACGTATCATCTTGAAGAAAGAAAAGGATAGAAAAGAAAGAAGAAACAACATCAGAATCTCAACAGCCAATGAATAAATGATATTATTCACATAAGTATTACATAATATACAATCAGAGCTACACAGATAATACATCACATACTAGACAGTTATAAACACCTATCTAGTTATTACATCTCAATACAACTCAGAAAAAAATAACACAGAGAAACCAACACATTGGAAAACTATATATCTACAACGCCGAACCCTTTTGCTCCATTGCTCCTCCAAAATTCGTCAAAGCTAACCTGAATCACTTATCTACTCGTAAAAATTTGAGTACCCAAGAGTTTATGAAAAACAGAAATAAACTCCGGGTCAGACATGGGTCTGCTGTGAGTAACATGTTAAAGTTGCTTAACTTTGAAAAACCTTAGAAAACGAAAGGTATCACGTAAGACTTCCCACACATAAACAAGGGTAAGTTTTTACCTTACGCTAACCAAAACATTTTATAGGAAATCCAGCGATATTATAATAGTGTCTAGGGTTTTCAAGTAAATAGAAAATAGCCGAAACTGTTACATCTATTAAATTCCATCTACTAGCCACATAAGTGGGTAATACACATCAAAATCTTAGGGTCACGTAGGGAAAATGGGTTTCCATCAATGGCAGGGCTACTGGGGTACCGCCCATCATAGTACGTGGCCTAGATCACCGTACCGAGGATCACTCCTGACCCCCTACAACACAAGGCCGGAACCATTCCTTATTGAACAGTCCCGAACAAGATAACCCCGATAGTTGGACCTCAAAACTGCCCACACAGCCGAAATAAAAAGGGACATCTAGACAGGGGTGTACCTCGTCCTACTTAGGTGCTACCTACCTAACCTTGCTGCACATCCCCTGTTTTAGCCATTCCTGGTTGATGAGGCTTGAGGCTGCGATTACTTTTAGAACGTATCTCTTAGAATGCTCATCGTCCGCCTGACGTAGTTCTTAAAGCACTCAATCCATACAAGTTCGTTCGAAGTTCGAACGAAACCGAAGGCATTATCTCGTTACACTTATTTTGGAATCACCCTCAGAGTCAACGACAATAACCCTTGCATTTTGAAAACACCATCTCGATGTTCACTTAGGAATTTACGACCTAACGTTTAATTTGGATCGATGTGGTTTTCGGATAATCGTAAATGACACCCGATCCCGGTCTCATCGAAATCCAAACACCATTTTAAAGGTCAAGTTGTTTTAAAGTTAAAACAATTCAATTCAATTATCTGTATACAAACAGATAGATAATTCACAATATCACAATAGATATTCAACTTATCATCATAAACAGATAATCCATAGTATCATCACAAACAGATAATCCATATTATCATCACAAATAGATAAACCATATTATTATTGTATTTTAATCAAAGCATCTATTTCACAGAGCATCATTTATCTCATATCTGAGATCTCAAACCATCCAAGGTAAACAATATCATCCATCCATACATAAGCAATCACATCAGCTATAATTAATTTAAAATGAATTAAATTAATTACTTCATCTCTACTTAATTTTAAGTAAATTAAATTAATTACTTCACCATTGTTAAACTTGCTTATATCACTATTAATAAATTATCAATCAATTAATTTACATCATCCAGTCATTCAATTTAATTAATCATCCTTGATTAATTATCTTTAATTACATTTAAGTAATTATCCTTTAATTATTTTCATAATTTGATTATCTTTAACCAAATATATAAATTAACCTTTAAATTACTAACATTAATTACATTACTTATTAATTAATTACATTAATAAATCCCTTCGTTTATTGATTATTTCCTAATAAATCCATTTTAAATTACATCATTAATTATGATAATTAATGATCTCTAATTACATTTTCTATTTAAAGTAATTACATTAAGTAATTAATCTTCAATTAAACCAAATTGTTAATCACCCTTGATTAACCCCATTCAGTAATTAACTACCCTTGGTTACTTCATCAAATAAATTAATTACTCCTTAATTAATTATGTCTAATTAATCCCTTGATTAATTATACAAGTAATTATACTCAAATTACTTTCATCATTAATCATCCTCAGTTAATTACATCCAGTAATTATCATTAATTACTTACCTAAGTAACTATACTTATCACGTCATCAAATGGTTATTTAAATTAATTAAACTTAATTAATTAACTTAAACAATTCATATTAATCTTAACTAATTACAATGAGTAATTAATTCCTTAATTACTTCCATTAAGTAATTATACTAACATTTCACAATTGATTATCTTAAATTAATTAATCTAATTAATTATTTAAAATTAATCACATTAATTCATTATTAAATAATCCTAGTTAATGACCTTCATCAACTATTAACAATTCTTTAATTTTTTTCCAAACTAATTGAGTAGATTAATCATTATTAATTACAAATAAATTTTATCTTTAATAACTCATTAATTAATCCAATTTTATTTAGTTAATTAAGTGCTAAATGTAACTTAATTAATCCTTAATTACTTGATTAATTAATTACTAATCATCATTTAAAATTTCAAATCTTATTTAATTAATGATCCTTAATTACCAATTTATTTATCCTAAATTAATTATCTTAAACCATAATTCATTAATTTACACTCTTAATTACTAAATTAATTAATCCAAATCATTAATTATCCAATTTAATTAATTTAATAATTATTAATCATTAAATCTTCATTTATTTAAAGATAAAAACATTTTTCTTAGTAATGATCAAATTATCATTAACAAGGTATTTAAAAACAATTTAATTTCAAATTTTACTTTAAAATTTCATTTTTAAATTTAAGATTTAAAATGAAAACAAATTAACTTTAACAAAGATTAAAACAATTTCAAAACCCTTTTATTACACATGTTAAAGAATTATTTATCTTATAATAGAAGTTTAAAAGAATTTAAAACCCAATTTCATTTAAATTCAAATCAATTTAAAAATTCACTTTATCATTCAAACTGTTTAAAACAATTTAAATTTAAAAACTTCGTTTATTTCAACACAAGAATTCAAATCTGTATTTGAATCCAGATTAAACTCTTACTTACAAATTTAAATCTTTATCCTTAAAATTCAACCCACTTAAATATATTAGGTGGTTAAACAAATTTAAATTTTAAAAAAAAAACTTTATTTTTCAAAACCTTGATTCAAACTAGATTTGAATCAGAATCAAACTTGGATTTAAACTTAATTAAAACTTTGCTTTTCATTTAAACTTAGCTATTAAATTTTATTTTAAAAATTTAAAACAGAACAATAGGTTTCTGTAAAACCGATAACATAAAAATTAACCTGAGGCGCCATTCTTTTGCCTCGAGTCCAAGACCCAACTTCCCCGAGCAAAACATCTACCTACTTCGAGTCAACACAACCATTAACTCGAAAACAAACAAAACAAACTTCACCAGAAATGCAGTGACCATGCACGGTGATGCTAGTCATTCCTGGCCACCGCCGGTGATCTTCCACATCGGCCAATACTCAAACATCACTCCACGATCATCAGATCGTGCTCCGATTCTCGAAATCGAATTCGAGAACTAAAACCAAACCTGGAAACATAAACAGGATCACCACCTCAAAACCTGGAAACACCTCACTTTGAAAATTCCGGCCACCTGAAGGTCTGCAACACCGGCTACTCCTTCTTTAATGTCCAAGCTTCCATCGCCCACAATTCCATAACACTCGATCGACCAAAGAGGCGACGCCGATCAAAAATACCCAACCAAACAGAACTAGGGTTACTACCTTCCTCTATCAATCACCTCCAACACGTTGACCTGCTCCACTATCAGACATTTTTCCACTACTTTCTGATCACTCCTCCACCTCCAGGAAGAGTCCCGACCTCCACATCCAAGTAGATCACTAGAAAATCGCAAATTCCCATTTCCAGTTCATACCAGAACTGCTCTTCCATCCTTTTGTTAAAAATTATCATTTTTTTTCTTAAAAATCATGTTATAAGTTAAGGATTCAACTTATGATTCTGAATTTATAAATTAGAATGTTTGGGTTTTTTTCTTATTCAAGTTTGCTCTGTTGTTTTGATTTTCCTGAGCAATATACAAAATTACTTTAACTTATATAAAATTTAGTCTCTAATCTAGGATGAAATAAACAATTTTTGTTTGTATTCTAAGTCCAAAAAATTATCAGATCAAGGGATAATAATTTTTGAATCAAAACTCAAGTTTGGAAACTAAAAACCGTATTGTCACAGAGACTACAAAAGGTACACAACCATTCATCCATATATACACAAAAAGATTCATATATACAAAGCATACTTATTCCAGATATTAACCATGCAACCAAATACATATACTTAAGTTTTTAAAATAATGTTACTCACCATTTTGGGAAGATGAATAGAGCACCCCTTAGCTTTGAAAACAGCTTTGAACTTTTAAAACTGGGAAATGTTTTGCTTTGATCTTCCTTTATATCATCTTGCTTGTTGAGTTGGAAATGTTACTTAAGTTTGTATTTGAGTTTGTGCAGGGTGATGTTATTCTTTTCTCTAGTTTGCTAAGTTTATGAACGAACAGAAATAAGGAGAGATATATATAGGAAGATTGCATAGGGTTTGCATAAGGTAGGCTTTTCTGGAACAAGCTTTTCTTTAGGGTCAGAGATATTTTTTTTATATGGAGGCTGAAATGATTTCCTTATGTGCTAAAGGTGATGGCATTAAATGCCTTGGTTCCTTTTCATGTTTACACATATTATTTTATATATATATATATATATATATATATATATATATATATATATATATATTTGAAAGTACATTCATGTATATAATTTGCCTTGTTTCTTATCTTCATACTTATCCTATTTTTATGTAGATATTTTATTTTACTTGCCTTGCATATTTATTTTACAGGCATATTTTACTTGCCTGCCTATGCTCTTATTCCCTAAGTACATATATGTACTTTTGTTTTAGTTATTTGTTATAAATTTTTAACTTAAGTATTTAGTTCTATTCCTAACATAATTGCTTATTTTTATCTCTTTTTATTTTTACTTAAACTATCAAATACTTCATTTACTTATTATTTATTCTTATACTTATGTTAATATCATAGTTTCTTATGTTTATGTATTTATACTTATGTTTATAACCATGAATTTGATTTATGCTCATGTTTAAATATTTATAAGATTTATTTTATTTTAAACATTTTTGAAAGACTTTATTTTAAATTTTCAAATCATAGCTTCCTCCAAAATACACATATATATGTATAAATAAATTTTAAATATCAAGTTCTATTTATATTTAAAATCCATTTGTAAAGACATTACATTATTAATATTGTTTAAATATAACTCACTATTAAATTAAAATAATTTATAAAAGAAATTATCTCTTTATTAATAAATCACTTATTTCATCAAGCTATATTTTTGAAAAGAACAAAACAACCTTTTTGTTTAAATTTAAACTTAAGCTAGAATCATTTTAAAAAAAATTAAAATTTTATCTTGAGTATTTAAAGCCATATGGTTATTTATTTAATAGCTTAATATTAAATTAAATCAAATTATCAAAAATATTAGAATAAGAAAACATGCATTTATTTATTAAATTTAAAACAAAGCTTTTCTATTTACAGTATATACAAATATATATATATATATATATATATATATATATATATATATATATATATATATATATATACATTATAAATAGAAAACAATTTAATTAGTTTTTAAAAGATAAAATCACCCATTTAAATATTTATTTAAGAAGGTTATTAAATCAATTCAAATTTATTATTAACGATATTATCAAATCTATTTAATTTTAACACAGATTATTAAATTGATATTGCCAAAAATTCCGGGATATCACAGCTTTAGTAGCATTGAGCCTTATTTTTGGCATTTAAAATATTATAAATGAGTGATGTGATTTAAAAAGATCTTAGAAATTATACATGTTTTAATAATTTTTCTTGAATTAATTAAAGAAGAAATTTATTTTAAACTAAATAGTATGATTTTTGGACATTATAAATTTATTGTTTGATAAAATATTTTAAATAGAGATTTTCAAACGGTAAAATAAAGATTTTTAAAATTTTAAAATAAGTCCATCTTGTTTAATAAAGGGATATGTTTTTGAAGAAAAATAATGCTATTTAGATATAAATATTTATTGACCAGTTTATATAAAGTAATATATATATATAGATCCATGTGTGTATGCATATATTAAAGATTATTTACAAATGCGAGATTTATAAGTGTGATAATTTATAAAAGTGATATTTTACAAATAAAGTGAAGATTTGTAAAATCATATTTTGTCAACAAAAGTATGAATTTATAAACGGTGTTTATAAATTTAAAGAAACTATTATCATTTAATAAACAGGTGAAATAAATCAAATGTAGGATTTATTGTAAGATGTAGAAAGATATATTAGAATATAGTTGTTTGTGCCAAAATTGGCCACAAACCCCAGAAGTAGTGAAAGCACCAGTGTCTATACACAAACCCTTAATATCTTAACACGGATTTCAGATCCAGATAATGTAGAAAATAAAAATGAAGAAATAGCAAAATTAAAATGAGTAAGAAAGCAAAGAACACAAGGTTCATAGTGGTTCGGCTATCTCTGGCCTACGTCCACTTTGATTCAATGCTTTTATTCCTTTTATACTATAATTACAATTCCAAGCCTTTGAAATCAGTAAACAAAATGATAGAGTTTCGCCTAGGAAAGCAAAAGAAGATCTGATTCCATTTTAGTTGATATAGGGCTGCTATTTATAGGTGCAGATCTGAAAATATCCGCCCCAAAACCTAGGATACCTCTTCTCATGCGCAAGTGGGCCCACCAGATCGATCGGGGTCGTTTGGGATCGATCCCGGTACAATTCGTATCGATCCAAAAATGGTCCAACCAAGCTGAGATCGTCGTGAGCATTTTTGAGTGAATAAGCAAGCTTGTGTGAAAACTTCATAGCATTTGGATCTATGGTTTAAGAGTTATGATTGATCCAAATTTGACAAAGCAAGTAGGCCGTAACTTCGTATCGATACATTCGTATCGATGACGTGGTCCAAGTATCATGTGGAGATCCATATTTCATGCTTGTAGACCGCTTCCCATGGTTTGACCTATTTCTTTATATCCATCGGTTGTCAAGCTCTTCGTATCGATCCTTATATCTTTCCTTCGTATCTGTCACAATCCGAAATCCAGTGGTTGAAAATCGACATCAAATACCTCATTTGTATTCGACTGCCGGAGATTCAAACGTCGAATTCCAGTTTGGATGGAGCTTATAACAACATTAGATGAATATAAACAGTGGAAACAAAATGAATATCATTAATCAATATCACAGATACAACATCATTACAATATTCGATTAAAACAATTTAATCCCATTATCAGAGTGATATACAAAATATAACAACAAAGCGATAACAACTTTATCTCAACTTCAAGAGAGTTTCTAACATACTTCGACTTTGAGAAGATCCTCCAAAAACTCCAAAAGGTTTCCAAGTCCAAAGCTTCCAAAATCCGATAGCTTCCGGAAAGACTCCTAATCCAAGGTAGCTCCAAAACACGGATAATATACTTTTAGGCTGCCGTGTGGAAATTAAGGGCAACCAATGTTTAGGAAGGGAACAATAAACTTCGGGTCAGTCATGGGACTGGTATGAGTAAAAAAAACACGGTAGTTTGAAACAAAAATAGTTTATAAAAGAAACTTGATATGCTTTTGGAAAATAGAACTACCATAAGACCTCCCGCCACACACACAATGCAATCGCAGAATTGGAGGAGATTTCTTCTTATGATAGTCAAACATGCTTGATACGAGAAAACTCTTTTGATATTATTATTAGTGCATTGTGTCAAAACATTTTTGAAAATATAATATTAATCTTGGCCAGCATAGACATTTCGTACTATGCCTACTATAGCCACCATCTAAAAAGTGGGTCACCACAATAAGTAGGTGGCAGGTTATACAACTAAAACCGTACAGGACTCATATTGTTTCTTTGGATTTCCAACAAATGGTCAGGCTAAGGAATTTCATTAAAAATGGGACGCCTCTGGAGGGACGCCCCCAAGAACCAAACTGGTTCCCTACCAACACAAGGTCGGGTTACCTCTGTAACTAGGTAACACCTACAAGTAAGCTGTCCCCTGTCGTTACCGACCTTTGTCCCGGGATTCACCAATAAATAGAAACAACCACACAGATAAATATCTGGGCTCCATAACATGATATCATCTCTGATCCAGAAGAAAATGGACATACCCTAGGGGTACGACCCCCAAAAACCTTGCCGCAACATTCTTGTTTCGACCATTACCAGGTTGTGAGGTTCGACGAAGTCTCGTCCACAAAGCTACGCTTTTCACAAAAGCCATGCTTCGATCAACAAATGATCAGCAACACTCAGCATGCAACACTACCAAATAGGGAGTATATCACTAATAACCATCAACTACATAACCTCTGAGCTCGTACGTCTCAGAGAAGGGAGTTAAGCTAAGAGAATAAATTCTCCGCCACCAACAGAAATGTATTTGAAAGAAATCAACTTTATATCTCAAAGTGTAATGTCAGACATACAACCATACAAGTCTGTTACAGGTTCGAACAGAACCGAAGGCACTTCCAAAGAAGCACTTGCTATCCGGGCATCCACAATCCCGATCGGACTCTCCGTCACATAAGGAGATCTCTATACCGAAGCAACTCAGTGCAGAGTCATTCGACAGGTTATCCTATCGTTTTCAAAGACACCCGGTCTTCACCACCATCTTCAAATGCTTTCCATTTCGTCGTATCACATGTTCGTAATGGGTTATATGACACAAACGTCCTCTCTTGGCTATGCCGAATAGTGAGCGCTCGATTTAAAAACACGTGAATATTTCAATCACAAAGATTCACATTCGGGGTTCGATATGGGTTTCGGATAACCAACTAGGAATCCGACTCCCTGTCACATCGAAATCCAATTGTCGTTTTACATGCCAATGGGTTTCATAATCACACAGAAACAAATCACAAATCACAGTTCAGTACAAAGCAATTCACATCACACAGTATCACAATCACAAATAGGGATATCAGTCAGCTCAAGGCATTTCAATAATAATCAATCATCTAACAATGGGATGAATTAACAGTGTGATTATCATCAATTAATCACATAATTAGTTTTCATGAATTAACTTTAATTAATGATGAATTATCCTTAATTTTAAATTTATTAATCTTTAATTATTAATTATTAGTTAATTAACCCTTAATTATTAATTAATTAAATCTTAATTACTAGTTAATTAAATCCTTAATGATTAATTAATTTAAATCTTAATTACCTTCATTAATTAATTATTTCTTAATTAATTACCTTAATTAATTTGTCTTTAGTTATAAATTAACTAACTTTAATTAATAATTAATTTCCTTTTAATTAATTATTAAGTAATTACAGATCATTAATTATTTAATCATTATTAATAATATTAATTGCTTTACTTTTAAGTTAAATTAAAAATATAAAACATTTAATTATCTCCTTAATTACTTTGATAAGTTTTATTTAAAATAAACTTTTAAAAATGCGAGTTTAAAACATTCGTAACTAAAATGATTTAAAACATTTTATCTTAAAAACCTTAAAGTACAAATTACAACTTAACAACAAATATCCATTTGAAAAGAAAAATTTTAGAAATCAATTTTGACTTAGATTTTTAAAGTTTAAAACTGGAAAAGTTATCACCCTAGAGCTGCTTCGAGTGATCCCCGAGACCTCTTCATACCTGCTTTGAGTTTTCTCCAAAACTATCCAATAGCTTCAATTTTTAAAATTTTGTTTAAGTCTTAAAAGTAACCCGATGTATAGCTAGAATTACACGACCTCAACTTCGAGCCATCATCTCTGAATCCCGAGTGTAACTTCGAGTCTCCACCCCTCCTCCCACACAACAAGCAACTGACACAAGCCTTGGTGTCATCCACATGCACAGCGGCATTGACGAACTTCGACCGACGCCACCACCTTCCATATCTCGGCAGCAGTTCGTATGGGTCATAGAGCACCTAGAAACACAAGACCTTGATGAATTCGTGAATGAGCTTGTGAACCTAGACTGGCACCAAAAACGACCACCATAAATCGTCCCATCCCTCCACATCTGTCCATCAGAGGCCATGAAAATTCAACCAAAGCTTCGTCTCAATCTCACGCCACTATACCCACCGGAGCGATCAACTCCGGTGGTCTGACGAAATCGCGACGATCCTATTTTCTGCTTCAACCGAAATGGTGGTTAAAACCCTACTTTAGCAATTTCCAGCCACCTTGATAATTTTTTAATTTGATCAATAATTTTTCGATGATCCCTGATCATCCACCAAGCTCTAAATACGATCACGAATCCCATCACGCTGCCCATCGCCAAAATTTGGTGAAAAAAGCGATTCTGTTCAACCTCATATTCCTCGCTCATTTATTCATTAAAAATTAAGATTTTGCATTTAACAATCATTACTTTCAAAAACGATTCGATTGATATACTTGAAATCATAAATTGTGATATTTAAATTTTCATATATTTTAAGCTTGCCTGTACTTTTTTAAATTCCCAGGGAAACCTTAATTTATTTTTGCTTAAATCTATTTTAAAATTTTGAATCATGTTAAAACTAAAAACTTTAGTTTAGATTCCATAGTTTAGTTTGGTCAGAGAGAGAGTAATTACATTTTGAACAGAATTTTGAAATCCTGGAAGCTAGAAACAGAGTCATGTGTCTGATCACTGACATGCACACACAAGTATCTGTTTATAATGTACATTCAAGTTTTCTTTCAACCAAATACTTATCATTTATCACAAGCATCAGAAAGATCAACCCGGATTCAACTTTTAAAATGTTGTTTACTCACCTGTCAAACTGAAACAGAGGGGTGGTGCTTTTGAAAAACTGAGACAAGCTTTCTGGGTTGGTTCTTTTTGAATTCATTGTTGTTTATGTGTGCTCTGGTTTAATTGCTGAAGTTTGAATCCTGCCTTGCTCTTGTTTTTGCTAAAAAGCTTTGAGTTTTTCTTGATTTCTGGGTTGACTTTTCTGCGTTGAATTTGTGATGAAGCTTGCTTAGCTTTTGATTTTTGTCTTGATTGCTTTTTCTTCTTTTCGGGTTTGAAATATTTTTATGGTCCAAGAATTTGATTCTTCTCAGTTTTTTTTCTTTTGGTTTGCAACTTTTGAAAATGAGATAAAAGAGATGAGAGGGAGGAGAGTAAAGAAATCATATAGTTCTATTTTTCTTTTTATTTATTATCTTAGAAATAGTTGAAATAATGACATTTGTTTATTTTCATAATTTACAACTTAACACTTGTAAGTTTTCACATTATAATGTTACACTTGTGCTTTTGCATGAGAAGATATTTATACATATTTTTTTTCAAATTGTTCTTCTTATTTTATAAATACATTTCCTATTATTTGTATATACAAATTTGAAAGAAGAAATGTTTTAATTAATTTTACATTAAATAGATCGTATATTTATTATTTTAAATGTAAATTATTTTTCTAAGACATTTATTTAAATTTTAAATTCAAATTCAAACTCAAAATTGAATTAAAATCCATTTATATTATATATATACTCATAAATTTAAACTCAAATAGTTTTTAAATATTTATATCTTTGAATTCTTAAATTCAAATGCAATTTTACAATCTTATATATATATATATATATAATTCAATACTTATTTCATTTATTTTCAAAAATTCAAATTAATTTCACAATTTGTTCCAAAATTCACATTAATTGCAAATTTCTAAATTGATAAAATTTTGGGAATGTTACAGTATCGATGCCAAAGTCCTTGCTTCGTATCCATCTGAGGCGATGCTCTTCTTATCTATTCGTTAACATATGTTGCCTTCGTCAAATCCATCATCTACATCCCTTCTTCATATCGATCCATCTGCTTGCCCTTAGTATTGATCCAAGCACTGTACTCTTGAATACTTCGTGTCCATCTACTGCTGCCGCCTTTGTATCCATTCTTGGTGTATGTCCTTTGTATCAATCAACACTTGATCAATACAAAATGCTTTCCCCTGTAACCATTGTGTGACGACCCGGAATTTCTAACAATTTAAATTTGAATAGTTAATTGATTTTAAAATATATAAAAGGTAATTTTAATTCGAATTCAAGATATTAATATTTACTTGATAATTAAGCTATTGAATTATATAATTTGAAATTGGGTAAAATATTGAATATGGAATTGTAAGCCTGTTTAAATAATTTGAAGGCTTATAAATTTTTTAATGATAATACTGAATATAATAGAATGGTTGAAATTTAATTCAAAGGTAATTTGTTCAGTTTTAAATAATATATCGGTTAAATTGAATTTAAAAATAGCCTTCCGAGGCACAGTCTCGGAATTAGAAGAAACTAGTTCCACTGGATCCGTAATAGTTAGTTATTATCGGATTTCAATTTTCGTAACAATCAGAGTTGTCTTTGACCCTGGCAGCTCGAAACGCGTAGAACTATTTTAATCGATTTAAATTAAAATTGATCGTTTTCTTCTGTAACTCGTGCATATGTTTGAACTAGCTTCCGAAACATGTTTCATCGTGTTCGGAATGCGGGTAAAACCTTATAAACGTTTGTCGGCGTGTTCGGGGTTCGGAATTTCACGTTATGCAACAAGATATTTTCAATATTATATTATTTTATGAAAGCGTACTCCAGAAGCTAATTCCCCGAATCAATATTTTTTTTTCCGTCCTCTCTCCTTTCAACAGAAATTGAACCGGACCCCTCTTTCCTTCGTCTCCAATTACCGATTTATTTTTATAAAAAAAAGGGAAAAAAAAGAGGGGTGCGGCCGAAATCGTTCGAATTTAAATCGAATGGAAGGATCGCATTGCGCAACCGAAAAAGGTATCATTCTGGGTATATTCAAGAGCATCGCGATGTTCGGCGAGTCCAAGGCGGTTGTTGCAAGATTCGAGCAAGTGGGACAGGTTATTATAGGAGCAAGTGATGGAGAGGGGCAGACGCAATCGCGATGGTTCGAGCATGGTGACGCCGAGGTCGCGACTCTCGCGATGATGATGCTCGATGTTGTAGTCTCGGCGTTGGTGGGGGGCCTTTGCTGGTGATGGAGTTGATGTTGCGTGAGCCACAGCCAGTGAGATATCGTATTGATCTCTTCCTATATTAAAGTTATTATACAGTAAAGAAATACTAAGTTGTGAAATCTATGTACAAATATGAAGAAATATAATTGCATGCTGTAATTTACTTAGGTAAATAGAAGTTTTACATAGATAGAGCTTAGGAAGAAGGAAATTTTCAAAAATGTTGAATATTTATACAAAAATAGATTTTTGAAAAAAATAAATAAATATAAATTAATTAATTTTTAGTGTATGGGTTTCAAAGGAAACAGAATAATTATTTATTATTTTAAAATTGGTTTGAATGAAGTAATTGGTAAATCAAATTTTATTAAATGGCAATTGATAATTTAATTATTTTTAGTATTAATAAAATCCATACTGTGTGTACAAGGTTAAAATCTGAGGAAACAAGACGAGATTGGATTTGGATTGCGAAATCAAAGGTGAGTAAACCTCACTCAGCTGAGTTGTTATTAAATTTCAACAGTCAAATTTAAATGATTGTTTGAATGCTTGAATTGATTTGATGTGTGTTGAGAATTGATGATTTGGTGACTTTGGTTTATTGGATGGTTCCCAAGTAAATTGTTGTTTGACTCAAAGTACTCGGGTTTAAATTGTTTTAAACTCAAAAAGTAAATACGGGTCAAATTAATTGATTAAGTTAAGTAATGAAGTTTAATGAAATTAGAATAACTAGTGGGCGGTTTAATAAGTAGTTACTTAAGTAATCAATAAAATATAATTATTTTGTGAAATAACTCAAGAGATTAATTAAATAGTTAAACAAGATATAATTAATTTATTTAATGAAGTAAATAAAAGGAGTTAGATAATTACAGGACGAGGTTAATCGAGAATGATTAATATTTGATTGGATTAAAGTAATTGATTTAGATTAGAACAAATTAAAATAATAATTGGAAATCATTAACTTATATAATTAATGAAGTAATTAAAGATTTAATTAATTGAGATTAATTAATTCATAATAAGTAACTTATGAGAAGTCAATTAAAATAAGTAATTAAGAATTAACATAATTGATTACGGTTAATTAATTTGTGAAGAAATTAAAGATTACTCATTGATTTGGTAAGAATAATTAATATCGTGAAATTAATTAAAGAGAATTACGTGAATGGAATTGGAAGATAATTAACCCAGGGTTGTTAATCAAGAATGAATGGATATAGAGGGTTGATTAATTAATTAATTTGGAATTAATTAATAATCTAAGTGAATGTGGTTAGAACGTTCCATTAAAATCAATTGAATTAATTTTTATGTGATTAAGCTTTGCTTATGGATGATTGAATGGTATGGGATTCTTTGAATGAGTTGATATCGTTGATATGAAATGTTGTGAATTTCATTTGAATAATTTGGTATTAGGATGACATAAGATCCGGGGAGACCGGGGTCAGGTATTAGGAAATACCGGAAACCACTTTGGATTAAAAACAAATTGATGTGTGGAATCAATAGGCTGAAATAAAATGATTTAAGTGAATTGGATTATTTTATCTAAGTTTGGTACTTAGGAAATGGATGTGTGGAATTTGTGATGGCTATAACAAAAATTGTGGCCTGTGAATTGGAATGAGTTACCCGGGTTTTATATAAGTTGTCTGCTTTGGTATTCCTTATTAGTTGAGTTTACTCACGCTGGTTTCCAGCCTGACCCGGGTGTTACTTTGGTGTAATGCTTGGGTCAGACCGAGTATTACAGATTTTCAGGTAGGTACGTTCTGGAGCTCAGGAGGCGAGCTGGATGGCAAGATCGCGTAGAATATTTCCGCTGTAATTATATTATTGAAATTCTGTGATAAATTGGTTGTAAATATTCAGTGACTGTATATAATTTGAAACTCCGATGTATTAGAATGTAATTGACAGATATAGTATTCTTTTGTAACTGTTATTATTTATTATATTTTCTCCGCAGCGAATGTGAGATGTTTGGTGTTTCTGTTCTTCTTCTTCTTCTTCTATCTCTTTCTTCTTTTTCATAACTATCTGGAATTTTCGGCTACGAAAATTTCGGGTCATTACATTTGGTATCAGAGCTGAAAGGTTAAGCGAGAACCTTGGCTCTACTGGGGATTACTCATTAAAGAGAGTCTGAAGTACTCTAGAATGAGTTATATATATATATATATATATATATATATATATATGAGCGCATACTTGTTATTTTCTGATATAAAGATTTTAAATGATTTTATATAAAATATATATTTTGATATATAAAGCAATATTTCCTTCTAATAAATATTAAGGTGATTGGTTGTTAAATTCTTGGAAGTAAATTAAGAAGTAATATAATACAACCAAACTAAAATTAAATAAAGATAAGTTTGAAATGGATTCGAACTAAAACTGAAGTCTTGAATTTGAATTAAATCAAGTAAAAATAGAAATACAACTAAATTAAAATTTAAGTGGTTGAAAAATGAAATTCTAAATCTAATCCTAGAATTTGAGAATTTGGTTTCAAAGTAATGAGAAATAATAAATAAGTATTATTTGGATAATTGGGACTTGTTGGAAACAATGGTTTGTTTGAAATTTGATTTGAATTTGAAACCAAGGGTGGTTAAAAATTGTAAAACATGACTGGGAGGGCCAAGAAATAAATATGTATATATGTATGGATATACATGATATCAAAGATAATTTGAAATAAACTCTAAGGGGTTGAGTTTTGATTTTTCCCTGAAGTGTGATGTAAAAACCCAAAGTAATATAAGTTTTGAACTTATAAGAGGGAAAGAATTTTGAAGTTTGAAGCGGGAATTCAAATTTAGTAAGGTTGATTGGATTAAGTATATTGGAATTTAACTTGGAAAGTTAAATGGTTGATTGTAATTGAGAATTTGTGTGATCTCAAAAAGGTTTGAGATCTAAAAATTTAAAATGGATGGACGTTTTAAAATAAATTGGATGTCATCATCCTATTGTAAATAAAAATCTTTAAATTAAGAATGGAATTGTATAAATAAAATAAAATAGGTTTGAATAATTGAATTGTAAAATAAGCTTGTTTAAGAACCGGCTTTAAACTGGAAGATAAAATTGAGTAATAAATTAAATTTTGAAACGAATAAAATTGTACTCTTATTTGAACCTTGAAATACAAAAGTAAAAATAATTTTAAAATGGAATTTTGAGAATTGGATTCTGAAATTAAATTGAATTGGTGATTGAAGATGCAAAAGTTTAAGAATTCAAATGGGAAAATCTAATTGGATTAAATTGAAGAGATTTGAATTTGGATTGGGGTCAATTGATAATGATTCAAATTGATTGGAATAATTTGAAATTATAATTAAAGTGAACAGGATTAAAAACTTTGAATAAAAGTTAATTTGGTTTAAAAAGTTAAACCAACCCTTGAGAATTTAACTCGAAATTATGTAATTTGAGGTACTTAAAATTCAAGATTTAAATTGAGTTAGTTCAAAATTGAATTTAGTTTAAATTGGGGATGGAATCAAGAGTGGTTCAACTTGAATTGGGAATAAATTTCAATAGAAATTGATGTTATTCAAGTTAGAATCGAGTCAATTAATGGAAGTGTACATTGAGTTGTTGGGGTGGTGAACAGTTTGACTCTTGACTATTTTAAATAAATTGTTTTAATACAAACTTATTTTTCTAAGATATTAAATATCTACAACCTTTCTTTTTAAAGCTAACTTATTATATATTTGTTTTATCATTATTTTTGGAGCTATTTAACCAATTTTTCAATTGTTTCCTAAACTAATTACTATTTTTCAACTATTTCACAAACTAATTTCTAGTTTACAACTATTTTGCAATTATTTAAAATCTCCAAAAATATTCAACTATTTTTCGAGTATTTTACAATTAGTTAACTATTTTATAGATATTTTGCAAACTAATAATTATTTTTCAACTACTTATCTATTTTTAAAATTTTCAAGCTATTTTCCAAATATAAACTGGTCGAAGTTCAAACTGTTATTGATTTAAATACCCAACTGAGATAAGAATTGAAGTGATAATCTAAATGGGGATTAAGGCAATTGTAAATAAGTGAAGGGGAATTTAAGGAAACGTGAATAGAAAGGAAATTGATTTGGCTGATAATCAATGGAAATAAATACGTAGGATGTACGTATGTTATTCTATCCGCATAGTGATTTGATCCAGATTCGAGCACAGAATTCCGAGATAGTTTATCGATCCGAGTTGGGATTTTTCACTCGATTTTCGACGGCGAACCTGGATATGGATTGTTGATTGGTTCTGGATATTCTCTATCATAGCTGGCTATGCAAGGAGAATGACGGTTTCTAATCAAGAAACCAGATCTGTGTCCGCACTAGGAAGTTGGGTGGACGATACTAGATCGGAAGTGAAATTGTGTGATCGAGCAAGCGATCAGGTTGGTATAGCGTACAGATGTTATGTGTACATCATACGGATTTGAATGAAATTGATATTGGAAAAAGAAGTCAAATTTGAATATTTGATTTTGAATAAACAAAGTTATATATCTTTGTTATATAAGATAAATCTTTACATGTTAAATCTATTGCCGGAAGAAAAGGATTTTTGAAAATGTTTGAAGTATAAAAGAGTTTTATACAAGATTGAAAAGATCCAAAGATTGTAAAATTTTATATATCTGAATATATATAAAGGATCTTATGAGGATTTTGGAAAAAGATTTTGAGAACCTTTGGATTTGGAAAGGCTTTTGATTTTTGGGTAAAATCAATATGAGAATTTGGAAAGCCTAGTTTGAGAATTATCGATTTTGGAATAATCGATTTTGTATAAATGAGCCTTGTATGAGATCATACTAGGTGTATGATTTGAAGATACTATATGTGTATAGCATAAAATGTTTTGATGATGGCTCTGGGGAAAAAGGCGCTCCCTTGAAATGAACTTCTTAGGAGTGCCACCAGGTGGTGCTGCCTTGAACCCCAAGGGGGGGATTCTAAAGTTGATCCTGTGAGGAGTCCGGACAAAACTAGTTCCTGAGGATTATTGGGTAGCGGAAGTCGAGGGCGCTGATGCCTACAGAGGCATTTGGGTTATGCTGTGACGACAGTGTAACTCGATGTCGCTGCGATCTACTATGGGGACCATAGCGAAAATCGTGTGGAGGATGAGTGTCAACGGTCTACACTTGATTTTGCCGGGAAGGCAACGCAACATCGGTAGACTGCGATCTATGGTCAAGTGAAGTGGAGAAGTTTCATTTTTGGCAGCGAATTTCGATGGCGCTGATGCCTACAGTTATACGAGGTTTTGTTGTGATAGCTACGTAACCCAAGTTGTAGCTGCGATCTGTCGTGCGTTCCATGGTGTAATCGAGGGGCGCGGAGGCCTATAGTTATCTATGGATTTTGTCGGGATGGCAACGTAACCATCGGGTTAACTGCGACCATGGATGGGGGTGGTGATTTCCAGAGCATTCTCACCAAAAATATTTCCTCTATTTTCAAAAACTGTTTTCTATATTTCAATAAAATTATTTTCCAAGTATTTTCACTGTGTGTTGAAAACGGGTTTACCAAGTACTTACAGATTTTCAGTCCTACGCCTGATCAACGTATAACTGAATTTTTGTGAGAACAAGGATGGACTGGTTGAAACATCGAGTTATAAGAAGTATTTTTTATAAAGAGCTATTTTATTAAGTATGATGTGAATTTACAAGCATTTCTAAAACTTTTAAATAAGGATGTTAGAATTATTGGGAAATAAAAGGGAATCCAAACTGGAATTTTAATGAAGTGATTTTGTAATTAAAATCGAATATTGAATTAGAAATTGGAAATAATCTAATTGGTTAAATAATGGAAGAGAATTCGACTTGGATTTGATAATCGAATTTGACAATGAATTCAAATTATAAATAGAATTCGACTTGGATTTGATAATCGAATTTGACAATGAATTCAAATTGTAAATAGAATTCGACTTGGATTTGATAATGAAATCAATAAGAAGAGATGTTGTAAAATAAAAATAAAATAGAGTTGGATTGAAAATGAGATGGTTTGAATTACAAATAAAATTCAAGTGTGATTTGAATAATATTTAATGAAATTTGTAAGTAAATTGGATATAATGGAAGTGATTATAATAGAAATGGTTTGAGTTGCAAAACAAAACTCAAGCGAATAGAAATAAATTGAGAATGGCCTTGTATTAATAAAATAAACTCGATAATGAATTAAGTAAATAAATGAAAATTTAAAATGGGTTAATTGAGTTAAATAATAAATGGATGAAGTCTGATAGAATAAAAATTAAACCTAAGTTGTGATTGGAACATGATTATCAGACTGAACTTAAGTTCGGTGGCATATTAATTTGAAGTGTAAATGAGTAGAGTTTGTGCTTGAATATTATTTTGATAAATTGAGAAGGTGAATTTGAAATTAAATTTAAAATGGATGGGCTAACTAAATTTAATGGAAGTTGACTAAATGAGAATCAAATAGAAGTAAACTTAAGTTCGATGTTGGAATAAATTAAAGTAAATTAACTTAAGTTTAAAATTTATGGAAGTTTGGCTTAGAATAAGGGTGGAAGCCCATTAAATAAAAGCTTGGATTAAATTAATTTGAAAATGGTTATTAATTTATAAGTTTGAATGTGATCAGCTTAATAAATGGTTTTGAATGAATCCAATGTGGGGATGGGATAAAATGCAATGCATGGTTGATTAATAAATTAGAAATGAAATTAAATTAAATTCAGAATGAGTTGAAATTAATTTGAAATAGTTATAAACTAAAATAGATACTTTATTAACCGAATATCGTCGAGATTGCATAACAATAATTTTTGTTTATCGTAAAGCAAAGTAATTAAAATACTATGAGTTGATAAAGATTTAATGAAATTGATTTTGAATCATTTGAAGAGAATATGATCTTGTTTGGCTTAAAAATCAATTAAATGTAAGAAATTGAGTTGCAAACCATTAAAAATTGAATGAAATAGCTTATGAATTGGTTGAAAGCAATTGAATTAGCTTTAAAGTTATATTAATCGCTTATGGGAAGCGTTTGGTGTTTGTTGCTTTTGAAATGCTTGTGTTTAGCCATTAAAAGTAAGTGAGATGTTAATAAATTCTCTATATATGGAACTTACATATTTAAATTGAGTAAGTACAAGTACCTGAAGGCCGTTTGGCTGGATTTGGATGCACTAATTGCTAAAATAAGTAAGCCGCATGCTTAAAATGCTAAATAAGGTACGCCTACGCAATAAAAATAGGAAATATGAACTGTTTTTTCTTTTTCCGACCGTGTGGGTCGATGCATATATATTTATATCTCTTGTCAAATTGCAAAAGCTCCTCCGTATAAAGGGGACACTGCCAAAATTTTAGGAGTTAGAAAATTTTTGAAAATTTTGGGAAAATTTGTTAACGACAAACAATTTCAAATTGGAAATTAAATAAATTAGTAGATGAAACTAATATGAATCAGTTATACTTGAAAGATAAAATTCAATATGAAAAATTTAACATAAATTGAAATCGTATGAAGTGGGGAAAACTAGTTGCATAGAAATGGATATGAAACTTCTGTAAGGAAAAGTATGTAAAGATTTGAAATGGCTATGATGAGATATTATTGCTAAGTAAGTTATGCAGGTATAAAAAGGGGAAAAAGAAAATTGGATTTAATTCCAAAAGATAAATTTGAATTGCCCGACTAAAAAGGTATGTATTTTAATTTTTGTACGAATTGGATTGGGATTTTTTTGATGTAGCCACTTGGCTTTTGTTTTCTTTTGGAATTTGGGAGCACGTAGAGGCCTTTTGTAGTTGTACCGAGATAACAGCGCAAAGGAGACGCTGGCAAATATTTTCGGGAATTTAGAGAGTTAGAAAAATTTTGAGAAAATTTTTGATAATTCAAAATTTGACTTTAAATTGAAATCTGAATGATTGAACAAAAAGGGGTAGTATCTGAAACTATAAAAGGTTTTAGGAAGTTGATTAAGGTGATAGTGGGCCTTTAATAACAGATAGTTGGTAGGATGTTGAATTGTGAGTTTTGGGAAAGGTAAACGAATATTGGTCCATTCTTCATAACTAGTAATTTCGGGGACGAAATTCTTTTAAGGAGGGGGGGAGAATGTGACGACCCGGAATTTCTAACAATTTAAATTTGAACAGTTAATTGATTTTAAAATATTTAAAAGGTAATTTAAATTCGAATTCAAGATATTAATATTTACTTGATAATTAAGCTATTGAATTATATAATTTGAAATTGGGTAAAATATTGAATATGGAATTGTAAGCCTGTTTAAATAATTTGAAGGCTTATAAATTTTTTAATGATAATACTGAAGAAAATATAATGGTTGAAATTTAATTCAAAGGTAATTTGTTCGGTTTTAAATAATATATCAGTTAAATTGAATTTAAAAATAGCCTTCCGAGGCACAGTCTCGGAATTAGACGAAACTAGTTCCATTGGATCCGTAATAGTTAGTTATTATCGGATTTCAATTTTCGTAACAATCGGAGTTGTCGTTTGACCCTGGCAGCTCGAAACGCGTAGAACTATTTCAATCGATTTAAATTAAATTTGATCGTTTTCTTCTGTAACTCACGCATATGTTTGAATTAGCTTCCGAAACATGTTTCATCGTATTCGGAATGCGGGTAAAACTTTATAAACGTTTGTCAGTGTGTCTGATTCGGGGTTCGGAATTTCGCGTTATGCAACGAGATATTTTCAATATTATATTATTTTATGAAAGCGTGCTCCAGAAGCTAATTCCCCGAATCAATATTTTTTTTTTCCGTCCTCTCTCCTTTCAACAGAAATTGAACCGAACCCCTCTTTCCTTCATCTCCAATTATCGATTCGTTTTTATTAAAAAAAGGAAAAAAAAGAGGGGTATGGCCGAAACCGTTCGAACTTAAATCGAATGGAAGGATCGCATTGTGCGACCGAAAGAGGTATCGTTCTGGGTATATTCAAGAGCATCGCGACGTTCGGCGAGTCCAAGGCGATTGATGCTCGATTCGAGCAAGTGCGACAGGTGATTATAGGCGCGAGTGATGAAGAGGGGCAGACGCAATCGCGATGGTTCGAGCATGGTGACGCCGAGGTCGCGACTCTCGCGATGATGATGCTCGATGTTGTAGTCTCGGCGTTGATGGGGGGGCCTTTGCTGGTGATGGAGTCGATGTTGCGTGAGCTGCAGCCAGTGAGGTATCGTATTGATCTCTTCCTATATAAAGGTATTATACAGTGAAGAAATACTAAGTTGTGAAATCTATGTACAAATATGAAGAAATATAATTGCATGCTGTAATTTACTTAGGTAAATAGAAGTTTTATATAGATAGAGCTTAGGAAGAAGGAAATTTTTTAAAATGTTGAATATTTATACAAAAATAGATTTTTGAAAAAAATAAATAAATATAAATTAATTAATTTTTAGTGTATGGGTTTCAAAGGAAACAGAATAATTATTTATTATTGGAAAATTGGTTTGAATGAAATAATTGGTAAATCAAATTTTATTAAATGGCAATTGATAATTTAATTATTTCTAGTATTAATAAAATCCATACTGTGTGTACAAGGTTAAAATCTGAGGAAACAAGACGAGATTGGATTTGGATTGCGAAATCAAAGGTGAGTAAACCTCACTCAGCTGAGTTGTTATTAAAATTTAAATGATTGTTTGAATGCTTGAATTGACTTGATGTGTGTTGAGAATTGATGATTTGGCGACTTTGGTTTATTGGATGGTTCCCAAGTAAATTATTGTTTGTCTCAAAGTATTAGGGTTTAAATTGTTTTAAACTCAAAAAGTAAATAGGGGTCGAATTAATTGATTAAGGATTAAGTTAAGTAATGAAGTTTAATGAAATTAGAATAACTAGTGGGCGGTTTAATAAGTAGTTACTTAAGTAATCAATAAAATATAATTATTTTGTGAAATAACTCAAGAGATCAATTAAATAGTTAATCAAGATATAATTAATTTATTTAATGAAGTAAATAAAAGGAGTTAGATAATTACAGGACGAGGTCAATCGAGAATGATTAATATTTGATTGGATTAAAGTAATTGATTTAGATTAGAACAAATTAAAAATATAATTGTAAATCATTAATTTATATAATTAATGAAGTAATTAAAGATTTAATTAATTGAGATTGATTAATTCATAATAAGTTACTTATGAGAAGTCAATTAAAATAAGTAATTAAGAATTAACGTAATTGATTATGGTTAATTAATTTGTGAAGAAATTAAAGATTACTCATTGATTTGGTAAGAATAATTAATATCGTGAAATTAATTAAAGAGAATTACGTGAATGGAATTGGAAGATAATTACCCAGGGTTGTTAATCAAGAATGAATGGATATAGAGGGATTGATTAATTAATTAATTTGGAATTAATTAATAATCTAAGTGAATGTGGTTAGAACGTTCCATTAAAATCAATTGAATTAATTTGTATGTGATTAAGCTTTGCTTATGGATGATTGAATGGTATGGGATACTTTGAATGAGTTGATAGTTGATATGAAATGTTGTGAATTTCATTTGGATAATTTGGGATTAGGATGACATGAGATCCAAGGAGACCGGGGTCAGGTATTAGGAAATACCCGAAACCAATTTGGATTAAAAACAAATTGATGTGTGGAATCAATAGGTTGAAATAAAACGATTTAAGTGAATTGGATTATTTTATCTAAGTTTGGTACTTAGGAAAGGGATGTGTGGAATTTGTGATGGCTATAAAAAAAATTGTGGCCTGTGAATTGGAATGAGTTACCCGGGTTTTATAAGTTGTCTGCTTTGGTATTCCTTATTAGTTGAGTTTACTCACGCTGTTTTCCAGCCTGACCCGGGTGTTACTTTGGTGTAATGCTCGGGTCAGACCGAGTATTACAGATTTTCAGGTACGTACGTTCTGGAGCTCAGGAGGCGAGCTGGATGGCAAGATCGCGTAGAATATTTCCGCTGTAATTATATTATTGAAATTCTGTGATAAATTGATTGTAAAAATTCAGTGATTGTATATAATGTGAAACTCTGATGTATTAGAATGTAATCGACAGATATAGTATTCTTTTGTAACTATTATTATTTATTATATTTTATCCACAGCGAATGTGAGATGTTTGGTGTTTCTGTTCTTCTTCTTCTTCTATCTCTTTCTTCTTTTTCATAACTATCTGGAATTTTCGGCTTCGAAAATTTCGGGTCGTTACACATTGCCTCGTATCCATTTGCCCCTCGCATTGATCCAAGCTCCCTTTATTTGTATCGATATCAATAGATATAAGTGCCGTACACCTTGATCGATATGAATGGATCGATACGAACTAGTTTTCCATTAAACTTCATCCATCCATAACTCGAGCATACAAACTCTGATAGACCTGAAATTTGAAATGTAGCCTCTTCAAACCTTGTTTATCATTTCCTATCGATCCCACCTTGACTGGAGCTTGGTCCAATTTTGACGGTATCAATCATAGCCTTGTTTTTAATCAATTTCCCATCCTAATATCCATCTTTTTTTACCCAATTATTTGATATCCCTGCCTTGACCAAAAGGCAAGGTAACATTTACCCCGTAAAACATGCCTTGCGATAGGAAGGCGTGTTTTGAACAGCTTTAAATCCGACATCCAAAGTACATATTCCATCCATCGCCACATCATTCGATCCATAATCCAATCTATTACCAAGCCATTCTATCCAAGTGCCATAGCCATATCCTTATCCAAATCCACGACTGCTCTGAGTCGATATCCGATTTCGAATCCAGTAGTCAAATCCTTAATCGATTCCATATCTATCTAAACCCGTCAACTGAGTTTTAACCCATTCATATCTAGAATCCACTAACCAAATCCGTGACTCCTCCGGGTCGCTTTATCCAAGTCCGAGACCTTGCTGAGTCCAAATCCAAAGTCGTGACCTATTCTGGCCCAAATCCAAATCCGTAAACCTTACCAGGTTAATTTATCCTGCTCCTTCCTCGACATTTTCATTGGGGGCTTTTATATTCTTCAGCATCGACTCTACGGTCGAGGACTTTTATATTCTCCGGCCTCGACTCTTCGATCAAGTACTTTTATATTCTCCGGCCTCGACTCTTCGGTCGAGGACTTTTATATTCTCCGGCCTCGACTCTCCGGTCGAGGACTTTTATATTCTCTAACCTTGACTGTCCGGTCAAGACTTTTATATTGCATTCGAATCCATTCCATCTTTCTCTGGCGAAGGGACTCGTAACTTGCGATTACTGTCCCATCTCTCCTGCCGGGACCGTAACCGCATGGCCTGTATTATTTATTTCATTAATCAAATCCAATCAACACAACGTCCACTTGACAAAATAAAAGTTCATATAACCGATAAAATCAAATGTCCAGAGTACCAAGAAAGAAACCAGAGTTTGTAGAAAAGAGGAAGAAAACAAGATTAAATAAATCTGAGCATCACGGTTTATCATCATCTCAAAGCAGCTTAGGGACCGTTTTCGATTCCGTACATGTGTAAGTGACTTAGCTGCATCATCTCAAAACCATTCCTCACATGTTTCTCAATAAGATCCTTTAGATGCCTACATTCATTCGTACTGTTTTCATCTAGGTTATGTATAGACAATGCTTTCCCGATGCCCACTCGTATTCGGAGGATTTGATTTTTGCCAACCTTCGATGCTGGAGGCACCCTCGAGTATCTAAGTAAATCCTCTCTAGAGTTTTAGTCATATTCGTGTCAGAATAGAATTTAGATTCCCTCTATTATTATTTTCAAATTGTTGTCGTTATCATTCGTTCTCCTTTTTCCTCTATCATCCTTGTTTGAATCCTCTTGGGTGGACCTCCACCTTTTACCGCATAAGCTCCAACCTCTCTCCCCTCTCTCTTAGCCTTTGCATCTTCTTGTCTTAAAAACCTTTCTGTTTCACGATTCTTGAACTGCTGCCATCAAAACCATCGACGGATCGGTTCGATTCACCAAAGCCACTACCGCATTGAATCTGGTTAAGAAATCCTTAAGTGATTCTCCCTTCCATTGTTTCATCGATGTTAAAGTCATCACATTCTTGGGCCTTACGATGTGGACCTGAAATTGCCTCATAAACCTCTCAATCAACTTTGTCTATGTGCCAATAGAGTGACTCTCCAGTTGTCTGAACCATAGTGCTACTATATCCGTCATATAAAATAGGAAACGCCAGTCCATGACTTCCTTCGATTCCCCCTAGTACTTCCATATGTCTCATGTATCTTGTCAAGTGAACAGCAGGATCTGTTCTCCCATCATACATTTCTAGCTTAGGTAGTTTGAAATCGGGTGGATTCCTATCTTGCCTGATCGGAGGAGTAAAGGGCCTCCTGTTCACATCCTTCAAATCTCTATTCACCAATTCTCCTCTCATAGCTCAACTGATCAAGTTCGCTAACCTGTCGTTGTCATCAAGTGGTAGCCTTTGCATGTTATCTCCAACTTGCACCCTGAGTCTACGAAGGAATCGTGAAATCTTTCCTTCTGGATGAGCATCCGTATCCTGATCAACTCCAAACTGCACAGCGTTGCCTGGTATCCTTCTTGGAATCAAGCCAACATGATTCGAGGTTCTACTCCCGAGTACATGAGTGGCTCCTGATGGTCCTGCTCTATCCTGAATCTCGGTTTCTCCATGCTCCTGATTCCGAACTATCTCCGCTCCTGCTGCACCAGCTTTACGAACCCTATTTCCAGCATTTCCTACAGTTATGTTCTCTTGATTTTGCACTCTAGCTTGTTCAACTTATCGGAGTAGGTTCTACATCATCTCCTCTTGCCTTTTCAGCATCCCTTCCTGCATAGCATCCATCATCCTCCACGCTGACTCCTTTTCATTTTCTGTCTTCTTGTTGATTGCTTGGCCATGGTTCATTCTAGATCTGATCCTTTATTTTTCTAAATCTAAACTCCAAGTCTAGTGTAGCGGGTGCTAGCCTTTCTCAATGAAAGCACCAAAGTGTTTGTGCCAAAATTGGTCACTAACCCCAGAAGTAGTGAAAGCACCAGTGTTTATACACAAATCCTCAATGTCTTAATAGAGATCTTAGATCCAAATAATGTTGAGAATAAAAATGAAGAAATAGCAAAATTAAAATGAGTATGAAAGCAAATAATACAAGGCTTATGGTGGTTCGGCTGTCTTCGGCCTACGACCACTTTGAGTCAATCCTTTTATTCCGTTTATAACGTAATTACAATCACAAGCGTTTGAAATCAGAAAATAAAATGACAGAGTTACGCCTAGGAAAGCATAGGAAGATTCAATCTCTTTTTAGTTGCCATAGAGCTGCTATTTATAGGTGCAGATCTGAAAATACCCGCCCCAAAACCTCTTCTCATACGTAGGTGGGTCCACCAGATCGATCTGAGGTCGTTTGGGATCGATCCCGATACAATTCCTATCGATCCAAAAATGGTCCAACCAAGCTGAGATCGAACATGAGCATTCTTGAGTGAATAAGCAAGCTTGTATGAAAATTTTGTAGCATTTGGATCTATGGTTTGAGAGTTATGATCGATCCAAGGTTGACAAAGCAAGTAGGCTGATTTCGTATCGGTACATCTGTATCGATAGGCTTCGTATCGATGACGTGGCCAGAGTATCATGTAGAGATCTATATTTCATGCTTGTAGACTGCTTCCCTTGGTTTGACTCAATTCTCCGTATCCATCGGTTGCCGAGCTCTTTGTATCGATCTTTATATCATGCCTTCGTATCGATGCCAAAGTCCTTGCTTCATATCCATCCGAGGCGATGCCCTTCGTGTCCATCCGTTAACGTCTGTCGCCTTCTTCATATCCATCCTCTACATCCCTTCCTCATATTGATCCATCCGTTTTCCCTTCATATAGATCCAAGCACTGTACTCTTGACCACTTTGTGTCCATCTACTACTGCTACCTTTGTATCCATTCTTGGTGTATGTCCTTTGTATCGATCAATACGTGATCGATACAAAATGCTTTCCCTTGTAACCATTGTCTCATATCCATTTGCTCCTCATATCCATCCAATCTCCCTTTCTTCGCGTCGATCTCAATGGATACGAACGCCATCCACCTTGATCGATACGAATGGATTGATACAAACTATTTTTTCATGAACCTTTATCCATCCATAACTCGAGCATACAAACTCTGATTGACCTGAAATTTGAAATATAGCCTCTCCAATTCTTGTTTATCATTTTCTATCGATCCCACCTTGAATGGAGCTTGGTCCAATTTTTACGGTATCGATCATAGCCTTGTTTCCAATCGATTTCCAATCCTGATATCATCCCTTTTAACCAATTTTTCGATAGCCCGACCTTGACCAAAAGGCAGGGTAACAATAGTTGACTCTATTTTGGAAATTGAAGGTGAGGGTAAATTTAGAATGTTAACTATACTTTATAAATATAAAGGAATTTATAAAATGAATTCGTCCATATAGGGACAACGTTAAAAACAGATGGTGATTTATGTATTTAAATTGGATTTATGAATAAGTAAGATTTAGAAAGGGAACTGTGTTATAAATGGATTTCATAAATAAAGCGATTTTATGAAAGGAAGTTCTATAAAAGAGTAGAAGATTTATAAATATAATTTTATAAATATCGAAATGACCATGTTGGGAATTAAGTATGGATTTTTATCAAGAAAATATAATTATATTTAAAAGTTGGATATTTGTGTTAATATTCTTTTAAGGTGGTTTATCAATATTATAATATTTTGAAGAGTTAATTATTTAGATTATAAATATGGTTTGAAATTAATTTTAATTATTTATCAATAAAGTTTTGGAAATTCATTATTAGCACTTACAAAATTGTTGAAGATATATCATTACAATTTTATGTAGGATGTTTTAGAAATTATTAATTATTATTTTAAAATGTTTTAAAGTTAATATTTATCGATTTATGTTGTTTACGATTATATATAATAGTGTTTTTAAGTAAATGATTATAATTTATTTATAAATGTTTTCAAGAATTATTTCAAACGTTTATTTATTTAGTTAAGTTAATTTTAATTAAACTATTTCAGAAGTTCATTAATCCATGTCAAATTCGTACGAGGTCCAAATCAAACGTGACAAGTTTCAATGCGATTGTTTCAACAGGTACTTCATTATAGAGTTGGAGTAGAATATTCGGAGCAACAGAAATTTGGGTTAAAATTGAACTTTGTTTAATTTTAATTCAAAATGGAACATTTTGGCGACTATTAAAATCAATGTGAGTTTATCCCACTTTTTTGGTTAATCATAAATATTATAAGGTCAATAAAAATTATTTAATAGATGTGTGGATATTTTATTGTTGACTGTTATTGACTGTTTGGATAATTTACTAATTTATATTATTCGTTTGGATATATTCGTGCCTCTGGAGCAGATGAGACCCTATTACATTCTGGTATAAGAGCAGATGACCCTTTATATACGAAACTGCCTCGAAGCGGTGGATTTATATTATTCGATTATATATTGTATATGATGCAGGGAGACAGGTTGGAGGGATCCAACAGGATTCTTCACACTTTTTATTTATTTTCATATAAACTGATAGATATGATGGATGCTTTATATGATGACATGGGTATGATTTTGTTTATTTAATGCTTTAGTAGCATTGGGCCTTATTTGGCATTTAAAATATTATAAACTAATGATGTGACCAAAGGGATTTCAAAGTGATCTTGGAAATTATATCTGTTTTAAATAGTTTTTTGAATTAGTTATCGAAGAAATTTAGTTTAAAATAAAAAGTTTGATTTTTGGATATTATAAATTTATAGTTGCACAAAATATTTTAAATAAAGATTTTTAAAACTGTAAAATAAAGATTTTTAAATTCTTAAAATAAGTTTGTCTTGCATAATAAATGAGAGTTTTTTTTAAAGTAAAATATAAATATTTATATATAAATATTTATCAACCATTTTATATAAAGTAATATATATATATATATTATATGTTTATCTATTAAAGATTATTTACAAATGTGAGATTTGTAAATGTGATAATTTATAAAATAAATATTTTCAAATAAAGTAAAGATTCGTAAAATCGTATTTTGTCAATAAAAGTATGGATTTATAAACGGTGTTTATAAAGTTTAAGAAACTATTACCATTTAATAAACTGGTGAAATAAATTAAACAGTGGATTTATTGCAAGATATGGACTGATATTTTAAAATATAGTTGACTCTTTTTTGGAAATTGAAGGTGAGGGTAAATTTGGAATGTTAAACGATATTTTATAAATAGAAAGGAATTTGTAAAATGAATTTATCCATATGGAGGCAACGTTAGAAATGGATGGTGATTGATTATTTTAAATGGGATTTATGAATAAGTAAGATTTAGAAAGGGAAAGGAGTTATAAATGGATTTCATAAATGAGGGGATTTTATGAAATGAAGTTCTATAAAAGAGAAGATTTATAAATATAAATTTATAAATATTGAAATGATCATGTTGGGAATTAGGTACAGACTTTTATCAAGGAAATATAATTATGTTTCAAAGTTGGATATTTATGTTAATATTATTTTAATGTGGTTTATCAATATTTTAATATTTTGAAAAGTTAATTATTTAAATTATAAATATGGTTTGAAATTAATTTTAATTATTTATCAATAAAGTTTTGGAAATTAATTATTAATGCTTATAAAAATGTTGAAGATAAATTATTATTATTATTTTATGTAGGATGTTTGGAATCTATTAATTACTATTTTAAAATGTTTTAAAGTTAATATTCATCTATTTATATTGTTTACTATTATATATAATAGTGTTTTTAAGTAAATGATTAGTACCTGAACCACAATATCAAGGAGATGACTGTTCTACCAAAGTAGATGATTTTAAAAATGATTCACCCATAATTCATAGTGTAGTAAATAAGGATGCTATGGTTAGTCCTATTGAAAATGCAGAAGATTTCAGACAAGATATTGCATCATAGATTCAAGAAATTGGTGAAAAAAGTAATGCATAAATTAATGTATCCCGTATGGTTTCAAAGAATCGCATATATTTGAAGGAGTCTAAAAGTGCAAATCCCAAAACTTAAAATAAAATGCTCCTCCTAAAAGATCGACAAAGAGCTCATCCACAAGTAAATGAACATGATGACATGGAACATCAGAGGCTTGAACAGCAACGATAAATTCAGTCAAATTTTCAAGCTTCTAAATGCTCACAAATTTAGCTTCCTAAGTTTAGTTAAGATAAAATTAGCTACTTCTTCTATTCATAATTTGCAGCTGAAATTGCCGGAATGGAACATTATACATAACTATGATACCAGCAGTAAGGGTCGTATTGTTGTCCTCCTTGACAAGTCAGTGTGGGTATATGTTATTGTGAGCGTTTCACAATAACACATAACCTTACCTCTTACAAATAAATGTGGACTACAATGCTAATGTACTTGTGATTATGCTAGCAACTCCTTCTCCAAACAAAGAAACCTATGGGATTCGCTACGTTTCCACGCTTCAGCAATAAGATCCCCATGGTTAGCCATGGAGGACTTTAATAATGCTCTCAATATAAAGGATAAAAAAGGAGGTTTACCAATTCCTTTTTCCTGTTTGAATTCTTTCAAAAACTATTTATTTAACTATGGATTGGTTGAGTTTCATTTACAGGGCTGCAAGTACACTTGACGATTTAAGGGAACTACGACAACATCGACAAAGTCCTTCTCGATTATGAATTTCTATGTATGTTCCCGCAATTGAGTACTATTGCGCTGCCATCTAGCATTAGTGACCATACCTCCATACTTATTACTCTCAGCCCACAACATCAACGGCAAAAAAGAATTCCATTTAGATACGTGAATAATTGGTGTTATTTATAGGGATATGATCATTGTATTGTAAAGGGGCTGGTAGAACCCACTTGGGGCTCTTGTTTTGTAAAACTTATCTACAAATCAAAGGCAATCAAAAAATAGTTGAAAAAATGGAGCTAGTTGAGAGAAAATGGTAATCAGATTTCAAAACTGTAGTCTGATTTCGATATAATTTTCCATCCGTCAGGTTTAGATCCTGAAAATACTATGTTGCATGATGCTATGTTCCATGAGACTAAATGATCTAATTCAAAAACATGTCCACATCTTGTGGCAATAAAGAAAAATTATTTGGTTACAACAGGGGGATACTAATATTAAAAAAATTTATGCTAGGATGTCCATGCGAAGACATAGGAACAAAATGCATGCTCTGCTCGACTCCCAAGGGCTGTATATCTATGATTGCAATAATATTAAGACTACAGCCATATAATACTATCAACCCCTCTTTAAGGGAGATAACAATTCAGGGTTTAAACATTTGTTACAAGAATGAAAATTAATAATATGGGAAAGCAATACTTAGCTGCTCCAGTCACCATAGAGGAAATCCAAAATGTTTTATATTCGATAAATGACTCCAAGAGTCCAAGACCAGATGGCTTCTCCGCTAAATTTTTCAAGCTACATTAGGACAGCCTGCACACACATTTATATGAAGCAGTGTCAGAAGTTTTTGTAGTTAAAAAACTGCCTCATGGGATTAATCCTAATTTCATCACATTGATTCCCAAAAAGGATAAGCCACAACATATTTCTGATTATCATCCAATTGCCTGTGCTAATGTTCTTTACAAAATTATATCTAAAATTATATGCAATAGAATTAAATGGTTTCTGTAACGACCCGTATTTTACGTGTCGATAAATCGTAGAATTTGCAGGTCATTAGTATTGTTTATGTTGTTTCTAGCCTGAGTCGTTTAGAAAGTTAACTCATGTGTTTAGTGATGAGTTTGAGTTCTCAAGTTTTGAGTCGTTAACGAGTCAACATGTTGAGGGTTGAGTTTGGACCGAGTTAAGGTAGGCAGCGACTCATGGTCTTGGACGAGTCAGTGGGTTAGCCTGCTAGAGTTTAGACCGAATTAAGGTAGTGGGCGACTCATATGGTAACCGACTTATAGAGGCAGCGACTTATAGGTATGGTCGAGTTAGTATGTGGCCGAGTTAAGGGGTTGACCGACTCTTAGGGGCGACCGACCTAAGAGGATAGTGAGATAAAAAGTGTGGCCGAGTCAACGAGTTACGACTCATAGGGTTTGCCGAGTTAAGGAGTTGAGTCGGTGGGTGTTGAGTCGGCAGAGGTTGTTGAGTCATATGCAGTTGAGTCGGCTAGGGCTTAGGTCGGCCATAAGACTAAGTCGTTAGGTCGGTAGGTACTCAGTATGGCTTAGTGTAGTTGAGTCGGCATGTTAGTTGAGTCGCCATACGATTTAGGACTTAGGAAAATACGGCAGTGTCTTATGTCGTAAGCCATTGAGTCGTTAGCATGTTGTGCCGTATTTGGTTAGGTCGTTAGAGGCGTTGAGTCGTGTCTGGGATAAGCCGCGTAGGAGTAAGACATGAGGCCCTGTGTTGTGTAGAGTCGGCAAGTGGCATGGGCGACTCAGGGGAATGAGTCGGCAACGACTTAAGAGCGGCCGAGTCAGGGAGAAATCAGCCTTTAAATAGAGGGGTTTGGCTCACTTTTTGGCACCGGATTTTGAAGCGACGAAGTGCTGCCATTTTGAGAGCTCGACTACAACATTTCTTCATCTTCTTTTCTCCATTCCAATCTAATTCTAACATCCATCCAAGATTGAAGATCCAAGAGACAAAGTTGAAGATCTTCATCCAACGAAGCTAGATTTCATCGTTTTAAGCGAGATTTCGCCGGATCAAGCCTTGATCTTCGCTGTCCAGATCTGAAGTGTTTAGTTTTTGAGGTGTTTAGGTGATTTGGTGAGTGGTAGTTATCTCTCACGCGGACCCAAAGGAGTATATTGGATTGGTGGTTTGTTGAAGTGTTGTAGATAGTGATTTTCGTGCATTTTTCTTAGATCCAAGTGTAGATCCATTGTTTGTGAAGATGTTTACCTATGCAAGTTCATTTATTAAGTTATAGAAACAAAACCCATGTTTTATATTTGCTAGACCTATGCTAAAAACCCATGATTCATGTATGTTAGTTCTATGCTCATTTATTTACGAAATTACCATTGTAGTTATGAATGCCTAATTAGATCTTGATTGAATACTTATTTGTTTGGATTAATGTTTGCCTTGATTGATTGTTGTGAATGAGCTATCTAGTTGATAGATTTGGACAAGTATGGTCAAAGATGATTCAAAAGCTACAGAAGAGGCTCTTGAATGGTGAAAGCTGCTAAAGGCATATGTGGCGGATGTGGAAGCTCATATGAATGGATTGAATGATGTTGAGATGGAACTTTGCCATAATGCGATGAGGCAAACCATGTTGTTGAGTTGAGACTTTGCTATGGTGTAATAAAGCGAAGTATGATGTGATGTAGACTTGGCGTAATCCAGGCAGGGATCATTCCAAGCATGTTGATAACTCGAGGGATGGTTCGAGTTGGTTGATAATGGATCGCTCGAGAGGTAGCTTGAGCTATTATGAGGATAGTCGTCAAGAAGGATGACTAGGAGGCTTGGATTTCATCGTTGTTGAAGGTTCTAGCATGCTCAAAAGCAAGAGTACATGGGGTGCCCATAACGACTACAGGTAGGTAGTCGGGACAACCAAAAGACTACAGGTAGGTAGTCGAGTACTCTGGGCAAAGTAGATAAGTCCTAGGCACAAGGCAGTGTGCGGAGTTATGTCTGGAACCGGGGTTACCATTAGCCCTTGACGGATGGTCATCCAATTAACGGTGAAATCGAAGCAAGGATAACAGTGATAGCCAGAGTCATGGATGTATGGATGTTTGGCTGTATCATCATTCGGTCTCAAGAGCGGTATTTTCTAGGTGCTTATCTGATCTTGGTTTAGGCCTTGGGGGTTTGTATTTGGAAAACATCGCCCTTGACTCGAGTGAGTATTGCTTTACCTTAATTTTCTGCTGTGTTATGCTTACTTCTCCTTGGTGTGTGTCTGGGGGCTATCACTGTAGAAGAGGTGGAGTGGGATGGTTTGGTTCCTATTCCTTTTATCCTTTATGCTCTTTTGGTATGTTTGATAGTTGATTTACTGCTCACTAAGACTTTGTCTGACTCAAGGTTTTATGTCTCCTCTTATTACCTTGGGCTGTTCATCCATGTTGGGATGGGCAGACTAGGTAGCAGGTGACAGGTGCTGTTCTTAGAGATCTACGCTGATGATGACGAAGACGAGCAGGAGGCTTTGCATACTAGCTTTCTTACTATATGTACTGGGTGTTCCGCTGTTATATCTGATTGAGTGTTTGTAGTGAGGCTTTGATGTATGGATGATTCACGTTTGTATAAAACTACTACGATGCTTATATGATGATTTTCCTGTTATGGAGCTTCACTATATATTTCTCTATTGTATTTTATCCATGCGCTGTGAGTTGTACGATAGAGTTTGCTGTTTTATTTTACCTTGACTATCGTCCATGGCTACCTGGCACGTCTTTCAGCGCACTATTTCCTTGTTTTGGTGCAGGAGTCATGGGCGGTCGTCACATTTGGTATCAGAGCGAGGTTAATCGATTTTAGCCAACGCTCGCTGACGTAACTACGTATGAGAGACGTAATTGTATTTTGATGGATAATTACTATATATAATATAGTAGCTTAGAAGGATTTGAACTCCTTATGCAGTTGTTTCTTAAGGTGTTCAAATCATTCTTATTACAGATATTAAGGATGAGTCGAAGAGGGAGACCAGCTGCAAGGGAAAGCCGTGCTGATGAAGGAGCTGTTGATTATGGAACTATGTTCGAAGCGATGATGACTTCGATCATGAGAAGGATACCAGCTTCAGGATCATCAGTGGATGTGGGAGTTCAAGTCCAAGCTCCAAGGCCGGTGGATTTTGCTAAGCTTTGTAAGGATTATACTGCTCTTGGAGGAAAAGCTTTCTTGGGGACGGAGTCGACCATTGAGGTGCAGAGATGGATTGATGCATGTCGAAGAATCTTTGGTGATTTAGGGATTGAGGATGCAACTAAGAGGAAGCTTGCATCGAGACAGCTTCAAGGGAGAGCTGCGGATTGGTGGAATTCTATCACCATCGATACTCCAGAAGAAGAGATCACTTGGGAGCAATTCCAAGTTAGATTTGAAGCCAAGTTCATCTCTACGGCTCAGAAGTCTGTTTTGTTCAAGAGGTTTGTAGAGCTCAAGCAAGGTGGGAGACCAGTTCTTGAGTATATTTCTGAGTTCGAAGCTTTGTCCAAGTATGCTAGATCGTATATTGATTCTCCTTATCAGAAGAATGAGAAGTTTGTGACTGGTTTGGATGCTTATCTTGGGAGGCAGTTGGTGGATCATCTGGACGATCCATTTGAGAAGCTTGTGGAGAAAGCCCTTAGGCATGAGAGTTTGTTTCCTAAGGAAAGTTCTGTTGTTGCTGTAACCAGGGAAGGATCTAAACCACACCAGAATGGCAATAAGAGGAGGAAGCAGCAGCAGCAGAAGGGTAAGGATGGCCAGAAGAAGCCGAAAGGCGAAGTGACTTGTTATAACTGCCAACAGAAGGGCCATCTTTACAAAGATTGTAAGAATCCCAAGGTGCCGGGAAAGTGTTATAACTGTGATAAGCTGGGACATATCAAGAAGGATTGCCCAGAGCCGAGGAAAGATAGGCAAATTGTGCAAGCTTATGCTTTGGGAGTTGTGCCGTCATCTTCAAAAGCTCCTACTGCTGAAGAGAAGGGGAAGAGTGTGGTGGTTCAAGGTACTCTTTCTATCTGTGGTGTTCCAGTTAGAGTGTTATTTGATACTGGAGCGTCGCATTCTTTTGTTTGTAATGATTTGGTAGGCCGGTTAGGTTTGAAACCGGATATTGTTGATAGGCCATTGGTTGTGACTAATCCAGTCGGGGGTTCGTCATGTTTGTGTATGATATGCCGTGGTCTAGTTGTGTCGAGTCATGATTGCTCGTTTGTCTGTGATTGCTTTGTTCTGAACTTTGCGGGGTTCGGAATTATTTTGGGTATAGACTGGCTTAGGAAATATGCGGCAAGGATTGATTGTGAGAGGCTTGAGGTGACAGTCGGGAATGTGGAAGGGCGAAAGGTTGTGATACGATGTAAGCATGAGGAAGACGTCTTCATGAGCTTCATGTATTCGCTGGTTGTTCCACGGGATGGACTGTCATCGGTGCCTATTGTGAATGGATTTGAGGATGTCTTTGACGAAGTCAGAGGATTGCCGCCGCATAGGGAGATCGAGTTTCGTATCGATCTAGTTGAGGGAGCCAGACCTGTTGTGATGCCTCTTAGGCGGATGGCGCCTAGGGAGCAGCTAGAGTTGAGGGTGCAGGTTGATGACCTTTTGCAGAAAGGATTCATTCGGAGAAGTGTGTCCGAATGGGGTGCACCAGTTGTGTTCGCAACCAAAGCGGATGGATCGTTGAGGTTGTGTGTGGATTATCGTGAGCTGAATAAATTGACTAAGAAGAATAAGTATCCATTGCCGAGAATAGATGACTTGTTTGATCAGCTTCACGAGGCCAAGGTGTTTTCTCAGATGGATTTGGCAACGGGATTTCACCAGTTGAGAGTGGCTAAGGATAGTGTGCCGAAGACTGCTTTCAGGACACCATCCGGTTTTTATGAGTGGCTGGTAATGCCGTTTGGGTTGACTAACGCACCAGCATATTTTGTAGATCTTATGAATAGAGTGTTCAGAGATCAGTTGAATAAGTTCGTGCTTGTGTTCGTGGATGATATTCTGATTTATTCCAGAACTGAGGAAGAGCACAAGACACACTTGAGGATTGTTTTGGGGATCTTACGGAAACATCAGCTGAAGGCTAAGTTTTCGAAGTGTCACTTCTGGAAGAGTGAAGTGAGGTTCTTAGGCCATGTTATCTCGGGAAATGGAATAGCGGTTGATCCCGCTAAGGTGGCAGCAATCCAGGATTGGGTTAGACCTAAGAATGCGTCTGATGTAAGAAGTTTTCTTGGATTAGCAGGATATTATCGTCGGTTTATTAAAGACTTTTCCAAGATAGCTGCACCGTTGACCGGATTGACGAAAAAGAACCAAGTGTTCAGATGGGATGATAAGTGTGAGCAAGCTTTCGTAATTCTGAAAGAGCGACTGACAAGTGCTCCTGTTTTGACTATTCCAAGTGGGAATGAAGAGATGGTGGTTTACACCGATGCATGTGGCACTGGACTTGGAGCAGTGCTAATGTAGAAGGATAAAGTTGTTGCGTATGCAAGTCGACAACTGAAGCCGCATGAAAGGAATTATCCGACTCATGATTTGGAGTTAGCGGCAATTGTGTTTGCTTTGAAGATGTGGAGACATTATCTATTGGGAGTTAGATTCGAGTTGTTTACAGATCATAAGTCGTTGAAGTATCTGTTCTCCCAAAGGGATTTGAATCTTCGACAGCAACGGTGGCTAGAGTTTCTAGCATCTTATGATTTTGGTATAGCCTATACTCCGGGAAAAGGTAACGCAGTGGCTGATGCGTTAAGTCGAAGACATGCAGAATTGGGAGCCATGTTTTCGGAATGGAAGAGTCTCGAGTATTTGGCTGGATTTGATTTCAGGCCCAGATGTGAATTAGAACCTGAGATGTTGGCAAACTTATCGATAAGACCTACTCTTGTGGAAAGAATTGGTGAGAGCCAAAAGCGAGACGATAAGCTTGTCAAGATCATCCGAGATTTGGAATCTGGATTGGACCCAGAGAAGGATAAGGGATTCGAGGTCGATCGAGAGGGTTGGCTTCGGAAGCAAGGACGATTGGTTGTTCCCGATGTAGATGGATTGAGAGATGAAGTTCTGAAAGAAGGTCATCACTCGAAGTTTACAATTCATCCAGGTGGAAATAAGATGTATCGGGATATGAAGAGAACTTACTACTGGGAAGGCATGAAGAAGGATGTTGGAAATTTTATTTCCAAGTGTATGAACTGTCAGTTAGTGAAAGCTGAGCAGAAGAAGCCCAGTGGATTACTTCAGCCATTAGAAGTTCCTACATGGAAGTGGGAGCAAGTGTCGATGGACTTTATCGATGGTCTACCTAGGACAAGAGCAGGAAATGAAGGAATTTGGGTCATAGTAGATCGATTGACCAAGAGTGCAAGGTTCATTCCTGTTCGATCAACTAGGACTGCATCAAAGTTGGCTGAGTTGTATGTTAAGTGGATAGTTCGATTCCATGGTATTCCGAAGAGTATAGTGAGCGATCGAGACCCATTGTTCACTAGTAGATTTTGGAAGAGCTTCCAGGAAGTTTTGGGAACTGAGTTGTGTTCGAGTACAGCTTATCACCCTCAAACAGATGGTCAGACTGAGAGAGTTAACCGAGTTTTGGAAGATCTTCTCAGAGCTTGTGTTTTGGACTTCGGAGGATCATGGGAAGATCATCTTCATTTAGTGGAGTTTGCATATAATAACAGTTATCAGTCGAGTATTGGTATGGCACCATATGAGGCATTATATGGAAGACCGTGTAACTCTCCGACATGTTGGTTAGAAACTGGAGAAAAGTTGATACTTGGGCCAGAGATGATTCGACAGACTTCGGATTGTATAGAGATCATTCGGCAACGAATGAAGGCAGCCCAAGATCGTCAGAAAAGTTATGCCGATAATCATCGTAAGGATTTGGAATTCGACGTAGGAGAGATGGTTTTTGTGAAGATTTCTCCATTGAAGAGGGCTATTAGATTCGGGAGGAAAGGAAAGTTAACTCCGAGATTTGTTGGACCATTCCCGATTATCGAGCGAATTGGAAAGCTCGCTTATAGATTGGAGTTACCGGAAAAGATGGCGGGTGTGCACAATGTTTTTCATGTATCTTATCTACGGAAGTATGTGCACGACCCAACTATGGTGGTTTCCGCTGGCAGCTGTGAAGACTTAGAGGTTGATCCAGTGGTTACGAGACCTCGTAAGCCGCTTCGTGTTGTTGAAACCGACACGAAACAGCTTAGGAGGAAGACGATTACGTTGCTCAAGGTACAATGGAGTGAGGATGTTAACGACTGTACATGGGAAGAGGAAGAGAGGATGAAGGCAGCTCATCCTGAGCTCTTCGAGGTATGGCCCTAAAGTGTCGTGACATCTCATGAATTTGTAGCTTGTTTCAAGTTTTAGAATTCTGCATGCTAGGCTAGAATTGGATGCATGGTTTGTTGATTGCTATGGATGATAGGCATGCGGAATAATTTTGATTGCTGTTGATTGCTGTTGATTGCTTGGAATTTCGGGGGCGAAATTCCTAAGGGGGAGAGAATGTAACGACCCGTATTTTACGTGTCGATAAATCGTAGAATTTGCAGGTCATTAGTATTGTTTATGTTGTTTCTAGCCTGAGTCGTTTAGAAAGTTAACTCATGTGTTTAGTGATGAGTTTGATTTCTCAAGTTTTGAGTCGTTAACGAGTCAACATGTTGAGGGTTGAGTTTGGACCGAGTTAAGGTAGGCAGCGACTCATGGTCTTGGACGAGTCAGTGGGTTAGCCTGCTAGAGTTTAGACCGAATTAAGGTAGTGGGCGACTCATATGGTAACCGACTTATAGAGGCAGCGACTTATAGGTATGGTCGAGTTAGTATGTGGCCGAGTTAAGGGGTTGACCGACTCTTAGGGGCGACCGACCTAAGAGGATAGTGAGATAAAAAGTGTGGCCGAGTCAACGAGTTACGACTCATAGGGTTTGCCGAGTTAAGGAGTTGAGTCGGTGGGTGTTGAGTCGGCAGAGGTTGTTGAGTCATATGCAGTTGAGTCGGCTAGGGCTTAGGTCGGCCATAAGACTAAGTCGTTAGGTCGGTAGGTACTCAGTATGGCTTAGTGTAGTTGAGTCGGCATGTTAGTTGAGTCGCCATACGATTTAGGACTTAGGAAAATACGGCAGTGTCTTATGTCGTAAGCCATTGAGTCGTTAGCATGTTGTGCCGTATTTGGTTAGGTCGTTAGAGGCGTTGAGTCGTGTCTGGGATAAGCCGCGTAGGAGTAAGACATGAGGCCCTGTGTTGTGTAGAGTCGGCAAGTGGCATGGGCGACTCAGGGGAATGAGTCGGCAACGACTTAAGAGCGGCCGAGTCAGGGAGAAATCAGCCTTTAAATAGAGGGGTTTGGCTCACTTTTTGGCACCGGATTTTGAAGCGACGAAGTGCTGCCATTTTGAGAGCTCGACTACAACATTTCTTCATCTTCTTTTCTCCATTCCAATCTAATTCTAACATCCATCCAAGATTGAAGATCCAAGAGACAAAGTTGAAGATCTTCATCCAACGAAGCTAGATTTCATCGTTTTAAGCGAGATTTCGCCGGATCAAGCCTTGATCTTCGCTGTCCAGATCTGAAGTGTTTAGTTTTTGAGGTGTTTAGGTGATTTGGTGAGTGGTAGTTATCTCTCACGCGGACCCAAAGGAGTATATTGGATTGGTGGTTTGTTGAAGTGTTGTAGATAGTGATTTTCGTGCATTTTTCTTAGATCCAAGTGTAGATCCATTGTTTGTGAAGATGTTTACCTATGCAAGTTCATTTATTAAGTTATAGAAACAAAACCCATGTTTTATATTTGCTAGACCTATGCTAAAAACCCATGATTCATGTATGTTAGTTCTATGCTCATTTATTTACGAAATTACCATTGTAGTTATGAATGCCTAATTAGATCTTGATTGAATACTTATTTGTTTGGATTAATGTTTGCCTTGATTGATTGTTGTGAATGAGCTATCTAGTTGATAGATTTGGACAAGTATGGTCAAAGATGATTCAAAAGCTATAGAAGAGGCTCTTGAATGGTGAAAGCTGCTAAAGGCATATATGGCGGATGTGGAAGCTCATATGAATGGATTGAATGATGTTGAGATGGAACTTTGCCATAATGCGATGAGGCAAACCATGTTGTTGAGTTGAGACTTTGCTATGGTGTAATAAAGCGAAGTATGATGTGATGTAGACTTGGCGTAATCCAGGCAGGGATCATTCCAAGCATGTTGATAACTCGAGGGATGGTTCGAGTTGGTTGATAATGGATCGCTCGAGAGGTAGCTTGAGCTATTATGAGGATAGTCGTCAAGAAGGATGACTAGGAGGCTTGGATTTCATCGTTGTTGAAGGTTCTAGCATGCTCAAAAGCAAGAGTACATGGGGTGCCCATAACGACTACAGGTAGGTAGTCGGGACAACCAAAAGACTACAGGTAGGTAGTCGAGTACTCTGGGCAAAGTAGATAAGTCCTAGGCACAAGGCAGTGTGCGGAGTTATGTCTGGAACCGGGGTTACCATTAGCCCTTGACGGATGGTCATCCAATTAACGGTGAAATCGAAGCAAGGATAACAGTGATAGCCAGAGTCATGGATGTATGGATGTTTGGCTGTATCATCATTCGGTCTCAAGAGCGGTATTTTCTAGGTGCTTATCTGATCTTGGTTTAGGCCTTGGGGGTTTGTATTTGGAAAACATCGCCCTTGACTCGAGTGAGTATTGCTTTACCTTAATTGTCTGCTGTGTTATGCTTACTTCTCCTTGGTGTGTGTCTGGGGGCTATCACTGTAGAAGAGGTGGAGTGGGATGGTTTGGTTCCTATTCCTTTTATCCTTTATGCTCTTTTGGTATGTTTGATAGTTGATTTACTGCTCACTAAGACTTTGTCTGACTCAAGGTTTTATGTCTCCTTTTATTACCTTGGGCTGTTCATCCATGTTGGGATGGGCAGACTAGGTAGCAGGTGACAGGTGCTGTTCTTAGAGATCTACGCTGATGATGACGAAGACGAGCAGGAGGCTTTGCATACTAGCTTTCTTACTATATGTACTGGGTGTTCCGCTGTTATATCTGATTGAGTGTTTGTAGTGAGGCTTTGATGTATGGATGATTCACGTTTGTATAAAACTACTACGATGCTTATATGATGATTTTCCTGTTATGGAGCTTCACTATATATTTCTCTATTGTATTTTATCCATGCGCTGTGAGTTGTACGATAGAGTTTGCTGTTTTATTTTACCTTGACTATCGTCCATGGCTACCTGGCACGTCTTTCAGCGCACTATTTCCTTGTTTTGGTGCAGGAGTCATGGGCGGTCGTCACAGTTTCTTCCGATGTTAATTGTAGAAAATTAATTCGCGTTCATACCGGGGAGAAACATTGGGAAAACGTTATGCTGGCTCATGAACAAGTACGGGACTATGCCAAAAGAGGTAAATCTAAAATGTGCATCAAAATCAATCTACAAAAGGCATACGATATGGTTAATCGAGAGTTTGTTTGTCATATGTTAAATGTTCGGTTTCCCTACAACTCTCATTCAGCTAATATACGAGTATATATAACCTCCTACCTTTTCTATTGTGGTCGATGGTAGGCTCGAGGGGTTTGTTACGTCAAATAGAGCATTACATCATGGGGATCCTTTGTCCTCTTATCTTTTTTGTGTTGCTATAGGATTCTTTTCTCTAATAATGGAAGAGGGGGTGGAGAGCAAATTACTAGATCCTATTGACAAATTTAAGCTGTCTATATCACATCTATTATAAGCGAACGATGTAATGATTTTCCTAGCAGCCTCTACTGACAATGCTATGCATATGACTAATATATTTGCTAGACTGAAGGACATTATTGACCTAAAAACTAATTAATCTGAATCACAGGTTATTTCCAACAAAGCAGCTCTTTGGAAAAATGAAATTACGACTGTACTGCATATACAAGAGAAGGAGTAGCCTGTTAAGTATCTCGAAATTCCCTAATCTGCGGATTATATACATGTTTCTCAGTGATTTCCCTTGCTGCATAACATAAATGCAAAATTAGAAGGATGGGATAGTAATTTGTTATCAAATTTAGGACGAGCAGAGCTGATACAAGGGGTTATTGCACCCATGGTTATGTATTGGGCACTTATTTACCAACTACCATTATCTATGCTGAGGAAAATTGATCACGCGTGTACTGATTTCTTTTAGAAAGGCAAGTTACATAAAATATCCTGGGATATTTTATGCAGGACAAAATTAGAAGGTGGCATAGGGCATTGCAAAATTAGTGATTTAAATACAATGGCGAGGCTCAAACTGCTATGGAAGTTACTCATATCAGACTGCTTATGGGCTAATTGGATGTGTGCCAAATACTTAAAGAGTAATTTCTGGACTATGCCTATTAATAAAAACTTTTTAGGTACTATGAAAGCAATCTTACGACAACGTGATGTGGCCGCTAAAATCATGATCAGAATTATTATTAACGGGGAACAGACAAATTTATGGTATGATCCATGGATCAATCATAAATCTTTGGTGGACCTAATCGGTGGAGCAGAATTTCTATCAGTAATACTATAGGTAACAAGGTTAGCAGTATTATAAGGAGGGGACAGTTCCAACCACATTTACTACCAAAGACTAGGGAAGCAGCTATCCAAATTATGAATGTTACTATTTCTAATGAACAGCCATTGGACTACTAATTAATTGCAAATCGGAAGCAATTCATATTTTCGAATGTATGGAATGAAATTAGGGGGAAAGTGTAAAAAGATGACATATTAAAAGTTATATGGTACAATACAACTGCAAGAAAATTTTGTTACACCGCATATATGGCCTACATGCAACGGTTACCGACGTCATATAGGTTAATTTCTTGGGGATTGAATGTAGAACCCCTCTGTAATCTTTGCAACAAAGATAATGAAACACACCAACATTTATTTACTGACTGCAATTATAGTAATTACCTTTGGAAAGCATTGTTGAGCAAATTGGAACTCCAGCCCATGGTTGAAAGCTCGTTGCACAGTCAATTGATGGTTATACAGTGTAGATTCGTCTCTAAGACACCAGATCATCTTTTGGCTTATGTTGTGACAGCTACCACTATCCATCATATTTGGCTGGAGAGGATTCGAAGACAGTTCGAAGCGAAGCATTGTTCAGTGGAGCAAAGGAGTGAGTTGATCGAAATAGACGTACGATTGCAGATTCATAGACGAATTGAGCATCGTCACTTATCGACAGCGGGAAAATGTAAATTCTTACGATGGGGTATTGAGCTTGGAGATATAGGGTGACTATGCGGCATGTGGTAGGGTTTGAGAAGGGGTTTTTTTTGTTCGCATAGTGGGCTGGGTATGGTGGACTGTCAGGAAGAGGTGGTGTTCGATTACATTATTGGGTTGGTGTGGCTATTATACTTGGTTTTTTTATATATGCTTTTATTTTCACCTGTATTAGAGTTGTTTGAATAGAAAATGTCACACTCTTTTCCTTACCACAATGGTAAAGCTTTTTAAGGAGACGAATCATGTAATTGTACCGTTCTTATTTGTTAATAATGGAACCTTTTTCTTCAAAAAAAGTAAATGATTAGAATTTGTTTATAATTTTTTTGAGATTTATTTTTAGTGTTTATTTATTTAATTAAGTTAATTTTAATTAAATTATTTCAAAAGTTCATTAGTCCATATCAAATTCATACGAGGTCCAAATCAAACGCGACAAGTTGCATTGCGATCGTTTCAACCAGTACTTCATTAGAGTTAGATAGGACAGATTTGGAGCAAATAGAAATTTGGGTTAAAATTGAATGTCAATTCAATTTTAATTCAAAACGGAACGTTTTGGCAACTATTAAAATCAATCTGAGTTAATCTCACCTTTTTGGTTAATCAAAAAAAAATATAGTCAATAAAATTTACTTACTAGATCTGTGGATATTTTATTGTTGACTTATATTGACAGTTTAGATAATTAACTATTCTATATTGTTGGTTTGGATATATTCTATAAGATCCCTTACTTGGAAGCCCAAAACTAACGGCTACGGATGTTGTAATCATCCATAGTTATTAATTTTCAGCGACAAAATATGGTAATGTTAGATACATTGATATAATATAAATCATGGATATGGAAAATATTTAAAATCAACAAATAACTTTCTCATTCCATTCCAGAACATTTCATTTTCATTACATAATTCCAATACAAGTACCGCATTCAAAGAAAATATAATTATTACAACATACGCCAAGAGTGACATATGAAGATGCCACATTGGATGAATAGAGTATATAGGCAATTTAACAACTTTTCCTTTACAACAGTAACACAGCGAAATCAAAATAAAAGAGAACATTCGATAACAATCATGCCTCATGCATGTCTTTAAAAGCTTATTCTCTTAAAAGGTACCTGAAAACGTCAATTCTCAAACTACTCAAAATCAATTAAGTACCGGAGAGTTTAAGGGGAAAACATAAACTTCGAGTTAGAGATAAAGTCTGGTATGAATAATTATCAACCATCTCAAACCATTTAGATACTAGTGAGACCACGCTACTTAGTGGAACGGGTTTTTCCCTCACTGGTATCTTAAAAACTTTATAAAACCATATATTGTGCTCCTGCATTCACAATGGTTAATAAAATATCAAAATAATATGATGATATGCAAAACAAGTAAATCAATTCTAGATTACTCATCCCATTCATTTTGACTATCTATCTCGGTTATAGTTTGTAAGGTTACTATTAACCTATTAGTTTTTATGGGCTGACTAATAACCTATTTAATGTTTATAGACTCCCTGTCCAGTTTCATAGTTTTCATGAGATCACTAAGAAACTATTGGCCCCTGCCAGTATCTTTATTGTTTCATGGGTTCTCCTTGAACCTATTAGTAACTCCAATATCTTTCCTCTTATCCCAGTTTTCATGGGTTGACTAGGAATCTGCTGACCTCTGTCAATATCTTAATTCGGGTATAGCTTTAATGGGTTAACTACAAACCTATTGGCCCTTGCTAATATCAAATCATAGTTTTCATAGGCTATCTGTGAACCTGTCTTCTTAACATCTTCATTTATACATAGTTTTCATGGGCTTACTATGAACCTATTGGCCCCTACCAATATCTCTTCTTATACATAGTTTCATGGGCTTACTGTGAACCTATTGGCCCAAGCCAATAACTTGAATTGATATTTTAGTATTCTTAATTTATATGCACTACTAGGTCAACTTAGCTGATTGTTTTACCCTTCCCCAAAGTACCACTATGGGTTCATTACAATGTGAATAAATTCAAATGCAATTATGAAGAAGCAAAGATAATAATACCCACCTCGTGGTTTAATATCCTTGAAATCATATTTATATAAAACTTGGTTAATCCCTTTAACCCATTAATCAAGGAAAACTTCTTCAAAACTCCATTTTAAAACACTTTATTTATGCCATGGTTTTTTTTAAAATTAGATTGGGTTATTTGTTGCAAAAATTAAGGCTTTCGAAATCTTAAACATTACTTCCGAAACCCTTGGATAACCTCCTTCGAAAGCATAGAAAACCATTTTTTTAACATTACATATAAACCTTTCGAAGCTCTTTAAATACTCTCTTTTAAAACCAAAATATACCTTTTGAAGCGTCCAAAACATCACTTAATAATCCTTAGAAACATAGCTTCTAAAACAATGAAAGTACGCCTTTCGAAACCATTAGATTTACTCAAAAACATCTTTTGGGTCAAAGTGAATATATTCGTAAGTATCCCTTTCGAAACCCTTAATCTTCATGTAAAATTATTTAGGAAAGTCTGATGGTGTCAGCACTATCCTTTTGATAGTTACAAAACCTTATGAGCAAAACTTTGAAGGATAGCATCGAAACCCCCTTCGAAGCCATTGCCTTCGAAACCCATGAACCCTTTCGAACGAATTTAGGAATGGCCTTGATATAAATTCAAAACAAAGGCTGCTCTTCGAAAGCAATTATGACTTCAATACACTCGAAAGGTAAAAGAACCGCTACTTTCCACTAAGTCGAACCACTACTTTCGAAAGAATTATTTTATATATAAAGGAACCAAAAGCTTATACTTTAAACATAAGATGACAACCCTCTTCGAAAGTTGTTTAGAAAATCCCTTCGAAAGCATATGTTTTGACTCCTTCGAAAGCTTTTATGAAAACAAGGCAGACATTTAACATTTGAAAACAAAGCAAAGGTTTCGACCCTATCGGAACCAATGCTTTCGACACCATTCCTTCTGCTTTTCCTCCAATCCACTACATAAAATCTAACTAATACCTTGTATATTGGTTGCAGCCTAGGTTGGTTTCGACAGAGTCGAAGCCGAAGCATTGGAGTGGAAAGGCGCTTCTAAAGGAGGCGGAACCTACTTTTCTGGGTAAAAATGATTTAATGCTAATTAAAGAAAATACTTTCTAACTAACCTTCCAATGTGTAAACACGTGATTGGTTGGCTCAACTTTTCAAATTCTTTACAAAAACAACCGCTGCATAGTTTTAGATCTAAACTAAGATTAATTTAACAAATAAGCCCTTCCATTAAGCAAAACAATTAAATCATTTATGTCCTCCTTTCAAAATAATTTAATTCTCACTGTAAATCACATAGAAAAATCCCCAAAATCATAGAAATTCGCTTTGATTATGTTATCTAACATACAAAAATTTCACACCCAAATTCTTTATGGATAACTGAAATTAATTTCAAAACCCAATCAACCATATTTTCTTTGAAACTTCATAATAAATTTTCCATAGCTTAGAAAACTACAAAAATTGAAACCCATCTCCAAAACCATATTTTAAATAACGTGAAATTTTTCCATGACATTCGAAAATCATTTGCAATCGGTTTTGCCCTAAAACCGTTTATATCAATAATTTGAACAATTTGATTTAAATCAAACATGTTATAAGTCCAAGCATATCATCATCCAAAACATTATAAAATGGATTAAATCTTAGATTCGAAAACATATGATTGAAAACAAAATAAGGATGATTGTGATTATCTTAGTTATGATAAGGAATTTGAGATTTGGTTGAGATAGATTCCCCTAGCTTGAATCCTAAGCTTTAAGTTGAATTTCTTCTTCTCCACTTTCTCACAATGGTTGGCTCCTTTATCATTCTTACTTTGCTTTGTTTGTGATAAAATGAACGTAAATGATATGAGCATAAGGTGGTGAACTATGGGTGTGGCAATTTACCCTAACGCCCATACGTTTATTTAATTATCATTTAATAATTTATATACCCATTACGTTAATTAAGCACGACTATTGAATTTATTTTCAAATCACAATCCTCTTATAACTCTTTTATGTACATTATTCTATTTAATTTATCTAATGCAGTCTCCTGAATAATGTTATTAAAAATTAGGGGTGTTACATATTCCCGCCCCTGGAGCACATGAGACCCTATTACATTTTTGTGTAAGAGAGAATGACTCTTTGTATACGAACCTACCTTGAATCGATTGATTTATATTATTTGATTATAAACTGTGTGTGATGCAGGGGGATAGATTGGAGAGATCCAACAGGATTCTTCACATTGTTAATTTATTTTCATATAGATTTATATATGATATGCTGGATGTTGTATTTGATGACATGGTATGATTTTGTTTATTTAATGCTTTAGCGGCATTAGGCCTTATTTTTGGCATTTAAAATATTATAAACTAAGGATGTGATTTAAAAAGGGATTTCAAAGTGATATTGAAAATTATATCTATTTTAATAATTTTTCTTGAATTAATTAAAGAAGAAATTTAGTTTAAAATAAAAAGTATGATTTTTGGACATTGTAAATTTATTATTTTATAAAATATTTTAAATAGAGATTTTCAAACTATAAAATAATGATTTTTAAAATTTTAAAATAAGTCCGTCTTGTATAATAAAGAGAGATGTTTATAAAGAAAATAGAAATATTTATTATAAATATTTATTAACCATTTTGTATAAAGTAATATATGTGTGTGTGTGTGTTAAAGATAATTTAAAAACAAGAGATTTATAAATATGGTAATTTATAAAGCAATACTTCACAAATAAAGTGAAGATTTGTAAAATCTCATTTTGTCAATAAAAGTATGGATTTATAAACAGAGTTTATAAATTTTAAGAAACTCTTATCATCTAATAAATTGCTGAAATAAATCAAATGATGGATTTATTATAAGATGTGGAATGATATTTTAGAATATAGTTGACTCTATTTTAGAAATTGAAGGCGAGGGTAAATTTGGAATTTTAGACGATATTTTATAAATAGAAAGGAATTTATAAAATAAATTTATCCATATGGAGGTAGCTTTAAAAATAGATGGTGATTGATGTTTTCAAATGGGATTTATGAATAAGTAAGATTTATAAATGGAATGGAGTTATAAATGGAATTCATAAATAAAGGGATTTTGTGAAAGGAAATTTAAAAAAGAGAAGGAGATTTATTAATATAATTTTATAAGTCTGGAAATGATCATGTTGGGAATTAAGTATGGACTTTTATCAAGGAAATATAATTATTATTTTAAAAGTTGGATATTTATATTAATATTGTTTAAAGTGGTTTATTAATCTTTTAATATTTTGAAAAGTAAATTATTTAAATTATAAATATTGTTTGAAATTAATTTTAATTATTTATCAATAAAGTTTTGGAAATTAATTATTAGTACTTTTAAAAATATTAAAGATAAATTATTATTGTTTTATTTATGATATTTTGGAATTTATTAATTATATTTTAAGAAAAAAATAAATTTGATATTTATTTATTTATAATGTTTCTTACTACATATAATAGGTTTTTTAAGTAAATGATTAGAATTTATTTATAAAAAATTTCAAGATTTATAAATAGGGATTTATAAATAGATATGTTTTTATAAGAGGAATCTTATAACATGTTTAGGAAAACGTAAAGGGAAATTGGTTAAAAGGATAAAAGAGTTTTATAAATGGTTAAAAAAGAATTTTAGAAATGAGTTTATAAATTTATAAAAGGAATTTTATAAATGAGTTTGTGGATTTATAATGGAATTTATAAATGATTTATAATTGTATAAAAAGGAAATCTTCCCTAGTGTTGGGTGAATATAATTATACCGTTGAGATAAGTATATGAATATTTTTTTCCAAATATTTAAATACAGAGAATTTTGGATATATATATATATATATATATATATATATCTTCGTAAAATGGATTTTTATTCCAATATTCACAAAAGGGATTTAATTAATGAAAGATTAATTAAAAGGAGATTAGTATTTGCTTCTGTGTTTAACCATTGTTGGTTTTCCTTGTGGAATTTGAATCCCTGATTGAATGTTTGTTATTTGATAGTTAATTAACCGACTATCGAATTTGAACCCAAAACGTAATGTTGGAAATATCTATGAGAAACATGTCTATGTGTGTATAAATCTCTTTTCATTCTCCTATGACAATGATAAAGAAATCCATCCACTAACGGTTAGGAGGTTATCTCCGCTCCTATGTTTGATTGTTTATTTCCTAATAAACCAGGTTTGAGTTTATAAGAAGTTATCAAAAGTTGTTTCGAAGAGACTGGAATCAGATATCTTATATGAAACCAATACGATCCAACTCAAACGTTCGAAGTGAAGACATCATGAAGGTGATGGAATTGAAGGCGGAGCTCTTAAGTGGTTAGTTCAGTCCCAAAATGAACTTGTATGGATGAATGCTAGTATTTCCTAAAGGGCAGTGTTAGCATTCCAAGTGGGACGTGATGTATAAAAGGTAAAACGTAGCCTCGAGTCTCATTAACCGGGGAATGACAAAAATCCGGCATACAGCAGAGCCAATTGGGTCACTCTTATCAGGCTATGGTCATCCAAAAATCTAGATCGATTACTGTCTATTCATGTATGCTTTGAGGCCCATTGACGAGTGAGGTGATCATACTCGCTACTACTAATTAAGTGGTAGGCCAGTCCTATGGGCAGGGGTACAAGATGTTCTTGTTAGATCCTGGTGCATTTTATCTAGAAATGTACCGTTAGAAGGTAGTATCTTACCTTATCATAGTATGGAATCCATTCTCCAATATGAGCCTTTACGGTTTTAATTGTATACCTATTATGCTAGAATATAATCAACGTAACCATTTCGGCTAAGTTTAATAATTATTTATATTTTAAACACTATTATAATATCAGAGAATTTCATATGAAATGTTTTGGTTATCATTAGGTAATGCCGGTCAGTTTTTATATGCGGCGTATCTTACAAGATAATTTTAATTTTCAAAGGTTTTCTATAACTTTAAATTCTAGTTGGGTGTGTTTTCTCACGTTGGTTTTCCAGATTGACTCAGGTGTTATTTTATTATATTGCTCGGATCAGACCGAGCATATTTACAGATTTCTTTAGATGCATTAGAGCCTGGGAGATGAGTTAGAGGTATTCAAGTGGTATTCACATATATGTTTATTTTCCACTGCTCTATTGTTGAAATCATCAGCATTTGTGAAGACATGTTGTTATAACTGTCCAGGCTGATGATTGTGATTTATTGTTATACTCTGATGGATATGTATATATATCAGTTTCTCAGTTGTAAAGATCATTGATATTATATCATATATTATTCTGATGCGATTGTGAGATTCTGTATTGTTTGTTTTCTTTCTCTCTTCTCTATCCTTTCTTCTGTCCTTTTCTTTTCCTCTAACTTTCGATTTTTCCGGCACTTGATTGTTCACGCAATATAGTGGACGTATTAGTATCAATTTTCGAGGGTCGAAAATCTTGAGTTGTTACACCTAGTATCTGAGCTAAAGGTTAAACGAGAAACTTGGCTTTGATGGGGTAACTTATTAAGAGATAAGATAATGGAATGCCTTATTATGAGTTTTGAGTGTATTATATATATGAGAATGTATTTGTTAATGATTATAAAAATGTTTTATATTGTGTTAATGTATCAGTTGAGTGGCTTGTGAATTCTGGTTGGTTCGTAGGACGCCACGATATCAATAGGGGTTTCTAAACACTTAAACAAGGCAAATCAACACAGTATTGTTTTGAGAATTGGGTAAATGGAATAATTTTACCTAAATTATATTTCATATATAAAAGATAATTTTTCCAAAATTATTATGGTTATATATGGTGTCTTTGGTTGTTAGTGAATTATAATATTTGATTGTTATCATTTGTTGTTGGTTTTTCTAATAAAAGTTGTTATTGTTATAATCTAAAAAAAGATAAATATTTGTGAAATGATATTACATAAGAAGTGAGATTATATAAATATGATTTATAAATGTGATTTATGAATGGAAAGGAAATGAAATTGTACAAGTATATTTATAAATATGATTTGTAAATAAAAATGGATTTAAAACAAGAAACTTGAGAATTTAAAACCCATTGATATTGAAATTTTTTTTCAAAGATTTTGAAAGGATAATTATAATATTATTTTGAAAATATTTCGATCAAAAATACTTTAAAATGGAATTTAAAAGAGACAAAAAGCACTAAACTCACTTCAGTCACTGGAAAATAATTTCGATGATGACTGCAGCAACATCGACTTTCATTTTCGAGTTTCTAAGTTTTGAATTGCTACCATAGTGATTATTCATTGAAGTTGTGTTTTGGTGAGGCAAGTTTTGATTCTAAAATTCAAAGTATGATTCGATAAATATATGAAAATAGGTATTTGGTAACTTATAATTTGAAAAATAGTATAGATAAGAAATAAGTTTACAACTTATGAATTTGAAAAGGATAGGTTAAAACAATTTTTTTAAAACTTGTTGGATATGAATGTTAAGAAATGAAAATCATAAATTGAGATCGGTAATTAAACTTAGCTTAAATTAAGTTAAACGAGAAGATTTTTGGAATGAAATTTAACTCAAGTGGAGTAATGGAATGAATAAAATGAAATTGAATTTGATGTGTATTGAATTAATGAATTAACTAATGGAATAAATTAGTGAAATGAATATGAATTTTAGTTATAAAATGGAATTCAACTTTAGTGTAAAATGAATGGAATGTGGTTTGAAATGCTGGTTGATAGAGTTAAATATGAACTTAATTTATAAAATGATGGTAACGGTGTAGTATAAAATGTTTATAACAAACATAAGTAATTGTTGTATGGAATGGTTCATAAATAATATTAGTACTGAATAAATATACTAAGTGATAATGAAATAAAATTTACTTTGTAAAAGTTAAAAATGCAATGATTTTATGAAATGATTCATAAAACGAAAGTTGGTATGCAATGAAATTGTTATCCCGCTTTTTAGCAAAGCCGTGATACCAAAAAATCGATTGAAAACCAAAGATAGTTCGTCTCAAAGATTGGTTATACTTTGCTTCACTATGGATACCGATGAATTTTGTCCGAGCCCGGATCAGGCTACAATTGATAGGACATGACAAGCAAAGCCATGAAATCTAGCGTTTTAAATTTCAGGTTAATCGGAGTTCGTATGAATGAGATATGATCGATGCAAGTTAGCTAAAATACGTTGTTCGTATCCATCAAATAGTTGAGGAGATGTCCATTTCGAATCCATCGGATTCGTATCCATCAATATTTTCTTTATTCGAATCCATCAGGTTCCACATACTTCGAATCGATCGAGTTCGAATCGATCGAGTTCGAATCGATCAGTAACATGATATCGGTCTGTTCGAATCGATCGGTTTCGAATCGATCAAATAGGCATCGCCTTAGCATGTTGGTATCCATTGAGTTTAGAGTAGTTCGAATCCATCGTTCGCATCCATCAGGAAGTCATGCATTGGTCTATTCGAATCCAACAGATTCGTATCCACCGGGTTCGAATCGATGACGTTTGCATCGATCAACCCACACCGCTTTGCATCCATCGATACACCCTACTTCGAGTCGGTTGGTCTTGTATCCATCCAATAAACCTTAGTTTGTATCGATTCCATAAAAAAGGCATTTGGTCGAATCCATCAGAGAACCTTGGTTCGTATCCATCAGTTGTTCCCACTTTGTATCCATCCCAAATACGCTTGTTTGTATCGATCGAATGGAGACAACTTCCATCGATGCGAATAACGCCACCTCCATCGATACAAAGTGGACACGCTGTGAACCGATGCGAAGTACACGCTATTGGTGGATTCGAGCAATGCAACGGTCATCGACGAAAACGAGGCGAAACTCATAGAGTCGAAGCGGTCAACTCGGAGCAAAAGGCGGATCGATGCGAGATGTGCGCGCCACGTTGTCTCGAAGGCACGTGCGTCCATCGATTCGAATACATGGATTCAAAGTGATCGAGTCGAAGCAAACAGCCAAGCCAGAAACTCTAACTCGTATCAATCATATGTCCCGAACCAAAAGTCCTAATGCTATGAATTTTTCACAGAAGCTTCCATACAAGGTAAAGAATGCTCCTGCCAAGTTTCAGCTCGATTGGATTATTTTTTTGATGGATACGAAATCATTTCGTATCGATCACAGATCAAGTCGAAACTTGGTGGGGTCGGTCATGTGGGCCCACTCACATGCCAGAAAAAGTCTCCCAAAGTTTGAGCGCGATCTGAGCCTCCTATGCCTATAAATAGCACCCTGGAGCCTTCAGAAAAGGGATCTTTTGGCCATTCAATGTCCAGACTCTGCCGGATTCAAGTCTACATCTTTCCATCACTATTGTAATCAAGTATCAGAGCTATAACTTGCTATAATCTGCTGTAATGGATTGAAATCATCAAGTAAATCAATAAAATCATAAGCTTCAGAGTGGACGTAGGCAAGATCGCCGAACCACTATAAATCCTGTGTTTGTGATTGTTATTTCTGTATTGATGTGCTTAATATTGCTTAGATCTGAGAAATATTGCTGATTTGTATTCATATTCGGGAGCTTTCACGATATTGGGGTTTGTGACCATTTTTGGTACAAACACTTTGGTGCTTTCACTGAGAAGGCTGATTCAGGAGAAGCTGAATTTGAAGATTTGAGAATTCAGATCTAAGGAGCTAAGACAAGGCAAACAAGTAGAAGACAAAGGCCAGAGAGAAGTGAACATGAGGGAAGTCAAGAGGCTTCTTCAGGAGCTAATCAGGCATCGATCTTCAACACTAGGGATGAGATAGAGGCGATGATGAAGAGACAAGAGGAGTTGATCCAGAGCTTGTTTCAATAAATTGGGCAACTTGGAGCGCAGAATCGAGGAGCTGATGGAGTTCAGAATGAAGCAGGACCATCCGGCGTAGCGCCTGGATTAGGAGACACACACTTGGAGCATGTTGATCCAATTTCGGAGAGAGAGAGAGGAGCATCTGCGCAACCTGGAGGTAGTAGAGGGATGAACGCTCAGCGCGGGGGGCAGATTCTAGAAGGCTCTCATGGACTTGGGGGGCAGGTCGACAACGATGAACGAGGATTGCAACTACGAGACAATGATAGACTGGCGGAGATGGTCAGGTGGGCTATGAGAGGCGGATTGGTAAATAGAGATCTTGAAGACGTGAACATGAGTCCCTTTTCTCCTGCAATTAGGATGGCTAGGAACCCACCAGAGTTTAAGTTACCATCGGTGGAGATGTACGATGGGAGGACGGACCCCGCGGTCCATCCGACAAGGTACATGAGGCATATGGAAGTGCTGGGGGAATCATAGGAAGTTATGGCCCGGTGCTTTCCATTATATCTGACGGATATCGCAGCGTTATGGTTTAGGCAGCTGGAGAGTGGCTCCATAGGAACATGGGTAGATTTAACTGAGAGATTCATGAGGCAATTCAGAGTTCACATTGCAAGACCCAAGAATGTGATAAGTTTGGAAATTTTAAAGCAGAAAGCTGGAGAGTCTTTGAGGAGTTTCCTGACACGATTCAACGCAGCAGCAGCAGCATCAGTGGATCGACCAGATCCATCCATGGTTATGATGGCAGCTGTGTCCGGAATAGCTGATGGCACAGAGTTCAAAAATTCGTTGACTAAAGATCCACCTATGGATCTAGGAGAATTCTATAACGAGGCAAAAAAATTTTGCGATTGGAAGACGCGAGTGCGGAAAGAGAAGAAGGAGAAGAGCTCAATGTTTATGCGGTCAAAGATGGAAATCCCCCTGAGAAAGGGGCAGAAACTAGCAAGGGAAAACGAAAGGCTGAGAACAACTATAATAGATCAATGCGACCACGAAAGGAACCAAGATTCACCACATACTTAGAGCTGAATGAGAATTTAGAGCGAATCTATCAGGATACCAGAGAGCAGGTTCCATATCATAGACCAATGCGAAGGAATCCAACTTCTGACGAGAGGAAATCATATAAGTATTGCATATTCCATGAACTGAACGGTCATAGCACTAATGATTGTAGACATCTGAAGGCTGAGGTGGAAGGGCATATCAGGAACGATGTGCTACTTCGGCATGTGACGAGGCGAACTCCAGCGGTGGAGCCAGAGCAACCACCGTCTACATCAGCTAGAGGTGACCCTGAACCGGGACAACATTTGATTATCAATTGATTGATTGATTGAAATAATGATGAACAAGTCGTAAACCTCTCACTAGCACGGTTAAATCGTTTACACATGTAAGCGATCGCGCACGATCCATAGGCATGCTCTGAATGACTACCAACCGCATCATAGTAAGAGTTTACGCTTTGACATCTTCGTCTTACTTTTTGCTTTGATTTTGATTTGAACATTTGGACTTAGTTTGTTTGGATATTGCTGTTGTGAAATTTGTGTGATCATTGCTTTGATATTTGCAATTCTATGAAAGAATTTACTTATATGCCCGTTGGATCGCGAACAGTCCACGAGCACCTCTTGTATGGCGAAGAACCGCCTAAGTCTTTGATTCAGAAACTCCCCCGAACGTGAAATCTAGCATCGATAATACCAAGTCCCCCCAGGGCATACATAATTTGCCTCGAACGACACCCGATCTCGATCGGTCACAATTCGCCTCGAACGGCACACGATCGCGAACGATCACAATTTGCCTCGAACGGCACCCGACCGCGAACGGTCACGATTCACTTAGTTTGATATCCGATCACGAACGATCACAATTTTCCTCGACCAGCACCCGACCGTGAACGGTCACGATTCACTTATTATGATATCCGACCTCGAACGGTCACACTCTGCCTTGAACGACACTCGATCGCGAACAATCGACATTTGCCATGAACGGCATCCGACCGCGCATGGTCCCATTTCATCTTTTGCATCGAACGGCACCTGACCGCGAATGGTCATGATTCACTTACTATGATATCCGATCGTGAACGATCACATTTTGCCTCGTGCGGAAATCAATCGCAATCGATCACAATTCGCCTCGAACGGCACCCGACCGTGAATGGTCGCAACTCACCTTATATGACATTCGATTGCGAACGATCACACCCGACCTCGAACAGTCACAATTCGCCTTGAACGGCACCTGATCGCGAACGATCACTGTTTGCCGCGAACGGCATCCAACCACAAACGATCCCATTGCATCATCTACCGCGAACGACATCCGACCGCGAACGGCCCCATCTCATCATTTGCCGCGAACGGCATCGACCACGAATGGTCCAATTCCATCTTTTGCCACGAACGGCATCGACCGCGAACGGTCTCGATTTACCTCAAATGGCATACGATCCCGAACGATCGTTATTCGAGGTCATATGAAACTATCGAGTTTTTTTTACACGTTGTTGACAAGATATGAACATCCAGCTTATGGCATTACAAAACACACCTTCCTATCGTAAGGCATGTTTTGGGGGGCAAATGTTATCCCGCTTTTTGGCAAAGCCGTGATACCAAAAGATCGATCGAAAACCAAAGATAGTTCGTCTCAAAGATTGGTTATACTTTGCTTCACTATGTATACTGATGAATTTTGTCCGAGTCCGGATCAGGCTACAATTGATAGAACGTGACAAGCAAATCCATGAAAGCTAGCATTTTAAATTTCAGGTTAATCGGAGTTCGTATGAATGAGATATGATCGATGCAAGTTAGCTAAAATATGCTGTTCGTATCTATCAAATACTTGAGGAGATGTCCATTTCGAATCCATCGGATTCGTATCCATCAATATTTGCTTTATTCGAATCCATCAGGTTCCACATACTTCGAATCGATCGAGTTCGAATCGATCGAGTTCGAATCGATCAGTAACATGATGTCGGTCTGTTCGAATCGATCGGTTTCGAATCGATCAAATAGGGATCGCCTCAGCATGTTCGTATCCATTGATTTTAGAGCAATTCGAATCCATCAGGAAGTCATGCATTGGTCTATTCGAATCCAACAGATTTGTATCCACCAAGTTCGAATCGATGACGTTCGCATCGATCAACCCACACCGCTTCGCATCCATCGATACACCCTACTTCGAGTCGGTTGGTCTCGTATCCATCCAACAAACCTTAGTTCGTATCGATTCCATAAAAAAGGCATTTGGTCGAATCCATCAGAGAAACTTGGTTCGTATCCATCCATTGTTCCCACTTCGTATCCATCCCAAATACGCTTGTTCGTATCGATCGAATGGAGACAACTTCCATCGATGCGAATAACGCCACCTCCATCGATACGAAGTGGACATGCTGCGAACCGATGCGAAGTACACATTATTAGTGGATTCAACCAATGCAACGGTCATCGATGCAAATGAGGCGAAACTCATGGAGTCAAAGCGGTCAACTCTGAGCAAAAGGCGGATCGATGCGAGATGTGCGTGCCACGTCATCTCGAAGGCACGTGCGTCCATCGATTCGAATACATGGATTCGAAGTGATCGAGTCGAAGCGAATAGCCAACCCAGAAATTCCAACTCGTATCGATCATATCTCCCAAACCAGAAGTCCAAATGCTATGAAATTTTCACAGAAGCTTCCATACAACGTAAAGAATGCTCCTGCCAAGTTTCAGCTCAATTGGATAATTTTTTGATGGATACGAAATCATTTCGTATCCATCACAGATCGAGTCGAAACTCTTGGTGGGGTCGGTCACGTGGGCCCACTCACATGCCAGAAAAAGTCTTTCAAAGTTTGAGCGCGATCTGAGCCTCCTATGCCTATAAATAGCACCCTGGAGCCCTCAGAAAAGGGATCTTTTGGCCATTCAACGTCCAGATTCTGCCGGATTCAAGTCTACATCTTTCTATCACCATTGCAATCAATTATTAGAGCTATAACTTGTTGTAATCTACTGTAACGGATTGAAATCATCAAGTAAATCAATAAAATCATAAGCTTCAGAGTGGACGTGGGCAAGATCACCAAACCACTATAAATCCTGTGTTTGTGATTGTTATTTCTGTATTGCTGTGCTTGATATTGCTTAGATCTGAGATTTGTGTTGAATATTGCTAATTTGTATTCATATATGGGTGCTTTCACGATATTAGGGTTTGTGACCCTTTTTGGTGCAAACAGAAATGTAGTTAAACATAAATTGAATTTAAGGTGAATGTTAAAAATTGAATGCAAACCAGTTGAATGGAAATAAAATGAAAACAAATCAATTGAATGTTAATAAGAAATGAAAGCGCATAAATACAATGTTGACATTCGGAAATGCAAGTTGATATGTTGATCAATAAATTAGATGAATATTACTGGTTTGATGGTTTCTCTTGTTACATTTGCTAAAATTAGACATAGTTATGGTATATTTCATATTATAAAGTGATGTTACTTTCTATCATTATTTTCGTTTGTTATTGAGTGATTAGTAGGCGAGCATGGCATACGCTTCGCATCTAGAGCTTGCTTTCGCGTTGTATATGCTTGCTAAAACTAAAGTAAGGTACACATCTTGGATTACATATCATATTTTTATATTTTTCATAAGGGATGCCTCATCCTTGAAGACGAGACATATATTTGTGATTATATATTGTAAAATTTTCGATCAAGCTGTGCGAAGGTGACGTTGGCGAGATTTTCCAAAATTTAAGGCGTTATAAAAATTTTGAAATGTTGAAGAAATTTTGGTAGCTGGAATTTGATGTTTAAGTTATAACTTGGAATAACATTAGTTAGTAACTATGAATGGATTAAAGACATAGAAAGGTGATAATGAAGTTTCAATTAATTGATTTTAGAATATTAAAGGCTTAAAAGGACTTGGCAATCTTTTCAACTAATTGGTTTTGAAAAGATAATGGGTTTGGAGCATTTTTATTAGTCGCTAATTTCGAGGGAGAAATTCTTTTAAGTAAAGAAGTATGTAACGATCCAGAATTTTAATAATTTGAATTCGGAATATTAATTGATTTTAAATATGGAAAAGTTAATTTAATAAGTTAAATAACTTGGATTTCAAATATAGTGATTTATTTGACAATTAAAGTGTTAAATTGAATATTTGGTAATATTTAAAATAATTGAATTTTGAATTTAAAATGAATGAATGATTTTAAAAATTGATTTAAATTCTATTTTGATAAAAATGAAGACAGTAAACTTTTTAGTTGAATATAAAGTGATTAGAGTGATTTTGAAAAAAAAAATGTTTTAAATTAACATGTGAAAATAGCCCTTTCGGGGCATTGTCACGGAATTAGACAAAATAGTGCCATTGGATCCGTAATGCTGAATTATAGTATGCCATCAAATTTCGCAAAGCTGGGACGTATCATTTGGTCGTGTGAGTTCAAAACGTGTAGAAGTTAATTAAATGAAATGAAATTAATATAATTGATTTGAAAAGCTATCTTTTATATATGATCGAATTACGCCTCAAGACTAGTTCCATTATGCACGGAATATGGAATATGGATATTACATATAGAACGCCGGGTGGCAGTGCTCCTTTAGAGTTCGAGATTTTCGGACATTCAAAGATGTTTATTTTAAAATTAAATATTATATGCACTTCCTTATGACCATACTTTGCCTATCTTCATAATCATGCTTGCGCGTTTAAACCCATACTGCTTCGTTTATATATTTCCCATTCAACCAGAAAGGAGTTTCTGAAAATTTCAAAATCAAATAGCTCCATCCAATGGTCTAAGATGATCGGAGCCACTAGGGGCTGATTTAGGCAAGGGTCCCAACTAAAAAAAATGTTCGGCATGGTGTAGGGGCATGAAGTGGATGGTTGAATCATCGTGGTTCGACATAAGGTGGTTGATAATCAAGATGGACGACGGTAGTTTTTAGGCCTCATTCTCGGCCTATATGAGGAGCTAGGTGGTGGCGCTAGGTTTTTTGGCCAGGTAGAGGTCCTGGTGTCCTCTGGTGACGGTGCGACAGCGGACGTTGACGTAAGGCTTAAAGCGGCAGGGCGACGAGTTAAATCGCGAATTGCTTGGTAATGGTTGCATGCGTAAAGAGGGTTAGGGCACGTGATATATTTAAACATTTTTTATTTAGTTAAGTTAATTTTAAGTAAATTATTTCAGAAGTTCGTTAATACATATCAAATTCATATGAGGTCCAAATCAAACGTGACATGTTGCATTGCGATCGTTTCAACGAGTACTTCGTTATAGATTTGGATTGGATAGATTTAAAGCAAATAGAAATTTTGGTTAAAATTGAATATCCGTTCAAATTTAATTCAAAACGGAATGTTTTGTTGACTATAAAGATCAATGTGAGTTAATCTCACCTTTTCCGTTGATTAGAAATATTATATAGTCAATAAAAATTATTTACTAATCTATGGATATTTTATTGTTGACTATTATCGACTGTTTAGATAATTCACCAATTTATATGGTTGGTTTGGATATATTCCCGCCTTTGGAGCGGATGAGACTCTAATATGTTCCTGTGTAAGAGCGGATGACTCTTATTTGATTATATATTGTATGTGATGCAGGGGGACATGTTGGAGGAATCCAACAAGATTCTTCACACTGTTGATTTATTTTCATATAAATAATATATGATATGCTGGATGCTTTATTTGATGACATGGGTTTGATTTTGTTTATTTAATGCTTTAGTAGTACTGGGCCTTATTTTTGGCATTTGAAATATTAAAAACTAATGATGTGATTTAAAAAGGGATGTCAAAGTGATATTAGAAATTTTCTTTGTTTTAGTAATTTTCTTGCACTAATTAAAGAAGAAATTTATTTTAAAATAAAAGTATGATTTTTGGACATTATAAATTTATAGTTTTATAAAATATTTTAAATAGAGATTTTCGAACTATAAAATAAAGATTTTTAAAATCGTAAAATAAGTCTGTCTTGCATAACAAAGAGAGATGTTTTTAAAGAAAATAGAAATATTTGTATATAAATATTTATTAACCATTTTATATAAAGTAATATATATATATATATATATATATATATATATATATATTAAAGATTATTTACAAATGTGAGATTTGTAAATGTGATAATTTATAAAAGCTATATTTTACAATAAAGTGAAGACTTGTAAAATCGTATTTTGTTAATAAAAGTATGGATTTATAAACGGTGTTTATAAATTTTAAGAAACCGTTACCATTTAATAAATTGGTAAAATAAATCAAATGGTGGATTTATTATAAGATGTGGAAGATATTTTAGAATATAGCTAACTTTATTTTGAAAATTGAAGGTGAGGGAAAATTTGGAATGCTAAATGATATTTTATAAATAGAAAGGAATTCATAAAATGAATCTATACATATGGATCCAACGTTATAAACGAATGGTGATTGATGTTTCTAAATGGGATTGATAAATAAGTGAGCTTTATAAAGGGAATGTAGTTATAAATGGATTTCATAAACAAGGGATTTTACGAAAGGAAGTTTTATAAAAGAGAAGGATATTTATAAATATAATTTTATAAGTATTGTGTAACGACCCTCCTTTCATTCCATAGAAAGACGCATCATTAAGAAGAAAGAAAGAGATAGAAAAGAGAAATGATAGAAAAGAAAGAAACAAACAACATCAGAATCTTACAGCGGAACGAATAAATTATATTATATCACATAAAATATTACATAGTATCATATACATCAGAGTTATACAGCTAATACACACAAACTAGACAGTTATAAACACTTGTCCAGTTATTACAATTCAAGTACATCACAGAAAACAGATACAACTCTAACACAGCAGAACCACTATATATATCTACACGCTGAAGCCTCCTGCTCTATTTCTCCTCCAGAACTTGTCAAAGCAATCCTGAATCCCTTGACTACTCATACATAATATGATTACCCAAGAGTTTAATAAAACAGAAAATAAACACTAGGATCAGACATGGGTCTGGTGTGAGTAAACGGGTTTAATGTTGCTTAACTTTGAAAATCCTTTGGAAAGAAAAGGTATCACGTAAGACTTCCCACACATAAACATGGAAAAGTTTTTACCTTACGCTAACCAAAACATTTGATAGGAAATCCAGTGATATTACAATAGTGTCTAGGGTTTTTAAGTAAATAATAAATAACCGAAATTGTTACATGATTAAATTCAAACTACTAGCCACAAAAGTGGGTAATACAATCAAAACCGTAAAGGGCACGTAGGAAGAATGGGTTTCCATCAATGGCAGCGTTACTGGGGTACCGCCCGTCATAGTACGGGGCCTAGATCACCGTACCGAGGATCACTCCCAATCCCCTGCAACACAAAGCCGGGACCATCCCTTACTGGACAGTCCCGAACAAGACAACCCCGCAGATGGCCGTCGCCAACTGCCCACACAGCCAAAATAAAAAGGGACCTCTAGACAGGGGTAAATTTCGTCCTACTTGGGCATGACCCACTTAGCCTTACTGCACCTCCCCTACTTTAGCCATTCCCGGTTGATGAGGCTTGAGGCTACGATTACCTTTATAGGACACATCAATCTTAGAATGCTCATCATCCACCTGACGATGTTCTGAAAGCATTAAATCCATACAAGTTCGTTCCGGGTTCGAACGAAACCGAAGGCACTATTTCGCTACACTCGTTTCGGAATCACCCTCAGAGTTAACGACAATAGCTCTTGCACTCTGAATCTTCATCTCGAACCTGAAAGTACTACCCCCGTTAAACTCGTGTTGGAATCACCCTTAGAGTATTAACACAAATAGTCCTTACACCTCGAGTCTTCAATCTTCACTTGAGATTTATGACCTAACGTTTAATTTGGATCGATGTGTCTTTCCAAATTCCAAATTTGAAAACCCGATCCCGGTCTCATCGAAATCCAAACGCCATCTTAATGTCCAAGTGATTTTAGTTTGAACAATTAATTCAATTCATCATTATCTATATACATACGATAGATAATTAACATATCACAATAGATAATCACATTTTCATCATAAACAGATAATCCGTATTATTATCATAAATAGATAATCATCACAAACAGATAATCCATATTATCATACTTTAACTAAGCATCCATATCATATAAATATTACTCTTCTCATTTCTGAGATCATAATCATTCAATGAAATATCAATATCATCCATAAGCAATGATTTATTAACCACCATCTATAATTAATTTAAAATGAATTAAATTAATTACTTCCATCTCTAATTAATTTAAAGTAAATTAAATTAATTACTACATCTATAAATCCTGCTTATATATCCATTAATTAATTAATCTACTTAATTAATCATTCTCTAAGTATTCATCTTGATTAAACACCTTTGATTAATCATTCTCTCATTATAAATAGTAATTAGTCTTTTATTAATTTCACAAATTAATTAACCTTAATCATTAGTAATTAACATTTAATTACTTCATTTATTAATTAACTATAATTTATCCTTAATTAATTATATTAATTAATCACTTTATTGTTAATTATTCCTTAATTAAACAATTCTTAATTACATCATTAATTATATTAATTAATGATCTCTAATTTATATTTAAATTAATTACTTTATTTAAATTAATTACATTTAGTAATTAATCTGAAATTTAAAATACAATTATTAATCATCCTTGATTAAATCAATCCAGTAATCAACTGCCCTTAATTACTCATTAACAAATTAATTATCTTCATCAATTAATCCCTTGATTAATTACAAAAGTAATTACCTAAATTACTTCATTATAAATCATCTTCCACTAATTATATTCCCGTAATTATCATTTATTACTTCCCTAAGTAATTATGCTCCATTAATTACATTAAGTAATTACTCTTATTAAATCATCAAATGATTTTCTTAAATTAATTAAACTAAATTAATTAACTTAAACTAATTACATTATCATAATTAATTTCAATAAGTAATTAATCGTTAATTACTTTTAATTAAGTAATTATGCTTAACAATTTACAATTGATTACCTTCAATTAATTAATCTAATTAATTATCAAAATTAATCACATTAATTAATTACTTAATAATCCTTCGATAATTATCTTAATTAACTAATATCATATCTTTAATTACTTTCTTAAGAAATTTATCTTAGATTAATCATTATTAATCATCTCTAAATATAAATCAATCTAAATCATTAATTTAAAATCAAATAAATAAGTCATTCCTTAATTCTCTTATAAATTAAATACTTTTATTATCTTAATTATTTCTAAGATAATTCATTTACTTTATTAATGACTTCATTAACATTCAAGTGTATTTAAAACATTGCACCTCTAAATTTAAATTCAAATTCCATTTTGAATTTAAGATTCAAAATGTTTAACCATTAAACATTTATCCAAATTTAAATAAATTTATAGACCTTTAAAGTAAATGTAAAGAACATTCGTTACTTATATAAGATATTTATATAAGAAAAGGTTTAAACTAAATTACTTAATTTTATTAAAAGATAACAAGCTTAAAAATAAATTGATTATTTAACTTCCAAATTTAAGTTAAACACTTCATATCTTTTAATTCAAATACTAAAGGAAACCTTTTATAAAGAATTTTATCAAGTTTAAACAATTATTTGAAAACAAATTCACTTTTAAAATATACTTTGAAACATTTAAACTTGTTTAACATTTAAATTTTACAAAACTGATTTAAATTCAAGATTTGGATTCATAGTAAACTTGAAACCATATTTTAGACTTGATTTAAAAACTTTGATTTAAATCTTGCTTTAAATTTAAAATTTTCATTTTAAAACTTAGGATTCAAAAGTTAATTTGAATTCAAACTTAAACTTTGCATTTAAAATCCCTGTTTTAAATCCTGTTTTAAATTTAAATTTCATTTGAATTTTAAAAACAGAACATTGTGAGGATATAAAACCTGAAACTAACCTTATCCGAGACCATCTAACAAATACTTCAAGACATACTCGAATAGCACTTCGAAACAAACCCTAAATGCTTCGAGTAAAAACCCCAACTTCTTCGTGAAGCAACCCGCGCAAACAACTACAACGCACAACCCACTATTCAACAGGAATCAAACGTGCACCGATCATCATCGTGCACACGCACATCTACCTCGATCATCGATGGGCATCACCACGACCATCCACAAGACGACCTCGACCCTGCCGACACCTTCGACCGACCAGAACGAAGCAACCTCCACTCAGGCAAAATCGAGCACTTCGATCCCCTATTTATCCATAACTCAGTCAGCAAAACATCAACCAACGACGAACGCCTCCACCTGAGTACCTGCCGCCTCGCTTATGAATGCACCTTGAACCCTAGAGACCATTCTCCCCCACCCCCCAAGCGATTGAGTCCGGTCATCCCACGGTGACAAACGAATCCTAATTCCCACGTCTTCCCATACCAGATTTGAAACCCTAATGTGAGAAAATTCCAATCATCACATCAAAAGAAAAATCCAATAATAATTTTCCAGTGATCCTTGCTTCTCCGGCCACCCTCAAGTCAAAGCTAAAGCTTTTAGTCGCCGCCGATCATCGGCAAATGGCCAAAACCCGAAAATCAAAGAACAATCAATATCTCACTAAGCCCAAATGAAAAATTCCAATTCTTATTCCTAAATTCATGGTTTGTTAAGATGAATCTGACTATATAATCAGATTTTTGAATTATCCTATTTGATTTTTAACAAAATCTTAATTTTACTATAATCTAAATATTTTTACTGAATGTTTACCAATATAACCACTTAAAGTATTTTTTACAAACAAGAACTCAATGTTTTTAACAGTTTCTTTTCAAAAATCAACATCAAATTTTGATTATACAGTGAGATATGCATTATCTTGTAAAGAAGGTGGGTCTGTTATCAACAACAGAGCAATAAAATACAATATCCAGAAACAAATATGCAGGCAATATTATGCTCATATACACACATTGATATTCAAACACAAGTAATCATTAGAGACTATATTACCACACATGCAAATAGATTCATCCAGATTTTTAAAAAACTATTTTTTAAAACAAAAATTTACTCACCTTTATTGAAGCAGAGAATACTCTATTGCATTTCTGTTTTCCTGGAACAGATTTGCTAGTTGAATCAGGTGAATTTGCTTCCAATTTTTATTGTTGAATTACTTGCTGTTGTAGTTGATTTTAAAACTGCATGCTAATGAAACTTTGATGAAGATTATCCTAGGCTTAAATGCATGCAGACGATCTTGAGTTGATCTTCACTTTGAAGTTGAAACTTGAAAAAAATGATTTCAGATTTGCTTTGTAGATTTTTTTTAACAGATTTAGATTTTGGGTTTTGAAATTTTCTTTAAATCTGATTTTTAGTTTTTTTATTTTTGAAGAGAATGTTTGAACAATTTTGAATTACCAAGTTCTCTACTTAATATATTTTTAATAAAATGTTTTCAAAAAGAAATAAAACAAATGCCACTTGTTACATTATGTTGTAGAGTAATTCACAAGTGTCTTCCTCATGTATAATAACCTTACACATGTTCACTTTAATATTAAAATAAATTTCTTAATTTATGAATGTTTAAAAATCCATTTCTTATTTATGTTATCATGTTTTTAAATGTTTATTTATACTTAGCCTTTAAATGTTTACATGTAAATTTCTTTTACATAATTACATATTTTAATGTTCATTTGTAACTTTTTAAAATAATATTTTTAAAGCTAAATTTTCAAGAAAGAAAATTTTAAAAAGAAAAGAATATTGAATTAAATTTTATTTAAAAATTTCAAACTAAAATATTGTTCTTTAATGTATAAGAACTAAGTCTATTTCAAAAAAACAATTTTTAAAAGAAAACAAAATAAATTTTTATTATAACATATAATTTAAACTATTATATATATATATATATATTTAAACAAAATAAATATTAACTTGAATTACTTTTTAAGATATAAGATAGATTTTTAAAATAAGCTTTTGAAAAGTTTCTATATTAATTTCAATCAAATTTTGCAATTCACAAGTTATACACAAATATATATTATAAATTTGAAAACGTTTTTAAATTTAAATTAAAATTAAAATCAAACTCCTTATTTACAATGTATACACATATATACGTTATAATAAAATATCCTTTAAATTAGCTTAAAAAGATAATTTTATTATTTAAATATTTTTAACTTTGAAAAGAATAAAATCTCCAACTTAAATTATTATCATTATAAAAATTGAAAAGATAACATTTGTCAAACTAAATAATTATTAGTTATCAAAAGATAATTTTTGTTTGAACTAGATTATTAAATCAATATTTCACATTTTAAAATAGTAATTAATGGAAATTATTAAATAAATATTACCCAAATTTCTGGGACATCACATTCCTCCCCCCTTAAAAGAATTTCGTTTCCGAAATTTAAAAGCAAAGATAATTTAATAATCTCATGCAGATTTTAATTTTAAAATAGCAAGCATGTGCTATCAACCAAATACTAGCAACCAAAGCAACCAATTCAAACAAACAATTCTAACTATCCAGATAAATTCTGGATAGGATTCCCTAGAGTTTCCCAGGTACAATCACCGGAATACTCGCTCTACAGAATCTAAACTAGCTACACCACTCAGATCTAGAGCTCCTATATATCTAGATCTACAAATCTAAACAGGATACTGGACCACAGACAAGTCCTGTTCAACTTCTAAATTTCCCAGAACTGCTGGTTCTAAAACCAGTGATAGACCTTACACGTACTCCCTCAGAGATACGTGAAATACATAATGAATTCCAGCCGTCCGAACTGGAAAGTCAATACTGTAGACCAAACACCTAACCCTTAAGAGAATACAGAAAGATCCAATACTCTTCTGAGCGAGCTTCCAGCCTTACCCAATCTTATAGCTCTTACGATCGAAGAAAACTTATCCAAAATTTAATTTCCAAATTTTGAAATCCAAATCTCCGACTTCAAATTGTGAACTCCTTTGTCTCTTACCACAAATCTCTCATGTCGATCCCGGGCAGCCTTTAACCTTCTAGATCAATCCAATCTTCGCAGATGCCTCACGGAAAAAATTTGAACAAAGAAATAAATGATCTCCAGATCATACTCAACAAGATGGTTCTCCCAAAATCCATCAAAATCCACCACACAACCTCTACTACACAAATATCCGAAGACTCCAAATATACTACTCCTATTTGGAAAACATAACAGATGCCCAAGACACCCAAGCCTCCAGATTCAAAATGAATTTTATGTAGAAATCCTCTGATTCAAGACAAAACACAAATTTCCAATGAATCCGGTGTTGCTTCTATTCTGGAATAGCAGCCACCATGCTTTCGCTGCGCAATTCTGATTTGAAGAGGATGAGAATGCTGTTGATGAACAGAAGCATAGACTTAATCAACTCATTCCGGAGACATTGTTCATCAAATTCCATAAAATCTTAGTGACCTGTACGATTCGGTCATAAATACTACAGCAAAAATTCAACCAGAAAACTAGATCCGATCAATCCTGCCAGCTTAAACAGACCTCTCTCTCAAAGAGCCCTATTACTAGGCTGAACCACCGGAAAAGCTCCAAGAACCCAGTCGATACAGAACTCAATCTTCTGATGTGGATGCAAACCTTAACTCCTTTGAAGATATCCAGAAAAATATCAAATCACTTCGATAACTCTAACATCCTCTAGAGATGCTTCAATCCAAACAAAGATTACTAAGAGAACTTCCGAACCATCGCAAATCGCTTTTGCGATTCTACTTAGTTCAGATTTCAAGAAACCGTTCTCCCTTTACCCATCAGAACATCTTAAGCCTTCTAACCAAAGAAGAACTAGTGGTCCACCTTCAACCACAAACATCACACCTAGCTGAGCTTTCAGAAGAAATGGACAAGCTTCACCATTTGCCTGGCCTAGTGTCAGTAAAATCACAGAGACTTCTGGACCATCGAAGAAACGGTCCGCTCTACTGCTTCCGGACTCCACCTCTAGGATACAGCTAAGCCAAGAGATCTTCCTGACATCCCATTCAACACCTCCAAGCTGCTGCTACTGCCAAAGACTTTCTTATCCAAAAGCTCATCGAATCACAAAGCTACATCAGCCACTCCCACAATAGAGCCTTCCAGATAGACAGATATCCCATAGGAAACTCGACTTCAAACCAAGCACAAATAGCTTGTCAGGAAACTCGACTTCAAACCAAGCACAAATAGCTTGTCAAACTGCATCTAAAACTCCAATATAGACAGAACTCCTTCCTAAAGTTGCCAAGATACCATTGTTGGCTTCAGCGCTTCCAACTGATCCAAACTCAAGGAAATCCGCTTGGACGAGTGCAACCAAGCTACATTCCAAAGATGAACTCTGAACCTTGAAAAGATTACCTTCAGAGATCGGTGAAATCCTTCACACCAAACTGCCAAGCTTACTCGAGACGGTATTAGGTCTACAGTATCGACAAATATACTTCCAACCTCAATAATCAAACTCCAACCAATGGTAGTTGTGTTACACACACCACTACCCTATCTACCTTTATTACTTATTGGAAAACCCGAACAGGTAATCCAACAAATAGGTAGAAATATATATATGTACACACACACACACACACACACACACATCAAAAATTACAAATAGCTCTCTCAAGACAGACACCACTCCAGAGCCTAGGATTCGCTCAACCTAGTGCTCTGATACCACAATGTAATGACCCACCTTTCATTCCATAGAAAGACGCATCATTAAGAAAAAAGAAAGAGAAAGAAAAGAGAAAAGATAGAAAAGAAAGAAACAAACAACATCAGAATCTCACATCAGAATGAATAAATTATATTATATCACATAAAATACTACATAGTATCATATACATCAGAGTTATACAGCTAATGCAACACAAACCAGACAATTATAAACACCTATCCAGTTATTACAATTCAATTACATCATAGAAAACAGATACAACTCAAACACAGCGGAACCACTATATATATCCACACGCTGAAGCCTCCTGCTCCATTTCTCCTCCAGGACTCGTCCAAGCAATCCTGAATCCCTTGACTACTCATACATAATATGAGCACCCATGAGTTTAATAAAACTGAAAATAAACACTAGGATCAGACATGGGTCTGGTGTGAGTAAACGGGTTTAAAGTTGCTTAACTCTGAAAATCCTTTGGAAAGAAAATGTATCACGTAAGACTTCCCACACATAAACATGGAAAAGTTTTTACCTTACGCTAACCAAAACATTTGACAGCAAATCCAGTGATATTATAATAGTGTCTAGGGTTTTCAAGTAAATAAGAAATAGCTGAAATTGTTACATGATTAAATTCCAGCTACTAGCCACAAAATTAGGTAATACAATCAAAACCGTAAAGGGCACGTAGGAATAATGGGTTTCCATCAATGGCAGGGCTACTGGGGTACTGCCCGTCACATACGGGGCCTAGATCACCGTACCGAGGATCACTCCCAAACCCCTGCAACACAAAGCTGGGACCATCCCTTACTGGACAGTCCCGAACAAGACAACCCCGCAGATGGCCATTGCCAACTGCCCACACAGCCGAAATAAAAAAGGACCTCTAGACAGGGATAAATCTCGTCCTACTTGGGCATGACCCACTTAGCCTTGCTGCACCTCCCCTGTTTTAGCCATTCCCGGTTGATGAGGCTTGAGGCTACAGTTAACTTTATAGGACACATCAACCTTAGAATGCTCATCGTCCACCTGATGATGTTCTGAAAGCATTCAATCCATACAAGTTCGTTCCGGGTTCGAACGAAACCGAAGGCACTATTTCGCTACACTCGTTTCGCAATCACCCTCAGAGTTAACGACAATAGTCCTTGCACTCTGAATCTTCATCTCGAACCTGAAAGTACTACCCCCGTTAAACTCGTATTGGGATCACCCTCAACACGAATAGTCCTTACACCTCGAGTCTTCACTCTTCACTTGAGATTCATGACCTAATGTTTAATTTGGATCGATGTGGTTTTCGGAATTCCAAATTTGGAAACCTGATCCCGGTCTCATCGAAATCCAAACGCAATCTTAATGTCCAAGTGATTTTAGTTTGAACAATTAATTCAATTCATCATTATCTATATACACACAGACAGATAATTCACATATCACAATAGATAATCACATTTTCATCATAAACATATAATCCGTATTATTATCACAAGTAGATAATCATCACAAACAGATAATCCATATTGGCATACATTAACTGAGCATCCATATCATATAGATATTACTCTTCTCATTTCTGAGATCACAACCAGTCAATGAAATACCAATATCATCCATAAGCAATGATTTATTAACCACCATCTATAATTAATTTAAAATGAATTAAATTAATTACTTCCATCTCTAATTAATTTAAAGTAAATTAAATTAATTACTACATCTATAAATCCTGCTTATATGTCCATTAATTAATCTAGTTAATTAATCATTCTCTAAGTATTCATCTTGATTAAACACCTTTGATTAGTCATTCTCTAATTACAAATAGTAATTAGTCTTTAATTAATTTCACAAATTAATTAACCTTAATCATTGGTAATTAACATTTAATTACTTCATTTATTAATTAACTATAATTTATCCTTAATTAATTATATTAATTAATCACTTTATTGTTAATTATTCCTTAATTAAACAATTTTAATTACATCATTAATTATATTAATTAATGATCTCTAATTTATATTTAAATTAATTACTTTATTTAAATTAATTACATTTAGTAATTAATCTGAAATTTAAAATACAATTATTAATCATCCTTGATTAATATCAATCCAGTAATTAACTACCCTTAATTACTCATTAAAAAATTAATTATTCCATAATTAATTATCTTCATTAATTAATCCCTTGATTAATTACAAAAGTAATTACCCAAATTACTTCATTATAAATCATCTTCCACTAATTATATTCCCGTAATTATCATTTATTACTTCCCTAAGTAATTATGCTCCATTAATTACATTAAGTAATTACTCTTATTAAATCATCAAATGGTTTTCTTAAATTAATTAACTTAAACTAATTATATTATCATAATTAATATCAATAAGTAATTAATCCTTTAATTAGTTTTTATCATGTAATTATGCTTAACAATTTACAATTGATTATCTTCAACTAATTAATCTAATTAATTATCAAAATTAATCACATTAATTAATTACTTAATAATACTTACATAATTATCTTAATTAACTAATAGCATTTCTTTAATTACTTTCTTAAGAAATTTATCTTAGATTAATCATTATTAATCATCTCTAATTATAAATCAATCTAAATCATTAATTTAAAATCAAATAAATAAGTCATTCCTTAATTCTCTTATAAATTAAATTCTTTTATTATCTTAATTATATTTAAGATAATTCATTTACTTTATTAATGACTTTATTAACATTCAAGTGTATTTAAAACATTGCACCTCTAAATTTAAATTCAAATTCCATTTTGAATTTAAGATTCAAAATGTTTAACCATTAAACATTTATCCAAATTTAAATAAATTTATAGACCTTTAAAGTAAATGTAAAGAACATTCGTTACTTATATAAGATATTTATATAAGAAAAGGTTTAAACTAAATTACTTAATTTTATTAAAAGATAGCAAGCTTAAAAATAAATTGATTATTTAACTTCCAAATTTAAGTTAAACACTTCATATCTTTTAATTCAAATACTAAAGGAAACCTTTTATAAAGAATTTTATCAAGTTTAAACAATTATTTGAAAACAAATTCACTTTTAAAATATACTTTGAAACATTTAAACTTGTTTAACATTTAAATTTTACAAAACTGATTTAAATTCAAGATTTGGATTCATAGTAAACTTGAAACCATATTTTAGACTTGATTTAAAAACTTTGATTTAAATCTTGCTTTAAATTTAAAATTTTCATTTTAAAACTTAGGATTCAAAAGTTAATTTGAATTCAAACTTAAACTTTGCATTTAAAATCCCTGTTTTAAATCCTGTTTTAAATTTAAATTTAAATTTCATTTGAATTTTAAAAACAGAACATTGTCAGGATATAAAACCTGAAACTAACCTTATCCGAGACCATCTAACAAATACTTCAAGACATACTCGAATAGCACTTCGAAACAAACCCTAAATGCTTCGAGTAAAAACCCCAACTTCTTCGTGAAGCAACCCGCGCAAACAACTACAACGCACAACCCACTATTCAACAGGAATCAAACGTGCACCGATCATCATCGTGCACACGCACATCTACCTCGATCATCGATGGGCATCACCACGACCATCCACAAGACGACCTCGACCCTGCCGACACCTTCGACCGACCAGAACGAAGCAACCTCCACTCAGGCAAAATCGAGCACTTCGATCCCCTATTTATCCATAACTCAGTCAGCAAAACATCAACCAACGACGAACGCCTCCACCTGAGTACCTGCCGCCTCGCTTATGAATGCACCTTGAACCCTAGAGACCATTCTCCCCCACCCCCCAAGCGATTGAGTCCGGTCATCCCACGGTGACAAACGAATCCTAATTCCCACGTCTTCCCATACCAGATTTGAAACCCTAATGTGGGAAAATTCCAATCATCACATCAAAAGAAAAATCCAATAATAATTTTCCAGTGATCCTTGCTTCTCCGGCCACCCTCAAGTCAAAGCTAAAGCTTTTAGTCGCCGCCGATCATCGGCAAATGGCCAAAACCCGAAAATCAAAGAACAATCAATATCTCACTAAGCCCAAATGAAAAATTCCAATTCTTATTCCTAAATTCATGGTTTGTTAAGATGAATCTGACTATATAATCAGATTTTTGAATTATCCTATTTGATTTTTAACAAAATCTTAATTTTACTATAATCTAAATATTTTTACTGAATGTTTACCAATATAACCACTTAAAGTATTTTTTACAAACAAGAACTCAATGTTTTTAACAGTTTCTTTTCAAAAATCAACATCAAATTTTGATTATACAGTGAGATATGCATTATCTTGTAAAGAAGGTGGGTCTGTTATCAACAACAGAGCAATAAAATACAATATCCAGAAACAAATATGCAGGCAATATTATGCTCATATACACACATTGATATTCAAACACAAGTAATCATTAGAGACTATATTACCACACATGCAAATAGATTCATCCAGATTTTTAAAAAACTATTTTTTAAAACAAAAATTTACTCACCTTTATTGAAGCAGAGAATACTCTATTGCATTTCTGTTTTCCTGGAACAGATTTGCTAGTTGAATCAGGTGAATTTGCTTCCAATTTTTATTGTTGAATTACTTGCTGTTGTAGTTGATTTTAAAACTGCATGCTAATGAAACTTTGATGAAGATTATCCTAGGCTTAAATGCATGCAGACGATCTTGAGTTGATCTTCACTTTGAAGTTGAAACTTGAAAAAAATGATTTCAGATTTGCTTTGTAGATTTTTTTTAACAGATTTAGATTTTGGGTTTTGAAATTTTCTTTAAATCTGATTTTTAGTTTTTTTATTTTTGAAGAGAATGTTTGAACAATTTTGAATTACCAAGTTCTCTACTTAATATATTTTTAATAAAATGTTTTCAAAAAGAAATAAAACAAATGCCACTTGTTACATTATGTTGTAGAGTAATTCACAAGTGTCTTCCTCATGTATAATAACCTTACACATGTTCACTTTAATATTAAAATAAATTTCTTAATTTATGAATGTTTAAAAATCCATTTCTTATTTATGTTATCATGTTTTTAAATGTTTATTTATACTTAGCCTTTAAATGTTTACATGTAAATTTCTTTTACATAATTACATATTTTAATGTTCATTTGTAACTTTTTAAAATAATATTTTTAAAGCTAAATTTTCAAGAAAGAAAATTTTAAAAAGAAAAGAATATTGAATTAAATTTTATTTAAAAATTTCAAACTAAAATATTGTTCTTTAATGTATAAGAACTAAGTCTATTTCAAAAAAAACAATTTTTAAAAGAAAACAAAATAAATTTTTATTATAACATATAATTTAAACTATTATATATATATATATATATTTAAACAAAATAAATATTAACTTGAATTACTTTTTAAGATATAAGATAGATTTTTAAAATAAGCTTTTGAAAAGTTTCTATATTAATTTCAATCAAATTTTGCAATTCACAAGTTATACACAAATATATATTATAAATTTGAAAACGTTTTTAAATTTAAATTAAAATTAAAATCAAACTCCTTATTTACAATGTATACACATATATACGTTATAATAAAATATCCTTTAAATTAGCTTAAAAAGATAATTTTATTATTTAAATATTTTTAACTTTGAAAAGAATAAAATCTCCAACTTAAATTATTATCATTATAAAAATTGAAAAGATAACATTTGTCAAACTAAATAATTATTAGTTATCAAAAGATAATTTTTGTTTGAACTAGATTATTAAATCAATATTTCACATTTTAAAATAGTAATTAATGGAAATTATTAAATAAATATTACCCAAATTTCTGGGACATCACATTCCTCCCCCCTTAAAAGAATTTCGTTCCCGAAATTTAAAAGCAAAGATAATTTAATAATCTCATGCAGATTTTAATTTTAAAATAGCAAGCATGTGCTATCAACCAAATACTAGCAACCAAAGCAACCAATTCAAACAAACAATTCTAACTATCCAGATAAATTCTGGATAGGATTCCCTAGAGTTTCCCAGGTACAATCACCGGAATACTCGCTCTACAGAATCTAAACTAGCTACACCACTCAGATCTAGAGCTCCTATATATCTAGATCTACAAATCTAAACAGGATACTGGACCACAGACAAGTCCTGTTCAACTTCTAAATTTCCCAGAACTGCTGGTTCTAAAACCAGTGATAGACCTTACACGTACTCCCTCAGAGATACGTGAAATACATAATGAATTCCAGCCGTCCGAACTGGAAAGTCAATACTGTAGACCAAACACCTAACCCTTAAGAGAATACAGAAAGATCCAATACTCTTCTGAGCGAGCTTCCAGCCTTACCCAATCTTATAGCTCTTACGATCGAAGAAAACTTATCCAAAATTTAATTTCCAAATTTTGAAATCCAAATCTCCGACTTCAAATTGTGAACTCCTTTGTCTCTTACCACAAATCTCTCATGTCGATCCCGGGCAGCCTTTAACCTTCTAGATCAATCCAATCTTCGCAGATGCCTCACGGAAAAAATTTGAACAAAGAAATAAATGATCTCCAGATCATACTCAACAAGATAGTTCTCCCAAAATCCATCAAAATCCACCACACAACCTCTACTACACAAATATCCGAAGACTCCAAATATACTACTCCTATTTGGAAAACATAACAGATGCCCAAGACACCCAAGCCTCCAGATTCAAAATGAATTTTATGTAGAAATCCTCCGATTCAAGACAAAACACAAATTTCCAATGAATCCGGTGTTGCTTCTATTCTGGAATAGCAGCCACCATGCTTTCGCTGCGCAATTCTGATTTGAAGAGGATGAGAATGCTGTTGATGAACAGAAGCATAGACTTAATCAACTCATTCCGGAGACATTGTTCATCAAATTCCATAAAATCTTAGTGACCTGTACGATTCGGTCATAAATACTACAGCAAAAATTCAACCAGAAAACTAGATCCGATCAATCCTGCCAGCTTAAACAGACCTCTCTCTCAAAGAGCCCTATTACTAGGCTGAACCACCGGAAAAGCTCCAAGAACCCAGTCGATACAGAACTCAATCTTCTGATGTGGATGCAAACCTTAACTCCTTTGAAGATATCCAGAAAAATATCAAATCACTTCGATAACTCTAACATCCTCTAGAGATGCTTCAATCCAAACAAAGATTACTAAGAGAACTTCCGAACCATCGCAAATCGCTTTTGCGATTCTACTTAGTTCAGATTTCAAGAAACCGTTCTCCCTTTACCCATCAGAACATCTTAAGCCTTCTAACCAAAGAAGAACTAGTGGTCCACCTTCAACCACAAACATCACACCTAGCTGAGCTTTCAGAAGAAATGGACAAGCTTCACCATTTGCCTGGCCTAGTGTCAGTAAAATCACAGAGACTTCTGGACCATCGAAGAAACGGTCCGCTCTACTGCTTCCGGACTCCACCTCTAGGATACAGCTAAGCCAAGAGATCTTCCTGACATCCCATTCAACACCTCCAAGCTGCTGCTACTGCCAAAGACTTTCTTATCCAAAAGCTCATCGAATCACAAAGCTACATCAGCCACTCCCACAATAGAGCCTTCCAGATAGACAGATATCCCATAGGAAACTCGACTTCAAACCAAGCACAAATAGCTTGTCAAACTGCATCTAAAACTCCAATATAGACAGAACTCCTTCCTAAAGTTGCCAAGATACCATTGTTGGCTTCAGCACTTCCAACTGATCCAAACTCAAGGAAATCCGCTTGGACGAGTGCAACCAAGCTACATTCCAAAGATGAACTCTGAACCTTGAAAAGATTACCTTCAGAGATCGGTGAAATCCTTCACACCAAACTGCCAAGCTTACTCGAGACGGTATTAGGTCTACAGTATCGACAAATATACTTCCAACCTCAATAATCAAACTCCAACCAATGGTAGTTGTGTTACACACACCACTACCCTATCTACCTTTATTACTTATTGGAAAACCCGAACAGGTAATCCAACAAATAGGTAGAAATATATATATGTACACACACACACACACACACACATCAAAAATTACAAATAGCTCTCTCAAGACAGACACCACTCCAGAGCCTAGGATTCGCTCAACCTAGTGCTCTGATACCACAATGTAATGACCCACCTTTCATTCCATAGAAAGACGCATCATTAAGAAAAAAGAAAGAGAAAGAAAAGAGAAAAGATAGAAAAGAAAGAAACAAACAACATCAGAATCTCACATCGGAATGAATAAATTATATTATATCACATAAAATACTACATAGTATCATATACATCAGAGTTATACAGCTAATGCAACACAAACCAGACAATTATAAACACCTATCCAGTTATTACAATTCAATTACATCATAGAAAACAGATACAACTCAAACACAGCGGAACCACTATATATATCCACACGCTGAAGCCTCCTGCTCCATTTCTCCTCCAGGACTCGTCCAAGCAATCCTGAATCCCTTGACTACTCATACATAATATGAGCACCCATGAGTTTAATAAAACTGAAAATAAACACTAGGATCAGACATAGGTCTGGTGTGAGTAAACGGGTTTAAAGTTGCTTAACTCTGAAAATCCTTTGGAAAGAAAATGTATCACGTAAGACTTCCCACACATAAACATGGAAAAGTTTTTACCTTACGCTAACCAAAACATTTGACAGCAAATCCAGTGATATTATAATAGTGTCTAGGGTTTTCAAGTAAATAAGAAATAGCTGAAATTGTTACATGATTAAATTCCAGCTACTAGCCACAAAATTAGGTAATACAATCAAAACCGTAAAGGGCACGTAGGAATAATGGGTTTCCATCAATGGCAGGGCTACTGGGGTACTGCCCGTCACATACGGGGCCTAGATCACCGTACCGAGGATCACTCCCAAACCCCTGCAACACAAAGCTGGGACCATCCCTTACTGGACAGTCCCGAACAAGACAACCCCGCAGATGGCCGTTGCCAACTGCCCACACAGCCGAAATAAAAAAGGACCTCTAGACAGGGATAAATCTCGTCCTACTTGGGCATGACCCACTTAGCCTTGCTGCACCTCCCCTGTTTTAGCCATTCCCGGTTGATGAGGCTTGAGGCTACAGTTAACTTTATAGGACACATCAACCTTAGAATGCTCATCGTCCACCTGATGATGTTCTGAAAGCATTCAATCCATACAAGTTCGTTCCGGGTTCGAACGAAACCGAAGGCACTATTTCGCTACACTCGTTTCGCAATCACCCTCAGAGTTAACGACAATAGTCCTTGCACTCTGAATCTTCATCTCGAACCTGAAAGTACTACCCCCGTTAAACTCGTATTGGGATCACCCTCAACACGAATAGTCCTTACACCTCGAGTCTTCACTCTTCACTTGAGATTCATGACCTAATGTTTAATTTGGATCGATGTGGTTTTCGGAATTCCAAATTTGGAAACCCGATCCCGGTCTCATCGAAATCCAAACGCAATCTTAATGTCCAAGTGATTTTAGTTTGAACAATTAATTCAATTCATCATTATCTATATACACACAGACAGATAATTCACATATCACAATAGATAATCACATTTTCATCATAAACATATAATCCGTATTATTATCACAAGTAGATAATCATCACAAACAGATAATCCATATTGGCATACATTAACTGAGCATCCATATCATATAGATATTACTCTTCTCATTTCTGAGATCACAACCAGTCAATGAAATACCAATATCATCCATAAGCAATGATTTATTAACCACCATCTATAATTAATTTAAAATGAATTAAATTAATTACTTCCATCTCTAATTAATTTAAAGTAAATTAAATTAATTACTACATCTATAAATCCTGCTTATATGTCCATTAATTAATCTAGTTAATTAATCATTCTCTAAGTATTCATCTTGATTAAACACCTTTGATTAGTCATTCTCTAATTACAAATAGTAATTAGTCTTTAATTAATTTCACAAATTAATTAACCTTAATCATTGGTAATTAACATTTAATTACTTCATTTATTAATTAACTATAATTTATCCTTAATTAATTATATTAATTAATCACTTTATTGTTAATTATTCCTTAATTAAACAATTTTAATTACATCATTAATTATATTAATTAATGATCTCTAATTTATATTTAAATTAATTACTTTATTTAAATTAATTACATTTAGTAATTAATCTGAAATTTAAAATACAATTATTAATCATCCTTGATTAATATCAATCCAGTAATTAACTACCCTTAATTACTCATTAAAAAATTAATTATTCCATAATTAATTATCTTCATTAATTAATCCCTTGATTAATTACAAAAGTAATTACCCAAATTACTTCATTATAAATCATCTTCCACTAATTATATTCCCGTAATTATCATTTATTACTTCCCTAAGTAATTATGCTCCATTAATTACATTAAGTAATTACTCTTATTAAATCATCAAATGGTTTTCTTAAATTAATTAACTTAAACTAATTATATTATCATAATTAATATCAATAAGTAATTAATCCTTTAATTAGTTTTTATCATGTAATTATGCTTAACAATTTACAATTGATTATCTTCAACTAATTAATCTAATTAATTATCAAAATTAATCACATTAATTAATTACTTAATAATCCTTACATAATTATCTTAATTAACTAATAGCATTTCTTTAATTACTTTCTTAAGAAATTTATCTTAGATTAATCATTATTAATCATCTCTAATTATAAATCAATCTAAATCATTAATTTAAAATCAAATAAATAAGTCATTCCTTAATTCTCTTATAAATTAAATTCTTTTATTATCTTAATTATATTTAAGATAATTCATTTACTTTATTAATGACTTTATTAACATTCAAGTGTATTTAAAACATTGCACCTCTAAATTTAAATTCAAATTCCATTTTGAATTTAAGATTCAAAATGTTTAACCATTAAACATTTATCCAAATTTAAATAAATTTATAGACCTTTAAAGTAAATGTAAAGAACATTCGTTACTTATATAAGATATTTATATAAGAAAAGGTTTAAACTAAATTACTTAATTTTATTAAAAGATAGCAAGCTTAAAAATAAATTGATTATTTAACTTCCAAATTTAAGTTAAACACTTCATATCTTTTAATTCAAATACTAAAGGAAACCTTTTATAAAGAATTTTATCAAGTTTAAACAATTATTTGAAAACAAATTCACTTTTAAAATATACTTTGAAACATTTAAACTTGTTTAACATTTAAATTTTACAAAACTGATTTAAATTCAAGATTTGGATTCATAGTAAACTTGAAACCATATTTTAGACTTGATTTAAAAACTTTGATTTAAATCTTGCTTTAAATTTAAAATTTTCATTTTAAATCTTATGATTTAAAAGTTCATTTGAATTCAAACTTAAACTTTGCATTTAAAATCCACTTTTTAAATCCTGTTTTAAATTTGAATTACATTTAAATTTTAAAAACAGAACACTGTCAGGTTATAAAACCTGAAACTAACCTTACCCGAGACCATATAACAAATACTTCGAGACATACTCGAATAGCACTTCGAGACAAACCCTAAATGCTTCGAGTAAAAACCCCAACTTCTTCGTGAAGCAACCCGAGCAAACAACTACAACACACAACCCATTATTCAACAGGAATCAAACGTGCACCGATCGCCATCATGCACATGCACATCAACCCCGATCATCGATGGTCATCACCATGACCATCCACAAGACGTGCCGACACCTTCGACCGACCAGAACGACGCAACCACCACTGAGGCGAAATCAAGCACTTCGATCCCCCATTTATCCATAACTCAGTCAGCAAAACATCAACCAACGACGAACGCCTCCACCTGAGTACCTGCCGCCTCGCCTATGAATGCTCCTTGAACCCTAGAGACCATTCCCCCCCAAGCGATTGAGTCCAGTCACCCCACGGTGACAAACGAAATCCAATTCCCACGTCTTCCCAAACCAGATTTTAAACCCTAATCTGACAAAATTCCAATCATCACATCAAAAGAAAAATCCAATAATAATTTTCCAGTGATCCTTGCTTCTCCGGCCACCCTCAAGTCAAAGCTAAAGCTTTTAGTCGCCGTCGATCATCGGCAAATGGCCAAAACCCAAAATCGAACAACAATCAATATCTCACAGAAGCCCAAATGAAAAATTCTAATTCTTATTCCTAAATTCATGGTTTGTTAAGATGAATCTGACTATATAATCAGATTTTTGAATTATCCTATTTGACTTTTAACAAAATCTTCATTTTACTATAGTCTAAATATTTTTACTAAATGTTTACCAATATAACCACTTAAAGTATTTTTTACAAATAAGAACTCAATGTTTTTAACAGTTTCTTTTCAGAAATCAAGGTCAAATTTTGATTATACAGTGAGATATGCATTATTTTGTAATGAAGGTGGGTCTGTTATCAACAATTGAGCAACAAAATACAATATCCAGAAACAAATATCCAGGCAATATTATGCTCATATACACACATTGATATTCAAACAGAAGTAATCATTAGAGACTATATTACCACACATGCAAATAGATTCATCCAGATTAAAAAAAACTGTTTTTAAAAAAAAATACTTACCTTTATTGAAACAGAGAGCACTCTGTTGCATTTCCGTTTTCCTGGAACAGATTTGCTAGTTGAATCAGGTGAATTTGCTTCCAAATTTGATTGTTGAATTACTTGCTGTTGTAGTTGATTTTAAAACTGCATGCTGATGAAACTTTGATAAAGATGATCCTAGACTTAAATGCATGCAGACGATCTTGAGTTGATCTTCACTTTGAAGTTGAAACTTGAAAAAAATGATTTTAGATTTGCTTTGTAGATTTTTTTAACAGATTTATATTTTGGGTTTTGAAATTTTCTATAAATCTGATTTTCAGTTTTTTTTTATTTTTGAAAAGAATGTTTGAACAATTTTGAATTGCCAAGTTCTCTACTTAATATATTTTTAGTAAAATGTTTTTCAAAAACAAATAAAACAAATGCCACTTGTTACATTATGTTGTAGAGTAATTCACAAGTGTCTTCCTCATGTATAATAACCTTACGCATGTTCATTTTAATATTAAAATAAATTTCTTAATTTATGAATGTTTAAAAATCCATTTCTTATTTATGTTATCATGTTTTTAAATGTTTATTTCTACTTAGCCTCTAAAGGTTTACATGTAAATTTCCTTTACATAATTACATATTTTAATGTTCATTTGTAACTTTTTAAAATAATATTTTTAATGCTAAATTTTCAAGAAAGAAAATTTTAAAAAGAAAAGAATATTGAATTAAATTTTATTTCAAAACCTCAAACTAAAATGTTGTTCTTTAATGTATAAGAACTAAGTCTATTTCAAAAAAACAATTTTTAAAAGAAAAAATAATAATTTTTTATTATAACATACAATTTAAACTATTATATATATATATATATATATATATATATATTAAACAAAATAAATATTAACTTAAATTAATTTTGAAGATATAAGATAGATTTTTAAAATAAGCTTTTGAAAAGTTTCTATATTAATTTCAATCAAATTTTGCAATTCACAAGTTATACACAAATATATATTATAAATTTGAAAACATTTTTAAATTTAAATTTAAATTAAAATCAAACTCCCTATTTACAATGTATACACATATATACATTATAAATAAAATATCCTTTAAATTAGCTTAAAAAGATAATTTTATAATTTAAATATTTTTAACTTTGAAAAGAATAAAATCTCCAACTTAAATTATTATCATTATAAAAATTGAAAAGATAACATTTGTCAAACTAAATAATTATTAGTTATCAAAAGATAATTTTTGTTTGAACTAGATTATTAAATCTTTATTTCACATTTTAAAATAGTTATTAATGGAAATTATTAAATAAATATTACCCAAATTTCCGGGACATCACATATTGAAATGATCATCTTGGGAATTAAGTATGGACTTTTATCAAGGAAATATAATTATGCTTTAAAAGTTGGATATTTATATAAATATTGTTTTAAAGTAGTTTATCAATATTTTATTATTTTGAAAAGTTTATTATTTAAATTATAGATATAGTTTGAAATTGATTTTAATTATTTACCATTAAAGTTTTGGAAATTAATTATTAGTACTTATAAAAAAATTGAAGATAAATTATTATTGTTTTATTTGGAATGTTTTGGAATTTATTAATTATTATTTTAAAAACTTTTAAAGTTGGTATTTATTTATTTTTATTGCTTACTATTATCTATAATAGTTTTTTTAAGTAAATTATTATAATTTATTTATAAATGATTGCGAGATTTATATATAGGGATTTATAAATTGATGTGGTTTTTATAAGGGGACTCTGATAACATGTTTTTGAAAACGTAAAGGAAGATTGGTTAAAAGGATAAAAGAGTTTTATAAATGGTTTTAGATATTTATAAATAAATTTTAGAAATGAGTTTATAGATTTATAAAAAGAGTTTTATAAATGGCTTTGTGGATTTATATTGGAATTTATAAATGATTTAGAATTGTATAAAAAGGAAATCTTCTCCAATGTTAGGTGAATATAATTATATCGTTGAGACAATTATATGGATAATTTTTTCCAAGTAATGAAATAAAGAGAATTGTGGACACACACACACACACATACACATCTTCGTAAAAAAGAATTTTATTCCAACATTTACAAAAGAGATTTAATTATCGAAAGATTAATTAAAAGGAGATTAGTGGTTTATGTGCTTAACAATCGTTGGTTTTCCATATGGAATTTGAATCCCTAATTGAATGTTTGTTATTTGATAGTTAAATAATCGACTATCGAATTTGGACCTAAAACGTAATTTTGAAAATATCTAGGAGAAATACGAGAGTTATATGGCATAGTCATCTCCGATGACGATGTACCGTGTATATAAATCTCGTTTCATTGTCCTAGGACAATGATAAGGAAATCCTTCCACTAACGGTTCGAAGTTGACCTCCGCTCTTATCTTTGACTGTTTATTTCCTAAAGAACTTGGATTGAGTTTACCGAAAATTATCAAAAGTTGTTTCAAAGCGAATAGGATCGGATATGTTATCCGAAAATTACATTTATCCAACTGACGCGTTTCTAAGTGAAGACGTCTTGAAGGTGATGGAATTGAAGACGGAGCTCTCAAGCATTTCGTTCAGTCCCAGAACAAACTTGTATGGATGAATGCTGGTATTGCATGTTTGCTTAGAGAACAGTGTTAGCATTCATAGTAGGATGTGTTGTATAAAAGGTAAAACATAGCATCATACCTCATCAACCAGGAAATGAAAAAAATCGGACATGCAATAGAGCCAAGTGGGTCGCTCCTATAAGGGTATGATCATCCCAAAATCTAGATCGATTACTATCTACTCATGCATGCTTCGTGGCCCATTAATTAGTGGGGTGATCATATTTGGTACTACTAGTCAATTGTTAGACCAGTCCTGTGTGCTATGGGTAAAAGATGTTCTTGTTAGACCTCGGCGCATTTATCTACAGATGTACCATCGAAAGGTAGTTCCTTACCTTGTCATAGTATGAAATCCATTCTCCAATGCGAGCGTTTACAATTTTAGTTATTTACCTATTATGCTGGAATTTAATTTATGTAACAACTTTGGTTAAGATTAATAAGCATTTGTATCTTAGACATTATTATAATACCAGAGAATTTCATATAAATGTTTTGGTCATCGTAAGTTAAAAACCCATCTGTGTTTATGTGCGGCATGGTCTTATAAGATATTTTTGATTTTCAAATGTTTTCTATAACTTTAAAATTCGATTGGGTGTGTTTTCTAACGCTGATTTTTCAGACTGACTCGGGTGTTATTTCATTATAATGCGTGGGTCAGACCGAGCATATTTATAGATTTCTTTGGATGCATTGGATCCAAGGAGATGAGTTGGAGATCTTTAAGTCGTATTCACATACGTGTTTATTTTTCACTGCTCTGTTGTTGAAATCATCAGCATTTGTGAGGATAGGTTATTATAACTATCCAGGCTGATGGTTGTGATTTTCTATTGTACTCAGATGGATATTTATGTATATATTAGTTTCTCTTTTATAAACATCATTGATATTATATTATATTATCCCGATGCGAGTTGTGAGATTCTGTGTTGTTTGTTTTCTTTATCTCTTCTTTCTCCTTCCTTCTTTCTTTTCCTTTTCCCTAACATTCCGTTTTTTCGGTACTCGATTGTTTGGCACGTAATACAATGAATGTATTAGTGTCGATTTTCGAGGGTCGAAAATTCTCGGGTTGTTACAGTTTTGACTTGAAATAACTCAATAAACATAACAGTTGCATTGTTGTATGGTGGTAATCATCAAAACACCATATAAATACATGGTTCTTTCAGTTATTTCCCAAACTTTCTTTCCAACTTTCCAAAACCATTTACTATGGTAAAAAATGTCATAATCCATAATTTCTTTCCTTTTCTACAAAAATTTATTACGATAATAATGTTGTAATCCATGATTCCTTCCTCTTTTAAATTTTTTTTAAAACTCTTTTAGAACAAGGAAACTTGTATTTAAACATTCTCTTTAAAGATAGTCTCCTTTAAATAAACTTAACTTTTAAAACAAGGGAGTAAAATTTAAAGCTCTTATTTAAATAACTAAATAAATTCTAAATAATATATCTAAAACTTCAAACTTTATTTTTAAATACTTATAAACACATTTGGAAAGACTTTCATAATATCTCAAATATATAACTCTTTTTATTTTACAAAAATCAAAGATTTCCAAAACTACATCCATAGCGACTATTGCTATATGGATGGTAACTTTTAAAAATTCATTTTTGTGAATCAATAACTTCTAACCACATTTCTTTCTATAATTTAAACAAATTTTGTTAACTTTTCAAAAAATGTGAAAAACAAAGTCATTTTGAAACACTTTAGAAAACAAAGTGTTAAATCGCTTAAAAGTAAGCTCGGGATTTCAACATCGCGATAAAAACAACAGTAAGTAAGTAAACTATAACTAAGTAACATTCACTTTCAAATACACAAGCATTTACATAAATATTAACATATGTAAATGATAATCAATAATGAGAGGAATCCTTTAGGATCCCTCTATAAAACTTTTAGCCTTTGAATTGCTTCCGGAGCAACCTACTCGCTACGAAGCCACTTGGACTTCCATTCACTTTGCTTTTGTCCCTACAACATACTGTTTATTTATGCCATCTACTTTCAAGCAGGAATAAAAAACAACAATATATACACATTAGAGATACATTCATATAACAATATAAGATAGGACTAGATTATTATAACAATGTGTAGATTTTAAAACTAACTTTTAAGTGAGAAATCTTACTTTAAATTTGACAAAACTCCTTCCATCTGCCAAAACAACACAAATCCACCTCTCCCCTCCTCCCTTGCTTATGCAAATCCTCTCCTTGCTCCAACAGCTCAAGACCCTAGGCCAATTTGTGTTTTGACTTCAAAAGTTTGCAACTTTGTGGTGGTAGAGAGGTTTGCAAAATTATTATGAACTTGTTTATTGATTTAAAGAAGAAAAGGAAGTAATTTTGAAACACTTTCTTTAGTATACAAGGATAAGAAAGTAGAAAGGAAAAGTCTAAATGAAACAAAGTGAGAAACGTATAGGATGCGTTCCTTTTATAGAAAATACAAAATGGCACATTACCAAACCAACCCAAAGTCAAATAACACAATTACCACTCCTTAATTAATGTTACACCCTTACTTCTTACTAAACTCTTATCCTTCCTTCTTTCCGAAGGAAACACATGCCAACTCATGTGCACATCATTTCCAAGCACAAAAGTTTATGTACTTTTGTCTTAGATTTTGTGTTTTGCTAATTTTAAATTAGAAAAGAAAAGTCCAATTTCACTTCATTAACTTAAGTATCTTATTAAACTTGTTTTAACTATACTATACCATTAGTAAAAGTATTTTTTATTTTTATATATGTGTACATATATACACTAGTGTGCACAACACATTCTGGTAACCATTGGACGATGAAAAGTCAAAAATCTTAAAAACGATTTTTGTCATATTTTTCTATTTTTCGTCGAACTATTTCTTTTGTAAAAAGACTTCCAAAACAAGCAATATAAATATTACATATAAAATAAAAAAACATCTACCAAATTATTAATTAAAAGAGGGTTATTTGACCATTAAAAAACATTAACCGAATATTTAAAATTAATTAAATATTCACCAAGCAAAGAGATAAAATTCCGAGTCGTTACACATACAACATTCAATTCATTCTAAGTTTTTGAAAAGTAATAGACCACAAATCACTATTAGCTCTTAAATTTGTCTAGTGAAGCCATGGGTCCTTGACAATAGATTGAATTTTTTAAATGTATTTTGTACTCATTACTACTAATTCTATTTTGATTTACAAATTCTTTGGGTTATTCACTGCCACATCACATTTTAAAGTATTATATCATATTTTAAAATATTTCATATGTAATGCTTTTATAGTGCTATACGAGAATATAATATCTCTTCTGTAGACACTTTATAAACACCAATTTTTAGGGTGATCGTATAATTATAATGCCCTGTAGTCTACTTATGGAGTATTATAGTAATACACATTTTCTGTGTAAGGGATATTTTATAAATCTCTTCTAGATATATTTTACCATCACCGCTTCTGCAGTGCTACATATCTCGTTTAGAGATACTTTACTTGCATAACTTTTAGAATGTCATATCAATGTATAACATCTTTTTCTGCATAAATTATAAAACTTACTACTTTCAGAGTAGCATAACATATCCTTACTAGAATTTTTGTTGTTACTACTTTTGAAATGTCATATCAAATTTTAGTTATAGTAATAAAATTGGATACGCTAAATAAAAGTTAGATGTGAGAGATAAAACACTACCCCTGGAGTGTAATATTACTATGTAATATCTCATTTGGAGATAAATTATTTACTTCTTGAATTTTATATGATGTCCCTTTAGGGATATAACATTACATTTAAAGGAAGTGCAATATAATAAAAATAAAAATTTCTATAACAACTCTTAAAGAGATTAATATATGTATACACATTTGTAAACATAACTAGAATGTCATATGAGTTATCTCTTACAAAGAATATTGAAATGTACATTTTCAACAAAATAACTAGGTATATGTACATAAAAATAGTTTATCAAAACTTAAGGTTTTAAAACATAATACGATAAGTAAAAATCAGGTCCATAAAATTTTATAGTACTCACTCAAACTTTAAGTTTGAATTATATAAGATATATCAATAAGAAGCAACAGAGAGAATAATTAAATTGAAGCTACATATATTAAAATGAAATTAGACTTTGCATTGCACAAAACCTATAAATTAACCATGCATGCTTTTCCATAATTAGAAGTAAACAATGGAGAAAACCAGTTTAAACTAACTAAAACAAATAAATTGAAATGAAATAAGAGAAATATGAACTGAATTATCATTTGAATTCATACTTGATAAATTACGAACATCCCTTTCTTAGGCTAAATTAATAATTAATTTTCAATTTGGTGGATGTTCGAAATGTCATACAATACAATATATTCTGGATACTTGTTCAATATAATATATAAATCTAAAGATGTGAAGTAAGATACAGCTCATTGGGAGATTTTCAAAATCTATTGAACGCACTATCATTATCTTATATATGATGATGTGTTTATCACTTTTAACTTCTTTGAGAAGTAAAATCTTATCATGCCACAGAGTTTTAAGAAAGCTTCGAGATTCTAATTCGTGAAAAACTTCAAGTTCATTAATTATGTAGAACTTTTGGTTCTTAATTTATTTATTTTGCAGAATTTTTGTGTAGAATCTTATACATTTTGGTTGACTAAAAAAATATTAATATGATTTCAAGTTCAAAAATTTTATCAACAAATCTTTTCATTATTCAAGACTCAAGTTATGAACTTTGAGTAATACAACTTCTGGTTCAAAAATTTTCTCACACAAATTCAAGTTATGGTTCAAGCTTATTTCTTCCATTATATTAGATATTGCTTGCCAAAGTAAGTATATCAAGTAATAAACTATATGTCTATTCTTATTCTAAACATAAACATATAGTATCATTTAATTTAATATAACAAATGCATTTAGTGCATTTATGATATTATGGTAATATATTTTATTACCATAATGACCATATTTAATGCATTTATGATGAACATGAATGCAATTAACCATTATGTGGACTAAAATATAAACTATTATTAAAAATGATTTCTTTTCAACTATATGAATCAACTGAACAAATGTTACTTAAAACAAAACTTTATCTTAGATCTGGCTAAATCAAAATGAATGCCTTAAAAAAGATACTTTGTTCCTAAATAATCAAAATTTTAGAATAACTGAAATACCTTATATATATGGCCCAATCAAAAATTGAGTAAGCAAATATAATCATAGAACCAAGATTTCATATACTCTTACATAAACAGTTTTAAATTATGTAAATCTGTCCATATAATTCATAAACATAAATAAATATTACTATACATCTCAGATTAAAATTATTTCTCCCAAAAAAATTAATCCATATTTTTTAGAAAATATGTATAAACAAATATGTAGATCTTTAAATCAACGCAAGTTTTTTTTTGAAATTTGGGGAATTAAGATTTTTCCCCAAAGTAAAATCATTTGAATTTTTTATTTTATTTCATAAACTACATATAGATCATTTGATCTGTCTTTCTACATAATAATATTTTTTATAAACCTTTTAATCTAGGAAAAGGCACTTTGGTACCAGACCAAATCCAAAGTAGACGTTTATTTTAGGATGAAACTGTTGGGAGATATTGAATTATTAAGGAGTAGATTAGAAATAAAAGGGGTAGTTGAATATATTACGCGAATCAATTTTCTGGAGTGGCCTTTTAGTGTAATTTTTATTTAATTATTTTATTTTTTTATTCTCAATTTTATTTTAAATTTAGTTTATAAGTGAGCTACTGTAACAACCCGTATTTAAGTATCAGAGGATCGTAAAATATTTTTACTTTATTCATATAAGGTCACATGGTTCTATAATTCTAGGATATGACTCTTAGGGACATTTTACGCACCTGTGATTTTTCTCAAATTTCTTTGTGGCCATTTTGATGTTGAAAATCTTGTTTGGGCTATAACTTTGATAGAAGTTGAAATAAGGTATCAAACTAGTTTCATTACTTCAGAATGATGATATCACATTCCGTGAAGTGGTCATAATAGAAAAACGGATTTACAGTTAGGAAGTTATGTATGTTCTAGGTTTTAACGACTATTGGTTAGAATTTGTGTGTAATCAATTAAGCCCATTAATCTATTTTGAGAATCACTATAAGTAGAAGGCTAGAGAGTCAAATTAAAAAAATTCTCTCTCTTTCAAATAATATTTAAAACCCTATTAACCCTAGATTCATCCAAAATCACCCAAATTACTCTCTATATCAAATCGATCTCAAGATTAGCAAATATATCATCGACTAGAAGACAAAGATCATCGATTTGGCCGATCTGCATTGCTTTTAGTTGCTGTGTTGTTAGACCTGAGCTCGATTTCGTTGAATTCAGTAATTGGTGAGCAGTATATGCCTTCTCACTATCCTGTACATGTTTATATACTAGAATCGCAAGATTTAACATGATTTTTTGCCATCAAACCTTTTCTAACTTTGATTACATTTTAGTCTATGCAAATGTTTGAAATTTTATTAGAAATTACCATTATTCATGTTTATATATTCATGTAAAATGTAGATCTACATAAGAATTGGCTTGTTATAATATTCTTATGTTTTGATTGCTTAAATGGATGTATATGCATGATGTCCTATGTTTGTATGTTGTGCTTTAATGTTGTTTGCTAGTGTTGGATGTTTGGAAGATGGGTTGGTGAATTTGGAAAATCGGAGGCAAAGACGGATGGAATTGGACAAAACTTGGAAGGGAGGCTTTGGAGTATGGAGGAAGCTAGTAGCTCAAATCGAAAGCTCTAATTCATTAAGTGCACAAGTCGATATCGACTTCTTAGGTTAGTGTCGACATGTTTATGTTCGTCAGATAGCTCGGTGGTTTTGGGGGAGCTCAATGGCAAGGCTAGTAAAGGTGATCCAAGACAAGAGATAGGTGATTGGCTAAGTGAAGTGGTTATATCGATTTGTTTCTAGAATGTGAAGTTAAATGCTTTGGAAAGAGGACTAAGATTTTTGATGGATAGGATAGGGTCCAGAGCATGTAGAAATGGAGTATTAGAAGTAATGAAGTGGAAATTGCCATAGTATGGCCAAGCAGACAGGGGGTATCAACCTGTTCGTATAAGTATCGAGATGGTTTTGTTGGTCCAATGATGGTCGAACTTCTAGAGGATGAAGTAGAGGTCTTGTAGATCATGCTAGAGGTGTTGGCCTATTTGCATCAAGGTTGGATGGCGATGTAATAGCAAAATAAAAGCAATGTAACTTCGATTTATGACTTGTGGTGGGAGTAGGTACCAAAGATAGCAGCAGATAAAGGAGAGAACTGTAGAATGAGGAACGTGGTGGGTTCCTAGGTAATGGAAATTGGATTGAGTGACAGAAGGGCTCGGAATCTGTGTAGAGCAAAGGAGGGCTCATATGTGAGTGTGCTAAGGAATCATTGGTAACAGGCAGTGTTTTCTGTTGTACTCGAAGCATGGGTATTGTAAGTGGGAATGCCCATGGGTTATTTGAGGGGCCTGTATACCCTAGACCAGTGGCATTAGGTCTAGTGTCTAGCTTTGGGCTATGAGATATGTATCGAGCTTTAGTCTGCATGATACAAAAGTACAATGAAAAATGGGATTTCCATTAGTCCCTAGCTCTAAGGAGGCCATAAGAGTTATCATATTATTAGAGCACGGATATGAGTGAAAGTGAGTGTTGCTTGATGGATGTTATGGTTGCTTTGGTTGCTTTCTTTTGTGGTTTGTCACTCAAGGATATCATTGGGAGTAGGTACTGGAGATATGGAAATCCATTGTTTTATGTTGTATATTACCTTAATGATATTGTAGAGTAGCATATTATAGTGTAGTGAGCTAACTTTCTGGTTGCAGGAATATGTCAGGTGTGGTTTGTGCGCTCTTGTTCCTTACCATATTTACTTGTATAGTATTTTGAGATTCATTTACCACTCGTACCAGACTGTTGTCTGACCAAAGGTTTTATGCTTTACTTCTTATTATCTTAGGTACTCTTAAATGAGTAGACTATATAACAGGTCTAGGTAATGCTGTAACCGTTCGAAGGACAAGCTGGATGGGGCTATCTCGTATTCTATACTTATATGGATTTCTACGCTTATTCCGTTGCGCAGCACTGAGGAGCCTTAGTAGTGACTGCTTTTTTTCTTATAGTGGAGACAGGCATTGAGTTTGTTTTTGTTGTATAAACTCTACTACATTTATATATGACTCCGTTGATCTTTACTCTGATGATTTATTCACGTAGTTATTGGTGCCTCTCCTGTTATATATTTGTGATATTATATTTTATCCGTGCATTGTGAGATATTCGATGGGTTATATGCTGTGTTTGTTATTATTCATCTTGATGATCATCCTATATCCGCCGGGAACGACTGCATCACACTATTTGTATGCTATTGGTGTCGATGAATAGGGTGATCGTCACGTTTAGTATCAGTGCTTTGGTTATACGATTAATCGGAGTTGATACCGTGATCCAATAGAGATAGGGATGGTTTTGTCATGTTAGACTAGATCGAGAGTTATATATGTACGAGAGAGTGCATACTTATTATGTAATTTGGTTTTCAAAACTATATAATAATATTATATAGTATAAGTCATATGCATATGAGAACCATAGACACAATTTTCTTTATGTTATACTGATCGTTCTTGTTATAGGTAAGAACGAGCTAGCATACAAGGAATACTATGAGATCTACTTTAGGAATTGAGGAAGGTGCAAGAGCAAGAGCAGTTATGCCTAATTTTCAAGCTATATTCAATGCTATGATGGCAATGATGATGGGTAATGCTCCTGGTATGGCCGTTGGTGGAGATGCTCCCATGCAAGTGCCTAGGGTTGATTTTGCCAAGTTGAGCAAGATTACTCTACTTTGAGAGGAAAGCTATTTTATGGAATGGAATCAGCCATAGAAGTGAAAGATTGAATTGATACATGTGAGCACATCTTCAGTGATGTGGAAGTGGATGACGCTATGTAATGACTGATTTTTCGACTTCTAAAAGTCGACAACAATACGTCTACTGTATCAAATGTTGAACAATCGAATGCCGGAAAACCAATCGTTAGGGTTAAAGAAGAAGATGATAGAAGAAGAACAGAAATAATAAACAGAATCTCACATTTCGTAGCGGAACAACATATAATAGAGAAATGAATATCTTTAAAACAAAGAACCATATCTGTTATTACAATACAACATCAGAGTTTACAACGACACCATTCAACACTAGGCATTTACAACAACTAATCCATATTAAAACTAAACTTGCAGCAATCCCAACGCAGCGGATAATACATAGTATAATGATACGTCTGGCCATCCAGCATGCCTTCTGACCTCCACAGCAACTTCTTGATTTCGCTCCTGAATAACTGATAACCTGACTCTAGGCTGCCCATGTGGAAAATTATGGGCACCCAGAGTTTAGAAAGGGAACAATAAACTCCAGGTCAGTCATGGTATTTGTGTGAGATCTTAAAAACAGTTATTTTCACAAAGAAAGGAAAAGAAATCCGTTATGCTTTTGGAAAATGAAACTACCGTAAGGCCTCCCTGCACACACACAATGTAAGCGCATAATTGGTGGAGATTTCTCCTTATGATAGTCAAACATACTTGATATGAAAAATCATTTTGATATTATTTTTAGTGCATAGTGCAGAAAACCTTTCGAAAGTATAATATTAAGCTTAGCTAGGATAGGTACCATTATATTATGCCCGCTACAGCTACCATTTAAGAATAGCAGATTATACAACTAAAACCGTACAAGGCGCATATTGAAGATTGGATTTCCAATAAATGGTCAGGCTAAGGAACTTCCTATTGCCATATGGGTACGCCTTTGGAGGCACGTCCCGAGAACTTAACCAGCTCTCTACCAACACAAGGCCGGGTTACCTTTGTAACTAGGTAACTACTACACGAGTATGCCATCCCTCGATCGTTTGTGACCTTTATTCGAGGATCCTCAACCACGAAGTACAAAAAATTTACAGCAACCACATAGGTTAAATATCTGGGGTCCATACCATGATACAACCCTTTTCCAGAAGGAAATGACATACCCTCAGGGGGCGCTAACCCCAAATAACCTTGTCGCATCCTTCCTGTATTTTCGGGTTGTGAGGTCCGACGAAGTCTCGTCCACAAAGCTACACTTTTCAAAAAGCCATGCTTCGATCAACAAATGATCAGCGGCACTTTGTATGCCACATTACCAAATTGGGAATGTATCACTAGTAACCATCAAATATATAACATCTGAGCCCGTACGTTTCAGATAAGGGTGTTAAGCTAAGAGAATAAATTTTCCACCACCAACAGAATGTATCTGATAGAAACCAGCTTTGCATCTCAAAGTGTAATGTCGGACATACATCCATACAAGTCCGTTTTGGGATCGAACGGAACCGAAGGCACTTCAAAGAAGTCCTTGCAAATCCGAATATTCACTAATCACGTCCGGAATCCACATCACAAAGGGTGATAAAAATCTCTATACCGGAGCAACCCGGTGCAGAGACATTCGACAGGTAATCCTTTCGCTTTCGAAAATACCCGGTCTTCAACACCATCATCAAATGCAATCCCATTTCGTAGTATCATTATTCGGAATGAGTTTTATGACACTAAGTCCTCTCCTGGCTGATCCGAATAATGAGCGCTTATTTTAAAAATAAGTGTTACATTCAGATTTCAAACAAATCACAACAAATTCCACTTTGATCTTTTGAACAAAAATCCAACACAAAGATTCGACGTGGTTTTCGAATATCCATTTGGAATCCGACCCCCAGTCGCATCGAAATTCAAATGCCATTTAAAGGCCTATATTGATTGTGATATACCGGAAATTTGGGGCAATATCAATTTAATAATCTACATTAAAAATTAAATTGATTTGATAATATATGTTAATAATATTTAAATTGATTTCATAATCTTTATTTAATTAAATATTTAACTGATAATTTATCTTTTAAAAGCTAATTTAGTTGTTATCTATTTATAATGTATATAATTGTATATATTGTAAATAGGTAACTTTGTTTTTAATTTAACAAGTAAAAACTTATTTACTTATTTCAATATTTTTGGTAATTATAATTTGATTTAATATATATATCTTTTTAAAAGCTATTTAATAAATAACTGTATGGTTTAAAATACTTAAGATAAATATTGATTGTTTTAAATTTATTTAAGCTTAGGTTTGAATTTAAATAAGATTACCAAAAAGGTTTGTTCTGGTTTCTTCTTAAATTTAACTTGATAAAATAAGTAATAAAGAGGTAAATTTCTTAATTTAATAATGAGTTTTATTAATCATAATGTCTTTACAAATTGTTTTTAAATAGAAATTGTTATTTCAAATTTATTTATATAAATAGCTATAATTTGAAAGATTTAAAAGTAAGTTTTTTTTATGTTAAATTAAAATAAACCTTATTAATACTAACACCAGTATAAAAATAATAGATGAATTTAGTATTTGATAGCTATGTTAAAATATAAAAGAGCTAAAATACTAAAGTAAAATATATGCATAAGGTAGGAAAGCATAACCAGGCAAGGAAATCTAAGCAAAGTAAAAATGAAACAACTTTATATCTATGAACATTAAGTATGAAAGCAAACCAGGTTTGTGTGATAAAAAATATATAAAGCCTGTAAAATAGTGATGCAAAGACAAGAAGCAAATCTATAAAAAAAACAAGGAAAGTATAGACTAAAAGCATGAAGTACTCAAAGCATTTAATGCTTTCATATTCAACTAAAAAAAATGCTCTGACCTATACATATAAATAAAAGAAAATTGTACCAGGCTTTGAAGGAATGTTGCCTGCAGACAAAAACAAAATATGGAAAGGGATAAAATAAAATGCAAAGCTAAGTAAAATATCTATGGATAAAAATGAGTAATAGGAGACATTAAATACATTAACATTAAATGTATCCACTTCTCAGCAAACAATTCGGTCATTTCAAATTGTTTAACATCATCTCAGCCTCCTAATTAAAAGATTTGACCTAATAAAACAAAACACAAATATAATCTGCAAATTGCTTGTCTCAGATGCCACCCTCCCCTAAACTTCTTTATATATGTCATATTATTTTTGTTCGTTCACTAAACATAACAAAATTGAAACAAGGAAATAAGTAGCAAACATTTCCATTTTTATAAACTGAAGCATTACAACAACAAAGGAAAGATGAATCAAAGGAAGTTCAAAGCAAACTACTTTCCAGTTTTTAAGTTCAAAACTGTCAAACCAGAAGTGCTCTGTCATTCTCAAGCATTTGTGAGTAACATTATTTTAAAAAGCTTAAGTATTTGAATAATTGGTTGCATACTAGTTTATCTGAGATGAAGTATAAATGGTGTGTGTATATTTGAAATTTCTGTGTATATACATGAATGAGTAGAAGGATGTTTGCTGTTGAATTTGTTTCTGCCTGTTCTTAGTTCAAACTTAGATTCTAAACAAAAGAATCCAATATCCTTTGATCTACTTACTATTAGTATCTAGAATTTAAACAAAACTGGTTTGTTTGACTTTAAGATTTAGAATTAAATTTTATTTAAGTTAAGATTAAATGGAAATTGCTCTGGAAACCAAAGAGGAACAGGGGAGTTTGAATTTGTGTAAAATTCAAATATGTAAATTTAACAATTCAGTAATATAAATTAAATACTATAATCAAAATATGATTTCTAAAACTAAAATCAAGATTTTTAGTGAAGGGGTTAGAGTGCAGTTCTAGATTCATCAAAGAAAGGAAATTTGGGTATCTCTGATGATCTTGAGACTGGAAGGGGCGGGGCTCTGTTGGAAGATGGAGTGGTGAACGAAGTATCTAGGAAAAATGGTAGAAGTGGTGGATGATCAACGTGGCGATGATGGTGGGTGTTTTCTTTTTTTAACCCTAGTTTTGGGTGCTTTGAAGTTTTGGATCAGTGCAACCTCTCCGGTTGAGCCAGTGTTATGGGGTCTTGGAGGTGGCTAGAGGTGTGATGGTCGAAGCTGATGCCGGAGTTTCTGGTGGTCTGGCGGTCGGAGCAGCGAGGAGGAGGTGTTGACAGGTTCGAGGGGGAAGCCTGTTTATGTTTCCAGGTTTTGTATTATGAACTCGATCTTCATTCGAGCGAGTGGGTGGCTTCGGAGGGGTGCGATCACGTCAGGTGAGGGTCGTTGGTGTGTGGATGCCTGAGTGGATGGCCGGAGGTGACAAGAGCCACGGTGCACGTGCACCGTGCTCATTTCAGTGTCGAAGCGTCAGTGAGTGGTGTAGGGTTTTTTAACTCGGGAAATACTCAAGTCGTTCGAGTATTTGACTCGAAGTAGGGGAGTGGGGGACTCGAAGCAGACCTGGACGCACTTGAATTTATGTTGTTTCAGACTTTTGTAACCTGGAAGTAGAATTTGATTTGAAACCTATTTAAAATAGTAATGGATTTAAATCAAGTTTAAATCTAGTTTTAAGCATGAATTCAAAGTTTTACTTGAATTCAAATCTGAAATAAATAAAGTTTTTATAAAAAAAAATGGAATATGGGTTTCTTTCAGGTTTAAAAACCTGACAACTTCAGGTTTGAAATTCAATGGTAAAATCGGAAACAAAATGTAAACTGTGTTTGAAATTTTAGGAGTTCAAAAGTATAGATTCAAATGAATTTTTGAATCTAAGTTTTTAAAAATGAATTGGATTGTAAATCAAGAATTAAAAATCAAATTCTTAAAGAGCAAGTTAAACCCAAGTTTTAAATTCAAGGTGAAACTAATGGATTCAAGTATTTCTCGAATTCAAATCTGAAATTTTAAATCAGTTTTAAAGTTAAATATATAAAACCAGTTTAAATAAAATAGTTTTGAAAAGTAAATTTGTTTCAAATAGAATTTAAATTTGGTAAATATTTAAAATAATCTCTTTTGTATCTTGAATTCAAAATGGAATTTCAATCTAAATTTAAAAAGTGTGATGTTCTAATACACTTTAATATTAATTAAGTTATTAAATAAGAAATACATTATCTTAAGAATAATTAAGGCATTAAATGATTTAATTAATAAGATAATAAAGGAATGGTAATTTATTAAATTTATAAATTTATAATTTAGATTAATTTGTAATAAAGATAAATTAAGAAGTAAATTAGGAGATGATATTAGTTAATAAAGATAATTAACTAAAGATTACTAATTAATTAAGTAATGTGATTAATTTTGGTAATTAATCAGATTAATTAGAAAAACTATTTTAAGTGGTTAAGTGTAATTACTTGATAAAAGTAATTAAGAGATTAATTACTTATTGTAATTAATTTTGATAAATGATTAATTTAAGTTAATTAATTTAGTTTAATTAATTTAAGAAAGTCATTTGATAAATTGATAAGTGTAATTACTTAGTGTATGCAATGGAGCACAATTACTTAAGGAAGTAATTAATGTTAATTACTGAATGTAATTAATGAAAGATGATGTGTTAATAAAGTAATTTGAATAATTACTTTTAATCAAGAGATTAATTAATAGGATAATTAATTATGGGATAATTAATTTATTAATATGAGTAATTTAAGGGTAGATAATTACTGGTTGTTATTAATCAAAGCTGATTAATAATTGTGTTTAATTAAAAATTAATTACTTAATTAAAGTAATTTAATTTAAATCTAAATTAGAGATCATTAATTAATATAATTAATAATGTAATTAAGAATTGTTTAATTAAGAAATAATTAATAATGTGGTGATTAATTTATGTAATTAATCAACAATAAATGTAACTAATTAAATTAATAAATAAGGTAATAAAATGTTAATTACTATAAAGGATTTAGGATAATTAATTTGTAAAATTAATTAAAGACCAATTACTTATTGTAATTAGAAAATGATTAATCAAAGGTGTTTAATCAAGGTAAATATTTAGGGGATGATTAATTAATTTGATTTGTAATTAATTAATGGTCGTATAAGCAGGATTTATAGATGGAGTAATTAATTTAATTTACTTTAAATTAATTAGAGATTGAAGTAGTTAATTTAATTCATTTTAAATTAATTAAAAATGGTATGATTATAAATCATTGCTTATGGATGAATGATATTGATATTTCATTTGATGATTGTGATCTCAGATATGAGATGGGTAATATCTTGTGATATAGATGCTTGGTTTAAGTAGGATAATATTTAATTATCTGATGGATGATAATATTGATTATCTGTATGTGAGATGATGTGATTATTTATTGTGATATTATGAATTATCCATCTGTGTGTATATTGATTATATTGAATTAAACTGTTAAGACTAAATAGACAACTTGGCCTTAAAAGACACGTTTTGGATTTCGATGAGACCGGGATCGGGTTTCCACATTTGGAACATCCGAAAACCACCTCAATTCCAAATTAACGATAGGTCGTGAATCTGAAGTGAAGATGAAGATTCAGAATGCAAGGGTTATCGTCATTAACTCTGAGGGTGATTCCAAAATGAGTGTAACGAGATAATGCCTTCGGTTTCGTTCGAACCTGGAACGAACTTGTATGGATTGAATGTTTTAAGAACATCGTCAGGTGGACTATGAGCATTCTAAGAAATATATTCTCTAAAGGTAATCGTAACCTCAAGCCTCATCAACCGGGAATGGCTAAAACAGGGGAGGTGCAGCAAGGTTAGGTGTGTCATGCCCAAGCAGGACAAGGATATTCCCCTGTCTAGATGTCCCGTTATTTTCGGCTGTGTGGGCGGTTGATTGCAACAACTGCCGGGGTTTATCTTGTTCGGAACTGTTCCGTAAGGAATGGTTTCAGCCTTGTGTTGTAGGGGGTCGGGAGTGATCCTCGGTACGTTGATCTAGGCCACGTACTGTGACGGGCGGTACCCCAGTAGCCCTACCATTGTATGGAATCCACAATCCAATAAGTGCCAACGGTTTTGATTGTATTACCCACTTTTGTGGCTAGTAGCTGGAATTTAATGAATGTAACAATTTCGACTATTTTCTATTTACTTGAAAACCCTAGACCTATTATAATATCACAGAATTTCCTATCAAATGTTTTGGTTAGCGTAAGGTAAAAACTTTTCCATGTTTATGTGTGGGGAGTCTTACGTGATACCTTTTGTTTTCAAAAGATTTTCAAAGTTAAGCAACTTTAACATGCTACTCATACCAGACCCATGTCTGACCCGGAGTTTATTTTTGTTTTTCATAAACTCTCGGGTACCCAAATTTATACGGGTAGCCAAGGGATTCAGGTTAGCTTTGACGAATTTTGGAGGAGCAAGGGAGCAGGAGGCTTCAGCGTTGTAGATACATATAGTTCTGCTGTGTTGGTATCTCTGAGTCATATTGTTTGAGTTGTATTGTATTGAGGTGTATTAACTAGACAGGTGTTTATAACTGTCTAGTATGTGATGTATTATCTGTATAACTCTGATTGATGTTATATATTATGTAAATACTTATGTGATTAATATAATTTATTCGTTCCGCTGTGAGATTCTGATGTTGTTGTTCTTTCTTCTCTATCTTTTTTATTTTCTCATCCCTTTCTTTCTTCAAGACGAAACGGTTTTCTGGACGTAGAAGGCCGGGTCGTCACATTGATAGTCGGTTATTTAACTATCAATCAACATTCACAACAATCATCAGATTTAAATAATTTTTTCCCCAATTCTTTATTTTCAAAATATCTTCGCAAGATATATTTTCACGCTTCAACCATTTGAAAACAAATTTCAAATTACTTTCCATATTTCAATCCTTTGAAGAAAAATTCAATCATTTTTCATATTTAAATCTTTTGAAAACAAATTTCAAATCACTTTTCCTTAATCGGAATATATTCCCAAAATTTATTCATTTCCACTGAAAATCTGCCATGTTCAAATACTTTAAAATAATTTAAATATACACTTGGAAACATTTAAAACAAAAAATATTTTAAACACACACTTAAATATTGATTATGAAAACATTATACTGATATCACATATAAACTATAAGCCTAAACTAATTTTAAAATAAAACTAGTAAATAGGGCATAACTATCTAAATAACCATTTTCTAAAACAAATATCAATTAAATTTTTAAATAATCACTTCTATAAATAATTTAATAAATTTTTATTTTAACGATTTTCAAAACATTCTAAAGAAAATAATTTCTTCAAGATATTCTTTTTAAAACCAACTCAAGAACTTTTAATTTATATACGCAAGGTATTTTGAAAAAACAAACTCGGCTTTTCAGGGAAAATACACTTTCCATTTCAAAATGGACCATTTAAATCAATTAATAAATACTTCTTGATTTATTTCAAATTTACATTCCAAATCTGTAAATTTCTTTCCACACTTTTTAAAAATGAACCAATATTTATTTTTAAAACAAATTTCCCTTTCCTTTTTAAATTCCATTGTGAATTTAAATTTCCTAAATATCTACTGATATACGATTTCCAAATTGATTTCCAAATATTCACTTTCAAACATCAAATCAAATTCCAAATTGATTTCCCAAAGATTTATTTTCCAACACCAAATCAATTTAGAAATTGATTTCCCAAAGATTTATTTTCAAACACCAAATCAATTTTCAAATTGATTTCCTAAAGATTTATTTTCAAACATCAAATCAATTTTGAAATCGATTTCTAAATTTATATCTTTTTTTTAAACAAATTTCTTTATTTCTTCACAACTATTTAGAATCTGAATTTTAAATAAAATTCTCCAACTTTTAAATTATATTATTCGAAATCCATTACTAAAATCTTTTCCCATACTTTTGGAATTAATTCGTTAAAATTTCGAAATCAACTTTTATACCTTTAAATTCCTTTGATATTTATCCAATTCTTAAGGATAAATTTTTAATATAAACTTTTCTACTTAAATTTCACAAATACAATTTTTTTTATTTCTGGTATCCTATGATACCAAAAATATATTCGGCTAAACCATAGCCTTCAACGGTTTCAATCATAAATATGACATACACAGATTATAAATAAACCATCACACAAAATATGAAAAAAATTCAAATATTTGAGGAATCCAGTTGGATCCCTCCAACCTGTTTCCCTGCATCCACAGATGTTAGCACAACAATTAAATACCAATTCCACTTCGAGATGGAATATCGCAGTATATGGGATTTATATAATATCATCCGCTATTATGTAGCGCATAGGGTCTCGTCCTCTATATAATGCGGGAAATCAATCGTTCCAAATACATATATAATACCAATTCCACTTTGAGGTGGAATATCGCGGTATATGGGTTTCATATAATATCATCCGTTATTATGCGGTGCATAGGGTTTAATCCAATACAACTGATAATAATTTATCATTCAAGCACACAATCAACAATTTTAAATTTAACTATTAAAAATAGAATCAGAAAATTCGATTGAATGAGAAGATCTCACCTTTAACTATGCATGCAATCCATTTCCATTCCGGACTAGTTTTCTTCGCGATTCTAGACCTTGTAAACAATTATATAATTTTCTTAATATTCGAACAAATCGAACAATCAATTATTGTTTAATTTAAGCTAATAAATTTAATTTTAACTAATGATTTAATTTAATCAAAGAATTAAATTTTAAACTAATAATTTAGTTTTAAACTAATTGTCCCTTTTTTTAAACCTTTTGTATCATAAATAAATTAAATCGGTTTATTAAATAATTTATCACTATTTGAATTAACCACACAATTTATTATCATTCGCATTAATCCAAATATAAATTATCTTTTATCAAATTAACTAATTTTACCTAACTAGTTTACACATATTTATTGTGTTATATTTTTTATTTAAAACAAATACTGTAATATGCCAGTAACCCAAACTACTTTTTAAACAATACATAAACTGATTAATATTATTATTCTGACATATCCATTTAGCTGTTTAACAAAATAGTATCATCAGTTAGTAAATTTAATTAACCAATTTTAAATTAATAACTTAGCTAGTCAAATTTTCATATTTCTATTTAAAAAGTAACAGGAGTTAAGTACTGAGAAAATTTAGTAAACTAAAGAAGAAGAGAGAGAAAAAACATGTAACATCCCGCCTTTTTGTACGGTTTAAATCGACGATAAACCACACACGTCAGACTTAAACCATACAGAAGGGCAAATTTTTATCTGGGGTAAATAAGAAAAAGGGAGAAGAAAGAAAACAAAACAGAATCTTGCAGTAGAACGACAAAATATATTAATCAAAAAACTGTTCATGAAGTTGTTTTACAAACATTTGATTATACTTATACAACATAGAATCAGAGTTACACATACCAAAGAATAATAATTAATGCAGCGGAACAATATAGTAAATAATAGTAATTATACAATCTTCATCTTCATCCTCCAGAAATAAAGTCTTCGAATCCTGAAATGCTCAGACTGAACCGAGCGAATTGAAAAGACAAAACACACGAATCAGAGCTAAAAATCTTATGTGAGTTAAATCAACGATAAATGATATGAGTGGAACGACGTCACTGATGTTTACGGGATTTGACTTCTCATATCCAGTGCCAAACATGAGTGCAGTAACTTAAGAGATGCTTCGGGATTCACATCTCCTAAGGACCTGTTAAACTATTTACTATGTAGTAATATACGCTATTATAATAGTGTCTACAGTAAAGTATAATATAAATTAAAAATAGCGTTAAGTCTTCACATTTTCCACCTTAACACACTTTTATATTCCCATAGTCTATACAGTACCGTAATCTCCCCCGTACTGGGCGTCGTCAGAGGGCACTCCATAGGTATGGTACAAAACCAAAATTGTATAAAGCGCGCTAGGTAGGTGACACGGCACACAAGACAATTCCATGGTAGATTACCAATTACGCATCCGAGCTGGTGGTAACGCGTAGCAACTGCTACTGCCCACCTCGAGCCACAACCCCAAAATAAATAAAAAAATCAATAGTGGCCACCGAATCAATCCAAAAGTGTATAATATCAAAGGAGTGTGTCTGATAAGAGGGGTTACCACCTTGGCCCGAGAATCGCTCCTTTTTTAGCCACCTTATGCCAACTCACGGGAGTCGGGTCCACGAATATACCTTAATATAACGTCGCCACCATCCTACTTCATTCTGGAATCTCCACCATGTACACGGTTGTTAAAGTGGTTTTCGGGGTTGGCAGAGAGTATGACAACTTTCGATCCCGGTCTCTTTAGCAACCAAATGTTATTATAACACCGTGGTCATTTCAAAATAACTTATACTTCAAAACCAGAATATACTATCCATTACAAAAACCAAATCAATATAATATCTTTTTTATTTCAATTATATCCTTTCCAAAAATCATAGCACTTTCAAAGTTAGACACTTCGAAACTAAACATTTGAAATATAACACTTTCAAACCGTAATACTTTGAAACATAAGTTCCACCACTTAAACGGTTTAAATATTAAAATACTTTATAATAGACAAGCTTCTTCAATTTCACAAATCAATTCCAAAACAACGGGAATTTCTAAATTTTAAATTCAACCAAATCCCAAATCATAAATTTAATACGATTCAGTTTTCAATTAAACTATTCCAAATTTTATCGATTTCAAAACAGATTTGATGCACAGAATAAACCATTTCAAATTCAATATACTTCAAACTTTAAGTATTCAAAAATTCCAAAACTAAGTTCGGTAATTTCATATTTATATATATGTATATATACATATACATATATTTATCAAACTTAATTTTCTATTATTTAGTTTGAAATATTTTACTTAATAAATCCATTATCTTTTAAATAAACCCCAAATTACAAATATTAAATATTCCTTTCGATTTATTTATACTTAAATGCTCCTTTAATTCAACTTAACCCACAATCAAGTTATAAAAATCATAGCCCTTTAAAATTCCTAATTTAATAAATTTCACATTTAGACCTTTTTGAGTTTAATTCTTAAATAAATTCAATTACGAAAAAATTTCCAATTTATCTTCCAACCTTAATTTATTTAAATCATTATAAATTCTATATTAAAATATAGTTTAAATACTTAACCATGTTATCTTCAATAAAGATCAAACTTATTATTAAGCTTATTCTATGTTAAAAACAAATTGACACACAGCTCAAAATCAAGAATAAAATACATTTATACATTATCTAAAGTCAATATTTATCTAAAACCATATATTTCTTTAAAAAACCATAGAAATCAGTTCAAGAATATTTTATATATGTAGACCATGGTGTCTGTATATAATTTTCTATCCGATGGCCAAGTGATACGAATATTTATCATTTCAATCCGCAATTCAAAATAAAACACGGTTATATATCATTTTACACCGCAATCCTGAATGAAATAAGAATCCATAACAACTTGCAGTTTATAACAATATAAAATACAACATCCATTCATCCCATATTAATCACAAACATTTATCACCATCATCATCCAATTCAATCAATAACATCAATATAGAGCAGAAAATAAACAACAAGTATTTACTGCCATTTATATTCAATAATAAATTAAATAACAATTCAACTGGCGGTTTATATGCAGTAATAAATTTAATAATAATTTAATTCAATAAATTCAATTTAACTGAGATAATGATTAAAAATATGCTAAACAGTCATAAATGAATTTCTAATCACATCAAAAATTAATTTTATACACATAAGAATGTTTAGAAGTTGTGAGTGGGTTAAAACACTCACCTTTCGAATTTAAATTGAATTTAAATCCAATTTAAACTGAAAATTCGAACAGTCTCCGAATTCGTCCAATCTTATGCCAAAATGTCCGGAATTCCAATACAAACCTAGCCGAGAAAACCGCATGTGAAACGGACCTCGTATGCAAAAGTTATATTGATTAGAACGTGCTGAAATTAAATTAAAATAAAATAAAGAAAAACAAAAACCCCACCATTAACACAGGCTATCACGTCATTATCTTCAACCTTCTCGCGCAAGCCAGTTCAATGAAACCGTAGAGCAAACAACCCGCCGCCAATTTGTTCGACTTCGTGACCACCTCGGCTAGCCACAGCCTGCCCCGCGTCCACCGACCCCGTGACGACCTCACCTACAGCCCCTACGCCCTCGTGCGTCGTGCATGACTCGATCGACGCTTCGAATTTGCAGCCGCCGCCACGATATGAAAACCCTAGTTTAATTGATTCGCCACATCTAGCCATTGAATCGGCGGACCAAACACAGCGATGAGCTCCGCAAGTTCTCCTCCATGCCATGGTATCATCTATTTGGCGATCCGATGCAGTTGATTACGATGAAATGGAAGGCCGAGAATTGATCATAAATTTCTAGTCTAACGACGATTCGAATTGGAAAATGAATTCCAGATCTGAGATGTGCTCGTCGAGAGCTTCAGATTGATATAAAATTTGATAGTATTTGAGGAGTTAGAAATTTTGGCTTTGAATTTGATTTGAGATTGCAATTGGAAATTTTTGTTTTGTCTGCCATTGAAAATGAAGAGGAGCAACTGGAATTGTACGTACAGAATTGAGGAATAGAAAGGCTGCTAGGGTTTATAACAGGATATATATAGGTAGAGCTGAGAAATAGAGGAACATATGCGATTGGTCTGGACCGTGGAACGATAAATGGCCGAAAAGCCCGTTCTGACTTCGGAACGAAATTGAGTCAACCATTTATCAATATAGACGCTTTTGAATATTTTAAACGCAATGGAACAGGTTTCAAGTCCAAATTCCATCGTATGAAGGAGTTACGCTGTAACAACCCTAGATTTTTGAATATAAATTTAAATCTGACTTCATTTCATTTTGAAAATTATTTTAAATTTTTTTTATTTGTAATATATCAAATCTAAATATTTTAAAATGATAGTAGATTTTTTTCCAAAATTTATTACATTTATTTCCTATTTTTTAAAGGCTGTTTTCTATTTTTCTGCTATTTTCTTCATATAAATTATATTTAATTAAATTTTATTTATTTATTTTGTGAATGAATTTTATTTTATGTTATTATGTTTATTTATAATTATTTCCAAGTCCATTTAATTTTCCAAAATTTATTCTGTTTTCAAATTTTCTTGACCAGTTTGCATTTTCTAAGCTATTTTCTTATTTTTATGATATATAATTATTATTTATTTATCTATATTTTATATTTTGTTGCATTTTTGAAATTTAAACTGAAATTATTATTAGGTTCAGTAATTTGAACTTATATAAATAAATTAAAGGTAATTTGAAAAGGTTATGACTTTTGATTTTCCTATGGCTCTTTATCTTACACTTTTCCACATTTAACATAACTTTTCATCAATTAGCCATAATTTCTCTCATCTTTCAGCCGCATACTCTTCTTCACATTCACGTACTTTCTTTTCTCATTCCTGAACAAAAAAATATTTCGCCATTTCTATTAAGGAAAGTTTGGGTAAAAATCTTTTTCTTTTCTTTTGTTTTACTTTTATTCTTCTTTGATAATGATTTGCACTTGATCTCCTTCATCATAGGTTCGGCCACCTCCATCCCCATGCCTTGTCACCTCCACCATCACCTAAGAACACCTCCATCACCACCTCCTCTCTGGCCAAACCCCAAGCCGTTCCTCCTTGTGGATGATCCATCACCTAAATTCCAACAAAACTCCACTTTTGTCCTTAACCGAGCACTACCATGCATACATCCACCTTCCACACCCCATGGCCTCCACTAACACCAACTCCACCACCTCCGACACCACCTGGACTCTCAGCCACATCATTCCCTTGGCTGCTACAGTGAAGGCCATGACCTTTATGCTCTTGGTCGAGCTTAGTTTGGCCTTGAACCCTTGTATGTTGCCTTCTTAGTGTAGTTTCCATAACCATCACCTTTGCACCACCTTCTAGAATGTTAGGCCGACCCTTAGCAACCTAAACCTGACCCAAAAACCTTGCCTTAGCCTTGATTTTCACTTATGGCCAAATCCGATAGAAGTTGGAAGCAAGTGCAAAGCAGTTTTGCTTTGAATTGTGTAGTCAATTCTATCTTAGTTTATCGTATTTGAATTTGAAAATTTATGTATATTATATTATTTTGTGTGACTTGTATTCAAGGGAATTGACACTTTGGATCTTCCACTCATCTCTGTGTCATGTTATCATACTTGTTTGGATCTCATTCGTGCATTCGTCGTTGTATCTCCAGCTTAAACCTGTGAGTTATTCTCACGTGATAATATGTACATATATAACTAGTAAATTGACTCCTTTTGCATCTGTAAAAAAAATGCATAACCATGTTACACCTGCTATATTATGATTATATGATTTTCACCCATGCTTAATCACCTGTTATTTTATATGTTACTATTATATTATGTTGTTCTGTTATTTATATCAGTTTATCACACTGCAAGTTCCCTTTAGATTATAATCACTATGGGTTGAAATGATACATACCCGAACGGACTTTAGAATAAGGGAAAATCATTATGGGCTGAAATGGTAGGCCTGAGCGATTTTCAAATTATTTCATTTACTTGGGACTGCGGGTTTTGAAATGATAAAACCAGAATTTTCTTTGTAAATTACAGGTTGAAATGATATATTAGCCGTATCACTTTACCTAGCGTAGAAAATTATATACAGACCCGTAGTTAAAATATGTTTTTCTAAAAATTTTAAAGTATTTTAGAAATATAAATATTATATTATTTTGATTTAAACTTAATTAAAAATTATTTTTGTAAAATATAATTGATTTTCTGAATATTTATAAGTGAAATAAATTAATGAAATTTTAGAAAATTTGAATGTAAGTATTTTTGGAAATTTTGATTTAATTATAATTGGAAATTAAATTAAATATGAATATATGATAAATTTATGCTATTTTGAATTTAAATGAATTTAAAGTGATTTTATAATATATTAATGATTTTTGAATAAAGTTAAAATGTGAAATGAATAAATATTTAAGTTGAAATTTTGAAATATAACTAAAATTGGAAATTTGTGGATTTGGCTTAAATGTGAATTTGAAGATAAATAAATAAAAATGAAATTAAGTTATATTTTAATTTTAAACTTAAGCTTTAAGTTGAAATTTAATTTAATGAATTTAAAATTGAATGTTGAAATTTAATAATGAATTATTGTTAAATCTTGATTTTCGGATGGAAATTTAACTTTATAAAACCATGAAATTAAGGTAAATTAATTGATGACTATAACTGTGAAAATGTATGACTTTATAAGTTAAAAATGATTATATAAAAATATAATTGTTTGTGAAATTATATTGAACATTTGAATTTAAATAACAGCATTTTTGAAATGCTATTATTTCTAATGTAAATGATATTACAACATTTGTAAATGATATTACAGCATTTGTAAATGCTGTAGTTGATAATAATGAACTAAAAAGCTAAATAAGATTAAAGGATATTATAGCATTTTGTAAAGTGCAATGATTGTTGAATTAAACTAAGTTTTAACTGAAACTAATGTAAATGATTTACAGCATTTTTAAAATGCTGTCTTTGGTTCAATTGAACTGTTTTGAATGTAACTTTCTGTAGTGTTTTCTAAATGCCGCGAAAAGTAAATTTTCACTATTTGAGAAACTTAGGTGAATAAATGAACTTTGAAAGTTGAAAATTTTGGAAATTTAATTTTTTAATTATTAAATGTAATAACTTCATTTTAATGATTTAAATGAAGATATTTGATTTGAAATATAAACTCTTTTGAAATGAAAATTGAAATGGTATTTTAAATTGAATAAAAATGATTATGGTTTGAAATGAAATGATAAGTTTGATATTTTGAAATGGATTTGAAATAATTTTTGAATTGTTAAATGATGTTTGATTTTTGAAATGAATACCATTTTTAAATTATAACTATGGGTTATAACAACGATTGGTTGTTAAAGAGACCGGGATCGGATATGGACATACTCTCTGTCGATACCGAAAACCACTTTAACAACTGTGTACACGGTGGAGATTCCAGAATGAAGTAGGATGGTGACGACGTTCCTAAGGTACTTTATGTGGACCTAACTCCCGTGAGTTAGCTTAAGGTGGTTAAAACAGGAGCGATCTCGGGCCAAAGGAGGTAGCACCACCTCTGGCTGGACACACCTCTTCGTAACCATTCTATTACCATTGTGATCGATTGGGTGCACCCTTTGATTTGGAGTGTTGTTTAGGGTGGGCGTATGTGGCTGTTGCGTTACTACCAACACGTGTGCGTAATTGGTATATCTACCCTAGCATTGCCTTGTGTGCCGTGTCACCTACCATACCGAGCCTTTACTACGAGTTTGTTTTTCTCCCTTAGCCCATGGAATATTTAGGGTTGTCTCCCGATCTGGAGATATGTTGATACTGGATGGACTACTGGGACTATTATGTGTGAAGGGTGATATGGGTAGCCCGGAACGCTATTTAAAAGTATGTTTATTTTACTGTAGACACTATTATAATAGCGCAATATTACTACATAGTAAATAGTTTGACGGATCCTTAGAGGATGGGCGGTCCCAGACATCCTTTAAGTTACTTGTTCTTTATTACAGTTCACTTGAGTTAGTTTACATTATATATGTATATATTGTTTTGACTCGAGTGTTTTGTGATTTGCTTTACACTCGGGTCACCCTAAGTATTCACTGCTTTGGATTCTCTTTATGGAGCTGGTCTTTGCTGGAGTTTATGCTTATCTACATTTATATCTACTATCTGTTTCAGCTGTTCTAGTTTATCTCATGTATTAGTGAACTTCTATGTATTTGGGATTTCTATTATGTTATTTTCAGACTGTATTATGTATTTGGTTTGAGACTCTGCCGTAGTAGCTTCATGAACTACTATGTATTTTTATATTCCGCTGCGAGTTATTCTGCTTGTTCTGTGTCTGTGATTCTGTGTATTTGATTTTATTTGCTCCAAATTTATTTACAATATGTTATTTCGCATCATTCAAGTCTGACATGTGTGGATTATTGTCGATTTGAATGGTACGATATGGCGGGTCATTACAGTTGGTATCAGAGCTTTGGTTTTTGGCAAACCATTGCCTCAGCGGAGCAAAAACTCATTAGAGATAGGGTATTTCTAACCTAGAATGAGTGAAATCAATCTCAGAATCATATCTTTGTGAGAGACGTATTTTCAAAGTATAAAATGATTTTTCAAAATGTTATCAAAAGATTTTCAAAGATTATTTTGATATATAAAATATTTTTCTTGTTTTAGAGGATTTTCAAATGTTTTCTAACTTCCTTTCGTTCGTATCTACCTTGTTAAATTTTTCCTTTTTCTTTAGGATATTCATCCAAGTGAATTCTCTTGTCTTATCTTAATTTATCTTTGGCTTTGCTTTATCTTGTCCTAAATTCATTCTTGATATTTTTCAGGATGAATCGAGGAAATGCCAGAGGTAGGGTTCGTGGTATTGCCCCAGCTCCTCAACCTGTTGCTCCAGTCAGGTTCACTGTTCTTTGTAAGGAATTCTCTCCGCTTTGTGGTACCCCATTCACCGGTTCAGATAGCATCATTGAGGCTCAGCAGTGGTTGTGGAGTCTGAGAGGATATTTACTGGTCTTGATTGAAAGTTACCGTAGATCATGCTATACGGAATTATATTATACTAATGCGGAAATAAACAATAGCAATGAAAAGTAAGTAAAAATAAAACAAGCACACCAGGAATTTTTATACTGGTTCGAACTTCCCGTTCTACGTCCAGTCCTAGACTCCTTTCTGGAATTTCACTAACAACAATCATTACTTAACCCGGAGGAATAGGTTTATACAACCCTTGAACAGCCGAACAAGGGACCTGAGCAGCAGAACAGGATTTTGCCTCAACAGCCGAAGAGGACTTCAACTTATACAGAATGTATATGACACAATGTGTTCTTAATAACACGAATTTGTCTCTTGATAGTACAAATTTCCTATAATATTTCTCCTTTATGATATATGTGTAAATGCGTGAAGATTAAGGAAGTAGGAAATAAATTTGAATGATGTTGAAGGTACAAAAGTATTAGAATTAAGAATTTCAAGAATAGAATAATAATCAATAGAATTGGTGATTTTAAAACTTGATTCTAATGTGTTTATATAGATAATAAATAGTTGCAATTGTTCATGAAGAGTTATCATCAAGAGTTATATTTATCTGTTGGATTAAAGATCGTACCTCTTTATGAATGGAAATGTCTTTTCAAAAAATAGCCGTTGTAAATATTCAGACGTCTGAAATTAAAAATTCAGACTTCTGAAATGCAACGAAATGAAAACAGAAAGAAAATAAGCAAAAAAAAATTATATTCAGACCGTCTGAAGTATAACTTTCAGACATCTGAACATTGTAGTTTACAACATTCAAACTTCCAGAATCAGACGTCTGAATTGAAGCATTCAGACGTCTGAATGTAACATAAAAATGAGATTCTCTTTTAAAGCAAATATATGAAATGATAATGTAGTGTATATCATATAGGAGAGATTTTAACATATTTTAAACTCTAGACACAAACTCGATACATACTTAAGCGTCAAAGCTCATTTGAATCCGGTCTTTGATTGATTCCTGTAAAACAAGTTTGTATATAATAATAATGTATATAGTTGTTATAGTCAAAATATCGTAATTACGAAAATATCGTAAATACGAAGTTTCAACATTCTCCCCCTTTTTGACGATGACAACTATATATATACACAATATAAACATATATTTACTCCCCCTTTCTATAAGCTCCTCCTTTGTATAAACTCCCCCTGTATATCTCCCCCTTTGTCATTGACAAAAAGGAAATTGTTAAATATAAACAAGGAATAATAGAACAAGGAAGCATCAGAATCACCAGAAGATACAAGAAGCCAAAAATGGTAGCATCTATTTAAGTTACATACCAAAAGAAGAAGTAGCATATGTTTAAGTTACATACCCAAAATAAGAAGTAGCATATGTTTAAGTTACATAACTTTAAAATAAACAGTGCAAAAAGATTTGTTATGAGATATTGAAGTGAAAATTCCATACTACCACCAATTTTAGAAAGATGAACTAGGATGATCATCACCTTCTTCATCATCGTCATCCTCATCTTCATCATTGTTAGACCGAAGCCAGATGACCATTGAAAAGGTGCGGGATTAAAGACCTCGGTAGAAGTGGAAGATGAGCAACCAATACGTTCCCAAATCTTGTTTAGGAAGCCACGAATAGAATTAAACATCTTATTGGTTTGCTTTTCTAATCTATCAATCTTGGTAAAGAGCTTAGCCCGATTTTAAGAAATTGTAACAAAGGCTTGTTTAGGTGTTGACTCAAGAGAAAGCACTTCTATATTATCATCATCATGCTCGGGAGCTTGTGGAGCAATGTGGTGATGAGGTTGAGGTATATTTCGATCCCGGTTTGTGATCCACTGTTGGAAAGAAATAAAGTTAAGGTTTTGTGGACGCTTAGGCAAGTTCGTTAGACCTAAGGTTTTGGATCCTAGCTCCTTTATAGGTGAAAATTCTGATTCTGGAAAAGTTACTCCATAATTTCTAAGAATTTTTATTATATATGCACCATAATGAAAAGTTTTATAACGACGGCGATGATTAACATCCATAAACTCCTCAAGAATAACACGACCCCAATTTATAGATTGTTCCAAATATATGGCATACAAAGCTTGGAAGTTGCGTTTGTTGATAACTTCATAACTTCGGGTTCTCGGTAAGACGGTACGAATTAAAGCTCGATGAAGAATACGGGCTTATGGTCGGAGTTGGACAGAGGTAAGCCTAGTGATATCGTCAGAAAGAAATCTATGAGAGACTTCATCTCTATGATCCAAAGAGATTGAAACATCTATTTCATCCAAATCTATTCTGGATAAAGGACATTGCAAAATATATCGAAGATGAACTAACGAAAGATAGATTTTAACACCACATACCAAAGACCAAATACAGTCCTCTCTATTATGGGGATGATGATGGTCTAAGTTCATATTTGCATAGAATAATTTAACTAAAAGATGATTTATCTTAACATTGTTTGCAGAAAAGGATAAAAGAGATTCTAACCCACTTGAGCGAGCAATTTGTTGAATTCTGTAGGGTTAAAATTCATCAAACTTAACAAAAGCTCCCGGGAAGAAACCAGATCTATCCATCTGAGAAAATCTTTTTTTTCTTCATCATTCCATAACCATTGATCTATATTTGGTGTAGATGAAGAGCTTGGAGCCCTTGGTCGTTTTTTTTCTTGGAGGCATTGGAGTTTTTTGTTATATTTTTTTGAAGATGAAGAGATAAAAAAAGGAGTTTTGGAGGATAGAAAGGTGTCGGTTCGGATGAAGTAGGAGATGAAGTGGAAGATGAAAGTAATTAAGGTGGTTGGTGGATGGATAAATTTTAAAAAACCCCTTGAATTTTAAATCGCCGGTTGGATTCAGACGTCTGGAATTTCAATTCCAGACGTCTGAAATTGTAAAATTTTAAACAGAAGAAAAACAGTGCAATTTGAGGTATTTTCAGAAGTCTGAAATAGAGTGTTCAGACGTTTGAATCTGAGTGAAGAAAAAATTCGTCAACAATATTCAGATGTCTGAAACATCTATTTCAAACGTCTGAAATATGTATTTCAGACATTGTTCCATATATTTTTGATAAATACATTGTCACATATATTTGTGATATATAATAATTTTTGAATGATTTACAAAATATAAATATGATTATTCAATAACAACAAATATAGATGAAAGAAATCATTTATCCGAATCACTCGGAGTCTTGCATTCTTTCGGTCCTATCTTGGTTATCTCTATGTATGGTCATACTAGAGACCAAATGGTTGACGTTCCCAAGAATTTGGAGAAACCGGAGGATGCTGTGGACTCGGCTCCCATCGATTCGAAGTAGAAGGTTGAACTACATCTTTCTCTGTAGATGTACCATAGAATTTTAATGCCACTTGTTCAATGAAACTAAGTCGTTTGGTGTTAAATTTCTGTTCGTAATACATTTCTCGCTGCAAATCCAACTGTTCTTTTTGGTAATGATGAATGTCAGATATTTTTTCTTTGGTTGATGGAGAACCGAAGAAAAGAAACCATCGAGATTTCTTCTTTTCTGGCGTGTAACCAGAATGTTCACGTGAAGGACGAGGTTTATCCTATTCACGTGGTGTTCAAGTTGCCAAAATTTCGATAGAAGATGTAGAATAACTCGATGGAGAATTGTCCGAGTCGGAGTTGTTGTTGCATACCATTGAGAGAAGGAGGTAAAACATTTTGAAATCCATTGCTAAAAATTCTTTTTGGTAATTAGGTAGACAGAGATAGAATGAATAAATAGAAGTGAAAAGTTTTAAAAATAGAATTTTTTGTTAAAGTAATGAGTGGCTAAAAATCTATGGTTAGTAATATTCATACGTTTTAAAAGGAAAAGAGAATAAGAGGTGGGAAAGAAAGTAAGTACAAATATGTTAGAAGCATAGCTTTGTGCCTTCACTAGAATAAACAATCGGGGTCATCGACTGTGTATAATAGCATATTGCATGTTATTAGCTTCTGTTTATGCAATTTAGTTTAGTAAACTTTACTGGTATCATTCCACATTTTTAAGTTCTATGTAACTCAAAAGTATTCATTGGTCTTATTCTGACAAGGATAAGAAACAAAATTATGAACTAAAGAATAAGAACAAATATTAATATTAGCCAAATGAAATTTTATGAAATTTAGTAATAGTTAACTGTTAGCAAGAGATTATGAAGCAAAGTTACAAATCTTAACATCACATGAAAAAATCATAGATTTTTATGAGAGACAATACCAAGCTCTCGTCTTAGTTTGATAAAAACATTTTCTAAAAGAGGTTTTGTAAAAATACCAGCCAACTAATTTTCAGAAGAAACAAAATCCAAATTTATTGTTCCTTTTTCAACATTGTCACGAAGAAAATGATGACAAATGTCAATATGTTTTGTTCGTGAATGATTGATAGGATTTTGGACAAGTTAATAGCACTAGAGTTGTCACAATATATAGTTGAATTTGATAAATTTATATTGAAATCTTTAAGTGTTTGTTGCATATAGATTATTTGAGTACAAGCCAAAGCAGCAGAAATATATTCTGCTTCACATGTAGAAAGAGAAACGCAATTTTGCTTCTTTCTAAACCAAGATACAAGTGATTTTCCAATAAAATGCCACGTAGCACTTGTACTTTTTCGGTATGTTCGAGAGCCACCGAAATTAGCATCACTATATGAAACTAATTCGAATGGACATTCTTTTGGATAGAATAGACCGAAATCCTTGGTGTTAGTGAGATAATGTAATATACGTTTTACTGCTCTTAAATGTGATTCCTTTGGATTGGCTTGGAATCTAGCACATAAACATACACACATCATTATGTCAGGACGACTTGCAGTTAAATATAGTAATGATCCGATCATACTTCGGTATAGTTTCTGGTCAACACTTTTTCCATTATCATCTTTTCAAGATGTGTTGTTGTACTCATTAGAGTTGGTTTGGCAGAATTATTTTCCATCCCGAAACGTTTGATTAAATTATCACAACATTTTTCTTGATTAATGAATATTCCATTTTGAAGTTGTTTAATTTGTAAACCAAGAAAATAGGTTAATTCTCCCATGTGAGACATTTCAAATTCCTTGGTCATTATTTTGGAGAAGTCCTGACATAAATTGTCGTTAATAGAACCAAAAATGATACAACATAAATTTGAACTACTAAAATATCCTTTTTCGAATGTTTAATAAAAAATATTTGATCAACTTTCCCAATTTGAAATCCTGAAGAAATTAGATATGTCTTTAGCCGTTCATACCAAGCACGTGGTGCTTGTTTTAAACCGTAAAGAGCTTTCTTAAGTTTATAAACGTCATTAGGGAATTTTTCGTGAATAAATAAGGGAGGTTGTTCAACATAAACTTTTTCTTTTATATAACATTCAGAAAAGCACTTTTAACGTCCATTTGATAAAGTTTGAAATTGTGAAAACATGCATAGGCCATTAAGATTTGTATTGCTTCTAGTCTTGCAACAGGAGAAAACGTTTCTTCGTAGTCAATTCCTTCTTCTTCATTATATCCTTGTGTGACCAATCTTGCTTTATTTCTAGTGATGTTAAATTGTTCATCTGCTTTATTCTTGTAGACCCATTTTGTTCCAATAACAGCTTGATCACTTGGTCTTGGAACTAATTCCCAAGCTTCATTGCGTTCAAACTGGTTTAGCTCTTCTTACATTGAAATTATCCAGTAGTCGTCTGTGGAAGCTTCTTTGGGATTGTGACGCCCCACCTCTATGCTCACAATAACAAAGAGTATTAAAGGAAATACTGTCTGTTATTACGAAGAATAAGGCTAGATAGGAGCGGTCATCCATAGTTAGGCCTTACACTAGAATTGGTTATCTCGATAGGAGTGGTATATATTTTTATTTTTTGCCTCTTTGTTTATTTACTCCCATCGACATACTCAATTCCAGTATAAAACAAACTACGATGGTTCAAAATAGTTTAGGACAACATATATAATAATAACACAGAAAAACTAAATGCGGAACAAAGATGATACCAAATCTCATATATATAACTGAAGTCAGTTACAATGCACGTGATACAATACATATGATACAACTACAACTGTCGACCCTGGAAGTTACATATACAAGTACATTATTGACAATAATATACATGAATACGTATCATCCTATACTATGACAATGACTACTCCAAAAGGTATAAAGTGACTTCATAGGTCAAGCAGCAACCGAAGGAAAAATATCAACGACCTGAAATAACTCGGTCTGGCCCGAGTATTAAATTCAAAAGAAAATAATACACGGGTCGGTCTAATTCAAACTCAGTTATTAATGCACAGAAGCAATAATAATTAAATAACGAATAGACGACAGTCACAATAAATCTTGTCTATCCAATCCTTTAAAAAAATAAATCAGATAACGGTAAATATAACATGTAACAGTGTTAAACAACAAATCAGCAAATCCAAATTATCAACGAAGATAAATGGAAGCATTATCAATGAAGATAATTTAGAAAACAATAGGATTGCCTAAACGACAATTAACAACAAAATCTAATCATTAAATAAATAATTAGAAACTCATAATCTAATTATCAAATAGACAATTAGACAACAACGAAATAATCAAATCAAACCAAATCAAAATACACTTCAAAATATATTGAATTGGCAACACGAAACAAATCCAGCAATTAAAAGATCAATTTAAAATGTCACTGCTGGTAGGGCTGCAGTACACGCATGTGTGCACTGCCTCGCCACTGTAGTGATTAAATACACAAAAGCTCAATGAATCAAAAGCAAAGCTTTAACCAGCAAAAATAGGTACAACAGAATGCACCGGTACAACAAAAATGAAGCAACATCAATATGCAGTGCACCAATAACCTGGTGACCCAGCTAGTTCGAACAAGAATACAGGTATCAAGGGCATATGCAGAGTATGACAAAGTCAAGGATGCAAATAAATCAAGTGCATAATGGCCGAAGCCAATACACATAGGAAATGCAAAGTCGAAGACCAGATACCACATAAAACAACATAGCAATGTGGGAGTGCATACTTGATGATCAAAATGCAAGAACAGCTGGGAATATAAATATCTCACTGTGACACAAATACAAGATACATGAACATATATAATGTGCATAGCCACTAGCACATATAAATATACACAGTATGAACTAAAGGAAATAAGAACTCAATGCAAGTGTTGGCTTCACATGTGTGAAGACTACATGAACTCAAGACAACACAAATATTCAATACTGAAAGGCAACTCAACTCAACTCAACTACAAAGCACAAGGCTCGAGTGACCAAGTGCAACGAAGTATACTACAACCCAATGCAAACAATATCAAAGACACAGCCAAACAAAGATCAATGCATCAGTGAGTTCAACAAGTATGCATGTGAATCAATGAAACAACATTGGACTAACAGCAGCAGTTTGAACCAAGACAGTGTCGTGGCCGAATAACACATGTCAACAGAGAAGCATCATCATCAAAATGATGCAATAGTCGAGCAAAATGACTCAACACCAGGTCAAGAAAAAGGCCAAAATCCAGGCGCCTTTCCAAATAACCAAAGTCACGGCCAATCTCATATTCGAGCAAAGCTCAAAGTCATGAAATTAACATCAGATGATACATGAACAAAATGGTCTAGTGATGCACGGGAACCAAGACAACTACCACACAAATGGCTCTATCAATATATGCAACAGTATGATCAGACTCAATGCTCATGACAATGCTGACCCGAGTATACTGCAGTTCAGTGAACATATATGCAAGCAAAGATTACATGTGCAACAGCCTCGATAATAAAATAGCCATGTTCGAAACCCCACATAGGGAATTACATGATGAATAGGTATATAAGTGAATGCATCATGAACCAAAGAAGGCAACAGTAACACTACATGAAACTGGATGGTGCAATCTCAATAGAAAATGTACATGACATGAAGCAATACTAACGTACATGAAGAGGGGGATATGGCGAAAATGGTAGACGCTACGGACAAGGCAACAAGTACAACAGTAAAATGAAGATGCAGTGAAGGCAATATCGCAAACAACGAATGCACAATGAATACATGAACCAGAATGGAACTGGACAAAAGCTCTTGCAAAAACTGATACAAGTAAAATGAAAAGTTTCAAAACAAAGTCAAGGCCGGAATCTTCAGTTTAACAAAGTATAATCGAAGTCAAAAGGAAATCATCCAACAAAGTCAAATTCGAGTCAGAGCCAAGGTGGTCAAGGAAGTTCGAAACAGAGAATACGAAGTCAACTAAAAACCCACATCGTTCGTTAAAGCCGTGTTTCAAATCAAAGTTAACAACGTGATGACCAAGGAGTCGAAATCAATGCCGTGGAATTCAAGCAACGAAAATATATTCGTATTGAACAAGTCATAAAACATCTCAAACGTTCAAGCATTATCAAGCGGCAGAGCAAAAAAATATTGACGAATTCAAATAATAATATACGAAGAAAATTTAGGAGAACGAATCGTATAAATTGCAATCAAAGCCGTGTCAACCAAGATTGAAACAGTGATGACCGAAAAGAACGAACAGTTCAAAATCAACAACAAGATCGAACTGCCGAAATGAATCAATTGACAAATTCAAAAATCGCAGATTGAATTAGATGTGAGTGGATCACTCACCTTTGTTCGACACAAAATGAAGGAGCCGAGCACGAGATCATCGATCGGCAAGCAAAATCCCCCTTTTTCCCTTCGAAACAAAAAGCCCTAATTTCGCAAAAAGGAACGAATAAGGACGAGAGCCGCCATTTATTTTCTTCGTATGTTTTGTATAGGGTTTTTGAGACTGAATGAATGAAGTAACTGGTATTGAGAATTATCACAACCCCAAGACAAAGGAACGTCGACTAAGATAAAGCCCGCTTACACTTAACAATTTTAAAGAATTTTCAACTCGATTTAAAAATTCCAACAGCAATTAGCTAACCGATTAATCGTTTAATGACGAAAATTAATTAATGCAAAATTCCGGGTTGTTACAAACTCCACTCCTTATAAAAATTGCGTCCACGCAATTTTCATAAATAAGGTCGTTAATAACAATTATTTTTCTAACACAAACTGGTTAAACTAGAAAAATAAAGGTCAAGAACACAGACACCAAAGAAATCTTTTAATTTCATAAAAGAAATTCACAAGTTCTCAACCAAAACTAATTATCAAGTAGATAATCAGAAAACAGCAAAATCTAATTATCAACAAAGATAATTTGGAAACACAAAATCACAAATCGCAAAACCGCAAATATCTAGTTATCCAACAGATAATTAGAAAACACGAACTTCAAAATCAGCAAACTCTAACTACCAACAAAGATAGATAGAAAACAGCAATTCAATATAATCAACATAATCTAGAATCAATTAGAGACTAGAAAATCTCATAATCAGCAAAAATTAGCAATTATCTAATTATCAAAAACGATAGTCAGAAATCTCAAATCAACAAATATCTAATTATCAAAAACGATAATCAGAATCTCAAATCAACAAATATCTAATTATCAAAAACGATAATCAGAATCTCAAATCAACAAATATCTAATTATCAAAAACGATAATCAGAAATCAACAAATATCTAATTATCACAAACTATAATCAGAAATCTCAAATCAACAAATATCTAATTATCAGAAACGATAATCAGAAATCTCAAATCAACAAATATCTAATTATCAAAAACGATAATAAAAAACAAAAAATATCCAATTACCAAAAACGATAATCAGAACAACAAATATCCGATTATCAAAAACGATAATCAGAAATCTCAAATCAACAAATATCTAATTATCAAAAATGATAATAAGAAATCTCAAATGAACAAATATCTAATTATCAAAAACGATAATCAGAAATCTCAAATCAACAAATATCTAATTATCACAAACGATAATCAGAAATCTCAAATCAACAAATATCTAATTATCAAAACGATAGTTAGAACAACAAATATCCAATTATCAAAAACGATAATCAGAAACAACAAATATCTAATTATCAAAACGATAATCAGAACTCCTAACAGCAAATATTTAATTATCGATACGATAATTAAATCTCATAACAGAAAATATTTAATTATCGATACGATAATTAAATCTCATAACAGCAAATATCTAATTATCGATAGGATAATTAAATCTCATAACAGCAAATATCTAATTATCGATATGATAACTAAATCTCATAACAACAAATATCTAATTATCGATACGATAATTAAATCTCATAACAGCAAATGTCTAACTACCTGCAGATAATTAGAAACAACAAATATCTAGAAATCAATTAAGATACACTAGAAAATCAACATAAAAGGTGGATCGATCCCATCATATGGCGAGTCTAAACTACGCCTCACGTGCAACAACATATGGCCAAAGCCTACCAAGTACTGTCAACATAGTTTTGGCGCCCAACATATGACCCGAAGGTCCAACATATGACCCGAAGGTCTAGTAGTGGTATTTGACCCGAAGGTCCAACATATGACCCGAAGGTCCAACATAATGGCTCGAAAGCACACGAAAATCATCAAAATCATCAAACAGCAAATATTTCAATTAACGAGTCCGGAATTAATCGAAATAGCAAACATACATGTCCCATACCACGAGTTTTACTAAATCGTTTAATTCTCTTCATCGTTTCCTTGAAAGCGCAAAATTGTGTATTATATAAAAATACATTTTACGTTCTCAAACGGACAAGTCCGGAATTAAGCGAATCAGTAAATGTAAGGGTTCATAGTCCTCGATTTTGCCGAAAAGTTTAAATCGCTTCCTCATTCTTTTGAAGGTGCAAACTGTAGAAATTTTGGAAAACAATTTTATTTTAAAACGATTTGAAAAACCCGTGCTTAAAATAGCAATATCTATAGCAAATTTGATAAGGAAATTGCACATCTCAAAACACCGTAAAAACGGATCTCAAAATCAGCATTGCGGGATAACCGCTTGAAAATCCACTTTAAATTTGATGGTTACTGAAGTCAAAGAAACAGTAATATTTATACGTCAAAATCTCATCAAAATAATTCGCATCAAAACATAACACCAGTGAATTTCCATTCATTAAAAATGTCAACAAAACACCATGCTTCAAAAATTTAGCACTGGTGTAAAAATTCCGTTATAAAAATAACGGCAACAAAATACGTTTAAAACCAAACACCGGTTCAACGTAAAATTAATGCAGTAACGTGCAACTCAAATTTGTACATACACTACAAGATGCACAAAGAAATTACTCGAATATATCTTCAATGAAGATAATTTAGAACAGCAAAAATCTCAACAAATCACATAACTGCAATCACTTCGGATCCTCAAATCGGATTCGAAATTTTCAAAGAAAACAAAAATAACCACATCTATGTAGCAACACAATGAACTTAATTTCATTTTCATATTTTGCTTTTTAAATCAAAAGAGTTACCAGCTGTACTCAGCAAAGACAGTCTCACTATTTCCGCTGCGCACTTTGATAAACAAAACACAAATTACTCAATCATCAAAACACAGTTTCACTTTTATTTTTATACAGAGATATTTAAAAATTCCATCATAATTTCAAAACATTATTTTTGACTCAAAGCACAACTAAAACATCAACAATTAGTTGTAACACATGTTCCATCTAAGTTATGTTTTATATTATGTCCAGAAACCCCTCGCTCTGATACCAACAGTGACGCCCCACCTCTATGCTCACAATAACAAAGAGTATTAAAGGAAATGCTGTCTGTTATTACGAAGAATAAGGCTGGATAGGAGCGGCCATTCGTAGTTAGGCCTTACACTAGAATTGGTTATCTCGATAGGAGTGGTATATATTTTTATTTTTCATCTCTTTGTTTATTTACTCCCATCGACATACTCAATTCTAGTATAAAACAAACTACGATGGTTCATAATAGTTTAGGACAACATATATAATATTAACACAGATAAACTAAATGCGGAACAAAGATAATATCAAATCTCATATATATATATATATATATATATATATATATATATATATAACTGAAGTCAGTTACAATACACGTGATACAATACTTATGATACAACTACAACTGTCGACTCTGGAAGTTACATATACAAGTACATTATTGAAAGTAATATACACGAATACATATCATCCTATACTATGACAATGACTACTCCAAAAGGTATAAAGTGACTTCATAGCTCAAGCAACAACCCAAAGAAAAATATCAACAACCTGAAATAACTCGGTCTGACTCGAGTATTAAATTCAAAAGAAAATAATACACGTGTCAGTCTAATTCAAACTCAGTTATTAATGCACAGAAGCAATAATAATTAAATAATGAATAGACGACAGTCACAATAAATCTCGTCTATCCAATCCTTGAAAAAAATCAGATAACGGTAAATATAACACTTAACAGTGTTAAACAACAAATCAGCAAATTCAAATTATCAACGAAGATAAATGAAAGTATTATCAATGAAGATAATTTAGAAAACAACAGGATTGCCTAAATGTCAATTAACAACAAAATATAATCATTAAATAAATAATTAGAAACTCATAATCTAATTATCAAAGATGATAAGACAACAAAAAAATAATCAGATCAAACCAAATCAAAATACACTTCAAAATATATTGAATTGGCAACACGAAACAAATCCATCAACTGAAAGATCAATTTAAAATGTCACTCCTAGTAGGGCTGCAGTACACGCACGCGTGCACTGCCTCGCCACTGTAGTGATTAAATACACAAAAGCTTAATGAATCAAAAGCAAAGCACTAACCAGCAAAAATAGGCACAACAGAATGCACTGGTACAACAAAAATGAAGCAACATCAATATGCAGTGCACCAATAACCTAGTGACCCAGCTAGTTCGAACAAGAATACAGGCATCAGGGGCATATGCAGAGTATGACAAAGTCAAGGATGCAAATAAATCAAGTGCATAATGGCCGAAGCCAATACACATAGGAAATGCAAAGTCGAAGACCAGATACCACATAAAACAACATAGCAATGTGGGAGTGCATACTTGATGATCTAAATGCAAGAACAGCTGGGAATATAAATATCTCACTATGACACAAATACAAGATACATGAACATATACAATGTGCATAGCCACTAGCACATATAAATATACACAGTATGAACTAAAGGAAATAAGAACTCAATGCAAGTGCTGGCTTCACATGTGTGAAGACCACATGAACTCATGACATCACAAATATTCAATACTGAAAGGCAACTCAACTCAATTACAAAGCACAAGGCTTGAGTGACCAAGTGCAACAAAGTATACTACAACCCAATGCAAACAATATCAAAGACACGGCCAAACAAAGATGAATGCATCAGTGAGTTCAACAAGTATGTAGGTGAATCAATGAAACAACATTGGACTAACAGCAGCAGTTCGAACCAAGATAGTGTCATGGCCGAATAACACGTGTCAACAGAGAAGCATCATCATCAAAATGATGCAACAGTCAAGCAAAATGACTCAACACCAGGTTAAGAAAAATGCCAAAATCCAGGCGCCTTTCCAAATAACCAAAGTCACGGCCAATCTCATATTCGATCAAAGCTCAAAGTCATGAAATTAACAGCAGGTGATACATGAACAAAATGGTCTAGTGATGCACGGGAACTAAGACAGATACAACACAAATGGCTCTATCAATATATGCAACATTATGATCAGACTCAATGCTCATGACAATGCTGACCCGAGTATACTGCAGTTCAGTGAACATATATGCAAGCAAAGATTACATGTGCAACAGCCGCGATAATAAAATAGCCATGTTCGAAACCCAACATAGGGAATTACATGATTAACAGGTATATAAGTGAATGCATCACGAACCAAAGAAGGCACCAGTAACACTACATGAAACTGGATGGTGCAATCTCAATAGAAAATGTACATGACATGAAGCAGTACTAACGTACATGAACATGAAGGCAACAAGTACAACAGTAAAATGAAGATGCAGTGAAGCCAATATGGCAAACAATGAATGCACAGTGAATACATGAACCAAAATGGAATTGGACTAAAGCTCCTGCAAAAACTGATACAAGTAAAATGAAATATTTCAAAACAAAGTCAAGGCCGGAATCTTCAGTTTAACAAAGTATAATCGAAGTCAAAAGGAAATCATCCAACAAAGTCAAATTCGAGTCAGAGCCAAGGTGGTCAAGGAAGTTCGAAACAGAGAATACGAAGTCAACTAAAAACTAACATCGTTAGTAAAAGCCGTGTTTCAAATCAAAGTCAACAACGTGATGACCGAGGAGTCGAAATCAATGTCGTGGAATTCAAGCAACGAAAATATATTCGTATTGAAAGAGTCATAAAACATCTCAAACGTTCAAGCATTATCAAGCGGCAGAGCAAAAAAATATTGACGAATTCAAATAATAATATACGAAGAAAATTTAGGAGAACGAATCCTATAAATTGCAATCAAAGCCGTTTCAACCAAGATCGAAACAGTGATGACCGAAAAGAATGAACTGTTCAAAATCAACAACAAGATCGAACTGCCGAAGTGAATCAATTGACAAATTCAAAAATTGCAGATTGAATTAGATGTGAGTGGATCACTCACCTTTGTTCGACGCAAAATGAAGGAGCCGAGCACGAGATCATCGATCGGCAAGCAAAATCCCCCATTTTCCCTTTGAAACCAAAAGCCCTAATTTCGCGAAGAGGAACGAATGAAGACGAGAGCCGCCATTTATTTTCTTCGTATGTTTTGTTTAGAGTTTATGAGACTGAATGAATGAAGTAACGGGTATTGAGAATTATCACAACCCCAAGACAAAGGAACGTGGGCCAAGATAAAGCCCGCTTACACTTAACAATTTTTAAAAGAATTTTCAACTCGATTTAAAAATTCCAACAGCAATTAGCCAACCGATTAATCGATTAATGACGAAAATTAATTAATGCGAAATTCTGGGTTGTTACAGGGATTCTTTGGTTCGATATTAGAAAGAAATGCAATGTGGCCCATTTGATTTAGTTGACTTCTAGTTCGTACATTTGAATTAATTTCTCCAATAATATTTTGAACAGGATGATCTCGTAATATTTTTGGTGGAGATCTTAATTCATTATTACTATCAACAATGTTTTCATTATTTTCTAAATATGCAGATTCCGTATTTGTAATGCTATCTGGAAAATCTTCGTCATCTTCTGTACTTGGTTTTTGTAGAAAATTTTCGTTGAAAGATACGTGTAATATTTCTTCAACGGTATTTGATCATTTATTAAATACGTGATAAGCTTTGCAACAATCTGAATATCCTAGAAAGATTCCTTCATCGGATTTCGCATCGAATTTACCAAGCTGATCTTTTGTATTTAATATAAAACATTTTGAACCAAAAACTTTAAAATAAGAAATCTTTGGTTTTCTTCTAGTAAAAAGTTCATAAGAAGTGTTTTTCGTTAGAGGTCGAATGGATACATGATTTAAAACATAACAAGCAGTTGCAACAGCTTCCGCCCAAAATTGTTTCGGAAGAGTGCTTCCATTTAACAAAGTTCGTGCACATTCTTGTAAAGTTCTTTTTTTATGTTCTACAACTCCATTTTTTTGTGGAGTTCTAGCAAACGAAAAATTATGAAAAATTCCTTTCTTCTTACAAAAATCGTCAAAGACTTCGTTTCAAATTCTCCTCCATGATCACCTCTTATATTCTTTATTTTCAAACCTTTTAAATTTTGAATTCGCAAACGTATCACTTTTGTTTCTCATAAAAATGGTCCAAGTATATCTAGAAAAATCATCTACTATTACAAACACATATTTATTATGGTTTAAGGATTGAACTTGAGTTGGCCCAAATAAATCCATGTGTAGTAATTCAAGTGGTTGTAATGTAGAGATAACTTTCTTAGATTTAAAAGATGATTTGGTCAATTTTCCTAACTGACATGCATCACAAATGTGATTAATTTTGAAGTTCATTTTTGGTAATCCTCTGACTAAATCATTTTTAGAAAGTTTGTTTATAGTTTTGAAGTTGATATGACAAAATCTTTTGTGCCATAGCCAAGGATCATTTTCATTGGCTATTAAGCACATATCTGAATTGTGATTGATTTTCATATTCAGGATATAGATATTTTTGTCTCTATTTCCTTCAAATATAAGATTTTGATTTTTATCAAAAATGCTACTCTTATCTTCAGGAAAAGAGATTTTGAAACCTTTGTCACATAACTGGCTGATACTTAAAAGATTGTGTTTTAAATTTTTGACTAGTAAGACATTAGAAATAAGAGGTAAATTAGATGTACCGACGTTCCTGACATCGCCTTTTCCAATGATATATCCTTTGGAATTGTCTCCAAAAGTGACTGAGCCTCCATTTGAGTAAGTAATATTTGATAGCATATTCTTGTCTCCAGTCATATGTTTTGAGCAACCGATGTCGAGTATCCATTTTCCTCTCTTTTTAAGTGGGTCCTGCAAAAGAAAAATATTGGTACCCACTTTATTATAGGGTCCTAAGAGTTAGGTCTTAGGAAACCAAACCCAAGTGGGTTCAGTATCCCCCTTACAAATATAATTTTTATTTTTATGAACAGTTTCAAAAAAGGTATTTATGTATCTATTCCTAATCAAACTATTGTTTGTTTTAGGAATCGATATATTTATGGTTTTAGAATTATTTTTCCTTTTTGGATACGTGTTAGTATTAGAAAATTTTCTCCAATTTTCCTTTTTAGGTGGAGATTTTGATTTCTTAATGTATCCTAGTCCCTTCTTATTAGAAGTGGATTGAGAATTTTCAATGATATTGGATAGATTTTCTATACCTTTATTAAAGTTAGAAATATTACTAGAAATATTATCTAACTTGGTTTTGAGGTAAGTATTATCTAATTCTATCATTTTGATTTTAGTTTTTAGCTCATGATTTTCAGAGACAAGAGAGTCATTCTTTTCTTTTTGAGTTTAAATTTCTTAACTCAATAAAGTAAGTTGAGAGTTATCATTGAAGAAGATATCTTGAAGTTTTCCAAGTTCTTCTTCTAATATTTTCTTTTCATCAGTAAGCATATCTCTCTCGAATTCTGCTTTTCTTTGATTTTCTAGAGCATCTTTATATTTTTTTGATGCTTTTTAAGGTATCAAGGAGTTCTGAATTAATTTCAATCATATCATCAAAAGTAAGATCATTTACCTCACTTTCTGTAGCCATGAAACAGACATTTTCTTGTTCTTTCTCACTATCACTGTTGTTTTCTGAAGAAGAAGAAGAATCCGAGTCATTATCACTTTTTGTAACGATAGTCGGACAAAGATCCCCATCTCCCGCACATGGCATACGCATATGGGTTGGCACACACTTTGTTGTAACAAAAGGAATCCCTAATGTTACATGCCTACCAACCCATATTTATACACCACTTCTCCATGTTATTTAGCGATGTGGGACTTTTTCCAATCCAATTCGTCATTCCTTCATTAAACATGCGAGACAACCCTATCAGTCTCCCCCTTGACTCACATCCCTTTGCGCTAACCTTTGAGAGTACAGCTATGTCTGCATCGCCCAGTCCATAACCATCGGCTCCGATACGACTATTGTTTTGATTTCCTTTTCTGTACCTTAAAAGCTTTTAAAGTTTTTTTAGCAATGAATGCAAAATCTTCTTCATCCGAGTCTGATTCTCATTTTTCAGCATGGAATGTCATATTCTTTTGTCTTGTGCTTGTACTCTTTTAGCCTGCAAATTCATTTCATAGGATGTTAGATTTCCTATCAACTCTTCTGGTTTCATAGTAGAAAGATCATTAGCTTCTTTAATAGCTAAGACTTTTCTTTCCCATTCATCCGTTAAAGAGTTAAGGATTTTTGAAATAATATCGAAGTTAGAATACTTTTCTCCAAGTCCTTGTAAAGAGTGATATATATCTTGAAATCTAGAGTACATATCGTTTATAGATTCATTCTGCTTCATTCTAAAATTTTGAATTTGACCTTTGAGAATGGATATTTTTCTTTGTTTAACCTTGTTAGTCCCTTCATGAGTAACTTTAAGTGTTCTCTATATTTCATAAGCAGTTGTGCACATGCTAACACAGTTAAACTCATTTCTATCTAAAGCACAACATAACGTATTCATAGCTTTGGCATTTGCAGTAGCATCTAGTTTTTGTGTGTTTGACCATGTAGAGTATTCTGTCGTAGGAATGTTATACTCTGTTTGAGTGATATTCCATGAGTCAAAACCACTTTCTTGCATATAAATACGCATACGAGTTGCCCAATAGTTGTAATTCATGCCATTGAATAGTGGAGGTCGTGCAGTAGATTGAACTTCATTAAAACTAGTGTTAGTGACAATGTTAATAGTGCTAGTGTTGTTTTCCATCTTAGAAAAATATCAGATAACTGTGTAACGGTTATAAGATGCCTTGCTCTGATACCAAATGAAATTTGCCGTAGATCGTGCTATATGGAATTATATTATACTAGTGCGGAAATAAACAATAGCAATGAAAAGTAAGTAAAAATAAAACAAGTACACTAGGAATTTTTATACTGGTTCGAACTTCCCGTTCTACGTCCAGTCCCAGACTCCTTTCTGGAATTTCACTAACAACAATCCTCACTTAACCCGGAGGAATAGGTTTATACAACCCTTGAACAGCCGAACAAGGGTCCTGAGCAGCAGAACAGGATTTTGCCTCAACAGCCGAAGAGGACTTCAACTTATACAGAATGTATGTGACAAAATGTGTTATTAATAACACGAATTTGTCTCTTGATAGTACAAATTTCCTATAATCTTTCTCCTTTATGATATATGTGTAAATGTTTGAAGATTAAGGAAGTAGGAAATAAATTTGAATGATGTTGAAGGTACAAAGTATTAGAATTAAGAATGTCAAGAATAGAATAATAATCAATAGAATTGGTGATTTTAAAACTTGATTCTAATGTGTTTATATAGATAATAAATAGTTGCAATTGTTCATGAAGAGTTATCATCAAGAGTTATGTTTATCTGTTGGATTAAAGATCGTACCTCTTCATGAATGGAAATGTCTTTCAAAAAATAGTCGTTGTAAATATTCAGACGTCTGAAATTAAAAATTCAGACTTCTGAAATGCAACGAAATCAAAACAGAAAAAAATAGGCAAAAAATTATTATATTTAGACGTCTAAAATATAACTTTCAGACGTCTGAATATTGTAGTTTACAACATTCAAACCTCCAGAATCAGACGTCTGAATTGAGGCATTCAGACATCTGAATGTAGCATAAAAATGAGATTGTCTTGTAAAGAAAATATATGAAATAATAATGTAGTGTATATCATATAGGAGAGATTTTAACATATTTTAAACTCTAGACACAGACTCGATACATACTTAAGAGTTGAAGCTCATTTGAATCCGGTCTTTGATTGATTCATGTAAAAACAAGTTAGTATACAATAACAACGTATATAGTTCTTATAGTCAAAATATCGCAAATACGAAGTTTCAACATTGATATTATTGATGCTCAGAAGCGTCAGTTAGCATCTTGGCAGTTGTGTGATTCTGCTTTAGATTGGTGGGAGTCCGTTATGGCTAACTACGTCCGGAATTAATCGAAATAGCAAACATACATGTCCCATACAACGAGTTTTACTAAATCATTTAATTCTCTTCATCTTTTCCTTGAAAGTGCAAAATTGTGTATTATATAAAAATACATTTTACGTTCTCAAACGGACAGGTCCGGAATTAAGCGAATCAGTAAAAGTAAGGGTTTATAGTCCTCGATTTTGCCGAAAAGTTTAAATTGCTTCCTCATTCTTTTGAAGGGGCAAACTGTAGAAATTTTGGAAAACAATTTTATTTTAAAACGATTTGAAAAACCCGTGCTCAAAACAGCAACATCTATAGCAAATTTGATAAGGAAATTGCACTTCTCAAAACACCGTAAAAACGGATCTCAAAATCAGCATTGCGGGATAACCGCTTGAAAATCCACTTTAAATTTGACGGTTACTGAAGTCAAAGCGACAGTAATATTTATACGTCAAAATCTCATCAAAATAATTCGCATCAAAACATAACACCGGTGAATTTCCATTCATTAAAAATGTCAACAAAACACCATGCTTCAAAAATTTAGCATTGGTGTAAAAATCCCGTTATAAAAATAACGGCAACAAAATACGTTTAAAACCAAACACCGGTTCAACGTAAAATTAATGCAGTAACGTGCAACTCAAATTTGTACGTACACTACAAGATGCACAAAGAAATTACTCGAATATATCTTCAATGAAGATAATCTAGAACAACAAAAATCTCAACAAATCACATAACTGCAATCGCTTCGGATTCTCAAATCGGATTCGAAATTTTCAAAGAAAACAAAAATAACCACATCTATGTAGCAACACAATGAACTTAATTTCATTTTCATATTTTGTTTTTTAAATCAAAAGAGTTACCCGCTGTACTCAGCAAAGACAGTCTCACTGTTTCCGCTGCGCACTTTGATAAACAAAACACAAATTACTAAATCATCAAAACACAGTTTCACTTTTATTTTTATATAGAGATATTTAAAAATTCCATCATAATTTCAAAACATTAGTTTTGACTCAAAGCACAACTAAAACATCAACAATTAGTTGTAACACATGTTCCATCTAAGTTATGTTTTATATTATGTCCAGAAACCCCTCGCTCTGATACCAACAGTGACGCCCCACCTCTATGCTCACAATAACAAAGAGTATTAAAGGAAATACTGTCTGTTATTACGAAGAATAAGGCTGGATAGGAGCGGCCATTCGTAGTTAGGCCTTACACTAGAATTGGTTATCTCGATAGGAGTGGTATATATTTTTATTTTTCATCTCTTTGTTTATTTACTCCCATCGACATACTCAATTCTAGTATAAAACAAACTACGATGGTTCATAATAGTTTAGGACAACATATATAATATTAACACAGATAAACTAAATGCGGAACAAAGATAATATCAAACTCATATATATATATATATAACTGAAGTCAGTTACAATACACGTGATACAATACTTATGATACAACTACAACTGTCGACTCTGGAAGTTACATATACAAGTACATTATTGACAATAATATACATGAATACATATCATCCTATACTATAACAATGACTACTCCAAAAGGTATAAAGTGACTTCATAGCTCAAGCAACAACCCAAAGCAAAATATCAACAACCTGAAATAACTCGGTCTGACCCAAGTATTAAATTCAAAAGAAAATAATACACGGGTCAGTCTAATTCAAACTCAGTTATTAATGCACAGAACCAATAATTATTAAATAACGAATAGATGACAGTCACAATAAATCTCGTCTATCCAATCCTTGAAAAAAATCTGATAATGGTAAATATAACACTTAACAGTGTTAAACAACAAATCAGCAAATTCAAATTATCAACGAAGATAAATGAAAGTATTATCAATGAAGATAATTTAGAAAACAGCAGGATTGCCTAAATGGCAATTAACAACAAAATCTAATCATTAAATAAATAATTAGAAACTCATAATCTAATTATCAAATAGATAATTAGACAACAACAAAATAATCAAATCAAACCAAATCAAAATACACTTCAAAATATATTGAATTGGCAACACGAAACAAATCCAGCAATTGAAAGATCAATTTAAAATGTCACTCCTGGTAGGGCTGCAGTACACGCACGCGTGCACTCCTCGCCACTGTAGTGATTAAATACACAAAAGCTCAATGAATCAAAAGCAAAGCTCTAACCAGCAAAAATAGGTACAACAGAATGCACTGGTACAACAAAAATGAAGCAACATCAATATGCAGTGCACCAATAACCTGGTGACCTAGCTAGTTCGAACAAGAATACAGGTATCAGGGGCATATGCAGAGTATGACAAAGTCAAGGATGCAAATAAATCAAGTGCATAATGGCCGAAGCCAATACACATAGGAAATGCAAAGTCGAAGACCAGATACCACATAAAACAACATAGCAATGTGGGAGTGCATACTTGATGATCAAAATGCAAGAACAGCTGGGAATATAATTATCTCACTGTGACACAAATACAAGATACATGAACATATACAATGTTCATAGCCACTAGCACATATAAATATACACAGTATGAACTAAAGGAAATAAGAAGTCAATGCAAGTGCTGGCTTCACATGTGTGAAGACCACATGAACTCAAGACATCACAAATATTCAATACTGAAAGGCAACTCAACTCAATTACAAAGCACAAGGCACGAATGACCAAGTGCAACAAAGTATACTACAACCCAATGCAAACAATATCAAAGACACGGCCAAACAAAGATCAATGCATCAGTGAGTTCAACAAGTATGCAGGTGAATCAATGAAACAACATTGGACTAACAGCAGCAGTTCGAACCATGATAGTGTCGTGGCCGAATAACACGTGTCAACAGAGAAGCATCATCATCAAAATGATGCAACAGTCAAGCAAAATGACTCAACACCAGGTCAAGAAAAATGCCAAAATCCAGGCGCCTTTCCAAATAACCAAAGTCACGGCCAATCTCATATTCGAGCAAAGCTCAAAGTCATTAAATTAACAGCAGGTGATACATGAACAAAATGGTCTAGTGATGCACGGGAACTAAGACAACTACAACACAAATGGCTCTATCAATATATGCAACATTATTTTCAGACTTAATGCTCATGACAATGCTGACCCGAGTATACTGCAGTTCAGTGAACATATATGCAAGAAAAAATTACATGTGCAACAGCCTCGATAATAAAATAGCCATGTTCGAAACCCAACACAGGGAATTACATGATGAACAGGTATATAAGTGAATGCATCATGAACCAAAGAAGGCACCAGTAACACTACGTGAAACTGGATGGTGCAATCTCAATAGAAAATGTACATGACATGAAGTAGTACTAACGTACATGAACATGAAGGCAACAAGTATAACAGTAAAATGAAGATGCAGTGAAGCCAATATGGCAAACAATGAATGCACAGTGAATACATGAACCAGAATGGAACTGGACAAAAGCTCTTGCAAAAACGGATACAAGTAAAATGAAATGTTTCAAAACAAAGTCAAGGGCGGAATCTTCAGTTTAACAAAGTATAATCGAAGTCAAAAGGAAATCATCCAACAAAGTCAAATTCGAGTCAGAGCCAAGGTAGTCAAGGAAGTTCGAAACAGAGAATACAAAGTTAACTAAAAACCAACATCGTTAGGAAAAGCCGTGTTTCAAATCAAAGTCAACAACGTGATGACCAAGGTGTCGAAATCAATGTCGTGGAATTCAAGCAACGAAAATATATTCGTATTGAAAGAATCATAAAACATCTCAAACGTTCAAGCATTATCAAGCGGTAGAGCAAAAAAATATTGACGAATTCAAATAATAATATACGAAGAAAATTTAGGAGAACGAATCCTATAAATTGCAATCAAAGCCGTGTCAACCAAGATCGAAATAGTGATGACCGAAAAGAACGAACTGTTCAAAATCAACAACAAGATCGAACTGCCGAAGTGAATCAATTGACAAATTCAAAAATTGCAGATTGAATTAGATGTGAGTGGATCACTCACCTTTGTTCGACGCAAAATGAAGGAGCCGAGCACGATATCATCGATCGACAAGCAAAATCCCCCATTTTCCCTTCGAGACCAAAAGCCCTAATTTCGCAAAGAGGAACGAATGAGGACGAGAGCCGCCATTTATTTTCTTCGTATGTTTTGTTTAGGGTTTATGAGACTGAATGAATGAAGTAACGGGTATTGAGAATTATCACAACCCCAAGACAAAGGAACGTGGGCCAAGATAAAGCCCGCTTACACTTAACAATTTTTAAAAGAATTTTCAACTCGATTTAAAAATTCCAACAGCAATTAGCCAACCGATTAACCGTTTATTGACGAAAATTAATTAATGTGAAATTCTGGGTTGTTACAGGGATTCTTTGGTTCGATATTAGAAAGAAATGCTATGTGGCCCATTTGATTTAGTTGACTTCTAGTTCGTACAATTGAATTAATTTCTCCAATAATATTTTGAATAGGATGATCTCGTAATATTTTTGGTGGAGATCTTAATTCATTATTACTATCAACAATGTTTTCATTATTTTCTAAATTTGCAGATTCCGTATTTGTAATGCTATCTAGAAAATCTTCGTCATCTTCTATACTTGGTTTTTGTAGAAAATTTTCATTGAAAGATACATGTAATATTTCTTCAACAGTATTTGATCGTTTACTAAATACGTGATAAGCTTTGCAACGATCAGAATATCCTAGAAAGATTCCTTCGTCGGATTTCGCATCGAATTTACCAAGCTGATCTTTTGTATTTAATATAAAACATTTTGAACCAAAAACTTTAAAATAAGAAATCTTTGGTTTTCTTCTAGTAAAAAGTTCATAAGAAGTGTTTTTCGTTAGAGGTCGAATGGATACATGATTTAAAACATAACAAGCAGTTGCAACAGCTTCCGCCCAAAATTGTTTTGGAAGAGTGCTTCCATTTAACAAAGTTCGTGCACATTCTTGTAAAGTTCTTTTTTTTATGTTCTACAACTCCATTTTGTTGTGGAGTTCTGGGAAACGAAAAATTATGAAAAATTCCTTTCTTCTTACAAAAATGGTCAAAGACTTCGTTTCAAATTCTCCTCCTTGATCACCTCTTATATTCTTTATTTTCAAACCTTTCAAATTTTGAATTCGTTTGACAAAAATTTTAAAATGCTCAAACGTATCACTTTTGTTTCTCATAAAAATGTTCCAAGTATATCTGGAAAAATCATCTACTATTACAAACACATATTTATTATGGTTTAAGGATTGAACTTGAGTTGGCCCAAATAAATCCATGTGTAGTAATTCAAGTGGTTGTAATGTAGAGATAACTTTCTTAGATTTAAAAGATGATTTGGTCAATTTTCCTAATTGACATGCATCACAAATGTGATCAATTTTGAAGTTCATTTTTGGTAATCCTCTGACTAAATCAATTTTAGAAAGTTTGTTTATAGTTTTGAAGTTGATATGACAGAATCTTTTGTGCCATAGCCAAGGATCATTTTCATTGGCTATTAAGCACATATCTGAATTGTGATTGATTTTCATATTCAGGATATAGATATTTTTGTCTCTATTTCCTTCAAATATAAGATTTTGATTTTTATCAAAAATGCTATCTTATCTTCAGGAAAAGAGATTTTGAAACCTTTGTCACATAACTGGCTGATACTTAAAAGATTGTGTTTTAAATTTTTGACTAGTAAGACATTAGAAATAAGAGGTAAATTAGATGTACGACGTTCCTGACATCGCCTTTTCCAATGATATATCCTTTGGAATTGTCTGAGCCTCCATTTGAGTAAGTAATATTTGATAGCATATTCTTATCTCTAGTCATATGTTTTGAGCAACCGATGTCGAGTATCCATTTTCCTCTCTTTTTAAGTGGGTCCTGCAAAAAAAATATATTGGTACCCACTTTGTTATAGGGTCCTAAAAGTTAGGTCTTAGGAAACCAAACCCAAGTGGGTTCAGTATCCCCCTAACAAATATAATTTTTATTTTTATGAACAGTTTCAAAAAAAGTATTTATATATCTTTTCCTAATCAAACTATTGTTTGTTTTAGGAATCAATATTTTTTGGTTTTAGAATTATTTTTCCTTTTTGGATACGTGTTAGTATTAGAAAATTTTCTCCAATTTTCCTTTTTAGGTGGAGATTTTGATTTCTTAATGTATCATAGTCCCTTCTTATTAGTAGTGGATTGAGAATTTTCAATGATATTGGATAGATTTTCTATACCTTTATTAAAGTTAGAAATAATTCTAGTAATATTATCTAACTTGGTTTTGAGGCAAGTATTAGCTAATTCTATCATTTTGATTTTAATTTTTAGCTCATATTTTCAGAGACAAGAGAGTCATTCTTTTCTTTTTGAGTTTCAATTTCTTAAATCAATAAAGTAAGTTGAGATTTATCATTAGAGAAGATATCTTGAAGTTTTCCAAGTTCTTCTTCTAATATTTTCTTTTCATCATTAAGCATATCTCTCTCGAATTCTGCTTTTCTTTGATTTTTTAGAGCATCTTTATATTTTTTTGATGCTTTTTAAGGTATCAAGGAGTTCTGAACTAATCTCAATCATATCATCAAAAGTAAGATTATTTACCTCACTTTCTGTAGCCATGAAACAGACATTTTCTTGTTCTTTCTCACTATCACTGTTGTTTTCTGAAGAAGAAGAAGAAGAATCTGAGTCATTATCACTTTGTGTAACGACAGTCGGACAAAGATCCCCATCTCCCGCACGTGGCATACACATATGGGTTGGCACACACTTTCTTGTAACAAAAGGAATCCCTAATGTTACATGCCTACCAACACATATTTATACACCACTTCTCCATGTTATTTAGCGATGTGGGACTTTTTCCAATCCAATTCGTCATTCCTTCATTAAACATGCGAGACAACCCTAACAGTCTCCCCCTTGACTCGCATCCCTTTGCGGTAACCTTTGAGAGTACAGCAATGTCTGCATCGCCCAGTCCATAACCATCGGCTCCGATACGACTATTGTTTCGATTTCCTTTTCTGTACCTTAAAAGCTTTTTAAAAGTTTTTAGCAATGAATGGAAAATCTTCTTCATCCGAGTCTGATTCTCATTTTTCAGCATGGAATGCCATATTATTTTGTCTTGTGCTTGTACTCTTTTAGCCTGCAAATTCATTTCATAGGACATTAGATTTCCTATCAACTCTTCTGGTTTCTTGCTAGAAAGATCATTAGCTTCTTTAATATCTAAGACTTTTCTTTCCCATTCATCCGTTAAAGAGTTAAGGATTTTTGAAATAATATCGAAGTTAGAATACTTTTCTCCAAGTCCTAGTAAAGAGTGATATATATCTTGAAATCTAGAGTACATATCGTTTATAGATTCATTCTGCTTCATTCTAAAATTTTGAAATTGACCTTTGAGCATGGATATTTGCTTTGTTTAACCTTGTTAGTCCCTTCATGAGTAACTTTAAGTATTCTCCATATTTCATAAGCAGTTGTGCACATGCTAACACAGTTAAACTCATTTCTATCTAAAGCACAAAATAACATATTCATAGCTTTGGCATTTGCAGTAGCATCTAGTTTTTGTGTGTTTGACCATGTAGAGTATTCTGTCGTAGGAATGTTATACTCTGTTTGAGTGATATTCCATGAGTCAAAACCACTTTCTTGCATATAAATACGCATACGAGTTGCCCAATAGTTGTAATTCATGCCATTGAATAGTGGAGGTCGTGCAGTAGATTGAACTTCATTAAAACTAGTGTTAGTGACAGTGTTAATAGTGCAGGTGTTGTTTTCCATCTTAGAAAAATATACTGTGTAACGGTTATAAGATGCCTTGCTCTGATACCAAATGAAAGTTGTTGTAGATCGTGCTATATGGAATTATATTATACTAGTGCGGAAATAAACAATAGCAATGAAAAGTAAGTAAAAATAAAACAAGCACACCAGGAATTTTTATACTGGTTCGAACTTTCCGTTCTACGTCCAGTCCCAGACTCCTTTCTGGAATTTCACTAACAACAATCCTCACTTAACCCGGAGGAATAGGTTTATACAACCCTTGAACAGCCGAACAAGGGTCCTGAGCAGCAGAACAGGATTTTGCCTCAACAGCCGAAGAGGACTTCAACTTATACAGAATGTATGTGACAAAATGTGTTCTTAATAACACGAATTTGTCTCTTGATAGTACAAATTTCCTATAATCTTTCTCCTTTATGACATATATGTAAATGCATGAAGATTAAGGAAGTAGGAAATAAATTTGAATGATGTTGAAGGTACAAAAGTATTAGAATTAAGAATGTCCAGAATAGAATAATAATCAATAGAATTGGTGATTTTAAAACTTGATTCTAATGTGTTTATATAGATAATAAATAGTTGCAATTGTTCATAAAGAGTTATCATCAAGAGTTATGTTTATCTATTGGATTAAAGATCGTACCTCTTCATGAATGGAAATGTCTTTTCAAAAAAATAGTCGTTGTAAATATTCAGACGTCTGAAATTAAAAATTCAGACTTCTGAAATGCAACGAAATCAAAACAGAAAGAAAATAGGCAAAAAATTGTTATATTCAGACGTCTGAAATATAACTTTCAGACGTCTGAATATTGTAGCTTACAACATTCAAACCTCCAGAATCAGACGTCTGAATTGAAGCATTAAGACATCTGAATGTAGCATAAAAATGAGATTCTCTTGTAAAGCAAATATATGAAATAATAATGTAGTGTATATCATATAGGAGAGATTTTAACATATTTTAAGCTCTAGACACAGACTCGATACATACTTAAGAGTCGAAGCTCATTTGAATCCGGTCTTTGATTGATTCATGTAAAAACAAGTTAGTATACAATAATAACGTATATAGTTCTTATAGTCAAAATATCGTAAATACGAAGTTTCAACATTGATATTACTGATGCTCAGAAGCGTCAGTTAGCATCTTGGCAGTTGTGTGGTTCTGCTTTAGATTGTTGGGAGTCCGTTACGTCTAACACCGTCGAGGCTGACATCTCTTGGGAATAGTTTAGGTATCCTTTCTGTTATCTTGAATTTTGTTCCTATTTCCTTTTCTTTTGAATCTATCTTAAGCTTGTTCTGTATCTCTTTTCCAGGGAGGCTTTTGTGGCAAAATGGATGCCAGAAGCCGGGAAATCTCAGCTTTATCATGAGTTTATGGATCTTAAGCAGGGTAGCATGTCTTTTGCTGAGTATGAGAGGAAGTTCAATGAACTTCCCAAGTTTGGTCCTAGCCGTATTGACGCTCCTCTCAAGAAGAATGAGAAATTTAGTGCTGGTGCTCGTCCAGAGTATTATAGTCGCCTTATTTCTCATGTTCATGTCTCTTTCACCCAGCTTATGGATATGGCGATTCGCTATGAGAACCCCACATCCAAAGGTCCTGTTGTTTCTGGTGCTCAGTCTACCTCTGCTAATTCCAAGAAGCGTAAGCCTCATTTCCACAGCAGAAGAAGAATTGGCAGAAGCATTCTGGTTTGGGATCTTCATCATCAGCTCCTGCTCAGAGGCAACCAGTTGATCTCTCCTCCATCACTTGCTTTAGGTGTGATCAAAAGGGGCACTATGCCAATAGTTGTCCTACTCTACCTGGTGTTGCTATTCCTCCACCTGCTTAGTTGGCTAGACGTGATCTTTGCCATATCTGTCTCTAGCCTGGTCATTTTAAGAAGGACTGCCCTATCCAGCAGAGGGGTACTCCTTCTGGTATATTTGCAGTCACTTCTGCCTCATCTCCAGTTCCTTCACTTGCTCCTGCTCCTAGTGATGACCAAGGTACTCTCCAGGGTTCATTTACTTTATTCCATCATCCTGTTCATGTGTTGTTTGATACTGGTGCTTCACACATTTTTTATTTATGTTGCTTTGTGTGATAAGTTTGAGCATCTCCTATCACCTGTGTATGCTTCTGTTCCATTATGTGTTTCAAATCCTATTCGGGGTCCTGCTAACCTTAATCGGATTTTTCGAGAAGTGAAACTTCTCCATTCTGATCATTGATTTTGTGGTGATTTTTATGTTTTGGGCTTCGATGCTTTTGATTTATCTCTTGGTCAGGATTGGTTAGTGCATCACGATGCACATATCTCTGGTAAAGCCCGGACTGTTCGTCTTGTTGATGATCAAGGGAATTCCTTGATTATTCAGTGTCGCCTGCCTCAGGATTTCGCAGGCAACTTTATTTATTCTGTGGATTCTTCTCCCACTGATATTGATTCGACTCCTGTGGTTAGACTATATCCCGATGTATTTGTTGAAGTCACTTCTTTACCTCCGAAGTGGGCAATTGATTTTCGGATTGATCTTATTCCTGGTGCTCGACCTGTTGGTCTTCCTCCTAGAAGAATGGCACCCCGCGAGAAGGTTGAGTTGGGGAAGCAAATTGAAGACTTGTCTTCCAAATGTCTAATTAGGCCTAGTTTTTCTGAATGGGGGAGCTGCGGTGGTTTTTGTCACCAAGTCTGATGGTTCTCTTCAGATGTGTGTTGATAATAGGGAACTGAACAAGCTCACTATGAAAAAAAGATATCCAATGCCTCGTATCAATGACATGCTTGATTAGCTTTATGGTGCCACAGTTTTCTCTCAGCTTGATCTCGCCATTGGTTTTCATCAGCTCAGGGTTGCCGAGGATAGCATTCCCAAGACTGCTTTTCGCACTGAGAATGGTTTTTATGAATGGTTGATCATGCCTTTCGATTTGACTAATGCTCCTGCTTTCTTTGTTGATTTGATGAATCGTGTTTTTCGTGCTGTGCTTAATAAATTTGTGCTAGTCTTTGTTGATGATATCCTTGTCTTCTCTAAGACCCAGGAAGAGCATGAGTCGCATTTGAAATATGTTCTTGAGACTCTCAGAAATCATCAGTTGAAGGCTAAATTTTCTAAATTCCATTTCTGGAAGGATGAAGTCCGATATCTCGGGCATATTGTTTCTAGTGATGGAGTTTCAGTTGATCCAGCCAAGATCGCTACGATCAATGTAAGTCTTTCTTTCTTTCTCTTTTTCTTTATCATGTAATTATTCTATCTTCTCTGTTGTCCTTATTTTTCCTATTCTGTTTCAGGATTGGGAAACTCCAAAGACTCCATCTGATATTTGTAGTTTTCTTGGCCTTGCCGGTTATTACCGGAGATTCATTAAGAATTTTGCTCGGATTGCTGCACCTCTCACAGCTTTGACTCGGAAGAATGCCAAGTTTGTCTGGAGTGATCAGTGTAAGGTGCATTCACTGAGTTGAAGAGCAAGCTAACTCCGCACCAGTTCTTACTGTTCTGAACGAAAGTAAGGGATATACAGAATATATTGATGCTTGTTGTGAGGGTTTGGGTGTTGTTCTCATGCAGGATGGTAGGGTCATTGCCTATGCCAGCCGTCATTTGAAAACCCACGAGGCAAATTATGCTGTTCATGATTTAGAGTTGCTTGTTGTTGTCTTTGCTTTTAAGCTTTAGAAGCATCATCTTCTTGGAACCAAGTTTGAGCTTTTCACAAATCATCAGTCTTTGAGATATATCTTTTCCTAGAAGGATTTGAATCAGAGGCAAGTTCGTTGGCTTGAGTTTCTAGCTTCTTACGACCTTGATATTAGCTATACTGCCGGTAAAGCTAATGTTGTGGCCGATGCTTTGTGTCGGAAGAAGACTTTGTTGTGTCAACTTGCTGTTTCTTCTTCTCCACTTCGGATCGTATTATGGCTAAGCAGGATGAGGATGAGATGCTTAGATTGATGAAGGAGAGTGTTCGTAGCAGAGTTGGTAGTAGTGGTGGCAGCAGTGGAGCACAAATTGATGATAGTGGGATTTTGAGGATTAATGGCGGGATTTGTGTCCCGGATGTTGATGGTTTGTGGCAGGAGTTGCTTTACGAGAATCATCGATCCGGGCTTTCTATTCATCCTGGTGTGTCAAAGATGTATCAGGATATGAAGAAGCTTTATTGGTGGAAGGGGATGAAGAGGGATATCTCTACTTTGTTAGTCGGTGTGCGACTTGTCAGCAAGTCAAAGCCGATCACCAGAAGACCCCTGGTTTGCTGTAGCCCCTTGAGATTCCCAATTAGAAGTGGGAACAGGTTTCCATGGATTTCATCGATGGTTTACCGAGGACTCGAAGGGGAAATGTGTGTATCTAGGTTATTATTGATAGACTAACCAAGTCCGCTCATTTTATTCCAGTCAAGTCCACTCGTTCTGCTTCTAGCTTATCCGAGATCAACATGAGGGAGATCGTTCATCTCCATAGGGTTCTTCTCAGTATTGTTTGTGATCATGACCCTATCTTTACCAATCAGTTCTGGAAGGCTTTTCTGGAATCATTGGGTGCTCGTTTGAATCTGATCACTGCTTACCATCCACAGACCGACGGTCAAACGGAAAGAGTGAATCAGGTTCTCGAGGATCTTCTTCGTGCTTGTGTGCTTGATTATAAAGGATCTTGAGAAGAATATCTCCGTCTTGCCGAATTTACCTATAATAATAGCTATCAGGTATAATCTTATCTTTTGTTATTCAGTCTATTCTTGATCTTTTTATCTATCTCATTCCATATTTTCATTCAGGCCAATCTCAAAAAGTCTTCTTTTACTGCTCTATACGGACGGCCTTGTAGATCCCCATCTTGTTGGATTGAATCCGGTAATCGTCTGGTTCTTGGTCATAATGTGATTTTGGAAGCTTCTGAGAAAGTTGAGGAGATTAAGAAGAGGTTGAGGGCCGCTCAGGATAGGCAAAAGAAGTATGCTGATAGGCGTATGCAGAATTTGGAATTTTCTGTTGGTGACTAGGTTTTCCTTAAGGTTTCTCCCTTGAGGAATGTCATTCGTTTTGGTCGTAGGGGGAAGCTTTCTCCAAGTTTCATTGTCCTTTCCGCATTGTGGAAAGAGTTAGCTCTTTGTCTTATCGTCTGGATTTGCCCGAGAAGCTTTCTGGAGTGCATGATGTATTCCATGTCTCACATCTTCGCCGTCATCTTCATGATCCATCTCTTATTGTTCAGCCTTCTGTTCTTGATAGTTTGAATATTGAGCCTAATCTGACTGTTGAGAGGAAGACACTTCGTATTGTCGGTAGAGATACGAAGCAGCTCAGAAGGAAATCTGTGAATCTGGTCAAAGTACAGTAGAGTACCGACGATCGAAACTGTACCTGGGAAACGGAGGAGAGCATTCGTGCTTCGAATCCGAAATTGTTCGTTTCAGGTACTATTTTTTCTATCTTGTTTCTCTTTATTTTTCATTTCCTTTTTTTCGAGGACGAAAATATTTGAGTGGGGGAGAGTGTAACAACCCTAGATTTTTGAATATAAATTTAAATATGACTTCATTTCATTTTGAAATTATTTTTTAGTTTTATTTGTAAGATATCATCTCTAAATATTTTTAATGATAGTAGAATTTTTTCAAAATTTACTGCATTTATTTCCTATTTTTTAAAGGTTGTTTTCTATTTTTCTGCTATTTTCTTCATATAAATTATATTTAATTAAATTTTATTTATTTATTTTGTGAATGCATTTTTATTTTATGTTATTATGTTTATTTATAATTATTTTCCAAGTCCATATAATTTTCCAAAATTTATTTTGTTTATTTTCAAATTTTCTTGACTAGTTTGCATTTTCTGAGCTATTTTTTTATTTTTATCATATATAATTATTATTTATTTACTTATATTTTATATTTCGTTGCATTTTCTAAATTTAAACTGAAATTATTATTATTTTAAGTAATTTAAACTTATATAAATAAATTAAAGGTAATTTGAAAAGGTTATGACCTTTGATTTTCATATGGCTCTTTGTCTTCCACCTTTTCACATTTAACATAACTTTTCATCAATTAGCCATAATTTCTCACATTTTTCAGCCGCATACTCTTCTTCACATTCACGTACTTTCTTTTCTCATTCGTGAACAAAAAAAAAAAAAAATCGGCCATTTCTATTGAGGAAAGTTTGGGTAAAAATACTTTTCTTTTCTTTTGTTTTACTTTTATTCTTCTTTGATAATGATTTGCACCTGATCTCCTTCATCATAGGTTCGGCCACCTCCATCACCATGCTCTGCCGCCTCCACCATCACCTGAGAACACCTCCATCACTACCTCCTCTCAAGCCAAACCCCAAGCCATGCCTCCTTGTGGATGATCCATCACCTAAATTCCAACAAAACTCCACTTTTGTCCTTAACCGAGCACTACCATGCATACATCCACCTTCCACACCCCATAGCTGCCACTAACACCACCTCCACCACCTCCAGCACCACCTAGACTCTCGGCCACATCATCCCCTTGGCTTTTACAGTGAAGGCCGTGATCTTTATGCCCTTGGCCGAACTTAGTTTGGCCTTGAACCCTTGTATGTTGCCTTGTTAGTGTAGTTTCCATCACCGTCACTTTTGCACCACCTTCTAGCATGTTAGGCCGACCCTTAGGAACCCAAACCTGACCCAAAAGCCTTGCCTTAGCCTTGATTTTCATTATGGCCAAATCCTATGGAAGTTGGAAGCAAGTGCAAAGCAATTTTGCTTTGAATTGTGCAGTCAATTCTATCTTAGTTTATCGTATTTGAATTTGAAAACTTATGTATATTATATTGTTTTATGTGACTTTTATTCAAGGGAATTGATGATGTTCTGTTATTTGAATTATGCCATTCTGTTATTTATATCAGTTTATCACACTGCAAGTTTCCTTTAGATTAGAACCACTATGGGTTGAAATGATACATAGCCGAACGGACTTTAGAATAAGGAAAAATCGTTATGGGCTGAAATGATAGGCCTGAGCGACTTTCAAATTATTTCATTTACTTGGGACTGCAGGTTTGAAACGATAAAACCCGGATTTTATTTGTAAATTACGGGTTGAAATGATATATTACCCATACCACTTTACCTAGCGTAGAAAATTATATACAGACCCGTAGTTAAAATATGTTTTTCTAAAAAAATTAAAATATTTTAGAAATGTAAATATTATAATATTTTGATATAAACTTAATTAAAAATGATTTTTGTAAAATATTATTGATTTTATGAATATTTATAAGTGAAATAAATTAATGAAATGTTAGAAAATTTGAATGTAAGTATTTTTGACAATTTTGATTTAATTATAATTGGAAATTAAATTAAATATGAAAATATGATAAATTTATGATATTTTGAATTTAAATGAATTAAAGCGATTTTATAATATATTAATGATTTTTGAATAAAGTTAAAATGTGAAATGAATAAATATTTAAGTTGAAATTTTGAAATATAACTAAAATTGGAAATTTGTGGATTTGGCTTAAATGTGAATTTGAAGTTAAATAAATAAAAATGAAATTAAGTTGTATTTGAATTATAAACTTCAGCTTAAAGTTGAAATTTAATTTAATGAATTTAAAATTGAATGTTGAAATTTAATAATGAATTATTATTAAATCTTGATTTTTGAATGGAAATTTAACTTTATAAAACCATGAAATTAAGGTAAATTAAATAATGATTATAAATGTGAAAATGTATGATTTTATAAGTTAAAAATGATTATATAAAAATATAATTGTTTGTGAAATTATATTGAACATTTGAATTTAAATAACAGCATTTTTGAAATGCTATTATTTCTAATGTAAATGATATTACAGCATTTGTAAATGCCGTAGTTGATAATAATGAACTAAAAAGCTAAATAAGATTAAATGCTATTATAGAATTTTATAAAGGGCTATGATTGTTGAATTAAACTAAGTTTCAATTGAAACTAATGCAAATGATATTACAGAATTTTTAAAATGCTGTCTTTGGTTAAATTGAACTGTTTTGAATGTAACTTTCCGTAGCGTTTTCTAAATGCTGCGAAAAGTGAATTTTCACTGTTTTGAGAAACTTAGGTGAATAAATGAACTTTGAAAGTTGAAAATTTTGGAAATTTAATAATTTAATTATTAAATATAATAAATTCATTTTATAATGATTTAAATGAAGAAATTTGATATGAAATATAAACTATTTTGAAATGAAAATTGAAATGGTATTTTAAATTGAATAAAAATGATTATGGTTTTAAATGAAATGATAAGTTTTATATTTTGAAATGGATTTGAAATGATTTTTGAATTGCTAAATGACATTTGATTTTTGAAGTGAATAACATTTTTAAATTATAACTGTGGGTTATAATAACGATTGGTTGTTAAAGAGACCGGGATCGGATATGGACATACTCTCTGTCGATACCGAAAACCTCTTTAACAACTGTGTATGCGGTGGAGATTCCAGAATGAAGTAGGATGGTAACGACATTCCTAAGGTACTTTACGTGGACCTAACTCCTGTGAGTTAGCTTAAGGTGGCTAAAACAGGAGCGATATCGGGCCAAAGGAGGTAGCACCTCTGGCTGGACACACTTCTTCGATACCATTCTATTACTGTTGTGATCGATTGGGTGCACACTTTGATTTGGAGTGTTGTTCAGGGTGGGCGTATGTGGTTGCTGCGTTACCACTAGCCCGTGTGCGTAATTGGTATATCTACCCTGGCATTGCCTTGTGTGCCGTATCACCTACCATACCGAGCCTTTACTACGAGTTTGTTTTTCTCCCGTAGCCTATGGAGTATTTAGGGTAGTCTTCCGATCTGGAGATATGTTGATGCTGGATGGAATACTGGGACTATTATGTGTGAAGGGTGATATGGGTAGCCCGGAACGCTATTTAAAAGTATGTTTATTTTACTGTAGACACTATTATAATAGCGCAATATTACTATATAGTAAATAGTTTGACGGATCCTTAGAGGATGGGCGGTCCCAGGCATCCTTTAAGTTACTTGTTCTTTATTATAGTTCACTTGAGTTAGTTTACATTATATATGTATATATTGTCCTGACTCGAGTGTTTTGTGTTTCTCTTTACGCTCGTGTCAGCCTGAATATTCACAGCTTTGGATTCTCTTTTTGGAGCTGGTCTTTGCTGGAGTTTATGCTTATCTACATTTATATCTACTTTCTATTTTCGGCTGTTCTAGTTTATCTCATGTATTAGTGAACTTCTATGTATTTGGGATTTCTATTATGTTGTTTTCAGACTGTATTATGTATTTGGTTTGAGACTCTGCCGTAGTAGCTTCATGAACTACTATGTATTTTTATATTTCGTTGCGAGTTATTCTTCTTGTTTTGTGTCTGTAATTCTGTGTATTTAATTTTATTTTCTCCAAATATATTTACATTCTGTTATTTCGCATCATTCAAGTCTGACATGTGTGGATTGTTATCGGTTTGAATGGTACGATATAGCGGGTCGTTACGGATGCTAAAATCAAGTTATTTCAAATTGATTTCAATTAAATTGATTTTTAGGCATTTCGAGTCCGTGCGATCAAACGACAAGTCCGATCGATGTGAAACTTCAAATCTAATAATTCACCGTTACGGATCCGATGAAATTCTTTCCGTCGAAATCCGAGTTAGTAGAAAAATGGCTATTTTTACATTAACTGAATAAATTAGTAGTTAATTAATTAAATCAAATTTTAAATTTCAATTCTATAATTAAAAAATTTTCCATTTTTAAATTTCTTAATCATTTACACTAATTTAAAAAAATTTAGATGTCAATTTAGAGTTGATTAATTTATCAATTTCAGTGGTATTTTTCCATTTCAACTTAATTTCTGTTTTCGTAATATTTAAATATTAAATTTCATTTAATTTAAATTAATCCAACTATTAAATTTAAATTAATAAATCTTGATTCTCATTCCTTTTTATTCAATTAATTAATATGTTATAAATAAAGTCACATTAGTTCTACATTCTATTACATTAGTATAACTTAAATTTGTATCAATGACTATATTTCAAACATGTGAAATTTCGTCGATTGCGCACATTGATTTAGATTTTAAATCCACTTAATTATTTTACCTTAATTCCATTTCTTTATCAATTATTACTTTATGTATAAATTTACATTTTTATGTATTTTACATTCACACTTTCAATTTATTGTAATCTCATTCAATCCATCAATAATTTAGCTTAAATTACATTTTTACCATTCATTTTAGTTATTACGTCCGCATTAAATAACCAATTTCTATTTCTTTTAATATTTAATTATCAAAATCCTATTAAATTAACAAATTTAATTATTGAAATATTTCGGGTCGTTACACTCTCCCCCACTCAAAACTTTTCGTCCCCGAAAAGAAAAAAGAAGAGGAATGGAAGAATTAAGTAAACAATACATCTTATTCAAAACTTTAACTTTATAAACAAATAAATTTACAAAATTAATTAATTTAAATAAAATATACCAATTTATAACCATTAAATTTTTTATACTCAAATTAATAAAATTTGGAAAACATTTTCAAAAAATTTCTAGGTCCAAAATTTACGAAAATTTTGGCAAAGTCTCCTTTATACGGAGAGGCTCGAAAGAAAATATAATATCAAATATAACAATATATAACATATAATTTCCAAATAATATATCCCAACATGGTAAAAACAATGCAATAACGTTAGAAAACCGTAATCTGAAAACGTACCTATTTGTCGGGCAATCAAACGCTTAATTATGAAACCAAAAGCAGTAGCGATTGCTTCCATAACTGCATTTCACTTATATAATCTAAAAAGAGTTAATAATTATATAAAATGAAATATTTAAAGTTGTTTCAACTACTAACAAACAATCAATGTCAAACAACAACAATCACTTGCAACCACAACATAACATCGAATACAAATCAACCATCCAAGCAAGACAAATAATTGATTTGTTCGGGTTAAGACACTTTTCATCACATAGAATGACAAATAACTATGAAGTGTTCCACTTACTCAACAGTCTCAGATAAACTCACTAGATTATTCATACATCTAAGAAATTAAAAGTATGTTTTACCCAAACAACTCATAAATCAAAACAAACAACAATTTCAACCAATAGATCAAGTTAATTCTTATCAATTTCATTTCATAACATTCGTCGTTTGGTTTCCTTTTCATTTATACAATGGTTTATCTTTTTATTTACATTTATTTCTTGCAAATTTTCATATTTCCATTCATTCATTCAATGTTCATTTCATTTATTTATAATACTTACCTTTCTATTATATTTAATTAGTAGCCTTTCATCTACACATCAAATTCTTATTTATTAAAGAATTTCATTGAATACTTTCATTACTTCAAGTTTTACTTATATAATATCCATTACATTTTCTTATTAACATTTTAACTTTTAAATCCTTTGGTAAGTTATATGTATGCCTTTTAAAAATGCAACTGAAAGTTATACAAGTTTTTCTCATTTCCTTTAAATTAATTTAATGTTCAATAATCATATCTTTTGTTTTATAGGTCACAATTTCAACTTTCTTTTTAATTCCATTTATAACTTAGCATTAAATCTATTATTTTAATTAAAGGTTCCAATTATTAATTAGTTACATTCCAATTCACTACAATAATTGAAACTATTAATTAATGGAAACTTAAGAACTAAATACCGGTTTAAATTTCAAATCATTTTAAAATAATAGATAAATGTATATACTTAAAATTTCTATATCCAATTATATTTAAAACAATTTGAAATTTATATTTGTTAATCAAAATAAATCTATAGTAAAACTACTACAGTGGCCTTTCCAATTAGAAACTCGAAAATGAATGTCAATGATGCGTGTACTCATCACCGAAATTATTTTCCAACGACAGAGAGGGGTGTATAGATATTATTTTTTTTCAAAGTTTCTTTAAAACAATTCTTTCAAATTATACTGAAATATATATATCAGAAAATACTTCTAAATAATATTACTATTATTCCAAAATCACTTGAAAGAAATTTTCAGATACCCCAAACTTGAGTTCTAAATTTCCACTTTTACCTTATTTTTATTTGCAAATTTTATTTTACAACCCATATTTATAAATTTCACTACTTACCAACAATTATATATTACGACCAGTATATTATTTACAAAAAATTTAATTTATATATAGAAAATATAATAGGCAAAATTATTTCATTCACCTATATTCAAAACAAATATTGGGTTGGTGTGTCCTATTAAGTGTTTAGAAAACCCTATTGATGTCATAGCGTCCTATGCACCAACCATAATTTATACATACAAAACGGAACAAATTAACGTAATATTAAAACCTTTTATAACACTAACAAATACGCTCTCTCATATATATATACACTCAGCGTCTCATCACAGGGTATTACTACCCTAATGATAAAGAGTCAGACCGCACAAAGCTAAGGGTTATTGCTAAAACAAAGCTCTGATACCAGATGTAACATACGACCTTTTTGTACGCTTTAAATCGACGATAAACCACACACGTAACAGACTTAAACCATACAGAAGGGCTAATTGTTATTTGGGTTAAATAAGAAAAAGGGAGAAGAAAGAAAACAAAACAGAATCTTGCAGCAGAATCACAAAATATAATAATCAAATAATTGTTCATGAAGCTGTTTTACAAACATTTGATTATACTTATACAACATAGAATCAAAGTTACACATACCAAAGAATAATAATTATTGCAGTGGAACAATGTAGTAAATAATAGTAATAATACAATCTTCGTCTTCGTCCTCCAGAAATAAAGTCTTCGAATCCTGAAATGCTCAGACTGACCCGAGCGAATTGAAAAGACAAAACACTCGGGTCAGAACTAAAAACTTATGTGAGTTAAATCAATGATAAATAATATGAGTGGAACGACGTCAGAGATGTTTACGGGTTTTGACATCTCATATCTAGTGTCAACGTGAGTGCAGTAACTTAAGAGATGCTCGGGATTCACATCTCCTACTATGTAGTAATATACGCTATTATAATAGGGTCTCCAGTAAAGCATAATATAAATTAAAAATGGCGTTAAGGCTTTACATTTTCCACCTTAACACACTTTTATACCATAGTCTGTACAGTACCATAATCTTCCCCGTACTCGGCGTCGTCAGAGGAAACTCCATAGGTATGGTACAAAACCAAAATTGTATAAAGCGTGCTAGGGTAGGTGACACGGCACACAAGGCAATGCCATGGTAGATATACCAATTATGCATCCGGGCTGGTGGTAATGCACAACCGCTACTACCGCCCACCTCGAGCCACACCCCCAAAATAAATAAAAAATTCAAAAGTGGCCACTGAATCAATCCAAAAGTCAAAGTATAATATCGAAGGAGTGCATCCGATAAAAGGGGCTACGTCCTTGGCCCGAGAATCGTTCATGTTTTAGCCACCTTATGCAAACACATGGGAGTCGGGTCCACGTATATACCTTAACAGAACGTCACAACCACCCTACTTCATTTTGGAATCTCCACCGCGTACACGGTTGTTAAAGTGGTTTTCGGAGTTGGCAGAGAGTATGAAAACTTCCAATCTCGGTCTCTTTAACAACCAAACGTTATTATAACACCGCGGTCATTTCAAAATAATTTATACTTCAAAACCAGAATGTACTATCCATTTCAAAAACCAAATCAACATAACATCGTTTTTATTTCAATTATATCCTTTCCAAAAATCATAGCACTTTCAAAGTTAGACACTTCGAAACCAAAAACTTTAAATACAACATGTAACGACCCAGGATTTTAATTTATTAAAATTTGAATATTTAATTAATTTTAAATATTAATAAGTGAATTTATAAGTCGAATAAATTTTATTTCGAATAATTGGATTTAATTAAATAATTAAATCGATAATTTAATATGTTAAATTATGGAAATAATTGAAAATTGGGTTAAATATGATTGAAAATGATTTGTAAAATTTTATTTTATCATATTGAAGTTAGAATGATATTTTAGAACTTTTAAAATCAAATTAAAAGTTTATTTGTGGAAATTGAATATTTTAATAATTAAATCGACTAGTAAAAATAGCCAATTTTTGAACAGTCTCAGAATTGGACGAAACCAGTTCCATTGGATCCGTAATAGTTAGTTATTATCGGATTTCAATTTTCGTGTCAATCGGAGTTATCGTTTGATCGTAGCAGCTCGAAACGCATCGAATTATTTTTAATTTTAATTTGGCGAGTTAAAATAGCCATTTTTCAAAAAGTCTCGAATTTCGACGAAACCAGTTTCTTCGGATCCGTAATGTGATATTATTGTATGGTTTCAAATTTCGTGTCAATCGGATTTACCGTTTGTCCGGTACAAATTAAAACGCCTAGAAAATCGTTTAAATCGGTTTAATTCAAATCGAACGTTTATTGCCATAACTCACACAGATGACCGAATTAGCTTTCGAAACCTGTTCCATTGTGTCCGGAACGCGGGGTAAACCATAGAAACGCTGGTTACGACGCGTAAATCGGAGTTCGGAATTTCCGGATGAATAGTGATTGAAAAATTCTCTATAAATACCCCCCCCCCATAAATCTAAAAAAATAAAAAAAATAAAATGAAAGCCTAATCTATACGCAGGCCGCCACCATCAATATGAACGGCCAGAAACTTCATGCTTTCTTCCTCGATTATCTCTCGATCCATTCACTTTCAAGCTTCGTGTTCAACTACAAAGTTATAGAGGGCAGCGAGATCTTCGTGTTCAACGGTGGAGATCGAGATTGGAGCTACGAATCAACGGATATTTGCGTTCAAAGGCCATAGGGTTGGCCTCAAAATGCGCGCCAGGATGATGACCGAGCTCATGGAGTTGGTGGCCGAAAGTAGCTCCTGCAATGGGCTTCGACATGGAACTACCTGATCGTGTTGTAGCGTGGTGTGGTGGTCAAGAAAACTTACCCTAAGTGATGTAATGGGTTCGGCTTCTTTACCTGTAGGTGGCGTACGTGAATGAGGAGAGGGAGAGATGGGGGAAAGCACGGTCCATATGGGGGAATGCAGGATCCAAGGGCTGTGATGGGTTAGGTATAAAAATATAAAAGAAATTGTTGTAATTTAGTTAATTAAAATCGTGTAAACTTGAAAAATACATATCTTTTTCATACGAGGTCGAAAACGCGCAAAACAGGAAGCGTTGGAATCGTATGGACGAGCACTACGCGATGGAATTGGATTGGAGTCGTTTGGAGTTAGTGTGAATTTCGGGTAAAATTAAACGTCCGTTTAATTTTATTCGAAATAAATCGCTAAAACGAAATTGAAATCAAGGTGAGAACTTCTCACTCAATCGAATCAGTTTCGATTTTATTTTAAATAGTTAGATTTAAAATATTTGAATGCATGTTTGAATGATGATTGTTATCTATTGATTGTTAAAATAGACATTATACGCCGTTAGTAAGCGGATGTTATTTATTAAAAACATATACCGCGAATATTTCATAAACAGTGAAATTGGTATTATATATAATAGCAATATATATATATATTGTCATATGTATATATTGGAGTTATTGATTTCCCGCATTTTTTAGCGGATGAGACCCTATTGCGCCGTCTATTAAGCGGATAATATTTTAAATCCCATATACCGCGATAATTCCGTACTGGAACGGAATTGGTATTGTGCTAATGTTTGTGGATGCAGGAAAACAGGTTGGAGGGATCCAATTGGATTCCTCAACAGTTTTTATTTGATTTCAGATATTTTGATATTTGATGGATTATCATATTGATATATGATATCGTTGTTGTCGTGATTGACTATTTGGTATGTAGCATCATTAGACCAAGTTTTGGAATTTTAAAATGATTTTTAAAGTGATTTTTGAAAATATACTATATGTTTGGAAATTGATTCATTTTAAATAAATAAACGATATAATTTTTAATGTTATAAAAATTATGATTTTTGAGAAATATAGTTAAAGGCTGATTTTTGAAAATATGGGATTAATGATTTTATAAAATAGTTAAAACTGGGATTTCTCAATTTATTATAAAAAGTTTAAAAATAGGATTTATGAAATTTGACTATTTTATAAATCAAAATGATGAAATTATAAATGAATTTAAAGACGTTTTAAAATAGTAATATAAATTGATTTATATAAAAAGATTTATAAATTGATAATTTATAAATGAAAATATTTGAATTATAAAACGAGTTTTTATAAGTGTTTGAATGAAGTGAAAATGAATTGCATAAGTGAATGGAATTTATAAAATTATAAATGGTGAAGTTATAAGTGAAATTTACAAATAATAAGATTTATGAATTTCGTGAAGTTATTAAAGGATATATTTGGGTAAATAAACGAATCTTATAAGTTATAAGATTTATAATTATGAAGTTTAAAGGAACGATTTAGTAAACAAATAAATTTTGAGTGTTTAACTTAAAATATAGACCTTTGGTTTATAATTGAGTTATAAATTGAATAGGTTAATAAAGAAATTTATAAAAGGAAGTGGTTATAAAACAAATAGAAATAGAATTTATAAACGTTTTTTTATAAATTCGCAAACGACTTATTTTGATAAGTAAATTGTTGAAACTTAGTAATGGAGTTATATTCACGTTTTTAACTGTGAATAATCCTTTGAAATAAAATGAATAAAAGGATGAAAATTGTTAACGTAGTATATTCACGTTTTTGAATAGTGAATAATATGTTAAAGAAAATGTTTAGATTTGATGTTTTAAATAGAAATTAAAACGATCTAACGATGTTTTAAAATGTGTTGAAATTAGAAACCATAGATTTCAACATTCATTGTTGAAATAGACGTTTTCGAGAAATAAAAGGAAATGGTGGACTATAACACTGTTGTTATAGTAAATGATTTCCGAAAGGAAATGTTTTGTATAGTATTGGGATTTATATATCTATTTTAATTTTCGAATCCCTATACTAGTGATTTTGGGTTGTCGTAACGATGTTTTACGTAACATTCGTTTTTGGCCCAAATAAATATGTTTAAGAGAACGATTTCCTTAAAGAATGAAATATATACTTAATTTCGATTTAAGTATATTGAATATTTTCCAAGTGTTGAAAATAAAAGATTTGTGAATTACTTATTAAATAAGTATGGAAATGTTTTCCAATATAAGGTGAATATTAGAGAATTTATCTTTTTGAAGATAAATTGAAATGAATAATTGAAATCGAATATTCATAAATATTTTGGATTATAAATTCACTAAGGAATTTATAAAGGAAAGGGGAATTTGTCTAAAAATAAATATTGATTTATTTTTGAAGTGTGAAATTATATATCTAGTAAAGATATTTTGGGAAATAAATAATTTGGAAAATTATTTGGAATCTGGTGATGTGTGCATATCAATTGATAGTTCAATAACCGACTATCAATATTTCCCTTTGAATGGGTATTTGATGTGATTTGTTTGAATTTGAATGCCACACTTATTTTTGAATAAGCGCTCACTATTCGGGTTAACCGGGAAAGGACCATGGGGTCGTATAACCCATTCCGAATATGTGATACGTCGTTATGAATTGCATTTGAAGATCGGTGTTGAAGACCCGGTATTTGCGAGAGCGATAGGATGACCTGTCGATTGACTCTGCACCGAGTTGCTCCGGTATTGAGTTCTCCATATGTGATGGGAAATCCGATCAGGATTGTGGATATCCGGATTGCAAGGACTTCTTTGTAAGTGTCTTCGGTTTTGTTCGAGCCCGGAACAGACTTGTATGGATTGTATGTCTGACGTTACAAATTGAGATATAAAGCAGATTTCTTTCAAATATTTCTGTTGGTGGCGGAGAATTTATTCTTTTAGCTTAACACCCTTCTCTGAGACGTACGAGCTCAGAGGTTATGTAGTTGAATGTTATCAGCGATATATTCCCAATTTGGTAATGTGACATGCTGAGTGTTGCTGTAAATGATCATTGTGTTGATTATTTGTGATAGGATCGTTTATTTGATCGTCTATCTTGGTGATCATTTCTATGATCATTTGTTGACCCAAAGCATGGCTTTTGTATAAAGTATGTTTTTGTGGACGTGACTTCGTCGAGCCTCACTCCTCGGGAATGGTCAAAACAGGAAAGATGCAGCAAGGTTATGAGGGGTAGCGCCCTTTAGGATATGTGCATTTCCTTCTGGAAAAGGGTGGTATCATGGTATGGAGCCCAGATACTTACTCATGTTGAAAACACTTTATGATTGTGTGAATTGATTACGAGCGCTCGGTTGAAAGGTCCCAAAGGACCGGGGGATGGCATATTCGGTCAGTTGTTACTCAGTTAGGAGTAACCCGGCCTTGTGTTGGTAGAGATCCGGTTTGGTTCTCGGGGATGTCCATCCAGAGGCATTCTCATGTGGCAATGGGAAGTTCCTTGGCCTGATCATTCGTTGGAAATCCAAAGAAACAATACGATCTTGTACGGTATTAGTTGTAGAACCTATCATTCACTTATGGTGGCGCCCCACTGTTTGGATGGTAGCTATAGTAGGCATAGTTCGAAATGTCTATGTTGGCTAAGATTTATATTCTACTTTCGAAATGAATTTTTCCTACACTATGCACTAATAATAATATCAAATGTTCTTTTTAATGCGTATCAAGCATCTTTGACTATCATAAGGAGAAATCTCCTCCGATTCTGCGTTTGCATTGTGTGTGTGTGCGGGAGGCCTTATGGTAGTCTCATTTTTAAAAGCATTGCGAATTGACTTTAAAAATATTCCTCTACTTTGATTTTAAAGATAAATAAACTGTTTTGAGTTCTCACACCAGTCACATGACTGACTCGGAGTTTATTGTTTTCCTTCCTAAACTCTGGGTGCCCACCAATTTCCACACGGGCAGTCAAGAGTTAGGTTTATCAGGATATTCTGGATATTCTGGAGTTGCTGGAGGCAAGCTGGATGGCATGGCGTATTACTAGTATATAGTATTTCTTTTTCCGTTGCACTGTTTGTTGTTGTTTGTTGTTGTACACTCTGAGGATATGATGTAATGAAATGTAATGTATAAAATGTAATAACTAATATAGTTCTTTGTTTAAAGATTATTCATTTATTATCATATGTTGTTCCGCTGCGAATTGTGAGATTCTGATGTTGTTCTGTTTTTTTCTATTCCGTTCTATTTTCTATTTTCTTTTCTCTCTATTTTCTATCTTTTTCTTTTTCTTAAAACCCTAAGTGTTCGGTTTTCCGTCGTTCGATTGCTCGGCAGTCGATAAAGTGAGTATCAATGTTGAATTTTCGAAAGACGAAGAATCGGGTCCTTACACAACACTTTCAAACCGTAATACTTTGAAACATAATTTCCACCACTTAAATGGTTTAAATATTAAAATACTTTATATAATAACTAGTTTCTTCAGTTTTACAAATCAATTACAAAACAACTCGAATTGCTAAATTTTAAATTCAACCAAATCCCAAATCATAAATTTCAATGCGATTCAGTTTCCAATTAAACTATTCCAAATTTTATCGATTTAAAGACATATTTGATGCGCAGAATAAACCATTTCAAATTCAATATATTTCAAATTTTAAGTATTCAACAATTCCAAAACTAAGTTTGGTAATTTCATATATATATATATATATATATATATATATATTAAAATCAATTTTCTATTATTTAGTTTGAAATATTTTACTTAATAAATCCATTATCTTTTAAATAAACCCTAAATTACAAATATTAAATATTCCTTTCAATTTATTTACACTTGAAATGCTCCTTTAATTCACCTTAACCCACAATCAAGTTATAAAAATCATACCCCTTTAAAATTTCTAATTTAATAAATTTGATATTTAGACCTTATTGAGTTTAATTCTTAAATAAATTCAATTACGAATAAATTTCTAGTTTATCTCCCAACCTTAATTTATTTAAATCATTATAAATTCTGTATTAAAATGTAGTTTAAATACTTAACCATATTATCCTTAATAAAGATCAAACTTATTATTAAGCTTATTCTATATTAAAAACAAATTTACACACAGCTCAAAATCAAGAATATACATTTATACATTATCTAAAATTAGTATTTATCTAAAACCATATATTTCTTAACAAAATCATAGAATTCAGTTGAAGAATATTTTATATATATAGACCACGGTGTCTGTACATAATTTTCTATCCTATGGTCAAGTGATACGGATATTTATCATTTTAATCCACAATTTAAATAAAATACGGTTATATATCATTTAAAACCGCAATCCCGAATGAAATAAAAATCCATAACAACCTGTAGTTTATAACAATATAAAATACAACATCCATTCATCCAATATCAATCATCAAACATTTGTCACCATCATCATCCAATTCAATCAATAACATCAATATAGAGCAGAAAATAAACAACCGGTATTTATTGGCGGTTTATATTCAATATTAAATTAAATAACAATTTAACTGGCAGACTATATGCAATAATAAATTTAATAACTATTTAATTCAATAAATTCAATTTAACTGAGATGATGATTAAAAATATGCCAAACAGTCATAAATAAATTTCTAATCACATCAAAAGTTAATTCAATACACATAAGAAATTTTAGAGGTTGTGAGTGTGTTAAAACACTCACCTTTTGAATTTAAATTGAATTTAAATCCAATTTAAACTCAAAATTTAAACAGTCTCTGAATTCGTCCAAACTAGCGCCAAAATATCTGGAATTCCAATACGAATCTAATGGAGAAAACCACACGCGAAACAAACCTCGTATGCAAAAGTTATATTGATTAGAACGTCCTGAAATTAAATTAAAATAAAATAAAGAAAAACAAAAACCCCACCACACACAGGCTGACACGTCATTATTTTCAACCTGCTCGTGGAAACCAGTTCAACGAAACCCTAGCACAAACAATCTGCTGCCAATTTTTTCGACTTCGCGACCACCTCGGCTAGCCGCAGCCAGCCCCGCGTCCACCGACCTCACGACGACATCACCTACAGCCCCCTACGCCCTCGTACGTCGCGCACGACTCGGTCGGCGCTTCGAATTTGCAGCCGTCACCATGATATGATAACCCTAGTTGAATTGATTCGCCACATCTAGCTGTTGAATCCGCAGACCAAACACACCTATGATATTCGCAAGGTCTCCTCCATGCCATGGTATCATCTATTTGACAATCCGATGCAGTTGATTACGATGAAATGGAAGTACGAGAATTGATCATAAATTTCTAGTCAAACAATGTTTCAAATTGGAAACAAATTCCAGATCTGAAATGCGCTCGTCGAGAGCTTCAGATCGATATAAAATTTGATAGTGTTTGAGGAGTTTGAAACTTTGGCTTTGAATTTGATTTGAAATTGCATTTGAAATTTTTTTTGTCTGCCATTGGAAATGAAGAGAAGCAACTGGAATTATACATACAGAAATGAGGAATTTAAAGGCTGCTAGGGTTTATAACAGGATATATATAGGTAGAGCTAAGAAATGGTGGAACGGATACGATTAGTTTGGACCGTGGAACGATAAATGGCCCGAAAAGCCCGTTCTGACTTTAGAACGAAATTGGGTCAACCCATATATCAAAATAGATGTTTTTGAATATTCTAAACACAATAGAACAAGTTTTAGGTCCAAATTCCATCGTATGAAGGAGTTATGCTAAAATCAAGTTATTTCAAATTGATTTCAATTGGTTTCAATTAAATTGATTTTTAGGCGTTTCGAGTCCGTGCGATCAAACGACAAGTCCGATCAATACGAAACTTGAAATCCTATAATAATTCACCGTTACAGATCCGATAAAACTGGTTTCGTCAAAATCCAAGTCAGTAGCAAAAATGGCTATTTTTTACATTAATTAAATAAATTAATAATTAATTAATTAAATCAAATTTTAAATTTCAATTCTATAGTTGACAATTTTTACCATTTTTAATTTTCTTAATCATTTACACTAATTTAAACAAATTTAGATGTCAATTTAGAGTCGTTTAATTTATCAATTTCAATGTTATTTTCCCATTTCAACTTAAATTCTATTTTCGTAATATTTAAATATTAAATTTCATTTAATTTCACTTAATCCAATTATTAAATTTAAATTAATAAATCTTGATTCTCGTTCCTTTTTATTCAATCAATTAATATTTTATAAACAAAGTCACATTAGTTCTACATTATTACCCTAGCATACCTTAAATTTGTATCAATGACTATATTTCAAACATGTGAAATTTCGTCGATTGCACACATTGATTTAGATTTTAAATCCACTTAATTATTTTACCTTAATTCCATTTCTTTATGGATTATTACTTTATGGATAAATTTACATTTTTATTTATTTTACATTCACACTTTCAATTTATTGTAATCTCATTCGGTCCATCAATAATTTAGCTCAAATTACAATCTTACCATTCATTTTAGTTATTACATCCTCATTAAATAATTAATTTCTATTTATTTTAATACTTAATTACCAAAATCCTATTAAATTAACAAATTTAATTATCGAAAAATTTCGGGTCGTTATAAAACAACTCGAATACCTCAATAAAACTCTGGCGACAAACGACGACCCTCGCGCAAAGGACCCCAGACAGTAGCGTGGTCGAATCCCCCACGAAAAATCCATTCGTGAGAACAATGCTTATCGCTTCGCCCTCCCTTACGCCTGACCACCACTGTTGCGCGTACAAACGAGCCTCACCCACGCGACTCCAAATGCTTCAGGTAACGAGCCTCCGACGCGAACCAGAAATCGATCGACACACGATCGCTCCATCCCAAACGACATCGAAAAATGACAAATAGTTATAGGTCGATAGAAAGGCTAAGAGATGAGGCAGATCAATATTCATGGTCATCATTAATTTTTTATACGAGAATTAGAATGGGAAGGGAAATTAAAGCAGTAAGATTTGATTTCGTGGGTTCTCTGAGTTCGATGGGTTTTCTAAAGAAAGGAAAAAAAATTGATTTAAAAAAAAAAAGAAGCAGGCTTGTAAATTTCTTTTCGTTTTGATTTTTATTTTCTTTTAAAAAAATGCACGGTTCAAACAGGAAAAGAGGAGTGGGGCATCTGGTATACGAAAGTGGCAACTGGCTTGAACAAAAAGACAAGTGGCCAGGGTCAAAAAAAGATGGTGTGAAACATTTGACCAGTCAAATTATTTGAATTTTAAATTTAAATCGTCCTAATTTCCGCAACTCAAAATCTCAATCTCCAACTGAGGCATGCCACCAGGCATTTATAATGTTAAACCCCTATTTCGAACGCAATGAAAAAGCTTTCGGGTCCAAATTCGGTCGTATGGAGAAGATAGCTTTTTGAACCAGTTACGAAATTAAATTTCGATGAAAATATCAGCGCGTTTGCTTATCGTACGACCACACGTGTAACGACCCGTAATTTCGCTACTTCAAAAATAAGAAATTTCGTTTGTTTTAAGTTTAAAAAGGTTTAAAACATAAATAAATAAGTTATAGATAATAGATAATAATAGAGAAATTATTTATTCTTATAGTTGATAATTTAAAAAGTATAAATTTGGATTTTACAACAAACCAACAAACGTTAAGTTTTATTAAAAATAAATAAATGCGTAAATAAATAGGTTTAAATGTTTATTTAAAAATATAACTATCACTAAAAACATCTAATAAAGATAATAAAAGTATATTAAAATACTTATAAGTATGTTAATAATCGTTTTATAAAAATAACCAAAATTTGTCGCATTTTGTCAGTTTTACATACACCGTAAAATTAGAAATTTTGATATTAATTAAAGATAATTTTAAAATACAAAGAGACATGTTTTAATTTATTTAAAGAAGTAAAAAGTTCATTTTTAAATTTGGTTTACGTAAATAAATAGTTTAACAAAAATGTCAAAATATGACCGTAAAACATTTTGTCGAAAAACAACGTATTGTCGATTAAAAGTTGTCGCAACGTCGCCGCATTTTTACTTTCTTATATAGGAACATATATTCAAATAGTGTAAGTATTAATTAATTTACGAATCAAGTTTACTTTTATTAAACAAGGTTAGAAACTTCTAGAAAATAATTAAGAAAAGTAAGCATAAAAAGACAAAAATGTCATTTCAAAGCAAAAAGTAAAACATCAAATCAAAAAAACATAATTATTACTTACTTTACTTAATATCTAAGTGAAAATGACATAAATTAGTGATTTGAAATGTGATGTTAAGTGTTGAAAAAAAAAATAAGATTACTTTATAAGTAAGTAAGGGTATTTTGGTCTTTTTACAAAATATTATTTTAATCCTAAACTTTTTCTATAAATAAGACCATCATTCTTTCACTTTTTTTAACACCATTTTCTACCTTCTTCCTCTTCTTCCTTGAAGCTCTCTTAATGGCTTCTTCTTCTCTTCCAAAAGCTTACTAACTTTTTCAAAACCATATCAAATCAACTCCAAACACCACCAAACTTTGCCAAAGAGCTTAGAATACCATTAGAACATGGATTAGCATCTAAAAAGTAAAGAAACGAAGGAGTAAGGCAAGGATCAAGAGGAGGCCGTACTATTTGGAGGAAAGGAAGCAAGTTGGAAAGCTTCGGAGTGAGAAAAAGAGAAGGAAGTGCTGCTGAAATCAAAAGGAAAGTCTACGGAAAAGATTTGATAAAGATAAGAGGATTTAAGAGAAGTGTTGTTGCATATGAATGTTGGTAGGAAGAATTGGTTAAGTTAAAGGTGAGTACTCTTATTTACTAATGAATCCATAAATTATTTCAAGTATAAAGATTTGAAAGTTTGAATATGTTATGAATGATTGATAACTTGGTTGCAAATTGGTTGATATTGGATGATAACTTGGTTGATATTGTGGTTGATAACTTATTTGATAAATGATAAGAGAAAAGAATTGTAAATTAACCATAGTTAATTAAATGAGAATTAAATCCATACAAATATGTATATGGAAATTATTTAGCCTCTTAATGATTTTAAATAAGTTAAAATAGTTTAAATATGGTTTAAAACAAGTTTGAAGTGTTTCGAACAAGTTCCGAAGCAATTCTCAAAATTGGTCAAAACCGAGCTTGTTGCATAGCGGTAGTTCGTAAATTTCGACCCGTAACTTCAAATTGACGTAAATTTCGACCCGTAACTTCAAATTGACGTAGAGAATGTTTTTAGAACAAGTGTTTCGGATTTCTTCGAAATAAAATTTCTTTGGTCTACAATGATAATAGTTATCCAACGAAGAAAGAAAATCAAGATTTCATCAAGTAGATTTTGAAATATGTTCAAAACAATTTTCTAAAAACATCGCGATTTTGCAGTTCGGAATCAAAAACAGGATTTCTTTATAAATGATATTTTTAAAGGATTAAAAATATGGAATAAATTTGATAAATCTATTTAAAAGATTTAAAAGTGACTTGGATTGGAAAAAATAAATTTTCAAATATTTAAAAGTTTTTTAAATCAAATAAGCTTATATAGCACTTTCTACATCACTTTTATGCTGCGAATTCTATAACCTTTTTAATATGAGTTTTAAACTTAAGAATTCTATCCTAAATCTTTTGTGAATGATTTTAAAGGTATAATTAAGTAATGTAATGATGATTTGGAAGTTTTATTTTGAGTTTGAATAAACGGTTAAAAGAAATTGTTTGTAACACTTAAACAAAAAGTGAAGAAGATTGAATATAATAACAAACTGGGTATGCGGAAACGACTAGTACATTTGTCCCACCTGTGAGATCTGGGAAGATAAAAACAAGGTGTTTAACTAAGGTTAGGGAAGATGCAACCAGTGCCCTGAACTTACCTGGCCTATGTTTTCTCTTCTTAGGCGAGGGGTGGAATAGATCGAAAGGAAAGCCCGGATGCTCTAAAAGATCATATTTAAGTTTTTCCAAGTTAAAAGACAAAGATATTCATGATGAAGGATTAGTTGCCCTTAGTCCCTGGAGGTGAAACTTGCCATTAGTCCCTAGAGGTGAAACTTGTCATTAGTCCCTAGAGGTGAAACTTGCCATTAATCCCTAGAGGTGAAATTTATCATATTTAATATGGCAGTAGTGCCTTATTATGAAAATCTTTGATTTGCAAGAATATGATTTGAAGTTAAGAAGAAATCATTGATTTTGATTTAATGAATGATTTGAAAATATTTTCCCTAAGTTAAAAATTATAACTTGAATATAAGAAATCTTTGATTTTGATTTAATGAATGATTTGAGAATATTTTCCCTAAGCTAAAGTTATAATTTGAATATAAGATATCTTTGATTAAGATTTAATGAATGATTTGGAAATGTTTTCCTAAGTAAAAGAGAAAAATGATTTGGAATAATTCCAAGATTTAAGAAAGGTTTAAATAAACCAAATGATTGAAAAATGCGGCTTAATGATTATATATATATATATATATATATATATTTGAAAAGGAAATGGAATAAATTGAAAAGATATATCTAAGAAAGATATTTGATTTAAAAGATGAAGTAATTGATTGATGATTGATATCCACGTATGAACTTAACATCTTTTATAAAGTGATGATTGGTTTCAAAGGAACCGGAGTCGGATTTGGATGATTCCTATCCGAAAACCACTTCGAACCAATGTATACGTTCGAAAGTGAAGATATGTTGAAGATGATGATTATTGAAGACCGTGGAACTTCATAGCGTGAAGACTGCTTGTTGAACATGCTCTGGTTGGCCACCCTTATAGAGTTATTTATAGCAATGATCTCCTCGTGATGGAGATTTTTCGAATTGCAAGGGCTTCTCGCCTAGTAATGGCCAAGGAAAGTACCTTCGGTTTCGTTCAGTCCTAGAATGAACTTGTATGGATGTTTTTCTGACATTGTATTCTAAATCACATTTGAGTGGTTTCTACAAATGTATATCAGTTGGTTGCAGAGAAGGCAACTTCTCTTAGCTTAACACCCTTTCCTGAGACATACGTGCTCAGGAAGTTATACTTTTCTAGAAATCAGTCATGTGATGTGGAATGGCAATGTGGCATTCAAAGTGGAACCTGTTATGATCAAAGCGTGGTTTTGTATGAAAAGCGTGGCTTTGAAGAAATTGATCGTAGCTTCGCCAGCCTCACACCCCGGTTATGATGGGATTCTTTATGGTCAGATGTATGCTTGCATTTCAGATAGTAGTGATTTGGGTTATCAGATGTTCTGAGCCCTAAGTACCAGATACGTTTGGGCCTCAAGGCATTTATTGCCTCATGTGGACAAAGTGGTTAGCTTGAGAAAAGCAGGAAACTACTGGTTATCATTTGTAGTGTAGCAAGTATAGTTTCCAAGTGACTAGTTTGATAAAAGTGATTATGGCACCGTGGGAACTATGTTTGTTATGCGTGGTTCGGAAAAAGGTCACTAGTTTCCTATCATATTGGAAATCCAATCCCTACGAGATTTACGATTTTGATTGTATTCCCAAAATAGCTGTAATGACTTGCAAACATTTCAGCTACCCTTTCTGGTACCATATATTCCGTTGGTATATTCCGTTGACCCAGTCCGGATATATTACCTTAAACTTAGTCCAGATATTGATATCTTGTTTGAATAAGTTTATTTGCAAATGTTTTCAAAAGAATGTCATTAAAAATAATATCAAATGTATTTTGTTATGAAGTGTTTTGGTTATCATAATGTAAAAACCCGTCCATGTTTATGTGTGGGCGATGTCTTATGAGATACCCTTCTTTTCAAGGGTTTTGATAACATAGTCATTTTAAAGTTTGAGTATCTCACGCTGGTTTATCAAGCCTGATCCGGGTATTTTTAATATTCGGGTCAGATCCGAGTAGTTTCAGCTTTAGTTGAAGACGGTTAGAGTTTCCAGAGGAGAGCTGGAGATCTTCATCATTGTATGGACGTATTCTATCATTCGGTTTGTTTAGTGTATTTTGTTTGATGTTTGTGAGCAATTATAAGGACAGATGTTTATAACTGTCCAAGATGAATTTAGGTTAGACTCTGATATTGTATTTAAAATTTTCCGCTGTAAATATTATTATGAAATATTATATGTTATTCCATTCGTGTGAGATTCTATTCTGTCTTCATTTTCTTTTTCTACCCTTAATGATCTGCTTATTCGTGCAATTCGAGTTGGACATGTGTGGTTTATTGTCGATTCAAATGGTACGGAAAAACCCGATCGTTACATTTGGTATCAGAGCTGAAGGTTAAGCGAGAAACTTGGCTTTGGTTAGGTAAAGACTCATCAGAGATAGGGTTAGTAATACCCTAGGTTGAGTAACTCATTAGAGATAGGGTTAGTAACACCCTAGAATGAGTTTGAGTGTATTGTATATATGAGTGCGTATTTGTTATTTGATAAGAAAACTATTTTGTGTTGATTTATCGGTTGAGCAGTTTATAAACTCTGGTCGATATGGGAAGTACAACTGTATTGATAGGTATTTCTAAACTCTTAACAAGGCATATCGACACACTGTTTTGAAAAGATTATATTTTGCATATAAAGGAATGTCTTTCAAGGGATATAAAATTTTGTATGGTTAGGGAAGTCCCTTGGATAAGGTCTTGATCCGTCTAGTGATGATTAAAATAATCTTCTAAGTATCAATCATAGGTTGGCTTGGGCAAACGGTATTGAGCACTTGGTAAATTATTCTTCTTATCATTGGAGGATGAAGGCAAGTTCAAATCCAAAAAAGTTGAATTAAGTATTTGGATAAAAAAATAAAATGGAAATGTTATAAACAATTCTAATTTTGGAATATCACTTAGGGGCAGAATGGCTTATAATATGTCGAGTCATGAGTTTTGGATGACTCCAAAGCAAGCTCGAAGAGCAAGTGCACAAAAAGAAGCAGAAGAAAACGCAAGACTAGGACCTTTTGCTGACATCGACTGTTATTATTGCGGTAAGAAAGGACATTATGCGGTTATGTGTGAAACAAAGAGAAGTAAGAAGCAGAGAAGGGAAAATAAAAATTCTGGTCGGGATGATATAGTCTGTTTCAAGTGTAAAGAGAAGGGTCCTTTTCTACATAAATGTCCTAAAACCAAGAAGAAACCAAGAATTAAAAAGAAGAAAATGGGCTGCTACCGATGCAAGAACCCTAGACATGAGGTCAAAGATTGCCCCCAACGTACTTGTATTTGGTGCTTTCAAGGGAAACACTTAATGAAGGACTGTCCAAGAATGAAAGTGGTTAACTTAAGCCCCCAAGATAAAACACCATCTACCTCATAAGGAATTCAAGAATAGTACATAGTAGTCTAAGTATCTATATAATGGTAGTATGTGATAGGCTGTATTTCCTAGGAAAGTTATCTCTGAAACTTTGTAATGCTAGCTAAGGTTGGAAATGGATGTTGTTGAATATGCGCTTATATGATTTTTGTTTGATGATAATAAACATATATACATTCGTTTAAATGTATTTGTTAATGTACTATTTTATTCTTCATAGATTAAATAAATATTTGCTGAATAAAATTAAATACATAGAATTTGAATTCAACAGAAATTTTATTAAAACAAATATTTATTACAATTTTGAATAGTACAAATTCAAGCTCTCACTATACATATACAATTTTGATTCTAATTACATCACAATTCAATTTACATAAATTCCTCACTACATATCACTCACACTCGTAGTTTATCTTCAATTTCATTCCAGTTATAATCTAGCATCTGAGAAATCTGCAAAAATATTCAGTAATGCAGTGAAATTGAAAAAGAATTATTTTTGCAATAAAAAATGAAATATGATTTTTGAAAATATTGTTTATTTGGGTTGTTCGTCATCATTTACATTTGAATTCATCATACACGAACAATGTGACATGCACAGTGTATCACTGTACATGCCCCAAGGCCGTGCACATCGATATACACTTGATAATACTACAGGAACAGGTGAGCACAGGTCAAACCCAAATGAAAAGCCGGGTTCAACTCACGTGTAATCACGACACGAGCACAAGGTCAAACCCGAGTTTTGAAACTGGATTCAACTCAAGTGATAAAACAATTGTCCAGACAATCAGACAAGTGCATCCAGAAGTACAAGATGACCAAGTCAAAAGTTCAAGTCAGACCAACAGCTACATGAAGAAAACAACATGAATGTCACAAGCATGAACACAGGAAAGCATGCATGCAACATGGACTGCAACAAACAAATGAATGCAACAAGCATGAATCAAGTTCAGTGTGGCAATGCACCAACCAGAGACTCGGTGCAACAGAGAATAGTATCAATGCATAAATGATCACTCAAACCAAACAACAACTCAACAGCAGTATGCAATGTCGAGAAACAACATCAAGACATAAACAACATCAAAGAATCAAGTCTCGACCAAAATCAGTTACTCAATGCATGCAACATGGTGAGCAACACAAGTGCAACGGAACATCAACTGGGCACATGAAGATCAATCAACCAGAATGGATGCAAAGATACCAAATGAAACAATGAACAGGATACACAATGAAACACAATGCAAATCAAAACAGAGAGTACAATGCCACTGCAGATCCAAATAAGTGACGAAGTCAACTTGTACAATAGCCAGTGCCAACAAAGAAAAGAGACTCAAGGCCAAGACTACAATGTCAAAGCACAGAGTACCATGTGTCAACAACAATGCAATAGTGTCACAATGTCACAGCAAACAGGGTGCACCGGACCAGGCTACATGATGATCAAAGTCAACAGTATCAATAACAAGTGCAGTAGCTACAACTTTAACCACAAAAGCAAAATATGAGTGCAATGAAAACATATATGTGTATGCAACCAAACAGTGAACCTCAGTACGGAAATGAGACATGAAGCAAGCAGTGCCATGCTACAGAATATACAATGAAGACAGTGGTTAATGTCGAGAAACAATCAGAGAATGTAAAGTCGAAAGCCACAGTGGATGAACAAAATTCAACAGTGCAGAAATGGTCTCAAGTCCAAGACGAAATCATGGAAACATATAGAAGTCAAGAAGGGGATTCGTGAATGTATACTGTCAAAAATCAAAAACGTATCTTTGAAAAAGTGACAAAGTAAAAGAGGAAAGTTTTTGTCGTATGAACCAAGAATAAATTGAACGCTTCAAAATCAAAGCCGTGTGCATCAAGGCAAAAATATACCAGGAAAGAAAAAATTTGGAAAGTATCGAATTGAGACGAACGAACTCAAGTGTCTCGGAATTCATATAAATTCACACCCAAAATCATCATAGGCAGTGGGAAAAAAAAGTTGAAAATCAAGCTATCAATCGGAAATCAAAAGAACAAGCTACATACCAGAGATCAAAGTTTCCAGAAGCCCTAAATCTCGAAAGCCCTAAAGTGCAAGCAAAGAAGAGAACGAGAGCGTTTTATACTATCTCAAGGAAATCGAGCATTACAGAGCTTCGATCGAGCTTCAAATCTCTCAATCCTAATTCAGATTGAACGAAGATACAAAGCCGCCATTTTGCAGTAGCAAAAGAAAAGGGAACGGGGAGAAGAATTGAATTGGGCTGGCTTGTTTTTTTTTTAATATAAAAGGGCTTTAGTTGTTATTAGGGTTTTAGTTTTAATTTGTTTTTAAATTTGTTTTAAATTTAAATTCTCTTTTTAAGGTTATCAAACCTTGGTAAATCACCATCTAGGTTGTAGGTAGTGTCAGATTGTCTAGTTAGAATTAGTTCAGTGAGCAGGGTGTGCGAGTTTGCAAAACTCTATCAGCGGGAGCAGGGTTTGCGAGTTTGCAAAACTCTATAGGCGGGAGCAGGGGTTGTGAGTCTATTAGTGTGTTTGTAAGTGGAAGTAGGGTTTGCGAGTCTGTTAGAGTGTTTGTAAGCGAGGGAACTGTTTAATTCTAATAGAAATCTGGGAATGCAGCAGTAGGTAGGGGTTGCCGAAGCTGGGTAAAATTTGTGTGTGATTTACTTTTCAGCATATTTATTTCTCTGCAGTTTGTTTTTGTTTAATTCGAGAAAAATTGCTATAACCCTATTCACCCCCCTCTAGGGTTAATCTAGATCCAACAAGTGGTATCAGAGCACGATATTTTTCTTTAACTCTAGAGTCATGAATCCACCAAATAATGCTTTCTCTGAGGGGCAATCTATTGTTAGGCCACCCATGTTTAATGGAAATGATTATGCTTATTGGAAAGTTAGGATGGGCATTTATCTTAGTTCTGTTGATTATGATGTTTGGGATATTGTTGAAACTGGCTATAAATCTCCCACTATAACTGTTGGTGATACTGAGATTCCTAAACCTAAGGATAGGTGGGATGCTAACGATAAGAGATTAAAAACTACAAATGCTAAAGCCATGAATGCTTTGATATGTGCTCTTGATAAAACTGAATTTAATAGAATTTCTCATTGTAAAACTGCACAGGAAATTTGGCATACCTTGGAGGTGACACATGAAGGAACTTCTCAAGTCAAGGAGTATCGTCTAGCCCTATTCAGCAATGAATACGAGAACTTTGTGATGGATAAAGGCGAGAGCATAAAGGACATGTTTAGACGCTTTTCAACTTTGGTGTACAATGCTAAAGCACTTGGGAAGGTATTCACTGAGGTAGAGCTTGTGAGGAAGATGCTACAAGTCTTACCGATGAACTTTGAGGCAAAAGTCACGGCAATACAAGAATCGAAAGATCTGAGTAAACTAAGCATGGAGGAGTTGATCGGTAACTTGATGACATATGAGCTTGAGCTAAAAGCAAAGGAGGAACGCAACAACTCCGAATCAAAGAAGAAGACGATTGCCTTAAAGAGCAAAGTAGACAGCGATGAAGAAGAAGAAGATCCAATTGAAGAGCTTGCAATGGCTGTCAATAATCTTAGAAAATTGTCAAGATTCAAGCCACGCTAGAAGAAAACAAGTGGTAATAGGTCAAAAGATTCTGACAATTCCGATAATGAACTGACATGCTTTAACTGCAATAAGCCTGGCCACTTCGAACAACAATGCCCACTTCTCAAAAACAACAGAGGAAAGAAAAAGAAGAAGAAGGCCTTTGCAGTGACTTGGGATGATGAAGAAGGAGAGGAAGTTTCGAATAGTAGCTCAGAGGAGGCTAACTTGTGTTTATGGAAAAATCAGATTCAGAAGCAAGCTCAGAGGAATCTAGTGAGGGAGGTGACTATTCTTATAAAGAACTTGTTTTTATGTGTCTTGATCTTACTAAAGAAGTTGATACTCTTGAATCTAAAATTGAAAAACTGAAATCTGATAGGAGAGAACTTGCTCGTGAAAATTTTAGGTTAGAAACTGAAGTTGAAAATATTCAAAACATAGAATGTAGAAAATGTAAAATTTTAGATTCAGAATTATCAAGACTTAAGAATAGCTTTGAGAATCTTGAAAAAGAAAACTTGAGTCTTAAGGAAACCATTGACACTAGGAAAAAGGATTTTATAAATAGATGCACCTCACTTGTCACTGAAAACACAACACTAAAAACCAAAGTCCAAAATCTTGAGAAATCTCTGAATAACTTTTCAAGAGGAGAAAAATCATTCAACATGTTATTGGGAAATCAAATGTTTGCTAACAACAGAAAAGGACTAGGTTTTGGAAAAACACAAGTTGATGGTAATGCAAAAGGTAAGAGTGTCTTTGATAGATGTGAAATAATTGGACATCGTGTTGAAAATTGTAGTCATAGGAACAAGAACACAAAATTTATACAAGTTTGGGTTCCTAAGAATTCTACAAACAAATTTCATGTTTATTGGAACAAGAAAGAAATGACAAAACAAATTTGGGTTCCAAAGGGTTTGTTTATTCACAATGCTTCAGCCACTAACAATCATGGACCTATAAAAACAAATAGGTCACAAAAAAATTTCATCGTGTAGGTATGGTGGCGGGCTAAGGAACAACAATAGTGTTCGCTGGATTTTAGCTGTTCCAGAAACACAACGGGCAACAAAGAAAAGTTCCTTAGCCTAGTACAAAGGTGACAGAATCAAAATGAGCAACCACGAAAAATTATCGTAAAGATAAAACAGGTGAAGGTATATTTATTTGATCGATATATTGAATGTGATAATCTGCACCGTATTCTGAATTAAATCAGCCAATAATGTGAGATGATGATTTTTTCTGACTTGTTCAACATAGTTGGCCAATTATATTTATGCCAAAAACACTATTCTTTGAATTACTTCATACATATACGTTTGGATTAAACATAGTGTTTTGTTGGATGATAATATTTTTGGTTATAATACGGCTAATTCTATATTCACAGTTTCTGATTATTTACATGGCTTCAATTCAAATTCAAAGAATGTCATTTGAATTGTTGTTAAAATTGAGTTTGAAATTTTTGATGCACACTTCATGGTTTGGTCGATCAAATTCAATTGATGATAATTTTTGAGTGAAAAAGAAATTCAGATGCAGATCATACTGGTAATCTAGTTGATAGAAAACTTACTAGTTGAACGTGATTTATGGTGAGACATTTAGTAACTGCATCATTTTTCAAAGAAAATATATGCATATTTTTCATTTCAAATAATTTTCAAATAGCAGAAAATTTTCTCATATAACCCCCTAAAGAAAATCATTTTTAATCATATTTTCATATTAGTCATTGTGAAAAATTGATTTCATAATTTGATTTAAATGACAATTTTAACTAGTCTAACTCCCTAATAATTATCGAAAAGATAAATAGTGATTGAAAAAAGGTGATGAGTGTTGATATTTTTCATACATTACTCAAGGCAGTATATTTTAGAGAAATTTCTTTAGAAATTCAAACAAGAGTTATAAAACTTTTTGTTGGGTAAAGATTCCATAACCATTTCTATGTCTATCATATTTCTATCAACCATCGCTCATCAAAAATTCAATATAGTTTGTCGATATGTGGTACTTTAAATAGGAATCATTCGTTTTTCATTTTATAAAACAAAATAAAATACAAAGTATTCACTCTCATTTAAAAGTCCTCATGGTTATGCATGAGTGAATTACTTGGAATTTGTTATATGCTTTCATGCTCATTTAAAAGTCCTTACGGTTATGCATGTATGGAACGCATATCAAAATTGATTTATTAAATAAACAAGTTGATTCTAATCTCATTTAAAAGTCCTCACGGTTATGCGTGATTAGAAGATAATTGAATTCATTTTTAAAATTAAATTGGAATACTACTAATCTCATTTAAAAGTCCTAACGGTTGTGCATGATTAGTAGATATTCAAATTCCTAATATAAGTGTACCACAAACAGATACAACTGTATGGTTTTATATGATGGCATCATTTCCATTACTTCTAAAAGTGGAATATGCGCCTAACGAGGGTAGTTATGATTTTTGTTTGATTTTCTTATTGAAATTTAATATTTATATTCAATTGAGTTTTAATGTTATTTCTATTTTTCTCTAATACTATTATTCTTTTGCTGATAACAAAAGGGAGAGAGAAAAGTTAAGATTTTGTCAAAAAAATCAAGCAAAGGTCAAATAATTTTCCATTTGCATCTAGGCTCATTTGTATATTTCTATTTGTATGCATATATGTAGGGGGAGCATCGTGTAGAGAGGAAGCATTTAAATAGGGGAAGCAATTAGAGTATATCATTGACCAAATACATTTAACACAGTCAAAATCTTAAATATATGTTTGTTATCATCAAAAGGGGGAGATTTTTGAATATGCGCTTATATGATTTTTGTTTGATGATAATAAACATATATACATTCGTTTAAATGTATTTGTTAATGTACTATTTTATTTTTCATAGATTAAATAAATATTTGCTGAATAAAATTAAATACACAGAATTTGAATTCAACAGAAATTTTATTCAAACAAATATTTATTGCAATTTTGAATAGTACAAATTCAAGCTCTCACTATACATATACAATTTTGATTCTAATTACATCACAATTCAATTTACATAAATTCCTCACGACATATCACTCACACTCGTAGTTTATCTGCAATTTCATTCCAGTTATAATCCAGCATCTGAGAAATATGCAAAAATATTCACTAACGCAGTAAAATTGAAAAAGAAATATTTTTGCAATAAAAAATGAAATATGATTTTTGAAAATATTATTTGCCCCAGTTATTTGGGTTGTTCGTCCTACATTTGAATTGATCATACACGAACAATGTGACATGCACAGTGTATCACTGTACATGCCACAAGGCAGTGCACATCGATATACACTTGATAATGCTACAGGAACAGGTGAGCCCTGGTCAAACCCAAATGAAAAGTCGGGTTCAACTCACGTGCAATCACGACACGAGCACAAGGTCAAACCCGAGTTTTGAAACTGGATTTAACTCAAGTGATAAAACAATTGTCCAGACAATCAGACAAGTGCATCCAGAAGTACAAGATGACCAAGTCAAAAGTTCAAGTCAGACCAACAGCTACATGAAGAAAACATCATGAATGTCACAAGCATGAACATAGGAAAACATGCATGCAACATGGTCTGCAACAAACAAATGAATGCAACAAGGATGAATCAAGTTCAGTGTGGCAATGCACCAACCAGAGACTCAGTGCAACAAAGAATAGTATCAATGCATAAATGACCACTCAAACCAAACAACAACCCAACAGTAGTATGCAATGTCGAGAAACAACATCAAGACATAAACAACATCAAAGAATCAAGTCTCGACCAAAATCAGTTACTCAATGCATGCAACATGGTGAGCAACACAAGTGCAACAGAACATCAACTGGGCACATGAAGATCAATCAACCAGAATGGATGCAAAGATACCAAATGAAACAATGAACATGATACACAATGAAACACAATGCAAATCAAAACAGAGAGTACAATGCCACTGCAGATCCAAATAAGTGATGAAGTCAACTTGTACAACAGCCAGTGCCAACAAAGAAAAGAGACTCAAGGCCAAGACTACAATGTCAAAGCACAGAGTACCCTATGTCAACAACAATGCAATAGTGTCATAATGTCACAGCAAACAAGGTGCACCAGACCAGGCTACATGATGATCAAAGTCAACAGTATCAATAACAAGTGCAGTAGCTACAACTTTAACCACAAAACCAAAATATGAGTGCAATGAAAACATATATGTGTATGCAACCAAACAGTGAACCTCAGTATGGAAATGAGACAGGAACCAAGCAGTTCCATGCTACAGAATATACAATGAAGACAGTGGTTAATGTCCAGAAACAATCAGAGAATGTAAAGTCGAAAGCCACAGTGGATGAACAAAATTCAACAGTGTAGAAATGGTCTCAAGTCCAAGACGAAATCATGGAAACATACAGAAGTCAAGAAGGGGATTCGTGAATGTATACTGTCAAAAATCAAAAACGTATCTTTGAAAATGTAACAAAGTAAAAGAGGAAAGTTTTTGCCGTATCAACCAAGAATAAATTGAACGCTTCAAAATCAAAGTCGTACGCATCAAGGAAAAAATATATCAGGAAAGCAAAGATTTGGAAAGTATCAAATTGATACGAACAAACTCAAGTGTCTCGGAATTCGTATAAATTCACACCCAAAATCATCATAGGCAGTGGGGAAAAAAAGAGCGAAAAAAGTCGAAAATCAAGCTATCAATCGGAAATCAAAAGTACAAGCTACATACCAGAGATCAAAGTTTCCAGAAGCCCTAAATCTCGAAAGCCCTAAAGTGCTAGTGAAGAAGAGAACGAGAGCGTCTGATACTATCTCAAGGAAATCGAGCATTACAGAGCTTCGATCGAGCTTCAAATCTCTCAAGCCTAATTCAGATTGAACGAAGATACAAAGCCGCCATTTTGCAGTAGCAAAAGAAAAGGGAACGGGGAGAAGAATTGAATTGGGCCGGATTGTTTTTTTTTTAATATAAAAGGGCTTTAGTTGTTATTAGGGTTTTATTTTTAATTTGTTTTCAAATTTGTTTTAAATTTAAATTCTCTTTTTAACGTTGTCAAACCTTGGTAAATCACCACCTAGGATGTAGGTAGTGTCAGATTGTCTAGTTAGAATTAGTTCAGTGAGCAGGGTGTGCGGTTTGCAAAACTCTATAGGCGGGAGCAGGGTTTGCGAGTTTGCAAAACTCTATAGGCGAGAGCAGGTGTTGCGAGTCTATTAGAGTGTTTGTAAGCGGGAGCAGGATTTGCGAGTCTGTTAGAGTGTTTGTAAGCGAGTGATTGTTTAATTCTAATAGAAATCTGAGAATGCAGCAGTAGGCAGGGGTTGTCGAAGCTGGGTAAAATTTATGTGTGATTTACTTTTCAGCATATTTATTTCTCTGCAGTTTGTTTTTGTTTAAATCGAGAAAAATTACTATAACCCTATTCACCCCCCCCCCTCTAGGGTTAATCTAGATCCTACAGATGTATGAATATGATGTTAATTAATAGACTTCCTTTTGATTATCCTCTCGATGCACTTCTTCAATCTTATATCCAATCAATTCTAATAAGATATTTAGAAATAAAAAGTTCAAAGGAATATTAGAAAGAAATAGCTTTATAAAAAAACTATTTAAAGTGTAGAAAAAATATTTAAAAATATATTGTATGAAACAAAGAAAAGGATGAAACTATGGAAATTTTATCATAGTCTTTTGAAAAAGTTTATGGAAATAAAGGAAAGTTATTTAAACTTAACATAATTTTGGAAATGAAATCTATAATAAGATGTATTAGCAAAGAAAAAATAATAGAGAGCTTAAATAAAATTTTAATGATATTTTTCAAATAAAAGATAATCTATTGCTTTAAAAAAAGAAGATATAACTATTCTGCATAATATTTGAAAATTTGTGAAATGGTTTCCTAAAAGATTTTTAAGGATAAATTATTCTTTCGAGTGAAAAATGGTTTCTTTGAAATATTTTCCTTTAATAAAAATATTTGAAAATAAATAATTAAAGTGATTATATAAAGAAGCACCTTTATAGAATGTTTGAGCTTAAGATAAAGCTTTTATGAAAGTTTTTGAAAATCAATAAATACATATGGTATATGTAAATTATTTCATCACATAAATTTTGATCTAAGATTCAAGTTCGGAACTTTGAGGTGTTTACACCGACCCAAAAAGGATTTATCATTCGATTCTTGATGAAGAACATTGATTAGGGTTTATGGTTTACTAGTTCGGAAATTAAGTTGTGTATTCGAATATGAGATCGAATAAAATATTTCATACGGATGATCTATGTATATTATAAAGATAAATTTTTTAGGCAGACTTTTGTTTGGGTAATTTCGAGGATGAAATTCTTTTAAGTAGGGGAGAATGTAACGACCCGTAATTTCACTACTTCGAAAATAAGAAATTTCGTTTGTTTTAAGTTTAAAAAGGTTTAAAACATAAATAAATAAGTTATAGATAATAGATAATAATAGAGAAATTATTTATTCTTATAGTTGATAATTTAAAAGGTATAAATTTGGATTTTACAACAAACCAACAAACGTTAAGTTTTATTAAAAATAAATAAATGCTTAAATAAATAGGTTTAAATGTTTATTCCAAAAGATAAATATCATTAAAAATATCTAATAATGATAATAAAAGTATATTAAAATACTTATAAGTATGTTAATAATCGTTTTACAAAAATAACCAAAATTTGTCGCATTTTGTCAGTTTTACATACACCGTAAAATTAGAGATTTTGATATTAATTAAAGATAATTTTAAAATATAAAGAGACATGTTTTAATTTATTTAAAGAAGTAAAAAATTTCATTTTTAAATTTGGTTTACATAAATAAATAGTTTAACTAAAACGTCAAAATATGACCGTAAAACATTTTGTCGAAAAACAACGTATTGTCGATTAAAAGTTGTCGCAACGTCGCCGCACCTTTATTTTCTTATATAGGAACATATATTCAAATAGTATAAGTATTAATTAATTTACCAATCAAGTTTACTTTTACTAAACAAGGTTAGAAACTTCTAGAAAACAATTAAGAAAAAGTAAGCACAAAAAGACAAAAATGTCATTTCAAAGCAAAAAGTAAAAAATCAAATAAAAAAAAACATAATTATTACTTACTTTACTTAATATCTAAGTGAAAATGACATAAAGTAGTGATTTGAAATGTGATGTTAAGTGTTGAAAAAAAAATAAGATTACTTTATAAGTAAGTAAGGGTATTTTGGTCTTTTTACAAAATATTATTTTAATCCTAAACATTTTCGATACATAAGACCACCATTCTTCTACTTTCTTTTACACAATTTTCTACCTTCTTCTTCTTCTTCCTTGAAGCTCTCTTTAATGGCTTCTTCTTCTCTTCCAAAAGCTTACTAACTTTTTCAAAACCATATCAAATCAACTCCAAACACCACCAAACTTTGCCAAAGAGCTTAGAATACCATTAGAACATGGCTTAGCATCTGAAAAGTAAAGAAACGAAGGAGTAAGGAAAGGATCAAGAGGAGGCCGTACTATTTGGAGGAAAGGAAGCAAGTTGGAAAGCTTCGGAGTGAGAAAAAGAGAAGGAAGTGCTGTCGAAATCAAAAGGAAAGTCTACGGAAAAGATTTGATAAAGATAAGAGGATTTAAGAGAAGTGTTGTTGCATATGAATGTTGGTAGGAAGAATTTGTTAAGTTAAAGGTGAGTACTCTTATTTACTAATAAATCCATAAATTATTTCAAGTATAAAGATTTGAAAGTTTGAATATGTTGAATGAATGATTGATAACTTGGTTGCAAATTGGTTGATATTGGATGATAACTTGGTTGATATTGTGGTTGATAACTTGTTTGATAAATGATAAGAGAAGATTTGTAAATTAACCATAGTTAATTATATGATAATTAAATCCATACAAATATGTATATGGAAATTATTTAGCCTCTTAATGATTTTAAATAAGTTAAAATAGTTTAAATATGGTTTAAAACGAATTTGAAGTGTTTCGGACAAGTTCCGAAGTAATTCTCAAAATTGGTCAAAACCGAGCTTGTCGCATAGTGGCAGTTCGTAAATTTCGACCTGTTACTTCAAATTGATTTTCCTAGAGAATAATTTATAAGTCGGATTTCTTCGAAATGAAAATTCTTTGGTCCACAACGATAATTGTTTTCCAACGAAGAAAGAAAATCAAGATTTCATCAAGTAGATTTTGAAATATGTCCAAAAAAAATTTCTAAAAACATCGCGGTTTTGCAGTTCGGAATCCAAAACAGGATTTCTTTATAAATGATATTTTTAAAGGATTAAAAATATGGAATAAATTTGATAAATCTATTTAAAAGATTTAAAAGAGATTTGGATTGGAAAAAATGAATTTTCAAATATTTAAAAGTTTTTTTAAATAAAATAAGCTTATATAGCACATTCTACAGCACTTTTATGCTGCGAATTCTATAAGCTTTTTAATATGAGTTTTAAAACTTAACAATTCTATCCTTCATCTTTCTAGAATGATTTTAAAGGTATAATTAAGTAATGTAAAGATGATTTGGAAGTTTTAATTAGAGTTTGAATAAACGGTTAAAAGAAATTGTTTGTAACACTTAAACAAAAAGTGAAGAAGATTGAATATAATAACAAACTGGGTATGCGGAAACGACTAGTACATTTGTCCCACCTGTGAGATTTGAGAAGATAAAAACAAGGTGTTTAACTAAGGTTGGGGAAGGAGCAACCAGTGCCCTGAACTTACTTGGCCTATGTTTTCTCTTCTTAGGCGAGGGGTGGAATAGATCGAAAGGAAAGCCCAGATGCTCTAAAAGATCATATTTAAGTTTTTCCAAGTTAAAAGACAAAGATATTCATGATTAAGGATTACTTGCCATTAGTCCCTAGAGGTGAAACTTGCCATTAGTCCCTGCAAGTGAAACTTGCCATTAATCCCTAGAGGTGAAATATACCATATTTAATATGGCAGTAGTGCTTTGTTATGAAAATCTTTGATTTGCAAGAATATGATTTGAAGTTAAGGAGAAATCTTTGATTTTGATTTAATGAATGATTTGAAAATATTTTCCCTAAGTTAAAAGTTATAACTTGAATATAAGAGATCTTTGATTTTGATTTAATGAATGATTTGAGAATATTTTCCCTAAGTTAAAGTTATAATTTGAATATAAGATATCTTTGATTAAGATTTAATGAATGATTTGGAACGGTTTTCCTAAGTAAAAGAGAAAAATGATTTGGAATAATTCCAAGATTTAAGAAAGGTTTAAATAAACCAAATGATTGATAAATGAGGCTTAATGATTCTATATATATATATATATATATATATTTGAAAAGGAAATGGACTAAATTAAAAAGATATATCTAAGAAAGATATTTGATTTAAAAGATGAAGTAATTGATTGATGATTGATATCCACATATGAACTTAACATCTTTTATAAAGCGATGATTGGTTTCGAAGGAACCAGAGTCAGATTTGGATGATTCCTAACCGAAAACCACTTCGAACCAATGTATACGTTCAAAAGTGAAGGTATGTTGAAGATGATGATTATTGAAGACCGTGGATCTTCATAGCGTGAAGACTGCCTGTTGAACATGCTCTGGTTGGCCACCATTATAAAGTTATTTATAGCAGTGGTCTCTTCGTGATGGGGATGTTTTGGATTGTAAGGGCTTCTCGCCTAGTAATGGACGAGGAAAGTACCTTCGGTTTCGTTCAGTCCTAGAACGAACTTGTATGGATGTTTTTCTGACATTGTATTCTAAATCACATTTGAGTGGTTTCTATAAATGTATATCGGTTGGTGGCGGAGAAGGCAACTTCTCTTAGCTTAACACCCTTTCCCGAGACATACTGCTCAGGAGGTTATACTTTTCTAGAAATCAGTTGTGTGACGTGGAATGACAATGTGGCATTCAAAGTGGACCTGTTATGATCAAAGTGTGGTTTTGTATGAAAAGCATGGCTTTGAAGAAATTGATCGTAGCTTCGCGAGCCTTACACCCCGATTATGATGGGATTCTTTATGGTCAGATGTGTGCTCGCATTTCAGATATTAGTGATTTGGGTTATCAGATGTTCTGAGCCCTAGGTACGAGATACGTCTGGGCCTCAAGGCATTTATTGCCTCATGTGGATAAAGTGGTTAGCTTGAGAAAAGCAGGGAACTACTGGTTATCATTTGTAGTGTAGCAAGTATAGTTTCCAAGTGACAAGTTTGAACTGTTAAGTGAGTCAAGTTCAAGTTTTTAGTTGTCTAAACACGGGAGTTATCAGTCTGGATTGTCCGATATGCTTGGTTGTTTAAGTCCATCCTTGTTCACTGTCACATAAGATATAAAAGATGTTAAGTCAACAATGTTCAAAGTCCAGGTTGAGACAAATTTAAACGGTCATGTGTACACGAAAAGCGATTATGGCACAGTGGGAACTATGTTTGTTATGCGTGGTTCAAAAAAAGGTCACTAGTTCCTATCATGTTGGAAATCCAATCCCTACGAGATTTACGATTTTGATTGTATTCCCAAAATAGCTGTAATGACTTGCAAACATTTCAACTACCCTTTCTGGTACCATATATTCCGTTGGTATATTCCGTTGACCCAGTCCGGATATATTACCTTAGACTTAGTCCTGATATTGATATCTTATTTGAATAAGTTTATTTGCAAATGTTTTCAAAAGAATGTCATTAAAAATAATATCAAGTGTATTTTGGTATGAAGTGTTTTGGTTATCATAAGGTAAAAACTCGTCCGTGTTTATGTGTGGGCATGGTCTTATGAGACACCCTTCTTTTCAAGGGTTTTGATAACATAGTCATTTTAAAGTTCGAATATCTCACGCTGGTTTATCAAGCCTGATCCGGGTATTTTTAATACTCGGGTCAGATCCGAGTAGTTTCAGGTTTAGTTGAAGACGGTTGGAGTTTCCAGAGGAGAGCTGGAGATCTTCATCATCGTATGGACGTATTCTATCATCCGCTTTGTTTAGTGTATTTTGTTTGATGTTTGTCAGCAATTGTAAGGACAGATGTTTATAACTGTCCAAGCTGAATTTAGGTTAGACTCTGATATTGTATTTAAAATTTTCAGTTGTAAAGATTATTATGAAATAATATATGTTATTCCATTCGTGTGAGATTCTGTTCTGTCTTTATTTTCTTTTTCTACTCTTAATGATCCGCTTATTCGTGCAATTAGAGTTGGACATGTGTGGTTTATTGTCGATTCAAAGGGTATGGAAAAACCTGATCGTTACAACACGACAACTCTGAATGCTACGAAAAATTGAAATCCAATAATAATACAATATTACGGATCCAACGGAACCGGTTTTGTCAAATTCCGAGACTGTCCCCCGGAAGGCTATTTTTAAATATCGATTAAACGATATAAGTTCAAAAATGAACAATTCACTTTCAAATTCAATCTGAAACTTCCATTATCTTCAGTATCATCAATGTAAATTTTCTAAGCCTTGAAAATATATTTTTTAATCGGCTTAAAACTAAAAATTCATAATTTTTTTACCCAACTTCAAATAATTAAATTCAAGAATTAAATTGCCAAATCCATAGTTAAAATTGAAATTTAAGTCAAAATAACTTCCAATATTTAAAATCAATTAAATATTTTCAGTTTTAAATGTTCAAAATTTCTGGGTCGTCACACGCTATGAAGAGAAAATTAGCTTCTAGGCAACTTCAGGTGCTGGCCATGAATTGGTGGAATGCCATGACTATTGCTATGCCTGAAGATCAGATCGGTAGGAACAGTTTAATACAAGGTTTGAGGTGAAGTTCATATTGGCTGCCCAAAAGTCAGTATTGTTTAGGTAGTTTGCTAATCTCAAGCATGGAGAGATGTCATTTTCTATGTACGTCGAAAAGTTTGATGCTTTTCAAAGTATGGGATGTAATTTATCGACACTCCAGTGAGAAAGAATGAGAAGTTCATCGTTGGCTTAGATGATAAGCTAGGAGACCACATTGATGAACCGTTTAAGAAGCTTATCGAGAAGGCGCTTCGTCATGAAAATCTATACCCCAAATCTAGGACTGCTATTAATTTTTCTACAGAGAAGAAAGAGCCCAACCTGAAGAAAGGTGGTGGAGACAAGAAGTGGAATAGAGAGTGTAACAACCCAGTAGCTTGTGATTGTTTAATTGATTATTTAAATTATTTAATTTGAAACTCCTGATTTAAATTTTTTATTTTATCTATTAAAATGAATAAATTTTGTTATTTTAAAAGTATATTTTGATTGTGTGAATTATAATTTCAAACTTGAATAAATAGGATATTTCCAGAAAAGTGGATTTTTGATCAATCTGGTCAAACATTGACTTTTAAATTTTAAATTTAAATTTTTGAATTTTTGAATTTATCTTTTATTATGAAAATATATTATATTTCATGAATACTGCTTTTCATTTCGTTGAAATGCGATTTATATTGTGAAAGTTATGTATTTTACAATATTGTACGTAAATTGATTTATTTAATAAAATTGTCTATTTTAATTTATATAAATAATATTTTTATTTGTCAAATCATGTTATAATATGTTTTATATGATATTTTAGGCATATATTTTATTTTAAAACATTTTTAAATTTTTCCAAAGCTTAGTGTATTTATTTTCAATTTTTATAACCTAGTTTCTATTTTTAAGCTATTTGCTTAATTTAATTATATTTATGTAAAATTTTATTTATTTATTTTATTCATTCATTATTTTTCTGTTCTTTTATTTTTTTTATAATCATTTTATATGTATTTAAAAATGTAAAAAGAATTTTGGAAATATGAATAGTTTTGACCTTTTGTATACCTTGCCTTTTTACATTTCAACTTACATTTTCACACCAAACATCACATGCATTTAATTGCTGGCCATATCTCCTTTGTTCAGCTGACTTCCTCATCATTTTTCACGAAAAATTTTGTTTCTCAACCCAAAAAAATATCCGGCCACCATCCTTGCAAAAATTTTGGTAAAAACTTCTTCTTTCTTTTCACTTTTTATTGTTTTGTTGTGATTTTTGCACTTGCTCCATCTTCTTTGTGTTAGGCCTTCCACCTTCATCACCTTGGCCACCTCCACCACCACCTATTCCAGCCACCATACCCTCCTCTCCACTGCCATTCCTAAGCCGAACCATCCTATGTTGAAGATCCACCTAAAAATGCACAAAAACTACACATATACACCATAGCCGATCACTACTTGTTACCACCACTCCACCATCATGCTTGGCCAACCAAACACCACCACCACCATCACAAACCTGAGCTACAAACCTTGCCACATATGTAGTTGACCCTCCAAGATCAGGCTGTGCCCAATCCATGATTCGCCGAAATCATTTAGGCCTTGTAATCCATGTTGTTGCTTGTTGTTTCCTTGTTTTGTGAATTTAAGCACACATATGCCTCATCTCCTTTGTATTGCTTTGGCCGACCCCTACATGGCCTCAATCTGACCTTAACTTGATCCAAAACCATCCTATTACAGTGCCTTTCCAGTCCATAGCTAAAGCATAAGTGGTTGAATGCAAGTGCAAAAGTTTAGCTATGTATTGTACTTACATTTCTAGCTTTGTTTATGATTGTTTGGTTTGAAATTTACATATTGTACTTTGTTTTGTTTGTTATGAAACAAGGCTATTAGCTTTGGCTCTCCACACTCGAATCGTTGTCATGCTATCATGCCTTTGTGGATCTCAGTTTGTGTACTTTGGTTGTTGTCTTCAGCTTATACCAGTGAGTTATTCTCACTAGACAGTTTTATACTTATATGACTAGTAAACCGATCACTTTTGAATCTGTAAAATGCATCACCATATTACACCTGCTATGTTATGATCATATGATGTTCACCCATGCTTATTTACCTGTTATATCATCTGTTACTATTATATAATGCTATTCTGTTATTTATATCAGCTTATCACACTGCAAGTTACCTTTAGATTAGAATCACTATGGGTTGAAATTATACATACCCGAACAGACATTAGAATAGGAAAAAATTATTATGGGCTGAAATGATAGGCCTGAGCGATTTTTATTTATTTCATTTACTTGGGAATACGGGTTTGAAATGATCAAACCTGGATTTTCTTTGTAAATTACGGATTGAAATGATATATTATCCGTATCACTTTACCTAGGCTAGAAAATGATATACAGGCTCGTGGTTAAAATATATTTTTCTAATTTTTTTTAAAGTATTTTAGAAATGTAAATATTATAATATTTTGATTTAAACTTAATTAAAAATTATTTTTGTATAGTATTATTGATTTTCTAAAAATTTATAAGTGAAATAAATTAATGGTAAAGTAGAAACTTGAAATATAAGTTAGTTTGGAAATTTTAGTTTGGTTATAAATGGAATTTAAATTAAGTAGGAAAATATGATAAATAAATATAAATTTTGATTTAAAATGAAGTTAAAATGATTTTTATAAATTATTAATGATTTTTGAATAAATGAAGATGTGAAATAAATGAATATTTAAGTTGAATTTTGAAATATAACTTAAATTGGAAATTTGTAATTTTGTTTAAAAGTGAATTTTAAGTTTAGTAAATATGATGAAAAATAAGATTTTTGAAAATTTAAACTTAAGTGTTAAGTTAAAAATTTAATTTAATGAACTGAAATTTAATGCTTGAATTTAATATGTGAATTATTATTAAATTTTGATTTTTGAATGAATATTTAACTTTATAAAATCATGAATATAAGGATTATTAAATGATTGTTTCAAAAGTGAAAATGTATGATTTCATAAGTTTAAAATGATTTAATAAAAATTTAATTGTTTATGAAAGTATAGTGAATATTTGAAATTTATTTAACAGCATTTTTGAAATGCAATTGTTTCTAATGTAATGGATATTACAGCATTTGTAAATGCTGTAGTTGATAGAAATGAACTAAATTGCTAAAATGAACAAAGGGCTATTACAGCACTTGGTAAGTGCTGTAGTGCTGGACTTAACTAAAATTTTAATTGAAATCGGAACCTATTACAGCATTTTACATGCTGTCTTTTGTTAAATTGAATTGCTTTTAAACTTAACTTTCCGTAGCATTTTCTATGTGCTGTGAAAGTTGAATTTTCACTGTTTTAATAAATTTAAGTGAATAAATGAACTTTGAAAGGGCTAAAATTTTAGGAATTAAATATTTGATTTTAAATATAATGACTTCAAATTTTAATGATTTAAATGAAGTAATTTGATTTGAAATATAAACCATTTTGAAATGTTACTTGGAAGGATATTTAAATTAAATAAAACGAATGTGGTTTTGGAAAGATATGATATTTTTATTTGAAATGAATTTGAAATGATATTGAATTTTGAAACTGATATTTGATTTAGAAGTACAAAATAGCATTTTTTGAATTTTAACCACGAGATGTATTTAATTTATAGTTTAACGGATCCTTAGAGGATGGGCGGTCCTAGGCATCCTTTAATCTATTTGTATCTTTATTACAGTTCACTTGAGTTGGTTTACATTATATAAGTATATATGTCCTGACTCGAGTGTTTTGTGTTTTACTTTACGCTCGGGTCAGCTTGAGTATTTACAGCTTAGCTTTGGATTTCTTTTTTGGAGCTAGGAATCGCTGGAGATTCTTCTTGTCAAGTTATCTATTCCTTTTCAGTTTCACTTGTTCTATTTCAGCTCTGCTATTTATAAACTTCTATGTATTTGAAATTTCTATTGTATATGTTTTTAGACTGATATTATGTATTATGTTTTGAGAGTTTGTTATAGTAGCTTCATGAACTACAATGATATTTTAATTTGCGCTGTGAGTTATTCTGATATTTCTATGTCCGTGATTCTGTGATTGTTTTCATTTGCTCCAAATTTATTTACAATGCGGTATTTTGAGCAATTCAAGTCCGACATGTGTGGATGTGAATGGCTGAAAATATCGGCTTGTTACAGTTGGTATCAGAGCTTTGGTTTTAGGCAAACCATAGCCTATGGAGCAAAAACTCATTAGGGATAAGGTAGAAATACCCTAGAATGAGTGAAATCAATCTTAGAATCCTTTCTTTGTGAGAGAACGTATTTTTGAAGTATAAAATAATTTCCAAATGATTTTTAAAGTATTTTCAAAGATTATTTTGGTATAAATCTTCTTATTTTGAAACCAAGATTTTCTACGCTTCATTCCTTCTGTGCCCACCTTGTTAGAAATCTCTTGGTTAGGATTCTTATTGATTAGGATTCCTTGAACTTTGGAACACTCCCACTTGTTCTGAAATACGGTCTTATCATCCCTATTTTATCCATTTTGATTTTCGAGCTTCGGTGATTCCGCCAATCTTTGAATGATTTGTAAAGGGGTGAAACTTCTTTACAACTGGCATTGATTCACCAGAGATTTCTATATCCTCGGTTTACAATGCTATCTATCTCATGCTCTACTCGGATTCTATCTCTGGCAATCGAATGTCGATTTGCCTTAGCTTTCCGAAATTGTATTCCTGAAGTCACTGTTGACCGGTTAAGGTCGCCCACGATTTATACAGGCTTATCATCTTCTATTTGGTAATAAAATTATCTTATCTTCGTTCGAGCTTATCCTCGAACCAGAATTCTATTTGATTAGAGTCCTCTAAATTTGAATCTCTTTTTGTTTGAAATCTATCCTTGAATCATTCTTTGGGAATTTGTGTTTGGTTGTATCTTGGAATTTATGCATACATCGAAATTATTATTTTGATAAGGATAACCTTATTTTGTATATAAAAGTAAAATGTTTTCGATAAAGATTTTATATCTTTTAAAACTGGAAATTTGAAGTTTTGAAAGGATTTGAAATTTTGAAAATTTATAAGAAATTCGATTTAAACAAAAAAAATGATTTATAACTGAAGGGTTTAAATTTGAATTTCGAGGAATCGAACTCCGGTGTTTTGGAATATGTTTTAGGATTTTGAAAAATATATAATAATAATAGTATGATTTAAAGATATTATTCCAAATAAGAAATATTTCAAATGTATTCGAATGAATTCCAATGATTTCGAAGAGATTTCAAAGAAGTTTTAAGAAAATAAAAGTCCAGAACCCACTTATGTCACTGGAAAATAATTTCGGTGATGAATGCATGCATCGGCATTGATTTTCGAGTTTTTGAGTGGGGGAGAGGCCACTCTAGTAGCTTTGCTATGCGAGGGATTTTGCGAAACCAAATTTTGATTTCAAATTTCGAAGTATGTTTTGATGTTCGAAAGATATATGTGTGTGTGTGTGTCTATATATATTTTTTAAATGATTAAAAATAAGTCGGTGTTTAGTCCTCGAGATTCAGATTTGTTTTGGTATAACCTTATCTATTAGAATTGATATACTGATTTGTTGGTGATTTCCAACTCTTGGATTAGAAAATATGATTTCTTCGAATATTTTGAAGGTTCGAGCACTTCCAAATCAAGGTTAACTTTTCAAAGCTAAGAAATTTTTAAAGGTATAACGTATCTGATAAAGAATATAAGTTTAGTTTGGTATGATTAAATTATAAAGTAATATACTGGTTGGAAATGTATGTTGAGTGAAATAAATAAGACTACATTGTTTTATACTGGTATGAAATTTAGATTTGAAATGTTTTGAATAAAGTGTATATATATATATATACTATAATAATCTTTTCAATGGTAAATTGGATTTTTCATATGGAAATAAATAGTTTGAAGGTTTTAAAAAGAGATGGTTTTAAACTTTCTAGCCATTTTAGATATTTTGATGATTGAAATGGTTTAGAAATGGTTTAATCTTTATTTTGATGAAGAATGTGAAGTTGAAATGATAATTGATTTTGATAAATGAATATTTGAAGTTTATATTTGTATGAAAGGATATTTGGTTTACTTGTAATTTGAGTTTATTTTAAAAATGATGGATTTATGAAATGAATATTTCAAAACTAAGTAATAATGAAGTAAAATTTGAGATATATGAAATAATAAAATTTAGTTCGAAATATGGTATATTTAAAATTTGAAATATCTTAAAGATTGAATAGTTTAATTTATGGATCAAATCTTTATTTGAAATTTGATAATATTTGAAATGGTTTTGTTGAAAAACTAAATTGAATTGAAACTGATGGTTTGAATTGAATTAAAATTGGAAATTTTAGATTTTGGTTTAACTGAATAAATTTTTGAAATGTAAAGAATTAAAGGAATGTTTATGATTTCAAATGTATGATTTCGAAATGTTATGATTTTCAAAGTGTAATGATTTCAAGTATTTTGGTTTCGAAAGATTTATAACTTTGAAAGTATTATGATTTTTGAAAGTGAATACATATTGAATGGAAATGAATTTGTTTGACCTAAATTTTGTTGATTTGGAAATGTGGATTATTTTCGAAATCTATTGTTTTTAAGAAACTTTGAAACTGAATGTATGTAATTTGGAAGAAATGATTTGGTGAAATCATATATGATTTTGAAACTGAATTGATGTTGAAATGGTTTGAAATTGAGAACCTTGTTTATTTAAATACTTTGATTTGGGAGTTATTGAACTTATATAAAATTGATTCGTATAAGTATGAAGTGATTTGAAAACTATTGATTTGTAAAGGTACACAACCTGTAAATTGAAATCTTATATAATCGAAGCTATATAAGTGTGATTTGATATATTATTGATTTTGGGAAGTATTTGATTTGAAAAATGAAATCGTATATATAATGGACTTTATATAAGTATAATATTTGAAAGCGATTTTGAAAAGGTACTACGTGATGCATATTTTCGAAGTGAAGATATGGAAAGTGCCTTCTTCTTGATATCCGCTTTATGGCCACACTGTGGATTCATTATATCGATATTATTCTCTCTGATTTGGGTTTTTCGGATATGATACTCGAGTGTCCATCGAATTCCATGGCGATCTCCATGGTCTTACGAGCGGGACTGCATAGCGCAACTACCTGGCTGAGATGGCCTCAGGGTACGGATTGTTTCCAGGGGGATCCAGGCGTAACCATTGTGTATCCTGCAATCTATGCAGGTCGGATTAGTAGCGAAACTGCCTGGCTGAGACGGCCTACGGGTACAGATTATTTCCTGAGGGATCCAGCCGTAACCACTATGTATCTTGCATTCTACTAGTCACCATGGCGTAACTTGCAGGGCTGAGAAAGCTTATGGATACGGATTGTTTCCTGGAGGATCCAGGCGTAACCATTGTGTATTTGCGATCCATTGTTAGACAAATGTTTGGTTTGGTTGATTTGTTTGGATTATACTTTCCATATCTGTTGTTTTTAAACGGTTTTTCAAGTATTTTTCACTGGGTGTTGAAACAAGTCTACTAAGTACTTGGAGAATTCTAGCTTTGCGCCTGATCAACGCATGGCCAGAGTCTGCAGGAACAAAAGTAAATTTGTTAAGACGTCGAGTTATAAAAGTATTTTAATAAAGTATATTATATAAAGGATATTTTGATCATTTATTTTACTTTCCTAAATAATTTAAAATGCTTTAAAATATTGTTTAATTCGAACTATCAAATTTGAATCAAATGACTTTTTATCATATTATAAATTGTTTAAAATGTTATAAATATAAAATTTTAGATTGAAATTTATATGGTTTTAAAATAATGGTCCATCCTTGTGTTCCAACCTATTTTTCCTTCTGCTATTCCTACCTTCTTCTTCTTTGAGGGTCCTTTCCTCGATTGTGGAAAGAGTTGGTTCTTTGGGTTATCGTCTGGATTTGCCAAGAAGCTGTCTGGAGTACATGATGTATTCCATTTCTCACATCTTCTCTTATATCTTCGTAAATCATCTCTTATTGTTCAGCCTTCTGCTTTTGATAGTTTGGATATTTAGCTAAATCTGACTGTCGAGAGTACGCCACTTCGTATTGTCAGTAGAGGTACGAAGCAGCTAAGAAGGGAATTTGTTAGTCTGATCGAGGTACGATGGGGTACTGATGATTGAGATTGTACCCCAGAAACGGAGGAGAGCATTTGTGCTTCGAATTCGAAATTGTTTTTCCTGGTACTATTTTTTGTCGATCGTGCTTTTCCTTATTTTCCTTGTTCGTTCTTTTCGAGGAAGAAAAGATTTGAGTGGGGGAGAATGTAATAACCCAATATTTTATGATTATTTTAATTGATTATTTAAATTATTTAATTGAAACTCCTGATTTAAAAAATTTATTTATTTATTAAAATGAATAAATTTTGTTATTTTAAAATTATATTTTGATTTTGTGTGAATTATGATTTCAAACCTGAATAAATAGGATATTTCTAGAAAAGTGGATTTTTGGTCAATCAGGTAAAACTTTGACTTTTAAATTTAAAATTTAAGTATTTTAATTTTTGAATTTTATCTTTTATTATGAAAATATATTAAATTTCAAGAATACTACTTTTCGTTTCGTTGAAATCCAATTTATATAGTGAAAGTTATGATTTTTACAATATTGTACGTAAATTGATTTATTTAATAAAATTGTCTATTTTAATTCATATAAATAATATTTTTATTTGTCAAATCATGTTCTAATATGTTTTATATGACATGTTAGGTATATATATTTTTTTAAACATTTTTAAAGCGATGTTATAATTTTTCCAAAGCTTAGTGTATTTATTTTCAATTTTTATAACCTAGTTTCTATTTTTAAGCTATTTTCTTAATTTAATTATATTTATTTAAAATTTTATTTATTTGTTTTATTCATTCATTATTTTTCTTTGTTTTTATATTGTTTATAATCATTTTATATGTATTTAAAAATGTAAAAAGAATTTTGAAAATATGAAGAGTTTTGACCTTTTGTATACCTTGTCTTTTCACATTTCAACTTACCTTTTCACACCAAACATCACATGCATTTAATTGCTGGCCATATCTCCTTTGTTCAGTCGACTTCCTCATCATTTTTCATGAAAATTTTTGTTTCTCAACTCAAAAAATATTCGTCCACCATCCTTGCAAAAATTTTGGTTAAAACTTCTTCTTTCTTTTCACTTTTTATTGTTTTGTTTGATATTTTTGCACTTGCTCCATCTTCTTTGTGTTAGGCCTGCAATCTCCATCACCTTGGCCGCCTCCACCACCACCTATTCCAGCCACCATACCCTCCTCTCCACTGCCATTCCTGAGACGAACCATTCTATGTTGAAGATCCACCTAAAAATGCACAAAAACTTCACATATACAACCATAGCAGATCACTACTTGTTGTCACCACTCCACCATCATGCTTGGCCGACCAAACACCACCACCACCACAAACTTGAGCTTCAGACCTTGCCATATCTGTAGTTGACCCTCTAAGATCAGGCCGTGCCCAATCCATCTTGGCCGAAGTCATTTAGGCCTTGTAATCCATGTTGTTGCTTGTAGTTGCTTGTAGTTGCTTGTTGTTGCCTTGTAATCTTTGTAAATTACGGATTGAAATGATATATTATCAGTATCACTTTGCCTAGGCTAGAAAATGATATACAGACTCGTGGTTAAAATATATTTTTCTAAAATTTTTGAAGTATTTTAGAAATGTAAATATTATAATATTTTCATTTAAACTTAATTAAAAATGATTTTTGTAAAGTATTAATGATTTTCTAAAAATATATAAGTGAAATAAATTAATGGTAAAGTAGAAATTTGAAATATAAGTTATTTTGGAAATTTTGATTTGGTTACAAATGGAATTTAAATTAATTAGGAAAATATGATAAATAAATATAAAATTTGATTTAAAATGAAGTTAAATGATTTTTATAAAGTATTAATGATTTTTGAATAAATTAAGATGTGAAATAAATGAATATTTAAGTTGAATTTTGAAATATAACTTAAATTGGAAATTTGTGAATTTTAAGTTAAGTAAATAAGATGAAAAATAAGAAATTTGAAAATTTAAACTTAAGTGTTAAGTTAAAAATTTAATTTAATGAATTGAAATTTAATGCTTGAATTTAATATGTGAATTATTATTAAATTTTGATTCTTGAATGACTATTTAACTTTATAAAATCATGAATATAAGGATTACTAAATGATTGTTTTAAAAGTGAAAATGTATGATTTCATAAGTTTAAAATGATTTAAATAAAAATTTAATTGTTTATGAAAGTATAGTGAATATTTGAAATTTAATTAACAGCATTTTTGAAATGCTATTATTTCTAATGTAAAGGATATTACAGCATTTGTAAATGCTGTAGTTGATAGAAATGAACTAAATAGCTAAAATGAACTAAGGGTTACTACAGCACTTGATAAGTGCAGTAGTTGCTGGACTTAACTAAACTTTTAATTGAAATCTAAACCTATTACAGCATTTTACATGCTGTCTTTTGTTAAATTGAATTGCTTTTAAGCATAACTTTCAATAGCATTTTCTAAGTGCTGTGAAAGTTGAATTTTCACTGTTTCAATAAATTTAAGTGAATAAATGAACTTTGAAGGGCTAAAATTTTAGGAATTACATATTTGATTAAATATAATGACTTCAAATTTTAATGGTTTAAATGAAGTAATTTGATTTGAAATATAAACCATTTTGAAATGTTACTTGGAAGGATATTCAAATTAAATAAAACGAATGTGGTTTTGGAAAGATATTATATTTTGATATTTGAAATAAATTTGAAATGATATTGAATTTTGAAATTGATATTTGATTTAGAAGTATAAGATAGCATTTTCTGAATTTTAACCACGAGATGTATTTAATTTATAGTTTAACGGATCCTAAGAGGATGGACGATCCCAGGCATCCTTTAAGTTATTTGTATATTTATTACAGTTCACTTGGGTTTGTTTACATTATATAAGTATATATGTCCTGACTCGAGTGTTTTGTGTTTTACTTTACACTCGGGTCAGCCTGAGTATTTACAGCTTAGCTTTGGATTTCTTTTCTGGAGCTAGGAAACGCTGGAGATTCTGCTTGTCTTGTTATCTATTCCTTTTCAGTTTCGGTTATTCTATTTCAACTCTGGTATTTATAAACTTCCGTGTATTTGAGATTTCTATTGAATACGTTTTGAGACTGATATTATGTATTATATTTTGAGAGTTTGTTATAGTAGCTTCATGAACTACTATGGTATTGTAATTTCCGGTGCGAGTTATTCTGATATTTGTGTGTCTGTGGTTCTATGATTATTTTCATTTGCTCCAAATTTATTTACAATGTGGTATTTTGAGAAATTCAAGTCCGATATGTGTGGATGCGAATGGCTGAAAATATCGGCTTGTTACAGTTGGTATCAGAGCTTTGGTTTTAGGCAAACCATAGCCTGCGGAGAAAAAACTCATTAGAGATAGGGTAGACATACCTTAGAATGAGTGAAATCAATCTTAGAATCCTTTCTTTGTGAGAGAATGTATTTTTGAAGTATAAATGATTTCCAAATGATTTTTAAAGTATTTTCAAATATTATTTTGGTATAAAAATCTTCTTATTTTGAAACCAAGATTTTCTAAGCTTCATTCCTTCTGTATCCACCGTGTTAAAAATCTCTTGGTTAGGATTCTTATCGATTAGGATTCCTTGAACTTTGGAACACTCCCACTTGTTCTGAAATACAGTCTTGTCTTCCCAATTTTATCCATTTTGATTTTGGAGCTTTGATGATTCCTCCAAACTTTGAATGATTTGTAAAGGGGAGACACTTCTTTACAGTTGGCATTGATTCACCGGAGATTTCTATATCCTCGGTTTACATTGCTACTTATCTCTTGCTCTACTCGGATTCTATCTCTGGCGATCGAATGTAGATTTGCCTTAGATTTCCGATTGATTATATTTCTGAAGTCACGGTTGACCGGTTAAGGTCGCCCACGATTTATATAGGCTTATCATCTTCTATTTGGTAATAAATTTATCTTATCTTTGTTCGAGCTTATCCTCGAACCTGAATTCTATTTGATTAGAGTCCTCTAAATTTGAATCTCTGTTTGTTTGAAATCTATCCTTGAATCATTCTTTGGGAATTTGTGTTTGGTTGTATCTTGGAATTTGTGCATACATCAAAATTATTATTTTGATAAGGATGACCTTATTTTGTACATAAAAGTAAAATGTTTTCGATAAAGATTTCATATTTTTAAAAATGGAAATTTGAAGTTTTGAAAGGATTTAAAATTTTGAAAATTTATAAGAAATTTGATTTAAACAAAAAAATGATTTATAACTGAAGGGTTTGAATTTGAATTTCGAGGAATCGAACTCCGGTGTTTTGAAATATGTTTTAGGATTTTGGAAAATTATAATAATAATAGTATGATTTGAAGATATTTTTCCAAATAAGAAATATTTCAAATGTATTCGAATGAATTCCATTGATTTTGAAGAGATTTCAAAGAAGTTTTAAGAAAGTAAAAGTCCTGAACCCACTTATGTCACTGGAAAATAATTTCTGTGATGAATGCATGCATCGACATTGATTTTCGAGTTTCTGAGTGGGGGAGAGGCCACACTAGTAGCTTTGCTATGCGAGTGATTTTGCGAAACCAAATTTTGATTTCAGATTTCGAAGTATGTTTTGATGTTCGAAAGATATACGTTGTGTGTGTGTGTGTGTGTGTGTGTGTGTGTATTAAATGATTTAAAATAAGCCGGTGTTCAGTCCTTGAGATTCAGAGTTGTTTTGGTATAACCTTATCTATTGGAATTGATTTACTGATTTGTTGGTGATTTCCAACTCTTGGATTTTAAAATATGATTTCTTCGAATATTTTGAAGATTCGAGCATTTCCGAATCACGGTTAACTTTTCAAAGCTAATAAATTTTGAAAGGTATAAAGTATTTGATAAAGAATATGAGTTTAGTTTGGTATGATTAAAGTATAAAGTAATATACTGGTTGGAAATGTTTGTTGAGTGAAATAAATAAGACTAATTTGTTTTATACTGGTATGAAATAAAGATTTGAAATGTTTTGAATAAAGTATATATATAGAATAATAATCTTTTCAATGGTAAATTGGATTTTTCATATGGAAATAAATAGTTTTAAACTTTCTAACCATTTTAGATATTTTGATGATTGAAATGGTTTAGAAATGATTTAATCTTTATTTTGATGAAGAAGGTGAATTTGAAATGATAATTGATTTTGATAAATGAATATTTGAAGTTTATATTTGTATGAAAGGATATTTGGTTTACTTGTAATTTGAGTTTATTTTAAAAATGATGGATTTATGAAATGAATATTTCAAAACTAAGTAATAATGAATTAAAATTTGAGATATATGAAATTATAAAATTTAGTTCAAAATATTGTATATTTAAACTTTGAAATATCTTAAAGATTAAATAGTTTATTTTATGGATCAAATCTTTATTTGAAATTTGATAATATTTGAAATGGTTTTGTTGAAAACCTAAATTGAATTGAAACTGATGGTTTGAATTGAATTAAAATTGGAAATTTTAGATTTGGGTTTAACTGAATAAATTTTTGAAATGTAAACAATTAAAGGAATGTTTATGATTTCAATGTATGATTTCGAAATGTTATGATTTTCAAAGTGTAATGATTTCAAGTATTTTGGTTTCGAAAGATTTATAATTTTGAAAGTATTATGATTTTTGAAAGTGAATACATATTTGAAATGGAAATGAATTTGTTTGACCTAAATTTTGTTGATTTGGAAATGTGGATTATTTTCTAAATCTATTGTTTTTAAGAAACTTTGAAACTGAATGTATGTAATTTGGAAGAAATGATTTCGTGAAATCATATATGATTTTAAAACTGAATTGATATTTAAATAGTTTGAAATTGAGAACCTTGTTTATTTAAATACTTTGATTTGGGAGTTATTGAACTTATATAAAATTGATTTGTATAAGTATGAAGTGATTTGAAAACTATTGCTTTGTAAAGGTACTCAACTTGTTAATTGAAATCTTATATAATCGAAGTCTATATAAGTGTGATTTGATATATTATTGATTTTGGGAAGCATTTGGTTTGAAAATGAAATCTTATATATAATGGACTTTATATAAGTATAATATTTGAAAGCGATTTTGAAATGGTACTATGTGATGCATATTTTCGAAGTAAAGATATGGAAAGTGCCTTCTGCTTGATATCCGCTTTGTGGCCACATTGCGGATTCATTTTATCGATATTATTCTCTCTGATTTGGGTTTTTCGGATATGATACTCGAGTGTCCATCGAATTCCATGGCGATCTCCATGGTCTTACGAGCGGGACTGCATATCGCAACTGCCTGGCTGAGATGGCTAAGGGGTACGGATTGTTTCCTAGGGGATCTAGGCGTAACCATTGTGTATCCTGCAATCGTTGTAGGTCGGATTAGTAGCGAAACTGCCTGGCTAAGACGGCCTAGGGGTACAGATTGTTTCCTGGGGGATTCAGACGTAACCAGTGTGTATCCTGCATTCTACTAGTCATCATGGCGTAACTCGCAGGGTTGAGAAAGCTTACGGATACGGATTGTTTCTTAGAGGATCCGGGCGTAACCCTTGTGTATTTGCGATCCATTGTTAGACAAATGTTTGGTTTGGTTGACTTGTTTGGATTATACTTCCCATATCTGTTGTTTTTAAAAGGTTTTTCAAGTATTTTTCAATGGGTGTTGAAACTAGTCTACTAAGTACTTGGAGAATTCTAGCTTTGCGCCTGATCGACGCATTGCCAGAGTCTGTAGAAACGAAAGTAAACTTGTTAAGACATCGAGTTATAAAGTATTTTGATAAAATATATTATATAAAGGATATTTTGATCATTTATTTTACTTTCCTAAATAATTTAAAATGCTTTAAAATATTGTTTAATTCGAACTATCAAATTTGAACCAAATGACTTTTTATCATATTATAAATTGTTTAAAATGTTATAGATATAAAATTTTAAATTGAAATTTATATGGTTTTAAAATAATGGTCCATCCTTGTGTTCCAACCTATTTTTCCTTCTAGCTATTCCTACCTTCTTCTTCTTTGAGGGTCCTTTCCTCGATTGTGGAAAGAGTTGGTTTTTTGGGTTATCGTCTGGATTTGCCAAGAAGCTGTCTAGAGTACATGATGTATTCCATGTCTCACATCTTCTCTAATATCTTAGTAACTCATCTCTTATTTTTCATCCTTCTGCTTTTGATAGTTTGGATATTTAGCTAAATCTGACTGTCGAGAGTAAGCCACTTTGTATTGTCAGCAGAGGTACAAAGCAGCTAAGAAGGGAATTTGTTAGTGTGATCGAGCTACGATGGGGTACTGATGGTCGAGATTGTACCCGAGAAACGGAGGAGAGCATTTGTGCTTCGAATCCGAAATGTTTTTTCCTGGTACTATTTTATGTCGAACGTGCTTTTCCTTATTTTCCTTGTTCGTTCTTTTCGAGGACGAAAAGATTTGAGTGGGGGAGAGTGTAACAACCCAGTATTTTGTAATTATTTTAATTGATTATTTAAATTATTTAAATTGAAACTCCTGATTTAAAAACTTTATTTATTTATTAAAATGAATAAATTTTTTTATTTTAAAAGTATATTTTGATTTTGTGTGAATTATAATTTCAAACCTGAATAAATAGGATATTTCCAGAAAAGTGGATTTTTGGTCAATCTGGTCAAACTTTGACTTTTAAATTTAAAATTTAAATATTTTAATTTTTGAATTTTATCTTTTTATTATGAAAATATATAAAATTTCAAGGATACTAATTTTTGTTTCGTTGAAATCCAATTTATATAGTGAAAGTTATGCTTTTTACAATATTGTACGCAAATTGATTTATTTAATAAAATTTTCTATTTTAATTTATATAAATAATTTTTTTATTTGTCAAATCATGTTCTAATATGTTTTATATGACATGTTAGGCATATATTTTATTTTAAAACATTTTTAAGGTGATGTTATAATTTTTCCAAAGCTTAGTGTATTTATTTTCAATTTTTATAACCTATTTTCTATTTTTAAGCTATTTTCTTAATATAATTATATTTATTTAAAATTTTATTTATTTGTTTTATTCATTAATTATTTTGCTTTTTTTTTATTTTGTTTATAATCATTTTATATGTGTTTAAAAATGTAAAAAGAATTTTGAAAATATGAAGAGTTTTGACCTTTTGTATACCTTGCCTTTTCACATTTCAACTTATCTTTTCACACCAAACATCGCATGCATTTAATTGTTGGCCATATCTCCTTTGTTCAGTCTACTTCCTCATCATTTTTCATGAAAATTTTTGTTTCTCAACTCACAAAAATATTCGGCCACCATCCTTGCAAAATTTTTGATAAAAACTTCTTCTTTCTTTTCACTTTTTATTGTTTTGTTGTGATTTTTGCGCTTGCTCCATCTTATTTGTGTTAGGCATGCCATCTCCATCACCTTGGCCACCTCCACCACCACCTATTCCAGCCACCATACCCTCCTCTCCACTGCCATTCCTGAGCCGAACCATCCTATGTTGAAGATCGACCTAAAAATGCACAAAAACTTCATATATACAACCATAGCAGATCACTACTTGTTGCCACCACTCCACCATCATGCTTGGTCGACCAAACACCACCACAAACCTGAGCTTCATACCTTGCCATATATGTAGTTAACCCTCTAAGATCAGGCCATGCCCAATCCATCTTGGCTGAAGTCATTTAGGCCTTGTAATCCATGTTGTTGCTTGTTGTTGCCTTGTTCTATGAATTCAAGCACACATATGCCTTCATCTCCTTTGTATTGCTTTGGCCGACCGCTACATGACCTCGACCTTACCTTAACATGATCCAAAACCATCCTATTATAGTTCCTTTCCAGTCCATAGCTGAAGCACAAGTGGTTGAATGCAAGTGAAAAAGTTTAGCTATGTATTGTACTTACATTTCTAGCTTTGTTTATGATAGTTTGGTTTGAAATTTACAAATTGTACATTGTTTTTGTTATTTATGAAACAAGGCTATTAGCTTTGGCTCTCCCACACTCAAATTATTGTCATGCTATCATGCCTTTGTGGATCTCAGTTTGTGTACTTTGGCTGTTGTCTTCAGCTTATACTAGTGAGTTATTCTCACTAGACAGTTTTATACTTATATGACTAGTAAACCAATCACATTTGAATCTATAAAATGCATCACCATGTTGTACCTACTATGTTATGATCATATGATGTTCACCTATGCTTATTTACCTATTATATCATCTGTTACTATTATATAATGCTATTATGTTATTTATATTTGCTTATCACACTACAAGTTCCATTTAGATTAGAATCACTATGGGTTGAAATGATACATACCCGAACGGACATTAGAATAGGAAAAAATTATTATAGGCTGAAATGATAGGCCTGAGCGATTTTTATTTATTTCATTTACTTGGGATTGCGGGTTTGAAATTATCAAACCCGGATTTTCTTTGTAAATTACGGATTGAAATGATATATTATCTGTATCACTTTACCTAGGCTAGAAATGATATACAGACTCGTGGTTAAAATATATTTTTCTAAAATTTTTAAAGTATTTTAGAAATGTAAATATTATAATATTTTGATTTAAACTTAATTAAAAATGATTTTTGTAAAGTATTAATGATTTTCTAAAAATTTATTAGTGAACTAAATTAATGGTAAAGTAGAAATTTGAAATATAAGTTATTTTGTAAATTTTGATTTGGTTACAAATGGAATTTAAATTAATTAGGAAAATATGATAAATAAATATAAATTTGATTTAAAATGAATTTAAAATGATTTTTATAAAGTATTAATGATTTTTGAATAAATTAAGATGTGAAATAAATGAATATTTAAGTTGAATTTTGAAATATAACTTAAATTGAAAATTTGTGAATTTTGTTTAAAAGTGAATTTTAAGTTTAGTAAATATGATGAAAAATAAGATACTTGAAAATTTAAACTTAAGTGTTAAGTTAAAAATTTAATTTAATGAACTGAAATTTAATGCTTGAATTTAATATGTGAATTATTATTAAATTTTGATTTTTGAATGAATATTTAACTTTATAAAATCATGAATATAAGGATTATTAAATGATTGTTCTAAAAGTGAAAATGTATGATTTCATAAGTTTAAAATGATTTAATAAAAAATTAATTGTTAATGAAAGTATAGTGAATATTTGGTAATATTCCTGAAGTCACGGTTGACCGATTAAGGTCGCCCACGATTTATATAGGCTTACCATCTTCTATTTGGTAATAAAATTATCACATCTTCGTACGAGCTTATCCTCGAACCAGAGTTCTATTTGATTAGAGTCCTCTAAATTTGAATCTCTGTTTGTTTGAAATCTATCCTCGAATCATTCTTTAGGAATTTGTGTTTGGTTGTATCTTGGAATTTGTGCATACATCGAAATTATTATTTTAATAAGGATGACCTTATTTTGTATATAAAAGTAAAATGTTTTCGATGAAGATTTATATCTTTTAAAAATGGAAATTTGTAGTTTTGAAAGGATTTGAAATTTTGAAAATTTATAAGAAATTTGATTTAAACAAAAAAATGATTTATAACTTAAGGGTTTGAATTTGAATTTCAAGGTATCGAACTCCAGTGTTTTGAAATATGTTTTAGGATTTTTGAAAATGTATAATAATAATAATATGATTTAAAGATATTTTTCCGAATAATAAATATTTCAAATGTATTCGAATAATTCCAATGATTTCAAAGAGATTTCAAAGAAGTTTTAAGAAAATAAAAGTCCAGAACCCACTTATGTCACTGGAAAATATTTTCGGTGATGAATGCATGCATCATCGACATTGATTTTCGAGTTTCTGAGTGGGGAGAGGCCACTCTAGTAGCTTTGCTATGTGAGTGATTTTGTGAAACTAAATTTTGATTTCAGATTTCGAAGTATGGTTTGATGTTCGAAAGATATGTGTGTGTGTGTGTATATTAAATGACTTAAAATAAGCTGGTGTTCAGTCCACGAGATTCAGATTTGTTTTGATATAACCTTATCTATTGGAGTTGATTTACTGATTTGTTGGTGATTTCCAACTCTTGGATTTGTAAATATGATTTCTTCGACTATTTTGAAGGTTCGAGCACTTCCAAATCAAGGATAACTTTTCGAAGCTAAGAAATTTTGAAAGGTATAAAGTATTTGATAAAGAATATAAGTTTAATTTGGTATGATTAAAGTATAAAGTAATATACTGGTTGGAACTGTTTGTTGAGTGTAACAAATAAGACTACTTTGTTTTATACTAGTATGAAATATAGATTTGAAATGTTTTGAATAAAGTATACATATAGAATAATAATCTTTTCAATGGTAAATTGGATTTTTCATATGGAAATAAATAGTTTGAAGGTTTTAAAAAGAGATGGTTTTAAACTTTGTAACCATTTTAGATATTTTGATGGTTGAAATGGTTTGGAAATGATTTAATCTTTATTTTGATGACGAATGTGAATTTGAAATGATAATTGATTTTGATAAATGAATATTTGAAGTTTATATTTGTATGAAAGGATATTTAGTTTACTTGTAATTTGAGTTTATTTTAAAAATGATGGATTTATGAAATGAATATTTCAAAACTAAGTAATAATGAAGTAAAATTTGAGATATATGAAATTATAAAATTTAGTTTGAAATATGGTATATTTAAACTTTGAAATATATTAAAGATTGAATAATTTATTTTATGGATCAAATCTTTATTTGAAATTTGATAATATTTGAAATGGTTTTGTTGAAAAACTAAATTGAATTGAAACTGATGGTTTGAATTGAATTAAAATTGGAAATTTTAGATTTTGGTTTAATTGAATAAATTTGTGAAACGTAAAGAATTAAAGGAATGTTTATGATTTCAAATGTATGATTTCAAATGTATGATTTCGAAATGTTATGATTTTCAAAGTGTAATGATTTCAAGTATTTTGGTTTCGAAAGATTTATAACTTTGAAAGTATTATGATTTTTGAAAGTAAATACATATTTGAAATGGAAATGAATTTGTTCGATCTAATTTTTTTGATTTGGAAATGTGGATTATTTTCTAAATCTATTGTTTTTAAGAAACTTTGAAACTGAATGTATGTAATTTGGAAGAAATGATTTGGTGAAATCATATATGATTTTGAAACTGAATTGATATTGAAATGGTTTGAACTTGAGAATCTTGTTTATTTAAATACTTTGATTTGGGAGTTATTGAACTTATATAAAATTGATTTTTATAAGTATGAAGTGATTTGAAAACTATTGATTTGTAAAGGTACTCAACTTGAAAATTGAAATCTTATATAATCGAAGTCTACATAAGTGTGATTTGATATATTATTGATTTTGGGAAGTATTTGATTTGAAAATGAAATCTTATATATAATGGACTTTATATAAGTATGATATTTGAAAGCGATTTTGAAAAGGTACTATGTGATGCATATTTTCGAAGTGAAGATATGGAAAGTGCCTTCTGCTTGATATCCGCTTTATGGCCACACTGTGGATTCATTCTATCGATATTATTCTCTCTGATTTGGGTTTTTCGGATATGATACACGAGTGTCTATCAAATTCCATGGCGATCTCCATGGTCTTACGAGCGGGACTGCATAGCGCAACTACCTGGCTGAGATGGCCTCGGGGTACGGATTGTTTCCTGGGGGATCCAGGCGTAACCATTGTGTATCCTGCAATCTATGCAGGTCGGATTAGTAGCGAAACTGCCTGGCTAAGATGGCCTATGGGTACAGATTATTTCCTGGGGATCCAGGCGTAACCACTATGTATCTTGCTTTCTACTAGTCACCATGGCGTAACTTGCAGGGCTGAGAAAGCTTATGGATACGGATTGTTTCGTGGAGGATCCAGGCGTAACCATTGTGTATTTGCGATCCATTGTTAGACAAATGTTTGGTTTGGTTGATTTGTTTGGATTATACTTTCCATATCTGTTTTTTTTAAAAGGTTTTTCAAGTATTTTCACTGGGTGTTGAAACAAATCTACGAAGTACATGGAGAATTCTAGCTTTGCGCCTGATCAACGCATGGCTAGAGTCTGCAGGAATGAAAGTAAACTTCTTAAGACATCGAGTTATAAAAGTATTTTGATAAAGTATATTATATAAAGGATATTTTGATCATTAATTTTACTTTCCTAAATAAGTAAAATTCTTTAAAATATTGTTTACTTTGAACTATCAAATTTGAATCAAATGATTATTTATCATATTATAAATTGTTTAAAATGTTGTAAATATAAAATTTTAAATTTAGATTTATATGGTTTTAAAATAATGGTCCATCCTTGTGTTCCAACCTATTTTTCCCTCTAGCTACTCCTACCTTCTTCTTCTTTGAGGGTCCTTTCCGTAATTGTGGAAAGAGTTGGTTCTTTGGGTTACCGTCTAGATTTGCCAAGAAGCTGTCTGGAGTACATGATGTATTCCATGTCTCACATCTTCTCTAATATCTTCGTAACTCATCTCTTATTGTTCAGCCTTCTGCTTTTGATAGTTTGGATATTTAGCTAAATCTGACTGTCGAGAGTAAGCCACTTCGTATTGTCAATAGAGGTACGAAGCAGCTAAGAAGGGAATTTGTCTGTGATATCCCGGAAATTTTGGCAATATAAATTTAATAATTCGTGTAAAAATAAAATTTAATTTGATAATAATTGTTAATAAGATTTAAATTGGTTTCATAATCTTTTTTTAAAAACATATTTAACTGATAGTTATTTTTATTTTTAAAAAAAAAGCTAATTTAAATTGTTTCTATTTATAATGTATATATGAACATATTTGTATATATTATAAACAGATAAGTTTTGTTTTAAATTTAATAAATAAAGTTATGTTTTCTAATTCTAATATTTTTGAAAATTTGGAAATTTGATTTAATTTAGTATTAAGCTACTAAATAATCATACGGCTTTAAAATACTTAAGATTTAAGTTTAATTTGTTTAAAATAATTTTAGCTTAAATTTTAAATTAAACAAAAGGTTCGTTTGTTTTTTTTTTAAATGTAGATTGATACAAAAAGTAATTTATTAAATAAAGGGATAATTCTTTTATAAATCATTTTGATTTAATAATGAGCTATATTAATAATGTAAATCTTTACAAATGGATTTTTAATAAAATTGTCATGTCAACTTTATTTATACATATGTGTGTTTGAATGAAAGTTATGATTTGGAAATTAAAAATAAAGGTTTCAAAATGTTTAAATTAAAATAAACATTGTTAATATTAATATAAGTATAAAATAAAATAATAATAAGTAATCAAATATTTGTTAGTCTATGTTTAAAAATAAAAGAAAAATAAAAGTAAACACACATGTTAGAAATAGAACTAAATACTTAGACTAAATTCTTAGCAAAGACTAAAACAACTTTATATATTTGGACATAAGTAAAAACATTACCCAGGCAAGTAAAGAAATAAATAAATGCAAAGTTAAGAACAAAGTAAAATAAATATCTTTGTATCTAAAGAATGAAAGCAAATCAGGTGTATATGTGTAGCCTGTAAGAAGTTGGAAAGCAAGAACAAAGGGAAAAAAACAAATAAATGCAAAACTTAAGCTAAAATTCATATCAATAATTTAAGTAACATTTTATATGTACTTGAGGTAAGTACAAATCAGGGAAGCCTGTAGAGTTTTGAAATGCAAAAGCATAAAAAAATTATGCAGGTAGCTTACAAATTAAGATTCAGGCAAGAAAAATAAACAAACAAATATCTATAAACAAGTAGCTTCGTATACAAGCTAAACTTTAACCTACAGATTGTACACTTACACACATATCTTTTAGCAGCCAAACATAAATATACTTATGTCAACTAATAGAGAAACCAAGTATTAATTACTATCATTTCAGCACATTATTTTGTCAACTTAAGTGTATACAAGTCTGTACATCTCAGATACAAAAGTCTGCTATATCAAAAACAAGTAAACTTGTACATATGGTAACCTACAGCTGTTCAAAAGTTTTCCTATTTATATATCATACTATTTTAGTTCGGTCAGAATCACTTAATAAACTTAGTAAACCCAAGAGTATACATGTAGCATTTCTATTTTGCTTACAACTGAAGCATCAACAACAAACTTCTTTTTACAACTTGAATAAAGTTTGCAACTCGACTACAAATAAGAAAATGAAAGAAAACTTTTTTCCAGTTTTGATATCCAAAGCTTTCCAAATAATAGTGCTCTGACCATCTCCATCACAGGTGAGTAACATCATTTTTAAAGGTTTAAATTTTAAATATGGTTGCTTGGTTGATGTCTGTAGTATATATATTGTTTGCCATATCTCTGCATGGATGAGTGTAGCCATTTCTGTACATTTTGTTCTTTACTTCAAGCATCAGTGTGATGTAAAAATCATTATCTTTTTTTTTTCTTACTTTCTGTTTGGATAAGGACTTAATCAAAAAGTTTTTTTTAGCAAAGATGGATGTTTAAAATTTATAAGAAAGTTAAATACAAACTTGAGTAAGCCTGAAAAAAATAGAATAACAGAGCAAATCAAAGAATAAGTCAAAATTCAGTTGTCATGATCCATCAATTCGAGCTTATGAACTGATTACTAAATCAAAATTAAGATTTTTAAAACTCAAATCACATTTTTTTAGTTGAGCTATGAACATGCTTTACTGGGTTGAACAATTCGAGCATTTTGGGTTGCCTCTGGAAGTGTCGTTGAACGGAGAGATCGAGGTTTGTTCTGGAGGGAGATGGGTGATCGGAGAGGCCATGAAAAATGGTCGGAGGCTCTCTCGATCACTGTGGCGATGGTGGGTTGCGTTTTCAGTGGGTAAACCTAGTTTGAACAGGTAGTATTTTCTGGATCATAGCGTCGGCTCTGGTTGATCGAGTGTGTCTAAACTCAAGGGAATGAAAACGGGGAGGTAGGTGATGGTGTGGCTGGAATCACAAAGGTGCAGAGGGTCGGAATCTCGCGAACGAGGTGGTTATAGGTTTTGGGGCTATTGCTTGTTGTGTTTCCAGGTTTTAGAGGGAAGGTTTGTTTTTGTTTCGAGCAAGTGGGCTAGCTGTTGGTGGTCGTGATCGTATCTGGGGATGACCGGCGTCGTGTGGGAGTGCCAGTGGATGGCCGGAGTTGGCTAGGGCCACGGTGCACGTGCACCGTGCCATTTGAATGCTAAATTGTTCTTTCGGTGTGCAGAGCTTTACCTCAGGAAATACTCGAGTCACTCGAGTAGGTGACTCGAAGCAAGGCGATAGAGAACTCGAAGCATTGAAGTGGGTTGGAATTTGAGATGGTTCCGAGTTTTGAACTGTCACAGTTTTGGTGTGCAGGGTTTTGGGCACAGGGAAGTCTCGGGTCATTTGCGTTGTTTACTCGAAGCAGGGAGGGAATTGACCCGAAGCACTTTGCTTCGGTCTCAGGTGGAGTTGGGTTGCTACAGGTTGTATAAACTGCCTGTAGTTTTGAGATTAAACCAAATTTAAAGCAAAATCAATTGTAAGTTAGTTGTAATCATGATGTATTTGAATTTAAGTTTGTCAACTAAGATTTAACAAAGTGTAAATCTAATTTGATGTATGAATTCAAATTTATATTTTGAATCTAAAGTGAAGTTTTAAATATTTAAATGAGTTTCAGGTTTAAAACCTGATAGTTTCCAGATTTTAAAACTTAAACCTGAAACAAAAGTGTTGCAGCAGTTAAATTCGAATTTTTAAAGGGTATTGATTCAAATGGATATTTTAATCTTAAAGTTTAAAATGGATTTGGATTTAAAAATCGAGTTTCTAATTCTAGTTGTTAAAAGAGAGTTTAAATCGAAGTTTTAAATCAAGATAAATTGATGGAATTCAAGTTTACTTAGAATCCAAATCTGAAAGCTTAAATCAGTTTTAAATATGAATGTTTCAAAAATAAGTTCAAATAAAATAGTTTTGAAAAGTAAATTTGTTTCAATAAAAATTAACTTGATTTTGAGAATTCTTTGATTAAAGATTTTTGAATGGAAAGTAAATAAATTGTTTAACTTGAGGTTTGCGAATTAAAATATTAATGTATTTTGGAAATTTAAATTTGAATTAAGATTCAAGTAGTTTAATTTAAAAGATTTTCTTATATAAGTTCATATGTAAATAATAAATGTTATTTACATTTATTTAAAAGATTTTAAATTGAATTTAAATTATAATCATTTTGACTCTTCAATTCAATTGATATTTGAATTTAAATTCAAAATGTAATGTTAATGAAGTCATTAATAGAGAAATAAATTATCTTAAGAATAATAGGGTAATTAAGGAATGACTTATGTATTTAAGTTAAAATTTTAAATTGATTTATAACTAAAGATCAATTAAGAAGTAAATTAAGAAATGTTATTAGTTAATGTAGATAATTAACTAAGGATTATTAATTAATTCATATATATGATCAATTTTGGATAATTAATTAGATTAATTAGATAATCTATTGTAAATTGTTAAATGTAATTACTTGATAAAAGTAATTAAGAGATTAATTACTTATGGTAACTAATTTTGATAAGATGATTAATTTAAGTTGATTAATTTATTTTAATTAATTTAAGGAAATCATTTGATAAATTGACAAGTGTAAATGACTTAGTGTATTCAATGGAGCATAATTACTTAAGAAAGTAATTAATGATAATTACTGAATGTAATTAGTGAAAGATGATGTGTCAATAAAGTAATTTGGATAATTACTTTTGAAATTAATCAAGAGACTAATTAATGGAGATAATTAATTATGGGATAATTAAGTTATTAATATAAATAATTAAGGGTAGTCAATTACTGGTTGATATTAATCAAAGGTGATTAATAATTGTGTTTAATTAAAGATTAATTACTTAATGTAATTGATTAAATCAAAGTAATTTAATTTAAAGCTAAATTAAAGATCATTAATTAATAATTAATGATGTAATTAAGAATTGGTTAATTAAGAATAATTAATAATGTGGTGATAAATTTAGGAGAAATGTAATTAATTATATTTAATTAATATAAATGAAGTAATTAAATGTTAATTACTATAAATGATTTAGGATAATTAATTTGTGCAATTAATTAAAGACTAATTACCTATTGTAATTAGAGAATAATTAATCAAGGGTGTCTAACCAAGATGAATATTCAGAGGATGATCAATTAATTTGTAATTAATTAATGACTGAATAAGCAGGATTTATAGATGAGTAATTAATTTAATTTACTTTAAATTAATTAGAGATAGAAGTAGTTAATTTAATTTATTTTAAATTAATTACAAATGGTATGATTACAGATCATTGCTTATGGATGAATGATATTGATATTTCATTTGATGATTGTGAACTCAGATATGAGATGAATAGCATCTATGTGACATGGATGTTTGGTTTAAGAATGATAGTATATTATTATCTGATTGGGTTGATAATTTTGATTATCTGTTTATGATGATGATATGATTATCTATTATGATATTGTGAATTATCCATCTGGGTGTATATTGATGATATTGAATTAAACTGTTAAGACTAAATAGACAACTTGGCCCTAAAAGACACGTTTTGGATTTCGATGAGACCGGGATCGGTTTTCCTCATTTGGAACATCCGAAAACCACATCGATTTCCAAATTAACGATAGGTCATGAATCTGAAGTGAAGATGAAGATTCAGAGTGCAAGGGTTATTGTCGTTAACTTTGAGGGTGATTCCAAAATGAGTGTAACGAGATAATGCCTTCGGTTTCGTTCGAACCCGGAACGAACTTGTATGGATTGAATGCTTTCAACACATCGTCAGGTGGGCGATGAGCATTCTAGGAAATGTATTCTCTAAAGGTAATCGTAGCCTCAAGCCTCATCAACCGGGAATGGCTAAAACAGGGGAGGTGCAGCAAGGTTAGGTGGGTCATGCCCAAGCAGGACAAGATTTTCCCCTGTCTAGATGTCCCTTTTTATTTCGACTGTGTGGGCGGTTGGATGTACACCAACTGCGGGGTTATCTTGTTCGGGACTGTTCAGTAAGGAATGGTTCCGGCCTTGTGTTGCAGGGGGTCGGAAGTGATCCTCGGTACGTTGATCTAGGCCACGTACTGTGACGGGCAGTACCCCAGTAGCCCTGCCATTGTATGGAATCCACAATCCAATAAGTGCCAACGGTTTTGATTGTATTACCCACTTTTGTGGCTGATAGATGGAATTTAATCATGTAACAATTTCGGCTATTTTCTATTTACTTGAAAACCCTAGACCTATTATAATATCACTGAATTTCCTATCAAATGTTTTGGTTAGCGTAAGGTAAAAACTTACCCATGTTTATTTGTGGGGAGTCTTACGTGATACCTTTTGTTTTCAAAAGATGTTCAAAGTTAAGCAATCTTTAACCTGTTACTCATACCAGACCCATGCCTGACCCGGAGTTTATTTTTGTTTTTCATAAACTCTCGGGTATCCATATTTTTATGGGTAGCCAAGGGATTCTGGTTAGCTTTGACGAATTCTGGAGGAGCAATGGAGCAGGAGGCTTCAGCGTTGTAGATATATGTGTGTGTGTGTGTGTGTGTGTGTGTGTGTGTGTGTGTGTGTATAGTTCCGCTGTGTTGATATCTTTGAGTTATTTGTTTACGTTTTGTTGTATTAACTAGACAGGTGTTTATAACTATCTAGTACGTGATGTATTATCTGTATAACTCTGATTGATGTTGTATATTATATTAATACTTATGTGATTAGTATAATTTATTCGTTCCGCTGTGAGATTTTGATGTTGTTGTTCTTTCTTCTCCATCTTTTCTATTTTCTCATCCCTTTCTTTCTCCAAGAATGATACGTCTTCCTGGGCGTAGGAAGTCGGGTCGTTACAGTGGTATCAGAGCGCTAGGTTGAGTGAATATCTAGGCTCTTGAGTGATTTCTTTCCTGAGAGAGCGTATTTGTAATTTTGATATATAATATACATACATACATACATACATACATACATACATACATATATATATATATATATATATATTTCTACCTATTGTTGGGTTACCTGTTCAGGATTTCCAATGAGTTATAAAGGTAAATTAGGTAGTGGTGTGTGTAACACAACTACCGATGGTTGGATTTTCATGATTGAGGTTGGACGTGTATTTGTCGAAACTGTAGACCTAATACCGTCTCGAGTGGGCTTTGAGTGGTGTAAGGATTTCATTGATCTCTAAAGGAAACCTGTTAAGGTACGGAGTTCATTTTTGAAGTGTAAGAGTTTGGATGAGCTAGAGTTTAGATCTATCGGGTGGACAGAAGCAAGTCATGGTATCTTGATACACCAAGGTGTAGTAGCTGTGTGATGAGACACAGTGACTATGGATGTCTCCGATGATGTTTCTTTGGAACAAGTAAGGAAGAGTGACTGCTTCGGTGTTGTGGCTGTGTTCAGCTAGGTGTTTCTGTTTGCTTTGAGGTCAGAGATTCTCGAAGAACTTTGGATAGAAAGTCTTAGCATCTGTGGCAGCAATGCAGCTTGGAATGTTCTCGGTGTTGGCAGAGATCTTATGGCTTAGCAGTTTTTCTGGAATGGAATTCAGAAGTAATTAAGTAGACCTGTTTCTTCGATGGATTGGCTAATTAAGCGTGGGCTGTTCTGTTTGGTAAAGAAAGAACAGTTTTTCTTTGGTCGTGGGCTAGATTGATCGCAAAAGTGACTTGTGAGTATTCTCTTGGGTTAACTGATTTTTCTGGATGTTTTCAAGAAGTCGGAGATTTGTCAACCTTTGGAGACTGAGATTGGGTATCAACTGGATTTCAGAAGTGGTACCGATGGATCAGCTTAGTAATAAGATGGTTTTTGGGTTGTGGAAATAGCTCAGATTTTGGAGGAACTTCAGAGTTTTCTTTTTGGATATGTGAACTTTATTTTTGGAATGGGTTATCCAGTCTGTGTTCGACTTCAGCATTTTCATCTGCTCAGTCAGAGTTGCGCAATGGAAGCATGGTGGCAGCTGTTTAGTTGGAAAGCAATTGGATGTTGCAATGTTTGGATTGGAGAGTTCTACAGGAAATTTTTCAGGATCTTAAGGCCAGATTGGAGTGCACCTGTTTTGTCTTTTCTGGATGAGAGAAGTGAATTCTGTTTTCTGTTTTGGAATAGCGTTTGTGTTCTGAGTTTTGGTCAATCTTGGAAAGACCATTTTGTTGGATTGTCTTTGGTTCAGTTTGTTTTAAGGACATTAGCAAGGGTTGAGCTGATCAGGAAAGATGTGGGCAGCACAGGATCGTCCGAAGAGTTTTGTGGATAAGAGACGGACGAATCTGGATTCCGAAATCGGAGATTTGATTTTGGATAAGTGTTTGATCTTCAGGATTGAATTGTCATTTTGGATAACTGGAATTCGTTATGTTTCACGTATCTCGGGAGTACGTGTAAGATTTATCTCTGGTTGTAGAATCAGCAGTTCAGGAAGTTGTAATTGTTGATTCAGACTTGCCTATAGTCTGATATCCTGTCTTGTTTTGTAGATCTAGATGAGAGGAAGCTCTGTAGCTTAGTAGTATTGGTTGTTTGGATTCTGTAGAGCGAGTATCCCGATATTTATACTTGGAGAAACTCGAGAAAGTTCTATCCAGAATTTTGTCTGGATAGTTAGATTTGTTTGTTTGGATAAATTGGTTGCTATGGTTGTTAGTATATGATTAATATATGCTTGTGTTTTAAAATAAATATTCAATTGGATTATTAAATTACCTTCGTTTTAAATTTCGGGAACGAAATTCTTTTAAGGGGGAAGGAATATGATATCCCGAAAATTTTGGCAATATAAATTTAATAATCTGTGTAAAAATAAAATTTAATTTGATAGTAATTGTTAATAAGATTTAAATTGGTTTCATAATCTTCTTTTAAAAACATATTTAACTGATAGTTTATTTTTTTAATAAAAAAAAAGCTAATTTAAATTGTTTCTATTTATAATGTATATATGAACATATTTGTATATATTATAAACAGATAAGTTTTGTTTTAAATTTAATAAATAAAGTTATGTTTTCTAATTCTAATATTTTTGAAAATTTGGAAATTTGATTTAATTTAGTATTAAATAATCATACGGCTTTAAAATACTTAAGATTTAAGTTTAATTTGTTTAAAATAATTTTAGCTTAAATTTTAAATTAAACAAAAGGTTCGTTTGTTTTTTTTCAAATATAGATTGATACTAAAAGTAATTTATTAAATAAAGGGATAATTCTTTTATAAATCATTTTGATTTAATAATGAGCTATATTAATAATGTAAATCTTTACAAATGGATTTTTAATAAAATTGTCATGTCAACTTTATTTATATATATGTGTGTTTGAATGAAAGTTATGATTTGGAAATTAAAAATAAAGGTTTCAAAATGTTTAAATTAAAAAAAACATTGTTAATATTAATATAAGTATAAAATAAAATAATAATAAGTAATCAAATATTTGTTAGTCTATGTTTAAAAATAAAAGAAAAATAAAAGTAAACACACATGTTAGAAATAGAACTAAATACATAGACTAAATTCGTAGCGAAGACTAAAACAACTTTATATATTTGGACATAAGTAAAAACATTACCCAGGCAAATAAAGAAATAAATAAATGCAAAGTTAATAACAAAGTAAAAAAAAATATTTGTATCTAAAGAATGAAAGCAAATCAGGTGTATATGTATAGCCTGTAAGAAGTTGGAAAGCAAGAACAAAGGAAAAAAAAACAAATAAATGCAAAACTTAAGCTAAAATACATATCAATAATTTAAGTAACTTTTTATATGTGCTTGAGGTAAGTACAAATCAGGGAAGCCTGTAGAGTTTTGAAATGCAAAAGCATAAAAAAATTATGCAGGTAGCTTACAAATTAAGATTCAGGCAAGAAAAAAAAAATAAACAAATATCTATAAACAAGTAGCTTCATATACAAGCTAAACTTTAACCTACAGATTGTACACTTACACACATATCTTTTAGGAGCCAAACATAAATATACTTATGTCAACTAATAGAGAAACCAAGTATTAATTACTATCATTTCAGCACATTATTTTGTCAATTTAAGTGTATACAAGTCTATACATCTTAGATACAAAAGTCTGCTATATCACAAACAAGTAAACTTGTACATATGGTAACCTACAGCTGTTCAAACGTTTTCCTATTTATATATCATACTATTTTAGTTCGGTCAGAATCACTTAATAAACTTAGTAAACCCAAGAGTATACAGGTAGCATTTCTATTTTGCTTACAACTGAAGCATCAACAACAAACTTCTTTTTACAACTTGAATAAAGTTTGCAACTCAACTACAAATAAGAAAATGAAAGAAAACTTTTTTTCCAGTTTTGACACCCAAAGCTTTCCAAATAATAGTGCTCTTTCCATCTCCATCACAGGTGAGTAACATCATTTTTAAAGGTTTAAATTTTAAATATGGTTGCTTGGTTGATGTCTGTAGTATATATATTGTTTGCCATATCTCTGCATGGATGAGTGTAGCCATTTCTGTACATTTTGTTCTTTACTTCAAGCATTAGTGTGATGTAAAAATCATTATCTTTTTTTTCTTACATGCTGTTTGGATTAAGACTTAATCAAAAAAAAAATTAGCATAGATGGATGTTTAAAATTTATAAGAAAGTTAAATACAAACTTGAGTAAGCCTGAAAAAAATAGAATAACAAAACAAATCATAAAATAAGTCAAAATTCAGTTGTCAAGATCCATCAGTTCGAGCTTATGAACTGATTACTAAATCAAAATTAAGATTTTTAAAACTCAAATCACATTTTTTTTAGTTTAGCTATGAACATGCTTTACTGGGTTGAACAATTCGAGCATTTTGGGTTGCCTCTGGAAGTGTCATTGAACGGAGGGTTGAGGTTTGTTCTGGAAGGAGATGGGTGATCGGAGAGGCCAGGAAAAATGGTCGGAGGCTCTCTCGATCACTGTGGCGATGGTGGGTTGCGTTTTCAGTGGGTAAACCTAGTTTGAACAGGTAGTATTTTCTGGATCATAGCGTCGGCTCTGGTTGATCGAGTGTGTCTAAACTCGAGGGAATGAAAACGGGGAGGTTGGTGATGGTGTGGCCGGAATCACAAAGGTGCAGAGGGTTGGAATCTCGTGAACGAGGTGGTTACAGGTTTTGGGGCTGTAGCTTGTTGTGTTTCCAGGTTTTAGAGGCAAGGTTTGTTTTTGTTTCGAGCAAGTGGGCTAGCTGTTGGTGGTCGTGGTCATATCTAGGGATGACCGACGTCGTGTGGGAGTGCCAGTGGATGGCCGGAGTTGGCTAGGGCCACGGTGCACGTGCATCGTGCCATTTGAGTGCTAGATTGTTCTTTCGGTGTGCAGAGCTTTGCCTTAGGAAATACTCGAGTCACTCGAGTAGGTGACTCGAAGCAAGGTGATGGAGAACTCGAAGCATTGAAGTGGGTTGGAATTTGAGATGGTTCCAGGTTTTGAACTGTCACAGTTTTGGTGTGCAGGGTTTTGGGCACGGGGAAGTCTCGGGTCATTTGCGTTGTTTACTCGAAGCAGGGAGGGAATTGACTCGAAGAACTTTGCTTTGGTCTCAGGTGGAGTTGGGTTGCTACAGGTTGTATAAACTGCCTGTAGTTTTAAATTTAAACCAAATTTAAAGCAAAATCAATTGTAAGTTAGTTGTAATCGTGATGTATTTGAATTTAAGTTTGTCAACTAAGATTTAACAAAGTGTAAATCTAATTTGATGTATGAATTCAAATTTATATTTTGAATCTAAAGTGAAGTTTTAAATATTTAAATGAGTTTCAGGTTTAAAACCTGATAGTTTCCAGATTTTAAAACTTAGACCTGAAACAAAAGTGTTGCAGCAGTTAAATTCGAATTTTTAAAGGGTATTGATTCAAATGGATATTTGAATCTTAAAGTTTAAAATGGATTTGGATTTAAAAATCGAGTTTCTAATTCTAGTTATTAAAAGAGAGTTTAAATCGAAGTTTCAAATCAAGATAAATTGATGGAATTCAAGTTTACTTAGAATCCAAATCTGAAAGCTTAAATCAGTTTTAAATATGAATGTTTTAAAAATAAGTTCAAATAAAATAGTTTTGAAAAGTAAATTTGTTTCAATAAAAATTAACTTGATTTTGAGAATTCTTTGATTAAAGATTTTTGAATGGAAAGTAAATAAATTGTTTAACTTGAGGTTTGCGAATTAAAATATTAATGTATTTTGGAAATTTAAATTTGAATTAAGATTCAAGTAGTTTAATTTAAAAGATTTTCTTATATAAGTTCATATGTAAATAATAAATGTTATTTACATTTATTTAAAAGATTTTAAATTGAATTTAAATTATAATCATTTTGACTCTTCAATTCAAATGATATTTGAATTTAAATTCAAAATGTAATGTTAATGAAGTCATTAATAAAGAAATAAATTATCTTAAGAATAATAGGGTAATTAAGGAATGACTTATGTATTTAAATTAAAAATTTAAATTGATTTATAACTAAAGATCAATTAAGAAGTAAATTAAGAAATGTTATTAGTTAATGTAGATAATTAACTAAGGATTATTAATTAATTCATATATATGATCAATTTTGGATAATTAATTAGATTAATTAGATAATCTATTGTAAATTGTTAAATGTAATTACTTGATAGAAGTAATTAAGATATTAATTACTTATGGTAACTAATTTTGATAAGATGATTAATTTAAGTTAATTAATTTATTTTAATTAATTTAAGGAAAGCATTTGATAAATTGACAAGTGTAAATGACTTAGTGTATTCAATGGAGCATAATTACTTAAGGAAGTAATTAATGATAATTACTGAATGTAATTAGTGAAAGATGATGTGTCAATAAAGTAATTTGGATAATTACTTTTGAAATTAATCAAGGGATTAATTAATGGATATAATTAAATATGGTATAATTAAGTTATTAATATAAATAATTAAGGGTAGTCAATTACTGGTTGATATTAATCAAAGGTGATTAATAATTGTGTTTAATTAAAGATTAATTACTTAATGTAATTGATTAAATCAAAGTAATTTAGTTTAAAGCTAAATTAAAGATCATTAATTAATAATTAATGATGTAATTAAGAATTGGTTAATTAAGAATAATTAATAATGTGGTGATAAATTAAGGAGAAATGTAATTAATTATATTTAATTAATATAAATGAAGTAATTAAATGTTAATTACTATAAATGATTTAGGATAATTAATTTATGCAATTAATTAAAGACTAATTACCTATTGTAATTAGAGAATAATTAATCAAGGGTGTCTAACCAAGATGAATATTCAGAGGATGATCAATTAATTTGTAATTAATTAATGACTGAATAAGCAGGATTTATAGATGAGTAATTAATTTAATTTACTTTAAATTAATTAGAGATAGAAGTAGTTAATTTAATTCATTTTAAATTAATTACAAATGGTATGATTACAGATCATTGCTTATGGATGAATGATATTGATATTTCATTTGATGATTGTGAACTCAGATATGAGATGAATAATATCTATGTGACATGGATGTTTGGTTTAAGAATGATAATATATTATTATCTGATTGGGTTGATAATTTTGATTATCTGTTTGTAATGATGATATGATTATCTATTGTGATATTGTGAATTATCCATCTGGGTGTATATTGATGATATTGAATTAAACTGTTAAGACTAAATAGACAACTTGGCCCTAAAAGACACGTTTTGGATTTCGATGAGACCGGGATCGGTTTTCCTCATTTGGAACATCCGAAAACCACATCGATTTCCAAATTAACGATAGGTCGTGAATCTGAAGTGAAGATGAATATTCAGAGTGCAAGGGTTATTGTCGTTAACTCTGAGGGTGATTCCATAATGAGTGTAATGAGATAATGCCTTTCGTTTCGTTCGAACCCGGAACGAACTTGTATGGATTGAATGCTTTCAACACATCGTCGGGTGGGCGATGAGCATTCTAGGAAATGTATTCTCTAAAGGTAATCGTAGCCTCAAGCCTCATCAACCAGGAATGGCTAAAACAGGGGAGGTGCGGCAAGGTTAGGTGGGTCATGCCCAAGCAGGACAAGATTTTCCCGTGTCAAGATGTCCCTTTTTATTTCGACTGTGTGGGCGGTTGGATGTGCACCAACTGCGGGGTTATCTTGTTCGAGACTATTCAGTAAGAAATGGTTCCGGCCTTGTGTTGCAGGGGGTCGGGAGTGATCCTCGGTACGTTGATCTAGGCCACATACTGTGACGGGCGGTACCCCAATAGCCCTGCCATTGTGTGGAATCCACAATCCAATAAGTGCCAACGGTTTTGATTGTATTACCCACTTTTGTGGCTAGTAGCTGGAATTTAATCATGTAACAATTTCGGCTATTTTCTATTTACTTGAAAACCCTAGACCTATTATAATATCACTGAATTTCCTATCAAATGTTTTGGTTAGCGTAAGGTAAAAACTTACCCATGTTTATTTGTAGGGAGTCTTACGTGATACCTTTTGTTTTCAAAAGATTTTCAAAGTTAAGCAATCTTTAACCTGTTACTCATACCAGACCCATGTCTGACCCGGAGTTTATTTTTGTTTTTTATAAACTCTCGGGTACCCAAATTTTTACGGGTAGCCAAGGGATTCATGTTAGCTTTGACGAATTCTGAAGGAGCAATGGAGCAGGAGGCTTCAGCGTTGTAGATATATATATATATATAGTTCCGCTATGTTGATATCTTTGAGTTATTTGTTTAAGTTGTGTTGTATTAACTAGACAGGTGTTTATAACTGTCTAGTACGTGATGTATTATCTGTATAACTCTGATTGATGTTGTATATTATATTAATACTTATGTGATCAGTATAATTTATTCGTTCCGCTGTGAGATTCTGATGTTGTTGTTCTTTCTTCTCCATCTTTTCTATTTTCTCATCCCTTTCTTTCTTCAAGAACGATACGTCTTCCTGGGCGTAGGAAGTTGGGTCGTTACATTGTCAGTCTGATCGAGGTACGATAGGGTACTGATGATCGAGATTGTACCCGGAAAATGGAGGAGAGCATTTGCGCTTTGAATCCGAAATTGTTTTTCCTGGTTCTATTTGTTGTCGATCGTGCTTTTCCTTATTTTCCGTATTCGTTCTTTTCGAGGACGAAAAGATTTGAGCGGGGGAGAGTGTAACATCCTTGTATTTTATGATTATTTTAATTGATTATTTAAATTATTTAAATTGAAACTCCTGATTTAAAAACTTTATTTTATTTATTAAAATGAATAAATTTTGTTATTTTAAAAGTATATTTTGAGTTTGTGTGAATTATAATTTCAAACCTGAATAAATAGGATATTTCCAAAAATGTGGATTTTTGGTCAATCTGGTCAAACTTTGACTTTTAAATTTAAAATTTAAATATTATAATTTTTGAATTTTATTTTTTATTATGAAAATATATTAAATTTCAAGAATACTGCTTTTCGTTTCGTTGAAATTCGATTTATGTTGTGAAAGTTATGCTTTTTACAATATTGTACGTAAATTGATCTATTTAATAAAATTGTCTATTTTAATTTATATAAATAATATTTTTACTTGTCAAATCATGTTCTAATATGTTTTATATGACATGTTAGGAATATATTTTATTTTAAAACATTTTTAAAGTGATGTTATAATTTTTCCAAAGCTTAGTGTATTTATTTTCTATTTTTATAACCTAGTTTCTATTTTTTAAGCTATTTTCTTAATTTAATTATATTTATTTAAAGTTTTTTTTATTCATTCATTATTAGACTGATATTTTGTATTCTGTTTTGAGAGTTTGTTATAGTAGCTTCATGAACTACTATGGTATTTTAATTTCCGCTGCGAGTTATCTCATGTTTCTGTGTCTGTGATTCAATGATTGTTTTCATTTGCTTCAAATTTATTTACGATGCGGTATTTTGAGCAATTCAAGTCCGACATGTGTAGATGCGAATGGCTGAAAATATCGAGTTATTACAGAAAGAGGAAGCAGTATCATAGGAAGAATAGTTAGAAAAAGGGAAAGTGGGAACCTACTTGCTATTGGTGGAAGGATATGGGTCACTTGATTAAGGATTGTAAGGTTATTAAGAAGAAGAAGTGCTAAAACTGTGATTAGCCTAGGCAATTGAAGAAGAATCATCCAGAACCAATAAAGGATAAGCAAGTTGTGAAAGCGTATTCTTTAGGCGCAATCTCAACTTCGTCGAGTGCTCCCTCAGCGAAGGCGAAGGAGAAGGGGAAGGGAGTCGTCATTCAAGGTATGATTTCTATTGGTGAAGTTTCTGTTCGATTTTTATTTAATATCGAGGTTTCACATTCATTCATCTATAGTGATCAAGTAGATAGATTAGCATTAATACTCAAGATAGTAGACCTGTCTTTGGTCGTGACAGATTCTTTTGGAGGCTCTACTAGCCTTTGCATGGATTTTCATGGATGCTCTTTTGTTTGTGATTTCTTTGTTTTGAATTTTTTTGGGTTTAAGATTATCTTGGGATGAACTAGCTTAAATGGTATGCAGCGATAGTGGATTGCTAGAAGCTATCGGTGATAAATAGGAATGTGGAAGGGCGAACGGTGGTGATTAGCTACCTACCAGCGGATGGGGTGATGGTTAGCTTCATATATCGCTAGAGGTTCCACATAAGGATTTGTCATCTTCGTTTATCACTAGAGATTATTCGGATGTTTTTAAGGTTGTGACTGGATTGATGCTGCATAGACAAATTGAATTTTAGATAGACTTAGTGAAGGAAGCCATCCTATAGTTATGCCTTTGAGGCATATAGCACCTAGAGAGCAGAAAGAATTAGAGGTGCAAGTGAATGGCTTATTTAGGAGACGGTTCATTCGAAGGAGTATATCTGAGTAGGGTGCACCTGTTATATTCACGATAAAGGCAGATGATTCTTTAAGGTTGCGTATGGACTATCGTGAGTTAAATAAGGTGATGAAGAGGAACAAGTATCCACTCCCACTTATTGATGACTTATTTTATCAGCTTCACGGTGCAAAGATGTTCTCTCAGTTGGATTTGGGAATGGGGTTAGTAGCGAAGCAGGGTGTGCATATTACTGAATTTTATATGCCTTCAAGTTTCTATGAGTGGTTGGTGATTCCATTTAGATTGACCAATGCTTTGGCATACTTTGTGGATCTCATGAATCGAGTTTTCAAAGTTCAGTTGAACAAGTTTGTGCTTATGTTTGTAGATGATATTTTGATCTACATTAGAATTAAAGAAAAGCACAAGACGCACTTGAGGATTGTGCTAGAGATACTAAGGAAGCACAAATTGAGAGTGAAGTTCTCTAAGTGTCACTTTTGGAGAGAAGAAGTGAGATTCTTGGGTCATGTCATTTTGAGACAAGGTATAACAGTGGATACTACAAAGGTGTCAACGGTCCTAGATTGGAACCAGCCAAAGAATGCTACGAATGTGAGAAGTTTTCTAGAATTTATGGGATATTATAGACGCTTCATCAAGGACTTATCAAAGATAGAAGCACCATTGACCAATTTGATGAAGAAGAATCATACTTTTGTTTGGGACGCGAAGTGTGAGCTTGCATTTGTTAGTCTAAAACAGAGGTTGACGAGTGCACCAGTGTTGACCATTCCAAGCAGAAATAAGGAATTGACAATATATACATATGCATGTGGTACTAGGTTAGGTGCGGTATTGATGAAGAAGGAAAAATTTGTTGCCTGTGCTAGTGGACGGTTGAAGCGGCACTAACTCATGATTTGGAATTGGGAATGATAGTTTTTGCTACGAATATGTGAAGGCATTATATGCTAGGAGAAAGGTTTGAGCTATTTACGGATTACAAATCCTTAAAGTACATTTTCTCCCAAAAGGATCTCTACCTTCGTTAGCAATGGTGGTTTGAGTTTTTGGCCTCTTATGCATTCACCGATGCATTGAGTAGTAGACATGCTAGTTTGGGAGCAATGTTCTTGGAATGGAAGAATATTGAGTATATTGAGTAGAAGACATTTCCTATACAACGGGTAAAGGAAATGACGTCGTCGATGCATTGAGTAGAAGACATGCTAGTTTGGGGGCAATGTTCTTGGAATGGAAGCATATTGACTATATTGTGGGTATGATTTCAAGCCTCATTGCGAGCTGGAGCAAGAGATATTGGTAAGTTTGTCGCTCGAAGCTACTCTTATTGAAAGGATCGGTACTTGTCAGAAGTGGGATGCAAGACTAGCGGAGATCAAAGCAAGTATAGAAGAAGGAGTAGAATCTGAAGACGTGAAGCTATACGAACTCGATCGAGAAGGTTGGCAACGTAAGAGTTGGAGATTGTTTGTTTTCGATATTAATGGATTACGAGATGAAGTGCTACAATAATGCCACCATTCCAGGTTGACCATTCATCTCGATGGTAATAAGATGTACTAAGATATGAAGGAACGTATTTTTGGAAAGGTATAAAGAGGGATGTTGGGGTATTCATCTTGAAGTGTATGAACTGCCAATCGGTAAAGGCGGAGTAGAAGAAATCTGGTGGATTATTGCAATCGCTAGATAATCCTGAGTGGAAATGGGGGCAAGTATCAATGTTATTTTATTATTGAACTACCACGACTCGAGTAGAGTACGATAGCATTTGGGTTATGGTTGATTGATTGATTAAGAGCGCTAGCTTCGTACCTTTCAAGTCAAGTAGAACAACATCCAAGCTGGCAAAGTTGTATGTAAAGCGGATAGTATGATTTCACGGTGTGCCAAAAAGCATTGTGACCGATTGAGACACGTTGTTCACTAGTGGGTTTTGGATGAGCTTGTAAGAAGTGTTAGAGACCAAGCTGCATCTTAGTACAACTTATCACCTGCAAATGAATGGGTAGACCGAAAGGATAAATCGTCTATTGGAAGATCTCGTGTGAGCTTGCATTATAGATTTTGGAGGATCATGGGATGACCATCTGCATCTGGTAGGGTTTGCATACAACAATAGTTATTTGTTGAGTATTGGTATGGTTCTGTATGACCGACCATGTAACGTTTCTTCATGTTGGTGGGAAGCGAACAAAAAACTGATACTTGGGCCAAATATGGTTAGAGAGACATCGGAGAATATTAAGGTCATTTAGCAACGAATGAAAGCTTCTTAAGATCGACAGAAAAGCTACGCTGATAAGAGACGAAGAGATTTAGAGTTTTTTGTTGGAGTTATGGTATTCATGAAGGCTTCATCTCTAAAGAATGTAGTTCGATTCAGTAGAAAGAAGAAATTGACACAAAGATTCGTAGGTCCTTTTTTGATAGTTGAGAGAATTGGAAAGCTAGCATATATGGTAGACTTACCTCAAAAGATGGCGGGCGTGCACAATGTTTTTCATGTCTCTTATTTATGGAAGTTTGTGCATGACTCAAACGTGATGATTACACCGGATTAGCTAGAGGATGTTGAGGTAGAATTGGAAGTTTCTAGACTTTGTAAGCCATTTCTTATTGTTGAGTATAATAATAACAACTTACGAGAAAGTCGGTGAAGCTAGTGAAGGTACAATGGAACAAAAGTGCTTATGACTGTACGTGGAAGGCTAAGGAGAGCATGAGGACTATGTGTGCGGGAACCATAAAAGGTAAAATCCATCGTTTATCATACATAGTTTCACCATTGTATATTATATTTGATGATTTAGTATTCCACATGCTAAGGTAAGTTCACAAGTACTATTGATTGCATGACAGCTTGTTTGAGATATTTGATGGTTGCTTATGATTGATAGGCATGCGGGACAACTATAGTTGCTTACACTTTGGCTTGTCTAGGGATTTCAGGCATGAAATTTCTAAAGGAGGGAGGATGTAACAACCCGTATTTTATATATCAGAGGATCGTAAAGTATTTTTATCTTATTCATATGAGGTTATATGATTCTATAATTTTGGCATATGACTTTTAGGGATATTTACATAACTATGATTTTTCCTAAATTTCTACGTGACCATTTTGACTCTAAAAATCTTATTTGGGCTTTAATTTTTGATAATAGTCGAATAAGGGTCTTAAACCAGTTCTATTGCGTCAAGATGATGGTTTCTCATTCTGTGGAGTGGTCATCATAGAAAAACGGATTCACGATTAGGAAGTGATGCATGTTTTAAGTTTTAACAGCTACTGGCCAGAATTAGTGTGTAATTAATTAAACCTATTAGTAAGCCTTTTTGTCTAATTTGAGAATCACTATAAATAGAAGGCTAGATGTCAAAATAAAACTTTTCCCTCTCTCCCAAATCAAATCTAAACTCTAATAACTCTATATTCATCCAAAATCACCTAAATTACTCTCTAAATCAAAATCAAATTGAAGATTAGTCAATAGTCCACGGATTAGAAGATATAGATCATTGATTTGGCTAACTTGCATTGCTATTGGTTGCTGTCCATGTTAGATCTACGCTTGATTTGGGTGAATTTAGTAATTCATGAGTGGTCTATGCCTTCTCACTATCCTATACATGTTTATATGGTAGAATTGCATGGTTTAATGTGATATTTCACCAAAAACCTTTTCTAACTTTAATTACATGTTAATCTATGCATATGTTTTGAGTTTGATTAGAAATTACCCTCATTCATGTTTATATATTAATGTAAAATGTAGATCTAGACAAGAATTGGCTTGTTTATCATATCCGTACATTTTGATTGATTGAATGGATATGTGTGCATACTGTTCTGTGTTTGTATGTTGTGCTTCGATGTTGTTTGCTAGTGTGTTGTATGTCAGGAAGATAAGTTGGTGAATTTGGAAAATTGAAGGCAAAGATGGTCGAAATTGGATAAAATTTGAAAGGGAGACTACAGAGTATGGAGGAAGCCAGTAGCTCAAACCGTAAGCTTCAATTTGTTAAGTGTAGCGAACTAGGTTTTTGACCCTTGAAAATCGACATTAATACATCCACTATATTACATGCCGAGAAATCAAATGCCAGAAACTCGATTATTAGAGGAAAAGAAAAGGAAGAAAGAAGAAAACAGAAACAATAACACAAAATCTCACAATCGCAGCGGAACAATATATAATAGAAAAATACAAATCTTTATACGAAAAGAAACTGTAACTGTTGATATACATACAATCGTCAGAGTACAACAGTCAATAATCAATCTGGACAGTTACATAACTTGTCCTCACAAGTGCTGTATATACAGCATACACACACAACATAATATAATCAAGTACGTGGAATACGCCTAAGACTCCTCCAGCACGTCTTTTATGCTCATAGCATCCTAACCTCAATATTTAATACTCGGTCTGACCCGAGCATTTATAATAAAATAAAACCCGAGTTAGTTTAGGAAACCAACGTGAGAAAAACACACCCAATTGGATTTTTAAGTTATAAGAAAATCTTTGAAAATCAAAGTTATCTCGTAATACCACGTCACTCATAAATACGAACGATAACCTAAACCTTATATCTCAAAATCATCTGATATTGTAATAGTGTCTATAGAAAATAAACTATAAAATTGCTGTAATGCTTACATCTCACACTTCAACATAGTTGGGCACATCAAAAATCATACATACTCATAGTGGATATTAGATTCCATACAATGACTAGGCACTGGGGTATCACCTATCACGGTACATGCCTAGAAAATGTACCGAGATCGAACCTTCTGATCCTTGCTAACACAGGATCGGCCTATCCCTCACTGGACAGTACCAAAGATGTCATCGCCCCGGTTGCTTTGCAACCCTTTTGATATCTCACACACAACCGATCCATAAATATTCCATAAATATGTGGATGTATGGTATAAAGTAACAACTTAGCCTTGCTGCATCTCTGTTGATTTTCATTCATTCCTAGTTGATGAAGCTTGAGGCTACGATTACCATTCAGGAAATTTACACTTAGAATGCTCATTGCCCTCCAATGACAATGTGCTGATAGCATTCATCCATACAAGTTGTTCTGAGGTTAAACAAACCGAATCTCTGAAATGACCATCTTCACTATCTTCATGATATCACAATTCAAAACGCTCAAATCGAGTTAAAGTGGTTTTAGATAATTAAATCCAATCTCGGTCTTTTCGAAACGATCAACAAAATTGGCCAGATTTGATAGTCGGTTATTTGAATATCAAATCACACACATAAGCTGTCACTAGGCCATATTATAAATCTTTTCAGACACTTATTTCAAAACATCTTTACAAAGATATATATCCAAATCTGCTCCGGTATTTTAATATTTAAAAACGATTTCAAATACTTAAATCCATAACTAGATAATTCAATCCATATCAACACTTAGAAATATACCCAAATCCACTTAATATTTCATTACCTAGAAAAATATTTCTATATAAATCATTTCGTCGCTAAAATATCTCCAACCATTTAATTCAAATACTTAGGAAATTATTATAAGTCTTTTCCCCAAAATGATTTTTGATATCCATACCTAGGAAATATTCCATACTTAATCTCATAAATCCCCGAAATTTTTATTAATTTCCTTTTACAATTTCCAAAAATTATCGATTATATTTATTTATAATCTAGCTAACAATTTATAACTCCTTTAATGAATTCAGATTCATTTTCGAAGTTGTTGTATCTAAATAAATTGGAAATTTTCTTTTTCTTAAATTTTACTAAGTTCCCGAACTCCATTTCACCAATAAAATCACACCCATAAAAATAAAATCATATTACAGAACTCGAGAGCATTTATAAATAAATTGCAGTCACTTACTTTTAAACTATATACATGTTAAAACTAATAAATTTCAAAACATAGTTAAATAATAATTTAAAATATCAAAGCAGTTTTAAAATCAACGTCGATAACTAATTTCATTCATTTATAAAATTTCTAATTGATTTACAAAACTTTTTTTTAAAACTTAAAATTCATTTCAACAAATTTAAATATTTAAATAACTAACTTTTTGCATATTTTAATCCAGTTAATATTATTTTTTAAAAGTGGAAATTAGCCACAAGGGCCTCTTTAGCAAGTGGAATTAGTTTCTAAGACACACAACTGAAATAATTACTTTCAAGGACAAAACACAAAATAATTAGTTTTTAGAGCCTAAAAACATAGGAAATTATATCCTTGAAAGTAATTGGATTGCTGACTTTGTCCATGAAAGTAATTATTCTGCTGATTTTGGCCTTGAAAGTAATTTCTTTGAATGTGTGTCCTAGAAATTAATTGGACCGCAAAGTTGGTCCTTTTGGTAAAATGCCCCTTTTTAAAACTACATAGTTTAATAAATAAAAATCCTTTTAATAATAAACTTCACTACTTGATAAAAATATATTTTAAAATTTCAATACAACCAATTTTATATTTATAAATCTCTCTCGATTTATCACAAATCGATTTACGTTTTCAATTTCATAACTTTTTTCCAGATTCCAAACTAGAATCCACTATTCGTTCTAAACCGATTTCCATATCTCATTATAAATTCTCACTGAGAATTTATATTTCCAATCTATTAAATGACAAATCCTTCTTCATTGTAAATACTCTGTTTTAAAAAAAAAGGACGATAGGAGATAGCATAGGGTAAGATGGGCTGAAAAGATAGAAAAACGGCTCATGTTTGACTTTTAAAATTTTAAAATATTATTTAATTAGAAAAGATCTAAATATTTATTCTAAACCTCGATCGAGGCATATCGCCAAGCGTTCCTAGTATTATACCCATATTCCGAACGTAGTGGAACAAGTTTCGAGCCCCAATTCGATTGTATACAGAAGATAGCGTTTTGAACTCAATTAATATATTAAATTTTTGATATAAATTTCAACACATTTCTATCCCGTACGACAAAAAAATAAATCTAAACACGATGAAATTTGAAATCCGATAATAATACACTATTTCGGATCCAATGGAACTGAATTCGTCGAATCTCGAGACTGTGCCCCGGAAAGCTATTTTACTCGTTAATTTAAACGTTTTATTTTTAAAAATCGAGTAAATCACTTATAAATCCAATTTAAAATTTTATTTACCTATATTATTATTTATAGAAATTCAGTAAGCCTTTAAATCATTTTTATCCAAATCAAATCCAAGATTTAAATTATTAAAACGATTTTCAATTATTAAATTCAACAATTAAATTACCCAATAAATCGTTATATATGAAATTCAAGTTATTAAATTTATAAAATTAACCTTTAAATAATTGAAATCAATTAAATATTCCAATTTCAAATAACCAAAATTCTAGATCATTACATTCTTACCCCTTTAAAAGAATTTCGTCTTCGAAATTGCCAAGGTAAGAAAATACCCAAACCAATTTCTTTTCTAAAGCAAATTAGTTGAAATAGCTTCCCAAATAAATATGTTGAACCCCCATTTTCACCCTTCCCTTTAGTCTTAAATCCCATCCATGGGTTCGAACTAATATAAACCATTTAAGGTTATAACTTAAAAATCAGCATTTAGTTATCAAAATTTTCTTCAAAATTTCTAACTCTTTAACTTTTGAAAAATTTCGCATCGTCTCCTATGCACAGATAGATCAGAACAACTACAAATTTACCACTACGTGCCCAAACCAACAAAAAAAACAAAAGCCAAGTGGATTAACTATAAAACCATCAAATCAAATAACAATTTAAACATGTACATTTTAGTCGGGCAACCAAATTTTACTTATGAAACCAAAAGCATCAAATTAGCTCTTGCTTTTATATACCTACACCTTATTTACGAGTGATATCCAACCATATAGTTCATAATCATATCATTTTGCATTTTCAATTTCCAATATTTTCTTTACTAAAACCGTATGATGTACATATACCATTCGTACACAGTATCAATCCGATCAATCGCTAAACCTCACAATTTCACTGCCGAACTAGTATCGTTCACACGACCCTCAAGTGCAGGCTCAGATCTGGTTTCCTGATTAGAAATCGTCATTCCCCATGCATAACTATATACTATGATAGAGAATCCCAGAATCAACCAAAAATACATAACCAACGTTCGCAGTCGAGAATCGAGTGAAAAATCCTAAATCGGATCGATATAATTCAATTTGAAGTCCTGTGCTCGAATCTGGATCAAACCGTCATGCAAATAAAATAATAAACGTACAACTTACGTACTTACTTCCATTGATTTCTTAGCTATCCTAAATTCTCTTATTCATATTCATTTCATTTGCCTTCCATTATTTACAATCATTATTCACCTTGCATTTTTCACATTCCCTTATTTACTTAGTATGTTCCCTTCAATACTAATACCATTTAAGAATTATTCCACCAAATTCTATGTTCAACACATTTCACTTCATACTTACTTTATTTATGAATTATTCCATAAAATTTTCTTAAATTTATAAACATTTATACAACTTTTATGGTTATTATCAGTTCACAACTTAATTCCTTATCCATTTTAATTAAATTCAATTTCAGTTCCATTTTCAACATTTGATTTTATCAATCGACATTTCAGACCGTCACTAATTAACTTAATTAGTTTCATCATTAATTAATTCCAAATCTCAAGCAATTCCACTTTCCAAATCATTTCATTTAGCCTAACTTAGGCTAAACTTTCAAATTTCACTTTATTTAACTTAATTTAAGTTAAATTTCATTCCACGGTTAAATTTCAAATTATTACTTTTCTTGCATTCATATTCCACAATTTCAAACATTTCTTTAACATGCAAATTTTCAAATTTTATAAGTTATCAGACTTATTTTCTCAAATTTCCAAATAAAAAAATTTAAATGAAAATTCCCAAAGTTTAAACCCTTTATTCTTAAGTATTTCAAATTATCTTTAAAGCCATATATATATATATATATATATAAACATACACACAAAAAATCCCTTGGTATATCAAATCATTCTTTTGAATTTTGAAATCAAAACCAATTTTACCAACAAAACTCCAAAGGTAGCAATTCCTCTCCTGAAAACTTGAAAATGAACGTCGATAATGCAGCAGTCATCACCGAAATTATTTTTCAATAACCGAAGTGAGTTCAGTGTTTTCTGCCTCTTTAAAAATCTTTTAAAATATTTCTATTCAAAAATATTTTTCAAATAATACTATTATTATTCCTCCAAAACTTTGAAAATTCATTTTTAAAAACAACTGGATTTAATTTCTCAAATTAACAACCCTTTTAAAACCTTTTTATAAATCATAATTATAATATAGTTTTGAAATTCCATTTTATTTCAATTTATAAATCACGTTTAAAACTATAATTTCATTTTGTTATATGAAATTATTTCATAACTTTTAATCTTATTTTCATTATAATATCAATTTTATTTGCTCACAACAACAACAAATGATAATCAAATATTATCATTCTCTAACATCCAAGCACACCATATAATAATAATTCTTGAAAAATTATTCCTTTACGTATAAAATAATTAAGGTAAAATTATTTCATTTACCCAATTTCAAAACAATACCATGTCGAATTGCTCTGTTGGAGGGTTTAGAGATTCCTATCAATAACATTAATTACTCGTATTGACCAGAATCCATAAGCCACTCAGCAAATCAACCAACACAATATAAACCAATTTTATATCACTAACAAATACACACTCATATATATATACACACACATATACATACATATATAGACATACACGCACTCAAACTCATTCTACGGTGCTACTGACCCTATCTCTAATAAGTTATGCCATCAAGCCTAGGTTCTCGCTTAACCTTCAGCTCTGATACCAATTGTAGCAAACCAGATTTTCAACCCTCGAAAATTGATATTAATACATCCATTGTATTACATGATGAGAAATTGAATGTCGGAAAACCCGATTGTTAGGGAAAAGAAAAGGAAGAGATGGAAGAAAACAGAAATAATAATATAGAATCTCACAATTGTAGTGGGACAATATATAATTGATAAATACAGATCTTTACAAAAAAAGAAACCATAACTGCTAATATACGTACAATCATCAGAGTACAATAATCAACAATCAATCTGGACAGTTACAATAACTTGTCCTCACAAGTGATGTATATACAACATACATGCACAGTGGAATAAAATCAAGTACGTGGAATAGGCCTGAGACACCTCCAGCATGTCTCCTATGCTCCATAGCATCAAAACTTGAATCTGTACGATTCGATCTGACCTGAGCATTTATAATAAAATAACACCTGGATCAGTCTGGAAAATCAACGTGAGAAAAACACACCCAATTGGATTTTTAAGTTACAAGAAAATCTTGGAAAACCAAAGGTATCTCGTGACACCATGTCGCTCATAAATACGATGGGTTTTTACCTTACGATAACCAAAACCTTGTATCTCAAAATTATCTGATGTTATAGTAGTGTCTATAGAAAATAAACTATAAAATAGTTGAAATGCTTGCAACTCACATTTCAACATAGTTGGGCACATCTAAAACCGAACAGGCTCGTAGTGGATATTGGTTTCCATACAATGACTAGGCACTAGGGTGTCACCTATCATGGTACACGTCTAGCAAATGTACTGGATCGAACCTATCGATCTCTGCCAACACAAGACCAACCAACCCCTTACTGGATAGTACCGAATATGTCATCACCTCGGTTGCTTTGCAACCATTTTGAGATATCATGCACAACTAATCTATAAATGTGTAGATGTAGGGTATCTAAAAAGGCGAAAACATACCCTAATAGGTGCGACCCACTTAGCCTTGCTATATATCCCTTGATTTTCGGTCATTCCCGATTGATGAGGCTTGAAGCTATGATTACCTTTTAAGAAATTTATACTTAGAATGCTCATGCCCTTCATTGACAATGTGCTGATAGCATTCATCCACACAAGTTGTTCTGAGTCTAAACAAATCAAATCTCTAAAATCACTGTCTTCACTATCTTCACAATATCACAATTCGCAATGCTCAAATCGAGACAAATGGTTTTTGGATAATCAAATTCGATCCCGATCTCTTCGAAATGACCAACAAAATTGGCTAGATTAGATAGTTGGTTATTTAACCATCAAATCACACAAATAAGTAGTCACTAGGCCATATTATAAATCTTTTCAAACACTTATTTCAAAACATCTTTACAAAGATATATATATCCAAATCTGCCCCAGTATTTCAATATTGAAAAACGATTTCAAATACTTAAATCCATAATCGGATAATTCAATCCATATCAACACCTAGAAATATTTCCATATCCAATTTAATATTTCATTACCTAAAAAAATACTTCTATATAAATCATTTCGTCGCTAAAATATCTCCAACCCTTTAATTCCAATACTTAGGAAATTATTATAAGTCTTTTCCCCAAAATCATTTCTGATGTCCATATTTAGGAAATATTCCATACTTATCTCATAAATACCTGGAATTTTAATTAATTTCCTTTTACAATTTCCAAAAATTATCGGTTATACTTATTTATAATCCAACTTACAATTTATAAATCTCTTAATGAATTCAGATTCATTTTCGAAGTTCTCGTATCTAAACAATTTGGAAATTTTCTTTTTCTCAAATTTTTCTATGTTCATGTATTCCATTATAAGATTTTCCCTTATAAAATCACATCCATTAAATACAACACAATTACAAATCTCAAGACCATTTATAAGTAAATTACAATCACTTACTTTTAAACTATATACATGTTTAAACTAATAAATTTCAAAACATAGTTAAATAATTATTTAAAATATCAAAGCATTTTTTAAAATAAACGCCGATAACTAATTTCAATTCATTTATAAAATTTCTAATTGATTTACAAAACTTGTTTATAAAACTTAGAATTCATTTCAACAAATTTTAATATTTAAATAACTAACTTTTTGAAATATTTTAATCCAATTAATATATTTTTTACAAAAACTACATAGTTTAATAAATAAAAATCCATTTAAGAATAAATTTCACTTCTTTATAAAAATATATTTTAAAATTTCAATATAACCAATTTTATATTTATAAATCTCTCTCGATTCATCATAAAGCGATTTTCGTTTCCAATTTCTTAACGTTTTTTCCAAATTCCAAACTAGAATCCACTATTCCTTCTAAACCGATTTCCATATCTCATTATAAATTCTCACTGTGAATTTATATTCTCAATTTATCAAATGATAAATCCTTCTTTACTGTAAATGCTCTTTATAAAAAGAGGGGGCGATAGGAGATAGCACAGTGTAGGGTGGGATAAAAAGATTGAAAAACGACTGATGTTTGAATTTTAAAATTTTAAAATATTATTTAGTTCCAAAATATCTAGATATTTATTCCAAATCTCGATCAAGGCGTGCCGCTTGGCGTTCCTAATGTTATACCCCTATTTCAACTGTAATGGAACAAGTTTCGTGCCCCAATTCGATCGTATACAGAAGATAGCTTTTTGAACTCAATTATGAAATTTGAAATTCGACAATAATGCACTATTACGAATCCAGTGGAACTGGTTTCATCGAATCACAAGACTATGCCCTGGAAAACTATTTTTACTCGTTAATTTAAACATTTTACTTTTTAAAATTGAGTAAATCACTTATAAATCCAATTTAAATTTTACATACCTTCATTCTTATTTATAGAAATTCAATAAGCCTTTAAATCATTTTTACCCCAATAAAATCCAATATTTAAATTATTTAAACGATTTTCAAGTATTAAATTCAATAATAAAATTACCCAATCAAATCATTATATTTGAAATTCAAGTTATTAAATCTATAAAATTAACCTTTATATATTTAAAATCAACTAAATATTCCAATTTTGAATAACCATAATTCTGGGTTGTTACATTAAGTGCACAAGTTCGTACTGACTTTTTTATGTCAGTGCTGACATGTTTATGTTGGTCAGATGGCTCGGTGGTTTTGGGGGAATTCAAGGGCGAGGCTAGTAGAGGCTACCTAAGGCAGGAGATAGGTGATTGGCTATGGGTTGGAGGATATCAATTTGTTCCTAGAACATGAAATTCAATGCTTTGGAGAGAGGATCGAAATGTTTGATGGATAGGCCAGGATACAAAGCACTTAGATATGGAGTACTAGGAAGTGGAGTTTGCCATAGATTGGCTAAGTAGACAAGTCGGTACCAACTTATCCATGTCGATTCTATGATGTTCTAGTTGGTCTAGTGATGGTGGAACTTCTAAGGGATAAAGCAAAGGTCGTGTAGATCATGTAGGGGGTGCTTTCTCATTTACATCTAGGTTGGATGGCGATGTAAGAGCATGATGAAAGCTATGTATCTTTGAGAGAAGCAGTACGTATTAACAGTTTAGTGGCCGAAGCTGGGTATATTTGTGTGTTATTTACTTTTCACATACGTTTTCGCATTGTTTATCTATTTATTTACGAAATAGTTTATTGTATCCATGACTCAAAATTTCCTTGCCAAGCTACATGGAACAGATTTCTAGATGTCCGTAAAAAAATTATTGCTAACTATCTAAAGTGAGAAGGAAAAATATTCTGATAAAGACGTTCCTCGGTAATATCATCATGACTCTCAAATTCATGTGCAATAGAAATACCAAACTAAATTCAACAAGTAGTGGGATCCTGAGCTAAACCTTGGAAATCTTAATGCCATAATGCCTTTCAAATCCTCCTAGCCATACCCAATTCACCTCCCCTTGGGTATATTGCACGATTCTAGCAAGTAGTATCATAATAGGTTGTCAGGAAAAACCTGATATAATGTGTTGCCCTAGCTACTGTAGTTTTAATGAGAGTCAATCCAGTGTTAGTCCACCTATTTTTAACTGAATGGAATTTTCAAATTAAAAATTTAGAGTGGAATTTTATTTAAAACCTATTAATTTTAAAATATCAGATATCATTGAAAAATGACCGTGATATGGTAGATAAGAATAGTGTTTCATTTAATGCCAAATTATGGATATTCTTATCTCTTTTATCAATATAGCTGAATTTATTCATATCACTCATTGCTCAACGGCAAAAGAAATTTAGACCATCTCGATGTAAAAAATGGAAGAAAATTCACATTAGAAAAGAATTCCCCAACGCCGATATAAGAGTAGATCTATGTTTGACAGGTTACATAAATAATGATTCAGACGATGGAAGTGAAGACAACAATGATGATGATTCAACAGATAATGAGATTAGTTATTTTTCACTTAAATATTTAGTTCTTCTATGCCATAAATTGACTAAACTGTTGATGATTTTGAACTGAAAAATAACATATTAAAAAGTGAAAAATCTAAACTACGTTAGAAAAGTGATAGAATGAAATAAGAGCTTGAAAATATTAAGAAAATTGAAAATTTTGACTGCGAAAAATGCTTGAATTATGAAAGAGAAATTTTTCGCTTCAATGAAAATTTTCAGTTTGAAAAGGAAAACATATTTTAAGAGAAAATAAAAGTAAGCTAATTTGCAAAAATAACGCTTTATAAAGGAGTTGGAGAATTTTAGAAGTTTTGAAATTTTCAATTGTGGAAAATGTGCAGATTTAGAAAAACAATTAATTAACATTAAAGAAAATTTCAATACACTTGAAGATGAAATTTTGTTTTAGAAAAATAGCAAGACATAAATTATTCAAATAAACACAAATTTTAAAAGATAATAAAAAAGTTATGGGACATAGAAAAACTTGAATCTGAAAAATGCCAACTTTTTGAAATGAGATGCTTGGAGTTAAAACCAAAATTAATGAGCTCGAAAACGAAAATACGATCTTAAAAAGAAATGATTCTAAAAAGAGAGAGAATGCTGTTAGTCGTTGTTCTAAGCTAATAAACAAGAATTATCTTTTAAAATCCAAAGTTATTGAACTCGAGTTGATTTTTCGAAAATACCGCACGGGAAAAATTGTTTAATATGTTATTAGGAAATCAACTCTTTGTGAATAACATAAAAAGGCTTGGATTTGAAAAAGTGTTATTTTGTAAATAAATGACTAGTAACACCACTAGGGGTGACAATATTGGACATGGTTATAATAACTATCAAAATAGGAACATAAATAAACGAATTAAATAAAATTTGGGTTCCTAAGGGTATAATTGTTAATATTAATGGTTCGCTATACAAACGAATGGGTAAGATTTTAAACATAAACAAACGTGGTCTTACATATCTTTCTATACCACTCATTTCTTCTTCTAACATGTACGTATGAAGATGGGCTAAGGAGCAGCTACGATGAGGGACATTTTGAGTTGTTCTACATATTTAATGAGTGGTAATTGTAACGTCCTGATATTTTCAACCATTCGCATCCATACATGCCGAATTTGAATTGCTCAAGATACCAGATGGTTAATTTATATTTGGCAAAACTCGGCATATACAGCAAATAAATAATCACAGAATCACAACACAGAGTAATATAACAATATGCAGCGGAAATGGAAGAATAGTTTTTCATGAAGCAACTATATATATAACAGAGTTAAATAAGATACAATAGAAGTTTTGAATACAATAGTCAAATATAAGATCAGAATACATCACTAAAATCAACTGGATATCTAAAAGATGGATAGATAGCTGGATCTCCAAACGAAGCTCCAACTCCAAAGGTGAGTCTTAAAAGCTGTATCACTCAGCCTGACCCGAGCGTAATGCAAAACACAAAACACTCGAGTTAGGATTAACATTCTTATATCAATAAATCCAACTCAAGTGAAATAACAACTGAAATACAAGTAACTCAAAGGATGCTTGGGATAACCATCCTCTAAGGATTCGTTAAACTATTTACAATGTAGTAATATACGCTATTATAACAATGTCTAAAGTAAAGTATAATATATTTAAAAATAGCGTTAAGGCGTTACCCACATCTCTCTTAACACATTTTATATATTCCCATAGTCTATACAGTACCGTAATCTCCCCCGTTCTGGGCGTCGTCAGAGGGCACTCCATAAGTGTGACGACCCGGAATTTCTAACAATTTAAATTGGAATAAATAGTTGATTCTAAAATAGTTAAAGGTTAATTTTAAAATTGAATTTCAAATATAAATATTTACTTAATAATTAAATTATGGATTTAATAAATGAAATTGGGTAAATTATTGAATTCTTCAGTTTTAAGCCTGTTAAAAATAATTTGAAGGCTTGTAAAATTTATAATGGTGTTACTGAAGATAATAGAATGATAGAAATTTAATTTAAAGGTAATTTGTTCAGTTTTGAAATTATATCGTTTAAATTGAATTTAAAAATAGCCTTCTGAGGCACAGTCTCGAAAATTCAACGAAATCAATTCCATTGGATCCGTAATAGTTAGTTATTATCGAATTTCAATTTTCGTAGAAATCAGAGTTGTCGTTTGACCCTGGCAGTTCGAAACGCTTAGATATATTTTAATCGATTTAATTTAACATCGATCGTTTAATTCCGTAACTCGCGCATATGACCGAGTTAGGTTCCGAAACACGATCCATTGCGTTCGGAACGTGGATAAAACCCTATAATCGTCTAGCGGCATTCCTTAAGAGGAGTTCAGATTTTAACTGGCGCTTCACGAGCCGATTTGAAATTTTATAATATAATTTAATTTAACTAACAAGATATTTTCCCTTTACCATGTCGTGTTCAGGAAGCTTTCCACCCTCTTTTAATTTTATTCACGTCTCCCCTTCTCTATTCGCTAGGCAGAAGATCGAACCCATAAAAAAAAGAACGAAAAAAATGGTCGAGCAAATCTCCTCTGTTTCTAGTTAATTCGAAAAATAAAATTAAGGATGAGGCAACTGAAATCGCGAGTCCCCTTTTCAAAATATTTCTTTTCGTTCGAATTCTTCGAAGTCGAGATTTTGAGTCGTTGTCTTCAGATCGAATTCGATTATGTCAATGCCCGGATGCGAGCATGGTTAGAGGCAAGTCGGCACCGCAATCGAAGTCGCGATTTGGGCTTGGCGATCGGTCTTGGTATGGCGCACGTCTTGGGTAAAGCTCGGGTTCATGGGGTTCGCGATGAAGTGTTTTTCGAAGCAGCGTGGAAGGGGGGATTCAGTAGTATGATGGTTCAAGCGACGCAGGTAGTCGAATTCGTCAAGTCGGGCGGCTTGGGAGGTAGATGGAGACGCTGCTCGTCTTCGGGGTAGGCAATGCCGTGTTTATTCTTTGTAGAGGAAAGTGTTGGCTCTGTATTCGTTGAGGCAGTGCCAGTGGATGATGGTCTTAAATCGAGGAACAAGCTGGAATGGTCAGAATGGAATAGACTGCAAGTTAATATCAAAGGTGAGTAATTCTCAACCTATATAAGTATATGCATATCGGTGTTGGTCTTAAATTTTAGAGGTGACTCTAAATGTTTACTTTATTGCTGAAGAGATTGTATTCAGTATGAATTTTAATTTGAAATGACATAAGGAAATGAATTTAGTAGATGAATTAAAAATTTGTTAAAGTAAGTTAAAGGTTAAATAAATAAATTGATGAATTAATGATATGGTTTAATTATTCAATTAAGTTATTAAGATTTCTAAATTAATAATTTGGATTAAGATTTTTAATATAGGGTCAAAATAATTTGCAATTAGGATTGTTAATTAAATAAGTTTGGAGTGATAATCGATGATTATGAATTAGTTAATCGAGTAATTTAGATAAATTTAGTTAAAATTTAAAAATTAAATAGTTTGTAATTAAGAATTAAAGTTAAGTACTTCGAGAAGTAATTAAAGGGTTGGTTAAAGAATATGTCAAATGAAGAATATTGGTTAAGGGTTATTAAATGGTTTATTACTATGATTAATTAAAGGTAATTAGTTTTATTAATTAATTATGGATAATCAATCATGAAATTTGGTAGGTAAAATTACTTAATGAAAGTATAACTACTTGGTGAAGCAATTAGTGACAATTGTTGGATGTAATAAATTAATGGACGGTTAATGAAAGGATGTAATTTGGATTTAAATTACCTGGAGATATTGATAAGGAAGATAATTACTTGGTAAACATAATCGAAGGGTAATTCACCAGGGAATTAATTAGAGATAATTAATTACCCTTTGAACAATTGCACTAAGTGATAAATGAAAGATGGATAATGTGGGAATGATAAATTAATGGATTGTAATTAATTATTGTCAAGTAAACAAGATTAAAATGATTAAAAATTTATTGATTTATTTGATTAATCGAGAGTGATTAATATTGTGGTTGAATTAAAGTAATTAATTTAGATTGGAACAAATTAAAATATATAATTGGAAGTAAGTAATTAATAAAGTAACGATGTAATTAAAGATTGATTAATTAAGATGAATTAATCAGTAATATGTGACTTATGTGAAGTTAATGAACATAAGTAATTAAGGATTAATGGAATTAATATAGTTAGTTAATGAGGTAATTTAAGATTACTTATTGATTTTGGTTAAGAAATATTAATATCGTGATAATTAATTAAAGATAATTACTTGGATGCAAAAGTTAAGATAATTTATTCAGTGTGATTAATTAAGATGAATAATGAAGGGTTAATTAATTTATTGATTTGAAATTAATTAATGTTGAATGAAGGAATCTAAGTGATTGAGGTTTGAAATTCAATTAGAATTAATTGAATTAATTTGTTTGTGATTAAGTTTTCTTATGAATGATTGAATGGTATTCGATGTTTTGAATGAGTTGATATCGCTGATATAAAATATTAGGATAACATGAGTTTCGAAGAGACCGGGGTCGGGTTTTAGATACCCGAAACCACTTCGAATTTTTATAAATTGATTCGTGAAATCAATATGACTGGAATGAAATGATTTGAGTGAATTGGATTATTTTATCTAAGTTTGGTACTTAGAAATTTATACTTGAAATACGTGTTGTCTACAGCAAATTGTGAATTGGTTAAATTGATATAAGTTTCCCGGGTTTATATAAGTTGATTGCTTTGGTATTCCATATTAGTTGGGTTTACTCACACTGGTTTCCACCCTGACCCGGGTGTTACCTTGGTGTAATGCTCGGGTCAGACCGAGTATTACAGATTTTCAGGTAGGTATGTTCTGGAGCTCAGGAGGCGAGCTGGATGGCTATCGTATAGAGTATTCCGTTGTATTTATATTATTATTAATCTGAGACTTGATAATTGTAAATATTCAGTGACTGTATATAATGTGAAACGCTGATGTATTTTAAATGTAATCGATAGATATAGTATTCTTTTGTAAACTGTTATTATTTATTATATTTTATCCGCTGCGAATGTGAGACGTTGGTGTTTCTGTTCTTCTTCTTCTATCTCTTTCTTCTTTTTCATAACTATCTAGAATTTTCGGCTTCGAAAATTTCGGGTCGTTACATTTGGTATCAGAGCTGAAAGGCTAAGCGAGAACCTTGGCTCTGGTGGGAATTACTCATTTAATAGAGTCTGTAGTACTCTAGAATGAGTTGAGTACATAAATATATGAGCGTGTACTTCTTATTTTCTTATATAAAGATTTTAAATGATTTTATATAAAATTTATTTTGATATATATAAAGCAATACTTCCTTCTAATATATATTTAGGTGATTGGTTGTTAAATTATTGAAATTAAGTTAAGAAGTAATATAAAATACGACCAAATTGAAACTTATAACCAAAGTTGAAGAATAAACATATATAACAAAATGGAATTTGAAATATAGATTGTGAATGTAATTTATAAATTGAAATAAACTTCATAAATAAATGAGATTATAATTTGAAATAGAATTCCAGAGTAATGTTTAATATGAATTGGATGGATTGAGAATTTGGAATTTTTGGGAAAATTTAAAATTCCTTTGGATTTGAAAGTGGTTTCCAAAGGTTTTGGAATAACAATAGTATTATTTCAAAAATATTTTTGTGTTGAATTTGAAATCTGGGAGATTTGAAATAAAAAATATATTTGAAAATGTTTTTACAGAGATAAAAGCATTGAACTCTTTCGGTAACTGGAGAATAACGTCGGTGATGACTGCAGCATTATCGATGTTTATTTTCGAGTTTCTAGAAGAGAAATTGCTACCAAATTATTTTAAATTGGAATTGTTTGTGAACTGAGTTTGGTTTTAAAATTCAAAGGGATAATTGAGTTTGCCAAAGAATTGTGGATATAGTTGAACTCTAAGGTAATATTGAAATTTTGGAAATTTGTTTAAACTCTGGGATCTTGATTTAAAATGTTTATGGAATAATAAAAATATATTGGATAAATAAAATGTATAACTCCAAGTTAAAAGCAAAATGTGAATGTAATTGATTATAAATAGAAGTTGAAAAATGTAAATTATAATTAAAGTTGTACAAGTTTAAAATTCAAATGGGAAATTTGTATTGGATTAACTTGAAAAGGGTATTGAACTTGAAGAGAGTTCAATTGATATTAGTCCAGATTTATGTGAATAATTTGAAATTAAAATTAAAGTGGAATTGGTTTAAGATCAAATGGAATTTGATTGGAATTTGGAAAGCCTATTTTGGGAATTATCGATTTTGGGATAATCGATTTTGTGTAAAGGAGCTTTGATAAAATTCATACTAGGTGTCTGATTTGAAAGATACTATATATGTGTATAGTATAAAATGTTTTGATGATGGCTCTGGGGAAAAAGGCGCTCCCTTGAAATGAACTTCTTTGGAGTGCCACCGGGTGGTACTGCCTTGAGCCCCAAGGGGGGTTCTAAAGTTGATCCTGTGAGGAGTCCGGACAAAACTAGTTCCTGAGGATTATGAGTAGTGTATACCATAGTGGAAGTTGTGTGTGCCGCTGAGAGCCAACAGTCTACGTTTGATTTTATATCGGTAGACTGCGACCTATGGTATAACATAGCGAAAGTCGTGTGTGCCGCTGTGAGCCAACAGTCTGTGTTTGATTTTGTATCGGCAGACTGCGACCTATGTAGGTGTGGAGAGGTTTCATTTCGATAGCGTAATCAGAGGTCGCGGAGAGCCTGCAGTTACATGGACTTTTGCTGTGACAGAAACGTAACCCTGGATGTAACTGTGATCTGTTGTGTGGGATCCATGGCGTAATCGAGAGGCCGTGGAGAGCCTGCAGTTACATGGACTTTTGCTGCGACTGCAACGTAACCCTGGGATGTAACTGTGACAATGGATGAGGGTGATGATTTCCAGAGCATTCTCACCAAGATATTTCCGCTATTTTCAAAAACTGTTTGCGATATTTTCAATAAAATTATTTTCCAAATGTTTTCACTGGGTGTTGAAAACAGGTTTACCAAGTACTTATAGATTTTCAGTCCTACGCCTGATCAACGTATGACTGAATTTCTGTGAGTACAAGGATGAACTGGTTGAGGCATCGAGTTATAAAAGTATTTTTATTAAAAGCTATTTTAAATAGTATTATCTAAATTTAAAGGCATTTTTAAATTTTTAATAAGGTGTTGGAATTGTGAAAGATGAAATAAATCCAAACTAGAAATATGGAAGACAAAATTTGAACTCAAAAAAAAATTAAAAAAATTAATGAAGTGGTTTTTGTAATTGATTTAGAAATTGGAAATAAGCTAATTGGTTAAATAATTGTTTGATTGAGTATGTTAATATAATTTAACTTGGGTAATCAAATGGTTGTAAATTAATAATGGAACTTGGTAGTGAATTAGAATTGTAAATAGAATTCAACTTGGAGTTGATAATGAATTGAATAAGGAAAATGCTATAAAATGCAAATAAAATAGAGTTGGTTGAAAATGTGATGGTTGACTTACAAATAAAATTCAAGGGTGATTTGAATAATATTTAATGAAATTTGTAAGTAAATTGGATGTAAGAGAAGTGATTATAATAGAAATGGTTTGAGTTGTAAAACAAAACCCAAGTGAATAGAAATAAATTGAGAATGACCTTATATTGATAAAATAAATACGATAACGAATTAAGTAAGTAAATTACTTAAGTTTAAAATTTATGGAAGCTCGGCTTCGAATAAGAGTGGAAACTCATTAAATAAAGGCTTGGATTAATTTAATCCGGGAATGGCTTGAAGTATACAAGAATGGAATGTGTCGAGCTAAATAAATGGTTGGTTAATAAATTCGAAATGAAATGAAATTAAATTCAGAATGGGTTGAAATTGACTTGAAATAGTTATAAACTAAAATAGATACCCTATTAAGTGAATATCGTCAAAATTTGCATGAAATAATTATCGTTTGGCATAAAACCAAAGAAATTAAATTCTATGAGATAATAGAGATTAAATAATTTTGATTCTGAATCATTTGAAGTGAATATAAGCTTGTTTGGATTAAAATCAATGGAATGTAAAAAAAATTGAGTTGCAAACCATGGAAATTGAATGAAATGGTTTATAAATTGGTTGAAAGCAATTGAATTAGGTTTGACAACATATAAATTGCTCATGGAAGTTATTTTGAATGCATTTCTTTTAGAATTGAAGTGTTATAGTTGTTTAAGTAAGAGAAATGTTATAAACTTTATATATATAGTACTTATATGTTTAAATTGAGTAAGTACAGGTACCTGGAGGCCGTTTGGCTGGATTTGGATTGCACAAATTTCTAAAATAAATAAGCCGCATGCTTAAAATGCTAAATAAGGTACGCCTACGCAATAAAAATAGGAAATATGAACTGTTTTTTTCTTTTTCCGACCGTGTGGGTCGATGTATATATATTTATATCTCTTGTCAAATTGCAAAAGCTCCTCCGTACAAAGGAGACTCTGCCAAAAATTTTCCAAAATTTTGGGAGTTAGAAAAATTTTGAAAATTTTAGGAAATTTTTTTGTTAACGACAAAACAATTTAAGTAAATTTGTAGGTGAACTAATATGAATCAATTATACATGGAAAATAGAATTTAATATTCAAAATTGAACATAAATTGAGTGCATATTAAACCGGGGAAAACGAATTTGAATAGAAGTAAATATGAAAACCTATATAAGAGAATGTATAAAATGATTTGTAAAGTTTCGATTGAATATTATTGCTAAGTAAGATATGCAGGTATTAAAGGGAAAAGAAATTGGATTTGATTCCAAAAGATTAATTTGTATTGCCCGACAAAAAGGTATGTATTTTAATTTCCGTATGAATTGGATTGGGTTTTTGATCTAGCCACTTGGCTTTCTATTTTCCTTTTGGAAATTGGGAGCCCGTAGACGCCTTTTGTAGTTGTACCGAGCTAGCCGCGCAAAGGAGACGCTGGCAAAAAATTTCGGAAATTTAGAGAGTTAAAAAAAAAAATTGAGAAAATTTTTGATAATTCTAAATTTGGTTTTAAATTGAAATTTAAAAGATTGAACGAAAGGGTAGTATTTGAAACTATAAAAGATTTTTGGAGGTTAGTTAAGGTGATGGTGAGTCATTAATAAAAGATAGTTGGTAGAGTGTTGAATTGTGAGTTTGGAGAGAAGGTAAACGGGTATTGGCCATTCTTCCTAACTAGTAATTTCGGGGACGAAATTCTTTTAAGGGGGGAGAAATGTGACGACCCGGAATTTCTAACAATTTAAATTGGAATAATTAGTTAATTCTAAAACATTTAAAGGTTAATTTCAAACTTGAATTTCAAATATAAATATTTACATAATAATTAAATTATGGATTTAATAAATGAAATTGGGTAAATTATTGAATTCTTCAGTTTTAAGCCTGTTAAAAATAATTTGAAGGCTTGTAAAATATATAATGGTGTTACTGAAGATAATATAATGATAGAAATTTAATTTAAAGGTAATTTATTCAGTTTTGAAATTATATCGTTTAAATTGAATTTAAAAATAGCCTTCCGAGGCACAGTCTCGGAATTCAACGAAATCAGTTCCATTCGATCCGTAATAGTTAGCTATTATCGGATTTCAATTTTCATAGCAATCAGAGTTTTCGTTTGACCCTGGCAGCTCGAAACGCTTAGATATATTTTAATCGATTTAATTTAACATCGATCGTTTAATTCCGTAACACGCGCATATGACCGAGTTAGGTTCCGAAACACGATCCATTGCATTCGGAACGTGGATAAAACCCTATAATCTTTTTTTTTTTTTTTTAAACCATAGTATTATAATAGAATGGAGAAACAAGCCTTTCTCCAATGGCTCACAAAATGCAGCAAGACTTTCAGAGTATGCGACCGACATACCCGATAAACAAAGAATCAGAAAAAATAAGAAAAAGCTAAGCTAACAGGAGCACCAAAATACAAAGCTAAAATGACTGAAAAAGCAGCCGCTCAACCAACAATCCCGCTACACCCAAAGGTGTAGGCCAGTCCACCTCACAGAAAACCACCCACCGACAAAGAGTGCAAGAACCACATGGGACCGCAAGCCATCACTCGCAAACCATAGAGAACCATAGTAGCAGGCCTCAAACAAACCCAACCAGCGAAACAGCAATACCAGATGAGCTCTGGGAACCAACATCCGACTAGAATAACAGAACGCTGAAGTGCAACCAATGGAATCAAACCTAGGAGAAAATAAAACTCCCACCAAAACCTGGACCTGAAAAACTAGCGACCACATCAAATCAAACAAAAAAAGGGGGGGAGGGAGAGTCAGGAACGTTGGATGTAGACCAACGCCCTGACAGGAACACTCAACCGACTCCCAATCTAGCGGAACTCATCGCACAAGTAATTGAAAGAAGACCCACTAGAGGAAGGATACTGGGGCTAAATCGTCCCCTGAACGGCCGACCACGAAAAGCTAGGAATACATCATTCCTGACTCGCCTAATAATGGTCACGGGCTCCATAGGAGCACAATCGAAGATAGCCTTGTTCCTAGCACACCAAATGTGCCAGCAAAGAAGACAAGGAATTAATCGATGAATGATCGCACGAAGAGATTTCCTGGAGTTCCCAGACCACCAAGTTGAAGGAAGATCGTTAACTGATCTGGTAATTCCACGGACACCTACCAAATTTCCGAAGAAGTTCCAGCAAGATCTGGCCGTAGAACCAGTGAAGAATAAATGGTTCAAGGATTCCGAATCCCTGTTGTCGCAGCAACTGCAACGGGAAACTAAAGGGATGCCTATCCGCTGAATGGTTCAAGGATAAAACCCTATAATCGTCTAGCGGCATTCCTTAAGAGGAGTTCAGATTTTAACTGGTGCTTCACGAGCCGATTTGAAGTTTTATAATATAGTTTAATTTAACTAACAGGATATTTTCCCTTTACCATGTCGTGTTCAGGAAGCTTTCCACCCTCCTTTAATTTTATTCACGTCTCCCCCTCTCTATTCGCTAGGCAGAAGATCGAACCCATAAAAAAAAATGAAAAAAATGGCCGAGCGAATCTCCTCTGTTTCCAGTTAATTCGAAGAAAAAAAATTAAGGACGAGGCAACTGAAATCGCGAGTCCCCTTCTCAAAATATTCCTTTTCGTTCGAATTCTTCGAAGTCTAGATTTTAAGTCGTTGTCTTCAGATCGAATTCGATTATGTCAAGGCCCGGATGCGAGCATGGTTAGAGGCAAGTCGGCACCGCAATCGAAGTCGCGATTTGGGCTTGGCGATCGGTCTTGTTATGGCGCACGTCTTGGGTAAAGCTCGGGTTCATGGGGTTCGCGATGAAGGGTTTTTCAAAGCAGCGTGGAAGGGGGGATTCAGTAGTATGATGGTTCAAGCGACGCAGGTAGTCGAATTCGTCAAGTCGGGCGGCTTGGGAGGTAGATGGAGACGCTGCTCGTCTCCGGGGTAGGCAATGCCGTGTTTATTCTTCGTAGAGGAAAGTGTTGGCTCTGTATTCGTTGAGGCAGTGCCAGTGGATGATGGTCTTAAATTGAGGAACAAACTGGAATGGGTCTGAATGGAATAGACTGCAAGTTAATATCAAAGGTGAGTAATTCTCGACCTATATAAGTATATGCATATCGGTGTTGGTCTTAAATTTTAGAGGTGACTCTAAATGTTTACTTTATTGCTGAAGAGATTGTATTCAGTATGAATTTTAATTTGAAATGACATAAGGAAATGAATTTAGTAGATGAATTAAAAATTTGTTAAAGTAATTTAAAGGTTAAATAAATAAATTGATGAATTAATGATATGGTTTAATTATTCAATTAAGTTATTAAGATTTCTAAATTAATAATTTGGATTAAGATTTTTAATATAGGGTCAAAATAATTTGTAATTAGGATTGTTAATTAAATAAGTTTGGAGTGATAATCGATGATTATGAATTAGTTAATCGAGTAATTTAGATAATTTAGTTAAAATTTAGAAATTAAATAGTTTGTAATTAAGAATTAAAGTTAAGTACTTCGTGAAGTAAGGGTTATTAAATGGTTTATTACTATGATTAATTAAAGGTAATTAATTTTATTAATTAATTATGGATAATCAATCATGAAATTTTGGTAGGTAAAATTACTTAATGAAAGTATAACTACTTGGTGAAGCAATTAGTGATAATTGTTGGATGTAATAAATTAATGGACGGTTAATGAAAGGATGCAATTTGGATTTAATTACCTGGAGATATTGATAAGGAAGATAATTACTTGGTAAACATAATCGAAGGGTAATTCACCAGGGAATTAATTAGAGATAATTAATTACCCTTTGAACAATTGCACTAAGTGATAAATGAAAGATGGATAATGTGGGAATGATAAATTAATGGATTGTAATTAATTATTGTCAAGTAAACAAGATTAAAATGATTAAAAATTAATTGATTTATTTGATTAATCGAGAGTGATTAATATTGTGGTTGAATTAAAGTAATTAATTTAGATTGGAACAAATTAAAACATATAATTGGAAGTAAGTAATTATTAAATTAACGATGTAATTAAAGATTGATTAATTAAAATGAATTAATCAGTAATATGTGACTTATGTGAAGTTAATGAACATAAGTAATTAAGGATTAATGAAATTAATATAGTTAATTAATGAGGTAATTTAAGATTACTTATTGATTTTGGTTAAGAAATATTAATATCGTGATAATTAATTAAAGCTAATTACTTGGATGCAAAACTTAAGATAATTTATTCAGTGTGATCAATTAAGATGAATAATGAAGGGTTAATTAATTTATTGATTTGAAATTAATTAATGTTGAATGAAGGAATCTAAGTTATTGAGGTTTGAAATTCAATTAGAATTAATTGAATTAATTTGTTTGTGATTAAGTTTTCTTATGAATGATTGAATGCTATTGTATATTTTGAATGAGTTGATATCGCTGATATAAAATATTAGGATAACATGAGTTTCGAAGAGACCGGGGTCGGGTTTTAGATACCCGAAACCACTTCGAATTTTTATAAATTGATTCGTGAAATCAATATGACTGGAATGAAATGATTTGAGTGAATTGGATTATTTTATCTAAGTTTGGTACTTAGAAATTTATATGTGAAATACGTGTTGTCTACAGCAAATTCTGAACTGGTTAAATTGATATAAGTTGCCCGGGTTTATATAAGTTGATTGCTTCGGTATTCCATATTAGTTGGGTTTACTCACGCTGGTTTCCAGCCTGACCCGGGCGTTACCTTGGTGTAATGCTCGGGTCAGACCGAGTATTACAGATTTTCAGGTAGGTACGTTCTGGACCTCAGGAGGCGAGCTGGATGGCTATCGTATAGAGTATTCCGCTGTATTTATATTATTATTAATCTGAGACTTGATAATTGTAAATATTCAGTGACAGTATATAATGTGAAACTCTGATGTATTTTAAATGTAATCGATAGATATAGTATTCTTTTGTAAACTGTTATTATTTATTATATTTTATCCGCTGCGAATGTGAGATGTTGGTGTTTCTGTTCTTCTTCTTCTATCTCTTTCTTCTTTTTCATAACTATCTGGAATTTTAGGCTTCGAAAATTTCGGGTCGTTACAATAAGTATGGTACAAAACAAAATCGTATAAGACATGCTAGGGTAGATGACACGACACAACTAAGCAATGCCAGGGTAGATATACCAATTACACATCTAGAATGATGGTAACACATAGCTGCTACTACCGCCCACCTCGAGCCAGACTCCCAAAATCAAAGGTCCACCCAATCGATCACAAAGTAATAGAATTGTATCAAAGAAGCGTGTTCGATAAGAGGAACTACCTCATTGGCCCGGAATCGCTCCTGTTTTAGTCACCTTATGCATACTCATGGGAGTCGGGTCCACGTATATACCTCAATAGGACATCGCCACCATCCTACTTCATTCTGGAATCTCCACCGCGTACACATTTTTTTAAGTGGTTTTCAGAGTTTGCAGAGAGTATAACAACTTTCGATCCCGGTCTCTTTCACAACCAAAGTAATTAAAACACCGCGGTCATTTTCAAAATAGTTTATACTTTAAAACAAAATATCATTGCCTTTTCAAAATCATATCAATGATATCATTTCCATTTTAAATATATCCTTTTTCAAAAATCATAACACTTCAAATTTATAACACTTCGAAACCAAAACGCTTGAATTTTAACTCTTTAGAAATCATAATTTACAAATCATAAAACTTCCCACTTAACCGATTAAATATTAAAATAGTATATAAAATAAAATTGTTTTCCTCAAATTTCACAAATAAATTCCAAATCGACTCGAATTTCAAAAATTCAAATTTTACCAAATCTCAAATCCTTAATTTCAATTTAGCTTCTAAATACACCATTCAAAATTATACTGCTTACAAATACAGATTTGAACCACAAATAAACCATTTCAAAAATTTAAATATTCAATAATTTCAAAACTAGACTTGATAATCCCATATCTATATCAAATTCACTTTACTAATATTATTTGGAAATATTTACTTAATCATTCAAATAACCTTTTAAATAAAACTTCAAATTTAAATAAAACAAAATATACCATTTTAATTTGTGTAAATTTGTAATATTCATTTAAATCACTCTTAATCAAAATCAAATTATAAAATCATATCTTTAAAATCTCAAATTTAATAAACTTCAAATCAACTTATTTGAGTATAATTCTAAAATGAATTCAATTTCCAATAAATTCCAAATTTTTCTTCCAACCTTAATTTTTTTAAAATTATTATAGCTCTATATTAAAATATAATTTAACTAAATACTTAACCATATTATATTTACTAAAATCATACTTTACTATTAAACTTATTCTATAATAAAACAAATTTATACATCGTTTGAAATCAAGAATTTGACTATATATAAAATTACATTTATACAATATCAAAAATCAATATTATATAAAACCGTATATTTCTTTCCAAAACCATAGGAATCATTTCAAAATATATTTATATATATAGACCACGATGTCTGTATATAATTTTCTATCCTATAGTCAAGTGATATGGGTATTTATCATTTCAATCCGCAATTTAAATTATATGCGGGTATATATCATTTCAACCCGCAATCCCAAATTTAATTCAATGATAATCGCTTGGGTTTATCATTTCAACCCATAACGATTTTCACCTATTCTATAGATCATTCAGGTATGTATCATTTCAACGCATAGTGAATTCTATACTAACATGGAACTTGCAGAGTGACAACAGATATGATAATAATATAACTGGCATATATCATCAATATAAATAACAGATAATGGTGTCAGGTGTCACAGGTGAACAGATACAGATGACAACATATATATAACAATGTAAATAACTAATAGCAGCATATTTCAATTATCGTTTCAATTGAAATCAAATTTAATAAATATAAGAACATTAATCGTGAGTGATTGCTCACCTTTCGAGGCTAGAGAGGATAGACAACGGGATGAGAAGAGATACGAATCCATGCATAGACTTACAAAGCAAAGCAAGATTGGCAAGAATTTGGCAAACAAAGTTGATAGTTCGAAATCGACAGAATTAAATCAACTGGATTGATGAAGTTCAATGGTATAAATGGACAAATACATATAACTATATGCATATAAAAAATCATATTTTATGTTCAAACACACTTTTAAATTTAACTAAATATATATTTCAAAATCATTGCTTCTTTTTTAAAATAAACACATTTAAAATAAATCTTCATATTGTATTCCCTTGAAATCAATATTTATAAAAGTCTATAATTAACAAATTATTTCAAACAATATTAAACATATTATCTATATACATTAAACAAAACACCCTTTCAACATATTAACCAAAACGTGTTGTATATATGCGTACCAACATAACCATATATATAATTAGATTAACAACTATGCAAGCTGTATATCTATGCAGACCAATAGTTATATATATAAAACAGAATCTGGACATGCAAACACTAGATATATATATAAGCTAATGATACATCGGTATAACAAATCCCAAAGTTTTATATAATTTAGTAATAAATGTAAAAGTTAACACTTAAATATATAATTTATACTTCCTATACTGATATATCTACATTACAGTCGAAGCTGTTATATATATATATATATATATATATATATATATATATATATATATATATATATATATATATATATATATATATATATATATAATAGTAGAAACATATATATACTAAAATCAAACTAAAGAAACATATATACCCATATACCATCCAATTGATACTGTTATTGTAACGACCCGTAAATGTAACCGGTTTTAATAACGTTATTAACTGAAATTTTGTGAAGTTTTAAACAGTAAAATTTTGAAATATAAAATTCATATTTGGAATACGTCCAGTTAAACATAGCAACCGGTAAATTTTCGTCCGAAAATATGAAAGTTTATTTCGAGCGTAAATTTACTTCAATCTAATCAGTTAAAAAGCGATGAAAATAAAACGTTTCAAAACCAAAATATTTTTACATAAAAAAATTCTAAACCATCTTTTGAGCAAGTTGTCAGTTTGTCGTTTTTTGAAATTCGGACAGCTTTGCCTCCGTCGATCTTATTTTTCTGCGATTTTTATGCATTTTCCGTAGTAGAAAATTTGAAATTTTTATAATTCAGTCGTACCACTAACATCTATATACCGTTTTTATCATCTCGTCGTGCGGACCTCAATAGTGTATTCGTTGGTGTATTTCGAAAACCTGGTATGCGTCGAAACCGTGTAGCAATTCGACATATCGATACCGGTTTGAGTCTTTTTGAATCCTTTTGTCTTTTTATTTTCAATGTGTAAACCAAAAGGCTGGTAGCCTTTATACTTCCAGAATTCGCGTGCTTGACTTTGATTTTACTAGTTCCAATATTTGATCAGTTCAATCGTTCTCTGTTTTAATCAAATATTCAGTAGGTACTTCTCCTTTAATCAAGCAACTCACCCCTCCTCATCAGCCTCACTCCTCTCCCTTCCCTGATTTTTTTTTCACCAAACCCATTCCCCCGACCACCGAACCATCCGCCTTCATCTCCGACCAAGCCGTTCACCTCGAGTCCCCTGCTACAGAGCACACCATGCCCAGATCTTGGCCTACCCCTTGCCATCGCCCGGCCGCTTACCCAACGACGACCACAACTGCTCTCCGCTAGAGACTGAGCCCGCCTCCGCCCCACAAACCTTCCACTTGGAACCGCACCACTTCCCGACCCATCTCCTCTCTCTTACCTAGCTCAACCTTTTTCTCGCCGTGTGCACTGCAGCGTCTTCCACCCTAGCCGCCTCTTCGCCTCCTCCTCCTTTGCGTTTTGAGGTAGGTGGGTACATACTTATGTATATAGCTTAGTAATATATATATATAGTTGCTTGTTATTTGTATTATATGTAAGCTCGCATGATATTATCAGTATATCTATACTTTTACATTTCTTTTTTTCCCTATACGTTAGTGTATCAGTTAGATATGTGTTTTAAGTATAAATATAAATTGATTCCTATAAATTTTAATTTACAGTTTACGTTTATTTTCATTTATATCTAATCTATACGTTAACTATGTATCAATATGGGTCTATAGTTTACATTAATTTGCTGTTGCGTATGGGTTTTATATTGATGTCAATATTTGTACTAAACCAGATATATTTCAATGTTGGGTCTGAGTTTTGAATTAAGCATGCATAGGGATGTAAGTGTATACATGTTATATTTCATATTTTATCAGATTATATAGAAAACATGTTCATCGTTTTCTATTACCATAGGTGTTCATGTCTTACTAATATATAAGTTGTACAAGTTGCGTTAGCTGTTGTTCTATATACATATGTATATAATATATATACTGTTTTAAAACATTATAGTTATTTCAGTTTATGTAAATCAAAGTTGATATTTACGTTATGAAAGTTGCATTTATATATTTAGGTAGGCTAAATTGTTCCTCGTTTTGGCACTCTGCTTTTGTACACGTAAGTTATAAATAGTTTGTTTCGTATACTACGTAAATATAAACATATATTTCTGTATACAAGTTGTTTTGGTCTGCATGTGTTCTTGGGTCTACTATAGTATATTTCCTTATGAGGCTTTAAAATATTATACATTTGTTATATTTATCCGTGTCCTGTTACACTAGTTTGTTGAGTTTGCATTTTGGTTTAGGATTTAATATACTATCAATTTATAGGCATGTAAGAGTGATTTCAGATGTTATATATAGGAATACTTTTGGATTTTTAAGTTTACAACACTTACAGTATCACATGTATTATTTCATAGTAATTTTTGTAAAGTGATATATATATATATATATATATATATATATGTATGTATGTATATATTCTATTTTATAAGTATGGGATTAAATATAAATGAAAAGGGTTTTAAATTGATTGTAGAAAAATAATAAAAATATTTAGTTCGATTTATATTAACTGATTCAGTCGTTCTCATCGATTTCCCTTTATCAGCTTTAGTTCGTCGTACCTGTTTCCTTTGTCGAATTCGTGCCGATCTTGTTTTGCTTTGGAATTGTACATGGATTCATAACGCATCTCATTCTCGTTCATCTCTAACCCGAAAGGTGAGTAATCACTCACGATTAATATTCTTTTATTTATTAAATTTGATTTCAATTGAAACGACAATTGAAATATGCTGCTGTTAGTTGTTTATACTATTATATCTGTTATTACTTGCATCTGTTCACCTATGACACCTGACACCATTATCTGTTAATTATTTATGTGATAATAATACAGTTTGGTTGATAATTGATTTGATTGATGTTTGAATTGGATGTTAATTGTGGTGTTAAGTGATAACTAATTTGCAAGTTAAATTTGATGTAGAATAGTTAACAATTTAAAACGGATTATATATGACGAACTTTGATTTGTTAAACTTGACCCCGCCATATGTTAAAGTTGATTAGTTAAATTGGCCCCTTCATATGTTAACTTTGATCAGTTACATTGACCCTTTAATTGTCGTAGAATTTGAATAAATTAACTTTGGACCTTTGAACGTAGTTTGTATTAATCGTTGAAGTATTAAACTGAAATTGAAATTGAACGGCAAGTGAAAAACCGTAAGATGATAATTTTTAATCTACATGAAATGATAGTGTAGATTCTAGAATTAATACAATTATTTCGGATTATTTGAATTAATTATTGGATTGTTACTGATGGTTGTTATTGCTTGTTTATTTACTTTGACACCATTCTTGTTATCACACTGCAAGTTCCCTTTGCTATGCTTTAATTTTTGAATTGAATTGGGATCGAGTTGAAATGATATATACCCAAATGAATTTGACCTAGGATAGAGAATTAAATAAAAATCTGATTGGTCAATAAATTGATTTAAAAATAAAATAATGATTTTATTCGAGCAAAGAATAAGTTTTGAAATGAAGTTGGAATTTGAATTTTGAAAGGAAAATGGAAAGGTTGAACTCTGAAACAAATATTAACGTAGTAATTGATGAAAAACATTGTTTGAAATTTAATTATTTAATAATTAAATTTGGAATTATTAATAAATAATTTGGAATTAGTAATAATTGAGTTTTGAAATTATTAAGTTTGAAATCACTATAATTAAATTTGAAATTATAATTAAGTTTGAAATTATAATTTAGTTTGAAATTATTAAGTTGAATTTGTAATTAGATTGAAATGATTTGATAATTAAGTTAGAATTCATAATTAAGTGGAAATGATTTAATAATTAGGTTTGAATTTATAATCAAGTTTGTAATAATTAAATTTTGAAATTATTAATAATTAAGATTGAAATTCTTTAATAATTGAATAAGATTTAATTATTTGATAATGGAATAAAATTGAATTCTTTGATGAGAGAAATTGAACTTTTGAATAAGTGGATTTGAACTTCGTTAATAAATGAAATTGAGTTTCTTTATTAAAATTTTGGAAAAATTATTTAAGTAAGTTAATAAGCGAAATTGAAACTTCTCGATTATGTGAAATTTAGTTCTTTATTAATTGAGTTTGGAATTTGTAACGAAGTCAATAAATAAGTGAAAATTGAATTTCTTTAACAAGAAATAAAATGTGATTTATCGAAATGAATGGGATTTATTGAAATTAACGTAAGACTTGTAATTTAAAGAATTGATTTGACGAATTTAATTGAATTCAATGTGTAAGTTTTGATATAATGAAGTTGAGTTTAAGTAATTGATTTAATGAATTGGAAATTTAAATAGAAGTTGTTTTGAAGAATAAATTTACTTAGCGAATATTGAATGAAATTGATAAATGAATTTAAATTGATTGAATGAAAATTAAACCATTTTAAATGATTTGGGAACGAAACTTATATACGAACTTGAATCAATATTTGAATTGTTTTAAATAAAAATTGAAATTGAATTGTAAGACTTTGAAATGGTTATTTGGAAGTTTTGAAACATGAATTTTGGAAATTGATAGTGAGAGACAAATGAAATGTTGATTTATAAATTCAAATTTAAATTGAAATTGTTTTGGTTCTGAAATTTATTAAACGACCAATCGGCGTAATAATTACGAAAGTTATTAAAGAAACCGGAATCGGTTATGGATATACTCTCTATCTAAACCGAAAACAACTTTAATAACTATACGCGGAGTGATGATCCAGAATGAAGTGGTTGGAATGATGTACGTGATGACTGAAGAAAGAGAATGATAATGGATAGCCTTGACACTTGTGTCAAATTGGAAATGACTAAAATCAGGAGCCGTGCCGGGCCAAATGGGGTTAGCCACCTCGAGCGAACACACTTCTTCGTAACTACTACTCATTACTTGTTATTGATTGGTGCACCCTCGGAAATTCAGGAGTGTTGTTTCGCGGTGTTGCGATCGCTGCGGCGATGCGTTCTCACCAGTCCGGATCAGGCGAACGGTAGTTTCACTACCTTGGGTATTGCCTCATGTGCCTTGTCATACTTGTATTCCGATATACGCGACCGCTACGAATTTGTTTTGTGTTATACCTATGGAGTACTCTTTGATATCCCACCAGTTTACGGTGGAGTTTACAGTGCTGTATAGACTATGATGCATATAAAATGTGTTAAGGGGGATAATGGTAACGCCTTAACACTATTTTGATACTTTATATTACCGATTGACATTATCTATTTAGCGTACACTACTACTTAGTAGATAGTTTAACGGATCCTTAGAGGATGGTGATTCCAACATCCTTTGAGTTACTTGTATTTCGATTGCCATTTCACCTGAGTTGGATTTATTGATATGAGAATATTAATCCTGACTCGAGTGTTTTGTGTTTTGCTTTACGCTCGGGTCAGACTGAGTGGTTGATCAGCTTTCGAGACTCACCTTTAGAGTTGGAGCTTTGCCTGGAGATCCAGCTATCTATCCAGCTTTCAGATAGTCGATGATTCTAGTGATGTATTCTGATTCTTATATTTGACTGTTGTATTCGAGACTTCTGTTGTAACTTATATAACTCTGATGTTATCTTATATATTTATGTAGTAGCTTCATGAACTACTATCTCTTTACTTCCGCTGCATATTATTACTCTGTGTGTGTGATTCTGTGATTATTTATTTACTATATATCTGAGTTTTGCCAAATTTAAAATTAACAATTCGGTATTTTGAATTATTCAAGTCCGACATGTGCGGATGCGCATAGTCCAAAATAGCGGGTCGTTACAGTTATAACCCATATAAAAACATAGTTCTAAATTCACATACAAATAAAACATATTATATATGTATACTTTATCAGATAAGAACTTTCAAAATCATATGGTATCATATATAGTAAACATTGGTTATAATGATTATATAAATTAGTATATATATACACACACATAACATTGTACTAGGTATATTAAAACTGTGTTAAACAATATATATATATAGTGCAGTCACACAAACCATATAGATAAACCGTATAAAAAGTTTGAAAAAAATCAATATATAAATATTAGATAAAATATACGTAGCCGGTCATTTGCACACATTGAAAAATGTAAGACAAACAAAGTATATTATATGCTAACGGTATAAATATATAGCCTAACATAAACTCTCACGGTATATTATATAGAAACCATATATTATATTTTTATAAACTCATAAAATAAGCAACTTTTATGAATGTATATATACACAAATATATAGCAGCAATATATAAAGCCTTCAGAGAAAATAAAATTTTCAATACAACCGTTCTTGTATCCATTTATATAAAACAAATATTCTAACCTATCCTATAACTAGCACTAGTATAAACTATAACCTATATAAATAGAATGACTAATAGTATATACTAATAAAAATATAATATAATTTATATAACAACAAATAGATAAGACGATAACATTCTCATACTTTTTAAACAGATGATAAAATATTCAAAACATATTATATCTACTAGTATAACTAATCTATACAGACTGAAACATACATATTCCTATTTATATATATTATATCTTTCACTTTAAAATATATATAAAAGCTATAAATATCGTAAGCCAATATGTGAAAAGCTTTTACACCAGAACATATATATATTACAAAATCAATAAATAAGCTTATAACACATAACTTTATAATACTTTAATATAACATATCTTAGATATGTATGTAAAATGATGCACATACATATATACCTACCTTTTACAAAGAAGAAGATGCTAAGGATGGAGTGGCTCTATTTGGTGGAGGTGGTGCTGTGTGTGTAAGTTGAGGGGAGATGAAGGAGAGGTGCGAATCTAGGTTGTTGTGCAAAGGAAGTGGCCTTCAACAAGAGGAAGGGGCGGAGGCTATGGGAATGACGAAGGAATTTGAAGGAGTGATGATAGATACTTGTGCATGTAGTTAGGGTGGCCGCGGCTTGGAGGCGAGAGGAGCAGGTGTTGGCTGACGAGGATGAGGAAGGTCGATAGGCTTAAGAACACGGCAAATAAAAAGGTGAATTTTTGAAAGAAGACCAGTAGCCTCAATTATCTAAAACGTGTTTATATTAGAACACTTAGAAACAAGAAAAATAATACGAATCGGCTGATAATATTGAGAACAATAGGAATTGCAAAAGCCAAAAGCTGAAAATTATCAATGACTATGGCTTTTGGATTCACAGGAGATAATCAGTGGACACAAGGAGTTCAAAAGGATTAAAACGTACCGATATGGTGAACCGTTTTCGCAGATTCTGCCGCGTGCTGGACTTTGAAACAAATGAATGAATATACTGCTGAGATCAACCCGACGAAACAATCAAAACACCATATAGATATCAGTGGTACGATCATTCGACCAAAATTCGATATCGGTGCCGAAAATGCTGCAAATTGTCAAAAATAAGATGAATGGAGCAATAGAAATCCGAATTTGGAGAAAGGAATTATGAAGTGTCACTTAGAAAATGATTTACAAATTCTCTATAGAAACATATTCAGGTTTAGAAAACATTTTATCATCATCAATATTTAACTAATTTAAATTGAAATGGAATTACACCAGAAAATAAGCTTCAATATTTTCAAATGAAAATTTACCAGTTGCTATGTTAAATTAGACGTACTTCGAATATAAAATTTTTATTTCAAAATTCAATTATTTAAAATTTCACAAAATTTCAATTAAATAAATAAAACTACTGAAAATTTATGGGTCGTTACACTCTCCCACACTCAAAAATTTTCGTCCCCGAAAAGGAAGGTGGTAAGAGAATAGAACAAGCAGAAAGAAAATATATTGAAATTAAAGAAAACAATTGGTTTAAACCATATAGATTTCAATTTAAATTAATTTATATTCAATAATTGATTTTAAATTCAAAATAATTCATTAAGCTGATTTAATTTCAATTTATTAATTTATTAAAAACAAAATTTTATTTTATCTATCCAATTAACTTATTGTTCCATTTATCTCTATTAACATTTTATAACTAAAACCTAAATGTATAACATTTGTCGTAACCACTCAAATTTTATTTATAAAATTATTAATCATCATTTTACATTGTAAATAATTCAATTACATATTCAACTTATGAATGATTTAGATAAGTTATATTGGAATGTAATTGAGTATTATACAAGTAAATTTTTTCCAATTTAATTATTCAAGTATATTCAAAAATTTGGACTCATTTTAATGATTGAAAACATCTCTTAATCCTGAATTTAAGAATTACATTTCCGATTCACTTTAAACAATTTATATATATATATATATATATATATATATATATCAAATTCAGAATCACGTACCTGTATATATAATCCAAATCATACTTCAAAAATTCAAATCAATTTAATTTCCAAACAAAAGTGTAGCAAAGCTACAGAATGGTCTCTCCACTTTGAAACTCGAAAATGAATGTCGATGATGCTGCAGTCATCACCGAAATTATTTTCCAGCGACAAAGAGAAGAGTACTGATTTAAACATTTAAAATTCTTTGAAACAATTTATATTCAAAATACTCTGAATAAATAATATACCCTTTAAAACTTTAAAACAATAGTTTGAAATCATCGAAAATTAAATTCTTAAATTCTAATTTGAATTCATTTGAACTCCAAATTTAGTTATAAACCATTTTTGATAAATTCATTTACTTATATATTGGAAAAAAAAATGGTTAACAAAACAATAAATGAAAATCAACTATTATTATTTTGTTAACCATTTCGTTTATCAATTATCTTTTAGAAAATTTACTCATATATATAATATGATCACACAAAATTTTAATTTATTTACCAAATTTGAAAACAATATTATATCATTTTGCTCTGTTCAAATGTTTTGGATATCCTATCGCTAGCGTTGATCAGATGAATCGATCGAAAACCCAAATCAACATCAACAATTCAAACAACAATATATATATATATATATATATATAACATTTTAATATTAATTTACAAATACACTTCCTCGCTCGACGATAAAAGAATGGATTTTCAAAGTAAGGATAGAGATTCAAATTTGATGGACTAAAATCAAAGAGAATTTTGATTCGAAGATAGGTTTGAAATAAAGATAAGATAATTAAATTACAAAATAGAGAGATGGATAAGTTTATATAATCGCGGCAACCTTAAACGGGTCAACCGTGACTTCAAGAATGAAATCGATGCATAATTCCGAGGCAAATCGGCATCAGACCTCAAGGAATAGAATTCAGGTATAGCAGGAGATAGATAGCATCGTAACCGAGGATATAGAAATATCCTATAAATCAATGCCTATTGTAAAGGAGTTTCACCCCTTTACAAATCATTCGAAGGTTGGCGAGACCGTCGAGTTATTATAGAATTCATTCGAAGTGGAGTTATGGGATAATCCAGAATACGAATAAGGAGAGATAAGGATGGATTTTGAAACCGAGCGAACATTCCAAAATTCAAAGGAAACCAAGTCAAAGAGGAAGGGATCCAAGCTTGAACGAAAGTGATTCCGTAGTTAAATTTACCCTATATGTTGAGTTTTGCATAAAACCAAAGGTCTGATACCAAATGTAACATCTTGATATTTTCAACCGTTCGCATATATACATGCCGGATTTGAATTGCTCAAAATACCATATTGTTAATTTACATTTGACAAAAATCAGCATATACAATAAATAAAAAATAACGGAATCACAGACACAGAGTAATGTAACAATATGCAGCGGAAATAGAAGAATAGTAGTTCATGAAGCTACTATATATATAACAGAGTTAAATAAGATACAACAGAAGTTTCGAATACAATAGTCAAATAAAAGATCAGAATACATCACTGAAATCAACTGGATATTTGAAAGATGGATAGATAGCTGGATCTCCAAACGAAGCTCCAACTCCAAAGGTGAGCCTCAAAAGTTGTATCACTCAGTCTGACTGGAGCGTAAAGCAAAACACAAAACACTAGAGTCAGGATTAACATTCTTATATCAATAAATCTAACTCAGATGAAATAACAACTGAAATACAAGTAACTCAAAGAATATTTGGGATAACCATCCTCTAAGGATCCGTTAAACTATTTACTATGTAGTAATATATGCTATTATAATAATATCTAAAGTAAAGTATAATATATTTAAAAATAGCGTTAAGGCGTTACCCATATCCCCCTTAACACATTTAATATATTCCCATAGTCTATACAATACTGTAATCTCCCCCGTACTGGGCGTTTCCAGAGGGCACTCCATAGGTATGGTACAAAAAAATTGTGTAAGGCGCGCTAGGGTAGGTGACACGGCACAACTATGCAATGTCAGGGTAGATATACCAATTACGCATCCGGACAGGTGGTAACGCATAGTCGCCACTACCGCCCACCTCAAGCCACACTCCCAAAATCACAGGTGCATCCAATCATTCACAAAGTAATAGAATGGTATAAAAGAAGTGTGTCCGATAAGATGAGCTACCTCATTGGTCCGGAGTCGCTCCTGTTTTAGCCACCTTATGTCAACTCATGGAAGTCGGGTCCACGTATATACCTCAATAGGACGTCGCCACCATCCTACTTCATTATGGAATCTCCACTGCGTACACGGTTGTTAAAGTGGTTTTCGGAGTTGGCAGAGAGTATGACAACTTCCGACCCCGGTCTCTTTAACAACCAAACATTATTATAGCACCGCGGTCATTTTCAAAGTAGTTTATACTTTAAAACCCAAATATCATTGCCTTTTCAAAACCATATCAGTACGATATCATTTCCATTTCAAATATATCCTATTTTCAAAAATCATAGCACTTCAAAGTTATAACACTTCAAAACCAAAACGCTTGAAATTATAATCATTGGAAATCATAATTTAGAAATCATAATACTTCCCACTTAACCGATTAAATATTAAAATAGTATAAATATAATGAAATTGTTTTCCTCAAATTTCATATATAAATTCCAAATCAACTCGAATTTCAAAATTTCAAATTTAATCAAATCTCAAATCCTTAAGTCCAATTTAGCTTCTAAATACACCATTCAAAATTATACCGATTCCAAATACAGATTTGAACCACAAATAAACCATTTCAAAATATATATTTCAAAATATTCTATAATTTCAAATTAGACTTGATAATCCCATATCTATATCAAATTCACTTTACTAATATTATTTTAAAATATTTACTTAATCATTCAAATAACCTTTTAAATAAAATTCAAATTTAAATAAAACAAAATATACCATTTTAATTTATGTAGATTTGAAATATTCATTTATGTCACTCTTAATCAAAATCCAATTATAAAATCATATCCTTTATAATCTAAAATTTAATATACTTCAAATCAAACCTATTTGAGTACAATTCTAAAATGAATTCAATTTCCAATCAATTCCAAATTTATCTTCCAACCTTAATTTTTTTAAATTATTATAACTCTATATTAAAATATAATTTAAGCAAATACTTAACCATATTATATTTAATAAAATCAAACTTTATTATTAAACTTATTCTATAATAAAACAAGTTTACGCATAGCTTGAAATCGAGAATTTAACTATATATATAATATAACATTTATACAATATCAAAAATCAATATTATATAAAACCATATATTTCTTTCCAAAATCATAGAATTATTTCAAAATATATTTATATATAGACCACGGTGTCTGTATATAATTTTCTATCATGTGGTCAAGTGATACGGATATTTATCATTTCAATCCGCAATTTAAATTATATACGGGTATATATCATTTCAACCCGCAATCCCAAATTCAATTCAATGAAAATCGCTTGGGTTTATCATTTCAACCCATAACGATTTTCTCCTACTCTACAGATCATTCGGGTATGTATCATTTCATCCCATAGTGAATTCTATACTAACAGGGAACTCGTAGAGTGATAACAGATATGATAATAATATAACAGGCATATATCATCAATATAAATAATAGATAATGGTGTCCGGTGTCACAGGTGAACAGTTACAAATAACAACATATATATAACAATGTAAATAACAGTGGTATATTTCAATTGTCGTTTCAAATGAAATCAAATTTAATAAATATAAGAACATTAATCGTGAGTGATTGCTCACCGTTCGAGGCTAGAGAGGATAGACAATGAGATAAGATGAGATATGAATCCATGCACAGACTTACGAAGCAAAGCAAGATTGGCATGAATTCAACGAACATAGCTGAAAGTTCAAAATCGACGAAATCAAATCAACTGGATTGATGAAGTTCAATGGTATAAATGGACAAATACATATGACTATATGCATATAAAAAATCATATTTTATGTTCAAACACACTTTTAAATTTAATTAAATATATATTTCAAAATCATTGCTTCTTTTTTAAAATAAACACATTTAAAATAAATCTTCATATTGTATTCCCTTGAAATCAATATTTATAAAAGTCTATAATTTACAAAATATTTTAAACAATATTAAACATATTATATATATACATTTAAACAAAACACCCTTTCAACATATTAACCAAAATGTGTTGTACATATGTGTACCAACATAACCATATACAAAGTTAGATTAACAACTATGAAAGCTGTATAACTATGCAGACCAACAGATATATATATTTAAAAAAATTGGACATGCACACACTATGTATATATATAAGCTAATGATATATCTGTATAACAAATCCTAAAATTTTATATAATTTAGTAATATATGTAAAAGTAAACACTTAAATATATAATATATACTTCCTATATTGATATATCCACATTACAGTCGAAGCTGTTATAGTTATAAATATAACAGTAGAAATACATACATATATATACACACACACACACACACACACACACACACACACACACTAAAATCAAACTATAGAAACACATATACCCATATACCATCCAATTGATACTGTTACAACCCATATAAAAACATAGTTATGAATTCACATACAAATAAAACATATTATATATGTATACTTTATCAGATAAGTACTTTCAAAATCATACCGTATCTTTTTTTTTTTTTTTTTTTTTTAACAACAAATTCAACCTTTTATAACCTCAATCAAAAGCTGTCAACATGCCTGACAGATAACCCAAAACAAAAGGCCAAAAGGAAAAGCCACCAAAAACCCAGAACAAAGGAGAAAACAAAACAACCAATAAGGAACCAAATATAGGAACGAGGAGAAGCGGCACAATCTCTGACCAATCCACTTCGCACACCCAAATAGCTACTGGAAACCACCGCCGAGCCAACATCGTACTCGAGCTCCGGCAAGGCCACCGGCCTACCACGATGTTGAGGTTCCAACCATCAATGAAAAACAAGGACGTCCCCCGCCCAACCAAGATAACCGGAAGCAATGGCCAAAACCATCAACGCCTACAGACCGACAGAATGAAGATGATAAAGACTTCCGATAAGCCAACTCCAAACAGCAGAAAAATACCAAGAAAAGAAACCCCCATAAAATCAAGAGCCTAAAAGCACTAAACACAGAGTTACACACCAAAAAAAAAAAAGGAGGGGGTGTTGGTGGATCGGGGGGGGGGGGGGGAGAGGAGATGACGGATGACAGACCGAGGGGAACAACCAAGCCAGAATTTGCAGTCCCCGGATAGGCAGTCATCCAATACCTGCTCTATTAGAAGAGAGAGAGCAGTTTATTGATAACAGGTTTACTAAATGACGAGAGCGAGCACTGGCCGAGCCCCGGAAGGGTCGGCCCCGAAAAGCTAAGAAAACATCATCTCTTACCCGCCGAACAACGGAAAGAGGATCCATTGGAACCTCTTCAAAGATAGCCTTATTCCTCGCACACCAGACATGCCAGCAGATTAGACAAGGAATCAATCGAAAGATGATCGAGCGAAGAGATTTCCCAGTGCAAACAAACCACCAAGAAGCCAGCAAATCATTTGGCGAAGAGATGGTGCCACGAACACCCAAAAAATTACCGAAAAAATTCCAGGTGGATCTAGCACACCAACCACCGAAAAACAAATGATTAATAGATTCTGAATCCCCGTTGCCACAGCACCTGCATCGGGAAACAAAAGGAATGCCAATTTGCTAGAGGTTCTCATCAACCGGTAGCCCAGAGTGAAAAATTCGCCACATCAAGAGAGAGACTTTCGGAGGGATTCGAGCATCCCAAATGTAGGCGAAAAGGGGGAGGACCGGAGAAGGTGTACGAGAAGATCTCCAGGCTTTCAGAATAGAGAAAGGGCCACCATCCCAACCGGAGAGGCCACTATGAGAATCAACGAGCAATTTAACCGATTGCATATGCTTCCAGGTCTCACTCGCATAACAAGGAGATCCTGCATAATCAGAGGACGCCAGTCTCCGATACTTAGCATGGAGGAACTTGGCCCACAAGGAATCGTTAGACCCAAACCTGGACCATAACTTACAAGCGAAAGCCGAGCAAATGTCTTTCGGATGACGCAAACCTAATCCACCCTCTGTCTTAGGACGGCAGAGAACAGACCAAGACACCCAGTGATGTCTGCGATTGTCCCCCTTCGAACCCCAAAAGAAGGATGATGCCAAAGATTGGAACGAACGAAAGAAAGAGACAGTAGGTGTCATAGCGGCGAAGATATGAGTACCCATAGAGCTCAGAACCGATTGAATAAGAACTAATCTTCCAGCTTGAGAAAGAAGGGACGCATTCCAACGGATAATCTTACCCCTCACCTTATCCGTAAGAGGATCGAAAATGGCGTTAAGTTTCCTACCTCGGTAAAGAACAATACCTAAGTAAGGAAGAGGAAGGGAAGCGGCCTTGAAGCCAGTAAAAGATTCGACCCAATAAACTCGAACTTGGTCCATATCCTTCGCGTGAACGAAGCAACTCTTGTCAGAGTTGACCAATTGTCCCGAGCACCTCTCGTACAGCTTAATGAAACGAATAAGACGCCGAACAGAAGTCCGAGATCCGTTAGAGAAAATAACAATGTCATCCGCAAATGACAAAGAGGAGACGAGCGGACATCCGCTAGGAATACCGAATCGCTGAATTTGACCAAAAATCGTCAAAGTGTGAATGCCACGAATGAAGGCCTCGGCCGCGATAACAAAAAGAGAAGGAGATAGAGGATCTCCTTGACGGATCCCTCTACCAGCCTTGAAAAACCCATTGGCCGATCCGTTTATGAGCACAGAGAACCAACAGTTGGAAATGAGTCTCCAGACCAAATCAATAAGGGTTTCCGGAAAACCAAAAGCACGAAGAACCTTAATGATGAAAAACCAGGACATACGGTCGTATGCCTTTTCCATATCAAGTTTGAATATGATGTTAGAACCCCTGACCTTACGGTCAATCTGAGAAACAAGTTCTTGGGCTAAAAGGACGTTATCAGTGATCAACCGGCCTTTTACAAATCCTGCTTGGGAAGTAGATATAATGCGGTCAAGGTAAGGAGCCAAACGAGTGGCCAAAACCTTGGAAATTACTTTGTTAGCAAAATTACAAAGGCTGATAGGGCGAAACTCTGAACACGCCCTAGGGTTATCACACTTAGGAATCAGGACCAAATTAGTGGAAGACCAACTAATCGGAAGAGCAGCCCCGGAAAAGAAATGCTGAATCGCCAGGCAGAAATCAGCTTGGATGATATTCCAAGTAGCTCGAAAGAAAGAGCCATTAAAGCCATCCGGCCCACTGGCACTATCCTTACTAAGAGCAAAGACACAAGCACGAACCTCATCTGACGATGGCGGTTCTGCCAAATCTTCACTACCCACTGCAGTAACAAGCCGAGGAATGAAAGACAGGATGTCCGCAGCCCGTTCGGACACCGACGGGGATCCCAGGTACGAATGAAAATGGGAGACTAAAACCTCCTTGACTGCAGATGGAGTCGAAGCCACAGATTGGTCCGACCTCACAATCTCGCGAATAGAAAGCAGATTTGCTTTCTTTCGAATAGAAGAGTGAAAGAATTTGGAATTCGTATCACCTTCGACCACCCACTTGATTCTCGCCTTCTGACGAAGATAGGAGTTCTCTAAACGAAGTTCCGAAGAGAAGGCCAATTGAGCGCAAGCCCATAGCTCCTTGTTTTCGGAAGATGGACTCTCGTCAAATAAAGCTTCGGCAAGAATCAGAGACTCTTCTGCCGCTCTCACCCGATCGAATATATTCCGGAAAACAAGGGAATTCCACGTCTTAAGACAAGCCTTAAGACGCTTCAGTTTCCCAGCAAAAGCCCCCATGGGTGCAGCCACAAAGGGAATGGACCACGACTCCTCTACCACCTGAAGAAAACAATGATGGGAACTCCACATGCTAAGATAACGAAAAGAAGAAGGCCCCGATAAAGAGCGCGAAGCGCACCGTAAAACAAGAGGAGCATGATCAGAGCAAGACCGATGAAGATGAGATATAGAAAAAGAATAAGGTAGGTTGAACCAATCAGCAGATCCAAAGATCCTATCCAACCTAGAGAGGATCCGATTCGGACCTGCCTGATTGTTAGACCAAGTAAAAGCTGAACCAACGAAAGGAATCTCAGATAACCCAGATCTCGCAACGAATGAATTGAAATCTGAAACCGAGAGACGGTTGACGGCTACCCCTCCCAATTTTTCAGCCTGACTGGCGACAACATTGAAATCGCCACCCACTACTGAAAGCGAGCAACCGAAATCAGCAAGAGACAGAATGTCATTCCAGAGGGATAATCTATCTAACCGGTCACACTTGGCGTATACCGCCGAAAAAATGAACGGTTGCGGGGAGAATGAAGAAAAACACAAGACAGATAGAAGTTGAGACGAGTCAAAAATTGGCCTAATAATGCAATCTTTGGACCAAAGAATCCAAATTTTACCCGAAACATTAGATAAAGCACCACCGAAGCCTAACGACAACACGGCCTTTGTGACCTCCCCGGGACCCACAATAGGCTCTAAAATTGCCACTAAACCGATGGAATGCTTACAGACAATCCTCTTTAGCCTAGCAGAAGAAGCTTCGTTACCTATACCACGAATATTCCAATAAAGAAAATTCGACATGGAGCCAACAGCTGAAAGAGACAAGAAGAAAAGCAACAGAAACCTCGCAGATGGAGATCAGATAAGATACAAGGAGGATAGAGCAGATCTACCAATCTGCTCTCTCGCCGCTATAGAGCGAGTACGAATAGTGCGGGGGATCACCGAGGCGTGACGAGATCTACATCTGGATGATCTGCGCAAAGGCTGACGCAAAGGATCGGACACCGAAGAATCACGCACTCTCGCCATCGAACCGGGCAGATGAGAAGAGGAAACAGATGGAAGAGAGTTCTCGGTTAGACGAGATAGCCGCGCATTTATCAACGCAATATCCTCTACAGAAAGCATCGGGATGACGATCGAAAAGGAACAAGAAGACGAAGGAAGAGAACAACGGGATGAGCAACAGACAGACGAATAGTCAGACTGATCCGAGACAGAGAGAGGATAATGATGGTATGTAGGGGAGCTGAATAATCGCATCCCATATTGCTGTATGAACCTCTCCCAAGCCGTACTGCCATAAGAAAGGTAACCCCGCGAGATAGGTAAGGTTCGCAGGTTGGTCCTAGCAGATAAATCACCCGGTCGGGTCGCAACTGACTGGTAATATTCCAGTCTGACCGCATAGTGGACCGCAACAGGGTACACTATGCAATCAGAAATGGAACACCGCCTGAGCCAATCGACCCAAGCTGGATAATTTCTCCGTAGAGACCAATGGAAGCCAATAAGAGAAAGGAGGCGAAAAGCCAAATACGACACAGTCCAGGCCTCGCACTGGCTACGACAAACATCCCAACACTGTTCGCTCCCAACGGAGATCACAATGCCTAAGTGACCTGATACGTCACCAAACAACATAATAGTAACAGTATCAGGGAGCACACGCCGAAGCGCGTCATGGCTCATAACCACAGAGAAAAAACCAGCAGATATAAGTCGATAAGGAAACAAAGTCCCACGATCAACCACTAACATGATATGCACAACCAAAAAACTCACCTGGCCTGCCACCAAAACACTTACCTGCTGCTGAACGACTAGATAAACAAAAGAAAAGCCCACTAAAACCTGAGAAACCAAAAAACCACCTGAATGCAGAACCAAGGCAAATGGAAACAACTGGCAAGCCCCCTCATAATGCAAGACAGAGACTGCAAAAAATAACTCTGCTCCACAAGAATACAACACCCTATCAGAGCCACGCAACGCATCAGCCCTAAACCAACACAACGGTACTGAAGATCCCACTTCCTCAACAAGGAGCCAATGCCGAGAATTACAGACCAACTGATCAGACACCATTAAGCTACCTTTCTCAACATGACTGGAAGAGGTGACGAAATCCCCTTCAGTCGAAGAGATTGCCGAGAAAGCATCAGGGCCAAGCAACTGCACCATTCGGCTCTGCATACCGCCCCAACCTACAGCTTGAGCAACAGGACAAAATGAATATAGCAGAGGGGGTTGGAACACCACAAGCAAGGAAACTGATATCCCAACGACCACCATATCAGCTTCATTACCAAACCCACCAACACAAACACCAAAACCCTCGTCCAACTCCATAGAAGCAGAAGAGACCACTAACGCACCACCAATTCCACCCCAAAATTCACACAACATCAAAGAAATAATCGCGGGGATGGGAACCACCGAATCCAGATTGGGAGGGGTGATGAAATCCCCTTCCACCATAGATTCCACGCTACTGCCAATGCCACAACAAATCGAACCAATCTCTTGCGTCTCCTCGCTGCTTGGCAAAACCGCACAAGAATCAGAGAAAGAAACCGAGGGAACGAATCGCTTGATGGAATCCCCTTCTTCCAGAATAACGAGTCCAGAACAAGATCCACAATCAACCGATCCCACCAAAAGAGCCTCCACCCCACTTGACAAATCGTCACAGAAGAAAGAGAAGTACAATCTAGGTTCGAACTGCTTGACAACCCTCTTCGATTCAACAATTGAATCAACAGAGAGCGCCGGCTCCTCCAAAGTATCATCAAACTGCCAATTACGACGCCAAGAGGGATAGTAGCACACAATACCAACATCAGATACAGGAGAGATCTCCAAAAAGCATGATTCAACCCATAAGAAACGAGATCTGGCTAAAACCCCAAAATTGGACAGAGAAAAAACCCTAATTTCAATAGAACTAACACCAGTCAAAACCACAGAGATAGGACCATCGACCACAGCACGAATGGCTTCGCCTATCGCGGCGAACGAGGGACAAGGGCGAACGAAAGAACCGGCCAGAGCGAACTCTCCTTTGCCATCCATGGACGTCAACATAACGCACTAAACAGAATAAGAACGCTGCGAACAGCCTACAGCCACTTGAGAGATCACAATAAGAGAGGAAGAGAAAGCAGTAAGAAAATCACTAAATCGACAGTTGAGATCTGAGAGGAAAATAAATAGCCGTTATCAGGAGGCCGTTATTTTCTTTTTTGCATATGGGAAACTGAAATCATACCGTATCTTACATAGTAAACATTAGTTATAATGATAATATGAATTAATATATATATATACACACACACACAAAACATTGTACTAAGTATATTAAAACTATGCTAAACAATATATATATATAGTGCAGTCACACAAACCACATAGATAAACTGTATAAAAATTTTGAAAAAAATCAATATATAAATATCAGATAAAATATACGTAGCCGTTCATTTACACGCATTGAAAAATATAAGACAAACAAAGTATATTATATGCTAACGGTATAAATATATTGCCTAACATAAACTCTCACAGTATATTATATGCAAACCATATTATATTTTTATAAACTAATAAAATAAGCAACTTTTACGAATGTGTGTATGTATATATATATATATATATATATAACAGCAATATATAAAGCCTTGAGAGAAAATTAAATTTTCAATACAACTGTTCTTGTGTCCATTTATATAAAACAAATACACTAACCTATCCTATAACTAGCAAAAGTATAAACTATAACCTATATAAATAGAATGACTAACAGTATATACTAACATACATATAATATAATTTATATAACAGCAAATAGATAAGACGGTAACATTCTCATACCTTTTAAACATATGATAAAATATTCAAAACATATTATATCTACTAGTATAACTAATCTATGCAGACTGAAACGTACATATATTCCTATATATATATTATATTTGTCACTCTAAAATATATATAAGCTGTAAATATTGTAAGCTAATATGTGAAAAGCTTGTACAACAGAACATATGTATATTACAAAGTCAATAGATAAGTTTATAACACATAACTTTATAACATTTTAATATAACAGATCTTAGATATGTATGTAAAATGATGCACGTGAATATATACCTACCTTTTACAAGGAAGAAGATGCTAAGGTTGGAGCGGCTCGACTTGGTGGAGGTGGTGTTGTGCATGTGAGTTGAGGGGAGAAGAAGGAGAGGTGCGGATCTGGGTTTTTGTGCAAAGGAAGTGGCCTTCAATAAGAGGCAGAGGGAGGCTATGGGAATGGCGAAGGAATTTGAGGGCGTGATTATAGATACTTGTGCATGCGGTCAGGGTGGCCGCAGCTTGGAGGCGAGAGGAGCAGGTGTTGGCTGACGAGGATGTGGAAGGTTGATGGGTTTAAGAACACAACAAATAAAAAGGTGAATTTTTGAAAGAAGACCAGTAGCCTCAATTATGTAAAACGTGTTTATATTAGAACACTTAGAAACAAGAAAAAAAAATATGAACCAGCTAATAATATTGAAAATAATAGAATTTCAAAAGCCAAAAGCTGAAAATTATCAATGACTATGGCTGTTGGATTCATAGGAGATAATCAATGGACACAAGGAGTTCAAAAGGATCAAAACGTACCGATATGGTGAACCGTTTTCGCAGATTCCGCCGCGTACCGGACTTCAAAACAAATGAATGAATATACCACTGAGATCAACTCGACGAAACAATCAAAATGGAATACAGATATCAATGGTACAATCATCTGATCAAAAGTCGATATCGGTACCGAAAATGCTGCAAATTTGTCAGAAATAAGATGAACGGTGCAACAGAAGTCCAAATTTGGAGAATCGAATTATGACGTCTTACTCAGAAGACGATTTACAAATTTTCTATAGAAAAATATTCAAGTTTGGAAAACATATTATCATCATCAATGTTTAACTAATTTAAATTGAAATACAATTACACCAGAAAATAAACTTCAATATTTTCAGATGAACTTTACCGGTTGCTATGTTAAATTAGACGTATTTCAAATATAAATTTTTTATTTCAAAATTCAATTATTTAAAATTTCACAAAATTTCTATTAATTAAATAAATAAAACCGTTGGAAATTTACGGATCGTTACAGTAATTGTAATGTTCCTTAGCCTAGGAAAATGAAGTGGAGATCTACACATTTTTGATAACAACAATGAACACGAATGCAACTTCAAAGGTAAGCAAAGGTATGATATGTAAACCCTATCTTCTAGTTTTTTCTCTCCTTGTTTTGAGTTCTGATATTCTGACACTTCTCTAGTAAAATTATCATATCTTGAGCTCCGTAATTCTAATTTGCAAAATTTAATATGTTTTGGAAAATAGATGGAAATTCCCAATTTTTATGTTTTGAATTTTTCCATATTTTGAAATTAAGCCATTGAAAAAATAAAAATAATTTGATACATTCTTTGAAACATATTTCATAATTTTCTAACGTTGTCGTAGTAAATCAACTATATTTTGAACACCATAACTCTAAATTTTAAATTCTTGAAAATCTGAAAATTAAACAAGTAACTCTAGAAATCCTTTTTTTTTTTGAGATTTTTTGATTCATGATATAATATCTTGAAAACAACGATCAAGTCGATGCGTTGCTTGAAAAGTGCTTCTGAATTACTCGAACAAACAATAGTATTTTGGATATAACTTTTGATATGTTTGTCATCGTGACTTAAAACTAATTCTATTGATTTCAAATTTCGAATATTAGAAACTTTATGTTTTGTTCTAATTCAAATTATGGACTTGAAATTTTCAAATAATGGTTTCAAAACTGATCGATTTTTTTAAACAACGATTGTCGATGAGTGATGATATTTGTTTTCATACATATGTTCGTGATATAGTTCTACATGAGATGATACTATGCTTATTTCCTTTGATGATGACTAACTCTTTTGTTCGAGAATTTTTGGTTGTGTGTGCTTTTCTATGACTTCGCTGAAAAATTTGAACGTTGGATTATATTCGATTGAATTATGGAGTACATAAAACGCTTGTTTGATTATACTTAATTGTCATGCTTGACTTGATGATGAGTATTCTAGAGATCAGACATAGTACCCATGTTTTGATATACCATTATTTGCTAGCACCGGCATCTAGAGAGTAAAAGGGGTGTCATTGTTCACCACAATCGACAGCCCAGATAACAAGTGGTATGGTGAAATCGTAACTTTCTCATACTTATCAGAATGTCTAGTACGACTTCTAACCGTTTTGGTTCGTCTAGTTTGATATTTTTGCTAGCTCGTATGACTCATGGACTGACTGATATTTCACATATGCACATGCGAAGATGTTACATTTTTGTTTTCTATTTTATTTTATTCTCAAAAATCCAAAAACATGCCTTGTTTTTCCTTCTAAGAATTTTTATATTTTTGAAAAATTCAAAAAATATGTTTTTACTTGCTTAGGACTTTTTTTGTTTGTTTTGCTCTTCATATTTATTCATAATGTGAATATTTTGAAAATGGGACTTCTTGGCAAAATCTTTGATACGATTTTTTTGATGAAAAATTTGTTTTTATATGTGAGCCTTGATTAGAGAATTCTTTGACTTGAAAGTGTTGAAATGAAACTTCATGTAAGATGAGCTTTGACATTCTTCATTTGACATGACTTTTTGCAAATGAATATGTGAAATGAAAGTTTTAAAATTCTTGTGAACTTCTTGAGATAGGTTATAGATATTTTTGGATGATTGTTGGAGAAACTTTTTTTGAGCTTTATGATGAAAATTTTCTAAGGCCGAGCATTTGATTTTTATTTTGATATTTTAATTATATACCCTTAGACCATGTGCTCCTCTTTACACAAATAGCTCTGAAACCAATTCATATTGCATGTTCAAGGATAGAGTATAAAATTGCAAATATTTATGTAGGATTTATTTTTGAAATCATATCATGATCGATTGAACTTTTTGTGTGATTTTCAAAACTATTTATATTGATTACATGAATGATTAAGGATATTGCATTTTGTACTTGATTAAATAATGACGTTATGATATTTTTGATAATCAAGCATACGTCGAAGTTTCTATTTTTGACTATTGCATATCTCAAAACATCTCTGATTCTACCATTTGATATTCATATTCTATCGACTCATATTTTTCAGTTTTTATGCTAATGTTGACTAAATTGACATACGCAAAAAATTTATTAAAATATTTTGGAAGTTAATGAAAATAACACGTATGATATAACAGACTCTCGAAGCCTCAACATTCCTATGAAATAGTTGTGTTGGTACTTGTCAAGTAACAATCATTCTCATCTAATAGAACTTGCGATAATGCACTGATGGAAGTTTCTTGATCTCTTCTACGATGAGTTAGGGATAATTTATTTTAACTTAAATGTTTTATATTTTTGTCATATCCATTCTTATCTAAGAGACCTTGCGACACTGCATGGATGGAAGTGACTCGACTTCACAATAAATTAAAAATAAGCTATTTAATTATGTAACATCTTATAGGCTATGTCATTTAACCTTACTATATATAACTACACTAATGTCTCCCTCTTTCTGCTCATGGGATATGACTTTGATCGATATAGTTACTATAATTTATGGTTGATTTTTCATTAAATATTTATGGTCATATTTTGATCGAGGTTCATCATACAACATCACTTACTCAATATTAATACTTTTGATGATAACAAAAGGGAGACACAGCGTTAAGATTTGGTAATATTTTGAATTCATTGTAGATATTTTAGAAATATTATTTATTTAATATTTTATTATAGAACACATATGTCATATATGTAAGGGGAGCATGTTATATATATCAAAACGTTGTGCTATGATTTTGTTTTTATGATATTGAGTGCACGCTCAACATGTGTTACACTTGTCAAATCTTAACTGCTTGTTTGTTATCATCAAAAGAGGGAGATTGGGGAGTGAAACACCCCATACCCCTTAGTATTCCCAAAAGGGCGCACAAATGGATGTGGTGCATTATAGATATAGCTAAAGCATCACGGAGACTAAGATTCACAAGACAATTAAGTAAAAGCAGCGGAAAACATTTAAGTAGTAACACATTATTCAGAATTAAACTTTATAAAATAAGTCATAAAAGCAGAATATGTCTCAAAAACCAAATATTCATGTCTTATGAAAAATACAACTCATTCTCGAAATTAGAGTACAAAAATAATTACAATCATCCCTCTCATAAGTGCCAGTACATCAAAAGCCAAATGAAAAGAAGAAAAATACATGAAAAACTCCAAGAATATATCCCCAAGCAATCAGAATCTAATGTCCTCGACTCTGCTGGCCTATGAGGGAAAAGGGGAAATAGAGGGGCGTGTCAGACAATAAGTCTGGTGATTGAAAGTAATTACTAGCATTTCTAAGCAAGATACAGATAATAAACTAACTAACGGTTCTAGTTTAAAAGGAAATAAAAGAAAGATAAAACTCGCATAGAGTACTATTTAACTATTTGCTTTAATTATTTGCTTTGATTGTTCGATTGTTTGCACTTGTCTTAAATTGCTTTGATCAGGCCGAAATCCTAATTCTTCCCTTTGATTGGCATATTCTATCTCTGTTATGCAACTGTGAGCTGATCCATTCCTGTTGGTCGCACAACAAAAGGACATTTCTTTAGCACTTAGGACGCATTAGCGAATTATTTACCATAATCGGTATCACACGCTCAGTCATTGCCGGTACACACTAACTATCGCCCCTATTTGACCATTTATTTACCCTAATCAGCATAAGCGTGCACAACCTCACCTAACTATTGTGAGACCATCGGTCCTAGTCCTGAAAGGGAATGCTGCCAGCCTCACCTAACTGTTGTGAGACCATCAGTCCTAGACCTGAAAGGGAATGCTTCCGGTACTGGTCCTAACAAACAATCTTCTAGTTTTGCGCCCCTTACCCAATCCCCAGATTTGATCCTCTATCTATTATCCACTTATTTACCCTAATCGGTATAAGCGTGTCCAAGCCTCACCTACTGTAACGCCCCGGAAATTTTCGACTTTCGAAAATTCAACATCGATACTCACTTTATCGACTGTCGAGAAATCGAAGGCCAAAAACCCGAAATGTTATGGTTTACGAAAAAAGAAAAAGTATTTAAGAAAAGAAACAGAGAGAAGAAAAGAGAAGGAAGAGAGAAAAGAAAATAGAAAAACAGAAAGATAGAATTTTAAAATAGAACGGGACAGAAAGAAAACAACAGAACAACATCTGAATCTCACAATTCGCAGCGGAACAACATATAATAATAAACGAATAATCTTTAAACAAAGAACTATATCAGTTATTACATTTTATACATTACATTTCATTACATCAGAGTGTACAACATCAAACAGCGGAAAAAGAAATACTATATACTAGTAATACGCCATGCCATCCAGCTTGCCTCCAGCAACTCCAGAATATCCTGATAAACCTAACTCTTGACTGCCCGTGTGAAAATTGGTGGGCACCCAGAGTTTAGGAAGGAAAACAATAAACTCTGAGTCCGTCATGTGACTGGTGTGAGAACTCAAAACAGTTTATTTATCTTTAAAATCAAAATAGAGGAATATTTTTAAATTCAATTCGCAATGCTTTTAAAAATGAGACTACCATAAGGCCTCCCGCACACACACACAATGCAAACGCAGAATCGGAGGAGATTTCTCCTTATGATAGTCAAAGATGCTTGATACGCATTAAAAAGAACATTTGATATTATTATTAGTGCATAGTGTAGGAAAAATTCATTTCTAAAGTAGAATATAAATCTTAGCCAGCATAGACATTCCGCACTTATGCCTACTATAGCTACCATGTTCAATAGCAGGTTACCGCCACATTCCATGGCAGGTTATATAACTAAAACCGTACAAGTCTCGTATTGTTTCTTTGGATTTCCAACGAATGATCAGGCCAAGGAACTTCCCATTGCCACATGAGAATGCCTCTGGATGGACATCCCCGAGAACCAAACCGGATCTCTACCAACACAAGGCCGGGTTACCCCTAACTGAGTAACAACTGACCGAATATGCCATCCCCCGGTCCTTTGGGACCTTTTCACCGAGCGCTCGCAATCAATTCACACAATCATAACAAAGTGTTTTCAACATGAGTAAGTATCTGGGCTCCATACCATGATACCACCCTTTTCCAGAAGGAAATGCACACATCCTAAAGGGCGCTACCCCTCATAACCTTGCCGCATCTTTCCTGTTTTGACCATTCACGGGGTGCGAGGCTCGACGAAGTCACGTCCACAAAAACATACTTTATTCAAAAGCCATGCTTTGGGTCAACAAATGATCATAGAAATGATCACAAAGATAGACGATCAAATAAATGATCCTATCACAAATAATCAACACAATGATCATTTCACAGCAACACTCAGCATGTCACATTACCAAACTGGGAATATATCGCTGATAACTTCAACTATATAACCTCTGAGCTCGTACGTCTCAGAGAAGGGTGTTAAGCTAAAAGAATAAATTCTCCGCCACCAACAGAAATATATTTGAAAGAAATCGGCTTTATATCTCAACTTGTAATGTCAGACATACAATCCATACAAGTCTGTTCCGGGCTCGAACAAAACCGAAGGCACTTACAAAGAAGTCCTTGCAATCCGGATATTCACAATCCTGATCGGATTTCCCATCACTTAGGGAGTCTCTATACTGTTGCAACTCAGTGCAGAGACAATCGACAGGTCATCCTATCGCTTTCGCAAATACCGGGTCTTCAACACCGATCTTCAATGCAATTCACAACGACGTATCACATATTCGGAATGGGTTATACGACCCCATGGTCCTTTCCCGGTTAACCCGAATAGTGAGCGCTTATTCAAAAATAAGTGTGGCATTCACATTCAAACAAATCACATCAATTACCCATTCAAAGGGAAATATTGATAGTCAGTTATTGAACTATCAATGGATATGCACAACATCACCAGTTTCCAAATAATTTTCCAAATTATTTATTTTCCAAAATATCTTCACTAGATATATAATTTCAATACTTCAAAAATAAATCAATATTTATTTTTAATCAAATTTCCTTTTCCTTTATAAATTCCTTAGTGAATTTATAATCCAAAATATCTATGAATATTCGATTTCAATTATCCATTTCAATTTATCTTCAAAAAGATAAATTCTCTAATATTCACTTTATATTGGAAAACATTTCCATACTTATTAAATATGTAATTCACCAATTTTATTTTCAACACTTGGAAAATATTCAATACACTTGAATCGAGATTAAGTATATATTTCATTCTTTAAGGAAATCATTCTCTTAAACATATTTATTTGGGCCAAAACGAATGTTGCGTAAAACATCGTTACGACAACCCATAATCACTAGTATAGGGATTCGAAATTAAGATAGATATATAAATCCCAATACTATACAAAACATTTCCTTTCGGAAATCATTTACTATAACAACAGTGTTATAGTCCACTATTTCCTTTTATTTCTCGAAAACGTCTATTTCAACAATCAATGTTGAAATCTATGGTTTCGAATCTCAACATATCTTAAAACATCGTTAGATCGTTTTAATTCTATTTAAAATATCACATTCTAAACATTTCCTTTAACATATTATTCACTATTCAAAACGTGAATATACTACGTTAACAAATTTCATCCTTTTATTCATTTCAATTTATCTTCAAAAATAAGTTTCAACAATTTACTTATCAAAATAAGTCGTTTGCGGATTTATAAAACAACGTTTATAAATTCTATTTCTATTTATTTATAACAACTTCCTTTTATAAATTGCTTTATTAACCTATTCAATTTATAACTCAATTATAAAACAAAGGTTCATATTATAAGTCAAATACTTATAATTTATTCGTTTACAAAAATCGTTCCTTTGAACTTCATAATTATAAATCTTATAACTTATAAGATTCGATTATTCATCCAAATATATTCTTTAATAATTTCACAAAATTTATAAATCTTACTATTTATAAATTTCATTTATAACTTCACCATTTATAATTTTATAAATTCCATTCATTTACAAAATTCATTTTCACTTCATTCAAACACTTATAAAAACTCGTTTTATAATGTCTATATTTCAATTTATAAATATCCATTTATAAATCTCTTAATATAAGTCAATTTATATTATTCTTTAAAACATATTTAATCTCCTTTATAATTTCACCATTTTGATTTATAAAATAATTAAATTTTATAAATCCTATATTTAAACTTTTCACAATAAATTCAAAAATCCCGATTAAACTAATTTATAAAATCATTAGCATCATATTCTCAAAAATCAGTTTTTTTAACTATATTTCTCAAAAATCATAATTTTTATAACTTTAAAAATTATACGTTTATTTATTTTAAAATGAATCAATTCCAAAAATATTTTATAACGTATACTTTCAAAAATCACTTTGAAATCATTTTAAAATTCCAAATTTGGTCCAATGATGCTACATACCAAATAGTCAATCACGACAACAACGATATCACATATCGTATATGATAATCAACGAATATCAAAATATCCATAATCAAATAAATACTGTTGAGGAATCCAGTTGGATCCCTCCAACCTGTTTTCCTGCATCCACAAACATTAGCACAATGCCAATTTCGCTCCAGTACGAAATTATCGCGGTATATGGGATTTAAATATTATCCGCTTAATAGACGGCGCAATAGGGTCTCATCCGCTAAACAAAAAATGCGGGAAATTAATAACTCCAATATATACATATGCCAATATATATATATTGCTATTATATATAATACCAATTTCACTGTTTATGAAATATTCGCGGTATATGTTTTTAATAAATAACATCCGCTTACTAACGGCGTATAAAGTCTATTTTAACAATCAATAGATATCAATCAACATTCAAACATGCATACAAATATTTTAAATCTAACTATTTAAAATAAAATCGAAACTGATTCGATTGAGTGAGAAATTCTCACCTTGATTTTATTTTCGTTTTAGCGATTTATTTCGAATAAAATTAAACGGACGTTTAATTTTACCCAAAATTCTCACTAACTCCAAATGACTCCAATCCAATTTCATCGCGTAGTGCTCGTCCATACGATTCCAACGCAACTGAGTTTGCATTTTTTCGACCTCGTATGAAAAAGATATGAATTTACGAAGTTTACACGATTTATACTTATATAAATTTCAATTTCCTTTTATAATTTATAACCTGCACAAATCAAGACCGTAGGATCACAAGCCTCCCTCATCACAGCCGCAACCTTCATCTCCCTCAACTCACGCAAGCTACAGACATCAACATACATAGCCGAACCCATCTTGATTATTTAGGGTTAATTTTTGCAACAACTCCGTTCAACTTGAACACGATCGAGATGTGCCATCACGTAGCCCTCTCCCACCACCATGCTCGGCCACAATAGGGTGGAGCTCGGCCCCCCCTTCCACCTCGTATGGCGTGCGCAAGTCAAGGACGACGGCCTCCTTTTTCTCCTCCTCTGGTCGACCTCACACCATCATCACCGTATAGATTTAAAGATCTCGACGAGTGCCACAACTTTCATGTTGAATATATTTTCTAATTCCTCACGGATTGAAAGAAATTGAGGAAGAAAGAAGATTGAATTCTGGCCATAGATGGGGTGAACGGCGGCTAGGGTTATAAATTAGATTTTGTTATTTTTTTTTTTATTTTATGAAGGGTAGGGGGTATATTTATAGGAAAAATTCGAACACTATTCATCCGGAAATTCCGAACTCCGATTTACGCGCAGTGACCGACGTTCCTAGGGTTTATCCCGCGTTCCGGACACAATGGAACAGGTTTCGAAAGCTAATTCGGACATCTGTGCGAGTTATGGCTATAAACGTTCAATTTAGATTAAACCGATTTAAGCGATTTTCTAGGCGTTTTAATTTGTACCGGACAAACGGTAAATCCAATTGACTTGAAATTTGAAACCTTACAATAATATCACATTACGGATTCGATGAAACTAGTTTCGTCGAAATCCGAGACTTGTTGAAAAATGGCTATTTTCACTCGTCAAATTAAAATTAAAAATAATTCGATGCGTTTCGAGCTACTACGATCAAATGATAACTCCGATTGACACGAAAATTGAAATCCGATAATAACTAACTATTACGGATCCAATGGAACTGGTTTCATTCAATTCTGAGACTGTTCAAAAATTGGCTAATTTACAGTCGATTATTAAATATTAAAATATTCAATTTTCACAAATAAACTTTTAATTCGATTTTAAAAGTTCTAAAATATTCTTCTAACTTCAATATGATAAAATAAAATTTTACAAATCATTTTCAATCATATTTAACTCAATTTTCAATTATTCCCATAATTTCACATATTAAATTATCGATTTAATTATCCAATTAAATCCAATAATTCAAATAAAAATTTATTTGACTTATAAATTCACTTCTTAATATTTAAAATAAATTAAATATTCAAATTTTAATTATCAAAAATTCTGGGTCGTTATAATCTTCCCCACTTAAAAGAATTTCGTCCTCGAAATTAACAAGTAAGAAAAGTTGCAGAATTTATTAATTTTTCAAAATCCATAGTTAATACTTCTTATAATACTTCACTAATTTTTCAAATCATACTTAGTTATCCTTTCAAAAACAACTACTATTGTTTAACTTTCAATTCCAAAATCAAAGTTAAAGTTTTCAAAATTTTCCAAATTTTCTCAAATTTTTTCTAACGCCTTAAATTTCGGAAAAATTCGCCATAGTCTCCTTTGCGCGGCTCGATCCGAAAAAAAAATGACAGTATATATATCACAAATATACATCTCATCAAGTAATGAGGCATCCCGAAGGGAAAAAAATGTAAAAGTACGGTATGTAATCCGAGATATGTACCTTATATTTTATTAGCAAGCATATACGGCTAATATAGCGCGAAAGCGAGCTCCAAATGCGAAGCAAACGCGATCCGCACCTACTAATCACTCAACAAACAACATGAGAACATGCATATATGAAAATAATCTCAATATACAACATATATCTCCATAACAACTATATATGTCACATAGCAAATGCAACTAAACAACAAATGCAATATATATTCAACCATCAACCAACTAACATCCATAACCAATAAATATTCATTCATATTCTTATTAATATTCAATGAATTGGGTTTTCAATTTAATCATATTTGATTCATTAACAGTGGATGTTTCTAACATTCATTTTTCAATTAGTTTATATTCACTAATTCATATTCAAGTTGGTTCACTTTCAAATCAAATTCACTTCTATTCAAAATTTACTTAACTTCAAATTGGATTTCCAATTACTTTAGCTTCCAATTTCATTGAGTCAATTTCATTAACACTTAATGAATTATATACAATCAATCAACTAACAACCATATAACAACAAAATCACTTTGCATATATTCATTCAATTTGGTTTTAACACCATCACTTTCAATTGGTTCAATTAAATTGATTTTCATTCAACTTATTCAACTTCTAATAACATTAGATTTTTAATGAATTAACACTTACATTCATTATTCCATATCAATATAATTCACATTCAATTGATTAATATTCAATCCATTCATTCTATTCAATTACCAATTCATTTTTATTTCAACTCATATTTATAAATATATTCATATAGTTTCACTTCTCATATATATAAGTTTATTTCACAATTGCAAATCACTTTAATTATAATTCAATTCTTATAATTCATTTGCTTATACAATTATTCTTTAATTTAGATTATTCAAACAACTTATTCAACAACCAAACAATCAACTTATATACACTTTAATAATTCTGAAAAATTATTCCTTTATATATAAAATATAATCAAGGTAAAATTATTTCATTTACCCAATTTAAAACAATACTGTGTCGAATTGTTCTGTACAAGTGTTTAGAGATCCCTATCAACAACGTTAATTACTCGTATTAACCAGAATCTATATACCACTCAACAAACCAATCATCACAATATAAAACAATTTTATATTCACTAACAAATACGCTCTCATAGCTATTATTACACTCAAACTCAATCTAGAGCACTACTGACTCTATCTCTAATGAGTAATACCCAACAGAACCATGGTTGTCGCTTAACCAACAGCTCCGATACCAAATGTAACGCCCCGAAAATTTTCGATTTCGAAAATTCAACATCGATACTCACTTTATCGACTGCCGAGAAATCGAAGGCCAAAAACCCGAAATGTTATGGTTTACGGAAGAGAAAAAGTATTTAAGAAAAGAAACAGAGAGAAGAAAAGAGAAGGAAGAGAGAAAAGAAAATAGAAAAACAGAAAGATAGAATTTTAAAATAGAACGGGACAGAAAGAAAACAACAGAACAACATCTGAATCTCACAATTCGCAGCGGAACAACATATAATAATAAACGAATAATCTTTAAACAAAGAACTATATCAGTTATTACATTTTATACATTACATTTCATTACATCAGAGTGTACAACATCATACAACATCAAACAGCGGAAAAAGAAATACTATATACTAGTAATACGCCATGCCATCCAGCTTGCCTCCAGCAACTCCAGAATATCCAGAATATCCTGATAAACCTAACTCTTGACTGCCCGTGTGAAAATTGGTGGGCACCCAGAGTTTAGGAAGGAAAACAATAAACTCCGAGTCAGTCATGTGACTGGTGTGAGAACTCAAAACAGTTTATTTATCTTTAAAATCAAAATAGAGGAATATTTTTAAATTCAATTCGCAATGCTTTTAAAAATGAGACTACCATAAGGCCTCCCGCACACACACACAATGCAAACGCAGAATCGGAGGAGATTTCTCCTTATGATAGTCAAAGATGCTTGATACGCATTAAAAAGAACATTTGATATTATTATTAGTGCATAGTGTAGGAAAAATTCATTTCTAAAGTAGAATATAAATCTTAGCCAGCATAGACATTCCGCACTTATGCCTACTATAGCTACCATGTTCAATAGCAGGTTACCGCCACATTCCATGGCAGGTTATACAACTAAAACTGTACAAGTCTCGTATTGTTTCTTTGGATTTCCAACGAATAATCAGGCCAAGGAACTTCCCATTGCCACATGAGAATGCCTCTGGATGGACATCCCCGAGAACCAAACCGGATCTCTACCAACACAAGGCCGGGTTACCCCTAACTGAGTAACAACTGACCGAATATGCCATCCCCCGGTCCTTTGGGACCTTTTCACCGAGCGCTCGCAATCAATTCACACAATCATAACAAAGTGTTTTCAACATGAGTAAGTATCTGGGCTCCATACCATGATACCACCCTTTTCCAGAAGGAAATGCACACATCCTAAAGGGCGCTACCCCTCATAACCTTGCTGCATCTTTCCTGTTTTGACCATTCACGGGGTGTGAGGCTCGACGAAGTCACGTCCACAAAAACATACTTTATTCAAAAGCCATGCTTTGGGTCAACAAATGATCATAGAAATGATCACAAAGATAGACGATCAAATAAATGATCCTATCACAAATAATCAACACAATGATCATTTCACAGCAACACTCAGCATGTCACATTACCAAACTGGGAATATATCGCTGATAACTTCAACTATATAACCTCTGAGCTCGTACGTCTCAGAGAAGGGTGTTAAGCTAAAAGAATAAATTCTCCGCCACCAACAGAAATATATTTGAAAGAAATCGGCTTTATATCTCAACTTGTAATGTCAGACATACAATCCATACAAGTCTGTTCCGGGCTCGAACAAAACCGAAGGCACTTACAAAGAAGTCCTTGCAATCCGGATATTCACAATCCTGATCGGATTTCCCATCACTTAGGGAGTCTCTATACCGTTGCAACTCAGTGCAGAGACAATCGACAGGTCATCCTATCGCTTTCGCAAATACCGGGTCTTCAACACCGATCTTCAATGCAATTCACAACGACGTATCACATATTCGGAATGGGTTATACGACCCCATGGTCCTTTCCCGGTTAACCCGAATAGTGAGCGCTTATTCAAAAATAAGTGTGGCATTCACATTCAAACAAATCACATCAATTACCCATTCAAAGGGAAATATAGATAGTCAGTTATTGAACTATCAATGGATATGCACAACATCACCAGTTTCCAAATAATTTTCCAAATTATTTATTTTCCAAAATATCTTCACTAGATATATAATTTCAATACTTCAAAAATAAATCAATATTTATTTTTAATCAAATTTCCTTTTCCTTTATAAATTCCTTAGTGAATTTATAATCCAAAATATCTATGAATATTCGATTTCAATTATCCATTTCAATTTATCTTCAAAAAGATAAATTCTCTAATATTCACTTTATATTGGAAAACATTTCCATACTTATTAAATAAGTAATTCACCAATTTTATTTTCAACACTTGGAAAATATTCAATACACTTGAATCGAGATTAAGTATATATTTCATTCTTTAAGGAAATCATTCTCTTAAACATATTTATTTGGGCCAAAACGAATGTTGCGTAAAACATCGTTACGACAACCCATAATCACTAGTATAGGGATTCGAAATTAAGATAGATATATAAATCCCAATACTATACAAAACATTTCCATTCGGAAATCATTTACTATAACAACAGTGTTATAGTCCACTATTTCCTTTTATTTCTCGAAAACGTCTATTTCAACAATCAATGTTGAAATCTATGGTTTCGAATCTCAACATATCTTAAAACATCGTTAGATCGTTTTAATTCTATTTAAAATATCACATTCTAAACATTTCCTTTAACATATTATTCACTATTCAAAACGTGAATATACTACGTTAACAAATTTCATCCTTTTATTCATTTCAATTTATCTTCAAAAATAAGTTTCAACAATTTACTTATCAAAATAAGTCGTTTGCGGATTTATAAAACAACGTTTATAAATTCTATTTCTATTTATTTATAACAACTTCCTTTTATAAATTGCTTTATTAACCTATTCAATTTATAACTCAATTATAAAACAAAGGTTCATATTATAAGTCAAATACTTATAATTTATTCGTTTACAAAAATCGTTCCTTTGAACTTCATAATTATAAATCTTATAACTTATAAGATTCGATTATTCATCCAAATATATTCTTTAATAATTTCACAAAATTTATAAATCTTACTATTTATAAATTTCATTTATAACTTCACCATTTATAATTTTATAAATTCCATTCATTTACAAAATTCATTTTCACTTCATTCAAACACTTATAAAAACTCGTTTTATAATGTCTATATTTCAATTTATAAATATCCATTTATAAATCTCTTAATATAAGTCAATTTATATTATTCTTTAAAACATATTTAATCTCCTTTATAATTTCACCATTTTGATTTATAAAATAATTAAATTTTATAAATCCTATATTTAAACTTTTCACAATAAATTCAAAAATCCCGATTAAACTAATTTATAAAATCATTAGCATCATATTCTCAAAAATCAGTTTTTTTAACTATATTTCTCAAAAACCATAATTTTTATAACTTTAAAAATTATACGTTTATTTATTTTAAAATGAATCAATTCCAAAAATATTTTATAACGTATACTTTCAAAAATCACTTTGAAATCATTTTAAAATTCCAAATTTGGTCCAATGATGCTACATACCAAATAGTCAATCACGACAACAACGATATCACATATCGTATATGATAATCAACGAATATCAAAATATCCATAATCAAATAAATACTGTTGAGGAATCCAGTTGGATCCCTCCAACCTGTTTTCCTACATCCACAAACATTAGCACAATACCAATTTCGCTCCAGTACGAAATTATCGCGGTATATGGGATTTAAATATTATCCGCTTAATAGACGGCGCAATAGGGTCTCATCCGCCAAACAAAAAATGCGGGAAATCAATAACTCCAATATATACATATGCCAATATATATATATTGCTATTATATATAATACCAATTTCACCGTTTATGACATATTCGCGATATATGTTTTTAATAAATAACATCCGCTTACTAACGGCGTATAATGTCTATTTTAACAATCAATAGATATCAATCAACATTCAAACATGCATACAAATATTTTAAATCTAACTATTTAAAATAAAATCGAAACTGATTCGATTGAGTGAGAAATTCTCACCTTGATTTTATTTTCGTTTTAGCGATTTATTTCGAATAAAGTTAAACGGACGTTTAATTTTACCCAAAATTCTCACTAAATCCAAACGACTCCAATCCAATTTCATCGCGTAGTGCTCGTCCATACGATTCCAACGCAACTGAGTTTGCATTTTTTCGACCTCGTATGAAAAAGATATGAATTTACGAAGTTTACACGATTTATACTTATATAAATTTCAATTTCCTTTTATAATTTATAACCTGCACAAATCAAGACCGTAGGATCACAAGCCTCCCTCATCACAGCCGCAACCTTCATCTCCCTCAACTCACGCAAGCTACAGACATCAACATACATAGCCGAACCCATCTTGATTATTTAGGGTTAATTTTTGCAACAACTCCGTTCAACTTGAACACGATCGAGATGTGCCATCACGTAGCCCTCTCCCACCACCATGCTCGGCCACAATAGGGTGGAGCTCGGCCCCCCCTTCCACCTCGTATGGTGTGCGCAAGTCAAGGCCGACGGCCTCCTTTTTCTCCTCCTCTGGTCGACCTCACACCATCATCACCGTATAGATTTAAAGATCTCGACGAGTGCCACAACTTTCATGTTGAATATATTTTCTAATTCCTCACGGATTGAAAGAAATTGAGGAAGAAAGAAGATTGAATTCTGGCCATAGATGGGGTGAATGGCGGCTAGGGTTAGAAATTAGGTTTTGTTATTTTTTTTTTTATTTTATGAAGGGTAGGGGGTATATTTATAGGAAAAATTCGAACACTATTCATCCGGAAATTCCGAACTCCGATTTACGCGCAGTGACCGACGTTCCTAGGGTTTATCCCGCGTTTCGGACACAATGGAACAGGTTTCGAAAGCTAGTTCGGACATCTGTGCGAGTTATGGCTATAAACGTTCAATTTAAATTAAACCGATTTAAGCGATTTTCTAGGCGTTTTAATTTGTACCGGACAAACGGTAAATCCAATTGACTTGAAATTTGAAACCTTACAATAATATCACATTACGGATCCGATGAAACTAGTTTCGTCGAAATCCGAGACTTTTGGAAAAATGACTATTTTCACTTGTCAAATTAAAATTAAAAATAATTCGATGCGTTTCGAGCTACTACGATCAAACGATAACTCCGATTGACACGAAAATTGAAATCCGGTAATAACTAACTATTACGGATCCAATGGAACTGGTTTCATTCAATTCTGAGACTGTTCAAAAATTGGCTAATTTACAGTCGATTATTAAATATTAAAATATTCAATTTTCACAAATAAACTTTTAATTCGATTTTAAAAGTTCTAAAATATTCTTCTAACTTCAATATGATAAAATAAAATTTTACAAATCATTTTCAATCATATTTAACTCAATTTTCAATTATTCCCATAATTTCACATATTAAATTATCGATTTAATTATCCAATTAAATCCAATAATTCAAATAAAAATTTGTTTGACTTATAAATTCACTTCTTAATATTTAAAATAAATTAAATATTCAAATTTTAATTATCAAAAATTCTAGGTCGTTACACCTACTATTGTGAGACCATCAGTCCTAGATCTGAAAGGGAATGCTGCCGGCACGGACCACTACTTCTACATTTTCTTATTAACTTAATCCAAGATCTAAGTTTTAAAATAAGCCTCTTCTGTTATTTCTTTCTTTTCTAATTATAACCTATGTGTTATAATTTTCTGTAACGTACGCGATTTTTCGTTGCCGAAAAACCGAATAGTTAGGGTTTTAAGAAAAAGATGAAGACATAAGAAGAGGGAAAAAAGATAGAAAATAGAGAGAGAAGAAAATAGGACGGAACAGAAAACAGCATAACAATATCAGAATCTCACAATCGCAGCGGAACAACATATAATAGATAAATGAATAATCTTTAAACAAAGAACTATATCAGTTATTACATTACATTACATTTCCTTACATCATATCATCAGAGTGTACAACAACAAACAACAACAAACAGCGGAAAAGAAATACTATAAACTAGTAATACGCCATGCCATCCAGCTTGCCTCCAGCAGCTCCAGAATATCCTGATAAACCTTAACTCTTGACTGCCCGTGTGGAAATTGGTGGGCACCCAGAGTTTAGGAAGGAAAACAATAAACTCCGAGTCAGTCATGTGACTGGTGTGAGAACTCAAAACAGTTTATCTATCTTAAAAATCAAAATAGAGGAATATTTTTAAAGTCAATTCACAATGCTTTTAAAAATGAGACTACCATAAGGCCTCCCGCACACACACACATGCAAACGCAGAATCGGAGGAGATTTCTCCTTATGATAGTCAAAGATGCTTGATACGTATTAAAAAGAACATTTATTATTATTACTAGTGCATAGTGTAGGAAAAATTCATTTCGAAAATAAAGATATAAATCTTAGCCAACATACGACCATTATCGTATGCCTACTATAGCTACCATCCAAACAGTGGGGCGCCACCATAAGTGAATGATAGGTTCTACAACTAATACCGTACAAGATCGTATTGTTTCTTTGGATTTCCAACGAATGGTCAGGCCAAGGAACTTCCCATTGCCACATGAAAACGCCTCTGGAAGGACGTCCCCGAGAACCTAACCAGATCTCTGCCAACACAAGGCCGGGTTACCCCTAACTGGGTAACTACTGACACGAGTATGCCATCCCCCGGTCCTTTGGGACCTTTAACCGAGCGCTCGTCACCATCATCACACAATCATAAATAAAGTGTTTCAACATGAGCAAGTATCTCGGCTCCATACCATGATACCACCCTTTTCCAGAAGGAAATGCACACACCCTAAAGGGAGCTACCCCTCATAACCTTGCCGCATCTTTCCTGTTTTGACCATTCCGGGGTGTGAGGCTCGACGAAGTCTCGTCCACAAAAACACGCTTTATACAAAAGCTGTGCTTTGGGTCAACAAATGATCATAGAAATGATCACTAAGATAAACGATCAAATAAATGATCCTATCACAAATGATCAACACAATGATCATTTCACAGCAACACTCAGCATGTCACATTACCAAATTGGGAATATATTGCTAAAAACCTTCAACTACATAACCTCTGAGCTCGTACGTCTCAGAGAAGGGTGTTAAGCTAAGAGAATAAATTCTCCGCCACCAACATAAATATATTTGAAAGAAATCTGCTTTATATCTCAATTTGTAATGTCAGACATACAATCCATACAAGTCTGCTCCGGGCTCGAACAGAACCGAAGGCACTTACAAAGAAGTCCTTGCAATCCGGATAATCTCTAATCACATCCGGACTTCCCATCACATAGGGAGTCTCTATACCGTAGCTACTCGGTGCAAAGACAATCGACGAGTTTTCCTTTCGCTTTCAAAAATATCCGGTCTTCAACACCGGTCATCAATGCTATCCATTACGTCGTATCACTATTCGGAATGGGTAATCCGAATAGCGAGCGCAAAAATTTAAAAATAAGTGTAGCATTCAAATTCAGCAAATCACAACAAATACCTTTCAAAGGTAAATATTGATAGTCGGTTATTGAACTATCAATGAATATGCACAACATCACCAGATTCCAAATAAATTTCCAAATTATTTATTTCCCAAAAATATCTTTACTAGATATATAATTTTCACACTTCAAAAATAAATCAATATTCATTTCTAAACAAATTCCATAGTGAATTTACATTTCACAATATCTATGAATATACGATTTCAATATTCAATTTCTATTATTCATTTTCAATTTATCTTCAAAAAGATAAATTCTCAAAATATTCACTTTATATTGGAAAAACATTTCCATACTTATTTATAAATAAGTAATTCATAAATCCTTTTATTTTCAACCTTTGGAAAATATTCAATATATTTAAATCGAAATTAAGTATATATTTCATTTTTTAAGGAAATCATTCTCTTAACCATATTTGTTTGGGCCAAAACGAATGTTACGTAAAACATCGTTACAACGTCCCAAAATCACTAGTACAGGGATTCGAAATTAAAATAGATATATGAATCCCAATACTATACAAAACATTTCCTTTCGAAAATCATTTACTATAACAACAGTGTTATAGTCCACCATTTCCTTCTATTTCTCGAAAACGTCTATTTCAACAATGAATGTTGAAATCTATGGTTTCGAATCTCAACAAGTTTTGAAAACATCGTTAGATCGTTTTAGTTCTATTTAAACCATCACATTCAAAACAATTTCTTTAACATATTATTCACTATTCAAAAACGTGAATATACTACGTTAACCAATTTCATCATTTCTATTCATTTTGTTTCAAAGGATTATTCACTATCTAAAACGTGAATATAACTCCATTAATAAGTTATAACAATTTACTTATCAAAATAAGTCGTTGCGAATTTATAAAACAACGTTTATAAATTCCTTTATTAACCTATTCAATTCATAATTCAATTAGAAACCAAAAGTCCATAATTTAAGTTAAATACTTATAATTTATTTGTTTGCAAAAATCATTCTTTTGAACTTCCAAAATTTTAAATCTCATAACTTATAAGATTCATTTATTTACCCAAATCTATTCTTTTAATAACTTTATAAATTTTATAAACCTACTGCTTATAAAATTCCATTTATAACTTCACTGTTTATAATTCTTCAAATTTCATTCATTTACGAAATTTATTCACAATTCATTCTAATACTTATAAAAACTCGTTTTATAATTCCAATACTTTAATTTATAAATTATCAATTTATAAATTTCTTATATAAATCAATTTATACTATTATTCTTTTAAAACATCTTTAATCCCCTTTATAATTTCACCATTTTGATTTATAAAATAATCATAAATCCTATATTTTCAACTTTTTATAATAAATTCAAAAATCCCGATTAAACTATTTTATAAAATCATTAACCCATATTTTTCTCAAAAATCAACTTTTAACTATATTTCTCAAAAATCATAATTTTATAACTTTTGAAATCATTTTAAAATTTCGAAATTTGGTCCAATGATGCTACACACCAAATAGTCAATCACGACAACAACGACCATCATATATCGATATGATAATCAACGAATATCAAAATATTCATAATCAAATAAATACTGTTGAGGAATCCAGTTGGATCCCTCCAACCTGTTTTCCTGCATCCAAAGATGTTAGCACAATACCAATTCCGTTCCAGTACGAAATTATCGCGGTATATGGGATTTAAAATATTATCCGCTTAATAGACGGCGCAATAGGGTCTCATCCGCTATATAATGCGGGAAAATCAACAACTGCAATATATACATATGCCAATATATATATATATTGCTATTATATATAACACCAATTTCACTGTTTATGAAATATTCGTGGTATATGTTTTTAATAAATAACATCCGCTTACTAACGGCGCATAATGTCTATTTTAACAATCAATAGATAACAATCATCATTCAAATATGCATTCAAGAATTTTAAATCTAATTATTTAAAATTAAAATCGAAACTGATTCGATTGAGTGAGAAGTTCTCACCTTGATTTCAATTTCGTTTTAGCGATTTATTTCGAATAAAATTAAACGGACGTTTAATTTTACACGAAATTTTCACTAACTCCAAACGACTCCAATCTAATTCCATAGCGTAGTGCTCGTCCATACGATTCCAACGCAACTTGTTTCGCGCGTTTTCGACCTCGTTTGAAAAAGATATGCATTTATGAAGTTTACACAAATTTATATTCATAAATTTACAATTTTTATTTTCTATTTACAACCTTAATCATTTACAGCCGTAGATCCCTGTTGCTTGCATCAAGACCGTCCATTAGCTTCTCCCCCAACTCACATTCACGCGTTTCTGGCTCCAGTAAATAAAACGCAACCCGAACCCATAAACACGTCCAATTAGGGTTTGATTTCGAGCCAAAAGCAATGATCTTGAACACGATCAGATACCTCCACGTCGTGCGCCTCCACGAACACCACCCTCGGCCTGAAACACAAGCGACTCAGTCGCGTATAGGGTTCGAAACCCGAGATCGAACGCACGACAGTCGCACCCCCCTAGCCGCCACCACGTCGCTCCAATCTAGATCTTGACCGTTCACATCGTAGATCTCATCACGCTCTACAAGTTTCATGTTGAAAATTTCTTGAATTGGTTGATGGATTTGATGATAATTGAGGGAGAAAATTGAACGTTTCTCGCCGTTCGAAAATAGGGTGGCGGCCGGCCATTAAACCCTAGGCTATATTTTTTTTTTTGTGATAAAACTTGTCTATTTATAGAAAACAAACGAATACTATTCATTCCGGAATTTCCAAACTCCGATTTACGTGCGGTGACCGGCGTTTCTAGGGTTTACCCCGCGTTCCGGACACAATGGAACGGGTTTCGGAAGCTAATTCGGTCATCTGTGCGAGTTATGGCAATAAACGTTCAATTTAAATTAAACCGATTTAAACGATTTTCTACGCGTTTTAGCTTGCACCGGACAAACGATAAATCCGATTGAATTGAAATTTTAAACCTTACAATAATATCACATTACGGATCCGATGAAACTGGTTTTGTCGAAATCCGAGACTGTTTGAAAAATGGCAATTTTAACTCGCCAAATTAATATTAAAAACAATTTCGATGCGTTTCGAGCTGCCACGATCAAACGATAACTCCGATTGCTAAGAAAATTGAAATCCGGTAATAACAAACTATTACGGATCCAATGGAACATGTTTCGTCCAATTCTGAGACTGTTCGAAAGTTGACTAATTTCACTAGCCGATTAAATATTAAAATATTAAATTTTCACAAATTAACTCTTAATTCGATTTTAAAAGTTCTAAAATATCATTCTAACTTCAATATGATAAAATAAAATTTTACAAATCATTTTCAATCATATTTAACCCGATTTTCAATTATTTCCATAATTTAACATATAAATTATCGATTTAATTATTCAATTAAATCCAATTATTCGAAATAAAATTTATTCGACTTATAAATTCACTTATTTATATTTAAAATTAATTAAATATCCAAATTTTAATTAATTAAAATTCTGGGTCGTTACATACTTCCCCCCTTAAAAGAATTTCGTCCTCGAAATTACCAAGTAAGAAAAGTTACAGATTCTATTAACTTTCCCAAAATTCATAGTTAAACATCTTACAATAACTTTACTAAGTTTCCAAATCATACTTAGTCATCTTTTCAAAAACAATTACTATTGTTTAACTTTCAATTCCAAATCAAAGTTAAAGTTTTCAAAAAATTTCCAAATTTTTCTCAAAAATATTCTAACGCCTTAAATTTCCGGAAAAATTCGCCATAGTCTCCTTTGCGCGGCTCGATCCAAAAAAAATGACAGTATATATATCACAAATATACATCTCATCAAGTAATGAGGCATCCCGCAGGGAAAAAAGTGTAAAAGTACGATATTTAATCCGAGATATGTACCTTATATTTTATTAGCGAGCATATACGGCTAATATAGCGCGAAAGCGAGCTCCAAATGCGAAGCAAACGCGATCCGCACCTACTAAACACTCAACAAACAACATGAGAATCATGCATATATGAAAATAGTATCGATATACAACATATAGCAACATAATAACTATATATGTGAACATAGCAAATGCAATAAAAGCAATATATTCAACCATCAACCAACTAGCATCCAACAAGCATCCATAACCAATGAATATTCATTCATATTCTCATTAATATTCAATGAAGTAGGTTTTCAATTTAAATCACATTTGATTTATTAACAGTGGATGTCTTTACTAACATTCATTTTCAATTAGTTTATATTCACTAATCCATATTCAAGTTGGTTCACTTCCAAATCAAATTCAATTCTATTTAAGATTCACTTAACTTCCAATTGAATTTCAATTTATTTAGCTTCCAATTTCATTAACTCTTAATGAATTATATACAATCAACCAACAATCATATAACAACCAAAGTATATTAATTACAACCAAATTCCTTTGCTTATATTCATTCAATTTGGTTTAACACCATCACTTTCAATTGGTTTAATTAAATTGATTTGCATTCAATTATTCAACTTTCAATAACATTAGATTTTAATGAATTAACACTTATATCCATTATTCCATATCAATTATTCACATTCAATTGATTTACATTCAATTCATTAATTCAATTCAATTACAAAAGTTGAATTCCATTTATATAACTCAAGTTCATATCCATTACTTAACTTTATTAATTTACTTTGATACCAATATCAACTCCATTCAACATCTCTTAAGTTATACTTCCTTTTATAAACATCACTTGGTTTTACTTAACTTAAATTCCCACTTATAAAGAAATTCAGATTCCAATTCTAAAGTAAATTTCCATTTAACTTTAACCAAGGTCAAATTTCATTACTTATTCAAACTCATTTTTATATATAAGTTTATTTCACAATTGTAAATCACTTTAATTATAATTCAATTCTTATAATTCTTTTTACTTATACAATTATTCTCTTGTTAGATTATTCAAACAACTAAACAATCAACTTATATACACTTTAATAATTCTGAAAAATTATTCCTTTATATATAAAATATAATCAATGTAAAATTATTTCACTTACCCAATTTAAAACAATATTATGTCGAATTGTTCTATTCAAATGTTTATAAACCCCTTCGGCATAGTTGTCGAGACCGTGCTGACGAAGGTTCATATGCCACTCAATAAACCAATCATCACAATATAAAACAATTTTATATATTCACTAACAAATACGCTCTCATATCTATTATTACACTCAAACTCATTCTAAAGTACTACTGACTCTATCTCTAATGAGTAATACCCAACAGAGCCATGGTTGTCGCTTAACCATATGCTCTGATACCAAATGTAACGTACGCGATTTTTCGTTGCCGAAAAACCGAATAGTTAGGGTTTTAAGAAAAAGATGAAGACATAAGAAGAGGGAAAAAAGATAGAAAATAGAGAGAGAAGAAAATAGAACGGAACGGAAAACAGCATAACAATATCAGAATCTCACGATCGCAGCGGAACAACATATAATAGATAAATGAATAATCTTTAAACAAAGAACTATATCAGTTATTACATTACATTACATTTCATTACATCATATCATCAGAGTGTACAACAACAAACAACAACAAACAGCGGAAAAGAAATACTATAAACTAGTAATACGCCATGCCATCCAGCTTGCCTCCAGCAACTCCAGAATATCCTGATAAACCTTAAATCTTGACTGCCCGTGTGGAAATTGGTGGGCACCCAGAGTTTAGGAAGAAAAACAATAAACTCCGAGTCAGTCATGTGACTGGTGTGAGAACTCAAAACAGTTTATTTATCTTAAAAATCAAAATAGAGGAATATTTTTAAAGTCAATTCGCAATGCTTTTAAAAATGAGACTACCATAAGGCCTCCCGCACACACACACATGCAAACGCAGAATCGGAGGAGATTTCTCCTTATGATAGTCAAAGATGCTTGATACGTATTAAAAAGAACATTTGTTATTATTACTAGTGCATAGTGTAGGAAAAGTTCATTTCGAAAATAAAGATATAAATCTTAGCCAACATACGACCATTATCGTATGCCTACTATAGCTACCATCCAAACAGTGGGGGGCCACCATAAGTGAATGATAGGTTCTACAACTAATACCGTACAAGATCGTATTGTTTCTTTGGATTTCCAACGAATGGTCAGGCCAAGGAACTTCCCATTGCCACATGAGAACGCCTCTGGAAGGACATCCCCGAGAACCAAACCAGATCTCTGCCAACACAAGGCCGGGTTACCCCTAACTGGGTAACTACTGACACGAGTATGCCATCCCCCGGTCCTTTGGGACCTTTAACCGAGCGCTCGTCACCATCATCACACAATCATAAATAAAGTGTTTCAACATGAGCAAGTATCTAGGCTCCATACCATGATACCACCCTTTTCCAGAAGGAAATGCACACACCCTAAAGGGAGCTACCCCTCATAACCTTGCCGCATCTTTCCTGTTTTGACCATTCCGGGGTGTGAGGCTCGACGAAGTCTCGTCCACAAAAACACGCTTTATACAAAAGCTGTGCTTTGGGTCAATAAATGATCATAGAAATGATCACTAAGATAAACGATCAAATAAATGATCCTATCACAAATGATCAACACAATGATCATTTCACAGCAACACTCAGCATGTCACATTACCAAATTGGGAATATATTGCTAAAAACCTTCAACTACATAACCTCTGAGCTCGTACGTCTCAGAGAAGGGTGTTAAGCTAAGAGAATAAATTCTCCGCCACCAACATAAATATATTTGAAAGAAATCTGCTTTATATCTCAATTTGTAATGTTAGACATACAATCCATACAAGTCTGTTCCGGGCTCGAACAGAACCGAAGGCACTTACAAAGAAGTCCTTGCAATCCGGAATCTCTAATCACATCCGGACTTCCCATCACATAGGGAGTCTCTATACCGTAGCTACTCGGTGCAAAGACAATCGACGAGTTGTAACGACCCACTATTTTGTACCATTCGAATTCGACAAAATAAAAAAAAATTGTCGAGCTGGAATAGTTCAAAACAATAGATTGTAAATATAGCTAAGGAACAAATGAAACCAAATACACGGAATCACAGACACAGATATCAGAATCTCACAGCGGAACATAAAATAACACAGTGGTTCATGAATCCACTGAAAACTTTTACCAAATAGAAATACATTGTTCATAAACTTCAATACAATTTTAAGCCATAAGCAAATATAAAGTCTTCAAATGTCTTGAATTACAAAATAGATAAAGCTGAAAAAGCTTCCAATTAGCAAGAGTGATCTATGAGTGGTCCTAGCTCCGGAAAGAAAGCTGAAGCTGCAACTCAGGCTGACCCGAGCGTACAATAAAACAAAACACTCGAGTCAGGACATACATACTTATATAATGTAAGCTAAATCAAGTGTACTGTAATAAAGAGCAAGTAACTTAAAGGATGCTTGGGATCGCCCATCCTCTAAGGATCCGTTAAACTATTTACTATGTAGTATATTGCGCTATTATAATAGTGTCTATATTAAAATAAACTTACTTTTTAATAGCGTTAAGGGGTTACCCATATAGCCCTTAACATGTAATAGTCCCAGTAGTCCGTCCAATATCATAGCCCCTCCTGATCGGGAAGCCACTAGAGGATACCACACGGGCTACGGGAGAAAACCAAACTCGTACAAGGCTCGATATGGTAGGTGACACGGCACAACTAGGCAATGCCAGGGTAGATATACCAATTACGCTTCCGGACCGATGGTAACGCGAAGCCGCAGCAACCGCCCACCTCGAACAACACTCCCAAATCAAAGGTGCGCACCAAAACAATCACAAGAGTAATAGAATGGCATACGAAGAAGTGTGTTCGATCAGAGGAGCTACCTCGTTAATCCGTCAATCGCTCCTGTTTTAGCCACCTTAAGCCAACTCACGGGAGTCGGGTCCACGTATATACCTTTCAAGAAACCGTCACCACCAACCTACTTCATTCTGGAATCTCCACCGCGTACACGGTTAGTCAAAGTGGTTTTCGGTATCGACAGAGAGTATGCCCATATCCGATCCCGGTCTCTTTGCCAACCGAACGTTATTATAACCCGTGGTTATAGTTTGAAAAATGGTATTTATATTTTTCAAATCAATATATATATTTCAAATACCTTTAATTTCAAATCCTTGATTTAAAACATTTCCTTTGAAAATATACCATTTCAATTTATTCAATTAAATTTGGAATTTATTGCTTTTATCAAAAGAATAGAAATCAATTTTCTTCTTTTAAAACTTTCCAAACTCAATTTCTTACTTTATTAGCAATTTCATATTTAAATTCCAAATCTTAACGTATTCCCAAAATAGAGATGAAATTTTAAATAAATCAATTTTAAATCAATTTCACTTCTACAGCATCTAGGAAATGCTATCTAAAGTTATGGGTATAAAATAGTCAAGTTTCAAAAGACAGCAATTAAATGCTGTAGTAGACTTTTAGCTAAACATCAAATTTCAAATATAACTTATTATTTATTATTTCTGTATTGATATCTTTTCCTTTCCAAAAATATAGAATTTCTAAACAAGTTATATTCCAAAATTTTAACTCAACATTTATTTATTTAACCCCTTTTAAATCATTGTAAATCTCATAAAAATCCTTTATATAATTTAAATTAGAATATCATCAAATTTCTAAATTTAAATAATTTAAAATAATTTCAGAAAATAATATATAAACCACGGGCCTGTATAAGATTTTCTAGCCTAGGTCAAGTGAAACGGATTTATATCATTTCAATCCGATATTTACACAACCCCGGGTTCTATCATTTCGAACCCCCAATCCCAAGACAATTTACAGCAGTTAACAGAACAAGTGAACAATAATAATCAATTAGGCCTATCATTTCAGCCCATACCATCTATAATAACAGGGAACTTGCAGTGGTGATTTAAGCAGTAAATAAACAATAACATAACTGCAGAAATAATATAACAGATAATACTGATGAGGTGTCAATTTAAATGGGGTCCCTCATTCTATATTACACTACAGACAGATAATAGTGAAATACCATTTTTACACATACACTTGCAATAATTTACCAAAATATAAATACGTATGTCTGGTGAGAAATACTCACCTGGATTTTGCAGAAAATTTTGAATTTCAAAAATGACAGTTCACCGGTACAGACCGACAGAGGGTAACGATAAAGATTCTCGGACGTCGCCTAGATTCAAATCTAGAAAAATTCAAATATTGAAACGCGACTTAAGAATTTATGGTCAAGGAAAAAATTTAGAATAGAACAAGAATATGTTTGCTTTGCTCGACCACTTCACCGTGTAACGTGACCAAAACATACCCAAAACTGTGAACCGTGCTAACCCAAAATTTTACGACCAAAATTTTTCCTAAACAACTACGACAAAAGTTGAACACGAATACACGTGCACCAAATTTTCTTCATGAACGTGATATGGATATATGCACGTACGTGCACCACTCTATGTTCATGCACACGGCCAAAATTTTGTGCAGCCTTCCCTTCCCATACATTAAATATCATATCCAGGTTCTTGGCTAAAACTCACTAGCCTACAACTAACAGAATGCATGAAAAAACTCAACCTATATCTACACTCATCTTTATATCAGTGTTACTTCACCCCACATCCCTCAACATGAAAAAGGCCTACTGATCACTATATGCAGTTCGAAAATCAACAGGTTCAATACAAGGCTATTTCTTATATTGTCACTGAATCTAAACTTCCTAAATGCAACTTATCACTATTGTATAAAATTTCAACCATTCCTAATAACACTCAGTTTCTCCCACCAATCTACTGCTTCACCCTCTGATATGCACAAGACTAGCCTATATCTCAGCATAGGGATGAATGTACAGACATCTTATGCATGGCATAACAATGGAAATGGCCGAGCAAGGCACAGGTAGGACAAAATTTCGAGAAAGAGAAAGGGAGAAAAAATATCTAAACCGAAAGAAAAGAACAATACTATAACTATTTACCTGATAGATTCACGAGAAGGAGCAGAGAATTGGATCGATGCAAAGAACAAATGGGCAGAGGGGAATGAGTTTATAAGCAGATGAGAAAAATAACGTGTCAGTTTCTATTGATATAAATGCTATTGATATGGACGAGAATTCTTCCCATCAGTTACAAAAGAATATTGCAAGCATTGATCTTCTGGCATGATTAATGGAAGGCAGGCATAAAGAGAAGGCCGAGAGGATTTAATTTTTTTGAAAACTTGTTGATGTTTATAAACTAGATTTTATTTCCTGCGTGAGTTACGTACTTGATTCAAGGATTTGAATTGATATATAACTGATGAGAACAGAGGCTAAAGGAAGAGAAATGGTGTGCACGGTTTCAAGCTTTAATTGCATGCATTTAAGTAAAAAGGAAATCATCAGAGAGAATAAGGTTTTTAACGTTACCCTATAATTAAGCTTGTGTGATGAAGGCAGGGTTAATACACACGTTCTTATAAATTAAAACTTGCGTGATTATAGGTTGATAATTGATGAGATAGAGGCAGAGGAAAATGCACGTTTCCAGGCTTAGAAGTGAATGTGTACACGTGCATAGGAAACTATCAGAGAAAAAGAAGACAATTATATTCGAACGTTACATATTTAAGGTTTGCGTGACTTCTCAAGATTTTCTTTTGATTTTTAGTTTGATATTGTTAATTGTAAATGGTAAAAATTTTATGTAGAAATGTATACAACGCTTTGAGAAAAAAAACAAGCGGTCCTTTAAAACGAAATAACGTCCGTCTTAAAATCACTGACAAATATTTTTCTTCAAAAAAATTCGAAAACATGATTTTTACACTACGTTAAACAGACGCAGTCTAAAATATCAAAAATTTTCATAAAAATAACATTTTAAAAACACACGTTTTATTACGTCACTTATACCCTATAATTGACGCGTCTTTTAAACGCGAAATTTAACAGTTCAAACATAGCTTAAAATTTTACAGTTATTATTTAATTTTATTGACATATACAATTTTACAAAATATATCTCAAAATTTAATATTTAAACTATATTGATAAACATAATTTATATAAAATATTATTTCAAATTTAAATAATTAAAATAAAATAAATTGCTAAAACTAGGGTTGTTACACGAGTTGTCCTTTCGCTTTCAAAAATATCCGGTCTTCAACACCGGTCATCAATGCTATCCATTACGTCGTATCACTATTCGGAATGGGTAATCCGAATAGCGAGCGCAAAAATTTAAAAATAAGTGTAGCATTCAAATTCAGCAAATCACAACAAATACCTTTCAAAGGTAAATATTGATAGTCGGTTATTGAACTATCAATGGATATGCACAACATCACCAGATTCCAAATAAATTTCCAAATTATTTATTTCCCAAAAATATCTTTACTAGATATATAATTTTCACACTTCAAAAATAAATCAATATTTATTTCTAAACAAATTCCACTTTCTTTTATAAATTCCATAGTGAATTTACATTTCACAATATCTATGAATATACGATTTCAATATTCAATTTCTATTATTCATTTTCAATTTATCTTCAAAAAGATAAATTCTCAAAATATTCACTTTATATTGGAAAAACATTTCCATACTTATTTATAAATAAGTAATTCATAAATCTTTTTATTTTCAACCTTTGGAAAATATTCAATATACTTAAATCGAAATTAAGTATATATTTCATTCTTTAAGGAAATCATTCTCTTAACCATATTTGTTTGGGCCAAAACGAATGTTACGTAAAACATCGTTACAACGTCCCAAAATCACTAGTATAGGGATTCGAAATTAAAATAGATATATGAATCCCAATACTATACAAAACATTTCCTTTCGGAAATCATTTACTATAACAACAGTGTTATAGTCCACCATTTCCTTCTATTTCTCGAAAACGTCTATTTCAACAATGAATGTTGAAATCTATGGTTTCGAATCTCAACAAGTTTTGAAAACATCGTTAGATCGTTTTAATTCTATTTAAACCATCACATTCAAAACAATTTCTTTAACATATTATTCACTATTCAAAAACGTGAATATACTACGTTAACCAATTTCATCATTTCTATTCATTTTGTTTCAAAGGATTATTCATTATCTAAAACGTGAATATAACTCCATTAATAAGTTATAACAATTTACTTATCAAAATAAGTCGTTGCGAATTTATAAAACAATGTTTATAAATTCCTTTATTAACCTATTCAATTCATAATTCAATTAGAAACCAAAAGACCATAATTTAAGTTAAATACTTATAATTTATTTGTTTGCAAAAATCGTTCTTTTGAACTTCCAAAATTTTAAATCTCATAACTTATAAGATTCATTTATTTACCCAAATCTATTCTTTTAATAACTTTATAAATTTTATAAACCTACTGCTTATAAAATTCCATTTATAACTTCAATGTTTATAATTCTTCAAATTTCATTCATTTACGAAATTTATTCACAATTCATTCTAATACTTATAAAAACTCGTTTTATAATTCCAATACTTTAATTTATAAATTATCAATTTATAAATTTCTTATATAAATCAATTTATACTATTATTCTTTTAAAACATCTTTAATCCCCTTTATAATTTCACCATTTTGATTTATAAAATAATCAAATTTTATAAATCCTATATTTTCAACTTTTTATAATAAATTCAAAAATCCCGATTAAACTATTTTATAAAATCATTAACCCATAATTTTCTCAAAAATCAACTTTTAACTATATTTCTCAAAAATCATAATTTTATAACTTTTAAAATCATTTTAAAATTCCGAAATTTGGTCCAATGATGCTACACACCAAATAGTCAATCACGACAACAACGACCATCATATATCGATATGATAATCAACGAATATCAAAATATTCATAATCAAATAAATACTGTTGAGGAATCCAGTTGGATCCCTCCAACCTGTTTTCCTACATCCAAAGATGTTAGCACAATACCAATTCCGTTCCAGTACGAAATTATCGCGGTATATGGGATTTAAAATATTATCCGCTTAAAAGACGGCGCAATAGGGTCTCATCCGCTATACAATGCGGGAAAATCAACAACTGCAATATATACATATGCCAATATATATATATTGCTATTATATATAACACCAATTTCACTGTTTATGAAATATTCGCGGTATATGTTTTTAATAAATAACATCCGCTTACTAACGGCGCATAATGTCTATTTTAACAATCAATAGATAACAATCATCATTCAAACATGCATTCAAGAATTTTAAATCTAATTATTTAAAATTAAAATCGAAACTGATTCGATTGAGTGAGAAGTTCTCACCTTGATTTCAATTTCGTTTTAGCGATTTATTTCGAATAAAATTAAACGGACGTTTAATTTTACACGAAATTTTCACTAACTCCAAACGACTCCAATGCAATTCCATAGCGTAGTGCTCGTCCATACGATTCCAACGCAACTTGTTTCGCGCGTTTTCGACCTCGTATGAAAAAGATATGTATTTATGAAGTTTACACAAATTTATATTCATAAATTTACAATTTTATTTTCTATTTACAACCTTAATCATTTACAGCCGTAGATCCCTGTTGCTTGCATCAAGACCGTCCATTAGCTTCTCCCCCAACTCACATTCACGCGTTTCTGGCTCCAGTAAATAAAACGCAACCCGAACCCATAAACACGTCCAATTAGGGTTTGATTTCGAGCCAAAAGCAATGATCTTGAACACGATCAGATACCTCTACGTCGTGCGCCTCCACGAACACCCCCCTCGGCCTGAAACACAAGCGACTCGGTCGCGTATAGGGTTCGAAACCCGAGATCGAACGCACGACAGTCGCACCCCCCTAGCCGCCACCACGTCGCTCCAATCTAGATCTTGACCGTTCACATCGTAGATCTCATCACGCTCTACAAGTTTCATGTTGAAAATTTCTTGAATTGGTTGATGGATTTGATGATAATTGAGGGAGAAAATTGAACGTTTCTGGCCGTTCGAAAATAGGGTGGCGGCCGGCCATTAAACCCTAGGCTATATTTTTTATTTTTGTGATAAAACTTGTCTATTTAAAGAAAACAAACGAACACTATTCATTCCGAAATTTCCAAACTCCGATTTACGCGCGGTGACCGGCGTTTCTAGGGTTTACCCCGCGTTCCGGACATAATGGAATGGGTTTCGGAAGCTAATTCGGTCATCTGTGCGAGTTATGGCAATAAACGTTCAATTTAAATTAAACCGATTTAAACGATTTTCTAGGCGTTTTAGCTTGCACCGGACAAACGATAAATCCGATTGACTTGAAATTTTAAACCTTACAATAATATCACATTACGGATCCGATGAAACTGGTTTCGTCGAAATCCGAGACTGTTTGAAAAATGGCTATTTTAACTCGCCAAATTAATATTAAAAACAATTTCGATGCGTTTCGAGCTGCCACGATTAAACGATAACTCCGATTGCTACGAAAATTGAAATCCGGTAATAACAAACTATTACGGATCCAATGGAACAAGTTTTGTCCAATTCTGAGACTGTTCGAAAATTGACTAATTTCACTAGCCGATTAAATATTAAAATATTCAATTTTCACAAATTAACTCTTAGTTCGATTTTAAAAGTTCTAAAGTATCATTCTAACTTCAATATGATAAAATAAAATTTTACAAATTATTTTCAATCATATTTAACCCGATTTTCAATTATTTCCATAATTTAACATATAAATTATCGATTTAATTATCCAATTAAATCCAATTATTCGAAATAAAATTTATTCGACTTATAAATTCACTTATTTATATTTAAAATTAATTAAATATCCAAATTTTAATTAATTAAAATTCTGGGTCGTTACATTTTCTTACTAACTTAATCTAAGTTTTAAAATAAGTCTCTCCTATTTTCTCTTTTTAGTTATAACAACTTGTTGTAATTATGCTTGCAAATATCTTAAATTTGCCTATTTCAGTCAGTTTCTATTTTTATTTTAGTTCTTCTTATTTTTACATCTGACTTCCGTAAATTTAATGTTTTTCCATTTTAATCCATATTAGCGAATTCTTCTCTTTTTATTATCTTATTCACGTCAAAAAAGATTAAATCTCTATTAAAAGGAACTAACATTTACATGCTAAATTAAAACATTAAAATAGATGTAAATAACTGTAAAATAGATAAATAAAATGACTGAAAAGAACTTCTGAAATTTACTTAAAAACTAACTGTAAATAACTTATGTAAAAACTGTCTCAAAATTGTAGAAAAACAACAACTATTGAGCACCTATTATTTAAAATTACATAAAATTATAAATTAACTACAAAACAATCACATATGCTCCTTAGCTCTAGTCCATGGACTTCTCGATACACTTCTAGGACGTAGACTATTTTTAATTAAAAATATTTCCTTCCTAGGAAAATCTTCTACTTAGGGTTCGGTCTCTGGCAATGAACCCAAATGGGTGAAAATTTGAAAGAGAAAATAGCTAGGCCTAGGGTTTTATTTATAGTATGACTTAGGGATCTCAGACCATTGGATTTGAAGATTAATCTGGTGCAACCACGTCATGGGCTCTCTAGGAACAGTCGGATGTAGCAGAGAACGCACGAGATTTAACGAAAATTGTAAAATAGGTTGTTTGGCTTGTACCTGGACGAAATATCATCCAGGAAATAAGGCGGGTCGACCTAATATGTATGTGGGTCGACCTATGCACCTTAGGGGTCGACCTATAGGTCGACCTAACCAAAATAAAGGTCGACCCCTAAGGGTCAATTTTTTTCGTTATATGCTGATTTCGTATTTCTCTCGTAACTTCTCCATACTGACTCGGATTTCGAAAAATTATATATGTAAATTAATCAGAAAATCGCCACGGACCTAATGGTGCAACTCTCATAGCTTAGTTCTGACAATTTCACAAACTTATTTTATTATTTATTATTTATTTAATTATTATAGCTTAAATTTTAGGTTGTTACATTCTCCCTTCCTTAAAGGATTTCGTCCCCGAAATCTTCAAGGACGGAAGAATGAAATAAATATTTTCATCCAATTTCTACAACCACATATTCAACCATCATCCATTACATTCATTATCCTTAAGCTTTCTAATGCAATTTATGTCATATGTAATAATGTAGTGTCAATGTCTCTAATTAATGCAAAAGATTAGGCGGTCTACTGATTTAATCGACCTCCTTTTTACGCAATCATGTCCGTGCCATGTATCCAAATGAATGCAAGTTTCCTAATGATAACTGATAGTTCTGTATGCATGCTATAATCATCATCCAAATGCAACAATCATATGATAATCACCCATTCATAGCAACCATGAAATAAATATGCAAGTGTGCACACATCCATATGCGTATGCCTTATTGACCTAGTTAGAATGATCCTTAAGAGATAATAGTGCCTAACGTGTGTGTATGCGTCCACTAGCAACCACTTACAACCATGAGCGTCCATCATACATAAAATGTTGTAGTAACCTATCCATTCAGTCCTACCATCCATAGATTAAATTCTAAGATCTACCCTCCCAAAAGATACTAAAGTAAAGAACCTATTCCAAACTAAAGATGGAAATAGGAAATCCAAAACGTACTATCGAAGAGATGCAGATAAGAGGTATGTATTTTCTCCTCAGTCTCCCACGTAGCGTCCTCAATACTATCTCACTACTTCACCTTAACCAATGGGACTTCCTCATTTCTACACTTCTTGATATCATGTCTAACGATCTTGGTAGGAATGCGACGAACCGATGCTTCTCTCTCCACTTCAACTTCCTCAAGTAGGCTAAGTTCCACTACCTCTGCTAAATCATGTAAACACTTCCTCAAGCAGGAAACATGAAAAATGTCATAAACTCCCATGAGCCTCTCCAGTAGCTTTATCTGATATGCCATCTTCCCTACCCTTTCCACAATAGGGAACGGTCCTACGAATCTAGGAGCAAGTTTCCCACTTGATTCATACCTCACTACTTTCCTTAGTGGAGACACCTTAATGAAAACCAAATTTCCTACCTCAAGCTCAATATCCTTCCTCTTCTTTTTTGCATAGGATTTATGTCTATTTTGGGCTGTCTTTGTTCTTCTTCTAATCAAATCAATCTTTTTCGAAGTCTCTCTAACCACGTCAGGACAAGTAGCAATTTTTATGTACACTCCAACACCCATGAAGGCGACTTGCAAGGTCTTCCATAAAGAGTTTTAAAAGGTTCCATTCCAATGCTTGCCTGAAAACTATTATTATATATAAATTTCACTAAAGAAAGATGCTCCTCCTATGTTTCTCCCAAATCAAGAGTGCATATCCTCAACAAATCCTCAAGAACTCTATTAACTCTCTCCATTTGGCCATCTGTTTGAGGGTGATAAGCCATACTCAATCTAAGCTGTGTCCCTAAAGCCGCTTGCAAGCTCCTCAAAAATTCGCTAGTAAAGATAAGGTCTCTGTCACTCAATGTGCTAGAGGGAACTCCATGAAGTCGAACTATCTCACGAACTATAAGGATGCCAAATAAGGTGCCACTAGTACAAAACTGGCCATTTGCGATGGTTATCGAACCCTTGTTGCTACGGTTTAACAACCATCGCAAATGCAGACGTCGCAACAGGTAATAAACTGTTGCGACGGTTTTCAAAACGTTACAAAAAACTATTTTTTGCTAAGGTTTTTATACATAATCGTCGCAAAATGTCATCATTTTGCGACTGTTCTTTACAAAACCATCACAAAAAATTGTTGTTTCACACCTAGAAGCGTAACCTTTTGCTATGGTTTATGTGTAAAACCATCGCAAATATGTTAATTTTACAACGGTTTTTTTGTTGTAACCGTCACAAAATATATATTTTTGCTATGGTTCTTACCAACTGTAGCAATAAACAGTTTGTGGTTTAAAAAATTATTACCTATTTTGTGCTACGGTTGTTTTAAACAATCTACGTAAAAAAAACAAGAGCTGCGAAACCATAATTCTGTAGTACCACGTCTTATTTGATTCAAATATTAGTACAATGTACAAATATGAAGGTAAGCACAAAACAAGAGTTGCACAAGTCATAGCATTGGAAAAAAAATCAATATATTTAGAACACATTAAATGCTAAACCATAATTCTATTTCAAAACAACAAAATATGCTAAACCATACTTGTATTTCAATATAACAAAATATGTTGAACCATAATTGGCTGTAACAAAATATTCTAGAACAACAAAGCAAAGAAGCCTTTAGTTGTAACATATAGAAGACTAATTGGCTGCAGTACAACTAATTGAAAAAATCCTTAAAAATAAAGTGTCGCATGTACGCAGGAGAAGCTTGCTCATTTTGCCTACGGATTTCTTCTTCCTCTTTAGCTTTACCATATTTAGCTTTCCGTGCTAAACCTGAAAGCTAGTCCATTTATCATCTTCTTGTTATTTTTGGCCATAATAAATGCTTTTGCTGGATATGCAGGATGCTAGTACTATTATGGTCCTTGCTTCTGAAGCATGAACAAATGAATATGTTACTCTTTGGTATCAACATAAAAAACTGAATAGAAAAATAGACATAGTTAGTTTAATGCTGAGAAATTGAATCTATAGCAAACATAAACAAAAAGAACCAGCAAAAGAAAGCGATATTGAACTATTACCTTCGTGGTGCACATTACAACTCACTAACATAAAACTAGCCCTTGAATAATAACCAAGGATCATGATATATGTGCACTGGATATCAAATTTCTTAGAAATGCTAAGTCCATTAAAAAAACACGAAGATTATGTAATCCCAACAAAATATACAAAAAGATACTAGATAGAATAACAAGAACACATGCATGGTTAGTATAAATGTGCACATATTCATTCCCTAACAGTTACAAGAGTCTATACTGACCAAAAATGTTTTTTGAATTTATGCATAGTTGGTTTTTTCCCTTTACCTTTTTGTTTCCAAAAATTAGTAGGGATAAAATGCAAGTTGACAATATATTCATGTGCAAAATATTCATGTGGAACTATTTATGTTGTCACAACATTAAGCAAACTTACTTCAAACACTTCAGAATTTCTTCAACTAGGGTAAAACTATTTTTCTACAGTTGAAAAAAAGCATCATTACAGCTAACTTTTTTATACAGAAATGTGGAATCACCGTTGGTAAAATTAATATAATATGAAAGGAATATTAATATAATTTGGAATCACCAACTAATGTTTTAAGAATAAAAAGCAAGAAGGTTATGTCGTATGCCAATTCTAAGAATTGGGGGGGAATAAGGATCCACCATTTATTTTCGATCTTAATATTTAAAATAATCACTATCAATAAAACATTGGGGATTTTCACTTCAAGGGCTTGTTTGTGCAGGGTAATAAGTTTTAAGGACGCTATTTCTGAAAAATTAGTTTTAAGGACATTTTACAGGAAAAAGATAAAAGAATTTATCATTTTCAGTTATACAGAAATAAAGATAAAAGGATTTATCATTTTCTTGTGTTACTTAAAAAGATAAATGAATTTATCATTATGCTGTAAATTATCCTTAAAACTAATTATTCAAAGGTGCTGTCCTTAAAACTTATTACCCTGCAAATAGAAGCCCTTCAACCTAATTTCCACTTACAGAAATATATTGTCCAAAAAACTATTTATGAAAATATACCATTTTATGTAAGCTATATCAAAATAGTCTGATGTTATTTCAAATTGCTCGAGCGTATATACTTTTGCATCACATTGGGAAGATCTGAAATCATGCCACTGTAGTTTTAATACTCACACATTTAAACTGGTACAGTTAGAAATCATCCTAATTCATTTTGGCTAATTACTACGTAGTGTGTCAATGATTATTAGTTTCGTATGAAATTATTATACGTTCGTATTGTTGCAAAGGAGACATTTGGATCCGCTTCTTCGAAATTCAAAATCAATGAAATATTTTTTCGAAGCTAATTAAAAAATATACCGTCGTTTTTTAAAACTCATCCAAATCACAAGAAACATTCAAAATCAAACTACAATACCACCATTCTCTTCAATTCATTTTATTTTCATGTATTCTTCAGCTAAATTGAAAAATTCGACCGCAAACATAATAAATATGTAACACATATATGTGGTATTGTAGTTTGATTTTGAATGTTTTACTGCAGATATATGTGTTACGTATTTATTATGTTTGCGGTCGAATTTTTCAATTTAGCTAAAGAATACATGAAAATAAAATGAATTGAAGAGAATGGTGGTATTGTAGTTTGATTTTGAATGTTTCTTGTGATTTGGATGAGTTTTAAAAAACGACGGTATATTTTTTAATTAGCTTTGGAAAAATGTTTTATTGATTTTGAATTTCGAAGAAGCGGATCCAAATGTCTCCTTTGCAACAATACGAACGTATAATAATTTCATACGAAACTAATAATCATTGACACACTACGTATAATTAGCGAAAATGAATTAGGATGATTTCTAACTATACCAGTTTAAATGTGTGAGTATTAAAATTACAGTGGCATGATTTCAGATCTTCCCAATGTGATGCAAAAGTATATACGCTCAAGCAATTTGAAATAACATTAGACTATTTTGATATAGCTTACATAAAATGGTATATTTTCATAAACAGTTTTTTGGACAATATATTTCTGTAAGTGGAAATTAGGTTGAAGGGCTTCTATTTGCAGGGTAATAAGTTTTAAGGACAGCACCTTTGAATAATTAGTTTTAAGGATTACAGCATAACGATAAATTCATTTATCTTTTTAAGTAGCACAGGAAAATGATAAATCCTTTTATCTTTATTTCTGTATAACTGAAAATGATAAATTCTTTTATCTTTTTCCTGTAACATGTCCTTAAAACTAATTTTTCAGAAATAGCATCCTTAAAACTTATTACCCTGCACAAACAAGCCCTTGAAGTGAAAATCCCCTTTCTGTAATTAGTTTTATAAGTGGTCCAAAATGATTAGAAACCATATTATCTGTCATTAATTAAAATATGATATATCCTTCGATGACAAAAATAGCAGAAATAAAATCATTTAGCTTTATACCATATACATATGCAGTAAGAACGTAATAATATATGACCTAAGAAAATGATGCCAAAATTAAGGAATGGAAACCACTTGATTCTCACCACAACTTACAGCTCCAGCTGAGCTAGGATTATGATCCATGTTGATATTTGAAGGAGATTTTTTGGCCCTTGCAATTACTTTTATAATTTTTACATTAAGTCTTATAAACCCATGCAAGTGGAAACCATTCAATGGAATTGTATTCAAATCAATATCCATTTTTTGCTACTTCTTTGAAAAAGCGTATACCCAGTTTTCCTCTTCCACATCATCACCAGCATCATCTGAAGAATATGAACGATAGATATTATCTTTCCACCATATATTATACTGATCAGTCACCTCTAATACAGAATGACAAGGCGAAGTATAGAGCGAAAATTTTGTTTACGGAATTTTGTACAAATACCAAGCTGACCACCAATAAGAAACCCTAAATTTGATTTTAGCACATTCCACGACATCCTAGTCATAACCATAGTGCCTTGATGCTCTATATGGAAGATAAAGATGACAACTATCCAAACCAACTAACTCACATGCTCTTTCACATTGAACAAATAAAGCATCCTACATGTCATTAAGTTCACTGCTAGAAATCCAACGTCTATTTTCTTTATAATATTTCGAAAAGTTCCAACCATATAATGGTTCTGTATAAGGACGCCAATTAAAGCTATGAGTTGGTTCAACTATCAACTTGAGATAAGGAGATCTATTTACTGCCAAGTTAGTCCACCTAACTGGCCAAGGTTTGTTAATTTCGATCGATTTTGGAAATGTTTGTTTCCGTAGAGACAAAATATGTCTCATATCCACATTTGTAATATTTCAAAAGGAACCCAAAGAAAAATAATTAAATTACTATTATTATTACCACTAAGACTAGCTAATACGCTTAAATCACGGTATAGACTTGCTAGGACTGCAGGCCCAAGAGCAAGTCTTTCTCCATGAGCAAGAAGTATGGCGATGGGGAATAATTCTCTTTGTACAACATCTGTAAGTGGTCGAGGAAAAACATATCTCCCTAGCTACAAAGAAATAAAAGAAGTATGATCAATAGAAACATTTCCATAAAATGATTCATTGCTGGATATTTTATTGTAGTTGATAAGATGAATTATTGCTGGATATTTTATTGTAGATGGCGATGTAAGATAGGGCTTTAACGTGTGTGATAGAATATGCGACAATATTTGAGGTGGCTAAGCTTTTGTTTTTGGAAACTTCTTTGTATCGATTATCGTGATATGCAGTTCAATATAAATTTGAACAAAACAGTTTCAGATTAAATTCTGAAGCTTCTATTAATCACAGTATTATCAATATAAATTTTCTAAGCATTAAATTATTTTTAACAGGCTTAAAATTGGAGATTTGCAATTTTACCCAAATTTCTATAATTAAATCTGATAATTAAATTGCTAAATTCAGAGTTAAAATTGAAATTCAAGCTTAAATTAACGATTCAGATATTTGAAATAAATTGCATATTTCAATTTCAAACGTTGAAATTTTTTGGGTCATCACATCCTTCCCCCTTAAAAGAATTTCGTCTCGAAATTACTAGCTAAGAAGGATGGACCTTAACCCGTTTAATATTTTCCAACCCAAATAGTTTTATCAATTTATCAACCCAAATCTTTTTATTAAAGATTCATGTCAACTAACTTTCCAAATTCAATTATAAATTCCAAACAATATTGTTTACTTCCCAATTCAAATTTAGATTTGAATTCAAACTTTCAAAATTTCTCAAAAATTTTCTAACACCCTAAATTTTCAAAAAATTTCGCCAGCGTCTCCTTTGTGCGGCTAGGTCGGTACAACTACAACACCACAGGCCCTCAAATCCCAAAAGAAAACAAAAAACCAAGCGGCTGGACAAGAAAATCGCCAAATTTCATACTGAAATTTAAATACGTACCTTTTTGTTGGGCAATTCAATTTTATCTTTAAAATCAAAATCCCAGTTCCATTCCTTTAATACACATGTATATCCTGATATCCATAATATCCAATTACAATGTTCAAATATCATTTTGCACCTTTCATTATAACATTTTCAATATATATTCTACTTGTACCATTTTTACTTCACTATTGAAGTTACATATCCATTTTCATTAAATCTTGCAATTTCAATTTCATTTTAATTCAATTTACACTACGATTCTATTTGAATTCAATTTATCTTCTACTATGAATATTGAATTTTTATCTTTCAACTATAACTGATTCATATCATTATTTTAATTCAGTTTCATTCACTAATTTACTTCAATTTCAATTTTGAAATCGTTTGTCGCTAACAATTTTTTCAAAAAATTTCGAACTCCCAAAATTTTCGAAAATTTTTGGCAGTCTCCTTTGTACGGAGGAGCTTTTGCAATTTGACAAAAGATATAAATATATATACATTGACCCACCCGGTCGGAAAAGCAAAAACAGTTCATATTTCCTATTTTTATTGAGTAGCCGTACCTTATTTAGCATTTTTAAGCAAAGCGGTTTATCATTAGCATTTTAGCACGACCAAATCCAGCCAAACGGCCTTCCTGTACCTGTATTTACTCAATTTAAACATATAAGTAACATATATAGGAAATTCATTTACATTTCGCTTATTTCCAATAGTAAACACATAGTTTTCACAAGCAATACATTCAAAATAGCTCCCATAAGCAATTTATATGGTCTCGATACAAATTTAATTGCTTATAATCAATTCGCATACCATTTCTATTCAATTCAAGTGATTTACAACTTACTTTCTTTCATTCAATTTATTTTTAAGCGAAATGAACTCATATCTATTTCAATTGATTCAAAAATCAATTTGATTTGCTTTTATTAACTCTTAGAATTTTATGCAATCACGTTTGCGTTAAATAACAACCATTTCTATGCAAATTTCGACAATATTCACTTAATAGAATATCCAATCTAGTTTATAACTAATTTAAATTGATACAAACTCAATTTACTCTTTATTCTATTTCATTTCCAATTGATTCTATTCAATTCATTTTAAACCATGTTAAATTTGTCCTTCTTTTTATTGGTTTCACTAACTAATTTTAATTCCTTTATTAACATTTAGCTCTTTTTGATCCAATATTTACTTAAGTTATTTCAATTCAAATTTATTTTTCCTTGTAACACATCCCAATTTAAATCCTTGATTTGATTTTCATTTATCAAATCCCTTCCATTTACAAATTTTAATTAAATTAGTTTTATTCACTTATCCATTTTAAATTTCCATTCTCAATTTATCTCTAATTCATTTTATCAATAACAAGGAAATTTTCCATTTATTTCTACTTACTTGAATTTATCTGCAAATTCGAACCATTTTTATTTAACTCACAATTCAAGTTTTGATTTAACTAATTCAACTTTCCTATTTCATGAATTGATTAATTATCATATTAGTTTACTTGAATTCAATCCATTTTATTTTCTTTTTCCCCAAGTATGGATTTTTATTCAACTTAATCCAAGTCAAATCTCATTTCAATTTATAAAACCCATTTATACATTCACATTACCAATTTCATTCCATTAATGAATTTTATTCCAAATTATAAATTACATTTAAAATTTACATTCACAAATCTCATTTGTATTTTTATTTTCTTAGCTTTTGGTTTTGATTTCAATTTCTCATACAACGATGATAATAATCTAATATTATCGCTTCCTAACAACCAAGCAACCATATATTATAATAATTCACAGAAAATTTATTTCTTTTATATATGAAAATAGTTTTGGGTAAAATTATTTCATTTACCCTATTTTAAAACAATACTATGTCGGTTTATCTTGTTTAAAAGTTTAGAAACCCCTATCGATAACAGTTGGCCAAACTGCACCGACCAGAATCTATAAACAATCAACCAATAAGTCAACACAATATAAAACAATTTATATTCACTAACAAATACGCGCTCATATCTATTATTACACTCAAACTCCTTCAGAGTACTGCTGACTCTATCTCTAATGAGTAACACCCAACAGAGCCAAGGTTGTCGCTTAACCAAATGCTCTGATACCACTTGTAAAGGCCCGCAAATCCGTACCCCTTTGAGCTGGCAAATTTCCACAACAACTTAGCCAAAGAGGAACAAACCTACGAGTCTTTAGGGTTTAAAGAATGAAGAGGTGGAAGAAGAACAGAAACAATAACAGAATCTCACATTTCACAGCAGAACAATATATAATAGATGAATGAATAATCTTTAAAACAAAGAATCATCTCAGTTGATACAAAACAACATCAAAGTTTACTACAACATCATACATCAGTGGCAGTTATTATAACTTGACTATATGAAAACTTATTAGCACTAACCACACGCAACGGACACTACACGATAAGATATACGCCTTGCCATCCAACTTCAAATCCTGATCTCCACAGCAACTCTTTTCTAAATTAGCTCCCGGATAACTGAAACCTAACTCTAGGCTGCCCGTGTGGAAAATTATGGGCACCCGGAGTTTAGAAAGGGAACAATAAACTCCAGGTCAGTCATGGGACTGGTGTGAGATCTTAAAAAACAGTTATTCTTTAATAAAAGGAAAACCAAAGATTAAAAGAAATCCGCAATGCTTTTTGGAAAATGAAACTACCATAAGGCCTCCCGCCACACACACAATGCAAACGCGGAATTGGAGGAGATTTCTCCTTGTGATAGTCAAACATACTTAATACGCAAAATCTTTTTAATATTATTATTAGTGCATAGTGCAAAAAAAACATTTCGAAAGTATAATATTAATCTTAGCCAGCATACGTACCATTATAGTATGCCTACTATAGCTACCATATTAAATGGCAGGTTCTACAACTAAAACCGTACTGGGTTCGTATTGGGAATTGGATTTCCAACAAATGGTCAGGCCAAGAAACTTCCCATTGCCACATGGGTACACCTCTGGATAGACGCCTCGAGAACCTAACCGGATCTCTGCCGACACAAAGCCGGGTTACCTCTGCAAAAATAGGTAACTACTACACGAGTATGCCATCCCCCGGTTGTAAACAACCTTTATCCGAGGATCCTCAACAACAACAATCACAAAGTCATATATATTTGCGATATTCACATAAGTTAAGTATCTGGGCTCTATACCATGATACCACTTCTATCCAGAAGGAAATGCACATACCCTAAGGGGCGCTACCCCCTATAACCTTGCCGCATCCTTCCTGTTTTGACCATTCCGGGGTGTGAGGTCCGACGAAGTCTCGTCCACAAAGCTACGCTTTTCATAAAAGCCATGCTTCGATCAAAAAATGATCAGCAGCACTTCTTATGCCACATTGCCAAATTGGAAATGTATCACTAGTAACCATCAACTACATAACCTTTGAGCTCGTACGTCTCAAAGAAGGGTGTTAAGCTAATAGAATAAATTCTCTGCCACCAACAGAAATGTATTTGATAGAAACCCGCTTTACATCTCAAAGTGTAACGTCAGACACACATCCATACAAGTCCGTTCTGGGATCGAACGGAACCGAAGGCACTTCAAAAGAAGCCCTTGCAATCCGGATATTCACTAATCGCGTCCGGAATCCCCATCACAAAGGGTGATAAAAATCTCTATACCGGAGCAACCCGGTGCAGAGACATTCGACAGGTATCCTTTCGCTTTCGAAAATACCTGGTCTTCAACCCCATCTTCAAATGCAATCCCATTTCGTCGTATCGTTATTCGGAATGGGTTTTATGACACAAGGTCCTCTCCCGGCTAATCCGAATAACGAGCGCTTATTTTAAAATAAGTGTTCATTCAGATTCAAATAAATCACAAAAATTTCACTTTGATCTTTTAACAAAAGATCTATCACAATCACAAAGGTTCGATGTGGGTTTCGAATATCCATTTGGAATTCGACTCCCGGTCGCATCCAAATTCAATTGCCAATTAAGACGAATATTGATAGTCGGTTATTTAACTATCAATCATCATTCACAACAGTTGTTGGATTCCAAATAATTTTCCCCCAATTATTATTATTTTCAATATATCTTCGCAAGATAAAATTTCACACTTCAATCCTTTGAAAATAATTTTCAAATCAATTTTCCCTTACGCGGAAAACATTTCCAATACTTATTCATTTCCACTGAAAATCTGTCGATTTCAAATATTTTTAAATAATATACTTATTCAAAATATACTTAGAAAAATTTCAAGTAAACTATTTTAGAATATTTGCTTAAATATTAGTTATGAAAATATTATACTAATATCTCATATAAAAATTCAGGTCCAAAACGAATTTTAAAATAAAATTAGTAGATAGAGTATAAATATCTAAATAACTATTTTCTAAATCAAATATCATTTTAAATCTTTAAAATAATCCTTTCTATAATTAGTTAAATAAAGTTTTACTTTAAAAAACTTCCAAACTAATTTCTCCAACAATATTATTTTATAACCAAATCTAAAACTTTTAATTTTTATTCAAAAGCCTTTTTTAAAAATATACTCGGCTTTCCAGGGAAAAATTCTTTTTCCATTACAAAATGGTCCATTCAAATAAATTAATAAATCTTCTCGATTCATTTTAATTTACATTGCAAATCTGTAAATTCCTTTCCACACTTTTTTTTAAAATAAACCAATATTTATTTTTAAACAATTTCCCTTTTCTTTACAAATTCCCGTTATGAATTACATTTCCAAATATCAACTTATATTTAAATCGATTCCCAAATATCATCTTCAAACCCAATCAAATCCCAAATTGATTTCCAGTTTATTTCAAACACAAAATCAAATTCCAATTTGATTTCCCAAAATAAATTTTCCAATATCAAATCAATTTCTAATTGATTTCCCAAATTATTTTCAAAACACCAAACCAAATTTCCAAATCGATTCATAAGGTTTATTTTAACTCCGAATTAATTCCTGAATTGATTTCTAAAATTAATTTCAACTCTAAATTAAATTCCAAATTTAATTTCTAAATTTATTTCCTTTTGAAATAAATTCCTTTATCTCTTTTAATTATTTAAAATACGTATCTTGGATAATTTCTACAACCATTAAACAATATTACCTGAAATTCCTTTATTAAAATATTTTCCCATATTTTTGGAATTTATTCAATAAGTTTTCAAAGACAAAACTTTATCTATTTAAACTTCCTTCTTTTTAAAAATTCACCCGATTCCCTTGAGTGAATTTATTATAAATTTTCTACCCAAATTTCAAAATCAAAATTTTATTTATTTCCGGTATCCTACGATACCAAAAATATATATGGCTAAATTACAGCCTTCACGGTTTCAATCACAAACATTCACACGAATTAAAAATAATCAACACACAACATACGCAGCAAATTAAATATTTGAGGAATCCAGTTGGATTCCTCCAAACTGTTTCCCCTACATCCACAGACGTTAGCACAACAATTAAATACCCATTCCACTTCAAGGTGGAATATCGCGGTATATGGGATTTAATATAATAACCTCTGCTATTATGCGGCGCATAGGGTCTAAACTAGTATAACTAATAATAAATAAATCATCCAAACATACAATTAATCAATTTTAATTTAAGTATCACAATTCCATAACCAATCAGTAACTATAATTTTCAATTAAAATTTTGAGTGAGAAGATCTCACGCATGCAACCATTTTCCAATCCATCTCATTTTCTCGAATTTCTTTGACCTTGTATAAATAATTATACAAATTTATTAATATTTGAAATGATCGAACAATTCAATTTTTATTTTATAAAGTTTTATTTTATCTCAATAATTTAATTTCAAACAAAATTCCTTTTAATAAAATATTTAAATTAATTGAATAATCACTTACCATAAATATACTTTACTTTTTAAACTAATCTCTCTTTAACCATTTCTAAAATAATCAATCAAGTAAATTAGACAAATTTATCTCCCTTTTGAAAATATATATTTATATATTTGTAAAAATAATCTATATAGATTCCTAAATCCAATATTTAACTTAAATCCTTATAACTTTCAAATCTATCATAATTTCTGTTCATGTATATATATAAAGTAAAAATCTGCGCATATGCTTAACTGTATATATTTTTTTATTGATAAATAAAATTCGTAAAAATATACAGCCGAGTTTGAATCTCTTGAACGAAACCCTAGCTTCACAAATCCCCACCTCGCCCCTCCATCGTGCTCGAGTTTGCGTGCCACCGAGCAAATGAAAACGCTTCGACCACGATTCGATCGAGACTCACCTCCAGCTACGCTTGTTCGTGCACGCGAATAAATTTCGCTCCGATATCGAGCTTCTGCCTACGTGTTGTCGACCCTCCAGTTGACTGCCTCAACGACGAACCCCAAACTCCCAGTTGCTTGCGATGCTCTGACGAGCCCCTCCGCGATGTACAGCCATTCGCCATCCCCAAATCGAAGCTCGCGATTCCAGGAAAGCCGAGGTTAACTTGAAACTGATTCGTGAATCCGGAATGAAATTCGTTCATATGCGAGAAAGGAATCGTTCCAGATTCGAAAAAGAGCGGCCGTTATTTGATTTTAAACGAAAGGTTTTCGAACTGAGGAATGAGAAGAATTTTAGTTCGGCCATTTTTGAACGATATAAAATAGTTAAGGCTTCAATCTGAATATCAGAGAACGGCCATTGATTTTGAACAAGATTCGATTGTTTACTTATTATTATTATTTTCTTGAGGTACGAAATGATTTTGTTGCCATTTTGTTTTTTTTCTTTTGATCTGAACGAACGCGTGTCAGAAGGAATTTGCCAAGTGTTTTACAGAATGAAGAAACGTGTTTAATGCTACAGTAATATTGTAATTACTTAAATTTAAATTCAAATTCAATTTTAAATTCAAATCGTCTCGAAAATGTAACATAAAATTTTGAACTCCTATCTAAGCATGTCGCCGGGTGTTTATAATGTTATAGCCCTATTCCAAACGTAATGGAAAAGGTTCCGGGTCCAAATTCGATCGTATGGAGAAGATAGCATTTTGGATCCAGTTAATCATTGAACTTTTAATTTAAATCTCAGCGCGTTTGCTTATCGTATGGCTAACGATCACTTCGAATGCCACGAAAATTGAAATTCGATAATAATACAATATTACGGATTCAATAGAACCGGTTTCATCGTATTCTGAGACTGTGCCTCGGAAAACTATTTTTAAGTATCGATTTAAACGATAAAATTCAATACTGAACAAAACAGTTTCAAATTAAATTCTGAAGCTTTTATTAACCTCAGTATTATCAATATAAATTTTCTAAGCCATTAAATTATTTTTAACAGGCTTAAAATTGATGATTTGCAATTTTACCCAAATTTCTATAATTAAATCTAATAATTAAATTGCTAAATTCAGAGTTAAAATTGAAATTCAAGCTTAAATTAACAATTCAGATATTTGAAATAAATTGCATATTTCAATTTCAAACACTGAAATTTTTCGGGTCGTCACAATATACTCAACACTTATTGAAACATTAACCTTGAAAATAAACGATTACAGTACTTCAATGGCACAAGCGACAAGAAAGGCATCGTATCCTCCAGAATAAATGGATTGCAAACCAAGTCAAGAAACAGAGTGCAAACCAAATCAACAATCTTGGTAAGAAATAGTTCAAATGCACAATACAGAATAATACTGTATAAAATAAGTCCTTTTGTTAAATGTGTTTACCTAATCATCAAAGTGTTGAACATAGAGGAGAGTGTTGTTCCACCCAAAGAAAATAATAATTCCATGGTACTTGTTCAAGGAATCAATGCAAACCTGCAAGAAGCACCACATAGAAATGTCAACGACTTAAGATCGACTGAAAATAATCAAAATCAACAAGTTCAAAAAGTGGCAGTGACAGCATCACCAAGTAGATATGGCACAACAACAAGTAAGTGCCTATGGTTTTAACAAGAAATTTAATATTACAATAATATATCAAGTATTTCATCATATAATATAATTATATGTTATCAGTAGAAAGAAGTGGCACAAACTTGCAGCTAACACAACAAATTCATGTGTCTAATATTCATCCCTTGACAAAGATGAACCAAGTCAACAAACTTATGTAGCAAAACCACCATCAGCTATCTATGACACAATTACAAGTAAGCAAAGACTCATTTTATATCAAAGGAATAATTTATTCAGGTACATCATATATCTTAAGATTTTATAACATATACACATATTACAGGGAAATTTTTTAAAATATGGGAAATTGGTGAACCCATGCATACATGTTCAAACTGCAATGCCATACTATGGTACGAAGAAAGGAATACAAAATCAAAAGCCATACCTAACCCAGAATTTTCCTTATGTTGTCGTTTGGGGAAAGTAGAACTTCCTATACTAAAAGATTATCCGACATTTTTAAACATTTATTAGATTATAATGGTGGACCAAGAGCATCAAGATTCAGAGAAAAAATAAGGTTGTACAACTCTATATTTTCTTTCACCTCTATGGGGGATAATGTTGACAAAACCATAAATGATAGTCGTGGCCCTTATGTCTTTCAGATAAATGGCCAAAACCATCACAAAATTGGTTCACTTCTCCTAATAGAAAACCAACCTAAATTTGCACAACTTTATATTTATGACACGGAAAATGAATTGTCAAATAGAATGAATGTAGTAAGAACGAACAACGATGCAGAACTGGATGAAGGCATCATTAGCGAACTAATAAGCATGTTTGATCAGTGCAATGAACTCACAAAAGCATTTAGGATGCCAAGAGTTCGATTTAAAGAAATCAATTTTCAATCTGTAAGGCTCCGGTTGATTAGTTCATGACAAAATGATGGTAGAATTTATAATTTGCCAACATCTTCTGAGATAGAAGCTTTAATAGTAGGTGATGGTTTTCAAAATGACACATGCAGGGACATCGTATTAGAAGAAAAAAATGGACTCTTAAGAAGAATAACTGAAAAGCATCCAAGTTTTATGGCAATGCAATATCCTATATTATTTCCTTATGGAGAAGATGGCTTTAGATTAAACATCGCACACAGATACATAAATGATGAACAAACAATCAATGAAAGTGATCAAAGTGAGGAGAAAATGCTTACCATGAGGGAGTACTATGCATTACGTATCCAACAAAGGCCAAATGAAGGGAAAACATTACTTAGAGGTGGTCGATTATTTCAACAATTTCTGGAAGATGCCTACACCTGCATAGAAGAAGATAGGCTAAGATGGGTACGCAACAATCAATCTAATATTAGATCTGATCTGTATAAAGGTCTCCGAGATGCAGTAGTAGCAGGTGATACATATGCATCTTCAATTGGAAAAAGAATGGTCTTACCTTCCTCATTTACAGGAGGTCCTCGATATATGATACAAAACTATCAATTGGTATTGCAATTTGTAGAGCAGCAGGCCAGCCTGATTTATTCATTACTTTCACATGCAATCCTAATTGGATAGAGATTGAAAAGTTTGTATCACTTATTCCTGGACAAACTATACAAGATAGAGCAGATATTGTAGCTTGAGTTTTCAAAATTAAACTCGATCAGCTAATGGAAGATTTAAGAGAAGGAAAACATTTTGGGTTTGTCCACGCAGGTATTTAAATTTTTTAATTTATTACCAACTATTTGTTCCGTTTATATTACTTAAACGAGTCTTCAATTAAACTAACAGAAAATAAAAAATAGAACTATCATATTTCCTTTAACAATGTTTTGAATTTATAGAAATAGGACCTCTCAACTCAACAACGCCAAAAAAATATAATAGGTAAACAAATATTGATAAAATTTGATGTTGCAAAGTGAATTAATTTATCTTTATATAATATCCTGAATATATTTTAGAAAACTTAATAACAGCCCAAATCTTATGCAATTACTCAAAAAGAAAATACTTGCTTCATTCAATTTGACAAAGTACCAAATGGATATAAAAAAAAACTTGCACAATTTTCATTTCAGCAATCTCCAAAAGATTGAGAGAATTCGCTTTAGCATTATATTTAGAATGTAAAGAATATCCATTGACAGGAGATAATGGAGGTGCACCAAGGTCACCAAATCCAACCATGTTTGTGATGTGCAAATCGCCTTGTGCTTGCATTGACTTTTCCCGTTGTTCTTTCTATGTTGATCGGGATCTTTAATTATAGAAATGAATGCAGGATAGAGATATGAATCCAATTGGAATGATTTCCTATTAGAAGGTTGGATCACTTTAGACAATAAAACGCACAGTTGCTTATATTCATTACTCATACACAACACGCATCAATTTCTTATAAGGAAAAATATTTTAAGGTTAACAATCATGGAAAATATGAAAAAAAAAAGTTCAAGATCACTAAGATTTTTTACCGTGCGAAACCATGGTAATAACCATTTACAATTTGTATGAGCTATCGAATTTCGAATTACATTGTGCCAAGCAGATATGATATTGTGTGAAGAGAATTGACTTAAGTTTATCACTAAAAGGTGGGAAAAATAGCCTACTGGTTATACACAAAAAAGATTTGGTAGTGCAACATGCCATTGCACTCTAAGTTTGACAGTGTTTCATAAGGTTGATTAGGAATTCACTTGTGTTGTTTCTCCCAAGCAATGGATTATGAAGTAAGGCAATAATTAATTATACACACTTCCTACTAACAGCTCGGTCTCCTTAAGTTAGATGTTGAAACCGTTTCATGTATCAAGTAGTGACAATCAAACTATACTTCAGACTTCTTTTCTAGGATTTTTGATTTTCTAATTTGATCAACTCGAAACCAGTTTTCTACACCTGATTACTGTCAGGTCCACTGAATCACAGTTCACCCAATAATCTTTGTTGATTAATGCCAATACAGCCAGCATGCCACATGATTTTAGTACACAAAATGATAAATCGTTGTCATAGGAAGAACATTTTTAACAAGTACACTATTATTTCAATATTTCATAGATACAAAATCTCATAAAATGTAATTTATTCCTAGGATACTGAGCAATAGAGAATTACTGATTGATAATTTTTTATCATTTGTATAGTTTGATGAGAAAAAATTGTTATTAAATTATCTAACTAGGGATGATATCTTTTTGCATGTTTTTAGTATACACAATTGAATTTCAGAAAAGAGGCCTACCACATGCGCATATATTGCTGTTCCTTCATTCCGCCGATAAGCCTAAAACAACTTCAGATGTTGATAGCATGATTACAGCTAAAATACCAAATAAAGAAGTAGATCCGCTAGCATATCAATCCATCTCACAGTTTATGATGCATGGACCATGTGGTGCAGCTAATCCACAAAATTCCTGCATGGTTAAAGGTCATTGTTCAAAACAATATCCAAAAGAAAATTGTTCCAACACAACATTTGATGATGATGGATTCCCTGTGTACAAAAGGAGAGTAAATGATAGATATGTAATAGAAATGGGTATGAAATTTGATAATATATGGGTAATTCCACACAACACGAATCTAATTGGAAAATATCAAGCACACATAAATGTGGAAATATGTAATCGAACCCGATCCGTAAAGTATTTGTTCAAATATATCAATAAGGGATATGATCGTCCAACGGTTGTAATTGAATAAAAAACTGAAGATGGTGGACTAAATGTACGAGAAGTTGACGAAATAAAAACATACCTTGATTGTCGATATATTTCAGCCTCTGAATCTTGCTGGAGAATATTTGAATTCGATATTCAGTTTCGCACACCTGGAGTGCAATATTGTCATTTCATTTACCCGATGAACAATCGATTCTATTTCATGATACAGATAATTTAGAAGATATTACTAATCGACCGAATATTAAAAAGTCAATATTTATAAAGTGGCTGGAAACAAAGGTTAAACGAAGATGCAAGAGATCTTACGTATGTTGATTTTCCAACAAAATGGGTGTGGGATAAAAAATATAAAAAATGGAAAAGGAGACAAAAAGGTAACACAATTGGAAGAATTTATTATGCCCATCCGACTTCCGGAGAATGATTCTATCTACGTATGTTGCTAAACATAGTGAATGGACCTACAAATTATGAAGACATACGAACTTTTAACGGTACAATTTTCAATGATTTTAAAACTGCATGTATGGCACGAGGTTTGTTGGAACAACCATTGGGAGTTATTGTCAAATGATATGTTATATATGCAAAGAAGAGTTCTACAAAACAATATGCTAACTATAACACAACGCCAATTGAAAAATTACACATTGTACGAAATTGAAAAAATCATGAATAAGAGTAATAAATCTCTAAAAGAATATCCTACGTTTCCCTTTCCTGATTTGATGTTTCTTGAAAGACTTCAAAACAGACTTATAAGGGAGGAACAAGTGTACAACCATGATGCACTCTACGAAGAGTACGTAAATATGAGGTGTTGTTTAACTGTTGAACAAGGCAAAATATTTGATGAAGTCATAGATGCGGCTGACGGAAATTTTGGTGGATTTTTTTTATTCGCGGTAGTGAAGGTGCCGGGAAAACATTTTTATGGAAAACAATAATATCAAAACTACGATCACAAGGTAAATTGTATTAGCAGTTGCAACGTCAGGTATAGCGTCGTTATTACTACCGTGTGGCAGAACTACACACTCACATTTCAAAATTCCAATAAATTTAGATGAGGATTCAATTTATGATATAACAAGACAGTCTTCACTTGGGGAGTTAATTAAAAAAACTTATCTAATTATCTGGGATGAAGAGCCAATGGTACATAGAAATGCATTAGAAGCATTAGAAAGAACTTTAAGAGATGTAATGGAACATGTTGGAAACAGTGATGAAATTTTTGGTGGAAAAATTGTTCTACTTGGTGGTGATTTTAGGAAAATACTACCGGTTATTAATAAAGGGGGAAGGGAGACGATTGTTGGTTCGTCAATAAATCGATCATGTTTATGGAGCGAGTGTAAAAATTTTACTGTTACACATAATATGTGCCTTTCAAGTGAATGTTCAACTAATGAGGAGATGAATAAAATTGCAATTTTTAGTAAATGGATTTTAGATGTGAGGGATGGATTGCTTCCAACTGTAGAAATGTATGATAATGAGGACCAACATGGGTAAAAATTTCAAGGGAAAACTTAATTGAATGAGATGATAATCTCATACAAAAAATTGTTGATAGCATTTATCCAGACTTTGAGAAAAGGCTGGATGAACAAGACTACTTAAGAAGTCGTTGTATATTGGCACCGACTAATGAATGCGTGGATGAAGTGAATTCATTTATTATTGAAAAAATGTCTGGTCAATTGTGTACCTATCTAAGTGCAGACTCAATTAGTCCAATATCAGAAGGCGTCGAGGAACAAAATCTTTTGTATCCCATGGAATTCCTTAATACATTAAAGCTAGCTTCAATACCAAATCATGAACTTCGTTTAAAGGTTAGGGTTCCAATAATGCTTCTCCGTAATTTAAATCAAAATTTAGGTCTTTGCAATGGGACAAGATTAATTGTAACACAGGTTGCATCCAAAGTAATAGAGGCAGAAATAATAACTGGAAATAACATTGGTAATAAGGTATTAATTCCACGAATAGTTATGTCCTCAGCAGACACAAAATGGCCCTTTCTCCTTAGGCATCGTCAATTTCCAATAAAAATATGTTTTGCAATGACAATCAACAAAAGTCAAGGTCAAACACTAGAAAATGTTGGGGTTTATTTACCACGTCCTATGTTCACTCATGGCCAGTTATATGTTGTTGTTTCTCGCACAACGACGCAAAAAGGGTTGAAGATTTTAATCAATAACAAGAATGGAGAAAGAAAGGGCTACATACAAAATATTGTATGTAAGGAGATTTTCAACAACCTTAAAGGTAATGTCTAAAGTTTCATTTATGATCTATTAACTTTCTTCCTTCAAAAAACAACTACCACTTCCAAATGCAATTCCACATTCATATGTTATGTTATTTTCACATGATAAAAAAATCGGATTTTAGCTCATCTTTCCATGCTCTCTCTTGCTACACTACCTGTTTCAAGGAGTCAAAACACCTAAAAGGGAAGAACTAAATGTTTTAAGTCCGAGGCTGAATGGTTTTCCTGTTACTCTAAATATGTGTTTTTCGTAAACCAAATTCTGTTCGCACTTTCAAACAATTTTTTTACCTTATGTTTGCTGTGTTTGTCATTACTTTGTTTCAAACAGTTCTAGAAAATTATTCAAACTTCATCGTTGTCATTATAAAAGTGGATATATTTCAACGTATCAAATTTATATGTTGCATAAGGCATGTTCACAAAATCAGAAAAAAGACGTGCTATTTATGAGCATGCTGGAAAGGTTCATTTTGAATGCATACCAACTTTTAATAATTATCAACTGAACCGTTTACACTAAAATGGACAGATTTTTAAATGCGTGTTATTTTTCATAAGTATTGTTTGTTGCCTCTGACCTATAAAAAAATGCTACGTAGCATAAAAATTTTTAATCTCTACAACTTTTATTTATGAAATCATATGAAAAATTACTTATACAAAACAAAAATTACTACGTACGCATGCTCAAACATGTATATGCATATTAAGGAATGATTATATATGCATGTATGCTTCTAGATTTTAGCGCAAAAGAGTAACTTGCAATGCAGAGGTGAACAAGATATAAGAATTATCGAGATTGTCCTTTGTGTATAAGTTTGAAAATTATTAAGGATAAACTTTGCAATAATTTTAGACATATCTCCGTAACAAAAATAATAATAATTACCGACGTGAATTGATAACAACAGATCAATATGTGGCTCATATCTTCGCCAATTATACTCGGAATTGAAAAATAGTCAACTATCCTAGTTTATGTCATTGGTTTTTTAAAGATAAATTTGCAACTTTGCATAATCACATTAGGAAGGAAAAATACATGAACCATGTCAATAAACGTGGATATTGAATTGCATGCATCTAATTTCAAATGAGGACAAAAAAATACCTGTTTGAAATTTGGAGTATCGATTTAACACGGTTATGTTACCATAAAGATTTTCCCCAAACGTAAATAACCTGCAAAATGAAACAATTAAATAGTTATTGCACCGTTTGCACTCATATAAATGATAACTTAAAAGAATGGACTACACTACATAGCATAATATCATTATATTCATTATCAACGGTTAATATATCTTTGCTTTCTTTTATATCCATTCATAAATTCAATTAAATCCGTTTATCTCAATAATTCCAACATGCAACCCATCAAAAAAATTATTTTTACAACAAATGCTGACATTTTAGAAACTTAATAGCCATTTACAGTACCTCCCCTGCATTCACACTGAAGTCCATATATTAGAATGAATTACATAATATTAAAAGTATTTAAATAAATTCAACAAACCGTTCGTCTGTTAAATTATAGAAAAAGAAAATTTTAATTACAAACAATATGATTTAAATTATTCGATAATGTACACAGTCTTGCTAACAGTATGATTTAAATTCTTAATTTTGATGATATATTGCAATACAATAACCAGGAGATTAAAAGATAATGTTTTATGCAAATAAATTGTATGTGCTTCGGGTGGTTCAACAAATTTAATAGCATCATGCATTGAAATAAAATATAGCATCCTGTTGCTATATGGTATAATGCATATTATAATCTATCTTCAGAAAGTTTTTGCAAGTTTTTGTCTCATTTAAATTTCAAAAAGGCATTCTGACATTATAAAACCACAAATTCAGTATGTTATTAAAAGCAGAGTCCACGGAGATCTACTACCTTAAATTCTACCTTATCCTTCGAAATATTAGTGATTAGATACTGATCGGCATGCAATGGCCTTCCGTTCCAGCTTGTATGATGTGCCATAACATTACAAACTCCCTGATCAAGACAATCAAGACAAGACATCATAAGTATTCTTTCCAAGTCATCAAAGCTGCAAAATGTATTTCCTTCATTGTTTCCTTTTTCTTTGCCTCCATCTACGACAAAATGCTTGGCGCTTGCAATCACATTATTACTGCAGCCAGATAAAAAGGAATACAAATTCAAAGTCATTAATGTTGTTAACATGTAGACCATTATTACTGCAGCCAGACTCGCACATTTGCATTTTTCATTCTCACCACAGTAAGTTATGACATCATTTTATTTTCTAATTTCCAAATTGACATGGTTAGAGTTTGTAATGGAAAAGGCATATAGATGAAGAGTATGAGAACCAACTTTATTCCGAAATTAAAGGTATTATTTTAAGCGTATAGTAAATTTATTAAAAGATAAAACCCATCATTAAAAAAAATTGAATGGAGTCCTCATATAATATGCCCAACATTTAGCAGGAAATAACACTAAGAATGTAAAGAACTTACGTGCAGTTATGTTAAGGTCAATTATCCCACGGCTCAAAGAACCAGCCCAAATACCATATTTAACTTGAAAACCGCCTTTCTTAATTGCAGGTTTAGATGATTGTTCCACGCTGTTTACAACGTTTTGTTTAGGTCTTGTAGTTTCTGACTCAGCATGAGATGTGAAGTCACCAAAGGAGTCCGATTCTTCAAAATTGTTCATTGGAATCGCTGCGAAAGGATGAAAATTTGCTGTGTTTGTAGAAGCTGAAACAGGAGACTTTGTATCGCTAGGAGTATTTGAGTCTGATATGGAAAAAGGATCAAAAGTCTGTGTATTTTTGGCTTCTGAAACAGGAGACTTTATGTCTTTAGAAATGCTACTGCTGGAGCCTGATATGGCAAAAGGATCAAAATTGTTTGTACTTTCGGCTTTTGAAACCGACTGATTTGGTTTAGCAAAAAAGTATGAGTCAGAAGCACCAAATAAGTCCACGTCTGGAATACAAATTCAATGTAACTAGAGCTTCTCGATCCCACGAAAAAAAAACAATAAAAGAAAAATTAGAAAAATAGTTATATTCATTCAACATTGTTATACTAACATTATATTCCAACATACCCAAAGTTATATAGAATTCGTGCAATAATTCATAATATGATGAGATTACACTCTTCAATTCATTTACAATTACAAAAAAAGAAAAATAATCAAATAGAATTACCATAGTCCAATTTTCTTCGTATATAGTTTATCTTCAAAAACTGTAACGTATGAATTTATTATGCGATACACTGTTATAAATTGAAATACTATCGCTTATAGATTAAAATTAGTGTAAGTTACCAAATTGCATCTATAGCCTACTTATCAACTTTGTTAATATAAAAACTTCAGCGTCATTAATATAAATTTGATATATTTCAACAGGCCAAACTTATATGCTGCATAAAACATATGTACAAAATCAAAAAAAAAGACATGCTCATCATGAGGTTAGTGGAAAGGTTCATTTTAAATGCATATCAACTTTTAATAATTATCAACTGAAACCATTTATACTAAAATGAACAGAATTTTAAATGCATATTATTTTTCTCAATTATTATCTATTGCCTCTAACCCCAAAAATTTTTTACTTAACATAAATAATTTAACCTCTACCACTTTTATTTTTGAAATCGTATAAACAATTACTTACACAAGACATAAATTACTATGTACGCATGCTCATACATGTATAAACAAACTAAGGAATGATTATATATGCTGGTATGCTTCAAATTGTAGCGTAAAAGAATAATTTGCAATGCAGAGGTGAACAAGATATAAGAATTGTCGAGATTGTAATTTGTGTGTACCTTTGAAAATTATTTAAGGATAAGCTTTCCATTATTTCTAGACATACCTCGGTAACAAAAAAAATATAATTACCGAGGTGAACTTATAGCAACTGATCAATATGTGGCTCATATCTTCGCCAACTATACTCAGAATTGAAAAATAGTGAGTTATCCCAGTTTATGTCATTGGTTTTTTTAAGATAAATGTTGAAACTTTGTAGAATCACATCAGGAGGGAAAAACACATAAAGCATGTCGATAAATGTTGATATTGAATTGCATGCATACAAGTTCAAGTGAGGAAAGAATAATACATGTTTGAAATTTGTAGTATCGATTTAAAACGGTTTTGTTACCACATAGATTTTCCCCAAATGTAAATTACCTGTAAAATGAAACAATTAGTTAGCTATTGAACCGTTTGCACTGGTATAAATGATATCTGAAAAGAATGAACTACACTATGTAGCATAATATCATTATATTCATTATCGATGGTTAACATATCTTTGCTTTCTTTTATATCCATTCATAAATTCAATTAAATCTGTTTATCTCAATAATTTCAAATTTTATTTTTACGACAACTGCTGACATTTTAGAAACTTAATAACCATTTACACTACCTCCCCTGCTTACATTCACACTAAAGTGCACATATTGGAATGAATTACATAATATTAGCAGTATTTAAATAAATTCAACAAACTGTTTATCAATTAAATAATAATAAAACGAAGATATTAATTACAAACAATATGATTTAAATTATTCGATAATGTACGCAGTCTTCCTAACAACATGATTTAAATTCTTAAATTTGAGGATATATTGCAATACAATAACCAAAAGATTAAAATGTAATTTTTTATGCATACAAATTGTATGTGCTTCAGATGGTTCAATAACTTTAATAGCATCATGCATTTGAAATAAAACAATATAGCATCCTATTCATATATGGTATAATGCATATTATAATTTCTCTTTGCAAAGTTTTTGTAAGTTTCTGTCTCATTTCAATTTCAAAAATGCATTCTGACATTAAAAAATCACAAATTCAGTATGTTATTTAAAAGCAAAGTCCACGGAGTACTACCTTAAATCCTAACTTATCCTTCAAAGAATTGGTAATTAGATACTGATCGGAATGCAATGGTCTTCCGTTCCAGCTTGTATGTTTATCCATAACAATAAAAACTCCCTGATCAAGACAATCAAGATAAGGCACCATATGAATTCTTTCCAAGTCACCAAAGCTGCAGACTGTATTTTTGTAACGACCCGATATTTTCAACCATTCGCATCCGCACATGTCGTACTTGAATTGTTCAAAATACCGCGTTGTAAATAAAATTTGACAAATCTGAAAATATACAGTAAATAATTAATCACAGAATCACAGACACAGAATTAGAATACTCGCAGCGGAATTTAAAAATACTTAGTGGTTCATGAAGCCACTATAAATAGTCTCAATCAAATAAAAATTACATATTCTTTAATCCAAATATAGTTTTAAATCATCAGTAGAACAATCCAAATGTCCACTAGTCTTGATTTCATAAATAAGATAACGGACAGAAAGAAGCCAGCAGCTTGAAAGGATCTACAGAAGTCCTAGCTCCGAGATGATGACTGAACTGCAACTCAGGCTGACCCGAGCGTAAAATAAAACATAAACACTCGAGTCAGGACATACATACTTATATAGTGTAAGCTAATTCAAGTGTACTGTAATATAGAGCAAGTAACTTAGAGGATGCTTGGGACCGCCCATCCTCTAAGGATCCATTAAACTATTTACTATATAGTAATACTTCGCTATTATAATAGTGTCTATTAGTAAAATAAACTTACTTTTAAATAGCGTTAAGGCTTTACATTTTCCACCTTAACACATAATATATTCCCATAGTCTATACAGTACCGTAATCTCCTCCGGAATGGGCGTCGTCAGAGGGAACTCCATAGGTATGGTACAAAACCAAAATCGTATAAGGCGCGCTAGGGTAGGTGACACGGCACAACTAGGCAATGCCAGGGTAGATATACCAATTACGCTTCCGGACCGATGGAAACGCGCAGCGCGCAGCTGCCGCCCACCTCGAACAACACTCCCAAATCAAAGGTGCGCACCAAACAATCACAAAAGCAATAGAATGGCATACGAAGAAGTGCGTCCGATCAGAGGTGCTACCTCATTAATCCGTCAATCGCTCCTGTTTTAGCCACCTTATGCCAACTCACGGGAGTCGGGTCCACGTATTTACCTCAAGAAAACGTCACCACCATCCTACTTCATTCTGCAATCTCCACCGTGTACACGGTTGTCAAAGTGGTTTTCGGTATCGACAGAGAGTATGCCAGATATCCGATCACGGTCTCTTTAACAACCAAACGTTATTCGTGGTTACAACTTTTAAAAGAATTGGTATTTATACTTTAAAAATCAAAATAAATTTCAAATACATCTCAATATCATAATATCCTTTCAAACATCATTTATTTAAACATCAGTCATTTCATTTAATATAAAATACCATTTAAATCTATTCAATTTATTTAGGAATTAATTGCCTTTCAACTCACATTTAAAAGTTAAATTCTTCCATTTAAAATCATTTAAAGTCAATTCCTTATTCTTATTTATTCATATTATATTCCAAAATTTAAGCCTTTTTTCCAAAGATTATTTCCATAAATTTTATTAAAACAATCAAAATTCAGTTTCCGTAGCACTTATAAAATGCTACCTAAAGTTATAGGTTAAAACAGTCTATTTACAAAAGACAGCATTTAAGTGCTGTAATTTATTAACTTAACCATTAAGTTTTAAATTCCCAAAATAAAACTTAATATCAATTATTTTACTTAACTAAAATCTCACTCTTAACAAAAATTCAGAATTTTCCAAAATAAGTTATACTCCAAAATTTTACATAAACATTCATTTATTTAACATTTGACTCATTCAAAAATCATTATAAATAAATAAAAAAAAATCCTTCAAATACATTTAAACCAGAAAATTATAAACTTTCTATTTAAAAATATTTTTTTTAAAACATTTCATAAAAATATTATATAAACCACGGGTCTGTATATAGTTTTCTAGCCTAGGTCAAGTGATACGGATATATATCATTTCAATCCGCAATTTACAAAAACCCCGGTTTCTATCATTTCAAACCCGCAATCCCAAGTTAAATATTTAAAATTAAACAATTAAATAAATAAATGAATAAATAATTATTGTACAGGCCTATCATTTCAGCCTATAACGATCTCAAATTTACAGGAAACTTGCAGTGATGATTTAACAGTAAATAAGCATTAAATAGTATAACTGCAATAATATAAAATAAATAAACAACTGATGATGTGTCAATTAATAATGGGGTTTAACATCATACGCTTATATCACAGGCAGATAAAATTTAAATAAAAGTTTACAATTACACTTGTGATAAATTCACAGATATATAGGTATGTTTGTCTGGTGAGAAATACTCACCTGAATGCTGTAGAAAGTTTGATTTCCAACAATGGTAACACTTGGAAAAAAGAAAACGCACAGAAGCACGATCAAACTGATGCAGAGGCTGCGACCAGATTTATATTTTGAAAAGGGAACGAATCAAAACTAAGAAAATTTTTAACCCGAAATTCTCAAAACAAAAGGGAACGAATGGAAATAAATTCGCCCTATAGGCTCGACTACTCCACCACACGGTTAGACTACGTTCTCAAAGCTCGGCTCAAAAATTTTCCCGTTACTTTCTTTCACCCCTTTTTATTTCTACAAGTGGCGGAAACACTAATAATTTAAATCTAATTCTCGGCATCATAAAAGAATTTGATGCGCATAACGTTGATAATACATATACACTCCACAATACTAATTATATGAACACTTCTTCACTAGTACAAAAACTCTCCTACAGCCAATTCTTATATTTGCTTATTCAATTATTATTATTAATTATTTTCCTTCTCTAACTACTGTTGCAACCTAGTTTGGAGACTTATGACCCACACGCATACTTTCTCCTCCATTCATATTTTTTTTTATTCTACTCTATTATATTTTGGGTAAAGTTTAAATTTTATTTCTAAAATAAATTGGTCAAATTCACTACTGAAAATCTTGAAGGATGGCTAGATGACATAAAACCTTAGTTATCAGTTTATGAAAAAATTTCGTGCATTTTTATTTGGAGGAGAGGCTGACATCATTGGTAAAGGAGGAGGGCAGGGATATAGTGGTGAAGGAGGAGTCATAGCCTAAGGTGGTGGAGTTTTAAGCCTTTGCATGAACAAAAAAAAAGAGAAAAAAATGGAAATAAAGAAGAAGAAAGCAAAGGAGGAAGAAGGAAAAATATAAACATAAGCCATACCTGATGCTGCATGCGAGAAGAAGCTGAGATGAAATGAAAAATTATGTGAGGCTTGAATTTATAGGAGAATATTGGGTTGCTTTGTATGCAAGGAAATGGTGAATGAGATCAGGGAACAAATATATGCAGAGGTTATTGATTTTTCCAGAGGAGATTTTTTTTTCCATGAATTAAGTGTAGATAAATGGTAAGGTAGGATAAATTTCGAAGCTAAAATGCACATTCTTTTTTATTTCTTCGCAGAGGATATTTGCGTGATTTAAGGTGAAAAAATAGGAAGGAAATAGATTTTTAAATTAACTGCACGGTGGCTTGGATTTACACAAAGAAACATACAGGAATATTAGGCAACATTTGTACACGTTTCTTTTCTCCTTTAAAATTTTTGGAAATAATTACGTTTATTAAAAAGAAGAAACGGTAAAGTTTTGGAAAAGATTTTATGACAAATTTAAACAGATATTGAATGCGTTGATAAATTTTTGGCAAAGATAAAATTTTGATTTGAACGTGTAAAAGAAGGAAGCTGCATGATTTTCCTTTGATTTTTCAGAAATCTCGTTCTACAGGTGAGGAAATAAATTTCTTTCATTGATTGCAAACGTTTCCAGTGGCAAGCGTTTTATTTTGTAAATGCATTCTTACGTGCACGAATTTAGGAAGAGGAAAAACAAAATATCTAGGAAATATTTGCTCTTGCTTTAAATAAGAAGTAAATGTGACTGGGGTGGAGAAACAACAAGAATTTATTGCTGAGAATGGTAAAAGGAAATCACAGATTATATACCTATTAACCAAATGAAGTTGTACATGGATTTGAAATTTTTATAATCAGCATTGATTTATAAAGAAACGGCAAAGTTTTACTAGACAAAGATTTATACCAAATTTAAAGCAAATTGAATGCGTTGGTTTTTATTATCAATACGTTTTCCTATATATGTTATTTATATCATTAAATAGCGTACCCTCTTAAATGCGAAATTATCAGTTTATTAATATGCTATAAATTCTTAACATTTATTACTAAATTAAAAAGATAAAACTTTGGTTACATCTCTCTCTGGTTGTTATTACCATTAAAAGGCGATTTATTATCCAAATGGACCAAATATTACAAATTTTTAAAGCAAGTATATAATCCAATTTTATTTAAATTCCAATTAGAGTTATCCTTAAACAAAGTGAAACTTTCATTTATTCTTTAGCATTTTGGAAATGATTTGATCAAATTAAAATATATATAAATTGGGAATTAAATTTTACTGGAAAGAGAAAAATAATGTAAGAAATATGGGTAAAGAGAAAAATGCGTATGAAATAGGCAAGCATATAGGAGAATGGATACTGCGCATGACTGAGATTTAGGAGAAAATTGTGTTTTGAAAAAATGCAAGAAATAAATTTTGTTGAATGGCAAAAAAATCTATGGAAATCAACTTTTTAAAGCAATGCATTGAATTAGAGGCAACATACTTCATTTGAACGCTAGACAATTCCTTCCCTCTAAAACACATGCCACTGATAAATTTACTCATTTACAACTAAGGTCATATTTTTAAGAATGTGTACCATAGCCATAATATTTTATGCCCAAAATATACCGAAATAACAGATTAAAATTCTATACGTTTTCTTATATATATATATATATACACGGTATTTATTCCCTCAATTTACGCGCCCTTTAAACGCATAATTACCCAGTTCATTTATACACTATAAAAATTTAAAATTTACTACTTAAATGGAATAAAATTTGTTTACATTTTTTTCTTCTAATCTATTTACCATTGACAAAGAAATGTATTATTCAAAATATTACTTAACTTTAAAAGGTAGATAATCCATTTTATAGCTAAGGTAAAAATTATTGTGTTGTTTTAACAGTCCGGAAAAATAGAAAATTGGCAAACGTTTATAAAATTGAACAAAGAAAAGTGTTGATTCTTAGAGTAAAAAAACGGAAAAGAATATTTGATTTGAACGTTATTGAAAAATCAATGGGTTTTATTTATTAAATAAGTGGAGTCAACGGAAAGAAAATTTATTCCTTTCCCACTTAAAATGCATGTATACTGATTTATTTGATTATTTATATCCAAGGTAATAAATTTAGACGCGTGAAAAACCGATGCAAAACACGCGCCCAGTTTCATAATAAACGTGACGCTTTTTAAATTTACACGTTCTCTTATGTAGTAAATATACGTTAAAAATATTCCATCAATAACACGCATTTTAAACGCGTAATTAAATAGTTTATTTATACACTAATTTTTTTCAAATCTTATTTCTTAATCAAAACTTGATTTTGCTAGAAATTAAGTTATTTACCATCTTTGACAAAAAACCGAATTTTCCAATTAAAGTTAATTCTTAACCACGTCAAAATTTCAGAGATCTTATTATTTAATTAAAAATTTGGTCAATTGTTTTCTTTTATAATCACTTTAAAATTTAGATTTTTATATAATAAACCCCAAAGTTTTAAAAATACAAGTGAAAAATACTTGTTAAAAATTTAGGCTGTTACACTTTTGTTCATTTTTTTCATTTTTCTGTGCCTCCTCCAACAAAATGCTTGGTGCTTGCAACCACATTATTGCTGCAGCGAGACAAAAAAGAATACAAATTCATAGTTATTAGTGCTCTTAATATGTCGACCATTATTACTACTGCCAGACAAAAGGGAATACAAATTCAAAGTCATTATTGGTTTTAACCGTTGGCTCGATCCGAAGAAAAAAACAATAAAAGAAAAATTAGGAAAAAGGTTATATCAATTCCACATTGTTATAATAACATTATATTCCAACATACCCAAAGCTATATATAATTCATGGGATAATTCATAATATAATGAGATGATTTAGAACACTGCTTCGCACAATGGAGAAAATCTTTCGATAAACCAAACTTTATACATCAATGACAGTAAACATTTACCCCAACAATAACAGACATCGGAAAAAATCTTATGTCCAGTTAACAAATTTTCCATGGCTTGCATAATTTAGAGCATTATGCAGCATAAGGGAACTTTCCAACATATTGCAGAAAAATAATTTTCCGTTCCTTGATCCAGCATTTTTTTATACTGTTACATCATATACGTTCATAAAATTAACTCAAAATATATTTTAGTTTACCTATGTGAGAGAAACTACACCCACTTATCTGGGCCGCATCAGCTGCAACACAATGCAGCCATGAGCACCACTAATTGTAAAGTGAGTGTCAACTAATGAAAATTAAATAGTCTCAATGTTCAATTTTTCACAAAAAAAAAACATGAACTGTTTTCCATAGAATTTATCTACATTGGCATGAGCACATACATAGAATCTCATACCAATATTTGAGCCTTTTTTGACAGATCTTGCAACATAAGGCTCCTTGTGCCCCTTGCACAGAGGTATGCTACTTTTCATTTTCTCTTGAATCTTTTTCTACTCTAAAATTGCAGCAATGACTACTTCTGTTGTGACATTATATCAAACCACTTCCTAAACACCAGTAATACCAATTCGTTACAATTAAAAAAAATAACCAAATAGAATTACCACAGTCTAGGTTTTTTCGTACATAGTTTATCATCAAAAAATATACCATACGAATTTATATGCAATACAGTGTTATAGGTTGACATACTATCACATATATACTGAGATTAGTCTAAGTTACCTAAGTGAATATATAACCTACAGACCCGTTTTCAAAAACATTTATAGATTGGAATTATCAAATAGAAATTACCGAACTGAAATTAGTAATTTACAATTACAAAAAAGGACATAATCAAATTCGTGCAATACACTCTTATAGATCGAAATACTATCCCGACTCATTTTCAAAAACTATATCCTACAAACTCTAAATTAGTGTAAATGTTATACACAGTAGCTTGTCTTCAAATTCAAGGAATTTAACCAAAGGACAAGATAGGAGACGGTACCTTTCATTTGCGCGGAATTGAATTGATGAAAATTTCACATAGCTTTCATTTAATTTATGATGATTTTCGCCCTTTCTTTATTCTGCCATTTGGTAGAAAAAAGCTTCGCAATGTATTTACTAAATGGGATAAGATAGAAAGGCGGTTAGGTATAGGATATTGTTGCGTTAAACGCGAAATTTCTGTTTTACCCTTGCGTTAGACTGTACCTTAACGGTCCATTCTATTGATGTTTTTCATATAATTTCCTGGTTCTTGATGGGTCAGTTGGGCTGTGCAAATATATTCATATCATATTAGAGCTTTCAATTATTTTCTCAATCCTGTTTATTTTGCATTTTGTAAAAATTTAAAGTAATTAACCTTCATTTTATACTCTTAAACATATGGCATTCATTAACATTAACCATCCTTCATTTATGAAGTTCAATTTCAAATGATATGGTGACTTTTTTTTGAAAATATGAGTTTCATTTTCAATATGCTATAAAATTATGTTAATTCATTAACACAAACCAATTAAAAAATCAATCACAAGATATCCATTTTATAAATGATTATACTTTTATATTTTAAAATTTTTAAAAACATGTATAGTTTACAAAGAGGAAATTAGTTTAAAGGAAAAGGTTAATAAAATTTAATTTTAGCGGATGTTAAAATTAAACTTCCATCTCAAGGAAAAGCGCCAAAATTTGTCGATCGTTCCTGCTTTTTTAGCTTTGTTTCTTCTGTAAACAAAATTTCTTCTTCATCAAACAATGGCAACCCAAACCGAAATCAATTTTCTTCCTCAAACCGATTTACAAGCGCAATCGACTTCAGATTCTAAGTCGATGAACGTAAATCAAAATATTTCAATAAATCCTGAACAAATAAATGATGAGCCTACGATTTCAAAAAGTAGGGTTTCAAATGCTACGCGTACAGCAGTAAAGAGAAGGCGAAAAACTACTTCATCAACGGTTGTCGATTCGAATGAGATTGACGAAGATACAAAGAGGACGAAAAAAATCTAGGGCATGTAAAACTATGAATGAAGACGACACGAAGAAACAACTGCTTAGTGATGAAAACATCAGCAGAAAAAGAAAAACAAAGGTATAACAGCTGATTATTTTTTAAAATAAAAGATAATTTTACAATGATAGTTCAATTATTATTTGATTTGTTATTGAATGATAGATCAATACATCATTTGATTTGTTGCATGTATAATATTGAAATATGAGATGATGGATGAACATAGAGTTAAATCTTTGACACATGATAGACAACAATAAGATGAATATTTATAGAATGATAGAAAAATATCGCATTGGAAAAAAATGTTAGACAAACATAGAATAATAGAATGATGGTTGAATTTATCACTTTATTTACTGTAGTTGTAATAATGCAATGATAGATGAAAATAGCATTTCAATATTTGATAGATGGTAAAAAAATAATTAGATAGATACTTATTCAATGATAGTTCAATATATCATTTGATTTGCATGTATAATACTGAAATATGAGATGATGGATGAACATAGCATTTAGTCTTTGACAGATGATAGACAACAATAAGATGAATATTTATAGAATGATAGAAATATATAGCATTGAAAAAAATGTTAGACAAACATATCATGATAGAATGGTTGAATATATCATTTTATTTACTGTATTTGTTAGGATCGTATGATAAATGATAATTATTGAATGATAGTTCAATATATCATTTGATTTACTGTATTGATAGTTATTGAATGATAGTTCAATTTATCATTTGATTTACTGTATTGATAGTTATTGAATGATCGTTCAATATATTATTTGATTTACTGTATTGATAGTTATTGAATGATCGTTCAATATATCATTTGATTTACTGTTTTGATAGTTATTGAATGATAGTTCAATATATCATTTGGTTTGTATGCATCATATTAAAATATAAGACGATGGATGAACATAGCATTCAGTTTTTGATGGTTGATAGACAACAATATGATGAATAGTTAAAGAATGATGAACAAATATAGCATCAAAAAAATTGATAGACAAACATAGCATTCAATCTTTCGACTTTAGAAGCATACATTGAAAAAAAAATGATAGACAAATATAGCATTTGAAAAAAGAATGATAGATGCATATAGCACTAGTAAATTATGCTTTCATAGTTGAAAAAATCGATAGATAAAAAAACGTTTAAAAAATGAGACATGAAAATAACATTATAGTTTGTTAAATACCGAATTACTCATTCACATTTTTTTGTATAGGGATCAAAAGGTAAAACATTGAAGAAAGCAAAAACAACTGAAGGAAAAAAAACCAAAGAAAGTATCTTAGAAAAAAATTCAGTATAGATGTAGCTTACTTCCAATGATAAAAAATTTTAGGAAAATTAAGGAAAAAGGAGGTTATCTTGTAGATCAATTAAATTATTTAAAACAAACACCCTTCGAAAAATTCATGCTAGTGCTTCTCAAAGAAATTTTATCCATAGCTGCTTTTACAAAATCATCAACAACCTTAGATGATATCACAGAAACATTTTCTATCAATGATGAAGCTTTTAAAGTGGAGAATATTTTTTTTAAAATCAAACCTGAAGATGTTTCAATTCTCTTTAGCTTACCTTTGTCTGGAATAAATATTTTTCCATTACCTAAAATGAGTTCACAAATCCTTCCAAACAATTTAAAGATTTTGTACTGAGAAATTTTGGAACAATAGAGCACATCACAAAGGATCTTACAATTTCAAAGATAAATAATGTGCTAGAAACACAACAATTTCAACATGAAAATGATTTTCCAAAATTGCTTATAATTCTTGCAATGATAACCTTCTTCTTTCCTGATAACCAAAGATACTCACGATGGGGATATATTCCCTATATCCTTGATCAAAACAAAATGAACTCAGTATCTTGGCCAATTTCAATTCATCGTTCATTTATTAGAGCTTTGACGACTTTCAAAACAAAGCCAAGAAATATTCCAGGTTGTTCCATGCTCCCAATTGTAAGTACAACATTCTAACTTTATGTTCATGCATCTCTCTCTATAAATTAAATTATACACATTATATGTTTTAACAAAGTAATATTTTATTTGTAGTTTTTCCTATGTGAGCATGTAAATTTGATATCTCCATTAGCAACATACTGTTCAATTTTACCTAGATTTGGGAGGTGGAATATTGCAAGCTTGAAAAAGGTGATCTCAAGAGAAGCATTGATGAACATGGACAATATAAAGGTATTATTTATCACACTAGTATAAGAAATATATAATGATAGATAAATATATTATAACATAGTGTATATCAACAGTTGTCATTTTGTTATTGTACAATCATAATTTAAATGATAGATACATATATCAGTTCTGCACAAATATAATTTTCTATAGGTGCTACTAAAGAATGATAGTCGATATAGCATAACATGAAAAATGAAAATTATATATAAAATTAGTTCATCCATTGTATGTTATCTCATTCATTACTATTTATGTTATTACATAGATTTTTGTTGAAATCAGAAATCCGATTGAAGATGAAAAAGCACTTCTTCAACAAACAAGCCAACAAAAATTTGTCCAGCTAGATATTAATGAGAATATTGGGATGCACGAAATAGAAAAATTGGAAGAGACATCAAAAAAGCAAGTTGAGTCAATGCAGCAGTACATTGAAGATTTGGAAAATAAATTGAAGAAAAGTGAAAAAGATTATGTATAAGCTACACATTCCACACGCAGCAATGATGTCTCTATGAATGCATTGGTTAATATTGTGATCAAAATATAAAGCTATGTTTTAGAATTCTAAAGTAAAAATTGCAATATTATTTTAGAATTAGGTTTTACTGTAATATTAACTAATATTTCTATATTTGAAATAGGCTTGATTGTGCGTTCTTTGTCATGGTAAACATGAAAAAACTGGACAAGGATGAGATACCAAAAAAATATCCAAAGGAAATGCTTAGAAACGTAAGAGCTGTAGTGGTGCATAGCATACTCAATGATCCACAATACATTTGGTCAGTGGAGAACTCTGCAAAGATTCTACATAAAAAAAAGCTGTTGCATTTTAACTTCTTAGAACTTTGGATATATTTGAAATGAACAACTTGTGCTAATTAAACTGAGATGGAGTCTGATATGGAGTCTAAGATGGAATCTGAGATGGAGTCTGAGATTAAGTCTTATGTTTTTCAATGATTGTATTTTGTTCTCAGTGTATAAACTGCTCAGATGAATTTGAACTTCTTGATTTGAATTTAATTTGATTATAGTTGTCTGTTTTCAATGCATGAACTACAATGTATAAACTATGGATATATTCAAGTGTCATTTTTATGTGTTTTTTAATGCTTTTACTGTATTTCTGATGTACCAAATAATGTTTTATACTGAAATGCTAGATAGAACTAGCATTATGCGAAAATATATTTCTCAGTGATTGAACTGTGATCAATAATGTGTGAATTTATCCATATAGAATTTTTATATGATTTCCAATGTTTGAACTCCATTTCAAGATAACTATTGTTTACACTGTAATGCTAGTTATAACTAGCATTTAACTGAAATGATAAGCAGATATAGGCAGTTATGGAGATGGTAAGTGCTGGGGTAGAAACATGGAGATGGTGGTTTTATTGTAAGTTAGGAAGGAAAAGGCAGTGGGTTGTTGCATGGTGATAATGGAAGCGTTGCTGTATGAAGAAAATGGTGAAGATGTCAGCAATTTAGCAGTGGAAGTTTGAGTGTGGGATGTATAGCAGCAGAAAAGTAAAGATGTAGTTTAAAATGAAGTAGCAAGCAATAGTGGTAGTTTAAGTTGTAAAGGGTAGTATAATGTTGGGGTGGTGATGAAGTATGCAGGGTGGAAGAAGTGATTGGTATGGAGATGACTGGTATGCACATTTGTGACTGGATTAAGGAGATTAATTTGCACGGTAAGTAAAGTAGTTGTTCAAGACACTGTTTGTTGTGTAGCAGTGTATGTTGTTTTCTGTTATTTTCTAAAACAGAAAGATGCAGTTTGCATAATGAAGATATCCCATTTACAAATTACTTTTAATTATTTTTTCTAATTGCTGTTTCTAACAATAAGAGAAGATATTCCATTGCAGTATAGAAGAAATATGGGAGAAGATGTTCCACCATATCATATAAACAATACATCATCATACTGGAAAATCATTACAAAACCACTTAAGTAATCTAACCAAGTAATCATATAAACAGTATATCATCATCATCAAATCCTTCATTCTTGCTTAAAAGCTTACTCAGTCGTATATAATGACAGATGATGGGTTTCAATGACAAAGAGATGCATACTGATTATAATGAAATGCTAGTTACAACTGGCATATTATTGAAATGATAAGTACATATAGCGTTGAATAGAAATATCAATACCGAAATGCAGAGGAACAGCAGACATTACAAATTAAAACAAAATAACCAAAACATTTCACATTTTATTTTCTAATGATTTCACAAAGTCTGACTTCATTTTTCTATAAGCTTTAGCAGCTGTACACTTAAAAAACTTTTCAATTACAGTAAAAAAACACATAAATTTTCTTAAATTTTTGAAGAACGAAGACAATTCCTTTTGTTGTGACCAACTTCATTACACTGACTGCATCTGTTTCTTTTATTTTGAGAATATCCAAATCCATCACACCTCTTTGTAGATGGTCTTTCAGCACCACGAAATTCTTTAGGAGGCCAAATCAAAACACCATTTTCAGCAGTAATTGGCTTATCAAAATCTGGAATTAGATTGATAGCATTAGCATACGAAGATCTGAAAGCATTAACAGTAAAATAGTCCTCCATAAAATCATAAACCGATAATCTACACTTGTTAATGCACTTAACTGCATGTGTTGGGCGAATTTTCACCCAGAAGATCTCAAGACCAAGAAGCCGCAGTTTCACTCGGGCTCGCAAGCAACCTCTACTTCGTTCGACAGCCAAGAAGCTCAATACTAACCTAGAGGGCCTTCCAATATTCTCCATGAAGAAGCTCGTTCGGCCCAAGCCCCTCACTCGGCCTTGACCCATTCGGCCTCCACTTCATTCGGCTCCACCTCATTCGGCTCCTTTATACCACCACTCCAACTCCACTGCCGGACCAACCTTGCCACCGAACCAAGCCTCGCCTCCACTGCCGGACCAACCTTGCCACCGAACCAAGCCTCGCCTCCACTGCCGGACCAACCTTGCCACCGAACCAAGCCTCGCCTCCACTGCCGGACCAACCTTGCCACAGAACCACCTACATAACCGGACCAAACGACCACCGGTCCACATTCATCGCCGGACCACGCCTACTACCGGACCAAGCTCCGTACCGAATGAGCCCCGCCGAACCACACAGTTGCCAGTCCAGATCGCTTCAGCCCGGGCCCAACAGCAGTTATATACTTCCAAGACCCCTGCCCCCTACCTCATTCTATAAATAGAGGGGCAGGGGTACAACAATGGCAGACAAGTTTGAGAGCTCAAGCAAGGAAGGAACTTTCAAACTACTTTCATACGCTTGTATACAAAGCATTGTACTTGTAACCTGAAAGAAAGAAGATAATAACATATAAAGTGGACGTAGGCACATTCTGGCCGAACCACTATAAATCTGTGTGTCTTTACATTTCAGCCCCTACTTCTTTTATATTTACATACTCATCTAAAATCATATAAAATCACATATAATCAACTAAATAATACGACTTGGAGGTGTTTGTCCATTTTTTGTGCAAACATTTTTGGTGCTTTCACTGAGAATTGAACTCAGGCTTCATCTTCTCCCACTCAACCTTCTTCCTAACAACATCACTCGTTGCTTAGAAATCATGCCTTCCAAACAGAGAAGGGATATTAACAAAGGAAAGAACATCGCAACTAGCAGCCTTCCAGATCCAGCAATCACAGATCAGCCCACTTCAACAGCAGTACCAGATGAAAATCAGGAAAATCCAACTGGTCCCGCAACGGAACAACCAATCACTAGGGCAGATCTGGACAGGGTTGTGGCTGAAGTAACTAACCGCTTCACATCCCAACAAGAAACTTTGGTGGACCAACTCATGTCACGCTTAAGGGATGCTGAAGAGTCCAACCGCAACACTGAATCATGGGGTGAGTCCCAATCCGGAGGATCCCGGAGGCAACAAAGGTCTTCACTCTTCGAAGAAGCTATCAACAGGAACAACAATGATAGGGGCCGCGCCCGGACTCAGCCCGAATTCCGACTCGAGGAAGCCCTTGGAACCGAACCCAGCGGGGGAGGCACCAGGCGAAGGTCGGATGTAGCTGAGCCAGTCATGCCACCTAATCATAGAAACCCCGCTGAACGGAGCCGAGCTAGAACCCAGCCCGAAGTTGACCCCATGGATGTGCTCGAGACAGAACCCCACAGGGGAAGATCAAGGCAGGGGGCAACTGTAGCTGGTCCTAGCATGCGTCCAGGCAGCCAAAGACAACCACTGAATAATACTAGAAATGATAGACTGTACCATCCCTACAGGTCATCTGGACGCGATAGATCCCGCAGGGAAGAGCCAAGCTCATTTTTGTCCGCTCCAAATTCTGACGAACGAATGGCATGATTATTCAGAGAATGTGTCCAACGGGAGCAAAGGGACCGGGGAATAGGCGCTAGGGTCACCAGTCCCTTTACCCGAAATATCGAAACCACCATCACTCCTCGGGAATGGAAAATGCCAACCATGGAACCTTACAAAGGAACTTCCGACCCCATCGTACACTTGCAAAGATACACCCAGCATATGCTCATGAGTGGAGCAACAGAAGGAGTATTATGCAAATGCTTTCCGCTATTCCTAGCAGATCTAGCTACCTCCTGGTTCTGCCATCTACCCCAGGGATCCATCAGCTCATGGGAGATGTTGAAAGAAAGGTTTATTAGCCAGTTCCGCATCCATGTGGAACAACCCAAGGATGCTTATTCTCTATCCAATGTCAAACAGAAATCCGGAGAGACGCTGCAACAATATCTAACGCGGTTCAACGCCGCAGCGGCAGCAGTTCAAGATGCCGATGAAAAACTCACTCTAATGGCCCTCTGTAGTGGTGTACATCCAGACACCAAGTTTGCCAGAAGGTTAACAAAGGAAAAACCAGCTACCTTGCCTGATTTCTTCCATGAAGCTGGAAAGTATATGAGACTTGAAGACGCTGCTACAGAAAGGCAATCAGGACAACAAGGTAAGACAGTTCAGGACAAGGTTCCCGCTGCAGCTAAGGACGCTCGAAGAAATGAATCTAGAGACAATGATGGGGGCAGAAAGGTTGAAAAGCGCCAATATCGACCAGGGCCAAGATTTGACTCCTACACTCCTTTGAATGAAACAATCGAAAACATCTACCTAGCCACTCAGGGCGAACTCGGATACAAGCGCCCCCCGCACAAGAAAGAATCAGATAACGCACTCAAGTCCGGAAAGTTCTGTCGCTTCCACGAATCCCACGGACATGACACCAATGAATGCCACCATCTTCGGGACTTGATCGAAGAACACATTAGAAGAAGAAGACTGGAACGTTATGTGAAAGGTCAGAACAGGACTCCAACTCCTGCCAATGAGAACTCAAAGCAACCCCTCCCAGAAGTAGGCGGAGGGAATCGCAACAATCACAACACCAGTGGCTCTAGTCAAGAGAAGATAGTGGTCCTTACCATCTCAGGAGGACCACACATCGCCGACAGAAGTTGGGCAGAGATGGAAAGGTACGGCAAGTCGCTTAGAAATGCCGAAGGATATGTTAACTCCCTTACGGAGGAACGCCACCCGAAACGAAAAGAAAACGATGACATTGTATTCAGTAGGCGTGATTTGGAAGGAAGACAGTACCCACATATGGATCCCATGGTCATCTCTGCCTGGTTCGGTCCAGCTAAAGTTTTTTGGATTCTAATAGACACGGGAAGCTCCGTAAATATCCTGTTCAAACATGCGTTCGACAAAATGAAGTTGTCAATGAAGGATGTATCCCCCTGTGACAAACCACTGCACGGTTTCACTGGAGATGCAAAAATGCCCCTCGGGCAACTTGACCTCTTCGTCGAAATAGGAAGTCATCCTCGCTCCGTTGTGCGAAAACAAACGTTCGTACTAATAGAAAACCACTCGGCTTACAACGCTTTCTTGGGAAGACCAGCCTTGTCTGACTTCCAGATTGTATTAGCCCCCTGGTGCCTGAAAATGAAATTTCCAACAGACAACGGAGTAGGAGAAGTAGAAGGAGATCAAGATGCTGCCCGAGACTGCTACGTAACTGAACTTCGCAATAACCGCAGAAAGAATAAAGGAAAAGATGCAGAGACCACCCTCTGCATGAAAAGCTTGGAGGCATAGCAACTAAAGAAAGCCCCTCCTCTTCGATACACAAGCGATCCCTTCAATGAACTAGACCCCAGGGGTAAAGAGGAGGAGGCTACCGCCGAGCCTGCAGAGGCTATGGAATTCGTGTCGGTAGATAAGCATGATTCAAGTAGACTATTAAAAATCGGATCTCAGCTGAAAACGGAATTGAAGGATCAACTCATTGACTTTCTCCGCCACAACTTAGATGTATTTGCGTGGACCCATGCCGATATGACAGGAATCTTCCCAGACATAGCATGCCACATGTTGAACATCGATCCCACCAAGGTACCAGTAAAGCAGAAAAAGAGGAGCATGGGGGCAGAGCGATCAGCAGCCCTTGATGAGGAAGTAAAAAATCTACTTGCTAATGGCTTCATACGGGAAGCCATCTACCCAGAATGGATCGCTAACCCAGTGCTAGTAAAAAAGGCCAATGGAAAGTGGCGAACATGTATTGACTTCTCCAATCTGAATGACGCTTGCCCGAAAGACTGCTTCCCACTTCCTCGAATTGACCAACTCGTAGACAGCACAGCTGGGCACGAACTCCTATCTTTTATGGATGCATACTCCGGATATAACCAGATCCCCATGCACGCTCCCGATCAGGACCACACTAGCTTCATCACCGACCGCGGATTATATTGTTACAAAGTCATGCCTTTTGGACTCAAAAATGCTGGAGCTACCTATCAACGCCTCGTCAACAAAATGTTCGCAGAACTGATAGGACGAACTATGGAAGTATATGTGGATGACATGTTGGTAAAGTCCAGGAAAGCCAACGACCATGTAAGCCATCTGGACGATATATTTCGGGTACTTCGCCGATATGGAATGAAGCTGAATCCTCTAAAGTGCTCCTTCGGAGTATCATCGGGAAAATTCTTAGGATTCATCGTCCACGCCAGAGGAATCGAAGCAAACCCTGAACAAATCCGGGCTTTAAAAGAAATAAGGATACCTTCCACTCGAAAAGAAATGCAGAGCCTAAACGGAAAAGGTGGCCGCCCTAAGCAGATTCATTTCCAAGGCAACTGACAAGTGTGTCCCTTTCTTCGAAGCACTCAAGAAAGACAAAGGGAGGTTCGAGTGGACCGACGAATGCTTAAAAGCCTTCCTCAACCTAATCGAACACCTTCAGAGACCACCAGTACTCTCAACTCCAAATGAAGGTGAAGTGTTATACCTATACCTCGCTGTATCATCTCATGCTCTAAGCGCCGCCTTGGTAAGAGAAGAAGACCGCACACAACGCCCGGTTTACTTTGTAAGTAAGAGATTTACAGGGGCAGAAGCCAGATATCCTAAACTTGAGAAATTAGCATATTGTTTATTGATCGCGTCACGAAAACTGCGACACTACTTCCAGTCTCACTCCATCAGGGTTCTAACCGATCAACCACTAAGACAAGTGCTCCATCGTCCTGACACTTCTGGGCGACTCCTCAAATGGTGCATCGAACTAAGTCAGTATGATATCACCTACCATCCTCGCACCGCTATCAAAGGACAAGCCATGGCTGATTTCATTGCCGAATTCACTACCAACGAAGGCAAGGAACAATCCGAAGTAGCAAAAAACATCAAGTGGAACCTCTTTGTAGACGGAGCATCGAACGAACAAGGCTCGGGGGCAGGTATTGTGATCATCACCCCCAGGGGAAGAAAGTTGTACTATGCATTAAGATTGGAGTTCACGGCCACTAACAACGATGCTGAATATGAAGCAGTAATAGTGGGATTGGAACTGGCCCTAGAAATTGGAATCAATTCCTTATGTATTCATAGTGATTCTCAGCTTATCGTAAACCAGGTACTAGGAGAATTCCAGACTCGAGGAGAACGACTCACAGCATACCTAAAGAAAACCAGACTGCTGCTCGATCGATTGGACCATTATCTAATCAAACACATTCCTCGAGAAGAAAACCAAGAGGCAGATGAACTTGCAAAGCAAGCTAGTATGAAGAACAGCACCATTTTCGGAGCACTAGCAATCTCAAGGCAGCTAGCCCCAAGTTTCGAACAAGTGAATCTGATAACAGCAATCGAAGAAGGAACCTGGATGACTCCTATCCGGAAATATTTGCAAGATGGCATACTACCCGACAGGCGTGACGAAGCCAAGAAGATCTTGAGGAAAGTTCCCCACTACACAATACAAGAAGGCATCCTCTACCGGCGTGGCTTCTCTAGCCCCTTATTAAGATGTGTCGCCGGAAGGGAAGCCAAGGAGATATTAACAAACATCCATCAGGGAGGATGCGGAGATCACACTGGAGGACAGACTTTGGCAAGAAAGATACTCCGATATGGATATTACTGGCCCACACTAAACAAAGATGCCCTAGACTTCGTTAAGAAATGCGACAGATGTCAGAAGTTCGCCAAGATTCCTCGACTGCCCACAAACGAAATTACTCAAATGACTAGCCCTTGGCCCTTTGCTGTATGGGGAATTGACTTAATTGGCGAACTGCCAACGGGCCGAGGCGGAGCCAGATATGCTATAGTGGCAGTCGATTATTTCACCAAATGGGTGGAAGAGGAACCTTTAAATAAAATATCTTCAGCAAAAGTTATTAACTTCTTGATCAAAAACATTCTGTGCAGGTATGGAGTCCCACTCAAGATCGTATCCGACAACGGACTCCAGTTTGACAGCGAAGAATTTGCCGACTGGTGCCAAGAGCATGGGATTCATAAAAGCTTCTCATCAGTAGCTTACCCTTAGGCAAACGGACAAGTTGAAGCTGTCAACAAAATTCTCAAAACCCTAATCAAGAAGAAACTTGAAAAGTCAAAAGGCGCTTGGGTGGACGAACTTCCTACGGCACTATGGGCATACCGCACATCTTTCAGAACATCAACGGGACATACTCCTTTCTCTTTGGCATATGGATCGGAGGCAATGCTCCCAGTTGAGACTATTGTGCCTTCCCACCGTAGGATCCACTACAACCCAGAGGAAAACGAAGAACTCCTCCTCATGTCTTTGGATCTGATCGAGGAAAGGAGAAACGATGCAGCACTCAAAGCAGCAGCTCACAAACAAAAAGTGGCAGCACAATACAATTCCAAAGTCAAGATCGCAGCTTACAAGAAGGAGATCTTGTCCTCAGGCGAATCTTTCCACGCCCCGGGGCACTGGACCCCATCTGGGACGGACCATATGTAATTCATAAAGATCTCCACAACGGAGCTTACATTTTGTCAACAGTGGACGGAGAGGTGTTCCAGAGGGCATGGAACATCCGACACCTCCGTCGATACTTTTCTTAACTTGTACTGCCCATATGAAGTGAATTAACAAAGAGAATCAGTGGACGTAGGCATTTCCGTGCCGAACCACTTTAAAAAATCTTGTCTCTTTTTAACTTGTTCCTTTATGTCTTGGCTGCTCGTTAAGTTTTATCCCTTTCTGTTGAACAAAATCCTATGGCATCTCCCCTCAAGACGCACCACGGCCTCATCTGGACTAGGCACGCTACGATTCTATGCACTCGCCAATGAGACACTTTTGCTCCAGCATCCCTCTGCTGCGGGTTAACTCATTGCGCGCCTGCCCTCAAAGCCAACTGTAATGAGCCGATTATAAGTCATCATAAAGGCCGACTATAGCCGATGGCAGCTCATTACGGCGTTCGGCTCGCCGGCAACTGTGAACCTACTTTAAGCCCCAACATAAGGTGTGGCCAGCCAGGGGTAGTTCACGGCCAACGGCATCCACGCTAGCCGGCCACGGTAAATCGAATAATACCCACGATTACGGACCATAATGGTTCGGGTAGTTACCGTGCGCGATCTCGGCTCCGGTGTGTCTTAAGTGCGGCTGTGGTAAAAAAGAAAACTCCCCGCGGAGGCGTAAGATGGGTGACAAATGTCTCCAAGACCCACAGCTAGGGAAAGTGACTACAAAACCCGTTTGCCACGAACTTAAGCACATCGACGGCCTTCCGTGACTGGAAGTTTTACTTTTACTATATTTCCATTCCATTTAAATATTTTTCTCCTATCCTGTATAACAAACTCTAAAGTACAGGAAACCGAATAGGAAGCATTTACTCATGAGGCTCTAAGCCTGCGTACTAGGTGGCAGGGTGCTCAGCTATGCCCGTGAACAGTTACACAAGACACTCAAAGCTACCGCCTGCGAATAAAACATAAAGGGCGGTACTCTCTTCTCTTGTACATAAATGCGTAACTATAGCTTATTCATACACTGACATTGCAAAACGTGAAATTATATTTCAAGCAAAAACTTAACATCAAACACAACTAGAATCACAGGCATATACATAATTATACTTCTCACACAGCACATAAAGATAGCAACAACATTTAAACATGACAAAATCAGCTTATATTATAAGATCACACGAAGTTATTCTTTGCAAATAATTTTATTACAGTTGCATATCAAAGACTAACATAAACAGTGATAAAAAAGAAACAAAAAGATGGCAGATGCATCCACACTCCATCACCAACTCCCCCAGTCTACTTAGCCGCAGGATCAGAGCCCCCAGCATGTGGATCAGAAGTCCCGCCTGTCCAATTCGGAAGAGGAATTCATTAAACGAACAACCAAGTTATGGAAACACAGGAAGAAAAGAAAGGGAAGAAGAATAACTCACCAGCATCCGCCGCTTGATCCTCATCATCCAACTGCACGCCCGCTTCCTCTGCAGCAAGCAGCCGCATCCCCTCTTTCACCGCCGCTTGCTCCTCCTTTGAGAACTGAGCAGTAACCGCATTCAAGTTGAAAGCCTCTCCGCCTTCCTTACCCACGTTCACCCTGGCCTCCTCTAAAGCCTGGAGATACACCTTGGCCATGACCCGAGGGTAATCGTCCATCCAAGACAAGCCGCCCTCCTTCCAAGTGTGGAAGTACATATCCTGCAGCATCTCATCCATCATCCCCTCGTTTTCCTCAAACTCCCTCACCCGGGCCTCGGAAGCTTGCAACTTGGCGACGGCGACGTCCCTCTCTGATTGGTATCTCAAGCAGTCAGCCTGGAGTGACCTCCTCATTTCCTCCTCCTTCAACTTGAGGGACCTCCTCATCTCCTCCATCTCCTCCTTCAACTCGGCCTGAGCCATCTCCGCAGCCTCGAGCCTCCCTGACAACTCCTCTACCCGCTCGAGATCCGCATTTCGAACCTCATCCACCGTTGTGATAGCTATGTTAATCCGTTCCCTGCAAGCGACCTCCATCTTCCGTAATTCCGCCCTACTGGCCTTCTCCATGGTCTCTTTCAGCCGCTTGGAGGCTTCCTCATGTCGGGAAATCTGGATGGCTTGGTCGGCGAGCTGCTTGGCCTGATCGGCAACCTTTAACCTCAGCCGAATGTTAGCACTCCCGATCTCTTCCCCGGCCTTGACCAACTTAGCATGATGTTCCATTAACTTCTTGGTCTCTGCGGCCACCCGGTCGATATTAGCCTTGGCCTCATCCCCCATGGTGACTACCCGTGTAGTAAGTAAATCAAGATCTAAAGATTTGGCCTCGTCCAGCACTCTTACCATGGGGTTGCGGGGAAGGAGGTGCTCACCCGTGGTCTCATCGAATGAAATGTCCTGAAAGCTTGGGTCTAAATCAGGATGACCGGCAAAAGGGTTACGAGGCACGGGGCGAGGCACATCGGGACGCCTTATACGAATGACAGTAGGACTCTTGGAAGGAGGAGGAGGGGGTCCGGGCTCCGTGCTCTCCTCCGTAGTATCACGAGGAGGCTGAATAGGAGGCTGCGAACCAGGGGACGACTCAAATAAGGAACGGCTCCGCTTCCTTTTCTGAATGCCCTCTTCGATGACCCCAAGAAGAGGGCGGTAACTGACTACATCCCCAGTGCGATCAGTAGAAGGTTTCGCGGAAGCTCTCCTCGACTTGAATTGTTCAAGGCGGTGTCGAACATCCGACGTTTTAACTGCCTGGCCTGCCCTTGGAATAAAGAACAAGTGTTACGAACATACAATAATCCACAGTTCAAAAAATGTGCTAAGTTAAAAAGAAAGAAAAGTGGGAAGACACATCTATTATACAAACCCGGCGGAGGAGTGGGATACTGCAATAAGTCCTGGATCTCACCCCAGGACGGAAGTGAACCGTAAAAAATTTCTAAGTCCCTATCGAAAATGGAATCGGCAGAAGATAAAAGTTCACCTTGCATCGCCGGAATCACCCTAGCTGAGGAACCCTTAGAGGATGGGTCAGTGCCAGCCACAGCTTTGCCGGTTTCCTTTGCCTTCTCCGTTCCCTTCTCCGTTTCCGACTCTCCCTCCGACTCCCCGAAAGCCCGACGGAGAGCCTCATCCAGTTCGAGGTCTTGCTCAGAGGTTAGAGCAGCAACACCACTACCACCTTAACCGTCGCCATCTCCTCCACCCTCCGACCCTTCTCCAACTTCGCCTCCTTCCTCCTCTTCCACACCTTCCTCCTCCGGGACAGTCGGGCAAGTACTTGGAGAAGGGCCATCAGACTTCTTCAGTTTCTTCCCCCCGACCACGGGACGCTCTGCGAAAGGCTCCCTCTTACCGCTCTTTACCGTAGCCCCCTCCTTAGCTTTAGCAGCCCTCTCCTCAGCCGTATCCCTTTGCTTAACCACGGACTGGCGCGGTAAGATCAAATTATACTCCAAGAGGGTTGCGTTCCTGATCAAGAAAGAGGCCGACCGGTCCCGTGCCGGAATAGCCTTTAGTTCAGCAGCCATTCGCACTAAGGAATCGTCCTCCACGACTGCAATACCACCTGTCGCTAGCCAGAAATAGAAGCATGTCAGAAAAAACACTACAGTCAAAACACATGAAAAATATAAATGGAATCAATCTTACAGCCGGAAGTGAAAAGGCGGAAAGAAACAGCATCGTCCTTGACGAAGAACCACTCTTTCTTGAACATGGTGAACTTGGAATACAAGTCCAGGACTGGTTTGAAGGGCACGGCCGCTTCCAGGCTAATATACGGAGACCCCTTCTTATAGCCTCTCAGGTTGTACAAATATCGAATTTCTCGGTTAGAAGGAGGACGCCCGTACCTCCTCTGGAAGATAACAAAGAGGCTCACCAGGATGGCGTAAGAGTTAGGCTGAAGCTGGAAGGGAGCCACCTTCAAATATGTGGTGAAGCTTACTATCCAAGCGTTGATAGGGGGGATAGCGCCGCACATGCAATGGTATCTGCTAAAAGCGAAGTAGCCCTCGGGAGGATTATATGGCATCACTCCATCTCCCGGCAGCAGCATAAGGGCCCTATCTATCCCGAAGGAACGGGATATGACGTCAAGTTGCTCCTCCTTTAGGGAGCTAGGAAAGCAATCCGGGGGAGAGATCAAAAGTTCCTGTGGACCATATCCGTCCACTAGAGACCTCGGAATAGGTCGGTGTTGCCCGGATCCTGGTTGGACTGGGGGCAAGGAAGAAGAAGGCTCTCCTGTGCCTCTAGACTTCTTTCTGTCCGATCGTGTTTCCGCTTTGCGAGACATTTTCTGCAGCACAAGAAAGACTTGAGGTTAGAATAAGAAGTATAGAAACATAAACAAGCAAATATATAAGGTTCATTCGGCATAAGAAGCATATGGTCATTCGGCACTATGCTCATTCGGCATGGGGCGTGAAGTTCATTCGGCACTATGCCCATTCGGCATGGGGCGTGAAGTTCATTCGGTACTAAGACCATAAGTTCATTCGGCAAACAAGACCATCCGGTGACAAGAGTTCATTCGGCAGAAAGTATTTATACCTAATTCGGTATAAGCTGGTTCGGCGAAGAACTTGGTTCGGCAGGACAGCTGATTCGGCTCTCTGGTTCGGTAAGGGAAAGCCAAGGGGGTACGGCCTCTATATATAAGCGAGCTCAGGGTCGCCGAACCAGATGGTTCGGCCTACCGGATGGTAGTACCGGACCAATAACTAATATACCGGACCATAGATACCGAATGAAACCAACAACAACTGAGTGAACTCTCTCCCTCTCTACCAACAACCACACGTGGACTAGAGGCACGCAGGCTCCTCACTCAGATAAGTACCGAACTCCAGAACTAGCTAATAAAATAAGGATTATGATAACAATGAATAAGTCATAAAACTCTCACTAACATGGATTAATCGTTTACACGCGGGCACGACCACAAATGGTCCATAGGCACGCTCTGAATGGTTATTAACCCTATCATCACGGGAATTTACACTTTGACACGCCTTTTTAAACTCATATGTGAAACGGATACTTGATTCTGATAGTTATGAAATGGCTAGGCTACTTACACATGTACGGGGTTGCGAACGATCCCTAGGCATGCTCTGAGCTGGCAATAAACCATCTTCACAAACGATCCAGGGACCCACTCTGACATAAACCGGGCATCGACGATGCCAAGCCCCTTCGGGGCTCACTCTCTCGTCCTGAACGGCACAGTTCACTTCATCTCGAATATTTCGATCATGAACGATCGTTATTTGAAATCACGCTAAAACTGTAAATTCCTTTGCAGGACATTAACAGAATACGAACGTCCAATCGCCGGCGTTACAAAGCCAATCTTCCTGCCACAGGGAAAACAAAGCGCGACACATGCAAGCACGTGCCCCACTTTGGGGGGCAAATGTTGGGCGAATTTTCACCCAGAAGATCTCAAGACCAAGAAGCCGCAGTTTCACTCGGGCTCGCAAGCAACCTCTACTTCGTTCGACAGCCAAGAAGCTCAATACTAACCTAGAGGGCCTTCCAATATTCTCCATGAAGAAGCTCGTTCGGCCCAAGACCCTCACTCGGCCTTGACCCATTCGGCCTCCACTTCATTCGGCTCCACCTCATTCGGCTCCTTTATACCACCACTCCAACTCCACTGCCGGACCAACCTTGCCACCGAACCAAGCCTCGCCTCCACTGCCGGACCAACCTTGCCACCGAACCAAGCCTCGCCTCCACTGCCGGACCAACCTTGCCACCGAACCAAGCCTCGCCTCCACTGCCGGACCAACCTTGCCACCGAACCAAGCCTCGCCTCCACTGCCGGACCAACCTTGCCACCGAACCAAGCCTCGCCTCCACTGCCGGACCAACCTTGCCACCGAACCACCTACATAACCGGACCAAACGACCACCGGTCCACATTCATCGCCGGACCACGCCTACTACCGGACCAAGCTCCGTGCCGAATGAGCCCCGCCGAACCACACAGTTGCCAGTCCAGATCGCTTCAGCCCGGGCCCAACAGCAGTTATATACTTCCAAGACCCCTGCCCCCTACCTCATTCTATAAATAGAGGGGCAGGGGTACAACAATGGCAGACAAGTTTGAGAGCTCAAGCAAGGAAGGAACTTTCAAACTACTTTCATACGCTTGTATACAAAGCATTGTACTTGTAACCTGAAAGAAAGAAGATAATAACATATAAAGTGGACGTAGGCACATTCTGGCCGAACCACTATAAATCTGTGTGTCTTTACATTTCAGCCCCTACTTCTTTTATATTTACATACTCATCTAAAATCATATAAAATCACATATAATCAACTAAATAATACGACTTGGAGGTGTTTGTCCATTTTTTGTGCAAACAGCATGAGCACATGGAAAACTAGTAACTCTCCATTGATTACAACTGCATAAATGATTTTTAAGATCAACAACCTGTGACTTAGGAGATTTAACTTCAAACACAAATTCCGAAGACTTAAAAACATCCCAACCAAGCCATCATCTACTAACTTTGACAAACTTCCGCCATAACAGGACAGAGATATTTGTCCACAGACAACATTCCTCTCTTCGTCTCGCCATTTGCTCCATAACTTTCACATGAATACCATCCAAACAAGAAGTTATAGGCATAACTCTATCTTCCAAAATCCATGAGTTGAAACTTTCTGCAACATTAGAAGAATATTCACCATAACGCTTTCCTTGAAAAAACAAATCTGCCCAATAGTCAAACGGTTTATCTCTTAAAAAAATTCTGCAGATGTACCCCCAATATCTTTAAATTTGGAAAGATATCGCTCAAAATCATACACATTAGAAGCTCTAGCATAAAGTTTGAACAACTCCACAATAGATGAATCACCTTTAGCCGCCTTGACAATAGTACCATATTTTGTTCTATGTGAAGTAAACAATGGCTATGATATGAAGAAGGAAATATTTTAGGAACACCTAAAACGAGACCCCATTGACGATCAGACATAAAAACTAAAGACCGATCTTCATTAAGCATTCCTTTCAGATGGGATAAAAACCAAGACCAATTAGATTCATTTTCATGTGAAACAATACCCATAGCATGAGGAAAGAAACCTACAAAATAAATAATTAATGACAGCTCGGTAATAAGAAACATGAATTATATTAAACACCAAAACCATTATTAAATGTTAATAATTTCTATTATACACAACTAAAGTAAATTCAAAATGATATATGAATATAGCATATGTTATTTTAAAGTCTTTAGTTACTGCTACATAAAATTTTAGTTCTTGTTTTTATAAACATTTCCAGTCTAACCAGGTCAATCATTGAATAAAATAAAGCCAACAATTCTTTTGTAAACATGGCTGCATTATAATTATGTACAACTTTGAACAATGATAGTTTAATATATCATTACTAGAAAAACAAATAAGTAAATAAAACAAAACTAAAATAAAACTCGTACCTTGATTACCATTTTTAGAAGTAGCAGCTAACAAAACACCCGGTCTTCCCTTCAAAGCAGCTGCGTCTAAAAATATTAATGGCCGACAGTGTTTAAATCCAAGTAGACAAGCACTAAAACCAATACAAACTCTCTCAAACTGATCAGTTGAACCATTAACTTCCATGGCCACATAACTACCAGGATTATACTTTTGCAACGCCTCTAAATACCAATGTAAATCATTATATGACATAGCATCATCCCCATATATTTCTTTCAAAACCAACTGTTTTCCACTATAAGCATAATAATATGAAAGATTAAAATTGTACTCTCTTCTAAATTCCTTCATAATATGTAACGACCCGGAATTTTCGATCCTGAAAATTTCAGATAGTTAGAGAAAAGAAGAAAGAGGTAGAAGAAAACAGAAAAGAAATACACAATCTCACATTCGCATCTAATAAAATATAATATCAATAATAATAGTTATACCAAAGAAAACTGGATCCGTTGATTTACATTTTAATACATCAGGGTTACACATATACATAAACTCTGGACAAAACAATCATGTCCAGATACTACAATATCACAGCGGAAACTCTTCATACGTTCCTGCCATCCAGCTCGCCTCCTGAGCTCCAGAACGTCCTTGCCTGAAAATTTGTAATACTCGGTCTGACCCGAGCATTACATCAAAGTAACACCCGGGTCAGGCTGGAAACCAGCGTAAGTAAACTCGTCTAACATAAATTTCAAAAGCATACAACTTATATATATAACCCGGGTAACTTGTATCAACTACAACTTCATAATTGTTACCGACGTCATTCATTTCATTCACTAATCTCTAAGTACTAAACTTAGATTAAATGGTCTAATTCAATTAAATCATTCCATTCCAACTTATTGATTTCTCCTAGAAATTTATAAAGAATCGAAGTGGTTTCGGATATTTACTAATACCCGACTCCAGCCTCTTCGAAAACCAATATCATCTGAACTTAAATTATTCAAGTGAAATACAACTCAATTTTTAATACGGGATGTTACATAATTCATTATCAATAGGTAACCACGTCATCATTTAAATCAAACATACATATCACATAACATCACAAACCACATATTAGGAATAACAATTAATCAAAGGCTTGCAATATTATTCTATTCATCCTTTAATTATATTTAAGTAATCAACCCTTGATTAATTTCACAAATTAATTATCCTTAACCCAATACGGTAATTAACCTTCAATTACTTCATTAATTACTAACCATAATTATTAATCACCCTTGATTAATAACATCAATAATTAACTACCCTTAATTACTTCCTTAAATAAATTAACTACTTCTTAACTAATTATCTCTAATTAATTCCTTGATTAATTATAAAGTAATTTAATCTAAATTACTTTCATAATTCCACCATTATCCACTAATTACATCCAATAATTATCATTAATGATTTTACTAAATAATTACATTCCAGTAATTATTTACCAAAGCATCCAATGTTTAAATTAATTAAACTTAATTAATTAGTCTAAACTTATTACATTAAACTCAATTAATTACATTAAGTAATTAATTCCTTAATTACTTTCATTAAGTAATTATATTTAACTAATTCACAAATTATTATTATTTAATTAATTAATCTAATAAATTAGTAAAATTAATCACATAAATTAATTATTAAATAATCTTAAGTTAATGACCATCATTAATCATTAACTATACTTTAATTACTTTTCTTAAGTAACCTTCATTAATCATTATTAATTTCAAATTTCTTAATCTTTAATATCCAGTTAATTAACCTTTAATTATTCAACTAATTAAGTATTAACTATAAATTAATTAATTCATAATTACTTGATTAATTTATTACTAATCATTTAATTAAATCTAATTAATGATCCTTAATTTTGGATTAATTATCCTTATTTAAATGATTATCTTAAACTTTAAATTAATAATTTGAAGCCCTTAATTACCTTCATTAATTATCCATCCCATTAATTCATTAAATAAATAAATTATCCATTTAATTACCTTAATTAATTAAATGAATTTACAAATCATTAAATTCTAAGTTTACTTTAAGATCATACTTTGTTCTTATTAAGGATCAAGTTATCATTTACCAAGTATTTTGAATAAATTTACTTTAAATTTATTTTCAATTATCATTTTAAATTTAAGATTTAAAAGAACATAAATTATCTTTAACAAAGTTTAAAACACATTTCTAAAACCCCTTTTCATTTCATAAGTTAAGATATACCCAATAAAAGAATTTAAAAGGATTTAAAAAAACAAATTCATGTTTAAATTACACCTTAACATTCAAAATTGTTTAAATCCTTTAAATTTAAAAACTTTCATTCGTTCAAAATTTTGAATTAAATTTTGAATTCAGATTAATCTCTAAAACTTTACTTATATATTTTATTTTATTTTTAGAACTTTATTTTTAAAATTCAAATTACTTAGTAAATTTAAAGTATTTAACAATTCAAGCTTAAAAACTTAATTTATTTTCAAACTGAGATTTAAACTCAGTTTTGAATTCCAGACTTTAAACTTGGAATTTGATATTTAGTTTAAATCCTTGCTTTCATCTGTAAGCTTCAGTTTGGAAGTTTTATCATAACATTACAGGTTCCAGTTTAAACCTGAAACAATTTCTAGACCCGAGCCTATCCAAATTTTGCTTCGAGTCCACCAACCACAATCTTCGAGCTACCCGTTCAAATGCTTCGAGTCACACCCGAGGCCACAACTCCACTACTCCAACAATACATACTTTACCAGAAAAGATGTGCACTGTGCATATGCACGGTGACTTTTATCACCTCCGACCATCACTGATGGTCCTCCCAATTCGGCAACCTTCTACACATACAAACAGTATCAATAGAATCACCATCAAAGCCCGAAATCAAATTCGAGTTCGAACCTCCAATCCTGAAACAGAAACAAGAAACTCCAATTCAAACCTGGAAACGGCCTCGACCTCGAAATTCTGACTATCTGAGCAACTGCACTTCCGGCCATACCATCGTTAACTCGTCATCTACCATTCCCCAAAGTTTGGTTATGCTCGATCATCAAGAGATGACGAACCAAACAAAATACTCAACCCAGTAGAAACTAGGGTTACAAACTTCAAAAATCAACCACCATCACCCCAAAGCTCTTATCAACATACTGGCATTTTCCCCCTAGCCTTTGATCATTCCTCCACCTCTAGGAAGAACCCCTACCTCCACACCCACGTGGATCACCAGAAAGACCTAATTTTCCAATTAAAGTTCATACCAGAACTGCTCCTTCAACCTTAGTCTAAGAATTTGGATTTAAGTTTTAAAAATCTTTATTTTGAATGAGATTCAAGATTTTAAGCCTGGAACATCAAATTATGATGTTTGAAAATTTGACAATGTTTACACATTTCTGTTTCCTATGGCTTTCAGAGAATTTCCCAAACTTATTTTTACTTCAATAATTTTTTAAACTTTAATTCCTAAAATAACTAATCATCTTTGTTTATAACTGGGAGCCTAAAAGTTACTAGATTGAGGAATAAAGGATTATGTTTGAATCCTTATCCTATGAAACTAAGAACAGTCAAACCCAGTTACAACAACATTGCCCAAATTGACTCATTCATATTCCTGGGTAAAAATTTCAATAAATACAAAAAAAATCAGACCACAACATACATACCAGATTTTAGCATGCAACTAGAATTAATTAAAGTTTAAAAAGGGTATGTCACTCACCTGCTCACTCTGGTTTGACAAAGAACCCTTTTTGAATTGTAAACTTGCAAATGCCAGAATCTATTGAAAGCTTGGAATTTGAACTGAATTTGTCTTTAAACTGATGCCTTAAAGTTGAAATGGTCTTGCTTGATGAGTTTTCTACAGGTTGTATAATTTTGAAAATTTGATTTCTGTAGGAAAACTGATTTGATTGTTTATTGGAAAAAATGCAGTTGCCTTGAATTTGAAGATGCAGGCTTTGCATTCAGAAGATAATTCCATATTTTGCTAATTTGATCAGATTTGCTAGTGGATTTGGAAGATGTGTAAACATGCTTACATTTTGAAAATTGGAAGTTACAGGCTTGGCCAGATTTGAACAATGACTACTGGGTTTAATTTTTGGTTTGGGGAGGTGATTATTTGAACATGGTTTTAGATTTGGTTCTAAAGAACTTCTGATTTGAAGATAGTTTAACAATGTTGAGTATCTTTAGAAATGAAATCAAAAAAATGGGAAAAAGAAGAGATAGGTTTATAAAATGTGATTTAGAACTTATTTGGAATTAAAGAAAAATAAAAATAAACTTTGCCACTTGTTTCAATTACTAACACTTGTCATTATTCATAACTACTTATCTTACATGTATACTTAAAAGCTTCATTAATCAACACTTGTAATTATTCATTTTGTATTATTTTTAAAAGACATTAAAAGCTTCTTAAATTAATTTTTTTCCTATTTTATAAATATATTTACAAACTAATGAATGCTTTCTAAATTTATATATAAATAAAATCTTTAAAAGAAAAATAAAGTATAAACCAATTATAATTTGAGTAAAATAAAATAAAATATATTATTTTTTTATACCCAATTAATTTTAAATAATTAACTGTAAATATTCAAATTTTGAATTGAAAAATTAGATTCAAATACAAAATTTAAAATCCAATTTAAAATTAATTAAACACATTATATATTAATTCAAACTAACACATTATTATTGTTGTGTGAAAATATCAATTTTGCCAATTTAATTAATTATACTAGAAAGATTATCAAACCAATACTTATTGAGATATATACTTTCATTATCAGAATTATTTATTTAAAATATAAATCAATATTTCCATTACTTAAATTTAGTTAATCTATACATTATAGGTATTCTAAAGTCCGGGTTATCACATTCCTCCCCCCTTAGAATCTTTTCGTCCTCGAAAAGGAATAAAGCCAGAATTTATTAAATATTTTAAAACCAGTTAAAATATTCTTTGATCATTTTAAAACATTCTTAAAATCTGTAATGCTGTCAAAATAGTTTTATAAAAATACTTTTATAACTCGATGTTTTAACCAGTCCATCCTTGTTCTCACAGAAATTCGGTCATACGTTGATCAAGCGTACGACTGAAAATCTATAAGTACTTAGCAGATCGATTTTCAACATCCAGTGAAAATAATTGAAAAATGATTTTATTGAAAATATAAAAAACAGTTTTTGAAAATAGAGGATATATTTTTGGTGAGAATGCTTTGGAAATCATCCCCCCATCCATGGTCGCAGTTACATCTTGGGTTACGTTGCCATCGCAGCAAAAGTCCATGTAACTGCAGTGTAAAGGCCCGAAAATCCGTACTCCTTTGAGCTGGCAATATTCCACAACAATCCAGCCAAAGAGGAACAAACTTACGAGTCTTTAGGGTTAAAGAAAAAGAAAGAGGTAGAAGAAGTGGTAGAAGAAGTAAGAAAACAGAACAGAAACATTATCAGAATCTCACAGTCGCAGCGGAACAACATATAATAGATAAATGAATATCTTTAAAAACAAAGAACTATATCAGTTATTACATTACATTATATTACATTACATCACATCATCAGAGTGTACAACAATAAACAGCGGAAAATAAATACTATATACTAGTGATACGTCTCGCCATCCAGCTCGCCTCCTGAGCTCCATAGCACTCCTAAATCCAGAATAACCTGATAACCTAACTCTAGACTGCCCGTGTGGAAATTGGTGGGCACCCAGAGTTTAGAAAGGGAACAATAAACTCCAGGTCAGTCATGGGACTGGTGTGAGAACTAAAAACAGTTTGTCTTTTAAAAACAATCAAGATTTAAATTTCAAAATCGTAATGCTTTTGGAAAATGAAACTGCCATAAGGCCTCCCGCCACACACACAATGCAAGCGCACACTTGGAGGAGATTTCTCCTTATGACAGTCAAAAATGCTTGATACGTGAAAACCATTTGATATTATTATTATAAGTGCACAGTGGAAAAACAATTCGAAAATATAATATTAATCTTAACCAGCATAGGTACCATTATATTATGCCAGCTATAGCTACCACCTGAGGTGGCAGGTTATACAATTGAAATCGTAAAGGGCGCGTATTGTTTTGTTTGGATTTCCAACAAATGGTCAAGCTAAGGAACTTCCTATTGCCACATGGGAACGCCTCTGGCGGGACGCCCCGAGAACCTACCCGGATCTCTGCCAAACAAGGCCGGCTACCCCCTTCCCGGGGAATAAAACCTCAGATATGCCACTCCCGGTCCTTTGGGACCTTTATACGAGGATCCTTTACACCAACAACATCGCACAGTAATAAATAAAGTGTGTCCACATGAGTAAGTATCTGGGCTCCATACCATGATACTACCCTTTTCCAGAAGGAATGGTCATACCCTAGGGGAGCTACCCTTGAAACCTTGCCGCATCTTTCCTGTTTCGACCATTACCGGTTTGTGAGGCTCGATGAGGTTTCGTCCACAAAGCTACGCTTTTCACAAAGCCTGCTTTGATCACAAATGATCAACAAATGATCATCAATCACATAGCAGCACTTAGCATGCCACACTACCAAATTGGGAGTATATCGCTGATAACCTTCAACTACATAACCTCTGAGCTCGTACGTCTCAGAGAAGGGTGTTAAGCTAAGAGAATAAATTCTCCACCACCAACAGAAATGTATTTGAAAGAAATCTGCTTTATATCTCAAAATGTAATGTCAGACATACAATCCATATAAGTCTGTTCCGGGTTCGAACAGAACCGAAGGCACTTCCAAAGAAGCCCTTGCAAATCCGGGTATTCACAATCCCGATAAAACTTCCCATCACAAAGGAAATCTCCATACCGTAGCTAACGGTGCAGAGACAATCGATAGGTCATCCTATCGTTTTCACAAATACCGGTCTTCACCACCGGTCTTCAATGCTATCCATTACGTCGTATCATTATTCGGAATGGGAAATCCGAATAATGAGCGCAATAATTTAAAAATAAGTGTAGCATTCAATTTCAACCAATTCACAAGAAATACCTATTTAAAGGTCAATATTGATAGTCGGATATTTAACTATCAATCAATATTCACAACATCACCCAATTATAAATAATTTACCCAAATTATTTATTTTTCAAAATATCTTTGCAAGATACATTTTCCACACTTCAACCATTTGAAAACAAATTTCAAAACATTTTCACCTTTCAATCTTTGAAAACAAATTTCAGATCAATTTCCTTAAATGGAAACACTGCCAAATATTTATCCATTTTAAATTTAAAATGGTTTATTTTAAAAGAATCAAATAAATCCTTACCGATTTATTTTAAACTTACGTTCCAAATTCATAAATTTATTTCCACACTTCAAAAATAAATCAATGTTTATTTTTAAACCAATTTCCCTTTCTTTTATAAATTCCATAGTGAATTTATATTTCCAAAATATCTATGAATATACGATTTTCAAATCGATTTCTAATATTCATTTTCAATTTATCTTTAAAAGATAAAGTCTCAAAACATTCACTTCATATTGAAAAAAACATTTCCATACTTATTTAATAAATAAGTAATTCACAAATCTATTTAATTTTCAACACTTGGAAAATATTCTCTTAACACATTTATTTGGGTCAAAATGAATGTTGCGTAAAACATCGTTACGACAACCCAAAATCACTCTTATAGGGATTCGAAATTAAGGTACATATATAAATCCCAATACTATATAAAACATTTCTTTTCGGAAATCATTTACTATAACAACAGTGTTATAGTCCACCATTTCCATATTTCTAGAAAACGTCTATTTCAACAATGAATGTTGAAATCTATGGTTTCGATAATTATTAAAATTTAAAACATCTTTAAATCAGTTTAATTCTATTTAAAATATCCCTTTCCCAAAAAAAACATTTCTTTAATATATTATTCACTGTCCAAAATCGTGAATATATTCCTTTAATAATCTATAAGAATTAACTTATCAAAATAAGTCGATTTGTTATAAAACAACGTTTGTAATCTCACATTATATATATTTTATAAAACTTCAACTTATAAAATCGCTTTATTAACCAATTCCTTTTATTATTCATTTAAAAGCCATAGTTCAATTATAGGTTAATTACTTAAAAATCCATTTATTTATTCAAATTCATTCTTTTGGTAACTTTACAAAATTTATAAATCTTACTACTTATAAAATTCCATTTATAAAAATCTTTTCACTATATTTGGAATTAATTCGATAAGATTACAAAAAATCAGCTTTTTATGCTTTTAAATTCTTCTTCCAAATTTATTCAACTCTCTAAAATTGATTTACTTAAAGGTTTCTACTTAAATTTTCAAAGTCCAATTCCATTTTTTTCTGGTATCTAACGATACCAAAAATCCATTTGGCTAAATTTTAGCTTTCAAATAAATTCCAAACATCAATATGATCAGTCACATCAATATAACCATTTTCAGATTATCACATCATAACATAAATAAATTAAATCAATGTGCAGAATCCAGTTGGATCCCTCCAACCTGTTTCCCTGCATCCAAAGACATTAGCACAATACCCATTCCACTTCGAGGTGGAATATCGCGGTATATGGGATTTATAAAATATTATCCGCTTAATAGGCGGCGCAATAGGGTCTCATCCACTATATAATGCGGGAAATCAATCAACTGCAATATATACATATGCCAATATATATATATTGCTATATATACTACTATATATACTATCACAATCAAGCAAGCCAACACACAATCAACAAATTTTAAATCTAACTATTTAAAATTTAAATAAACCCTTTTTGAGTGAGAAGTTCTCACCTTAGCTTTTAATGTGCAGTCCATTGCCATCCTGACTCGATTTTTCTTGATTTATACCTTGTATAACAATTATATAAATTTATTAACATTCGAAACAAATCGAATAAATCAATTTCATTCGATTAGTGTAAACTTTCGGTGGTTTTATTTTGAACTAAGTTTTCCTTTACAAAAAAAAAATTCAAATTTTTTTTTTCATTTACTTAACTAATAGTTTAATTTGGGCTAACAACTTATTTTAAACAAATTTTCTGTAATAAATATTATTAATAACTAAATAAGTGAATGAGTAAATTAAACAAACAAATCACCTAAGCAGATTAGTATATTGTATTTATTATATTTTCTTCAACTGTATATAAAATAATTCATATAGTTTTCATAGAAATTTAGTTTATAAATAGCTTCAAAGTTGCCTTGGTTAATTTCCCAAAATCATATCTATTAATATTTAACAACTGTCCAAATCTAATTCGTATAATCTTTCAAATATTTTGTTTTCAAATCTTCCTTTCAAAATTCCATTCCTATATAGATAATATTTTGAATATAACAGTAATTTAAATTTACTGAAAAAAAAATGTTTTCCTATTTTATTTTACTGCATATATTTTTCATACTTATATTACTTTTTGTAAACAGTAAAAACGAGATGTACTTCATTGTTAATCGTTTTTCTTTACAAATTTATTGTTAATGATAAAAATTCTTTAGATTCACTTAAACCAATAATTAAATCTTAAATTGTCTTTACAATTCAAAACACATAAATCTCACTTTACTGTATCGAAAATTTTTATACTTTACTGTCTGTTTTACACTTCAAAAATTCTTGAAATTAAATTAAAGTATCTACCATTCAAACAAAATAAATATACCTGTTATTGAGTGGAATTCGAACTCTAACAGAATCCCCCCACGTCGCCGGCGATCAGAACCCAAAGCCTCGCCGACCAAACCCTATCCGCAGGCGATTGAGTCGCGACACTTCCCAGGCTTTCAATCGATCGCCCTTGCTTGCTCGGCTCGAGCCCACACCCTTCGACCTCGCCTTCGAAGTCGACAACGTTTCCCCAGGCGCCGCCGTGCTCACCTCCCACCCTAGCTTCGACCGTCGTTGCCAAGTACCCAACGTTCGCGTTGCTCGCCTTCAATTGCTCGCGATTGCCTCGATGTCGTGTCGTGATTTTCTTTTTTTTTCTTTTTTTTTCGTTTGAACTGGATTTAGAGAAAGAGGGGTGGTCTGAGTTTTTCGATTTCGAATTGTTTTGAAGGGAGGTCGGCTTCTTAAAAGAGGAAAGGGAGATATGGTTTTTAATATAGATCGGCCATTTGATTTCGTTTTGAAGCTTTGTTTACCATCTGAAAATGGAAGGAGACAGTGATGATTTGTTCGGCTTTAGAAGGCGTGCTTCAGAAGACAACAAGTACGTGAGTACGTGAAAAGAAGTAAGTCAGTTGAGAGGAAAGATTTTCGGCTGTGATTTGATATTACAAAATTTTAAATTAAAATTCAATTTAATTCTGCATGCGTTTGCCTAACGCATGCTCACATAACAGCTTCGAATAATACGAAATTTGAAATTTGATAAAAATTCAATATTACGGACCCAAGGGAACTGGTTTCGTCGAATTCCGAGACTGTGCCACGGACGGCTACTTTCAAATTCAATTTAAACGATGAAATTTCAAAACTGATCAAACCACTTTCAAATTCAATTCTGAAGCTTCTATTATCTTCAGTATTATAATTACGAATTTTACAAGCCTTTGAAATATTTTTAATCAGCTTAAAATTGAAGATTCAAATTATTATTCAACTTTCAATAGATTAAATCTTATAATTTAATCGCCAATTTAGTATGATAATTTGAAATTCAAGTCAAGCCATCATTCAAATACTTAAAGTTAATTAAATATTCTCAATTCAAATTGTTCAAAATTTTAGGGTCGTTACAAGCTCTCCGCGGCCTCTCGATTACGCCATGGAACCCACACAATAGATCATAGTTACATTCCAGGGTTACGTTGCCATCACAGCAAAAGTCCATGTAACTGCAGGCTCTCAGCGGCCTCTGATTTTCGCTGTCAAAATGAAACTTCTCCACTCCTACATAGGTCGCAGTCTGCCGATATAAAATAAAACGCAGACTGTTGGCTCTCAGCGGCACACATGACTTTCACTATGTTATACTCTACTCATCATCCCCAGGAACTAGTTTTGTCCGGACTCCTCACAGGATCAACTTTAGAACGCCTCCTTAGGGCTCAAGGCACTACCACCCGGTGGTACTCCTGAGAAGTTCATTTCAAGGGATCGCCTTTTTCCCCAGAGCCATCATCGAAACATTTTATACCATGCACATATAGTATCTTCAAATCATACACCTAGTATGATTTCATACAAATCTTCTTTACACAGAATCGATTATCCCAAAATCGATAATTCTCAAACTAGGCTTTCCAAATTTCAATATTGATTTTACCCAAAAATCAAAAGCCTTTCCAAATCCAAAGGTTCCCAAAACCTTTTCCAAAATCCTCATAAGATCCTTTACATATATATATATATATATGTAATTTTTAAAACTTTGGATCATTTCAAACTTGTATAAAACTCCTTTTATACTTCAAACATTTTCAAAAAAAAACCCTTTTCTTATGGCCAAAAGATTCAACAAGGGAAGTTTCATTTTATAAAACAAAGATATTCAACTTTGTTTACTCAAAATCAAACATTCAAATTTGATTACTCTTTCCAATATCATTTTCATTCAAATCCGTACGATGTACACATATCATCCGTACGCCTATACCAATCTGATCGCTCACTCGATCACACAATTTCACTTCCGAACTAGTATCGTCCACCCGACTTCCTAGTACGGACACAGATCTGGTTTCTTGATCAGAAACTGTCATTCTCCTTGCATAGCCTAACTATGATAGAGAATATCCAGAACCAATCAACAATCCATATCCAGGTTCGCCGTCGAAAATCGAGTGAAAAATCACACTCGGATCGATATATCTATCTCGAATTCTATGCTCGAATCGGGATCAAATCAATATGCGAATAGAATAACATACGTACACCCTACGTATTTATCTTTATTGGTTATTAGCCAAATCGATTCCATTTCTATTAACATTCACTTTGATTATCATTCACTTAATCTCAATTGCTTCAATCCATTTGGATTATCACCTCTATTCTTATCTTTATTGGGTATTTAACCAATAACTGTTTAAACTCCGACCAGTTTATTTAGAAAATAGCTTGAAAATTTTAAAAATAGATAAGTAGGTGAAAAATAATTACTAGTTTGTAAAGTAGGTGTAAAATAGTTAAAATAATTATAGAAATTTTAAATAATTGCAAAATAGTAGTAAGATAGTAATTTGCTTCGTAAAATTGTTGAAATATAGTAATTAGTTTATAAAACAGTTGGAAAATTGTTAAACAGTTCCAAAAATAATTATAAAACAAGTATAAGATAGTTTGGTTTTAAAAGAAAGGTTGTATATATAATGAATAGCTTGGAAAAATAGGTTTATATTAAAACAATTTATTGAAAACAGTCTAGAGTCAAAACTGCTCACTTCCCAATCTCCATTCTCATCAATTCAATTTAAATTTCCTTTTCCATTTAAATTGACCGTATTCTAATTTAAATAACTTCAATTTCCATTGAAATTGATTCAACCCCTATTCAAGTTGAATTAACATCAGTTTCTTTCCAAATTTAACTTTATTCGATTTTGATCTCAAATTCTACTAATTCAAATAAATTTCAATTGAACTAGTTCCAACTTCAATTCATTTCAACTCCAGTTTGAATTAATGCCAATTTCAAACCCCATTTCCACATCAAGCTGAATTATTCTTGATTTCCTCCCAAATTAAATTCAAATTACATTTGAATTTAAAACTATTAAACTTTAATTACAATTCCAAATTATTCTAATCAATCCAATTCAAATTTTCCATTTGAATCTTATACTCATACATCTTCAATCACCATTTCAATTAATTCAAATCAAATTCAATTTGAACTAATTCAAATTTCAAATTTAAACCATCTCGAATTATATAAATTCGAGTTAATACTTCAAATGTTGATTTAATTCCTTTAAATCAATTTATCTTTAAAGTTTTAAACAATTTAATTTCTGAGCTCAAATTTCTAGAATTTTCATTTTAAATCAACCATTTAACTTTTCCCCAAGTTAAACTCAATTCACTTAATCCAGTCAACCTTACCCAATTTAGAACTTCCATTTCAAACTTTGAACTTCTCATAAATAATATTCCCACTTATTAAGTTCAAAAACTAATCACTTTGGGTATCTATCTTATTCCAAATTTAAAACTCAATATTTAGAGTTTATTTCAAACTAACTTTAATATTTAAGTATATCCACACATATTCATATTTACTTCTTGGCTCACCAAGCCAAATTTTAAAATTTAAACCACCTTTGGTTTCAATTCAAAACAAATTCTCTTTAAAATTTCCAAACAATTTTAATTTTAAGATCATATTCAAAATAGTTTGAATAATATAATTTCCTTTAACATTTTGAAACCAATTCAAATGTTTAAATTTAGAATTCAGAACTTCACAATTTGAAACCCACTTTATTTTACATCCTTTCAAATTTACAAGTTACTCTCTTCAAATGGTTACTTTCCTTAAAACATTTTATTGTTAATTGGAAAAGAATCATCCCATTATTAAACACAATAACCATTTATGATGACAACCAAGATTACCATCTCTGAAAACCAATTCATTATTATCTTATTTTGAAGTTCTTTCCCAAATTCACAAATTAAATTTTTGTTTGAATTTATTTCAAACTTATCTTTATTCAATTTCAATTTCAGTTTGGTTGTGTTTTATTACTTCTCAATTTAATTCCAATAATTTTAACAACCAATATTTATTAGAAAGAAATACTGCTTTATATATTAAAATAAATTATTATATAAAATCATTTAAAATCTTTATATAAGAAAATAATAAGTACGCTCTCTCCTATATATATACACTCAACTCATTCTAGGGTACCACTTACCCTATCCTTAATGAGTAATCCTACCAGAGCCAAGGTTCTCGCTTAAACCTCGCTCTGATACCAAATGTAACGACCCGGAATTTTCGATCCTGAAAATTCCAGATAGTTAGAGAAAAGAAGAAAGAGATAGAAGAAGAACAGAAAAGAAACACACAATCTCACATTTGCAGCTGATAAAATATAATATCAATAATAGTATATATACCAAAGAAAACTGGATCAGTTGATTTACATTTTAATACATCAAGGTTACACATATACATAAACTCTGGACAAAACAATCATGTCCAGATACTACAATGTCACAGCGGAAACTCTTCATACGTTCCTACCATCCAGCTCGCCTCCTGAGCTGCAGAACGTCCTTACCTGAAAATCTGTAATACTCGGTATGACCCGAGCATTACATCAAAGTAACACCCGAGTTAGGCTGGAAACCAGCGTGAGTAAACCCATCCAACATAAATTTCAAAAGCATACAACTTATATATATAACCCGGGTAACTTGTATCAACTACAACTTCACAATTGTTATCAACGTCATTCATTTCATTCACTAATCTCTAAGTACTAAACTTAGATTAAATGATCTAATTCAATAAAAACATTCCATTCCAACTAATTGATTTCTCCTAGCAATTTATAAAGAATCGAAATGGTTTCGGATATTTACTAATACCCGACTCTGGTCTCTTCGAAAACGAATATCATCTGAACTTAAATTTATTCAAGTGCAATACAACTCAATTTTTAATACAGGATGTCACATAATTCATCATCAATAGATAACCACATCATCATTTAAATCAAACATACATATCACATTACATCACAAACCACATATTAGGAGTAACAATTAATCAAAGGCTTCCAATATTATTCTATTCATCCTTTAATTATATTTAAGTAATCAACCCTTGATTAATATCACAAATTAATTATTGTGACGACCCTGACTCGACCTTCGAAAATCGGCACTGAATACGACACTCGTATTCAAATGCCGCAGATCCAAATGTCGAACCTGGTTCGCCGGAGCTTATAACACATTAAGTAAATAACACGGCGGAAGAAAAAGAATAATACATATCAATATACCACATTGATATAATATCTGATACAATATGATACAAGATAACAGATGACACAATAGATATTATTATACATCAGAGATATGATACAAGATAACAGCAGCGGGAAAGAAAAGATAACACAGCAGCGGAACAAAAATCTCTAATATGGTCTTCAAGAAAGAACTCCAGCATCGGTAATCTCCATCTCCAAATCACCAATCCAGCGAAGACTTCGAACTCTCAATAACGATGCACTAAGCTAAGCAAGTGCAGTCCCGATCCAAAGACGGAACTAGCTCCAGATAATCTACTAAACCTAACTATCTGAAAAACCCAACTCTAGACTGCCCGTGTGGGAAAATAGTGGGCACCCAGAGTTTAGGAAAGGAACAATAAACTCCAGGTCAGTCATGGGACTGGTATGAGCAAACAAAAACATTTGGTCTTTTAAAACAAACAACAGAATCTAAATTTGAAATCCGCAATGCTTTTTAGAAAATGAAACAACCATAAAGCCTCCCGCCACACACACAATGCAATCGCAGAATTGGAGGAGATTTCTCCTTATGATAGTCAAATATGCTTGATACGAGAAATTTCTTTGATATTATTACTATAAGTGCAAAGTGGAAAACCTTTCGAAAGTAAAATATAAATCCTAGCCAGCATAGACATTCCGAACTATGCCTACTATAGCTACCATCTAAACAGTGGTGACCACCATAAGTAAATGGCAGGTTCTACAACTAAAACCGTACAAGGCACGTATTGGATGAATGGATTTCCAACAAATGGTCAGGCTAAGGAACTTCCTACTGTCTATGGGATCGCCTCTGGCGGGACGTCCCGAGAACTAACGTTACGGTTAGATCTCTGCCAACACAAGGTCGGGTTACCTCTGTAATTAGGTAACTACTACACGAATATGCCATCCCCCGGTCCTTTAGGACCTTTATCCGAGGCGCCTCAAAGCAACAACCACACAGTAAATGAGATTGGAGCAACCACATGAGTAAGTATCTGGGCTCCATAACATGATACCACCCTTTACCAGAAGGGAATGACACACCCTAAAGGGAGCGACCCTCATAACCTTGCCGCATCTTTCCTGTTTCGACCATTTCCGGGGTGTGAGGTCCTGATGCAGTCTCGTCCACAAAGCTACGCTTTATACAAAAGCCATGCTTTGATCACAAATGATCATCATCACACAGCAGCACTCAGCATGTCACATTACCAAATTGGGAATATATCACTGATAAATATCAACTACATAACCTCTGAGCTCGTACGTCTCAGAGAAGGGTGTTAAGCTAAGAGAATAAATTCTCTGCCACCAACCAGAAATGTATTTGATAGAGATCAGTTTAATATCTCAAAGTGTAATGTCGGACATACAACCATACAAGTCTGTTCCGGGTTCGAACAGAACCGAAGGCACTTCCGAAGAAGCCCTTGCAAATCCGGGTATCCACAATCCCGATCGGACTTCCCGTTACTAAGGGAGAACTCTATACCGGAGCAACTCAGTGCAGAGTCAATCGACAGGTTATTCTATCGTTCTCGAAGACACCAGGTCTTCAACGCCGGTCTTCAATTGCAATCCATAACGTCGTATCACTATTCGGAATGGGTTATATGACATAAGGTCCTCTCCCGGCTAAACCAAATAATGAGCGCAATAGTTTAAAACATATGGATATGAGATTTCAGTTAAGTCACAACTTGAAAATCCAAAGTTTTTCTTTCAAATGGTTAAACAAATTACCATTTTAAATCTTTAAATAAAAAAGATTCATTTCACAAAGTTCACCTAGATTCACAAAGATCTATTTATAGATTTCCAAAACAAACTTCCATTTCAAATGGATTAGCTCATTAAATCTTAAAATTAAAGATTTAACTTATAACTTTCAAAACACGTTTCCAAAGATATATCTATAACTTGGAAAACCATTTTCATTTTAGACTTGAATCCTTTTAACACCAATTGGAAGTTCATTCCTTATGTGAAAGCTTTTATTATTAGAAAACATATAGTTTCCATTTCAGAAAAAATCAATTATGTTTATACAAGTTAACATCTTTGGGTTTAGAATTTAAATTCTCAATCAACGCTTTTAAAATGGTTTAAAAACCCATATAAACCCATTTATAGGTTGAATAACCTCTTTAAACCCTAGTTCCCAAATCATAGAATCAATTTCAAATATTGAATTCAAATTTAAATCAAATCATTTAAATTTCAAAACTCAATCTAGTTATTCAAAATAACTTTTATTTTTGACATTCATTTTTCAAAAGCTTTCAATTCTAATTCCAAAACTATTTTGGACTAAATCTTTAAAACAATTTCAAAAATCTGTGACTTAACCCATTTCCACGTGCAATCCATATTTGTGTGTGTATAAGTGTGGTCCAGGGGTTCAACATGATAGTGCATAACATCAATCATCACAGATATATCAATATCGATAAGCGGTATAACCCGTAACGCTTATCTATATCCACAGATTCATAGATAAAGTAAATTATCAATCATAAAGATTCACTAATATGTTTCGATGTGGGTTTCGGATAACCAATTGGAATCCGACTCCCTGTCGCATCGAAATTCAAATGTCGTTCTACGGGTCAAGGGGTTTTCATATTCATACGACAGTATATTCATCACAAATATAGCAGCTCAGTACAAAGCATCACATAGCATCACATCACATATCAAATATATCAATCCATCACACAGCATCCAATAACAATCAACATCTTTAATTAAGGTGAATAAATTTGTGCGGTTCTAAATTTATTATCCCCGTAATTACGTTCCTAGGTAATTTTTAATCAATGAATAATTATCATAAATTTCAACTGATTAAGTCTTAATCACCTTCATAAATCAATCATTTCTTTAATTACTTTTCTTAATTAATAAATCCTAAATTGTTAATCAATTAGCTCTTAATTACTTTTATTAATTACTTTAATTAATAAACCCATAATTTAATTAAATCTTAATTAATTACCCTTAAATAAATTAAGCTCAACTTTGATTAACAAATTTAAACTTGTAATTACTAATATAATTATTACAACATTAGTTAGCCATTCTAGTTAACCTAATAATTCATGAACTACAAATCAAAAAGTTTCATTAACTTTAAAGAAAACTTATTAATAATTTCATTTATCACTCACAAATATGTTTGAAAACATTTATTTTAAGTTTACCCTTGAAGCTTCATTTTAAATCTTCCAATTTTAAAATGAATACCCATTGATCTTTAAATCAGTTTTTTTAAACTAACCTTTAAAACCTCGTAATTACAAGTTATACTTTTGTTATAAAGGAAACTGAAAAGTGTTTGAAATCAAATTCCCTTTGAATTCAAAATATTTAAACTTATTTAAAACCATTTAAATTTATAAACTTTCTTTCATTTCAAAATCTAGAATTCAAATTTTTAAACTTAAGTCCAGGCTACAAATTTTTGATTTAACTTGCTTCTTACAATTTCAAAACCCATTTAAATTCAATTTTTTTTCCACTTACTTACCTAAACACCTTTATTAAAAACAATTTGAATTTAAAACTTTATTTTCCTTTCTTCCCAACCAAGATTCAAACTGACTTGAATTCACTATCAAACTATGATTTAAAAACTTATTTTAAACTTTGCTTTGAATTTTTAAGTTCAGTTTTTAAATTCAGGAAAAGGTTGGTTTTTAAAAGTCGTGCAAACATTGACCCGAGGAAAACCCTTTGTTTACTCGAGTAAAACTCGAGTCCCCCTAACCTTTTCCCTGAGTCTCCCTCTCTTACTCGCACGCTTCTTCTTCTTCTACTCTTCTTCTACTCTTCCCCTTTTGTTTTTCTCTTTAGCTAAGTTAAAACTGTAGTACAACACACGCTCAAGCACTAGGGTATAACCCGAAGCCTCCCCTTATTTTCTCGAGCGACAACTCGCGTCGATCTACAACAGAATCCACTGATACGAATCGTCGTTGTGCACGTGCAACAATGCCTTGACGAACTCCAGCTGACCTCGCCGTTTCCAACATGTCGACGTTGATCACCTCGACCCAAACGACCATTCATCACCATCATTTACCACTGAAATTGAAATCGAGCCATAGCGGTGACTACTGAACCAACCTGATCGGCATTGTCTTCCTCGCCCCACGACCTTCGGCCACCTGAAGCCATGCCATCACGTCCATACCCTCTCTACTCGATTACCTCCCTACTCCACCTACCCCAGTCACACTCGATGCCACTGTGTCGAAGTAGCTGTCGCGATAGCAATAACGATTTGCACGAGTTCTAAACCCTAAATCCTATCGTACCACAGCCACCGATGCCTAGAAAAATGTGAAAACATTTTTCACGAGATCCCTGATCCACTACCTTCCTTTGACCATAACCCAGAGGTCCAAAATTGCAGTGATCACCAGAAATTGACAGAAATGGGTTTTCTGTTCAACTCGCAAATTACCCCTTTAATCAAGACTAAAAATCTTGAAACTATCTTTAAAAATCATAGTTTTTGATTACAAAACAGGCTATATAAATGAATCAGCAATTTATTCAAATCAAATTTTGTCATAATTTGAATTTTACTGTTGTGTTTCAATTTTTTTTTTTTTTAAAAAAAAATAATGACCAAATATTTTTACTGGAAATCATTTTTACCAGTGATGACACATTGTTATCATCCTTTCTTCTTTAAGGATCAAGGCCTAAGATTGATTTGTTTAAAAGATAGAAATTCATTTAAAATTTTGGGTCCTGTCATATATTGTTGTTACAGAGAGGATATGTATCTACAGAGACTCATATATCCTCAAGCATTAAATGGTTTCAACTTGTAATCACAGTCAATATTCATACAAACACATTCACACAACATTCATGCTTCAACCATTCATCTCATCAATCAAAATATAGCCACACTAAGGTTGAAAAAGTAAGGTTTGCTCACCTTGGAGTTTAGAAAGAATAGAGAAAGGCAGAGGCATGTTTGACAGTTTCAAAGAAGGAAACCTGAATCTTTTTTTTTTCCTTCTTCTTTAGATCATGGAGTTTTAGATCTGTAAATTGTAAATACAGATTTTCATTTACTCTTTATTGTTCTTAATTCATTCAATACAAAAGAGAAAAAAAATTACTTACATTTCAAATGACAGAGAAGTTTTCCCCTTTTTTTTTCTTTTCTCTGCAACTTGAAAACAGAATCAAATTTGCTTTGAACTTGATTTGGTTTCCTGCAAATAAATTGATTGATTCAATTGGTTAAATTCCCGTTTTCATTCATGTTTAACAATTTTAACTTAAAATCTTAAAAAGGAAAATCCACTTGCCTTGAAATCTATTCCCAGAAACTAGCATTAGAAAAAACCTGAATCTTCACTGTTTTTTTTTCTTACCCACAAATCTGCAGTTTGAAATTTTTTTTTTTTTTTGTGTTAAAACCTGATTTACTCCTGCAACTTAGATTGATAAAGTTGTTTAAATCTTTGTTTCATTTTCTGATTACTAACATCAATTCAATTTTAAAGAAAAAGAATTTTACTTGCCTGCAATTATTTCCAGGGAGCTTTGCATTTGGTTTCCAGGTTGAAGTCTTGAAACTTTGATTGTTTCAGGCTTTAGCTTTTGTTAATTGTTGTTTTGAAGATTGAACTGAAGAGAAAAAGAGTTGACATTTTTTCTTTCTTTTGGTTTTAAAACTGAATTGTTTTGTTTCTTTTTGCTTGCCTGAACTTAAATTTTCTCGGGTTTATGGCTTTGAACCCAGATTTGCTTTTCTAGGTTGCTATTTTCTTTTTCTTTTTTTTTTCTTTCTGATTTTTCTTTCTTTGTTGAGATTTGAAATGCAAAATCTCTTATTACTTATTTGTTCAGATTTGTTGAGATGTTTAATATGATTGCATATGGGAAAATGAAGAGTTGCTGTAATTTTTTAATTTTAATATTTTATTTGAACAATTACATTGAATGCCATTTGTAAGAAATCATCATAAACTCTAGATTTTGTTAATCTCTTTACTCCAAACCCATGTGCATGTATGCATATGTTTGCTTTTAAATTTTTAAAGACAAAAGGAATTTTTTTTTTTTAAATAAATTTTATGTCATATTTGCTTTGTACATGAATACACCTTTTATTTCATTTGTATGTGCATATACAATGTTGAAAGAATTGTTTAATCCAATATTTACACTATATAAGTTTCACCTTAATGGTTTTTAAAAGCCAAATATTTATTTTAAAAACATTCATTTTAAATTTAAATTCAAATTCCAATTCACTTGAATAAATTTAAATTCAATCTTACTCATATATGTATAAAAAAAAATTTAAATTTAGTTGACCTTTTAAAACACTCATTATTTCAAAAGTTTAAAATATATTATTAATCTATGTTGATAAATTTTAGGATGTTATTATTTCTTTTTATTTATAGGATTTTAAATATACAAATTCAAAACCCCAACTAAATTCTAAAATCAATACCCAATAAACAAATATCCTATCAAAATTTGAAAAATTCAAATAAATCTACAATTTTATTTTCAAAAATTCACTTTAATTGTCAATTTAAATTTATTTAAAAATCGGGATCGTTACAGATTCCCCCCTTAAGAAATTTAGTCCCCGAAATTTGCTAGGGAGACAAAAAGAAAGATGAAAGATAGAGAAATATTTTTCCAAATCAAATTGAATATTAATTCTGTATTCGGCTTACCAAATAAGAATATCAACAATATGAGAACAAACTCATACAATTATTTCATAAGATATATTTGGGTCCAGCGGCCTACGTATATGCAAGGGCATTGATTAGTTCGAAGGGATAACTAATCGTTCGTAGAATATATTGGATCCCAGATAATAGATAGATGGATTCAGTCTTTTACTATTTCTCAAACACTAGATATGAATTCCAAATTCAGGTCGGAATACTCCAAAATATATCAATTTGTCCCTCTCCGAACTTTGATATACACAAGAAATTATAATAAAATTTTAAATTTGGTTTTAACATATATCGCTTTATTAATACAATCCAAATTTATCCTTATACTTGTTAACCAATTTAACTTAATTTAAAATTTCCAATTATTTAAATTTAAAATTTCAAATTCATTAGAGTTTAGATCGAAAAGCTGATAAGAAATCGATGAAGATACGAAGTAAGGATTTCTACAAAGATTCGTAGGGTCACCATCACACCGAAACTTCTTTCCAGAGCTGACACGAAGCAATCAAAAGAATTTGGAATCGAATCAAAGGAGATTGAGAAGAAAGCTGTTTCCACTGTTGCAGGGTATTGACCATTTATAGTGGTACTTCCCTGTCCCCTATCTCGATCTCTTCTCGCACTCATACTTACTATCAGTGGATAGTAAGAGAATTTGCTGAGGCGTTTGAACGGATATCTTAGGGATAAACTCATTCTAGGGTATACTTCACCCTATCTCTAATGAGTTACTTAATGTCTTATACTCCTGAGCTAAAGTTTTACCCTCAGCTCTGATACCAAAATGTGACGACCCTGACTCGACCTTCGAAAATCGGCACCGAATACGACACTCGTATTCAAATGCCGCAGATCCAAAGGTCGAACCTGGTTCGCCGGAGCTTATAACACATTAAGTAAATAACACAGCGGAAGAAAAAGAATAATACATATCAATATACCACATTGATATAATATCTGATACAATATGATACAAGATAACAGATGACACAATAGATATCATTATACATCAGAGATATGATACAAGATAACAGCAGCGGGAAAGAAAAGATAACACAGCAGCGGAACAAAAATCTCTAATATGGTCTTCAAGAAAGAACTCCAGCATCGGTAATCTCCATCTCCAAATCACCAATCCAGCGAAGACTTTGAACTCTCAATAACGATGCACTAAGCTAAGCAAGTGCAGTCCCGATCCAAAGACGGAACTAGCTCCAGATAATCTACTAAACCTGACTATCTGAAAAATCCAACTCTAGACTGCCCGTGTGGGAAAATAGTGGGCACCCAGAGTTTAGGAAATGAACAATAAACTCCAGGTCAGTCATGGGACTGGTATGAGCAAAAAAAAACATTTGGACTTTTAAAACAAACAACAGAATTTAAATTTGAAATCCGCAATGCTTTTTAGAAAATAAAACTACCATAAGGCCTCCCGCCACACACACAATGCAATCGCAGAATTGGAGGAGATTTCTCCATATGATAGTCAAATATGCTTGATACCAGAAATTTCTTTGATATTATTACTATAAGTGCAAAGTGGAAAACCTTTCGAAAGTAAAATATAAATCCTAGCCAGCATAGACATTCCGAACTATGCCTACTATAGCTACCATCTAAACAGTGGTGACCACCATAAGTAAATGGCAGGTTCTACAACTAAAACCGTACAAGGCACGTATTGGATGAATGGATTTCCAACAAATGGTCAGGCTAAGGAACTTCCTACTGTCTATGGGATCGCCTTTGGCGGGACGTCCCGAGAACTAACGTTACGGTTAGATCTCTGCCAACACAAGGCCGGGTTACCTCTGTAACTAGGTAACTACTACACGAATATGCCATCCCCCGGTCCTTTGGGACCTTTATCCGAGGCACATCAAAGCAACAACCACACAGTAAATGAGATTGGAGCAACCACATGAGTAAGTATCTGGGCTCCATACCATGATACCACCCTTTACCAGAAGGGAATGACACACCCTAAAGGGAGCGACCCTCATAACCTTGCCGCATCTTTCCTGTTTCGACCATTTCCGGGGTGTGAGGTCCTGATGCAGTCTCGTCCATAAAGCTACGCTTTATACAAAAGCCATGCTTTGATCACAAATGATCAACAAACACTACACCAGAAAAGACTTTTGGTAGCGTTGAAAAAACGCTACCATAACTTATGGTAGCGTTTTAGAGAACGCTGCTATACGACATGCAACTAAAAGTCTAAAACTTTTTGTTGCATTGTAGTAAACGCTACCAAAAGTCACCTTTAAATGCAACTTTCGGTATTTTCTGTAGGATTTAAAAAACGCTACCAAAAGTCACTTTTAAATGCAGCTATAGATTTTTTCTGTAGGGTTAAAAAAACGCTACCATAAGTCTTCATTTTTTGGTTGCATTTTTTTTGTTTATATGTTTTTTTGATTTTCAGTAGCGTTTTTAAAATGCAACTGTATATTAAAATGAATGATCAATCGCATAATTTTCATATATTCAAACAAACAATTAAATCACATAATTAGCATATACAAACAATCAATCATATGATCATCATATTCAAATAATTGCAAAAACATGCTAATCTCACAATCAAATATAATATCCATAATCAATTCGATAGTAGTTTTTCAAAAAAATAAGCCACATACTGCAAGCATTCACAGACAAGTTTCCACAAATGGTACTAACAAAATACGACAACATATATAACAATTAAATTCATGTTCGTTGCTTGATTACCAATAGTTCTTTGTTGTCGACAGTCTTCGCTTCGAAATAGCTAATTACCTGCAAACGAGTTTAACAATCAACAATATATATATATGTATATATATGTGTGTGTGTGTGTGTGTGTGTGTGTATGTATATATGAAAATCATGTAATCTATAACTCGATATTCTATGTTAACACATATTAACAAAAATTGTTCTATTTTTATATGCATCCTATATAGTTCCCCAACGAATACACAATTTTCAATTTACACAGATATTCAGATCAAAACTGGGTTAGAAGTCTGACTGGATTTCATTCTATGTGCAGATTATGTATTCAGTACTATGGGCAGATTGCGTATTCAGTACTATGGTCAAGTTAAATCTTATAAAATATGAAAAAGTATATGGAACGTCCGTAATCCATCGATGATGCATCCATCCACTAATTGAAATGTACAATTTTCTTTACCCTTGTCGTTTTCTATCAATTGGGTTCTCTAAAACAAAAATATTCTCTAAATTCACATTGCCGTAACTGTATTAGGCAACAACTGTAGTGTCAGTTACTTCCATTTATTTGTGTTAGCCCTCTTGTATAACTACATTTGTGTAATACATGTGCAATGACATAACGATTAATCTGAGTAGACAGTTTTAGGAAAAATGGTTTATTTAAGTTTTAGTTTCAAGTATATCAATTGTTGTGGCTCTGTAGATAAACACGTTTACCATAGAGGATATGTACTGAAATGTTGTGGCTTTGCAGATAAAAACTTAAATGTTGTGATACAGATTTTTATTTTATTTTTAATACCCGAATAAACAGAACTAAAACTTAATGTTGAGATATGATGTACTGAAAAATAATACTTACTGGAACTTGATTCTCCAATGACATATGCTGCTGGCCAAGCTATGTAGTACCAAAGGCATCTTCCATGTACGTACACTCAGATGTAGGTCGCCATAGCAATGCGTCATTAACTCTCACATAAACTAGACTATGGAAATGTATCAGTTAAAATTCAATAGACAATATTTCACCAATTTATGTAATCCTAATGCTTCAATCCTAATTGATTGAGGTTTAATACATATCTTTGCTTTTACAATTACATTGCAAATAGTGTCTTTATCTTCTCTTTTTTTTCCTTTTCTTTTTTTTCTTTTTTAATTTTTAATTTTTTATAACTCGATCTATATATCAAGGTTTAAACTCCAAAGACTCTGAACAACAACACGAAAAAATCCAACATTTGCAACATTCCAACTTAAATGTTTCAAAGAAGGTAATATATGTTCATTTGTGATCACAATCAGGCTTCAGGATAGTGAAAATTTTGAAACTTTTAAAGGTTTGATACAAGTTTCCAACAATATAATTGAGATTTACATGGAATGACCTTTGCTACATAAAGAAGAACACAAACTTAATTTCAAACGTTCAAAATATACTGTTTTACAGCTAGATTTGTCAATACCAACATCGGTGATCTGTTTCTTAATCAATTAGCATTATGTATCTCTAGCAGTTTTCATTCTAATTGAAAAAAAGTTACCAAAAGGAGGTGACAAAGTTAAGCAGTGTAAGTTGAGTAAAACAGTGTAGTTATGACACCTGACAGCTAAGACACCAGGTGCATGACAAATTAAAGAGGGGTTCTAGCAAGTTTTGGTCGAATCCAACGAAGTTGAGGGAATGAAAATTGAAGAAACATTAATATTCATCGCTGAGATCTAAAAAAACAATGCAAAATCAACCAGTTGATATAACAACAAACCTGGAAATTTTTCGACAATACACACATCACCCTTGCTTTTCCATTATAAACCATAAACCCTGCTAGCCTGATGATATGACTTTCAGGAGGCGATTGATTCTGCATAGAACACAAGTTTTATGATATGTTGATAACAGTTGTTATTTGCATACCTTAGAACTCGACAAAATGGTTGTAGCAGTTCCCTTTGCCGCCCACTTTCACAAATGAATGTTAACTGATAATTTTGCTTGTAACATATCCATGCAGAACTTTCAAGTGCTTGTGGCAGCCTGCACGATAATTTTACTGACTGCATTTTAGTATCCTATGTCAATTTCAACAACATTTCCTTCTACGATCAGTTTTTCACTTTTCTGCTCTGTATATAAGTGCTTCAAAGTTTACAACAATTGCATCATGCTCACTCAGCAACGGCTCGCTAAAGTACTTCATATTTCATTAGTATTGCACTCCTGACATTCTTGCATCATGCTTATCCCTACTCAGCAATAGTAGCGCACTACCAATTCGTAGCACAATGCATTGTTCTCATTGCTCCAGCTCTATCCCGGTCTATGTTCTTGCTTAACCAACTTCACTTCAGCTCCATCCGCGTCGCCTGGTTGTCGGCACCTTCCACCAATTGTGCTTATATTCACATGTCCACACTCAATTCACAACAGCATTAGAAGTATTTCTTCTAAGGTATTTGAGTAGTTCTGCTGCTTCTTCAAGTGTATTCAAGTGATGACCACAATCGTTCAGCTCTTTTCAGCTTTGTCCCTTCACAGCAGCTTTTGGGATAAAAACCAGAACCGCGAGTGGCATGCACTAGAACACGCTCATCGTACACCATATTTCTGAAGTCACTAACCTCTCCTTTGCGCCCAAAAGATAGATCCAATCTTTTCGATTTTAGGTTGCTTCATATATCCATCCTGTCTCATTTAGCTTCATTTAGCTTTACTTAAATTGCCCATTTTCAGATTGTTTTATTTGCTTTGATCAATGTTCTACAAGTGCATTTCTTCAGACCTGCAATTCAAACTTTATCCAATCAATGATATATCATTAAGAACTTATGAAACATCATAGTACACTCATGCATAGCCTACCAATTCAAAACCCTAGCACTTTTGATGCAGTACCAATCCACCATCAATTCAAATCAGTTTAGCATTGTAGTTCCTTGTGAACTGCATGCCTCCATGATTCATTTAACCTATGTTTATGTACATTTTGCTGCGGTTTACATTTTATAAGCTAGATTGCTTTATTTGCTTTATTTTTATTGTTGGACATAACACGATCGCATCAATGTGATAACCTTATGTTTTTAATTCAACATTTACTAAGCATGCACTGAACTATGTAGGTGTTTATATATGTGTATGTATATATACATACATACATACATACATACATACATACATACATACATATATATATATATATATCTGTGTGTGTGTATGTATTTATATTTATATTTACACATTTATGATTTGCTCAACAAACATACAGTTTATCAGTTGTCTATGTATGGATATGCATCCATATATATTTTATATTGGTTGTGTTAGTGATGTATGCATATTTATTTTCAAGGCTAAAATTGTTGTAAATTTCTTCACTTCAAGGATAAATTTTGATGCTGTTTAATTTGCAAATCTTCGTAAACTAGAAACCATAACCATTTAGCAATGCAACATAATAAAATTCATTAGTAAAAATACTTACTTTTGAGAGTAAGCAGTTAATACACTGATTGTGCCTTCATCAATTACAAGATCTTCATGTTCAGTATTCAGCATATTACTACTGTCGCTATAATCATTTGGCTTCAGCCACCGTGCACGTAAATCAGAAGCCATGTTGTCTATTTCAGATAGACAGATACTGACCTCTGTTGTGTAACATAATTCCCCTTTTGATAAAAGTTTGATTCAATCGCAAAGAAATCGCAGTAGAAGTTGCCTTCTTTGAAGGAGCAATATGATTCTCATTTAAATTTTCTTCAATACGATTTTTTTTGTTATCTGAAGAGTATATGCTTCCTAAAGCATTATTGTTTATTATGACCTTAGAAAGATTAGCAATAGCAGCATTAGGAACATGATTATTAGTCTATTAGAATACAAAACCAAGTATTCAGTTATATTATTCCTGAACAAATATATTTGGCAGACATATTGCATTATAACTTTGATACTTGCATACACATGTTAAACAAAAGAATGATTTAAATTTTTATGTTTGAAACTTGAAAGTGTAGTTCATCCTTAATTTCTTATGTTTGTTTTGATTACTAACATAAATACTGTATTTTGCATAAAAATATTTACTAATTCCACATGAATGGGTGTAGTATATGATTCTAAATGTTCGTTTTTATTCTAAAATAGAGGAATAATCAATCAGAATGGCAAAATAATATTTTAAGTGGAAATTTGGAAAATCGGGGTTGGGATTTTATACAAGAGAATTAACATCAAAGGCAAAAAAAATTATTTGTTAAAGTTATTACCAATTTGATATTTAATCTAGAATTAATGTCCTCAATGTCACTATTTGTGAAACGTAATGAAATTAAATGCAAAAGCTTTCTGTAAGCTTTGTTGGTAATTTAAAATACATAATATCTAACAAATCATCCCCCTAAAAAAGGAAAATATAAAAAAAAATGAAACAAAGTCTAGCAAAATAATAAAACCTCTTTTTTTCACAATAAACATAAAAAATTAATAGATAAGAAATCACCCATTGTGTTAATTTCTTGGTTTCTTCCATCCAACCAGAGCATGATGGTTCATATGTCTCAATTTTTTCTTACATGAATCGAATGTACTCTATAACCTGTAACATTTTAGCAAATTAGAGATAAGTGAAACCATATGATTTTAATTTATAATAATTCGTAGAGCACAAAAAATTTCAAACTTGCCACACAATACAATTCCAGAAAAAATGTACCTATGAGACTCAGTAATGCCTGGACAAATTTGCATGGATACGATGAAGTTGTGCCTCAAAGCTGGCACATTCAAGTTAATGGTAACCTACCTTTTCTTTTCTTGCAAAAGCTCAAGTTGATCAAAGTAGCACTTAAAAAATGGAAAAAGTCTTTTGTTAATTTTGATCAGTTATGCAATTCTACTAGAGATAGAGATGCACTGACTTATATAAGAAGATTGTAAACCATCCTAAAATTACTATTTTAACTGAGTAGTATAAGGAATGTATTAATCTTCTTGCAGATATGCAAAAAATCAGGTCACTCATGGTCAACAGTTAACTAGATTCAGATGGCTTGCAAAAGATGATAAAACCAAAATACTTTCATTCTTAATGTCAAAGCCTAAGTCGGATGTAAGGTTCAAGTATTTACTTGAACATCGGAACATTGCTCAAACTACTAATAATGTGGCAAGGGAACCAATCTCTTTCTATGCCAATTAATTTAATTATCTTTCAATAAATCACAATTTTTCACATGTCACATGCCAAAAAAAATTTAGCTGCTCATGTTCAAAAATCATAAGTCCAGCCTTTTTCTATGGAAGAACTCAAGACTATTGTTTTTCAAATTGATAAAAACAGCAGCCCAACTCCTAATGGCATTACTTCTAATTTTTATAGATAACATTGGTATTTAATAAGCACAGATCTACTTAAAGTTATAATGGACATCACATGCTTTGGGTAATTAATTAGTGAAATAAATAATACCTTTCTCTGTCTTGTTTCTAAAGTGTATAATCCTAACACGTTATCGGATTTTATGCCTATTGCGTTGTGTAATGTGCTGTACAAAGTGTTGGCTAATCTACTTTGCAATAGGATAAAGCACCTTAGGAATGGACTAATTTCTTATAACTAACACTTTCATCCCCCTTCTGATCAGTGTTGGTATGATGTCTCTAATCATCTTAAACCTATGTTTATTATATAGATGTCCATAAGAGTCACAAAATGCTTATCATAATCAAATGAAGATATGAATAGTATTGTTGTATTGATATGAGTTCTATACTTGCCTGTCATTAATTTACTTCTCCTTCTCCGTTTAGTAACTGAACGTTTTGACCTTGGAGTTGTAGGCTTCTGATGGTTTCCAACTTTCCAATCAACAATTGCGTTAATCAACTCTACTAAAATAGATTACGTATTAAAAAACTACATGTAAATGCAGGCAATGTACAATATATATGTACAAAAACTAATGTATAATCAAATTAAACAAAATAATACTCGAGAACCATATAAATTAACCTACTCAACAAACAAACCCAAAAATCACAATGATGAATAAAAAAAATTGTGTTTCTAGTTGATTATAGTTGAGTATTAGTATTTTACAAATATCAAATCGACCAAGAGAAGTAGCGATTTAGGGTTTGTAAAATTGACCTTATACGAGTGCTAACTAGGGTTTGTAAAATTGACGCTGACAGGCAGAGATTTAGGATTTGGACAGAAATTCATATAGCACCATATAAAATCCAAATAGAATTAAAAATTCTATACATAAAATCATACCGATTTAGGGCTGTAAAATGGACGTGGGAGAGTAGTAAATTGAAGGAGGAGTCGATCGACTACGGTAAGTGGAGTATAATACCAAAGAGGAGCAGCGCGAGGACGATGACCGAGAAACATTATTGGGCTTGGTGAGTTTATGTAAATGAAGAGGAAAAAAATGGAAGACTTGTGAAATGAAATAAAGTGTTTTAGCATTGGCGGGAAGGTGGAAAATTTCAGCAGCGTTGAAAAATAAAGCGCAAACGAATAACAGTTGCATTTACCTTTGAAACGCTACCAATGAGTGCAACTAAAAGCATATTTTCTTGTAGTGAAATGATCATCATCACACAGCAGCACTCAGCATGTCACATTACCAAATTGGGAATATATCACTGATAAATATCAACTACATAACCTCTGAGCTCGTACGTCTCAGAGAAGGGTGTTAAGCTAAGAGAATAAATTCTCTGCCACCAAGCAGAAATGTATTTGATAGAGATCAGTTTAATATCTCAAAGTGTAATGTCGGACATACAACCATACAAGTCTGTTCCGGGTTCGAACAGAACCGAAGGCACTTCCGAAGAAGCCCTTGCAAATCCGGGTATCCACAATCCCGATCGGACTTCCCGTCACTAAGGGAGAACTCTATACCGGAGCAACTCAGTGCAGAGTCAATCGACAGGTTATTCTATCGTTCTCGAAGACACCCGGTCTTCAACGCCGGTCTTCAATTGCAATCCATAACGTCGTATCACTGTTCAGAATGGGTTATATGACACAATGTCCTCTCCCGACTAAACCGAATAATGAGCGCAATAGTTTAAAACATATGCATATGGGATTTCAGTTAAGTCACAACTTGAAAATCCAAAGTTTTTCTTTCAAATGGTTAAACAAATTACCATTTTAAATCTTTAAATAAAAAAGATTCATTTCACAAAGTTCACCTAGATTCACAAAGATCTATTTATAGATTTCCAAAACAAACTTCCATTTCAAATGGATTAGCTCATTAAATCTTAAAATTAAAGATTTAACTTATAACTTTCAAAACACGTTTCCAAAGATATATCTATAACTTGGAAAACCATTCTCATTTTAGACTTGAATCCTTTTAACACCAATTGGAAGTTCATTCTTTATGTGAAAGCTTTTATTATTAGAAAACATATAGTTTCCGTTTCAGAAAAATTCAATTATGTTTATACAAGTTAACATCTTTGGGTTTAAATTTAAATTCTCAATCAACGCTTTTAAAATGGTTTAAAAACCCATATAAACCCATTTATAGGTTGAATAACCTCTTTAAACCCTAGTTCCCAAATCATAGAATCAATTTCAAATATTGAATTCAAATTTAAATCAAATCATTTAAATTTCAAAACTCAATCTAGTTATTAAAAATAACTTTTATTTTTGACATTCATTTTTCAAAAGCTTTCAATTCTAATTCCAAAACTATTTTGGACTAAATCTTTAAAACAATTTCAAAAATCTGTGACTTAACCCATTTCCACGTGCAATCCATATTTGTGTGTGTGTAAGTGTGGTCCAGGGGTTCAACACGATAGTGCATAACATCAATCATCACAGATATATCAATATCGATAAGCGGTATAACCCGTAACGCTTATCTATATCCACAGATTCATAGATAAAGTAAATTATCAATCACAAAGATTCACTAATATGATTCGATGTGGGTTTCGGATAACCAATTGGAATCCGACTCCATGTCGCATCGAAATTCAAATGTCGTTCTACGGGTCAAGGGGTTTTCATATTCATACGATAGTATATTCATCACAAATATAGCAGCTCAGTACAAAGCATCACATAGCATCACATCACATATCAAATATATCAATCCATCACACAGCATCCAATAACAATCAACATCTTTAATTAAGGTGAATAAATTTGTGCGGTTCTAAATTTATTATCCCCGTAATTACGTTCCTAGGTAATTTTTAATCAATGAATAATTATCATAAATTTCAACTGATTAAGTCTTAATCACCTTCATAAATCAATCATTTCTTTAATTACTTTTCTTAATTAATAAATCCTAAATTGTTAATCAATTAGCTCTTAACTACTTTTATTAATTACTTTAATTAATAAACCCCTAATTTAATTAAATCTTAATTAAGTACCCTTAAATAAATTAAGCTCAACTTTGATTAACAAATTTAAACTTGTAATTACTAATATAATTATTACAACATTAGTTAGCCATTCTAATTAACCTAATAATTCATGAACTACAAATCAAAAAGTTTCATTAACTTTAAAGAAAACTTATTAATAATTTCATTTATCACTCACAAATATGTTTGAAAACATTTATTTTAAGTTTACCCTTGAAGCTTCATTTTAAATCTTCCAATTTTAAAATGAATACCCATTGATCTTTAAATCAGTTTTTTTAAACTAACCTTTAAAACCTCGTAATTACAAGTTATACTTTTGTTATAAAGGAAACTGAAAAGAGTTTGAAATCAAATTCCCTTTGAATTCAAAATATTTAAACTTATTTAAAACCATTTAAATTTATAAACTTTCTTTCATTTCAAAATCTAGAATTCAAATTTTTAAACTTAAGTCCAGGCTACAAATTTTTGATTTAACTTGCTTCTTACAATTTCAAAACCCATTTAAATTCAATTTTTTTTTTCACTTACCTACCTAAACACCTTTATTAAAAACAATTTGAATTTAGAACTTTATTTTCCTTTCTTCCCAACCAAGATTCAAACTGACTTGAATTCACTATCAAACTATGATTTAAAAACTTATTTTAAACTTTTCTTTGAATTTTTAAGTTCAGTTTTTAAATTCAGGAAAAGGTTGGTTTTTAAAAGTCGTGCAAACATTGACCCGAGGAAAACCCTTTGTTTACTCGAGTAAAACTCGAGTCCCCCTAACCTTTTCCCCGAGTCTCCCTCTCTTACTCGCACACTTCTTCTTCTACTACTCTTCTTCTACTCTTCCCCTTTTGTTTTTCTCTTTAGCTAAGTTAAAACTGTCGTACAACACACGCTCAAGCACCAGGGTATAACCCGAAGCCTCCCCTTATTTTCTCGAGTGACAACTCGCGTCGATCTACAGCAGAATCCACGATACGAATCGCCGTTGTGCACGTGCACCAATGCCTTGACGAACTCCAGCTGACCTCGCCGTTTCCAACATGTCGATGTTGATCACCTCGACCCAAACGACCATCCATCACCATCATTTACCACTGAAATTGAAATCGAGCCATAGCGGTGACTACTGAACCAACCTGATCGGCATTGTCTACCTCGTCCCACGACCTTCGGCCACCTGAAGCCATGCCATCACGTCCATACCCTCTCTACTCGATTACCTCCCTACTCCACCTACCCCAGTCACACTCGATGCCACTGTGTCGAAGTAGCTGTCGCGATAGCAATAACGATTTGCATGAGTTCTAAACCCTAAATCCTATCGTACCACAGCCACCGATGCCTAGAAAAATGTGAAAACATTTTTCACGAGATCCCTGATCCACTACCTTCCTTTGACCACAACCCAGAGGTCCAAAATTGCAGTGATCACCAGAAATTGACAGAAATGGGTTTTCTGTTCAACTCGCAAATTACCCCTTTAATCAAGACTAAAAATCTTGAAACTATTTTTAAAAATCATAGTTTTTGATTACAAAATAGGCTATATAAATGAATCAGCAATTTATTCAAATCAAATTTTGTCATACTTTGAATTTTATTATTGTGTTTCAATTTCTTTTTTTTAAAAAAAAATAATGACCAAATATTTTTACTGGAAATCATTTTTACCAGTGATGACACATTGTTATCATCCTTTCTTCTTTAAGGATCAAGGCCTAAGATTGATTTGTTTAAAAGATAGAAATTCATTTAAAATTTTAGGTCCTGCCATATATTGTTGTTACAGAGAGGATATGTATCTACAGAGACTCATATTTCCTCAAGCATTAAATGGTTTCAACTTGTAATCACAGTCAATATTCATACAAAAACATTCACACAACATTCATGCTTCAACCATTCATCTCATCAATCAAAATATAGCCACACTAAGGTTGAAAAAGTAAGGTTTACTCAACTTGGAGTTTAGAAAGAACAGAGAAAGGCAGAGGCATGTTTGACAGTTTCAAAGAAGGAAACCTGAATCTTTTTTTCTTCTCTTCTTCTTTAGATCATGGAGTTTTAGATCTGTAAATTGTAAATACAGATTTTCATTTACTCTTTATTGTTCTTAATTCATTCAATACAAAAGAAAAAAAAATTACTTACATTTCAAATTACAGAGAAGTTTTCCCCTTTTTTTTTCTTTTCTCTGCAACTTGAAAACAGAATCAAATTTGCTTTGAACTTGATTTGGTTTCCTGCAAATAAATTGATTGATTCAATTGGTTAAATTCCTGTTTTCATTCATGTTTAACAATTTTAACTTAAAATCTTAAAAAGGAAAATCCACTTGCCTTGAAATCTATTCCCAGAAACTAGCATTAGAAAAAACCTGAATCTTCACTGTTTTTTTTTCTTTCCCATAAATCTGCAGTTTGAAATTATTATTATTATTTGTTTGTGTTAAAACTTGATTTACTCCTGCAACTTAGATTGATAAAGTTGTTTAAATCTTTGTTTCATTTTTTGATTACTAACATCAATTCAATTTTAAAGAAAAAGAATTTTACTTGCCTGCAATTATTTACAGGGAGCTTTGCATTTGGTTTCCAGGTTGAAGTCTTGAAACTTTGATTGTTTCAGGCTTTAGCTTTTGTTAATTGTTGTTTTGAAGATTGAACTGAAGAGAAAAAGAGTTGACAGTTTTTCTTTCTTTTGGTTTTAAAACTGAATTGTTTTGTTTCTTTTTGCTTGCCTGAACTTAAATTTGCTCGGGTTTATGGCTTTGAACCCAGATTTGCTTTTCCAAGTTGCTATTTTCTTCTCTTTTTTTTTCTTTCTGATTTTTCTTTCTTTGTTGAGATTTGAAATGCAAAATCTCTTATTACTTATTTGTTCAGATTTGTTGAGATGTTTAATATGATTGCATATGGGAAAATGAAGAGTTGCTGTAATTTTTTAATTTTAATATTTTATTTAAACAATTACATTGAATGCTATTTGTAAGAAATCATCATAAACTCTAGATTTTGTTAATCTGTTTACTCCAAACCCATGTGCATGTATGCATATGTTTGCTTTTAAATTTTTAAAGACAAAAGGAAATTTTTTTTTTAAACAAATTTTATGTCATATTTGCTTTGTACATGAATACACCTTTTATTTCATTTGTATGTGCATATACAATGTTGAAAGAATTGTTTTACCCAATATTTACACTATATAAATTTCACCTTAATGGTTTTAAAAGCCAAATATTTATTTTAAAAACATTCATTTTAAATTTAAATTCAAATTCCAATTCACTTGAATAAATTTAAATTCAATCTTACTCATATATGTATAAAAAAAAATTAAATTTAGTTGACTTTTTAAAACACTCATTATTTCAAAAGTTTAAAATATATTATTAATCTATGTTGATAAATTTTAGGATGTTATTATTTCTTTTTATTTATAGGATTTTAAATATACAAATTCAAAACCCCAACTAAATTCTAAAATCAATACCCAATAAACAAATATCCTATCAAAATTTGAAAAATTCAAATAAATCTACAATTTTATTTTCAAAAATTCACTTTAATTGTCAATTTAAATTTATTTAAAAATCGGGATCGTTACAATTATCCTTAACCCAATACAGTAATTAACCTTCAATTACTTCATTAATTACTAACCATAATTATTAATCACCCTTGATTAATAACATCAATAATTAACTACCCTTAATTACTTCCTCAAATAAATTAACTACTTCTTAATTAATTATCTCTAATTAATCCCTTTATTAATTATAAAGTAATTTAATCCAAATTACTTTCATAATTCCATCATTATCCACTAATTACATCCAGTAATTATCATTAATGATTTTACTAAATAATTACATTCCAGTAATTATTTACCAAAGCATCCAATGTTTAAATTAATTAAACTTAATTAATTAATCTAAACTTATTACATTAAACTCAATTAATTACATTAAGTAATTAATTCCTTAATTACTTTCATTAAGTAATTATACTTAACTAATTCACAAATGATTATTATTTAATTAATTAATCTAATAAATTATTAAAATTAATCACATAAATTAATTATTAAATAATCTTAAGTTAATGACCATCATTAATCATTAACTATACTTTAATTACTTTTATTAAGTAGTTATCCTTCATTAATCATTATTAATTTCAAATTTCTTAATCTTTAATATTTAATTAATTAACCTTTAATTATTCGGCTAATAAAGTATTAACTGTAACTTAATTAATTCATAATTACTTGATTAATTAATTACTAATCATTTAATTAAATCTAATTAATGATCCTTAATTTTGGATTAGTTATCCTTATTTAATTGATTATCTTAAACTTTAAATTAATAATTTAAAGCCCTTAATTACCTTCATTAATTATCCATTCCATTAATTCATTAAATAAATAAATTATCCATTTAATTACCTTAATTAATTAAATGAATTAACAAATCATTAAATTCTAAATTTACTTTAAGATCATACTTTGTTCTTATTAAGGATCAAGTTATCATTTACCAAGTATTTTGAATCAGTTTACTTTAAATTTATTTTCAATTATCATTTTAAATTTAAGATTTAAAAGAACATAAATTATCTTTAACAATGTTTAAAACACATTTCTAAAACCCCTTTTCATTTCATAAGTTAAGATATACCCATTAAAAGGATTTAAATGGATTTAAAAAAATTCATATTTAAATTACACCTTAACATTCAAAATTGTTTAAATCATTTAAATTTAAAAACTTTCATTCATTCAAAATTTTGAATTAAATTTTGAATTCCGATTAATCTCTAAAACTTTACTTATACATTTTATTTTATGTTTAGAACTTTATTTTTAAAATTCAAATTACTTAGTAAATTTAAAGTATTTAACAATTCAAGCTTAAAAACTTAATTTATTTTAAAACTGGGATTTAAACTCAATTTTGAATTCCATACTTTAAACTTGGAATTTGAAATTTAGTTTAAACCCTTGCTTTCATCTTTAAGCTTCAGTTTGGAAGTTTTATCACAACATTACAGGTTCTAGTTTAAACCTGAAACAATTTCTAGACCCGAGCCTATCCAAATTTTGCTTCGAGTCCACCAACCACAATCTTCGAGCTACCCGTTCAAGTGATTCGAGTCACGCCCGAGGCCACAACTCAACTACTCCAACAATACATACTTTACCAGAAACGATGTCCACCGTGCATATGCATGGTGACTTTTATCACCTCCGACCATCACTGATGGTCGTCCCAATTCGGCAACCTTCTACACATACAAACAGTATCAACAGAATCACCATCAAAGCCCGAAATCAAATTCGAGTTCGAACCTCCAATCCTGGAACAGAAACAAGAAACCCCAATTCAAACCTGGAAACGGCCTCGACCTCGAAATTCTGACTATCTGAGCAACTGCACTTCCGGCCATACCATCGTTAACTCGTCATCTACCATTCCCCAAAGTTTGGTTATGCTCGATCATCAAGAGATGACGAACCAAACAAAATACTCAACCCAGTAGAAACTAGGGTTACAAACTTCAAAAATCAACCACCATCACCCCAAATCTCTGATCAACATACTGGCATTTTCCCCCTAGCCTTTGATCATTCCTCCACCTCTAGGAAGAACCCCTACCTCTACACCCACGTGGATCACCAGAAAGACCTAATTTTCCAATTAAAGTTCATACCAGAACTGCTCCTTCAACCTTAGTCTAAGAATTTGGATTTAAGTTTTAAAAATCTTTATTTTGAATGAGATTCAAGATTCTAAGCCTGGAACATCAAATTATGATGTTTGAAAATTTGACAATGTTTACACATTTCTGTTTCCTATGGCTTTCAGAGAATTTCCCAAACTTATTTTTACTTCAATAATTTTTTAAACTTTAATTCCTGAAATAACAAAACCATCTTTGTTTATAACTCGGAGCCTAAAAGTTACTAGATTGAGGAATAAAGGATTATGTTTGAATCCTTATCCTATGAAACTAAGCACAGTCAAACCTAGTTACAACAACATTGCCCAAATTGACTCATTCATATTCCTGGGTAGAAATTTCAACAAATACAAAAAAAATCAGACCACAACATACATACCAGATTTTAGCATGCAACTAGAATTAATTAAAGGTTTAAAAAGGGTATATTACTCACCTGCTCACTCTGGTTTGACAGAGAACCCTTTTGAATTGTAAACTTGCAAATGCCAGAATCTATTGAAAGCTTGGAATTTGAACTGAATTTGTCTTTAAACTGACGCCTTAAAGTTGAAATGGTCTTGCTTGATGAGTTTTCTACAGGTTTTATAATTTTGAAAGTTTGATTTCTATAGGAAAACTGAGTTGATTGTTTATTGGAAAAAATGCAGTTGCCTTGAATTTGAAGATGCAGGCTTTGCATGCAGAAGGTAATTCGAGATTCTGCTAATTTGATCAGATTTGCTAATGGATTTGGAAGATGTGTAAACATGCTTACATTTTGAAAATCTGAAGTTACAGGCTTGGCCAGATTTGAACAATAACGACAGGGTTTAATTTTGGGTTTGGGGAGGTGATTATTTGAACATGGTTTTAGATTTAATTCTAAAGAACTTCTGATTTGAAGATAGTTTAAAAATGTTGAGTATCATTAGAAATGAAATCAAAAAAAGGGGAAAAAGAAGAGATAGGTTTATAAAATGTGATTTAGAACTTATTTGGAATTAAAGAAAAATAAAGATAAATCTTGCCACTTGTTTCAATTACTAACACTTGTCATTATTCATAACTACTTATCTTACATGTATACTTAAAAGCTTCATTAAACAACACTTGTAATTATTCATTTTGTATTAATTTTAAAAGACATTAAAAGCTTCTTTAATTAATTTTTTTCCTATTTTATAAATACATTTATAAACTAATGAATGCTTTCTAAATTTATATATAAATAAAATCTTTGAAAGAAAAATAAAGTATAAACCAATTATAATTTGAGTAAAATAAAACAAAATATATTATTTTTCTATACCCAACTAATTTAAAATAATTAGCTTTAAAGATTCAAATTTTGAATTGAAATATTAGATTCAAATTCAAAATTTGAAATCTAATTTAAAATTAACTTAAACACGCACACACACACACACACACATATATATATATATATATATATTAATTCAAACTAACACATTATTATTATTGTGTGAAAATATCAATTTTGCTAATTTAATTAATTATACTAGAAAGATTATCAAACCAATACTTATTGAGATATATACTTTCATTATCAGAATTATTTATTTAACTTATAAATCAGTATTTCCATTACTTAAATTCAGTTAATCTATAAATTACAGGTATTCTAAAGTCTGGGTTATCACATAATATCTTTTGGCTTCTTCATAGGAGCATCTCGAATTTGATCAACAATCAAAGATTTAACAAATCTACTTGAAATATTAACTTTATTAACATCTCTAAGACTGGCTCTACACGAGTGATCAAAATTGTAAGTTCTAGTAAAAAACCGTGAGAGTGGACCAGGATCCGAAGAAGCATTGAGATAAAACTTACAACCATCCTTCAACCAAGAGCAATTAACTGAAATTCTATCTGGAGAATTTCTTACAAAAATAAAATCATAACCATTTTTTTATTTGATATGCCATTAAAAACTCCCGAAAATCCTCAGCTCCATCAACACAAAAACCAAGAAAATCCACAATATTTTTTGAGAACCTTTCTTCAACATATCTTTCAAATAATAATAAGAATCAGCATGTGAATCACTATTTAAACCAGAATTACTACCAATTGAAGTGCTTTGAACACTTGCATTGCCTAAACCACAGCCAGCAATATCAGCTTCCTTAACACAAACATTTTCCTTAACAGTAAACTTAAAATATTGACTCTTCTTGAAAATTAGAAAACACACAATACTATCAAATCTGAATCAGTATCAATGATTATATTCTTATTCTCAAGAACATAAGATATCTCAATAGAAAATGGACTAAGATGTGGCCAAACTTCATAGATTTCAATCTTAACACCAAACAAAGAAGAGCCCGTCGTGAGTCGAGTAGAATAACAATTCTCATTATGTTCAAAAATAACTAGCAAACTATTTGCTTCATCATTGTAGATATAAGTACTGCAAAAGAAATTAAAAAACCAATTAACAAAGTTACTTAATGTTATGATGCAGCAACAACAGAAAATGTTAAATTAACATAGCATAACAAATCGAAATCAAATTAAGAGCTAAATAAAACAAATATAAATTAATTAAAAAGCAGATGATAAATGAACATAGCACAATCAAATTACAACAAAATATGAATACAACGGAAAAGAATGCTATATAAATATAGCATAACGAAAAAAACTACATATGAAATTCACTACAAAGATAGATGAACAGTAAAATTGTAAAATCTTAAACTATACTAAAGAAACAGAATGTTACATAATAAAATCTTACGTTGCCATTGAAACAAATCCAAAATAGGAACTGAAATCTGGAAGAAGAAAAACTATGCAACCTAGAAAAAATACACTTAATAATCGAACGATATTTTATCAGAGAAAGATAAAAAGAATATCAAAACAAATAATAGCAATATACCTGAATGTAACGAAATTTTTTGATAAAGATCCAGAGCACGATGACGATCGACGATAGAAAAACAAGACGAAGATCGATGACAATCGAGAAGACTGAATACAAAACGCGCCCTTAAATCGAGAAGATCGATGAACAGAGATTAGTAATATCATAATGAAGGTAGAGAAGAAATAAAAACGAAAATTAAAATTTTACAGAAGTTTGTCCTTAGAACGAAAAAATAAAGCCTGCGTCCTTCAGACCAAACAAAATCATCCGCGTCCGTAGGCCCAAAAACAAAAATAAAAACTTCCTCCAGTCCATTTTCCTTGTTTACAAAAGTAATAAATTCAAAAAATAACAATTCCAATATGCATATCATTTTCATATTAACCAAAGTAGTAAAAAAATATGTTAAGCACATAAAAATTATAAACACAAACAACAATAACAATTTTACTTCATGGTTCATTCAGCTCAAAAGCTTTCAATTATTTTATCAATCCTGTTTATTTTGCATTTTGTAAAAATTTGAAGTAATTAACCTTCATTTTAAACTATTAAACATATGGCAATTCATTAATATTAATCATCCTTCATTTATGAAGTTCAATTTCAAAAGATATGGTAACTTTTTTTTGAAAATATGAGTTTCATTTTTAATATGCTACAAAATTATATTAATTTATTAACACAAACCAATTAAAAAATCGATCACAAGATATCCATTTTATAAATGATTATACTTTTATATTTTAAAATTTTTAAAAACATGTAACAACCCGATATTTTCAACCATTCGCATCCGCACATGTCGGACTTGAATTGCTTAAAATACCGCATTGTAAATAAAATTTGGCAAATCTCAGAATATACAGTAAATAAAATCACAGATCACAGACACAGAGTATTTAATAATGTAGCGGAATTTAAAAGAAATAGTAGTTCATGAAGCTACTATATAAAAATAAGATACATCAGAGTTAAACATGATACAACAAAAAGTAACAAGATACATCAGGTACAAATCAGAATACATCACTGAAATCACTGGATACAGAAAGCAAAATAGATGGCTGGATCTTCAAGGAAAGCTCCAACTCCGAAGGTGAATCTTGAATGCTAACTCACTCAATCTGACTCGGGCGTAAAGCAAAATACAAAACACTCGAGTCAGGACATAAATACTTATGAACTGTAAATAAACTCAAGTGAACAGTAACAAAATGCATCAGTAACTTAAAGGATGCTTGGGATCGCCCATCCTTTAAGGATCCGTTAAACTATTTACTATGTAGTAATATTGCGCTACTATAATAATGTCTACAGTAAAATAAACATACTTTTAAATAGCGTTCCGGGCTACCCATATCACCCTTCACACATAATAGTCCCAGTAGTCCATCCAATATCATGCCATCTCCACTCTGGGTGACTGTTAGAGGATACCACACGGGCTACGGGAGAAAAACAAACTCGTAGTAAAGGCTCGGTATGGTAGGTGACACGGCACGCAAGGCAATGCCAGGGTAGATATACCAATTACGCACACGGGCTGGTGGTAACGCAGCAGCCACATACGCCCACCTCGGAACACACTCCCAATCAAAATCGGAGGATGGCCATCTAATCAATCACAAGTAAGAGTATAGTATCGAAGGAATGTGTCCGATCGGAGGAATGACCTCACTTGGCCCGAGATCGCTCCTGGTTTAGCCACCTTATGCCAACTCACGGGAGTTGGGTCCACGTAATATACCTCAAGAACGTCGTCACCATCCTACTTCATTCTGGAATCTCCACCGCGTACACGGTTGTTAAAGTGGTTTTCGGAGTTGGCAGAGAGTATGACAACTTCCGATCCCGGTCTCTTTAACAACCAAACGTTATTATAACGCCGTGGTCATTTCAAAATAGTTTATACTTTAAAAAGATCAAATCATTTCATTTCAAACTATATTTCTTTCAAAATAGTTTATACTTCGAAACCAAAACCATTTTTATTTCAAAACTATTTATTCAATCAAAATAGTCTATACTTCAAAACCAAAAACATTTCAAACATATATTCGTTTCAAAATCATAATATTTTCAAAGTATAACTCTTTCGAAACCAAAAATACTTGAAACAATTGCACTTTGAAAATCATAACATTTCAAAATCATACATTTGAAATCATGGGATATTCATTTAATTCTTTACATTTTACAATTCATTCAATTAATCCCAAATTTTCAATTTCCAACTTAATTCAATTCAAACCATCAGTTTCAATTAAATTTCCCAATAACCATTTCAAATCATATCATTTTCAAATATAGATTTGATCCACAAATTAAACTATTCAATTTTTAATAAATTTCAAAGCTGTAATATCCCGCATTTCAAAACTAAATTTTATAATTTCATATATCTCAAATCTAGTTTCATTATTACTTAGTTTTGAAATATTCATTTCATAAATCTAATATTATTTAAATAAACTCAATTTACAATTAAACTAAATATCCTTTCATACCAATATAAACTTCAAATATTCATTTATCAAAAGTACATATCATTCTAATTCATATTCTTTATCATAATAAAGATCAAATCATTTCCAAACCTTATTATCAAATCATTATTTGTCAAATTCAAATACTCAAATTTAAATATCATTTTTAAATCAAATAAGCCATTCATTTTTTATTTCAAGTATCATTACAAAATACATTAAAAATTCCATTCAAAAATTCATTTATCTCATTACATTTCATTCCATTTAACACATAACCAAGTAAACTTTACTTAAATTCAAATTCAAATTTAAATTCCTTAAAAATTCAAATTTAAATATTAAAATATATTCAAAACTTCTTAAATTTCACAATTAATCAATTTCCAAAATTTAAATCATTTAACACTTTAAAATATAACTCAAACAGTGTTAAAAACTATAACATTTCAAACATTGTCAAATTATAGCAACGACAGCATTTATAAAGTGCTATCGTAGCTTATAGCTTCCAAAAATGGTTTAGTTCAAGAATAACAGCATTTATAAAATGTCGTAATAGATATTTAGTTATTTCAAACATTGTTAGATTCAAAACAATAGCATTTAAAAATGCTGTCAAAAGACTACAACATTTTGAAAATGCTATGAATTCCAGATTTCATTTTAGCTTTTCAAAAAAAAAAAAAACTCCAAATTTTTATTATAACTTAAAAATCATATTTCTAGACTTCAAAATTTCACATTTAAAATCATTTTAGCATATGATTTAACACAACAAAATTTTTAGATCAAATATTCAATTTAAAAACTCCATTCATTTATTAAGTCAAAATTCACTGTTTATTAACATATAAATTAAATAAAACTTAAAATTTTACTTCATATATAATTTTAAAACTTTAAATTTAATTTCCATTATTTATTTACATTTTAAAAATAAAATTTAAAGTCTAAAATCTCAATTATTTCACATTTACGTACTCAAATTCACAATTTCAAGACTTAATATTTAATTTTCTTAAAACCATAAAATATATATTTTTAAATCAAAATTTCATACTTTTAAAAATACATATTTTAATAAATATCATTTAAAAATATACCACGGGGTCTGTATATAATTTTCTAACCTAGGTCAAGTGATACGGATATATATCATTTCAATCCGCAGTTTACAAAGAAAACCCGGGTTCTATCATTTCAAACCCGCAATCCCAAGTCAAATAAAATACAATAAAAATCACTCAGGCCTATCATTTCAGCCCATAACGATTTTTCCCTAATCTAAAGTCCGTTTGGGTATGTATCATTTCAACCCATAGTGATTCTATTCTAACAGGGAACTTGCAGTGTGAATATATGCATAAACAATATAAACAATGTCAGTGTCACAATATAATGTCATATATCACATGTCAGGTGATAATTAACAGTTTTAACATGGTAATAACATGGCATAGCATATCATATGATCATCATTAGCTTGCATAACATTTTATATTACTAAACACTTGTCATCAATTCACTATTTCATAAGTATAAATGTCAGAGTGAGAAAGACTCACCTTTTACGAAGCTAGAGACAAACAACACACACAAGAGCGATTCCAAAGGCACGATAAGCACGATTTGATTTGAATTGATGGAGAACCTTGTAAACAACCCAAAATATAACATACATAAGCACAAATATAGATATCGACATACAAATAAAATCAACAACTTTAGTTTGCAGAACAGTTGCAAAACAAGAGAGATGACCAAACCTTAGAAGCAAAAGACTTGCACACGACAACATAAGCTTGTCACATGATCAAATGGGCTTGACCTCACCACACTAGGCTCAGCCTAGGTGTCAACATGGCTCAGCCATGGCCTAGAGACAAGGCTTAGGGCACGAAAGTGGAAGGTAAAGGCAAAACAAGTGGAAAGTAAAGGAGGCAAGGGGTTTGGGTCAAGGAATGGAAGGTTTTGGTGTACATAGGCTCGGCCTACGGTCCTATGGGCTCGGCCTGGTGCATCTTCAGGTCAGGTCAGAGATGATGATAATGGCTATAGGTCATGGCAGCAAGTGGTGGTGGTGTTAGAGGTGGTGGCCAAGGCTAAATATGAAGGAAATGGGAATACAAGGCTCGGTTAGGCAATATTTGGAGTTTTAAGCAAAGTTTTGTGGAGATGGCTTCAATTGGATGGCATGGTTTGTCATGGTCAGAGGAGGAGGAGATGTTTGCTGCTGTAGATGGTGGAGGAGGTGGTCGTGGAGTTGGAGTGGACTAGAGGCCGAGCTATGCTAGAGGAGGAACAAGGTAGAAATCATTGAAAAGAAGTAGGAAAGAAAGAATGAAGCCATAAGTTTTTTTTTTCTTTTTTTCTTCATGAAGCCGTGAGTTTTAGGGGGAAGATGAGAAAGAGTTTTCACGTGAAAAGGAAAATGGAATGTCAGCTGAAGAGTGGAGTTAAGGCAGCCAATTGAAGAGATGTTGGTTGAGAAATGAAAAGACATAATACAAAAAAGCTTGAGCAAATAAAGAGTCACAAACCTTTCAAATTTCCACCATTTCTTTTTAAATTTTAAATACATGTAAAATATATATAAATACAGATAAAAACACCAAAATATAGTAAATAAACAAAAATAAATAAATAAATATTAATTAAATATGATTAAATTAAGAAAATAGCAAAGAAAATGTAAACTAGGCTTGAAAATTTGAAAATAAATGAAATGAACTTTGGAAAAATTGTATGTACATGAAATATATCTATAAATAAAGATAAAAACATAAAAATAAAATGCATACATAAAAATGAATAAATAAATTTTAATTAAATATAATTTAAATAAAGAAAATAACAGAAAATGGAAACTAACCTTTAAAAATAGAAAATAAATTCAATGAGCTTTGGAAAAATTCAAACATCACTTTAAAAATATTTAAAAGGTAAAAATATATGTAACATAGCATATAATACAATTTAGAATAAGATATGACAAATAAAAAGATTATTTATATAATTTAAAATAAACAATTTTGTTAAATACAGCAAATTTCACACAATAGTTAAAAAGGCATAACTTTCACATTATAAATCAGATTTCAACGAAACGAAAAGCAGTGTTCTTAAAATTTTATTTACTTTCATAATAAAAGAAAAATTTTAAATTTTCAAACTTTTAAAATTTAAATTTAAAAGTCAAAGTTTGACCAGATTGAGCAAAATTCACTTTTCTGGAAATATTCAATTTATGCATGATTGAAATTCAAATCCACATCAAAATCAACATTTGTATTTCAATTAACAAAATATATTCATTTTAATAAATAAAATAAAGTTTTTTTTTAAATTAGTAATTTAAATTAAAATAATTAAAATATACAATTACAATAATCAGAAAATACAGGGTTGTTACACTCTCCCCCACTCAAAACTTTTCGTCCCCGAAAAGGAATGAGGTAAGGGAAAGCACAGAAAAAGATAGTATGAAATAGTATTAAGATAAGATGACAAGAAGATTAAGATCATACCTGATAACTGTTGCTATAGGTAAGTTTAATAATGTGGAGATGATCTTTCCAAGATCTTCCAGAATTCAAGAACACAAGCATGGAAAAAAAATCTTTTAGAATCTGATTCACCCTTCCCGTTTGACCGACGGTCTGTGGATGGCAAGTAGCGCTTAGATTCAAAGATGAGTACCAAAGATTTTTAAAGATTATAGAAAGATTTCTAAACAGACTGGTATATGCAATAGCCTCCCATTCTGTAGCAAGATAAGGGAAATTAGGACAACCAAAAGATAGTTTGAAAAACAAAATAAAATAATAAAATTGAAACCATAAAATTTCAACTTAAACTGAAAATTAATTTTACATAAGTCAAATAAATCTTAAGCATCTCTAATTTCATTATCTTATCATCCAATTATCTTAAATTAACAAATCCCTAAAATCATGTATTTGAAAAATCTTTTATTATACTCAAAATGTACCAAATAAAATTTAATTCTTCTTCATTACTAATTATAATTAAATTTATTCCTCTCAATATATTTTATCACCTATGTTAAATATATTTACACTCATTGTAACTGCCTTAAATTGATTCTTAGTTCCTTTATCATCATTTTATATTGTAAATTATTCCATTACACTTTTTCTTTATTTACCTCTGTTAATCCTTTTATAACTAAAATTTAAGCATATAAAATTTATAATAACCACTCAAATTTTATTTATAAAAATCTTTTTTTTTATATTGTATATTATCCAATTACATATTCAACTTCTGAAAATTAAGGTAAGTTATATTGGAATGAAATTGTGTATTATACAAATAAAACTTTCTAATTCAATTATTTCAAGCCTAAATATTTATCCAAATCTCAAAATTATACTTAGAAATTATCCTTGAAGATAAAATTTAGGAATTAAATTTCCGATAAATTCCAAACTATTTAGAGATAAATAAATGCTCATATACACTATATATATATATATATATCCATTCAAATTCAAATCATATATCAGCATATGTTATAAATCCAGTCTTATTTTAGAAATTAAAATCAACAAAATTTTCCCAAATCAAAACTGTAGCAAGACTACAGAATGGTCACTTTACTTCGAAACTCGAAAATGAATGTCGGTGATGCTGCAGTCATCATCGAAGTTATTTTCCAGCGACAAAGAGAAGAGCACTAGTTTTAAACTTTAAAATTCTTTGGAAACAAATTTCTATTCCAAAATACTTTAAATAATATATCCTTTAAAACTTTAAACACCAAGTTTGAAATCCATCGGAAATTAAATACTCAAATTCTTGTTTTACATTCATTTTAAATTTCCAAATAAATTTATAACCATGTTTTATAGTTCAATTAGATATATGAAACAATAGAAAATGATATATAAAATCAAATATTATTTCTTAACAACCAATTCAAATAAAATCCAGATAAAGATTTATAATATAGTTACAAAATTTATTTCACAAAATTTATTTCATTACTAAATTTTAAAAACATATTGTGTCAGTTTTCTCTGTTCAAGTGTTTTGGAAATCTTATCGATAGCGTTGATCAGACGAATCGATTAGAAACCCAAATCAACATCAACAACTCAAACAACACAATATATAAAACATTTTAAATATTAGTTTACAAATACACTTCAAGAATAATTCGAAGATAAGTTGGAAACAAAGATGAGATGATTAAATAACAGAATAGGGAGATGGATGAGTTTATATAAATCGTGGACAACCTTAACCGGGTCAACCATGACTTAAAGAATAAGATCGATGTGGATTTCTTGGGTAAATCGACATTCGATCTCAAGATGTAGTGTGACGCCCCACCTCTATACCCACGCTAGCCAAGAACACTACGGTGTAGTGCTGTCAACTAGCACGGAGAATAAAGCTGTTGAAGAGCGACCATCAATAGTTAGGCCTTATACTAGTATTGGTTATCTCAATGGGAGTGGTATATAAATATATTTTCTTTCATTTTTCATCTCTGATTTATTTTCTCCCATCGACATACCCCAATTCCAGTATAAAACGAACTACGATGGTTCGTAATAGTTTAGAACAGTAAATATAAAATATCACACAGATAATATAATGCGGAACACAAATCGAACAGAAAGTCTCATATATACAATAACTGATGTCAGTTACAATACATTTGATACAATACATATGACACGGTACATATGATACAACTACAACAGTCGACTAAGGAAGTTACATATACAAGTACATTAACGTATTTAATATACATGAATACATATCTTCCTATACAATTTTACAGACTACTACAAATGACGACGACTATTCCAAAAGATATGAAAGAACTTCATAGCTCTAGCAGCAACCCAAAGCAGAATATCTACAACCTGAAATACCCGGTCTGACCCGAGTATTAGATTCAAAAGAAAATAATACTCGGGTCAGTCTAATTCAAACTCAGTTATTAGTGCACAGAAGCAATAATAATCAAATAATGAATAGACGACAGTAATTAAACCAAGTCAGAATGCAATTCAGAATATTGAATTGAAATAAACAGAACAGTTCAAACCATTGAAATATCAATTAAAATATTAATTCAAGTAGGGCTGCAGTACACGCACGCGTGCACTGCCTCGCCACTACGAAATATGGAATACGCAAAAAGATCCATAAGTCAAAACAAATAGAATATCATACACGCCATACCGTGTGGCTGCAGTTCACGCTTGCGTGCACTGCCTTGCCAAGTGATGTCGTACCCAAAAACTCAATACCGTGTGGCTGCTGTTCACGCTTGCGTGCACTGCCTTGCCACTACAGTAATGATGTACACAAACGGGCCCAAGGTCAAACCCAAACCGGATTCAACTCAAGTGTAATTAGAAAACAAATCCAATGTACAAGCACAAAAGACTCAAGTAAAACAATAGACACAACAATAAAACTACACAGTTTTGAAAACAAAGCAAAGATACATCATGAATCCAGACCAATGGCGTATGTGAAGCTTATAGTCACTGGCCAGAACAACTCACCAAAATGCATCAGTCATTTGAAAATATGAGCTGTCTCAAACCAAAACAGGTACAACATGTATGCATATACATGAAATCAGCAGTTTCACCAAACAACCCGAGTGCAACAAGCATAAAGGCCATAGGTTGGCAAAAATATTTACCCAAGCATGCAGCTAGTAAGTAAAGCATTTCAATAATGCAAAGTGCTTACACACGCATGCCGTAGGAAGTAAAATAATTCAACTATGCAAAAATAATTATGCACGTATGCAGCAGGAAAGGCTCTGCCTCACGAAAGCAACAGCAGGTAAACAATTTCGAACACAGCAAGACCATGATTAAATGGTCAAGAGAAGATGACTACAGAAGTATAGTGGGCTACATTTAATCCAGAAGTGTATGAGTTAATGCAATGCAAACTAACAAATGCAATAGCATACAAGCAAAACTGCAAACTAGACAAGGCTGCGAAAGTAAATCACCTCAGACCCAAAACGGCCAGAATAACCATGATAACGTTCAACATCAAAGTAAAATAGCACCTGAATTACCTGCCTTGAAGATCAGGCAATAAAATGGAACAACAAGTGATGTACACATGATCGCACAGTGAAATCCGTGCACATGTATGCATGACCAGTTGCCATAATTCAAATGTTATAAGTAAATTGACTAGAAGCAAAACAACAGTCATTAACAAGGCATGAACCAACAGAAGTTATCAACCTTAAGCATGCAATAATGCCAATGGCAGACGACACACGTATGCATAGACCAATCAACAGAAGTCAATATGATCAAGTGCACAAGTATACACATATGCAGTGACCAGTGAACTACAGAATGAGGCTGGACATTGTGTATATATACAAATGACCACAAAGACTTCAACAAGTATGACATGAAGAAGAGCAACAGAGGCCACCAAGTTCAATGTAATAAATGGTCAAAGTCGAGCACATGAATGACTTCATCATATGATCAGTGGCAGGCATGCAAGTAAACAGTAGGTGGTATAATACTAAACCCAACCACATAAAGAGGCACGGCAGAATATATGTAAAAATGTCACAACTTTGTACAATACACGCATGAATATGTACTAGGCAACGATGTATACGTGATGCACCCTGAACAACAATAAAGACTGCAATAGTGCATCTTAGAAATATATTCACTGGAATATTATTTTCGTACTATTCGAACAAATAAAACAACTTGAAATCTAGTTGCACTTAAGTGTTTCACTTGTGCATGCATTTACATAATGAACCCAAATTTTAAATGAGGCAATGCAGACAACAAGGGTCTGAACTCATGTAGACAGTCAGAGTGATAAAATTGCATTTTTAAAATAATCGAAGTAGCAGGTTTCACCAAATCAAAGCAATGCCGAAAATCAGATGGTAAACAAATCGAACCCATGATCAATTGAGTTCGAAGTCACAAAAGAAATCAACAACTTCAACTAAATTCTATGGTACAGATTCTAACCAAAACCATAAATCAATCAAGTCGAATACAAAATCAACATCAATCAAACTGTACCAAAGTTGCAGTGAACGAAGAAAAAGGGTAACCACGATCAAAGTCAGAAATCTCAAGCAAACTACCGAAGTCGAACAGGGAGCAAAATGAATGACCAACTCAAACAATGATTCAAACTCTAAACTGAAGCTTTGAATTAGATGTGAGTTACTCACCTCGATTGAAGCGAAGGCATCACAAAGACGAGCAATCGACAAATCGACACGCAACTTGTTTTGAAACCCTAGTTTTCACCGAAGGACGAAAAAGAGGGGCGAACGATTGAGCAGCCATTATTTTCTTCCCTCGTTCGATTTTGTTTAGGGTTAATGAAAATGAGATGATAAGGGTGCGGTCGAATTCAATTAAGAAGGGAACGACATCACAAAGGAAAATGGGCCGAAACAAATTTTAAAGTCCGATAATTCTCTCAACAATTTCAAACTAATATTAACACGATTAAATCCCTTTAACAATTCACAAAAGAACTTTCGACTCGATTAAAATTCAAACAGTCATTTTCTTCCTTCGTTCGTTTTAGGGCTAGTGAATGGGAGAAATCAAAGAAAGGGGGACGGGTTTTAAAAATAAAAAGAGAACGACGATTATCCCTGTAAATTTTCACGGCCCAATAATAAATGGACCACTATTTAAAAATCAAAGCCCCTCAAACTTTATAACCATTTGTAATTTAAAAATTTAAATTTAAATTTCAAAAACTTCAAAATGGCAATTGATGAAAAATATAAATCGTTTTAACGTCGATTATGGATTGACGTGAATATCGGGTTGTTACAGACTCCCCTCGTTAAAGAAATTGCGTCCTCGCAATCATAAGGAATAAATGGACAAATGGTAACAACCATAAAGAACATCATCAGAAGATGAAGAATTTAGAAATAGAAAGTTCACCATGAAGAGCATGAAAGAGTAAACTTGAACGTGTTTGCTCGATGAATTCTCAGGATTGCTAAGTGAAATCCATAGGATTTGAGAACCACTGAGCTTTCACGAGAAAAACATCTTTATTTCGAGGGTGCTGAACCTCCGAAGCAATGATGTGAATAGAAGGTTGCTCAAGAATAAGGATCGGAAATCCCAAAGGCATTTCCGTAATTGGAAGACGTGGAAACCGTCATGAATAGAAAAAAATCGAGCCGGTACACTTGCATAGCACAATATAAACGCCAAAGAGATCTTTTAATTTCATAAAAGAAATTCACAAACTATCAACAAAATCTAATTATCAATAGATAATTCAGAAACCTCAAATCACAAATATTCGATTATTCAAAAACGATAATCAAATCAACAAGTATTCGATTATCAAAATCGAAAATCAATCTTAAATCACAAATATTTAATTATCACAAACGATAATTAAATCTCAAATATCTAATTATCACAAGCGATAATTAAATCTCAAATATCTAATTATCACAAACGATAATTAGAAACAATAAATATCTGATTATCAAAAACGATAAATCAGAAATCATAAACATCCAATTATCAAAACGATAATCAGGAATTACCACAACGGTAATCAAATTTCAAATCACAAATATTTAATTATCACAATTGATAATCAAATCTCAAATCGCAAATGTTTAATTATCACAAACGATAATCAAACCACAAATATCTAATTATCACAAACGATAATTAGAAACAATAAATATCTGATTATCAAAAGCGATAATTAGAGACAGCAAATATCTGATTATCACAAACGATAATCAGAAATCACAAATTTTTCAATTAACGAGTCCGAAATTAACCGAAATAGCAAACGCACATGACCCATAATCACGAGTTTTACTAAATCGTTTAATTCACTTCATCGTTTCCTTGAAAGTGCAAAATTGTGTATTTTAAATAAATAACATTTTACGTTCTCAAACGGACAAGTCCGGAATTAAGCGAATCAGTAAAAGAAAGGGGTCATAGTCCTCGATTTTTCTGAAACGTTTAATTCGCTTCCTCATTCTTTTGAAAGCGCAAATCGTAAAAATTTTAAAAACAATTTTGATTTATATTTTGAAATATTTTGAAGAATAACAAATTTTTAAAACACGTGATTAAAATAGCAATGACAGTAGCAACTTCGACATACGTCAAAATTTCATCGAAATAATTGGTATCAAAATATAATACCAATGAATTTTCGTTCATAAAAAATGTCACAAGAATCTTCTCAAAGATAGAAAGGGATATCATACCCTAAACTTGTATTCATGACAAGTCAATAACACACGAATTCACCAATGCACAAGAATTGATAAAACTTATCAATTGAAATCACGAAAATTGGTGAAGCACAAATTCTAGAAATCTACACAAGAAATCCAGAAATCACAAGATAAGAGTATGAGAACTCGAACGGGAGTATGAAAACTCGAACGGAGTATGAAAACTCGAACGGAGTATGAAAACTCGAAGGAGAGTATGACATACAATAAAAGATATGGCATAACATAAAATATCCATAATGACATGCTACTATAAGTATGTAAATAATGATCAACAGGAGATCAACCGATAAGAGGTATGGCATAAATATGAAATACCCATACTGACATACAACTATAAGTATGCAAATAATGATCAACAGGAGATCAACCGATAAGAGATAATCAATATCACAAGAATCTTCTCAAAGATCCAAAGAGGTATCATACCCCAAATTTGTACTCATGACAAATTAATAACATATGAATTCACCAATGCACAAAAATAGGTGAAGCATAAAATTTCTAGAAATCAACATAAGGAATCTAGAAATCACAGAAAAAGGGAAAGAGGCCTATCACATGACGGTCCGAAGACCATGGGGAGCTACCCCACATGTGTGAGTGGAATCACGCAGATTGAGGTCAAGACTAACCAAAAAGCAGAAAGGTATGTGTGAATGGAATCACACAAGTGGTGTCTAGTCTGACCATCAGAACGATCATCATGATCAACGAGGAGTGTCAATTACACCAAGCATGTGTGAATGGAATCACACAGATTGAGGTCAAGACTAACCAAAAAGCAAAAAGGTATGCGTGAGTGGAATCACACAAGTGGTGTCTAGTCTAACCTTGCAATGAAAGAGACATCGCGCAATTGCTAGTCTAATTCATAAAGCGATCATCAAGATCAACGAGAAGTGTCAATTACACTAAGCTAGTGAATATAAAAGTTTAGCTTCATGTCCTATAACCACTAGCTTAACTTAAATATTTACGAACAAATTGTAGATCTTCACTAGAAAAATGTCACAAGTGGTTCAATCGAACAAGTCAAAAAATTAACCGACGAAGTAAACGCAAACGTTTCATACCACTTGTTTTGCTAAGCCGTTTAATTAGATTTCTCATACGAGTGAAATAAAGGTTTGTATATACTAATAGATTGGAAAACGGTTTAGGAAAAGAGTTTGATATTGAAAATAGAGTTAAAAACATTTTGATAAAAGAGTTTTGATATTTACTACTGGTATTGAAACATTTATATCTTTAAAGTGACAAATCACAAAAATGATCGTAGGAACAATCAATCACAAGAATTCACATGCAAATATGTGAATAGAATCCAAAGAAATCGATACTGTATCCATCAAAAGGTATGTTCACAAAAGTTCCGAAGAAAATGTTATCAAAGTTGCTAATAAATGATAGCAACAAATCGGGGAATTAACAAGAATCGGTTAAATTTGGAAACCAAATCAATTCACTAAAATTCACATTCGAAGACGTGAATAAAATCCAAAGAATTCGATTCTTAAATCCATCAAAGTAGGAATATCCAAAAATTCCAGAAATAGAAGTTTTCAAAGTCGACAAAGATGACAACAACTAATCGGAAAAGAAGAATCGATTGACAAATGGAATAACGAAACAAAACGAGCATAAATGCATAAATGACTTCAACAAAAATAAAAATCAAGTCAATGCCGAAGTCAACAATTAATGGCCATAATAGAGTACAAAACGATTCAACATCATCATCAAAGGACTCAACGGCAAACCAAGTCAGAGTCTTGGAAATCAAGAATTTAGAAATTTCTCAAAACAAAGTGACCGAAGTCGAATGGAAATCAATCCGAGGAAAACATAAAATATCAAGTTCGGAATCGCTGAGATTCGAACAGAATCAATCATCGGCTAAATCAAATCAAAGCCGAAAACACAAGAATCAAAATCAAATGCTTATGAATAAGCGTTAGGAATTCATACCTAACAATCAAAGATAATCATTTGCAAATATGAGAGATAAAACGTCGACAAACAGTTGTAACACATGTACTATCTAAGTTATGTTTTATATTTGTTCTAAACTCCAGGCTTTGATACCAAGCTGTGGCGCCCCACTTCTATACCCACGCTAGCCAAGAACACTACGGTGTAGTGCTGTCAACTAGCACGGAGAATAAGGCTGTTGAGGAGCGACCATCAATAGTTAGGCCTTATACTAGTATTGGTTATCTCAATGGGAGTGGTATATAAATATATTTTCTTTCATTTTTCATCTCTGATTTATTTTCTCCCATCGACATACCCCAATTCCAGTATAAAACGAACTACGATGGTTCGTAATAGTTTAGAACAGTAAATATAAAATATCACACAGATAATATAATGCGGAACACAAATCGAACAGAAAGTCTCATATATACAATAACTGATGTCAGTTACAATACATTTGATACAATACATATGACACGGTACATATGATACAACTACAACAGTCGACTAAGGAAGTTACATATACAAGTACATTAACGTATTTAATATACATGAATACATATCTTCCTATACAATTTTACAGACTACTACAAATGACGACGACTATTCCAAAAGATATGAAAGAACTTCATAGCTCTAGCAGCAACCCAAAGCAGAATATCTACAACCTGAAATACCCGGTCTGACCCGAGTATTAGATTCAAAAGAAAATAATACTCGGGTCGGTCTAATTCAAACTCAGTTATTAGTGCACAGAAGCAATAATAATCAAATAATGAATAGACGACAGTAATTAAACCAAGTCAGAATGCAATTCAGAATATTGAATTGAAATAAACAGAACAGTTCAAACCATTGAAATATTAATTAAAATATTAATTCAAGTAGGGCTGCAGTACACGCACGCGTGCACTGCCTCGCCACTACGAAATATGGAATACGCAAAAAGATCCATAAGTCAAAACAAATAGAATATCATACACGCCATACCGTGTGGCTGCAGTTCACGCTTGCGTGCACTGCCTTGCCACTATAGTGATGTCGTACCCAAAAACTCAATACCGTGTGGCTGCTGTTCACGCTTGCGTGCACTGCCTTGCCACTACAGTAATGATGTACACAAACGGGCCCAAGGTCAAACCCAAACCGGATTCAACTCAAGTGTAATTAGAAAACAAATCCAATGTACAAGCACAAAAGACTCAAGTAAAACAATAGACACAACAATAAAACTACACAGTTTTGAAAACAAAGCAAAGATACATCATGAATCCAGACCAATGGCGTATGTGAAGCTTATAGTCACTGGCCAGAACAACTCACCAAAATGCATCAGTCATTTGAAAATATGAGCTGTCTCAAACCAAAACAGGTACAACATGTATGCATATACATGAAATCAGCAGTTTCACCAAACAACCCGAGTGCAACAAGCATAAGGGCCATAGGTTGGCAAAAATATTTACCAAGCATGCAGCTAGTAAGTAAAGCATTTCAAAAATGCAAAGTGCTTACACACGCATGCCGTAGGAAGTAAAACAATTCAACTATGCGAAAATAATTATGCACGTATGCAGCTGGAAAGGCTCTGCCTCACGAAAGCAACAGCAGGTAAACAATTTCGAACACAGCAAGACCATGATTAAATGGTCAAGAGAAGATGACTACAGAAGTATAGTAGGCTACATTTAAACCAGAAGTGTATGAGTTAATGCAATGCAAACTAACAAATGCAATAGCATACAAGCAAAATTGCAAACTAGACAAGGCTACGAAAGTAAATCACCTCAGACCCAAAACGGCCAGAATAACCATGATAACGTTCAACATCAAAGTAAAATAGCACCTGAATTACCTGCCTCGAAGATCAGGCAATAAAATGGAACAACAAGTGATGTACACATGATCGCACAGTGAAATCCGTGCACATGTATGCATGACCAGTTTCCATAATTCAAATGTTATAAGTAAATTGACTAGAAGCAAAACAACAGTCATTAACAAGGCATGAACCAACAGAAGTTATCAACCTTAAGTATGCAATAATGCCAATGGCAGACGACACACGTATGCATAGACCAATCAACAGAAGTCAATATGATCAAGTGCACAAGTATACACATATGCAGTGACCAGTGAACTACAGAATGAGGCTGGACATTGTGTATATATACAAATGACCACAAAGACTTCAACAAGTATGACATGAAGAAGAGCAACAGAGGCCACCAAGTTCAATGTAATAAATGGTCAAAGTCGAGCACATGAATGACTTCATCATATGATCAGTGGCAGGCATGCAAGTAAACAGTAGGTGGTATAATACTAAACCCAACCACATAAAGAGGCACAGCAGAATATATGTAAAAATGTCACAACTTTGTACAATACACGCATGAATATGTACTAGGCAACGATGTATACGTGATGCACCCTGAACAACAATAAAGACTGCAATAGTGCATCTTAGAAATATATTCACTGGAATATTATTTTCGTACTATTCGAACAAATAAAACAACTTGAAATCTAGTTGCACTTAAGTGTTTCACTTGTGCATGCATTTACATAATGAACCCAAATTTTAAATGAGGCAATGCAGACAACAAGGGTCTGAACTCATGTAGACAGTCAGAGTGATAAAATTGCATTTTTAAAATAATCGAAGTAGCAGGTTTCACCAAATCAAAGCAATGCCGAAAATCAGATGGTAAACAAATCGAACCCATGATCAATTGAGTTCGAAGTCACAAAAGAAATCAACAACTTCAACTAAATTCTATGGTACAGATTCTAACCAAAACCATAAATCAATCAAGTCGAATACAAAATCAACATCAATCAAACTGTACCAAAGTTGCAGTGAACGAAGAAAAAGGGTAACCACGATCAAAGTCAGAAATCTCAAGCAAACTACCGAAGTCGAACAGCGAGCAAAATGAATCGACCAACTCAAACAATGATTCAAACTCTAAACTGAAGCTTTGAATTAGATGTGAGTTACTCACCTCGATTGAAGCGAAGGCATCACGAAGACGAGCAATCGACAAATCGACACGCAACTTGTTTTGAAACCCTAGTTTTCACCGAGGGACGAAAAAGAGGGGCGAACGATTGAGCAGCCATTATTTTCTTCCCTCGTTCGATTTTGTTTAGGGTTAACGAAAATGAGATGATAAGGGTGCGGTCGAATTCAATTAAGAAGGGAATGGCACCACAAAGGAAAATGGGCCGAAACAAATTTTAAAGTCCGATAATTCTCTCAACAATTTCAAACTAATATTAACACGATTAAATCCCTTTAACAATTCACAAAAGAACTTTCGACTCTTATAAAATTCAAACAGTCATTTTCTTCCTTCGTTCGTTTTAGGGCTAGTGAATGGGAGAAATCAAAGAAAGGGGGACGGGTTTTAAAAATAAAAGGAGAACGACGATTATCCCTGTAAATTTTCACGGCCCAATAATAAATGGACCACTATTTAAAAATCAAAGCCCCTCAAACTTTATAACCATTTGTAATTTAAAAATTTTAATTTAAATTTCAAAAACTTCAAAATGGCAATTGACGAAAAATATAAATCGTTTTAACGTCGATTATGGATTGACGTGAATATCGGGTTGTTACATGTAGAGTTCGAAATTATAAGAGATACTAGCATCTAAACCGAGGATATAGAATCTCTCGTGAATCGATGTTGTTTTAAAGGGGTTTTCCCCTTTTACAAATAAATTTGAGGTTGGCGAGACCGCCGACTCATTATGAAGATCTTTTGAAGTGGAGTTATGGGATACTCCAGAAACAAAAGAAGATAAATAGTGAGGGACATGAATGGATTTTGGAACCACAGGGAATGTTCCAAAATTCAAAGGAATCGAGTCAAAAAGGAAGAGGTTTAAACTCGAATGAAAGTGATTCTATAAATACATTTACCCTATATACTGAGTTTGCCTAGAGCTACCAAAGCTCCGATACCAACTGTAACAACCCGATATTTTCAACCATTCGCATCCGCACATGTCGGACTTGAATTGCTCAAAATACCGCATTGTAAATAAAATTTGGCAAATCTCAGAATATACAGTAAATAAAATCACAGATCACAGACACAGAGTATTTAATAATGCAGCGGAATTTAAAAGAAATAGTATTTCATGAAGCTACTATATAAAAATAAGATACATCAGAGTTAAACATGATACAACAAAAAGTAACAAGATACATCAGGTACAAATCAAAATACATCACTGAAATCACTGGATACAGAAAGCAAAATAGATGGCTGGATCTTCAAGGAAAGCTCCAACTCCGAAGGTGAATCTTGAATGCTAACTCACTCAATCTGACTCGAGCGTAAAGCAAAATACAAAACACTCGAGTCAGGACATAAATACTTATGAACTGTAAATAAACTCAAGTGAACAGTAACAAAATGCATCAGTAACTTAAAGGATGCTTGGGATCGCCCATCCTTTAAGGATCCGTTAAACTATTTACTATGTAGTAATATTGCGCTACTATAATAATGTCTACAGTAAAATAAACATACTTTTAAATAGCGTTCCGGGCTACCCATATCACCCTTCACACATAATAGTCCCAGTAGTCCATCCAATATCATGTCATCTCCACTCTGGGTGACTGTCAGAGGATACCACACGGGCTACGGGAGAAAAACAAACTCGTAGTAAAGGCTCGGTATGGTAGGTGACACGGCACGCAAGGCAATGCCAGGGTAGATATACCAATTACGCACACGGGCTGGTGGTAACGCAGCAGCCACATACGCCCACCTCGGAACACACTCCCAATCAAAATCGGAGGATGGCCATCTAATCAATCACAAGTAAGAGCATAGTATCAAAGGAATGTGTCCGATCGGTGGAATGACCTCACTTGGCCCGAGATCGCTCATGTTTTAGCCACCTTATGCCAACTCACGGGAGTTGGGTCCACGTAATATACCTCAAGAACGTCGCCACCATCCCACTTCATTCTGAAATCTCCACCGCGTACACGGTTGTTAAAGTGGTTTTCAGAGTTGGCAGAGAGAATGACAACTTTCGATCCCGGTCTCTTTAACAACCAAACGTTATTATAACGCCGTGGTCATTTCAAAATAGTTTATACTTTAAAAAGATCAAATCATTTCATTTCAAACTATATTTCTTTCAAAATAGTTTATACTTCGAAACCAAAAACATTTCAAACATATATTCATTTCAAAATCATAATATTTTCAAAGTATAACTCTTTCGAAACCAAAAATACTTGAAACAATTGCACTTTGAAAATCATAACATTTCAAAATCATACATTTGAAATCATGGGATATTCATTTAATTCTTTACATTTTACAATTCATTCAATTAATCCCAAATTTTCAATTTCCAACTTAATTCAATTCAAACCATCAGTTTCAATTAAATTTCCCAATAACCATTTCAAATCATATCATTTTCAAATATAGATTTGATCCACAAATTAAACTATTCAATTTTTAATAAATTTCAAAGCTTTAATATCCCGCATTTCAAAACTAAATTTTATAATTTCATATATCTCAAATCTAGTTTCATTATTACTTAGTTTTGAAATATTCATTTCATAAATCCAATATTATTTAAATAAACTCAATTTACAATTAAACTAAATATCCTTTCATACCAATATAAACTTCAAATATTCATTTATCAAAAGTACATATCATTCTAATTCATATTCTTTATCATAATAAAGATCAAATCATTTCCAAACCTTATTATCAAATCATTATTTGTCAAATTCAAATACTTAAATTTAAATATCATTTTTAAATCAAATAAGCCATTCATTTGTTATTTCAAGTATCATTACAAAATACATTAAAAATTCCATTCAAAAATTCATTTATCTCATTACGTTTCATTCCATTTAACACATAACCAAGTAAACCTTACTTAAATTCAAATTCAAATTCAAATTCCTTAAAAATTCAAATTTAAATATTAAAATATATTCAAAACTTCTTAAATTTCACAATTAATCAATTTCCAAAATTTAAATCATTTAACACTTTAAAATATAACTCAAACAGTGTTAAAAACTATAACATTTCAAACATTGTCAAATTATAGCAACGACAGCATTTATAAAGTGCTATCGTAGCTTATAGCTTCCAAAAATGGTTTAGTTCAAGAATAACGGCATTTATAAAATGTCGTAATAGATATTTAGTTATTTCAAACATTGTTAGATTCAAAACAATAGCATTTAAAAATGCTGTCAAAAGACTACAACATTTTGAAAATGCTATGAATTCCAGATTTCATTTTAGCTTTTCAAAAAAAAAACTCCAAATTTTTATTATAACTTAAAAATCATATTTCTAGACTTCAAAATTTCACATTTAAAATCATTTTAACATATGATTTAACACAACAAAATTTTTAGATCAAATATTCAATTTAAAAACTCCATTCATTTATTAAGTCAAAATTCACTGTTTATTAACATATAAATTAAATAAAACTTAAAATTTTACTTCATATATAATTTTAAAACTTTAAATTTAATTTCCATTATTTATTTACATTTTAAAAATAAAATTTAAAGTCTAAAATCTCAATTATTTCACATTTACGTACTCAAATTCACAATTTCAAGACTTAATATTTAATTTTCTTAAAACCATAAAATATATATTTTTAAATCAAAATTTCATACTTTTAAAAATACATATTTTAATAAATATCATTTAAAAATATACCACGGGGTCTGTATATAATTTTCTAACCTAGGTCAAGTGATACGGATATATATCATTTCAATCCGCAGTTTACAAAGAAAACCCGGGTTCTATCATTTCAAACCCGCAATCCCAAGTCAAATAAAATACAATAAAAATCGCTCAGGCCTATCATTTCAGCCCATAATGATTTTTCCCTAATCTAAAGTCCGTTTGGGTATGTATCATTTCAACCCATAGTGATTCTATTCTAACAGGAAACTTGCAGTGTGAATATATGCATAAACAATATAAACAATGTCAGTGTCACAATATAATGTCATATATCACATGTCAGGTGATAATTAACAGTTTTAACATGGTAATAACATGGCATAGCATATCATATGATCATCATTAGCTTGCATAACATTTTATATTACTAAACACTTGTCATCAATTCACTATTTCATAAGTATAAATGTCAGAGTGTGAAAGACTCACCTTTTACGAAGCTAGAGACAAACAACACACACAAGAGCGATTCCAAAGGCACGACAAGCACGATTTGATTTGAATTGATGGAGAACCTTGTAAACAACACAAAATATAACATACATAAGCACAAATATAGATATCGACATACAAATAAAATCAACAACTTTAGTTTGCAGAACAGTTGCAAAACAAGAGAGATGGCCAAACCTTAGAAGCAAAAGACTTGCACACGACAACATAAGCTTGTCACATGATCAAATGGGCTTGACCTCACCACACTAGGCTCAGCCTAGGTGTCAACATGGCTCAGCCATGGCCTAGAGACAAGGCTTAGGGCACGAAAGTGGAAGGTAAATGTGACGCCCCACCTCTATACCCACGCTAGCCAAGAACACTACGGTGTAGTGCTGTCAACAAGCGCGGAGAATAAGGCTGTTGAGGAGTGACCATCCATGTAATTTCTTATCACACGGTGGCTATAAAATAATCTTCGGAAACAAATATAGAAGTAAGCATAACATGCGAATCAATCACAGATATCCATATCACAAAGGCGGAAAGAGATATGAATATATATCACATAAAAGTGTACATCAGAGTAGTGGTCTAAAAAGATCCACGATATTACAAAAGAATAGCAACGCGTGCTATACAAAAGAATACAACTATGAGTCTATATCTCAAGTGTAAACAACAAAAGCTGCTAATCTAAACAAGTAGCCAAAAGTCTGAGTAGTGAATCACTGGGGGAGGAGTCAAGCAGTAGCACCTGTAACATCTCGGTCTGACCCGAGTATTATTTATAAGAAAATAATAAACGGATCAGTCTAGCTATAAATATCAGATGACATGATATAAATTAAAAGATATGGCGTAAACATAAAATATCCATACTGACATACTACTATAAGTATGCAAATAATGATCAACAGGAGATCAAACGATAAGAGATAAATCAATATCACAAGAATCTTGTCAAAGATCCAAAGAGGGCATCATACCCTAAACTTTACTCATGACAAGTCAAAGAGATAAATTTCAGAAATCAACACAAGAAATCCATAAATCATAAAAAGGGAAAGAGGCCTATCACATGACGGTCCGAAGACCATGGGGAGCTACCCCATATGTGTGAGTCGAAATCACACTGATTGAGGTCTAGACTAACCAAAAAGCAAAAAGGTATGTGTGAATGAAATCACACAAGTGGTGTCTAGTCTAACCTCGCAAACAAGAGACATCGCACAATTGCTAGTCTAAATCATAAGAATGATCGTCATGATCAACGAGAAGTGTCAATTACACTAAGCTAGTAAATATAGAAGTTTAGCTTCATGTCCCATAACCACTTGCTTAACTTAAATATTTACGAACAAACTGTAAATCTTCACTAATAAAATTGTCACAAGAGGTTCAATCGAACAAGTCCAAGAATTAACCGACGAAGTGAACGCAAGCGTTTCATACCACTTGTTTTACTAAGTCGTTTAATTAGATTTCTCATCCGAGTGAGGTAAAGGTTTGTATATACTAATAGATTGGAAAACGGTTTAAGAAAAGAGCTTAGTTCTTAAAAATAGAGTTGAAATTGTTTGTTAAAAGAGTTTTGATATTTACTACTAGTATTGAAACCTTTATATTATAAAGTGACAAAACACAGAAGCAATTGTAGAAACAATCAGTCACAAAGATCGCATACGGAGATGTGAATAAAATCCAAGGAAATCAGCTCAATGTTTTTCAGGTAAGATCCCCTACAGAGGGGGGGGTCCAGGGGGGTGGCAACCCCCCAAGGTGGGGGTGCGGGGGCAACGCCACCGCTTACGGGGTTCGACCTGCCCGGTCAGGTCGCGGGGGTCCAGGGGGCAGCGCCCCCGGCGGGGTGCAGGGCAGCGCCCCCGGCGGGGTGCAGGGCAGCGCCCCCGGCGGGGTGCAGGGCAGCGCCCCGTCCAAAACGGTACGACTTAGTGAAGACAAAATGAGGTCTAACGACCTAAGAGGGATAGGGTCGAGCGACCTAATGGTTGCGACCTAGGGGTCTAAGGGGCACGACCTAGTGGTCCAGCGACCTAAAGGGTATAGGTCATGCGACCTAAAATGGGTTCGCGACCTAACACTCAAACGACCTAAAGAAATTAAGGAGCCGAGCGACCTACAAGAAGCAGCGACCTAAGAAGAAACGAGGCCCAACGACCTAGGGGTCAGGTCATGCGAGTTAAGAAGGTCAACGACCTAACGAAGACACGCGACCTAATAAAGAAACGCGACCTAAAGGCACGCGACCTAGCGACTTAAGAGTTACGGCCTAAGAGTCGAACGACCTAGCGTGGAAGCGGCCTAAAAGCCAAACGACCTAACGACCTAAGGTCATACGGCCTAGCGACCTAAAGCCATACGACCTAACGACCTAAGGTCATACGACCTAGTGCAACACGCGACCTAAAAGGTACGCGACCTAATGCGGCCGAGTGGTTTAAGGTCGGAGACGACCTACGACTTATAAAGGTAGATGGTTGAGCGAGCTAATGAAGTTCAGAGTCGAGCGACCTAGCGACACGGTGTGTTGAGCGACCTAACGAGGTCAATGTTGAGCGACCTAACAAGGTCCAGAGAAGGACGACTTAAAAGAGGCGCGACCTAAAAGAGGCGCGACCTAACTCAAACAAGAAGGGCGATTTAAAAGAGGCGCGACCTAAAAGAGCGCGACTTAATGGGTTATATGACCCAACGACCTAAGCCACTAACTCGCGAGCGACCTAAGTCCTAGGTCGTGAGCGACCTAACTGCGAGTGAGCAAAAATGGCCAGAGTCAAAGCAGAGCGACCTAACGACCATACGACCTACGACCTAAGGTCCTGAGCGACCTACGACCTATGGTCCTGAGCGACCTAACTCCGAAAACACGAAAATGACCAGAACGACCTAAATGCAGAAATTTCACCAAAACACCAAAAATCGGAGTTTTTCGCTAATCCAAACCAAAAGCAAATATGAATGCTAAAGTGATAGGGAATCATTCCCAACAATCCAAGATAGATATAAACTAGATTTGTGAGATAAAAATCTCACCTTTGCTCCTAAACCCAATGAAAATGAAGAACAAAGCTTGAAGGCAAATGGAGAAGGAACGACAAACTTGAATCCGATGTCTTCTTCTTGAATTTGGAGTTGAATGTTGGAGTTGCAATAAAACAAAGACTTTGGAGTTTTAATTTCTCATTCCATTCACCATTTTTGTTGAAGCTTTAATGTTAGGAAATGAAATGAAGCAATAAAGAAGAAGGGGGTGGAACTTGGGCCTAATGGGCTAAAAGTCCAAACCAAAGGCTCGAGTGAAAAAGTGGTGAAATTCCACTAACCCCAAACATATCAATGTTTATACTTAGAAGATTGCAAATGACGTTTCGAACTCAATGGAAGTGGTCTCGAGTCCTAATTTGACCGTTTGCAAAAAGTAGCTTCGGACCAAAATTCGATTAACGATAAAATATTTAAATAAAATATTTAAATATAAAAATCGATAAATATGCGGGTTGTTACAGTAAAGGCAAAACAAGTGGAAAGTAAAGGAGGCAAGGGGTTTGGGTCAAGGAATGGAACGTTTTGGGGTACATAGGCTCGGCCTATGGTCCTATGGGCTCGGCCTGGTGCATCTTCAGGTCAGGTCAGAGATGATGATGATGGCTATAGGTCATGGCAGCAAGTGGTGGTGGTGTTAGAGGTGGTGGCCAAGGCTAAACATGAAGGAAATGGGAATACAAGGCTCGGTTAGGCAATATTTGGAGTTTTAAGCAAAGTTTTGTGGAGATGGCTTCAATTGGATGACATGGTTTGTCATGGTCATAGGAGGAGGAGATGTTTGCTGCTGTAGATGGTGGAGGAGGTGGTCGTGGAGTTGGAGTGGACTAGAGGCCGAGCTATGCTAGAGGAGGAACAAGGTAGAAATCATTGAAAAGAAGTAGGAAAGAAAGAATGAAGCCATAAGTTTTTTTTTCCTTTTTTTTCTTCATGAAGCCGTGAGCTTTAGGGGGAAGATGAGAAAGAGTTTTCACGTGAAAAGGAAAATGGAATGTCAGCTGAAGAGTGGAGTTAAGGCAGCCAATTGAAGAGATGTTGGTTGAGAAATGAAAAGACAGAATACAAAAAGGCTTGAGCAAATAAAGAGTCACAAACTTTTCAAATTTCCACCATTTCTTTTTAAATTTTAAATACATGTAAAATACATATAAATACAGATAAAAACATGAAAATATAGTAAATAAACAAAAATAAATAAATAAATAAACATTAATTAAATATGATTAAATTAAGAAAATAGCAAAGAAAATGTAAACTAGGCTTGAAAATTTGAAAATAAATGAAATGAACTTTGAAAAAATTGTATGTACATGAAATATATCTATAAATAAAGATAAAAACATAAAAATAAAATGCATACATAAAAATGAATAAATAAATTTTAATTAAATATAATTTAAATAAAGAAAATAACAGAAAATGGAAACTAACCTTTAAAAATAGAAAATAAATTCGATGAGCTTTGGAAAAATTCAAACATCACTTTAAAAATATTTAAAAGGTAAAAATATATGTAACATAGCATATAATACAATTTAGAATAAGATATGACAAATAAAAAGATTATTTATATAATTTAAAATAAACAATTTCGTTAAATACAGCAAATTTCACACAATAGTTAAAAAGGCATAACTTTCACATTATAAATCAGATTTCAACGAAACGAAAAGCAGTGTTATTAAAATTTTATTTACTTTCATAATAAAAGAAAAAATTAAAATTTTCATACTTTTAAAATTTAAATTTTAAAGTCAAAGTTTGACCAGATTGACTAAAATTCACTTTTCTGGAAATATTCAATTTATGCATGATTGAAATTCAAATCCACATCAAAATCAACATTTGTATTTCAATTAACAAAATATATTCATTTTAATAAATAAAATAAAGTTTTTTTTTTAAATTAGGAATTTAAATTAAAATAATTAAAATATACAATTACAATAATCAGAAAATACAGGGTTGTTACAAAACATGTATAGTTTACAAAAGTAATAAGTTCAAAAAATAACAATTCCAATATGCACATCATTTTCATATTAAGCAAAGTAATAAAATAATAAGTTAAGCACATAAAAATTATAAACACAAACAACAATAACAATTTTACTTCATGGTTCATTCATCTCAAGAACTTTCAATTATTTTCTCAATCCTGTTTATTTTGCATTTTGTACTAATTTGAAGTAATTAACCTTCATTTTATACTATTAAACATATGGCAATTCATTAACATTAATCATCCTTTATTTATGAGGTTCAATTTCAAAAGATATGGTAACTTTTTTTTTTTTGAAAATATGAGTTTCATTTTTAATATGCTATAAAATTATATTAATTCTTTAACACAAACCAATTAAAAAATCGATCACAAGATATCCATTTTATAAATGATTATACTTTTATATTTTAAAATTTTTAAAAACATGTATAGTTTACAAAAGTCATAAATTCAAAAAAAAATTCCAATATGGACATCATTTCATATTAACCAAAGTAGTAAAAAAAATATGCTAACCACATAAAAATTATAAACATAAACAACAATAACAATTTTACTTCATGGTTCATTCATCTCAAGAGCTTTCAATTATTTTTTCAATCCTGTTTATTTTGCATTTTGTAAAAATTTGAAGTAATTAACCTTCATTTTATACTATTAAACATATGGCAATTCATTAACATAATCATCCTTCGTTTATGAAGTTCAATTTCAAAAGATATGGTTACTTATTTTTGAAAAAACCAAAGTAGAAAAAAATATGTTAAGCACATAAAAACTATAAACACAAACAACAATAACAATTTTACTTTGTGATTCATTCATCTCAAGAGCTTTAAATTATTTCCTCAATCTTGTTTATTTTGCATTTTTTTAAAATTTGTAGTAATTAACCTTCCTTTTATACTATCAAACATATGGAAATTCATTAACATTAATCATCCTTCATTTATGAAGTTCAATTTCAAAAGATATGGTAACTTTTTTTTGAAAATATGAGTTTCATTTTTAATATGCTATAAAATTATACTAATTCATTAACACAAGCCAATTAAAAAATCGATCACAAGATATCCATTTTTTAAATGATTATACTTTTATATTTTAAATTTTTTAAAAACATGTATAGTTTACAAAAGTAATAAATTCAAAAAATAACAATTCCAATATGCACATCATTTTCATATTAATCGAAGTAGTAAAAAAATATGTTAAGCACATAAAAACTATAAACACAAACAACAATAACAATTTTACTTCATGGTTCATTCATCTCATGAGCTTTCAATTATTTTCTCAATCTTGTTTATTTTGCATTTTATAAAAATTTGAAGTAATTAACCTTCATTTTATACTATTAACCATATGGCAATTCATTAACATTAATCATCCTTTATTTATGAACTTCGCTTTCAAAAGATATGGTAACTTTTTTTGAAAATATGAGTTTCATTTTTAATATGCTATAAAATAATATTAATTCATTTACACAAACCAATTGAAAAATCGATCTTAAGATATCCATTTCATAAATGATTATACTTTCATATTTTAAAATTTTTAAAAACATGTATAGTTTACAAAAGTAATAAATTCAAAAAATAACAATTCCAATATGCACATCATTTTCATATTAACCAAAGTAGTAGAAAAATATGTTAAGCACATAAAAATTATAAACACAAACAACAATAACAATTTTACTTCATGGTTCATTCATCTCAAGAGCTTTCAATTATTTTCTCAATCCTGTTTATTTTGCATTTTGTAAAAATTTGAAGTAATTAACCTTCATTTTATACTATTAAATATATGGCAATTCATTAACATTAATCATCCTTCATTTATGAAGTTCAATTTCAAACGATATGGTAACTTTTTTTTGAAAATATAAGTTTCATTTTTAATATGCTATAAAATTATATTAATTCATTAACACAAACCAATTAACAAATCGATCACAAGATATCCATTTTATAAATGATTATACTTTTATATTTTAAAATTTTTAAAAACATGTATAGTTCACAAAAGTAATAAATTCAAAAAATAACAATTCAAATATGCACATCATTTTCATATTAACCAAAGTAGTAAAAAAATATGTTAAGCACACAAAAACTATAAACACAAACAACAATAACAACTTTACTTCATGGTTCATTCATCTCAATAAATTATAAATAATAACAACTTCACTTTACAATTCATTAAGAAAAATTGATTATCAATTGATTTATTAAATAACACTAAAATAAAAGAATTTCTACCCTTCATATTACTACTATCGATTTCTTACTTCGTTAGTTCTCTCCTGATATTTTATCACAAATTATCTTCAAATAGTTTATGATATTTTAAACTTTCAACATTGTTTTAGTAATTCTCATTAATATTTTACACTCAAATACCCCATGTTTAAAAATTTGTATACATATAAAGCTTTTCATTGGTCTCTCCTATTAATTGTCATTTAAATTAGTTAAATATCTTAAATTTAAACTTATTAAATAAAGCCAGTTAATTAATATTCATTAATTCATGACATAAATCCTATAAATGACAATTCTATATATGTCTCAATAGCTTCACTAATAGTAAAACAAAATTATTTTCATATCTTTGAGTTGTTCTATAATACATACATATAAACAAAATTTTACCATCCATTTTCACAATTAAAATATAGTTAAAAAAATACTTGTACTTAAATATAAATACCGTGACTTTAAAACATTGCCGTGTGTAACGCACGTGTTACACACTAGTAGTTTTAGATTTTTAGTGTGTATCTCATCCCCGCCGCAATTTAGAGTGTGTGCAGATCAGATTGAATTGTCAAAATAGCTACTCTTAGAAGAATCTGCCACGTGGATTGATAAATGTTAAATACGTGTATTCTTTTCTAGAAAGAAAAATATTACGATAGATTGTTCTAAAAGAAGATATTCTTTCCAAAGTGTTAAAATTGAACATCCAAATATACAAATAGGGTTTTGACTTCAATCTTGTGGGATTCATAAATTTTTTTCCTCCTTTTAGACATAGCAAATTTCAAAATTGGATTCAAATCCATTAAAAATGTTATCATGCGTAGGATAAACAAATATAGTATTAAATAAAATAGTAATTAATAATTTTTCTTTTGTAGTACATCGGTCAAAATGTCGAATGCATTGGTATTGAAACTAGGTATATTATCCACGTATGAAAATTATTTTCAGTTTTTCCGTAACTAAATGTGTGATAGCATACAACAGTGATCAGAGAACCATTATATGAATAAAATAAATAACATAAATATTACGAGCCTGACGTAGCAAGTTGTGAAGCCGTAACATTGAAGAACTTGAAATCTAACATTTCCTCCACTCGACAAATTGTGCATTTGATGGTTTTTAATCCGAATATTGTTGGACTTCGTTTACCAACTAATTTATTTCAGTCTACAAACTTATATTACAATACTAGTTAGCTCTGTTGAGTAGATAAAGACCTATACATAATTGTCTTTCCCTATTAAACTAATAGCTAAACGAATGGTCAGTTTGGTCAAACAAAATCTAGATGGTGTGGTCCAACATTAAATGTCTGGCAAATAATTTCAACACCAACTATGTTGATGCTACCTGCATGGGACCGACATACATTGACAAATATTACACATTTCCTGCTTGGGGAATTAAATTACCAAATGTTAAAATAAAACGAAAGGGTGACGAACGATTCAACAAATAAGCCATATCAGTTCACATTTACAGCAAAAATATCAGTTCACGTTAACTGCTTATCACACTTCGGGTGTCATTCTTGCATCCACATTTACAGTAAAATATGTCTCAACGTCTTTTTTTCTTCTTACTTACATGTTTTACATCTCATCTTTTCTAAACTATATTTCAAATTCTTATTAAATGCGGTTCGTTATTTTCATGTGAAAAAAAGGATAGCGTGAAATCAAACGAAATCAAAAAGGAAAACAAATATAACGTACATGTTCACTTGCGACTTAATTTTCAGTTTACGTTCGGCCTACGGATCAAAAACTTGAGCTTCATTCTTCTCTATATTGAAAACAAGTAGTAGAAAATGTTTCCTGCATTATAAATTTATAGGAAGCTAAAATCGGCAATAAATTTTTAAACTAGTTACTAAAAGTTTAAGCCCTGTTTGTTTTCATTTTTAGCTTTTGGTTTTTGAAGTCCATTTTAAGTTTTTCATTTTTAATGTTTTCAATATTTTGGTAAAAGCATTTGGTTTTGCTGTTTTGAAAAACGGTTTTTAGACTAAAAATCAAAAATGAGATTTAAAAATAAAAATGTTAATTTTAAATCTGTGTAGAATTTGGCTATACAATATACAAACGAACGAGATAATATCATTTCTAGCATGTCTTCACACGTGAATGTTTCAGTTGATAAACACATAAACTTGTACTTACGCATTAAAATAAGACTACTACCCACAAAAATTTTCTAACAATTTTGAATTATGAAATTCAAATATGAAGAAAAAAAGAGAGTTCACGTAAGCACTAAAAGATGAAAACTACATACATACTCCTCAAGTATATGGTCTATAAATGAATAGTAATAGTATTTCCCTACGATACAATAAAACAAAGACGTTTCATACAATGAACATGTCGATTGCACTTGTACCTATTTATGGAACTTAGATTAAGAATTACATCACAAGTAAGCCAAAATAAGTAGACGAAACTACATAGATTCATGAAGTTGCTGCTTTCAATATCCACAACTCTTTTGTCTATAAAAAAATTTATGATATATCATCGTTTTCTGTAGTGACGTTATTCTTTATTTTCCTATTCTGTCTTTGTATTAGCTGACTGGCTTTTTGAAGCATCCACCTTCTGCTTTCATCTGCATTGGATGCCTGCATTCAAAGAATATAGACATCTTTTTAGAAGCATTTATCAATTGTTTTGAACAGTTATGTCATGAGAACTTCAGCAATATCAAAATCTTCATCATGAAAGTTCAAAAAATTTAAAAAAGAATTCAAGGTATTCAACTAAATCAGCAAATTATGTTTCAAGGTATTCAACTAAAACTCTAAAACAGTATGTCAAACCTTTCTAATACGAATTGTCCTCTTTGTATTTCTGGCTCTTAAGGTGTGTAGCTTCCTACAAGTAGTTAAAACTTGCCATTAACTTATCATAAATATAACATGAATGCTTTTAGTTAAGGGACGGAGTTATGTTCTCTTAAACATATAGAACAAATGTCTATTCATTAACATTTAGAAAATGTGAGTGTGTATATATCTCTCTCCCTCAGTGTCTACACACACACACGGTTAATTCAGTAGATGGTTCTACCTCACAGCGCCTAGCTAATAGTGACATACAATGTATTATTGTTTTTTAAGTAAAGGTGAAGTAACACTTGGAAATAGAACTTGCATATTTCCAACCCAAATTTCGGCCACAGCAGCAACAGAATATGTCAGCCACGGTATGCATTCCAGAAAGCATCATTCTCTCTTCTAATTCTCCTATAAAAATATTTGTACTGCTACACACAATATGCTGCAGTAAGACCAACACAAAGAAGGCTACCAAATCAACAAAATTATTGAATGATATTGTCTGTTTGATATTCAAGCAATGTGTATCCACACCACGCATATATCTATATAATCCAAGTACTAACATGCATACAAATGATCTCAAAAGTGATCTCCATAGTATAGATTGAACATTTCTTTGATTTCATTTCAAGTTACATGGCTCTGTACTTGTTAAATGCAGAGAAGATGTAGCCTAAGCATAACATAACAACCTTTTAACAAAGTTTTTCTCATTGAAAACAATAGTCTAACGAGTTACAAGAGTTTTGGTACTTTAACTCATGTCTCACAGTAAATAGTGATTAGCAAAACTTTATCAACATTAGTGGAAAAGGCATAGCAATCAAATAAAAAGCTAGTTACAAACATTTACCTCGTGGTCACGGCAATATCAACCAATGCTACTTTGTATTTAGATTCTTCTTCACAAATTCAAATATATTACATAAATTCAAATATCTTGTGCTTAGTTTAAACTGACATGATTATGATAAATGAAATACCTCAAGAAGAAGAAAACCTTGGACGCAGACGTAACCCCAGCACAAATCAAAACCCCTTTCACAAAAAAATCAAATTCAGAGCCCAATTCCAATCAATAGACGAAGAACGCGATAAAGAAAACCCTGGACGAATGTCCTCTGGGAAAGGACCATTGATCGACAGCAACGACTAACGACATGTTCCTATTATAAATAGGACGAGGCCTGCGGACTATGAATTTGATGAACCCGACGACGATTAAATCGAGAAGACCGTTGATGAGGAGGGAGAGGAGGAATGGGTATTTATGGAAGAGAAATGGGATAAGAATGAGGACGAGAAGGAAGAAGAGGCGACCGTCGCCGGAGACTTTGATTTAAGATGAAGGAGCGGCATATTGTTTTTTTTTAAGAGGGAAATGAAAAACTAGGTTTTATGCGACGGGAAAGTCTTATTTGCTATTGGTGTAGGAAAATTATTTTTAAATTTTTTAATCACATTTGCAATTGGTATTTGCTACGGTTATGAAAATAACAGTCGCAAATAATAACATATTTTTCAGATTATAGACAAAACCCGTCGCAAATTGCTTTTATTAAATTTTCTTCTGCTTCTCATAGACCAACTGCTACGGTTAAGAACAACCGTCACATATTATAGCATTTGCTACTGTTTTTACCTAAACCGTCGCAAATAAGGCGATGCAACAGATAGATTGTGTACTAGTGTGTTGTCCTCTTACTCTTGAACGATTGCGATGCAACAGACAGATTGTGTACCAGTGTGTTGTCCTCTTACTCTTGAACGATTGCGATGCAACAGACAGATTGTGTACTAGTGTGTTGTCCTCTTACTCTTGAACGAAATGAAGTGGACGCTCTTAATCAAACGATTTACAATCACTCAAATACTGGTATTCCCCATCCTAGATCGGGGTAAACCATCTATGAAGTCCATCGAAACACTATCCCGCTTCCATTCGGGTACATCAATGGTTGAAGCGATCTGTCAGGCCTCTGTTGCTCCGCCTTAACTCTTTGGCACACAAGACACTTAGCCACAAACTTTGCTACATCCTTCTTCATGCCACTCTAATAAAACACTTTCTTCATGTCCCTATACATCTCATCACCGTCCAAGTGAATAGTCATCCAAGAATGATGTGTCTCTGCTAGAACTACACTCCTTAAATCATCAGTGCGGGGACACAAAGTCTTCCATCTCTCTTAGGCCACCCTTTACTGTTGATGAAATAGCGTTGGAGATATCTAGATATCTCTCCTCTACTAATCCTATCCAGAATATCCATAAGCTCCGAATCCTCTCGCTGCCTTGAGCCAATCTGATCTATAAGGGTAGGCTTAACCTCAAGTGTTGAAATCTTAGCAAAATCTTTGATAAACTTTCTATAATAACTAGTTGAACCTAGGAAGCTTCTAACTACGGTAGCGTTCTTGGGGGCCTTCTAATCTTGTACTGCCATTATCTTAGCGGGATCCACAACTAAACCGTCTCTTGAAACTACATGCCCCAAGAAACGCACCTCCTTACATCAAAAATGATACTTTGAGAACTTTGTTTTTAACTGATGAACACGAAGTGTACGAAGAACCTCCTCAAGACGAATAGCATGCTCTTTTATACTCTTGGAAAACACCAGAATGTCGTCCACAAACACTACAACAAACTTATTTAGGACTTCTCAAAAAAATGGTTCATCAAATCTACAAAATAGACCGGAGAATTGGTCAGCCCAAACGGCATAACCAACCACTCAAAGAATCCATCGGGTGTCCTAAATGCTATCTTATCGATGCTATCGTCAGCGACCCTAAGCTGATGAAATTCAGTGACTAAGTCAAGCTGGAAAAATACTGAAGAGCCAACCAACTGATCGAAAAGATCGTCTATCCTGGGAAGTGGGTAATGGTTCTTCTTCGTGAGCTTATTCAACTCTCTATCGTCTATGCAAAGTCGAAGGGAACCATGCGCCTTTGTAGCGAAGACAACTGGCGCTCTCCACTCAGATATGCTCCGTTTGATGAAGCATTTCTCTAATAGGTCACATATCTGTTTACTTAACTCCTTCCTCTCCCTAAGAGCCATATGTCTCACGGGCAATGCCACTGCCTTAGGATTGTCATTTAGATAGAACCTAAAATTGATCTCTCTCTTAGGGTGTAGTCCCCTAACCTCCTCAAAAATGTCTGGAAAATCTCTAACAACAGAAACTGAATCTAACTCTCCAAGTGATGAATCAAGAGAATAAACAAAGCTCAACATGAATGACCCTTATGGGTCGTAAGAAGCCTCGAGAGTCCTTCCGCTACATGTCTCTAGTCTGACGATTCTCCTCTCGCAGTCTAATATCACACCGTAAGTGGATAACCTGTCCAACCCCAAAATCATCCTATATCCCAAAAGTCCCAGTACATATGCGTCACAGTCAAATTCTACGCCTAGTATAAAAAATTTCAAACCCCTACAAATCATGGGTAAATGTGTCGATCCTTCTACACGGTTTGAAACAACTATATGGTCTACAACTAGAGAAATATCTACGTGCAAATGATATGCACGTAATTGTGCATATATTTACATCCATATTTTATCTCTTTTTATTTAAATAATCATCATATTTGGGCATTTTAACATGTTTAAAACTAAAATTCAATTATTTCCAACCATCATATTTTCATCTTCATTCAGGGGCAAATCGGTCATTTTTGTGCATGTGTCAACATAAGAATTTTTACTTGGACATTTTTTGATAATTTTTATAGGAATTTGGATGCATATGGAAGAGGCTTATATGAAGATATATGCATGCACAAATGAATACAAAGGAAAGAAAAGGGAAATAATTCAAGCCATGAACATGGAGGACCCCACCCACTTACCTAAAAGTACATTTTGGAGCTAATGGACAACTAAGTGGAGGTTAAAGCTTCATGCAAAACAAATGATGGATTAATTAGTGGTTAATGGTTGCTTGTCGGCCACACTTCCTAAAGGGCATTTTAGGTAGCCCCCTAAAAATAGAATTAGGGTTTTATGCATGTATATATAGCCCTCTTATGTATATGAAACTATCATCTACTCTTTCATTTTACTTAGGAAATTAAGAAATCAAAGTGTAAGCTCAATGTTCTATGAAATAATAATGGCTTCCAAGCCTCTTTCTTCTCTCTTTTCTACATGCTCTTCTTTGTTTTATTGTTAATGTTTATTTATATGCTCTCTTTCTCCTTATGTTCATAGCTTAGATTTACATTTATGCAAGTAGTTAGTAGCTAATATCTTTTACTTTTTTTGCTTATTTTCTATTTTCTTTTCTTTTTAATGTTGGAACTTACTTGTGTTGCTTCAATACCACAAATGAGTAGCTAAACCCCTTCAATTTAAGGGTGATGAAGCTCTCTAACTTTATGTAATTTCAACATTTTATGATTTATGATCTCATTTGGTTTATGCTTCATGAAGTGGATTTTGATGCAAGTTTATACAAGTGAGTTTGATAGCTTATATTGCTTATGCAAATGAGCTATTCTTATTCAACATAAACACAAGTTGCATCATCATTTGCTAATCCATTTTTGATTGTGAAATTAAAGTAAAAATGAAATTTGATGATCTATATTACTAGATACAATAGTAAATAGATTATGCTTAAAATAGCTTTTGTTTTTGCTTCATTTTCATGAGAATTATAAGTGGGTATTTGTTGTATTATAGTTTGATGGTTTGAGTTATGTTAATTAATAACATAAACAAACCATGCTTATGATAAATATAACAATATTTCACTTAAATCAAAGTTAGAGATCATAAATTGTTTGTTGTTGATTTACAAAAATATGAGAGTGGATTTGCCTCTAAATTGTTCTCTAGTTCAATAGTTTACTAATCACATTTTAATTCTAGTTTAGCTTCATTTTAGTTCTATCCAACAATTTCACTCGACTTTGATATAATTTGATTGAGTAGAAAATTTAAAATCATCAATTCCCTGCGGATCGACCCGTATTCGTCACGTGCTACATTCGTACACCGTGCGATTGCGGTTATTTTTAAATTTAAATTCGTTCGACGGTTTTCTAAACCGATAGAATTTCGTCGACGAACAAGTTTTTGGCGCCGTTGCCGGGGAGTTGCTTTGATCTTGATTTTTTTATTCTTCGAATTATTTTTTTTGTTTGATTTTTATTGTGTTTGGTGTGTGTGTTTGCATTTTAAAAAAAAAATTGTTGTGTGTTTGTCGTTTTCATTTTTGTTTGCGTGATTGTTGCCTTCTTCTTTTGCATTTGCATTGTATATTCTATTAAAAAAACACACATCAAAATTTCAAAACAAAAACATTTTATTTCTTTTCCAATTTGCATTTCATTTTATTTCCAATTTACATCTTACAATTTACATTGCCTTTTGTTTCATTTTTCTGTTCACTGTACATTGATATTCACTCACTGTGCAGTGTGCACTACATCTCTGATTGTTGCACACTTGCTGCCTCTCCACTACATACAACATACTGACATCTCACACTTCGCAACTACACCATCAGTAAACCAATCCATTGCCTACCCATCATACAATCTTCCTTCTGACTTCCTCCACCTGAAAACTACAACAGCCTTCACCACATATTCTCTGATCAAAACTCCCATATACATACTACTTCCATAATCTCCACTTCAAAGCTGCCATAACCACCATCATAACTCCCCCTTCAAGCATTTCTGCTCTGCCAAACTGCACCACTTCGTATATCACTGCACCACTTCATCCATCCTTGCTAACTACCTAACCACGTTTGCCAAACCATAATTCCCATTCAACTTCTGCCATTACTTCATCACAAACTACCCCACACCATAACCACAGTCAGCAATGCATGCTCCAACAGCCTTCACCTGAAACGCAATCATCAACTTGCCACTCCATCTCTGTTAACCACACCCCGCTTTCCCCCACCCATCACAAACAACAGTTCAACAGACCAACCACTATTCTCCAAACCACTGAAACAACACACCACCCTCCACTTCCTCAAAACTGTGCATCCAAACCATAATTCTTCCTACCATCTACCACAATCCTTCAAACAGCAAGTCTGATCAACTTCGACTTCAACACAAGACCACAACCATCCCTTCGAACCACTCTCCAACATTCAACTGCATACAACTTCGGGCCCCCTGAACTGCTGACTACTCGACAACTACCAATAACTGCTGTTTCCATCACCAAACTCTCCTACTTTGAACACCGCACTGTCAACCAAATCACTCAACATATCAAACCCCACAAACACCTCAAATCACGACCCCAACGCAACCCTTCAGCAATTGGAATCGAATTCGTCAAACTCCACAACCGCACCTTCAACTCAAGTCACCACAAACCTTCTCCAAATCCAGAAACTCGCGCTCGAGAATCGCCTCCACCCAAACTTCGCATTGCCTCCATCATGTGGAACAGCAGGCATCGAATTTCCCACTGCACCCCCACTTCATCGCTTCAAACTGCCACCATCACCTGAATCGAACGCCTAAAGCAAATCTTTATCGAATCACGACATTCAAACCATGCAATCACCAGAACTCCGCCATCACAGTGCCGCACCCCACTGCAAAACAAAATCCTCTCTGAGACTCCAACCCACGTCCCAAAATCCTCAGCCTAAAGCTGCGACCTTCCTCGTCATCAACCGATTGTCTACAGCCCAATCGAACCGTCACCATCCTCAAATCATCAAAACGAACAACCCACTACCAGAAAACCCACTCGCGACCAGAAAACTCCACCCAAATCCGCAGCCAACACCCAAATCCGCAGTAGTAACCACTCGCAAAATTCCCTATCGAACCTCGCAAATCCAACCTGCAATTTTGATCTTTTTCTTTGGAGACTGAGCATTTTGTTAACTTGGATTGCTAATTTTTGAAATCGCTCAGAATTGGGAATTGAACGAGAGTTTTTTTTGTTTTGTTTTTGTTTTGGGAAGCAAGAATAGAACGAGAATTTGTTCTTCGTGAAATATTCATTCATAAGTTATTGGGTTTGTGGGTTGAAATGGGCTACAGTTGATATAATTTTGTTTGTGGTTTGTGGGTTGAGTAGATTGTTCTTAAGTTTCTCTTTGTTTTCTTTTTTTAAAGAGACAGTAAATTTCCTTTTTTTTAAGTAAAACTTTACTTTTCAGTTTTCTTTCTTTTTCACAAAAAAAACATAAAACATAAAAAAAGGTTTCGCTTTGTTTGATTTTCATTTTGTTTTCACTTATTTTAGTTTTCATTTTTTTTCCTTTTGTTTTTCATCTTTGATAAATATAATAAAAGAAAACAAAAAATTATTGTATTTATCTTCATTCACTCCTTTTCAGGTTGCCAAAGCAGATTAAAAGGAAGAACTGCTTGCCCAAAAATAATTGCTGCTTGCTTATAAAAAATTGCCGCAAAAAAAATTGCTAATAATCTGCACGCTCTGGTATTGTGCTTCCATCTCTATTTGTATTGTTGGTTGCTTGCATTTGCATAAAAAAATTTCAAAATCCAAAAAACCAAAAACAAACTTCATCTTAGTTGCATTGTTAATACACGTTTAATTTCTTGTTTTGCATTCATCTCATCTTATTTTTTTTTCTAAGGGCAATACCCCAATTCACATGAGGTGAGGGATTTCATCACCCTTTCCTTAGCCCACAAACGCATTTCATCGTAGAATTTGACTAATAATAAAGGTCAGACGTTGGACCTAAGGGTGTTACGAGCTCACTTAGGGCTTAATTATATCTTCACAATTGTTTTATTTGAACGATTTTATTTCTTGGTGTCTAGGCTACGACAGAGTAATAACCAGTTATAAAAATTACGATGATATGTAAATATTATACCGGTTGTTCCTCTGAAGGTACTTAAACCTTCGGTTGCATTGCTACGGTGATTCGTGGTGCACCGATAACTCCTGTCCGTTACCTGGCTGAGAAATATTTTTGTTGATTTAAGACAAAGTGTGATTATACAATTTTGGGTTAGGAGCTACTAAGGACAGAAAACTGTAATTAAGTCCTTTGCATTCATTTAGTCGCATTAGTTCATGCATATTTAAAAAAAATTCAAAAAATTCAAAAATTCAAAAAAAAAATTGTAAATTTTACTTAACTAAATTTTTAATCACTTTTTTTCCTTTCCTTTGAAAATTTTCAATCAAAAAAAAAATCCAAAAAAAATATGAAATATTTTTAAAAAAAATTTGAAAATTCAAAAACAAAAATCAATTTACATTTTCTAAAAACAAAAAAAATCCTTTTGGTAAATATTTAAAAATTCAAAAAACAAAAAAAAAATACAAAACCAAAAACATAAAAAAAAATTTGAAAAAAAACAAAACAAAAAAATCAAACTTTTCTTTTGAAAATAAATCTCACTTGTTAAATAGTTTTCTCCCTTATAAAAAAAAATTCAAAAAACAAAAACGAAAACACATTTTCAAACCTTCTTTCATTCCCTAAACTCAATTCTAACTCCTTTCTCTTCTCGACTTTCACTTGTGCATGAGTATTTTGACTCGTGACACAACAACGAATCGTTGGACTCGCGATCCTTCTACAAACCGTTTAACTCGAACAGACAACCCTCCCGAAATAGCGAACGAAAACGCCCCTCAAACTCTTATGGATAGAATCTTTCCCGATAGAGTTTCTATTCCATCTTGCATCACATTACCCGCCCCTACGGGTAACCATTTTGAAATCCACTCGAACCATATTGCCACGCTTCCGAAATTTGGAAATTTCGAGCACGATGATCCATACATTTTTTTGACTAAATTCGAACAAGTTTGTGCAACCATTAAACTCCAACAACTTTCTGATGACGGAATCAAACTTCGATTAATCCTATTTGCTCTTACGGATTACGCTGAAAAATGGTTGTACAGCTTACCTGTGACGACCCGTATGTTACATGTCGATATATCATAGAATTTCTAGGTCGTTAGTGTTGTTTAAGTCGTCCTTAGCCTAAGTCGTGTGGAGGTTAGATCGTATGGAGAAGTTAACTCGTGTAGAGATTAACTCAGTGGGAAAGCTTAGGTCGGTATTCATGAGTCGTAGACGACCTAAGGGGATACGAGTTAAGGTGGTGACCGACCTATAGATAAGTCGTAGACGACTTAAGGAGGGTGCACGAGTTAAGGGTTAGCAACCTGGTGGTGTTAAGTGATAGGTCGTGCACGAGTTAAGTGAGAGGTCGTGTACGAGTTACTAGTTAAGAGATGACCGAGTTTAGTGTTTACGACCTAAGGTAGATAGGTCGGTAGAGCGACCTAAGGTAGATAGGTCGGTTGAGCGACCTAAGATAGTTAGCGACCTAGGGTTAACGACCTAACAGTTACGAGTTATGATTTCTGACCGACCTAAGTAATGACCGACCTAAGGAAGTTAGGTCGTAGACGAGTTATGGCCTAGTAGTTAAGTCGTCATGTTTTAGGTCGTAGCATAGTTAGGTCGGTAGGTTAGTTAGGTCTTTAGACGACCTAAGGAAGGCCGCTATGAGTTGTTAGGTCGTAACTCGTGTTGCTCGATAGGTCGTGACTAGGTTAGGTCGTATAGAGGCTTATGTGTTAGGTCGTAAGCTTTTAAGTCGGCAGCTAGGTAGGTCGTGTAAGTGCATGTGTGTGCTAAGTCGGCCTTGTTTGTTAGGTCGCATAGGAGTTAGGTCGTGAGATCTTGTGTGTTTGGATAAGTCGTAGGTCGTATGCCGTGTACCCAATTAAGCCGTTGTGTCATGAGTCGGCAGGGTCTTAGGTCGTAGGTCGTTGGTTCGAGTTAAGGAAGGCGGCTGTGTTTTAGGTTGCATGTACTATTGAGACTTAGGTCGTAAACGACCTAAGTTAGGTCGGGGATCTTTAGGTCGGCAACGACCTAAAACTGGGCGACGACCTAAGGGTGAAATCAGCCTATAAATAGAGGAGTTTGGCTCACTTTTTGGCACCGGTTTTTGAAGCGACGAAGTGCTGCCATTTTGAGAGCTCGACTACTACATCTCTTCACTTCTTTTCTCTAATCCAATCTAGTGCCAACATCCATCCAAGATCGAAGATCGAGATTGAAGATTGAAGAGCCAAAGTTGAAGATCTTCATCCAACGAAGCTAGATTTCACCATTTCAAGCGAGATTTCGACGAATCGAGCTTGAATCTTTGCTGTCCAGATCTGAAGCGTATTGCTTTTGGGTTGTTTTGGAGATTCGGTGAGTGGTAGTTATCTCTCACGCGGACCCAAAGGAGTATATTGGATCGGTGGTTTGTTTATGTGTTATAGATAGTGATTTCATACATTTTCCTTAGATCCAAGTGTAGATCCATTGCTTATGAAGATGTTTACTTATGCAAGTTCATTCATCAAGTTGTAGAGACAAAACCCATGATTTATATTTGTTAGATCTATGCTAGAAACCCATGATTCATGCATGTTATACTTATGCTCATTTATTTACGAAATTGCCATTATAGTTAATATTGCTTGTTAGATCTTGTTTGAATGTTTGATTGCTTGTATTGATGATTGATTTGATTGTTTCAAGTTAGCTAGTAGTTGATTTGGAACAAGATGGTTGAAGATGATTCAAAAGCTAGGTGGAAAGGCTCTTGAATGGTGAAAGCTGCTTGTGGCATATGAAGCGGATGATGAAGCTCATATGGATGAATTCGAGGATTTTGCTATGATTAGAGGGAGCAAAACATGATGATGATGATGGACTTTGCCATGATGCGATGAGGTGAAGCATGATGTTGAGATGAACTTAGCTAAGATGCGATGGAGCAAAGTATGATGTGAGATAGTCTTGGTTTAATCCAGGCGGGATCATTCCAAGCAGGTTAATGACTCGATGATGCAGTTCGAGTTGGTTGATAATGGGTGGCTCGAGAGGCGCTTGAGCTAGTTTGAGAACAGTTGTCGAGGAGGATGACTAGAAGGCTGAGATCTTATCGTTATTGAAGGTTCTAGCAAGCTCAAAGCAAGAGTACGTTCGGTAGATCCGTTATATCCAGGCGCGGGTCATGATGACGTGCTAGTACTCTGGGTAGATCCGTTATACCTAGGCACGGGTCACGGTGACGTGCGGAGTTATGTCTAGAACCGGGGTTGCCATTAGCCCTTGACGGATGGTTGAAAGATGAGTTGGTCATTCAATTAACGATAAAAATCAAGGCAATGATAACAGTGATAGCCAGAGTCATGGATGTTTGGTTGTATCATCATTCGGTCTCAAGAGCGGTGTTTTCTGGGTGCTTATCTGATCTTGGTTTAGGCCTTGGGGGTTTGTATTTGGGAAACATCAACCTTGACTCGAGTGATTATTGCTTTACTTTAATTATCTGCTTTGCTATTCTTGCTTCTCCTTAGTGTGTGTCTGGGGGCTATCACTGTAGAAAGAAGTGGAGTGGGATGATTTGGGTTCCTATTCCTTTTATCCTTTATGTTCCTTTGGTATGTTTGATAGTTGATTTACTGCTCACTAAGACTGTTGTCTGACTCAAAGTTTTATGTCTCCTCTTATTACCTTGGGCTGTTCATCCATGTTTGGGATGGGCAGACTAGGTGACAGGTGGCAGGTGCTGATCTTAGTGGCTCACGCTGATGATGACGAAGACGAGCAGGAGGCTTTACATATTATTTTCATATTCTATGTACTGGATATTCTGCTGATTGTTGATTACTCTGAGTGCTATGTAGTGAGGCTTCTTGTATTCATGATTCAGACCATGTATAAAGCTATTATGATTAGATGATGATATTCTGTTCTATGGGAGCTTCACTATATTATATTTCTCTATTGTATTTTATCCATGCGCTGTGAGTTTTACGATAGAGTCTGCGATGTTTATTTTACCCTTGACGGTCACTCATGGCTGCCTGGCACACTTTCAGCGCACCATTCCCTTGTTTCCGTGCGGGAGTCATGGGCGGTCGTCATATTTGGTATCAGAGCTTTGGTTAATCGATTTTAGCCAACGCTCGCTGACGTAACTACGTAAGAGAGACGTAATTGTATTTTGATGGATGATTACTATATATAATATAGTAGTTTAGATGGATTTGAACTCCTTATGTAGTTGTTCCTCAAGGTGTTCTAATCAGTCCTTTTTGTAGATACTAAGGATGAGTCGAAGAGGGAGACCAGTTGCAAGGAAAGGCCGTGCCGCTGAAGGAGTTGCTGATTATGGAGCTATGTTTGAAGCCATGATGACTTCTATCATGAGAAGGATACCAGCTCCAGGGCCATCAGTGGATGTTGGAGTTCAAGTTCAAGCTCCAAAATCGGTGGATTTTGCTAAGTTGTGTAAGGACTATACTTCTCTTGGAGGAAAGGTTTTCTTAGGAACGGAATCGACTATTGAAGTCCAAAGATGGATGGATGCTTGTTGGAGGATCTTTGGAGATTTAGGAATTGAGGATGCAACTAAGAGGAAGCTTGCATCGAGACAGCTTCAAGGGAGAGCTGCTGATTGGTGGAATTCTATCACCATAGATACTCCAAAAGAAGAGATTACTTGGGAGCAATTCCAAGTTAGATTTGAAGCCAAGTTTATCTCTACAGCTCAGAAGTCTATTTTGTTTAAGAAGTTTGTTGAACTCAAGCAGGGTGGGAGGCCAGTTCTTGAGTATGTTTCTGAGTTTGAGGCTCTGTCCAAGTATGCTAGATCGAATATTGAATCTCCCTACCAGAAGAACGAGAAATTCGTGACAGGCTTGGACAGTTATCTTGGAAGACAGTTGGTGGATCATCTGGACGATCCATTTGAGAAGCTGGTGGAGAAAGCTCTCAGGCACGAGAGTTTGTTTCCTAAGGAAGTATCTGTTGTTGCTGTGACCAAGGAGGAATCTAAACCACAGCAGGGTGGAAACAAGAAGAGGAAGCAGCAACAGCAGAAGGGTAAGGATGGTCAGAAGAAGCTGAAGGGGGAAAAGACCTGCTATAATTGTCGGCAGAAGGGCCATCTCTCCAAGCATTGCAAGAATCCGAAGGTGTTGTTGAAGTGCTACATCTGTGATAAGCTGGGGCACATTAAGAAGAACTGTCCGGAACCGATAAAGGACAGGCAGGTTGTGCAAGCTTATGCTTCGGGGGCTGTCCCGTCATCTTCGAAAGCTCCTACTGCTGAAGAGAAGGGGAAGAGTGTGGTGGTTCAAGGTACTCTTTCCATTTGTGGTGTTCCAGTTAGAGTGTTATTTGATACTGGAGCGTCTCATTCTTTTGTTTGTAATGAGTTGGTAGACCGGTTGGGTTTGGAACCGGATATTGTTGATAGACCATTGGTAATGACTAATCCAGTTGGGGGTTCGTCTTGTTTGTGTATGCTATGCCGTGGTCTAGTTATATCGAGTCATGATTGCTCTTTTGTTTGTGATTGCTTTGTTCTGAACTTTGCGGGGTTCGGAATTATTTTGGGTATGGACCGGCTTAGGAAGTATGCGGCAAAGGTTGATTGTGAGAGATTGGAGGTGACAGTCGAGAATGTGGAGGGGCGAAAGGTTGTGATACGATGTAAGCATGAAGAAGGCGTCTTCATGAGCTTCATGTATTCGCTGGTTGTTCCACGGGATGGACTGTCATCGATGCCAATCGTGAATGGATTCGAGGATGTCTTTGACGAGGTCAAAGGGTTACCGCCGCATAGGGAGATCGAGTTTCGTATCGATCTAGTTGAGGGAGCCAGACCTGTTGTGATGCCTCTTAGGCGGATGGCGCCTAGAGAACAACAAGAGTTGAGGGTGCAGGTTGATGACCTTTTATGGAAAGGATTCATTCGGCGTAGTGTGTCCGAATGGGGTGCACCAGTTGTGTTCGCAACCAAAGCGGATGGATCGTTGAGGTTGTGTGTTGATTATCGTGAGCTGAATAAGGTGACTAAGAAGAACAAGTATCCATTGCCGAGAATAGATGACTTGTTTGATCAGCTTCACGAGGCAAAGGTGTTTTCTCAGATGGATTTGGCAACGGGATTTCACCAGTTAAGAGTGGCGAAGGATAGTGTGCCGAAGACTGCTTTCAGGACACCATCCGGTTTTTATGAGTGGCTGGTAATGCCGTTTGGATTGACGAATGCACCAGCGTATTTTGTGGATCTTATGAATAGAGTGTTCAGAGATCAGTTGAACAAGTTCGTACTTGTGTTCGTGGATGATATTCTGATTTATTCCAGAACTGAGGAAGAGCACAAGACGCACTTGAGGATTGTTTTGGAAATCTTGCGAAAACATCAGCTGAAGGCTAAGTTTTCGAAGTGTCACTTCTGGAAGGGTGAAGTGAGGTTCTTAGGCCATGTCATTTCTGGAAATGGGATAGCGGTTGATCCCGCTAAGGTGGCAGCGATCCAGGATTGGATTAGACCTAAGAATGCATCTGATGTGAGAAGTTTTCTTGGATTAGCAGGATATTATCGTCGGTTTATCAAAGACTTTTCCAAGATAGCTGCACCATTAACAAGATTGACGAAGAAGAACCAAGTGTTCTGTTGGGATGCTAGGTGTGAGAAAGCTTTTGGAATCCTGAAAGAGCGATTGACGAGTGCTCCTGTTTTGACTATTCCAAGTGGGAATGATGAGATGGTGGTTTACACCGATGCATGTGGTACTGGACTTGGAGCAGTGCTGATGTAGAAGGATAGAGTTGTTGCGTATGCGAGTCGACAACTGAAGCCGCATGAAAGGAATTACCCGACTCATGATTTGGAGTTAGCGGCGATTGTTTTTGCTCTGAAGATGTGGAGACATTATCTATTGGGAGTTCGATTCGAGTTGTTTACGGATCACAAGTCTTTGAAGTATCTTTTCTCCCAAAAGGATTTGAATCTTCGGCAGCAACGATGGCTAGAGTTTTTGGCATCATATGATTTTGGTATAGCTTATACTCCGGGAAAAGGTAACGCAGTAGCTGATGCGTTGAGTCAAAGACATGCAGGATTGGGAGCCATGTTTTCGGAATGGAAGAGTCTCGAGTATTTAGCTGGATTTGACTTCAGGCCCAGATGTGAATTGGAACCTGAAATGTTGGCAAACTTATCGATAAGGCCTACTCTAGTGGAAAGAATTGGCGAGGGGCAAAAGCGAGACGATAAGCTTGTCAATATTATCCGTGATTTGGAATCTGGGTTGGACCCGGAAAAGGATAAAGGATTCGAAGTTGATCAAGAAGGTTGGCTTCGGAAGCAAGGACGACTAGTTGTTCCCGATATCGATGAATTGAGAGATGAAGTTCTAAGGGAAAGTCATCACTCGAAGTTGACAATTCATCCAGGTGGAAATAAGATGTATCGGGATATGAAGAGAACCTATTACTGGGAAGGTATGAAGAAGGATGTTGGAAATTTTATTTCCAAATGTATGAACTGTCAGTTGGTAAAAGCTGAACAGAAGAAGCCAAGTGGATTGCTTCAGCCATTAGAAGTTCCTACATGGAAGTGGGAGCAAATATCGATGGATTTTATTGATGGTCTACCTAGAACAAGAGCGGGAAATGAAGGGATTTGGGTCATCGTAGATCGTTTGACCAAGAGTGCAAGATTCATTCCTGTTCGATCGACTAGGACTGCATCGAAGTTGGCTGAGTTGTATGTTAAGTGGATAGTTCTATTCCATGGTATCCCGAAGAGTATAGTGAGCGATCGAGACCCATTGTTCACTAGTGGATTTTGGAAGAGCTTCCAGGAAGTTTTGGGAACCGAGTTGTGTTTGAGTACAGCTTATCATCCCCAAACAGATGGTCAGACTGAGAGAGTCAACCGAGTTTTGGAAGATCTCTTGAGAGAGTGTGTCTTGGATTTCGGAGGATCATGGGAAGATCATCTTCATTTAGTGGAGTTTGCGTATAACAACAGCTACCAGTCAAGTATTGGTATGGCACCATATGAAGCCTTGTATGGAAGACCGTGTAACTCTCCGACATGTTGGTTGGAAGCTGGAGAAAAACTGATGCTTAGGCCAGAGATGATTCGTCAGACTTCGGATTGTATAGAGATCATTCGGCAACGAATGAAGGCAGCCCAGGATCGTCAGAAAAGTTATGTAGATAAGCGTCGAAAAGATTTGGAATTCGACGTAGGTGATATGGTTTTTGTGAAGATTTCTCCTCTAAAGAATGTTATTCGATTCGGGAAGAAAAGAAAGTTGACTCCGAGATTTGTTGGACCATTCCCGATTATCGGGCGAATTGGAAAGCTCGCTTATAGATTGGAGTTACCGGAAAAGATGGCGGATGTGCACAATGTTTTTCATGTATCTTATCTACGGAAGTATGTGCACGACTCGAATACAGTGGTTTCTGCTGATAGCTGTGAAGACTTGGAGGTTGATCCAGTGATTACGAGACCTCGTAAGCCGCTTCGTGTTGTTGAAACCGACACGAAACAGCTTAGGAGGAAGACGATTACGTTGCTCAAGATACAATAGAGTGATGATGTTAACGACTGTACATGGGAGGAGGAAGAGAGTATGAAGGCAGCTCATCCTGAACTCTTCGAGGTATGGCCCTAAGGTGTCGTGACATCTCATGAATTTGTAACTTGTTCTAATCTTAGAATTCTGCATGCTAGGCTAAAAATTGGATGCTTGGTTTGTTGATTGCTATGGATGGTAAGCATGCGGAATAGTTTTGGTTGCTGTTGTTTGCTTGGAATTTCGGGGGCGAAATTCCTAAGGGGGAGAGAATGTAACGACCCGTATGTTACATGTCGATATATCGTAGAATTTCTAGGTCGTTAGTGTTGTTTAAGTCGTCCTTAGCCTAAGTCGTGTGGAGGTTAGATCGTATGGAGAAGTTAACTCGTGTAGAGATTAACTCGGTGGGAAAGCTTAGGTCGGTATTCATGAGTCGTAGACGACCTAAGGGGATACGAGTTAAGGTGGTGACCGACCTATAGATAAGTCGTAGACGACTTAAGGAGGGTGCACGAGTTAAGGGTTAGCAACCTGGTGGTGTTAAGTGATAGGTCGTGCACGAGTTAAGTGAGAGGTCGTGTACGAGTTACGAGTTAAGAGATGACCGAGTTTAGTGTTTACGACCTAAGGTAGATAGGTCGGTAGAGCGACCTAAGGTAGATAGGTCGGTTGAGCGACCTAAGATAGTTAGCGACCTAGGGTTAACGACCTAACAGTTACGAGTTATGATTTCCGACCGACCTAAGTATGGACCGACCTAAGGAAGTCAGGTCGTAGACGAGTTATGGCCTAGTAGTTAAGTCGTCATGTTTTAGGCCGTAGCATAGTTAGGTCGGTAGGTTAGTTAGGTCGTTAGACGACCTAAGGAAGGCCGCTATGAGTTGTTAGGTCGTAACTCGTGTTGCTCGATAGGTCGTGACTAGGTTAGGTCGTATAGAGGCTTATGTGTTAGGTCGTAAGCTTTTAAGTCGGCAGCTAGGTAGGTCGTGTAAGTGCATGTGTGTGCTAAGTCGGCCTTGTTTGTTAGGTCGCATAGGAGTTAGGTCGTGAGATCTTGTGTGTTTGGATAAGTCGTAGGTCGTATGCCGTGTACCCAGTTAAGCCGTTGTGTCATGAGTCGGCAGGGTCTTAGGTCGTAGGTCGTTGGTTCGAGTTAAGGAAGGCGGCTGTGTTTTAGGTTGCATGTACTATTGAGACTTAGGTCGGGGATCTTTAGGTCGGCAACGACCTAAAATTGGGCGACGACCTAAGGGTGAAATCAGCCTATAAATAGAGGAGTTTGGCTCACTTTTTGGCACCGGTTTTTGAAGCGACGAAGTGCTGCCATTTTGAGAGCTCGACTACTACATCTCTTCACTTCTTTTCTCTAATCCAATCTAGTGCCAACATCCATCCAAGATCGAAGATCGAGATTGAAGATTGAAGAGCCAAAGTTGAAGATCTTCATCCAACGAAGCTAGATTTCACCATTTCAAGCGAGATTTCGACGAATCGAGCTTGAATCTTTGCTGTCCAGATCTGAAGCGTATTGCTTTTGGGTTGTTTTGGAGATTCGGTGAGTGGTAGTTATCTCTCACGCGGACCCAAAGTAGTATATTGGATCGGTGGTTTGTTTATGTGTTATAGATAGCGATTTCATACATTTTCCTTATATCCAAGTGTAGATCCATTGCTTATGAAGATGTTTACTTATGCAAGTTCATTCATCAAGTTGTAGAGACAAAACCCATGATTTATATTTGTTAGATCTATGCTAGAAACCCATGATTCATGCATGTTAGACTTATGCTCATTTATTTACGAAATTGCCATTATAGTTAATATTGCTTGTTAGATCTTGTTTGAATGTTTGATTGCTTGTATTGATGATTGATTTGATTGTTTCAAGTTAGCTAGTAGTTGATTTGGAACAAGATGGTTGAAGATGATTCAAAAGCTAGGTGGAAAGGCTCTTGAATGGTGAAAGCTGCTTGTGGCATATGAAGCGGATGATGAAGCTCATATGGATGAATTCGAGGATTTTGCTATGATTAGAGGGAGCAAAACATGATGATGATGATGGACTTTGCCATGATGCGATGAGGTGAAGCATGATGTTGAGATGAACTTAGCTAAGATGCGATGGAGCAAAGTATGATGTGAGATAGTCTTGGTTTAATCCAGGCGGGATCATTCCAAGCAGGTTAATGACTCGATGATGCAGTTCGAGTTGGTTGATAATGGGTGGCTCGAGAGGCGCTTGAGCTAGTTTGAGAATAGTCGTCGAGGAGGATGACTAGAAGGCTGAGATCTTATCGTTATTGAAGGTTCTAGCAAGCTCAAAGCAAGAGTACGTTGGGTAGATCCGTTATATCCAGGCGCGGGTCATGATGACGTGCTAGTACTCTGGGTAGATCCGCTATACCTAGGCACGGGTCACGGTGACGTGCGGAGTTATGTCTAGAACCGGGGTTTCCATTAGCCCTTGACGGATGGTTGAAAGATGAGTTGGTCATTCAATTAACGATAAAAATCAAGGCAATGATAACAGTGATAGCCAGAGTCATGGATGTTTGGTTGTATCATCATTCGGTCTCAAGAGCGGTGTTTTCTGGGTGCTTATCTGATCTTGGTTTAGGCCTTGGGGGTTTGTATTTGGGAAACATCAACCTTGACTCGAGTGATTATTGCTTTACTTTAATTATCTGCTTTGCTATGCTTGCTTCTCCTTAGTGTGTGTCTGGGGGCTATCACTGTAGAAAGAGGTGGAGTGGGATGATTTGGGTTCCTATTCCTTTTATCCTTTATGTTCCTTTGGTATGTTTGATAGTTGATTTACTGCTCACTAAGACTGTTGTCTGACTCAAGGTTTTATGTCTCCTCTTATTACCTTGGGCTGTTCATCCATGTTTGGGATGGGCGGACTAGGTGACAGGTGGCAGGTGCTGATCTTAGTGGCTCACGCTGATGATGACGAAGACGAGCAGGAGGCTTTACATATTATTTTCATATTCTATGTACTGGATATTCCGCTGATTGTTGATTACTCTGAGTGCTATGTAGTGAGGCTTCTTGTATTCATGATTCAGACCATGTATAAAGCTATTATGATTAGATGATGATATTCTGTTCTATGGGAGCTTCACTATATTATATTTCTCTATTGTATTTTATCCATGCGCTGTGAGTTTTACGATAGAGTCTGCGATGTTTATTTTACCCTTGACGGTCACTCATGGCTGCCTGGCACACTTTCAGCGCACCATTCCCTTGTTTCCGTGCGGGAGTCATGGGCGGTCGTCACATTACCTTCGAACTCAATTAAAACGTGGGAAGAATTTGTAAAAGCTTTCTTAAAAAATTTCTACCCCTTGAAAAAAGCAAGTAGAATTCGAAACGAAATTGTAAATTTTCATCAATTCAAGGGTGAACCATTTGGAAAATATTTTGAAAGATTCAAAGATCTTCTGATAAAATGTCCACACCATAACTTTGAAAAATGGACGATTTGCGAAATCTTATACGATGGACTCGAAAACAGCTCACGAACGATGTTCGAATCAATGTGCCAAGGCAATTTTCTTGCCCAACATCATGATGATGCTTGGCAATTTCTTGAGAACCTCGCCGAAAAGTCATCCCAATGGGAACGCTCGAACGAAAAATCAATCTACTCACCATCGAGCGCACACTCGATAGGATCTTCTGTTGCTTTGGAAGCTAAGATCGACGCAATGATTAGAAAATTCGATAACGTTTTCTCATCGAATCAAATGAACCAAGCTTCCCAACCGATGTGTTATAAATGCAATGATCCTAATCATATAGCCGATCAGTGTCCCAACTCTATCGAACAAATCAATGCTTTCAATAAAGCCAAAAACGATCCGTTTTCTCCAACGTACAACCCTGGTTGGAGAAATCATCTGAATTTTACGTGGAGCCAAAATAATCCCAACACGAATACGATTCGTCCCAATTTTCAAGCATTTCCGAATAATGTTTCGAATCCTCCCTTTCAGCCCAATAATTTTCAACCAAACCTTGCGGGTCCATCTCATAATCAACCGCAACAACCAAATTTTCCACCAAATTATGCTCATCCTCCACAAGATGATAAACGTTTAACTTCGCTTGAGAAAACTCTTGTAACGTTGGCTAAGGCAACCACTCAAAGCCTTCAATCAAACAACAATTTGCAAAATTTATTGACTTCATATATGCAAAACACAAACCAATCGATTGCAAAACTCGAAATGCAAATGAGTCAATTAGCCACGTCTGTAAGTGAATGTGAACGAGGAACATTCCCAAGCCATCCCCTTCCAAATCCCAGAAATCAAAACACAAATTCAAATCAAGCTCATGTTGTTCAAGATAGCAACGTCACCCAGTTGAATGCTATCACAACTCTCCATTCTGGTAAACAAATCGATAATCAAGTCGTTAATCCAAATGATTCACCGGAAACTTTTCTCGACACTTCTAAAACAACGAACGACTCAAAACAGAACGTGGAGCCAAACGTCGAATCGAACGATAATCAAAATTCTTCTTCTTCTACTCGAGTAGACCCGCCTACTGAGTATCGTGTTCCGTTTCCACATCGTCTTCGACCAAAGAAACACTCGGACAAAATGGAAAAGATGTTGGAAATTTTTAAACAAGTAAAAGTGAACATCTCGCTTCTTGACATCGTTCAGCAAGTCCCCACTTACACGAAATTTCTTAAGGACTTGTGCACCCAAAAGCGACACACTCAAGTGCCCAAAAAAGTCTTCTTAGCCGCTAGTTTGAGTGAAGTCTTGTCCCAATCCATGCCCGTTAAATACAAAGACCCCGGCTGCCCTACGATTTCGTGTACAATTGGAGACAAGACGATTAACAAATGTTTGATAGACCTAGGTGCGAGTGTCAACTTGATTCCATACTCCGTGTACGAACAATTAGGCTTAGGTGAGCTCAAACCCACGAAAGTTACGCTTCAATTTGCTGATCGTTCCATTAAGAAGCCCGTGGGAGAAATCGAAGACGTGCTCATTCGAGTAGGGCAATTTATATTCCCCGTTGACTTTATCGTTCTCGAAACACAACCCGTGACGAATCCCTCGATTCAAATTCCATTGATTTTAGGCCGACCATTCTTAGCCACCTCAAATGCCTTAATCAATTGCCGTAACGGATCAATGAAAATATATTTTGAAAACATGACTTTGGATCTTAATATTTTTAATCTTGAAAGCCAATCGAATGAACCTTGTGACCAAACGTTGGAAGTTAGTGCCATTCACGAAAATGTTGAAAACGAAACACTTTATCTTAACGATGAATGTGAGGCCGAATATGAAAAATTATTTCACAAAATTCCCAACGATATTGAATACACTCTTCCTTTTGAATCGCTTGCAGTTGAGTCTGAATCTCAACCCAATTCTTCGATCGAAAAATTCCAAAGTTGGACCTCAAACCGCTTCCCGACCACCTTAAGTACGCATACTTAGGTGAAAATGAAACTTGTCCTGCCATCATTTCTAAGAATCTTTCTCTTGACCAAGAAGCTTCTCTTCTTTCTATCCTTCGAAAAATAAGGAAGCAATGGGATGGTCAATTTCCGATATAAAAGGAATTAGTCCCACTCTGGTTCAACATCGCATCCATTTAATCGATGATGCCAAGCCTGTTCGTGACGCGCAAGGAAGGCTTAATCCAAAAATGAAAGATGCGGTGCGTGATGAAATTCTTAAACTTCTCGACAACAGAATCATTTACCCAATCTCCGATAGTTCATGGGTTAGCCCAATTCACATTGTACCGAAAAAGTCCGGGATAACCGTTGTCAAGAACGATTCAAACGAGCTTATTCCAACTCGTACTCAAACGGGTTGGCGTGTTTGCATTGACTATCGAAAACTAAATGCCGCAACACGTAAGGATCACTTCCCCCTTCCTTTCATCGACCAAATGCTTAAATGTTTAGCCGGCCATGAATTTTACTGCTTCCTTGATGGTTATTCTGGCTATAACCAAATTCCAATCGCTCCCGAAGATCAAGAGAAAACGACTTCCACATGTCCATTCGGTACCTTTGCTTATCGACGTATGCCATTCGGACTATGTAACGCTCCTACGACTTTCCAACGATGCATGGTTGGCATCTTTTCCGACATGATTGAACGCTTTCTAGAAGTTTTTATGGACGATTTCTCTATCTTTGGTGATTCTTTTTCCCAATGTTTACATCACCTCGAGTTGGTTTTGAATCGATGTAAAGAAAAACATTTGACTTTGAATTGGGAAAAATGCCACTTTATGGTCAAACAAGGCATGGTCCTTGGACATATCATCTCAAATAAAGGCATTGAGGTAGACAAAGCAAAAATCAATGTCATTGCAAATCTACCCATTCCCAAATCTGTTAAGGACATTCGATCATTTCTAGGACACGTTGGCTTTTACCGTCGTTTTGTGAAAGACTTTAGCAAAATCTCCCGTCCTTTGACGACCCTTTTGGGAAAAGACGTTCCTTTTGATTTTAACTCTGATTGTATCTCTTCTTTTGAACGTCTTAAGAGAGAACTCATTTCTGCCCCAATCATTTGCGCACCCAATTGGGATCTTCCTTTCGAAATAATGTGTGACGCTTCGAACTTTGTCGTTGGTGCTATTTTGGGACAACGCATCTACAAGATCCTTCATGTTATTTACTACGCGAGTATGACCTTGAACGACGCTCAATTCAACTACACAACAACTGAAAAAGAGCTTCTAGCTGTCGTTTTTGCGCTTGAAAAGTTTCGACCTTACTTGATAGGTTCACACATTACTGTGTACACGGACCATTCTGCGCTTCGATATCTCTTCACTAAAAAGGATGCTAAATCCCGTTTGATTCGTTGGATCCTTTTACTTCAAGAATTTGACCTTACAATTAAAGATAAAAAAGGATCCGATAACGTCATAGCTGATCACTTGTCTCGTCTTCCGAACGCACCATCTTCTTTGCCAATCAATGAAAACTTCCCCGATGAACAACTTCTTTCAATTTTGATCGATCCGTGGTACGTTGATATAGTGAACTACTTAGCCACTAAAGAAACTCCCTCATCTTGGTCTAAACAGGACAAATGCAAATTTATGTCCCAAGTGAAATACTTCTATTGGGACGATCCGTACTTGTTCAAATACTGTCCTTACCAAATCATCCGACGTTGCATTCCGGATAATGAAATAAGGAGTGTTCTTTCGTTTTGCCACGATCAAGCGTGCGGTGGACATTTCGGTCCTCGAAAAACTGCGGAAAAAGTGCTTCAGTGTGGTTTCTATTGGCCTTCTCTTTCCAAAGACTCGTTTGAATTTTGTAAAACTTGTGATCGATGTCAAATGCTTGGACGAATTTCTCGACGAGATATGATGCCTTTAAACCCCATTCTTACGATCGAAATCTTTGATGTATGGGGTATCGACTTTATGGGACCTTTTCCCAATTCTTTTGGAAACTTGTATATCCTTTTCGCTGTCGATTACGTCTCAAAATGGGTCGAAGCCGTTCCTTGCAAAACCAATGATCACAGAATTGTTGTGAAATTTCTCAAAGAAAACATCTTTTCGAGGTTCGGCACACCTCGCACAATAATCAGTGATAACGGAACCCATTTTTGCAACCGTTCTTTTGAAACTTTAATGAAAAAATACTCGATAACCCACAAGTTATCCACTCCGTATCATCCTCAGACTTGTGGCCAAGTTGAAGTTTCAAATCGACAAATAAAACAAATCTTGGAGAAAACTGTCAATAAAAATCGAAAAGATTGGTCTCAGAAATTGACCGACGCGCTTTGGGCTTACCGTACTGCTTTTAAAACTAACCTTGGGATGTCCCCATTTCGTTTAGTTTACGGTAAAGCTTGCCATTTACCTGTTGAAATTGAACACAAAGCGTTGTGGGCAATAAAAAACTTAAACTTTGATCATGAAAAAGCTGGCGAAAATCGAAAACTACAACTCAACGAACTAGAAGAACTTAGGAATGACGCGTATGAAAACGAGAAAATTTACAAAGAAAGAACCAAAGTTTTTCATGACAAGTCAATCCTAAGGAAAAAGCTTTCGCCTAACCAGAAAGTTCTTTTATATGACTCGAGACTTCATTTATTCCCTGGGAAACTTAAATCAAGATGGACTGGACCATTTGTGGTACGAACTGTTTTTCCACATGGTGCCATAGAAATAGAAAACCCAAAGGATGGATCGATTTTCAAAGTCAATGGTCATCGGTTAAAACCCTTCTTGGAATTTCCCGGTAACCAAGAGGGGAAGCTCATGATCCTTCATGAGCCAAGCTACGACTAGTAAGAATGTTGACCCCATTTTGTAAATATGTACATATTTTTCCCCGTTACACTCATATATCATGCATCGACTGTGGGGACACAGTCAAAATTAAGTGTGGGGGGGAGTCTCATTTTCATTTTCTTTAGTTTTTCATGGAATTTTTGAATTTTCATTTTCTTCAAAAAAAAAAAATCTCAAAACTCCTAAATCTCAAAAACATTTTCTTTTTACCATTTTGATTTATTTTTGAAAAAACACTATGGGATAAGTATAAGTTTTGGTTAATAAATTGAAATTTTTGAAAATTTATTTTTCTTAACAAAAATAAAAATGAAGTTTGATTACAAATAACAATGGTTTCACTAGTATATAGGAAGGTTCATCTATGTTAATTATGAAGTATGTTCTAATTGAAAATCTTTGTTTAAAAAATGGTACATTTAAAGTAAGGATATAACATTTTTTTCTTCTAAGTTAAATAGTGCTAAGATGATTTTGCAAAACTCTCTCTCTCTCTTTAAAAACAAATATAAAAAAATACAAAATAATAACATCTAAAGTATTCACTCTCATTTAAAAGTCCTCATGGTTATGCATGGGTGAATTACTTGGAATCTTTGATTATGTGCTTTCATACTCATTTAAAAGTCCTCACGGTTATGCATGTATGGAACACATACAAAAAGAACAGACTTAATAAAAACCACCTACGGTCGATAGGTGTATGCACGAAAGTGTGTGCACTCGCCATGCTCTGTACTCCCCTCACATAAGCCCGAAAGGCAGTGCATGGGTGGTGTATCTGGCCTCAGTTTACCTGAGCTAGGTGTGTAATTTTTCTTGTAAATAATGAGAGAGCAAGCAATTGAAATCCTAGCACTATTTTAACTTGTTTGATTTAACTTGTTATTGAAAAGAAATGAAATACCACGTTAATAAACTTTGATAATCAACTAAGGATCCATTTCATAATTACATTGTATTATCAACCAAAACAACTAGCCAAACTATGGTCTATCTGTTATGACAACTTGTTTTTTATTGGAAATTTTGACGAGTAAAATTTTCAAGACAATGACCAAAACTTGTATTTAACTTATTCGTGTCAATTTAAAAATAAATCCTTCATTTGTAAATATTTCCAAAAACTCGCATTCATCTCTTTGTAAATAAATCTTGCATTTTGTAAATATTTTCATCTTGCATTTGGATTTTGTGGGTAGTATCCGCTGAAAACCCTCACAAGACAACACTCGTCCTACTGGGGACACCCAGAGGTTTAATGGCTTGTTGCATACGCTTAATGCAATCGTGCTCCCTACGAAAACGGATTTATCTTAGTTTTCCTTTATTCGAGGACGAATAAAAAGATAAGTGTGGGGGTATTTGATATGCACGTAATTGTGCATATATTTACATCCATATTTTATCTCTTTTTATTTAAATAATCATCATATTTGGGCATTTTAACATGTTTAAAACTAAAATTCAATTATTTCCAACCATCATATTTTCATCTTCATTCAGGGGCAAAACGGTCATTTTTGTGCATGTGTCAATATAAGAATGTTTACTTGGACATTTTTTGATAATTTTTATAGGAATTTGGATGCATATGGAAGAGGCTTATATGAAGATATATGCATGCACAAATGAATACAAAGGAAAGAAAAGGGAAATAATTCAAGCCATGAACATGGAGGACCCCACCCACTTACCTAAAAGTACAATTTGGAGCTAATGGACAACTAAGTGGAGGTTAAAGCTTCATGCAAAATAAATGATGGATTAATTAGTGGTTAATGGTTACTTGTTGGCCACACTTCCTAAAGGGCATTTTAGGTAGCCCCCTAAAAATAGAATTAGGGTTTTATGCATGTATATATAGCCCTCTTATGTATATGAAACTATCATCTACTCTTTCATTTTACTTAGGAAATTAAGAAATCAAAGTGTAAGTTCAATGTTCTATGAAATAATAATGGCTTCCAAGCCTCTTTCTTCTCTCTTTTCTACATGCTCTTCTTTGTTTATTGTTAATGTTTATTTATATGCTTTCTTTCTCCTTACGTTCATAGCTTAGATTTACATTTATGCAAGTAGTTAGTAGCTAATCTCTTTTGCTTTCTTTGCTTATTTTCTATTTTCTTTTCTTTTTAATGTTGAAACTTACTTGTGTTGCTTCAATGCCACAAATGAGTAGCTAAACCCCTTCAATTTAGGGGTGATGAAGCTCTCTAACTTTATATAATTTCAACATTTTATGATTTATGATCTCATTTGGTTTATGCTTCATGAAGTGGATTTTGATGCAAGTTTAGACAAGTGAGTTTGATAGCTTATATTGCTTATGAAAATGAGCTATTCTTATTCAACATAAACACAAGTTGCATCATCATTTGCCAATCCATTTTTGATTGTGAAATTAAAGTAAAAATGAAATTTTATGACCTATATTACTAGATACAATAGTAAATAGATCATGCTTAAAATAGCTTTTGTTTTTGCTTCATTTTCATGAGAATTATAAGTGGGTATTTGTTGCATTATAGTTTGATGGTTTGAGTTATGTTAATTAATAACATAAACAAACCATGCTTATGATAAAAACAACAATATTTCACTTAAATCAAAGTTAGAGATCATAAATTGTTTGTTGTTGATTTACAAAAATATGATAGTGGATTTGCCTCTAAATTGTTCTTTAGTTCAATAGTTTACTAATCACATTTTAATTCTACTTTAGCTTCATTTTAGTTCTATCCAACAATTTCACTCGACTTTGGTATAATTTGATTGAATAGAAATTTTAAAATCGTCAATTCCCTGCGGATTGACACGTACTCGTCACGTGCTATATTCGTACACCGTGCGCTTGTAGTTATTTTTAAATTTAAATTCGTTCGACGGTTTTCTAAACCGATAGAATTTCGTCGACGAACAGCAAACAATCAACCACGGACTAGAAATTAGAGAATGCGATGCTCCATAGTCAAAAATTGTTCGAATAGGAAAATCTGAAATAGAGATCAAACCTTCTACATAGACTTTCCTACCTCGATCCGATCCACTACTAGAAGGTGCTGCATCCAAAGCCTGTACTTGTACCATAGATGCGTCTGCTCTTTGCCTCGTCCTCTAAGAACAAGCTCTACTTAGGTGTCCAGGTTGCCCATAGTTATAATTCTCCTTCATTGTGTCCTTCTTACAGTCCTTTGTGAAATGCCTAACTAATCCACAACTATAACATTTCTCGCCTTTATTGATCTGCCTCTTTTGAGGTCATCCTCCTTTCTTCTTGTCCTTCTTATTCTTCCACCACTGCTTCTTAGAGTTTTCTAATTTAGGAACCTCCTTAACCTCTTCTTCCTTAGCAGCATTTGTCATGAGAGTCATTCCCACAAGTGACTCATACGTCGCTCCCATAGGTACACGTTCAATGCCAACCCTTGGAGGGGCTGATTCAAACCCTCAGCAAACTTGATGGCCTTCTTTGTGGTGTATTAACAAGCTCTATCTCGAACCTTGATAACTCATCAAACTGATTTACATACTCTTTCACCGAAAGATTCCCGTGCTTTAGACTAATGAACTTCTCCAACTGCATGCTTTCCTTGGCTTGCGACAAGAAATTTCACTACAACCATTCCCGAGATCCAAACCAACTAATGTCTCTACCCTCCATCTCTATGATCTTCCACCAGTAAGAAGCTTCTCCCTTCAGTTGCCAAGATGCAAGCTGAACTCTCTGTCGGTCCTCCAATCCTAACAGCCCAAATATTTTCTCTGTATTCCTCAACTAAGTTCGTGCCTCCACGAAATCCTCTGTGCCAAAAAATGTCTTGCCACCTAGATTAGAAAAGTCCTTGCATAGCTTAGAAAAATAAGCTGCGGCAGGTGGATTAACGGGATCTCCACCCACCGGTGCTGCGTTGGACGCTTACCCTTGCACCTCTGGTGCCGTAGCTTGGAGGTATCTACGGAACCAGTTAGGGACTTGTCACCCTCTGAAAGATTTTGGGCGTCCATCATTTTATGTAAAGAAAAGAAAAATTAGGCTCGAAAGAATCGAAAGAAGGTTGAAATGGACTTTGAGGAGATTTTTATAAAAACTCTTATAAACTTGAAAACTATTTCTATAATAAGAGTTTCTTTTGAAAAATACTTTTAGTTCGAAGATATGTTACGTCTGAAAAATACTTTACTTTTAAAACAAGTTTTTAGGAATCTTGTAACCTTAGCCTCTGATACCAAATGAAACACCCCACACCCCTTAGTATTCCAAAAAGGGCACACCAAAGGATATGGTGCGTTATAGATATAGCTAAAGCATCACAGAAACTAAGATTCATAAGACAATCAACTAAAAGCAGCAGAAAACATTTAAGTAGTAGCTCATTATTCAGCATTAAACTTCATAAAATAAGTCATAAAAGTAGAGTATGTCTCAAAAACCAAATACTCATGTCTTATGAAAAATACATCTCAGTCTCGGAATCAAAGTACAAAAATAATAACAATCACACATCTCATAAGTGCCAATACATCAAAAGCCAAATGAAAAGAAAAATGAAAAGAAGAAGAATGCATGAAAAACTCCAGAAATATATCTCCAAGCAATCTGAATCTACTGTTGTCGACTCTATTGGCCTATGGGGGAAAAGGGGAAAGAGAGGAGTGGTTCGGACAATAAGTCTTGTGAGTGAAAGTAATTATTAGCATTTTTAAGAAAGATACATATAATAGACTAAGCAACAGTTCTAGTTTAAAAGGAAATAAAGGAAAGATAAAACTTGCATTAGAGTACTGTTTGACTATGTGCTTTGATTTTTCCTTCGATTGTTTCGATTGTTTGTAGTTGTCTTAAGCTGCTTTGATTAGGATGAAATCCTAATTCTGCCCTTTGATCGGCCTATTCTATCTCTGTTGTGCCACTATGAGCCGATCCAATCCTGTTGGTCCCACTACAAAAAGACACATCTTTAGCGCTTAGGATGTAGTAGCAAATTATTTACCCTAATCAATGTCGCACGCTTGTTCATCGCCGGTATACACTAATTGTCGCACCTTATTTGGCTCTTTATTTACCCTAATCAGCATAAACATTTCCAGCCTCACCTAACTGTTGTAAGACCATCAGTCCTAGTCCTAAAAGGGAGTGCTGTCCAGCCTCACCTAACTGTTATGAGACCATCAGTCCTAGACCCGAAAGGGAATGCTGTCGGTACTAGTCCTAGCAGACAATCTTCTAGTTTTGCACCACTTGCCCAAATCCCCATATTTGAGCCTCTATCTATTGACCACTTATTTACCCTAATCAGCATAAGCATGTCTCAGCCTCACCTATTATTGTGAGACCATCAGTCTTAGATCTGAAAAGGAATGCTGCCTGTATGGACCACTACTTTTATATTTTCTTATTAACTTAATCCAAGATCTATGTTTTAAAGTAAGCCTCTTCTATTATTTCTTTCTTTTTTAATTATAACCTATGTGTTATAATTTGCTTATTAACTTAATCTAAGTTTTGAAATAAGCCTCTTCTATTTTCTCTTTTTAATTATAACCACTTGTTATAATTATGCTTGCAAATATCTTAAATTTGCCTATTTCAGTCCATTTCTATTTTTATTTCAGTTCTTCTTATTTTTACATCTGATTTCTATAAACTTATTGTTTTTCTATTTTAATCCATTGTAGTGAATTCTTCTCTTTTTATTATCTTACTCGCATCAAAAAGGATTAAATCTCTATAAAAAGAAACTAACATTTACATGTAAAATTCTAACATTAAAACGGATGTAAATAAATGTAAGTAACTGTAAATAACTGTAAAATAGCCGAATAAAAATAGCTGAATAAAATAGACTGAAAAGAACATCTGAAATTTGCTTAAAAAAAATTGTAAATAACTTATATAAAAACTGTCTCGAAATTGTAGAAAAACTACAACTATTAAGAACCCTATTATTTAAATTACTTAAAAATCCAAAATAATTACAAAACACTCATATGTGGTCCTTAACTCTAGTCCTTGGCCTTCCTGGATCCACTTCTAAAGCGTAGAATATTTTTAATCAAAAAGATTTTCTCTCTAGAAAAATTGTAACGACCCGATATTTTGGACCATTCAAATCGATAATAAAACCATACATATCCGACTTGAATAATTCAAAATACCGAATTGTTAATTAAAATTTGGCAAAACTTAAAATTTGAATGGTCCAAAATATCGGGTCGTTACAAAAATCTTCTATTTAGGGTTCAGCCTTTGGCAATGAACCCAAATGGAAGAAAATGTGAATGAGAAAAATAGCTAGGCCTAGGGTTCTATTTATAATGTGACTTAGAGATCTCAAACCGTTGGATTTGAAGATTAAATCTGGTGCAACCATGCCCATAGACTCTCTAAGAACCATCAGATGCAGCGAAGAGCGCATGAGATTTGACGAAAATTGCAAAATAGGTTGTTCGACTCGTACCTGGACGAAATAACGTCCAGGAAATAAGGGGGTCGACCTAATACGTATGCGGTCGACCTAAGCATCTTAGGGCTGACCTATAGGTCGACCTGACCGAAATAAAGGTCGACCCCTAAGGGTCTATTTATTTTTATTTTTTTTGTTTTATTCCCATTTCATATTTTTCTCGTAACTTCTCCATACCGACTCAGATTCCGATAAGTTATATATAGAAATTGATAAAAAAATCGCCACAGACCCAATAGTGCAACTCCCGTAGCTCAATTTTGATAATTTCACAAACTTATTTTATTATTTAATTAATTCGCTAATTAATTATTATAGCTCAAATTTTGGGTCGTTACATGGAGTATACGTCTTTTTTGATGATAACAAATATATTTTTAGATTTGATTTTTTTATAGAGTGTGTTGCAATTTAAAAATCATCAGCGCATAATTTTTGTTTCAAATTATTTTTACATGTAAACATAATATGTATTTATTATTATTATTGAAAAAGATATATTATCAGAAGTCGCAATCAAGTTCTTTTTGGATTAATAATAAATGCATTATATTTAATATGTTTGTTCGGTGTTGTATATTTATAGATTTCTTTATAAAATACTGATTGTGGAGACGTCTCTTTCCAATGCAATAAGAGGTTGTATATATGAAGAAAGGGAAATATATAGAGATCGGAAGCAAAAAATTGTATATACACAATCAGATGATATATTTTGGAAGATACAACATAATTTATTTGTTATTATATACAAATTTTCTTTTCTACAAACAAACTATTTCAAGAATCCATATCTTCCAAGAATATATCTTCCATGTATGTTTCCATACTTATGCATCTCCCCTTTAAGCCTATATAGACTCAAGTACATCAAAAGAAAAAAAAGCATAGGATACAATACAACTTCTTTTTAAGCCAAACTTCATCATACATTTCAATTTTCAATCATCCGATAAAAAACAAATTATTTCTCCAACATAAGCCATCATTATCTTCATCATCAACAATGCATCGAACGTCACAATCGGATGATCATTCAGTTTCAAAGCAAGCTTCAGGCTACTATATCATCCACCGATCTTAGAACAAACCACAATTTCATAATCCACGATACCAGTTTTCAACGCAAGTTTCAGGCAATAACAATTCTAGAGTTTAATTTCACACCATCCTTCCATTATCTCAAGAATCCCGAAACTACGTAATAGCTGTAGAATCATAGCCAGATTCAATAACAATGCAAGCTTTAATCCTTCATTATCATCATCCCATATCAATCTCACACAATTCAACATCACACCAAAACCAAACCAAAAAAAGATCATAAAACCAAAACAACCGTGGGCTATCACAACAGCCGCATCGTCATCATCAATGTTTCGACCTTCGTTCAAGAAGCAACAGTGAGCAGCCGCAACTTGCAACGCCCAAGGCGACACCTCTTCAGTAATGAGAAACTAGGGCACGACGTTTGCTTGCCGTGATAACATATTCGTTTGTCACCAACGACGTTCAAACTTTGGTTCTAGATTTTGACTTCATCAATCTCCAGGGGATAGATCCAAAACTTTACGGCACGAAACTCTAAGTAAGGCAAGTAAGGCGAGCGTTAGCACGCATTAAACATCATCGACGTTCGGTAATTTGTGATCAAGGAAAGCTTTAATTCCAGTTGTAATTCAGGCGAAAGCTTCAGACGACAACGTGAGGTCCATGCGACAACTCCAGTTCAAAACGAGCTTCTCTTTGGGAACAATTTTGAGGAAGCAGTCGTTTATTTTGGGTCGAAGCTTTTGGAGAAATTGAATTATTAAGGAGTAGGATTAGAGATAAAAGAGGCACTTGAATATATCACGTAATTAAATTTTAGGGGAGTGGCCTTTTTATGTAATTTTTTTAGTTATTTTATTTTGTTTTATTCTCATTTTTATTTGAACTCTAGATTTTATAAGTGAGCTATGTGGATGTGGTTCGGGGATTTTAGTCCTAGGAATTGAGTTCAGTGAGGGTTACTAGATATAAGATTAGTATATTCAGGTTAGTAGGAAGTACGAGTTTACATTTGTGGTAAGCGTCGAGCACATGCTCCTAGCAGTAACTTTGAGGGCGACGGTAGGTACTAACAGGTTAGTGGTCGAATTGGGTATATCTATATGTTATTTACTTTTCGTATTTATATTTCCACATTATTTTTCTATTTATCTACGAAATAGTTTAAATACATTTTTCACCCCACTCTAGGGTATATCGTACAATCCTAACAATATCAAGTAGATCTGTAGTTTGAGCAAGATATTACATGAATTCAATTTTGATGCACTTTGTATTTTAACTCCATTGAGAAAATGGAGTTGTATTTAAATGCTTTAATTGATTTCAATTTATTTGAAATAAATGGCGACTACACACTGAAAATGGCGACTGCGAATCACCTTTTCCCTTTCGTCTGAGCAGTTTCCTTTCCTCCACCTTTACTTCGTCTTTCCATCGTCTATCCCTGACTCGCTTCCCCCTCGTCTGCCTCTTATGCCTCCGAGAAAGAAGACAAAGCCTATATCTCCTTTCCCAGATCTGGTCGGATCACTCTCGCGCTCGGATGCCGTCTCTTCTCCGTTGCGCCGATATCCTGGATCTCCTCCGTCTATTGCAGATCTGCTACATAATGGCAGTGTTATTTTCAATGCTCAGGAAGTTGCGTGTATCCCTGCCTTGTCCGGTAATAGTAATCCGCTTTCTGGTCTTCTGACTGATATGTGCTCGCCACTTCTTGCTGCTCCACAGTTGCCGCACAGTCCTTTGGTTTCAGGTGAGCATCTCCTTACTCTGCTCTTAGCTTCTCCTAGTAGTACATCTTGGTCAAAGTCAGTAGTTGGCTTGAATCTTGATTCAAAAGTCGATGTTGATGAATTTGAGCAAGGCGTTTCCTTTTCAGTTGGTGTGGTTGTTAAGAATGTGGCTTCTAATGTGGTTGACAGAGATAATCATGATAATGTTGTTGACGTAGTGGGACTCAAATCTTCTGAATTAGGTAAACTTAGTGGCTGCACGCCTAGTGCTTATGAAAATGCCGAAATCATTATCCTTATTCCTAGTTCCATTCCATTTGTATCTACTCCTAATGAAACATTCGTTCTCCTCCTAGGGAAGCTCCAAAATGGTCATCTCTGCTCTCCAAATTGCCAAAAAATGTCGATGTGCATTCTCCGCGTTGTTTTGATAATGTTGAGATCGAGGTTGTTATGATAGCACCATTGGAAGTGAGAAGCTGGAGTTGATTATTAGAAAGATCATTTGGTGGGATTCTTCATTGACTCCAATCCCTTCTATCAGCTTGTTAAGATGCGTTGCCACCCGGTTTGGAAGCCTAGGGGAGGGCTGAGTGTTCATTGCTATAATGCAATGTTCTATTTTAAATTCTCCCGTAGTGATGAAAGACAACGAATTCTAGAAGCCGAACCTATTCTCATTGATGGAGAACCATTTATTATTACTACCTAGAGTCCGTCTGTTGATAGAGCTATAGATAAGGTATTATCTATTCCTATCTAGGCCCACTTTTCTCACATTCCCTCTATTTTTTGGCCTCTCATCGGGATTGATTGGCTAACAGGTCTTGTTGAAGGTAATATGTTATGATGCTAACACTATGGCTAGAAAAAGATTAGTTTATGCCAAAGATCTGATTGAAATTACTCCTGCCAAATAGTTGCCTTTGGTGTTCAAATTCAGACTAGATGAGGGTCATTTTGCTGATGTCAGTGTTCGATACAGTTGGCAATTGGAGATTTTTACGTTATGTCAGTCTTTTGGGCATCTACCGGATGCATGTTCCAGTCCAACCTCCGTTGACCTTATTCCTCTTGCTAATCAGATTCCTCTTCCACGTCCTCCTTTGCGGAAATGGGTACTTAAGGTTGTGCCTCCCTCATCTGACCCGTTTCCTTCTGTAGCTCCAGTTAGTGTAGCTCCCATTGTCGAAGCTCCTGTAGTTCCTCCCACCGCCATTTTGTCCCCTTCGATCTAGTTAGAGGTTGCCTCTCCTTCTCTGTCCGATTCTATTATTTGGAATTCTGAGGAACGTGCCTAGGTTCATGTTCCATCTGATATGCGCACTCGCCTGAGACTGACACCTTTTATGCTTTTATTAGTGATATTGAGGGAGAGAGTCGTTGTCTTATTTATCCCATTAAGAGTGAGAGTTTGTCCTTTACTACGGTTGGCGAGATTGGTGATGCGAATAAAAGTTATTTTTATGATGTCAGCCGTGATATGATTTTTTTTACTCTCCTACTTTTGAGAGATATGATCCTAATCTAGATACTATCTTTTCTTGTTTTTCTCATGTTATTCGACCGACGATGGTTGATGGCCATGGCTGTTTCTCTGCTTCTTAAGAATTTTAGTCATGTTCCTTTTAGTAGTTTAGGCTGTTTTTTCTAGCTCTTATGCTTTTCTTTTTTAGTGTTATGGACACTTTAAACTCATTTAGATGTTCTGTGCATGTACAGAACACCTATTTTCCCATTTATATACAATGACACGGCCCACTATAAACTCAATTAGCTTTGCTAAATAAAATGCAATTGTAATTTAGTAGCTTATTTTTGAATTAATTTGACTATATTTATTTGATTCAATAAAAAATTTAGTTGCATTTGATAATTTAATTCAATTTTAATACGGTTATAATTTTACCACATTAATAACATATAGTTAAATTTAAATTCTTTAAGAAAATATAACTATAATTTAACAACATTTTTTGAATTAATTTAACTGTGTTTATATGATATCGTAATGATTTTAGCTGCCTTTGTTAATTTTATATAATCTTAATGAACTTTGTAATTTAATTGCATTAACAAAAGCGGTTATATTTAATCTTAATGTAGAATTTATCTGCATTTAGATAATGCAGTTATAATTGAATTAATGTAATGTAGTTAAAATTTAATTATATATTTATTATTCTTGAACCTAGTGACTTGAATGATGCATTTATAGTTGCACTTAAACAATGTTGATTTAAATATGTTATTTATATGGAAATGTTACAATTTTTTAAATAATTCAACGACTAGATATTTACATGCACATAATAATATCATTTAAAAGATCATAAACTTTAAGATTTGATGGTCAAAATGGTTCGTTGATAAGATATTTATATAAAAACTTACTGCTTTTAAAGTTTTGAAATCAAATTAAGATGCGATATACATTACATGATTTATTACTTATGTTTAAAATGTAAATGATCCCTAATGGCGACAAATCACAATAATATAAAGGAACTAATGGAAACCCTAATCATGATGAGAGAGATCAGGATGAAGAGGATTCGCAAGAGACAAAGAGAAAGGGGAAACAAATGGAGGTGCGGCAAGAGGTTAGACAATCCAAACGAAGCTATGCAGATGATGCAAAATCACAAATATTCTCAACCGAAGGATTGGAAAGCTGGGTTAAAGCTACAGGAAATGATGAAAACATCAATGACTTTGAGAAAGCTGCATATGAGGAAGCAGAATTTGCAGCCATTGATGAGGATGATTATGTCAAGGAAGATGATATGTAGAGAAACTAGATTTATATTTACCTAGCAGGTAAAAGAACTTGTTACATTCATTTTAATGCTTACATCAAGAGGGACTGGAAACTTGAAGGGAGATAGAATATTTTTGCAAGATAAAATGGATTTTACCCAGTTAAATTTGAATTGGAGAAAGATTGTCAAAACATAATCAACAATGGACCTTGTTTTTTGGTTAGTAGATTGTGAAAGTAACCATGCTAAAGGATCATGTAATATGAAATATAATAAACAACTAGTGCGAAAAATAATAGCTATAAAGTAAAATGATTCCAAGAATTTTTATACTGCTTCGAACTTCCCGTTCTACGTCCAGTCCTAAACTCCTTCTGGAATTATAGCTAGCAACCCTCACTTAACCCGGAGGAACATGTATTACACCACATGAGCAACCAAACAGGACTTTGACCGCATGAGCAACAGAACAAGACTTAACCGCCTGAGCAACCGAATAGATCTTTCTTACAAACCGGATTTAACTTGACTTTGTGTGTTCTGAATAACATGGATTTTTCACTTGTAGTACACCCTTCCTATAATCTTATCCACAAAGTAGATGTGTATATTTGTGTGTGTATGAAGAATAGGAAGTTTAATATTGCTTAAAGAGTATGGAAATGAATATGTAAGCAATGATTGTATGAAAATTTATAGATATTGAACTCAAGAATGCTAAGTGCTATAGATCAAAAGAGAATAGAAAATTCGGTAGTTTGAATCTATAAATCTTTAGTGCATATATAGTGTGTGAGGAGATATGATTGCTGGAAATAGATATCTATCAAAATCCAAGAAATGCAACCTTCCATGAAGAAGAAACATTTTGGTGAAAAGAAGTGTCTCTTGGGAAATATGACAGTTGCAGTATTCAGTCGACTGAAGTTGCTTAGTTAGTTGACTGAATTTAAACATGCACAAAAAATTTGCATAGTGTTAGTCGACTGACCTAAGCATTTCAGTCGACTAATGCTGTATATTAAAAAAAAATCAATCAGCATCAGTCGATTGACATATTGTTCTCAGTCGACTGAATACTGTTTTTTAGTGCACTTAAAAACTTTGTGTGTATGTAAGAAAGTTTTATAAAATGTATGCGAGTTTCGTAAAATGAATTTGTGAGTGATGAGCTTTGAGGATAGATTTTAATAAAATTATTTACTAGACTGTTTACTTATTGACTCTAGTTATATTAATATCAATACGAACCATATTTGAGTTGATGAGTTCGGATTTTCTGTAGTCGTAGATTCGTGAGCTTTTGTCTCTTGTTAGCATTCAAAACCTTATGATCCAACATTCTCCCCCTTTTGATGATGACAACTCCATTCGCTACGAGTGAATTTTTGACAGGATTTTGTTAAAATATCTCTCCCCTTGAGAAATATGCTTGTTACTTTTATATTGTATTCTCCCCTTGAATCTATGCCATATTTCCTGTAAACAATTTACGTTTTTTTCTTTCCTTTATCATCAACAAAAAGGAGAGTACTCAAGGTATAGGATAGTTAAAGTACGAGTAATATGGTATAGAAACACACATACATATGAAACTAAGACTTAGCATATAACATAGAAACAGAACAGTCACACCCTCCGAGAATAATAATACAACATGACATACACATCATAAATATAGAGTTTTAGACAATTACACAATACCACAAGAACTTAAAGATCAAAATGTTTGAAAGAAAATTCTAACAACATCATAGAAAAAAATAGAAAAATATAATACTTATTCATCACCTTGACTTTCACCATTTGAACTAGTTCGTCACCTTCAGTTTCTTCATTATCCGATTCATCGCCTACCTCTTCAGCTTCTTCCTCCTGTTCCTCATTAGATGTAGACCAAGTGAAATGTTCCGCCAATCGTTTCCCATGAGATAAAGGTACGTGGACAAAGATAGATGATTGTTGAGAGCATGTGATAGCTTCCTAGATATTGTTGAGGAAGGACTTAATATAATTAAGCTTCTTATTGACTTTGGTGACATTTTTATCGACTCTAGAGACGGTTGATTCGACTCAAGATAAACGATTATCGAGAAGTCTTTAATTACGAGCAATGGTAGTCACGGCTTCGTGAGTCCGAGCTTGAGGGTCTATTTCTTGAATCTCGTAGACTTCTCGAGTAGATTGAGGAGGTTGGGATGAAGAAGAGGCTTGCATATATGGAGTTTGTTGAAGAGCTTGTTGCGAGGATGGTTGAGCTTGACCCACGACTTGGTTTCCAAGCCAATGTTCATAAGTAATTATGGTGTGGTCAAGATATTGGTTTGGTAGGTTCATGAGACTAAGGGTTTAAGTATTCAGGGAACCTATGTTTGTGCATTCGGAATCAACAAAAGGAACATTGAAATGCTTGAGAATGCGCATGATGTAAGCCCACAGTAGATCATCCTCATTCGACCTTGATTAAAAGTTTAAAACTCATCTAGAATGATCCTCGCCCAACTTACTCATCTATTTCCCAAATGGCATATTAGGACTGGAAGTTATGCCGGTAGACTTTCCCATAGCTTTCGATGCGGTGATTGATGGTGTGGGTAAGCACTATATGCATAATGTGAGCTTTTGGCCTTAGTGCTACCGCTTTTAACTCCGTAAAGTCATCCAAGAGAAATAAATGACTAACACGATCATGAGTATCCATATTTACGAAAATTTCAGATAACTTGTCACTCTCATCTGGACATTGTAGAATCCGTTCAAGTCGTTGTAGTGGAAGAAAAATCATTTTACCACATACTACCGTCCAAATGCATTCTCCAGATTTGTAATTGTGTGGTGGTCTAGATTTAAGTTTGCATAGAAAAGTTTAACAAGGAGGTGATTAATCTTGTTATTATTTACCGCAAAATCAATGAGGTGCTCCAATCCGCAATGGCGAGCTAAGTCTTGACTAGCATATGAAGAAAAATCAGGGAATTTGATAAAAGAACCTTAAAAAATTCTGGAGCTATGCATTTTTCGAAGCGTTGCACCGCCTTGTCATTGTGTAGCCATGCTCTTATTTGTGAATCCAAAGAACTTGCTGTAGCTTGAGAATGTCGAGATCTTTTAGGAGCCATTAATTGAACTAGGGTTTTGATGATGAAGTGGGAGGTTGTGAATTGAAAAGTATGATGAGAGAATTGATGAAATTCTGAGTGAATTTAAAGTTTGAAAAAGATTTTAATGGTAGAATGTTAAAAAGATTGAAGGTTAAAAAGTGAGTTTGGTAAAGGAAAATAGTAAATTTGTAGAGGCTGGAAGAGGGTAAAAGCCGGGTACCCAGTATCAATCGACCGAACCTTCATAGTCAGTTGACTGGTTCTGTACATAAAAATATAATTTCTTGGGTTCAGTCAACTGGCCCCATAGATTCAGTCGGCTGAACTTTTCCCGAGAATTTGTAATGTGAAATAACCGAATTAAGTCAATTTATGGGGGAGTCAGTCGACTGACTTCAGGAAAAAATAAGTTGAAAGATAGGTTCAGTCGACTTACTATTTTAATTCAGTCGACTGGTGCTGTTGAATTTTCAGGCCGAACCCCCTTAAAGTAAAATGCATTGAATCTAGCATATAATTAAAAATTTAGAATAATATGAATCAATGCAAACGATTTATATATGAGTACAATATATATTTTTTAAAAACCAAGATGATTTGGATGAAGAGGAAGGAGTGTGATAGTCTTCCGGTTCCACTTTCGTATTCTCTTGTAGAGGTCGTAATGGTGACCAACCTTGGCCATGTTCCCAAGAATTCAAAGAAATCGGTGGACGTTGAGGTGATGGTTCCCATGGATTACAATGTGAAGGATTCGTTGGTTGATAAACCATGTTGTGTGAAGATGAACCAAAGAATTTAAGAGCCACTTGTCTAATGAAGCATAGCCACTTCGCATTCACCTTTTGCTCGCAGTATAGTTCTTGTTGTAACTCGAGAGTCTCCCATTGATAGTGATGAATGTCGCATATTTTTTCTTTGGTAGAAGGCGAGCCAAAAAATAAAGAGCATTTAGCTCTTTTGATGGGAGGGGTATAACCAGTGTGAATGTTAGATGGTGGAACAATAGGAACGGGTTCATATATAGGAGTCGGTGTTGGAAGATTCACGGATTCTGAGCTAATGGAGGTATACGAAAGAGAGGTTAAGACAGAGTTGTTTTCTGAAGACATATCGATTAAGAAAAAACTTTTGTTGCTTGCCTTCCCTTTTATAAAACATTAAGGTGATAAGATAGTGAAAAAGATAGTCGTTTATAAAAGAAAGATTTTTAAAAATAGATAGAACAAAGATTGGATTGCAGCAATTTCAAATATAAGCCTTTAACTATCTAAGAATGAATGGACTAGAGTAAATAAAAGGAGAACCATAAAACTAAATCTATTTTTAGTAAACAGAGAGGATATTTTAAGGTAAATATTAAAATGACATACTTTAAAGTGAATGAATTGAACCGTATTAACAAGTATAATTTTTGTAAATATTATAAATCTTCTAAAGAAAAAATTCCTAATTCTCTTCTAAGTTTAATAAAAGTATTTTCATTCAAAGGTTTGCTAAATATATTAGCCAGTTGATTTTCAGAGGACACAAATTCCGATCTGACTAAGTCCTTTTGTAACGACCTGCTATTTCATGCCATTCGCATCCGCACATGTCGGACTTGAATTGCTCAAAATATCAGATTGTTAATTTAAATTTGGAAAAACTCAAATAGTTTAGAGACTAATAATAATATATAATATATAATAAAATGGTTTTACAAAATAGTTCGTATATAAAATAGTTTATATTAAAAATGGTTTATATTAAATAATTTATAAAGTAAAATATAATTTAAAAGTAATTTAAAAAATAAATTACTTTCCTCAAATTTCACAAATCGATTCAAATCAACTCGAATTTCAAAATTCCAATTTAATTCAATCTAAATTCTTCAACTTCGATTCAATTCAGTTTCTCAATAAATCATTTCAAATAATATCGATTTTAAATACAAATTTAAACCACAAAATAAACCATTTAAATTTCACTATATTTCAAAGCTTTAATAATCAAACATTTTCAAAACTAGATTTGGTAATTTCACATATATCAAATTTTAACTTTATTATTATTTAGTTTTGAAATATTCACTTAATAAATCCAGTATCATTTAAATAACCTTAAATTTCCAAATTTTAAATAAATTAAATATACCATTTCAATTTATGTAAATTTGAAATATTCATTAAATTGCTTTTAATCAAATTCGAGTTATAAAATCATATCTTTAAAATCTCAAATTTAATAAATTTCAAATCAACCTATTTAAGTGTAATTCTTAAATAAATATAATTTCAAACCAATTTCTATTATAAACTTTATATTTAAAATATAATTTCTAAATTCATTTATAACCATACAATTTTCAAAACATATAAATTTAAAAAAATATAAATTTTAAAAACCTTATAAATAAAATAGTTTATATAATATCTTAAAATCAATTATTTATTAAAACCAAGATAATCACTTTTAAAACCTTGGAAATCATTTTAAAGTATATATATATATAGACCAATGGTGTCTAAATATAATTTTCTATCCTATGGTCAAGTGATACGGATATTTATTTTTAATCCGTAATTTAAATATATACAGGTGTATATCATTTCAACCCCCAATCCCAAATTCAATTCAAATGAAAATCGCTTGGGTTTATTATTTCAACCTATAACGATTTTCTCATATTCTACAAGATCATTCGAATATGTATCATTTCAACTCATAGGGAATTCTTTACTAACAGGGAACTTGTAGAGTGATAATAGATATAATAATGATAATAGCAGGCATATATTATCAATAACAATATAATATAAACAACAGGATATGGTGTTATATCCCACAGGTGAACAAATACAGATGATAGCATATATAACAATTTAATTAACTAACAACAGCATATTTCAATTGCCATTCCAATTGAAATCAAATTTAATAAATATAAGAACGTTAATCGTGAGTGATTGCTCACCCTCCGAGGCTAGAGATAAATGAGAATGAGATGAGTTACGAAATGCAAGCACCACTTTCAAAGCAAAGCTAAATTGGCATCAATTTGATGGACAAGCCGATAGATAGGAAGTCATGAATCAAAATCGGTTTGATATAACAGAAACAAAAATGTATATTGTTTTATTATTAATATTTTATAAAAATCAATTTAAACATAAACCTCCAATTAATAATTAATTCAACGCTTCAAACAAAATCTCCATATATATAAATTTGAAAACCAACTAATGTATACTTATTTATATAAACTAATATGTAAATATATATAACTTATATCGTATACTATACCAAAAATATATAACCAATATAGCATAAATAACACTTAAACCCATCAAGTCATTATATATTGGTTATCAGAATACATAAGTAAGTAATATAAACTCAGATAATCAACCTGGCATACATTCATACATACAAACTATCATTTATATATACAAAGAATAACCGAATATATATATATATATATATAACAATTCGTATAATAGATATACTTTACTGAAAAACAACAAAAGTCTAAACAATATATATATATATATATATATATATATATACATACATACATACATTAAAGTATCAACATATTAATATATATACTTACTGCAATTACTTACTAACACATTTTATTAACTAGTACAAACTTGTATTATATAATTATATTATTACAGACTCACGCACACTGATATATAGCCTATATATATATACACACAACACTGCACACTTGTATATACCATCTATATATAATATACGTTATCAACTTATACATTACATATATAACGTGGCTTTCATATAACTAACACATATACCCACACATATAATTCAAGGCAACAATATATATATATATATATATATAAGATCCTTATATAACTTGCACATATCATTCACATATATGAAATAAATAATAAAAAGTAACCTTTTAAAACAATGTTGATATATATACTTTACTATGATAAGATTGAAAAATTTGGTTATGTAAACATATATATACACTAACATAATACATATTAACATACATAACTTTTATAAACTATAGTTATAAAATTAATTATATACACACACGTATATTCAAATTAAAAATTGTATAAACATATATACCAAAAAAATGACAAAATATATATACTCTCCGTTCCTTTCCCATAGATCCACTGTTATATATATATGCAGGTTACAAACTCTCATACATTATATTCAAAAAATATATACGATATTTACCTATACTTATTTAACTAATATATAAACTAACAACATATTATATTTTACAATCAATATATATAAAATTTAACTTGCTTTATTGAAATGCATCTATCAAAGCCGATTAAATATACATATAGTACTAATATAACCTATACGAACTGATAACTTTATATATTTCTTAGTATAATATAATAAAATATATTATATAAATATAAACATACCAAATTATGTACTTATAATATACTAATCAACAAATAGGCATGCTCTGGTCGAGCATAGTGGAGGGAAGCACGAAGCTATGGCGCTAGAGTGTCGGAGAGTGGGGAGGCTGGTCAAAGGACGAGGGGAGGAAGTTCAAGGGAAAGGGGATGGTCCGGTTGTTGGCACTGGGAGGAGGTCGGTGGCCTACGGGTTTCAAGGTTGTTGTACACGTGGTGGGTGGCGGAATTTCTAGCAGTGGAGTGAGAAAGGGCAGTGGGAAGGAGGACGGAGCAGGTTGTACGATGCGAGGCTAGAGGGAGATGAGAGAGAGTTTGCACATGGGAAAGAAGAGGGGACTTGCAGCCATGAAGAACTTCAGGAAAAATAAACACATAGAGAAGATGAGTGTAGATTAACATGGCAGAGAATGCTTGGCTTCAGTATTTTATAATATATATTTATATATCCAATTGAACAAGGAAAGGAAGAGACAGGGTATAAAATGGTAAATGAAATTTTGAATGAAAGTATAATTAAAAGAAATTGTAACGGTTAGTCCCCTTGATTCAACAAAGGTAATTAAAGCAAATTTACTGCTTGTTTGAACCGCAAGTTTCAGATTTGAAAAGGAATTTATAATTTCAAAATTTTGGTATCGCTATAGCAAGCTGTCTTATCGTGATCGTCGTGTACCGAATCTCAAGATACAGAAATGAATATATTACGGAGGTCGGCACGACGGGACGATCAAAATGGTATGCAGATATCAATGACACGATCGAATTATAAAAATTCAAATTTTCGCAAGCGGAAATGCTTCAAAATTACAGAAAATAAGATAAACGAAGCTAGAGAAGTCCAAATTTGGCAAAACGAAATATGACTTCTCACTCAGAAGATGGTTTACAAATTTATTATATAAAAATATTCAGGTTTAGAAAACATTTTATTATCATCTAACTGATTTGAATTTAAATAAAATAACACAATAAAATAAACTTCCATATTACCGGATGAAAATTTGCCATTTGTTATGTTTTAATAGACGTATTCCAAATATTAAAATTTTATTTTCAAATTCAAATATTTAAAATTTCAAAAAATTTCAGTTATCTACGTTATTAGTACCTTTAAAATTTTATGGGTCGTTACACTCACCTCCACTCAAAACTTTTCATCTCCGAAAAGGAAGGAGGTAGGAGAATGAAACAAATAGGAAGAAAAATAGATTTGAAATATAAAATAAAACAACAAATTTAAAACCATATAAACTACATTTATTTAAAATTGGTTTATATTCAATTAGTTGCTTTCAATTCATTTTATTTAATCAATCAAATTTATGGTGTTCGCATTTGACTGATTTCAATTCCATATATATATTTTTTCAATTGATTTATTTCCCATTTATTACAAAAGAATTCATAACAAAATTTGTTTTGTTTTACTCGTTTATTAAATCTATTTGATCAACCATAGTTAATTTCACCTCAACATTCAACTATTCAAAATAAATTAATATTCAAAATTTGGTTTAATCCATTTTATTTAATCAATAACTATTTATCATATCCATATTTCAATCTAATGTATTTCAACCAATAGATTTGATTTCAATTTATTAGCATTTTTTGCAAAATCTCCTTTTCAAAACAAAATATGTTTGATTTAACTCATTTATTTACCCATTTATTAAATCCATTTGACCCTAATTATGTTGATTTCCCTTAAAATTTAAATTTCACTATTCTTAAGTTCACATTTATTTGCTTAACCAGTATTCTCCCCTATTTATTTAATTTATTCCACTTAATATACATTTTGCAACATATATTACATGTATAAACATCTTGTAACCATATATTATTCAACAAATAAATTTTTCTTTTTATTATCCAATTCATCGTCAGTAAATTCCCTTAATAAAATATCGTTCTTGATATCTTATTATTTATCATAATTTATATGTCCAACTACATTCTAATTACATTTAAACTTTTCTAGGTAAGTTATATTAATGTTTCAGAGTGTAACCAAACACTGTACAAATTTACCTTTTTCAACATTTATATTAACCAAATTTTGGTTTGAACAAATTTTTACTTAAGTTTTCTTCTTGTACAGCCCTTACTTATATCCTAACATTTTAAGTTATTGTATAATTTAGGTAAGTATATATATTAGAATGCAATTTAGTATTATACAAATAAGTTTGTTCAAACTCACTATTTCAGGTTGGTTAAATTTCATTTATCATTTTAGATATTCCACTTATTCAAAAATTTCACTTTATTTTCAATAATTGAATCTTTAATATGAAACTTAAGATTCAAATTTCGGTTTCACTTCAAACTATTTTAAAATAAATATATACATATAATATTTTATAAATAAATTTATACACAAGAAATTTTAAATCAAATCCATTTTCCTTTTCCACAACAAAAGCGTAGCAAAGCTACCAAGGGCCTCTCCACTTCGATACTCGAAAATGAATGTCGATGATGCGGCCATCATCACCGAAGTTATTTTCCAGCGACAAAAGAGAAGGGTACTAATTTAAAACCTTTAAAATTCTTTGGAAAGAATTTCTATTCGAAAATACTTAAAATAATATACTCTAAGATTTAAAACTAAATTTTCTTGAATACCGGAAATTCCATTCCAAATTCCCAATTTAGATTCATTTCAATTCCAAATCAATTTATAAACCATGTTTTATAATTCATTTATCTATATGTTGGAATAGTTAATGGTATACAAAAAATAAATAAAAATCACATACTATCATTTCTAACAATTCAGTTAACTATCAGATTTCAGAAAATTTATATTTATACATATATATATCAAAAATATAACCATACAAAAATTATTTCACTTATCAATTTTGAAAAACAATATTGTGTCAGTTTGCTCTGTTCAAGTGTTTCGGAATTCCTATTGATAGCGTTGATCAGATGAGTCGATCGAAACCTAAAATTCAAACTTAACAACTCAAATATCACGTTATAAAACATTTATATTAATTATAAATACACTCCCTCACTCGATGATTTCAAAATGGATTCCAAAAAAAGGATAGTGCTAGCACCAGAATTGGTCACTAATACCCTTGAGAAAGATTAAGTAGAGAGACTAATGAAGAAAGAAAATTAAATAGAGGACTGTATGCTAAATTAACTGCAAAAACAAGAACACCGGATTTATAGTGGTACAACGTAACTTGTTATATCCACTTTAAGTTTTGATCTTTATTGCTTTCATAAATGATTGAATATAGATACAATCCATACAATAATGGCTTGAATACAAGTGCTAAGTGAAATAGAATAAGTCTTGAATGCAGCAGAGTCTCCCTAGTGTTCTCGAAAAAAGGTCCAATTCACCATGCCCCTGCCCTTCTATTTATAGATGAAGATGGGTTAGACTTTCCTCATGGGCCTAGGAACAAGGTACCTCGGCCCGTGGAAAGTAGCTTCTGTGCACTGAGCCAGGGATGCCGAGCGGCAATTACCGAGCGAGGTTGGTCAAACTAGAGAATGCCGAGCGAGGCCTCCAAGCCGAACGACACTCGTATGCCGAGCCACACATCCAGGTCGAACGACATTCGTATGCCGAGCGAGGGATGCGTGTTGAATGAAACTTGTATACCGAACGAGGCATTGTGCCGATCGAGGTACCCGGGCCGAGCGAGGCTCATGTGCCGAACGAGAGGAGGTGTGCCGAACGAGGCTTGTGCCGTAGGACTCATCTGTACCGAGCGAGGCCTTGTGCCGAGCGACCCTTCTATGTCGAACGTGGCTTCATGCCGAGCGAATCACCTATGCCGAACGAGGCTTCATGCCGAGCGAATCACCTATGCCGAACGAGGCTTCATGCCGAGCGACTCACCTATGCCGAACGAGGCTTCATGCCGAGCGACTCACCTATGTCGAACGAGGCTTCATACCGAGCGACTCACCTATGCCAAACGAGGCTTCATGCCGAACGAGGAGAGCTATGCCGAATGAGGCCTGTGCGGACCGAGGTATGTATGCCGAGCCTCTTGTTACTTGTCAAACAACTGGGTAACACTTGCCCCCCAAAGTGTATCATGTGGATGAACATGATGCGCTTTGAACCATGAGCACTCCACGTTTTTCTTTAAGCCCTTGCTCTATCTTCTTGATAGTGATTTCTTATGATCCCCTTAATGTCGAAGGAGGCCTAGATGTCGAGCGATGCCTGAATGTTGAACCATCGAGATGCTTTGACCGGTTCCATTGGTCACTGTTTGTTCACCTTCTTTCTTTCCTAATATAAAAGCCAACACTTCTCCTCTTTCTCCCCTTTACTTTTACCTCCGCTCTTACACCCTTATGAACTTGTCTTCTCCCAGACTCTTGCTAACATCTCAACCTCCCTTTAGATTCGTGAGTGCCATACATTGCCACTCGACTGCCCTTAGCAACAGGCCTAAGTGGATTTTACTTCCAAATTGAGCACTTTACTAGACTTCTACCCATTCTTCTAGGTATGAACCTCTCACTTGCTCGACTTTCTCCAATTAGGAGGTTTGGACAAAATTTGAATTCACGACCTTCCTTCAACTCATGAATAATGGAAGTCATGTAGATAAGGAAGATGGATTTGAGGTCTAAACGTGCCTTAGGATTAGACAGAGAGGAGTAAGGGAGAAGATACCAGAGGTAGCTGAGATGTAGGTTCCTATTGGGTCGGTGAGTGAAGGAGGAGGAAGTCATGATGATCGACGAGTGTTGGTGGTTTCAATAGATCGAGGTTGTTAGGTGAATAAGAAGCAAGGGAGTAGTGATTATTAATGGGTCGGTATGCCGAGCGAATGCCTCTCGGTATGCCCCCCGCATGCTGAACGATGAGAAGAAGGGACAAAAGAGAAGTAAGAACTAAGGGCAATATGACGAGCGATGCGGCTTGGTATGACCACGGCTTGGCATGACTCCTACATGTCGAACAGTGAAGAGCGAATGCAGGAGTGAAGTAGGCAAAAATAGTCGAGTCTCTACAGTGTCGCTTGGCATTAAGTCTGATAGTAGGCTACAATAGTTAGAACCATCCCAACTCAAACATAATGCATGTTGACTTTACTTATTACCTATGCATGAACATATGACAGTAAACAAGGACAAGGACTTAAGCAATCAAGCATATCGAACAATCCAGACTGATAACTCCCCTATCTTGACAACTACAAACCTGAATTTCACTTGATTAAAACAGATAATAATCTTCTACATACAGTGTCGATGCCGAGTTCGAAACGGAAACCATTATACGACAAGCTCCCGGAGACGGTCAGCGATGACGGTCTTCAAAGATGATAGTTCAAAGTCTAACTTTATTTTATCAGCTTGGTGACTTTTAATTTTTTGCACTTACACTCGAACGGTTGCACTAGTTCACACACCATATGGGGGTAATATTTTTGTTATTATGTCTAATGTTGATTGTTCTTCAAGTATAGTTTAAACAGATGTTTCACCAGATCCAACATTCATTAGAGGTGTATAGAAAATCCAGCTCTACCACAGTCTCAGATAGACCTGAGTTAACTTCTCAACAAGAAGTAATCGGAACTTTAAATCCATCGACTATTCCTATACAAGATATTCCGAGCCCCACGATCGCATCCGTCGACTTGGCTCCCGATGCCTTGGATGCAGCGATCTTTCTAGACAGCCTGGTCGATTCCCAAGCTTTGTGAATTAACGAAAGTGCTCTTCCTCACATATGCTCAATATATGGGATTCGTTTGACGATGTGCTAGTTCCATCGGGACAAGATCGTCCTCACTTTCCCCCAATCGGATATACGGCCTGCAAAAAATTTATGTGCTGGGTTGGTAGCGTGCCACCATTCAACTCCTTCCTCCGCGATCTATTAGTATATTGAAATCGCTCCAACACAGTTACATCCAAACAGTCAGACGTTCGTATACGGCACGAGCATTCTCTTCATGAGCGTCCTTTTCAGGCTCCCGATTCCTGACGATATCCACTCTATTTATCGTTTCAAGAGACGATCAGACAGCCCATCTTTTGTATTTCTTGAGCCATACAACAAGTGTCAGATTCTGACTGCAGCGTGGAGCGAATTCACCCAGTATAAGCAAAAATGGTTCTACGTATGCTATCCCACTGGCTTTGCAAGGAGATGAGTGGAAGGGAGTAAGTCTCTTTTTTGGATCAATACTTGCATTAGTGGAAATTGCACCTTTTCTAACCCTTTTTTTTACTTTTACAGGCATCAGTCCACGTCCCGAAGGCTTCGGGTATTCTGAAGCCGTTGAAGCTATCAGAGCCATCCCCATAGAAGACCGGGACATTATATCTATTAGTTCCAACGAATCGCTCTCAAGATTTGGGATGTTGGCGGAAGGTCGCTGAATAAGTCTTCCTCATAGCGTCGCCATTACCGAGTCTACCTTGGACAAATGCAAAAGGCAAGCGGGACCTTCAACACGTGATGCCCCTGACACGTCCGAGGAGGGCGAGATTAGAGAAGCTAAAGATCCCGAAGTACTGGGTGATAATGTTAGCCCGCTCGGGAGCCGGTGATTGAGGTTCACGATATCGAAGTAATGCCTCCCCTTTTGAAGGAAAAAAAGAAATTGACTTACAAGTTGAGGAAGAAGACAGCGGGTGGAAGCTCTAAGGTCACAATCACCCCCGTGGAGAGAGAGCCTTCCCGTCAGCACTTAGAGAGTTCTTTGAAAGGCTTGTCAGACCTCACTATTCCCAACGATTTGCTTAATTATGGCTTCAACGATCTGGAAGCCCTCAAACTTCATTTGCCTGCAAGTGGCAATGCAGGTGCTCAAGCCTATATTCAGGGAGAAAATACTCCTATAAGTAGAGATAAAAAAATTGTCTGTTAGGGGGAAACACTAGGACACAAGGACACATGCATTTCATCTTGCACTTTAATTTTAGCCATCACTCTACTCTTTGCTGACTTATCGTTGTTCAAATTTTGCGCAGTTGACATGGGACATACTCACAGACTCGACTTTCTTCATGGGTCATCTATTTTTCATCATTCTTGTCGGGATTCGGGCCCCGACAAACGCCGAGACAGAGGTGACTCTGGAGACTGAGACTACCCCCTTGAGAATCAACTTATTAAAAAAAACATACAGTCAGTCCTTATATTCTTGCAATCCTCCTTCTCAATAAGAGCAAGCCAGGGAGAAATTTGCGCAGAAGGGGTCCCAGCTTAAGGCCCACCGAGATCAACATTCTGGTTCATCTAGCACCAGGCAATCCCGGGAACCCTATAAAACTTCTGTACTTTTCAGGCATACTCCTCCCGCTCCTATACCTGATCCGCCGTTAGCAAAAAGACTTACTGATCTCAATGCCACGTTCTCGAAAATATGCTTCGATGGTTTGAAATTTCTCCTGACGATTTATCACATTATGGGACACGTTAAACAAAGCGCTATTGCTTGTACCAATGACGTTTACGTTCAACATGACGCGTTTTTCCATTTAGCCGAAACAATCTCGGAAGTCTCTATTGAGTGTCAACACGAAATCGATCGCCTAAAGCTCGAAGCTATTCACGGTAAAGACATTATTAAAGCTCAGGATGAAGAGCTCTCTTCATACAGGTCTCAGCTCGAAGCTGCCCAAAAAAGTGCTAAAGATACAACGGAGGCCATTAATCGTCTGGAGACGACACACATAAGAAAGAAAGTGACGAAGCGGTCCAAAGATACGGGCCTTAGCTTTAGAGAAGGATTCTGTTCAAAAGGAGAGGGATGCATTCGTCCAGCGAGTCAAAGAGTTGGAAGAGCTACTCCTCAAAGAGAAAGAGGAAAAAACAGCTGCTCAGGTAGAGTCACAACGATATTGCGATGAGATTATTGCTACGTGACTTCTAAAGACAAAGCTCGACGACGAACTCTCTAAAGTTAAGATGATGAAGGATGAAGCCCATGAGGAGGGCAAAAGAATTGCATCCACGGAGTTTGAGTCTCACCTTGAGGCAGATACGAAAGATGGTAGGGAGGAGATCAAGTGCTTGTTTAACCCGCTTATAGCGGAATACAACGCCCGTGTCTTCATGCATCGGGACTTAACTTTTCTTGGCGAGGGTTACCTCGAATTTCTAGCCGAGGCATGGGAAACTTTGATAAAGTTCAGAAAGGTTGAGTTGGGCACCGAGGAGATTGTCGAGGAGGCTTTGGTAAAGGAATTTCTCAAGGGAAACAAGCCTTAAGACTTGTCTGTAGCGAAGGCTCTCTATAGCAAAGGTTCCTGCACGTAAAAAGGGAAGAATGACATTGCCGGTCCTTCTGGAACCGTGTCTCCAACTCCTTCCCTGACTCAATCGACTACTCAGCCAACACTTGATCCGTTCGAGCTGCATGTCGGTTACGACCCGGAAGACCCTGGCCTGTACATTCATGTTCTATCTCCCATTTCGGAGGGTGAGAATCCTCGGACGGTAGAGAGTCAGCAAGAAACTGGTATATAACCTTTCTTCTTAAAGTCGAAAGAGCCGTCGTTTTTGGCGAGTGGTTATTGTATTCTAACGTTTGTCTCTTGTGATTTTGCGCAGGCTGCTCTGACCCCGGGCCTACTCCAAGGAGCGATGAAGCTAAGGAGGAGAAGGAGAAGGTGAGCGAGGCTACTCAAGCGGGAGATACTCCTGGTTCTGATGCTCAAGTGATTGAGGCGCTTGACGAGGACAAATCTGAAACTTCGTCTCCCATTGAAGAAAGTTATGAATTTGAGATTACAGGCGCCTCTGGACACACTTTGAAAGTGAGCATAAAGGAGCAACTCGTGGAGGAGAAAAAGAAGAAAGTTGAGATCATGGTCGAGCCCCAGGTGGTGGAGCTAAATGATCCGTTGAACAGGTCTTTGAAGGTCATTCTCCCTGTTGGGTCGAGGCCAATGGAAGTTTCCCGTCCTTCCTCAGATGTTACTTCCCCATCAAGTAAAGCATTCAAACGAAAACGCATAGGAGAGGAGTCATCCAAGAAAACAAGGAAGGAGAAGAAACCGAAGAAGTAGTTGTCACTCTCGTTCTATGAGAGTTAGCTTAGATTATGTAATTATTTTTATTTATTTTCATGGCCAATGTAAATAGACTTTTGACTCTGTGTTTTGGAGGGATTGTAGCAGGAACTCATCATGAATTGCATAAATAAAATTTTAGTTTCTTTGTCTTTCGAACGACTTTTACTGTTCAATTAATTGTCTAACTTTTCACTATAACTTGGCATTCGACGAGTTACCCGAACTCCATGTTCACGTCCTTGTGACTTGGAAATTTTTTGAGAATCATAAACCCCTGTTTCATGCTTTGGGTACTTAGATTATTCTCCGCACTCCGGAGACTTGTAGATTTTAAGTCGTTTATACCCTTGTCCGTGCTCTGGGGACTTAGAGTACCCCAGTCTGCACTTTGGAAACTTGGAGATTTTGAGTCATTTATACTCTAGTCTGCATTCTGGAGACTTAGAGTACTCCAGTCCACACTCTGAGGACTTGGAGATTTTGAGTTGTTTATACCCTAGTCCACGCTCTACGGACTTAGAGTACTTGAGTCCGCACTCTAGGGACTTGGAGATTTTGACACGTTTATACTCTAGTTCGCACTATGGGGACTTAGAGTACTCTAGTCCATAGTCCAGGGACTTGGATATTTTGAGTCGTTTATACCCTAGTTTGCACTCTGGGGACTTAGAGTACTTCGGTCCGCACTTTGGGGACTTGGAGATTTTAAGTCGTTTATACTCCAGTCCGCACTCTGGGGACTTAGAGTACTCTAGTCCACACTCTGGGGACTTGGAGATTTTGAGTCGCTTATACCCTAGTCTGTGCTCTGGGGACCTAGAGTACTCCAGTCCGCACTCTGCGGACTTGGAGATTTTGAGTCGTTTATACCCTAGTCCGCGCTCTGGGGACTTAGAGTACTCCAGTCCGCACTCTGCGGACTTGGAGATTTTGAGTCGTTTATACTCCAGTCCGCACTCTGGGGACTTAGAGTACTCCAGTCCGCACTCTGGGGACTTGGAGATTTTGTTTCATTTATACTCTAGTCCGCACTCTTGGGACATAGAGTACTCCAGTCCGCGCTCTAGGGACTTGGAGATTTTGAGTCGTTTGTACTCTAGTCCGCGCTCTAGGACTTAGAGTACTCCAGTTTGCACTCTGGGGACTTGGAGATTTTGGATGTTCATGCGCGTTCATACGTTAGACAGAATAATGTAACTCTAGTTTTTTTCCATAGAATTATCATACACAGAAACATCAATAATTCGTGGAAAAAATGGCTACAATCCTTTATTAATGAAAACAAACTAAATTGTCTTATTACATGCCGAAAACTAAGAATCAACGAAATAAAAATATACTAGAAATAATTGCAACAAAGATACGAAAGAAATAGGCTAAGTATAATAGTGCCGCAGATGTTCGCTATTCCATGCTCGGAGGAGTGTCGCACCATCAACGGTTGCTAGCTTGAAAGTTCCCTCTCCAAGCCTCCGTTCAATGACGTATGGACCTTCCCATGTGGGATTCATATGCGATAGGACCGGAAAAACTCGTTTCAAAATAAGATCGCCCACGTCGAAGGTTCTCGGTCGGACTTTTCATTATAATATCGAGCGACTTGGCGTCTATAGGCAGCCTCCGTTAAGTCTGCTTCTTCAATTTTTTCATCAACGAAGTCCAGTGATTCTAGTAAAAGATCACGATTCGTCTTAGGGTCACAATAAGTTACTCGATGCGAAGGAACTTCAAGTTCCATAGGTATAACGGCTTCTGTGCTATATGCCAATGCGAATGGAGTGTGGCCAATCGCGGACTTGTGGGTGGTTCTTTAAGAAAGTGCCGTTGGAAGTTCATCCAACCACTTGCTCTATCCTTTTCCAAATGCTTTTTAATATGGACCTGATTATTTTGTTCATGGCTTCTACTTGTCCATTGGCTTTTGGATGAGCAACTGCTACAAACCTTTTTTTAATGCCGTATTTCTGACAAAATTCTTTGAACTTCCTACTTTTGAATTGAGTTCCGTTTTCTGTAATGATAGTCCGTGGGAGGCCAAAACGGCATAGAATGTTTCATACAACGAAATTAATGACCTTCTTGGTGGTGATCGTGGCTAAGGGATCTGCTTCCGCCCACTTGGTAAAGTAATAAACCGCCACTATTGCGTATTTCGCACCACCTTTGGATATGGGTAAAGAACCGATTACATCGGTCCTCCACATAAAAACGGCCAGGGACTAACCATTTGTGTGAGTTCCGTCGGTGGATTTTTGCATACTTCTTGCATTTGTCACATCTTCTTACTTAGTTTGCAGCATCCCGGTTTACAATCGGCCAATAGTATCCATAGAGGAGGATTTTCTTTGCCAATGTCTGCCCTCCAGTATGGTCACCACATTCTCCTTCATGGACTTCCTTCAGGACTCGTTTTATTTCATCATGGGCAATGCACCGGAGTAAGGGGGACGAGAATCCCCTTCAATACATTATCCCATTCTGTGTCACATATCGTGAAGCTTTACGAATGACCTATCGTCTTTCGCTCTTTCTTTCGGGCAAGACCCCGTATAGCAAGTATTGCTTAGATAAGGGCATCCATGATTCCTTCTCGATTTCTGTTTCTAACACGATATCTATCTCCATCATATTTATACTCGGAGCATATAAGGTTTCAATGGGAATCAATCCCATTTGCTATGCATCGCCAGTACTTGCAAATTTGGCCAATGAATCGACTTCTTTGTTTTGTTCTCGCGGGACATGCGACATATCATAATATTCTAGATCTGCTAATAGCTCTTAAACCCGTGCTAGGTATGGGGCAAGTCTTTGTCGCTTTGCTTGATAGCCCCCCCGCACCTTGTACACCACTAATTGTGGATCATAAAAGATTTTGATTGATTTTATTCCCAGTTCTCTGATAAGTTTCAAGCCAGCATTCAATGCTTCATACTTAGCTTCGTTATTTGTTGCTGGGAAATCGAGCTTCAAAGCGTAACAAATTGATCGGTTTTCGGGAGTCACAACAACTATACCAGTCCTAGAGCAACGGTCATTAGATGCCCCATCGGTGTATAGTTTTCATCGAATTGAGGGAATAACACCATGGCTGTTTGGTTCGTCTGACATGGTGAATTGGGCGATGAAGTCTACTAGCGCTTGCCTTTGTATGGCCCTTCATGGAAGGTAGGTAATATTGAACTGACTCGACACGATATTCCATTTTAACATCCTTAAAAGGTTTTCGGTCGTTGGAGTACCTATCGCAAGGGTTGATCGGTATAAACACTGATTTAGTGTGCCTGAAAGTACGGACGAAGCTTGCATGATGCAATCACTAAGCAGTAGGCCAGTTTCTCAATCTTAGGATAATTTATTTCTACACCCGTTAAACGTTTACTAACATAGTACACTGGTTTTTGAACTCGGTCGTCCTCACGAACCAAAGCCATACTGATAGCATGCTGGGATACAACCAAATACACATACAACATATCATGTCTACCGGTTTCGATAGTGCCGGGGGACTTTCCAAATGCCTTACTAGAGCTCGGAACGCTTCATCACAATCGGATGCCCATTCGAAATTTCTCTTTCCTTTTTTTGTCACATCGAAGAAGGGAATACATTTATCTATGGCTCTGGATATGAATCGACTCAGCGTGGCCACCTTTTCATTCAAGCTTTGTACATGCTTTACAACTCTGGGCACTTGTATGTCTCGAATAGCTTGAATCTTCTCCAGACTGGCTTCGATTCCCCACGCATTAACAATGAAACCTAAAAACTTCCCTGACGCACCACCAAAGGAACACTTCAAAGGATTGATTTTCATTTCATAATATCTGATTATATCAAACATCTCCGTTAAGTCTCGAATGTGGTCGTTTGACTACCGTGACTTCATGAGCATGTCATCCACATAAACTTCCATTGTTCTACCAATCTGGTCCTTAAACATTCGATTCACCAGACGCTGATAAATCGCTCCCGTGTTTTTCAATCCGAAAGGCATCACTACATAGCAATATAGCCCAACGTCTATGACAAAACTGGTCTATTCTTGGTCTGGAATGTGCATCGGGATCTGATTATATCCCGAGCATGCATCCATAAATGACAGTAACTCATGTCCGGCGTTGAGTCAACTAGCTGGTCGATTCTGGATAAAGGGAAACTGTCCTTTTGGGCATGCTTTTTTTAAATCAGAGTAGTCTACGCAAGTTCTCCATTTCCCATTTTCTTTCCTTAATAGAATAGGGTTAGACACCCATTCAGGGTAGAGGGCGTCGCGGGCGGACGTATTGGCTTTGATTTTGTCCACCTCCTCCTTGAGAGCGGCGACCTCTCCGTGTCCATGCCTCTCCTTTTTTGCTTTACAGGAACGTACTTCGGATCTATGTTCAACATATGACTCGCAACGGGAGAAATCCCGCACATACCAGAATGTGTCCAAGCGAAAACATCCAGATTCGCTCGGAGGAAATCAGTGAGATCCTCGGCCATTGAGGGGTCGAGTTGTGATCCAATCTTAAGTACTCGCGATGGGTCATCTCGGCTGACCAAAATGTCAATCGTTAGTTCAGCCGGTGCTGCATTTACTTCCCTGGGTTCCCCATCATCATCTCTCGGATCTATGTCTCTATAGATCCGATCGTGCTGCCCGAGCCATGGCTCGGGTGCTACTTGTCAGTTTTCAGTGATCCGGCTATGGACGGAGCGGTCCGCAACCTTTCCCTTCTCTCTCCGCTGGGCCTCTCCCATCTCAGCCACCTAACATGCACAACCGGTCGCCTGATCGCCATGCACAACTCCAACTCCTTTGTCTGTCGAAAATTTTAAAGTTAAACACCACGGGGCCAAAGCTGCCCTGAACTCTGCCAGGGCCGGTCGATCCAGAAATGCGTTGTATGGAGAATCAACATCCAAAACTATAAAAGGTAGGATTCGTACCCTCCTACGTTCGCTTTGCCCTAGTTCAACTGGCAATTCAACATAACCCACTGCATCGGTTGCTGCACCATTAATGCCATGAATAAGAGCTTTAGATGGCTTTAAATCCTTCGTCTCCAGCTTCCTTTGGTCATATGATTTCTTGAAGATGATATTGACAGAACTTCCGCAATCAATCAAAATTCTCTTCACAAATGCTGGCCCGATTGTCGCGGAGATGACCGTCGGGTCAACGGTAGGAGCCTCCACCTGGTCAACATCCCTGCTCCTGAAAACTATATCGTGCGTCATTGTCCGCTGCTGCTTAGCTAGGGACCTGTCCTTAGTATTTGAACAACACTCATAATCTACATGCCTTAGGGAGTTAGCATACCGCTCAATTTTCTTCCAGTTCTTATCTTCAGGGTGAGGTCCACCGACTATCGTGTTTATGACCAGTCTACCCATAGTTTGAGCCGGTTCCTCTGGATGGTGTGGGGCCAACCCACATCCAGGGTCTGATGTTCCTTGCCTACCTTCCTGTGGGTTCTTGACAAACTCCTGCAACTTTTTATGTATAATCAGCTTTTCTATGGCCGTGGAGGTGTCTACACTCCTCAGTATATGTCCGTAAGTCTCATGGAAGCGGCAATATTTCCTAGTCCACTTTTGTTCTCCGTCGACTCCTTCGGGCGTGGCTTTTGGTATTGGAAAGTATTGCAGGTTGATAGGTAAATATTTTCCAGAGATGCATTTAGTGGGGTATATTTGTTATAAGTTGAAATCCTTGACTTTCATTTTCCTGCTTCCCTTTTCTTTCTAGGATTTCCTCCTTTGGACCCTTTAGATTGCCTTGGCTTGTTCTGGACATTGACCTGAACCTTCCCCGAATTGTCATCGGACTGTTTTACAACGATGTTGCTTTTCATGGTCTCCTGAACAGGCCCTGGGGCCTTATCTCACCTTGTCCACCTGGCTTCCTATCTTCTTATGAACTGATGAGCCTTTGAATGAAAACGCTCTAGCGCAGTCGAAGGTATTCCTGCCAACCAATCTCCAAATTCTGAATCCGGATCCACTCCTTGCATTACAACCATCAGAATTGCATGGTCATTTGGTTTGCTAACTTTAGTAGCTGCAACGTGAAACCACAGTAAGTACTCCTTCAACGACTCCCCTAGAGCCTGGATTACACTAGATAGGGACATCATGTCCTTGGGATGAGTGGCATGTATCCTGAACTATTCTACAAATTTTGTCGTCAATTCGTCAAAGCTGGATATAGACCATGTGGGAAGTCGAGTGAACCACATGGTGGTGATTTCGGATAAAGTAATTGGGAAGCATCTACATTTGGTTGCATCATTCGCTCTAGCCGAATCCATTATCCATTCATAACTCATTACATGCTGTTTGGGATCAGTCTTCCCTTCATAGGCCGACATAGTTGGCATGCTAAACTTTCTGGGGTACTCGGCCTATAGAATAGTATCTGTGAATGGAGTATGACTCCTGGGTATACCCCAATCTTCATTGGTCAAGTCTTGATTTTCTCTCATCAGCTGTTTGACCATAGCCGATAGGTCCGAGGTTTGTATGGAAGATGGATGGTTGGAATTGTTCTATGGGACCGTTCGGGTTGATGTCTCCTCTGTTGGCGATCTGCCAAACGTGTATCCTAGGGATCAGCTTCATTGGGGCCTTGGTGAGCGAATAGTCTGGCCTTCACACGTGCTACGGATCCTAAGTTTCCTGTCCAGCTCGGGTGTGGCCTCCAAGGTGTAAGTGATCCCTAGTTGATCGGTCAGCAGCACCTGCTTGTGTAGTTTCAGTTTTGCGGCATCTACGCCTGGGAGGTTCATCAGACGAAGTCGAGCTATCAGATGAAGAATAAGGAACGGGGCTACCTCCAGCATTCTGATGCTATTGTTGAGCAAGCTGAGTAATAAGGTTAGCGTTAGCTTGAATCTTCTTAGTAGGTTGTCTTCTAATTTCCATGAGTTCTCTCATCAACTCGTTGAATTCTGTTCTGGTGACAACTTCCATTTGATTTTGGGTGGTGGTTCCTGCACCTAGATTTGCTTGTTGATTACTAGGTCCTATTTTTTGTACGCTAGTAGCCTCGTTGACGTCCGCGTTATGAGAGGCTGATCTGGTACGTGGTCTACCCATAGTAGAGTTGTTGATACGAACTCTGAGTAGAATCAACGGATGTCCTGTGAATGGCTTGGATCTCCTTCGGGGGATTTATTCAATCCAGTAGCTACAAACTAGATCCTAGCGGCCTGAGAATTCGATTCTTGGTGGAAGCACCAAAATGTTAGCACCAGAATTGATCACTAAAACCCTTGAGATAGATTAAGTAGAGAGATTAATGAAGAAGTTAAATTAAAATAGAGGATTGTATGCTAAATTAACTGCAAAAACAAGAACACCGGATTTATAGTGTTTCAGCGTAACTGCCTATGTCCACTTTAAGTTTTGATCTTTATTGCTTTCACAAATGATTGAATACAGATAAAATCCGTACAATAATGGCTTGAATATGAGTGCAAAGTGAAATAGAATAAGTCTTGAATGCAGTAGAGTCTCCCCAGTGTTCTCGAAAAAAGATCCATTTCACTATGCCCCTGCCCTTCTATTTATAGATGAAGATGGGTTAGACTTCGCTCATAGGCCTAGGAACAAAGTTACCTCGGCCCGTGGAAAGTAGCTTCTACACACTGAGCCAGGGATGTCGAGCGGAAATTGCCGAGCGAGGTCAGTCGAACCAGAGAATGTCGAGCGAGGTCTCCATGCCGAATGACACTCATATGCCGAGCCACACATCCAGGACGAACGACATTCGTATGCCGAGCGAGGGATGCATGTCGAACAACACTCGTATACCGAATGACGCATTTTACCGATCAAGGTACTCGGGCCGAGCGAGGCTCTTGTGCCGAACAAGTGGAGGTGTGCCGAACGAGGCTTATGCCGAACGACTCATCTGCACCGAGTGAGGCCTTATGCCGAGCAACCCTTCTATGTCGAACGTAGCTTCATGCCGGACGACTCACCTATGCCGAACGAAGCTTCATGCCGAGCGACTCACCTATGCCGAACGAGGTTACATGCCGAGAGACTCATCTATGCCGAACGAGGCTTCATGCCGAGCGACTCATCTATGCCGAATAAGGCTTCATGTCGAATGACTCACCTATTCGAACGAGGCTTCATGTTGAGGGGCTCACCTATGCCGAGCGACTCATCTATGTCGAACTAGGCTTCATTCCGAGAGGGGAGGTGTGCCAAACGAGGCCTGTGCCGACCGAAGTATCTATGCCAAGCCTCTTGTTACATGGTTAAACAACCGGGTAACAGATAGAGATTAAAATTTAAGGGTACCCTGATCAAATAAATTCAGAAGATAGACTTGAAAAAATGATAAGATGGTTGAATAACAAAGGAGAAAAGATGGATAGACTGATAAATATCACGGGTGGCCTTAACCAGGTCAACCGTGACTTCAAGAATAAGATCGATATAGGATAAGGTCGATCTCAAGAGAATTACCCTGGTCGTTCACTATAAAAAAATTCGGGCACAGCGAGAGGTAGCAGCATCGTAAACCGAGGAATAGAAATCTTCGGTGAATCAGTGCCTATTGTAAAGGAGTTTCGCCCCTTTACAAATCACTATAAGATTGGCAGGACCACCAATTCATTATAGAGATCAACAGGGGTGGAGTTATGGGATACTCCAGAATCAAGAAGAATACGAATAGGGAGAGACAAGAAATGAATTTCAAAACGAATGGGAGAGTTCATGGAAATCCTAATCAAAGTGGAAGAGATTTCAAGCTCGAACATGTGATTCCATAATTAAATTTTACTACATATGTTAAGTTTTTCCTAAAACCAGAGCTCTGATACCACTTGTAACGACCCGCTATTTCGTGCCATTCGCATCCACACATATCTTACTTGAATTGTTCAAAATATCAGATTGTTAATTTAAATTTGGCAAAACTCAAATAGATTAGAGATTAATAATAATATATAATAAAATGAATTTATAAAATAGTTTGTATAAAACATAGTTTATATTAAAAATGGTTTATATTAAATAATTTGTAAAGTAAAATATAATTTAAAAATAATTTAAAAAAATAAATTAGTTTCCTCAAATTTCAAAAATCGATTCAAATCAACTCGAATTCCCCAATTCCAATTTAATTCAATCTAAATTCTTCAACTTCGATTCAATTCAGTTTCTCAATAAATCATCTCAAATTATATCGCTTTCAAATAAAAAATTGAACCACAAAATAAACCATTTGAATTTCAATATATTTCAAAGCTTTAATAATCAAGCATTTTCAAAACTAGATTTGATAATTTCACATATATCAACTTTTAACTTTATTATTATTTAGTTTTTAAATATTCACTTAATAAACCCATTATCATTTAAATAACCTTAAATTTCCAAATTTTAAATAAAACTAAATATACCATTTCAATTTATGTAAATTTGAAATATTCATTTAAATTGCTTTTAAACAAATTCAAGTTATAAAATCATATCTTTAAAATCTCAAATTTAATAAATTTCAAATCAACCTATTTAAGGGTAATTCTTAAATAAATATAATTTCAAACCAATTTCTATTATAAACTTTATATTTGAAATATAATTTCTAAATTCATTTAGAACCGTACAATTTTCAAAACATATAAATTCAAAAATATCTAAATTTTAAACCCTTATAAATAATATATATATACATATATATAATATCTTAAAATCAATTATTTATTTAAACCAAAATGTTCACTTTTAAAACCTTGGAAATCATTTATATATATATGTGTATATATATATATAGACCAATGGTATCTGTATATAATTTTCTATCCTATGGTCAAGTGATATGGATATTTATCATTTCAATCCGTAATTTAAATATATACGGGTACATATCATTTCGACCCGCAATCCCAAATTCAATTCAAATGAAAATCGCATTGGTTTATCATTTCAACCCATAACGATTTTCTCCTATTCTACAAGATCGTTCGGGTATATTTCATTTTAACCCATAGGGAATTCTATACTAACAGGGAACTTGCAGAGTGATAACAGATATGATAATACTAATAACAAGCATATATTATCAATAACAATATAATATAAACAATATGATATGGTGTCATACCCCACAGGTGAACAAATACAGATAATACCATATATTACAATTTAATTAACTAACAACAACATATTTCAATTGTCGTTCCAGTTGAAATCAAATTTCATAAATATAAGAACGTTAATCGTGAGTGATTGCTCACCTTCCGAGGCTAGAGTGAATGAGAATGAGACGACATACGAAATGCAAGCACCACTTTCAAAGCAAAGCTAAATTGGCACGAATTTGATGGACAAGTTGATAGATAGGAAGTCATGAATCAAAATCGGATTGACATAGCAAAAATATATATATATATTATTTTATCATTACTATTTTATAAAAATAAATTTAAACATAAGCCTCTAATTAATGATTAATTCAACACTTCAAACAAAGTCCCCATATATGTACGTTTGAAAACCAACTATTGTATACTCATTTATATAAATTAATGTGTAAATATATATAACTAATATCGTATACTATACAAAAATATATAACTAATATAACGTAAATAGCACTTAAACCCATCATGTCATTATATATTGGTTATCAGAATACATAAGTAAGTAATATATATACTAATGATATTATAAACTCAGATAATCAACCTAACATACGTTCATACATACACATTATCATTTATATATACAAAGAATAACCAAAATTATATATATAACAATTCATATAATAGATATACTTTATTGAAAAACTATAATAGTCTAAACAGTATATATATATATATATATATATATATATATATATATCTATACATTAAAATATCAACATATCAATATTAGACAACACTGCACACTTGTATATACCATATATATATAGTATACGTTATCAACTTATACATTACATATATAATGTGACTTTCATATAACTAACGCATATACCTACGCATATAATTCAAGGCAACAGAATATATATATAATCCTTATATAACTTGCACATGTAATTCTCGTATACAAAATAAACAGTACTAAGCAACCATTTAAAACAATGTTGATATATATACTTTACTAGGATAAGATTGAAAAATCTGGTTATGTAAACATATATACACACACTAACATAATATATATTAACATGCATAACTTTTATAAACTATAGTTATAAAATCAATTATATACAGACATGTATATACTTTATAAATTAAAAACTGTATAAACATATATACACCAATAAAATGATTATATACACACACACACACACACTCTCCGTTCCTTTCCCATATATCCACTGTTATATATATATATATGTAGGTTACAAACTCTCATACAAAACGTATATATGATATTTATCTATGCTTATTTAACTAATATATAAACTAACAACATATTATATTTTACAATCAATATATATAAAATTTAAACTTGCTTTATTGAAATGCATCTATCACAAGCCTATTAAATATACATATATTACTAATATAACCTATACGAATTGATAACTATATATATTTCTTAGTATAATTTAACACAATATATTATATAAATATAAATACCAAAATTATGTATATATAATCTTACTTTATAATATACTTATCAATAAATGGGCATGCTCAAGTCGATCATAGGGGAGGGAAGCACGAAACTACGGCGCTGGAGTGTCGGAGAGTGGGGAGGCGGTCGAAGGATGAGGGGAGGAAGTTCAGGGGAAAGAGGATGGTCCGGTTGTTGGCACTGGGAGGAAGATGGTGGCCTACGGGTTTCAAGGTTGTTGTACACGTGGTGGGTGGCGGAAGTTTTGGCGGTGGAGTGAGAAGGGCAGAGGGAAGGAGGACGAAGCACGGTTGTTCGATGCAAGGCTAGAGGCAGATGAGAGAGAGTTTGCACGTGGGAAAGAAGGGGGGACTTGCGGCCATGAAGAGCTTCAGGAAAAAGAAGTATATAGAGAAGATGAGTATAGGTTAACATGGCAGAGAATGCTTGGCTTCAATATTGTATAATATATATTTATATATCCTACTGAACAAGGAAATGAAAAGACAGGCCTAAAATGGTAAATGAAATTTTGAATGTAAATATAATTAAAAGAAATTGTAATGGTCAGTCCCCTTGATTCAGCAAAGGTAATTAAAACAAATTTACTTCTTGTTTGGACCGCAAATTTCCGATTTGAAAAGCAGAAGGAATTTATAAAGTCAAAATTTTAGTACCGCTACAATGAGCTGTCTTGTCGTGATCGTCGTGTACCGAATCTCAAGATACATAAATGAATATACTACGGAGGTCGGCACGATAGGATGATCAAAATGGTACATAGATATCAGTGATACGATCGAATTATAAAAATTCGAATTTCCGCTACCGAAAATGCTTCAAAATTGCACAAAATTAGATAAACGAAGCTAGAGAAGTCCAAGTTTGGCGAAACGAAATATGACATCTCACTCAGAAGATGATTTACGAATTTATTATATAAAAATATTCAGATTTGGAAAAGATTTTATTATCATCAAATATTAACTGATTTGAATTTAAATAAAATTACACAATAAAATAAACTTCCATATACCAGATGACAATTTGCCATTTGTTATGTTTTAATAGACCTATTCCAAATATTAAAATGTTTATTTCCAAACTCAAATATTTAAAATTTCGTAAAATTTCAGTTATCTACGTTATTAAAACTTTTATTTATGGGTCGTTACACCTTTTCGATATTATCACGAAGAAAATGATGACGTATTTCGATATGTTTAGTTCATGAATGATTGACAGGATTTTTTGATAAGTTTATTGCACTTGTATTATCACTGTATATAGTAGATTTAGATAAGTTCGTACCTAAATCTTTAAGTGTTTTTTGCATGTAAATAATTTGAGCATATGATGAAGTAGCAGAAATATATTCTACTTCACAAGTCGAAAAGGAAACACAATTTTGTTTCTTGCTAAACCAGGAGACTAAGGATCGTCTAATGAAGTGACAAGTCCTACTTGTACTCTTACGATCCGTTCGACATCCTCCAAAGTCAGCGTCGCTATATGAAATTAACTCGAAAGGACATTCTTTCGGATAGAAGAGTCCAAAATCTTTGGTTTTGCTTAGATAATGCAATATTTTTTTCATTACTTGAATATGTGATTCTTTAGGATTTGCTTGAAATCTAGCACATAAACAAACACTCATCATTATGTCAAGTCTACTAGCAGCAAGATAAAGTAGTGATCCAATTATGCTCTGATATAATTTTTGGTCGGCACTTTTACCATCTTCATCTCTATCGAGATGTATTGTTGTACTCATTGGAGTTGGTTTGGCGGAAATATTTTCCATACCAAAGCGTTCAGTTAGATTATTGCAATATTTTTCTTGATTAATAAAAATAACATTTTTCAATTGTTTAATTTAAACCAAGAAAATAAGATAATTCTCTCATATGCGACATTTCAAATTCTTTAGTAATTATTGTATAAAATTCCTGACATAATTCTTCATTCGTAGAACCAAAAATCATATCATCTACATAAATTTGAATAATTAAAATATCCTTTTTAGTTCTTGTAATAAAATAAGTTTGATCAACCTTTTCAATTTTAAAACCAGAGTCTAGTAGATAGCTCTTAAGACGTTCTACCAAGCACGGGGTGCTTGTTTTAAACTATATAAGGCTTTTTTAAGTTTATAGACGTGGTCTGGAAAATTTTCATGTGTGAATAGAGGAGGTTATTCAACATAAACATTCTCTTTTATATTTGAAAGAAATGCTACATGGCCCGTTTAATTAAGTTGATTTCTAGTTCTAACATGTGAATCAATTTCTCCTATGACGTTTTACTGGGTGTTCTCGTAAAATCCTAGGAGAAGATCTTAATTCAATTTCATTATGGATAATGTTTTCATTTTCTTCAAAATAAACAATGTTTTCATCTTCTTCGAAACTATTTTGAGAAACCGTTTTTGTGATTGTGTTAGGTATTATTTCATCATCCTTAAGGTTTTTATTAAATTTGAAATTTTCATAGAACGAAACATGAAGATTTTCTTCGATTGATTTTGTTCTTTTATTGAAGATTCGAAAAGCTTTGCTTCGTTCTGAATATCCTACGAAGATTCCTTCATCAGATTTTGGATCGAAATTTCCAAGCTGATATTTTATATTTAAAATAAAACATCTTGAACCAAAGTCTTAAGATAAGAAATATTTTGTTTTCTTTGATGAAAAAGTTTATATAAAGTATGTTTTGTTAGAGGTCAAATGGGGACACGATTTAGAACATAGCAAGTAGTTGCTAAAGCTTCTGCCCAGAAATGCTTTGGTAATGTGCTACCGTTTAATAAAGTTCTTGCACATTCTTGTAATGTTCTAGTTTTCCTTTCTAAAACTCCGTTTTGTTGTGGTGTTCTTGGAAAAGAAAAATTATGAAAATTCCTTTTCTATTACAAAAATGTTCAAAAGCTTCATTTTCAAATTCACTTCCATGATCACTTTTAGTATTTTTAATTTTTAATTTTTTGAAATTTTGAATTCTTTTTGCAAAGATCTTGAAACTTTCAAGGGTAACACTTTTATTTTTCAAAAAAATAGTCCAAATATATCTTAAGAAATCATCTAATATAACAAACACATATTTATTGTGATTTATAGATTAAACTTGAGTTGTACCAAAGAGATCTAAATGTAATAGTTCTAGTGGCTGTATAAAAGAAATATTTTTCTTTGATTTAAAGGATGATTTTGATAATTTTCATAATCGACAAGCATCACAAATATTGTTTACTTTAAAATTCATTTTTGGCAAACTTTTAACAAGATCATATTTCGATAATTTATTTATAGCTTTGAAGCTTATAGGACAAAATCTTTTGTGCCATAACCAAGGATCATTTTCTTTCGTTAGTAAACACATATTTGTGTTATAATTTATATTCATATGCAAAACATAAATATTTTTATCTCTAAACCCTTCAAAAATGATATTTTTGTTTTGATCAAAGATGCTACACTTATTTGCAGAAAATGAAATATTAAATCCTTTGTCACAAAATTGGCTGATACTAAGCAAATTGTGTTTTAAATTTTTAACTAATAAAACATCAGTAATAAGAGGTAAATTAGATATACCATTATTGCTCACATCGCCTTTTTTGATGACATATCCTTTGGAATTATCTCCAAATGTGACGGATCCTCAATCTAAGTAGATAATATTCATTAGCATTTCCTTGTTTTCTGTTATGTATTTTGAGCAACCATTGTTTAATGTCCATTTTTTCCTCTTTTTGGGTGGTACCTACAAAATAAAGAATTGACCTTGATACCCACCATTGTATTTTGGGTCCTAAGAGTTAGGTTTTAGGAAGCCAAACCCAAGAAGGTTCAGTATTCCTTTTGAAAATAAATCTTTGTTTTTAAGAGAAGTTTTTATAAAAGATTTTATACATTTATTTCTAATCAAAGAATTATTGGTTTTAGGAACCCAAATTTTGATTTTTTTTAATTAAAATTTGAAATTGTCGAACTAGGTTTTTCACTATTATTGTTTCTTTTATATGAAGAATTCTTTTTCTTAGGAATAAATTTAGAAGAATGCTTATATCCTAGTCCTCTTTTATTAGAAACAGTTTGAGAATTCTCTATAATTTTGGAAAGGTTTTCTCTGCCTTTATTAAAATTAGAGATATTTTTAGTAATTTCTTCTAACTTTGTTTTAAGGCTAGGTTATCTAACACTAAAATCTTGATATTTGCTTTAACGTTATGATTCTTAATTAATAAAGCATCATTCTTTTCCTTTTGAGTTTCTATCTCTTGACTTAGCAGAGAAAGTTAAGATGTCATATTGGAACAAGATTCTTGAGTAATTTGAAGTTCTTCTTCTAAAATTTTCTTTTCATCTCTTAGCATCTCTACTTCGATTTTAGTTCTATTTAATTTTTCAAGAGTTTCTTTATGCTTTCTATTTTTTCTCTTTAATTTATCAAGTAATTCTGAATTGATTTCCAAAAGATCATCAAAAGTTAGATCACTTACCTCGTCTTTTGTGGCCATAAAGCAAATGTTGGCTTGTTCCGAATCACTGTTCGAGTCACTATCTGATGATGAAGATGATTCTGAATCGTCCTATGTGACAGAGAAAGCTTTCTTCTTGAGTCTGTCTTTCTTGTGCTTATGTTTATCTTTCTTTTTCTTAAGACAGTCTTTCTTGATGTGACATTTCTTGTGAGATTCAAACATTCTAGAGTAGATGATGATGGTTTGTTGGTATTGTTATTGTTGTAGAAGCTATTCTTGTTATTTATGAATTTGGTGCTCTTTCTAAATTTGAAATTTTTTTTGAAATTTTTAGCAATGAATGCCATATCTTCTTCATCTGAACCCAATTCATTATTTTCTGCCTAGAATGCTATATTCTTCTTATCTTGAGCCTGTACTCATTTAGCATAGAGATTAACTTCATAAGACATTAGATCTCCAATCGACTCCTTCGATTTTATGGTCGAAATGTCGTTAGCTTCTTCAATTGCTAAGATTTTTCATTCCCACTCATCCGATAGTGAGTTGAGGATTTTTGAAACAATATCAAAATCCTTATAAATTTCTCCTAATGCTATCAAAGAATGATATATATCTTGAAATCTAGAGTACATTTCATTTATAGTCTCATCTTGCTTCATTTTAAACTGATTTTTGAGCATAGAAATTTTACGTCGTTTTACTTTGTTAGTACCTTCATGTGCAATTTATGTGTATGCCAAATTTCATGAGCAATTTTACACATGCTTATTCTGTTGAATTCATTTTTTCTAATGCACAATATAACATATTCATAGCTTTAGCTTTTGCAGTTGCTCTAATTTTTGTGTGTTAGACCATGTTGAGTATTCAGTAGTAGAAATAGTATATTCAGATTGCATAATGTTCCAGGTTTCATAACTACTTGCTTGTATATAGATTCTCATTTTAGTTGCCCAATAGTTATAGTTCATTCCATTAAATAGAGGTTGTCGTGCAGTAGATTGACCTACTAAAAATGTAGTGTTAGCAACAGTGCTGGTGTTATTTTCCATACTAAAACAATATCAGATAACTATGTTATGGTTATATGATGGCCTTACTCTGATACCAAATGAAAGTGAATTGCTATAGGATCGTTTAATATGGAATATAATAAACAAATAGTGCAGAAAATAATAGATGTAAAGTAAAACGACATCAGGAATTTTTATACTGGTTTGAACTTCCTGTTCTACATCCAGTCCCAGATTCCTTCTAGAACTATAGCTAGCAACCCTCACTTAACCCGAAGGAACATGTATTAACCGTCTGAGCAACCGAACAGGACTTTGACCGCCTAAGCAATAGAATAGGACTTGACCGCCTAAGCAACCAAACAAGTCTTTCTTACAAACTGGATTTAACTTGACTTTGTGTGTTCTGAATAACATGGATTTGTCACTTGTAGTACACCCTTCATATATTATTATCCTCAAATTAGACGTGTATATTTGTGTATCTATGAGTAATAGGAAGTTTAATATTGCTTGAAGAGCGTGGAAATGAATATGTAAGCAATGATTGTGTGAAAGCTTGTAGATATTGAACTTAAGAATGCTAAGTGCTATAGATCAAAAGAGAACAGAAAATTTGGTAGTTTGAATCTATAAATCTTGAGTGTATATATAGTATGTGAGAAGATATGACTGCTAGAAGTAGATATCTATCAAAATCCAGGAAATGCAACCTTCCATGAAGAAGAAACATTTTGGTAAAAAGAAATGTCTCTTGGGAAATATGACAGTTGCAGTATTCAGTCGGCTGAAGTGGCTTATTCAATCGACTGAATTTGAACGTGCACAAAAAATTTGCATTGTATCAGTCGACTGACCTAAGTAGTTCAGTCGACTGAATGCTGTATATTAAAAAAATTCAAACAGCATCATTCGATTGACATATAGTATTCAGTCGAGTGAATACTGTTTTTCAATGCACTTAAAAACTTTGTGCGTATATAATAAAGTTTTATAAAACATATGCAAGTTTCGTAAAATGAATTTGTGAGTGATGAGCTTTGAGTATAGATTTTAACAAAATTCTATACTAGGTTGTTTACTTATTGACTCTAGTTATATTAATATTAATGTGAACCATATTTGAGTTGTTGAGTTCAGATTTGCCGTAGTCATAAATTCGTGAACTTTTATCTCTTGTCAGCATTCAAAACCTTATGATCCAACATTTGTTGTTCGTTAAAAGATAAAAAGCAAATATAAGGTTGGAACATAACATGTTGGACAGCCATCCAATATGGATTAGACAGAAAAAATTAGACTTGGAACTATGAAGTGCAAGTGGAATAAGCAAATTTGCTATGGAAGACCAATAAAAATGGATGATGACACAAAGTGTATGAAGAAATTGATGTTTGCAAGGGTGTTGGTTGAAATTACACCAAATTCTAGTCTACCAACCAATCTTGGAGCTAAAGACAATAAAGGGAAGGAATATTATCAGTAGTATAGTGTTGGGCCAAAAATTGGCATAATGCATAATAAAAAAGAAGAGAGTAGATCAAGGTAGTAATAGCAAAAAAAACACTAAAGACATTCAAATTATAGTGGTTTGGAAAATTCTATGGCATACGTCCACGTTGATCTTATTATAGACTGTATTTTCACAAGCACAAGGCTTTACATTTGTTTTCAAATCTAGAAAAGTTAGAGTGAGCCTCCAGGTGACAAGATCCAGGTAAAGATAGAAGATGAAGAAGCGAATGGACAAAAAGTCCTCCAGTAGTAACTATAGGCTTGGCATTTATAGAAGAATCACCCACCAAATTCATTTGAAGGCTGTTTGGTTTGAATATTAAATAAGACCTTACCCTAAAGTGTGCTTCTGTTTAAAATAAAGTATGCTTTGGTTCAAGATAAGCGGTGTATATTCGTTTATACGAGTTCGTCGGTTATCCAGGAATCACTTTGAAGAGTTATCTCTATTCCAAATGCATCTGCTCAATTACTTTATATAGTTGATGAACCTCTTTCCTCTCCAAGGTCTATACCTACATCACTCTGAAGATTTTTCCATGCCATAGCCAGGTGAGACTTCCTTCTCTCCTTTCTTATTCTTCTTTTATATTGGTGAATCATGTCGATACCAAATGCTTCATGTCGGTACTGACATGAATCGTGAATTGTCATATGAACATTATAAATATTTGGGACTCAAGCACTTTTCTTTTACCTTATTTTGTCAACCTTGAATCCTCTCCTTTCCTCTAGCAACTTCAAATAATCAGTTGTCCATGCCCCTTAATTTCATCTCCTAGCCACCTCGAGTTCAACAACAAGCTATCATCACCTTCAATTGAACCTCCACATCCAAATCAATTCGACCTCAACTTCTCGATCCTTATTCTTCAAATCTTGTTTGAAGCTCAAAGGCGAGTTCTCGTGCCGTGTCGCCGCTAGGGCCGCCATGGGTGGTGTTAGTAACACTATTACCAAGCGCTTGCTAGTAACCATTCATCTATTCATGGTTAAGGGGAGGGCATGCCTTCAACTCATGGTTGATTACTCAATACCACTCCATCCTATAGCGTAAAACCAAAATCCACCCCACCTTGGTGGAAACCCGAGTCACACTCAAGGCTAACATCAAGAAACAATTAGGGCTATGTTAAGTTTTCATAACTTACTGTTTGCTTCGTGCGGATATAATTCATACTTCGGGTTTTCAAATGGTTGGTTCTAGTTTTGCGACAAAACTAAGTTTTCCTCTATGTAAGGTGTTGTGGCAGAGTTTATTAAGTCTTGACCGAACAGAAGTTAAAGTTTTGATGAGATGGTTCAGAAGAATGGTCACGTCGAATACTCTTCGCTGTCCGAATAGTCGTACCATACCCCATTTCAATTCATTGCACAATCCTATGTTCTTGCAAAGAAGGCTTTGCATCACTCCAGATAACCATTCTGATATCGTTCACTCAATGATAAAAGGTGAGATACAACACAAGGTTCCATCATATGACTGAGCTCATTTTCCAACAAAAGTGACTATCTACATAGAGTGTTCCATACACCATGATATGTTAACATGACGCACACTGCATAGATTAACACCTCACATTGCCTTGGTTGACATTCAGAATCTGATTAGCAACACACATTGATATTCTTTGGGGATCGTACGCTGATCACATGGGTGTTTATCAAAATAAAATTTCAAAATAAAACATATCTGGCCATGTTCGCTATCATGCTTTTGAGCTTAGAATGACTTGTCAATCTCCATGCTTTAACATTACTTTTGAACCTTCAAACCCTCCTGAAGCCAACTCCACTATTTCTCGCGCCTCTATGTCTACTCCTTCGAAAATACATGTTAGATCCCAGCCGAACTCCAAGGACAGCTCATTCCTCTGGAACCAGCTTCCACCATTAAATGAACAATTTGGATTTAGAGTATTGGGAGTACTGAACGACCTTCCAGATTAAACACCATCCTTATTAACTTTAGAGCAACTCAAGGTGATCTGTTATCACCATTGAATTCCAAAAAAAAATAATGCACTTCTTCCAACGATCATTCAATGGGCTCACAATCCTCCTCATAGGTACATTGCTTTCAATAAATATATGTGCTTAGATGGAGCTATTCCTCCATATAATGAATTTCCCAAATTCATTTTACAAGAAATCGGGCTATGTAACACCTCGAAAATTAAGCGGGAAATTTACTAAGAAAATTAAATTCAATTATAACAAGGGCTCAAATGAAATTTTCAAAACATATGAATTTGGCGTGAAACTTATACCATTGCGTTTATAGCGATTTTCTAAACTATTTTCATATATAACACTTTGAAATCAGAGATACTACGTAGAAGTTATGGACGTTTGAAAGTGTGAAAATAAAAATAGATAAAGAACAAAAACTTTCCTAATAAAAAAACGTCACCGGTCGATACCCTATGGTGTGCCAGTCGACAATAAGCAATCGACTGATCTACCTCAGCAGTCGATCATTGATGTATATTTTTGACAATCTGGAGTGATGATCGGATAGAGATGATTAAACCAAAAATTTCTTCACTACCAAGTAACTGATGTGCATCTAGGATGAAACTAAATATTCCTAGGGTCACTCCATGTTAACTCCAACTGCTATAAATGAACACTTAACCTAATCCTAATTTCATTAGAAAATTTACAGCATACTAAAACTCTGCCAACATTTCTTTTCTCCACTTATTAAATTTCTTTAAAACAAATTAAAAACAAAGCAAAGAAAATAAACAGTAATTGGACAAGGATGGGGCAAGCTAATGGGTGTTGACCTTTGATGGAGTTTAGAGTAAGAGTTTGGATTTGAGGTGAGTGCGGACATGTTTAATAAGTTGCTTATATACAGATAATTTCAATATATTCCATGTAATATAGGATATAAGTAGTTAAACTGTAAACCCTAACTATTTAAATATGAGACTTGAATTGTAATTGAAATTGGGATACTTTGGCTAATATAATTTTAACCAAGTTAAACCCCCTTATGTAATTGAATAGAGATTAAAAAAAATTGGTTAACCCTAAATTAAACTATTGTATTTAAACTAGTATAAATCTATGAATTTGGCATTATTAGAAAGTAAGGTAAATTGCAAAGAATGATCATTGTAAATTGATTCTTAGAGTTCATTATGTATGTCAGAATTGATGAAATTAATAAATTATTAAAATCGAATAAACGAAACTAGAAAACCTTAAAATTTGGACTATGAACGGTTGACCATTCACTTTGAGCGGTCGACTGAAAGTGTATAGCGGACTATCGATCGATCGGTTAATGACTAAAATTCATAATCTGAACCTCGGCCTAAGGCCCAATGTTAAATTATTATTAATTGTTTATATATTGCTTATATATAAATGGATGTTAGGAATAGTAAGGGAGCTAGTTCCCTACGAAATAACGTTAAGACGTTACAGACAAGGTAAATGTAATTTATCCAGCGTAGGATCGATAATTCGACCGGGGGTGGTTCTATCGCAAACGACACTCATAAGAGGTTCTACGGTGGACACGTACCACTGACTGATGCATGATGAAGTTTGGGGCTATGACACATTGGGAGTTCCTTGGTGTTCATGATTTCTGGCATGTGTGATGCTGTGTTGTTGATGGATCTCGACATGTGCAGTAAGAGGCGTATTCTATAATTGAGAGATGAACACAAATGCAGACGATAAGACATAATGTTAACATTATGGTCACTTCACTCAATGGTAGTGGGGGTACGTATAGTCATGGTTGTGGGAAATTTATTCCCACAAGAAAATTGTTGGACAACCTACGCGAAGTAGTTACATGTAGTCCTAAAGTGTTAAGTCTTAAATGACAGGATAACCATATGCTGAAAAAGCCCTATTATCTATTAGCCAATAAGTTGTTAAGGTTTGATTAGCTGTTCGATCATTGTAAGATCCTATACAAGTTACTAATGTAGATATGTGTTAAGTCAAAATCTTAAGTAAAATGACCAAGTAACGCATGTACACTCGTAGGACACACTAGGTCACATAGGGCATTGCTAAAGTCAACCACACATGATTATCATATATTAAAAATATACTCATTCACCAGACTTTTTTCTGACATGCCCTTTTTCCTTTCTTTCCCTACCATAGGAGATCAAGGTAGCAGGTGATTTGGCCCTATTTTAGTACGTAAAGAGGCGAGCCCATCACAGGAGTTGCTTATCCTACATTTACTCACCATGTAACTGTCTGTCTATCAGTACTTAATATTTCTTTTATCAGACCATGAGTGGTATTTATGTATACTTTATATTTGACTATGTACTATTTTTCTAATACTATATTTTGAGATACTTTTTGAGATGGTTATTTTCCGTATTTATATTTTATTCCATTCCACTATGAGTTTTGAAAGTGTAGTATATTTTAGATCATATCTGTTTATTTTAGTCCCTATAACATTATATAAACCTAATAATTCTTACTTCTTGGCACCGACATGCGTCCGAAAGTCACCATAGACTTTGGATCAGTGTGTCGAGAAGTATACATTTTCACCTTTTATATCAGAGCCTAGGTTCAAAGTTCCTTAGGGATTAGGAGCGTATTGGAGGAACATACTTGGAATTTTGAAAATAAAATGGTTTTTCGGAAAGGTTTTCAAATTTTTTTCAATACGTGCTTAAAATGGTTTTCAAAGTGTGTATGTGTGTGTATAGGTAAAAGTTTTCAAAAAGTTTTCCAAAATATTTAGGTATCTTTATCTCTCTCTTATTTGTGCCAATGTTATCTCATATTCATGCCGGGTATTTGTAGAAGTTGTTTGTAAATTCTTAAAATCATAGTTAGAAGCTGAGCGATCCCGCAGGTTCGACTCATGCGACGTAGCCGAGGTTCTAGGCGTGAACGTCCCGATTTGGTTCTGTTGGTACCTTCAGGCTAGGGGACAAGCTAAGCTTAATCTCGCTAGAGGACCTACGTGGAGAGTGAATGGTGCAGTTCCTGCCTACCCACCTTCCATCGATTTTGCTAATTATGTAAGTGTTTCACGAGCCTTGGAGAAAAGTCGTATATGGTGACTGAGTCACATGTAGATTCATGGACATAGATTCATATTATGAGAGGATTTTTGTATTGATGAGTCTTACTAATGTGGCGAGGAGAAAGTTAGCTACTTGGCAATTATATGATGAGGCTCTTAGTTGGTGGAAGGTAGTTGAGGTAGAGATTGAAGGAGGAGAGATCACATAGGGGAGTTTTAGAGATTCTTTGAGATAATGTTCTGTCTAGAGCTGAAGAGGAAACACATTTAGAGAAATTATTTGAAGCAAGAAGACCCATTGGTAAAGAAGTATGTCAATCAATTTAACGAGTTGGATAGGTTCAGAATGGAGCTGATCAATATCCTGCACGAAAAGACTTTGAAATTTGCTAAAGGGCTAAACCAACCTCTTCAAGTTTAGCTCTAAGTCATATTCCCATGGGTGCTGCATATATAGGTTTAGAGGAGATGGCCTTGTTGAATACCATCTCGAAGGAGGAAGGAAAGAAAGAACCCAAACGGACTGAAGGAAAAGTGTAGTAGCAGAATTAGAACAAAGGAGGATTTGGACCCAAGGAAAAGATCAAGAAGTGGGATATGCATTGTAGGAAGTGCGGCAAGAAGGGACATTTCATGAAGGAGTGCAAGATAGAGGGTTCAAAGGTCAAGCGTTACAATTGCAATCAGTTCGGGTACATGGAGCGAGAGTGTACAGCACCTTAGAAGACCTCTATCTAGGTGGTTCCAGCTTATGCACTGGATGTAGTATCGAACTCAAGTATGCCACCAATTGCTGATAAGGGAAAGAAAGTCATGATTAACAGTGTGTTAACTCCTAGTTTACCTATTCACAATTTATTTAACACGAGGCAGTCACACTCTTCCATTTCTAGTAGACTTATGGATGAGTGTAATGACCCGGATTTTTCGGTCGTTTGATTTTGAGTATTTAAATGGTTTTAAATGTTGGACTATGAATATGAATTGATTTTGAATACGAAAATGTTAGTTGTAATTGTATAATGGAATTAAATTTCAAATATAGTGATTTATCGCAATATAGAAATGGTGAATAATTGAATTGAGTTGAATATGAATCGAAATGATATCTAATATTGATATAAATTTTATTTGAATTAGAATTTAGTTAGTAAGTTTTAAAACTGAATTTCAATTGATTTCTCCAATTTTTAAAATAGCCGATTTAATCGACGCGTTAAAATAGCGATCTGGGGCACAGTCTTGGAAGTCGATGATATCAGTTCCATTGGATCTGTAATAGTACATTATTAATGGATTTCAAATTTCATAGGGTTTGGAGTTATCGTTTGGTCTCACGGGATAGAAACGCATTGAAATTTATATCGAAAATCTAACATTGCAATTGGGTTCAAAAATCTATCTTCCGCATACGATCGAATTAGGCCTTAGAACTTCTATCGAAAATAGGATATAATACTAGAAATGCTAGGCGATACACCTTGATAGGGGTTCAAGATTTTAAATTACTATAATCGAGATATTATGGAATTAAATATTATTTTAAAATTTAAAGTCAACCCCTACTGGCCGTTATTATTTCACATCAGCCACCTTATACGCTGTCTTTTTTCCTGCCCCTTGCATTTAAACATGGCTGAACACAAAGGAAGAAAGAAGAAAAAAGAGGAAAAACATTTTAGAATTTATATCTTTAATCTACTCTGCTAAAAATCATCGTTCATGATCCATTGGGCTTGGTTAGATGCGTGCTTCGATTCAGTACCATCGTTTTTGTTTGCGTTAGAGATTAGAGTCGAGGCCGTTCATAGGGAGGAGTTAGGGCTCGTGATTTCGGCCGTTTTAAGCATCTATTGGAGAAAACGACCTTAGATTTGGAATCAAAGGAAAATTTTATAGCTCGACACGAATTTTCATGAAGTTTTGATGGTTCTTCGGTCGCGCGACATATGGTGCAGTGGAGTGGAACGTGTTAGGTCGCATTTTGATGGGTGGAGCCAGAGTAGTCGTGGTGGGTACGGCTAGGTAGAGCTCAAAGATTTTGGAATTGTGGTGCTCCGTGTCATGGTGGAAGAAGGCACGGCCATTTTTGTTTGTTTTATGTGTGGGGGAGGAAGAAGAGTTGAAGGAGGGATTAGAGATTGAATGGTAAATAGAATGTAATTAATTAATTTAATATTATTTAATTCACGAATCTTGTAAATTCAATATCATACTCAATAAAGGCCCAAATCGAATGTGGATTTTTGCGCTAGAATCATATTGATGAATACCATGCGATGGAATTTTATGGAGGTGGTTTGGATCCTTTAGAATTTTTAGCTAAATTTGAACGCGGAAGCGACAATGGGAATCAAGGTGAGCAAATCTCACTCATTTGGATTACTATATTTAATTTATAATAATTAAAATTAATTATTGGATGATTGGTTGAATAGATATATTATTATCTGTTGAATATTATATTAGTAGTTAGGTAAATTTCCTCATATTGGAGCGGATGAGACACTATGCATCCCACATAATAGTGGATGACCCTATATATCGCGGTATTTTGCCAGGAAATGGGATTAATATTTTATCTTAAATAACATCTGTGGATGCAGGGAAAAAGGTTGGAGGGATCCAACTAAATTCCTCAAAATTATATTGATTGTTTCGTATACAGTGATATATGATGTGATTGAATAATCTGTTAAGGATTATTGTATGATTTGATGTACTGGATGTTATAGTAGCACTGTCCTTAATTTTAGTATTTTAAATACCATAAATAATATTTTTGAATCTTAAAAAGAAATTCCAAAGTGTTTCTTTTTCAAAATAAAAATATTTAAATGGAAATTGGATATTGAATAAGGGATGGTTTGGATTAAATAAAAGGATTGATTTTGAAAATATACTTAACCATTTTGTAAGGGTTTTTAAATATATCTATATATATATGAAATATATATATATATATATATATATATATGTATGTATATATAAGGAAATTAAAACAAGGGATTTTAATAATATTTCTTAAATTAAAATTAGAAGTTGAAATCAAGTTTTTGAAGGGATTTAGAATATAATTGGATTACTTAAGAAATAGATTTCAAATGGAATTTTTAATAGAAAGCGATTTAGAATTGGATTTTAGCAATATAAACCTTTTATAAACTAAAAAAATGAGTTTATAAAATTTATAAACAATGTTTATAAGTGAAGTGAAATGACTATCATCTGATAAAGTGGAAGTATGAATTCACAGTGTTAAATTTATAATGAGATATGGAAATCAGTTTAAAAGAAATGGTGGATTCTATGTTGAATTTGGAAATAGTTTTGAATTTGGAAAGAAAATCAATGTGTGATAAATCGAGAGAGATTTATGAATTTAAAAATGGTTAAGTTAAATTTCTTTTACAAAAACATAGATTTTTATCGAGATGTTAAGTTTGGTATTAGAAAGGAATTTTTATTTATAAACCATGTAGTTTAAACTAATTTAGTATTGTAATATTTCAGAAAGTTGATTATTTAAATATTTAATCTTAATTGAAGTGAATTCAAATTATATAATAAGCTTTATAAATCGATTAGTTTTATTTAAAAATGAATTGGAAAGGAGTTATCGATGTTTATTTAATTTTTTTTGATATTTTAAATGATTACTTAAACATGTTTTGAAATATACTAATTTTCTTTAAAAATACTTATTATTATTATTATTATTATTATATATATATATAATTTAAAAGTAAATGATTGGATTTTAAGCGAAATTGTGATCGGATTTTATCGAATGGATGTGATTTTATAAGAGAAATCTTATAACATAATTTTGAAAACTTAAGGAATTTCCGAAATGGTTAGATATGTGAACTTCAAAAAAATGAATCTGAATTCATAAAATAAGTTATAAATTGGTGAACGAGATTTTAAACAAGCAAAATTGATTTTGAAAATTTATAGAAGGATTATGAATTTTTTTGGAGATTTTTGAAATGAGTTGTAATAATTACAAAAAAGGTTGTAAATGGCATTATGAAGTTTGAATAAGGGGAGATTTCCTCATTTGTGAATATAACTATAAATTCGATAAATTATGGATATTTCCTAAGTGTTGAGAAGTAAGTGATTTTAGGAAAATATATTTATAAATATTTTTCTACATTTGGGAATAAAATGATTTGGAAATGTCTGACTATGGGAGGATTATACAGAAATATTTCTAAGTGTTGATATAGGTTCAAATTCCTGTTGAGGATAAGTATTTGAAGTTATTTCAAAATGTTGGAATGCTGGAAGAGAGTTGAATATATTTCTTTGTAAAGATATTTAAAATGAATGTTTTGAAAAGATTTAGTAAAATATGGGCCTAGTGACGGATTATGTTTAATTTGATAGTTAAATAACTACTCACTGATAGTTTCGAAGAGACCAGGATCACGTTTAATTATCCGAAAACCACTTCGATCCGATTTGTGCATTATGGACTGTGATATTGTGAAGATAATGAAAATGGTTATTTTGGAGATTCAGTTTGTTCAAACCCAGAACAACTTGTATGGTGAATGATATCATTTACATTATGGTCTGGAAGGTAGTGTTAACATTCCATGTAGAATGTTGTTAACCCACCTTTTGGCAAGGCCACGGACATGCGGATTGAACTAAGTCAACTTCATGATTATCGAGGTTGAAATGTGATGGATTCGGTTTAGAGGGTTGGAATTCACCTGGGTATGCCGCTCGGCTTTGAGTTGAGGTTATGCCACTGGGCATTGAGGTGAGGTTATGCCGTTCGGCATTGAGGTGAGGTTATGCCGCTCGGCATTGAGTTGAGGCTATGTCGCTCGGCATTGTGGTGAGGCTATGCCGCTCAGCATTGGTGAGGTCAGGGTCGTTTGGCATGGGACGAATGTGGCTCGATGGAAGGTCGTTCGGCATGGGACGAATATGGCTCGGTGGAAGGTCGTTCGGCCTTGGAGGTAAGTAGTTTGGTGGAAGGTCTTGATGGGCCTATAATGTTCAAAAAGCCCAACAACTCAGGGTTTGCCTATAAATACAGCATGAGGAGGTTTAGAAAAGGGATCTTCCTTCGGCTCTCGGATATTCTCTTCTCTAAGGATAGGGCACTTAGCCATTGTCAAAATTTGGATTATAACTATAATCGATTATTACCGCAATAAAAAAGAAACTTCAGGAGTGGACTTAGACCGAAGTTAGCCGAAGCACTATCAATTTTGTGTCTTTACTGGTTTCTTTTTATTTTTACTATTCTTCATATTTTTATTCTCTACATTCAATCTATCTGTGAGTTGTGACTGGTACTTGGTGCTTTCATTTGGATTTGGGTGTTAGTGTCCAATTTTGGCACCAACATTTTGGTGCTTTCACTGAGAAAGCTAGCACTCGGGGATTTTGGAGCTTGAATTCTAGATTGAGAAGCTTGGAAACTCGGATTTTAGAAAGTAATGGCTAGACCATCAACAAGGAAGCAAGCAGCGGAAAGGAGCAATCAAGAAGGAAGTCAAGCGGCCTCTTCTGGAGCTGGAGAGGGTCATGCGTCCGTATACATAACTAGGGATGAGATGCAGGCTATGATGGATTCTATGCAGGAGCAGATGATGAAACGGTAAGAGGAGATGATGCGGGATCTTTTAAGGCAATTTGGACAACAAGGAACTACAATTGCTCAAGTTCTAGGAATTAGACCAGAGGAACTCGACCAGCAGGTGGATGGAGTGATTCAACAGGGGACAACTCATAATCAACATACAACTAACAATCTGGATGGACCAAGACTCGGGGGCACACCACCAGGTAATGCTAGACTAGTTCATGGAGGGAACTGGATGAAGCTATGCGACCCGACACCAACAGGAATACAGAAGTACGTGACGTGGAATATATGCTAGAATTTCCTCGAAAACTTGGAGGGCAGTTTGGAAACATGGATAGAGGGGTACCCTTGGTTGGAAATGCCAGATTGGCTGACGTTATCAAGCAGACTATTCGTAGAGGTCTGTAAAACAATGATTTAGAGGAAGTAAAAAAAAGTCCGTTTACCCGAAACATCAGGACGGCTAGAAATCCGCCCGATTTCAAACTGCCCACTCTGGAAGTGTACAATGAGAAGACAGATCCCACTGACCACCTGATGAGGTACACTAGGCATATGGAAGTGCTGGGGGCAACAGAGGAGGTTATGTCCTGATGTTTCCCCCTGTACTTGACTGATATAGCTGCTATGTGGTTCAGACAGCTGGAGGATGGATCCGTTGGAACATGGGCGGAACTGGTGGAAAAGTCCTTAAGTCAGTTTTGAGTTCACATAAAAAGGCCAAAGAACTTCATGACGGTGATGTCAGTTAAACAGGGGGCGGATGAATCGCTTAGGACATTCTTACCTCGATTTAATGCAACAGTTGCTTCGGTGGATCGGCCAGATCAATCAATGGTTCTGATGGTTGAGGTACCAGCAGTTAGAGATAATTCAGACTTCAAAGTATCGTTGATACGGGACCCACCGTTGGATCTTGGGAAATTCTTTCATGAAGCTGAAAGATTTCTACGACAAGAGGATGCATGTTTGGACATGAGGTCAAAGGAAGTAAACATGGTTAAGGATGGATGACTAGTCGGCGAAAGTTCGGGTAAGGACAAGGGTAAAGGGAAAAGGAAGCGCTGGGGAGAACCGAAGTTCTCCACTTACACTGGACTAAATGCAACCTTGGAACAGATATTCTTGGATACTCGAGATCCCCTTCTGTATCTAAGGCCGACAAGGAGGGAGCCCTCATAACATGAAAGGGCGTCGGGAAGGCACTGTCTTTTTCTTGACCTGGACGGGCATGATACTAACAACTGCCGACATTTGAAGGACATAATCGAGGAGCATGTTAGGAATGGTCTGTTGCGACAATATGTCGGAACTCGGAATGCGACGGTGGAACAGAAGCAACCCCGTCTACCTTGAACGACAAGTGCATGAGGCCCAGGAATGGTGACCGGTTGGTCATCAACTAATTTTGATGGTTTGGACTAAGTAACAATCTCCGGGCAATCGGCTAAATCACCTACTCATGTACGGGGTCGGAGATAACCCTCAGGCATGCTCTGAGATGATGGTTTACCAAGACGCCTTGGTTTGTGAAATCTGTTTTTTCCCTTTGACTTGGATATTTGCTTTTTCTAGTTTGGTTTTGGAGTTTGGTTTGAACTCCATGTTTTCCTCATTTTTCGTTTGGATTTTTGATATGGATTTCTAGTTTTCTGGTTGAATTTGGATTTCGGATTGGATTTCGATTAAATTTTCCTTTGGATTTTGGCTAAAAGGTCGTCGAGCATGGACTATGTCGGCAAGGGTCCAGAGAGACCAGGATTCGGCCTAGGACTTAGGCCATATATTATCGGTTATTATTTCGGGTCGTCGAGCATGGACTGTGCTCGGCAAGAGGTCTGGAGAGACCATGATTCAACCTAGGATTTAGGCCCTATGTTATCGGTTATTATTATAGGTCGTCGAGTATGGACTATAATCGGCAAGGGTTCGGAGCGACGAGGATTCGACTTAGGACTTAAGCCATAGCATTATTTGGCGTTCAGGGACACTGAACCAGGAACACCATGGAATTACTTAAAATAGGTCATCAAGTGTGGATTGCACTTGACATGAACCCGAAGAGGTTACGGATTTGTATACTGGCTATGAACAGCTAAGGATTCAGGCATGGACCCAGAACGGTCCAGGATTTGGACATCAACCAGGAGAGCTCACGGACATGGTTATTAGTTGTTGGATATGAATGGATTAGAACTCGGTTGTCGAGTTCAGGCAGACATGGATTTGGCTAAGGATTTGTTTACTGGATTCGAAATCGGATGTCGACCTAGAGTAGTCATAGACTCGGATAAGGATACGGCGATGACATTTGGATAAAATGGATTGGATTATGAATCGAAAAGTATGGATGTAACTAACAACATACTTCGAATATCAGACTTGAGGCTATTCAAAACACACCTTCCATTAGCAAGGCATGTTTTGGAGGGCAAACGTTAACCCGCCTTTTGGCAAGGCCACAGACAGGCGGATTTAACTAAGTCGACTTCACGATTATCGAGGTTGAAATGTGATGGATGGTTTAGAGGGATGGAGTTCATCTGGATATGCTGCTCGGCACTGAGTTGAGGTTATGCCACTTGGCATTGAGGTGAGGTTATGCCGCTCGGCATTGAGGTGACAGGGTCGTTCGACATGGGACGAATGTGACTCGGTGGAAGGTCGTTCGGCATGAGACGAACGTGGCTCGGTGGAAGGTCATTCGGCCTTGGAGGTAAGTGGTTCGGTGGAAGATCTTGATGGACCTATACTGTTCAAAAAGCCCAACAACTCAGGGTTTTCCTATAAATACAGCATGTGGAGGTTTGGAAAAGGGTTCTTACTTCGGCTCTCGGACTTTCTCTTCTCTAAGGCTAGGGCACTTAGCCATTGTCAAACTTCGGATTGTAACTGTAATCAATTATTACAACAACTGTAACGACCCTGGTTTTTACAACCCAATTTAAAATTTTAAAATCCATCGTTTTAATATAAAAATTTTGAAATTTATAAACGATCTCAATTTATGCCCAAACTTTATTTATGAGACATGTCTAGTTAGATATAAGCATAGAAAAATTTTCGTCGGAAATTATTACAGTAAACTTCGTTCGCGTTTTACTGTATATCAGTCCATATAAAGCTGCGTAAAATTTATCTTTAAAATCCAAATATTTTTACAAAGTTATGTTGTAAAAATTATTCCGATCAAGATTATGTAATTCATTTCGTCAAAAACTGTCATTGCCTGTCCCTCTTAAATTGTTTTTTCGTATCGCAATAATCTGTGTACCGTTGGAATCACCTCGTCACACTGATCATAATGGTATATTTATTTGTGCAGTCGGAGTCCGTCGTAAAATTTGCCGCGTTAATTAAATTGTTCCGAACGGACCGTTTAAACAAATTTCAGCCCAAGTCTTTCATCCCGTTTACAAAAGAAATTTTGAAAATAAATATAAAACTCAGCTGAAGCATTTAAGGTGGTAGTTGGAAGCTGGGGGGTTAACTTTGTGATTGTACGTGACATTTGGAAGCTCGAAAAACATTATTACGGTTACTCAAATTTTAAGTTAAAAGCTATGGAGGCTCTTCATTCTCATCTCACTGTTCACGAATTAACATCTCTTCAGGTACCTTCTCTTCTCCTTTCATCTTCTCAATTCTTTCTCATTTTCTCTCTGTAAAAATGAAACTAACGTATAGACCGAACAAAAACACACGATAGCTTGCATACACCTTTTCCCTCTCCCCCTCCTTTCTTCTTCTTCATACTTCTTTCTGCAATAAAAAAAAGAGCACGCACAAATCTTCTCTTGGCCGAAAAACCTCTCCTCCCATGCACCGACCACCACCCTAAAAAAAACGCCGCCCAGCTCATTGCATCTACTGTGTGTTAGTTGTGTGCGTGTAACACATGCGTGTGTTATGGGAGGGGAGTAGTGTGCTGGGCGTGTGTATATTTAGCACATGAGTGTATGCATGCAGTTGATGGAAGGAAGGGTGGGAGTGCATATGGTTCAGGGGAGTGTGTGTGTGCATGGTCATGGCGTGCATATGTTTCAGGGGGAGTGTGCTGTGTGCATGGGTGGGAATGATGATGAAATGGGTGGCGCATGCTGGAATGAAATTGTACAACTTGGTTTGTACATAAAAAAAAGGGATGCGTGAGTTGATAAAAAAAATAAAAAAAATTTGCGTGTGCACGACGAATGGATGAAAAGGGGAAATAAATTTTGCTGTAGGAAGGGGAGTTGCGTGTGTTTTATAAAAAAAAAAAAGATATGCTGGAAAATGTTACGTGATGGTCATATGAAGGCTCGGGTTGTATGCATGAATATGGTGTTATATGTTGCACATGCGTGTGTGCATGGGTTGTGTTTTTTTTTAAAAAAAAACAAGAAAAGAAAACGGAACTAAGTTTGAAAATAGCGTTGGATATTGCAGTAGAATATTTACGCCAATATCTATTTTGGTTGCCAAATTAGTAACCGACTTTTCTTTGCTTGTTGTATGCAGAAGCAACCGACTGAGCTTCTTTTTGCGGCAACATCGATCTCTCAGTTTTGTTCTTTTTCTCCGTCATCGGTAAACGCATTTATATAAATTTATAAATTTTATACAAACGTTCATTGTATTAATATCGTTTTCTTTTGTCGATATTACAGTGTTCGTTGTTCGTGTGTACCGACTTCTTTTCGTGCTTCTTCTTGCTTTGGGCCTTTTTCTTTATCCACGAAAGGTGAAATAAATTTTCATGACATATATTATTATGCTAGTTTGGTTGATAACTAATTGCTATGTGATAATTAAGTTGAATGTTGATTGATATTGTTAAGTGATAAAATATGCAAGTTAAAAGTAATATAGGATATTTAACGAAATTAAGTGAATTGTTTATGTTGAATGTTGATTAACTTGACCCTTCTATGTTGAATATGGAGTAGTTAAATATGACTTTTTTTTGTTAAGATTAATTGACACGTATAATTTGATAAATTTCACTTTGAACCCTTGAACGAACATCTGATTTATTGTAGTATTAAAATTGAATTGAACGACAAGTGAAAAACCGAAATATAATAATCTTTAATCTACATGAAATGATAGTGTAGGTTTTAGAAATAATAATATTAATTTACAACAAATGTAAATTAATACGATTATTTCGGGATTATTTAATAAATTGTTAAGTTGTTGTGAATGGATGCTATTGCTTGTTTATTTACTTTGACACCATCCCAGCTATCACACTGCAATTTCCTTTTGTATGTTTTGATCTTGAACTGAAATGGAATCGGGTTGAAATGATAAATACCCAGATAACTTGACTTAGGATAAAGAATTAAATTAATACCGATTGGTCAATGTTTTGATTTAAATAAAATAAAGTTTTATTTGACAAATAACAAGGTTTTGAATAAAATTGAAATTGAAATTCGAATGAATGTAAATGTGAATATTTGAATTTGAAACAAATATTAACGTCGTAATTGACAAAAGAACATTGTGTTAAAATTTAATTATTTAATGATTAAATTTAGAATTATTTGACAATTGATTTGGGAATTATTAATAATTAAGTTGAAATTAGTAATTAATTAACTTGGAATTATTAATAACCAAGTCTTGAAATTTATTAATAACAATGTTTGAATATTAATAACGAAGTTTGGAAATTTAGTGATTAAGTTAAATTATTAATAAATTAAGTTGTGAATTATTAATAATTAAGTTTGAAATTATTATGAATTATTATTAATAACAAAGTTGAAATTATTAATATTTAAGTTTGAAATTATTAATGACTAGGCTTTAAAATGTATTAATAATTAAGTTTGGAATTATTAATGAATGAATTTGAAATGATAATAATTAAGATTTAATTTTTTTGATAATTGAATAAGATCGAATTGTTTAATGATTAAACTAAAGTGAATAGATTGAATTATTTAATAAATAAGTTGAATTGAATATTCTTTATTAAGAGAAATCGAATTTTTGAATATGTGGAACTAGTTTCTTTAATTGAGTTTTGAAATCTGTAACGAAATAAATAAATGAATGAAATGAATTTCTTTAACAAGAAATAGAATGCATTTTATCGAAACAAATGAAAGGCTTGTAAATTAAAGAATTGGACTCGACAAATTTAAATTGAATAAATGTGTAAATTTTCATAATGAAGTTGAACTTAAGAAGTAATGAATTGGAAATTTAATTGAAATTATTTAATGAAATAAATATGATGAATATCGAATGAAATCGATAATCGAGTTTAAATCGATTGAACGATAAATGATTTTGGAATGAACTTATACGTGAAATTAAATGAATGTTGAATCGTTTAAACTGAACTTTGAAATTGAATTATAGAAATTTTGAAATGAAATTGTGAATTTATGTAATGTAAAATTTGGAACTTGATTTAGAATGACTAACGAAATGTTGCTTTACGAATTATAGTCGAAATTGAAATTGATTCGGTTTTGAAATATATTGAACGACCAATCGGTAAATTAATTACGAAGGTTATTAAAGGAACCGGAATCGGTTAGGGGCATACCCACTGTCTAAACCGAAAACCACTTTAATAACTATAGGCGGAGTGTGATCCAGAATGAAGTGGTTGGATTGGCGAACGTTGATGATTGAAGAAAGTGAAAGATAATGGATAGCCTTGACACTTGTGCCAATTGGAAATGACTAAAACAGGAGCCGTGCCGGGCCAAATGGGGTTAGCTACCTCGAGCGAACACACTTCTTCGTAAACTACTCATTTACTTTTGTGACTGATTGGTGCGCATCTTTGAATTTGGAGTGTTGTTTCGCGGTGTTGCGATCGTTGCGGCGATGCGTTCTCACCAGTCCGGATCAGGCAAACGGTAGTTTCACTACCTTGGGTATTGCCTCATGTGCCTTGTCATACTTGTATTCCTATATACGCGACCACTACGAATTTGTTTTGTATTATACCTATGGAGTACTCCCTGATATCCCACTAGTTTACGGTGGAGTTTACAGTGCTGTATAGTCTATAATGCTATATAAATTGTGTTAAAGTGGACAATGGTAACGCCTTAACACTATTTTGATATTTTACTTTGCTGTTAGACATTATCTATGTATCGTACACTATTATGTATAAATAGTTTAACGGATCCTTAAAGATGTTATTCCATTCATCTTTGAGTTATTGTTATTTGAACTTGAACCATATTATATGCATAAGAATATATGTCTTGATTCGAGTGCTTGTTTGTGCATATGCTCGGATCAGACTGAGGATTGCTGTTGTTGTTTCTACTTGGAGCTGAAGACCGAAGAATATCATTATCTTATCTTATCAGTATTGCTCTTTCTATTTCAGACTATTGGACATCTATGTTGTTCTATTTTATTTTATCTGAGACATTGTTGTATTTATGGGTAGCTTCATGAACTACTCTTATGACTATGTTGTATTTCCGCTGCACTATTCTGTGGTATTTTATTTCTGTGATTCTGTGATGATTCTCATTTATATATATATATATACTCCATTAATGATTCGTGTTTTATACTATTTAAATTGACATGTGTGGATTATTGTCAATTTAAATGGTCCAAATATACGGGTTGTTATAGTTGGTATCAGAGCCACCCTATCTCTAATGAGCTTTGATTCTTGATAACCTTAGCCTGTGAAGTTTAAAGCTCATTAGAGATAGGGTGAACATACCCTAGAATGAGGAGAATCATTTCAGAATCCAAATCCTTTGATTCCATTCATCTTATTGAATTCATTCGATTTGAATTTCTTTAAGTTCCATAAATTTCTATCTTTGATTCTAAAATCACTTTTGGTATTCCAGGATGGCTACCAGAAGAAATGTTAGAGGCAGGGGTAGGGGAAACGCTCCCGAACCATATGCCCCATCTCCCGCAGTTAGATTCTCCACTCTTAGTAAGGAGTACACTCGGCATGGCGGAGTCAAATTCACTGGCTCTGAGAGTATCATCGAAGCACAGCAATGGCTAAAGGGTTTGGAGAGGATTTTTACTGGCTTGGATATCACAGACGCTCAGAAGCGTAAGTTGGCCGCTTGGCAGCTTCAGGATGCTGCACAGGATTGGTGGGAGTCAGTCACTTCTCGTGCTGATGAGGAAACCATCACTTGGGCCCAGTTTAGGTAGTAATCTATCTAAATTTCATCTAACTAAAATTTCTTTTATCTCTTCAAATTTTGACTCGTCTTCTTATCACTTGTAACTAGGGATTCCTTTATGGCTCAGTGGATGCCAGCCGCTGGGAAGGCCCAACTCTATCAATCTTTTATGGATCTCAAGCAGGGTAACATGACCTTCACTGAGTACAAAAGGAAATTCAACGAACTATCCAAGTTCGGACCTGGATTTATTGATACACCTCTGCTTAAGAATGAGAAGTTCATCCATGGCGCACGCCCTGAGTATTACGAGCTCCTCATCGCTCATGTCCATGGAACTTTCACTGAGTTGATGGATTTTGCTCTTAGATATGAGGGAAAGCCAAAGGGAACTTCAGTCACTAAGGTTCCAGCTACTCAGCCATCTTCTAGTCAGACTGGGAAGAGGAAGCCAAATTTTGCACAACAGAAGAAGAACTGGCAGAAGAAGTCTGGGCTTGGCTATTCTCAGAAGAAGCCCATTGGCATATCATCTATTACTTGCTTCAACTGCAAACAAAAGGCTCATTATGCTAGTAGCTGCCCATCTTCAAAGAGCGCAGCTGTTCCGCCACCGGCACAGATGACTAGGAGGGATTTGTGTCATATCTGCTTACAACCTGGACACTTCAAGAAAGACTGCCCAACAAAGAAGAGCGGTACACCATCAGGAGTCTTTGCTCTTTCCACACCTGCCCTAGAAGTTCCTGCCCCGGAAGTTTTGGATAATCAAGGTACTTTGCAAAGTACTTTTATGTTACATACCTTGCCTCTTAGAGTTCTACTTGACACCGGAGCTACACACAGCTTCATATCTATTGATTTATTTGATAAACTTGGCTTAGAATCCACTCCTGCATCTATTTCCTTATGTGTATCTAACCCTATTGGAAGGCCCGCTAACCTCAAAAGGGTTTGCAAATATGTCACTCTTATGCATGGCATTCACCGTTTCACTTGGGATTTCTATGTTCTTGGATTCGAGGCATTTGACATTCTGTTAGGCATTGATTAGCTGGGAAAGTTCGAAGCCGTTATCACTTGTAAAGCTCGAACTGTCTCTCTTATTGACGACAAGAGTACGCCTTTAGTTGTTAAAGGCAAATCACCTTAAGAATATGCTGGGAGTTTTATATTCTCTCTTGACTCCCATCCAAATGAACTAAGCTCTACTCCAGTTGTTCAACTCTTTTCTGATGTATTTGGAGAAGTTGATTCTCTACCACCTCCGCGGGAAATCAAATTCCACATCGACCTTATTCCTGGTGCACGACCAGTAGTTCTTCCTCCAAGGAGAATGGCTCCTAAAGAAAAGGCAGAGTTGAATGTTCAAATTGAAGATTTATTTCCTAAAGGCTTGATTCGACGCAGTCATTCAGAATGGGGTGCTGCAGTTGTATTTGTAACCAAATCAGATGGCTCACTCATAATGTGTGTGGACTATAGAGAGCTAAACAAGCTCACACGCAAGAACAGATACCCGATGCCCTGCATCAACGACCTATTCGATCAGCTTCATGGAGCTAAAGTCTTCTCTCAACTTGATTTGGCTACTGGCTTTCACCAACTCAGAATTGCTGAGGATAGTATTCCTAAAACAACATTCCGCACTGAAAATGGTTTCTATGAATGGCTAGTTATGCCGTTCGGTCTCACTAATGCTCCAGCTTATTTTGTTGACTTGATGAATAGAGTTTTCCGTGATGTTCTTAACAAATTCGTTCTTGTTTTCATCGATGATATTCTTGTCTTCTCTAAAGATGAGAAAGAGCATAGGTCACATTTGGCTTTTGTTCTTGAAACTCTTCGTAGACATCAGCTTAAAGCCAAGTTTTCGAATGCCACTTTTGGAGAGATGAAGTTCGTTTTCTTGGTCATATTGTTTCGGAGAATGGGATTTCGGTCGATCCAGCTAAGATCGCCGTAATCAATGTAAGTTATATTCTTATTTGTCAATTCTATCTAAATAGATTATCAATATCTAAATTCAAATCCTTGGAATTTTCAGGATTGGAAGACTCCCAAAACTCCTACAGATATTCGCAGTTTCTTGGGTTTGGCCGGCTATTATCGCAGATTCATAGAAAACTTTGCTCGTATTGCTGCCCATACTTACCACACTGACCAAAAAGAATGTGAAATTTATTTGGAGTGAAAAGTGCGAAGCAGCTTTCAATGAGATGAAGCGAAGATTGACATCTGCCCCAGTTCTTACAGTTATTGATGGTAGCGAAGGATTGACTGTCTATACAGATGCCTGTCGTGATGGTCTTGGAGCAGTCTTAATGCAGAAAGTAAAGGTTATTGCATATGCGGGTCGACAGTTAAAGACCCATGAAGCAAATTACGCAACTCATGACCTAGAGCTTCTTGCGGTTGTATTTGCTCTTAAGCTATGGAGGCACTATCTATTGGGAACCAAATTCGAGTTATTCACTGACCATAAGTCATTGAGATATATTTTCTCGCAAAAGGATTTGAATCAGAGACAAGTTCGATGGCTCGAATTTCTATCTGCATATGATCTTGATATTAATTATACTCCAGGGAAAGCAAATGCCGTAGTCGATGCTTTGAGTAGAAACCAAGCGATGGCATGTTGCAATCTTGTGGAGGGAATGTTATTCCAGCTTTCCGTCTCCCCAGCTCTTATGGATCGTATTATAGCCAAGCAATAGGAAGACACTTTGCTTTATCGCATCAAAGAAATAGTTCTCGACAGAGTTGGAAATGCTGACAATAAATTGGGTGCACATGTTGATACTAACGGAGTCTTGAGAATTGATAATCGCATTTGTGTTCCTAATGTTGATGGTCTTAGACAAGAAGTGCTGAGAGAAAACCACAACTCTTCGCTTTCATTTCATCCCAGTGTCACTAAAATGTACCAGAATATGAAGAAGCTATATTGGTACAGTGGGATGAAGCGTGATATTTCTACCTATGTCAGCAGATGCACAACTTGCCAGCAAGTTAAAGCTGATCACAGAAAGACAACTGGTTTGCTTCAACCATTAGAGATTCCAGGATGGAAGTGGGAGAAGATTTCTATGGACTTTATTGATGGGATACCAAGGACTAGAAAGGGGAACGAAAGCATATGGGTGATTGTCGATAGATTGACGAAATCCGCCCACTTTATTCTAGTCAAGTCCACTCATATAGCTTCGAGTTTGGCCGAGATATACATGAGAGAAGTTGTTAAACTTCATGGTGTACCATCCAGTATTGTATGCGATAGAGATCCTATTTTCACCAGTAAATTCTGGAAAGCATTCCAGGATATGTTGGGCACCAAACTGAATCTGAGCACAGCATATCATCCTCAAGCAGATGGTCAAACTAAGAGGGTGAATTAGATTTTAGAAGACCTTTTCCGAGCTTGTATTATTGACTTTGGTGGATCCTGGGAAGACCATCTTCATTTGGTTGAATTCACTTATAATAATAGTTACCAGGTAAAGATATTGAATTTCAAATTTGAATAAGTATATTTGAATTTGAGTTAATCATCTTTAATAATCAGGCAAGCATTGGTATGGCACCGTTCGAAGCCTTATATGGACGGCCGTGCAAATCGCCAGCTTGTTAGATATAGTCGGGTGATCGACTAGTGCTTGGCCCAGAAATAATTATGGAAGCTTCTGAAAAAGTCAAAGAAATTAGGAAGAAGATTAAGATGGCACAGGATAGACAGAAGAGCTATGCTGACAAAAGGAGAAGGGATCTCGAATTCAGCGTAGGAGACAAAGTATTTCTGAAAGTGTCGCCTTTGAAGAATATTGTTCGATTTGGAAGGAAAGGGAAGCTATCTCCGAGATTTGTTGGTCCGTTTGAGATTACGGATAGAGTCGGAACATTGGCATATAGAGTTGCATTACCAGAGAAGTTCGCTGGTGTACACAATGTGTTCCACGTCTCACATCTTCGCAAAGTTGTACACGATCCATCTATGACTATTCCCACTGCCCAGTTGGAAGAGATAGTTATCGAGCCTGATTTGACTATTGAGCATAAGCCGCTTCGGATAGTTGATCGTGAGGCAAAGCAACTTAGAAGGAAGTCGGTTAACCTCGTCAAAGTCCAATGGAGTGCAGATGAGCGAGATTGCACATGGGAGACTGATGATAGTATTCGAGATTCAAACCTCGAATTACTAATTTCAGGTATAATTCAAATCTCTCAAAATCGATCTGAACTTTTCTGCTTATTTCATTCCAACTTCACTCGTCTCGTTCCTTTTCGAGGACGAAAAGTTTTGAGTAGGGGAGATTGCAACGACCCTGGTTTTTACAGCCCAATTTAAAATTTTAAAATCCATCGTTTTAATATAAAAATTTTGAAATTTATAAACGATCTCAATTTACACCCAAACTTTATTTATGAGATACGTCTCGTTAGATATGAGCATAGAAAAATTTTCGTCGGAAATTATTACAGTAAACTTCGTTCGCGTTTTACTGTATATCAGTCCATATAAAGCTACGTAAAATTTATCTTTAAAATCCAAATATTTTTACACGGTTATGTTGTAAAAATTATTCTGATCAAGATTATGTAATTCGTTTCGTCGAAAACTGTCATCGCCTGTCCCGTTCAAATTGTTTTGCAAAACGTATAATTAAAGCGGCGTAAACGCGAATTTTATAAAACCATCGTATCGCAATAATCTGTGTACCGTTGGAATCGTCTCGTCACACTGATCATAATGGTATATTTATTTGTGCAGTCGGAGTCCGTCGTAAAATTTGCCGCGTTAATTAAATTGTTCCGAACGGACCGTTTAAACAAATTTCAGCCCAAGTCTTTCAGCCCGTTTACAAAAGAAATTTTGAAAATAAAAATAAAACTCAGCTGAAGCATTTAAGGTGGTAGTTGGAAGCTGGGGGGTTAACTTTGGGATTATACGTGACATTTGGAAGCTCGAAAAACATTATTACGGTTACTCAAATTTTAAGTTAAAAGCTGTGGAGGCTCTTCATTCTCATCTCACTGTTTACGAATTAACATCTCTTCAGGTACCTTCTCTTCTCCTTTCATCTTCTCAATTCTTTCTCATTTTCTCTCTGCAAAAATGAAACTAGCGTATAGACCGAACAAAAACACATGATAGCTTGCATACACCTTTTCCCTCTCCCCCTCCTTTCTTCTTCTTCATACTTCTTTCTGCAATAAAAAAAAGAGCACGCACAAATCTTCTCATGGCCGAAAAACCTCTCCACCCACGCACCGACCACCACCGAAAAAAAATGTCGCCCGACTCATTGCATCTACTGTGTGTTAGTTGTGTGCGTGTAACACATGCGTGTGTTATGGGAGGGGAGTAGTGTGCTGGGCGTGTGTATATTTAGTGCATGAGTGTATGCATGCAGTTGATGGAAGGAAGGGTGGGAGTGCATATGCTTCAGGGGAGTGTGTGTGTGCATGGTCATGGCGTGCATATGTTTCAGGGGGAGTGTGCCGTGTGCATGGTGGGAATTATGATGAAACGGGTGGCGCACGTTGGAATGAAATTGTACAACTTGGTTTGTACATAAAAAAAGGATGCGTGAGTTAATAAAAAAAATTGCGTGTGCATGATGAATGGGTGAAAAGGGGAAATAAATATTGCTGTAGGAAGGGGAGTTGCGTGTGTTTTATAAAAAGAAAAAAAAAGAGATGCTGGAAAATGTTGCGTGATGGTCATATGAAGGCTCGGGTTATATGCATGAATATGGAGTTGTATGTTGCCCATGCGTGTGTGCATGGGTTGTGTTTTAAAAAAAACAAGAAAAGAAAACGGAACTAAGTTTGAAAATAGCATTGGATATTGCAGTAGAATATTTACGCCAATATCTATTTTGGTTGCCAAATTAGTAACCGACTTTTCTTTGCTTGTTGTATGCAGAAGCAACCGACCGAGCTTCTTTTTGCGGCAGCATCGATCTCTCAGTTTTGTTCTTTTTCTCCGTCATCGGTAAACGCATTTATATAAATTTATAAATTTTATACAAAAGTTCATTGTATTAATATCGTTTTCTTTTGTCGATATTACAGTGTTCGTTGTTCGTGTGTACCGACTTCTTTTCGTGCTTCTTCTTACTTTGGGCCTATTTCTTTATCCATGAAAGGTGAAATAAATTTTCACAACATATATTCTTATGCTAGTTTGGTTGATAACTGATTGCTATGTGATAATTAAGTTGAATGTTGATTGATATTGTTAAGTGATAAAATATGCAAGTTAAAAGTAATATAGGATATTTAACGAAATTAAGTGAACTGTTTATGTTGAATGTTGATTAACTTGACCCCTTATATGTTGAATATGGACTAGTTAAATATGACTTTTTTTTGTTAAGATTAATTGACACGCATAATTTGATAAATTTCACTTTGAACCCTTGAACGAACATCTGATTTATTGTAGTATTAAAATTGAATTGAACGACAAGTGAAAAAACGAAATATATAATCTTTAATCTACATGAAATGATAGTGTAGGTTCTAGAAATAATTATATTAATTTACAACAAATGTAAATTAATACGATTATTTCGGGATTATTTAATAAATTGTTAAATTGTTGTGAATGGATGCTATTGCTTGTTTATTTACTTTGACACCATCCAAGCTATCACACTGCAAGTTCCCTTTGTATGTTTTGATTTTGAACCGAAATGGAATCGGGTTAAAATGATAAATACCCAAATAACTTGACTTAGGATAGAGAATTAAATTATACCGATTGGTCAATGTTTTGATTTAAATAAAATAAAGTTTTATTTGACAAATAACAAGGTTTTAAATAAAATTTAAATTCAAATTTGAATGAATGTAAATGTGAATATTTGAATTTGAAACAAATATTAACGTCGTAATTGACAAAAGAACATTGTGTTAAAATTTAATTATTTAATGATTAAATTTAGAATTATTTGACAATTGATTTTGGAATTATTAATAATTAAGTTGAAATTAGTAATTAATTAATTTGGAATTATTAATAATCAAGTCTTGAAATTTATTAGTAACAAAGTTTGAATATTAATAATGAAGTTTGGAAATTTAATGATTAAGTTAAATTATTAGTAAATTAAGTTGTGAATTATTAATAATTAAGTTTGAAATTATTATGAATTATTATTAATAACGAAGTTGAAATTATTAATATTTAAGTTTGAAATTATTAATGACTAGGTTTTGAAATGTATTAATAATTAAGTTTGGAATTATTAATGAATGAGTTTGAAATGATAGTAATTAAGATTTAAAATTATTTGATAATTGAATAAGATCGAATTGTTTAATGATTAAACTAAAGTGAATAGATTGAATTATTTAATAAATAAGTTGAATTGAATATTCTTTATTAAGAGAAATCAAATTTTTGAATACGTGGAACTAGTTTCTTTAATTGAGTTTTGAAATCTGTAACGAAGGAAATAAATGAATGACATGAATTTCTTTAACAAGAAATAGAATGCGTTTTATCGAAACAAATGAAAGGCTTATAAATTAAAGAATTGGACTCGACAAATTTAAATTGAATAAATGTGTAAATTTGGATAATGAAGTTGAACTTAAGAAAGTAATGAATTGGAAATTTAATTGAAATTGTTTAATGAAATAAATATGATGAACATCGAATGAAATCGATAATCGAGTTTAAATCGATTGAACGATAAATGATTTTGGAATGAATACATGAAATTAAATAATTGTTGAATCATTTAAACTGAACTTTGAAATTGAATTATAGAAGTTTTGAAATGAAATTATGAATTTATGTAATGTAAAATTTGGAAATTGATTTAGAATGACTAATGAAATGTTGATTTACGAATTATAGTTGAAATTGAAATTGATTCGGTTTTCAAATATATTAAACGACGAATCGGTAAATTAATTACAAAGGTTATTAAAGGAACCAGAATCGGTTAGGGACATACTCACTGTCTAAATCGAAAACCACTTTAATAACTATACGCACAGTGTGATCCAGAATGAAGTGGTTGGATTGGCGAACGTTGATGATTGAAGAAAGTGAACGATAATGGATAGCCTTGACACTTGTGTCAAATTGGAAATGACTAAAACAGGAGCTGTGCCGGGCCAAATGGGGTTAGCTACCTCGAGCGAACACACTTCTTCGTAAACTACTCATTTACTTTTGTGACTGATTGGTGCGCATCCTTGAATTTGGAGCGTTGTTTCGCGGTGTAACGATCGTTGCTGCGATGCATTCTCACCAGTCCGGATCAGGCAAACGGTTGTTTCACTACCTTAGGTATTGCCTTATGTGTCTTGTCATACTTGTATTCCTATATACGCAACCATTACGAATTTGTTTTGTATTATACCTATGGAGTACTCCCTGATATCCCACTAGTTTACGGTGGAGTTTACTGTGCTGTATAGTCTATAATGCTATATAAATTGTGTTAAGGGGGACAATGGTAACGCCTTAACACTATTTTGATATTTTACTTTACTGTTAGACATTATCTATGTATTGTACACTATTATGTATAAATAGTTTAACGGATCCTTAAAGATGTTATTCCATTCATCTTTGAGTTATTGTTATTTGAACTTGAACCATATTATATGCATAAGAATATATGTCTTGATTCGAGTGTTTGTTTGTGCATATGCTCGGATCAGACTGAGGATTGCTGTTGCTGTTTCTACTTGGAGCTGAAGACCGAAGACTATCATTATCTTATCTTATCAGTATTGCTCTTTCTATTTCAGACTATGGACATCTATGTTGTTCTATTTTATTTTATCTGAGGCATTGTTTTATTTATGGGTAGCTTCATGAACTACTCTTATGACTATGTTGTATTTCCGCTGCACTATTCTGTGGTATTTTATTTCTGTGATTCTGTGATGATTCTCATTTATATATATATACACTCCATTAATGATTCGTTTTTTTTTACTATTTAAATTGACATGTGTGGATTATTGTCAATTTAAATGGTCCAAATATACTTGTTGTTACAACAACAAAAAAGGAAATTTCTAGAGCGGACGTAGGCCAGAGTTAGCCGAACCACTATAAATTCTGTGTCATTACTGCTTTCTTTTTAATTTTTACCGTTCTTCATATTTATATTCTATACATTCAATCTATCTGTGAGCTTTGACTTGTACTTGGTGCTTTCATCTGGAGTTGGGTATTAGTGTCCAACTTTGGCACTAACAAATGTTATTTAAAAGGTAAAAACATAGCCTCAAGCCTCACCAATTGGGAATGACTAAAATATGGAAGATGCAGCAGGGCTAAGTGGGTCGCACCCAAGTAGGGTATGTTATCACTTTTCTAGATACCCTTAGATATATTATAATTATGGATATGGTTGTGCATGGAAAAGAGAGTGCTCGATAGGGTGGGAACTCCCGGGGTGATAACATATTTAGTACTATCCATCAATGGGTAGGCCGGTCCTGTGATGGTAGGGATCGTTAGGTATGATCTTGGTACATTTTTATAGAGACGTACTATGATGGACGGTACCTCAGTAGCCTAGTCATTGTATGGAATCCAATGTCTACTACGAGCCTGTACAGTTTTGATTGTGCCCAGCTATGCTGAAATGTGAGATGCAAGCAATTCAGCTATTTTATAGTTTACTTTCTATAGACTCTATTATAACATCAGATGATTTTGATACAAAAAGTTTTGGTTATCGTAAGGTAGAAACCCATCGTGTTTATGAGTGGCGTGGACTCATGAGATACCTTTGTTTTCAAAAGAATTTTGCTAATAATAATAATTCAAATTGAGTGTGTTTCTCAAGCTGGTTTTCTAGACTGATTCATGTGTCATTCTATTATAATGCTCATGTCAGACCGAATATTAAAGATTCAGGTCAGGATGCTATGGAGCATAAGAGACATGCTGGAGGAGTCTTAGGCATATTCCACGTACTTGATTATATTCCACTGTGTGTGTGGACTGTATAATCAACACTATTAAGGACAAGTTATAATAACTATCCATATTGACTAGCTGATTGTTGTACTCGGATGATTGTATGTATATTAACAGTTACAGTTTCTTTTGTATAAAGATCTAAATTTATCTATTTTATATTATTCCGCTGCGATTGTGAGATTCTGTGTTATTGCGTTTCTTCTATTTCTTCTTCTTTCTTTCTTTCTTCTCACCCACTCTCTTCTTTTCCATAACCTTCTGTCATTATGTACTTTTTGGGTCAGACATGTGTGGTTTATCAATTCAAGGGGTATGGATTTGCTGGTCGTCATACTTAGTATCAGAACGCATAGTTAAGCGAGAACCTTGGCTTTGGTGGGGAATACTCATTAGAGATAGGTTCAGTAGTGCCCAGAATGAGTTAGAGTGTATTTATATATAAGAACGTATTTGTTAGTGATATTAAAATGTTTATATTGTGTTAGTTGATTTATTGAGTAGCTTATGAATTATGGTCGGCATAATCTGTACAACTGTATCGATAAGGATTTCTAAACAATTAAATAGAACAATTCGACATATTATTGTTTTAAAATGAGGTAAATGAAATTATTTTTCCTAATTTTATTTTATATATAAAATAATAAATTTTTAGGAACTATTATAGTTATATATAGTGTATTTGATTGTTAGGAATGATAATATGCATTATTATCATTAAAAATAAACAATGATAAATAATTGTGAAGTGAATTATATAAGTGAATTTGCAAATGTGATTTACAAATGAAAATGGATTTTAAACTGAGAATATTGGAATCTAATCCTGGAATTTTTTAAAATGTTTCCAAAATGTTGTGAAAAATAATAGTAGTATTATTTTGGAAGTATTTTTGAATAAAAATATTTTAAATGGATTTTGGAAGTGATAAAGCATTGAACTCATTTCAGTCGTTGGAAAATAATCTCGATGATGATCGCGACATCATAGGTGTTCATTTTCGAGTTTTTAAGTGATGGATTGCTACCTTAGCGATTTAATATGGAAATTTTTGTTTGGAAACTAGTGTTGTTTTAGAAATTCCAAAAGGAATTGTTTGGATTAGAAAAAAAACCATGTTTGGTTTGAAGTTAAAAGGTATTATTTTGTGTGTAAGAAATATATATATATATATATATATATATGTGTGTGTGTGTGTGTGTGTGTGTGTGTGTATACAGTTATAATTTCAAAATAATGTGAAATGAAACCTGGTGTTTGAATTCTGGAATATTCATTTGAATAATTTGGGAAACCAAAAGGAATAAGTTTTTGAACTTATAATTAGAATAGCATGGATAAGTGGGGAAAATATGGAATGAAGTTTGCTTGAGATAGGAAAAGTGAATTATATGAATTTAAATTTAACTTAAGGAAAGTTAAGTAAAAATTTAATTGAAATTGAAACAATATCAAATTGGATTCAGTATGAAATTTGAACGGTAGAATGGATATATGACTATAAGTTATAATTATTGGGTGGAATAAACTTGAGTGAGCTACCTCCTCACTAATCTATCTCTATAACTTTTAATGGTTACTAGTTAATTTTTGTTGAATTGTGGTGAATGAATTCACTAATTCATGAATGACTAATTGGAAATTTATTTTACAAACCCGTTGTAGTACCTTATAAATAAGCAGCTACATATGCATTCTATCCTATTGTTTGGTAGGAAGTTTAACTTTATTAATAAATATAATAACATTTTATAAAATCAAGTATGGTATTAAAAGGTTATATATATGTACTAAATTAGCTTATGCAAGAAAAGAAGTGTTTATATAGGTATATGTACCTTTGGATATTAAATGGTTTTGGGATGTTATAAAATGAAATAATTCTTAAGTAGTATGATATAAATTGAGATATACCAAGTAAATGGAAATGCAAATCAATCGAAGGTAAATAAATTGAATAAGAATCAATTTAAATGAAATGAAATTTGATTGCAGTGGAAATGAACTTAAGTTATATAGTTGAAATAATTGGAAATAAACGAATTAACTTAAGTTAACTATTAGGATGGAAACTTGGCCCGAATGAATTTGTGAAATGGTTCATCAGTAAATAGCATGGGTTGAATTGTCATTCGACATAAGTAGAAGTAAACAAAATTTTGTGAATTAATGGAAAGTGAATAGTTTGATTTTGAATCAATTTGGAATGGATATGAATATATTGTGTGTAAATATACATTTAATGCAAATGAATTGTTGTGAATGAATTTGAAATCGAATAAATGGTATGCAAATCAATATGAAAGTGAATGATTAAATGTTGGAACCTTGTATTTCCACGTACATGCTAGTTATACATTTTATAGCGTGTTTTGTTTGTAAAATTGGTTATACATCCATGATATAACATGTTGGTTTATGAAAATAATGTGTTTAACTAGTAGAAATGAATATAATGCTATTAAATTTCATATATATGAAACTGATGGGATTTATTTATGTAAGTATAGGTACAAGGAGGCTATTGGACCAGATTTGGATTATGAAATTTCATATAAATTGAGCTCGCTCGCGTAATAACACTAAATAAGGCACGCTTATGGATTTAACGCGAAAAATAAAATATTGATATATATTGCATTTTCTGGGCATGAGAGGTAATGTATATCTTTTTATCATATTTTTTGTACCGTAAAAGGCTCTCGTACAAGGGAGACTCCAAATTTTTTTCGAAAATTTAGGATGTTAGAAAATTTTGAAAATTTTTAGGAAATTTTTGTTAACCGAAATTTGATTTCAAATTATAATTGAAATAAGGTATTTTGGTTTAGAAATGGAAACTAAATGTTTTGAGTGGAACAAAGAGATTTAGGAAAGTGAGATATCGAGTTTTAACTTAGTGGGTTCTTAAAAGTTAATGGGTTTGGAGCATTTTTCCAACCTTAGCAATTTCGAGGATGAAATTCTTTTAAGGGGAGGAGGAATGTAACGGTTCGGATTTTTCGATCATTTGATTTTGAATATTTAAATGGTTTTAAATTTTTGGAATATAAATTAGTTTTGAATACGAAGATTTTGGTTGTAATTGTTGAATGGAATTAAATTTCAAATATAGTTATTTATCGTTATACGGAAATGGTGTATATTTGAAATTGAGTTGAATATGAATCGAAACAATTTCTAATGTTGATATAAATTCTATTTTAATTAGAATTTAGTTAGTAAGTTTTAAAATTGAATTTCAAGTGATTTTGCAAAAAATTTAAATTGTCGATTTAATCTACGCGTTAAAATAACGAACCGCGGTATAGTCACAAAATCCGAAGAAAACATTTCCATTAAATCCTTAAAAGTGTATTATTATCGGATTTCAAATTTCGCAGCGTATGGAGTTATCATTTGGTCGTATGGGATAGAAACGCGCTGAAATTTACATCGAAAATTTAATATTATAATTGGGTTCAAAAAGCTATCTTCCACACACTATCGAATTAGGTCTCGGAACTTGTTCCATCATGCTCGAAACAGGGGTATAACATTAAGAACGCCAGGCGACACGCCTTGATTGGGATTTGGAATTTTAAATTACTATTATCGAGATATTTTGGAAATTAATATTATTTTAATATTTAAAGTCAACCCCTACTCATCGTTACTATTTCACATCCCCTATACACTGTCTTTTTTTCCTCCCCCTCTTATTTAAACATGGCTGAGCATAGAGGAAGAAAGAAGAAAAATGAGATAAAACATTTCAAAAATTTATATCTTGTAATCTACTCTACTAAAAATCATTGTTCTCGATCCTTTGAGCTCGGTTAGATGTGTGCTTCGATTATGTACCATCTTTTTTGTTTGCATTAGAGAGTGGGCTCGAGTCCATTCATAGGGAGGAGCTAGGGCTCGCGATTTCGGCCATTCTAAGCATCAATTGGAGAAAAGACCTTGGATTTGAAATCGGAGGCAAGTTTTACAACCTGACATGAATTTTCGCAAAGTCCCCTTGGTTCTTGGGTCGCGCGACATATGGGGCAGTGGAGAGGAACGTGTTGGGTCGCATTATGATGGGTGGAGCCAGAGTGGTCGTGGTGGGTACGGCTAGGTAGAGCTCGAGGAGAGATGTTCGATGGAATTGTCGAATTTTGGAATCATGGTGTGGTGCTCCATGTCATGGAGGAGGAGTGCACGACCATGTCTGTTTATCTTATATATAGGGGGAGGAAGAAGAGTTGAGGGAGGGATTAGAGATTGAATGGTAATAGAGTGTAATTAGTTAATTTAGTATTATTTAATTCATGAATCTTATAAATTTAATATCTTATTCAATAAAGGCCCAAATAAAACGTGGATTTTTGCGCTAGAATCGTATTAACGAATACTATGCAATGGAATTGGATGTGAGTGGTTTTGAGTTTATAGAATTTTTATCTAAATTCGAACGTGGAAGCGACAACTGGAATCAAGGTGAGTAAATCTCACTCATTTGGAATACTGGATTCAATTTATAATAATTAAAATTAATTATTGAATGATTGGTTGAATTGATATATTATTATTAGTTGAATATTATATTGGTATATATATTAGTAGTTGGGTATATTCCCTTGAGTGGAGCGCATAGGACGCTATGCTCCATGCATAATAGTGGATGACCCTATATTACCGTGATATTCCGCCTCAAAGCGGGATTAGTATTTTATGTTATATAACATTTGTGGATGTAGTGAAATAGGATGAAGGGATCCAACTGGATTCCTCAAAAATATATTGATTGTTTCCGATGCAGTGATATATGATGCTATTGAATAATCTGTTATGGATTGTTGTGTGATTTGATATATTGGATGCAATAGTAGCACTGGCCCTGATTTTGATATTCTAAATACCATAAACAATATTTTCGAATCTTAAAAAGGAATTCAAAAATGCTTTTTTTTGAAAATAAAAATATTTATTAGAAAATTGGAATATTGAAAAAGGGGTGGTTTGGATTAAATAAATGATTTAATTTTGAAAATATCGTTTACTATTTCGTAAGGAGTTTTCAAAAAAAAATATTTTTGAAATTTACATATATACAAGGAAATTGAAACAAGGGATTTAAATAATATTTCTCAAATTAAAATTAGAAGTTGAAATCAAGTTTTTGAAGGGATTTGGAATATAATTGGATTAATTAAAAAAAAGATTTCCAAATGAAATTTTAATAGAAAGCGATTTATAATTGGATTTAGTAATATAAAACTTTTATAAACTAAAAAATGGGTTTATAGAATTTATAAATGATGTTTATAAGTAAAGTGAAATGACTATCATTTGATAAAGTGGAAATATGAATTCACAGTGTGAAATTTATAATAAGATATGGAAATCAGTTTAAAAGAAATAGCGTATTCTAAGTTGAATTTGGAAACAGTTGTGAATTGGAAAGGAATCGATTTGTGATAAATTGAAGAGATTTATGAATATAAAAATGGTTATGTTAAATTTCTTTTATAAAAACATAGATTTTTATCGAGAAGCTAAGTTTGGTTTTAGATAGGGATTTTTATTTATAAACCATGTAGTTTAAACTGTTTTAGAATTGTAATATTTTAGAAAGTTGATTATTCAAATATTTAATCTTAATTGAATTAATTTAAATTTTTATAATAAGCTTTGTAAATTGATTAGTTTTATTTATGTTAACCCGCCTTTTGGCAAGGCCATGGACAAGAGGATCTAACTATGTTGACTACTTGTTTGTTGAGATCGGAGTATGATGGATTTGAGCTAGTTGGATTGTTATATGGTTCGACATGGTTGGAGTTCGACCATGCAGTTCGGTCGTTCGGTCATACATGGCTTGGTCGAGGAGAGGTGGAATAACACAGTTTGGTCATTGGTGTTTCGGCCATGTGGCTCGACCGCTCGACCAAGGTGGCTCGGTCGTACTTAGTTCGGCCGAGTTAGATTCGATCGGCATGGAAGGAACTAGGCTCGATTGGCTTGGCTTGGAAAAAGATGAATCGGCACATGGCGTAAGGATGGGATGACAGGAAGGCTAGGGATTGGCCTGGTTTGGGTCGGCATCAAGTGGATCGGTAGTGGAGTGGGGAGTGGCTCGGTGTTGGACTGTGATATGATTTGGTCCAGGTGGGTCGGCGTAAGTCTTTTGGCACTGGTTGTTCGGCCTCGAAGGGATTGACATTGGCGGATTGGTTATGTGTGGATCAGCCAGGGTAGATAAGCTGAGGTGATTTGGCATGTTGGTGTGGCTCGACAGGATATAGTGGCTTGGTGTTGGACTGTGGATATGGTTTGGTCAAGGTGGATCGGCATAAGTCGTTCAACACATGTGGTTTGGCCTCGAAGGGATCGACATTGGTGGATTGGTCATGTGTGGATCGGCCAGGGTAGTTAGGTTGAGGGGTTCAGCATGTTGGTGTGGCTCGGTAGGATAGTGTGGCTCGGTGGGATGGTGTGGCTCGGCAGGATGGTGTGGCTCGGTGCGGCTGAGTGGATCGGCATGTTTACTACATCAGGTCCCGGCTTTATTTACTTTGAGTCGTGGTGCAGTTTGCTTCGAGTCAGTTTTAGGGTTGCTTTGGGTCAAAACCCATGTTACTTTCGTTCGGCATGTCAATTGCTCGGGGTCGTTCGTAATGTTAAGCCTAGATCGACAAAGGCCTTGATGGGCCCAGATTGCTCAGGAGGCCCAACTACCTAGATTTGACTACAAATTCAGCATGTGGGTCTCCAGACGGAGGATCTTCTTTTCGTCTCTATTACTTTTTATTTTCTAAGGCTAAGGTTACTCTATCATTTTGTAACTGTAATCGATTTTTACAGCAATAAAAAAGAAATTTCTAGAGTGGACGTAGGTCGGAGTTAGCCAAACCACTATAAAATCTGTTGTTCTTTACTGCTTTCATTTTAATTTCTGTTGTTCTTCATATTAATATCCTCCACATAAATTCTATCTGTGAGTTATGATTGGTATTTGGTACTTTCGTTTGGATTGGGTTAGTGACCAATTTTAGCGCTAAAATTTTGGTGCTTTCACTGAGAAAGCTAGCACTCAAGGATTTAAGAACTTAGATTCTAGAAAACAATGGCTAGACCACCAACAAGAAAGTAAGTAGCAGAGAGGAGCAACCAGGAGGGAAGTCAAGCAGTCGCTTCTGGAGCTGTAGCGGATCATGCATCCATCTACATAACTTGGGATGAGATGCAGGTTATGGTGGATTCTATGCAGGAGCAGATGATGAAACGATAAGAGGAGATGATGCAGGCTCTTCTTAACTAATTTGGACAATCGGGAACTGTAGGTGCTCAAGTTCTTGGAGCTGGATTAGAGGAACTCAACCAGCATGCAGATGGAGTGATTCAGCAGGGGAGCTCCCAATCAACAAACAACTATTAACCCGGATGGACCAAGACTTAGGGGCACGCCACCGGATAATGCTGGACCAACCCATTAAGGGATATCAGGGCAACCCGGTATCAACAGGAACACAGGAGTATGTGACAAGGAATATGTGCCAAAATTTCCATGTGGAGTTGGAGAGCAGCTAGGAAACATGGATAGGGGTAACCCTTGGTTGGAAACGCTGGATTGGCTTACATTATTAGGCGGACTATTCACGGAGGTATGACAAACAGAGATTTGGAGGGAGTCAACAAAAGTCCATTTACCCGGAACATAAGGATAGCTAGAAATCCACCTGATTTCAAGCTACCCACTTTGGAAGTATACAACGGTAAGACGGATCCCACTGACCACTTGATGAGGTACACAAGGAATTTTGAAGTGCGGGGGTCATCAGAGGAGGTCATGGCCTGATATTTCTCTCTGTACTTGACTGATATAGCTACTATGTGGTTCAGACAGCTGGAGGATGGATCCATTGGAACATGGACAGAACTGGTGGACAATTTCTTAAGTCAGTTTGGAGTTCACATAAAAATGCCAAAGAACGTAATGATGCTGACGTCAGTTAAACAGGGGGGATGAATCACTCAGGACATTCTTAACTCAGTTTAATGCAACAGTTGCTTCGATGGATCGGCCGGATCCATCAATGATTCTGATCGCTGCGGTATCAGGAGTCAGGGATAATTCAAGTATCGTTGATACATGACCCACCAATGGATCTCGGGAAATTCTTTCATGAAGCTAAGAGATTTCTTCAACAAGAGGATGCATGTTTGTATATGAGGTCAAAGGAAGTAAACATGGTTAAGGATGGAGGACTGCCCGGTGAAAGCTCGGGCAAGGACAAGGATAAGGGAAGAGGAAGCACTGGGGAGAATCAAAATTCTCCACTTACACAGAATTGAATGCAACACTGGAGCGGATATTCTTGGATACTCGGGATCGCCTTCTTTATCGAAGGCCGGCAAGGAGGGAACCCTCAAAACACGAAAGGGCATTGGGAAGGCATTGTCTCTTTCATGACTTGGACGGACATGATACTAACAGCTACAGGAATTTAAAGGATATAATCGAGGAACATGTAAGGAATGGTCAGTTGCGGCAATATGTCGTAACTCGGAATGCGGCGGTGGAGCAGGAGCAGCCACCTCCTACCTTAGACGACGAAGGCATGAGGCCTAGGAATGGTGGCCGGTTCGTCATCAACTAATCATGATGGTTTGGAATAATTAACAAACTCTGGGAAAACGGCTAAATCACTTACTCATGTAGGGGGTCGGAGATAACCCTTAGGCATGCTTTGAGATGATGGTTTACCGCGACGCTCCGGTTTGTAAAATTCATTTTTTCCTTTTGGCTTTGACATTTGCTTTTTCTGCTTTGGTTTTGGGGTTCGATTTGAACTCGTGATTTTGTTGGTTTCTTGGTTTGGATGCTTGCTTTTTGGTTTGGATTTTGATTTGGACTTTTGACATGGATTTCCAATTTTTTGGTTTGAATCTGGATTTTGGATTTTTGGATTTTGATTGATTTTTTGTCTGGTTTTTGGTTAAAAGGTCGAACAGTATGGACTATGCTCGGCAAGGTTCTGAAGAGACCAGGATTCGGCCTAGGACTTAGCCCTATATTATCTATCGGTTACTATTTCAGATCGTCGAGTATGGACTATACTCGAAAAAGGTCCAGGGTGACTGGGATTCAACTTAGGACTTATGCCACGACATTACTCAAAGTTTAGGGACACTGAACCAGGAAACATTATGTCATTGCTTGACATAGGTCATCAGGTGTAGGTTGCGCTTGGCAAGAACCCAGATAGGTTATGGATTTGGACATTGGCTATGAACAGTTAAGGATTTAGGCATGGACTCGCAACGGTCCCGAATTTGGATATCAACCTGGAGAGGACGTGAATTTGGTTACTGGATAAGGATTGGATAATGACTCGAAGCAGTCGTGGATTTAAGTAAGTTTACGGTAATGGCACTTGGATAAAATGAATTGGATTATGAAACGAAAGGATGGCTATGGGAAACATATGGACTTCTGATATTAGATTTGAGGCTATTGAAAACACACCTTCCAATAGCAAGGCATGTTTTGGGGGGCAAATATTAACCTGCCTTTTGGCAAGGCCGTGGATAAGCGGATCTAACTAAGTCAACTTCTCGCATGTTGAGATCGGAGTACGATGGATTTGAGCTAGTTGGATCGATATATGGTTCGACAAGGTCGGAGTTCGGCCATGCGGTTCGGCCGTTCGGTCATACATGGATCGGTCGAGGAGAGGCGGCATAACACGGTTTGGTCATTGGTGTTTTGGCTATGTGGCTCGACCGCTCGACTAAGGTGGCTCGATCGTAATTGGTTCGGCCGAGATAGAGTTGACCGGCATGGAAGGGACTGGGCTGGATTGGCTCGGAAGATGGGTCGGCAAATGGCATAAGGATGGGATCGGCATGAAGGCTAGGGATTGGGCTGGTTTGTCGGCATCGAGTGGATCGGTAGTGGAGTGGGGAGTGGCTCGGTGTTGGACTGTGGATATGGTTTGGTCAAGGTGGGTCGGCGTAAGTAGTTCGGCACTGGTGGATCGGCCTCGAAGGGATTGGCATTGGTGGATTGGTTATGTGTGGATCAGCCAGGCTGAGGTGGTTCGGCATGTTGCTGTGTCTCGGTTGGATAGAGTGGCTCACTATTGGACTGTGGATATGGTTTGGTCAAGGTGGGTCGGTGTAAGTCGTTTGGCACTTGTGGTTTGGCCTCAAAGCGATTGGCATTGGTGGATTGGTTATGTGTGGATCGGCCATGGTAGTTAGGCTGAGGTAGTTCGGCATGTTTGTATGGCTCGACAGGATAGTGTGGCTCGGTCGGATGGTGTGGCTCGGCAGGATGGTGTGGCTCGGTGCGATGGAGTGGATCGACGTGTTTATTGCTTCGAGTCCCAGCTTTATTTACTTCAAGTCATGGTGCAGTTTGCTTCGAGTCAGTGTTAGGGTTGCTTCAGGTTAACACCCAGGTTACTTCCATTCGGCATGTCAACTGCTCGGGGTCAGTCGTAATATTAAGCCTAGATCGACAAAGGCCTTGATGGGCCTAGATTATTCAGGAGGCCCAACTACCTCGATTTTCCTACAAATACAACATGTGGGTTTCTAGATGGGGGATCTTCTTTTTGGCTCTCTTGCTTTCTATTTTCTAAGGCTAAGCTTACTTTATCATTTTGTAACTGTAATCGATTATTACAGAAATAAAAAGAAAATTTCTGGAGTGGTCGTAGGCCGGAGTTAGCCAAACCACTATAAAATCTGTTGTTCTTCACTGCTTTCATTTTAATTTTTGTTGTTCTTCATATTAATATCCTCCACATAAATTCTATCTGTGAGCTGTGACTGGTATTTGGTGCTTTCACTTGGATTTGGGTGTTAGGGACCAATTTTGGCGCTAACATTTTAAATATTAATTGGAAAGGATTCATCGATGTTTATTTAAAGTGTTTTGATATTTTAAATGATTACTTAAACATGTTTTGAAATAAATTATTTTTGTTTAAAAATACTTATTATTATTATATATATAGAATTTAAAAGTAAGCGATTGGATTTTTATTTACAAATTCTCTCGAAATCGTGGTTGGATTTTATCAAACGGATGTGATTTTATAAGAGAAATCTTATAACTTAATTTTGGAAAGTTAAGGAATTTTCAAAATGGTTCGATATGCTGAAACGTGAGATGTAAGCAATTCAGCTATTTTGTAGTTTACTTTCTATAAACTCTATTATAACATCAAATGGTTTTGATATGAAATGTTTTGGTTATCTTAAGGTAAAAGCCCATCGTATTTATGTGTGGCGTGGTCTTACGAGATACCTTTGTTTTCAAAATAATTTTGGTAACAGTAATAATTCAAATTGAGTGTGTTTCTCAAGTTGGTTTTCCAGACTAACTCGGTGTTATTCTATTATAATGTTCGGGTCAGACCGAGTATTGCAGATTTAGGTCAGGTTGCTATGGAGCACAAAAGACATGCTGGAGGAGTCTTAGGCGTATTACACGTACTTGATTATATTCCACTGTGTGTGTGGACTGTATTATCAGCACTGTTGACGACAAGTTATTATGATGACCCGGAATTTAAGCAAAAACAATTTGATAATCTTCATTAAAATTATTTAAATCTGACATTATTGATTGATAATCTAATTATTTAATTTAACAAAATTTATCTTTTAAAAACTAATAATAATTTAATTTGCCAATAATAATTTGGTAATCTTCTTTTATAATTATTTAATTTGGCAATATTGGCTTAATAATCCTCTTTTATAATTATTTTAATTTAGAAAATTTTATTTTTTTCAAATCTAATTATTTTAATTTGGAAAAATTTATCATTTTCAAAACTAATAAATTTATGTTTTCAAAGTTATAATGTATATATAAAACATAAGAAAAATATTTAAAACATATAAAACATAATAAAAATATTTAATAAAAGGTTTATTATGCTTTCTTTTAAATTACTTAAACTAAAATGGTTTATAAACATATATATAAAGGTTTAAAATATTCTTTCTAAATATCTCATGAACTAAGATATTTTGTAAATATATAAAATGATAAAAAATAAGAAAACAAGTTAACAAAGGGGTTTTGACATGTGTAAAATAATCAGAACATGAATGGACATTTGTGTGATAATATTTACATGCAATTATACAAATGGCAAGTGTGTTTTCTCTAAATATTTAATTATAAATAACTAAGAATTAGTGAAAACCTGGCTATTTTACCTTCAGGTTCATTTCTAAAATCTTCTCTCTCTCATCTGCTTAAAACAAAAACCAAAAGGAAAATAAAAATAGAAAAGCAGTAGAAATCAAACAATACAACATCAGTTTTTCAAGTTTTTAACCTGATTCAACTGAATTCAAGCAGTAGATCAACTCAATATAAATTCAATTCAAAGATCAACCAAAATCAAATTCACGGATCAAAATTAAAAACAAAGTTCCAGAGCTTAAAAAAGGAAATCTGTTCTCTATTTGTCCTGGTGAGTGAACTTTCTTGTAAAAACAGTTTTAAATCTGTTCTTATGTTTGATACATGTGATTAAATGACGTAGTAATGAAGTGAATGAAGTTTGCATGTATGAAATGAATGTGGATGTATGTATATATAGTAATATGTCTGGGAATATCTATGTATATATTTATATATTGGCTTCTGTTGTTTTCACAGGCTTAAGAACTACCTTCAAAAATACATATCTTCCCATACAAATGATCTTAGGCTATGATTTATAAATGAAATATTATTATAACAGTGTAATACCAATTTTAAAAATAGTTTCAAGAAATTTAATTTAGTAATTAATTCAAAATAAGAAATAACAATAAAGAATCATATGTAAGTCAAAAATCAATGTTCACGATTTCATGTTTGGATTTCGTGAATTGATTCATGTTAAGAAATATTGAATTTTGATATAAAAATATAAACTTTTAAGTTTGTATATGTTGGGGAATTATGGGTTGATCGGGTTTGGGTATATCGTCGTTTTCCGACGAAAGGCGACGAGTTGAGGGGCATGCTTGTTGTCGAAGGTAGCTTGAAGGAGGGTGATCACGAGAAAAATGCTCGGAGTATTTCTAGATAGACGGAGCGATCAGGGGACGACGATGTAGGGTTTTGACGACAGTTTTTGTCATCGAAGTATTCGTGGTGATTTCGTCGCCGTGGGGGGGGGGGGGGGAGGAGGGGCCAGAGGTGATCACATGAGGAGGAAATGTCGCGTGGGTCTGTGATGCTGCTGTGGTCGGAGGGACGTGAGCTCCAGTGGACAAGATCATCGTCGACGAGGGATTTTAGTCGTTCGGGTGGGTTCCAGTTTTAGATCAAACATCTTGTTTTTGAGTTGCTGGCGAATTCATCGAATTAGGGGGTCGGGCGAGTCGGCGAGATGATCGTCGACTTGTGGGTGGTCTCGGTGAGGGTCGGAGGTGATCAGGTGGCGTGTGCACGTGCATGTGCATGTGCACATTTTCTTGTCTAGGTTGGTTTGAAGATTTGGGGAAGTGATATTTTCTTAGGTCGATCTCGATGATGTTGTGCGTTTGACTCGAAGCAGGGGATGAGAGCGAGTGACACAGGTTAGGGCTCGGGTAGATTAGGGTTTTTCTCGGGTTGTTCATTTTGTTATCCAGGGTTTAAAAGAAAAGTAAAACCTAAGTTGCTAAGCTAAAAGAAATACAAGTTTGGAAACAAAATGTTAAACAAAGTTTCAAAGCAAAAGGGAAATAAACAAGATTTAAAAGATAGTATTTTCCAAGTTTAAAGTTATTGAAAATGATTAAGTTTAAGCAGTTAATTAAATCAAGTTTTAAATGAATAAATTTTCGAAAAGAAATGTATACCAAGCTTCCAAAGTATATTATTTAACAAATTTTTTCAAACAAGTTTCAAGGTTTAATTTTAAAAGTTAGATGTTTTAAAATTGTTTTGCTTAAAAGTAATTATATTAGATTTATTATGTAATTAAATTCCTAAGTGTTTTCAAAAGTAATAAGATGATGTTTGAATTAAGATGTGATTAAAGTATGAGTATTTAACTTTAATTAATCAAAGTATTCTAAAAATGCTTTTTGTATAAACTAATTTCAAGCATTTAATTTGATTTAATTTAAAAGATAAGTAAGAGTTTAATCAAGGTAAATGGTTTATCTTAATTAATTAAGGTCTTATTAATAAAAGTAATTAAAGTATAATTACTTAATTAACGAAGATAATTAAATAAGGTAATTAAATTAAGATAATTATTTAGTTTAATTAATTAAGGATAGTTAATTACTTAATTAATTAAGGGTTAATTAACCTAAGTAATTAAAGGTCAATTAATTAAAGAATAATTAATTAATGGAAGTAATTAAAGGGTTTAATTACTCAATGTAATTAATTAATTAATGTGATTAAATAAAGGATAGTTAATTAGTTTAATTAATTTAAGATAATCACTTAATGAAATATAACTACTTAATGTAATTGATTAAGTATAATTACTTAATGTAATTAATAAAGGATAATTACTTAGTGTAAGTAATTAGTGGATAATTACTGAGTGTAATTAAAGGATAAATAATGAATGTAATTAATTAGAGGATAATTAATTACTTAATACAATTAATTTAAAGGTTCATTAATTAAAGGCTAGTTGATTATTTAATGTGATTAATTAAAAGGTAATTAATGAATGTGATTAATTAAAGTATATTTAATTAATGTAATTAATTAAGGATCAATGTAATTAATTATAGTTAATCAATTAATGAGAGTAATTAAAGGTTAATTAATGAGAATGGTTAAAGGTTAATTAATTTATGTAATTAATTAAAGGCTAATTACATAATGTAATTAAAGAATTATTAATTAAGAATGATTAATTAAGATGATAATTAAAGGACGATTAATTAATTGGTTGGTAATTAATTAATGTTAAGTAAGCAGGATTCAAAAGTGATTGAAGCAATTATTTAATTTATTTAAATTAATTAGAAATGGTGTGACTAAGTAATCTTGCTTATGGATGATTGAATGATATTGGATGTCTTAGGTTATTTGATATCTCTGATATGTGATATGTGCTGCTCTGTGATATGAAACCCTTGTGTTGAATTGTGATAAAATGGATTATCTGTCTGTGATAATGTGAATTATTCTATCTATATGCATATGTTATTCTAAATATAAATTGAATTGTTAAAACTTAAAACAACTTGGCCTTAAAAGACAGCCTTTTGGATTTCGATGAGACCGGGATCAGACTTCCAAATTGGATATCTGAAAACCACATCGTTCCAAATTAAACGATAGTTCATGAAATCTCAAGTGAAGTTCAAGATGAAGACTCGAAGTGTAAGGGCTACTGTCGCTAACTCTAAGGGTGATTCCAAAATGAGTGTAGCTAGATATTGCCTTCGATTTCTTTCGAACCCGGAACGAAGTTGTATGGATTGAATGCTTTCAGACATCGTCACTGGAGGACGATGAGGATTCCAAGATATGTATTCTAAAAAGGTAATCGTAGCCTCAAGCCTCATCAACCGAGAATGGCTAAAACAGGGGAGGTGCAGCAAGGCTAAGTGGGTAGCACCGAAGTAGGATAAATTTTCCCTAGAGGTCCATTTTATTCGGCTTTGTGGGTGGTCTATCATGCTAACTACGGGGTGGTCTTATTCGGGATTATCCAGTAAGGGGTAGTTTCAGTCTTGTGTTGTATGGGATCGGTGTGGATCCTCGGTACTCTGATCTAGACGAGGTACTATGACGGACGGTACCCCAGTAGCCCTGCCATTTTATGGAATCTAATCTCCAATAATTGCCATACGTTTTGATTGTGCCCAACTATGTTGGAATATGAGATGTAAGCATTCCAGCTATTTTCTATTTTACTTGAAAACCCTAGACACTATTATAATATCATTGGATTTCCTATCGAATGTTATGGTTATCGTAAGGTAAAATCCCGACATGTTTATTTGCGGCGTGGTCTTACGAGATACCCTTGTTTCAAATGATTTTCAAAGTTGAACAACTTTAACCCGTTTACTCGCACCAGAACCATGTTTGACGCAGAGTTTATTTTCTATTTTCTTAAACTCTTAGGTACTCAAACTTTTTTGAGTAACCAAGGGATTCAGGTTAGCTTTTGACGAATTCTGGAGGAGATTTGGAGTAGGAGGCTTTAGAGTAAATAGATATTGTGTTTCCGCATGTTTAGATCTATGTTGTATCTTGAGTTGTATAATAGACAGGTTTTCATGACTGTCTATATATGGTGTATAAGCTGTGTAACTCTGATAGATGTTGTATATTATGTAATAGCTATGTGATTAATATATTTTATTCGTTCTGTTGTGAGATTCTGATATTGTTTAGTTCTTTCTTTCCTATCTTTTCTCTTTTCTATCCCTTTCTTTCTCAATGATGATGCGTCTTTCTATGGAATGAAAGGCGGGTCGTCACAGTTATAATAACTGTAAATATTGACTGGCTGATTGTTGTACTTTGATGATTGTATGTATATTAATAGTTACAGTTTCTTTTGCATAAAGATCTGAATTGATCTATTTTATATTGTTCCGCTGCGATTGTGAGATTCTGTATTGTTCGTATTTCTTCTATTTCTTCTTCTTTCTTTCTTCTCACCCTCTCTCTTCTTTTCCATGATCTTCCGCCATTCTGTACTTTTTGCGTCGAACATGTATGGTATATTGTTGATTTAAGAGGTACGAATTTGCGGGTCATCACAATGGGTTACCCTTAAACACTAGCATACTTACGAACCCTATGTTGTATCAAACCCCGTAGAAGGATTGACCTATTTTTCTATGGTATGTAGAGATTTCAAATTATTCATTTTGTGGGTCGAGTTCGACTGTGATTCTTTTGTCTTAGGATTTTATGGGTTTGGGATTATGTCGGGCATGATTGGATGACGATGTAATGAAACTATTGGAAGTTACTCCAAGCAAAATGAAGAGCTTCCTTGACAAAAAGGTAATCTCCTAATAGAACAAAATTACTATTATAAAAAGAAATGGCAAATATTTGTCTGCCTAATACTTGGCGAGCAAATACAAAAGTTATTTTTTTTCTAATATTCAGAGAAAGGAAGAAAAAGAAAGAAAGGAAAAGGAGCTAAAATCTACCAAAGCTAAATCTTCTAAAGAAAAAGCTTTAGTTGTCAATAAAAAATATCAAAATATCAGAAATAACGGGAAGATATAAAATTGGAAATGAAGAATCTAAAAAAGGAGAATGCAGCTCTGAAAAAAGAGAACGGCTCCTAAAGAAAGAAATAAAGATATGAAAAAAAGAAAAGAAAAACAAGATGATGATAATATTGATCAAATTAATGATGACAAAACAATAGATGATGATGATGATTATGAACAAGATGAAGATGAAGACAAAGACATAGATGACGCCGACAATGAGGATGATGCCGATGTAGATGGTACCAACAAAGGTGAAGATGGCAATGATGATGATGCAAGTATAGATGCTGATGTTGATGGTCTTAATGAAGACAAATTTGGTGAAGGTAATGGTTCTGAGAAACACAAAAAAGACGATGATGAGGAAGATGAGACTAAAGATAGTAATACTACAATGTTGATAATGATGGGGAATATAACAATGAGGATAAAGACAAAAAAGATGGTGATAAGGAAAATGAGCCTAAAGATTGTGATGACAACGGTCCAGATGAAACTGAAGTTAAAGTTGAAGATGACAAAGATGATAATGGTGGTAGTGATGGTGATGATAATGTTTATGGTGGAACTAATGGTGGTACTGGTGGTGGTAATGTTGATGGTGGAGCTGATGGTGTTGGTGATAGTTACATTGATGATGGAGCTGATAGTGGTGGTGATGGTGATGAAAAAATGTAGATTTCGATAATGCAGAGAAAAGAAAAGATGATAGTGATGGAGCAAAGGAAAAATAATGATGATGATCAAAGGAAAAACGATAATGGATATGTCGAGAATAAAGAAGATGCTACTGCGAAAGATGATAATGATGACACTGATGACCAAATAGTAAGCCAATTTGAGATAGCTGCCATACCAAAGGCAGCAAAAAGCGATGAACAAAAGGACACTGCTGAAGAGAAAAAAGAAAGCACAAAAAAGGTAAACATTTAAAACTTATTGTTAAAAATCCAGCTAGGCAAATATCTGCATAGTAATATTTTTCATCTAAATGCTAGCAAACAAAACATTTAACAATTAAAATTTTCTGACAAACAAGGTGATAAACAAGAAGATTTGATTGTAGAAGAATCAGGAAACTTAAAGGAAATGTCAATTCCGAAACTGTTTTCTAAAAGTGACAAGCTCACTTGACCTAACTAAACCGACCCGCTAAGATCAATTAAGATAGTAATAACTTACGAGCGCTATTGGACTTTTGTCACATGTGAACCCAAAACTGAATCCAACGATGATGCAAACCATGAAGAATGATTTACTTATTTAAAATGGCAATCTGACTTGGAGATCACCCAAATTTTCATGTTGTTTACCTTAGACAAACCGTTGCAAAGGCAACATGAGAACATGTATGTCCATTAGATATTTAATAGTCTTGAAGTTCTTTTTGGTGAACGACCCCATTTCGCAAGGTACGAAGAAACCGTTCGGCACCAAAATGACTAAGGGACAGAAATTCGACGATTATGTTTTAATGATGAAAGGCTATATTGATAGACTTGTACAATTAGACATAAAAATAAGCAATGAAGTGCAAACAGACTTGATCTTTGGTTCTTACACTTCTCGTTATGAATCGTTCATATTGAATTAAAACATGAAACAATTAAATATGAATCTCGTGGAGCACCTCAATATATTGAGGTCAACCTAGTCTACATTTAAGGATTAAGGTTCCGTACTTGCTGTGAAGTGTAATGCATAATCTTCGAAAGGTTCTAAGAAGTGGAAAAAAGACGGTAAGAAAAAGAATAGTAAGAAGAATGATGGAAATAGTAAATGTCACCACGGGCACAAGAAAGGTCAATGGAAAAGGAATTGTCCTAAATACTTGAAGATTATTAGGAAGAGGAAGCAGAATGGTTTTGTGGCTCCATCGGGTATATTTATGATTCATAATAGTTTTGCAATCACTATAATGCCTTGGGTTTTAGATGCTAGAACTGTAGCTCATATGTGTAATTCATTACAAGGGCTTAGGAACTGGCACCGCATGGAAAAGGAGAAATGTGCCTCTAAGTTGCTGAAGGATCTATTGTAGATGCAATGGAAGTAGGAGATTATCATTTAGTTTTTCCTAATGATGTATTATTGATATTAAATAATTGATATTTTGTGAAAGACTTGATTTGTGAATTGTATCTGTTTCTAGATTATCTAAGACTAGATATGTTTTTCATTATGTGAAAAACATTAAGAACATTAGTTTGAATGGAAACAAGGTCTGTGTTGATGTTCTTGAAAATGGAATTTATGTGATCAATACTAATTATGTGTGTTCTATGAATAAATCTTCTTACAACATAAATGATAATTATCTTTGGCATCGTATACTATGTCGTATTGGTGAGAAACAACTTCACAGACTAAAAACCGAAGGTTTTATTCCATCATTTGATTCTGAATCATTTCACACATGTGAGCCATGTCTCAAAAGTAAAATGACCAAACACCCCTTCAGTGGGAACAACAAAAGAGTTGATGGATTCTTAGGGCAGATACATAGTGATAAATGTGGCTCTATGCCCATAATTACCAAGGATAATGGCTCTTACTATGTTACCTTCACTGATGATTTCTCCGGACCAGAATATGTATTTATTATGAAAAGCAAATCCAAGGCCTATGGAAAATTTATGGAATATAAAAACGTAGTAGGAAACCAAACGGGCAGTAAGATAAAGATTCTTCGATCTGATCGAGGAGGTAAGTATGTTGGACAAGAATTCCAATGGCAGCTAAAAGATAATGGGGTTATCTCTTAGGTTACTCCATCCTATACTCCACCTCATAATGGCGTGTCAGAGGGAAGGAAATGAACCCTATTAGATATGGTTAATTCCATGATGAGTAAGGTTGAGTTATCTTCTATCCTATTGGGGATATGCCCTAGACACCGCGGCGCGTATATCGAACTTGTTACCCACTAAATCCGTGCCTAAGATGCCTTATGAGATTTGGCATGGGAAGAAACACCACTTCAATTATTTGAAGGTATGAGGTTGCCCAGCCTACGTTAAGAACATTGAACCAAATGAACTTGAGGTAAGATCAGCCTTGTGTAAGTTTATAGGATATCCTACGAATTTTAGAGGATATATTTTCTACAACATAGAGGAACAAAAAGTGATTGTTTCCGTACACATGCTAACTTTTTAGGTAAGGAATTTCTATTATAAGAAATTGATAGCAAAGTTGTATACTTAGATGAGATCCGAGAAACTAACATTGATGGCAAAACAGTGGGAGAAATAAGTTCACCACATACGAAAACACACAACCAATTAGAAGGTTTAGTATGGAATCTCATGCACCAGAGAGATACTACAGTTTTCTCATGAATGGTGAGAAGAATGACCGTGTCTTAGATGAAGAAACTTCTCTGACTTTCCAACAAGCACTACAGAGTAATGACTTTGCATTCTGTTTTAAAGCTATGAAATCCGAGATGGACTCCATGTGCAAAAACAAAGTTTGGACTTTTTCGGACATAACCGAAGGGATAAAACCCATCGGATGTAAATGGATTTAAAAAAAAAAACTAAATTCAGGTGGTGAAGAGACTTATAAGGAAAGACTAGTTATGAAAGGATTTCGTCAAATTCAAGGTGCTGATTATGACGAGACCTTTTCACCCGTAGCAATGCTTAAATTAATTCAGATCATACTAGCCATTGTTGTATTCTATGGCTATGAAATATTGACAAATGGACGTAAAGATGGCTTTTATAAATGGTGATTTAAAAGAAACCATTTATATATTATAGCTAGAGGGATTTGTAATCAGTGGAAGTGAAGGAAAAGCTTGCAAGTTGTTAAAGTCCACTTATGGACTCAAACAAGCTTCAAGAAGTTGGAATAAGTGTTTTGATAATGTAATCAAACAGTTTGCTTTTTATCAGAACATAGAGGAAGTGTGCATATAAAGAAAGGAACAGGGAAATACTATCGTATTCTTTGTACTATATGTATATAATCTATTGTTGATTGGCAATCACACTTCATTACTGCAATCAGCCAAAGCTTGGCTTTCCAAAAACTCTCTATGAAGGATTTGGGAGAAGCAGCTTTTAGACTTGGTATAAAGATCTATAGAGACAGATCTAAGAGGCTATTGGGATTGTCCCAATCCCTATACATAGACACCATACTAAAAAGGTTTATGTATGGAGAATTCCAAGCGTGGAAGCGTTCCAATGTAATCTGGAATCGTCCTTTTTAAAAAGGACGCTCGTTATACTGATAAAGAGAAAGAGTGTATAAAAGGGATACCCTATGCTTCAGCCATAGGATCCATAATGTATGTTATGCGACATACTAAACCAGATGTGGCACACACATTAGGATGCTTAAGTCGATACCGGTCTATTCCTAGAGAAATACATTGGACGGCCATAAAAAGTATATTTATGTATTTGAGAAATACCAAGGACTTATTCCTCGTATATGGGAATAAAGATCTCCTTGTGAAGGGCCATATAAATTCGAATTTTCAAAGTGATATAGATGATACTAAATCAGTGTTCGGCTATGTCTTTACACTAAATGGTGGAGCTGTTAGCTAGAAAATTTCCAAGCAAGAAACATTTGCCGATTGTACGATGGGGGCCGAGTACTTCACCCTCAATAAAGCAGCAAAAGAGACAGTTTGGATGCAATAGTTTTTGAGTGATTTTGGAGGGATTCTCGATACCGAGAATTCTATTGCATTATTTTGCAACAACAATGAGGCAATATAGATCACATAGGATCCAAGAGCACATAAGATATCACGACATATTCTTAGAAAGTTCCACCCGATCAGAGAATTCGTTGAGAAGGAAGAGGTTGTGATTCAAATGTTAGATTTCAAGGACAATATAGCAGATCCATTCACTAAATTCCTGGCTCTGTCAGTTCTCGAGAAACTGATTGAAATGATGAGACTGAGATTCCATAATTGTCCATAAGTGCAAGTGAGAGACTGATAGAGTTAGGGGTATGCCTTATGGGAAATTCTGTAATTTACTGTAAATTAATTAATCTGAAATCAATTCTCTTTCGAAAATCTGTTTCTTCTTTTTGTTATATATTTGTTATAATGTGTTATAAATAATTAATGATTAATTAATATATATTTAATAGTAAATCCATAAATGGTGTGATTATGATAGTATTTATGAATAGTTGTAATCATGAGTATCGGATAATATTGTTCCAAAACACATCATTTTAAATGTTCCTAGTGAAGATGCATCGGGACTGGATATCGATGTATTCATTGATACTGGAGTACGTGACACTCTCCAAATGTCGAGCAGTGTATCAGTCATGACGGTTGAGGGCACTTGGGCTTACGTACTAATAGCTAGTGGATAAATATGGAACGACTCATTCAATAGTTTTCTGTTGGTTAATATAACTAAGGTCAAACAGAAAATATTGACATGAATAATTTACACAGTTCTTTCGACTTATGAATACTATAAGTCTTCAATATGAAAGCTCCGCTTTGATTATAGTCAAATTATGACAGAATCAATCGAATGACTATTGTTGGGTCGAATATAAGTATTGGAAGTGAAGCACTATATTATCACATAAACTGCTTAGTGAAGTGTGAACGATAACGTTCGAATCGTTCGACGTTAATAGCTGACCGAATTTGCACCAAAGAGTCACACAATCGAATCGATGATTTACCTTAAGGCCAAATGATTTAATTAGTTTATAATCATTATAAATTAATTGAGTTAATTAATATTTGTGAAATATTATTTAAATTTTGAAAATGATTTAAGAAATAAAATGTTCTATATATAATAGTTATAAATATATAGATCGTTATGAAATATCGATAAGGGACAAAATTGAATATAATTGTATATATTTGGACCAAGTGGCATATGGTCCATGATGTTAGGTTGTTATTTTCGGCTGGAAATGAGGCACATAGGGGGTGGCTTGGATATGGGTTTAGGCTTGGAAAACATTGGCTGAAATCTTAAGAGATTTGGTAAAAAGGCTTGCCTAAAATCTACCTAAACAATCCCGTATATAGATGTTCTTCCAAATCTTAATTCATTCTTTGAGAGCCTCCTCTCTCTGTCCTATTCCAGCCGCCAATATCTCCTACTTCCCAAAATATAAGATCTCAAATCCATTTCAATTTAAAATACTAATTTTTAGTAGAAAGTATCCAATCCCGAATTAGTAACCTAACAGATTAGGAAGTGTTCTAAGAAGAACTAATTATATAAAAAAAATCAATGGCTCCAGTTCTTTCGATTCCTGTTCGATTTTGCGTTCGCTCCTCTTAGCTTCCATCGCTTCCTGCCTCCTCCTGCACCTCCCTTCCGTATGCCTGCTTCGCCTCTCTATCCCCTCCTCCCCTTTCTTCCGTCCCATTCGCCTTCATCCACCAGATCTGGCAGAGTATTCAAGGACTTGCCACCTGCGCCATCATGCCCAGTGCCTCCCATTCTGTTAGATGATAACTTCCCTCCGCTGCCAACCTTTCCTTCTTCCAACGCTGCTAATTTGTGCTCGAGCCTGCGTTCTATGGTATCGTCTCCTCTAACTGGTGATGTTAATCTTTCTGATTCTAATGTTATGCCGACGTGCGTGTCTGAGCTTGTAGTCCCTTGTGTTGTTGGGTTGGAGTTAGTTTCGTCTGGCTGTGAGCAGCTTGTTGCATCTGCTGATTGTTCGAGCTATGAGCGATGCTCCCATGGTGTTCGACATAATGCCATTGAGACATGTGCTCCTATTCTTATTGACACCCAGCCCAGTAACTCATGTTCTAAATGTTCGGCCTGTATGGCTTCTGTTGGTTTGCCCCATGAGGCGGTGCAACTTGGATCACCACTTCATAAACCTGCTGCCACTTCACTTGCTGGCACCAAATCCTGGTCCTATCTTTTCTCCTCCCTACCCCATAATGCGGGTGACTATAAGTTGATTGAGTTTGACATTGTTGAAGAAAATGGAGTGATGATCCCTCCTTCTATTGTGTTGCAAGCCGGATTGGATTTTTGTTCAGATTATTTAGCTGGTTTCTTTTTGGATCCTAATCATCGCCTCCTCGATGCGGCTTCTGTTTTTTGTAGGACCGGGAAGCTTCGTGGTAATTTACGTGTTAAGCTGGTTGACTCCTTGTATTTCCTTAAGTTTTCCTGCCCCGAGGAGCGCCGTCTTGTGCTTGAGGCTGAGCCTTCTTTTTTTGATGGGCAGCCCTTTATTATTACTCCTTGGTCCCCTAATGTGGCTAGTGCGCGTGAGCAAGTTCTTTCTATTCCCATTTGGGCCTATTTTCGCAAATTCCCTCTGCTCTTCAACCTTTGCTTGGTTTGAACTGGCTAGCTTGTAACGTTGGAAAATTGAAATGTTTTGATTCAAATACTGTTGCGCGCGAAAAATTGGTGTATGTTAAGGCCCTGATTGAGATTTCCCCTGATAAGCCGCTACCTTCTTCTATTCCTGTTCAGCTAGCTGTAGGGCATGTTGTGGAGGTCCGTGTTCGCTACGGTTGGGTTCCAGATATCTATTCCTCCTGTCACTCTTTTGGCCACCTGGCAATTGCCTGCAAGCATTCTGTCGTCTCTGCTGCTGCTCCTAAGATTCCTCTGCCTCGCCCCCCCTCAGGAAATGGGTTCCTAAGATTTCTTCCTCTGTCTCTCCTATTGACCCTCCTCTGGCAGTTCCTTTGTCTGTCTCGGGTCCGCCTCCTGCGTCTGCTGGTAGACCTGCCTCCCTTTCTGCTTTGTTGGTCGCTGGTGATGTTTCTGCAATTCCTGTTGCTGCCCCTGTTCCCGGTCTGCCTTGTCCCTCTATTGTTTGGGATGATGCTGAGAGATGTTGGGTTGATCACATTTCTGACATGAGATTTAACCCCTTGGATGATTCTTTCTTTAGATTTGTTTCTGATGATCATCTAAACCTTAAATGCCTTTATTATAGACCATCTGGTGACTCATTAGCTCTTGTTTTGGATGGTTATTTTGCAAGATCGAATTTTATCTTGCTTGCTGATACATCCTGGGATCGTTCCTTTGTATACTACTCTGATTCTGTGGCTTATGATCCTTGTCTTGCTTCCCATTTCCGCCCCTATGCTGGTCTGTTGGGGAATGTCCCTTTGGTGTCTTCCCAGGATTTAGTGGATGATGGTGATGCTACCTCTTCGGAGGAGTAGTTGTTTTCGATATTCATATAGTAGTTGTGATATGTCTATCACACTCCTGTGCTGTTTTCTTTCTTTTTCTTAGTAGTTAAGGTGCTTTTACCTTTCTCCTGTGCTTCAAATATTTATTACGTTCGTAATAAAAAGTGGACGATCTACTATAAAATCGGCTGGCCTTGCCAAAAAAAGTGTTCTAAGAAGAGAAATCATCTGTTCAAAGTGGACGCAAAGGCTTCGTTAGGAGGAAATTTTTTTTTTTCTAGATATCATGTTTGTCATATAAGACAGATTCACATCCAAATCATTTATTGTATTCAGATCTATTTATTATTTAGAATAGGTGAGATTTTTGTGGGTACATATATCTGTTGCAATTGGACTGGTTATATGATTGTTATAATATTTTATTTTCGATTAATTGTTGAATTAACTTTCTAAAAAATAAAAATAAATATATTTTATTTATTTAGTACTATGTGTTTAGATATTGATTAAATGTATACATATTTGCAAACTTTCGACATGTATAATTGCATATATGATTATGTATCATATATAATTGATCTTAAAATTTTCCTATGATGATTTATATTTATTATGAACCACAAAATGTTTAAATATTTTACTAAGCATATATATACATATTTTATTATTATTCAATGATTTTGTGAATTTTTTATTATGTGTAAAATAATTAATGGTTCAAAATTTTAATTATGTATTTTTAAAACTTTCTTTACCATATTAGAAGCTTTAAGTAAAAATTTTGGATTTTTTAAACTTAATCTAATATATTTTTAAAATTAATTTATTTTCGACCAGCAATTAATCATTTATATGATTTCAATCGATAAAATTCTAGAAATTTTTCCTAAGACCCAAATATGTCTTTCAGAATTTTTTTTAGAATATTCCAACTTGATTTCACAATTTTTTAATTTGATCTCGGGCTATTATTAATTATTTAATAATATATACTATTTTAATTGAGAAAATTCCATAAACTAATTTTAGGCCCAAAATGTATTTCCATATTTTCTAAAATTATAAAACTTGTGATTTTATGATATAATTATTTTACATTAATTTATTATGGTAGAAACTGTTTTATTCAATAAAATATTTAAATATATATACATATATATATATTTTGCATGTGTATATATATGTGTGTGCGTGCGTATGTATGTATGTATGTATACGTATATATTTTCATATATATATATATTGATATCTTGTTTTGCCGTATTGTACAAGCACATATTTGGACAAATTATAGCACACACAAAAGGAGCTAACATGTCTGTTGCGATGTAAATCCCAGCATTTATATATGGGCATGTTATTCCTACATAGATTGCAATGTTACACATACGCATACATATATATGTATATATGTATATGATACATACACACAAAATTATATATATATATATATATATATATGTGTGTGTGTGTGTGTGTATGTATATGTTCGTGTGTATATATTTGAAAATTGGTGCACTTTATTACGAAACCAATCATATAATTTCTTTATATCCCTCGTCAAATCCATGCAATCCCACAAACTAAATGCGTGCCTTGCAATGGAAAGATCACATATTAAGTCCATATATTAACAATACATAGTGGGCCAAGAAAATCGAAATCAAATTCCGTAACCAATCTATCCAAAACCAATCCACAAAGCCCAAACACTCATCTCTTTCATTCTTTTCTACATTCAAATTCCATTATCCCACATCCTTCAGCTCAACCCCCCATCTCTGAAGTAACTCTAAATTTCTAATAATCCTCTCTGTGGAGCTTCCACTGTCATCTACTAGATACACTATCACCCGCGCTATTTGTTTGGGTATCCACCTTTTGATTGTGGATACTATGCATGTTTCTCTCTTTCCAAGTGAAATATATAGTGACAGTAAAGGCCGCGCAAGCTAGATCTCAAATTTCGTCCTTCCACTTTAATCTGGCGAGTATCTGAATTGCTTCTTCCTCCTTTGTTGGTAGAATACCTGGTATGAGTTCAAATTTCAATTTCATCGAGCACCATATTAAACGTAAGTACGCACACTGGAAATAAAGGCGTTGAACCATCTCCTCTTCTTTCTCACATAGTACGCATAAACTATCACTAATCTTCCTATTGTTTTTAGAATGCGAAATTAGGCCATAACAATCTCTCTTCGTTCCTCGTTTTCGAGCATTATCCCATGCTTTATGGAAAGAGAACTTGCCACCTTCACACCATTCATACTGATCTATATTACTGCTTCTTTGGATGTGTACATCTCGAATAATAATTTCCACCTCTTTGGTACCTACAAGCTTTTGTGGCCTTAATTCACCATCTTGTTTTATAGCATCCTTTGTATGTTCACTACCTATCAATTGATACATGTGCATACCCAACATATCAATTAAGCATTTACAGTTTATCCAGGTTCTAACCAAAGCAAAGTGCCATCACCATCAGATATAGCTTTATTAAAATATTGTCTTCCAGTTGTTCACAATTGCAAGATAGATTTCCAGGTACTTGAAGAATTATTATCTATATGCGTTGACCAAATATGATTTCCTTTGCAATATCTGTTATTCATCCAGTTACTCTAAAGTTTGTCTTTTGTTAATAGATTCTATAGTAGTTTAAGGCATGCTGCCCTTTTAACATCTGAAAACAGTTTTAGCCCTACACCTCCCTCTAATTTAGGTTTGCATAGGACATTCTAAGCAACTTTATGCTTCCTACCTCCTAAAAAAAATCAACACATAAAGCACTAATTTTATCTAAGGTACATTTTGGTATTTGATAAAAAAATATCCAGTAAAGCATAGTAGGGGTTATAATTGAGTTGAGCAATTCAGCTTTGCCTGTAAAGCTCAGAAATTTTATACCCCATCCTTGCATCTTTGATTGAATGTTATCTAATAGGCTTTGACATTCTGAATAGTGTAAGTATGTAGAAGATAAAGGCACGCCCAAATAAGTTATAGGTAAAGACCCTATCTCAAGTTGTAGTATATTTCCAATGATTGAGTTTGAGTTGTTGTTCGACTAAAATACAGTCCACTGTTCATTATATTTACATTTAGACCTGAATGAGAACCAAGCTTTTGAAAATTTGCTTCAATGTAACTGCACAGTCACACTTGTCTTTCCAAAGACCATAAGGTCATCAGCATAAAGTAGGTGAGTGACATATGATTTAAATTTGTACACTGGGTAGAAAAGTTTAGATTCAGTAGCTTCATTCATTAAATAAGTAAAAAAATTCCATTGCAATAGTAAACAAATAGGCAGAAAGTTGGTCTCATTTTCGTAGTCCCCTATTGCTGGAAATAGAGCATTTTGGAATACTTTGCACCAAGAGAGAAAATGTTGGTGTATTGATGCATTCAAAAATCACATTCCTGAAGTGTGTAGGGAAGCACATCCTCTTCATAATATAGCTTATGAAGCCCTTGTCAATCATATCATATGCTTTCTGAATGTCTACCCAGGCCCGGCCCGATGTATTTAGTTGCCCTAGGCAAAAATTCTAAGAAAATATATAAAGTAGGCAGGCGTTCCAAGATTCGAGCCCAGGTCATCATGCAAACACAAATACCCATTACCACTTGGACATCTTGACATTTGACATAACTCTATAATAAAATCTTATACTTATCTGACATCGTAGGTTGTTGCCCCTCCTCATCCCGTTGCCCTAGGCGGCTGGCTTGCCAGCCTTGCCCTAGGGCCGATCCTGTGTCTACCTTAACACAATATCTATCAATTCCTTTCTTGTTAAAGTCTCGAAGTTGTTCATGTGCTAATAATATATTTTCACCAGTATACCGCCTATTGATAAATGCACACTTATTTTAAGAAAACAAAAAAGGAAGAAAATGCTTCAGTCTGTTATTGATCACCTTACTTAAGACCTTATAATACATATTACAACATGATATAGTCCTGTAGTGTGTAATGTTAGTAGGTCTCTCTATCTTAGGTATCAGAGTAATAAATGTATGACTTATCCCCTTAGGTAATTTTGCTACATGGAACATGGCATTTAGTGCGGCCAATAGATTTTCCTTTATGTCCTCCTAGTGTAACTTCATAAATTTTGAATTCATGCCATCTGGGCCTGGGTCTTGTCATCATGTCCTGAAAATATTGCTTTTCTAACTTCTAGCATACTGATGTTCTTTAGTAGAAATAATGGCCTTCCGGATTTATAGTTGCAATTGGTTGAAAGTAAGGAAATTCAGTAACTCGAGTATCATTAAATAAGTTAGTGTAATATGCAATAGATTCCTGTTCAATCTCCTTAAGTTTGTACAGTAAATCATCTTGATCATTAATAAATGCTTGAATATTATTAATATGCCTTTTGTAGGACATTTTCGAATGAAAACATTTGGAGCTGGTATCCCCTTGTTGTAGACAGAGCACCTTTGCTTTCTGTCTTAAGCTCCAAATTTTAATATTTTATTGTATATAGAGTTTTTTTTTTGCATATAGCATGACTTCATATTATAAGAAATTTGTATTTGAGATGAAGAGAAATATGCAGCACTTTTATTATTTGATTCTCTTTTTTTCATCATCAACTGATATGTTACAGTCAGTATTTAAATAGATATTACAAACTATAGTGCTACTGGGCTGAGAACAATGGCCCAAGCCCATTACAACATAATACAGCTGTTATACGTTGCTTTGAGACTTCGTTCATTTCATAACTTGCCCCTTCAATTAGATCTAGGGTTTCTCTTCTTCGTTCCTTTCTGCGCCGCCACTTTTAACTTTAAGCTCCTCTTTCAATCTCAAGAAATTTGTGGCCGATAATGGCTTTGTGAGGACGTCTGCTCTTTGGTAGAAGGCTGGAATATGATTGACTCTTAATTTTTGGTTTATCACTTTCTCTCGAACAAAATAGAGATCTATTTCAATGTGCTTTGTTCGAGAGTGTAAGACTGGGTTTGCTGTGAGAGAGACCGAACTGAGATTATCGCACCAAATAATTGGTGTGCTGTTGAGGTCTGCCTTGATCTCTTGCAGAAGAGATTCAATCCATGTGATTTCTGCGGCGGTACTTTCTATCGATCTATATTCCGACTCTGTACTCGATCGTTAAACAGTAGCTTGCTTTTTCGAGCTCCATGAGATTGGGTTATCTCCCAGTTAAACACAGTACCCTGATGTCGATCTTCGATCATCAGGATCTGAAGCCCAATCTGCATCTGAGTAAGCATGTATCCTTAATTGTTTTGTGCTATTGAGGGTTAGACCATGATTCAGAGTTCCCTTCAGGTATCTCAAAATTCTTTTAACTGCTTTCCAGTGTTCGCTGAGAGGTTTGTGCATATATTGACATACTTTGTTCACACTGTAGCATATGTCGGGTCTAGTAATTGTAATATATTGTAATGCTCCCACTATGCTCTTGTATTGCCTTTCATTATTTATTGCTTCACCCCTTCTTTTGAGAGTCGCAAGTTACTGATCATAGGAGTAGGTAATGGTTTTGCATTATCCATGTTAGCTCGCTTTAACACATCAAGAACATATTTTTTCTGACATAATAATAATTCTGCACTTGATTTCTGAATTACTTCTATACCGAGAAAATACCTTAATTCACCTAGATCTTTGATGGAGAATGTTTGGTCTAAGTATTTTATTATCTGATCTATGATTGTACTTCTACTTCCTGTAATGATGATGTCGTCAACATATATTAAAATATATGTAATGTTGTCATTCTTGCATTGTACATAGAGTGAATTATCTGATTTTGTTGGTATGAAGTCTTGTTTCATCAGTGTTGTCTTGAGTTTTTCATTCCACACACGTGGAGCCTGCTTTAGACCATAGATGGCTTTGTGTAGCTTACATACAAGGATAGAATCATTTCGCCTTTTATAACCTTCTGGTTGTTCCATGAGTACAGTCTCCTTTAAATCCCCATTGAGAAATGCATTGTTCACATCTAGTTGTTTGATTCTCCACTTCTTGTATAAGTCAATGGTTAATATGACTCTTATTGTTGTTGGCTTAACCACTGGTGAAAATGTCTCATAAAAGTGAAGTCCATATTGTTGATTGTAACCTTTAGCCACAAGCCTGGCTTTATATTTATTAATGCTTCCATCAACATCCCTTTTGATCTTGTATGTCCATTTACACCCAACTACATTACTGTCTTTGGTCCTGGTTGTGAGGCTCTAAGTTTTGTTTTTGATGAGTGCTTTGTATTCCTCATCCATTGCTTGCTTCCTGTTGATATTTGTAACAGCATCTTTATAGTTTCTTGGCTCTGTCTGACTTAGTTGAGTATTATATATCTTTGGTTTATATATGCCACTCTTGGATCTTGTTTTCATGTGATGCCCTGTTTCTACAGGTTGAGGCTCATGTGTGCTGATGATCTCTTCGGAATGGAGGATTGTTCTTCCACTGATTCTATATCATTGTTTGGACTTGAGTTGCTGGGAGGGAGATTGGAGACTCTTTCAGGATCATGACCTGATCCAGTGTCTTCACTGGATATGCTGTATTGTGATTCATTGTCTCTCTGCTTGCCTCCTTCAGTGACTCTGATATTCTGATCAGGTACTGTAGGTATTGATGGTAGAGATGCACTGCCTTTGTCATAAACTTTTGTTGTAGTTTTGATGTTCTTATCTGCAAAAGGAAATATTTCTTCATTAAATACTACATGTCTTGAAACAAATATCCTACCATCATTACTCAAGCATCTATATCCCTTTTGATTATTCCCATAACCAAGGAATGTACATGGGGTAGATCTTAGACTTAATTTATGAGTATTATATGGTCTAAGACATGGGAAGCATAAGCAACCAAATGTTTTTAGGCCTTTCATAGTCTGGTTTAATCCCAAATAATAATTCAGTGGGATTTAGATGTTTGAGTACTTTGGTAGGTAGCCTATTAATTAAGTATACTGCAGTGTTGAAAGCATCTGGCCAGAATTTTATTGGCATAGATGCTTGAGCTAGCATAGTTAATCCTGTTTCCACTATGTGTCTATGTTTTCTTTCAACAAGTCCATTTTTCTCTGAAGTGTGTGGGCAGGTTGTTCTTTGAATGATTCCCTTTTGCTGAAAGTATTCTTTCAGTGGTTTGAATTCACTTCCTCCATCGGTTTGTATTACTTTTAGCTCATTGTTTGTTTGTTTGTTTTTCTGCTTGTGTTATAAGCTGTATCACAGTTTTGCTTGCATCTGCTTTTGACTTCAAGAAATATATCCATGTATATCTAGAATAAGCATCAACAAATGATATATGGTACCTGTATCCATAATCAGAGTTCACTGGGGCTGGTCCCCATAGATCTGTGGCCACCAGTTCAAGTGGTTTACTGACTGTTGTGTTGGAATCTATAAATGGCAGTTTGTGGCTTTTTCCTAGTTGACAGTATGTGCATATATAGGGTGTAGATACATCAAAAGTAATATTATTGTCACTAAGTACTTGTTTTACAACATTTATACTAGGATGTCCAAGTTTACAATGCCACAAGTCAAAAGTTTCTTTATCCTTCATAATAGTTGACACAGAATTGTTACACCACTTATTTCTATTTTTGCCATTTGCCGTGTTTCCAAACTTGAACTTGTATAGTCCTTTATCCAGTTCACCCTATAGTAATGTTTCTTGATTCAGTAAGTCTTTAACAACACAAACTTTTGGGTGAAACTCAAAATACACATTGTTGTCATTAGCAAATTGAGATACACTCATTAAGTTCTTCTTAATTTTGGGTACTCTTAATAGATTGTTAAGGTAAAGATGTCTTTTACCTTTGATACTGCTAGTTCCAACATGTGTGATGTTTATAGCTTCACCATTGCCCATATGTATAGTATGCATACCTGTGTATTCTTTGCTACCAAGATTAAGATTTTGAAGGTTGCTTGTGAGGTGGTTGGTTGCACCTGAGTCTGGATACCAATCTTCATTTGTTATATCCTCTGCTTTGGTGAGTCTTTCTGAATTACCCTGTTGCCTTCTTGCATCTTCTGAATGATTACTCAAATTCTGATTGATATTTGCCATATTTTCACTTGATTCACCATTTCTCTGACTTGGATAGTATTCAGTATTAAGCCTGAAATAGCATTTTCTTGCTGTATGACCTGGTTTTTCACAAATTTGACACTTTGTTCTGTTATTATTCCATCTGTTATTCTTCCTCTTCCTCTCTAACTGCTACCTCCTCTCTGGTTATGTGGATTTTGTCTGAAGCTTTGATCCTGTGCTTTATTCTTTGAATTGACTGCATAGTTAATTGACAATTCTTTCTCGTTTCTTTATTCTACCCTTCCTTCATGTGATAGTAAAACTAAATGCACATATTGTAAACTGGGTAGGTTCTGCTGAGAAGAAATGATTGCAACCACTGATTCATATTCAGTGTCCAGACCATTTAGTAAACTGAGAATATGCTCTGTTTCTGATACTTTGTGTCCAGCAGTATCAAGATGATCACAATATGATTTTATCTTTGTTATATACTCTTGCATTGTCATGCTATCTTTCCTTAAGTTTTGCAATTGTCTCTTGTAGTACATGATTCTTGCTGCTGATTGAGTACCAAATATTTGTTGTATTGTAGTCCATATCTCAAATGATGTCTTACAACCAACGAGTTGACTAAGAAGTGATGAACTGACTGATGAGATTAGCTATGCAGCCAGCAAACTGTCTTGCCTCTGATAGTTGATGAATTCTTGATTGTTAACTCTGACACCATTGTTGTCAGTGATCATTCTTGCTGGAATTTCCATGGTTCCATACAGGTAATCTTCCAAGCCATAGCCTCTAATGCTGGTTTCAACTTGATATTTCCATAATATGAAGTTATTCTCATCCAACGCTTTGGTACCAAATTGTTCTTTGGTTTGATTATGTTGCAGGAATTTGTTGAAAATCGAGTTTCTTGAACATCGGGTCTTGACCCTTCCTGATTCTTGATTCCACTTGATGCAGTTGATGATACTTGGTCATCCCTTGCCATGGTGGAGCAATTGGAGGAGATGTTGAGATCTGGATGTCAGGATAGAAGCAGTGCAGCCGAGCTTGCAGTTCTTGAAGCAAGTTCTTGGCAAGGCACTGTCTGAACAAATTCTTGATAAATGAAAATCAAGAACAGAACAGTACTACATTCTCAAATGATGAGAATGCCTAACTGAGAGCAACAGAGTGGTGGATGATGATGATGACCTGACACCACTTCTGTACGGCTCAATGATGAGGCAAATTTGTGATCTCTGATGAGATTTACTGATGATCTTTTACCTTGTTGTCGGTAGACAATAATAGGCTCTGATACCATATAATAAATTTGTATTTGAGGTGAAGAGAAATATGCAACACTTTTATTATTTGATTCTCTTTTTTTCATCATAAACTGATATGTTACATTCAGTATTTAAATAGATATTACAAACTATAGTGCTACTGGGCTGAGAACAATGGCCCAAGCCCATTACAACATAATACAGCTGTTATACGTTGCTTTGAGACTTCGTTCATTTCATAATATTTTATTGTATATAGAGTTTTTTTTTTGCATATAGCATGACTTCATATAACTGCAAATTGCATGGGTCATTGTCCACTGCTAATTTTAGGGCCGCAAATTCTCTTTCATCTTTCTCCAAGTAAGTATCCTCCCTTATTCTTATCTTATTCCATTTCTTAAGCTCATCTTTGCATGCATGCAATTTATGTTGGAATACATAGCTTGGGAAACCCTATGTTGAAGTATGCAGTCCCCTGGTTATACATGCTTAATAACCTTCTATAAAATGCCATTGATTATCATATCTAAAAGGGAAGCCCTTTGCTGTATAACCAGAATTAAGTGTAATAATAAAGGGTTGTGATCACTTGACAGATGAGATAGTGCTAGGGCCTTCATGTATAAAAATGTCTGCAAGCAAGTAGAGTTAACAAGAATTTTATCTATATTAGCAGCAATCCCTTTCTTCCTTCATGTATAACTGTAGCCAAGTGGCTTGATCTCTGTTAACCCAGATTGAAAACACAGTCGTTAAAATCTCGCAGCTTACAAAAAGGGATGGGTAAACCACTTTATTTATCTAAGGAAGAAGAAGCAATATTGTAATCACCCATAAAGACCCAAGAATCATTGATAGTTTCTGATTCTTGGATTATATGTTTCCATAAGATCTCCCTTTTGGTGAAGCTATTACTTGCATATATAACAGTATACATAAGTAGAAGTCCTCCAGAATTTAAAGCAGTCATAGTATTGTGTTGTAAAGATGTTGATACAACTGAAATGCTTCAAACAAAAGTATCTCATATAATCAAGATTTTTTCTGTACACTGGGCGAAATTGTTAGCAATTAAACTCCAATTTCTTGGGATTTTTTCCTTCAGCATGAACAGGTTAATTAAATTTAACTTATTTTCACTAAACCAACAATTTTCAGCTTGAATTTTGTTAGGAGTTTAAGAGCATCACAAACACGTTGTGGTCTTTCATACCCCTAACATTCCATTTGTAACGATTCGAAATTTTCGATCCCTAAAATTCCAGATAGTTAGAAAAGAAGAGAAGAGATAGAAGAAGAAGACAGAAATCAAGACATGGAATCTCACATTCGCAGCGGATCAAAATATAATATTATAAAATAATATTTATACAAAGAAGCTGTATAAGTTAAATTTCATACGATACATCGGAGTTACAATATTTACACAAACACTGGACAATTAAAATTAACTAGTTCCAAATAAACAACAATATGCCACAGCGGAATACACTCCATACGTTCCTGCCATCCTGTTCGCCTCTTGAGCTCCAAAACGTCCTTACCCGAAAATCTGTAATACTCGGTCTGACCCGAGCATTACATCATAGTAACACCCGGGTCAGGCTGGAAACCAGCGTGAGTAAACCCATCTAACAAGGAATACAAAAGTATACAACTTATATAAACCCGGGGTAACTTGTATCAATTTACAACGTCACAAGTTGTTATAGACACCACTTATTTCATACATCAATTTCTAAGTACCAAAACTTAGATTAAATGGTCCAATTCACTCATCATTTCATTTTAGCCTATTGATTCCACATATCAATTTATAAAGAATCGAAGTGGTTTCGGGTATTTACTAATACCCGACTCCGGTCTCTTCGAATCCAAAATCATCTTAACGCAGGTTATTCAAGGGAAACACAATTTAACCTTAAATACAAGACGTCACTTATTACACAACAATTCATCATCGATAGATAACCACATAATCACTTTTCAAGACAAACATATCATATCACAACATTTCATATCCGAAATATCAGTCATCATTCATAAGCAAGATTAATTAGTCACCCGCTACTAATTAAATCAAATTTATTCCTTAAATCATTTTTAATCTTGCTTACTTAACAATAATTAATTACAAACCATTAACTAGTCATTCCTTAATTATCCTCTCTAATTACATTCAGTAATTAGCCTTTAATAAATTTACCACACTCACTTATCAAACTTGATTAATCACATTCAGCAATTATTCTTATTTACTTTCAATAATTAATTAACCCCTTAATTAATTAATAAATCCTTTACTTAATTACTTTCACTAAGTAATTATTCTTTAATTACTTCCTATCAAGTAATTTCCTTTTTTATTAATTACCTCCAGTAACTATCCATTAATTACTTCATTAAGTAATTATACCGAATCAGTCACATTAAGTGACTATCTATAATTAATTATATTAATTAATTATCACTTATTTACTTAGTTTAATGATCCTTTCCTTAATTACCTTCATTAACTATCCACTAATTACTTATCTAAGTAATTACTCTTAATTAATCAATCTTTAATAAAATATGACCTTAATTAAACGAGATAGACTATCTACCTTAATTGATTACTTACTCATCTTCTATGCCTTGTTTAAATTGAATGCTTGAAATCATTCACTAGAGAACTTTTATTTAATTTTAGGTTAAATAAGCAAAACTTAAATACTTACTTAATTTCATCAGAAAATTTCATTTGAAAATACTTAGGAGTTTTAAATTAAGTTGATTATTCAAATCTAACTAAACAAGGTCAAACAATTCAATTCAAAACATTTTATTTTAAATCAAATTTTCGAAACTTGTTTTTTTTTTTAAATTTTGCTTGAACCTATAATGAACATTTCATTTCCAAAACAGGTCAACATAGTTATACTTGCTACCCAATATCTGATCATCATTAACTTATTATTTTTTTTAAAAAAAACTGATATTAATATCAAATCCCACTCTCATATAGTCGATGCCACACTCGAGTCCCCCCCCCTCATTTTCTCGAGTACGTCCCGAGACAATCATCAAACACAACTGCTTCGAGTCTTTCCCTCATTCGCACGAGATCAAATTCGAGTTCAAACTTTCTTTCCCAAATCTCCATCTACCCAAACTATAAACTCCCAAATACACTAATATTTGTGCACGTGCACCAGAACTACGACCAACTCTGGTACTTGCCGAGGCCACCAGCAAGACATCGACGAACATCCCCTTAGAACCCGACCGCTTTTGCTTCGAGGCGAACATGGAAACAAAAATGAACACACGAACCCAAATCTGGAACTAACACCTTCGACGAACTTGCCTTGCCGACACAACACCGATTACCATCATCCACGCCACCAGTACCCTAGCTTCGCCTCGACTCTGGCTCCTTTTTCCCTTGGTCCAGAGCAACTCCGCTGCGACGTCGATGACGAAATAACCACGTCAACCCATCCAACCAAAACATGACTTAAACCCTAATCAGCCTTGCCGTGCCCACCACGATGATCTAGAACATCGCTGTTTATTTTTCCCTTGATCACAGATCAAAGAACCATCCCCGGCCTTAACTACGGCAATCATCTCCCCCTAGATCATCGGCAAACGACAATTATTCCAAATTCGACCATCTTACAATAACATACGATTTACAAGTTTAAAAATCACGATTTTAGTTTTACGAATCATCATTTTCAATAACAATTCAGATTATAAACCTGAATCCAGAAATTATTTGAGTTGAAAACTCGATCTGTTTTAAATCTTTACCGTTCTTCATTCCTCTATTAACTCCAGCTTCTGATTAAGCTTAAAAAATATTTTTTTATTTATAACATGGTATAACAATCAGGTTTGGTTCATACGTCATTTTCTAAAGGAAGGCAGGGAAGAGAACATGAGTTTTTTTTCAAATTTTAAATTCTGGACAACCAAAATGGAACAAATGTTCTGAAAATAGACATGCTCATTCATTCATTCATTTCACATATATATATAATTCATATTAAACCTTCATATGAACATTTATCATTCTTTACTTCAAATTTGCTGCATGCAACAAAATTTATAAAATAGATTTGAAGTTTTGTTCACTCACCTTTAAATGTTTGGATAGAGAGCCTGTACATTGCTTTTGGATAGAAAGCTTGAATTTAAACTGCTTTGTTGAGTTGATTTCTAGCTTGAACTTGATTTGAATGATCTTGAAATTGATCAGTTTGAAGTTTGAATAAGTTGAGGCTGTTGTTGTTTTTGTTTTTATTTTCTTTTCAGTTTATTTAGAGGAAGAAGAAAGAAGATCCAAAAAAAAATCACCAGCCTAGTTCTTATTATATTTTTATATTTTTTTATTAAAGAAAACTAAGGCCATTTGTAATTGCATGATATCTTTTAGCTTACACATGTCAATTTGAATGTATACAAAGTTTATTATGTTTTTACATTATATTTCCCATTTGCTTTAAATTTATATATGTTTTAAATTTTTCCCTCTTATTTATCTCTATAACTTTTAAAGAAAAAGATTTAAAATCAATTAATAACCATATATATATATATATTAGTTGTAAATTTATTTTTAAGATATTATTTAGAAGAACTAATTTAAAACCCTATATTACTTTGATTCTTATAGGCTTCAGTTATTAACACTTAAATTAACAACCACATATATATGTACCCACACTAATACTTGTATATGCAAACACTTACAATTTTAATATCATAAAGTTTGCATATATCTAATTATATATTTTATTAATTCACTACAATAGTTATAAATTTTCTGATATTTGTAATCCAATATTTATTATAACTGAAATCCAATTATATACATCTAGATATTATTAATTACCAGAATTTATTTGTCAATTTATAAATTAGTATTTTAATAAATTAAATCTGTTAAATTCCAATTAATAGATGCCCCAAAAATCCACGTTATCACATTCCTCCCCTATTTGAATCTTTTCGTCCCCGAAAAGGAATGAAGCCAGAATTTATTAAAATGATAATCATCAGAAAAATTACTCTTTGACAAATTTTACTATGAACACTTTTTATTAAGAAATTTTAAAACACATTTAAAATATATATATATATATATATATATTACCAAAATAGTTTTATAAAAATACTTTTTATAACTCGATGTCTCAACCAGTCCATCCTTGTTCTCACAGAAATTCGGTCATATGTTGATCAGGCATATGACTGAAAATCTATAAGTATTAGCAGACCCATTTTCAATACCCAGTGAAAATATTTGAAAAATAATTTTATTGAAAATAGAGAAAACATTTTTTAAAATAGAGGAAATATCTTTGGTGAGAATGATCTGGAAATCACCACTCCCATCCATGGTCGCAGTCAAGCCGATGGTTATGATGCCATCCCGGCAAAATCCATAGATAACTGTAGGCCTCCGCACCCCTCGATTACGCCATGGAACCCGCTACAGATCACAGTTACAACCGGGGTTACGTTGCTATCACAGCAAAACCCCATATAACTGTAGGCCTCAGCGCCCTCGAATTTCACTGCCAAAAGAATGAAACTTCTTCACTCCCACGTAGGTCGCAGTCTACTGATGTAAAATCAAACATAGACTGTTGGCTCTCAGCGGCACACACGACTTTCGCTATGTCACCATAGGTCGCATTCTACCGATATAAAATCAAACGTAGACCATTGGCTCTCAGTGGCACACACGACTTTCGCTATGTTCTGCAGTAGATCGCAGTGACATCGAGTTACACTATCGTCACAGCATAACCCACATGTCTCTGTAGGCATCAGCGCCCTTGACTTTGCTACATACTACACATAATCCTCATGAACTAGTTTTGTCCGGACTCCTCACAGGATCAACTTTAGAACCTCTCCCTTTGAGGCTCAAGGCAGTACCAACCTATGGTACTCCTGAGAAGTTCATTTCAAGGGAGCGCCTTTTTCTCCAGAGCCATTTTCAAAACACTTTATACTATACACATATAGTATTTTCCAAATTATACACCTAATATGAATCCCAAATAAATATCCTTTTTCTCAAAATCGATTATTCCAAAATCGATAATTCTCAAACTAGGCTTTTCAAATTCCAATATTGATTTTACCCAAAAATCAAAAAGCCTTTCCAAATCCAAAGGTTCCAAAAACCTTTCTCAAAATCATTCTCATAAGATCCTTTATATATATATATATATGTATATGTATATAACTTTAAAAATCATTGAATCACTTCAAACTTGTAAAATTCCCTTTTATACTTCAAAGACTTTCAAAAATCTTTTCCTTCCGGCAATAGAGTCAGCAAGGGGAGATTTATCTTATATAACAAAGATATATAACTTTGTTTATTTCAAATCTAATGTTCAAATTTGATTACTCTTTTATAAAGTCACTTACCAAATTTACTCACTTCCATAAAGTAAATTTTTACCATAAAAATATCCAATTTCCACTTTACTTTATCATATATTTCTCGAAATATGCCTTTTATTTTGAAAACCATTTCATATATCTTATCCACAAATTTCCAGTATCAATTCCATTCAAACCCGTACGATGTACACATGTCATCCGTACGTTATACCAATCCGATCGCTGACTCGATCATACAATTTCACTTCCGAACTAGTATCGTCCACCCGACTTCCTTGTGCGGACTCAAATCTGGTTTCTTGATCAGAAACCGTCATTCTTCTTGCATAGTCACAACTATGATGGAGAATATCCAGAACCAATCAACAATCCATATCCAGGTTCGCCGTCGAAAATCGAGTGGAAATCCTAACTCGGATCGATATAACTATCTTGAAATTCTATGCTCGAATCTGGATCAAATCACTATGCGAATAGAATAATATACGTACATCCTACGTATTTAACTTCATTGATTATTAGCCAAATCAATTCTCTTTCTATTCACATTCACTTTGATTTTCATTCACTTACTCACAATTGCTAAAATCCTTATTTGGATTATCACCTCAATTCTTGTCTCAAATGGATATTTAATCATAATCAGTTTGAAGTCCAGTTTAAATTTAGAAAATAGCTTGAAATTTTTAAAAACAGATAAGTAGTTAAAAATAATAATTATTAGTTTGTAAAATTGCTGTAAAATAGTTAAGTATTGATAAAACAGTTGGAAAGTAGTTAAATAGTTATAAAATAGTTAGATAATTACAAAATAGATGTAAAATAGTAATTTGTTATAAAGTAGTTGAAAACATCAATTAGTTTATAAAACAGTTGAAAATTTGTTAAATAGTTTCAAAAATAATTGTAAAATAAGCATAAGATAATTTGGTTTAAAAAGAAAGGATGTATAATAAATAGTTTGGAAAATTAGATTTATATTAAAACAATTTATTTTGAAAATAGTCCAGAGCCAAACTGTTCAATTCCCAATCTCCATTCCCATCAATTCAATTTAAATTTCCACTTCCATTTAAATTGATTTAATTCGAATTTGAATTGATCCCAATTCCAATAAATTGCCAATTTCCAATTAACTTTCAATTTCAATTTAAATTAAGTTAACTTCCATTCTCATCCAAAATTCAAATCAACTTTCTATTTGAATTTGAACTCATTCAACTTCAATTTCTTTTCAAATTATCCAATTCAAATTTCCATTTGAATTTTTAAACTTATCCATCTTCAATCATAATTCCAATTAATTCAAATAAATTTCAAACCGAACCAATTTTAAATTTTTAATTCATTTGAACCCCTGTTTGAATTTAATCCCAATTCAAGTTGAATTATCCTTGATTCTTCCCAAATTCAAATCAAATTCCATTTGAATTTAAAACTATTCAACTTTAATCACAAATCCAAATTATTTAAATCAATTTCAATTTGAACTAATTTCAAATTCAATCTCACTTTAAATCATCTCGAATTATACAAATTCGAGTTAAACTTTCAAATGTTGATTTAATTCCCTTAAATAAATTGAACCTTTACTTCTTCATAAACCTTTTTCTAGGTTCAAATAATAATTCAAATCCAATTCACAGTTTAAAGATTATTAATAGGATAATATTATCCAAATTATTTTAAAACACCCATACATTACCAATTTACAGATCTCAAACCCATTTTGAGATTACACAAACTCCCAATTCAAATTAACCATTTAACTTCCCAAGTTAAATCCCAATTTCATCTTGAAATTTCCAAATCAGGTTGATCATTCATACTTATTTAACTTCTTCTAAGTTAAGTTCACTTTAATTTAATCATGTTAATCCTCACTCAACTTTGAATTCCCACTTCAAATTTTAAACTTCACATTAATAATCTTTCCACTTATTAAGTTCAAAAACTTATCACTTTGGGTATCACATCTCATTCCAAATTTAAAACTCAACATTTAGAGTTTATCTCAAACCATCTTTGATATTATGTATATTCCTAGATATACATATCATTTCCTTACATACCAAGTTATTTTAATTTTTAAACCACCGTTGGTTTTAAACTCAAAAAGAATTTTCAAATTTCTGGACCTAGATTTAAAACTTCACAATTTAAATCATCTCCAATTTCAATTTACAAGTCATACTTACCCAAATGTTTTACTTTCCTAAAACATTTCATTTTGCTTACTCATCAATACACATTTTATTATTAAACACAACATTCATTTATGACAATAACCAAGAGTACCATATCTGGAAACCAATTCATCATTAACTTATTCTGAAACTCCTCCCCAAATTTAAGATTTAAATTTCAGTTTGAATCCATTTCAAACTTATCTTTATTTAATTTCAATTTGGTTGTGTTTCTATTACCACTTAATTTAATTCCAATAATTTAACAACTAATTACCTTAATATTTATTAAAAAGAAATATTGCTTTATATATCAAAATATATTCTTATATAAAATCATTTAAAATCTTTATATAAGAAAATAACAAGTACGCTCTCATATATATATATACACACTCAACTCATTATAGGGTACCAATTACCCTATCCTTGATGAGTAATCCCGCCAGAGCCAAGGTTCTCGTTTAACCTTCTGCTCTGATACCAAATGTAACGATCCAAAATTTTCGATCCCGAAAATTCCAGATAGTTAGAAAAGAAGAAAAGAGATAGAAGAAGAAGACAGAAATCAAGACACAGAATCTCACATTCGCAGCGGATCAAAATATAATGTCATAAAATAACATTTATACAAAGAAGCTGTATCAGTTAATTTCATACAATACATCGGAGTTACAATATTTACACAGACACTGGACAGTTAAAATTAACTAGTTCCAGATAAACTACAACATGTCACACCGGAATACACTCCATACGTTCCTGCCATCAATCTCGCCTGCTGAGCTCCAAAACGTCCTTACCTGAAAATCTGTAATACTCGGTCTGACCCGAGCATTACATCATAGAAACACCCGGGTCAGGCTGGAAACCAGCGTGAGTAAACCCATCTAACAAGTAATACAAAAGTATACAACTTATATAAACCCGGGGTAACTTGTATCAATTTACAACGTCACAAGTTGTTATAGACACCACTTATTTCATACATCAATTTCTAAGTACCAAAACTTAGATTAAATGGTCCAATTCACTCATCATTTCATTTTAGCCTATTGATTCCACATATCAATTTATAAAGAATCGAAGTGGTTTCGGGTATTTACTAATACCCGACTCCGGTCTCTTCGAATCCAAAATCATCTTAACGCAGGTTATTCAAGGGAAACACAATTTAACCTTAAATACAAGATGTCATTTATTACACGGCAATTCATCATCGACAGATAACCACATAATCACTGTTCAAGACAAACATATCATATCATATCACAACATTTCATATCCGAAATATCAGTCAATCATTCATAAGCAAGATTAATTAGTCACCCGCTACTAATTAAATCAAATTTATTCCTTAAATCATTTTTAATCTTGCTTACTTAACAATAATCAATTACAAACCATTAACTAATCATTCCTTAATTATCCTCTCTAATTACATTCAGTAATTAGCCTTTAACTAATTTACCACACTCATTTATCAACCTTGATTAATCACATTCAGTCATTATTCTTATTTACTTTCATTAATTAATTAACCCCTTAATTAATTAATAAATCCTTTACTTAATTACTTTCACTAAGTAATTATTCTTTAATTACTTCCTATCAAATAATTTCCTTTTTTATTACTTACCTCCAGTAACTATCCATTAATTACTTCATTAAGTATTTATACCGAATCAGTCAAATTAAGCGACTATCTATAATTAATTATATTAATTAATTATCACTTATTTACTTAGTTTAATGATCCTTTCCTTAGTTACCTTCATTAACTATCCACTAATTACTTATATAAGTAATTACCCTTAATTAATCAATCTTTAATAAAATAAGACCTTAATTAAACAAGATAGACTATCTACCTTAATTGATTACTTACTCATCATCTATGCCTTGTTTAAATTGAATGCTTGATATCATTCACTAGAGAACTTTTATTTAATTTAAGGTTAAATATGCAAAACTTAAATACTTACTTAATTTCATCAGAAAATTTCATTTGAAAATACTTAGGAGTTCTAAATTAAATTGATTATTCAAATCTAACTAAACAAGGTCAAAACAATTCAATTCAAAACATTTTATTTTAAATCAAATTTTGAAAACTTGTTTTTTTTAAATTTTGCTTGAACCTATAATGAACATTTTGTTTCCAAAACAGGTCAACATAGTTATACTTGCTACCCAAAATCTGATCATCATTTACTTATTTTTTTATAAAAAAATGATATTAATATCAAATCTCACTCTCATATAGTCGATGCCACACTCAAGTCCTCCTCCTCATTTTCTCGAGTACGTCCCGAGACAATCATCAAACACAACTGCTTCGAGCCTTTCTCTCATTCGCACGAGACCATACTCGAGTTGAAACTTTCTTCCCCAAAGCTCCATCTACCCAAACTATAAACACCCAGATACACCGATATTCGTGCACGTGCACCAGAACTACAGCCATCTCCGGTACTTGCCGAGGCCACCAGCAAGACGTCGACGAACTTCCCCTTCGAACCGGACCACATGCTTCGAGGCGAACATGGAAATAGAAATGAACACACGAACCCAAATCTGGAACTAACACCTTCGACGAACTTGCCTTGCCGACGACAACACCGATTACCATCATCCACGCCACCAGTACCCTAGCTTCGCCTCGACTCTAGCCTCCTTTTTCCCCCGTCCAGAGCAACTCGACACGACGTCGATGACGAAACAGCCATGTCAACCCAAGCCATATCAACCCTAATCAGCCTCGCCGTACCCACCACGATGATCTAGAACATCGCTGGTTAATTTTCCCTTGATCACAGATCGACGAACCATCCCCGGCCTTAACCACAGCAATCATCTCCACCTAAATCATCGACAAACGACAATTATTCCAAATCCGATCATCTTACAATAGCATGTGATTTACAAGTTTAAAAATCATGATTTTAGTTTTACAAATCATTATTTTCAATAACAATTCAAATTATAAACCTGAATCCATAAATTATTTGAGTTGAAAATTCAATCTGTTTTAAATCTTTATTGTTCTTCATTCCTCTATTACTCCAGCTTCTGATTAAGGTTAAATTTTTTTTTAATTTATAACATGGTATAACAATCAGGTTTGGTTCATACATCATTTCTTAAAGGAGATCAGGGAAGAGAACACGATTTTTTTTTCAAATTTTAAATCTTGAACAACCAAAACAGAACAAATATTCTGAAAATAGACACGCTCATTTATTCATTTCACACACACACACACACACAGATATATATATATATAATTCATGTTAAACCTTCATATGAACATTTATCATTCTTTACTTCAAATTTGCTGCATGCAAAAAAATTTATAAAATGGATTTGAAGTTTTGTTCACTCACCTTTGAATGTATGAACAGAGAGCCTATACATTTCTTTTGAACAGAAAGCTTGAATTTAAACTGCTTTGTTGAGTTGAATTCTAGCTTGAACTTGATTTGAATGATCTTGAAATTGATTGGTTTGAAGTTTGAATAAGTTGAGGCTGTTGTTGTTTTTGATTTTATTTTCTTTTCAGTTTATTTAGAGGAAGAAGAAAGAAGGTCCAGAAAAAAAATCACCAGTCTAGTTCTTATTATATTTTTATATTTATTTATTAGTTAAAACTAAGGCCATTTGTAATTGCATGATATCTTTTAGCTTACACATGTCAATTTGAATGCATACAAAGTTTACAAATGTTCTTACATTATATTTCCCATTTTCTTTAAATTTATATATGTTTTAAATTTTTCCCACTTATATATCTCTATAAGTTTTAAAGAAAAAGATTTAAAATCAATTAATAACCATATATATATATTAGTTGTAAATTTATTTTTAAGATATTATTTAGAAGAACTAATTTAAAATCCTATATTAATTTGATTCTTATAGGCTTAAGTTATTAACACTTAAATTAACAACCACATTTATATGCACACACACTAATACTTGTATATGTAAACACTTAAAATTTTAATATCATAAAGTTTGCATATATCTATTTATATATTTTATTTATTTATTACAATAGTTATAAATTTTCTGATATTTCTAATCTAGTATTTATTATAACTCAAATCCAATTATATACATCTAGATATTATTAATTACCAGAATTTATTTGTCAATTTACAAATTGGTATTTTAGTATACTAAATCTTTTAAATTCCAATTAATAGATGCCCAAAAAATCCGGATTATCACACCATGTTATCAAACTCATTTAATAGAGGTGTTACTCCTCCAATTTCTTTTAGGTGGAGCAAGAGAAAATTCAAGCTTTTTACCTTTTCTTTTATGCAGATAAGTTGGATTCTTTGATACGTAGTTTGAGAGGTCCACTGTCCCCTCCATTTATATTTCTTCCTTTACACAATCTGCTACATGTTACAGTTCATCTTTATCAATGGTAGGAGGGAGATCTTGGTCCAAGAAATCCATGTGGTCAATGGAAACATGTCCTTTTGTTGTTCATTTGCATAATGTTCTTATTCACCGATGTAATTTGAATCTGGTTGAACCGGATCTGCCTCTTCAGGTTGGTTTTGTTCAGCAGTTTGTGCAGTGGATGTAGATGTATCAGGCATATCTTTCTTCTCCTTAGTAATCCACTTTGGCTCGGAAGTTGTAGCATGAACAAAGTTTTTGTGTCCAAAAGTATGATGGTTATCACATTTAAATGTAATGTACTCATATTCAACCATAATCTCTTTCTTATTTCCATTATGTAGTAATATATGGATTATGTTTGCCAAGTTAGATTTTGTGTTAATCAAAACTTCAAACGTGCAAATTCTGTATATTTTTTGAGTGCAGTATTTTCATTAATTTGCATAGGACTCCCTACGTAACCGCCTGTCAATAACAGGACTGTAGATGTCCTCATTTCCATGTCTAGGTTAAATAATTTAATCCATATCTGAACCTCTTTAACAACATGATTAGTGAAATCATAACCCAGATGCCATATATCGATAGTTAAAAGCTTACTGAAATATGAATATGTTAGTAAGGCAATTACTTTATCATTATCCTATTTATCTTCAAACTGAACTGCTAGTGCATGTTTGGGGCATTATGTATATGAAAGTCTCTAACAAGCTTCCAAACCTTTTGAATATATTCTCTTAATTTAGGGTATGTGATCTTGAAGTCAACCGAGCATAGAATAGTGTTGTTGATCCAAGAGTCCTTTAATCTTGTTTCTTTAGGGATATATACGTATCCTTATGTTGTTTTACATACTTTAGTTTCTGTTCTTTGTTGCATCGAGATTCTATTGGTTTTCCTCGAAGAACTTCAGCATAGGTTCTGGTACCGTCCTCTGATGTGTCTTTGGTAGAAGATGCAGTATGTAGGGCGGTTGTAGGTGGTGGATCTGGAGGTTTATTTGGAGATGAGGATAGGTAGTAACTTGCTTGTTCCATCATGTTTTCTTCTTTAGTACATATAGATATATATGTATGTGTATATGTATACTTATATAAATAAAACAATACGTTTTTTTAAATAAATCCCAAATTGCAATTTATATATTTAATCAAATCTTCATGCATAATTTGTAAGCTATAATCTATAAAGTTAGACACATATGGACGTAGTAATATTTCGTTCCAGAAATAAATTATTAATTATTGACATTTATGAATCAATTAATTCAGATTAAAGAGAGAAAATGAAAGGTTTCATCTTTCCATTCATGCAATTAATGCCCTTAATTAATTACTTGTTTTAGAGAAAGAAATGAAATGTTTCTTTCCCTATACACAGACACTCTTATTAATAAATGTTAGGTATATTTGATATACTATACATTAAAATTAAATTTATTTGAACTTCCCTTTAACTAATTTAAATAGAATAGTGTAACAACCCTAGATTTTTCATATATTTTAATATTTGACTTTATTTTATTTTGAAATTATTTTTAAACTTGTTTTATTTTGAAACATTTCACATTTTTAAATATAAGTGTTGATTATTATGTGAATTATAATTTCAAACAGGTATAAATTGGATATTTTACTGAAAGATGAATTTCTGTTCAAACTGGTCAAACTTTGACTTTTAAATTTCAAATTTAAATATTTAAAATCCTAAATTTTATCTTTTATTATGGAAATAGATTTAACAACTTGAATACTGCTTTTTGTTTTGTTGAAAACGGACTTAAACTGTGAAAGTTATGCACATTTCAATTTTGAGTATAATTTGTTTTATTTTGCAATTTTGTCTATTTTAGATTATATAAATCATATTTTCTTTGTTATTTTATTTTAATATGTGTTAATATGTTATTTTATGTATATTTTTGTCTTTTAATATTTTTAAAGCGATAAAATAATTTTTCCAAAATTTATTGCATATATTTTCTATTTTTAAGGCTAGTTTCCATTTTTTTTGCTATTTTCTTCATTTAAATTATATTTAATTAAAATTTATTTATTTATTTTTATGCATGAATTTTATTTTTGGTGTCTTTATCTTTATTTATAAATATTTTTCAAGTACACAAAATTTTTCCAAAGTTTATTTCATTTATTTTCAAATTTTCTAGCCTAGTTTACATTTTCTTTGCTATTTTCTTAATTTAATTATATATAATTAATATTTACTTATTTATATTTTTTTATTTGTTATATTTTCGTATTTTAACTGAAATTATATTTATTTTCATATATTTAAACTTATAAAAGAAAATGGATGGAAATTTGAAAGGTTTTTGGACTCTTTATATTTCCAAAGTCTTTTTACATTCCGCCTTTTCATTTTCTCAGCCTACTCCTTTATTTTATTTGTGCCGTACCATTCCTCCTTCTTTCCAGCCACATTTCATTTCTTTTTCACGAGAAAAAACATTCTCAAACTCAAAAAAAAAACATACGGCCATTTGTTGTAGAAGTTTGGGTAAAAATCTCTTCTCTTTTTTCCTTTGTTTTTCATTGTTTTAATGGTTTTGCACTTGTCTCTTCATGCTTTGCTTGGCCATACTCCTCCACCGCCTCCTCCGACCAACTCCACCACTGCCCATGGATACTCCACCATCCTTTCCCTCTAAATTGACCAGGCCATGAGCCCCCTTGAAGCTATCATCACCAAATGTGGCAAAATCACCTTGAAACTAGCCTAGCCGAACCATTTATGCACATACCCTTCATTTTTCACCTAAACCACCTCCTTGGCCGCCACCACCAGTCCCTCCACCACCTTTGGTCGACACTCCAGACCCCACTTGACCTTCACCTTATAGGGGCCGAGCCCAATGGTCTTTTGGTTGAGCCATATGGTTGCACAAAAGCCACTTATTTGCCTTAAACCCTTTGTATTCACACCTTGTAACTTCCACCACTTCACCACACCCTTAGCCGCCCTTTGCACCACCTTCTCCAGCCCATACCTGAACCAAAACCACTGCCACACCATCTCCTAGCCTCCAACAGGTCTGGCCATGCCATTTGTAGCCTTGCCCGAAGCTTGAAATTGCATAAAAATCCACTTGTTTGCCTTGTACTTGTATTTTCATACATAGCAACTTCCATACCTTCACTACCCTTGCTAGGCCGACCATATATGACCCATACCTGACAAAATACACCCCATGACAGTACCTTATCACCCTATAGGCTGAGCATAGTGATGGTGGAAGCAAGTGCAAGTGTTTGATTAATTGTTGTTCCTTAATTCTAGCTTGTTTAATGTCATATTTTGGTTCGAAATTCATGTTATATGTATTGTTTTGTTTCATATGTACAAGACAATTAGCTTTGGCTCTCCACTCTCAATTCATTTCCGTATTGTCGTGCCTTCGTAGTGTCTGTATTGTTTGCTTTGGTAGCTATCTCCAGCTCTGAACAGGTGAGTTATTCTCAGCAGACAATATGTACATATATAAATAGTAAATTGACCCCTTTTGAATCTGTAAATTGCATATCATCTTGTTATAACTGCTATATTATGTTCATATGATGTTCACACCTATATTTACACCTGTTATATCATATGTTACTATTATTTCATGCTATTCTGTTACTTTCATCAGTTTATCACACTGCAAGTTCCCTGTAGACTAGAATCACTATGGGTTGAAATGATAGATACCCGAACGGACTTTAGAATAGGAGAAAATCGTTATGGGCTGAAATGATAGGCCTGAATGATTTTCAATTATTTTCTTTTACTTGGGATTGCGGTTTTGAAATGATCAAACCCGGATTTTCTTTGTAAATTACGGGTTGAAATGATATATTACCCGTATCACTTTACCTAGGCTAGAAAATGAAATACAGACCCGTTGTTAAAATATGTTTTTCTAAAATTTTTAAATTATTTGATAAATGTAAATATTATAATATTTTGATTAAAAATGATTTTTGTAAAGCATTATTGATTTTCTGAAAATTTATAAGTGAAATAAATAAATGGTAAGGTTAGGAAATCTGAAATGTAAGTTATTTTGGAAATTATAATTTGGTGATAAATGGAATTTAAATTAAATATTAAAATATGATAAATTTATGATATTTTGAATTAAATGAATTAAAAATGATTTTTATAATATATTAATGATTTTTGAATAAAGTTAAAATGTGAAATGAATCAATATTTAGGTTAAAATTTGGAAATATAACTAAAATTGGAAATTTGTGAATTTGGCTTAAAAGTGAATTTTATGTTAAGTAAATAAAAATGAAATTAAGTTATATTTGAAAATTTTAAACTTAAATGTTAAGTTAAATTTAATTTAATGAATTTAAAAATTAATGTTGGAATTTAATAAGTGAATTATTATTAAATTTTGATTTTTTTGAATGGAGATTTAACTTTATAAAATCATGAATATAAGGGTATTTGAATGACTGTTTTAGAAGTGAAATTATATGATTTTATAAGCTAAAAATGATTTAAATAAAAATATGATTGTTTGTGAAATTATATTGAATACTTGAAGTTAATTAACTGTATTTTTGAAATGCTACTAATTCTAATGTAAATGATAATACAGCATTTGTAAATGCTGTAGTCGATAATAATGAACCAAATGGCTAAGTTTAATTAAAGGTTATTATAGCATTTTGTAAATTCTATAATTGTTGAATTTAACTAAGTTTTATTTAAAACTAATGTAACCCTATTACAGCATTTTTAAATGCTATCTTTTGTTAAATTGAACTGTTTTGAATGTAACTTTTCGTAGCAATTTCTAAATGCTGCGAAAGTTGAATTTTCATCTGTTTTAATAAATTAAGTGAATAAATGAATTTTGAAAGACTAAAATTTTGGAAATTTAATAATTTAATTATTAAATATAATAACTTCATTTTATGATTTAAAATGAAGTAGTTTGTTTCGAAATATAAACTATTTTGAAATGTGTTTTGTAATGGTATTTAAATTAAATAAAAATGAATGTGGTTTGGAAGATATGATATTTTGAATGATATTGAATTTTGAAATTATATTTGATTTTGAATTATAAAATACCATTTTGAAATTTTAACCACGGGATGTAATTAATTTATAGTTTAACTGATTCTTAAAGGATGGGCAATCCCAAGCATCCTTTAAGTTATTGTGCATTTCTACTACAGTTCACTTGTGTTGGTTTACATTATATAAGTATATATTGTCCTGACTCGAGTGTTTTGTGTTTTACTTTACGCTCGGGTCAGCTTTAGTATTTACAGCTTAGCTTTGGATTTCTTTTCTGGAGCTAGGAATCACTGGAGATTCTGCTTGTCTAGTTATCTATTTCCTTTCACTTTCTGTTGTTCTATTTCAGCTCTGGTATTTATAAACTTCTATGTATTTGAGATTTCTATTGTATATGTTTCAGACTAATATTATGTATTATGTTTTGAGAGTTTGTTATAGTAGCTTCATGAACTACTATGGTATTTTTATTTCCGCTGCGAGTTATTCTGATATTTTTGTGTCCGTGATTCTGTGATTGTATTTCATTTGCTCCAAATTTATTTACAACGCGGTATTTTGAGCAATTCAAGTCCGACATGTGCGGATGCGAATGACTGAAAATATCGGGTTGTTACAGTTGGTATCAGAGCTTTGGTTTTTAGGCAAACCTTAGCCTGTGGAGCAAAAACTCATTAGAGATAAGGTAGAAATATCCTAGAATGGGTGAAATCAATCTCAGAATTATTTCCTTGTGAGAGAACGTATTTTCGAAGTATAAAATAATTTCTAAATGATTTTTAAAGTAGTTTCAAAGATTATTTTGGTATAATTTTTTTTTTGAAACCAAGATTTTCTAAACTTCATTCCTTCTGTATAAACCTTGTTAGAAACCTCTTGGTTAGAATTCTTATCGATTAGGGTTCCATGAACTTTGGAACACTCCCTCTTGTTCCGAAGTCCAGTCTTGTCTTCCCTATTTTACCTTTTTGATTTTGGAGCATTCCATAACTCCACTTTGGAATGACCTTTCTACAGATCGGTGATTCCACCAATCTTTGAATGATCTGTAAAGAGGTGAAACTCCTTTACAAATTACAATTGATTCACCAAAGATTTCTGTAACCCCGGTTTACGATGCTATCTATCTCCTGCTCTACCGGGATTCTATCTTCGGCGATCGAATGTTGATTTGCCTTAGATTTCTGCATCGATCATATTCCTGAAGTCACGGTTGACCGGTTATGGTCCCCGCGATTTATATAGGCTTATCCATCTTCTATTTGGTAATTAAATTATCTCATCTTCGTTTGAGTTTATCTTCGAACTAGAATTCTATTTGATTAGAGTTCCTCTAATTTTGAATCTTTGTTTGTTTGAAATCCTTCCTTGAATCATCCTTTGGAAATTTGTGTGTGGTTGTATTTTGAAATTGTGCATACATCGAAATTATTAAGGATGACCATATTTTGTATGTAAAAAGTGAAATGTTTCCAATAAGGATTATATACCTTTTAAAATGAAAATTGGAAGCTTCGAAAGAATTTGAAATTTTGAAATTTTTATAAGAACTTGATTTATATAAAAATGATTTATAACTGAAGGGTTTTGAATTTGAATTTCGAGGAATCGAACTCCAGTGTTTTGAAATCGGTTTTAAGATTTTGGAAAATATATAATAATAATATGATTTAAAGATATTTTTTTCAAATAAAAAATGTTTCAAATGTATTCGAATGAATTTCAATGATTTCTAAGGAATTTCAAAGAAGTTTTTCAAAGTTAATTGAAGTCCAGAACTCACTTGTGTCGCTGGAAAATAATTTCGATGATGAATGCATGCATCATCGACATTGATTTTCGAGTTTCTGAGTGGGGGAGAGGCCACTCTAGTAGCTTTGTTATGCGAGTGATTTTGTGAAACCAATTTTGATTTCGGATTTTGAAATATGGTTTGATATTCGAAAGATATATGTATATGTGTGTGTGTGTGTGTGTGTATATATATATATATATATATATATTTGAAATGATTTAAAGTAAGTCGGTGTTCAGTCCTCGAGATTCAGATTTGTTTTGATATAACCTTATCTATTGGAATTGATTTACTGATTTGTTAGTGATTTCCCACTCTTGGATTTGAAGTTATGATTTCTTCGACTATTTTGAAGGTTCGAGCACTTCCAAATCAACTTTAACTTTTCAAAGTTAAGAAATTTTGAAAGGTATAAGGTATTTGATAAAGAATATAAGTTTAGTTTGTATGCTTCAAGTATGAAATAATATGATTTGTATAAGTTGAAACTGTTTTGTTAAGTAAATAAATAAGACTATTTTGAATTATACTAATACGAAATTTAGTTTGAAATGTTTTGGATAAAAATTAGCCTTCAAATGTTTGAGAAAAATTTGGTTTTAAATGTTTTAACTTAGTAACATCTTTATAAAACTATTTATTTAACAAGTTGGAATAGATACATAAGTTGTACGTATGTTGTTTTATTCGCATAATTAATTTGATCTAAGTCTGAGTACACAAGTTCTAGGTGAATTACACAATTTCATGTTAGGATTTTTCATTTGATTCTTGATGGGAAATATTTGATATGGATTTTGGGCTTGATTCTAGAAATCTCTATCATAGTATATGGCTATGCAAGGAGACTGATGGCTTCTAGTCGAGAAACCATATCAAAGTCCGCGTTAGGGAAGTCGAATGGGCAATACTAGTTCGAAAGCGAACTTGTGTGATCAAGCGAGCGATTGAATGTAATGTTGCGAAATGATGACATATGTAAGTAATAATTAAGAAAATTTGGGATATATGAAATTATAAAATTTAGTTTGAAATATGGTATATTTAAGCCTTGAAAAATATTTAAGATTTAATAGTTTATTTTGTAAATCAAATCTGTATTTGAAATTTGATAATATTTGAAATGGTTTTGTTGGAAAACTAAATTGAATAGAAACTGATGGTTTGAATTGAATTAAAATTGGAAATTTTAGATTTGGGTTTAATTTAATAAATTTGTGAAATGTAAAGAATTAAAGGAATGTTTTATGATTTCAAATGTATGATTTCAAAGGGTTATGATTTTCAAAGTGTAAAGATTTCAAGTATTTTCGTTTCGAAAGATTTACAACTTTGAAAGTATTATGATTTTTTGATAATGAATATATTTTTGAAATAGAAATGAATTTGTTTGGCATAAATGTTGTTGATTCAGAACTTTGGATTATCTTCTAAATCTTTGGCTTTAAGAAAATTTAAAACTGAATATATGTAATTTGGAAGAAAGGATTTGGTGAAATCATATATGATTTTTGAAACTGAATTGATATTGAACAGATTAAAATTGACAACCTTGATTTACTAAATACTTGATTTGGGAGTTACCGAACTTATATAAAAATTGATTTGTGTAAGTATGCAGTTGATTTGAAAACTATTGATTCGGAAACTATTGAATTTGAAAAGGTACTCAATTTTTAAAAAATGAAATCTTATATAATTGAAATTTATATAAGTGTGATTTGATATACTATTATTTTGAAAAGTATTTGATTTGAAATGAAATCTTATATAAAATGGACTTTATATAAGTATGATATTTGAAAGTGATTTTGAAAGGTACTATATGATACATATTTTCGAAGTAAAGATATGAAAAGTGCCTTCTGCTTGATATCCGCTTTGTGGCCACACTGTGGATTCATTCTATCAATATTATTCTCTCTATTTGATTTGGGTTTTCCGGATATGATACTCGAGTGTCCATCGAATTCCATGGCGATCTCCATGGTCTTATGATCGCGACTGCATAGCGCAAATGCCTGGATTGGCCTGGGGGTACGGATTGTTTCCTGGGGGATCCAGGCGTAACCATTGTGTATCCTGCACTCTATGTAGGTCGCATTAGTAGCGCAAATGCCTGGCTGAGCTGGCCTGGGGGTACGGATTATTTCCTGGGGGATCCAGGCGTAACCATCGTGTATCCTGCATTCTACTCGTCATCATGGCGTAACTTGCAGGGCTGAGAAAGCTTACGGATACGGATTGTTTCCTAGGGGATCCAGGCGTAACCATTGTGTATCTGCGATCCATGGTTAGACAACTGTTTTAGTTTTGTTGATTTGTTTGGATTGTACTTTCCATATCTTTTTTTAAAAGCGTCTTCAGTATTTTCACTGGGTGTTGAAACGAGTCTACCAAGTACCTAAAGAATTCTAGCTTTGTGCCTGATCAACGCATAGCCAGAGTCTGTAGGAACGAAAGTAAACTTGTTAAGACATCGAGTTATAAAAGTATTTTGATAAAGTATTATATAAAGAATATTTTGATCAGTTATTTTCCCTTCTAAAAATTTAAAATGTTTTAAATATTGTTTACTTCGAATTATCAAATTTGAATCAAATAACTATTTATCATATTAAATGTTTAACATGTTAAATATAAAAAATATAAAAAATATTTCATCCATGTCTTTCAACCTGCTTCCCCTCCTAGCTACTTTCTCCCTACCTTCTTTCGAATGTCTTCCAACCTATTTCTCTTTCTTGTTGTTTCTCCGCTTCCTTCCTTTTCAAGGACGAAAAGATTTGAGTGGGGGAGAGTGTAACAACGCTAGATTTTTCATATATTTTAATATTTGACTTTATTTTATTTTGAAATTATTTTTAAACTTGTTTTATTTCAAACATTTCACATTTTTAAATATAAGTGTTGATTATTATGTGAATTATAATTTCAAACAGGTATAAATTGGATATTTTACTGAAAGATGAATTTCTGTTCAAACTGGTTAAACTTTGACTTTTAAATTTCAAATTTAAATATTTAAACTCCTAAATTTTATCTTTTATTATGGAAATATATTTAACAACTTGAATACTGCTTTTTGTTTCGTTGAAAACGGACTTAAACTGTGAAAGTTATGCACATTTCAATTTTGAGTATAATTTGTTTTATTTTGCAATTTTGTCTATTTTAGATTATATAAATCATATTTTCTTTGTTATATTTTATTTTAATATGTGTTAATATGTTATTTTATGTATATTTTTGTCTTTTAATATTTCTAAAATGATAAAATAATTTTTCCAAAATTTATTGCATATATTTTCTATTTTTAAGGCTAGTTTCCATTTTTTTTGCTATTTTCTTCATTTAAATTATATTTAATTAAAATTTATTTATTTATTTTTATGCATGCATTTTATTTTTGGTGTCTTTATCTTTATTTATAAATATTTTTCAAGTACACAAAATTTTTCCGAAGTTCATTTCATTTATTTTCAAATTTTCTAGCCTAGTTTACATTTTCTTTGCTATTTTCTTAATTTAATTATATATAATTAATATTTACTTATTTATATTTTTTTTATTTGTTATATTTTCGTATTTTAACTGAAATTATATTTATTTTCATATATTTAAACTTATAAAAGAAAATGGATGGAAATTTGAAAGGTTTTTGGACTCTTTATATTTCCAAAGTCTTTTTACATTCCGCCTTTTCATTTTCTCAGCCTACTCCTTTATTTTATTTGTGCCGTACCATTCCTCCTTCTTTCCAGACACATTTCATTTCTTTTTCACGAGAAAAAACATTCTCAAAAAAAAAAACATACGGCCATTTGTTGTAGAAGTTTGGGTAAAAATCTCTTCGCTTTTTTCCTTTGTTTTTCATTGTTTTAATGGTTTTGCACTTGTCTCTTCATGCTTTGCTTGGCCATACTCCTCCACCACCTCCTCCGACCAACTCCACCACTGCCCGTGGACACTCCACCATCCTTTCCCTCTGACTTGACCAGGCCATGAGCCCCCTTGAAGCTATCATCACCAAATGTGGCAAAATCACCTTGAAACTAGCCTAGCCGAACCATTTATGCACATACCCTTCATTTTTCACCTAAACCACCTCCTTGGCCGCCACTACCAGTCCCTCCACCACCTTTGGTTGACACTCCAGACCCCACCTGACCTTCACCTTGTAGGGGCCGAGCCCAATGGTCCTTTGGTTGAGCCATATGGTTGCACAAAAGCCACTTATTTGCCTTAAACCCTTTGTATTCACACCTTGTAACTTCCACCACTTCACCACACCCTTAGCTGCCCTTTGCACCACCTTCTCCAGCCCATACCTGAACCAAAACCACTGCCACACCATTTCCTAACCTCCAACAGGTCTGGCCATGCCATTTGTAGCCTTGCCCGAAGCTTGAAATTGCACAAAAATCCACTTGTTTGCCTTGTACTTGTATTTTCATACATAGCAACTTCCATACCTTCACTACCCTTGCTAGGCCGACCATATATAACCCATACCTGACAAAATACACCCCATGGCAGTACCTTATCACCCTATAGGCTGAACATAGTGATGGTGGAAGCAAGTGCAAGTGTTTGATTAATTGTTGTTCCTTAATTCTAGCTTGTTTAATGTCATATTTTGGTTTGAAATTCATGTTATATGTATTGTTTTGTTTCATATGTACAAGACAATTAGCTTTGGCTCTCCACTCTCAATTCATTTTCATATTGTCGTGCCTTCGTAGTGTCTGTATTGTTTGCTTTGGTAGCTATCTCCAGCTCTGAACAGGTGAGTTATTCTCAGCAGACAACATGTACATATATTAATAGTAAATTGACCCCTTTTGAATCTGTAAATTGCATATCATCTTGTTATAACTGCTATATTATGTTCATATGATGTTCAAACCTATATTTACACCTGTTATATCATATGTTACTATTATTTCATGCTATTCTGTTACTTTCATCAGTTTATCACACTGCAAGTTCCCTATAGACTAGAATCACTATGGGTTGAAATGATAGATACCCGAACGGACTTTAGAATAGGAGAAAATCGTTATGGGCTGAAATGATAGGCCTGAATGATTTTTAATTATTTTATTTTACTTGAGATTGCGGTTTTGAAATGATCAAACCCGGGTTTTCTTTCTAAATTACGGGTTGAAATGATATATTACCCGTATCACTTTACCTAGGCTAGAAAATGAAATACAAACCCGTTGTTAAAATATGTTTTTCTAAAATTTTTAAATTATTTGAGAAATGTAAATATTATAATATTTTGATTAAAAATGATTTTTGTAAATCATTATTGATTTTCTGAAAATTTATAAGTGAAATAAATAAATGGTAAAGTTAGGAAATCTGAAATGTAAGTTATTTTGGAAATTATAATTTGGTGATAAATAGAATTTAAATTAAATATTATAATATGATAAATTTATGATATTTTGAATTAAATGAATTAAAAATGATTTTTATAATATATTAATGATTTTTGACTAAAGTTAAAATGTGAAATGAATCAATATTTAGGTTAAAATTTGGAAATATAACTAAAATTGGAAATTTGTGAATTTGGCTTAAAAGTGAATTTTAAGTTAAGTAAATAAAAATGAAATTAAGTTATATTTGAAAATTTTAAACTTAAATGTTAAGTTAAATTTAATTTAATGAATTTAAAAATTAATGTTGGAATTTAATATGTGAATTATTATTAAATTTTGATTTTTTTGAATGGAGATTTAACTTTATAAAATCATGAATATAAGTGTATTTGAATGACTGTTTTAGAAGTGAAATTATATGATTTTATAAGCTAAAAATGATTTAAATAAAAATATGATTGTTTGTGAAATTATATTGAATACTTGAAGTTAATTAACTGTATTTTTGAAATGCTATTAATTCTAATGTAAATGATAATACAGCATTTGTAAATGCTGTAGTCGATAATAATGAACCAAATGGCTAAGTTTAATTAAAGGTTATTATAGCATTTTGTAAATTCTATAATTGTTGAATTTAACTAAGTTTTATTTAAAACTAATGTAACCCTATTACAGCATTTTTAAATGCTATCTTTTGTTAAATTGAACTGTTTTGAATGTAACTTTCCGTAGCAATTTCTAAATTCTGCGAAAGTTGAATTTTCATCTCTTTTAATAAATTAAGTGAATAAATGAACTTTGAAAGACTAAAATTTTGGAAATTTAATAATTTAATTATTAAATATAATAACTTCATTTTATGATTTAAAATGAAGTAATTTGTTTCGAAATATAAACTATTTTGAAATGTGTTTTGTAATGGTATTTAAATTAAATAAAAATGAATGTGGTTTGGAAGATATGATATTTTGAATGATATTGAATTTTGAAATTATATTTGATTTTGAAGTATAAAATACCATTTGAAATTTTAACCACGGGATGTAATTAATTTATAGTTTAACTGATTCTTAAAGGATGGGCGATCCCAAGCATCCTTTAAGTTATTGTGCATTTCTACTACAGTTCACTTAAGTTGGTTTACATTATATAAGTATATATTGTCCTGACTCGAGTGTTTTGTATTTTACTTTACGCTCGGGTCAGCCTGAGTATTTACAGCTTAGCTTTGGATTTCTTTTCTGAAGCTAGGAATCGCTGGAGATTCTGCTTGTCTAGTTATCTATTTCCTTTCAGTTTCTGTTGTTCTATTTCAGCTCTGGTATTTATAAACTTCTATGTATTTGAGATTTCTATTGTATATGTTTCAGACTAATATTATGTATTATGTTTTGAGAGTTTGTTATAGTAGCTTCACGAACTACTATGGTATTTTTATTTCCGCTGCGAGTTATTCTGATATTTCTGTGTCTGTGATTCTGTTATTGTATTTCATTTGCTCCAAATTTATTTACAACGCGGTATTTTGAGCAATTCAAGTCCGACATGTGCGGATGCGAATGACTGAAAATATCGGGTTGTTACAAATACATGATTCTATTTAAACAGAATTTAGAAATGTTCTAAATGAAATTTAGACTTCATGGACCTATTACAGATCCAAAATGGTAAATAAAAAATGAAATTCATCCATTTCTTCCACTACGGACTGGTCCATATTCTACAATATGTACCTTCAGTCTACTCAACAAATATATATAGTTATCTTACCCCGTCTATTCAATATATTAATAATACTACACATAACATCTCTAACTTGAGTCTACTCAACAACTAAAGAGTATGCAAATAATTTATTAATATATATATCTTAAAGGACAACATTATATTGAAGATTCATAATCTTTAATATATTATACTGAGTGATAGTGACTTATATGAAATAATGTAATTCTTGTGAATTACCCTTGCGATTCAAGTGTTGGACATATCGGGAATAACGGTATACGTACAGATTACGTATGTATTTATTTCTTAAGTCTATAATGGGTTTCTTTATGTTCCACTTTTATTTTATATTAATTAAATCATATTTAATTAATTTTAATTAATTAGCATTTTAATTAATTTTTATATTGATATAACAGTTATATTTGTATGTACTATAACCTTTATAGTATAACACAGATATCATTTATATGTGTACATTATATAATTAACTTATTTAAGTAAACTATTTTAATTAAATTATATTAATTTCAAACTTCAATTCATTAACATACATGTATATTTATGTTATTTTAAATAATTTAAAACAACACACATATATATAAACTATATGCACTTGTTTATAAATTAATTAACTTATTTAATTAATTTATTTTTATTAATCTTATTAAAAAAATTAAATTTTAAAATTAATGTGAATTGTTTTTCAAATATTTAAAAAAATTATGTTATATTATCACTTTTATAATAAACATATTTTATTTTAAATTTCACTATTAAATTAAAAACTTCACTTTAATTTTGAAAATGATTTTGAAAATTAGCCCAAGAGCCGATAGATGCTGGGCCTCATCTATTAAAGGTAACCTTTGGGCTCACATCACCATTAAGGTTAGGTTGGTAATCAGGTAGGACATGGTATACCCAATTCCAATCCTAGATATTACCTTTCTAGACAACGTACTAAGTGAGCAAGCTTAATTAGCTAGCGACTAATTTAGAATACATAGGCTATTGGGCTCTGATACTATAGTACGATCTTGCCCAGCCCATAGTGAAATAAATAGATAAATTTCAAAAATAAATATCATTTTTGATTTTTATCGGGCCTTCAAATTATAAATTTCATTTAGAACTTTTCTAAATTTGGTTTAAATAAAATCATATATTCTATTTATATTAGTTAAAGGGAAGTTTAAACAAATTTAATTTTAAATATATAGTGTATCAAATACTAATGACATTTATTTATAAGAGTTAATGCATAGGGAATGAAACCTCTCATTTCTTTCCCTAAAATAAGAATTAATTGAGAGCATTAATTGCATTCAACAAAGAGAAAAACCTTTCATTTTCTCTCCTTAATTTAAATTGATTGATTCATCAAATGTCACTGATGAATAATTTATTCATGGCATGAATTAATACTATGTCTATATATATGTATTCTAAATTTATAAATTGACTGCAAATTGAAGTTATAAATTGCAGCTTGGAATTTATTTAATTTTGGTTTTATTTATATAAGTAAACACACATACACAAATATATGTAGACACACACACATATGTATGCGTGCATGTGCAACATAAAAATCCATGCAGGGAATAACATGCCCGTATATAGATGTTGAGATTTATGTCGCAATGGACAAATTAGCTCATTTTGGATGTATTATATGTTATCAAATTATGTGCATGTACATATAATTATAAATTTCAAATGATTATTTGAGCATATATGTGTGTATTTTAATGAATTAAATAGTTTCCGCCATAATAAATTAATGTAAAATAATTATACGATAAAATTACAAGTTTTATAATTTTATAAAATCTATATATACATTTTGGGCTTGGAAAAAATTTATGGAATTTTCCCAATTAAAATAATATTTATTATTAAATAATTTGATAATAACCCAAAATCAAATTAATTCTTAAAAATATGAAATCAAGTTGAAATATTTTTAAACTTTTTTGAAGGTACCTGAGACATCTTTTGGACTTAAGAAAAATTTACTGAATTTTCTCAATTGAAATTTTAATTTTAATTAATAATTAATTGCAGGCCAAAAATAAATTAACTTTTAAAATAACAAATTAAGTTTAAAAAAATGTAAAAACATTTCTGAAGGCACCTGTGACAGATTTTAGGAATAAGAAAATTTTTCGAAAATTTCTCAATTGAAATTATATTTTTAATTAAATAATTTATTTCAGTCCAAGAATAAATTAATTTAAAAAAAATATTAGATCAAGTTGATAAATTCTGAAATTTTTTCTAAAGGTTCCTTAAATGAAATTTTAATTTTTAAACTTATGAAATTGATTTTCAGTAACATGGATTATTTTATATGAATTTATTGATTCATATAGCCATTAAATATTAATAATACTATTTATATATAATAAAAGTTATTCTGAGCACTTACAATACGTAATAAAAATAGAAAGGTGCTTGAAAACTTTCAAATCAATATTATACATAGTATATGAAAATATATGTTCTATTTATATTGTATGGGAATATGAGAATCACAAATTGATACATATATAAATATAAACATACATGATTTCAAACCCAAATTTATTTAACATAAAGTATGAAACATAAATCATAAATAGATCCCAAAATTTCGTACACAAACTCAATCTCTGTTGTGACAACAACAATATATGCAAAAATCTCACCTAACTAATGAAATAGCAAATATCTAATCATGTGCATAAAGTTAACTAATTAAAAAAAATATGAAAACACAAGAATAGGATTATCATACAAATTAAATTACTTGGATTATATTACCTAGAGTCCACCTTGAAACAATGAATCCTCTTCTTCTAAAATTCCTTGATTCTACGGATTGCTAATATAGAATCAACGACTAATCACTATCAAATAGCTGTGCATTTTAGTTTGAATTAGATTTGAGATTTTGGGATGTTTTGGAAACAGTTGCAGCCATTAGAATGAAGAAGAAGAAGAAAGTGACCGCTCAAAAATGAATTAGAATTAGATTAGGGTTTTGAGATTAGTATTTATATGCATAGGAAAAAAGAGCAAACTATGTAAGTTTCTTACTAGATCTTAGCTGCACATCTCCAAACCCTAATCTTATGTTGTAGCCCCCTCTAACACTAGCCAAATCATTGCCTATCATCTCCACATATCATGGGTTATAAGCTCATTTAGCCCAAACTAAATATATACAATCATATTTAACCTATTTTGTTAGCGATGTCTCATATCGAACAATATATTCATAACTATTATGAATGTATGCAAAAACAAATATTTCTCAAATCACATTCAAATTTAATAATTAGTATTTCATAAATGTTAATTACTTTAATTAATTTATAACAATTATAAATTAATTAAATGATTTGCTCTAAACAGAATTCATCATTTCAGTTATGCGACTTTTGGGTTCAAATTTGGTCAACGATTAACCTCGAACTATTCGAATGTTAACATTCACACTTCATTTAACAGGTGGTGTGACATTATGGCCAAAATTATTGGTTACTCACCTTCGATAAAATCTAATTTCACTTTATTAAGCGATCCCCAGTTGTGACTATTACATCAATTCTCTTCGTTAAAACAATATCACTTTGGACTTATTGAATTTGGTAGTGGTCAAAATTCCAACATCGTCCACATTCAACTCTACAACCCAAACACAAAGTCCTTCGTTCAATAACAACAACTATTATTAACCGAACTACTCTAGCCAATTTTTTTTACTTTAGGTTGAATTGAGTTGACCGTGATACTAACCCCATATAACCGAGGAGATGAATCCTCTCATGAATAGCGCTTAACTTCCAATACTTCCACTCTGTGAGAAATGCGGAATACAGATCTTAAGGCTGGGACTAACACTAGAAGGGGGTGAATAGTGTTTTAAGAAATTACTAAATCTTTTTGAGTTTTTGTTAATTTGAACACAAATGTATGCAATATTCAGACATAGATATGATCACAGAAACAAACATAGATGCAGAAATAAAGTAAAATCAATAAAGGAAAGAACACACTGGATTTTATACTGGTTCGGAGTTACCCTACATCCAGTCCTGCACACAAGCGTGGATTTCCTTTCAAAAGCAATTGTACAATTACAACCTCGATTTCAAGGCCACGAGGTACACTATTCCAGATTCACAATCCTCTGGGTAGATATACTTGATTTCACGGGCAACAAGTTCACCCAATCAAGGCTACAATCACACCTGTTCTCACTTGATTGATTTCACAGGCTACAAGCACATCTTTTCTCGCTTAGTTTATTACAAAAGAAGCCTATAACTCTGAATAGCACTGAGATCTTGTTGAGATAGTGATAGAGAATCAAACCAGAGATGATCTAGTTAGATTCAATGTTGATTTCGGCAGAGTAATGGTAAAATTGTGTACAAAGAAATGGGAAAGAAGAAGAAGAGTGAAATCAGAGAAAATATGAGTACAAATTCGTTCAAAACTATCCCTATTTATAATAGAACAACAGCCATGTCCATTCGTGAAAGGATATGACGAATAGACACTTCCTTTGAAATTCAAATTTTTGAAATAAACTGCTACCATGTAGACAAGGGGTACTTGAGGATGTCAACATGCCTAAGGTATTTTTGGTAATTTGCTTTTCTTTGAAAATAACTTCTATCTTATATTAAAACTATTTTAAACTTTATAAATATACTTACCTATAGTTAAAATACATAAGTACATATAGAGAATAATATTTCGATATATATATATATATATGTGTGTGTGTGTGTATAATTTTACTAAAATTTTATATTTAAATCTAAGTAAAAATATTAAAAGTTAAATATATTATTATTAAAAGATAGTTTAAAACCTAGGATAATATGATTTTGAAAATAAAGATTATTTTGAGGCTAAAAATATTGAAAACCAGGATAGATGTTTTTGATTCTTTTAAAAGGAAGGTTTTGAAACCATTTTGAAAACAAGATATAATTTTGTAAAAAAATTTGAATAAAAGTTAGTGGATACAAAACAATGTTCCACTAGATTTTTCGAAGGTTTCATCCTACTTAGGGTTCCATCCCTTTAACACGCACGAAGTAGATTCCATTCCACGAATAAATTGGATTTTAAGATTCCAGTTCTTTTCTAGTGGTTTTAACAGAATTCCTAATTAAATTTTTTATATTAAAATCTTGAACTCTTGATAATCTTGATACTCATGAGTCTTCAATCTTGATATCTTGAATCCCTATACTGTACAGTCTTCATTCTTGGTACATGCATGGTTAAATCCTGCATATACATGTATATCTAAACTATAATGTTAGTATTTATATTTTATAATCTTATTCTAAGATTGTTTTCATCAAAATCATCATCTCAAGGACTAGCAATCTCCCCCTTTTTGATGATGACAAACTTTTTTTATAAAATATTACTTCTATCCTAATAACTCCCCCTTAATCTATGTCTAACTATCCTATTTTATATTTCACCCCCTTTGTCATCAACAAAAACTAACTCGAAACTATATAACTCCCTCTTAATCTAATACTCTATAACATGTGATTATAATGATAGTGTTATCATAAATAATCATCATTTAATTCTAAAACTAAAACTTAGTCCCAAATTACTAACTATCCTAACTAAGAATCTATGATAATACTTATAATAGTGATAATCGTGTGAATTCAAATATAAGAACACAAATTATTTATTAATTATATATTGTTATATTTACATTTTCATAGGGAACGTAAGAAAGAACATACAACAAAAGGAAAGAGAGAAAAGAAACTATTGTGTGTTCTTGAAAATGGGAGATCTGTGAATCGAACAATTTGGGTAATAGAAACAGAAATTTCCATGTTGTTCGACAAGATTTCCATCCTTTTCAAAGCACACTTCGCCAACGCAAACGACTTTGTCATCATTTTCAGCGTGCTCTTCTTCCATGAAGCTTATTCTTCTTCTTCTTCCTCGCTGTCCTCTTGCACTTGATCTCCTGAAGCCTCTTCATCAATCAAGATCGGATTAGCGTGATTGTCCATTAGAAACTTTTGCAAATTTATAATGATTTTTCCTTGCCGTTATTGTTCTTTGGCCATTCTAAGTTGCACCACTTGGATTTCAGTCATAAGTTGCAGTGTATCCTTCAAAGAATCCTCCATTTTCATCACTTGTGTGAGCGTAGTTCGTTGAAATGGTCCAGTAGAAGGAGATGGAAACGAAAAGGTTGAATTTTTGTTTGATTTGGAAGAGGAGGCCATTGTTTAAATTTTTTCAGAAGTTAGAACAGAGAAAGACAAGAGAGAATGATCAAAATTTCGAAATAAGAAGAATATATAACCACTTATTTGAATTTTGGTGGGAAAAATTTCAAAAATAAAAAATCGTTATATGTCGACATGGGTAGGAGGGGGTTATCGACATGGTGCTTGATATTTTTACTAGTTGATTTATTTTGATTTAATTTTTAATATATTTTGTTATTTATATTTTATATTTCAGTTATTGAATAAATGCCTAATTCTCTTCTTAATTTAGTAAATATAGATCCATTTAAGGGTTTTGTTAAGAATCAGCAATGATTCTCAGAATTGATATAATCGAGAGTAGTTACTTCCTTACTTATATTATCTCTGAGAAAATGATGTCTGATATCAATATGTTTAGTTCGAGCATGATGGTTAGTATTTTTGGATAAATTTATTGCACTAGTATTGTCACAATAAATTGGTGATTTTGAGATATTTAAACCAAAATCTTTTAAAGTTTGTTGCATATATATTACTTGAGGACAAGCCAAAGCAGTAGTAATATACTCTTCTTCAGTTGTTGATAAAGAAACCATGACTTGCTTTTTACTAAACCAGGAAATCAAAGAATGCCCTAAAAAGTGACAAGTTCCACTTGTACTTTTTCGTTCTGATTTACAACCAGCATAATCAACATCACAGTAAGATATGAAGTCAAAAGAATCATTTTAGGATAAAATAAGCCATAATTAAGGGTGTGTTTAACATATCTTATGATACATTTTACGGCTTTTAAATGGGTCTCTTTAGGTTGGAATTGATATCTTGCGCAGAGACAAACACTATGCATGATATCAGGTCTATTAGCAGTGATATAGAGTAGTGATCCAATCATTCCTCTATATAATTTTTGATCTACATCTTTCGAGAGATCTTATTTACTTAGGTACTCATTGGTTGCCATGGGAGTGGGTTTCCACTTATAGTAGTCAAACCAAATTTACTAACTAGGTCTTCAACATATTTTTCTTGACTAATAAAGATACCATTATCTAATTGTTTTATTTGTAATCCTAAAAAGAAGTTTAATTCACCCATATGACTCATCTCAAACTCTTTTGTCATTATTTTAGAAAATTCTTTATTCATTTCAAAATTAGTTGATCCGAAAATGATATCATCTACGTAGACTTGTACTAGTTGAATATCGTTTTTATTTCTTTTAATAAAATGAGTATTATCTATTTTACCAATTTCAAAGTTTGATTGTAATAAGTAAGATCTTAGTCTATCATAGCATGTTCTAGGAGCTTATTTAGGCCATATGGAGCTTTCTTAAGTTTGTAAACATGATTTGGTAATTTTTCATTTTAAAAAGTGGTGGTTGTTCAACATATACTTCCTCTTTTACAAATCCATTTAAAATGGCACTTTTAACATCCATTTGATATAATTTGAAACTATTATGATTTGCGAAAGCAAGTAGAATCCTAGTGGCTTCTAATCTTGCTACGGGAGCAAAGGTTTCATCAAAATCTATTTCTTCTTCGTGAAAATAACCTTGAGCGACTAACCGGGCTTTATTTCTAACAACCTCTCCTTGTTCATTCATTTTATTTTTATAAACCCATTTACTTCCAATTGTTTTATTTTCAAGTCTAGGAACAAGTTTCCAAACATCATTTCTAGTAAATTGATTTAGTTCTTCTTGCATAGCCAAAATCCATGAATCATCGGTTGATGCTTCTTTTGGATTTTTGGGTTCAATAGTTGATATAAAGGCTACATTGCTCATTTCAATTAATCGATTTCTAGTTGTAACAACAGATTGCATATCTCCTAGTATATTTTCTATAGGATGATCTTTTAAAAGTTTAATTCTTTTATTAAGATGATTAATTTCATTATTAGTTTCAGTTGACTCTTGATTTTGAGTTATTAAATCTTCTTCATCGTTTTCGTCTTCAAAATTTTTGAGATTTTCATCGAATGAAATATGCATTGTTTCTTCGATGGTGTTAGTTCTTAAGTTAAACACTCTGTATGCTTTACTTTTATTAGAATATTCGATAAAGATAACTTTGTCGGATTTAGGATCAAATTTATCTAAGTTATCTTTTGTATTTAAAATAAAACATTTACTTCCAAAAATTCTAAAATAAGGTACCTTAGGTTTCTTTCTGTGAAGAAGTTCATAAGTCTTATCAGTTAAAGGTCTAATTAAAATTCTATTTAAAATATAACTGTGACTCCCCACCTCTATACCCACGCTAGCCAAGAACATTACGGTGTAATGCTGTCAATTAGCACGGAGAATAAGGCTGTTGAGGAGCGACCATCCGTGTAATTGCTTTGCGCGAGCACCGATATGACAGTTAGTATAACATGCATTCAATTTCATGTGGAAATCCGACACATCGATACAAACACAAAGCTGCCACACAGTGGCTATAATAATCTTCGGAAACAAATATAGAAATAAGCATAATACAAATCAGTCACAGATAATTCATATCACAAAGGCGGAAATAGATATGTATATTACACATAAAAGTGTACATCAGAGTAGTGGTCAAATAAGATCCACAACATCACAAAAATAATAGTTACAAGAACTACACAAAAGAATAAGTATACATCATGGAGTCTATATCTCAATTGTATACAATCCAAAAACTACTAATCTAAGTAGTTAACCCAAAAGTCAGAGAAATCAATCCCAATAGAGAAGTCAAGCTGAGGCATCTGTAACAACCCGCATATTTGTCGATTTTATATTTAAATATTTTATTCAAATATTTTATCGATACTCGGAAGTTAGTCCGAAAAGCTACTTTTTGCATACGGTTGAATTAGGACTCGGGACCACTCCCATTGAGTTTAAAATGCCGTTTGCGACCTTTTTGAGTATAATCTTCGATATGTTTGGAGAAAGTTGATTTTTGCTACTTTTTACTTAGGGCTTTGGTTTGGGCTGAGCCACTTATGTATTCAGTCCCAACCCCTTCTCCTCTTCATTACTTCATTCCTCATTTCCTAATACTCAATTGCCCGTTTTAGGATTACCACCTAAGCGAGCAATTGAGTTCAAAATTAATCTTATTCCTGGAGCTCAACCTATTACTCGTCCTCCTTATCGTATGTCCAATAAGGAAAATGAGGAGATGCGCAAACAATTATCTGAATTGGAGACGAAGCAATTTATTCGCTCTAGTTCCTCGCCTTGGGGAGCTTCGGCTATTTTTGTGAAGAAATCCGATGGTACACTTAGGCTTTGCGTTGACTACCGCAAGCTTAATAATCTTACTATCAAAAATAAATATCCTTTACCTCGGATTGATGATCTATTCGATCAGCTTAGTGGTGCTAAAGTCTTTTCACAATTAGACTTAGCTACTGGATTTCATCAGCTTCGTACTGCAGAGGATAGCATTCCTTTGACATCGTTCCGTACTCGTTATGGATCTTATTAATGGCTCGTTATGCCATTTGGGTTAACAAATGCCCCGGCTTATTTCGTTGAATAGAGTTTTCAAGGACTTCCTCGACTAGTTTGTTCTCATCTTTATTGATGATATTCTTGTGTATTCAAAAACCGAAGAGGAACATGAGAAGCATCTTTGGATTGTGTTGGAAACTCTTAGGAGTAATTAAATGAAAGCAAAATTTTCTAAATGCCATTTTTGGCAATCTCGTGTGAAGTTTCTCGGTCATATTATTTCCGAATCCGGAATTTCCGTGGATCCTTCAAAGATTGAAGCGATTCAAGATTGGAAGAGACCGGAGAGTGTGACGGAGATTCGTAGTTTTCTCGGATTGGCGGGCTATTACCGCCGTTTTATCAAAGACTTTTCTAGGATTGCCGTGCCTCTCACTAGCTTAACTAAGAAAGGTGTTAAATACATTTGGTCGGATAAATGTGAAACTTCTTTTCAGAAACTAAAGGAACTCCTTTCCGATGCTCCTATTCTTGTGATTCCCGATGGAAATCAAGATTTTATTGTTTATACCGATGCTAGTCGCATTGGTTTGGGTGTCGTTCTTATGCAAAAAGAGCGTGTTATTGCTTATGCTTCTAGGCAATTATAGCCGGCCGAGACTAGATATGCCACACATGATTTAGAACTCGCGGCTATTGTTTTTGCTCTTCGAATTTGGCGTCATTATCTTTTAGGAGAGAAATTTGTTCTTTATACCGATCATAAGTCCTTGAAGTATTTATTCTCTCAAAGGGAACTTAATTTGCGTCAAGAACGTTGGCTCGAATTTCTTGCACCATATGATCTTGATATCCTTTATACTCCCGGAAAGGGGAATCGCGTTGCGGATGCACTTAGTCGAAAGCAACAAGCGGTTGTTTCTATGATGATGTCCGAATGGAACAATCTCGAGATTTTATCCACTTGCGAAATTCGAGACCGTGTTTCCGAATTATGTTCATCTCTTGTTTTATGTAGCCTTTAGGCTCATCCTTCTCTTTTTGACCGCATTCTTGAAGCTCAAAGGCTAGATCCTGAATTGGCTATTCTTGGCCAAAATATTAAGGATAAAATTGATATTGAAGGTTTGAAAGACTTTGATATCGATTCTCGTGGCGGCATTCGGAAATTTGGTAGACTTATCGTGCCAAATATTAGTGATCTTCGTAAAGATATTTTAGAAGATTCCCATCATTCTAAATTTACCATCCATCCCGGTAGTAGTAAAATGTACGCGGATATGAAGCGACTTTATTATTGGGAGGGAATGAAACTTGACATCGCTAACTTCGTTAAGCGTAGCATGACTTGCCAACTCGTTAAGGCCGAACATCAAAAGCCCGGTGGGTTATTGCAATCTTTAGAAATTCCAATTTGGAAGTGGGACCAAATTTCCATGGATTTTATAGATGGCCTTCCCCGTTCTCGTTCGGGTCATGATACCTTATGGGTGATTGTTGATAGACTTACTAAATCTGCCCACTTTATTCCTGTTCGATCTAATCGAACCGTACCTCTTTTGGCCAAACTCTTTATTAAAGTGATTGTTAAATTACATGGGGTTCCTACTTCTATTGTTAGTGATCGTGATCCATTGTTTACTAGTGGATTTTGGAAGAGTCTTCAAAAAGCTTTGGGAACGAAGCTTAATTTTAGCACCGCTTATCATCCTCAGTCCGATGGACAAACCGAGCGTGTGAATCAAACCCTTGAAGATCTTCTTCGTGCATGTGTTCTTGATTTTGGTGGAAGTTGGGAAGATCATATTTCACTTGTTGAATTTTCCAATAATAATAGCTTTCAATCTAGTGTTGGTATGGCACCTTTCGAGGCACTCTATGGAAGGCCATGCCGATCTCCTTTTTGTTGGCTTGAGGCCGGTGAGAAGCTGGTTTTAGGTCCGGATTTTATTCGGGATTCCACAGAGAAAATTGACCTTATTCGACATAGAATGAAAGAAGCCCAGAGTAGAAAAAAATCCTATGCCGATAACCGAAGAAGGAAATTAGAATTTTCTGTTGGAGATCTTGTTTTTATTCGTGTTTCACCTATGAAAGGTGTTGTGCGTTTCAGCCGATCGGGAAAATTGGCGCCTCGATATATTGGGCCATTTCCTATCACCGAACGTATTGGTTCCATGACTTATCGCCTTACATTACCGGCTCAGTTTTCTACTACGCATGACGTGTTTCATGTTTCTCAATTACGAAAATGTCTTCGAGATTCCGATTCTATTCTTGAGCCCGGTGTTGTGGAAGAGATTGAAGTTTTGCCTAATTTAACTTATGAGCAGCATCCTATTCGAATTATTGCTTCGGAAGTCAAACGACTTCGAAATAAAGATGTTCCGCTTGTGAAAGTTCAATGGTCTTCAAATCCTAAGGATTGTTCTTGGGAATCTAGAGAGTTCATCGAGCGAACACATCCGGACTTACTTTCTCATGCTCTTTGAGGTGAACTTCTTGTTTCAAACTTCTTTTGTATTGAATATGTTTTTGTGGTTGTTACTATATATCTTCTTCTTAAGGATTGCGGGGACGCAATTTCTTTAAGGAGGGGAGTCTGTAACAACCCGCATATTTATCGATTTTATATTAAAATATTTTATTTAAATATTTTATCGATACTCAGAAGTTAGTCCGTAAAGCTACTTTTTGCATACCGTTGAATTAGGACTCGGGACCACTCCCATTGAGTTTAAAATGCCGTTTGCGACCTTTTTGAGTATAAGCTTCGATATGTTTGGAGAAAGTTGATTTTTGCTACTTTTTACTTAGGGCTTTGGTTTGGGCTGAGCCACTTATGTATTCAGTCCCAAGCCCTTCTCCTCTTCATTACTTCATTCCTCATTTCCTAATACTCAAGCTTTTATATTAATGGAGAGTGGAAGAGGAAATTAAAACTCCAAACCCTAGTTTCCTTTTTGCAAATCAAACTCTAGCTCCAAACTAATAGAAGAACCCATTGGTAAGCTTCTCTTCTTCTTCTCCAACTCATTCTTTTATCAAATTCAGAAATTCCTAAACCTAATTTAGGAGATGTTTCTCTTTTTAGCTTAGATTCAAGCTTGTTGAGTTGGAATTGAAGAGTGATTGTCATTGTCATTGTTCTATAGCTTCTTCTTCAATCGTTTGGGTTCAAAGGTGAGATTTTTATCTCACATCTTAGTCTATAATTATCTTCAATTGTTAGGTATGAATTCCTAACACTTATTCGTGTGCAATTGATTTTGGTTTGGATTGGTTTCGTGTATATTCCATTTTTTGGTGTTTTGGTCTAATTTATGAAAATCCTATTATGCATATTTGGACATTGATATTTGAGGCGTATCGAAGAGCCGTTTAGGCTGGGTTGTCGTTCGACGTAATTCCTTAGTCATCGCCATTTGCTCGTTCGATCGTTTCCGATATTCGTTTGACCATTTTTGGCCTAGGTTCAGGGAATGCCCTGAACCCTTCATTCAGACGTCTGAAACCTAATATTCAGACGTCTGAATATTGTTCTGGGAAGATATCCATTCCCAGATTCAGACGTCTGAATATATGATTTCAGACGTCTGAATTGGTTCATTTGGAACCAGAAAGGAAATAGGCTAAAAAGTGCCTATTTCAGACGTCTGGATTCAAGGATTCAGACGTCTGAATTCTGTCTTTGGAAAATATTTATTTTCCAGATTCAGACGTCTGAATCCTTGATTTCAGACGTCTGAATCTGCACTCTTTTTGCCTATTTGCCTATTCGCTTGAGAGTTCCAATTTAAATCGATTCGTGATGATCCTATTTGTTGTTATCATTATTATGCCTTTGATGACTCCTTTTTAGGGATTTTTGAATATCCATTTCGATGGATTCTTTATCGGTTTCTTTGGATTTTATTCACATCTTCGTATGTGAATTTTAGTGATTGATTGTTCCTACAATCTTCTTTGTTATTTGTCACTTTAAAAATATAAAGGTTTTCTATACTAGTAGTAAATATCAAAACTCTTTCTTCAAATGATTTCAACACTATTTTATTACAAAGCTCGTTTTCTCAAACCGACTTCTAATCTATTAGTATATACAAACCTTTACCTCACTCGTATGATAAATCTAATTAAACGGCTTAGTAAAACTAGTGGTATGAAACACCTGCGTTTACGTCGTCGGTTAATTCTTGGACTTGTGCGATTGAAACTCTTGTGACAATTTTCTTGTGGAGATCTACGGTTTGTTCGTAAATATTTAAGTTAAGCAAGTGGTTATGGGACATGAAGCTAAACTCATATATTTACTAGTTTAGTGTAATTGACACTTCTCGTTGATCATGACGATCATCTTTGTGATTTAGACTAGCAATGTGTGATGTCTCTTTGTCTGCGAGGGAGACCAAACCCCGTTTTGTGGAGTTTCGACTCAAATTGATGGGGTAGTGCCCCATGGTCTTCGGGCCGTTCGTGTGTCAAAAATTAATGGCTAGCTACCATGAGATAGCGTCTCGTTCGTGTGATACATATGTTGGTGAGTTTTCATGCTCCCGTTCGTGTGATAGGCCTCCCCACTATTTTGTGTGATTTCTGGATTTCGTGTGTCGAATTCTGGAATTTTCTTCTTCACCTATTTTTGTGATTTCTATTGATATGATTTATCAATTTTTGTGCATAGGTGAATTCGTGTGTCATTGACTGGATTTCTTGAGATGATTTCTAGAATTTGTGCTTCACCAATTTTATTGGGATTAAGGCTCTTGAACTTAATATGCCTCTTCTTGGAAGTCCCAATGTCACAAACACTTCCTTTACCAACCTCTCCATGAAGAAGAGTAACATCCACAAGCTGACTGAAAGAAACTTCAAGTTTCAAAGGTAGAACCATTTCGGGGTTCTTACTCAAAGCATAGATAAACTCTTGATTCTTTACAAGTTCCAAAAGTTGTTGGGCAGACATGAATGCGCCATCCAGAGAAGGGCTACTGGATTGACCAGCGCTAGGACTGCTAGAACTAACCATTTCTCTTCCTTTAGAAAAGGAAGAAGGAGAAAAGTTATTCTCAAAATAAATATCAAGCAATCTTGATAGATAAAACAAGGAATCATGGAGAAAATACGATGAATCGGTACGAAGACTCGAATAAAATCCTAAAGCACGACTCCTAAGAAAGACTTAGGACGATGATCCTTGTTAAATTATTCTACATTGTTTCGAAGTTTGGCTCTGATACCAAGCTGTGACGCCCCACCTCTATACCCACGCTAGCCAAGAACACTACGGTGTAATGCTGTCAACTAGCACGGAGAATAAGGCTGTTGAGGAGCGACCATCCGTGTAGTTGCTTTGCGTGAGCACCGATATGTCAGTTAGTATAACATGCATTCAATTTCAAGTGGAAATCTGACACATCGATACAAACACAAAGATGCTACACAGTGGCTATAATAATCTTCGGAAACAAATATAGAAATAAGCATAACACAAATCAGTCACAGATAATTCATATCACAAAGGCGGAAATAGATATGAATATTACACATAAAAGTGTACATCAGAGTAGTGGTCAAATAAGATCCACAACATCACAAAAAGAATAGTTACAAGAACTACACAAAAGAATAAGTATACATCATGGAGTCTATATCTTAATTGTATACAATCCAAAAACTACTAATCTAAGTAGTTAACCCAAAAGTCAGAGAAATCAATCCCAATAAAGAAGTCAACCTGAAGCACCTGTAACATCTCGGTCTGACCCGAGTATTATTTAATAAGAAAATAATAAACATATCAGTCTAACTATAAATATCCGATGAAACAATATAGAATAAGAGATATGACTAAACACATAATAATCACAATGCCAAGCTATGATATATATAAGTAATTGAAAATCAACAAAAGATTAATCAATATCACCAAATCTACACAAGAATCAAAGGAAATGTCATACTCCTTATTTCGTTCACCAAATCATAAATATTGATGATTATATCAATGTCAATCACAAAAGTCAATGACACACAAATTCACCAATGCACACATATTGATAAAACTTATCAATGGAAATCACGAAAATTGGTGAAGCACAAATTCTAGAAATCATCTCAAGAAATCCAGTCAATGACACACGAATTCACCTATGCACAAAAATTGATAAATCATATCAATAGAAATCACAAAAATAGGTGAAGAAGAAAATTCCAGAATTCGACACACGAAATCCAGAAATCACACAAAATAGGGGGGAGGCCTATCACACGAACGGGAGCATGAAAACTCACCAACATATGTATCACACGAACGAGATGCTATCTCATGGTAGCTAGCCATTAATTTTTGATACATGAACGGCCCGAAGACCATGGGGCGCTACCCCATCAATTTGAGTCGAAACTCCACAAAACGGGGTTTAGTCTCCCTCGCAGACAAAGAGACATCGCACATTGCTAGTCTAAATCACAAAGATAATCGTCGTGATCAACGAGAAGTGTCAATTACACTAAGCTAGTAAATATATGAGTTTAGCTTCATGTCCCATAACCACTTGCTTAACTTAAATATTTACGAACAAACCTTAGATCTCCACAAGAAAATTGTCACAAGAGTTTCAATCGAACAAGTCCAAGAATTAACCGACGACGTAAACGCAAGCGTTTCATACCACTAGTTTTACTAAGCCGTTTAATTAGATTTATCATACGAGTGAGGTAAAGGTTTGTATATACTAATAGATTAGAAGTCGGTTTGAGAAAACGAGCTTTGTAATAAAATAGTGTTGAAATCATTTGAAGAAAGAGTTTTGATATTTACCACTAGTATAGAAAACCTTTATATTTTTAAAGTGACAAATAACAAAGAAGATTGTAGGAACAATCAATCACTAAAATTCACATATGAAGATGTGAATAAAATCCAAAGAAACCGATAAAGAATCCATCGAAATGGATATTCAAAAATCCCTAAAAAGGAGTCATCAAAGGCATAATAATGATAACAACAAATAGGACCATCACGAATCGATTTAAATTGGAACTCTCAAGCGAATAGGCAAATAGGCAAAAAGAGTGCAGATTCAGACGTTTGAAATCAAGGATTTAGACGTCTGAATCTGGAAAATAAATATTTTCCAAAGACAGAATTCAGACGTCTGAATCCTTGAATCCAGACGTCTGAAATAGGCACTTTTTAGCCTATTTCCTTTCTGGTTCCAAATGAACCAATTCAGACGTCTGAAATCATATATTCAGACGTCTGAATCTGGGAATGGATATCTTCCCAGAACAATATTCAGACGTCTGAATATTAGGTTTCAGACGTCTAAATGAAGGGTTCAGGGCATTCCCTGAACCTAGGCCAAAAATGGTCAAACGAATATCGGAAACGATCGAACGAGCAAATGGCGATGACTAAGGAATTACGTCGAACGACAACCCAGCCTAAACGGCTCTTCGATACGCCTCAAATATCAATGTCCAAATATGCATAATAGGTTTTTCATAAATTAGACCAAAACACCAAAAAATGGAATATACACGAAACCAATCCAAACCAAAATCAATTGCACACGAATAAGTGTTAGGAATTCATACCTAGCAATTGAAGATAATTATAGACTAAGATGTGAGATAAAAATCTCACCTTTGAACCCAAACGATTGAAGAAGAAGCTATAGAACAATGACAATGACAATCACACTTCAATTCCAACTCAACAAGCTTGAATCTAAGCTAAAAAGAGAAACATCTCCTAAATTAGGTTTAGGAATTTCTGAATTTGATAAGAGAATGAGTTGGAGAAGAAGAAGAGAAGCTTACCAATGGGTTCTTCTATTAGTTTGGAGCTAGAGTTTGATTTGCAAAAGGAAACTAGGGTTTGGAGTTTTAATTTCCTCTTCCACTCTCCATTAATATAAAAGCTTGAGTATTAGGAAATGAGGAATGAAGTAATGAAGAGGAGAAGGGGTTGGGACTGAATACATAAGTGGCTCATCCCAAACCAAAGCCCTAAGTAAAAAGTAGCAAAAATCAACTTTCTCCAAACATATCGAAGCTTATACTCAAAAAGGTCGCAAACGGTATTTTAAACTCAATGGGAGTGGTCCCGAGTCCTAATTCAACCGTATGCAAAAAGTAGCTTTTCGGACTAACTTCCAAGTATCGATAAAATATTTAAATAAAATATTTAAATATAAAATCGACAAATATGCGGGTTGTTACAATAACAGGCGGTAGCAACTGCTTCTGCCCAAAAATACTTTGGTAATTTACTATCTGAAAGCATAGTTCACGCACACTCTTGAATCGTCCTAGTTTTACGTTCTACTACTCCGTTTTGTTGTGGAGTTCTTAGAAATGAAAAATTGTGAGTTATTCCCTTTTTTATTATAGAATTCCTCAAACTTTTCATTTTCAAATTCACCACCGTGATCACTATGGGTGGTTGTAATTTTTAGAGAAAGTTGATTTTGAATCCTTTTTGTAAAGTTCTTAAAACATTCAAGGTATCACTTTTATGTTCCAAAAATATTGTCCATGTAAATCTAGAATAATTATCTACAATTAAAAAAACATATTTACTATGATTTATTGACAGAATTTGAGATGGACCAAATAAATCAAGGTGAAGTAATTCAAGAGGTTTTGAAGTTGAAATCATATCTTTTAATTTAAAGGAACTTTTTCTAAGTTTTCCTAATTGACATGCATCACATAGACTATCTACTTTAAAATTCATTTTATGGAGACGTCTTACTAGATCATGTTTTGACAGTGTAGATAAGGGTTTGAAATTCAAATGTCCAAATCTCTTATGCCAAATCCAAGGGTCACATGTATTTGCCAAAAGACATAAGTTATTATTTGAGACTTTCATACTAAGAATATAAATGTGACGACCTAGAAATTTCGAGCATTTAAAATCGGAATATTTAATTGATTTTAAATATTCAATAGAGTAATTTTATCTTGAATTACGAATATTACAATTTATTTGATAATTAAATTACTGAATTTAATAATTTGAAGTCGGGTAAAATGTTGAATCTTCAGTTTTAAGCCTGTTGAAAATAAATTGAAGGCTTATGAAATTTATATTGATAATACTAAGGAAAATAGAAGTGTTAAAATTGAAATTAACAGTGGTCTGTTCAGTTTTGAAATTTTATCGTTTTAAATTGAATTTAAAAATAACCTTCCGAGGCACAGTCTCGAAATTCGACGAAACCAGTTCCATTGAATCCGTAATAGTGTATTATTATCGGATTTTAACTATCGTAGTGATTGGAGTTGTTGTGTGAGCATACGACATATAAACGCGTTGAAATCTATATCGAATTCAATATAATAACTGGATTCAAAAGCTATCTTCTCCATACGATCGGATTAGGACTCGAAACCTTTTCCGTTATGTTCAGAATATGGGCAAAACCTTTTAAACGCCAAGCGGCATGCCTCGATAGGAGTTCGTGATTTTAGGCTGCGTAAATCGGAACGATTTAAATTTAAATTCAAATATAATATATCCTTACTCGTCAAATTTTTCAGCAGCCGAAATTCTTTCGCTATCAATGCTTTTCCTACGCAGTAACCAGCAGCCCTATACACTACACTATCCCTTCTTCAATACGCCTCCTTCCTTGCTTTTAAAGGCCGAGCTTTCTTCTAAAAGAAACATTCGTATAAAACAAATCATGGTCGAAGCCGGTGTCAAATAGGGGAGGTTGAAAGAAACAAAAAAAAATATGAATCCATAGCTGAGTGAAATCATTTTCTCGTTCAAATCGATTAAGCGATTCATTAAAAAAAAATTCCTAGAGAATCGATTCGCGAACAGATTCGCGATCGAATAGGGCTCGAGCAATGAACGTTCTCGAAGCTCGCGCGAGATTCTGGGCATTAGGTTGCGGTGGAGGGGGGTTTTTGTGTTCGATCAACAGAGGAGTTGACTCGCGATTTGGGGTTTCCATTTGTAGCTAGGGTTAGGGTTTCGATCGCATTGCTAGAAAGGGATGGCGACTTCGACGGCGTAGGGTATTTCTTGTGATTATGGGTTCGTGCACGTGCCTGTATGCGAGTGAAGGAGGGAACACGGTGTTGATGGCAAAAAGAGGGTTGACTACGAGGTCGTGTGCGAAGAAAGGGTGAGGCGGCTCGAGCGATAGTCGATGAGGTTCGTTTCTTTTTTTTACAGATGTAATAATTTTTTTTTGAAAGATGAATATAGTTTTAAATGTCTTCCTGTATATATATACATAAAATACACGTATATTTTTTTCTTTGCTGATTAATGTTAAAAAGAAGTATTAAAGTGATCTATCTATCATAATATCATATTAAAACGAATATTTACAAATAAATAAATTGTGATGAAGTGGTAAATTTAGTTTGAATATTTTTAAATTGATATTACTCAAGTCTGAACTCGAGTTTTATTTGTTGATTTTTGTTTTTGTAACCCATTAATTAGAAATTACTTTTATAGATAAGATTTTGAAAGGAAGTTATATACGTATGTGCACACTTAACTTATTTAATTATTTTGAGTAATTTATGAAAGGAAAATTAATTAAAATTTACTACTTTGGTTAAATCAAATCAAAGGTTAAAAGTTAATCATTAGTTAAATTAAACAAACAAATGGTGAATAATTGTTTGATTGGTTCAAATGATAATAAATTGTGAATTGTTTATTCAAGGTCAAAAATCGAGAAAACCAAGGGAATATTGAAGTGAATGGCAAATGCAAAGTCAAAGTGAGTTAATCTCACTCGGTTAAATTTAAATTTAAATTACTAAATTTAAATAAATTTGTTGAATGGTTGAATTGGTGGATGTGCTATAGTATAGTATATACTACATCTTGGAATGTTTGATTTATAGTGTGCTAACGTCTGTTGATGCAGGGAAAACAGGTTGGAGGGATCCAACTGGACCCCTCAACTTTTATTTAAATAATTTAATATTCTCTGTTGTGATTATTTGATATTCTATAATGAATTATGTGGAAATATTGAGTGCTATGGCCTGATTGAATATAATTGGGTATAATGAGTTACCAAATATATATAAATTGGATTATTGGGAAGAAAATAAAAGGAAATAAATTTGTAAGCGAAATAATTATAGAAAATTTGAATAAATTAAGAATGAATTGAAAAGAAATAGAAACAATATGAAAATAATAATAAATAACTTCGAGTATGAAAAGAAAAAGAATTTTGAATAAAACAAAAATTTATGAATTGTAAACTTAAGTTATATCAATTGAAGGAATAAAGAATTATTTTAAAATTTAAGTTTAAATTTATTTAAAAGGATAAAGAAGTAATTAGAGAAATCTAAAATTGGAATTTTCAGTTAAAAGTATTTTAAATCATAATTAAGGATTTAAATCTGAAATTAATAGATTTTGAAGTAAAAGGGAGTAAATTGGAAATCAATTTGGAAATTGATTCAAATGTTTGAAATTGGTAATATAAAGAAGAATGTGAAGAGAAGTATATTTCTATGGATAGCCAAGTACATTTTCAAAGTAAGTTTTTAAAATAAAATAAAGGTTTTAATGTTGTTTTACAAAGTATGTTTTAGGAATTTATTATTTCTAAATATCAAAATTCTAAAGTAAATATTTTTCAAATCTATTATCGTAGTAATTATTTAAAAGGTGACTTAGTATTTTGTTTTAAAAATGAAAACCTAGTTTATACTTTATAAAATAACCTTATTTTCAAATATTTATATAGTATGTATTTTTAACTCAATTATCGAAGTAGATTTTAACTTAAATATTTTAAATTATACTTCAAAGCAACCGTTTAAATTATTTTAAAAATCTAAAGTTTTGTGCTTGGTGATTCCAGTGGAAATAGAAATACTTGGAATTTATTCTGAGAAAGGCAGATAGTTTTGAAAACGGTTTTCAAAGGGATTTGAAAAGTGAAAATATACCTTGTGAAGATATTTTTGAGATAAATAAATAAATTGGGAAATTATTTATTGTGTGATGGATGTTGTGAATATTAATTTATAGTTACATCACCGACTATCAATATTGGACAAATGCGTTGATCGTTTCGAAGAGACCGGGATCGAGATTTATTTTTCGAAAACCACTTCGATCCGGTTTATACGTTTTCGTGGAAAACGATTTGGATTCGAAGGTGGAGCAGTGAAGTGCAAGGGCTAGTCGCTACTAATCGTGAGGATATTTCCAAAATGGATGTAGTAGGAATAGTGCCTTCGGTTTCGTTCGAACCAGAGACGGACTTGTATGGTTGAATGCTTTCGGGACATCGTCAGGTGGACGATGGACATTCTAAGGGATATGTCCTAAAAAGGTAACGCTTAGCCTCAAGCCTCATCAAATGGGAATGGCTGAAAATCACGGGTTATGCAACAAGGCTAGGTGGGTAGCACCGAAGCAGGGTGAGGTCATCCCTGTCTAGATGTCCCTTTTATTTCGGCTTAGTGGGCGGTTGCTGATCCCAACCGTGGGGTGATCTCACTCGAGATTATCCAGTAAGGGGTAGCCCCGGTCTTGTGTTGCAGTGGAGCGAGGGTACTCCTCGGTACTGTGATCTAGGCCACGTACTGTGACAGGTGGTACCCAGTGCCTAGTCATTAGTTGGAAATCCATTCTCCCTACGAGCCTTGTACGAGTTTTGTTTGTATTACCCACTCCATGGCTAGTAGCTGGAATTTAATAGATGTAACAATTTTGGCTATTTTATAAGTATTTGTATATAAACCCTATTATAATACCAGGGGATTTCTATAAAAATTGTTTTAGCTATCGTAAGGTAAAAACCCAACATGTTTATTTGTGGCGTGGTCTTACGAGATGCTTTTGTTTTCAAAGGATATTTGAAACTTAAATAATAAATTGAGTGTGATTTTCTCACGCTGGTATTCCAGACTGACTCGGGTATTATTTAACTGTAATGCTCGGGTCAGACCGAGTATTATAGGATACGGGATTTTGATGATGTGGAGTTAAGGAGACGAGCTGGATGACGGTACGTACTTCCGTACTTGTTTTATATATATTTCACTGTGTAGACTAGTTGTGTATCCAGATGTATGATATTGATGTTGAGCTGTGATTGATGTATTCTGATGATGTAATATATATAAACAAATATATTTGATTTGAGTAAAGATTATTTATTATGTATTATATTTTATTCCGCTGCGATGGTTAGATTCTGTTGTTATTTTCTATTTTCTTCTTCTACCTCTTCTTCTTTAACCCAAATGGTTCGTATTTCTGTACAACTTGAGTTGATTTAGTTAGATAGTGTTGACTCAAGGAGTACGGATTTGCGGGCTGTTACACTTGGTATTAGAGCTTAGGTTGGTGATAACCTTGGCTCTGGTGAGAATTACTCATTAAATAGAGTCCGTAGTACTCTAGCAATGAGTTTGAGAGTATTAATAGATATGAGCGCGTATTTGTTAGTGAATATAATTTTTTTTTATTTTGATGACTTATCTGTTGATTGTTTATGGATTTTGGTCGATGTGTGGGATGCCATATTATCGATAGGGATTTCTAAACTCTTGAACAAGGTAAACCGACACAGTATTGTTTTAACTAGGGTAAATGAAATAATTTTACCCAAAATTATTTTGTATATAAAGGAAACAATTTTTCGTAAATTATTATAGTTATTTATGGATGTTTGGATGTTAGGAGTGATAATATTTAATTATTATCATTATTGTATAATAATTGAATAAGAAATGAAATAATAACTAAAGATTAAGGAAGAAATTAATAATAAGTGGGATTTGTAATGTGAATTATAGTTGAATAAGATATTGAAACCATAATTAAAAACTAAGAAACAAATTCACATACAAATGAAATTTGTAAATATAAACTATAAATGTAAATTATAGTGTGATTAATAATTAAAATAAGATAAAATTTCAAAGTAATGTTTGAATATAAACTTAGAGAGTTTGGAATTTGGAAAATTTAGGAATTTAAGTTCCTTTGAATTTGATAATGATTCTCAAAAAGTTGGGAAGATAATATATATTGAGAAATATTATTGAATCGGATGTGAAATCTAGAGAGATTTGAAATTTAAAAATATTGGAAGAATTTTAAAAGACATAAAAGAATTGAACTCTTTCGGACGCTGGAAAATAATTTCGATGATGACTGCAGCATCGTCGATGTTCATTTTCGAGTTTCCAAGAGAGAAATTGCTACCAAATTGTTTTGCATTGAAATGGTTTGCTAAAATGGGTGGATATTGAAAGTCAAGAGATAAATTGAATTTATCAAAGGATTCTGGATATAAATAATTCAAAAAGGGATGTTTAAGCAATAGTTTAAAACTCTGAAATGCTTAAGGAATAAATTTGGGAACTTATATAAGTTTGAAATTTGTTTAGAATAGAAATTTAACTTAGGAAGAATAAGATATTAATAAGTGTGTAGATTATAAAATTTAAAAGGAAATTGAAATTTAATGTTGAACTTAAATTTGAAAAAAAAATTAAATAGTTAAGTGGGGTTAAATAAACAAGTTTTAAGATTAAAATTTATAAGTAACTAATTAGTTACTATGGTATGCAAATGAATTGAAAATTCAATGTTGGATGATGCTGATTTAAATGTGTAAAATAAGGTGCAGAATAAGTTCAAATGGACTAAAAATAATTAATTTGAAAACAAAATTTATTGGTTGAAAACGAATTTGTGAATGAGTTAATGAATCAACCATTGAATTGATAAAGTAAAGTTGATATTAATAAGAAGGTGTTTGCGTAAAAAATGGCCGCAAACACCCAAAGTCGTATGAGTTGGTTGATTTTATGTTGTATTTAGTGATTTGGGTGATTTATGCAAATATATAAAAAGCAGGGACTAAACTATAAAAGACACACAGATTTATAGTGGTTCGGCCAGAACATGCCTACGTCCACTTTATATGTTATTCTCCTTTTTTCTTTAGATTACAAGTAAAAAGCTTTGATTACAAGTATCTAAAGTTGTTTGAGAGTTCCTTCCAGGCTTGAGCTCTCAAACTTGTCTCCCATTGCTGTACCCCTGCCCCTCTATTTATAGAGTGAGGCTGGGGGCAGGGGTCTTGGATGTTTATAGCTGCTGGTGGGCTTGGGCTGAAGCAATCTGGCATGGCAGCGTTCTGGTTCCGCGAAGCTTTGGTTCGGTCGTAGCTGGGATGGTTGGACCGGTGGTAGGTTGGTCCGATGGTGGCTTCCTTGCTTCTGGTCCGGTGTCGATATTCGGTAGTGGATGGAAGGTGGCTGGCTCGGTTATGTTGGTTCGGCGGAGCATGGAGGCATGTTGGTTCGGCGGAGCATGGAGGCATGTTGGTGTTGGTTCGGCGGAGGTTGGTTCGGCGATTGGCGAAGAAGTCTGGTTCGGCAGGGGGATGGAAGTGGAGATGTTGGAGGTTGAGATGGTGCTCCGGCACCGAATGGTCCGGTGCCGAATGGTGGGTTGGAGCTAGGAATGCCGAATGAGCTCTTTGGAGTTTCGAATGCCGAATGAGATCTTGTTTCATACTTGAGTGAAATCCCTGACTTATGCACGCTCGCTGGCTTCTTCTTGCTCCGGTCGTGGTGGAAACGCACACAACATTGATATTCCAGTTTTGTCCAAAAATTGGGATAACACTTTGCCTCCCAAAATATGTCTTGCGGTAGGAAGGCGTGTTTTGTAATGCCATGAGCTGGATGTTCATATCCTGTTGACAACCTGTAAAGAGCTTGATGTTTTATATGGCCCCAAATGATGACCGTTCGGGATCGAGCTATTTGGGATGAAGCGCGGCCGTTCATGGTCAAGCGCCTAACTTCAAATGACGATCGTTCGTGATCAATTCATTTGAGGTGAAGTGCGACCGTGCGCGGTCAAGCGCATAAATCCGTGCGTCGATCGTTCGGGATCGAGTCATCTGCAGTGAAATGTGACCGTTCAAGGTCAAGCGCTTTACTTCAAATGACGACCGTTCGGGATCGAGTCATTCGAGGTAAAGTGCGACAGTGCGCGGTCGAGTGGGGACCGTTCAAGGTCTAGCGCTTAACTTCAAATGACGATCGTTCGTGATCGAGTCATTCGAGGTAAAGTGCGACAGTGCGCGGTCAAGTGGTGGTCCTCAAATGACGACCGTACGCGATCAAGCCATTTGAGGTAAGGCGTAACAGTCAGTGATCAGGTGGCGGACCTCAAATGACGACCGTTCGCGATCGAGCCATTTGAGGTAAGGTGAGTTGTGCCGTTCGAGGCGAGTTGTGTCGTTCGAGGCGAGTTTGTGACCGTTCGCGGTCGGGTGCCGTTCGAGGCGAGTTGTGACTGTTCGAAGTCGGGTGCCGTTCGAGGCGAATTGTGACTGTTCGAAGTCGAGTGCCGTTCGAGGCGAATTGTGACTGTTCGAAGTCGGGTGCCGTTCGAGGCGAATGAGTGTGCCCGGGGGGGACTTAATATTATCAGTGTTGGAGTCATTGTTTGGGGGAATTTTTCGAATCAAAGACTTCGGCAGTTCGTTGCCATGCAATAGGTGCTCGTGGACCGTTCGCGATCCAACGGGCATACAAGTAAATAATTTTTTCATAGAATTGTAAATGTTAAAGCAATAGTACCTTACAGCAGAAATGTCCAAACAAGAAGAATTCAAATGTTCAAATCGAAACAAAAGCAAAGCAAGGATGTCAAAGTGTAAGTTCCCACTCCGAAGCAGTCAATGATCATTCAGAGCATGCCTGGAGATCGTTCGCGATCTCGTACATGTGTAAACGATTTAATTGCGTTAGTGGAAGCTTACGACCTGTTCATCGTTATTTTAATCAAGCAATCAATGGATAATCAAATGGTGCCTTGATCCAGGGTCACCTCTAGCTGACGTAGAGGGCGGTCGCTCTGGCTCCACCGCTGGAGTTCGCCTCCTCACATATTGAAGGAGCATACTGTTCCTGATATGCCCTTCTACCTCGTCCTTCAAATGCCTACAATCATTAGTGTTATGACCATTCAATTCATGAAATACACAAAACTTATCTGATTTTCTTTCGTCAGAGGTTGGATCCCTTCGCATTGGTCTACGATACGGAACCTGCCCCTTGGTATCCTGATAAATCCGTTCCAAACCCTCAATCAGCTCTGAATAGGTGGTGAAGCGTGGTTCTCTTCGTAGCCACTTTGTCCTGTCATCATTATCCTCAGCCTTTCCTTTTCCTTTGCTAGTCTCCGCACCCTTTCCAGGTGGGTTTCCGCTCTTGATTACGTAAACGTCATCTTCTTCCTCTCTTTCTGCACTAGCATCTTCCAAACGCAGAAACTTTTTAGCCTCATGATAGAACTCTCCTAGATTCATAGGCGGGTTCTTGGTTAATGAATTCTTGAACTCTGTATTACAAGCTATTCCAGATACAGCCGCCATCATGACCATAGATGGATCTGGTCGATCCACTGATGCTGCCGCCGCATTAAATCGCGTTAGAAAGCTCCTCAAAGTCTCTCCAGTTTTCTGTTTCAAGGTTGCCAAAGTCATCACATTCTTGGGTCTCGCAATATGAACCCTGAATTGCCTCATGAATCTCTCAGTTAAATCTGCCCATGTTCCTATGGAGCCGCTCTCCAGTTGCCTAAACCATAACGCTGCAATGTCCGTCAAATACAGTGGAAAGCACCGGGCCATAACCTCCTCTGATGCCCCCAGCACTTCCATATGTCTCATATACTTCGTTAGATGGACCGTGGGGTCCGTTTTCCCGTTGTATATGTCCAATGATGGTAGCTTGAATTCTGGTGGGTTCCTTGGATTTGTGCTCCAATTTGTTGAAGTAAGTTCTGGATCATCTCTTCTTGTCTTCTCATCATGGCCTCCATCTCATCCCTAGTGATGAAGATCGACGCTTGATTCCCTCCTGAGGAAGCCTCTTGACTTCCTTGGTGTTCACTTCTCTCTGGCCTTTGCCTTCTACTTGTTTGTCTCGTCATAACTCTTAGATCTGAACTCTTAGATTTTCAAATTCAACTTCTATCCGATGTAGCGGGGGCTGGTCCTTCTCAGTGAAAGCACCAAAATGTTTGCGTAAAAAATGGCCGCAAACACCCAAAGTCGTATGAGTTGGTTGATTTTATGTTGTATTTAGTGATTTGGGTGATTTATGCAAATATATAAAAAGCAAGGACTAAACTGTAAAAGACACACAGATTTATAGTGGTTCGGCCAGAACGTGCCTACGTCCACTTTATATGTTATTCTCCTTTTTTCTTTAGATTACAAGTACAAAGCTTTGATTACAAGTATCTAAAGTTGTTTGAGAGTTCCTTCCAGGCTTGAGCTCTCAAACTTGTCTCCCATTGTTGTACCCCTGCCCCTCTATTTATAGAGTGAGGCTGGGAGCAGGGGTCTTGGATGTTTATAGCTGCTGCTGGGCTTGGGCTGAAGCAATCTGGCCTGGCAGCGTTCTGGTTCGGCGAAGCTTTGGTTCGGTCGTAGCTGGGATGGTTGGACCGGTGGTAGGTTGGTCCGGTGGTGGCTTCCTTGCTTCTGGTCCGGTGTCGATATTCGGTAGTGGATGGAAGGTGGCTGGCTCGGGCATGTTGGTTCGGCGGAGCATGGAGGCATGTTGGTGTTGGTTCGGCGGAGGTTGGTTCGACGATTGGCGAAGAAGTCTGGTTCGGCAGGGGGATGGAAGTGGAGATGTTGGAGGTTGAGATGGTGGTCCGGCACCGAATGGTCCGGTGCCGAATGGTGGGTTGGAGCTAGGAATGCCGAATGAGCTCTTTGGAGTTTCGAATGCCGAATGAGATCTTGTTTCATACTTGAGTGAAATCCCTGACTTATGCACGCTCGCTGGCTTCTTCTTGCTCCGGTCGTGGTGGAAACGCACACAACATTGATATTCCAGTTTTGTCCAAAAATTGGGATAACAGAAGGAATTGAAAATTTTAATCCGGCAATTAAAATTTAACTTAAGTGAATGAAGTGAAGAAAATATATATGAATTTAACTTGAGATAAGTTAAATAAAATTGAAATTGAATTAAATTGGATATAAAGTTAAAAGGTAAAATGATTATAATTGTGAAATGAAAATTTATACCTTAAGGTAGCAAGTGTTATATATAATTTGAATTTGGTTATAAGATGGAATGACTCAAATGAGCAATATAGGCTTTCGAATAAATAAATAAGTTTTGAACTCATATATTGAGAAATAAAATTTAGTTAAATTTGTATTGAATTAAATCAAAATTCAGTTGTGTCATGAAGGATATTAAATGGAATTAAGTCCTTGCTTAATAAAACTTAAAAGAAAGGTATGCGACTAGATTTAACTAAAGTTGAGTTGGAATAAAACTGAATTTAAATGAATTCAATCGAATTTTAGACAATGTTGAATGGAATAAAATTCTACTCAAACAAATAAATGTAAATTAAGAAAGTATTGAATTAGAATAAATAAGCTTCGGAAGCTTATAAAGGAAGTGAAAAGCATTGAAAAATATATATATATAATCCCTAGTTAAAGATAAGATGTGAATATGGTTGATTGTAATTAGATGATGAAGTATGAATATTAAAAGTGAGTAGCTTATAAAATTTAAAAGAGGGAATAAATAAGCCGGAATAAAAATATTGTATTCTGAGATAAAAATCCAAACTTGGAGATAAAATAAGATTGAACTCAAGAGAATCAAATAAAATGATTTTATAAAATGATTTTCAAGATAAATAAAAAAGAAATTCAAGTATGGGATTATAATTGGAAGTGTTGTAGAATGAAAATTTGAATTGGATTAAAATGGATGTCGTGTGAAATATAAACAAATCCAATTCAAGCATAAATTGAATGGACTTATTATTAATAAAATTCAAATGAATTGTTAATGTAAATTAAAATGTAAAATGAATAAAAGAATAAACTAATCGAATGAATTAGTGAAATGGTTGGGATTTGATCAAAGGAAAATCAAATCAAAGATTGTGAATAGATAATTGAGTTTGGAAATGAAGCTTGAGTTATAAATAGAAATTCAACTTAAAATTTTAGGTGAATTAAATATGAATTGAAGTTGTATGGAATTGGATTAAAATAAAAATGATTTGAGATGAAAATAAATCTAATTTGAGTATGAATAAATTAAAACGAGAATGAACTTAAGTTATGAAATGGCAGTGAATTGAAGTAAATTAACTTAAGTTTAAAATTAATAGAAGCATGGGATGATGTCATGTATGATATCAAATCTTTTTGGATATGAAAAAAATGCAATGAAAGTTTGTGAATAAATTTAAAATGGAATGGGATTAAGGGTAAAATTGAGTTGGAATCAATTTAAATGGTTATAAAGCTTATGTAATAATTTATTCACATTAATATTGTCGAATTGCATTAGAAAATTGGTCGTTCGAAGTAAACGAAAGTGAACAAAATTATACGAATCAATAGCAGTTTAATAAATTGATTTTTGCATCAATTGGAATGAATATGAGTCCGTTTCATAAAAAAAAAGAGTTAAATGGAATGGTATGTAATTTGGATGCAAACAATTTAAATAAGTGTCAGAACCTTATTTATGCTTATGGAAATTATATAACATGCATTATATGTGAAATTTATGTGTTTATGCCAGTATATCATATTCATTGTTACAGGATCGGTGTTATAACTATTTAAATTTAAGTGAAATGCTATAAACTTCCTATATATAGTACTTATATGTTTAAATTGGGTAAGTACGGGTACCGGGGAGCCGTTTGACTGGATTTTGGTCACGCTAGATGCTAAGAATATAAGCTGTTTGCTTAAAAATGCTAAATAAGGTATGCCTACGCAATAAAAATAGGAAATATGAACCGTTTTTGGTTTTTCCGACCGTGTGGGTCAATGTATATATATTTATTTCTTTTGTCAAATTGCAAAAACTCCTCCGTACAAAGGAGACTGCAAAAAATTTTCAGAAATTTTGGGAGTTAGAAAAAAAATTTGAAAATTTTTAGGAAAATTTTTAGTTATCGACAAAATGATTTCAAAATTGGAAACTAAAATAAAGTGGTGAATGAAACTAATTTAAAATAATGATATGAATGAATTATAAAAAAAAAATTAAAAAATTTAATTAAATATACAAAGTTGAAAATAAATTATATTCATATGGAATGGGAAAACCAATTTGAATAGAAATATATATAAACTAAAGTGGTGAAGTGTAATTAAATAAAGAAGCATATTAAATGCTTATACTAAACTTAAGAAGGGAATGGTAAATTCTTAAATGGGACATTGGTATTACAAATATATTCTAAGTTAATATTTGGGATGGATAAATATTGACATTTCGTAAGGAAGTCGATAAAATGTTTTGAATGTTGTGATTGGATATTATTGCTAAGTGGAATATACAGGTATTTTGAAGGAAAAGAAAAATGGGTTTTTATTCCAAAAGATGAATTTGAATTGCTCGACAAAAAGGTATATATTTAAATTTCGGTATGAAGTTTGATTGGGGTTTTGATCGAGCCACTTGGCCTTTTGTTTCTTTTGGAAATTGGGAGCCCGTAGAGGCCTTTTGTAGTTGTACCGAGCTAGCCGCGCAAAGGAGTGTTGGCAAAGATATTTGGAAATTTAGAGAGTTAGAAAAATTTTGAGAAAATTTTGGTAATTCAAAATTTGGTTTTAAATTGAAACTTGAATGGTTAAAAAAATAGTATCGTTTGAAACTATTGGGAGGGTTTGGAAAGTTAGTAAGAATAATAATGGGTGTTTTATAAAAAGATAATTGATAGGATATTGGATTGTGGGTTTTGGGAAAAAGGTAAACGAGTTTTGGACCATTCTTCCTAGTAATTTCGGGGACGAAATTCTTTTAAGGGGGAGGAATGTGGCGACCCAGAAATTTCAAGCATTTAAAATCAGAATATTTAATTGATTTTAAATATTCAATAGAGTAATTTTAACTTGAATTACGAATATTAAAATTTATTTGATAATTAAATTATTGAATTTAATAATTTAAAGTCGGGTAAAATGTTGAATCTTCAGTTTTAAGCTTATTGAAAATAAATTGAAGGCTTATGAAATTTATATTGATAATACTGAGGACAATAGAAGTATTAAAATTGAAAATAACAGTGGTCTGTTCAGTTCTGAAATTGTATCGTTTTAAATTGAATTTAAAAATAACCTTTCAAGACACAGTGTCAGAATTCGACGAAACCAGGTCCATTGAATCCATAATAGTGTATTATTATCGGATTTTAACTTTCGTAGTGATTGGAGTTGTTGTGTGAGCATACGACATATAAACGCGTTGAAATCTGTATCGAATTCAATATAATAACTGGATTCAAAAGCTATCTTCTCCATACGATCGGATTAGGACTCGAAACCTTTTCCATTATGCTCAGAATATGGGCAAAACCTTATAAACGCCAAGCGGCACGCCCCGATAGGAGTTTGTGATTTTAGGCTGCGTAAATCGGAACGATTTAAATTTAAATTCAAACATAATATATCCTTACTCGTCAAATTTTTCAGTAGCCGAAATTCTTTCGCTATCAACGCTTTTCCTACGCAGTAACCAGCAGCCCTATACGCTACACTATCCCTTCTTCAATACGCCTCCTTCCTCGTTTTGAAAGGCTGAGCTTTCTTCTAAAAAAACATTCGTATAAAAAAATCATGGCCGAAGCTGGTATCAAATAAAGGAGGTAGAAAGAAACAAAAAATATTTGAATCCATAGCCGAGTGAAATCATTTTCTCGTTCAAATCGATTAAGCGATTCATTAAAAAAAATTCCCAGAGAATCGATTCACGAACGGATTCACGATCGAATAGGGCTCGAGCAATGAACGTTCTCGAAGCTCGCGCGAGATTCTGGGCATTTGGTTGCGGTGGAGGGGGGGTTTCTGTTCGATCGACAAAGGAGTTGACTCGCGATTTGGGGTTTCCATTTGCAGCTAGGGTTAGTTTTCGATCGCGTTGCTAGAAAGGGATGACGACTTCGACGGCGTAGGATAGTTGCTTGCGATTATGGGTTCGTGCGCGTGCCTATATGCGAGCGAAGGAGGGAACACGGTGTTGAGGGCAAAAGGGGGTTGACTTCGGGGTCGCGTGCGAAGAAAGGGTGAGGCGGCTCGAGCGAAAGTCGATGAGGTTCGTTTTTTTTACAGATATAATAAAATTTTATTTGAAAGATGAATATAGTTTTAAATGTCTTCCTGTATATATATATATACACACACACACACATAAAACACACATATATTTTTTTCTTTGTTGATTAATGTTAAAAAGAAGTATTAAAGTGATCTATCTATCATAATATCATATTAAAACGAATATTTACAAATAAATAAATTGTGATGAAGTGGTAAATTTAGTTTGAATATTTTTAAATTGATATTACTCAAGTTTGAACTCGAGTTTTATTTGTTGATTTTTGTTTTTGTAACCCATTAATTAGAAATTACTTTTGTAGATAAGATTTTGAAAGGAAGTTATATACGTATGTGCACACTTAACTTATTTAATTATTTTGAGTAATTTATGAAAGGAAAATTAATTTAAAATCTACTACTTTGGTTAAATCAAATCAAAGATTAAAAGATAATCATTAGTTAAATTAAACAAACAAATGGTGAATAATTGTTTGATTGGTTCAAAAGATAATAAATTGTGAATTGTTTATTCAAGGTCAAAAATCGAGAAAACCAAGGGAATATTGAAGTGAATGGCAAATGCAAAGTCATGGGTGAGTTAATCTCACTCAGTTAAATTTAAGTTTAAATGGCTAAATTTAAATAAATTGGTTGAATGGTTGAATTGGTGGATGTGCTATAGTATAGTATATACTACATCTTGGAATGTTTGATTTATAGTTGCTAACATCTGTGGATGCAGGGAAAACAGGTTGAAGGGATCCAACTGGACCCCTCAACTTTTATTTAAATAATTTAATATTATCTATTGTGATTATTTGATATTCTATAATGAATTATGTGGAAATATTGAATGCTATGGCTTGATTGAATATATTTGGGTATAATGAGTTACCAAATATATATAAATTGGATTATTGGGAAGAAAGTAAAAGGAGGTAAATTTGTAAGCGAAATAATTATAGAAAATTTGAATAAATTAAGAATGAATTGAAAAGAAATAGAAATAATATGAAAATAATAATAAATAACTTCGAGTATGGAAAGAAAAAGAATTTTGAATAAAACAGAAATTTATGAATTGTAAACTTAAGTTATATCAATTGAAGGAATAAAGAATTATTTTAAAATTTAAGTTTAAATTTATTTAAAAGGATAAAGAAGTAATTAGAGAAATCTAAAATTGGAATTTTCAGTTAAAAGTATTTTTAATCATAATTAAAGATTTAAATTTGAAATTAATGGATTTTGAAGTAAAACGGAGTAAATTGGAAATCAATTTGGAAATTGATTCAAATGTTTGAAATTGGTAATTTAAAAAAGAATGTGAAGAGAAGTATATTTCTTTGGATAGCCAAGTACGTTTTCAAAGTAAGTTTTTAAAATAAAATAAAGGTTTTAATGTTGTTTTACAAAGTATGTTTTAGGAATTTATTATTTCTAAATATCAAAATTCTAAAGTTAATATTTTTCAAATCTATTATCGAAGTAATTATTTAAAGGGTGACTTGGTATTTTGTTTTAAAAATGAAAACCTAGTTTATACTTTATAAAATAACCTTATTTTCAAATATTTATATAGTATGTATTTTTAACCCAATTATCGAAGTAGATTTTAACTTAAATATTTTAAAGTATACTTCAAACTAAGCTTTTAAATTATTTTAAAAATCTAAAGTTTTGTGCTTGGTGATTCCAGTGGAAATAGAAATACTTGGAATTTATTCTGAGAAAGGCAGATAGTTTTGAAAACTGTTTTCAAAGGGATTTGAAAAGTGAAAATATATCTTGTGAAGATATTTTTGAGATAAATAAATAATTTAGGAAATTATTTATTGTGTGATGGATGTTGTGAATATTAATTGATAGTTAAATCACCGACTATCAATATTGGACAAATGCGTTGATCGTTTCGAGGAGACCGGGATCGAGATTTATTTCTCGAAAACCACTTCGATCCGGTTTGTGCGTTTTCGTGGAAAATGATTTGGATTCGAAGGTGGAGTAGTGAAGTACAAGGGCTAGTCGCTACTAATCCTGAGGATATTTCCAAAATGGATGTATCGTTCGAACCCGGGACGGACTTGTGTGGATGAATGCTTTCGGGACATCGTCAGGTGGACGATGGGCATTCTAAGGGATATGTTCTAAAAAGGTAACGCTAAGCCTCAAGCCTCATCAAATGGGAATGACTGAAAATCAAGGGTTATGCAGCAATGCTAGGTGGGTAGCACCCAAGCAGGGTGAGGTCATCCCTGTCTAGATGTCCCTTTTATTTCGGCTTAGTGGGCAGTTGCTGATCCCAACCGCGGGCTGTTACACTAAATATTATTTTTCCTAATTCCCTCAAATATTATGGTAGAATTATTATCTTCAGTGTGACACTTATCTTTTTCAAATTTAATTTTATATCCTTTATTGCAAAGTTGACTAATACTTAGCAGATTATGTTTCATATTCTTAACTAGCAAATCATTAGTAAAAATAGGAGTTTCGAAGTTACCGACTTTGCCGATGGCAATCACATATCCTTTTGAGTTGTCTCCAAAGTTAACCAGTGCTCCGTCTTTGTATATTATATCATTCAGCCTATCTGGATTCCCAGTCATGTGTCTAGAACATCCACTATCGATTATCCATTTATTCTTTTTGATCTGCACAATTTGTCCATTGTGGATTGATTTCTCAACACCCATAAAGCATGTTTCCTACGCATCATATAATTTTGGTAGACAACTTGAATTTGAATATTGATTATATGCAGACTCAAGAGACAATGATGATCTGAATAACTCTAAACTAGTATCAATTTTTTTTTAAACATAGCCATTTTAAAAACTTTTTCAAAAATCATATTACGAAACTTTGAAAACCTTGCTGTGATACCAAATGTGAGAAATGCGGAATACAGATCTTAAGGCTAGGATTAACACTAAAGGGGGGTGAATAGTGTTTTATGGAACTACTAAATATTTTTGAGTTTTTTTAATTTGAACACAAATGTATGCAATATTCAGACCCAGATATGATCACAGAAACAAACACAAATGCAGAAATAAAGTAAAATCAATAAAGGAAAGAACACATCAGATTTTATACTGGTTCGGAGTTACCCTACATCCAGTCCCGCACACAAGTACGGATTTCCTTTCAAAAGCAATTGTACAATTACACCCTCAATTTCAAGGCCACGAGCTACACCACTCCCGATTCACAATCCTCTGGGTAGAGATACTTGATTTGACGGGCAACAAGTTCACCCAATTGATTTCCAAGCCTACAATCACACCTTTTCTCAATTGATCGATTTCATAGGCTACAATCACATCTTTTCTCGTTTAGTTTATTACGAAGAAGCCTATAACTCTGAATAGCATTGAGATCTTGTTGAGATAGTGATAGAGAATCAAACCAGAGATGATATAGTGAGATTCAATGTTGATTTCGGCAGAGTAATGGTAAAATTGTTTATAAAGAAATGGGGAAGAAGAAGAGGAGTGAAATCAGAGAAAATATGAGTACAAATTCGTTCAAAACTACCCCTATTAGTAGAACAACAGCCATGTCCATTCGTGAAAGGATATGACGAATAGACACTACCTTTGAAATTCAAAATTTTGAAATAAACTGCTACCATGTCGACAAGGGGTACTTAAGGATGTCGACATGCCTAAGGTGTTTTTGGTAATTTGCTTTTCTTTGAAATTAACTTCTATCTTGTATTAAAACTATTTTAAACTTTATAAACATACTTAACTATAGTTATAATACATAAGTACATATAGAGAATAATATTTTGATATATATATATATATATATAATTTTACTATAATTTTATATTTAAATCTAAGTAAAAATATTAAAAGTTAAATATATTATTATTAAAAGATAGTTTAAAACCTAGGATAATATGATTTTGAAAATAAAGATTATTTTGAGGCTAAAAATATTGAAAACCAGGATAGATGTTTTTGATTCTTTTAAAAGGAAGGTTTTGAAACCATTTTGAAAACAAGATATAATTTTGTAAAAACATTCGAATAAATGTTAGTGGATACAAAACAATGTTCCACTAGATTTTTCATAGGTTCCATCCTACTTAGGGTTCCATCCTTTAACAGGCTCGAAGTGGATTCCATTCCACGAATAAATTGGATTTTAAGATGTCATTGCTTTTCTAGAAGTTTTAACCGAATTCCTAATTAGATTACTTATATTGAAATCTTGAACTCTTGATAATCTTGATACTCATGAGTCTTCAATCTTGAATCTCTATACTGTACAATCTTCATTCTTGGTACCTGTAGAGTTAAATCCTACATATTCATATATATCTAAACTATAATGTTAGTATTTATATTTTATAATCTTATTCTAAGGTTGTTGTCATCAAAACCATCATCTCAAGGACTAACACACTCGACCCAACTATATTCACCCGATGGATGTTGTTCCAACTATAATCAAAGCAGAACTTACGTATTCAAGATTCACGGTATTCTCAAGTCGAAAGAACTGTGTAAATTATTGACATCGATATTTTCTGTTTGACCTTATTTTTAATAACCAACATAAACCAATGGAAATTATCCAATAACTATTAGTACGTAACCCGTAGGTTCCCCGAGTAGTCACTAGAAATACACTACCCAACATTTATAGAGTGTTACGTACTCTAGTCTCAACGGATGCATCGTTATCCAGTCTTGACGCATCTTTATCAAGAACATTTAAAATGGTATATTTAATTTTATTATGATAAATTAATCATGGTTACAAAATTTTGTAATTACTATCACAAAACATATGATTTATGGATTTTCTATTAAATATTCTTTTAACTAAAATAACTTTATTAATATAACCACATTCCAACTTCTCCAATCGGTTTTCTCAAAATCAATTAGGTGAGCCCCTCTGTAAACGGGTATGTTATTATGTTTAAATTATCTACTCTGTCAATCAACTTTCTCCAATGGTGACAAACTGTTTTATCATATGGAACAATTTGGAGTATGTCCCTTCAGTTCTATGATATCTAAGTTCTGTTACGAACTATATCGCAACATTGTTATCATATAACAATGTTACGAGATTCTCAACATTTGGATGGCTTAGTTATAAATTTGTGCAATTATATATTTATATATGTTGCTTTTATTGTGGCGCTATTCTAGGCGATGTACTTAGCCGTTCTCATTGAATCGGCCATAGTCTTTTATTGGGAACATCTCCAACTTAATGATTCTTCACTTGAAGTTATTATTGACATATTATAATCAATATCACTTATGAAGCTTCAGCCTGAACACTCCTTCATAAAGCGTTCTTGTTTCTATCAACAATTTTCTAGTATTTCATAAATACACGAGAACACTTCAAACAAATATTTAGTGATATCTTTTTGGATTTGATATTTTCTTCATGTGTCAAATAGATAAACAAGTCATGATATCGTAGACAACATAACATATATGATAATTACTATTGCCAATGCAAAAGGAACTCATCTCACATGTACCATATTAAACAATTCAATAAGGTATATATCGATTTTTGAGACATTCCCGATATCTTTTATACTTACTATAAAAGACATCATTTATAATTTAAAATTGAGCATTAAAATAACTAATGTTGATTTTAACACAAGTACATCATTAAAATCAACATCATGTTGTTTAATTATAGTTTAGAAATATCAATGTACTTTTTAATATTATTTATTATGAATACAAGCTTCCTCTGCATAAACTATTTGATATTTCTACCAAAATATTTGTTCAATTTTAATGCTTATAAAATGATACTTTCTATCATTTCTTGGATCATGTCCAAAAACTCACAAACTCAATATCGCTCCTGCTGATTTCAAGGCATTTCTGTTATTATGTGTAAATAGTTTACTCTAAATCATTATTTAGAATTTTCTGTTTCAATACATATGTTAAAAACGTAAAGTCATGCTAAGCGGTAACTTTGTGAGTAAATCCGAATTAACTTGAGCACGTTGAATGCTAAATTTATAATGCTAATTTCAACAATTGAAATTTGCGATATTATTCTTGTCAACATTGCTCACTTAACTCCAACGGCATTAGTCTTGCTCATAAAGACACAATCACATCCCTTTCGTTACGACTACCAAAATCAAATTATGATCGCATACTTGGAATTCCTTTGGATTTGTGCATCATACCATATCATAGAGTCAACACTCTTAATGCTTTAACTAAACATCTAAGGATTACATATTTTCGATATTGATAAGAAATTTGTAGTTACTCTTCAATGTGCAAGAATACTTACTAGACACTCTAATGCGATGTGTTCGTTTAGGTTATTTAATTTAATTTCATCTCATCTAATCAGTTCTACCCATGGATCATGTCCAATTCCATTTAATTACCAGTAATTCCTCAAAGAAATTCCATCACAATGGAGTTGGTATTTCTTGAAATAACAATTATTTCTTAGTACAAGAAAATAGGTATTCATAAATGTTATATGAATTTTTTATTTATAAAATAGATTTGGTTTTGGTTTACAAAACTTATGTCAACATAAATACGTCATTCAGTGACAGTCTTTCCCAAAATCTTAGTGACGACCCGTCTTTCAATATCCAGAAAGACGTATCATCGATAAGAAAAGAAAGAGATAGAAATAGAAAGATAGAATGAAAAGAAACAACAATAATCAGAATCTCACAGCGGAAATGAACAAAATATAATATTACATATATTCATTACATAAGTTTACATATCAGAGTACACAAAATAATACTACTCCATTACATTTGACATTCATAAGAGTTTTTTCCCAACCCATACAACTCAAAACATAACACCAAAATGCCACTACAGCAAATATAGATTGATAGTACGTATGGACTCCAGCTCCAGCTTCCAAAACATATGCTAATCCAAACCTAATCACTTGGCTACTCATAAAAATTTGACTACCTAAGAGTTTATGAAAAACAAAATAAACTCCAGGTCAGACATGGGTCTGGTGTGAATAAATCAGTTAAAGTTGCTTAACTTTAAAAATCATTTTGAAACAAAGGGTATCACGTAAGACTTCCCACAAATAAACACGTGTAAGTTTTTACCTTACGCTAACCAAAACATTTGATAGGAAATTCAGTGATATTATAATAGGGTCTAGGGTTTTCAAGTAAATAGAAAATAGCCGAAATTGTTACATCTATTAAATTCCAGCTACTAGCCACGGAAGTGTGTAATACAATCAAAACCGTAGGGTCTCGTAGGGAAAATGAGTTTCTATCAATGGCAGGGCTACTGGGGTACCGCCCGTCACAGTACGGGGCCTAGATCACCGTACCGAGGACCACTCCCGATCCCCTGCAACACAAGGCCGGACCCATCACTTACTGGACAGTTCCGAACAAAACAACCCCGCAGTTGTGGCCAACAACTGCCCACACAACCGAATAAATAAGGGACTTCTAGACAGGGGTAAATCTCACTCTCAAGTGGGGGCTACCCACGAAGCCTTGCTGCACCTCCCCTGTTTTAGCCATTCCCGGTTGATCAGGCTTGAGGTTACGATTACCTTTAGAGAACACATCTCTTAGAATGCTCATCATCCTCCTGATGATGTTCTGAAAGCATTCAATCCATACAAGTTCGTTCCGGGTTCGAACGAAACCGAAGGCATTATTTCGTTACACTCATTTTGGAATCACCCTCAGAGTTAAGGACAATAACCCTTGCACTCTAAAACTCCATCTCGATCCTCACTTGAGATGTCACGACCTAACGTTTAACTTGGATCGATGTGGTTTTCGGAAATCAATTCGATTCCCGATCCCGGTCTCATCGAAATCCAAACGTGTCTTAAAGGCCAAGTTGTTTAAAGATTTAAACAATTCAATTCAGATTTAACATAGCATCACACATCGTTATCTACAGATAATAACTAATATCTATCACAGATATACAACATCTCGTCACAGAATATCTCAACTATCACTCAACATATGTCAACCATATTCAGATATCAATTCAAACAATCATCCACAAGCAAGCACTACTTAAATTCATATTATAATTAATTTAATTAATTTGAATTAAATTAATTACTTAATAATTTATCATTTAATCTTGCTTAACCAAACATTAATTAATTAATCACAGTCATTTAATTAATTAATCACCCCTTAATTATCTCATTATCAACTAATTAATTAATCTTTAATTAATTAATAATCTTTATTTAATTATCAATTAATTACTATAATTATTTATTAATTAAAATTTCATTTAGGATTAATCATTCCTTAATTGGTTATTAATTAACCCTTAATTTATAATTAATTAACCTTAATTAATTCTTAATTAATCACAATTAATCTATTTTAATTACTTAATTAATTATAATTAATTATCTTAATTACTTAATTTATTATTCATTAATTAGTCTTAATTATTTAATTAATTAAATCTTAACCCTTAATTAATTTACTATTAATTATGAATTAATTAATGTTTAATTACTTAATTAATTAACTCTTAATCAATTAATTAATTAACTTCTTAATCACTAATTTATTAATCATTAATCATTTAATTAATCAGTTATTAATAACTTATGAATTAATCTTAAATTAATTAATAAATTAATTAATAACCATTAATTGTTATTTAATATAATCCTTAATTATCCATTAAATCCATGAGTAATTAATTAAATCTTAACCAACTAATTAACCTAAATTAATTAATTAGTTCCAGCCTTAATTACAAATCAATTTAAGTAAACTTTAATTTCAAATTTAATTAACTCTCAAAACAAAACCATTTCATTTATCATTAAAAACCCTCACATATTTAAATATTTCAATTTATTAAAACTAATTACTTTTTTAAAAAGTTAGAATTAAAAGATATAAAATCATTTCAACTTCAAATAATAAGATGTGAATTACTTTTGAAATAAAATATTTGATACTTAATAAAGTAGAGAAAATATAAAGTGTTAAGTTTTCAAACTTAAAACAAAAACTGAAATTTAAAACAAGTTTATACTTAACTTCATTTACTTTGCATTTTAAGCTCGACCAAAACCCAAGCTAACACAAACTAGCTCCATCTCCCTTACCCTCTTCATTTACCTGAACCCCAAACTAAAATACACGATCAACAGCTACACAACCGAGCACACACGCGAGTCTCACACGACCAAAACACGAGCGCGGCTTCGAGAAAAAGAAACACTCGCATTCGAAACGAAGCCTGCTGACACAGCCATACTTCGTGCACATGCACGGTGCTCCGGCACCTCCACCACTGCCGCCAACCTCTTGCGCAAACCCCAAATCATCCCAAGACCCAATTCCAAAACACAGAACCCATCGATTCAAATTCTAGTGAAAATTGGGTGTTCGAACCCAAAATTCAAACTGCAGACGCCTGGAAAACCCCATCACCCATGGCAAGCCGACCACCATTCGCCTCCCCACTTCCACCATGCACTCACACAACCTTAACACGCCTCTACCCCAAGCCGCACACAACTCGGTCAACCAAATGCTTCACACGATCGAAAATCCCAAACTCGAAAAGACATAGAGCTAAAACCCTAATGATCAAATTTCTAAATCCTGTGTTGCATAATAAATTCAACCACTATTTTTCTAGTGATACACAACATTAAACACACCGTCGATTCAAATTTCAAAGCTTAAAAACAACTCAATCATAAGAATTTGACAAAATCCCCAATTTTAGTAAATCCCAAAATTCATCTTCAACCTTAAGTTAAAAATTCTGGTTTCTGTCTTAAAATTCATATCATGCATTATAGATTTAGTATATAAATTTGATTCATTCAAATTCGAACATGATTTATATGATATAAATATTTATTTTTACTGCATATCTTACTATCTATAGTTTTTAGCTGTTTCATCTGCAAATATATTTTTACACTTAATTCCTATTAAATTTAAACTTCTATATTGAATATATCAACTCAGCATCACCTTACTGTATTTAAATTTGAATTTTGTTCAGAAATCCACTCTGAACTTGAATTAACAGAGGAGTTATAATTACCTTTCAACATGCACAGTAAAAATTTAAAACTGTAAACAAATACTTCACAAAATAAATGACATGCAAGCATTTCAGAGCTAACATTCAACATGCAACATTTTTTGTACTTAAAGTTTTGATTTAAAATTTACTCACTTGTTTGTGTTGTGAAGACTTAAGCTACAGGAAAAAGAGATATGAATGAACTGCAGGACTTTTTCTTTCCACTTCTTGAGATTGTTTGCTTAACTTTGATGATACTTTAAATCTTGAATTAGTTAGTGATAAAACTTTGAGATTGTTTCAGAAATTGGTTGATTTCAGGAGTCTATACTGTTGTTTTCTTTTTTCTTTCTAGATTTAGAAACTTTAGAATGAGAAAAATTAAATTAAGCATAAGGAATAGTTTTTAATTTGAAATTTTGTTTTTACAAAAATTTAAAGAATTATGACACTTGTCACAATTTAGCTTAGTTCTCTAACACATGTTATTAGTAGGATCTAAATATTTAACAAGTGTTACTTCATGCAAAAAGAATTAAAATGTTTTTCTTAATTGATTTTTTTTCTTTTTAAATCCATTTTTGATTCATATAAAATCAATTCTACTTAAAGAAACAAATATGAATCAAATTTCATATCCTAAATAAAATCATTGAAATACTCTTTTAAACTCAAAGTATAACTTAGAATATAAATTAACCTATTTTGAATCTTTTAATTTAACAATTCAATTTCAAATTATATTTTAAAAATCCAATTCAAAAATCAAATTTGATATGAATAAAATTTTAACACATACATTATCCTTATATATGTATTAGTTTTAATTAGGATAAATGTATATTTACAATTCATTTATTTGCTGTTGAATAAAATAACATATTTATCAATTTAAATTAGTTTATTATATAGATTATCATATTTAAATTGGGTTTGAAATTCCGGGATATCACATTCCTCCCCCTTAAAAGAATTTCGTCCTCGAAATTTAAACAAAAGATAATCCAAAAATTTCATTTTATTCAACACTTCAAGCATACATAACATCAATACATAAGCAACCATCAAACAAAACATCCAAACAACCATACATCCAATACAACCACTAGCTATCCGAACACATATCCGGATAAGCCTTCCTAAAGCTATCCAGAGTCTCCCAGGTACAATCTCTGGGATCCTCACTCCATTGGACTTTAACGAGCTTCACTATCCTGTTTCTGAGTTGCTTCTCATCTTGATCAATAATCTGAAAAGGATGTCTGACAACTGATAAGTCCAGCTCAACCTCTAAGTCTTCCTGCACAGCTGGCTCCACAATAAGAGATGGATCGTGCACATATTTCCGTAGGTGAGATACATGGAAAACATTGTGAATTCCAGCCATCCGTACTGGCAATTCAACCTTGTATGCTACAGCACCAATCCTCTCGAGAAATCGGAACGGACCAATGTATCTCGGAGCGAGTTTCCCTGTCTTTTCGAATCTTACAGCTCCTTTAATAAGGGAAACTTTGACAAAGACTAAATCACCAATCTCAAACTCCAATTGTCTTCGTCTTTTATCAGCATATTTCTTTTGTCGATCCTGAGCAGCTCTCATCCTTTTCTTGATAAGCTCAACTTTAGCAGATGCTTCACGGATCAGATCTGGTCCAAGCACAATACGGTCTTTCGACTCTATCCAACAAGCTGGGGATCTACACGGTCTTCCATACAATGCTTCATAAGGAGCCATCTTGATACTTGCTTGGTAACTGTTATTATAAGATAACTCCACTAGATGTAGATGATCCTCCCATGATCCTCCAAAATCTAATACATAGGCTCTCAGCATATCTTCTAGAATTCGATTAAGCCTTTCCGTTTGTCCATCTGTTTGTGGATGATATGTTGTACTCAATCTTAAACTAGTCCCCAAAGCTGATTGCAATGCCTCCCAGAATTTGCTGGTGAAAATCGGATCTCGATCACTTAAAATGCTGACTGGAACACCATGCAATCTCACAATCCCTTTCAAGAAAATTTCCTCCAGAGAAGCCGCAGTACGGTTTGCCTTAACTGGTATAAAATGGGCGCTTTTGGTTAGACGATCTACAATCACCCATATTCCTTCATTCCCCTTCTTAGTTCTAGGCAGACCGTCGATGAAGTCCATCGAAATCATCTCCCATTTCCATGTCGGAACCTCCAAAGGTTGTAACAAACCGGCTAGTTTCTGCTGATCTCCTTTAACTTGCTGGCAGATTGCACATCTACTAACAAATCTGGCTACATCCTTCTTCATCTTCGGCCACCAGAAAACTCTCTTCATATCCTTGTACATCTTCGAGATTCCTGGATGGATATTCAATCTGGAGCGATGACTTTCTGACAATATTTCCTGACGCAGATCCCTATCATACGGAACGCAGATCCTTCCGTTAATCATCAATGTTCCTTGGCCATTAATCTCAAAACTAGGACACTGCCCCTTCCTAACTCTTCTGATAATTCTTTTCAACATTAAATCAGATTCTTGCTTGCTCGAAATCCTTTCCAGAAGAGATGGAACCACTTCCAAAAGAGAAAGAACCGCATTTCTGCTAAGAGTGTCTGCCACAACGTTCGCCTTCCCCGGAGTATACAGAATATCCAAATCGTATGATGCCAAGAACTCAACCCATCGCTGCTGTCTTAGATTAAGATCTTTTTGAGAGAAAAGATATTTCAATGGTTTTGATCCGTGAATAACTCAAACTTTTCTCCTAAAAGATAATGCCTCCATATCTTTAAGGCAAAAACAATAGCCAACAACTCTAGATCATGCGTAGCGTAGTTCCTCTCATGTGGCTTCAATTGCCGACTCACATACGCAATAACCTACCATTCTGCATAAGCACAGCTCCCAATCCAATAATACAGGCATCAATATACACTTCAAACTTGCTCTTCCCATCAGGAATAGCCAATACAGGAGCACTTGTCAATTTTGTCTTCAGTTTCTGGAGAGCTTCCTCACATTCCGGTGTCCACTTGAATTTAGCTCCCTTCCTTGTCAGCTTTGTTAGGTGAGAAGAGATCTTAGAATAATCCTTAATAAATTTCTTGTAGTAACCGGCCAATCCAAGAAAACCGCGAACTTCAGTAAGAGTCCGAGGCTGCTTCCATTCCAGAATAGTCTCAACTTTAGCTGGATCTACAGAGATTCCCTCATCAGAAACAATGTGGTCTAAAAATTTTACTTCTGATTTCCAAAAATGACACTTAGAGAACTTCGCCTTCAGCACATGCCTTCTCAGAGCTTCCAAAACTATTCTCAAGTGCTGCTTGTGCTCTTCTTCCGATTTAGAATAAACCAAAATATCATCGATGAATACCAAAACAAACTTATTCAGAACATTTCTAAAGACTCGGTTCATCAGATCAACAAAATAGGCAGGAGCGTTGGTTAAACCAAAAGGCATAACCAACCATTAGAAACAATTAGGTCCCCTAAATGCAGTTAAGGGAATACTGTCCTCAGCTATCCTTAACTGATGGAAACCTGATGCTAGATCTAATTGAGAAAAGGCAGAAGCTCCATGAAGCTGGTCGAAGAGATCATCAATGCGAGGAAGAGGATACTTATTCCGAATGGTCACTTCGTTCAATTCACGGTAGTCTACACAGAACCTTAGTGACCCATCCGACTTGGTGACAAAAACTGCAGCAGAACCCCCAGGAAAAACTTGGTCTAATCAAACCCTTCTCCAACAAATCTTGAGTTTGCTTCACTAATTCCTCCCTCTCTCTTGGAGCCATTCTCCTACTAGGTTGAATTACAGGTACTGCTCCAGGAACCAAATCTATACGAAACTCTATTTCCCGGTGCGGTGGCAAACACTTAACTTCTCAAATACGTCGGAGAAATCCCGTACTACTTCAATATCTACAACCTCCTTTTGAGAAGTCTCTATTCCATATAAAAGACTACTCAAGTGCATTCTAGAGTTATCACACATTACTCTGGCAATCCTACTCAGATCAGTTTCCAACGAAACTGTTGTTTCATCACAATTTAAGATAGCCTTATATTTGTCAAGCCAATCCATTCCCAATATAAGGTCAAAACCTTTAAAATCCAATACATAAGGATCACAGGAAAAACTATGGGATAGATAGGAGATTCTCAAATCCTTACAAATACTATCCAATTTGGTTACCCCTCCTATAGGATTTGATACACAAATGGGATTGTCTACTATACTAGGGGTAAGTAAGAAATTCTCTACAGTTTCCAGGGAAATAAAACTTAAAGAAGCACCAGAATCAAATAAGACTTTAATATACTTTCCATTTAAAAGTAAGGTACCTTCTAAAACTTCTTTGCCCTTCGACGAGTTTGATGGTGCGCCTTCTAAAGCAAATACTTTGTTCTGTTGAACCTTATGAAGGAGCGGGCAGTCTTTAATCATGTGTCCTGGTTGGTGACAATTAAAGCAAAGAGACTTCTGAACTAAGGCTGACCCTGGTCCACTATACTGCTGTCGCTGCTGCTGATGCTGAGATCCTTTGCTGGGACACTTATTTGCTAGGTGATCTTCTTGATGACAAATATAGCATTTGCGAGGCTCATTTTTGTTCCCAGACTTCTTTTTGTTTTGTTTCTACCAGTTAGGATTGAATTTTCTCTTATTCTAGTTATAAGAATTCCCTCCTGATGCAACAACTTGTGCCACTTACCTCTTCTTCATCAAATCTTTATACCTTAACGCCATATCAATAAGCTCCACAAAAGACCCTTTCAAATGTGCAGTCATTCTCTCATGATACTCAGGCCTCAACCCTTGGACAAACATCTCATTCTTCTTAAGTGGTGTGTTTATAAGTCCTGGACCATAGCAAGATAACTCGTTGAATTTAGTCTCGTATTCAGCTATAGACATATTTCCTTGTTTCAGATTCAGAAAATCTTGATAAAGCCGAGTTCTTCCTGCAGCAGGCATAAACTTTTCCTCAAACATCTCCTTAAACTCTTCCCAAGACATACTATCTTCCGAGATATTAGCAGTCACTGAATTCCACCATACTGCGGCACCACCTTGTAATTGCCACACAGCCATTATTCTCTTCTGCTCATCTGATAACCTCATGCTCTTAAAAATCTTCTCACACGAGCGAATCCACGCTTGAACTTCTATTATAGTTTTTGATCCTTGAAATGGTTTTCCTCCAAGATGAACAAAGTCCTTGCATAATGCAGCAAAACTGACTGGAGATGTAACTGGATTAACAGTCTCATTATCAGTCTGCTCTCTTCTGTTACCAGTTGATGCACTTCCAACAACTCTTCCCCTTCGGCCTCTTGAACTCATATTGGCTACCTGAACAGGTAATCCAACCAATTTAGATAGGGATATAGTTATATAAGAAAATTACAAATACGCACTCTCAAGATAGATTCTACTCCAGAGCCTAGGTGTTTCTCAACCATTGCTCCGATACAAACAGTGATGACCCTTCTTTCAATATCTAGAAAGACGTATCATCGATAAGAAAAGAAAGAATTAGAAATAGAAAGATAGAAAGAAAAGAAACAACAATAATCAGAATCTCACAGCGGAAACGAACAAAATATAATATTACATATATTCATTACATAAGTTTACATATCAGAGTACACAAAATAATACTACTCCATTACATTTGACATTCATAAGAGTTTTTTCCCAACCCATACAACTCAAAACATAACACCAAAATGCCACTACAGCAAATATAGATTGATAGTACGTATGGACTCCAGCTCCATCTTCCAAAACATATGCTAATCCAAACCTAATCACTTGGCTACTCATAAAAATTTGACTACCTAAGAGTTTATGAAAAACAAAATAAACTCCGGGTCAGACATGGGTCTGGTGTGAATAAATCAGTTAAAGTTGCTTAACTTTAAAAATCATTTTGAAACAAAGGGTATCACGTAAGACTTCCCACAAATAAACACGGGTAAGTTTTTACCTTACGCTAACCAAAACATTTGATAGGAAATTCAGTGATATTAAAATAGGGTCTAGGGTTTTCAAGTAAATAGAAAATAGCCGAAATTGTTACATCTATTAAATTCCAGCTACTAGCCACGGAAGTGGGTAATACAATCAAAACCGTAGGGTCTCGTAGGGAAAATGAGTTTCTATCAATGGCAGGGCTACTGGGGTACCGCCCGTCACAGTACGGGGCCTAGATCACCGTACCGAGGACCACTCCCGATCCCCTGCAACACAAGGTCGGACCCATCCCTTACTGGACAGTTCCGAACAAGACAACCCCGCAGTTGTGGCCAACAACTGCCCACACAACCGAATAAATAAGGGACTTCTAGACAGGGGTAAATCTCACTCTCAAGTGGGGGCTACCCACGAAGCCTTGCTGCACCTCCCCTGTTTTAGCCATTCCCGGTTGATGAGGCTTGAGGCTACGATTACCTTTAGAGAACACATCTCTTAGAATGCTCATCATCCTCCTGACGATGTTCTGAAAGCATTCAATCCATACAAGTTCGTTCCGGGTTCGAACGAAACCGAAGGCATTATTTCGTTACACTCATTTTGGAATCACCCTCAGAGTTAAGGACAATAACCCTTGCACTCTAAAACTCCATCTCGATCCTCACTTGAGATGTCACGACCTAACGTTTAACTTGGATCGATGTGGTTTTCAGAAATCAATTCGACTCCCGATCCTGGTCTCATCGAAATCCAAACGTGTCTTAAAGGCCAAGTTGTTTAAAGGTTTAAACAATTCAATTCAGATTTAACATAGCATCACACAGCATTATCTACAGATAATAACCAATATCTATCACAGATGTGCAACATCTCATCACAGAATATCTCAACTATCATTCAACAGATATCAACCATATTCAGATATCAATTCAAACAATTATCCACAAGCAAGCACTACTTAAATTCATATTATAATTAATTTAATTAATTTGAATTAAATTAATTACTTAAGAATTTATCATTTAATCTTGCTTAACCAAACATTAATTAATTAATCACAATCATTTAATTAATTAATCACCCCTTAATTATCTCATTATTAACTAATTAATTAATCTTTAATTAATTAATAATCTTTATTTAATTATCAATTAATTACTATATGTATTTATTAATTAAAATATGATTTAGGATTAATCATTCCTTAATTGGTTATTAATTAACCATTAATTTATAATTAATTAAGCTTAATTAATTCTTAATTAATCACAAATTAATTTATCTTGATTACTTAATTAATTATAATTAATTATCTTAATTACTTAATTTATTATTCATTAATTAATCTTAATTATTTAATTAATTAAATCTTAACCCTTAATTAATTTACTATTAATTATGAATTAATTAATGTTTAATTACTTAATTAATTAACTCTTAATCAATTAATTAATTAACTTCTTAATCACTAATTTATTAATCATTAATCATTTAATTAATCAGTTATTAATCACTTATGAATTAATTTTAAATTAATTAATAAATTAATTAATAACTATTAATTGTTATTTAATATAATCCTTAATTATCCATTAAATCCATGAGTAATTAATTAAATCTTAACCAATTAATTAACCTAAATTAATTAATTAGTTCCAACCTTAATTACTAATCAATTTAAGTAAACTTTAATTTCAAATTTAATTAACTCTCAAAACAAAACTATTTCATTTATCATTAAAAACCCTCACATATTTAAATATTTCAATTTATTAAAACTAATTACTTTTTTAAAAAGTTAGATTTAAAAGATATAAAATCATTTCAACTTTCAATAATAAGATGTGAATTACTTTTGAAATAAAATATTTGATACTTAATAAAGTAGAGAAAATATAAAGTGTTAAGTTTTTAAACTTAAAACAAAAACTGAAATTTAAAACAAGTTTAAACTTAACTTCATTTACTTTGCATTTTAAGCTCGACCAAAACCCAAGTTAACACAAACTAGCTCCATCTCCCTTACCCTCTTCATTTACCTGAACCCCAAACTAAAACACACGATCAACAGCTACACAACCGAGCACACACGCGAGTCTTACGCGACCAAAACACGAGCGCGGCTTCGAGAAAAAGAAACACTCGCATTCGAAACGAAGCCTACTGACACAGCCATATTTCGTGCACATGCACGGTGCTCCGGCACCTCCACCGCCGCTGCCAACCTCTTGCGCAAACCCCAAATCATCCCAAGACCCAATTCCAAAACCCAAAACCCATCGATTCAAATTCGAGTGAAAATTGGGTGTTCGAACCCAAAATTCAAACTGCAGACGCCTGGAAAACCCCATCACCCACGGCAAGCCGACCACCATTCACCTCCCCACTTCGACTAGGCACTCACACAACCTTAACACGCCTCCACCCCAAGCCGCACGCAACTCGGTCAACCAAATGATTCACATGATCGAAAATCCCAAACTCGAAAAGACACAGAGCTAAAACCCTAAAGATCAAATTTCTAAATCCTGTGTTGCATAATAAATTCAACCACTATTTTCTAGTGATACACAACATTAAACACACCTTCGATTCAAATTTCAAAGCTTAAAAACACCTCAGTCATAAGAATTTGACAAAAGCCCCAATTTTAGTAAATCCCAAAATTCATCTTCAACCTTAAGTTAAAAATTCTGGTTTCTGTCTTAAAATTCATATCATGCATTATAGATTTAGTATATAAATTTGATTCATTCAAATTCGAACATGATTTATATGATATAAATATTTATTTTTACTGCATATCTTACTATCTGCTGTTTTTAGATGTTTCATCTGCAAATATATTTTTACAGTTAATTCCTATTGAATTTAAACTTCTATATTGAATATATCAACTCAGCATCACCTTACTGTATTTAAATTTGAATTTTGTTCAGAAATCTACTCTGAACTTGAATTAACAGAGGAGTTATAATTACCTTTCAACATGCACAGTAAAAATTTAAAACTGTAAACAAATACTTCACAAAATAAATGGCATGCAAGCATTTCAGAGCTAACATTCAACATGCAACATTTTTTGTACTTAAAGTTTTGATTTATAATTTACTCACTTGTTTGTGTTGTGAAGACTTAAGCTGCAGGAAAAAGAGATATGAATGAACTGCAGGCCTTTTTCTTCCCACTTCTTGAGATTGTTTGCTTAACTTTGATGACACTATAAATCTTGAATAAGTTAGTGATAAAACATTGAGATTGTTTCAGAAATTGGTTGATTTCAGGAGTCTATACTGCAGTTTTCTTTTTTTCTTTCTAGCTTTAGAAACTTTAGAATGAGAATAATTAAATTAAGCATAAGGAATAGTTTTTAAATTTGAAATTTTGTTTTTACAAAAATTTAATGAATTACGACACTTGTCACAATTTAGCTTAGTTCTCTAACACATGTTATTAGTAGGATCTAAATATTTAACAAGTGTTACTTCATGCAAAAAGAATTAAAATGTTTTTCTTAATTGATTTTTTTCTTTTTAAATCCATTTTTGATTCATATAAAATCAATTCTACTTAAAGAAACAAATATGAATCAAATTTCATATCCTAAATAAAATCATTTAAATACTCTTTTAAACTCAAAGTATAACTTAGAATATAAATTAACTTATTTTGAATCTTTTAATTTAACAATTCAATTTCAAATTATATTTTAAAGATCCAATTCAAAAATCAAATTTGATATGAATAAAATTTTAACACATACATTATCCTTATATATATTAGTTTTAATTAGGATAAATGTATATTTACAATTCATTTATTTGCTGTTGAATAAAATAACAGATTTATCAATTTAAATTAGTTTATTATATAGATTATCATATTTAAATTGGGTTTGAAATTTCGGGATATCACAATCTTTTTGGGGAGATTCATACAAGATCTCCCTCGAACAATTATAACGTGCAATCTTTCGACTCGCACAACCTGCTAAGCCTAGGATATATTAGAGTTTCTTATAAACCCTTATCTTGTATGATTTTGTAAACTGTTATTTGGATGAGATAATGCTAACCTTGTGTACTACTATTATGTACATGACCTTATAGAAATAAACTGACTCAACTTCACCCACAAATAATTGTCCAATAGAGTTCAATTACTCCTTATCGATGTATCATTATGTATCACAAGGAGGAGTGACTTCTGAGACTGAATCTTTATTCATTTTTAAGTACGTTCGAAACCTTTTCCCATATAATCACTCATTAGATCAAATTGAATTAATTATGTCGCATGTTATTTTACTTACTTCTGTTTTATGCCCTATAAGTTTACAAAATACATACTACATGTGTACCAAAACACATATCCATTTTGGTGTCATCAGTGAATATGATGAAGTACATGGAACCATTTTGGTAATAATAATCTTATGATTGCATACATCTATATATATCAATCCAAAGAGTTCATCAACTCTTATTATTCTCCTACAAGATGGGTGCATAGCCCTCAGTTGTTTGAGATATAAATTAACCAATATAATATGATTTACAATCATATAATGAAATAATTTCTCCAAACTACGGCTCAGTCTATAATTCCAAAATAACTATAAATAATATTAGATAATTCTGTATTGTCCATTGACCATTTTTGTTATGAAAACAAATACCGCATTATAGTTTTATTTCATAATGATTATTCATAATATTCATATTGAAATATAGCTATGTCTATTTTTCCGTCGACACAAAAATAGTCATTATTTCATAAATATTGTTCGATACATTTTACGGAAAACAATTTTCATAATATGGTGCAAATAATAAGTGTTTTATGGCACGCTCCCACTATTTTTGTAATTACTATAATAGCGTACTAAATTCGAAGGTCCATCATTCATTTAATATAGATTCGTTTCATATATTGCAACTAGGTTACAGTGGGGAGTTCTTTGATCAAATACCTTCAACCCACAGAAACAAATCTCATAGAAAACATTTTTCTACACTAAAATACATTTCGGAATAGAAATCATATTTCTTATTCCAATGTTAAGTATCAACCACTATTTTTACAATTCTCATTTTCGATCTTTCTTTATAAAGTATAAGTGATTATTCACTCTTTTCATCCTAATTGTACTTTAAATCACATTTACCCTTGTATATTTATTGTTCTTTCTAAATGGTCGAACCATTCAAAAGAATCCTTTACCTACAATATCATAATGAACTCTTTAAAAAAGTGCACTCGATGATCCTTAACATTTTAGAACATCAAATTTGTTGCCCTTTGCATAAACTGATCAAATTGAAATTTCAACGATCGAGTTCTAGTTTTGATCTAGTATTACAGTTAACACATTACAATCCTTTTGTAATCAATCAAATTGAATACTTTATCTCACATTAAGGTTTATTTTGTTTTTCAGATGAACCAATTTCATCGAAATATTGTACATTACAAAATTTTAACCGTTCACCAGATAACATTTATATGTGAATGTATATGGATCAAATATCCATAGTCTTGTGTTGCTTTTAGAGTTCGAAGCTCTTAGAATGCAACATATGGTCGGGACAAAATAAATGCATAAGAGACCAAAATAAGAATGCATTTAGTAGTTGTATAAATAATCGATATTAATTTTATCAATCTTATTAAATCCTTAAATTTATAAATTTTGATTATTACAAGACTATCTAACAAATGTTATTACAATATTAGAAAGGATAGATGTTATCATTTCAATTTTCTAATAAGGCTCCCACTAGTCTTTTATGTTTCACCAAATGCTAAGTCAAAATATAGAAGTCTTTTAACTTCATTAGAAAGTGTTAAGACCGGACCAACTTTGAATTCTGAGCTTAAGTTTGCTCAACAAGTCATAGCTCCACGGATGATGGATAACTCTTTATCGGTTGTATATGATACAACTCCTAAACCTATGATATTTTGTCCTAATTCCATTTTGACCTTAAGTTTGCTCAAAAAATTGAAACAAAATTATTCACTCTTACCTACCATACCACGATGGCCTAAGTATAGTACATGTGAAAGAGGTAAGCGTATGCCCTACGGGTAATTCTACAATTTATTGTAAATTAATTAACTCTAAAATCAATTCTCGCTTGAAATAAAGGCGTTTCTTCTTTCTGTTATATATTCATTATTGTAACGACCTGGATTTTTTTATGATTAATAAAATTATATTTTAGTTAGTAAGATTTTAAAATTTAATTTCAAGCGATTTCATAAACTTGGTAATTGTCAATTTAATCGATGAGTTAAAATAGCGATCTGGGGCACAGTCTCAGATTTTGATGAAACTAGTTAATTTGGATCCGTAATAGTGTATTATTATTGAATTTCAACTTTCGTAGCTTTTGCAGTTATCATTGGGCATGCGGATAAAAATGCGCTGAAATTTATATTGAAAATTCCACATAATAATTGGGTCCAAAAAGCTATTTTTCCATACGATCGAATTAGGACTTGAAACCTTTTCCATTGCATTCGATATAGAGGTATAGTATAATGAATGCTTAGCGACACGCCTCGATAAGAGTTCAGAATAAATATCTAGATATTTGAAAATTTTATATATATTTGTTATTTTCAAAACGTCACTTTAGCCGTAAATTGAAGTCAAACTCTATCTTGTCGCTGCAACTTAGGATCGTGACCATTATCTCTTCTTTACATCACCCTACTCCATTTTAAATTTGTGTTCTCCTCCTTCCTTCGAACGATAACAGGCGTGAAAAAAATATAGGAACAAATGAAATCATGATTCCCTTTCCTCCTTCGTTTGGAATCCATGCCACATTTTAAAAAAAATGAACTAAATCGCGATCGAGTCGCTGGGAGGCATGAAGGAAGGCGGCGGCGCGCGTGGAGATATGCGTTCGAGCAAGTTTAAGGTTTCAAGAGGTAGCCGCGTCGAGTCGAGATTTGGTCACGAACCGATGGTCGCGACAGTGTACGGTCAAGGGGAGGCATGCAATGAAATTGCGATAGCCGCGATATACTATGGCAGAGGGGGAGTGTGGTAGTCATGATGGGGAGGTTGAACTCGAACTCGATGGCTGACATTGGGGTAAGTCGCGCTCATTCTCCTGTGAGCTGATCGATTTGGGTTCGTCGGCACTGCAATGGATAGAAGCGGTAAGGCGGCGAGCTCCGGTGCTCATGCGAGGCGCAGTTGAGGTTCAAAGTTGAAGGTTGAAGGTGTGATCTTGGACCTCTGTTGCAAACGAAGGTGAATATATTTTCTTTTACAAATATTTATCAAAAATCAGTAAGTATGACTATAATGTTTTAATCACAACAGGTTGAAAACATTTCTATTTGATATTGTGCCCATACTATAAACGATGTTGTACCTTCCGCTCTTCTTAGATAAAATAATAATAATAAATAAATAGTTTATACTGATTGATTTTTGCAAATTTGTGAAGAGATGGTTGATATTAATCAAGTACTTGTGATTTTAAATTTCAAAAAAAAAGAGAAATTAAATTTCAAAGTCCCTTCCAAGGGATTTATTATTATTAAATTAAAGTTGTTTTGTAATGAATGGAATTTAAGTTGAATATTTTTTAAGATAATTGATAATTATTAAGTTTGAAAAGAAAAACGAAAAAATATCATTAACTTATACTTGTCTCATGTTATTCGTGCGAGATCCAGAAATCATGAAAAACAAGTCATGTTGATTCGTAGCAGTGGGATCTACGCGATGGAATTAAAATTGAAATGGATAGTAATTAAAAGTAAAGGTGAGTAATGTCACCCATTTGGATTGCTGGTATAATTTAAAAGTGTTGAATTTAAATTATTGATTGTTTGGATGAATTTAAAATTTATTATTATCAGTTTGGATGTTATATATATAGTAATATATATATATATATTAGTAGTTGGATTGATGTTCCCGCACATTTTAGCGGATGAGACCCTATGCGGCCTGCATAATAGTGGATGATCCTAGATACCGCAATATCCCCTCGAAGTAAGATTGGTATTTTTATGTTGTTTTAATATCTATAGATCCAAGGAAATAGGTTGGAGGGATCCAACTAGATTCCTCAAAAATTTATATTGATTATTTTCATATATAATAATATATGTTGTATTGGAATAATCTGTTGTAGATTATTATTTTGATGTGAATCATTGGATGCTATAATTACGCTGGCCTTAAATTTGGTATTTTAAATACCATAAATATTATTTTGAATTTTTGAGAAAATAAAGGAGAATCTTAATGTGAAAATATTTATATTGGAATTCAGATTATTTAAAAGAAAATGTTTTGGGAAAGCAATAATTGATTTGATCATTCAAAAAATATATTTTTATAGAGATTTTAAAATAATTTATATAGAAGATTTTAAACAATGGATTTTTAAAAATGATAGCCGAAAAATATGGAAAGGCGTCGAAATCGATATTAAAAATAGATTTAAAAAAAAAGAAAAGAAATGGAATTTATAAAGAAGTGGAATCATAAAAAGGAACTTTATAAGTGAAGATAATTTTATAAAAAGGTGAAACTTAAAGGAGTTATAAAATTTATAAACAATGTTTTTAAATAAATGAAATCAATATCAGATGATAAATTTGGAATATAAATTTACTGGTAGAATCTATATTAGAATATGGAAATAGGGTGAGGAAAAAATAGCGGATACTATTTTTGAAATGAAAATGGTTAAGGAGATCGAAATGGAAGCGATGTGATGGAAATCGAGAGGAACTTATAAATTGAACTGGTTATTGAAAAGTTTAAAAATATTTCTAAAATTTAGGAAGTTAAGTTTATTTTGAAAAGGAAAATTTTATTTATTGAGCTATGAGATTTATACCAGTTAAGACTGAAATAATTCGATAAGTGGATTTTTCAAATATTTAACTTTTATTTTAATAAATCCTAAACTTTAAAATCCGCTTTGAAAAGTGAGGTTATAAAAAGGGTTTCAATATTTTAAAATAATTCCTTGAACATGTCTTAAAAATAAATTATTATTATTCTTTTAAATACTTATTATATATGTAGAGTTTTGTAATGTTTTAAATTTATTTATAAACCTTTTCGAAAATCTGGAAATGGGATTATATAGTATATAGAATTTATAAATGAATTGTCAAAATGAAGTTGGGAAAAAGTAAGTAAATTTCAAAGTAGTTAAATAAATGTGAGCTTTGAAAAATAAAATAAAATTCATAAAAGAAGTAGGAAGGGAAATTGAAATTATAAGCAAGTATATTTGACTTTGTAAATATTAAAGAGAATTAGTTAAGGAATTCCAGAACATACAGGATTTGTTATAAACGAGTCACGAAATTTACAAATAAGTTGTAAATGATTTTGGGAAAATAGGAAATAAATGGAATATTTCCTAAGTGTTGAACATAATATGGAGTTGAAAAAAAATATTCTAAGTATTTGGATGGTGGGAAATATTTCGTCGAATATGTAAGGATTTGAAATGGCTTCAAATGTTGGAATAATGGAAGTTGTTTAAATACATATCTTTTAAAGGTATTTGAAATAAATTTTGGGAAATTTAAAATAAGTCGTGATGTCTTCTTATGGATGTTTATTGATAGTTAAATAACCGACTATTAAATTTGGCCAAATCCGTTGATCGTTTCGAAGAGACGGGATCAGATTTAACTATCCGAAAACTACTTCAATCTGATTTGAGCATTACAAATGAATACCATGGTGATAAAGACGGTGGTTCGGTTTGTCCAGACCCAGGACAACTTGTGTGGACGAATTCTAACAGAACATCGTCATTGGAAGGCGATGAGCATTATAAGAGAAATTGTTCTTAAAAGGTAAACGTTAGCCTCAAGCCTCATCTACAGGAATGACTGAAAATCAAGGGTTATGCAGCAAGGCTAAGTGGGTCGCATCCAATTAGGATATGTTATCACCTTCGTAGATAACCTCAGATATATTATAAATTATGGATACTGTAGTGCATGCAAAAGAGCTCTCGATAAGGGTGGGAACACCAGAGGTGACAACATATTCGGTTCTATCCAGGTTAGGGATAGGGTCGGTTTTGTGTTGTAGGGATCCCGGCAATGTCCTCGATACATTTTCCTAGAAGTGCATTGTGATAGGTGGTACCCTAGTGCCTAGTCATTGTATGGAATTCATTCTCCAATAAGCACCGTACGGTTTTGATTGTGCCCAACTATGCCGGAACGTGAGATGCAAGCATTTCAGCTATTTTCTGCTTACTTTGTCTAGATACTATTATAATATCAAATGATTTTGATAAAATGTTTTGGTTATCGTAAGGTAAAAATCAGTCGTGTTTATGTGTGACGTGGTCTTACGAGATACTTTTGTTTTCAAAAGATTTTGATAAAAGTTAATAATTCAAATTTAATGTGTTTTTCTTATGCCGCTTTCCCAGACTGACTCGAGTGTTATTTTAAAATGCTCGGTTCAGACAGAGTATTACAGGTTTGGGTTAAAATGCTATGGAACTTAGGGGACGAGGTGGATGATAGAGACGTATCTCCATACTTGGTTATATTAGCACTGTGTGAGGACAAGTTATTATAACTTTCCATTTTGATGTAGTGAATCGTTTGTGCTTTGATAATGGTATGTATATTAACAATACAGTTCTTGTATTAAAACTCTGTTATTATATATTATATATTGTTCAGCGCGATTGTGAGATTCTATGTTGTGTTTCTTTCTATTTCTTCCTCCCCTTTTTCTTCTTCACCCCAAATGAGCTGGTATTCGACACTCGATTGATCCGCATTCTATACAGTAAACATATTGATGTCGATTTTCGAGGGTCGAAAATCCGATCTGCCACAGTTGTGATGTGTTTTAAAAAAAATTAAATGATTTATTAAAATATATTTAACAAAAATCTATAAATGATGTGTTCGTGGCCGTAATCACAAATAGTTGTAATTATGAGTATTGAACCAGATTGTTGCAAAACACATCAATTTAAATGTTCCTAGTCAAAATGCATCAAAAATTAATATCTATGTATCCGTTGAGACTGAAGTATGTGACGCTTTCCAAATGTTGGGTAGTGTATCACTCATGACTGTTGAAAGAACCGAAGGTTATGTACTAATAATTATTGGATAACTATGGAATGAATCGTTTGATATTTTTTTGTTGGTTAATATAACTAAAGTCAATTAAAAAACATTGACATGAATAATTTAATAGTTTTTTTGACATCAGAATACTGTTAATCTTCAGTATGAAAGCTCTGCTTTGATTATAGTTATATCATGATTTATCGTCCATTGATTGACTATAGTTGGGTCGAGTGGAAGTATTGGAAGTGAAGAACTAATCAAGAAAGGATTCGTCTCCTTGTTTATTAAAGTTAGTATCACGGTCAACTCAAGTCAACCTAAAGTCAAAATCTAAGGCCAGATTAGTGTGGTTAATAATAATTGTTATTATGGAACCAAGGACTTTGTGTTAGGAATATAGAGTTGAATGTGGACGATATTGGAATTTTACCATTACCAAATTTAGCAAGTCCAAAGTGATATAGTTTTGACGGAGGGAATTGGTGTAAATAACTATCACAACTGGATAATTCTTAGTAAGTTAAAATGGTATTTTTCAAAAATGAGTAAGCTATAAATTTGGCCATATTATCACACAACCTGCTAAGTAAAGTGTGAGTGTTATCGTTCGAATAGTTTAACGTTGAAAGCTGACAGAATTTGCATCAAGAGTCACACAACCGAATCGATGAATTCTCTTAAGACCAAATGATTAAGTTAGTTTATAATTGTTACAAATTAATTAAATTAATCAATATTTTTGAAACGTTAGTAAAAATTTGAAAATGATTTGAGAAATAAATTTTTATATATATTTATAATAGTTCTAAATATAAAGATCGATATCTGTATATATTTGATTTGGACCAAATAGGCACACGGCCCATGATATTATGAGGTGATTTTAGACTGGAAATGAGGCATATAATGGGCGGCTTGGATACGGGTTAGACTTGGAAAACATGGGTTAAAACCAAGAGAGGTTTGGTCAAAAGGATTGCCTAAGATCTCCCTAAACAATGCCATACATATAGATGTTTCTCAAACCCTAGTCCATTCTTTTAGAGCATCCTCTCTCTGTTGTATTTAACCCACCATTATTTCCTCCTTCCCCAAATCTAAAATCTTAAATCCAATTCAATTTAAAATACTAATTTGTAGTAGCAGGTCCCCAATCCAGGATTAGCAACCTAACATATTAGAAGTATTCTAAGAAGAAATAATTTGTTCAACGTTGATTCAAAGGCTTCATCAGGAAGTAAATTTTCATTTGTTAATTTTTTTTGATATCATGTTTTTCATATATGATTGATTCATATCCAAATCACCTATTTATATTCAGATCTATTTATTGTTAAGGTGAAATTTTTGTGAGTATATATATTTATTGGAATTGGATTGGTTATGAGATTGATTCACATACAAATCACCTACTTATATTTGGATTTGGTGGGATATTTGTGGGTACATATATTTATTGCAATTGGATTGGTTATGTGCTTGTTATAATATTTTATTGTTGATTAATTGTTGAGTTAACTTTCTAGAGAATAAATATAAATAAATTTTTATTCTAATTAATATATATTTAGATATTGATTAAGCATATACAAATTTGAAAATTGTCATCGTGTATAATTGCATATATGATTATATATCATATAAAATTGATCTAATTTTATCATGATGATTTATAATTATTATGAATCATAAAATGTAAAAATATTTTATTAAGCATATATACACATATTTTATTGTTATTCAATGATTTTGCGAATTTTTTTGTTACGTGTAAAATAATTAATGGTTCAAATTTCAGATTTATATATTTTTAATTTGTTTCACCATATCAGAAGCTTACTGTAAAATTTTCAGATTTTTTAAACTCAATCTAATATTTTTAAATTTAGTTTTCTACTTGCAATCAATTATTTAATTAAAAATATAATTTCAACTGATAATTCTAGACATTTTTTTTGAGCCCAAAATGTGTCTTGGGTACTTTTATAAAAAGTTTTAGAATTTTCCAACTTGATTTTCTATTTTTTAGAATTTATTTGTTCTTGGGCTATTATCAATTATTTAATAATGTATATTATTTTCATTGAGAAAATTCTATAAATTATTTTTAGGCCCAAAATGTATTTCCAGATTTACTAAAATTATAAAACTTGTAATCTTATCACATAATTATTTTACATTAATTTATTTTGGTACAAACTGGTTTATTCAATAAAATATTAAGATATATATATATTATGTGTATATATATATTATATATGTATATATATATTATATATGTATATATATATATATATATTAGTTTCTTGTTCTTCCATATTGCATAAGCACATATTTAGACAAATTACAGTACATAAAAAATGAGCTAACATGTCCATTAAGATGTAAATCGCAACATCTACATACGGACATATTATTCTCTGCACACATTGCTATGTTACACATGTACACACACAGATATATATATATATATATATATATATATATATATATATATGTATGTATGCATGTATGTATGTATGCATGCAGGTATGTATATGGTGTGTGTATATATATATATATACATACCCAGTTATATAAATAAAATAATTTTTTTAAATATATCCCAAAATGCAATTTATAAATTTAATAAAATCTCTATACACAATTTATAAGCTACAATTTGTAAAGTTAGAATACATACGGGCATAGTAGTATTTCATGCCATGAGTAATTATTAATTAATGACATTTATGAATCAATCAATTCAAATTAAAGAGAGAAAATGAAAAAATTTCCTCTCTCTCCCCATTTAATGCAATTAATGCCCTTAACCAATTACGTGTTTTAGGGAAAGAAATGAACGATTTCTTTCCCTATACACACACACAAATATACATGTTAACTCTTATTAATAAATGTAGGCGTATTTGATACACAATACATTTAAAATTAAATTTATTTAAACTTCACTTTAACTATTTTAAATAAAATACATGATTTTATTCAAACTGAATTTAGAAATGTTCTAAATGAAATTTAGACTTTGTAGGCTCATTAATGATCCAAAATGGTAAATAAAATTCAAAATTCATCCATTTCATCCGCTGTAAGCTGGCTAACATCTTACAATGGTTTACGAGCTCAATAGCCTATGTGATCTAAATTGGTCATGACCTGAAAAAGCGTCTGAAAATCGACATCAAATATTTCACTTGTATTCGAATGCCGGAGGCTCAAACGTCGGATTCTAGTTCGGTGGAGCTTATAACAACATTAGATGAATACAAAATAGCGGAAATAAAAGATGATTCATTGATAAACAACACACAGATACAACATGGATACAACATTCATTACAACAACGATCACCAATATCAGAGTAGAAGGTATATGATACAACAATAGATAATAACACCACAATGGAACAACAATAAAGCTATAATAACTTCAATAGAGTCTTCCAAAAGAAAGATATCAAAAGTGAGAATCTAGCATAAGCACCTTCAAACAAAACTTCAAAGCTTCCAAAAGATTTCCAAACCAAAAGCTTCCGAAACCAGACAGCTTCCAAAAGACTTCTAGATCCAAATCTAAACTAGCTCCAAAACACGGATAACCTGCTTCTAGGCTGCCCGTGTGGAAAATTATGGACACCTAGAGTTTAGGGAGGGAACAATAAACTCCGGGTAAGTCATGGAACTGGTATGAGTAAACAAAAATAGTTGTTTGTATAAAAACAATTTATAAAAGAAATTCATTCATGCTTTTGGAAAATGAAACTACCATAAGGCCTCCTAGCACACACACAATGCAATCGCACACTTGGGGGAGATTTCTCCTCGTGATAGTCAAACATGCTTGATACGAGAAAACTCTTTTTCATATTATTGTTAGTGCATTGTTTGAAAACACTTTGAAAGTATAATATAAATCTCAGCCAGCATATGTACCATTATAGTACGCCTACTATAGCTACCATATTAGATGGCAGGTTTTACAACTAAAACCGTATAGGGCTCGTATTGGGTGATTGGATTTCCAACAAATGGTCAAGGCTGAGGAACTTCCTTTACTGAATGGGTACGCCTCAGGAGGGATGCCCCGAGAACCTAACCGGATCTCTGCCAACACAAGGCCAGGTTATCTCCGTACCTAGGTAACTAGCTGACACGAATATGCCATCCTCCGGTCGTAACCGACCTTTATCGAGGGCCCTCAACACGAACAACCACAAAGAAAATTATCCGAGCTCCATTCCAGAATACCTCTTATTATCCAGAAGGAAATGCACATACCCTAAAGGGCGCGACCCTTATAACCTTGCTGCATTTTTTCTTGTTTCGATCATTTTCGAGGTGTGAGGTACGATGAAGTCTCGTCCCACAAAGCTACGCTTTTCACAGAAGCCATGCTTTGATCAACAAATGATCAATACTCAGCATGCCACACTACCAAATTGGGAGTATATCAATAATAACCATCAACTACATAACCTCTGAGCTTGTACGTCTCAGAGAAGGGTGTTAAGCTAAGAGAATAAATTCTCCGCCACCAAACAGAAATGTATTTGATAGAAATCAGCTTTATATCTCAAAGTGTAATGTCAGACATACAACCATGGAAGTCCATCTTGGGTCTGAATGGAACCGAAGGCACTTCGTCCAATAAAGGAACTAGCCCTTGCAAATTCAGGTATCCACAATCCCGATCAGACTGCCATCATATATGGAGATCTCTATACTGGAGCGACTCAGTGCGGAGACAATCGACAGGCCCATTTCGTCGTATCATTATTCGGAATGGGTTTTATGACTTAATGTCCTCTCGTGGCTTAAACGAATAAGAAGCGCTTACTTTTAAAACATGTGGATATATAAGTCATAAAGATTCACCATTAAGATTCGATGTAGATTTCGGATAACCATTTAGAATCCGACTCCCTATCGCATCGAAATTCAAAAGGCCGTTTGAAGGTCAACAGTTTTCACATCCACACAGTAATATATCACAGATGTCACAACTCAGAACAAAGCAATTCATATCACAAAGTATCACAATCATATATCAGAGATATCAATCAATCCAAGGCATTCAATAATAGTCCATCATTTATAAGCAAGATTAATTTAATCGTGTGATTATAATTAATTAGTCACATAATTATTAGTTATCCTTAATTAATGGTTAATTATCCTTAACTACACATTAATTATTCCTTAATTATTTATTAATTAATATTAATTATTATTTGATTAAACTTTAATCATCAATTAATAAATAAATAAATTATTCTTTAATCACTATCATTAAGTAATTATCCTTTGAGTTAATTATCTTTTAATTACTGCCATAAATTAATTAATCTTTAATTACTTAAACTTTAATTAATTAATTAATTAGAAGATAAATCATTTATCTTAATTAATCACTTAATTATCATTAAAAACTTTAATTAACAAACCTTGTAATTAATTAACATTAATACCTAAATTAACTTAAGAGATTGAGGTTAATTAATAATTTAAAAACATTTCATCTTAATTAACTCTTTAATTAAATTATTAAATAAATTAAACTTAATTGCTTCTAAATAACTTACTTGAAACCTTTATTAATCCCAAACTTAAATCAAAACAATTATTTAAAAGCATGGTTAAAAATATTTAAATTGAATTTTGTTTAAAATTTGAAAATTCGTTTTTATGACAACCTGAGACAATCTCGAGTGTCACCCCGAGCCAGAAAAAAAATTACCCGAGTTCTTCCCCGAGCCACCTAACATTTTTACTTTTTTTTTGTTTTAAGTTTTAAACTCGGATACACTTGAAAATACCCGATCCCAATCTCGAGCCAGCAACACAATCTCCCGGGGTCGACTTCGAGTCTCCACCCTTCTTTCCAAACCACTACTTACTGACAGAACCCAAAGCATGTGTGCGTGCACAGGAGCTCCAACAAACTCCGATCGATGCCACGACCATTGATAAGTCGACGACAACCTTCCTAAGCCTCACGACCACCCTATACCCCAAAATGACGACGAACTCGAGATTTTGGAGTCCAACACAAACTGGAACAAAACATTAATCAAAAAAATCGATTCAACCCGCCGCCTCAGGCCATCAGAGGCTACGCAACTCCGGCTAGAGCTCCGTTGAACCCCTACGTTCGAATCCAACTGGTGCGATCAACTCTGATCCATTGACGATGATGTAGCAATACTAATTCTGACCTCGACCAAACATGGGTTTTAAACCCTACATCGCCGCCGTGTTGTCGTCACGATGGTCGGAAAAATCTCTGATTATTTTTCTCGAGCTCCACAACCTCCTAGGAATCTCCAGTAACAACCCAGATCCTTCATTCAACTCCGACCGCTGGGAATCGCCAATAAACACAAAACCGTTCGTCCTCGAATTTCTCAATCAATACGACATTAAAAATCTTGATTCTTCCTTTAAAATTCATGATTTAAGAAGACGAACAAGATTATGTAATCAAAACCCAAATTTTTAACAACTAAATTTTGGACAAAATTTGATTTTTACTCCTTTTTTATATTTTCCAATAAAAGCATTCATTTTTAATATTTAAAAGTATCTTTAAAATTTCGATCGTGCAAATTTGAACATGTTTTATTTAGACATCAAAGTCTATAGAGGATTGGAGGGAAAGTTTTTGAATTTTAAATCAGGTTCTGAAACTTGAAAACCTGGAATAGACATGCACAAATATATATACATTTTTGTATACATGCAACCTATTTTCACATATTTAAACATTTTCACAGTTTCACTTCACAAAACAACAAGCCATATATCAGATTATCTGGAGTTTACTCACCTGGGTTTTAAAATAGAGAGCTTGTAAAACCTGGAAATTGATGTTGAAAACTGGAAAACTGTTTTGATTGCTGGATTTTGATCTTGAAAACTTTATTTGTTGAATCTGATTATTGTTGATTTTTGCTTTCATTCTGCTGGATCTGAAGCTTGATATTTATGAGTTGATCCTGAATTAAGCTTTAGATTGAAACAGCTTGAATTTTTGTTGTTAGAGTTGCTTTGATCTTGGAAAACTTTGTTTTACTTTGCTATTTTTAAATGATCTAATCTTTATTTTTGGTTTTAGTTTCAATTTGCTCTGGTTTGAGGTTGTTTACTTTGATGTTTTCCTTTGTTTTTGATTTTTTTACAGGCTTGAGTTTTGAACAGATAAACAAAAAATGGGAAGGGAGAAGATATATATATATATATATCTTTGTTTTTCTATTCATAAATTTTAAAAATAAAAGAAAAATTAGACACTTGTAAACAATGCATGTTAATTTATTTAACACTTGATAAATTATATGTTCAAATCCTAACACTTGTTAAATTTTGTGTCATAAACTTAACACTTGTCTTTTTGCCTTTTTATATAATTTTAAATTATACTTTTTTTATTTTTTTCCTTTTATAAATACATTTCCTTTATTTATAAATATATATAAAATTTAAAGGAAAATGATTTAAAGATAAATTATATACTAATAAAAATCACACATATATTATTTTAAAATCCAAATATTTTTTAAGATTTTTTTATATTTGAATTTCAAATTTAAATTTAAATTCAAATTACAATCTATTCGTGTATATATATATATATATATATGTCAATACTTAACTTATTTAGTTTTGATATTTTCAAATTTATTCATAAATTTATCAAAATTTTATATTAATTAATAAATTAAATTGGATTTAAAAGTGGGATCGTTACAAATTCCCCCTTTCAAGAAAATTTCTTCCTCGAGATTTGAAAGAGAGAGAGACAGCAAAGAATATATGAATACACATAAAATGATAGAGAAATGGCTTACCAATAAAGCCGGAATATCCACTATACACTCGAAATAGGACTTCTGCATGTTATCCTCTGCTTTCCAAGTACAATCATTTGGATCACCACTCCATTGAACTTTCACTAATTTCACCACTTTATTTCTCAACTGCTTTTCATCTCAATCGATAATCTTTAACGGTTCCCTTTTATTGCCAGATTTGGTGTGATCTCCAGATCCTGCTGAGCGGCTTCTTCAATGATACAGTCTGGATCGTGTACATATTTCCGAAGGTGTGAAACATGAAAAAAATTATGCACGCCAGATAACCAGTTAGGTAACTGCACCCGATAAGCCGAAGGACCACTCCTCTCAAGTATAAGAAAAGGACCTATGTATCATAGTGCCAACTTACCAGTCTTTCCAAACCTCAGCACTCCACTCATTGGAGAAACCTTTAAGAAAACAAAGTCTCCAACTTGAAACTCTAGAGTTCCCCTTCTGCGGTCAGCATAACTTTTTTGTTGACTTTGAGCAGTTTTCAACTTCTTTCGAATAAAATCAACTATTTCAGCAGCTTCCTTTATCATATCTAGTCCAAGAACGAGGGTATCATGTGGCTCAATCCAACACGCAGGTGATCGATACGGACGCCCATATAATGCTTCGAAAGGAGCCATTTTGATACTGGCCTGATAACTATTATTATATGAAAATTCAACCAGATGCAAATGGTCCTCCCATGAACGGCCAAAGTCAAGAATACAAGCACGCAAAAGGTCTTCCAAGATTCGAATTATCCTTTCAGTTTTTCCATCAGACTGCGGGTGGTAAGCAGTACCGAAGTTTAACTTGGTTCCGAGTGCGGCTTGAAATGCCTTCCAAAATCTGCTAGTGAAGATCGGGTCACGATCACTCACTATGCTACTCGGTATTCCATGGAGACGTATGATCTATTTCACATACAATTCTTCCAAACTCGCTGTTATTCAGGTGGATTTCCTGGGATAAAGTGGGCAGTCTTGGTCAGACGGTCCACAATAACCCAAATCGTTTCATTACCCTTACGACTTCGTGGCAACCCGTCTATGAAATCCATAGACACCTGATCCCATTTTCACTTAGGCACCTCCAATGGTTGGAGTGAACCTGCCATCTTCCTCTGATCACTCTTTATTTGCTGACAAGTAGCACAACGGCTAACATAAATAGATATATCTCTCTTCATTGTTTTCCACCAGAAAGTCTTTTTAATATCTCGTTACATCTTATTAACCCCTAGATGGATACTAAGTTTAGACTTGTGACACCCGTCCAAACTTCACGTTTTAGATCTTGGATGTCTGAAACAAACAACCTACCTTTCAATCTTATAATTCCATTATGATTGGTTTCAAAGCTGGAATCTTCGCCTCGAAGTATTCTTCCATAAATTTCTCAAAGAAACTTCTTCTTTCTACTTAATAACAACTTTCTCAAGAAGAGTCGGAGTGACAACAAGATGAGCAAGAATAGCATGTCTTCTACTTAAACCATCAGCTACTACGTTAGCTTTTCTGAGCGTATACAGAATATCCAGGTCATATAGCGCTAGGAATTCCAACCAATGTTGCTGCTTCAGATTCAAATCCTTCTGGGTAAAGAGATACTTCAGAGATTTATGGTCAGTGAACAATTCAAAATTTTCACCCAGAAGATAATGACGCCAGATCTTCAAAGCAAATATAACTGCCAAGAGTTCAAGATCGTGGTTAGGTAGTTTTTCTCATGTGGGCGCAATTGTCTACTCGCATAGGTAATAACTCTACATTCTTGCATTAGAACGGCACCCACACACTCACCACACGCATCTGTGTCACAGATAAACATTGGTTCCTGTTAATAATAGCAAGAACGGGAGCAATGGTCAATCTTCTCTTCAACTCCTGGAACGCTTCCTTGGACTTCGGAGTCCAATCAAACTTAGCACTTTTCATAGTCAGTTTAGTTAACGGACTGGCTATCTTGGAGAAATCCTGGACAAACTTTCTGCAGTATCCGGCTGAACCCAAAAAACTTCTGACTTCCTTTGGAGTTGTGGGTTGCTTCCACTCTAGAATAGCGGAAACCATGCTCAGGTCTACAAAAATTCCCTCTTTAGTAACGATATGTTCGAGAAATCTAACTTCTTCGACCCAAAAATTACACTTAGAAAATTTGGCAAACAAAATGTTCTTCCCTCCGAACTTCCTCTTCTTCCAATTCGGATTGCTTGCACTTCTCTTCTCCTCTAAAACTTCCTGCTTATCCAAGGTAGCGTATCTATAATCCATATCTATAAGCCAGAAAAAGATTCGTTCACGTGGGCTGTCATTATCTCATGGAACTTCTTATTCGTCCCTCGAATAAATCTTTCATTCTTCTCCAGAGGGTTATTCACCAACTTTGGACCAAATCGAGATAACTCGTTAAACTTATTCAAGTATTCTTCAAATGACGGACTCCCCTGCTTCAAATCTGTAAACTCCTGGTACATTATGGAGATACCAGCATACGGCATATAACTTTGCTCAAACACCTCTTTGAATCGATCCCAAGTGAGCTCATCCTCCGGCTCATCCAATGTAACAGTCTCCCACCATGCTAAAGCCTCCTCCTGAAGCTACCAAGAAGCTATCAATCTCATCTGTTCATATTCTAACTTTAGTCCTTTAAAAATTCTTTCGCACGATCGAATCCAGGCTTGTGCTTCGATAATAGACTCCTTGCCTATGAATGGCTTTCCATCAAGTCTTGCAAAACTTCGATATAAATATGCCAGATTCGGCTGAGGTTGGATAGGAAGAGTTGCTGTTGTTGTAGGGCCTTGACTAGCTGTAGTGGTACTTCCCCATCCCCTACCTCGTCCTCTCCTCGCGCTCATTCTCACTATCAATAAATAGTAAGAAAACTTGATTTAGGCATACAGACGAGATATCTTAGGAATATACTCATTCTAGGGTATTTCTAACCCTATCTCTAATGAGTCACCTAACTTGTTATACTCCAAAGCTAAAGTTCTTACTCAACCTTTAGCTCTGATACCACTTGTCACGATTCGAAATTCAGCGTATGAAAATCGACATCAAATACTTCACTTGTATTCAAATGCGGAGACTCAAACGTCGGACTCCAGTTCGGTGGAGCTTCTAACAACATTAGTTGAAAACAAAACAGCGGAAACAAAAGATGATTCATTGATAAACAACACACAGATACAACATGGATACAACATTAATTACAACAACGATCACCAACATCAGAGTAGAAGGTATATGATACAACAACATATAATTACACCACAGCGGAACAACAATAAAGCTACAATAACTTCAATAAAGTCTTCCCAAAGAAAGAGATCAAAAGCTAGAATCCAGCACAAGCACCTTCAAACCAAACTTCAAAGCTTACAAAAGATTTCCAAACCAAAAGCTTCCAAAATCAGACAGCTTCCAAAAGACTCAAAAAGCCTTCTAGATCCAAATCTGAACTAGCTCCAAACACGGATAAGCTGCTTCTAGGCTGCCCGTGTGGAAATTATGGGCATCCAGAGTTTAGGGAGGGAACAATAAACTCCGGGTCATTCATGGGACTAGTATGAGTAAACAAAAACAGTTGTTTGTACAAAAACAGTATATAAAAGAAATCCGTTCACGCTTTTGGAAAATGAAACTAACATAAGGCCTCCCAGTACACACACAATGCAATTGCACACTTAGGGAGATTTCTCCTTATGATAGTCAAACATGCTTGATACGAGAAAAATCTTTTTTTTATTATTATTAGTGCATAGTGTGAAAACATTTCGAAAGTATAATATAAATCTTAGCCAACCTACGTACCATTATAGTATGCCTACTATAGCTACCATATTAGATAAGAGGTTCTGTAACTAAAACCGTACAGGGCTCGTATTGGGTGATTGGATTTCCAACAAATGGTCTAGGCTAAGGAACTTCCTTCACCGAATGGGTATTCCTCTGAAGGGACGTCCCGAGAACCTAACCGGATCTCTTCCAACACAAGGTCGGGTTACCTCTGTAACTAGGTAACTAACTGTCACGAGTATGCTATCCCCCGGTCGTAACCGACCTTTATCGAGGGCCTTCAACACTAACAACCACAAAGCAAATTATCAGGGCTCCATTCCAGAATAACACTTATTATCCAGAAAGAAATGCACGTACCCTAAAGGGCGCGACCCTCATAACCTTGCTGCATCTTTTCCTTTTTCGACCATTTCCGAGGTGTGAGGTACGATGAAGTCTCGTCCCACAAAGCTACACTTTTCACAAATGCCATGCTTTGATCAACAAATGATTAGCACTCATCATGCCACATTACCAAATTAGGGGTATATCACTAATAACTATCAACTACATAACCTCTAAGCTCGTACGTCTCAGAGAAGGGTGTTAAGCTAAGAGAATAAATTCTCCGCCACCAAACATAAATGTATTTGATAGAAATCAGCTTTATATCTCAAAGTGTAATGTCAGACTTACGAGCATACAAGTCCATCCTGGGTCTGAATGGAACCAAATACACTTCGTCCAATAAAGGAAGAAGCCCTTGCAAATCCGGATGTCCATAATCCCGATCGGACTCCCCATCACATATGGAGATCTCTATTCTGGAGCAACTCAGTGCAGAGACAATCGACAACAATCCTTTCGTTCTCGAAAATACCCGATCTTCAACCACCATCTTCAAATGCACTCCTATTTCATCATATCATTATTCGAAATAGGTTTTATGACTTAATTTCGTTTCTCGGCTTAACCGAATAAGAAGCGCTTATTTTTAAAACACATGGATATATAAGTCACAAAGATTCACCATTAAGATTCGATGTGGGTTTCGGATAACCATTTGGAATCCGACTCGCTGTCGCATCGAAATTCAAAAGGCCGTTTAAAGGCCAACAATTTTCACATTCACACAGTAATACATCACAGATGTCATAGCTTAGAACAAAGAAATTCATATCACAAAGTATCACAATCACATATTGGAGAATCAACCAATCCAAGGCATTGAACAATACCATCATTTATAAGCAAGATTAATTTAATCGTGTGATTATAATTAATTAATTACATAATTATTAATTATCCTTAATTAATGATTAATTAACTATAAATTAATTAATCCTTAATTATTTATTAATTAATCTTATTTATTATTTGATTAATCTTTAATCATCAATTAATAAATTAAATAATTTTCCTTAATCAATATCATTAAGTAATTATCCTTTTAGTTAATTCTCTTTTAATTACTGTCATTAATTAATTAATTTTTATTTACTTAAACTTTAATTAATTAATTAGAACATAAATCCTTTATTTTAATTAATCACTTAATTATCATTAAAATATTTAATTAATAAACCTTGTAATTAATTAACATTAATACCTAAATTAGCTTAAGAGACTGAGGTTAATTAATAATTTAAAAACATTTCATCTTAATTAACTATTTAATAACATTAATAAATAAATTAAACTTAATTGCTTTTAAAATAACTTACTTAAAACCTTTATTAATCCTAAACTTAAATCAAAACAATTATTTAAAACCATGGGTTAAAAATATTTAAATTTGAATTTTGTTTAAAATTTGAAAATCTATTTTTATGACAACCGAGACAATCCCGAGTGTCACCCCGAGCCAGAAACAAAATTAACCGAGTTCTTCCCCGAGCCACCCAACATTTTTACTTTGTTTTTGTTCTAAATTTTTAAACCCGGTATACACTTGAAAATACCTGATCCCAATCTCGAGCCAGCAACACAATCTCTCGGGGTCGACTTCGAGTCTTCACCCTTCTTCCCAAACCACTACTTACTGACACAATCCAAAGCATGTATACAGGCACAACAGCTCCGGCGAACTCCGATCGATGCCGCGTCCATCGACAAGTTGGCGACAATCTTCCCGAGCCTCATGACCACTCAGAAACCCAAAATGACAACGAACTCGAGATTTGGCCATCCAATACAAACTGGAATAAAACTTCGATCAATAAAATTGATTCGCCCCGCTGCCTCAGGCGACCAGAGGCCACGCAACTCTGGCCAAAGCTCTGTCAAACCCTTATGTTTCGAATCCCACCGGTGCGGTCAACTCCACTCCACTGACGATGATGCTGCAATACTAATTCCGACCTTGACCAAACATGGGTTTTAAACCCTACATCGCTGCCGTTATTCTCCATGATTATCGAAAAAATCTCCGATCATGTTTACCGAGCTCGGCAACCACCCAGGCACCTCCAGTAATAACCCCGATCCTCCATTCAACTCCGATCGTCGGGAATTGCCAATAAACCCAAAACCGTTCATCCTTGAATTTCTCAATCAATACGACATTAAAAATCTTGATTCTTCCTTTAAAATTCATGATTTAAGCAGAAGAACGAGATTATGTAATCAAAACCAAAATTTTTAACAATCAAATTTTGGACAAAATTTGATTTTTACCGTGTTTTTATAATTTACAATAAAACCATTCATTTTTAATATTTAAAAGTATTTTTAAAATTTTGATCTTGCAAATTTGAACATGTTTTATTTAGTCATCGGAGTCTATAGAGGATTGGAGGGAGAGTTTTTTAATTTTAAATCAGGTTTTGAAACTTGAAAACCTGGAACAGACACACACACACACACACACATATATATACACACATTTTTGTACACATGCAACATATTTTCACATGTTAAAACATTTTCACAGTTTCACTTCATAAAACAACAAGCCATATATCAGATTATCAGGAGTTTAATCACCTCGGTTTTAAAACAGAGAGCTTATAAAACCTAGAAGTTGATTTTGAAAACTGGAAAACTGTTTTGATTGCTGAATTTTGATCTTGAAAACTTTATTTGTTGAATCTGCTTTGTTGTTGATTTTTGCTTTGATTTTGTTGGATCTGAAGCTTGATATTTATGAGTTGATCTTGAATTAAGCTTTAGATTCAAACAGCTTGAATTTTTGTTGTTGGAGTTTCTTTTATCTTGGAAAACTTTGATTTGCTTTGCTGTTTTTAAATGATCTACTTGTTTTTGGTTTAGTTTCAATTTGCTCTGGTTTGAGGTTGTTTACTTTGATGTTTTCCTTTGTTTCTGATTTTTTTACAGGCTTGAGTTTTAAACAGATAAACAAAAATGAGAAGGGAGAAGATATAGATATATGTATAGCTTTATTTTCCTTATTCATAAATTTTAAAAGTAAAAGAAAAATTAGACACTTGTAAACAATGTATGTTAATTTAGTTACACTTGTTAAATTATATGTTCAAATCCTAACACTTGTTAAATTATGTGTTATCAACTTAACACTTGTCTTTTGCCTTTTTATATAATTTTAAATTATTTTTTTCTATTTTTTTCCTTTTATAAATACATTTTCTTTATTTATAAATATATATAAGATTTAAAAGAAAATGATTCAAAGATAAATTATATACTAATATAAATCACACATATATTATTTTTAAATCCAAATATTTTTTAATATTTTTTATATTTGAATTTCAAATTCAAATTCAAATTGCAATCTATCCATATATATTTCTATCAATACATACCATATTTATTTTTGATATTTTCAAATTCATTCACAAATTTATCTAAATTTTTGTATTAATTACTAATTTAAATTTGATTTAAAAGTAGGATCGTTACAAAATTAGTCATATTAGGGCTAACTAATTAAGCTTGCCCACTTAGTACGATGTCTAAAAAGGGAATTTCGAGGCTTGGAATTAGGTGGTCAGGTACCTTTTCCTACCTGGTTACCAACTTGACCTAAAAGTTGATAAGAGCCTAAAGGTTGTCCCTAATTGAAAAGGCCCAACTTGAATTGTGCCTAAGATTAATTTTCAAATTCTTTTGAAAGTTAAAGTTAGAGGTTTTAAATTTAATTGTTAGGTTTAAAATAGAATATGTTTATTATAAAATTTGTAACATAACATAACTTTTCAAGATGTTTGAAAAACAATTCACATCAATTTTAAAATTTAAATTTGTTATAAGATTAACAAAAGTAAATTAATTAAATAAGTTAGTTAATTAATAAACAAGTGCATGAATTATAAATAGAGATATATGTTATATTGTTTTAAATTATTTAAAATAACATTAGTATATATGTAAGTTTATGACTTGAAGTTTGAAATTAATATAATTAAATTAAAATAGTTAAATTAAATTAATTAATTAAAATGTGAATTAATTAAATAACATACACATGTATAGGATATATGTGTTATACTATAAAGGTTATAGTACATACAAATATAAATGTTATATTAATAAAAAATTAATTAATATGTTAATTAATAAAAAATAATTAAATGTGATTTATTTAATATAAACAAGAGGTGGATATTTAAAGAAACCTAAATAGACTTAAGAAATAAATTCAAACGTAAATGTACATATACCGTGATTTTTGATATGTCTGACACTTGAATCACGAGAGTAATTGTAAGAACTACATTTTTCACAAGTTGATATCACTCAATATAATATATTAAATGTTATAAATATTCAATATAATGTTGTCCTCCACCATCTATATAGTAATAGATCACTTACATACTCCTTAGTTATAGGGCTTTCCTTAAGCTAGGGATTTTATATGTTGTGCTATTAATATATAGAATAAACGAGGTAAGAAAGCTGTGCATATTTGTTGAGCCGCTCTCAAGATATGTGCACTATACTTAGGCTGTCGCGAAGTGGTGGGTATGAATGAATAATATCTTTTTATTTTTTGAGCTTTCCATAAGCTAAGGATGAGATTAGGGCAAGGGACCACGGTTAGGAATGTATTTGATATAACTGATAAGAAATTATCCATCATATATAGGAGTATTATTTGTTGAGCTTTCCTTAAGATCAAAATCCCAAGATATGTGAGTCCTAACACCTATTGGTGAAGTTGAAAGACTTCTATTTTTCGACTTAGGTTTTGGCAAAACAAAAAATCTAATGGGAGCTTAGTTGTAAAATGAAACGTAAAGTTTAATCTTGTTAATATTATAACAACATCTACTACAATTTGTAGAAAATGTCAACTCCAAAACTATTTTTTGAAAGAGACAAGCTCACTAGACCTAACTATATAGACTAGCTAAGATCAATTAAGATAGCGTTAATTACGAGCGCCTTTTGACTTCTGTTACATGTAAACCCAAAACTGAACATGTTGATGATGCAAACCCTGAAGAACAACTCGGTTATTTAAAATGGCAATCTGACCTAGAAATTGCCCAAGTTTTCATATTGTCTACCTTTGATAAACCATTGCAAAGGCAACACGAGGACATGTCTGTCAATGGTATTTTTACTAGTATCAAAGCTCTTTTTGGTAAATAGTCATGTTCTGGAAGATGTGAAATTTAGAAGAAACTATTCAACACCAAAATGACCAAAGGACAAAACGTGGACGATTACATTTAATTTTGAAAGGCTATATTGATAAACTTGTGCAATTAGACATAGAGATAAGCAACGAAGTGCAAGTAGACTTGATCCTTGGTCTTCTCACTTCCCAGTATGAACTGTTCATATTGAATTACAACATGAACCAATTAAATATGAATCTCATGGAGCTCCTCAATATGTTAAGGTCAGCCTAATCTACATCTAAGGATCAAGGTTCCAAACTTGCTGTAAAGGGTAATGCATCATCTTCGAAAAGTTCGAAGAAGTGAAAAAGAGATGGTAATAAAAAGTAAAGTAAGAAGACTAATGACAAGGGTAAATGTCACCACTTCCACACGAAAGGTCACTGGTGTTTGTGCCAAAATTGGTCACAAACCCCAAATACCGTGAAAGCACCAGTGTATGAATACAAATCAATAATATTCAAACACAAATCTCAGATCTCAGCAAATATTAAACAGTAATCCCAAAATAAAGAACAGAGACACAAGTTTTATAGTGGTTCGTCTATCTCCGGCCTAAGTCCACTCCAAAGTTTTTATCCTTTTATTGATTATCCTTGATGATTACAGATGATTATAGCAGTTACAAAGTCCAAAACTTGAAATAAATAGCAGCAACAATGATATGGAATGATTCTGGCAGCGTCCGAGCGTGCTTTATCTCTCTAGAATCTCCGACCCCTTTTCTGAATGACCAGGGGCTCTACTTATAAGCGTAGGAGGATGATATTTCTCCTAAAATCCGGGAAGACCGCTTTAGGCACGTGAGGGGGCCCACACGCCCGAAATCTGGAGGTCCGGGCCCACATCAGGATTGATTCGACCCTTGGTTCCAATCGATCAAGGAAATGTCCAATCAAGGTGAAATTTGGTGAGAACATTCTTCAGCATGTATGTAAGCTTCTGTGAAAATTTCATAGCAGTTAGATCAACGGTTTGGAAGATATGATCGATTCAAATTCAATGTTCTGGGTGCTCTGCCTGGTTCGAACCCATGCTTCGAACCCACCTCCTTCGAACCCATCTCCTTCGAATCCATTGCTTTGAATCGTCCTTCGAGTCCATTGCTTCGAATCCTTCTTCGAGTCCACTTCCTTCGAATCCATGCTCCGAACCCACCTCCTTTGATTCTATTGTTTCGAATCCACCTCCTCTTCGAATCCATGAAGTCGACTTCCTCTTCTTCGAATCCATAAAGTCGTCCCCCAATGTATACTTCTCGTGTTCCATCGATCTTCTTCGAATCGGTCCCAGGAGCATGCTTCGAATCGATCTCATTTACACCGATCGATTCGAACATACCCTAATCTGATCGATTCGAACTCTCCTTGACCTCATGGAATCAAATCATTATGCTTTGTCTTGATTGATTCGAACCTATCCATTTTTGGGTCTATTGCCATTGGGCCAAAATCCATTTATCCTTCTTACCTGATCGATACGAAGTTCACCAGGCCGAAACCATACTGATCGATACGAAGCGTATCGATTCGAACCATCCCTGTGCCTTGCCTTCGATCGATACGAAGTAGCAGTGTCGAACCCAGGTCGATCGATACGAAGTGTATCGATTCGAAGTGAGTGCTACCCCTGATCGATTCGAACAGCATGCCTTTCCTACCTTGAATCGATCATAACTTCTCCATACGAACTCCGATTAACCTGAAATTTGAAACATAGCCTTTCCTAATCCTTATCATCATCTCCAATTAATTTCGTCTCGATCGGAATTCAACCAAATTTTGACGATATCGATCGTAGCCTTGATTCCAACTGATCTCCAATCCTGACATCCATCATTCCTCGTCCATTTATTGATATTCCAGTTTTGACCAAAAATGGGATAACAACTGGAAAAGGAACTGTCCTGGATACTTGAAGATTGTTAGGGAAAGGAAGCAGAATGGTTTTGTGGCTCCATCATGTATATTTATGAATCAAAATAGTTTTGCAATCAATAAAATGTCTTGGGTTTTAGATATTAGATCTAGAATTCATAGATGTAATTTGTTATAGGGGCTTAAGAATTGGCGTCGTGTGGAAAAAGGTGAAATGAGCCTCCAAGTCGCTAAAGGATCTATTGTATATGCAACAACAGTGGGAGATTATCATTTAGCTTTGCCAAGTGGTGTAGTATTGATATTAAATAATTTCTATTTTGTGAAAGACTTTATTTCTAGAATTGTATGTGCTTCTAGAATGTATAATACTAGATATGTTTTTCATTGTGTGAAAAAATGTTATGAACATTAGTTTGAATGGAAATAAGGACTGTGTTGCAGTTCTTGAAAAAAGCATTTATGCAATCAATACTAATTATGCGTGTTCTGTAAATAAATCTTATAATACATAAATGATAATTAACTTTTTCATTGTAGACTAAGTCATATTAGTGTGAAGCAACTTCACAAACTGAAAACGAAAGGTTTTCTTCCGTCACTTGATTTTGAATCATTTTTCATGTGTGAGTCGCGTATCAAAGGTAAAATGACCAAACACCCTTCAATGGTAGCAATAAAAGAGTTGATGAACTCTTAGGGCTGATACATAGTGATGTATGTGGCCCTATGCCCATAATAACCAAAGATAACAGCTCTTACTTTGTTATCTTCACTCATTATTTCTCTAAACTAGGATATATGTTTCTTATGAAGTACAAATCTGATGTCCAATTTATGCAATATAAAAATTTAGTAGTAAACCAAACGGGTCGTAAGATAAAGATTCTTTAATCTGATCGAGGAAGTGAGTATATTGGATAAGAATTCCAATAGTACTTAAATGATAATGGTATTATCTCTCAATTTACTCCATACTATACTCCGCAACTATATGGTGTGTCAGAGCGAAGGAATTGAACCCTATTGGATATTGTTCATTCCATGATTAGTAAGGATGAGTTACCTCTGTCCTACCGGGTATGCACTAGAGACTGCAACGCATATGTTGAACTTGTTACCCACTAAATTCTTTCCTAAGGTGCCATATGAGATATGGCATTAGAAGAAACCCCACTTTAATTATTTGAAGGTATGGGTTTCCCGGCCTATGTTAAGAACGTTGGACCAAATAAACTTGAGGCAAGATCAGCCTTATGTAAGTTTATAGGATATCCTAAGAATTTTAGGGGATATATTTTCTATAATATAGAGCAAAATAAATCTATTATTTCCATACATGCAGTCTTTCTAGAAAAGGAGTTTCTGTTAAAAGAAATTAACAACGAAGTTCATCCGCATATGAAAACACACAACCTATTAGAAAGTTTAGTAGGGAATTTTATGTACCATAGAGATACTAAAGTTTTCCCATGGATGGCGAAAAGGAGGATTGTGTCTTAAATAACGACACTCCTCTGTCTTTTCAACAGGCACTATAAAGTAAAGACTATGCACTCTTGATTGGAGCTATGAAATTCGAGATGGACTCTAAGTATTAAAACAATGTCGGGACTTTTTCGGACATACCCGAAGGGATAAAATCCAATGGCTGCAAATGGATTTTTGAGAAAAAACTAAATGCATATGGGAAAGTAGAGACTTATAAGGCAAGACTAGTTTTGAAAGAATTTTATCAAATTCAAGGTGTTGATTATGATGAGACCTTTTCACCCGTAGCCATGCTTAAATTAATTTGAATTATGCTAGCCATTGCTGCATTCTATGACTATGAAATATTGCAAATGGATGTAAAGATAGCTTTTCTAAATGGTGATTTAGAAGAAACCATTTATACGTCACAGCCACAGGGTTTTGTGGTCGGTGGGAGTGAAGAAAATGCTTTCAAGTTATTAAAGTCCATTTATGGATTCAAACAAGCTTCAAGAAGTTGGAACATGTGTTTTGATAAAGTGAGAAAATAATTTAGTTCTTATCAAAACAAAAGGAAGCGTGCACATACAGAAAGGAACATGGAAACGCCATCGTATTCTTAGTACTCTATGTTGATGAACTATTATTGATTGGCAATGGCCCTTCATTACTGCCATCAGTGAAAGCTTGGCTTTCCAAAAACTTCTCCATGGAGGTGAAGCAGCCTATGTACTTGGTATAAAGATCTATAGGGATATATCTAAGAAGTTGTTGGGATTGTCCCAATCCATGTGCATAGACACCACTGAAAACATTTAGTATAGAGAATTCCAAGTTTGGAAGTGTTCCAATGCAATTTGGCATCGTCCTTTCTAAAAAGAATGCTCCTCACACCGATGAGGAGAAAGAGCATATGAAAAGGATACCCTATGCTTCCGCCATAGAATCCATAATATATGCTATGCTATGTACTAGACTAACTGTGACGTATGCATTAAGATGCATAAGTCGATACCAATCTAATCCTGAAGAAAACCATTGGACGGCCGGATAAAGTATACTTACGTATTTGAGAAATACCAAAAACTTATTCCTCGTATATGGAATGGAGACCTCCGTGTAAAAAAACATATGGATTTGAGTTTTTAAAGTGATATAGATGATAGTTAATCAGTATTCGGCTATGTCTTTATACTAAATGGTGGTGTTGTTAGCTGGAAAATTTCCATGCAAGAAATAGTTGCTGATTCCATGATGGAGGCCGAGTACATCGCCCTCAATGAAGCAGCAAAAGAGGTAGTTTGGATGCGTAAGTTTTTAGTGAGCTTGGAGTGATTTCTTATACCGACAATCCTACGACATTTTTTGTGACAACAATGCAGTGATACAGATCTCAAAGGAACCAAGAGCATACAAGAAATCACAACACATTCTTTGAAAGTTCCACTAGATTAAAGAACTTGTTGAGAAGAAAGAAGTTGGGATTCAAAGGGTAGATACCAAGGAAAACACAACAGATCCATTCAGTAAAGGCCTAGCTCGGTCATTTCTCGAGAAACCGATTAAAGGGATGGGATAATTTCGTAATTATCCCTAAGAGAAAGTGGGAGATTGATAGAGTTAAGTGTATGCCCTAAGGGAAATTTTATAATTTATCGTAAATAAATCAACTCTGAAATCAATTCTCATTCGAAATAAAATTGTTTCTTCTTTCTATTATATATATGTTATAATTTGCTATAAATAATTGAATGATTAATTAAATTATATTTAATAGAAAAATCCTAAATGAAGTGTTTGTGATAGTAATTACGAATAGTTGTAATCATCAGTATTAGATCACATTATTACAAAACACATAATTTTAAATGTTCCTAGTCAAGATGCATCGAGACTTGATATCGATGTATCTGTTGAGACAGAAGCATGTGACACTCTCCAAATATTGGCAGTGTATCACTCATGACTATTAAGGGCACCCGGGGTTTACATACAAAATGTTATTTGATAACTATGGAACGACTTGTTTGATTGTTTTTTGTTGGTTAATTTAACCATGGTCAAATATAAAATATCGATGTGAATAATTTACATAGTTCTTTCGACTTGGGAATGATGTAAATCTCTAATATGAAAGCTTCTCTTTGATTATAGTCAAATCATGACATAACATCCCTCGAGTGACTACAGTTGGGTCAAGTGGAAGTCTTTGAAATGAAGCACTATTCAAAAGAGAATTTGTCTCCTCGGTTATATAGGGTTAGCATTACGGTCAACTCAAGTCAACCCAAAGTCACAATCTCTGGCCAGAGAAGTACGGTTAATTATAATTGTTATTATTGAACCAAGGACTTTGTGTTAGGATATAGAGTTGAATGTTGACAATGTTGGAATTTTGACCATTACCAAATTCAAAAAATTCAAAGTGATATGTTTTGATGAAGAGAATTGATGTAAATAAATGTTATAACTGAGTAATGCTTATTAAATTAACATGAGATTTTTTTGAAAATGAGTAAGTGATAAATTTGGCTATATTATCACATCTAAATCATATATTTGTATTCAGATTTGTTTATTACTTAGATTATGTGATATTTTTGTGGGCACATATAATTATCAGAATCGGATTAATTATGTGCTTGTTATAATATTTTTTGATTAACTAATGAATTAACTTTTTGGAAAATAAATACAAATAATTTTTTTTATCGATATATATATATTCAGATATTGATTAAATCTGTACATGTTTGCTAATTGTCAACATGTATAATTGCATATATGATTATGTATCATATATAATTGCATATATGATTATGTATCATATATAATTGATCTTATAATTTTCTTACGATGATTTATACTTATTGTGAATCATAAAATGTAAAAATATTTTATCAACTATATGTACATATCTTATTGTTATTAAATGATTTTTTGGATTTGTTACAATGTGTAAATAATTAATGGCTTAAAATTTCAATTTTAAATTTAAAACTTTTAGCATCGAATTAGAAGTTTACAGTAAAATTTCCATATTTTTTAAATTTAATTCAAGTTTTTTCCGAATCGATTTATTTTTAGCCTGTAGTCAATTATTTAATTAAAAATATAATTTCAATCGATAAAATTCTAGAAATTTTATTACAGCCCAAAGTTTTTCTCGGGTACCTTCAGCAAAAGTTTTAGAATCTTCCAACTTAATTTCTTATTTTTTAGAATTAATCTAATCCTCGGCTATTATCAATTATTTAATAATATATTTATTTTAACTGAGAAAATTCCATAAATTATTTTTAGGCCCAGAATGTATTTCCAGATATTCTAAAATTATAAAACTTGTAATTTTAACATATAATTATTTTGCATTAATTTATTATGGCAGAAACTATTTTATTCAATAATATATACATATATTATGTGTGTGTATGTATTCATATATATATACACACACACACACACACACACACATTATTTTCTTGTTTTTCCATGTTGTACAAGCACAAATTTGGATAGATTCCAACACACTCAAAACAAGCTAACGTGTCTGTAGCGATGTAAATCCTAGCATCTATATACGGGCATGTTATTCGTTGTAAAGATTATTATGGTACTATTAACTCGCTTTTGGCGAGGCAGTACACATGCAGATTTAAGCCAATGGACATCATGATTACCAAGGCGAGAAGCCTGGAGAAACGGTTAACAACCTCGGAGATCGGCTATACTGTGGACGATGATCAAGCGGATTTGGATCGGATTCCTAAATTTTGTCCCAATCAAGGTGAAATTGGTATGAAGTGATAAAGAAGGCCTCTTAAAGCTTCATATCCAATTTCAATCTGATCGGAGTTCGTATGCTAGAGTTATGGGCAAAAAAAGAGGGATCAGATCATATTTAGCTCAGCAACACAGCTCAACGATGATCGCGCCATAACTCAACAACCAAAAGGCAGACTGAAGAGAAACTTTGAAAACAAGAAGACAAGATCCTAAGGAATCTACCCAGGATCGCATGGAAATTGGAGAAGTTAAAGGGATCGGCATCTGCCCCTCAATAGGGATCAGTACCTATCCCTCTTAAGGATTGGCTAAGCCCAACTTCATGGCAAAGGTCGATCAACATCTACACATCTAATTAACATAAAACTTAGAGGACAAGCTAACTAGAACATGTGGAATACCTCTCATGGATCACATAGAATTTGAAGCAAGTTGTAAGGATCGGTACATACCCCTTCATAGGGATCGGCTATAATCAATCTTCACAACATGTTGCAACAAAGATTGATAAATAACACCAGTTCTACTGGTCCAATTGGCATGAAACTAGGAGAATAATCATAATATAACATGGAGAAGCTCCCCTATGGATGCATATTATTTGGAGGAAGTTGGATTTATCGGTACCCATCCCTCTAGAGGGATCGATAGAAATCAGAATTCAAGTAATACTACTTCATGAAAAATGCGATATCTCACAACCCGTATGTCAAAATTGCACAAAATTTAAGGGGAAAGTAGCTAACACCATGGGGAACAACATAAAGGGATTGCATTCCATTTGGATGCCAAAATGGGATTGGTACCGATCCCTATTGTGGGCCTCAATAGGCCTGGAAATTTCTAGGTATCCTCATCTTGGTCTCTCGAACCTTCTGTCAAACCTTTAGCCGTTCTGTGCACGTCTTCCCCTATAAATACAGTAGGCATGTCGTTAGAGAAGAGATATTCTTTCTGCTTCTCTTCATCTTCAACCTAGCTACACTCTGTGAATTTTATTCTTGAATTTTGGATTGTAACAGTAAACAAACTTCAGTGTAACAAAAAGGATTATTCGAGAGTAGATGTAGGCCAGAGTTAGCCGAACCACTATAAATCTCGTTTCCTTTAACTTGCTTTTTGATTATTTTAATTTTGTTCTTCATTTATTTCTCTTCATATTTCTACGATTGGATTGAATATTGGTTCTTTCATACAACTGGGTTTTGGTGGCCAATTTTGACGGTGCTTTCACCTAGGAGGACTTACATCCATGGATTTAGAAGCTTGGAGCTTAGATTTTGAAACTTAGATACTCGGATATAGAAAGCAATGATTAGGAAATTAAAAAGGAGAGTGCTACAAGAAAGGAGCCACCGTAGGGAGAGTCAGGAGGCTTCCTTAGGAGATGTAGCTAATCAAGCATCTACCTACATCACCATAGATGAAATAGAAACGATGATGGATGCTACAGTAGAGAATGCTGAAAAAATTGGAGGATATGATGCAGAATTTATTTTAATAGATTAGACAAGATAGAGCACAGAAACAAGGATTTGAAGTAGCAGGAATCGCTAGAAATCTAAACCAGGAACAAGAAAAAAGAGCCAATGACAAAGGAATAGAGCAGAGCAGCCGGGTCAGTCCCTTTCCATCCTGAGGGATCGACGACGATCCCTCTAGAGAGTTCGGTACCGATCCACAAAGGCTAGGGGCATGCCTCTGGGTCTGGTTGTTTATGATGCTCGAGGACCTGCGATCGATCCCATGGAGTTTGGTATGAATCAGAATTTGGATGCTTGTCCAAAGGAATACGTTCTGGAATTCCCTCGTAGACTCGGGGATCATCTTGGACATAATAATAGGAGGCTACCATTGGAAGACAAAGACAAGTTTGCCAAGATGATAAAGTGAGTTATGTGTGAAGATTAATAAATAGGGATCTAGAGGATGTAAATAGAAGTCCATTCACTCTAAATATCAAGAATTCTAGGAATCTACCAGAATTCAAACTACCAACACTGAAGATTATGAAGGAAAGTCGGATCCAACTATGGATATGATGAGGTAAATACAACACGTCGAAGTACTGTGGGCATTGGAAGAAGTCCTAGCACAATGTTCCCTCCTATACTTAATGGATGTAGTTGCGTTATGGTTTAGACAGCTAGAGAGTGGTTCTATTGTCACTTGGACGGAACTGCTTGAAAGATTTATGAAGCAGCTTCGGTTTCACATTACGAGACCTAAGAATGTGATGACATTGACATCAGTAAAGCAGTGAGCAAGAGAATCACTTAATAATTTCTTAACCAGGTTCAATGCGGCAATTTTTTTGGGTGGATCGACCAGATCCACCGATGGTTTTGATGGCGGTAGTGTCAAAAGTTGCAGATAATTCAGATTTTAAGATATCACTGACACGGGATCCACCGATGGATCTTGGGAAATTTTACCATGAAGCAGAGAGGTTTCTATGACAAGAAGATGCAAGAGCCGATAAAAAGGCAATGGAAGTTAATATGGTAAGGGGTGGAGAACCGCTCGGTGAATGCTCAAGAAAGGACAAGGGTAGATGGAACATGGATAATAGCTTTGATGGATCGAAGCGACAGAGGGGAAACCCAAATTCTCTTCTTACTCGAAATTGAATGAAACCCTAGAACAAATACATCTAGATGCTCTAGGGCGCCTTCCATATCAGAGGCCGAAAAGGATGGAACCCTCTGAATGCGAACGGACATCAGGAAAGCACTAAATATTCCATGAGGTAGATGGGCATAATACAAATAACTGTGGGTATTAGAAGGATTTCATTGAGGAACATGTCGAGTTACAACAATATGTAAAAACTTGGGCTATGGCAGTGGAACAAAAGCAGCCACCGTCCACCTCAAATGAAAATGACACTAGATTAAGGCATCATCGTCAATTTGTCATCAATTGAACGGGATGGCATGGAATAAGTAGCAAGCTCCATTGTAAGATGACTAAGTCACTTACACATGTACGGGATCGATGACGGTCCCTAAGCATGCTCTAAGATGATGATAAACCATATGCTAGAGTTTGTGAATTTTTTTTTTCCTATTTCTTATTTTTTGCTTCGAACTCTTATTTTTTGGTTTTATTTGAACTTTGATTTATTGGTTGTATAGACTCTTATTTTTTGGAATTAGGAATGCTCAAATTTGGATCAACTTAATGGATAATATAGGTCTTCGGGTATGGATTATGCTTGGAAATGGGTAGGTCGCTTCGCTCGAACGTGATGATTGACCTACTTAGGTCGTCGAGTATGGATTATGCTCGGCAAGGATCTAGAAAGGTCAAGGTTATCAGGTGTGGATTAAGCCTAGCAAGGGGTAGGTCGCTTCTCTAGGATGCGCTAGATCGACCTACTCAGTTCGTCGAGTATGGATTGTACTCGGCAAGGGTTCAACGAAATCAAGGTCGTCGGGTATGGAATATGCCTGGTAAGGGGTAGTCACTTCACTTGAAAGCGACGGATTGGCCTGCTCAGGTTGTCAAGTACGAATTGTGCTCGACAAGGATCCAGTGAGATCGAGAATTTGGATTAGGACAACAACCTAGAGAGGTTATGGGTTTATATACCAGCTGTGAACAGCTATGGATTTGGATATGAGCCCCAAGAAGTTAGGGATTTTTCTAATGAACTGGCGAGGTTGAGAGCTTGGATAAAATGATCCAGAGAGATCATGGATTTGGATTGGCAATGGTTTGGATATTATGGTAATCAATGGATTATGGATTTAAGATTTTAGATTTATGGCAATTCAAAAAGCCTTGCTATCGCAAGGCATGTTTTGAGGGGAAAAGTATTAACACGCCTTTTGGTAAGGCAGTACACATGAAAATTTAACCCAACAAACATCATGATCATCAAGGCGAGAAGCCCGGAGAAACGGTTTCCAAGCTCGGAGATCGGCTATAAATGAGACTATGGACGATGGTCAAGCGGATTCGGATCGAATCCCTAAATTTTATCCCAATCAAGGTGAAATTGATATGAAGTGATAAGGAAGGCCTTATGAGGCTGCGTTTCAAATTTCAAGTTGATCGGAGTTCGTATGCTAGAGTTATGGGCAGAAAAGGAGGGATCAGATCATATTCAGCTCAGCAGCATAACTCAACGATGATCGCTCCATAAATCAAAAACCACAAGGCGGATTGAAGTAAAACTTTGGAAACAAGAACAAGGGACCGTAGGAAGTCTACATTAGGGATCACATGGCATTTAGAGAAGTTGGAGGGATTGGCATCTATCCCTCAATAGGGATCGGTACCTATCCCACTTAGGGATCGGCTAAGCCCAACTTCGTAACAAAGATCGATCCGTATCTCAACATCCACAAATCCAATTGGCATTAAACTTGGAGGACAAGCTAATTAAAACATATGGAATACCCCTTAGGGATCACACAGAATTTGGAGCAAGTTCGAGGGATCGGTACCTATCCCTCCACAGGGATCGGCTATAATCAGCCTTCAAAACATATTGCAACAAAGATTTATCAATAACTCGCTACAAGTCCAATTGGTGTGAATATTGGAGGCTTAACATAATACAACATGGAGAAGCTTCCCTAGGGATCACATGGTATTTGGAACAAATTAGAGGGATCGATACCTATCGCTATAGAGGGATCGACAGAAATCAGAATTCAAGTAATATTACTTCATGGACAACGTGATATCTCACAAACCATGTGTCGGAATTGCATGAAATTTGGGGAGAAAATAGCCAACAACATGAGGACTAGAGGGATCATGCCCCATTCGGACACCAAAAGGGATTGGTACCGATTGCCTATTGTGGGCCTGTAACGACCCAGAATTTTACTTAATTAAAATTTGGATATTTAATTAATTTTAGATATTAATAAGTGAATTTATAAGTCGAATAAATTTTTATTTGAATAATTGGATTTAATTGGATAATTAAATCGATAATTTAATATGTTAAATTATGAAAAAAAATTGAAAATTGGGTTAAATATGATTGAAAATGATTTGTAAAATTTTATTTTATCATATTGAAGTTAGAACGATATTTTAGAACTTTTAAAATCGATTTAAAAGTTAATTTGTGAAAATTGAATATTTTAATAATTAATCGACTAGTGAAAATAGTCAATTTTTGAATAGTCTCAGAATTGGACGAGACTAGTTCCATTGGATCCGTAATAGTTAGTTATTACCGGATTTCAATTTTCGTAGCAATCGGAGTTATCGTTTGATCGTGGCAGCTCGAAACGCATCGAATTATTTTTAATATTAATTTAGCGAGTTAAAATAGCCATTTTTCAAACAGTCTCGGATTTCGACGAAACTAGTTTCAGCGGATCCGTAATGTGATATTATTGTATGGTTTCAAATTTCGTGTCAATTGGATTTACCGTTTGTCCGGTACAAATTAAAACGCCTAGAAAATCGTTTAAATCGGTTTAATTTAAATCGATCGTTTGTTGCCATAACTCGCACAGATGACCGGATTAGCTTCCGAAACCTATTCCATTGTGTCCGGAACGCGGGGTAAACCCTAGGAACGTCAGTTTTGGCGCGTAAATCGGAGTTTAGAAATCTCGGATGAATAGTGTTCGTTTTAATTTCTATAAATAGGCCTTAAAATTCACAAAATAGAAAAAAAAAATTAGGGTTTTGAGACAGAGCCGGCCGCCACCATGAAATCAATGGCCGAAAGTTACTTATCTTCCCCCTCCAATTTCTCAAAATCCATGCATCGATTCGTGAAAGTATTAACTACAATGTTGTAGTGCTCGACGAGATCGTTACATCTGACGGTGGAGATTGAATAAGTCGCGACGTGGAAAGAGTTGGAGGCTGCCGTTCATAGGCTGGTCGTGCTCGTTTCTTGAGCATAAGGCTCGACCAAGCTTGATGATAATGGGGGCGTTGATGGAGTTGGGTGAGGGCTACAGGGTGATGGTACTTGATCATGCTAGAAGTCATCGTGGTGGTGGCAAGAATTGAGGGAAGAGGGGCGGCCGATGGGTACGTTGTTGCGTGCGTTTTGTTTGCTGAAGCAAGAATAACGTGGGGAAGGAGAAGCAGGATGCGGCCTGGATTGCAAGGGGCAAGATCGAACGGTGATCATTTGTGTTAGGGTTTAAATTATAAAAAAATGTTGTAGTTATTTACATAAAAAGTTGTATTAACTTTGAAAAATCATATTTTGGTCATACGAGGTCGAAATCGAACGAAACTTTTTGCGTTGGCTTCGTCTTGACGAGCACTTCGCGATGGAGCTGGAATGGAAGCGATTGGAGATAGTGAAAATTTCGGGTATAATTAAACGCGTGTTTAATTATATTCGAAATAATCGCTGAAATCGGAAATAAAATCACGGTGAGAACTTCTCACTCAATCGAATCAGTTTCGATTTTATTTTAAATAGTTAGATTTAAAATATTTGAATGCATGTTTGAATGATGATTGTTATCTATTGATTGTTAAAATAGACATTATGCGCCGTTAGTAAGCGGATGTTATTTATTAAAAACATATACCGCGAATATTTCATAAACAGTGAAATTGGTATTATATACGATAGCAATATATATATATTGGCATATGTATATATTGGAGTTATTGATTTCCCGCATTTGTATAGCGGATGAGACCCTATTGCGCCGTCTATTAAGCGGATAATATTTAAATCCCATATACAGCGATAATTCCGTACTGAAGCGGAATTGGTATTGTGCTAATGTTTGTGGATGCAGGAAAACAGGTTGGAGGGATCCAACTGGATTCCTCAACAGTATTTATTTGATTATGAATATTTTGATATTCGTTGATTATCATATCGATATATGATATCGTTGTTGTCGTGATTGACTATTTGGTGTGTAGCATCATTGGACCAAATTTGGAATTTTAAAATGATTTTAAAGTGATTTTTGAAAGTATACGTTATAAATAATTTGGAATTGATTCATATTAAATAAATAAACGTATAAATTTTAATGTTATAAAATAGTGTTAATCGGGATTTATTGAATTTATTATAAAGAGTTGAAAATATAGGATTTATAAAATTTAATTATTTTATAAATCAGAATGATGAAATTATAAAGGAGATTAAAGATGTTTTAAAAGAATAACATAAATTGATTTATATAAAAAGATTTATAAATTGATAATTTATAAATGAAAATATTTGAATTATAAAACGAGTTTTTATAAATGTTAGAATGAATTGTGAATGAATTTCATAAATGAATGAAATTTATGGAATTATAAACGGTGAAGTTATAAATGGAATTTTATAAGCAGTAGGTTTATAAAATTTATAAAGTTATTGAAAGAATAGATTTGGACAAATAATTGAATCTTATAAGTTATAAGATTTATAATTTTGAAGTTCAAAGGAACGATTTTTGCAAACAAATAAATTATAAGTATTTAACTTATAATATGAACCTTTGGTATATAATTGAGTTATGAATTGAATATAGGAAAATAAAGGAATTTATAAACGTTGTTCTATAAATTCGCAAAGACTTATTTTGATAAGTAAATTGTTGAAACCTATTGATGGAGTTATATTCACATTTTAGATAGTGAATAATCCTTTAAAATAAAATGAATAGAAGTGATGAAATTTGTTAACAAGTATATTCACGTTTTTGAATAGTGAATAATATGTTAAAGAAATTGTTTTGAATGTGATGTTTTAAATAGAATTAAAACAAGTTAACGATGTTTTAATTGGGTTGAGATTCGAAACCATAGATTTCAACATTGATTGTTGAAATAGACGTTTTCGAGAAATAGAAGGAAATGGTGGACTATAACACTGTTGTTATAGTAAATGATTTCCGAAAGGAAATGTTTTGTATAGTATTGGGATTTATATATCTATTTTAATTTCAATCCCTATACTAGTGATTTTGGGACGTCGTAACGATGTTTTACGTAACATTCGTTTTGGCCCAAATAAATATGTTTAAAAGAATGATTTCCTTAAAGAATGAAATATATACTTAATTTCGATTTAAGTATATTGAATATTTTCCAAAAGTTGAAAATAAATAAAATTTGTGAATTACATATGAATAAATAAGAATGGGAAATGTTTTCCAATATAAAGTGAATATTTTGGGAATTTATCTTTTTGAAGATAAATTGAAATGAATAATTGAAATCGTATATGCATGGATATTTTGGAATGAAAATTCACTATGGAATTTATGAATAAAAAGGGGAACTTGTTTAAAAATAAATATTGATTTATTTTTGAAGTATTGAAAATTATATATCTTGTAAGGATATTTTGGAAAATAAATAATTTGGAAAATTATTTGGAAACTGGTGATGTTGTGCATATCCATTGATAGTTCAATAACCGACTATCAATATTTCCCTTTGAATGGGTAATTGATGTGATTTGTTTGAATTTGAATGCCACACTTATTATTGAATAAGCGCTCACTATTCGGGTTAACCGGGAAAGGACCATGGGGTCGTATAACCCATTCCGAATATGAGATACGACGTAATGGATAGCATTGATGACCAGTGTTGAAGACCGGGTATTTGCGAAAGCGATAGGAGGACCTATCGATTGTCTCTGCACTGGGTAGCTCCTGGTATAGAGATTTCCTAAGTGATGGGAAATTCGATCGGGATTGTGAATACCGAGATTGCAAGGGCTTCGTAAGAAGTGCCTTCGGTTCTGTTCGAGCCCGGAACAGACTTGTATGGATTGTATGTCTGACATTACAAATTGAGATATAAAGCAGATTTCTTTCAAATATATTTCTGTTGGTGGCGGAGAATTTATTCTTTTAGCTTAACACCCTTCTCTGAGACGTACAAGCTCAGAGGTTATGTAGTTGAAGGTTATCAGCGATATATTCCCAATTTGGTAATGTGACATGCTGAGTGTTGCTGTAAATGATCATTGTGTTGATTATTTGTGATAGGATCATTTATTTGATCGTCTATCTTGGTAATCATTTCTATGATCATTTGTTGACCCAAAGCATGGCTTTTGTATAAAGTATGTTTTTGTGGACGTGACTTCGTCGAGCCTCACTCCCCGGGAATGGTCAAAACAGGAAAGATGCGGCAAGGTTATGTGGGGTAGCGCCCTTTAGGATATGTGCATTTCCTTCTGGAAAAGGGTGGTATCATGATATGGAGCCCAGATACTTACTCATGTTGAAAACACTTTATGATTGTGTGAATTGATTGCGAGCGCTCGGTGAAAGGTCCCAAAGGACCGGGGGATGGCATATTCGGTCAGTTGTTACTCAGTTAGGGGTAACCTGGCCTTGTGTTGGCAGAGATCCGGTTTGGTTCTCGGGGATGTCCATCCAGAGGCATTCTCATGTGGCAATGGGAAGTTCCTTGGCCTGATCATTCGTTGGAAATCCAAAGAAACACTACGATCTTGTACGGTATTAGTTGTAGAACCTATCATTCACTTATGGTGGCGCCCCACTGTTTGGATGGTAGCTATAGTAGGCATAGTTCGAAATGTCTATGCTGGCTAAGATTTATATTCTACTTTTGAAATAAATTTTTCCTACACTATGCACTAGTAATAATATCAAATGTTCTTTTTAATGCGTATCAAGCATCTTTGACTATCATAAGGAGAAATCTCCTCCGATTCTGCGTTTGCATTGTGTGTGTGTGCGGGAGGCCTTATGGTAGTCTCATTTTTAAAAGCATTGCGAATTGACTTTAAAAATATTCCTCTATTTTGATTTTAAAGATAAATAAACTGTTTTGAGTTCTCACACCAGTCACATGACTGACTCGGAGTTTATTGTTTTCCTTCCTAAACTTTGGGTGCCCACCAATTTCCACACGGGCAGTTAAGAGTTAGGTTTACCAGGATATTCTGGATATTCAGGAGTTGCTGGAGGCAAGCTGGATGGCATGGCGTAATTACTAGTATATAGTATTTCTTTTTCCGCTGCACTGTTTGTTGTTGTTTGTTGTTGTACACTCTGATGATGATGTAATGTAATGTAATGTATAAAATGTAATAACTGATATAGTTCTTTGTTTAAAGATTATTCATTTATTATTATATGTTGTTCCGCTGCGAATTGTGAAATTCTGATATTGTTGTGTTGTGTTCTGTTCCATTCTATTTTCTGTTTTCTTTTCTCTATATTTTCTACCTTCTTATCTCTTCTTCTATCCTTTTTCTTCTTTTTAAACATTGATAATTCGTATTTCTGTTCATCTTGAGTTAATCTATGGAGATTAGGGTATATTCAAGGAGTACGGATTTGCGGGTCTTCACAGGTGGTATCAGAGCATATGGTTAAGCGACAACCATGGTTCTGTTGGGTATTACTCATTAGAGATAAAGTCAGCAGTACTCTAGAATGAGTTTGAGTGTAATAATAGCTATGAGAGCGTATTTGTTAGTGTATATAAAATTGTTTTATATTGTGATGATTGGTTTGTTGAGTGGCATATGAACCTTCGTCAGCGTGGTCTCGACAACTATGCCGAAGGGGTTTCTAAACACTTGAATAGAACAATTCGACACAATATTGTTTTAAATTGGGTAAATGAAATAATTTTGCCTTGATTATATTTTTATATATAAAGAAATAATTTTTCAGAATTATTAAAGTGTATATAAATTGATTGTTTAGATGTTTGAATAATCTAAGTAAAAGAAGAATTGTATAAGCAAATGAATTATAAGAATTGGATTATAATTAATGTGATTTACAATTGTGAAATAAACTTATATATATAAGAAGTGAAACTATATGAATATATTTATGAATATGAGTTGTAAATAAAAATGAATTTAAAGTTAAATGGAATATAACTTCAGAGATGTTGAATGAAGTTGATATTAGTATCAAAGTAAATTAATAAAGTCAGAGTTAAGTGATAAATGTGAACTTGAGTTATATAAATGAAATTCAACTTTTGTAATTGAATTGAATGAATGGATTGAATATTAATCAATTAAATGTGAATAATTGATAGGAAATAATGAATGTAAGTGTTAATTCATTAAAATCTAATGTTATTGGGAAGTTGAATAATTGAATGAAAATCAATTTAATTAAACCAAATCGAATGAATATAAGCAAAGTAATTTGGTTGTAATTGATATACATCGGTTGTTATATGATTGTTAGTTGATTGTATATAATTCATTAAGTATTAATGAAATTGAGTTAATGAAATTGGAAGCTAAAGTAATTAAAATTCAATTGGAAGTTAAGTGAATCTTGAATAGAATTGAATTTGATTTGGAAGTGTACCAACTTGAATATGAATTAGTGAATATAAACTAATTGAAAATGAATGTTAGTAAGAACATCCACTGTTAATGAATCAAATATGATTAAATTGAAAACCATTTCATTGAATATTAATGAGAATATGAATGAATATTTATTGGTTATGAATGATAGTTGGTTGATGGTTGAATATATTACTTTTACTGCATTTGCTATGTTGACATATATAGTTATTATGTTGCTATATGTTGTATATCAATACTATTGTCATATATGCATGATTCTCATGTTGTTTGTTGAGTGATTAGTAGGTGCGGATCGCGTTTGCTTCGCATTTGGAGCTCGCTTTCGCGCTATATTAGCCGTATATGCTTGCTAATAAAATATAAGGTACATATCTCGGATTACATACCGTACTTTTATAGTTTTTCCCTTCGGGATGCCTCATTACTTGATGATATGTATATTTGTGATATATATACTGTCATTTATTTTTCGGATCGAGTCGCGCAAAGGAGACTATGGCGATTTTTTCCGGGAATTTAAGGCGTTAATAAATATTTGAGAAAATTGAATTTTTTTTTGAAAACTATAACTTTGATTTAGAAGTTGAAAGTTAAAAAATAGTAATTGTTTTGAAAAGATAACTAAGTATGATTTGAAAACTTAGTAAGTTATTGTAAGAAGTTTGGCTATAAATTATGGAAAATTAATGGATTCTGTAACTTTTCTTACTTAATAATTTCGAGGACGAAATTCTTTTAAGGGGGGAAGATTGTAACGACCCAGAATTTTATTTAATTAAAATTTGGATATTTAATTAATTTTAGATATTAATAAGTGAATTTATAAGTCGAATAAATTTTTATTTGAATAATTGGATTTAATTGGATAATTAAATCGATAATTTAATATGTTAAATTATGAAGAAAAAAATTGAATATTGGGTTAAATATGATTGAAAATGATTTGTAAAATTTTATTTTATCATATTGAAGTTAGAACAATATTTTAGAACTTTTAAAATCGATTTAAAAGTTAATTTGTGAAAATTGAATATTTTAATATTTAATCGACTAGTGAAAATAGTCAATTTTTGAACAGTCTCAGAATTGGATGAGACTAGTTCCATTGGATCCGTAATAGTTAGTTATTACCGGATTTCAATTTTCGTAGCAATCGGAGTTATCGTTTGATCGTGGCAGCTCGAAACGCATCGAATTATTTTTAATATTAATTTAGCGAGTAAAAATAGCCATTTTTCAAACAGTCTCGGATTTCGACGAAACCAGTTTCATCGGATCCGTAATGTGATATTGTTGTATGGTTTCAAATTTCGTGTCAATTGGATTTACCGTTTGTCCGGTACAAATTAAAACGCCTAGAAAATCGTTTAAATCGGTTTAATTTAAATCGATCGTTTGTTGCCATAACCCACACAGATGACCGGATTAGCTTTCGAAACCTGTTCCATTGTGTCCGAAACGTGGGGTAAACCCTAGGAACGTCAGTTTCGGCGCGTAAATCGGAGTTTAGAAATCCCGGATGAATAGTGTTCGTTTTAATTTCTATAAATAGCCTTAAAATTCACAAAATAGAAAAAAAAAATTAGGGTTTTGAGACAGAGCCGGCCGCCACCATGAAATCAATGGCCGAAAGTTACTTATCTTCCCCCTCCAATTTCTCAAAATCCATGCATCGATTCGTGAAAGTATTAACTACAATGTTGTAGTGCTCGACGAGATCGTTACATCTGACGGTGGAGATTGAATAAGTCGCGACGTGGAAAGAGTTGGAGGCTGCCGTTCATAGGCCGTTCATGCTCGTTTCTTGAGCATAAGGCTCGACCGAGCTTGATGATAATGGGGGCGTTGATGGAGTTGGGTGAGGGCTACAGGGTGATGGTACTTGATCATGCTAGAAGTCATCGTGGTGGTGGCAAGAATTGAGGGAAGAGGGGCGGCCGATGGGTATGTTGTTGCGTGCGTTTTGTTTGCTGAAGCAAGAATAACGTGGGGAAGGAGAAGCAGGATGCGGCCTGGATTGCAAGGGGCAAGATCGAACGGTGATCATTTGTGTTAGGGTTTAAATTATAAAAAAATGTTGTAGTTATTTATATAAAAAGTTGTATTAACTTTGAAAAATCATATTTTGGTCATACGAGGTCGAAATCGAACGAAACTTTTTGCGTTGGCTTCGTCTTGACGAGCACTTCGCGATGGAGCTAGAATGGAAGCGATTGGAGATAGTGAAAATTTCGGGTATAATTAAACGCGTGTTTAATTATATTCGAAATAATCGTTGAAATCGGAAATAAAATCACGGTGAGAACTTCTCACTCAATCGAATCAGTTTCGATTTTATTTTAAATAGTTAGATTTAAAATATTTGAATGCATGTTTGAATGATGATTGTTATCTATTGATTGTTAAAATAGACATTATGCGCCGTTAGTAAGCGGATGTTATTTATTAAAAACATATACCGCGAATATTTCATAAACAGTGAAATTGGTATTATATATGATAGCAATATATATATATTGGCATATGTATATATTGGAGTTATTGATTTCCCGCATTTGTATAGCGGATGAGACCCTATTGCGCCGTCTATTAAGCGGATAATATTTAAATCCCATATACCGTGATAATTCCGTACTGAAGCGGAATTGGTATTGTGCTAATGTTTGTGGATGCAGGAAAACAGGTTGGAGGGATCCAACTGGATTCCTCAACGGTATTTATTTGATTATGAATATTTTGATATTCGTTGATTATCATATCGATATATGATATCGTTGTTGTCGTGATTGACTATTTGGTGTGTAGCATCATTGGACCAAATTTGGAATTTTAAAATGATTTAAAGTGATTTTTGAAAGTATACGTTATAAATATTTTGGAATTGATTCATATTAAATGAATAAACGTATAAATTTTAATGTTATAAAATAGTGTTATTCGGGATTTATTGAATTTATTATAAAGAGTTGAAAATATAGGATTTATAAAATTTAATTATTTTATAAATCAGAATGATGAAATTATAAAGGAGATTAAAGATGTTTTAAAAGAATAACATAAATTGATTTATATAAAAAGATTTATAAATTGATAACTTATAAATGAAAATATTTGAATTATAAAACGAGTTTTTATAAATGTTAGAATGAATTGTGAATGAATTTCATAAATGAATTAAATTTATGGAATTATAAACGGTGAAGTTATAAATGGAATTTTATAAGCAGTAGGTTTATAAAATTTATAAAGTTATTGAAAGAATAGATTTGGATAAATAATTGAATCTTATAAGTTATAAGATTTATAATTTTGAAGTTCAAAGGAACGATTTTTGAAAACAAATAAATTATAAGTATTTAACTTATAATATGAACCTTTGGTATATAATTGAGTTATGAATTGAATATAGGAAAATAAAGGAATTTATAAACGTTGTTCTATAAATTCGCAAAGACTTATTTTGATAAGTAAATTGTTGAAACCTATTGATGGAGTTATATTCACATTTTAGATAGTGAATAATCCTTTAAAATAAAATGAATAGAAGTGATGAAATTTGTTAACAAGTATATTCACGTTTTTGAATAGTGAATAATATGTTAAAGAAATTGTTTTGAATGTGATGTTTTAAATAGAATCAAAACAAGTTAACGATGTTTTAATTGGGTTGAGATTCGAAACCATAGATTTCAACATTGATTGTTGAAATAGACGTTTTCGAGAAATAGAAGGAAATGGTGGACTATAACACTGTTGTTATAGTAAATGATTTCCGAAAGGAAATGTTTTGTATAGTATTGGGATTTATATATCTATTTTAATTTCGAATCCCTATACTAGTGATTTTGGGACGTCGTAACGATGTTTTACGTAACATTCGTTTTGGCCCAAATAAATATGTTTAAAAGAATGATTTCCTTAAAGAATGAAATATATACTTAATTTCGATTTAAGTATATTGAATATTTTCCAAAAGTTGAAAATAAATAAAATTTGTGAATTACTTATGAATAAATAAGAATGGGAAATGTTTTCCAATATAAAGTGAATATTTTGGGAATTTATCTTTTTGAAGATAAATTGAAATGAATAATTGAAATCGTATATGCATGGATATTTTGGAATGAAAATTCACTATGGAATTTATGAATAAAAAGGGGAACTTGTTTAAAAATAAATATTGATTTATTTTTGAAGTATTGAAAATAATATATCTTGTAAGGATATTTTGGAAAATAAATAATTTGGAAAATTATTTGGAAACTGGTGATGTTGTGCATATCCATTGATAGTTCAATAACCAACTATCAATATTTCCCTTTGAATGGGTAATTGATGTGATTTGTTTGAATTTGAATGCCACACTTATTATTGAATAAGCGCTCACTATTCGGGTTAACCGGGAAAGGACCATGGGATCGTATAACCCATTCCGAATATGAGATACGACGTAATGGATAGCATTGATGACCGGTGTTGAAGACCGGGTATTTGCGAAAGCGATAGAAGGACCTATCGATTGTCTCTGCACTGGGTAGCTCCTGGTATAGAGATTTCCTAAGTGATGGGAAATTCGATCGGGATTGTGAATACCCTGATTGCAAGGGCTTCGTAAGAAGTGCCTTCGGTTCTGTTCGAGCCCGGAACAGACTTGTATGGATTGTATGTCTGACATTACAAATTGAGATATAAAGCAGATTTCTTTCAAATATATTTCTGTTGGTGGCGGAGAATTTATTCTTTTAGCTTAACTCCCTTCTCTGAGACGTACGAGCTCAGAGGTTATGTAGTTGAAGGTTATCAGCGATATATTCCCAATTTGGTAATGTGACATGCTGAGTGTTGCTGTAAATGATCATTGTGTTGATTATTTGTGATAGGATCATTTATTTGATCGTCTATCTTGGTGATCATTTCTATGATCATTTGTTGACCCAAAGCATGGCTTTTGTATAAAGTATGTTTTTGTGGACGTGACTTCGTCGAGCCTCACACCCCAGGAATGGTCAAAACAGGAAAGATGCGGCAAGGTTATGAGGGGTAGCGCCCTTTAGGATATGTGCATTTCCTTCTGGAAAAGGGTGGTATCATGGTATGGAGCCCAGATACTTACTCATGTTGAAAACACTTTATGATTGTGTGAATTGATTGCGAGCGCTCGGTGAAAGGTCCCAAAGGACCGGGGGATGGCATATTCGGTCAGTTGTTACTCAGTTAGGGGTAACCCGGCCTTGTGTTGGCAGAGATCCGGTTTGGTTCTCGGGGATGTCCATCCAGAGGCATTCTCATGTGGCAATGGGAAGTTCCTTGGCCTGATCATTCGTTGGAAATCCAAAGAAACACTACGATCTTGTACGGTATTAGTTGTAGAACCTATCATTCACTTATGGTGGCGTCCCACTGTTTGGATGGTAGCTATAGTAGGCATAGTTCGAAATGTCTATGCTGGCTAAGATTTATATTCTACTTTCGAAATAAATTTTTCCTACACTATGCACTAGTAATAATATCAAATGTTCTTTTTAATGCGTATCAAGCATCTTTGACTCTCATAAGGAGAAATCTCCTCCGATTCTGCGTTTGCATTGTGTGTGTGTGCGGGAGGCCTTATGGTAGTCTCATTTTTAAAAGCATTGCGAATTGACTTTAAAAATATTCCTCTATTTTGATTTTAAAGATAAATAAACTATTTTGAGTTCTCACACCAGTCACATGACTGACTCGGAGTTTATTGTTTTCTTTCCTAAACTATGGGTGCCCACCAATTTCCACACGGGCAGTTAAGAGTTAGGTTTACCAGGATATTCTGGATATTCAGGAGTTGCTGGAGGCAAGCTGGATGGCATGGCGTAATTACTAGTATATAGTATTTCTTTTTCCGCTGCACTGTTTGTTGTTGTTTGTTGTTGTACACTCTGATGATGATGTAATGTAATGTAATGTATAAAATGTAATAACTGATATAGTTCTTTGTTTAAAGATTATTCATTTATTATTATATGTTGTTCCGCTGCGAATTGTGGGATTCTGATATTGTTGTGTTGTGTTCTGTTCCGTTCTATTTTTTGTTTTCTTTTATCTATATTTTCTACCTTCTTATCTCTTCTTCTATCCTTTTTCTTCTTTTTGAACATTGATAATTCATATTTCTGTTCATCTTGAGTTAATCTATGGAGATTAGTGTATATTCAAGGAGTACGGATTTGCTGGTCTTCACAGGGCCCCAATAGGCTTGGAAATTTCTTGGTGGCCTTGTCGTTGTCTCTCGAAACTTTTGTCAAAGTTTCAACCCAATCCATGCACGTCTTCCCCTATAAATACAGCACGCATGGCTTTAGAAAAGAAAATTTCTTTCTGCTTCTCTTCGTCTTCAACCTAGGCTACACTTTATCAATTTTATTCTTGGATTTGAGATTTTAACTATAAACAAACTTCAGTATAATAAAAAGATTTATTTGGGAGTGGACGTAGGCCAGAGTTAGTTGAACAACTATAAATCTTGTCTCGTTTTGCTTGCTTTCTGATTGTTTTAGTTTTGTCCTGCATTTATTTCTTTTTATATTTCTATGATTGGAATTTATATTGGTACTTTCATTCAGCTGGGTGTTTGTGGCCAATTTTAACGCCAACAGTTACATATGCACACACACATATATGTATATATGCATATGATACATACATATACACATATACTTATATAAATAAAACAATTTTTTTAAATAAATCCCAAAAGTCAATTTATAAATTTACTAAAATCTTTGTACACAATTTTTGAGCTACGACTTGTAAAGTTAGAATACATATGGATATAGTAATATTCCATGCCATGAATAAATTATTAAGTAGTGACATTTATAAATCTATTAATTCAAATTAAAGAGAGAAAGTGAAAAGTTTCCTCTCTCTATTTAATAAATTACTGCCCTCAATTAATTATTTGTTTTAAGGAAAGAAAAGAAAGGTTTCTTTCCCTATATATATATATATATATATATATATATATATATATATATATATATATATATATATATATATATATATATGCTTGTATCTTTATAAGTGAATAATGGTTTTTCTCAGATTTTAGTAAGTTTGGATGCATACCACGTTTATGAATTATGGTAGTCCTACTAGTATGGAGTTGTATTAAGATGTTTTGTTTATTTCTTGGATCTGAAATCAAAGGAAAATAGGCCTTCTACGTATTCAGATCTGCAAGCGTTATGAATTGAGAATATTTCTTCTTAACAGTTATTGTTTCGTTTGCCCATCGATACCCAAAGCTATATATTTAGGGCGTGATTTTGGTTATCAACTTGAAGGGATTGTGCACTCAATATCTACGTTTATCTCTAGTTTATATTTGTGAGGAGAATCTGTGGATTTCATGTTAAACTTTATGCGGTCGAGAAAATGGCGATCGAGTTTCACTTCGTTGTTATGACTAGTATTTTTCTTGACAATGGCAGCTCCTCTTTGAGATCTGGACCAGATTTGAAAAAAATTGGTTGCACGGCAACATAAAACACTACCTCAAGCACAGGGGGTATGGCAACAGAGGGAAGTCACGCAAACATGATCCGTGCCTATTGGTTAATCTGGAAAAACATGTATTATCAAATGGACTGCGCTACATTTTGGACTAGGCTTTCGTTATATGTTGTACATAGGGATCATTCTATGTGTATTATGTTTATGTTGTGTACAGGAACATTCCATGCATTTTATAGATCAAATTGTAGGATTTAGTATTTGGGCTAGATTGGGAGGATTGATGGATACAGGAGTTTGTGATTGTATTGGTGGTGTATTTGAGTTACTGCATTGCATAAATGCATGTACCTGTATTTATCAGTTATTAATTAATGAACCCATTTAAAAAAAATATTAACTCTTATTAATAAATTTTAGGTTTATTTGATATACTATACATTTAAAATTAAATTTATTTAAACTTCTCTTTAACCAATTTAAATAGAATCCATTATTTTATTTAAACCAAATTTATAAAAGTTCTAAATGAAATTTAGACTTCGTAGGCCCATTAAAGATCCAAAATGGTAATTTTTTTTGAAATTCATCCATTTCTTCCTCTGCGGGCTAGCCCAGTTCCTACAATGGTAATAGCCTAATAGCCTATACGGTGTAAATTAGTCATATTAGGACTAACTAATTAAGCTTGCCCATTTATTGCGGTATCTAGAAAGGTAATATCCAGGATTAGGATTGGGTAATCATGTACCTTGTCCTACGTAGTTACCGATCTGACCTAAAAGGTTATGTGGGCCAAAAGGTTGCCCTTAATGGAAAAGAACCAACTTATTTGGCCCTTGGGCTGATTTTCAAAATCATTTTGAAAGTTAAAGTTTTAAATTTAATAGTTAAATTCAAAATAAAATATGTATTATAAAATTTATGATATAACATAATTTTTCAGAATGTTTGGAAAATTCACATTAATTTTAAGTTTTATATTTATTAATAAAATTAATAAAAGTAAATTAATTAAATAATTTCATTAATTAATAAACAAGTGCATATATCATATATAGAGGTATATTTTATGTTGTTTTAAATTGTTTAAAATAACATAAGTATACATGTATGTTTATGAATTGAAGTTTGAATTAATAAATTTAATTAAAATAGTTTAAATAAATGAATAAATTTAAAGGTTAATAATTAAATAATATACACATGTATATGATATATGTGATACTATTAAGTTTATAGTACATACAAATATAAATATTATATAAATATATAACTTAATTAAAATTTTAATTTATTAAAATTAACTAAATATGATCTAATTAATATAAACTAAAGGTGGAACATTTACGAAACCCATAATAGACTTAAGAAATAAATACATATGTAATCGTATATATACCGTGATTCTTGATTTGTCCAACATTTGAATCACAAGAATAATTCACAAGAAGTACATTATTTCATAAGTCATTACTCAATATAATATGTTGAGGATTATAAATCTTCAATATGTTTTTGTCCTCTAACATATATATATATATATATATTAATAAACTATTTGCATACTCCTTAGTTGCTGAGCAGACTCAAGCTAGGGATTTTATGTATAGTATAATTAATATGTTGAATAGACGAGGTAAGATAACTATATGTATTTGTAACGACCCAGAATTTTAATTTATTAAAATTTGAATATTTAATTAATTTTAAATATTAATTAGTGAATTTATAAGTCGAATAAATTTTATTTCGAATAATTGGATTTAATTGAATAATTAAATCAATAATTTAATATGTTAAATTACAGAAATAATTGAAAATTGGGTTAAATATGATTGAAAATGATTTGTAAAATTTTATTATATCATATTGAAGTTAGAACAATATTTTAGAACTTTTAAAATCGAATTAAAAGTTTATTTGTGAAAATTGAATATTTTAATATTTAATCGACTAGTGAAATTAGTCAATTTTTGAACAGTCTCAGAATTGGACGAAACTTGTTCCATTGGATCCGTAATAGTTAGTTATTACCGGATTTCAATTTTCGTAGCAAACGGAGTTATCGTTTGATCGTGGCAGCTCTAAACGCATCGAAATTGTTTTAATATTAATTTGGCGAGTTAAAATAGCCATTTTTCAAACAGTGTCGGATTTCGACGAAACCAGTTTCATCGGATCCGTAATGTGATATTATTGTAAGGTTTCAAATTTCGTGTCAATCGGATTTACCGTTTGTCCGGTGCAAGCTAAAACACCTAGAAAATCGTTTAAATCGGTTTAATTTTAAATTGAACGTTTATTGCCATATCTCGCACAGATGACCGAATTAGCTACCGAAACATGTTCCATTGTGTTCGAAACATGGGGTAAACCTTAGAAACGCCAACCGGCACGCTTCGTTTGGAGTTCGGAAAACCCGGGATGAATAGTGTCGCGCGAATTTTCTATAAAAGCCCCCCCACCCCTCTTCATAATTTGCAAAAATTAGAAACCCTAGGTCAAAATCTGTAGCCGCCACCTCCATTAAATTCAATGGCCAGAATTTTATTTTCTTTTCTCCTCAATTACTCTCAATCCATCAACAATTAGAGAAAGTGTTCAACATGAAACTTGTAGGGCATGAAGAGAGCTTTCAATCCATACGGAGTTGATCGGAATTGGAGCGACGTGGAGGGAGATACAGGGGGCCGACGCCTTGATGTTGCGCACGCGTTTTGAGGTGCTGTGGGTGGCCGAGTTGCAGGTGGTGGTGGCCGTGGGTAGCTCTCGTCGAAAGCATTCAAATGGAACTCTCTGATCGAGATATATGTTGGTGATGATGGAGTATAATTAAACCCTAGTTCTATGTAATGGGTTTGTTGTTGCGTGTGGTAGCATGTAGTGTAGTCGTGTGGGGAAGAAGATGCAATGGAGGGCTGAGATCTGCAGGGGTTTAGATCTAAGGGGTGAGATTTGATGGAGGTTGAAAGATATAAAATTATGTTGTAAATTTAAGTTATAAAATCGTGTAACTTCAAAAATTCATAACTTTTTCATACGAGGTCGAAAATGCGCGAAACCAGTTGCGTTGGAATCGTGTGGACGAGCACTATGCTATGGATTTGGATTGGAGTCGTTTGGAGTTAGTGAAAATTTTGGGTAAAATTAAACGTCCGTTTAATTTTATTCGAAATAAATCGCTAAAACGAAAATAAAATCAAGGTGAGAACTTCTCACTCAATCGAATCGGTTTCGATTTAATTTTAAATAGTTATATTTAAAATACCTGAATGCATGTTTGAATGATGATTATTATCTATTGATTGTTAAAATAGACATTATGCGCCGTTCGTAAGCGGATGTTATTTATTAAAAACATATACCGCGAATATTTCATAAACAGTGAAATTGGTATTATATATAATAGCAATATATATATATATATATTGGCATATGTATATATTGCAGTTGTTGATTTCCCACATTGTATAGTGGATGAGACCCTATTGCGCCGTCTATTAAGCGGATAATATTTTAAATCTCATATATTGCGATAATTTCGTACTGGAACGGAATTGGTATTGTGCTAACATCTTTGGATGCAGGGAAACAGGTTGGAGGGATCCAACTGGATTCCTCAACAGTATTTATTTGATTATGGATATTTTGATATTCGTTGATTATCATATCGATATATGATATCGTTGTTGTCGTGATTGACTATTTGGTATGTAGCATCATTGGGCCAAGTTTTGGAATTTTAAAAATGATTTTTAAAGTGATTTTTGAAAGTATAGGTTTATAAAATATTTTTGGAATTGATCCATTTTAAATAAATAACATTATAATTTTTATGTTATAAAAATTATGATTTTTGAGAAATATAGTTAAAAGTTGATTTTTGAAAATATAGGGTTAATGATTTTATAAAATAGTTAAATTGGGATTTTTGAATTTATTATGAAAAGTAAAATATAGGATTTACAAAATTTAATTATTTTATAAATCAAAATGATGAAATTATAAAGGAGTTTAAAGACGTTTTAAAATGATAATATGAATTGATTTATATAAGGGATTTATAAATTGATATTTATAAATTAAAATATTTGAAGTATAAAACGAGTTTTTATAAGTGTTGGAATGAATTGTGAATGAATTTCGTAAATGAATGAAATTTATAGAATTATAAACGGTGAAGTTATAAATGAAGTTTTATAAGCAGTAGGTTTATAAAATTTGTAAAGTTATTTGAAGAATAGATTTGGTTAAATAAATGAATCTTATAAGTTATAAGATTTATAATTTGGAAAGTCTTAAAAAGAACGATTTTGTAAAATAATCGGTTTATAAGCATTTAACTTATAATGTGAACTTTTGATTTATAATTGAGTTATAAATTGAGATAGGTTAATAAAGGAATTTATAAAAGGAAGTTGTTATAAAACAAATAGAATTAGAATTTATAAACGTTGTTTTATAAATTCGCAAACGACTTATTTTGATAAGTAAATTGTGGTAACTTATTTATGGAGTTATATTCACGTTTTAGACTGTGAATAATCCTTTGAAATAAAATGCATAGAAAAGATGAAATTGTTAACGTAGTATATTCACGTTTTTGAATAGTGAATAATATGTTAAAGAAAATGTTTTGGATTTGATGTTTTAAATAGAATTAAAATGATCTAACGATGTTTTCAAAATGTGTTGAGATTCGAAACCATAGATTTCAACATTAATTGTTGAAATAGACGTTTTCGAGAAATAGAAGGAAATGGTGGACTATAACACTGTTGTTGTAGTAAATGATTTCCGAAAGGAAATGTTTTGTTTAGTATTGGGATTTATATATCTATCTTAAATTTGAATCCCTATACTAGTGATTTTGGGTTGTCGTAACGATGTTTTACGTAACATTCGTTTTGGCCCAAATAAATATGTTTAAGAGAATGATTTCCTTAAAGAATGAAATATATACTTAATTTCGATTTAAATATATTGAATATTTTCCAAGTGTTGAAAATAAAAGATTGTGAATTACTTATTAAATAAGTATGGAAATATTTTCCAATATAAAGTGAATATTTTGAGAAATTATCTTTTTGAAGATAAATTGAAAATGAATATTTGAAACCTATTGAAAATCGTATATCAGTAGATATTGTGAAATATAAATTCACTATGGAATTTATAAAAGAAAGAGGAATTCGTTTAAAAATAAATATTGATTTATTTTTGAAGTATTGAAAACATATATCTTGTAAAGATATTTTGGAAAATAAATAATTTGGAAAATTATTTGGAATCTGGTGATGTTATGCATATCCATTGATAGTTCAATAACCGACTATCAATAATTACCTTTGAAAGGTATTTGTTGTGATTTGTTGAATTTGAATGCCACACTTATTTTTAAATTATTGCGCTCGTTATTCGGATTACCCATTCCGAATAGTGATACGACGTAATGGATGGCATTGATGACCGGTGTTGAAGACCGGATATTTGCAAGAGCGATAGGATGACCTGTCGATTGACTCTGCACCGAGTTGCTCCGGTATAGAGTTCTCCATATGTGATGGGGAATCCGATCAGGATTGTGGATATCCGGATTGCAAGGACTTCTTTGTAAGTGCCTTCGGTTCTGTTCGAGCCCAGAACAGACTTGTATGGATTGTATGTCTGACATTACAAATTGAGATATAAAGCTGATTTCTTTCAAATATATTTCTGTTGGTGGCGGAGAATTTATTCTCTTAGCTTAACACCCTTCTCTGAGACGTACGAGCTCAGAGGTTATGTAGTTGAAGGTTTTTAGCAATATATTCCCAATTTGGTAATGTGACATGCTGAGTGTTGCTGTGAAATGATCATTGTGTTGATCATTTGTGATAGGATCATTTATTTGATCGTTTATCTTGGTGATCATTTCTATGATCATTTGTTGACCCAAAGCATGGCTTTTGTATAAAGTATGTTTTTGTGGACGTGACTTCGTCGAGCTTCACACCCCGGAATGGTCAAAACAGGAAAGATGCGGCAAGGTTATGAGGGGTAGCTCCCTTTAGGGTATGTGCATTTCCTTCTGGAAAAGGGTGGTATCATGGTATGGAGCCCAGATACTTACTCATGTTGAAACACTTATTATTTGGTGTGATGTTGATTACGAGCGCTCAGTTAAAGGTCCCAAAGGACCGAGGGATGGCATACTCGTGTCAGTTGTTACCCAGTTAGGGGTAACCCGGCCTTGTGTTGGCAGAGATCCGGTTTGGTTCTCGGGGACGTCCTTCCAGAGGCGTTCTCATGTGGCAATGGGAAGTTCCTTGGCCTGACTATTGTTGGAAATCCAAAGAAACAATACGATCCTTGTACGGTTTTAGTTGTATAACCTGCTATGGAATGTGGCGGTAACCTGCTATTGAACATAGTAGCTATAGTAGGCATACGATAATGGTCGTATGTTGGCTAAGATTTATATTCTACTTTCGAAATGAATTTTCCCTACACTATGCACTAGTAATAATATCAAATGTTTCTTTTTAATACGTGTCAAGCATATTTGACTACCATAAGGAGAAATCTCCTCCGATTCTGCGTTTGCATTGTGTGTGTGTGCGGGAGGCCTTATGGTAGTCTCATTTTTAAAAGCATTGCGAATTGACTTTAAAAATATTCCTCTATTTTGATTTTAAAGATAAATAAACTATTCTGAGTTCTCACACCAATCACATGACTGACTCGGAGTTTATTGTTTTCCTTCCTAAACTCTGGGTGCCCACCAATTTCTACACGGGCAGTCAAGAGTTAAGGTTTATCAGGATATTTGGAATTCAGGAGTTGCTGGAGGCAAGCTGGATGGCATGGCGTATTATTAGTATATAGTATTTCTTTTCCGCTGTTTGTTGTTGTTTGTTGTTGTACACTCAGATGTAATGAAATGTAATGTAATAAGTGATATAGTTCTTTGTTTAAAGATTATTCATTTATCTATTATATGTTGTTCCGCTGCGATTGTGAGATTCTGATATTGTTCTGTTATTTCTTTCTGTTCCGTTATATTTTCTTTTCTCTCTATTTTCTATCTTCTTTCTCTCTTCTTCTGTCTCTTTCTTCTTTTTAAAACCCTAACTATTCGGTTTTTCAGCAACAAAAAATCGCGTATGTTACAGTATTTGTTGACCAGACTCAAGGTACGTACTGTAGGATCCGGACCAGCCGGTAGTGGAAGAAATGGATGAATTTCTTTTTTTTAACCATTTTGGATCTTTAATGGGCCTATGAAGTCTAAATTTCATTCAGATCATTTCTAAATTTGGTTTAAATAAAATCATATATTCTATTTAAATTTAGTTAATGGGAAGTTTAAATAAATTGTATCAAATACACCTAACATTTATTAATAAGAGTTAATGTACAGGGAATGAAACCTTTCATTTCTTTACCTAAAACAAGAATTAATTGAGAGTATTGATATCATTAAATGAAGAGAGAAATAGTATCTCCTTAATTTGAATTGATTGATTCATTAAATGTCATTGATTGATAATTTATTCATAGCATGAATTATTACTATATCCATACGTATTCTAACTATACAAACCGATTACAAATATTTTATTAAATTTATAAATTGCAGCTTAGGATTTATTTAATTTTTGATTTATTTAGATAAGTAAACATATACATATACACACATATACATATGTGTGTGTGTATATATCATATACAATACACACACACATGTGTGTGTGTGCATGTGTAACATAGCAATTTGTAGGGAGTAACAAGGCCGTATACAGATGTTGGTATTTACATCGCAACGGACACATTAGTTCACTTTTAATGTATCGTATATTGTCAAATATATGCATTAACATGTAATTATAAATTTCAAATAATTATTTGAGAGTGTGTGTGAATTATTGAATTAAACATTTTCTGCCATAATAAATTGGTATCAAAGAATTGTATAATAAAATTACAAGTTTTATAATTTTCGAAAATATGAAAACACATTTTAGGCTTAGATAAGATTTCTAAAAATTTTCCAATTAAAATCATATTTATTGTTAAATAATCGATAATTGTCCGAAATAAAATTAGTTCTTAAAAATATAAAATCAAGTTGAAAAATTCTAAAACATTTTATGAAGGTACCTGATGTAACATCCTGTATTTTTAAGCCATTGAATTTGAACATTTAATTCATTTTAAAGATTGAATATGGATTATAAATTGAATCTTGAAATAAGATAAGCTATAATTTTTAGTTATAGTAATTCTATTCAATTTCAAATAATTGAGAACAATAATTAAATATTGAATCAGGGATTTAATTGGTAACGGAATAATACTAATTCAATATTAGAATTGGGATAATTGGTAATTTCGAGTGTAAATGGAGATAAAATTAGATTCTAAAATTTAATCTAGGTCTAATTGGGTTTGATTTTTAATATTGCACCATTGGAAGAAATTAAAAGTTAATAGATTGGATTTGGGGATTTTATATTAATTTAATAATAGGATTTAATAATATAAAAATGCAATTAATCGGATTTTAATAAGAAATGAGTCAAAATGATTGTTAATGTTTTTTTAAATGATATATGATGTATTGTAAAGTTAATAAAAATTTTAAAAGTAAATTTCTAAGCGTTTTCGACAATTTTGAAAATCGCTTGATTTAATAGACGAGTTAAAAATAGCCTTCCAGGGCACAGTCTCGGAATTCGACGAAACCAGTTCCATTGGATCCGTAATAGTTAGTTATTATCGTATTTCAATTTTCGTAGCAATCGGAGTTGTCGTTGGGCCGTGACAGCTCGAAACGCATCGAAATCGTTTTAATCGGTTTAATTTTAAATTGATCGTTTAATCCCGTAACTCGCGCATACAACCGAATTCGCTTACGAAACTTGTTCCTTTGTGTTCGGAATGCGGAGAAACCCTAGAATCGCCTGTCGGATCATGAAGTTTGGAGGTTGTTTGCGTAAACTGTTAAATTGAGAATTTTGTTGATTAAAATAATATTAAACAATATATATATATATATATATATATATATATATATATATATATATATTATCTTCTAAACCCTAATTATATTCACCGCCCGCCTCTATCATCGTTCATGGCCGAAAATCACCCACTTTCGCCTCCAATTTGCAACAAATCCATGCGTTATTTCGCAAACTTCCCAACTGGAAAATCGTAGCTCGTGTCGAGATCTTCACGATGGTCGGTTATGATGGATGTTGGCGTCGCGTGGAGGGAGAATTATGGGTTCTTAGGACCGCCGCTCGTGTGGGGTTTCGACGTGGAGGAGGCGACCGGGTTGGGCGAGGTTCTGGGCGAACGTGGAGGACGAGGCGCTCTTCGAGGGGGTGGTCTCTGATGGTGGTCACGGTGGCTGTGGGAGGAGCGGCTAGAAGCCCTAGCTACGTGATGATGGGTTCGTTGCTTTTGGGTGTCGCGTGCTTGTTGGGGAGAAGACGTTCAGGAGCGGCCGTGTTTTATTTTGGTAATATAAAAAAAAATTGTTTTCAAATTATATTCAAACTTAAATAATTCATAACTTGTGCATACCTATTCAGAATTCAACGAATTAGGAAGCGCCGGAATTGCAGAGACGGGTACTACGCGATGGTGCAGTTCCGGATTCGTTACGGGCAAGTAGAAATTTGGGTTAAATCGAACGTCGTTCGGTTTAATTTAAATTTCGAACGCTCGCCGAAACTCAAGGTGAGTTATTCTCACTCACATCTAGATACTAGTAAAGTTAGACAGTTAGTATTGATTGTTTGTTTGGATGTTTAGCTGTTTATGTTGATTATTATCAAATTGAATTGATATATATAGATGTGCTAATATTTGTGGATGCAGGGAAAACAGGTTGGAGGGATCCAACTGGATTCCTCACAATATAGTGTTTATTTTTATAGTTGATGATGATGCCTGTTTATATTTTGTGATCGACAAATTGGAATTTAATTGCATTGTGATATTGTGGGATAAACTATAAGCCCAGGATGTTAAATTGTAAAGAAATTTGGAGTTTTAATTTTAAAGAAATTAAATTGGATTTTCAAAAAGAATTTAAGAAAATTTATAAATAAGGAATTTAGAAGCATATAAAAATTAGAATCTGTTGGATGGAAACTGAAATAAAATTGTATTTGAAATATTGCTGAATAAATTATAAATCCATAATTTATTTATAAATGGATAAATTGAATTTTTGAAGAATAAAAGATATTGTAAATTAATGTATTTTAAAGAATTAAAATTTGAAATCTATTTAGAATGGAAATTGAAAATTTGTAAAATCTGGAATGATAAACAAAGAGAAATGTTATTTGTTGATAAATGTGAAAGTAAATTTATGTTATTTAACCATAAATCTAAATTGAAATAAATCGACAGAAATCGTGAGAAGGATTTCTGTGATGTTTAAGTGGGAATGAGATTCCTTGGGAAAAACCAAGTTCGATTTTAAACTGATTTTATAAAGAGAAAGTTTTGAAATTTGAAACTGGTTTAAAGAATGTTGGAAATTATTATTTTTAAAGTAACTATTTAAAAATTAGTAATAGTAAAAAAAAATATTCTTTTACAAATGGATTTGTTTTAAAAAGCTAGTTTTGACCTAAGTATATTGAAATAAGTATTAATCTTTTTTACAACTCTATTTTTAAAATATAGTTTAACTAAAACCTTATTTGAAATCAAGTTATATCTTATAAAATAGTTTTACTTTAAATATTTTGAAATTATATTTTGAGTAAATAATTAGTAGTAAATTTACCTATTTTAGAGTATATCTTAGAATAATATGTTTTAATTATTTTAAATCTAAAATGTTTTAACTTGGTTATTTCCAATGGAAATTAAGGGTAAAGGATTTACCTTGTAAAGGAAGAATTTTGGAAAATGTTTTCAAATGAGCTTGGGAAATGTGAAATTATATCTTTTAAAGATATTTGAGGCAAATAAATAATGTGGGAATTATTTATTGTGTGATGGATGTTTATGTATGTTTATGAATATAAATTGATAGTTAAATCACCGACTATCAATATTGGACAAATGCGTTGATCGTTTCGAAGTGACCGGGATCGAGATTTATTTCTCGAAAACCACTTCGATCCGGTTTGTACGTTTCGTGCGGAAAACGTGTTTTGGAATCGACGATGGAGCAGTGAAGTGCAAGGGCTAGTCGCTACTAATCCTGAGGATATTTCCAAAATGGATGTGGTAGGAATAGTGCCTTCGGTTCCATTCGAACCCGGGACGGACTTGTATGGACGAATGCTTGCGAAACATCGTCAGGTGGACGATGGGCATTCTAAGTGAAAACGTTCTAAAGGTAACGCTTAGCCTCAAGCCTCATCAACCGGGAATGACTGAAAATCAGGGGATATGCAGCAAGGTTAGGTGGGTCATGCCCAAGCATGACAAGATATTTCCCCTGTCTAGATGTCCCTTATATATATATTTCGGCTTAGTGGGTGGTTGGTCACGCCAACCACGTGGGTTTATCTTGTTCGGGACTGTTCAGTAAGGAATGGTTCCGGCCTTGTGTTGCAGGGGATGAAGGGAGTAGTCCTCGGTACGGTGATCTAGGCCCCGTACTGTGACAGGTGGTACCCCAGTGCCTAGTCATTGTTGGAAATCCATTTTCCCTACGAGCCTTGTACAAGTTTTTTTGTATTACCCACTTCGGTGGCTAGTATCTGGAATTTAATGAATGTAACAATTTCGGCTATTTTATAATTATTTGTAAATAGACCCTATTATAATATCAGAGGATTTCTATAAAAAAGTGTTTTAGCTATCGTAAGGTAAAAACCCGACATGTTTATTTGTGGCGTGGTCTTACGAGATGCTTTTGTTTTCAAAGGATTTTTGAAACTTTAATAATCAAGTTGGATGCATTATTATCAGCTGGTATTCCAGACTGACTCGGGTGTTATTTCATTATAATGCTCGGGTCAGACCGAGTATTTTTTGTATAGGACTTGATGCTATGGAGCAGGAGAGGAGTTGGAGTCCGAGACGTATTATATGTACTTATCTATATCTGCTTCTGTGATTGTATGGTAGGTCTGATTTGTGGTTGTTGATGTATGAGATACTCTGATGATATGATGTATAAACAGTAATAGATTTCATTTTGTGTAAAGTTCTATATTTACTATTATATTTTATTCCGCTGCGACTGTGAGATTCTGATATTGTTTAGTTTCTTCTTTTTCTATCTCTTCTTCTTTAACCCTAATGGTTCGTAATTCTGTGCCACTTGAGTTAATAGAGGTAGAATAGTGTTGATTCAAGGGGTACGGATTTGCGGGCTGTCACACTTGGTATCAGAGCATAAGTTGGCGACAACCTAGGATTTGGTGGGGTAATTACTCATTTAATAGAGTCAATAGTACTCTATAATGAGTTGAGCGTATTAATAGATATGAGAGCGTACTTGTTAGTGAATATAAAATTCTTTTTATACTGTGTTAACTTATCGGTTGAGTGTTTATGAATTCTGGTCGGTGCGGGAAGTACAACCGTATCGATAGGGGTTTCTAAACTCTTGAACAAGATAAACCGACATAGTATTGTTTTTAAAGTGGGTAAATGAAATAATTTTACCCAAAATTATATTTTGATATAAAAGAAATGGTTTTCTCAATTATGTATATATATATTGTTTGGTTGGTTGTTAATACTGTAATCAAATATGAATCTTAAATTTGATTCAAATTTGAAATGAGATGATATATAAACCAATGGGAATGTAAGATATTGAATTGATTTATAACCAAATAAATTCCATAAGTAAATGATACAAAAGAAGAATAATTAAATTTGAATTAAACCAGAATTTAATCTCGGAAGTTCTGAAGAAAAAAAATATTTTTAATAGATTGAAAATAAAAGTTTGGAAATTTAAAATCTTGGGAAAGTTTGGGAATGTTTTCCAAAGTTTTTGGAAGGTAATGATGGAATATTGTTTTGGGAAGTATTTTAAAATGGAAAACTGTTTTGAAATAAATTTGGGAGAGTAAGAAGCGTTGAACTCACTTCAGTCGTTGGAAAATAATCCTGATGATGCTGGCCACATCATTAGAATTCATTTTCGAGTTTCTTAAGTGATGGATTGCTTCCCTAGTACTTGGTTATGATATTGTTTAGACTTGTTGGGTATAACAGTTGTTTTGGAGATGTCAAAATGAGGAATTTGTTTTTGGTATAAACAAGTTGTTTTGAAAAAAATCTTGAGTTTTGATTTGATATACCACATAGGTATATATTTGATATATTTCAAAATGGTTTTGAAATAAAAACCGGGAAAATGAATTCTGGGAAAATTCTAATTAAATAATGTGTAAAGTTGAAATGAATTAACTATTGAACTTATTAAGTGAAGTAGGTATTAATAAGAAGGAAGAAATGAAAATTTTAATCTTGGAATTAAAAATTTAACTTGAGTAATTGGAAGTGAATAAAATATATTGAAGTGAATGGAGATTTGAATTGAACTTGGATAAGTCAAATAAATTTGGACTTAGAATTAAATGGATTTGGATTAAATTGAAATGTAAGTTGGCTTTGAAATTGTGGGTCATTGTGTAAGGGATTATACCCACAAGCTATTAAGTATTATACTTATAAGAGTTAAAGTGTGCAAAGGATTAAGGTGAAAGGAGATTTGTATCCCTAAGACTTCAGTAATACATATATATGTAAATCTGAGATTTGTAATTATAAGATGTAGATGGATTAAAATGAGCTATATGAGCTTTAAAATAAATAAGTTGGTGAACTCATATAAATAAGAATGAAATTATAATCACAATTGGGAAATAGTTGAATGGTATGGTGAGTCCAAACTTAATCTCAAATGAAATGTAAATTTAGGTAAGATAAAGTGAGATATAATAGAAAGGAATAAACTTAAATTAGAAAACAAGTTTTGAACTTGTATATAGAGAATTTAAAATTTGAGTTGAAATTGGATTTAAGAAGAGAAATGAATGGAAATTAATTCTTATTTAAGATAGTAAAGGAAATGGAATGTATTCAAGATGGCTAAATAAATTTGGTTGAACTTGAGTTTAAATGGGAAAAGAATTGAGTTGAGGGAAGGTTAAATTTAATTTAAATGATATTGGATAATTAAATCCTCACTCAACTAAATTTTACAGAAATTGTTTGAGGATGAATTTAACATAAGATGAATTAAATAAATAGAAGCTTGAAGGTGAATTTAGTATAAGCTAAATTTAATGAAAATAGTACGGGAACGGGTATAGTTTTGGAAGCTTGTTAATAATTGAAGGGTAAATGGAACCTAGTTCTTGTTTAGAACATTAAAAATGGTCGTATGGTAAATAAGTTCAGTATGAATTGGGAAAGAGTATTAAAACCTAATAATGGATTAGGCTAGAGACTAAATTGAATTACAATTCAATGAGATTTGTATTGTAATGGATAGAATTTTGATAATTGATCAAAATTTAGGAAGTAAATAGAAATCCAACTGTAGCATGGGATTTAAATTGGTGGTAACAAATAATGAAGTGTGAATGAAAAATGGAATTAAATTATAATAATGATGGTTTGAATTGTAAATAAATTCAAATGAGTGAACTAATTTAAAGTGGTTTCTTTGCTAATAAAATAAGTCTAAAATGGATTTGATAAATAGGCAAAGTGCATTAAAGTTAAATGAATTGGAATTTGATTTGGATGAGAATCAAATGAAATAAAATAATAATAATAATAATAATAATAGTAATATAATAAAATAAACTTAAGATGATTAATAAATTTGAAGGGTGAGAATAAGGATTGAGTTAATAATTGAAATGGAATAAGCATGATTGGATTATGAACTATGCAGAATTGAAAAAAAAATTAATATAAATCTAAATTAGAATTAATTTTAATGGTTGTGAGTTTAAGTGGTGATTAGTTTTGGCTTGAATGACAAGAATATTTGCATGTATTTAGAGTTTAGTTGTTTAAACAACAAATGAATTGGTTTTGAATAAATTGGAATGGGTTGAAATGTTATTAAGTAATTTTTGCATTAGAATGAAAATGAATTATAAAAGAAATGAAAATGTTTTAAAATTTAAAATAAAATTTGATTGTAAATCAAATTGGGAATGCAAGTTAAAATAAAGAAATGTAAGTAAAGCATATGTTAATTATATTGAAATAGAAATGAATGAGTTGTAATAAATATGCATGATATATAGTAAACTTGAATTTAAATCATTCAAGTGAAATGAAAGTGAAGTTTGGATTTGTCGAGAAATTAAAAAGGTGATTGAAAATTTTAAATTGTTGATAAAACATGGTTAACATTATTAAATGGTGATGAAGTTTGCTTGGTTAGGCTATGAAAATGGTATGTTGGTTAAGATTTATGAAATGGTTGTGTATGGTTTACATTTATATTGGTAAGGCTAATGAAATGTTCATATTATTGAAAGCTAATGAGTTTGTTTGAGTAAGTACAGGTGCAGGAGGCATTCGAGAGAGTTGGAGCGCGTGTATGCGATAATATTAGCTGCTTGCTATTAAAATTTTGCTAAAAAGGTACGCCTACGCAAATATAATTGGGAAATGATATATATAGTGTGATATATTTTGGTTTCCGACCGTGTGGGTCGATGTATATATATTTGTGTATCCTGCGATATCACAGAAGCTCCTCCGTACAGGGGGGACTCTGCCAAAATTTTCCGAAAATTTTGGGAGTTAGAAATTTTTTGGGTTTTTGGGGAAAATTTATTAACTTGGAAAGTTATTTTTGAAATAAGAATGAAACGAAAGCTTTTGAATATAAATAAAGCAAGTGAGTTTGGATTTGAGCCAAAGGATTTTTGAAAGTGAATATAAATTTTTAACTAAGCAAATTGGGTAAGTAAATGGGTTGGAGAGTATTCTCTACCCTAGCAAATTTTGGGGACGAAATTTTTATAAGGGGGGAGGAATGTAACATCCCGTATTTTTAAGCCATTGAATTTGAACATTTAATTCATTTTAAAGATTGAATATGGATTATAAATTGAATCTTGAAATAAGATAAGCTATAATTTTTAGTTATAGTAATTCTATTCAATTTCAAATAATTGGGAACAATAATTAAATATTGAATCGGGGATTTAATTGGTAATGGAATAATACTAATTCAATATTAGAATTGGGATAATTGGTAATTTCGAGTGTAAATGGAGATAAAATTAGATTCTAAAATTTAATCTAGGTCTAATTAGGTTTGAGTTTTAATATTGGACCATTGGAAGAAATTAAAAGTTAATAGATTGAATTTGGGGATTTTATATTAATTTAATAATAGGATTTAATAATATAAAAATGCAATTAATCGGATTTTAATTCGAAATGAGTCAAAATGATTGTTAATGTGTTTTTAAATGATATATGATGTATTGTAAAGTTAATAAAAATTTTAAAAGTAAATTTCTAAGAGTTTTCGACAATTTTGAAAATCGCTTGATTTAATAGACGAGTTAAAAATAGCCTTCCGGGGCACAGTCTCGGAATTCGACGAAACCAGTTCCATTGGATCCGTAATAGTTAGTTATTATCGGATTTCAATTTTCGTAGCAATCGGAGTTGTCGTTGGGCCGTGGCAGCTCGAAACGCATCGAAATCGTTTTAATCGGTTTAATTTTAAATTGATCGTTTAATCCCGTAATTCGCGCATACAACCGAATTAGCTTACGAAACTTGTTCCTTTGTGTCCGAAACGCGGAAAAACCCTAGAATTGCCTGTCGGATCACGAAGTTTGGAGGTCGTTTGCGTAAACTGTTAAATTGAGAATTTTGTTGATTAAAATAATATTAAACAATATATATATATATATATTATCTTCTAAACCCTAATTATATTCACCGGCCGCCTCTATCATCGTTCATGGCCGAAAATCACCCACTTTCGCCACCAATTTGCAACAAATCCATGCGTTATTTCGCAAACTTCCCAACTGGAAAATCGTAGCTCGTGTCGAGATCTTCACGATGGTCGGTTATGATGGATGTTGGCGTCGCGTGGAGGGAGAATTATGGGTTCTTAGGGCCGCCGCTCCTGTGGGGTTTCGATGTGGAGGAGGCGACCGGGTTGGGCAAGGTTCTGGGCGAACGTGGAGGACGAGGCGCTCTTCGAGGGGGTGGTCTCTGATGGTGGTCACGGTGGCTGTGGGAGGAGCGGCTAGAAGCCCTAGCTACGTGATGATGGGTTCGTTGCTTCTGGGTGTCGCGTGCAAGACGTTCAGGAGCGGCCGTGTTTTATTTTGGTAATATAAAAAAAAAAAGAAATTTGTTTTCAAATTATATTCAAACTTTAATAATTCATAACTTGTGCATACCTATTCAGAATTCAACGAATTAGGAAGCGCCGGAATTGCAGAGACGGGTACTACGCGATGGTGCAGTTCCGGATTCGTTACGGGCAAGTAGAAATTTGGGTTAAATCGAACATCGTTCGGTTTAATTTAAATTTCGAACGCTCGCCGAAACTCAAGGTGAGTTATTCTCACTCACATCTGGATACTAGTAAAGTTAGACAGTTAGTATTGATTGTTTGTTTGGATGTTTAGCTGTTTATGTTGATTATTATCAAATTGAATTGATATATATAGATGTGCTAATATTTGTGGATGCAGGGAAAACAGGTTGGAGGGATCCAACTGGATTCCTCACAATATAGTGTTTATTTTTATAGTTGATGATGATGCCTGTTTATATTTTGTGATCGATAAATTGGAATTTAATTGCATTGTGATATTGTGGGATAAACTATAAGCCTAGGATGTTAAATTATAAAGAAATTTGGAGTTTTAATTTTAAAGAAATTAAATTGGATTTTCAAAAAGAATTTAAGAAAATTTATAAATAAGGAATTTAGAAGCATATAAAAATTAGAATCTGTTGGATGGAAACTGAAATAAAATTGTATTTGAAATATTGCTAAATAAATTATAAATCCATAATTTATTTATAAATGGATAAATTGAATTTTTGAAGAATAAAAGATATTGTAAATTAATGTATTTTAAAGAATTAAAATTTGAAATCTATTTAGAATGGAAATTGAAAATTTGTAAAATCTGGAATGATAAACAAAGAGAAATGTTATCTGTTGATAAATGCGAAAGTAAATTTATGTTATTTAACCATAAATCTAAATTGAAATAAATCGACAGAAATCGTGAAAAGGATTTCTGTGATGTTTAAGTGGGAATGAGATTCCTTGGGAAAAACCAAGTTCGATTTTAAACTGATTTTATAAAGAGAAAGTTTTGAAATTTGAAACTGGTTTAAAGAATGTTGGAAATTATTATTTTTAAAGTAACTATTTAAAAATTAGTAATAGTAAAAAAAAAATTCTTTTACAAATGGATTTGTTTTAAAAATCTAGTTTTGACCTAAGTATATTGAAATAAGTATTAATCTTTTTTACAACTCTATTTTTAAAATATAGTTTAACTAAAACCTTATTTTAAATCAAGTTATATCTTATAAAATAGTTTTACTTTAAATATTTTGAAATTATATTTTGAGTAAATAATTAGTAGTAAATTTACCTATTTTAGAGTATATCTTAGAATAATATGTTTTAATTATTTTAAATCTAAAATGTTTTAACTTGGTTATTTCCAATGGAAATTAAGGGTAAAGGATTTACCTTGTAAAGGAAGAATTTTGGAAAATGTTTTCAAATGAGCTTGGGAAATGTGAAATTATATCTTTTAAAGATATTTGAGGCAAATAAATAATGTGGGAATTATTTATTGTGTGATGGATGCTTATGGATGTTTATGAATATAAATTGATAGTTAAATCACCGACTATCAATATTGGACAAATGCGTTGATCGTTTCGAAGAGACCGGGATCGAGATTTATTTCTCGAAAACCACTTCGATCCGGTTTGTACGTTTCGTGCGGAAAACGTGTTTTGGAATCAAAGATGGAGCAGTGAAGTGCAAGGGCTAGTCGCTTCTAATCCTGAGGATATTTCCAAAATGGATGTAGTAGGAATAGTGCATTCGGTTCCGTTCGAACCCGGGACGGACTTGTATGGACGAATGCTTGCGAAACATCGTCAGGTGGACGATGGGCATTCTATGTGGAAACGTTCTAAAGGTAACGCTTAGCCTCAAGCCTCATCAACCGGGAATGACTGAAAATCAGGGGATATGCAGCAAGGTTAGGTGGGACATGCCCAAGCAGGACAAGATATTTCCCCTGTCTAGATGTCCCTTATATATATTTCGGCTTAGTGGGTGGTTGGTCGCGCCAACCACGTGGGTTTATCTTGTTCGGGACTGTTCAGTAAGGAATGGTTCCGGCCTTGTGTTGCAGGGGATGAAGGGAGTAGTCCTCGGTACGGTGATCTAGGCCCCGTACTGTGACAGGTGGTACCCCAGTGCCTAGTCATTGTTGGAAATCCATTTTCCCTACGAGCCTTGTACGAGTTTTGTTTGTATTACCCACTTCGGTGGCTAGTAGCTGGAATTTAATGAATGTAACAATTTCGGCTATTTTATAAGTATTTGTATATAGACCCTATTATAATATCAGAGGATTTCTATAAAAAGTGTTTTAGCTATCGTAAGGTAAAAACCCGACATGTTTATTTGTGGCGTGGTCTTACTAGATGCTTTTGTTTTCAAAGGATTTTTGAAACTTTAATAATCAAGTTGGATGCATTATTATCAGCTGGTATTCCAGACTGACTCGGGTGTTATTTCATTATAATGCTCGGGTCAGACCGAGTATTTTTTGTACAGGACTTGATGCTATGGAGCAGGAGAGGAGTTGGAGTCCGAGACGTATTATATGTACTTATCTATATCCGCTGCTGTGATTATATGGTAGGTCTGATTTGTGGTTGTTGATGTATGAGATACTCTGATGATATGATGTATAAACAGTAATAGATTTCATTTTGTGTAAAGTTCTATATTTACTATTATATTTTATTCCGCTGCGACTGTGAGATTCTGATATTGTTTAGTTCTTCTTTTTCTATCTCTTCTTCTTTAACCCTAATGGTTCGTAATTCTGTGCCACTTGAGTTAATAGAGGTAGAATAGTGTTGATTCAAGGGGTACGGATTTGCGGGCTGTCATACCTGACATATATTTTGGGCTTAGGAAAAACTGTTGGATTTTTCTCAATTGAAATTTTATTTTTAATTTAATAATTGATTGTAGATCGAAAAAAATTAATTTTAAAATAAAAATTAAGTTTAAAAAATTTGGAAAATTTTCTAAACATACCTATGACACATTTTGGGCTCCAATTATTTTTTTAGAATTTTCTCAATTGGAATTATATTTTTATTTAAATAATTATGAATATTTGCAAAAATTTAATTTTGTTATTGATATTTCATATCGAATAATATATTCATAACTATTATGAATATATGCAACAATTTTATTCTCGAAACACATTAAAATTTCATAATTAGTATTGCATAAATATTAATTAATTTAATTAGTTTAAAACAATTCTAACTTATTAAATTGTTTGATCTAAAGAGAATTCATCATTTCGATTGTGTAGTCTTGGGTGTAAATTCGATCAACGGTTAACATTGAACTATTCGAATGTTAGTTCGCACTTCACTTAGCAGGTAGTGTGACATTATGGCTAATTTTTTTTGCTTATTTGGCTTTAGTAAAATCTAATTTCACTTTATTAAGCATTACCAATTGTGACAATTATTTACCTCAATTCTCTTCGTCAATACTATATCACACTTTGGAGTTATAGAATTTGGTAATGGTCAAAATTTTAACATCGTCCACATTCAACTCTGTAGTCTAAATACAAAGTCCTTGGTTAAATAATAACAATTATTATTAACCAAATTGCTCTGGCTTGAGATTTTGACTTTGGGTTGACTTGAGTTGACCGTAATACTAACCCCATATAACTGAGAAGATGAATCCTCACTTAAATAATGCTTCACTTCTAATACTTCCACTGCACTCAACTATTGTCACTCGATAGACGTTGTGCCTTGATTTGACTGTGATCAAAGTGGAGCTTTTATATTAAAGGTTCACCGTATTCTCAAGTCGAAAGAACTATGTAAATCATTCACATTGATATTTTTATTTGATCTTAGTTACATTAAGCAACATAAACTATCGAACGAGCTGTTCCATAGTTATCCAATAACTATTAGTACGTAACCACTTGGTTCACCCAATATTCATTAGTATTACACCACCTAACGTTTGAACAACATTATGTACTCTAGTGTCAACGGATATATCGATATCCAGTTGTGATATTCCGGATTTTCGGGGATTAGATAATTGGATAATTATCTGATTTAACTATTATACTGATTTATAGATTGAATAGATAAATGTGATAATCTCCTTTATAACTCATTTAAAAATTGGCAAAACTGTTATTTTCAAAACAATGGCAATTAAAAATTGTATGAAGATAAGTTTGAAATGAATCCAAACTGAAATTAGAATCCTAAATTAGTAGAAGTGTTTTCAGTATAAGATAATAATAATGTGATAACTCGGATTTTCGGGCATCAGATAAATGGAAATCTGATTTAACTATTATAATGATATTTAACAAATAAATGTGATAATCTTCTTTATAAATTATTTGAAAATTGGAAAAATTGTTATTTTCAAAACAATAATAGTAATGTGATGTTTTTAAATATAGATATAAATAGATTTTAAAATAGAATTATTATTTACAAATTTTATTTGTGTTGTTTAAATATATACATATATTTGAGTTGATTTGAAATTGAATTCTAAATTGAAATTGAATTGGAATTTGGATTTAAATTTGAAATCTAAAAGATAATTATTTTAAAATATTTTGACTTTAAAAATATATGTATAAGATTTTTTATTAGTATATAATTTGTTTTATAATACTTTCTTTAAAGAATCTTATTTATATAAATTAAGAAAGGTATTTATTAATTAGGAAATTTAATACAAAAGCTTTATATTAATAAATAAAAAATATTTAAAAATTGCATAATTTCACATGTAAGCTAAATAAGTACAATTTAACAAATGTAAGTAAAATAAGGCATGCTAACGACAAATGTTCAGGAAATTAACAAGTGTCACAAATTTGTTTTTATTTTCTTTAATTTAAAATAAATCCTAATTAACACTATATAAACATCTATCTTCTTTCTTCGCTACTTTTTTACTATCTTCATTTCAAAGCAAAGAAAACTCAAACCTGTAAAACTATTTTCAAACCAGAAAATCCACAAGAAAAATCAAAACAAAGAAAGTTTTAAACCCTCTAAACATTATACAAATTAGAAGCCAAAACCTGTAAGACATTTTCAAACAAAGCCTGTAACAAAGATCAACAAAGAAAGCAAACCTAAAATAAAAAGTCTTAAATCATCTCATCATCAAGTTCCAGTTAACAAGTTCAAGCATTTTTTCAAATTTCAGCATCTCAGTTTAAAGCTCTGTTCATCTTTTCAAACTGATGAGTAAACATTTATTTAAAAAGCATAAGTAGATAAATGTTTGTTGCATGTGAATTTCAATGATGAAGATTATTTTGCATGTGTATCTGTAAGTGTGGTCTCTATATATTTGTATGTATTGAAGTGTGCATGTTTGTATAACTGTGTATATCCCTGTTTCTTAACTTCAAAATTTAAAATAAATCAAAATTTAAAATCTCTTTATACAATCTTTTATAGGATGAAAAATTTAAACAAGATAAGCATAATCAAAGTTTTAAATATTTTTTAAGCAAATTTAGTTTGAAAACTTTTTAGAAAACAGGAAGAACAGTAGAAAACTTAAGAACATGTTAAAATCCATCATCATGGTTTGCTGATTTATGTTTATAACCTGAATTTACTTTGAAAATTAGGATTTTTAAAAGGGAAATAATAATTTTTAGATTTGTATTGAGTGAGCATTTCGGGTCTGGTCAGAAAGTAAGTTTTGAGCTGTTGTGGGTGATCGGAGTGACGTGGAGGGTCGGGACCACTTCTGGAGGTGGCGAGGAGGTCGACGGCTTAGCAAAAATGGTGGATGTTTTTCTTCATCACCATGGCGTTGGAATTTGGATGATTTAGGGTTTAAAACCAAAAATGGAATGAGGTTGGGTTTTGGTTTGCTGTAGTGTCTCCGGTGAATTGAGTGGCATCAGACCTAGGGCATTAGTTGTGTGGATGTCTGGCGAAGCAGAGGACGTGGTTGCGCGATGTCTGGTGGTCGAAGAGGTGGGTTCGAGAGGGTTTTGGCAATGGGTTTAGGTTCCAGTTTCGATTGAGATTGCGCGATCATAATCATGGGATTGTGCTAGTGATTTGGGGGTTGGGATCGAAGGATTTGGTGATCGTCGATCGGTTGAAGGTGTCGGCGGTGGTCACCATCGTCACGATCATCTGTGCACGTGCATAGGTGTCTGATGTTGTCAGTGGTTTGGGTAGGGGTTTTGACTCGAAGGGAAGCCCAGGCATATAGAATGGTGACTCGAGTAAAACTCGAGTAGAACGTGAGTGTGAATCATGTTTCAGGGTTTAAGTTTTTAACAAGTTTTTTTAAGAAAAAGGAAGAAAAGCGGCTGTCTCGGGTCAAGACTCGAGTCGTCATCGAGTTGAACCCGAAGCAGGTTTTAAACCAGTTTTTAAAAAAGTTTTAAAATAAGGTTTTGAAAAATTAAATAATTTAGTTTAAAAACTTTTTTTATATAAATTTCATTATATAAAATAAATGTTTTCTTAACATTGGATTCGGAAGTTATATAATTTTATTAACCTTAATTTGTTAAGTTAAAATGTTATTTTATTTTAAAACTTAACTAAATGATTTAACTACGTAAGTTAATTATAAAGATACGTGTTTTATTTATGCTAATGATAGTTAACTAATTAATAAAGGATAATGGTTTACCTTAAAAACTAACTAAGGTTTTAATAAGTTGAAATGGATTAAGTTAATTAAGTAATTTAAGTTAAATTAATTTAATTAATTAATGATTAAGGATTAATAAATTTATAATTAAGGGTTATAAGTTAATTAATTGGAGGTTAACTAATTTTAATTAAGGATCTAGTTAATTAATTAGAGATTAATTAATTCGCAATTAAGGATAAATTAATTAAGTAATTAGAGATTAATTTCTTAAAATTAAAGAATAAATTTATTAAGGATTAATTAATTTAATTAGTAATAAAAGGATTAATTAATTAATAATTAAAAGTTAATTAACAGAGCATAATTAACCAATGGGATAATTATTTACTGGAAGTAATTATCTATAATTGAAGGATAATTAATCAAGGATGATTAATTTAAATGATTAATTTATTTATTTGTAATTAATTAATGTTGAGTAAGTAGGATTTAAAGGTGATTAAAGTAATTAATTTAATTTAATTTAATAGATTAGAAATGGTGTGACTAATTAATCTTGCTTATAATTGAGTGAATAATATTGAATGCCTTAGATTAGTTGATATCTCTGATATATGATTTGTGATGTTATGTGATATGATATGTTTGGGTTGAATGGTGATAATATGGTTTGTTTATCCGTGATGAATGGCTATGTAAATATGTAATTCTGGATATAAATTGAATTGTTTAAAACTTAAACAGATTTGTTTTTAAGATGATATTTGATTCGAAGAGACCGGGGTCGGGTATCGGTACATATCTGAAACCACTTCGATCTGTAATCTACAATAATTCTTTATGGATTTGACTTTGGAATAAATATGCTGGAATGGAATACATAATGTAAACTTGGTCATTAAATCCGAGTAATGATACTTAGATATGATTTTAAGATGTGTATTTGACTATGGTAAGTTAAGAACTCATTGTGAGGTATGAGTTACCTGAGTTTAAAATAAGTTTTGTCTTAATATTTCATATTTTATGGGTTTACTCACGCTAGTTTCCAGCCTGACGCGGGTGTTACTTTGATGTAATGCTCGAGTCAGACCGAGTATTACAGAGCTTCAGGTAAGGATGTTATGGAGCTCAAAAGGCGAGCTAGATGACAGGAACGTATCGAGTGTATTCCACTGAGTATATTATTGTTGTTTATTTGGGATAAGTTAATTTTAACTATCCAATTTTGTTTAATGGCTGTAACCCTGATGTATTGAATGTAATTTAACTGTTACAGTTCTTCTTGTATAACTGCTATTATTTAATATTATATTTTGATCCGCTACGAATGTCAGACTCTGTGGTTTTTTTCTATCTCTTCTTCTACCACTGTTCTTCTTTATCCTAACAATCGGGGATTTCCGGTGTTCGGATGCTTGGCACTCCTACAGTAATGTATTAGTGTCGAATTTTCGAGGTCGAAAATTCCGAGTCGTTAACTTTGGTATCAAAGCAGAAGGTTAAGCGGGAACCTTGGCTCTGGTGGGTTTACTCATTAAGGATAGGGTCAATAATGCCCTAGAATGAGTTGAGTATAGTATATATAAGGGCGTATTTGTTTTTTTCTTATAAAATGATTTTAAAAATGATTTTCATATAAGTTTATCTTTTGATATATAAAGAAATAATTTTTTTCTTATTATTAAATATATTAAAGAAATTGGTTGTTGATTACTGGTATTAAATGAAATAATAAAGAATTAAGTGGAAGTAGTAGTACAACCAAATTAAAAATTGAATGAAGGTAAGTTTGAAATGGATCCGAACTAAAGTTGAAATCCTGAATTAGTAGAAGTGCTTTCAGAAGAAGATAATAATGAATTGGTATCCAGATATGATAATCTTGGTTATTATCATAAATGGTTATTGTGTTTAATAATGAAATACTTGTTAAATGAGGAGCAAAAATGAAATGTTTTAAGGAAGTAAACTTTTAGATAAGTATGACTTGTAAATTGAAGTGGGTTTTAATTTGTGAAATTTTGAATCCCAAGATTAAAAACATTTGAAAATATTTTCAAAATGTTAAAAGAAACGATAAATAATATTATTCAGAATATTTTTGAATGTAATCTTATTTTAAAATAAGAAGCTGTTTGAAAATTTTGTTTGGAATTAAAAACCAAAGGTTGTTTAAAACTTAATGTATAAGTTGGTAAGCAAATTGGTATATAAGAGTAAAAGTTGAATTCTTCTAATTAAGTCTAATTTTTAGGTTAGGAAGTACCTCTAGAATTCAGTCTTTGAGAGAAATGTCTAAGAGTGAAGAATGAAAGGCAAGATGCAGAGAACGGAGAGCAGCTGCACGTAAGGAACAGGAAATAGCAATACAGGAGTATGAAAATCGAATTAAGGAAAGGAATGGACAAGGACCTTATGATAATGTCACCTGCTATAGATGTTTAAATATGGGTCATTACGCAGCCAAATGTGGTAAAATAAGGAAGGAATTAAAGGGTGCATTTCAACGATTTTTCTCCTAGATATTATGCTTTAAGTGCCATACGAAGGGACATTTCCTTAACCATTGTCCTGAAGTGAGGAAGGTGAAGCGTAAACCAGTGGAACCAGTCAACGAGTCAACATTTGCTATCATTGTAAAGGGTTGGTACACATCGCTAGGAATTGTTCCAAGAGACAGAAGAAGAAGATTAAGGTTGTGGAACGTCCTGTAGGAGGCGTGGAGGTTATCCAGATTGATGGTAGGGTAGAAACCTTTTGTGAAAAATATTATAAGTGGGGACATCCTGTTGAAAAGTGCATGTTTGGGCTGTGCCCATTGGAAGGAAGTCCATTGGAAGGATTCTAGTAGAAAGTGCTAGGACTCTAAAACCGAGGTGATGGTGCAGACATCTAGATTTATGACTTTGTAAGGCTTTTATTGTGATAATGGATGTGATGTTTGAACTGCTAGTGTGCAGTCTATCAATGTATGAAATATTTTGTGGCAGTATGATCTAATATAAAATCACTTTCTTTTATTTGGAAAGGGAATTTGACATTAATTCAAACTGGAAATAGTTTGAGAATTGGTTTCAAAGTTGAAATTGGGTAACAAATTTGTTTTTGAAAGATTAAGTTGTTTGAAAATAGTCGAGGTTAACTCAACTTGAATTGGATTTGAATCAATTTAAGAGGAAGTGGAAATTTAAATTAAATTGATTGGAAATGAAGATTGAGAAATTGAACAGTTTGGCTTTGGACTATTTTCAAAATAAATTATTTCAGTATAAACTTTCTTAAATATGTTTTTCCTAACTATTTACTATACAATCTTTTCTTTTCAAAGCCAAACTATTTTATACTTATTTTACAATTATTTTTGGAATATTTAACTATCTTACAACTGTTATATAAACTAACTACTATTTTTTCAACTACCTATAACTAATTACTATTTTACAATTATTTTATAGCTATTTAACTATTTTCCAACTATTTTATAACTACTTAACTATTTTACAGCTATTTTACAAACTAATAATTATTTTTCAACTACTTATCTATTTTCATTTTTTCAAGCTATTTTCTAAATTTAAGCTGGACAGAGTTCAAACTATTTATAATTAAATACCAATTGAGATAAGAATTAAAGTGATAATCCAAATGGGGATTGACGCTAATGTGAATATGTGAATAGAAAAGGGAATTGATTTGGCTAATGATCAATGGGGAAAGATACGTAGGATGTACGTATGTTATTCTATTTGCATAATGATTTGATCCAGATTCGAATACAGAATTTCAAGATAGTGTATTTACTCGAGTTAGGATATTTCACTCGATTTTCGACGGCGAACCTGGCTGTGGATTTTTGATTGGTTATGGGAATTCTCTATCATATTTATGACTATGCAAGGAGAATGACGGTTTCTGATCAAGAAACCAGATCTGAGTCCGCACTAGGAAGTCGGGTGGACTATACTAGTTTGGAAGTGAAATCATGTAATCGAGTGAACGATCAGATTGATATAGCACATAGATGATATGTGTACATCGTACGAGTTTGAATGAAACTAATATTGAGAATTAATGGAAGTAAGTAATATGTAAGTGACTTTATATAGTAATCAAGCTTGAATATTGATTAGGCATAAACAAAGTTATGTATATATAATTGATAAACTCCCTTGTTGAATCTATAGCCAGAATAAAAATGGTTTTTGAAATTATTTGAAGTATAAAGGGAATTTATACAAGTAGGAAGGGATCCAAAGATTTTCAATTTATATATATATATATATATATATATATGAAGGATTTTATGAGAATGATTTTGGGAAAAAGGTTTTGGAACCTTTGGATTTTGTAAAGGCTTTTGATTTTTGGGAAAAAATCAATTTTGGAAATTTGGAATGCCTAGTTTGAGAATTATCGATTTTGGGATAATCGATTTTGAGAAAAGGAGATTTATATGGGATTCGTACTAGGTGTATGATTTGGCAAATACTATATGTGTATAGTATAAAATGTTTTGAGAATGGCTTGGGGGAAAAAGGCACTCCCTTGAAATGACCTTCTTAGGAGTACCATGGGTTGGTACTGCCTTGAGCCCTAAGAGGGAGGCTCTAAAGTGGATCCTATAAGGATGTCCGGACAAACTGAAGTTCCTAAGGATTATTGGGTAGCGAAAGTCGAGGGTGTTGATGCTTATAGAGGCATTTGGGTTATGCTGTGGCGATAGTGTAACTCGATGTCACTGCGATCTACTGTGGATCATAGCGGAAATCGTGTGGAGGTGAGTGTCAATGGTCTGCGTTTGATTTTGCGGGGAAGGCAACGTAACATCGGTAGATTGCGATTTATGGTGGAGTGGAGAAGTTTCATTCTTTTGGCAGCGAAATTCGAGGGCGCTGATTTATATGGGTTTTTGTTGTGATAACAATGTAACCTTAGATTTAGCTGCGATCTGTAGCGGGTTCCATGGTGTAATCGAGGGGAGCGGAGGCCTACAGTTATCTATGAATTTTGCCAAGATGGCAACGTAACCATAGGGTTAACTGCGACCATGGAGGGGGTGATGATTTCCAAAGCATTCTCACCGAAGATGTTCCCTCTATTTTCAAAATGTTTTCTATATTTTTACGAAAATGTTTTCCAAGTATTTTCACTGGTTGTTAAAAATGAGTCTGCTAAGTAATTATAGATTTTCAGTCATACGCCTGATCAACGTATGATCGAATTTCTGTGAGAACGAGGATGGACTGGTTGATACATCGAGTAATAAAAAATATTTTATAATGTTATGTGGATTTTTAAAAGTTTTTTTAAATTGATCAGAGAGTAATTTATCCGATTTTGGGTATAGAATAAATTTTGGCTTCGTTTCTTTTCGAGGTCGAAGAGATTCAAAGAAGGGAGGAATGTGATAACCCGGATTTTCAGGCATTAGATAATTGGATAATTATCTGATTTAACTATTATACTGATTTATAGATTGAACAAATAAATGTGATAATCTCCTTTATAAATTATTTACAAATTATCCAAATTGTTATTTTCAAAACAATAATAATAATGTGATGTTTTTAAATATAGATATAAATAGATTTTAAAATAGAATTATTATTTTCATATTTAATTTGTGTTGTTTAAATATATACATATATTTGAGTTGATTTCAAATTGAATTTGAATTTGAATTTGAATTGGATTTAAATTTGAAATCTAAAATATTATTATTTTAAAATATTTTGGGTTTAAAAATATATGTATTAGAATTTTTTATTAGTATGTAATTTGTTTTATAATACTTTCTTTAAAGAATCTTATTTATATAAATTATGAAAGGTATTTAGTAATTAGGAAATTCAATACAAAAGCTTTATATTAACAAATAAAAAAAAATTTAAAAATTGCGTAATTACACATGTAAGCTAAATAAGTACAATTTAACAAATGTAAGTAAAATAATGCATGTTAATGACAAATGTTAAGGAAACTAACAAGTGTCACAAATTTGTTTTTATTTTCATTAATTTTAAATAAATCCTAATTGACACTATATAAACATGTATCTTCTTTCTTCACTTCTTTTTACTATCTTCATTTCAAAGCAAAGAAAACTCAAACCTGTAAAACTATTTTCAAACCAGAAAATCCACTAGAAAAATCAAAACAAAGAAAGTTCAAAACCCTGTAAACATTATACAAATCAGAAGCCAAAACCTGTAAGACATTTTCAAACAAAGCCTGTAACAAAGATCAACAAAGCAAGCAAACCTGAAATAAAAAGTCTTAAATTATCTCATCATCAAGTTCCAGTTAATAAGTTCAAGCATTTTTTCAAATTTCAGCATCTCAGTTCAAAGCTCTGATCATCTTTTCAAACTGGTGAGTAAACATTTATTTAATAAGCTTAAGTAGATAAATGTTTGTTGCATGTGAATTTTGATGATGAAGATTATTTTGCATGTGTATATATAAGTGTGGTCTCTATATATTTGTATGTGTTGAAGTGTGCATGTTTGTATAATTATATATATCCCTGTTTCTTAAATTTAGAATTTAAAAGTAAATCAAAATTTAAAATCTCTTCATACAATCTTTTATGGGATGAAGAATTTAAACAAGATATCTTTGTTTAAGCATAATCAAAGTTTTAAGAATATTTTTTAAGCAAATTCAGTTTGAAAATTTTCTGGAAAACAGGAAGAACAGTAGAAAATTTAAGAACATGTTAAAATCCATCATCAGGGTTTGATGATTCATGTTTATAACCTGAATCTACTTTGAAAATTAGGATTTTTAAAATGGAAATCAAAATTTTTAGATTTGTATTGAGTGAGCATTTCGGGTTTGGTCAGAAAGTAATTTTTGAGCTGTTGTGGGTGATCAGAGTGATGTGGAGGGTCGGGACCACTTCTGGAGGCGGCTAGAAGGTCGACGAGCTTGGAAAGAATGGTGTATGATTTTCTTCATCATCATGGCGTCAGAATTTGGATGATTTAGGGTTTAAAACCCGAAATGGAACGAGGTCGAGTTTTGGTTTTGCTGTAGTGTCTCTGGTGAATCGATTGGCATCGGACTTGGGGCATTAGTTGCGTGGACATCTGACGAAGCTGAGGACGTGGTTGCCCGATGTCTGGTGATCGAAGACGTGGGTTCGAGAGGGTTTTGGCGATGGGTTTAGGTTCCAGTTTCGACTGAAATTGCTCGATCATGATCGTGGGTTTGTGCTAATGATTTGGGGGTCAGAATCGAAGGATTTGGTGATCGTCGATGGGTTGAAGGTGTCGGCGGTGGTCATCATCGTCACGATCATCTGTGCAGGTGCACAGGTGTCTGATATTGTCAAAGGTTTGGGTAGGGGTTTTGACTCGAAGGGAAGCTCGGGCACATGGAATGGTGACTCAAGTAAAACTCGAGTAGAACGCGAGTGTGAATCATGTTTCAGGGTTTAAGTTTTTAACAAGTTTTTTTTAAACAAAAGAAGAAAAGCAGTGGTCTCAGGTCAAGACTCGATTCATCATCAGGTTGAACCCGAAGCAGGTTTAAAACAAGTTTTTAAAAAAGCTTTCAAAGCAAGGTTTTGAAGTTTTTTAAAAAAATTTAGTTTAAAAACTTTTCTTATATAAATTTCTTTATATAAAATAAATGTTTTCTTAACATTGGATTCGAAAGTTATATAATTTTTTTAACCATAATTTGTTAAATTGAAATGTTATTTTATTTTAAAACTTAACTAAATGATTTAACTATGTAAGTTAATTATAAAGATAATTGTTTTATATATGCTAATGATAGTTAAGTAATTAATAAAGATAATGGTTTACCTTAAAAACTAATTAAGGTTTTAATAAGTGAGATGGATTAAGCTAATTAAGTAATTTAAGTTAAATTAATTTAATTAATTAATGATTAAGGATTAATAAATTTATAATTAACGGTTATAAGTTAGTTAATTGGAGGTTAATTAATTTGTAATTAAGGGTCTAGTTAATTAATTAAAGATTAATTAATTCGTAATTAAGGATAAATTAATTAAGTAATTAGAGATTACACTACAAGAAATTTTATTTTTAGTGGCGCTCAACAAACGCTACAAAAAGTTTTGGTGGCGTTTTGATAAACGCCGCTAGAAAACATGTGCCTAAAAATCCATGATTTTTTGTTGCATTTATTTTAACGCCACTATAAATGAATTTTTGGCAGCGTTTTTTAAATGTTACTAAAGATCTTTTTTACAGCGTTTAAGAAACGCCACCGAAAAGGTGCCGTTTACTATCTTATTTTTTTGTTGCACTTATTATTACTTTTTGCAGCGTTTTTTGAACGCCACGGAGATTATTTGAGTCACTATAATTGCTGATTCTGTAGCGCTTTTTAAATGCTACAAAAAATATTTTTGGTGGCGTTTTTTCTCCGCCACCGCATGTTTCGATTTTGTTGCCTGCTGTTCCACGACTACATCTGATTTCGCCTCCAATTCAAGTACTTCAAAACTTATACAATAACGTAATATATAAACACATACACATTCAAAAATAACACATTCAATGTACCACAATAACACAAACAAAAGCAATTACATAATCACCACTATATCATAACATTAGTGTCAATACAAAAGGTTAACCATACGTTTACACAACCAAACTACCATAAACAGTTTCATAATAGTACATGCAGCTAAAGTAGTGCTGCTACCATACATACTAGTTTCATAATAGTTTTAATCAACCTAACTACATACATGTGCTGCTACCATACCAAAAACCAGTGCTGCTGCTTGAGTTTTTCATAAACGTTTATCTACCTGTAAACAATAATAATCATGTTACTAAATATTTTTGAGGTGAAGGTATCAAAGATCAAAAATGGACAAATATAGAAGTCCTTAGACTATAATACTTCAAACAAATATGCCTCTGCGTATTAACCACTGATGTGAGCACATTGTAATCGTCCAACAACTTTTACATCATATTTGTGAAGTCATTGCACTAGACTTTCCATACGACAACCATCCTCTTTAACCATGCATTCCATTCAAAACAGCAAGTTCACCTAATAACATCCCCATTTCCTTCCTTCATTCCCTCTGCCTGTACACTACTTGTTAACACCAACTTCTAACACAACACAACCGACTTCTCCACCAAAACTTCCTCACAATCATATTTGATACAAACTTCCGACCATACCCACAACTCATCCCACAACACAACCAAAAAAAATTCGAACCTGCCAAACAACTTGTCCATCTTCCCTGTTCTTCATCACTGGTGCAATCGAACCACCGTGCTTATGAAACCTAACCGCAACTCTTATGATCACTCAACAGACGTACTGCAACCTAACCTTTCGTGCATTGCATATCTCTATAGTTCAGTACAAATGTACTTCGACCACACTATAATCATCTCCACACTTCGACCACTCAGCAATCTCCCCTTTAATCTTCCAGTCACTCCTCTTTAACACTTGCGTCATATACCACCCTACGTCCAAACAGCACACTGCCAACATATCAACACCAAACCCTTGAATACAAACTCTAACTCCACAACATATCCAAATCTGACAATAGCCAAAATGTCCACCATCTCAACTTCACCAAAACTCCACTACAAAACTGCTAACATCCCTGACAGTTCCCCGACTTCTGGATCATCACTGCCAACACTTCCTCCTCCCTATAACCTCACCTAAACCTGATAACAACCATCATCACAACTTCCTCAAACTGCCATTCCAACACTAAGTCAAAATCATTCCTTCCTCAATCACAAATAATGCAACCCTCCCTATCCCTTAAACAACCTACCACCAATATCACCCTTACTTCTAAAAACTTCACCTTCACTTGAACTGTTCCACCTTCAAACTGCTTCAGTTCAAACAACCTCGGTCATTATAGTTCTGTCTACTATAAGCATCACTTCCCTACTTCAACACAGTTTCCATCAACTGCCTTGCAACAACCCCTCCCCTTTCATACTATAGAAAAAAATCCACAATATGCCAAGTTAAAGTTAAAGACAAGTTGACAGTCCTTCCACTGTTTGACCTAAACCATACCCCCTCCCCTCATTGAATTTTAGCCAAACTGACAACATTCAATCACCAATTCAATCACTTTCTAGCTCTACACCAATATTTATTGAGTAATATAACTAATTTTTATAGTCGATTATCTAGGAATATTGTCAGGGTATTAGAATCAAAGTTTGAAAACATTTATGATGAGCAAGTTATATACCTTTCAGTTTGTTTTCAGAATGACTTTTTCCGTTGGCCAAGCTATGGGAACGCCAAGTGCATCTTCCATGCACGTCAACGCCGATTTTGGTCTCCATAGCTCTGCATTTGCATCTCTCTCAATATCAACCCAAACTTTTACACATTAAGTCCCAATGGACGACAATGGACTAGCGTTATCGGATCAGTTGATGCAACAGTTCCTTCAGCCACGACGTTTGTTCCACCCAAATCGATCAACTGGCATTTGCTATCTTTTGTCCACTTTGCAATTTGCTGGAAAAAAAGAGATTATTATGCAGAATATATACATACACATAATAAATAAACTTTCATACACAGGTAATTTCTTCAACTTTGAAAATTAATACTTACATGCTCTGATTTCTTCATGACCACGGGTGTAGATTTCATGGGTGAAGTCGCATAATTTACACTGTCATTTACATATCACATGTGGGTCGCCACAAATAAGCGTCTTAATTTATTACTTTGTCGACCGAAATCACAACGGCAGACGGACCGAGCGGAATACCATTAACAACATATTGTGGCTCTCTGGAGTAGACTCTTCCTTCGGCAACTACCCCTTCACCCTCATTCCAACCATAAATCTTGCATTTGTCATCTTGGACAGTGCTGTTACTCTAAAAATGAGAAGTGTAATTTTAACAAACAAATAAATATAAATATGGTTTATTTTAACAAACAAATAAATTTCTACTTAGCAAATTACTTAGCAAATCATTCAAAGGTTATAAAATGAGAAGTTTAATTTTAACAAACAAATAAATGTAAAGATGGTTTATTTTAATAAACAAATAAATTTCTACTTAGCAGATTACTTAGCAATTCATTCACAGGTTATAATGAGAAGTGTAATTCCAACCATAATATTTTGGACAGTGCTGTTAATATAAAAAAATTATTCAAATTTTTATTAAGATTTTAACAAACAAATAAATATACAAATGGATTAATTTGGGGTACTAATATCTAAAAACTAAAACTAAAACTTTAGTATGTTTCAATGAGAAGTGTAATTCAACAGTTTAGTATGAGAAGTGTAAAATTTACCGTACTGACGTCGTTCAAATTTACTCGTAGCACCATCTTAATGCAAGTTGATGGCCAAGCTACTACCTTATTCACAACGTCTGCTAATACTGTCATTTTAGGTGTAGGCCTCCATAAATAAGTATCTGGTTTGTCCACGATATCTACAATAACACTCACAGCATTTGGTCCAAGATGAATCCCATTGACAACCGCAGTTGGGTCCCTAGACAACACCCTCCCATTGGCAACAACTTCACAGTTTCCATCCCAATTCAACATCGAATATACATCGTCATTGCTCTGCAATTATTCAACCAAAAATTATAGCAATCACTGGATCAAAATTTAAAATCTAAATGTTATTTCTTGAGTAATATAATTATTATTTTTACTAATTCAAATGTTCTCCTTTTCGAACTTTCTACACCCTGTAGCAAAGCTCTAATATCAGGATATTTTAATCTTAAAATCACTCACTTAAATGTAATATAGGCGTTTAATTGACTATCGAAAACTACTAAATGGACTTTGATCAGTTAATGTATTTTACAACTATAAATGATGGGATGAAATTAATATGGCTACCGAAACCAGCAAGTGAAAAAAATAAAATTGAGTTGCTAAAATTAAAATGACCATACTTAAAATGGCAGAGAACATATAATAAGTTTGTGAGAGAGAATAAATTTGTTCTTTTTAGTATTTTAAATTATATGGCGCTTTGAATTTTTTATTTTACATATATAAATTACTTTTAATAGTTTACCTTCTGGTTCATCAGAACCTGCAGCATACTCTTCATTTCTGCTATTTCCTCTCGACACTGCGATACTATTTTGTCTTTGGACTGGGCCACAGCTAGCTTGGTTAAAGTGCAACCCCATCCCAATGCCGTTAACCGTCCTGGTTTATCTGGTCCAAGTACATGTACAAGAGCATCTCCACTGACATTCTGTGACGAACCGGAATATGATAGGCTACCAAATTTTTTAATCTCCTCCTACATAAATAAATACAAATAGATAATGTACAATGGTAAAATTATCGTACTTTCGGATAATTTTTTATATACAGATAAAATAAAAAAATCACAATAGCATTTCCAGCTTCTGCGGTCACCGGTTCACATTTTTTTTATGTGAGATTTAATCCAAACATCAGCTCTAGTTATGTACGATGCACTTGGACTTTCTTTTTTCTAAATTTAGGATAACATTAAATAAAAAAACGGACAGGTATAAAATAATATTAAATAAAGCTATACTTAATTAACTAACCATGTCTTCGGTCAATCTAGCCATTCTCTTACGACCAGTTGTGTGTGGAAGTTGTTTATCCCTAAAGGCCGAATATTTCTCACTTTGTTTCTGTAAAATAGAAAGATATATTGTTGATATATTATTATAGGATAATGGCAGCTTCGTTGTTTGATAAAGTGAAGAGTGATAGAGAGAAGTTGATATATTGTTACAGGATAATGGTAGCTTGGTTGAGGAAGTGAAGAGTGACAGAGAGAAGTTGTTTGAGAAGTGTTTGATAAAGGCAATGTAAAGAAGAAACATGGATATTTTGTTTTGTAAATAGAGAACAAAAACTTGAAAACAGTTGCTTGTAGTAGAGGAAAATTCAATGTATCAGAAACTAAAAGACAAATGAAATAAAACAGCGAACATAATATCAAGTGAAAACAGCGAGCACAAGAAATAGATATGTAAAAATGAAAAATAAAATCTAAAATGCAATGCAATGTTTTTTGTTTTTGTAACGAACGCGATTTTTCGTTGCCGAAAAATCGAACCGTTAGGGTTTTAGAAGAAGAAAGAGGTAGAAGAAGAAAGAAAAGAAAGAGAGGAGAAAACAGAAAACAAGTAACAGAACGAGAAACAATATCAGAATCTCACAATCGCAGCGGAACAACATATAATAGATAAATGAATATCATTAAAACAAAAGAACTATACATTTTATACATACATCACAATACATCATATCATCAGAGTGTACAACAATAAAACAGCGGAAAGAATACTATATACAATAGATAATAGACTACGCTATCCAAGCTCGCCTCCAACATCTGCACAGCAACTCCCGAATCCAGAATAACCTGATAACCTAACTCTAGACTGCCCGTGTGGAAAATAGTGGGCACCCAGAGTTTAGGAAAGGAACAATAAACTCCAGGTCAGTCATGTGACTGGTGTGAGAACTCAAAACGGTTTATCTTTAAACACGCAACAAGAAAGTTTAAATTTTGAAATCCGCAATGCTTTTTGGAAAATGAAACTACCATAAGGCCTCCCGGCACACACACAATGCAAACGCACACATGGGGGAGATTTCTCCTTATGATAGTCAAACATGCTTACTACGAGGAAAATTCTTTGATATTATTACTAGTGCATAGTGGAAAATCTTTCGAAAGTATAATATAAATCCTAGCCAGCATAGGTACCATGATGCTATGCCTACTATAGCTGCCATGTTAAATGGCAGGTTCTACAACTAAAACCGTACAAGGCACGTAATTGAAGAATGGATTTCCAACAAATGGTCAGGCTAAGGAACTTCCTATTGCCACATGGGTACGCCTCTGGCGGGACGTCCCGAGAACTAACGTTACGGTTAGATCTCTGCCAACACAAGGCCGGGTTACCTCTGTAACTAGGTAACTACTACACGAATATGTCATTCCCCGGTCCTTTGGGACCTTTATCCGAGCGCTCGATACCAACAACACCACACAGAAATAGATATAGTGTTTCCACATGAGTAAATATCTGGGCTCCGATACCAAATGTAACGAACGCGATTTTTCGTTGCCGAAAAATCGAACCGTTAGGGTTTTAGAAGAAGAAAGAGGTAGAAGAAGAAAGAAAAGAAAGAGAGGAGAAAACAGAAAACAAGTAACAGAACGAGAAACAATATCAGAATCTCACAATCGCAGCGGAACAACATATAATAGATAAATGAATATCATTAAAACAAAAGAACTATACATTTTATACATACATCACAATACATCATATCATCAGAGTGTACAACAATAAAACAGCGGAAAGAATACTATATACAATAGATAATAGACTACGCTATCCAAGCTCGCCTCCAACATCTGCACAGCAACTCCCGAATCCAGAATAACCTGATAACCTAACTCTAGACTGCCCGTGTGGAAAATAGTGGGCACCCAGAGTTTAGGAAAGGAACAATAAACTCCAGGTCAGTCATGTGACTGGTGTGAGAACTCAAAACAGTTTATCTTTATTCCCACACGGGCAGTCTAGAGTTGGGGTTTTCAGATAATCAGTAATAGGTGTAGATTCGATAGCTTTCAAGCCTTAGGATTTGGCAATCGCAATTGGATCGAGTTGCTTCTCTTCATCTTGATTTGAGAGTTCGAGCTATTCTGGATTGGTGCCTTGGAGATGGAGATTACCGATACTGGAGTTCTTCCCTGAAGACTATTTTGGAGATGTGTTCCGCTGCTAGTGTTATCTTTTATTTCCGCTGCTATTCTTTGTATCTCTGATAATGGTGATATCTATTGTACCATTCTGTTGTATCAGCTATTGTATCAAATGTTGTACATTGATATATGTATTATTCATTTCTTCCGCTGTGTTATTTACTTAATGTGTTATAAGCTCCGGCGAACCAGGTTCGACGTTTGGATCTGCGGCATTTGAATACGAGTGTCGTATTCGGTGCCGATTTTCGAAGGTCGAGTCAGGGTCGTTATAGTTTTATTTTTGTTTTTGGGTATATGCAATGCAAGCTTGTTGAAGTATGAAATGCAACAGTAATGTAAAACAGAAAATGAAATGCAAAAGCCAGGAAATGAAATGTAATAGAAAACTAGTTGAAAATTCTAATGCAAGATGAAAACAAATCCAACAATTTTTTTAATGCAAGATAACACAATAAAAAACCAAACACACAGCACTAAACTGAACTAAATTCAAGTGAACAAGAAATGTGTACAGAATGAACGAAGTTAAAATGGAAAGTGTTGAGTTGACATGCATACAAGAACAAAGAACAAAAATGCACAGTGAACATGAATGCAAAACAAATGAAACGCAAAATGTTTTTTTTTTTTGAGACTAAAACAAAACCATATGTGTTATTGGATAATAAAATTGTTCTTTTGAAAATGATAATCAACTCTGCTGTGCAAATAACAATATGTGTTATTGGATCCCAATCATTAACTTTTAAAGTGTTCTAGCAAATAAAATAGTAAATAGTGTTACCTTAAACTCTAGACTTGTTTTCGCCTTCACAAACCTTCTCCATTCGTTCATGCTTTTGATGTTGGTAGGTTTCAGTTTTTGTCTTTCCTCTTCTTTCTCCACTTTATTTAATTTTCGAACCAATTTACTTTTTGACGATCTCCAAATTACTCCCATTTGTTGAAATACAGCTTTTTCTTTGCCAATCCTCTTTCAGTTTAAATCTAATCTGCAACAATACATGAAAACATGATATTAAAATCAAACAACAGCCATATGTATGCATCAAACAATGTTTTTCAGCCATAACTATAATACGTGATGTAACAATGTAGCAATGTAGCAACTTGCAAATATATGTATAAACAACAAAAACAATTTTTAACTCATACGTGAATCGATTGCCACAATACAACTTTTAACTCGTCACTTAGATTCCTCCAATCATCAAGTGTGTATGGAACCACCTCCTGCACAAGCGGTCCAAGAAAAGAGGATAAATGTACTGACCCTTTCTCTATTGATATACCTATATCATTGAATTCAACTTCAATTCGATCCTGACTGCTTAACGGGAGTCTTTTTGCTTTTGCTGGACCTCTACCGCCTCTTTTCCGAGATGTAATTCTGGATTCAGCTTCACTTGCTCTCCCAATTTCTCCCTCAACATCATCAGTTTGCTTCGGAAGGATTTCATTTTCTGAGCGAAGTCCTTCTTCTTTTGGGTCGGAGGGGATAACAGGTGGCTCTTGTTCTTTGTCTTCATTGCAAACAATGGCTTGCTTCTTAGCGTTAACTGTTGGTTCTTCACTGTCGATGCAAGCACCAGCTGGAATCTTAACCTTTTTCTTTGGATTATACTTCCGCTTTGAATTATACTTCTGAGATTCCTCATCAGCCTTTCTCTGGTTGCGAGTACGTACAAAACTTGAATGCATCTTTTTTCTGCAAATGAAACAAAAAACAATAACTTATTTTGAGAATACTTCATATAAAGGACAATTAACAGTATCTATTATGTTACCTTGAATACAATAGTTATTAATACATGTATATGAACTCTGTAATGTAAACTCTGTAAATAATCACATTAATACTTAATAATGGAATAATCAAAACATATAATTTCTGCAAATGTATATTAATATGTTTTCTATGCTTGCATTTATAAATGAAGGCACTTAACATCTAATATAAAAAAGCACAACACACTCAAAAAAATTTGCAACCTCTCACAAACACAAAACATAGCAATGCTAACTCACACACAACTCACACAAGCACACAGTACACAACGTATTCACAAACCCAACTCACCCTACAGACAGTCAGACAACCCTCACAAACACAGTACACACAAACACATATGTAGACTAACTACCCACTTACCTTTTCAGTCACTATCCTCTGGTTATCACTCACTGTCTTTTGAGTTCCGATTCTTTAATATTATTTATCTGTTAATATGGAGCAAATACTTGGTACTTTAAGCAATACTATGCTCAAGTATTTGTTTTATATAGTAGACAAATGTTGTGTAAAAAAAAGATAGTATTATTATGCACCTTATGTAAATGAAAATATTCCAAAGTTGAAAAATTGTATTACACAAACAGTTTTACAGTGCCTAGTGATCTGAGTCTAGGAGAGGACATGCCCAAATCATAATTTGATATCATATAACTCATAAAGCAATATGAACACACTGTTGTAGTTACATGCTAAATCTATTAACAAACAACAAAATATGCCAAACTTCCAATTATGGACCACATATGTCAAGGGAAGATTATCAAACAAACATTAGCTTGAATCGCTATTAGACTAGAAAAATTGTAACCACACGGAATTCTAGGCAATATCAATTTAATAATCTGTATTAACAATTTAAATTGATTTGATAATTTTTTTATAATTTTAAATTTAAATTGATAAATTTAAATCTTTTAAAAGTTAATAAATATTTAATCTAGTAATTGTGATCAATATCATTTTAACAATTTAAAGATTGATAAGAATTATTTTTCAAAGTTAATAAAACTTTATTCTATATATATTTGATATATATTGTGAATAGAATATCTTTTGTTTTAAATAAAAGATGAATTTTCAAATTGTAATATATATGTGCACGTTTATGTTATAATTTGATGTTGTTTTGAAATTCAATTTGATCTATTTATATTTTATGTATGTATGAATTGTAATATTAAAAGCTTTGTTTTAAAAATTAATATTCTTCGAAAGCTAATTTAAAGATTAATTCATTTATTTTCAAAATATAAGACTGTTATTTTTTTAAATACGATAGTTAAAAAGAATTTAATCAAAGTTTTCTTTTTTTGTTTTCTTTTATAATGCTTAAAATTTTAAATGGATATAAATGTATATGTATAAATGTTTTAGATTTAAAAAAATATATGTATAAGATGTATATTTATATTACAACTAGTTTTATAATATTTCTTTAAATATACATATGTAAATCATATTTATTAAGAGAATTAGATAAGTAAGTTTATATTATATTTTAAATTAAATGAAAATTTACTAAAAACACTTAAAAACAATATGTGTAAACATATTAACAAGTTAGTAACAATTGTAAAGTTATTAAAGAAATCAAATAATACATGTAAGGAGATTAACAAATTAAGTGACAAGTGTCTTGAATTTAAAATTTACTTTCTTTGATTTTTATTAAATCATAACTAAGTTATAAAACATATTTTTCATCTCTTCTTCATTCTTTCAAATTCTAATGGCAACCAGAAATCTTTTCAAAACCTGAAATTCATAATCACAAAAGTAAAGCAAACTTGAAACTGGAAAATCCAAAAACAATTTAAGATCTGCAACCTTCAAAAACAGACATAAAAGCAAAATGAAACCTGCAAATTAAATAAAACCTGCAACATCAACTTCAATCTGCAAATTAAATTTCTACTTCAACCTGCAAATTTTCAACCTGCAATTCATCAAGTTCAACAGCAAGTTTTAATCAAAAATTAAAGGCATGCAGAGAGATTCAACTTCAACAGCAAAGCACATCAAAGTATTTTTCAAATTTAAAGATGTTCAAGAGCTTGGAAATTTAAAGAAACTGATCTGCATATTATTTATAAGGTGAGTAAATTTCTTTTAAAAACAGTTTGATTTGGTTGTTACTACATGCATGTGTTATCTGTGAAGTGTTATTGGTGATTGCATGAAACCTTTCAGTATTTATATTATTATATAAGATCTGTGTATATATGTTTATAGGTCTCTGTACATATGAACCATGTTTTCAGTTTTTAAGTACAGATTTCACTTCAAAATTCCAAAACCTCCAATAACATCCTTATTTGATCTTGATGATTAAGTAAAAGTTGTTAGTTATTGTCAGATGAAAATTTTAAAAATAATTTTGTAAGATTTAATGTGTAAATAGTATTTAAAATAGGAAACACAGTGAAAAATAGTTGCATGATAAAAATCAACTATCTTGTTTTTAGATTTGGATTTCATATATGTGTTAAGGACCAAAAATTATGATTTTTAAAGTATATATCATAAGTTTTATTTGAGAAATTAATGTGAATTTGGGTTTTGTTCTAAATGGGGTTTTTTTGGCAATTGCCGTTGATCGGCGTGATGTTTGGGGCTGAATTTTTGGTCGAGGCTAGTATGAGTATCGATGATGATGGGAAAAATGTTTTGAAAATTTTCCAATGTGTGAATTTTTTGATTTGGATCGAACTAGGGTTTTTTCTTTGTTTTCGTTCGGCTTTGTTGTCGAGTTGTTTGCGCCTTGAATAGTTGGCCGGAGGAGTTCGCATTTGGGTAGGAGGAAGTTCGTGGTCATGGCACTCCGATGGTATGGTCGGCGAAGACCATCGGCGACCAGATGGCCAGAGGAGTTGGGTTTTTGGTTGTGTTTTTCTGCAGTTTTTGGTTCGAATGATCGAATTTCGAATCGCGTATGTATTGTTTGGATCTGTGTTTGTTTCTGGGGTCGCGTGTGAATTTTTGACCGACGTCGATGGTCGTGACGACCAAGTTTGGCAGGAGGAGTTAGGACACGTGCACGTGTTTTTGCCGTGTACACTGGAATTTGAAGATTGGTGAAGACAGGGCTTTACTCGGGAAGTTCTTGCGTTATGCTCGGGTTGGACCCGAATTGGGAAAGGTGCTGGGTTACTTCGGGGTAGGCACGAGATTTTAGGGTGATCGACTCGAGTTTTGTGTTGTGTGTTCTTTAGTTTGTTCTGTGTAAATTTTTAGTTTAAGTTTTATAAAAGAAGCATAATACAAGTTGAAGCATGTTCTTTTGAAACAAATATAAATCAAACTTTTAAAGATGATGATTGAATTTATTTTCAAAATTTAAATTGTTAAGACGATTTCTTTGAAGTAATTATCTTAATTAAATTTTAAAATTCAATTCAAAAGAGTAATTTGAATTTAAATATTGAATCAAAGTTTTAGAATAAGTTTCTAAGTAATGTTTAATAACTAAGTTTCAATTTATATTGAAGATGAATAAAGTTTAAATTGGATAATTAGAGTGTTTTAAATTTCCAATTTGATTTCTATATGTTTTATTTTCAAATAAGGGTAAGGTTAAAATATTGTAACCAATAAAATAGTTTGTCTTTAAAGTTATTAAAATTGAGTTAATGCAAATGATTAAATTATGATGATTAAGATAAAATTGTTGTGAACTTAGGAATATTTAATTATTTAGATTTGTTAAGAAGTAAAGTTTAATTAAGATTAGGGTTTTCTTAATTAATTAAGGATTTTGAAATACTAGAAGTTAATTAATTAATTAATTAATTTTAAATAATTAGTTAATTGTTTATTTAATCACTTAATTATGGATTAATTAAGTGTGATTATTTAATGAAGTAATAAATGGTTAATTATTGAATTAAGAATGAAAATTACTTATGAAAAGTAATTAGTGGTAATTACTTATGGAAGTAATTAGTGGGAAATTACTCATGGGAGTAATTAGTTGAAGTGATTAAAGGATAATCACATGATGTTATTAAATTAAGGAATTGATTATTATAATTGTTTGTGGTTAATTAATTATTGGGTAATTAATTAATTAAAGGATTAAGAACTACTTAATGATGAAATTAATTATTTGTTAAGTAATTAATTAAGGAAGTAATCAAGATTTATTAATAGAAGTAATTAGAGATAATTACTTATGTAAGTAATTAAAGGTTAATTACTTAATTAATTTTAGTTAATTGATTAATATGATTAATTAATTAAGGAATGAGATTAATTTAAGATTAACTAATTAATAAAGTAATAAATTAAGGATTTATTTACTAGATTTGACCGAATAATAGTTGCTTAATGAAGTAATTAAAGATTAATTAATTAGATTAATTAATCAAGGGTTAATATAATTAATTAAGATGTTAATTAATTAAGATAAGTAATTACAAATTGTTAATTATTGTTTATGATTAATTAAGACTAATTAATGAGATGATTAATTACAAATTAATTATTTATTAAAGGTCAATTAATTAATAAGAATTATTAGTTAATGTAATTAATGAATTAATCAAGGTTGGTTAATAAAAATATTTAATTTAAGTGTGATTAACTAAATGTAATTAATTGAGGTTTAATGTAATTAATTATAATTGATTAATTAATGGAAGTAAATGAAGGATCATTAATTATTGTAATTAATGATAGTAATTAAAGGTTAATTACTGTATATGGTTATGGATAATTACTTGAATGTAATTAAAGGATAATTAATCAAAGAAGATTAATTAAAGTAGATCATTAAGAGATGATTAATTTATTTATTTGGAATAAATTAATGAAGAAGGATTTAGGTAATCCAATTGATTATGAGTTGATCAATTCTGTTTTGGATGGTTGATTGATATTGGATGATCAATATTGGGTGATTGATATTGGGTGATTGATATTGGTTGATACAGGATGATTTGGGTATGATATCTATGATATGTGATATGCTGCTTTGTGAGATGACTGCTTAATATGAATTATCTATTGTGATAATGTGATTCATCTATCTGTTTATATCATCCTGAATATGTGTTTAAATTGTTTAAACAACTTGGACATGTAAAATGGCGTTTGGTTTCAGTGAGACCGGGATCGGGTTTCTATATTTGGATATCCGAAAACCACATCGATTCCAATTAAACGTTAGGTCGTAAATCCAAGTGGAGCTTAGTGAAGGCTCGAGGTGTAAGAACTATACGTCAGTATAACTCTGTGGGTGATTCCGTAATGAGTTTGACAGAATAGTACTTATAGATTCGAGATGGTGATTTAGAGCGCAAGGGCTATGGTCGTTAACTCTGAGGGTGATTCCAAAACGAGTTCAACGAGATAGTGCCTTCGGTTTCGTTCGAACCCGGAACTAACTTGTATGGATTGAATGCTTTCAGAACATCGTCAGGTGGACGATGAGCATTCTAAGATAAATGTGTCCTATAAAGATAATCGCAGCCTCAAGCCTCATCAACCAAGAATGGCTAAAACAGGAGAGGTGCAGCAAAGTTAAGTGGGTCATGCCCAAGTAGGACGAGATTTACCCTTGTCTATAAGTCCCTTTATATTCGTACTGTAGGGCGGTTGATTGCAACAACTGCCGGGGTGGTCTTGTTCGGGACTGTTCAGTAAGGAATGGTCCCGGCCTTGTGTTGCAGGGGAGTTAAGGTGGCTCCCCGGTACGGTGATCTAGGCCACGTACTGTGACGGGCGGTACCCCAGTAGCCCTGCCATTGATGGAAACCCATTTTCCCTACGAGACCCTACGGGTTTGTTTGTATTACCCACTTTTGTGGCTAGTAGCTGGAATTTAATGAATGTAATAATTTCGGATATTTCTTATTTACTTGAAAACCCTAGACACTATTATAATATCACTGGATCTCCTATCAAATGTTTTGGTTAGCGTAAGGTAAAACTTTTCCATGTTTATGTGTGGGAAGTCTTATGTGATACCCTTTTTCTTTTCAAAGGTTTTTCTAAAGTTAAGCAATTTTAACCCGTTTACTCACACCAGACCCCTGTCTGACCCAAGTGTTTATTTTCTGTTTTATTAAACTCTTGGGTACTCATATTATGTATGAGTAGTCAAGTGATTCAGGTTTGCTTGACGATTGGAGGAGATATGGAGTAGGAGGCTTCCACGTGTAGATATATATTATGGTTCCGCTGTGTTTGTTTGGTATCTGTATCTGTTGTACTTGAGTTGTATAGTTAGACAGATGTTTATAACTGTCTAATATCTGCTGTATAAGTTGTATACTCTGATGTGATATGGTACTATGTAACATTTCATGTGATATATTATATTTCATTCGTTCCGCTGTGAGTTATCTGATGTTGTGTTTCTTCTTTCTCTTTCTTTTCTTCTTTTATCCCTTTCTTTCTTAATTAGCGAAGCGACTTTCTAGTGTTAGGAAGTCGGGTCGTTAAAAAAAAATGCTAATGACTATGTAAAGAAAAAGAAAAGGGGAGGAAATATTTACTTAAACTAAGAGAAACATGCAATACTTATAACCGAAAAATATCACCGAATGCTAGAAAATAAATGTGTCCACTTCATAATTTAATTTGTTCTTATATCAGCAAAAAGATAACTATAGATTATTTCCAAGCTAAAGTACAAATCCTTTAGACACATCTTCACAAGCTATCTAACCCTATTGACATCTGTAACGACCCAGAATTTCTGTCAATTAAAATTTGTATATTTAATTGATTTTAAATATTAATAAGTGAAATTTATAAGTCGAATAATTTTATTTCGAATAATTGGATTTAATTGAATAATTAAATCGATAATTTAATATGTTAAATTACTGAAATAATTGAAAATTGGGTTTAATATGATTGAAAATTATTTGTAAAATTTTATTATATCATATTGGAGTTAGAGTGATGTTATAGAACTTTTAAAATTGAATTTAAAGTTAATTTGTGAAAATTGAATATTTTAATATTTAATTGACGAGTTAAAATAGCCATTTTTCAAACAGTGTCGGATTTCGACGGAACAAGTTTTATCGGATCCGTAATGTGATATTATTGTAAGGTTTCAAATTTCGTGTCAATCGCGTTTACCGTTTGTCCGGGGCAAGCCAAAATGCATAGAAATTAGTTTAAATCGATTTAATTTAAATTTGATCGTTTATTGCCGTAACACGCACAGATGATTGAATTAGCCTCCAAAACCTATTCCATTGTGTCCGGAACGTGGGGTAAACCCTAGAAACGCCAGTCAACGTGCGAGATTTGGAGTTCGGAAAATTTTGGATGAATAGTGTTTCGTCGTTTTTTCTATAAAAGCACCTCTATTTTTCTTATTTTCTTAAAACCCTAACTAAAGCTTCAGGCCGCCGGCCCTAAATTCTAATGGCCAAAATTCAATTTCTTTCTCTCCTCAAAATCTTTAAATCCACCAAGCAATTCGAGAAACTTTCTAAACGAAAGTTGTAGAGCACAGCACGAACTAGATATCCAACGGTGGAGATCGAAAATAGGCGAGTAGATCATGAGATAATTGGCCGCGTTCGGCTGTATTTCGCACGGGTTTCTATGCATAGGGGGGAGGTCGAGCTTCATGCTCCTCTGGCCGAGGGTAGAGGGGGAGTTGGGCTACGCGATGGAAGTGGCTGATCGTTGTAAATGTTGTTGGAAAGGAAGTATAATTCAACCCTAACGAATGACAATGGGTTCGGCTGCGTTCGGCCTTGAACTAGGAAGAAGATAGATCATGCCGCCAGGATTCTTCAAAAGGAAATCAGCGGCCCTAAATTTATTTCAAGGTTTAATAAGAAAATAAAATAGTAAATTAGATTATTTAAATTTGTGTAAACTTTGTAATGCTATATCTTGGTCATACGAGGTCGAAAAATCACGAAACAAGTTGCGTTGGAATCGTATGGACGAGCACTACGCTATGGAACTGGATTGGAGTCGTTTGGAGCTAGTGAGAATTTGGGTAAAATTAAACGCGCGTTTAATTTTATTCGAAATAAAACGCGGAAACTGAATTGAAAGCGAGGTGAGAACTTCTCACTCAATCGAAATGTTTCGATTTAAATTTTAAATAGTTAGATTTAAAATTGCTTGATTGTATGCCTGGATGATAAATTATTGTCTATTGACTGTTAAAATAGACATTATACGCCGTATATTAAGTGGATGTTATTTATTAAAAACATATACCGTGATAATTCCATCTTGATTGGAATTGGTATTATTCATGTACTTGGAGTTGATTTCTTGCATTATATAGTGGATGAGACCCTATTGCGCCGCATAATAGCGGATAATATTTTATAAATCCTATATACCGCGATATTCCGTATTGGAACGGAATTGGTATTGTGCTAACATCTTTGGATGCAGGGAAACAGGTTGGAGGGATCCAACTGGATTCCTCAACTATATTGATTTATTTACAGATATTGTGATATTTGCTGATTATCATATACTGATATATGATGTCTTTGTTGTCGTAATTGACTATTTGGTGCTGCTGCATCATCGAATCCATTTTTGAAGTTTTAAAACAATGATTTTGATTTTAAAAAGAATTTTAAAGTGATTTTTGAAAGTATACGTTTTATTAAATTTTGAATTGTTAAAATAAATAAACATTATAATTTTACTGTTATAGAAGTTATATTTTTGGAAAATAGTACTTAAGTATGATTTTGGAGTTATATAAGTTTTAAATAACATTTTGTAAATTATTAAAAGGATTGGTTTATTTAAATTGAGATTTTTGAATTATTATAAACGGTTTATATAAAAGATTTCTAAGATTAATATTTATAAATTAAAATATTGGAATTATAAAATGAGTTTTTATAAGTGCTAAAATGAAATAAAAAAATGGATTTCATAAGTGAATGAAATTTATAGATTTATAAATTATGAAATTTTAAAATGAATAGATTTTCGTAAAATAAAGGACTTATAAGTAATTAACTTGTAAATTAGATTTTTGGTATAAAATTGCGTTACGAATTGAAGTGGTTAATAAAGGAGATTTATAAATTGAAGTTTTTATAAATAGAAATGGAATTTATAAACAATTGTTTATAAATCCGAAATCAATTGAATTTTGTGAATTAAACATAGAATTTATTAAAGGGGATATATTCGCGATTTTGGATAGCGAATTATCTTTTTATAATACGTGTAATAATAAAGAGTTTGGATCGGGAGTATATTCACGATTTTGGATAGTGAATATATTATTAAAGAAAATGGATATGTTTTGGGGAAGTGATATTATAAAATGAAGTTAATTGTTTTAAAGATGTTTTAAAATGGATTAACTATCGAAACCATAGATTTCAACATTTATTGTTGAAATAGATGTTTCGAGAAATAGAAGGAAATGGTGGACTATAACACTGTTGTTATAGTAAATGATTTTAGAAAGGAAATATTTTATATTGTATTGGGATTTATATATCTATTTTAAGTTCGAATCCCTATACTAGTGATTTTGGGTTGTCGTAACGATGTTTTACGTAACATTCGTTTTGACCCAAATAAATGTGTTTAAGAAGATGTTTTCCTGAAAGAATAAAATATATACATAATTTGAATTTAAGTATATTGAATATTTTCAAAATGTTTAAAATAAATAGATTGGTGAATTACTTATTATTACATAAGTATGGAAATGTTTTTCCAATATGAAGTGAATGTTTGAGATTTTATCTTTTAAAGATAAATTGAAAATGAATATTAGAAATCGATTTGGAAATCATATATTCGTAGATATTTTGGAAAAGTAAATTCACTATAGAATTCATAATAGAAAGGGAAATTTTTTAAAAATAAACATTGATTTCTTTTGAAGTGTGGAAATAAATTTACGAATTTGGAACGTAAATTTAAATAAATCAGTAAGGATTTATTTAATTGGTTTAAATGAACCATTTTGAAACGACAGTTATAAGGGTGTAAATTGATTTTAAATTGGTTTTCAAATGGTTGAAGTGTGGGATATATCTTATAAAGATATTTTTTTTGAAAATAAATAATTTGGAAAATTATTTGAAATCGGGTGATGTTGTGAATATTGATTGATAGTTAAATAACCGACTATCAATATTGACCTATAAATAGGTATTTGTTGTGAATTGGTTGAAATTGAATGCTACACTTATTTTTAAATTATTGCGCTCGTTATTCGGATTACCCATTCCGAATAGTGATACAACGTAATGGATAACTTTGAAGACCGGTGGTGAAGACCTGGTATTTGTGAAAACGATAGAATGACCTATCGATTGTCTCTGCACCGTTAGCTACGGTTTGGAGATTTCCTTTGTGATGGGAAATTCGATCGGATTGTGAATACCCGGATTGCAAGGGCTTCTTTTGAAGTGCCTTCTGTTCTGTTCGAACCCGGAACAGACTTGTATGGTTACGTGTCTGACATTACATTTTGAGATATAAAGCAGATTTCTTTCAAATACATTTCTGTTGGTGGTAGAGAATTTATTCTCTTAGCTTAACACCCTTCTCTAAGACGTACGCGCTTAGAGGTTATATAGTTGAAGGTTATCAGCGATATATTCCCAATTTGGTAATGTGGCGTGCTGAGTGTTGCTGTGTGATGATTATTTATTGATCATTTGTTGATCAAAGCGTGGCTTTGTGAAAAGCGTAGCTTTGTGGACGAGACTTCGTCAGACCTCACTCCTCGGAAATGGTCAAAACAAGAATATGTGGCAAGGTTATGAGGGTCGCGCCCTTTAGGCTATGTCATTTCCTTTTGGAAAGGGTGGTATCATGGTATGGAGTCTAGATACTTACTCATGTTGGCACACTATATTTATTACTGTGTGATGTTGGTTATCGAGCGCTCGGATAAAGGTCCAAAGGGACCGGGGGATGACATATTCGTGTAGTAGTTACCTAGTTACAGAGGTAACCCGGCCTTGTTTTGGCAGAGATCTAACTGTAACGTTAGGTTCTCGGGACGTCCCGCAAGAGGCGATCCCATTGATAGTAGGAAGTTCCTTAGCCTGACCATTTGTTGGAAATCCAAAGAAACAATATGATCCTTGTACGGTTTTAGTTGTAGAACCTGCCATTCACTTATGGTGGTCACCATGGTTTAGATGGTAGCTATAGTAGGCATACGATAATGGTCGTATGTTGGCTAAGATTTATATCTTTACTTTCGAAATGTTTTCCTACACTATGCACTAGTAATAATATCAAATATTTCTTTTTAATGCGTATCAAGCATCTTTGACTATCGTAAGGAGAAATCTCCTTCGATTCTGCGTTTGCATACTGTGTGTGTGCATGAGGCCTTTGACTGTGTGTCAATATTCCATAGTAAGTGACCACATCAATCACTTGGGACATATCTTTTGCACTTGCTCTACACATAGTAGTCGCATCAAAAGTCATCCCACAATTCTGAGTCTCTCTCCCTACATCTTGTATATGAAAATGTTGCTCTTTGTTGATATATCCGTTGTAAGACATGGCGTCATCCTTCGGACCAAAAGCAATCCATCTTAACGTGTCATCATGATCCTTGGAGGTAATAGGAATCTACAACAAATTTTATTTAGCATGTATATTTTATAGTAAGATTAATAGTCAAAAGAGAATATATTTGAAATATAACTAACCCTTCTTTTAATCCAATCGGCAAAAAAATTTGTATGTGTTTCCCAAAGTAAGGTCGCATTTTTTGTCATGCGTGGGTCTGACTTTTCTAATTCCTCCAAACACAAACTAGTATTGAATAATTGATTATAATTTATATATAACATTACGAACACATCAAAATAATTAAAACTATATAACATACACTTATTCTATAAATGGTTCCACCACAGCCATATTCATTAACACGGCTAAATGAGCACTTTCTTTATCATTAACTGACAGTTTAACTGTCTTGGATATTGAAATCGGACGTCCCTCGAGTATTACACTGCTTTCATAATCTTCATTTCGAGCTTCTTTCTCCTCTATATGTCCTGATTTTTTCAAAAATTATTCGAAAAACATCATGGATTCTTTTGCAAGATAGGATTCTGCAATACATCCCTCTGGTCGTGCATAGTTTCTGACATAGTCATTAAGTGTCCTCATGTATCTTTCGAATGGGTACATCCAACGAAAATGAACTGGCCCACACATTAGTGCTTCTTTTCCAAGATGAATGGATAAATGTACCATTATATTAAAAAAAGATAGTGGAAAATATTTTTCAAGCTCACATAAAACTTCAATTATCTCAACATTGATTTGTTCTACCTTCTCTCTATCAAGAACACGTTGACATAACTTGTTGAAAAAAGATCATAAGAGAATTATTGTTTTTCTTGCCTTCTTTGCCATTAATCCTCTCGATGCTACTGGCAATAACTGTTGCATTAATACATGGTGATCATGTGACTTCTATCCGCTAGTTTTGTAATCCTGCAACGAAATCTGATTTTTCAAATTTGAACAGTAGCCATCTGGTCCTTTGAATTCGTATAATCTTTTGCAAAATATTTTTCTCTCGGATTTTGACAACATGTATGGAGCCGGTGGAAGATATGTTTTATTCCCACAAGGTTGTGCATGAAGCTCACTTCGAATTCCCAATCCTCTAAATCCTTTCTACAGTTGGTTCCATCTTTAGATTTATTACCATGCAACATCGTGCCCAATAGGCTTTCACCAATGTTTTTCTCGACATGCATCACATCTATATTGTGACGTAATGGAAGCTCCTGTGAAAACCAAAACTATAACGCATTATTGGGTTTTCTTCTATTAAAACAATGAAAAATAAATAAACTAACCACTAACCTTCCAATAACGCAAATCAAAGAAAATTGATCTTTTTTCCACCTCGATAGCTCCATTTTTGTAGAATCGTTAGTATTATCATCTTCATCTTCTGTATCATAAACACACTTTCTCTTCTTACTTTTCTCTTCTATTTATTTTCCAAAATCATTTGGATAATCCTTCAACAATGCATGAATGTTTCTCCCAGTTAGTATTCTAGGAGCACTACCTTTCTCTATGGCGTTATCAAACAATGCCTTTTGTTTCCTCCGTGAATCTGAAGCAGGTAGAAAACTTCTATGACCCATGTAGACGCTCTTTCGACTATGATTCAACCAACGAGAATGGGTATTGATAGCATATAATGGGCAAGCTTTTCCCCCCTTCACACGACATCCAACAGGATTTCCATAAGACGGAAAATCGTTAATCGTCCATAGCAAAATTGCATTCAGTTTAAACAAAGTTTTACTAAATGCATCATAAGCATCAACTCCATTACACCACAAATGATGCAAGTCTTCCACCAAAGGCGCCAAATATACATCAATATCATTCCCGGGTTGTTTTGGGCCTGGAATAAGTAAAGTTAACATAATATTTTCCTTCTTCATACACAACATAGGCGAGAGATTATATGTCACAAGAATCACCGGCCAGCAACTACATTTCGAACTCAACATGGAAAATGGATTGAATCCATCTGTAGCAAGACCAAGCCTAAGATTGCGTGGATCGGATGAAAAAGATTTGTACTTTTCATCCACCATTTTCCATGTCGTAGAATCCATGGGATGACGCATTTTTCCATCGTTGCTTGTATTATTAAAATTCCATCTTAAATCTTCTGCCATCTTTTGAGATCTATACATTCTTCTAAATCTCGGAATTATTGGAAAGCATCTCAATACTTTAACTGGAATACCTTGTATAACCACTTCAGTATCTTGATTTTTCTTCCATCTTGAAGAACCACATTTTGGACAACTTTCCAAATCTTTGTATTCTTTTCCGTAAAGGCAACAGTCATTCTCACGAGCATGTGTTTTTTCAAAACCCATGTCGAATGCTCTAAGAAATTTCTTTACTTCATATAAGTTTTTAGGAAGCACGTTAATCTTCGGCAGAAATAAATGTTGCACAGTTAAAAGCTTATCAAACCCACTATTAGACAAGCCAGTCTCACATTTAAGATTAAACAAGACGGTGATAGTAGATAATTTTGTGTGATTTATGCAACCAGGATATAATGGAGTTTCTGCATCTTCCAAATTTTTGAGTATCTCGTCCTCTTTTCTTTGAGAATTAACATTATCTTTATCATCATCAAAAAAATCTTGATTCAAAAATTCTTCATCTTCATAGTGAATCATCTTGAATAGATCATATAAATTAAACGTATTTGTTTTCTTTTCTACATTTATCTCTTCACCATGGTTAAACCATACACCGCCCATGTATTTAGGATCCATTCCTTTTATAATTAAATGTTCAACGATGATTTGTTCATCATGACGACTAAGATTCCGACAATCCTTGCAAGGGCATAAAAATTTTTCTACACTTCTTGCATTCCTCTTTGCAGCATTCACAAAATTCATTGCTCCTTGTCGGTACTCTATACTAGTTCTATGAAAAAAGTAAAACAAATAAAAAATTGAGCTTTAATATTAGATTCTATGTTATAATTCTCAAAATACATATTAAGTTAATCATGGTTTTATCACCTGCTTAAAAAAACCCAGTCTTTTACCATTTTCGACATACGAAGGCTAATAAGTTTCCAATCTTTGACGTATAAATTGGTTATCTGTTGTAATCAAAAAAAATAACTAGACGTTGAAGTTATTACCCAAAAAAACACCCAAGCATCTTATAAATAATGCACTATCTGGAACATTGGTAACACGCCCATAGTAAGGATAATGAACTACAATAAACCACATAAAATGAATAATAACAGAGATAGCATGTGCTGCAGTGAATGAAATAACAGAGATATTTTTTATTTTTAGGATACTGCACACATGAATCAAACCCCGTTCACAAGGTTATATAGATTTGTTTTTCTTCATTTGGTGACTGAAATTATGACGCATTTGCTGAAAATATAACGCATATAGATAAGTATCGGTGAGATAACTTCATATGACCATGTAAACGCATCTGCCGAAAAATTATTTATAGAAAAATAACACATACATTTTTCTTATTTAAACTCATTATTATCTATCATTTGTGTACTTTATACATATAAATACACATGCTTCATTTCAACTTTCAGTGACATGCTTCTAAAATTATAATCAAGTATAGAGATTATATCTGAGTTTTACTTATAGTTTCTTTCGCAATGGCACAAGTAAAGCATGGGAATATGATTAATCCTCATATTGGTGATGAAGAAGAATATCAAGAAAACAATGGTTATGATGGATATTTGAGCTCTTTATCAGAAGAAGAAGAAGAAGAAGAAGATGATGATAGCTGCAATTCAATTGGCGAAAATTCATCTGAAGATGAAGATTTTATAGACAATTTGAATTCATCTTCATGTTCTTTGAATTGTTCCTTATCATCATCGAATTCATCACTTTATGATATGTCATCTCTCATTTCAAATCTTCCTTTGAAGTAAATTTTTGTTCAATTGTGTTCTAATTTTGCTTCTTTTCATACATAGAACATTTTTTTTGTTCAGATTTCTTTTTCTTAATTTCTTTCTTTCTTTTGTTTTTTATTTTTTATGTCTAAAACATTAATCATACGTAAATAATTTATGGTATCATAACATTCATAACACGTATACATAAGTTTTCATATACAAGTTGTCTAACAAATCATTTGAATTTCAGGAGAGGTTTATCAAAACACTACGAAGGAAAATCACAGTTGTTTACATCACTATCGAGCGTGAAGAGTTTGGAGGATCTAATCAAAACTGAAAACCCATCAAATAAGAAGATCAAACCATTGAAAAATAATAGTTGGAGTATGATGAATTCATCCAGAATTATAAAGAAGAAAAGCTCTAAAGGATCAGTAAGCTCTTCATTAAGAAACTTGAAGAGGAATGATAGTTTTTTCAGAGGCAAACCATGTAAATGCAAATAAAAAAATAACATAAATTGGATACAATCAAAGCAAGCACATCGCACTAACATAATAGGAAATGATTAGAATATAAGTAAAATTTATAAAAAAAAAGCTCGAACATAATCATATAAAATCAATTATTCTAGTTAGGATTTATTCCAATTAGGGTTAAAATCGACTATTCCAATTAGGGTTTACGTAGAAATTCGCATAAAGTATCCATACATAATCATATAAAATCCAGTAGACTCATAAAATCGGTTTATAAAATTTCATACCTAATCCGCGAGGAGAGATCTGTGAAGGGCTACCGCGACGATGTGGAGAGGAGTAGAATGAAGGACGTCTACCGCAACAATGATAACGAAGCAAGGTGGATTTTGTTGGAGGGTGAGGTAGATTTTGCTGGAGCGAAAAGGAAAGCATGAGGAGAAATTTTTTTAAATAATGAAGAGGAAGGGAAACGTGAAAGTAAATGAAAAAATTTCGTGAAATATTTTTTACTTTACGCGAGTGCAAAGCGGGAACGTGAAATCTTTTTAGCCGCATTTATATTTTTTAGGGAAATACTCTTTGGTTGCATTTAGAAAGAAACGCCACCAATTTTTGCAACTATAAATGGTTTTTCTTGTAGTGTTAATTACTTAAAATTAAAGAATAAATTTATTAAGGATTAATTAATTTTGTTAGTAATTAAAGGATTAATTAATTAATAATTAAAAGTTAACTGAGGATAATTAACCGATGGGTTAATACTTAATGGAAGTAATTATGGATAATTGAAGGATAATTAATTAAGGATGATTAATTTAAAAGATTAATTAATTTATTTGTAATTAATTATTGTTGAGTAAGGAGGATTTAAAGGTGATTAAAGTAATTAATTTAAATTAAATAATTTAATTAATTAGAAATGGTGTGACTAATTAATCTTGCTTATAAATGATTGAATGATATTGAATGCCTTAGATTAGTTGATATCTTTGATATGTGATTTGTGATGTTATGTGATATGATATATTTGGTTTGAACAGTGATAATATGATTTCTCAATCCGTGATGAATGACTTTGTAAATATGTAATTCTGGATATAAATGGAATTATTTAAAACTTAAACAGCTTTGTTTTTAAGATGATATTGGATTCAAAGAGACCGGGGTCGGGTACGGGCACATACCCGAAACCACTTTGATTAGTAATCTACAATAATTCTTTATGGATTTGACTTTGGAATAAATAGGCTGGAATGGAATATATAATGTAAACTTGGTCATTAAATCTGAGTAATGATACTTAGATATGATTTTAAGATGTGTATTTGACTATGGTAAGTTAAGAACTCATTGTGAGGTACGAGTTACCCGGGTTTAAAATAAGTTTTATGTCTTACTATTTCATATTTTATGGGTTTACTCATGCTGGTTTCCAGCCTGACCCGGGTGTTACTTTGATGTAATGCTCGGGTCAGATCGAGTATTACAGATTTTCAGATAAGGACGTTCTAGAGCTTAGGAGGCGAGCTGGATGGCAGGAACGTATAGAGTGTATTCCGCTGAGTATATTATTGCTTTTTATCTAGGAAAAGTTAATTTTAGTTGTCCAGTTTTGTGTAATGGTTGTAACTGATGTATTGAATGTAATTTAACTGATACAGCTCTTCTTGTATAACTGCTATTATTTAATATTATATTTTGATCCGCTGCAAATGTCAGATTCTGTATTTTGTTTTTGTTTCTTCTTCTACCTCTTCTCTTCTTTATCCTAACAATCGGGATTTCCAACGTTCGGATGCTCGGCACTCCTACAGTAAACGTATTAGTGTCGAATTTTCGAGGTCGAAAATTCCGGGTCATTACACCAGTCTCGATGCATCTTGAAAAGAAACACATAAAATGGTATATTTAATTTTATTGTGATAAATTACTCATGGTTGCAACAAAGTATAACCACTATCACAAAACATACCTTTTATGGATTTTCTACTAAATATAATTTTAATTGAATAAATTAATTAATATAACCATATTATGTCTGGTATATAATAGAAAGAAAACACCTATATTTTGAGCAAGATTGGTCAACGAGTTATATATATATATATGACAATTACATAATTGCCTCTAGGAGGTATCCCTAATTCTATCAAGATGAAGCTTTGAATTGCATAAAAATATTGATACCACTACATCATAAAAATCATCACACGCTATTGGAGTTCAATGTAGTTGACAAAACCTAGACACATTATGATTCCTAAAGACCAAGAAGAAAAAACTTCGACTGCCCACACAAACAGCAAGCAAAAATAGTGGTAAATTTTAAATGTTTCAATAACTACCGGTGACAGATATTTACTTGGTGGCAAATATTTGCTCACTTAATTGACATTAGTGTTTTTTGCAGAGAGATAGAATAATGGATGTTCCGAAGTCAACTTATGTAAAAAAAATGGGAAAAAAAACCATTAGAACTTCAAAACAAACCAGTCAACTTTGTGAATTGTCCACTGCAAAAATACTATTCATAAGTATAAAATTTTATTTTATAAAACTAAATTTAATAATAGTAAAAAAATTAAACTGATGCAGAATTGACTGTGCAATATTTTTTATGCAATATATGGAATGACATACAAATAGAAGGAAAAAAGATTTGAATGAAGATGAAGAAATATAGAAACTAAGAATTCACATCCTAAATGAAATCGTCAATGACAAAGATCATCGTTGGAAATCAGAACCCAACACTGTCTAATGTATTAAAGATTGTATAAACACGAGAAATTTTGGTTAAATGATCATAATTTATATACTTGGCTGAAAGTATCAAAATTTGAATGATAAATGTTGGACAGTAGATATGTAATCTTATTTTTTCATATTTGATGTTTAAAGAACACTTTTGGACGATGGTTTGAAACTTTTCCCATAATGTAATGTAAAGTACTTAATATCTGAACTGTAATGTCCTGTATTGAAAATGTGGTTGGTGTAGTATATAAATTTGATGTTTAACTCACTATTGTTGGGTATTCAATGCTAAATACTTTTGTCATGATGTAATGTACAATATTCAAATGAAATTTTGTTATTCTCATATAGTATGTTAAAAGTAATTTATTCTTATATGGTAGGTTAAATACTTAAATATCGAGCAAATATTTGTCGGACAATAATTACACAAGCAATAGATGTAATGAAATTAAAAATTGTAATATTGATTAACCAAGGTTATAGCCAACACCATTGCATAATCAAATACATACTCTAATCGAATTTCTAAGAAAAATTATTTAATTAAGACATATTGTTCAACCAAACATACTACCAAATGTAAAAGCTTAATAGATGCACAACTTAATCGAGTATACATGGATACAAAAGCTAATCAAATGCTAAACAATTACCAAACTTAATTAGTGATGTATCGATGCAAAATTCAACCAAATGCCAAACCTAATAAGTTATGTATGGATGAAAATGTTAATCGAATGCCAAACTGTTCGACACTTTTCTACGGTATTAGAAAAGCACAAATTAAAATAATACTGCAAGCGCACATGTGTGTAGTACGCAGTTCGAACAGAGGGAGGACAATTAAATTCTATTTTTTTATGTAATTTCATGGGTGAGTTAGACGAATTTGAAGGTGATTTCTAAACTACAAAAAATGAAGAAAAATAGACAAGTAAAGAAATATTGATTTGAACTTCAATTCTTTTCTCACAGAAGGTTCCAACTATTTGTTATGGAAGAGTTGTTGAGAGTTAAATCAGAACTCCTTCACAATTTCTAAACAATGGAAAACGGAAAAAAAACAAAAAAACAAACAGAAATTTAGATAGATAAAAATAAAATTAGGATAGCCGCTAAAACTAATCAATAGTCTATCACTAATGAAAAAGGAAGAAAAACTTAGATAATTATGTCTAACAAAACTAATTGATATAAGCCATAATTATCTAAGTGTAAATAAAAAATAGAAAATAGAAGAAGAATAGCTTTATTCTACACTAGAAATTATGAGATATGAGATATCTTTTAAATGAATACACCTGGGCATTTATAGAGTACAAGTTGTTTCCCTACAAAAATTTACAAAATATGTTGCCACAAAAATGAATATCTTCTCTTTGATCATGTGAATATAAATATTCATGAGAGATAGCTTGTCTTCGGATCTTTGACATATGGCATGATGGGTGATTGAGATTTGAGGATGATTTGTTAATGTAAGTCAAATCCATGATAAATTGGCATAGTGATCTGAATATAATTGTGATTGCTTGATTTGATTGGAAGATTTTAATTGACTGTGATTTGATTGGAAGAAGAATTGTGATTGATTGGGAAAAGAACTGCGATCAATCAGAAGTATGTTCATATGTATATGTATATCTTCTCAATAATCATCCATTTTCGTATGCAAAAAATAATAATGTGCTTTCCGGGATTCGAACTCAACCCCTTCTGCCATATAGGAGATGCCTTAACTACTCAGCTACAACTTCTTTTGTTCAATCTTTTTAGAGTAGCTGGTATAATCAAATGCAAATATCTCATTTTCTTCTCTTTTGCTCCATTTTAACATGCCTCAAATCTGTATATCTGTAGAAATACCCAAAAATACCCAGTGTAACGTTTAATTATATACAATAAAGGTAAGATATGAGTGCAAAAATAAACATTTTTACATGTTAATCAAATACCCCAATACTTATCTTTTACTCGTCCTCGAGTAAAACAGAAATAAAAAATAAACTAGGTAGGTTGCACTTTTGTAGGAATCACGATTTCATTGAGCACTGTTAAACCTCCAGGTGTACCTAGCAGGATGAGTGGTGTCTCGTGAGGGTTTTCAACGAATATTTCCCCCAAAATCCAAATGCAATATATGATGATTCTAATGAAGCTACATTAATGCAACGAATATATACAAATGACAACATGACTTATTTCAGAATAATTGCAACGCAGTAATGTATACAAGTCTAAGTCATTTTCCAGAAATTTTTATTCCTCAACCGGTCATAATTTTCCAACATAATTCAAGATTTCATACGTTAAACTCTAGTTTGGCTAGTTGATTTGCTAGACAATATAGTGCAGCTATGAAATAGATTTTTTATTTGCTTGTCACAGTTTTCACGGTGGTAGTGTTATTTCTTTTTATATAACTAGTCAGATCAATGAAGTCAAGAAGGTGAATGGGTTTCAATTGCTTATTCTCTCTTTATTTGCAAAATAAAAATCTATACACCTAACTTAAAAGATCAAGGTATACCGTCCATGCACTGGCTCGCGGGCTAGCGTGAAAATCAAGACAGAGCTTGGGGATTGTGCACCAATTCTAGATGTACTAGAAATGCTGGATACCCTTGGAATTTTATTATTATGTTTTTTAGAAGAGACAGATATGCAAAATCATCTTAGCACTTATTAACTCTATTGACAAAACAAGTGCCAACGCAAGTACTTTAAAGCAACAATTTTGTAAACAAAGACTACAATTTAGAATAGATTTCATAACCATTACATATGAGTCTCCCTATATACAAGTACACTATTATCTCTCGCAATTCATCTTTTCATTATATTTTCCATTCGATCTTAGTGATTAGCAAAGAAAAATTCCATCAAATGACTAAAACCGTTTAACTTACTTTATTGTACTAGTTTGAAACAAGCCATGAAAAAATATTTTATTTTTTTTATGAAAAAAATGAAATACGAATGATACCCCCACATACTTAGATGAGGCGGTGTCCCTATTGTCTAAATCATGCAAATGCTGAAAAGGAAATTAGAATAAATACAGCCTGACATGACCGAGGTGTCTTAAGAAGCATGATTGAGTTCATGGAAGTCCACGAATTCGGCTTCCTCGTATTGCTCAAATTCTAAGAATGATTTAGTCGCTGCCCATTAACCCCTGAAATAGAGCCAACCACTGGATTTTCAATTTCGATCGTGCCATATGGTTACACTGTCTTTACAACATATGGTCCAGTCCAACGACATCTTAGTTTGCCGAAAATAAGTGAAGCCTAGAATCATATAAGAGAACCATTTGGACTACTTCAAATGTCTTTCGAAGTGTGGATTTGTCATGATACATTTTTTTTCTCTCTTTATAAATCTTTGCATTTTCATAGTTTTTGTTTCACAGTTCTTTAAGTTCTGAAAGCTGTAACTTTCGATTTGATCCTGATTTTTCTCAAGTCAAAATTAGGGTATTTGATTGCCCAAAGTGCTCGATGTTCCTGTTCGGTAAGGCGGTGACATGGTTTTCCAAAGGTCAAGCAATATGGTGACATTCCAAGATTGGTCTTATAAGCTGTGCGAAATGGCCAAAGGGCGTCTACTAATTTAGATGACCAATCTTTTATGTTGGGATTAACAGTCTTTTCAAGAATCTGTTTGATTTGCATGTTGGAAATTTCGACTTGACCACTAGTTTGTTGATGATATGGAGTAGACAGTTTATGAGTGATCGAGTATTTCTTAAGAAGAGATTCGAAGGCACAATTACAGAAATGAGTACCATTGTCACTAATAATAACACAAGGTGTACCAAAATGAGAAAATATGTTCTCCTTCACAAATTTGATAACAACTTTATTGTCATTCGTTTTGGTAGGGATGGCCTAAACCCATTTAGAGACATAATCCACGGCAAGTAAGATGTAAGGATTTCCAAACAAATTAGGAAATGGACTTATGAATTTGATGTCCCAAACATTGAAACTTTCAATGACAAGGATTGGGTTTAGAGGCATCGTGTTTCGCTTGGAGACTCGACCCATTTGTTGGCATCGAGCACATTATCACAAAATTCGTATGCATCACGAAAGAGAGTAAGCCAAAAGAATCCGCACTGCAAAATCTTTGCATCGGTTTTCCTTACTCCGAAGTGTCCCCAACATGCTTGGTCATGTGAAACGAGAGAAAGTTGTGATACTCATGGTAGGGGACACATCTTCGAATGATTTGATCAGGTTAATATTAAAAGTGATAAGGATCATCCCAGTAAAAGTTTTAAACATTGGAGAGAAATTTTTGTTTGTCTTGTTTTGACCAATGGGAAGGCATTTCATTTGTGATAAGATAATTTACGATGTCGACGTACAAAGGTGTACTAGAAATGGAAAGTATCTGTTCATCAGGAAAGTGATAACTGATTTTAATGTCATTGGCATTCTCATGCACAATATGAGAGAGATGATTAGCTACGACGTTTTCAGAACCCTTTTTATCTCATATCTCTAGGTCAAATTCTTGAAGAAGGACTATCCAACAGATTAAGCGGGATTTAGCATCTTTTTTTGAAAGAAGATAGAGCAATGTGGCATGATCGGTGTAAACTATAACCTTACAACCTATAAGATAGGATCTGAATTTTTCAAGAGCGAAGCAACTGCTAGAAACTCTTTCTCAGTGGTTGAATAATTCAACTGAGCAATGTTTAAAGTTTTGCTAGCATAATAGATGACACAAAGAAGTTTATTGACACGTTGGCCTGAGATGGCTGCAACGGCATAATCAAAAGCATCACACATTAGTTCGAAAGGCAAAGTCCAATTCGGGGGTTGGATTATAGGTGCTAAGGTCAAGATCGATTTCAAGGTTTCAAAAGACGTTTTGCATTGAAAAGTCAAATTTAACATCCTTAGCAAGCAGATTTGAAAGTGGTTTTGAAATTTTTGAAAAACCTTTGATGAATCTCCTATGAAATCCAGCATGTCCAAGAAATGTGCGAATGTTCTTTACCGACCTAGGCAGAGGTTGGTTAGCAATTAACTCGACTTTGGATTTATTAACCTCTAGACCATCTTTTGAAACAACATGGCCAAATACTATTCCTCTTTTCACAATGAAATGGCATTTTTCCCAATTAAGCATGAGTGGCATTTCCTTACATTGTTTTAAGACATGTTCTAAACAATATAAGCAATGATCAAAGGATGACCCAAAAATAGAAAAATCGTCTATGAATAGTTCAAGAAAATCTTCCACTGTATCAGAGAACATACTCATCATACATCTTTGAAAAGTGGCAAGAGCGTTTCAAAGACCGAAGGGCATGCAACGTTAAGCGAAAGTTCCGAAAGGACAAGTGAAAGTCATTTTGTGTTGATCTTATAAAGCAATAGGGATATGGTTATAGCCAGAGTAACCTTCATGGAAACAGTAATATTCGTAGCCAGCCAAACGTTCAAGCGTTTGATCGATGAAAGGAAGGGGAAAGTGATCTTTTTTGGTGGCTAAATTGAGTTTTTGATAATCAATACAGACTTGCCATTTGGTTTTGACTTTTGTGGAAACAAGTTCGTTATTATCATTCGCGACCATAGTTATCCCTGATTTCTTTGGTACAATTTATACCGGACTTACCTACGTACTATCAGATATTGGGTAGATAATCTCATTATCCAAACATTTGATGATCTCCTCCTTCATGAATTCTCTTAAGTTGGGATTTAAACGCCTTTGAGCTTGGCAAGGGGGTTTGGCCTCCTTAGTTAGATGAATCCGGTGTTCAACGATTGAGGGGCTTATTCCTTTAATGTCCGTGATAACCCATCCCAATGCCTCTTTATTTTCCCTTAAGATTTTCAAAAGTTGTTTTTCTTGGTCCTCCATGAAATCGGAGGCCAAAATCACATGGAGATTTTCAAGTGGGTCCAAGAATGCATACTTAAGATCGTGTGGAAGAGGTTTGAGGTTTAATTTAAGAGGGTCTTCTACTGCGACTTCAGTTGACATTAGTTGGTCGAATTTTTGTGAATTGTAAGATTGGTCTAGCAAATCATTCAGTTCAGAGGTACATTCATCGATATAGAAGTCAGAATTAAAGTGATCGAGATAGATCGTCAAAGGGCCAGATGCGTCACTAAGATTTTCATCCACAAGCGTTTGAATTATATCAACTTCGTCTGTTTCGAAATCCCTTGGTTGTTTATTAAGATTGAAAATGTTTAGATAGATGGTTAGGTGTGCAAAGGAAAGTCTGAGTTGACCATTCCAACAATTTATGATAGCGTTTGAAGTTGCTAAGAAGGGACGACCTGATATCAGAGGGATTTGAGCACTAGGATTTGAAACAGGTTCGGTCTCTAGGATTATGTAATCTATGGGGAAATAGAATTGTTCAATTTGGATTGGCACATCTTCAATAGTGCCCAAAGGCTTTTTGACAGATCGATTAGATAGTTGAATCATGATGTTTGTGGGTTTCAACTCTCTAAGTCCTAGTTGACAGTAAACAGTGTAAAGGCAAAAGATTGACACTAGCACTAAGATCAAGTAAGGCATGGCTAATGTGAGTATGTCCTATTCGACATTCGATTGTAGGACAACCAAGGACCTTATACTTGATTGGGGCATAATTCGCAAGGACAGAGCTAGTACTTGCAGTCAAAAATGCATTTTGTGGGACATTGGCGGCACGTTTTTGAGTATAAATCCCTTTGAGACATTCCGCGTATTGGGGAATTTGCTAAATGGTACCAAGGAGTCGTATATTCACTCGAACTTGTTCAAAAATTTCAAGAATTTTATCAAAATTGGCGGACTTCTTATTTGTGTTGAGCCTATAAGGAAAAGGAGCCTTAGGTTTATAGACTCTTTTAGGATTTTTTTCGTTTGAGGAAGAGGATGTCACATCATGAGGTAAAGGCGACAAAGCTATAGAAGCTAGAATATTGAGGGTACCAACATCCAAAGATGAAGACTGGTCGGGATTGCCGACCTTGGACGAAAAAAGAGGATTGTTTGGATCAGCAAGAGTGGGTGTCGAATGAGTTTTAGAATTTGGAGCATAGGTAGACTTGGAGGATTGTCGAGGTTGCCGATTTGGTTGTCTACCTTCTTTCCAGATCTTAAAGTGGTGACAGCGTTAACTGGATTTACATTTTCATCCTCACAAGAGTGCACTCCTCGAAAATTATACTTTGGGTTTTCTTCAGGTTGACTAGACAATTTTCCTTTCACGTTTCTTTTCATTAGCTCCTTCATCATTTGTTCAACTTTAGCATCCTGATTTCGTATTTGTTTCTATAGTCGAACAATTTCTTGTGAAGGTTGAGGAGACTGAGAATGTGAAGGAATTTGAGAAGGTTGAGCTAAAGAGTTAGGATGTCTATATGGTTGATTCAAAGGTTTAAATCGAGGTGCGGCTTGAGAAGGTTGAGCGTTTTGGTTCGTGGGATAAAAATGTGAAGGGTTTGCAAAATTATTAGGGATTGACCGCGATAGATTTGGGTGGTTTCGCCAGTTGGAGGGGTATGGAGAATTGTAGGCCTTATTGTGGGCTAGGGCATTGGCCTATTCTGTAGGTTACACCTGGGGTACTCCTCCTTAAGCCTGGGAATCATCAAAGGGAAACAATGAGGGGTCAATTTCATGTACCCCTCTCATATGGGATGGGACATGAATCGATTTCCATTGTTGGTCCTTTTCAGCAAAATCTTCGAGGAAGGCCCAAGCCCCATCGGTAGATTTGCTAATAAAATCATTTTGACAAATGGTTTCAAGTTGGATTTGAGTTGGATAGTTGAGCCCTTCATATTCAATAAGGCATAGAATCATTTTGGATATTCCATGATGAGGGCAATTATATAAGAGTTCTTTAAATCGTTCAAAATATTATGAAAAAGTTTCTCCTTCATTCTGTGTGTGTTGATTGATTTCATTTCGGATTTTAAAAGTTTTATGGGTATAGAAAAACTTTTTCACAAAGACATCATTGAACTCATTCCAACTTCGAATATAGTGTGGTAGTAGAGAATTCAGCCATCTTTTTGCACTGGCTTGTAGCACAAATGGAATCAATCGAAGTTTGATGGACTCGTAGGACAATTGTTGCATTTTAAGTGTGGAACTATAGAATTGGAAATCTTGAGGAAATTCATATGCGTTTTTCGAACCCATGAATTTTGGAACTCCTTGGATGAAAGAACTTTTCAATTCAAAATTATTTCCTTCGGCTGGTGGAAAGCGAATGTCTGAAGGTTGGACCGTTCTGTTGGATAGCATAGCTCCCTAAGAGATAAGGGTCTATCTACTTTGACTTTGAGATTTGGAAAGTTTTGATTCATCAAATTCTGTGGATAAAGATCATGTGAAAAGTTTTGATTTATTTTAGACTCCCTTGGTGAATTTTGATTGGTTTCACTCATTTTGAAAAGCTTTTAGAAGTGGCTCCTACTTCAAAATAGCATAAAATACTAAGTCGTGCTTTAATAGTTGACCGTCTCAATTAGAAGAGGGAAGAGGGTCTTATGGTCCACGTGCAGTATAAATACTAAGGGATACGACCAATGTTTTACGGGTAGTATGCAACCTCTTTTACTAATAGTTCAAAAAAATTGAACTACTATATGTCCACGATCTAATTGTACGAGACGATCAATTTCACAAAAACACTCCTTTTCAATTATACCGTTTTCTCTTATGAGCTCATTTTTGTCCTAGGGTCAACGTATAATGTCTTTTAAAGTTAAAAAATATGTGAGATGATGATTTTAGTTATTTCGCAGTAAAGGAAAAGGTAATTACTTCCCTCACTTATTTTTGTTATGAAAACTTTCTCTAACTAGATTGATTTAAAAATTTGCAGCCAAACACAATCAGACAATAATAATTGCAGAAATTAAAATTGTACAAGCAAGTTGCAACACCTGTAGAAATTTTTACAAGCAAGTTTTACACATCGGAGTAGGCACCTTTAGTGAAAGAATGACTTATGGTGGCGTATGGCAGTCCATCCAAAGCAATTGAGTAGCGCTAGCGATTCAAACTCCACTGTTTGCAAGCGCTCGACCCTGGATCCTTTATCGTCACGTGTGGGTTTAATTTGAATTTCAAGACCTAATTTTTTATTTTACACAAACTAAGATGCAAATCAAAATGCAACTAAAAAAACAAAAGACACAAACTAAATAGAACAAAAGAACATGATGAATTAGAAATGAACGCAAAACAACTAAAAAAACAAATCAGAAAACACAACACGAAACCTGATTCTTCTTTTTTATTTATTTTTTGGTATTTTTTTGTTTATTGAAAAACAAGGAAATGCAAAATAAAAGGGAAACAGATTTGAAAACTGCGAATGAAATCAGAGAAGAAAAATAGAAACAAATTCTAAAAAGAGAAAAGGAATAGAAAAGAAATGGAAAAATCTCTCACTTTGATTTAAAAAATAAAAAATAAAAATATGAAAAGAAGAATACAAAAAAATATAAAAAGAAAAAAGTTGCAAAAGAGAAATAAGCATTAAAAAAGATATTTTTTGTTGCAACATAGATACTGGGTATATGTGGCATAAAATAGGAAAAAAAGGGAAAAAAGGGAAAGAAAAAAGAATAAGATGAGACTTTGTAATCTAAAAGAAGGAAAAAAATAAGAAGAGATTATGTAAGCTAAAAAAAAGAAATAAATTATGAAATCTGTAAACTGATTAATATTTATTTGTTTCTTTTTTTCTTTCTTACTTTAATTAGATAGACAAAAACAAAAATTTAGATTAGAAAGGGAAACAAAATACATGAAAAACTAACAAAAATCAAAAATTAAATAAACTATAAAATTTAGTTGTTGCCTCCCTCGCAACGGCGCTAAAAACTTGTTTGAACTTTTCTATGGGATTAGAAAAGCACCAACTAAAAATAATACTGCAAGTGCACAGGTGTGTAGTATGTAGGTCGAACTTAGGGAGGAAAATTAAATTTTATTATTTATGTAATTTCGTGGGCGGGTTAGACGAATTTGGAGGTAATTTCTAAACTACAAAAAATGCAAAAAAATAGACAAGTGAAGAAATATTGATTTAAACTCCAGTCCTTTTCTCATAGAAGGATCCAACTATTTGTCACGGAAGAGTTGTTGAGAGTTAAATCAAAACTCCTTTACAAGTTCTAAACAATCGAAAAACAAAAAAATAGAAAAACAAACAGATCAGATAAACAAAAAATAAAATCAGGATAGCCGCTAAAACTAATTAGCGGTCTATCACTAATGAAAAATGAAGAAAAACTTAGATAATTATGTCTAACAAAACTAAATGATAGAAGCCACAATTATCTAAATTTAAATATAAAAAACATAAAATAGAAGAAGAAGAAGAAGAGTTTTATTCTACACTAGAAATTATGAGATATGAGATATCGTTTACAACGAAAACACCTAGGTATTTATAGAGCACAAGTTATTTCCCATCAAAAATTTAAAAATATGATGCCATAAAAATGAAAATCTTCTCTTTGATCGTGTGAATATAAATATTCATAAGAGACTTGTTTTCAGATCTTTGACGTGTGGCATGATGGGTGATTCAGATTTGAGGATGATTTCTTAATGTGAATCAAATCCATGAAAAATTGGCATAGTCATTTAAATGTGATTGTGAATGCTTGATTTGATTGGAAGATTTTGATTGCTTGTGATTTGATTGGAAGAAGAATTGTGATTGATTGGGAATAGAACTGTGATCAATCCAAAGTATGTTTATATGTATATGTATATCTTCTCAATAATCCCATAGAAAAACTTGTTTGAACTTTTCGATGGGATTAGAAAAGCACCAACTAAAAATAATACTGCAAGTGCACAAGTGTGTATTATGTAGCTCGAACACAGGGAGGAAAATTAAATTATATTATTTATGTAATTTCGTGGGCGGGTTAGACGAATTTGGAGGTGATTTCTAAACTACAAAAAATGCAGAAAAATAGACAAGTGAAGAAATATTGATTTAAACTCCAATCCTTTTCTCATAGAAGGATCTAACTATTTGTCACGGAAGAGTTGTTGAGTGTTAAAGCAAAACACCTTCACAAGTTCTAAACAATCGAAAAACAGAAAAAATAGAAAAACAAACAGTCAGATAAACAAAAATTAAAATCAGGATAGCCGCTAAAACTAATTAACGGTCTACCACTAATGAAAAATGAAGAAAAACTTAGATAATTATGTCTAACAAAACTAAATGATAGAAGACATAATTATCTAAATGTAAATAAAAAAACATAAAATAGAAGAAGAAGAGTTTTATTCTACACTAGAAATTATGAGATATGAGATATCTTTTACAACGAAAACACCTGGGTATTTATAGAGTACAAGTTATTTCCCATCAAAAATTTACAAAATATGATGCCATAAAAATGAAAATGTTCTCTTTGATCGTGTGAATATAAATATTCATAAGAAACTTGTTTTTAGATCTTTGACATGTGGCATGATGGGTGATTCAGATTTGAGGATGATTTCTTGATGTGTATCAAAACCATGATAAATTAGCATAGTCATTTGAATGTGATTGTGATTGCTTGATTTGATTGGAAGATTTTTATTGCTTGTGATTTGATTGGAAGAAGAATTGTGATTGATTGGGAAAAGAACTGTAATCCATCAGAAGTATGTTCATATGTATATGTATATCTTCTCAATAATCCTCCATTTTCTTATGCATAAAATAATGTGCTTTCTAGGATTCGAACTCAACTCCTTCCACCATTTAGGAGATGCCTTAACCACATAGCTACAACTTCTTTTGTTCGATCATTTTAGAGTAGTTGATATAATCCAACGCAAATTTCCCTTTCTCTTCTCTTTTGCTCCATTTTAACATGAAGGCTCCTCAAATCTATATATTTGTAGAATACCGAAAAATACCCAGTGTAACATTTATTTATATACAACAAAGGTAAGATATGAGCGCAAAAATAAACACTTTTACATGTCAATCGCAAACCTAAACAATTATGGGCTCTGTCATAGGCTCGGTCATGGGCTCGGTCATGAGCTCAGTCATGGACTCAGTCATCGGGTCGATCATGAGCACTGCCGTGGGACCAATCATGGGCCCGGTCATGGGCTACATATGGGAGCAAAAGCCAACCGAATATAAAACCTAATTGGGTATGTATGAGTGCAAAAGCCGACTGAATGCCAAATCTCCTAGGTATATATGAATGCAACATCCAACCGAATGCAAACCAAATCGAATAAATATGAAAAATGATCTATACCAAAGATATATTGTTTAACCGAGCAAACCAAAGATTGCAAAATTTAACTGGATGTCAAACCTAATCAGGTACATATGGATGCAAAAGCCAACTGAATGCCAATCTTAATCAGGTACGTACAGATGCAAAAGCCAACCGAATGCCAAACCTAATCGGGTACATATGGATGCAAAAGTCAACTGAATGCCAATCCTAATTACGTACATACGGATGCAAGAGGCAGCCGAATGTTAAACCAAATCGAGTACTTATAAATAAAAAAGCCAATCGAATGTCAAATCTAATTGGGTACGTATGTATGCAAAAGCCATCCGAACGACAAATCTAGTTAAGTATATATGAAAATCGATATATAAACAAGATATATTTTTTAACCGAGAAAACTATGGCATGCAAAAGCCAACTGAATGCCAAACCTAGTCAAGTACATATGGATGCAAAAACCAACCGAATGCCAAACCTAATCAGCTACATATAGATGCAAAAGCCAAATGAAGCCAATCCTAATCGGGTGCGTATGAATGCAAAAGCCAATCAAATACCAATCCTAATCGGATACGTATGAGAAACAATCTATACACAAGATATATTGTTTATCCATGCAAACCATGGAATGCAAAAATCAACCGAATGCCAAACCTAATGGGTACATATGGATGCAAAAGCCAACCGAATACCAAACCTAATTGGGTATGTACGGATGCAAAAGCCAACCGAATGCAAAACCTATTTGGGTACGTAAGAGTGCAAAAGCTAACCGAATGTAAAACCCAATCGGGTACATATGAATGCAAAAGTCAACCGAATGCCAAATGTAATCAGATACATATGAAAGTTGATTTATACCCAAGATATATTGTTTAACGAGCAAACCATGGAATACAAAAGCTAATCGAATGCTAAACCTAATCGGGTATATTTGGATGAAAAATCCAACCGAATGCCAAACCTAATTGGATACATATGGATGCAAAAGCCAACCAAATGCCAAACCTAATCAGGTATGTATGGACGCAAACCTATCGAACGCCAAGCCTAATCGGGTATGTATGGATGCAAATCTATCGAACGCCAAACCTAATCGGGTACATATAAATGCAAAAGCCAATCGAATGCCAAACCAATCGGATACATATGGATGCAAAAGCCAACCGAATGCCATATCTAATCGGTATATATGAATGCAAAAACTAATAGAATGCCAAACCTAATCGAGTACATATGAAAGTCGATCTATACCCAAGATATATTATTTAACCCAACAAACCAAGGAATGCAAAAGTTAATCAAATGCCAAACCTAATCGAGTACATATGGATGCAAAGGCAAATCAAATTCCAACCCTAATCGAGTACGAATGGATGCATAAACCAACTTAATACCAAACCTAATTGAGTATGTATAAATGCAAAATCCAAATGAATGCCAAACCTAATCGAGTATGTATGGATGCAAAAGCCAACCGAATGCCAAACCTAATTGGGTATGTATGAAAAACGATCTAAACGCAAAATATATTGTTTAACCGAGCAAACCATGGAATGCAAAAGCCAACCAAATGACAAACCTAATAGGGTATGTATGTAAGCAAAAGCTAGCCGAATTTCAAACCTAGTTAGGAACGCATGGAAGCAACAGCTAATAGAATGCTAAACCTAATCGATTACGTATGAATGAAAAAGTTAGTTAAATGCCAAACCTAATCATGTATGCATAGATGAAAAAGCCAATCGAATATTAGTTAATGTCAAACCTAATCATGTATACAAAATAAAAATAGTTAAGCAATATGATAGTTAAAAAAACAAATATTTTGCAGGAAAATATTTGTCGGCAGACATTTGCCTGATGCAGAACGTAATAAGAATCATGTGAATGCAAAATATAACAAGATATAAATCATTATCATTTACTTAAGGATACAAAAAATAATCAAATACAAATCATGCAAAGTTAAAAAAATAACTATTTTTAACATAATTATAGTAATGACTAACCAGACTTATCATCAAAAACAACTAAAAACATGGCATAATGAAAACACACACATATCTATATATATTCCTCACATATGTATAACTAGCAAACATAAACTATTAAATATATCATTAGCAAATATTAGCATGATAAAAACTACCCAAACAAATATTTGCCTAGAATATTGCCAGACTGTTAATTGCAGACTATTACTAACCAAAAAAAGAAAATTACACTACTAACCAAACAAATAGGTAAAATCCAACCATGCATAAAAGTTACATTTAATTCAACAAAGTAAAGCATGAAGTTACGTTAATATTATTTACAATAAAAAGCCAACAATGTATTAAAATTACACTTTATTTGTTAACAAACAAGATCTTTTGTTATGACCCAATTTCTTACAGAAACTACAATGTTTGTACTTATTCACCTGACCAGCTGACTTAAGCCGTTCAGAAGAAGCAATCCTTCCTACACCACATCTTCTCAAAGGAGGATGAACTTCAACATCTTCATGTAAAACATCTTCCATTTATCAATTAACAAGTGAATTAAATGAGAATCATATGCTCGAAAAAAGAAAACTTTTAAATAGTCAGTATTATAGGAATAAACATCCAAATCAAAAGCAATAATACATCTAATAGCATAAGCATACTGAAACCCATTAATCTGCCATAAGTTATAACTACATCATCGAATAGTCAAAACTACAATAAGACTGAGTTCATTGAACTTCATAAACATCAATAGTAGGTATAACACCTTCCTATTGAATACCCTCAAGTTATAAATACCTTAAATGCTTCTCCATAACATGGCACAATTGATTATTCCATGTTAACTTAACTCACGTCTATAAGACATAAGTTTGATGAGCTTCAAACGAATTCTATCTAAACATGCAGTGATAGATAAATATCTTTACTCTAAATCCATTGATTAAAACTTTCTACACAATTATAACTAATTTTCCCATATCAATTACCAATAGAAAAACATTAGCAAACTTTTCAAAAGGCAAACCATGCAACAAATATTCTACTTAAACCCCACTAGCACTTTAAACTCAGACAAAGTATGATTAAATACATCTATTATCGCAGCATTAGCAACTCGATAAAATAATGAAACAATCCATTTCTTTTTACCTTGAAGACATCTTTTGTTAAAAAACTCTTTAAATTATTTATCAAATGACAGTAACAAGAACCATGAGCCGAATGTGAAAAAACTTAAGGAACAACAACCCAAAGACTAGGACGTCGATCAGATATAAAGGTGAAATAACTATCATCATGACATAACATTTCCCTAAGCTTCATAATAAACCGATACCATTTATGTTCATCTTCACTAGATACAATTCCAAAAGCCAGTGGAAAAAGAACTAAAAGAAATAAAAACACTTTTGTCACTTAATCAAAATTGAAATAAATGCATAAAATATAAAATAGGAACATCAAAGGTATGTCAAATATTTGCCACAAAAATATAGCAAATATTTGACATTGCAATATTTAACAACCTAAATCGTCCAATATAACAAAAACGTTAAACCATTCAAAAAAGGTTGCCAAGTAAATAAAATATCATATATAATACTAATCTAGCAAACAAAATAACAGGAAAACAAACATATCAAATAAAATGAAACAACACAGGCATGGCAAATATTTGACATAAAACATGGCAAATATTTGCAATTAAAACATAGCCAATATTTGCCATAAAAATATGATAAACATTTGACATGCAAATATCCCAGTAAATGAAAGACAAATAAATTATATTATAATTTTCAAAACTGAATTATACCTTGATTACCATTCTTATCCGTAGAAAACATAATACAACCTTGTCCTCTATCTCTCATAAACATCCCATCCAAAAAAAATCAGAGGATGATAATAATAATCAAATCCATATTTGCATGCTTCAGACCCAATAAAAATGTAACGTACGCGATTTTTCGTTGCCGAAAAACCGAATAGTTAGGGTTTTAAGAAAAAGAAAAAGACAGAAGAAGAGATAAGAAGATAGAAAATAGAACAGAAAACAACAAATAGAACGGAATAGAAAATGACAGAACAATATCAGAATCTCACAATCGCAGCGGAACAACATATAATAAATAAATGAATAATCTTTAAACAAAGAACTATATCAGTTATTACATTACATCACATTACATTTCATTACATCAGAGTGTACAACAACAAACAACAAACAGCGGAAAAAGAAATACTATATACTAGTAATACGCCATGCCATCCAGCTTGCCTCCAGCAACTCCTGAATATCTTGATAAACCTTAACTCTTGACTGCCCGTGTGGAAATTGGTGGGCACCCAGAGTTTAGGAAGGAAAACAATAAACTCCGAGTCAGTCATGTGACTGGTGTGAGAACTCAAAAAAGTTTATTTATCTTTAAAATCAAAATAGAAGAATATTTTTAAAGTCAATTCGCAATGCTTTTAAAAATGAGACTACCATAAGGCCTCCCGCACACACACATATGCAAACGCAGAATCGGAGGAGATTTCTCCTTATGATAGTCAAAGATGCTTGATACGCATTAAAAAAAGCATTTGTTATTATTATTAGTGCATAGTGTAGGAAAAATTCATTTCGAAAATAAAGATATAAATCTTAGCCAGCATAGACATTTCGAACTATGCCTACTATAGCTACCATCTAAACAGTGGTGACCACCATAAGTAAATGGCAGGTTCTACAACTAAAACCGTACAGGGTTTCGTATTGGGAATTGGATTTCCAACGAATGGTCAGGCCAAGGAACTTCCCATTGCCACATGAGAACGCCTCTGGAAGGACGTCCCCGAGAACCAAACCGGATCTCTGCCAACACAAGGCCGGGTTACCCCTAGCTGGGTAACAACTGACACGAGTATGCCATCCCCCGGTCCTTTGGGACCTTTAACCGAGTGCTCGTCATCAACATCACACAATCATAAATAAAGTGTTTCAACATGAGTAAGTATCTGGGCTCCATACCATGATACCACCCTTTTCCAGAAGGAAATGCACATACCCTAAAGGAAGCTACCCCTCATAACCTTGCCGCATCTTTCCTGTTTTGACCATTCCGGGGTGTGAGGTCCGACGAAGTCACGTCCACAAAGCCATGCTTTATACAAAAGCCATGCTTTGGGTCAACAAATGATCATAGAAATGATCACAAAGATAAACGATCAAACAAATGATCCTATCACAAATGATCAACACAATGATCATTTCACAGCAACACTCAGCATATCACATTACCAAATTGGGAATATATCGCTAATAACCTTCAACTACATAACCTCTGAGCTCGTACGTCTCAGAGAAGGGTGTTAAGCTAAGAGAATAAATTCTCCACCACCAACAGAAATATATTTGAAAGAAATCAGCTTTATATCTCAATTTGTAATGTCAGACATACAATCCATACAAGTCTGTTCCGGGCTCGAACAGAACCGAAGGCACTTACAAAGAAGTCCTTGCAACCCGGATAATCTCTAATCACGTCCGGACTTCCCATCACATAGGGGGTCTCTATACCGTAGCTACTCGGTGCAAAGACAATCGACGAGTTGTCCTTTCTCTTTCAAAAATATCCGATCTTCAACACCGGTCATCAATGCTATCCATTACGTCGTATCACTATTCGGAATGGGTAATCCGAATTACGAGCGCAATAATATAAAAATAAGTGTAGCATTCAAATTCAAACAAATCACAACAAATACCTTTCAAAGGTAAATATTGATAGTCGGTTATTGAACTATCCATGGATATGCACAACATCACCAGATTCCAAATAATTTTCCAAATTATTTATTTCCCAAAAATATCTTTACAAGATATATAACTTTCACACTTTAAAAATAAATCAATATTTATTTTTAAACAAATTCCCCTTTCTTTTATAAATTCCATAGTGAATTTACATTCCAAAATATCCATGCATATACGATTTCAATTATTCATTTCAATTTATCTTCAAAAAGATAAATTCTCAAAACGTTTCATTTCACATTGGAAAAACATTTCCATACTTATTTATTCATAAATAATTCACAAATTTTATTTATTTTCAACCTTTGGAAAATATTCAATATACTTAAATCGGGATTAAGTACATATTTCATTCTTTAAGGAAATCATTCTCTTAAACATATTTATTTGGGCCAAAACGAATGTTGCGTAAAACATCGTTACGACAACCCAAAATCACTAGTATAAGGATTCGAAATTAAAATAGATATATAAATCCCAATACTATACAAAACATTTCCTTTCGGAAATCATTTACTATAACAACAGTGTTATAGTCCACCATTTCCTTCTATTTCTCGAAAACGTCTATTTCAACAATGAATGTTGAAATCTATGGTTTCGAATCTCAACACATTTTAAGACATCGTTAGATCGTTTTAATTCTATTTAAAACATCACATCCTAAACATTTTCTTTAACATATTATTCACTATTCAAAAACGTGAATATACTCCGTTAATAGGTTTCAACAATTTACTTATCAAAATAAATCGTTTGCGAATTTATAAAACAATGTTTATAAATTCTATTTCTATTTGTTTTATAACTACTTCCTTTTATAAATCTCCTTTATTAAGCTATTTCAATTTATAACTCAATTATAAACCAAAGGTTCATATTATAAGTTAAATGCTTATAAAACGATTATTTTACAAAATCGTTCTTTTTAAGATTTTCCAATTTATAAATCTTATAACTTATAAGATTCATTTATTTACCCAAATCTATTTCTTCAAATAACTTTACAAATTTTATAAACCTACTGCTTATAAAATTCCATTTATAACTTCACCGATTATAATTCTATAAATTTCATTCATTTATGAAATTCATTCACATTCATTCTAACACTTATAAAAAAAACTCGTTTTATAATTCCAATATTTTAATTTATAAATTATCAATTTATAAATCTTTTATATAAATTAATTTATATTATTATTTCAAAACGTCTTCAAAGTCCTTTATAATTTCATCATTTTGTTTTATAAAATAATTAAATTTTATAAATCCTATTTTTAAACTTTTCACAATAAATTCAAAAATCCCAATTTAAACTATTTTATAAAATCATTAACCTATATTTTCAAAAATCAACTTTTAACTATATTTCTCAAAAATCATAATTTTTTATAACATTAAAATTTATAACGTTTATTTATTTAAAATGAATCAATTCCAAAAATATTTTATAAACGTATACTTTCAAAAATCACTTTAAAAATCATTTTAAAATTCCAAAATTTGGCCCAATGATGCTACATACCAAATAGTCAATCACGACAACAACGACATCATATATCAATATGATAATCCATCAAATATCAAAATACCTGAAATCAAATAAATACTGTTGAGGAATCCAGTTGGATCCCTCCAACCTGTTTTCCTGCATCCAAAGATGTTAGCACAATACCAATTCCGTTCCAGTACGAAATTATCGCGGTATATGGGATTTAAAATATTAACCGCTTAATAGACGGCGCAATAGGGTCTCATCCGCTATACAATGCGGGAAATCAACAACTGCAATATATACATATGCCAATATATATATTGCTATTATATATAATACCAATTTCACTGTTTATGAAATATTCGCGGTATATGTTTTTAATAAATAACATCCGCTTACTAACGGCGCATAATGTCTATTTTAACAATCAATAGATAACAATCATCATTCAAACATGCATTCAAGAATTTTAAATATAACTATTTAAAATAAAAATCGAAACTGTTCGATTGAGTGAGAAGTTATCACCTTGATTTCAATTTCGTTTTAGCGATTTATTTCGAATAAAATTAAACGGACGTTTAATTTTACCCGAAATTCTCACTAACTCCAAACGACTCCAATCCAATTCCATAGCGTAGTGCTCGTCCATGCGATTCCAACGCAACTGGTTTCGCGCGTTTTCGACCTCGTATGAAAAAGTTATGGTATTTTTAAGTTTATACAAATTATAATATAACTTGATATACAAATCTATTTTAATTTTTTAAACCTAACAGAATCTGGTCGTTGCTTCCTTCACCCTTGCATCTGAACCTCCCTGCTTCCATCATCTTCACGTGAACAACCCAGTAGCCGAACCCATGAAGCCGCCTTCCATCTTGAATTTCGCACGCCTCCACGATGACTTCTTCCATGATCAGAGGCCTCCATCTTGACCGCCATCTCCTCCTCTACCTTCACCACGAATATGGCCAAGCTCGGCCTTGTCTTCTTCTTGAAAAACGTGTATGAACGGCGAACGTTTGAATGCAGTTTGTCGTCAATCCATGCAACGAAACACGATCATAACCGTTGAGATTATAGATCTCAACATGCTCTTCAATGTTGTAGTTGAACGTTTCTTGTAAATGTAAACGGATTTGAAGAAAATGAAGGGGAAAGATGAACAATTTTCGGCCATAGAATATTATGAAGGTAGCGGCTAGGGTTAGGGTTTTTATTTTTATTAAATTTGTGAATTTAAGGTCTATTTATAGAAAATCGAACGAAACACTATTCATTCCGGAATTTCCAAACTCCGATTTACGCGCGGTGGCCAGCGTTTCTAGGGTTTATCCCGCGTTCCGGACACAATGGAACAGGTTTCGGAAGCTAATTCGGTCATCTGTGCGAGTTATGGCAATAAACGTTCAATTTAAAATTAAATCGATTAAACGATTTTCTAGGCGTTTTAGCTTGCACCGGACAAACGATAAATCCGATTGACACGAAATTTGAAACCATACAATAATATCACATTATGGATCCGATGAAACTGGTTTCGTCGAAATCCGAGACTGTTTGAAAAAGGGCTATTTTAACTCGTCAAATTAATATTAAAAACAATTTCGATGCGTTTCGAGCTGCCACGATCAAACGATAACTCCGATTGCTACGAAAATTGAAATCCAATAATAACTAACTATTACGGATCCAATGGTACTAGTTTCGTCCAATTCCGAGACTGTTTGAAAATTGACTAATTTCACTAGTCGATTAAATATTAAAATATTCAATTTTCATAAATTAACTTTTAATTCGATTTTAAAAGTTCTAAAACATCATTCTAACTTCAATATGATAAAATAAAATCTTACAAATCATTTTCAATCATATTTAACCCAATTTTCAATTATTTCTGTATTTTCACATTTTTAATTATTGATTTAATTTATCCAATTAAATCCAATTTATTCGAAATAAAATTTATTCGACTTATAAATTCACTTATTAATATTTAAAATTAATTAAATATCCAAATTTTAATTAATAAAAATTCTGGGTCGTTACAAAAAATTCTCTCAAATTCATGACTAATAGAAAATTCATGACTAGTAGAATCACCTTGAAGTTCAAAAGTACTATCAGGATTACACCCAACAACAGCTTCACAAAAAGATTTCAAATGATGATACGAAAGCAAACCATTACCATGTATTTCTTCCAAAGCCATACTTTTCCCGTATAAGCAAAATTGTAATTTAACACAATATTGTACTCGATATGAAATAAATGAAAAATATTTTTCATTTTCATAAGAGGATTTGAACAAAAAAACCTAATAACCAACTTCTTAACCAATATCCTAGAAATAGACGGAGGGTTAACATCTACAATACCAACTTCACATGAATGATTAGGCCATATAGTTTTGATGACAAAAAACCTGCTAGGTTAAATTTGCGAGAAGCATGAATGCAGAAATTACAAGATTCCCATGGAAATCAGCTGCAACTCGCTCTCCATCGTTTTTAACAACATTAACTTTATAACCATTCTTAATACAGTATATTATAAGTACAATCGAAACTCCTCAATGCCACCAGTAAATATTTGACCAATAACAGTAAAAACCTGATTGCTAAAATCGCTTTCTAACAATCGTTTCAAAGTAGAACTAGAATCAACCGAAGAACAAACCATAGAAGAAGAAGATGAGCCAGACTCACCAAAAGAACCAATAAATGAAGAAATATAAGAACCAACATCAGTCGAAATACTTTTACAATGCTTGGATATAATCGAAACAAGTAGAAAATCATCACGGCTCAACAAGTAACAATATGTTATGCAAATCTGAATTGGTTTCAATAAATCTTTTCTTTTCATCACTTTCATAAACCAATTCAATAGAACCAAATCTTAACTCAGGCAAATGTCCACAAATATCATTTCTCAAACTATGTACACAATCACTCAAACTAAGATGCCTACGATGTGTATCATTATCCAATAGAAAATGGCAAGAACATTAAGAGGCTTAGAGCTGAAAAAACACATATAATGTTAGAATAAAAGTACAACACAACAAATATATTCGTTGTAGTAAAAACAACCATAACAATCATTTACTGAACAAATATTTTTATGGAAAATATTTGACGAACAAGTATTTTCCATAACAACAATGTCCTGTGTAAAACTTCACAGGGACATCTCATTGGTATCATATAATTCGGCAACAACATACATAAACTATAACAACAACAATATGAGCGCTACAACCAATTACAATAATAAATACAGTAAATTCAGCAAACATAAATGTGTGTAATATAAATAATTGCCTCCATGTCATAAATAAAAACGAAGTTCAATTGAAAAAACAACAATATTTATAATAAATAGCAATTGCAACAAATGAATAAAATGTAATTAAACATAATTATAGATCAAAAATTAAACAAACAAAAATAACTGGGAAAAAAACTAACCTCGAACTCATTTTTACACAAAGTAGAAGAAGATGAAAAGCTGAAACGATGTACAAAAAATTGATCGAATTATATGTGAATGCAGCTAATTTGAAGTCATTGTTGCTGAAGATCAAATTGAGCAAGATACACCTAAATTCAAATCGAATGAGATGGAAAACATAATTAGAAGTTGTTAAGAGGAAGTCAAAATTAGGTATATAGAATTTGTTGAGAGAAAGTCGAATGAGATAATAAATTCAAATCGAAATTTTCAGAAAAAAATTTGAAGTTGTTGAGACGAATTAGAAATTAGGCATATAGAAGGGTAAAAACGTAAAGAGAAACTTAAAAAAAATGAAAATATGAATGTAAAACATAAGTGGAATTTGGGAGGAATATATTTTATAAAACAACTAAAAATAAGGACATGTGACAAATTTCCACTTTTTTAGATTGTATAAAATCACTGAAGAAGAAAAACAAATTGTTTATGGTATCCTTTTCCTCTCTTTTTCTAAACAGTTATAGTGGTAAATACATATATTATTTGTTCTCATGTTGTTTGCGTAATTTATTATAATGTTATTAGTTTTATGCTTTTATGAAGCTAAGTTGTTTGTGTAATAGACCAACTGGCTAAACTTGGTAACATATGCCATGTAAAGCTATTTCTGTCAATCTGATTCACTTTAAAAAGTACTAACAAGTTATGGACAAATTCAAAACAAACTACAAACTTGGATCACTTTAAAAAGAACACATTCACTTTTTTTTCACTTAATCTTAGAACTTCCGGACCGATCAAAAAGTCTTGCCTTAAATCATTGTCATCAAAAAATTTAAAATCTTATGATTTCAATCATGTTTTATATCGAATCTCACCTTTTACAATTTGATTTACGCTCCCATTCAAACTTGGTTAAAGCCGTATTTTTGAAAGTCCATCAATCCACACCAATATATTCAACATATTTATTTGGTATGCAATTTTGATTCTACTGTTTTCTAACAAAATAAAATTGTAACAGGAAAAAAATAGAGTTTTAGGTTTAAACGTAGAAGTTCAAACATAAAAATAAATTTAAAAGCATGTACTTTCCTCACTCCATTTCATTTTGCAGTTAATCCAATCTATCTTATTGCTTTACTTGAGAAGTAAACTTCAAAATCTACATTGTACGGATTTCAAAGCATTATTCAAAATATTAATTGTTTTCTAGATAAATATCGAGACATTCTTATCAAGAAAGTCCATTTCGTTTTATAATTTCAATACTTTTATTAGTTTTTGTTGGAAATAATGTTTATCTTCGGCTGAGTCGTGGACTACGTCACTTTCTTGAAGACGTTTCGGCGATCTACTCTTTGGTGCAAGCAGTTCGTAACTATCACCGCCGCCACTAGGATAAAACAGCCTCTCAAAGATTTTGTTGTATCGATTCGTTTGCACAGACGAAGCGATTCAGTTTGCACTCAGAAATATTGCTCAAATTTGTGAAAAAGGTTAAAATGAGATGTTCTTCTTTCTGTTTCATCCTCGTATCAGTTAAGAAGACGGAGTAGTAAAAAGAACGTACTGGTTGAGGAAAACGTGGTCTTAAAAAACGGATCTTGAGAAATAACGGGTCAAATCAATGAACGTTATGTAACGTTCTTCAATACGGGTCAGCCCGGTCATAAAACTGTTATTAAATTTGTGCCAAAAATATAACCGTTACAACACTACAAGCCGGAACCCGAACCCGAGCCCGAACCCGGCCTGGGTCGAGTCGGTCGGTCGGTCGGTGCACGCGTGTGTGGCGGTCAAGCAAGATCTCCCTTCTCACAAAAGAGCATCATTCGGTGCCCAAAGGGCCCAACTTAGCCTCTAAGAATCAAGTATAAATACTTGATTCTTACATATAATACTACAATGTGGGACTATTCACGTATAGGACATAATTTACACACTAAGTCAATTTTTTTAATAATTCACTTACTTTCAAAAAAAATCCAACAATCCCCTACTTGAATTTTTAAAAATTATTTTCGAGCAATTTCTGAAAATATAAGATTGTGCATAAACAAAGGTGTCATTCAACTTGAACCTCTGCATAGTGAATAAGATTCAGATTTTACTAAAGTGACACGTAGTCTTGAACTCTATTCCTGACATCAGACCATACACAATCTTTCTAGAGTGCAATCAAATAAGCCCGTGCATTTATGGCCATGCACGTCCATCCAAGTTTAGTGAATGCTCTAGGAGTTTTGCCCAAAATTCCACAGGAAATGGCCAAATTTCCACATCCACACAGGTGAGTCTATCAAGAGTACTCCTGAAGGTAGGTACTCCACTCCAAATGGAGAATAGATCTCATTAAGAGTTTCTATTAACTCGTCCTCTAATCACTTCAGGAATACATGCTTCTATATGGATGAAAAGTAGCATGTTATATCACTTCACAACTTGTTCTTACCTATTGAACCTAGTTCTTGAGATCTTCAGCCATTAGGCTAGGTTACCATTGTGTGGGACTCAATAATCTAAGGGCAATAGTCCCATTTTTCTAGAAGTCGTAAGGACTTTCTCTCTGGCCAGTCCTTTCGTCAAAGGATCTGCCAAATTCTCGTCACTGCGTACGTGATCCACTCTAACAACTCCTGAAGAGAGTAGCTCTCTAACAGTGCTGTGCTTACGACATATCTGTCGTCTCTTACCGTCGTAATAACGGTTCTAAAGTTTTGCAATATCCGCGGTACTATCGCAATGGATCAACACAGCTGGAATTGGTTTTTCCCATAATGGAATCTCAACTAGGAGATTTCTTAAGTACTCTTCTTCCTCACTAGCTGTGGCTAGTGCTATCATCTCAGACTCCATAGCAGACTAAGCCAAAATAGTCTGTTTCTTGGAATTCCAAGAAATAGCTCCTCCAGCAATGCTAAGATATAGCCATTGGTTGCCTTTGAGTCATCAGATAAAGTATTCCAGTCTGCATCAGTGTAACCTTCAAGAACAGCTGGAAACTTTTCATAATGTAATCCAAGGTTTATGGTTCGTTTTAGGTATCTCATGACCCTCTCAGTAGCGTCCAATGCTCTATACTAGGTCTACTAGTAAACCTCCATAATAATCCCACGACATAGGCAATGTCGAGTCTAGTACAGTCAGTGGCATACCGAAGGCTGCCAATGATGCTCGCATAATCAGACTGTCTTACACCTTCACCTGTGTTCTTGAAAAGTTTTACACTAGGATCATATGGTATAAATGCAGGTTTATAGTCAAAGTAATTGTATTTCTTTAAGATCTTCTCAATATAATGAGATTGATCCAAAGAAAGTCCCTTTTCGGACCTAGTAATCTTAATACCAAGGATTACACTCGCTTTACCTAATCTTTCATATCAAAATTGGCACTTAACAAAGATTTAACAGTGTTTATGGCATGAATGTTTGATCCAAAAATAAGTAGATCATCTACATGCAAACATATTACTGTGCAAACGTCATTTTCAGATTTATAATAGATGCATTTGTCAGTTTCATTAACTTTGAAACCATTTGAGATTATTAGGTTATCAAATTTTTCATGCCATTGTTTAGGTGTTTATTTTAAACCATATAATGATTTATCTAATTTGCAAATTTTATGTTCTTGACCAGGAATAACAAAGCCTTCAGGTTGGTCCATATAAATATCCTCTTCTAATTCACCTTTTAAAAAAGCAGTCTTAACATCCATTTGGTGTATAATTAAATTATAAATAGATGCTAATGAAATTAGTACTCGAATGGATGTGATTCTAGTTACAGGTGAAAAAGTATCAAAAAAGTATATATTTTCTCTTTGCCTAAAACCTTTAGCTACCAAACGGGCTTTATATTTTTCAACTGTTCCATCAGGTTTTAATTTCTTTTTAAATACCCATTTACAACCTATAGACTTACAACCATATGGTAAATCTAGTAAGTGCCAGGTCTTATTGGATTCCAAGGAATCCATCTCATCATTTATAGCCTCTTGCCAAAAATCGGCATCTAATGAAGATAAGGCTTCTTAGAGGTTTGTTGGATCCTCCTCTACAGAAAAAGTGCAAAAATCTGAGCCAAAATGTTTATCAACTCTTGCTCTTTTACTTCTTCAAGGTTAAATTTCAAAAGATTCATTAAGTTCTGTTCTAATAGGCACGGTGTTATTTGACGTTCCCCCATTATTTTTCAATTTAAAAGGAAATTTACTTCCATAAAAATCAGCATCAATAGATTCTACTACATTATGTGTTTTCAGGTCATAAAATCTATATGCTTTGTTATTAATAGCATAGCCAATAAATACACATTCGTATGTTCTACTTGCTAATTTTATTCTCTTAGGGTCGGGTATACGAACATATGCCAAACATCCCCAAGTTCTAAAGTAAGATACATTCGGTTTATAATTTCTTAAAATTTGGTGAAATCTTACTTTCTGATTTAGGTATTTTATTCAATACATAGCATACAGTCAACAAAATATCCCCCCACCAATGTTTTGCTGCACCCGCATTTAATAAAATAGCTACAACTAATTCGGTAAAGGTGTTATTCTTTCTTTCAGCTTTACCGTTCATTTCAGGTGAATAAGGTGCAGTTCTCTCATGTATTATACCATGCAATTTATAGGAATCAAGGAATGGACTAGATTCATATTATGTTCCTCTATCACTACAAAGTCTCTTAATTTTCTTATTTGATTGATTCTCGATTTCAATTTTAAATAATTTAAACATATCAAATGCATCACTTTTATTTCTCATAAGATATACATGAGTGAAATCGTAGGTATCATCTATCAAATTGATAAAGTAACGGTGTCCATGTCTAGTCAAAATGTCGTCTAGCTCACATATGTCAGAATGAATCAAGTCTAAGGGTTCAGAAAATCTATCAACTGATTTATGGGGTTTCTTAGTGATTTTTGCTTGACTACAGAATTCACATTTATCAAAATCAGTTTGTGACATTTTAGGAATCAAATCTAATGTGATCATGTTATGAATTATACGCTTATTTACATGACATAATCTAGAGTGCCAAATATTAAAGTCACACAACATATAAGCAAAACTGGTTACTTTATTAGATTCAACATTAAATTTAAACATACCCTCACAAGCATAACTCTTCCCTACAGACATCCCCTTATAAGTCAAAGTATACAAATCAGCCCCTATAACTTGAGTAAAACCAGCCTTATTAAGGAAAAAACTAGAAACCAAATTCTTTCTCATCTCTGGAGTATGCATCACATCTTTCAAAAGAACTGTCTTTCCAGAGGTAAAATTTATTTCCACATTTCCAATACCAGCAACTGTAGTGGTGCGAGAATCTCCCAGCTGCACTATTTGATCATCAGCAGCCGTGTATGTACTGAACATAGCACGGTCATAGCATACATGGCGGGATGCACCAGAATCTACCCATCAACCCTTCGATCCACCAACAAGACGGATCTCAGAAATCATAGTCGTAATAGGCTCCTCAGCCAAGTTAGCCTGCGGTGCAGGGCCTGGTCTGTTCCTACACTTGCGTGCCATATGACCTGGTTTTCCACAGTTGTAACACAGAAGCAACTGTCCAGAGTCATTCTTTTGGGTCGGTATCTGCTGTCCTTTTTGGTTCCCTTGCGGGTTCCAATTCTGTTTGTTGCGGTTCTGATTCTTAAAGTTTTTCGGATTCGGTTTCAGAACTGCGGGCTTGAAATTTTTAGTGTTGTTGTTGGTAACAACAAGCACTTCCTCCTTCTGGTCCTGCTTACGAACCTCCTCCTCAATACAGAGGCGGTTGATCAAACTCTCTAAGGAGAATTCCTTAGTCTTGTGCCTAAGCACATTCTTAAAGTCTTTCCAACCTGGGGGCAATTTATCAATAACAACAGCAATCTGAAACTGTTCATCCAAACTCATATCTTCGGAGATGATCTCATGAGCAATTTTCTGTAGCTCATGAGATTTCATCTCTACTGACCTGTCATTTGTCAATTGGTATTTGAGTTAGCGGCTGACTGCATATTTCTTCGCTCCAGGCTCGTCAGTGTCATACTTCCTTTGCAGCGCTTCCCAAATCTCTTTGGTCGACTTGTTAGAGTTGTAATATTCGTAGAGGTCATCACTAAGGCTGTTGAGGATGAAGTTCCGGCACATGTAATCTTGCTCAGTCCAGTTCTGCAGCTCCTTTGATTTTTTTGTCCAGGCTCGCATCAGATCTGCGTCTGCTTCGTCTGGTCTGTCCAGCAGTTGCGGTTTGTCGGTTGTCAGCACAGCCACGACCTTCCTCATGGTTAGGAAGAATTCCATCTTTTGTCTCCAGCGTTTGAAATGGAGGCCCTCAATCTGAAAGGCGCAACAGAGACCATCGGGACTTGGAAGAGCGAAGCGGGAGCAGCGGCATCAAGATCTGCAGCAGAAGTAATCGTCGTTGGCGTAGTCTTCAAATTGTTGGAAACAATGTCTATCTTCGGCTGAGTCGTGGACTACGTCACTTTTTTGAAGACGTTTCCGTGATCTGCTCTTTGGTGCAAGCAGTCCGTAACTATCACCGCCGCCTCTATGATAAAACAGCCTCTTATAGGTATTGTGGTGTCGATTCGTTTGCACAGACGAAGCGATTCAGTTTGCACTCATAAATATTGCTCGAATTTGTGAAAAAGGTTAAAATGAGATGTTCTTCTTTTTGTTTTGTCCTCGTATCAGTTAAGAAGATGGAGTAGTAAAAAGAACGTTACTGGTTGGGGGAAACGTGGTCTTAAAAAACGAATCTTGAGAAATAATGGGTCAAATCAATGAACGTTATGTAACGTTCTTCAATATGGGGCAGCCTGGTCAAAAATCTGTTAATAAATTTGTACCAAAAATATAAGTGTTACACCACTACAAGCCCAAACCCGAGCTCGAGCCCAGCCCGGGTCGGGTCGAGTCGGTCGGTCGGTCGGCGCGCGTGCGTGTGGTGGTCAAGTAAGATCTTCCTCCTCACAAAAGAGCATCATTGGGTGCCCAAAGAGCCTAACTTAGCCTCTAAGAATCAAGTATAAATACTTAATTCTTACATATAATCCTATAATGTGGGACTATTCACATATAGGAGAAAATTTACACACTTAGTCAATTTTTTTAATAATTCACTTACTTACAAAAAAAATTCCAACAATCCCCCACTTGAATTTTTTAAAAATATTTTCGAGCAATTTCTGAAAACATAAGATTGTGCATAAACAAAGGTGTTGTTCGACTTGAACCTTTGCATAGTGAATAAGATTCAATTTTGGAACGTCCCCTCGGTTCCAAAATTCATTCTTGTCCCTCATTATTCGTATTCTCCTGAATTCTGGAGCATTCCATAGCTCCACTTAATGACTTGTAAAGGGGTGAAACTTCTTTACAATTGGCATTGATTCTCCTGAATTTCTATATATCCTCGGTTAGATGCTAGTATCTCTTGTTGTCTCGAATTCTATCTCCAGAGATCGAATGCAGATTTGCATTAGCATTCCACATTGATCTAATTCTTGAAGTCACGGTTGATCCGATTAAGGTTGCCCATGATTCATATAAGCTTATCCATTTCCTTACTCTGTTATTTATCATCTTATCTTTTGTTTCCAACTTATCTTCAAATCAGAATTCTCTTTGATTTGAGTCAATTAAATTTGAAACCTTATTCTTTCTTTGTGAAGCTATATTGAAAATGTTTTATATATTGTGTTGTTTGAGTTGTTGATGTTGATTTGGGTTTCCGATCGATTTGTCTGATCAACACTATCCATAGGATCTCTAAACACTTGAACAGAGCAAACGGACACAGTATTGTTTTCAAACTTAGTTAATGAATAAATTTTGTATAATTATATTATATACAAGTATAATTTTCTATATTTTTGGTAGTTAATTGAATTGGATGTTAAGAAATAATATTTAACTTTGTATATAGCCTGTAACCATTAGCTTTTGTTTCATATATAAATAATTGAACTATTAAACATGGCTATAAATTAATTTGAAAGTTTAAATGAATTTAAAACAAGCTAAGAATTTAATTTTCGATGGTTTCAAACATTGTGTTTAAAGTTTTAAAGGGTGTATTATTTAAAGTATTTCAAGTAGAAATTGTTTTAAAGAATTTTTATTATTATTTGTAAATCAGTGCTCTTTTCTTTGTCGCTGGAACATAATTTCGGTGATGACTGCAGCATCATCGACATTCATTTTCGAGTTTCGAAGTGAAGAGACCATTCTGTAGTTTTGCTACAGTCTTGTTTTGGAGAATTAAATTGATTTGGATTTCTAAAATATGACTTGATTCATAATATATGTGATATATGATTTAAAAATTGAATTGATATATTTTGTGTGTACTTATTTATCTTTGAACTTCTTAAAGTTAATTGGACATTTAATTCTAAAATTTTATCTTACAAGATGATTTCAATTATAAGATGAAGCCTAAAAATTTGAATAAATATTTAAGTATGGATAATTGAATTAAGAAAATTTTATTTGTATAATAAATTTTTGCATTCCAATATAACTTACCTTAATTATTAGAAGTTAAATATGTAATTGGATAATATACAATATAAAAAGGATTTTATAAATAAAATTGAGTGTTCATAATAAATGTTATACGCTTAAATTTTAGTTATAAAAGATTAATAAAGGTAAATAGAATAAGAGTTAATTTAATAATTTACAATATAAAATGATGTTAAAGGAATTTATAAATAAAAATTGGAGTAGTCATAATAAACGTAAATATACTTCATATATGTGATTAGATATATATTAAGAGGAATAAAATTAATAATGATTTTGAATAAAGAAGAATTAAATTTATTGAATAAATTATGAGCATAATAAATGATTTTTCAAATTCATTAACTTTACAAATTGTTAATTTAAGATGATTGGAGGATAAAATAATTAAGATTTATTCAACTTAGGTGAAATCAAGTATTAATGTAGGTTGAAATTTTCAGGGTTTAAATTTATTATCTTATCTTGTTTCCCAATCCCTTTTCTTTCGGGATGTTTCAATTCTCCTACTTCCTTCCTTTTCGCGGACGAAAAGTTTTGAGTGGGAGAGAGTGTAACAAACCATAATTTTGTAAATATTTTTATTTAAATTTTATTCGAAAACTTTAATTTTTAAATTATTTAAAATTTGAATTTCTGGAAGTTTCGATTGTAACTTTGGATTTTTCTTGTTATTTATTTTCCAAATTTAATTAATTAAGCAATTTCTGAAAATTTTGTATTTTGGGTTAATTGGAAGTCAAAGTTTTACCATAGTTGAAAAGTTTAAATTTGAATTTCTAAATGCTAATCTTTTTCTTTGAAAATGTATTTTATTTTAATATTTATTCTGCTTTTTGTTTCATGTAATTCCGATTTATACTTTTAGATTTGGATAAATTACAGCGTTTTACACGCAATAAATTTATGTATTTTCAGTCTATATATATATATATATATATATATATATATATATATATTTCTTTAATTTTTCTATGTCCATCTCTTTGTTTATTTCTCTATTTATTTGTCTAGGCTTTTATTGTATTCATTGGAATTTATTTGTTTATATCTTTTATAAAGAGTTGGAGAAAATCAAAGGGTATACGTTACTTTGTTAAATGCTTGCCTTTTTAATTTTCTACCCTCTTTATTAATTCTTAGCGTTTCTTACCTATTATAGCTGTCCATTACTCTATCAAATCATGCACAAAATCTTCCTAAATATCTCACTTCTTCATTTGCCTCTTCTGATTGAAGATATTACATAAGTTTCTTTTATTAAATAGGAAATAAATCACATTCATTCACTAGTCTCTATATTTCTTGTCTTTTTATTTCCTACCTCCTAAATTACCTTCTAGCTGTGCATTTTATTTTCTTTAAGCCAAGAGAAACTTTTCATTCACTTCATTTGTCATTTGCGTGCAAACAAAGAAAAATATACAAGGTTCCTTCTCCTTAAATTATGCCTTTTAATTTCCTAGCCATTCATTTTCTAGCCTTTACATCTCTAGCCATCCACTCTCCATATTGTTGAATATGCGGTTATATGATTTTTGTTTGATGATAATAAACATATATATATTCGTGTAAATGTATTTGTTAATGTACTATTTTATTTTTCACAGACTAAATGAATATTTGCTGAATAAAAATAAATAACACGGAATTTGAATTCAAACAGAATTTTTTATTCAAACAAATATTTATTACAATTTTGAATAGTACAAATTCGAGCTCTGACTATACATATACAACTTTGATTACAATAAAAATTCAATTACATCACACTTTTACATTACACCTCACTACATATCACTCATTCACTCAACTCGTACTGATCTTCAACTTTATTCCAATGTGAATCCAGCATCTGAGAAATCTACAAAAATAATTTTTGACGCGGTAAAATTGAAAAGGAAATATGTTTGCAGTATAAAATAAAAGGTGAATTTTGAAAATAATATTTGCCTCGGTTATTTGAGTTGTTCGTCATCATTTAATTTTGAATCAATCATACACGAACTACTTATGACGTACAGTGTATCACTGTATATGCCACAAGGCCGTGCAAACCGAAATATACGCTTGATTGATTTACAGGGAAAAGCGAGCACTGGACAAATCAAACATACTGGATTCAACTCAAGTGCAATAAAATAATGTCACAACTTTCATCACAAGGTCAAATCCGAGCTACAAGCTGGATTCAACTCAGGTGTAATTCGAAAAACAAATCCAAATGCAATAAAATGGTCAGAGCATCATCAATGCAACATGACAATACAGTCAAGTGAAAATGCTCGATTAAGTCAGTGACACTGCCTCAACTGTAAATACATAAGCATATGCACCAGTAATGCCAGCGAAGACCACAAGTTAATCCTAACAACTACTACAATGAACCAGCAGTATGAAAAAGGGCAGTGGACAGAACAAGTGCAAGTATCATGCTCGAGAACAAAGGCAATAGTACAACTCAATTCAACTGTAAGCACAGCCTTAAACTAGAATAGCATATACAGGACTGCAACAACCAAATGAAGACATCAACCAAAATTAATGCAAACAGTTCAAAGTTAAAGTGAAGCATACAAGGCAAGACCAACAAGTATACATATACATGCTAACAGCAACTACAGAATGACAGCAACCAAATTGTTGCAACATGATGCAATGCAATATACACAACACTAATCAGAACCATGCCAAACCCAAAATGCAAACTGCAAATTCATGGGGAGTGACAATATAAAATGTACCAGAGACTATAAAGAAATCAAGTGCATGAAGACTGCATCAAGATGCAATCATACATATATGCAGCGGACTCAAGTACACCCTGAAGAATACAAGTTAAAACTGCAACACCTACTACAAGTATCAAAGTCAAGGCTCAATGTCACAAATAATACAACTTGATTATCAAAGTGTATACATGATGAAGCAACCAAGTGAAGTAGCCGAGATCAACAAATGACAAAGATTCAACTATAACAGTTTATTTTTTTAAAACATCATCAAACACTATCACGTAAGCAAAGCAGTAACAATATCAAGTCGAAGTCAAGTGATAACAAACAAATCAAATTCAAAGTAGCAGTCAAGGCCGATACACAAAATCATATGACCGACGTCAAATGAAACCGTGGTCGCCACGAAACAAGCTGTGCCATGATAACCAAGCAATCAAGGAATCAAACTACGTCATAGTTCAAAACCTCATGAATTGAAAAAGTCAGAGAAATCTCAAGCATCAAAACGAAATCAAATGTCTGAAGCAAATTTTTGAACAAATCAGACGAACGGAAACAAAAGAGATCGAATCCATATATAAACCCACAGAATCATCATCGGCATGGTGCAATCGAGTTCAATCAAGCATAACAGAAAAGCAAAAAGGAATAAATTACATACCGAAGCCATCTCGAACTCGATTAAATTCGAAGCAGTCAAAGCGTATCTAAGAGACCATCGATTGACAAAAGGGAATGCTGAATCATATATTCAATCGAATATTTCAAGTCGGCATCCTTCGAATTTTCGAAAAGCCCTAATTTTAATCAGGGAGGAACGAACAAAGAAAGCCCTAATTTTGAACGAACAGAGCCGCCATTATCTCAATTAAGGAACGGGCCACAAAAGTTATGAAAAGAGAAAAAGGACCGGCCTTTTTAAGGGTTTTTGTTTTAAAAATTAGGGTTGTTTTATTTTTAAATTGTTTTAAATTTGTATTTCAATTTTAAACCGTTGCAATTTTTAGTCGTGTGACTAGGGGACAAATTACGTGGCGTAGTTTGAGAATTCACAACTTAGTGGCTGAGTTGTGGCAGGGTTTTGAGCGTAGAGTTAGGTTAGTCAGTAGAGGGTGTCGTGAGTTTACGTGTGTAAGCGTGTGACTACTTAATTTCTAGTAGAAACCTTGGGGCAGCACGTAGGCAGGGTTTTGCTGAAGATGGGTAAATTATGTGTCGTTCTATTTCTGCATTTATTGTTCTGCTATTATCTGTGCTACTATTATTCTGTGATCTGTGTTGAAATAATTTTATAAGCTTCCGCAATTAACTTTTATAATTAATAGCATCACTCTATTCACCCCCCTCTAGGGTGAAATCGATCCTACAGGTGGTATCAGAGCTAGGAATAGAAGTCAACTTTTGTTTTAGAAAAAAAATCTTTTTCAAAAACCAATTTTTGTTTTAAAAATTTGAGTTTTCAAAATGGCTTCTTTCAATAATGCTTTTGCTGAGGGTCAGTCTATAGTTGGACCACCAATGTTCAATGGTGAATATGCTTCTTGGTAAAATAGGATGGAAATTTTTCTGAAAACCATTGACGCTTGGAATATTGTTGAGACAGGTTATAGAGCACCGACTATAACTGTAGATAATCAGGAAATAGATAAACCAATGGAACAATGGATAGAACTAGAAAATAAATTACAAAATACTAATGCTAAAGCTATGAATTCTATTATCTGTTCATTGGATCAATTTGAATTTAATCGTGTCTCACATTGTCTAATTGCGCAGGAAATATGGCACACACTAGAAGTGACTCATGAAGGAACATCTCAGGTCAAAGAATCTCGCCTTGCCATGCTAAGCAGCGAATACGAGAATATCACAATGGCGTAGGAAGAAAATGTCAAAGAGATGTATGAATGACTTTCCAATATCGTATATAAATCAAAACCTCTCGAAAAATCATACACAGAGTTGGAGATAGTCCGAAAAATTCTCAGAGTCCTTCCACGAAAATTTGAAGCAAAAGTGACTGCCATTCAAGAATTGAAAGATTTAAAACAAATGAAAGTTGAAGAACTCAACGGAAATCTCACCACTTATGAGCTAGAAATGAAATTCAAGGAAGAACGTGAAGGAAGTGACACTCGAAAGAAATCAATAGCTCTGAAAGGAACAACAGAAAGTGATGGTGATGCTGATGATGATGCAGCAGCAGAATTGGAGCTATTAAAAAAGAAATTCAAAAGGTGGAATTACAAATATGGAAATTCAGCTCGAATTCAAAAAGTGAAAAGCAGAATTGCCAAAGCACTAGAATACTCTGAAGACCAGAAGATCATCTGTCATAAGTGCAACCAACCCGAACACATCAAGCCCAATTGTCCTCAAAATCGACGCGGCTTTAAAAAGAAATCAAAAGGGAAAAGTTTTGCAGCCACGTGGAATACAAGTGATGAAGATAATCAAAGTTCTAGCAGTGAGAGTGAGAAAGCAGATATGTGCCTTCAAGGGAATATAACTAATAGCGACAATGATGAGCCAAGCAAGGTATCAAAACTTACTCACTCTGAATTACTTATTTATTTCCACGAAGTAAATGGCTATTTTGAACGAATTAGGGAGAAGTATGCCAAACTTGAATCGCAAAAAGATACTTTGATAGATTAAATGAACAACTTGACCAATTAGTTAAAACCTCTAGTAGGATCCCTAAGTGTGATAAGTGTCCAACATTCGAAGAAGAAATTAAAAAATCAGAAATTAATATAAAATCACTTAAGAATGAAATTCTGATTTTAAAAGAGAGTGAAAATACAAGGAGAGAGAATTCTATTAAAAAGTGCACACAATTGTTAAACGAAAATGAATCTCTCAAAACACAAGTCCAACAATTGTCAACAACTTTAGATAAATTTTCAAAAAGTGAAAAATCGTTGAATATGCTATTAGGAAAGCAAACTGTTAATACGGTTAGACAAGGACTTGGATATAATCAATCAAAAGTTGTTGAAAGCAATATTAGTCAAGTCAATTCTATGTGCACAATTTGTAGAAAATTTGGACACAATCAAAATAATTGTTGGAATAGACCCAAACATGTGAAAACTATACCAATTTGGGTTCCTAAAGGCACAAATATAAAATCTCTCAAAGTTAAACAAATTTGGGTGCCGAAAGGAACAATTGTAAATAGTTTTGGGTCTCCACAAAATTATTTTTATAAATATTCTGCCACTAACAACCACGGACCTATAAAAACAAATAGGTCACAAAAATCTTTTCCCGTGTAGATGTGGTGGCAGGCTAAGGAACAACAACAGTGTTTTCTGGATTTTGGCTGTTCCAGAAACACAACGGGCGACAAAGCAAAGTTCCTTAGCCTAGTATAAAGGTGACAGAATCACAATGGACAACAATAAAATATACCATAAAGGTAAAACAGGTAATGGTATATTTATTTGAACAATATATTAAATGAGATAATATGCACCGTAAACTAAGTAAAATCAGCCAATAATGAGATGATGAAAAGATGATGATTTTGATTCTGACTTATACAAAATTGGTGGCCAATTATATTCTTATGCCAAAAACACTATATAAATCTCTAGATTCTTTGAATTACTTCATATATATTAGTTTGGATTAAAAATAGTGTTTTGTTGGATAATAATACATTTGGTTATAATACGGCTAACTCTATATTCACGGTTTCTGATTATTTACACGGCTTCATTTCAAATTCAAGAGAATGTCATTTAAAAAACTGTTAAAATTGAGTTTGAAATTTTTGGTGCACACTTAATGGTCTGGCCTATCAAATTCAATTTTGAGTGAAAGAGAAATTCAGATGCAGATTACACAGGTAATCTAGTTGATAGAAAAATTACTAGTTGAACGTAATTTTAGTTGAGACATTTAGTAGCTGCATCGTTTTTCAAAGAAAATATCTGCATATTTTCATTCCAAATAATTTTCAAATAGCAGAAATTTTTCTTATAAAACCCCTTCGAGAAAATCATTCTTGACCATATTTTTAGATCAGTCATTTTTGAAAAATTGATCTTATAATTATTTTTGAATTTGATTTTAAATGATTACATTGACTAATCTGACTCCCTAATGATTATCGAAAAGATGAACAGTGATTGAAAAAGTTATGAGTGTTAATATTAATCATACATTATAACTCGAGACGGTATAATTAGTAAATTTGTTTAGAAATTTAAACAAGAGTTATAAAAAAAATATTGGTAAAAATTCCATGACCATCTCTATTTCTATCATATTTCTAACGACCATCACTCATCAAAATTCGATATAGTTGTCAATATGTGGTACTTTAAACAGGAATCATTCTTTTTTCATTTTACATCTTTTCAATGAAATAATAGAAAATTTTATATAGTAGATAAAATAATAATAAAATAAAATAAAATAAAATCCAAAGTATTCACTCTCATTTAAAAGTCCTTATGGTTATGCATGGGTGAATTACTTGGAATTTGTATGTACTTCCATGCTCATTTAAAAGTCCTCACGGTTATGCATTTATGGAACGCATATCAAAATTGATTTTTAAAATAAACAAGTTGATTCTAATCCCATTTAAAAGTCCTCATGATTATGCATGGTTAGAAGATACTTGAATTCATTTTTTTTAAATAAAATTAGAATACTACTAATCTCATTTAAAAGTCCTAACGGTTATGCATGGTTAGTAGATATTCAAATTCCTGATATAAATATACCATAAATAGACACAACTGTATAGTTTTATATGATGACATCATTCCCATCATTCTAAAAGTGGAATATGCGCCTAACAAAGTCTTTATGATTTTTGTTTGATTTTTTATAGAAATTTAATATTTATATTCAATCGATTTTTAATGTTGAATTAATATCGATCACTTTATCTCTATTTTCTCTAACTCTATTACTCTTTTGCTAATAACAAAAGGGGGAGAGAAACGTTAAGATTTTGTCAAATAAAATCAAGCAAAGGTCAAATAATTTTCCATTTGCATCTAGGCTCATTTCCATATTTTTATTTGTATGCATTTATATAGGGGGGCATTGTGAAGAGAGGAAACATTTAAATAGGGGAGATATTAGAATATATCTATGATCAAATACATTTAACATATTCAAAATCTTAAATATATGTTTGTTATCATCAAAAGGGGGAGATTGTTGAATATGCGATTATATGATTTTTGTTTGATGATAATAAACATATATATATATTCGTGTAAATGTATTTATTAATGTACTATTTTATTTTTCACAGACTAAATGAATATTTGCTGAATAAAAATAAATAACACAGAATTTGAATTCAACAGAATTTTTTATCCAAACAAATATTTATTACAATTTTGAACAGTACAAATTCGAGCTCTCACTATACATATGCAACTTTGATTAAAATACAAATTCAATTACATCACAATTTCACTTTTACATTACACCTCACTACATATCACTCATTCACTCAACTCGTACTGATCTTCAACTTTATTCCAATGTGAATCCAACATCTAAGAAATCTGCAAAAATAATTTTTGACGCAGTAAAATTGAAAAGGAAATATGTTTACAGTATAAAATAAAAGGTGAATTTTGAAAATAATATTTGCCTCGGTTATTTAGGTTGTTCGTCATCATTAATTTTGAATCCATCATATATGAACAACTTGTGACATACACAGTGTATCACTGTATATGACACAAGGCCGTACACACCGAAATAAACAGTTGATTGATTTACAGGGACAAGTGAGCACAAGTCAAATCCAACATACCAGATTCAACTCAAGTGCATTAAAATAATGCCACAACTTTCAGCATAAGTTCAAATCAGAGCTACAAGCTGGATTCGACTCAGGTGTAATTCGAAAAACAAATCCAAATGCAATAAAATGGTTAGAGCATCATCAATGCAACATGACAATACAGTCTCAAGTGAAAATGCTCGATCAAGTCAGTGACACTGCCTCAACTGTAAATACATAAGCACATGCACCAGTAATTCCAGTGAAGAACACAAGTTAATCCTAACAACTACTACAATGAACCAGCAGTATGAAAAAGGGCAGTGGACAGGACAAGTGCAAGTATCATACTCGAGAACAAAGGCAATAGTACAACTCAATTCAACTGTAAGCACGGCTTCAAACTAGAACAGCATATACAGGACTGCAATAACCAAACGGAGACAGCAACCAAAATTAATGCAAACAGTTCAAAGTTAAAGTGAAGCATACAAGGCAAGACCAACAAGTATACATATACATGCTAACAGCAACTACAGAATGACAACAACCAAAATTGTTGCAACATAATGCAATGCAATATACACAACACTAATCAGAGCCATGGCAAACCCAAAATGCAAACTGCAAATTCATGGGGAGTGACAATATACAATCTACCAGAGACTATAAAGAAATCAAGTGCATGAAGACTGCATCAAGATGCAATCATACATATATGCAGCGGACTCAAGTACATCCTGAAGAATACAAGTTAAAAATGCAACACCTACTACAAGTATCAAAGTCAAGGATCAATGTCACAAATAATACAACTTGATTATCAAAGTGTATACATGATGAAGCAACCAAGTGAGGTGGCCGAGATCAACAAATGACAAAGATTCAACTGTAATAGTTTATTTTTTTTAAACACCATCAAACTCTATCACATAAGCAAAGCAGTAACAATATCAAGTCGAAGTCAAGTGATAACAAACAAATCAAATTCAAAGTAGCAGTCAAGGCCGATACACAAAATCATATGACCGAAGTCAAATGAATCCGTGGTGGCCACGAAACAAGCAGTGCCGTGATAACCAAGCAATCAAGGAATTGAACCAAGTCACAGTTCAAAACCGCGTGAATTGAAAAAGTCAGAGAAATCTCAAGCATCAAAATGAAATGAAATGGCCGAAGCAAATTGTTGAACAAATCAGACGAACACAAACAAAGGAGATCGAATCCATATATAAACCCACAGAATCATCATCGGCATGGTGCAATCGAGTTCAATCAAGCATAGCAGAAAAGCAAAAAGGAATAAATTACATACCAAAGCCATCTCGAACTCGATCAAATTCGAAGCAGTCGAAGCAAATCTAAGAGACCATTGATTGACAAAAGGGAATGTTGAATCATATATTCAATCGAATATTTCAAGTTGGCATCCTTCGAATTTTTGAAAAGCCCTAATTTTAATCAGGGAGGAACGAACAGAGCCGCCATTATCTTAATTAAGGAACGGGCCACAAAAATTATAAAAAGAGAAAAAGGACCGGCCTTTTATTTAATAAGGGTTTTTGTTTTAAAAATTAGGGTTGTTTTAATTTTAAATTTTTTTAAATTTGTATTTCAATTTTAAACCGTTGTAATTTCTAGTCGTGTGACTAAGGGACAAACTACATGGCGTAGTTTGAGAATTCGCAACTCAGTGGCTGAGTTGTTGCAGGGTTTTGAGCGTAGAGTTAGGTTAGTCAGTAGAGGGTGTCGTGAGTTTACGTGTGTAAGCGTGTGACTGCTTAATTTCTAGTAGAAACCTTGGGGGCACCACGTAGGCAGGGTTTTGTCGAAGCTGGGTAAATTCTGTGTCATTCTATTTCTGCATTTATTATTCTGCTATTATGTGTGCTGCTATTGTTCTGTGATCTGTGTTGAAATAATTTTATAAGCTTCCGCAATTAACTTTTATAATTGATAGCATCACCCTATTCACCCCCTCTAGGGTGAAATCGATCCTACACATATCTTCACCCATTCATTGTTTGTGTAACCCTAGCCGCCACTTTTATTATTATTTCACATGAAAAGTTCTCACTTCACATATTTCATTTGCATGAGAAAAAAATGCTAGATCTAATATCCTTGGCTTCTTCTTCCTCTTCCTCTTCTTCTTTTTCTATTTTCTTTTTCCTTTTTCTTTGTTTTTCCTCATGATTTGCTCAGCCTCTACCTTGCACCACCTCCTAGCCGACCTCATTACCATCTCCATCATCACCATGCCGACCATCACCACCTCCTCCAACACCCTAAAGCATGGTCGTGACCCCCAGATGAGAATCCATCACCAAAGGCCTTGAAACCCTAGCCAAAATCCTAGATTTCATCTCCTTCCTCCTATTAGCCTCGGCCACACCACACTAACACCACCTACATGCCATGCACTACAAGAAAATTTGTTTTTAGTTTTATTAATTGGTAGCGTTTAAAACCATATGCCACCATTGGACCTTTTTAATATAAAAATAAACAATTGAACGATGCTAATGGGTTCCCGCCAACAATTCATGAAAATTTGGCTAAATTTTTCCGTGACCGCTCGTAGCTTATTTTAACACCTAACATTTTTCTCGTTCTCCTTTCAGAAAGTACGATGAAAAAAAAAATCTTATTTCCAATCCCTCAAAACCCTCATCTTCGTCTCTAAAATTCCTCATCTTGGTCCACCAAAATCGCCTCTTATAAAATCTTCTTCTGCCTTCATCCTAACCACTGCTTTCCACCTCCCATCTTCAGCCAAACCCTTTTATTCGTTAACCATCGTTTGCCACCAACCTCCTCAAGCCTTTAGCCTGCTGACCATACACTAACTGCCACCGACCTGTCTCACCTCCAACTTTGATTTGACCTTCTATTTTTATTTCTGTCATCGACAAAGATATGAATCAATCGGTAAATTTTTTGAATTTAGTTTCATTTGTTCTTTTATACCGTTGAATCTTATATAAAATCGACACTGATGGTTATTTGGTTAGATCCAAGCCAATTATAGTCTAATCTTTGATAAACCTAATTTCATGATTGGGATTGAAATTTTTATTCAGGAATCCTTTTTCGTTATTATATCAATCAACTATGGACTTTATATATGAAACAAGATGATTCTATTTTGAGCAATGTGAAGTTGAATTTTTAGTGTTCTGATTTTATTCAGCAACTGTTCTTACTATTCTAGTTTGAATCAACTGCCTTAGACCTTAATTAATTAAGATGATAGATATATTCCTTAATGAGCGGCCGAGATGTATGTGTAGTCTTATATTTATAGCTACATATCTTCAAATCAGAAAGTGTGTAAGTGCCTTTTTCTGAGCACTTTATATTGTACATGTAGAATTCATATTTATTATTACTGAAGCAATTTTCTTAAAGTAATGTTTCAAATTCAATACTATGTTTAACTGAAGTATTTCTAATTCTGATGGAAAAAAACGACTTAAATGAAGACGATGAGAAAACAAATATTGAAATCATCTTCTAGAGTGTCATGGATATGCTTTCGGATGATGACAAGAAGCTTGCTTAGGTAAGATATATTAATTTCAACCCAACACCATTAGTGTGCAAATTCAAAAAAATTCAAATTAAAAAAATGCAAATTCCAAATAATTGCAAAACTGGAGATGTTGTATCTTAACACAACTCTACACCTATAGGATCTAAAATACCCATGATTGGTTTTGGTGGTCAACTATTTAGGGCAACAAGAGAAATTGAAGAAGCAACCTGAAATGTGAAGCTGAGGAAAAAACAAAGGTGAAAACTACGTATTTTGCCAAGCTAAATCAAGGTGAGTAGTCACAGTAGTTTATATACTCACTATATGCTCCGTTGTTCCTTGCATGTTTTTATTATATGTTGTTGAATGGATTTGTTGATTGAATTGCATTATATTGTTGTAAATCGATGAATTGATAAACTTGTGTTTACTATAATATAAAATATCCTTATTTTCAAAGGAACCATGCCAAATTTTCTTTTAGTTGTTATGCATGTGTTATATTGTGCCTGGATGCCATAGAAATGAAAGTATATGGTCTGAATTGGTGTTAGAAATTGATCGCCAGAGGGTGTAGATGGGGAATTCTGTCACTGTGAAATCTTGGAGCATCCCGACCGATTGATCGATGGCGATAGCCTAGAGTAGTTTTACTCCTAATAGCACCTTATTTTGATGTTAAAGTAAATTTAAAATAAAGTTTATTTATATAAGTTCTTTACAAAATATTTATTTATATGAAATTGAATATATTTATAAAATAAGAACTTTGTAAATGATTTAAATTGCATTTAATTACTTACGAATAATAGAAAATAGAAAATTTATTTAAACATTTCGATGTGATCAATGAGGTTAATATAGGCAAGAATTATTAAAAAAAAATTAGAGACGATCGTGTTGGTGTTTCTATTGATTCTGCTAGTTACAGTGATGCTAAAATCGATCTTGTTGAGGATAAGAGTCGGTTTGAGGATTCTTTCTCTAATGTTGATCCTTTGTCTTTAGATCTAGATATTATGTGTCCTTGTTCGACATATCTTGCTAAGAAATCCAGTTTTTCAGGGTCTGATTTTGTAGATGATTCTGATATTATATTCAAGAAGTCATATGATATTAGTTATGATAAGCAATTGTTTGATTTCGATCAAAAGTTTATTAGCATAAGAAACATAAATCTTACAGCAAGATCCCGTACATATTTGCATTTTGAGATGGATACTTCTAATTAATTTGATGGATTAAGGTTATTGGATGATATAGGTATAGTTTCTGATCTGATGCAAGATTTTAAGGGTTTTGTTGTGGCAAAAGTGGTGGTTTGAATGGTAATGTACGGACATATATTGTTTGTGGCAAGAGAACATAAGTTGCATAATTTACTTCAGTATCTCATTCTCAGGAAGTGATGGATAGTGGTCTGATTGATAATGTGGAGGTAAAATATTGCAGGTGTTCTGATATTTGCCACGAGTTAGTGAAAGATGATAGATTTTTGGTCAGTAACTTGAATAGGATTGAATATGATTATAACACCGTTGTCTCATCAGTTAAAGTATGTGAAGTTATGCTCAGTGATAAAGGAGACATGTACAAGGCTGCAAGAAATGTTTAAAGTGATATAATTAAAGATTTAGTGATTGATAATGTATATGAACCTGCTTTAAGTGTTGGTGTGGATGTTTTTTATATTGGGTCAGTGATTGATGTTGTTACTAACATAACACTTTGTTATTCTATTTTTTAAACAGCTGTCTTTAAGAATGAGAACTTAATGGTTAACCGTTTTTGAGACTGATTGAATATGGTTAAGCCTTCGTTGAAATGAGTCATATGTACAGTTTATTACATGCTGCACTTTTCATGCCGTGTTAAAATCGATTGCGGTTTGAAAATAACACTTTGTTTTTTCCCTCTACGATGTTCTTCAGGTCCTTTTGAATTTTAATGGCGTCGTCCTCTTCTTCTCTTTCATCTTTTTCCCTTGACTCTTCTTCTTTCCCTCCTCTTTCATCTTCTTTTTCATCTTTATCATCTTCTTCATCATCTTTAACATCTTCTTTCGTTCCATCGTTATCTTCTTCTAATGTTCTTTCTGTTTCTTCATCTCTTCCTTTTTCTTCCGAATCTTTTCAACTTGGAACTGTGGCACCTGGTATCAAGAATGTTTCATCTTCCGCGAATGCTAATTGGTCTTCCCTTTTCAAGTCTCTTCCTCGTAATGCTGGGTCTTACAAGCCGATTCAATTTAATATACCTAGGGATAAATCTCATATTGTTTTACCAGATCTAGTCAAAGAGGAAGGTGTAAAGTACTGGAATAATCACCTAGTTGGTTTCTTCTTGGATGGTACTCTTTCTTTTTTTAACTGTTGTTAATTTCTTGAAAAGGTATTGGAAGATCAAGGGTGAGGTTGATTTCAAATCAGATGGGTTTAACTTCTATTTTAATTTTTCTAATCAAGAAGATAAAGATCAAATTCTTAATTCTGATCCTATTTTTATAAGAGGTAGAATGTTCATAATCACCAAATGGAATCCATCTATTGGTATTTCTCAAGCTCAGATTAAAAGAGTTCCTGTGTGGATTCATTTTCATAGAATTCCTCTTTTATTATGGACGCTTGTAGGGATTAATTGGTTAGCTTGTCATGTTGGTAGGTTAATCTGTTTTGATAATAGTACTGAGAAGCTGCAAAGATTCAAATATGCCAAGGCTTTAGTTGAGATTTCACCTGAATTTGAACTGTCGGAATCTATTACAATACCTGATTTGGGTGAAAACTGTCCAGAGGTAAAATTGTCGTATGATTGGAGACCAAAAATTTGTACAAATTGTAAAAATTTTGGTCATGATACTGTTAAGTGTGAATTAGTTAACAAGATCAAGGAGAATGATGCACAGAAGATTGTTAATCAAAGTGAGAATGGTGATAGGAATCAAGAGGAATGTGGATTTAACAATAGCAACATTATTGATCATGGAAAAATGTAGACAGGAGGAAAAAGGCAGTATGGAAGAAAAAAATGATAATGGGCAAAGGAAAACAATAATTGAGTGTTGATACTATGATAAGTGAGGAAGTTGGAAAAGGAAAATGTAACGATCCTGACTCGACCTTCGAAAATCGGCACTGAATACGACACTCGTATTCAAATGCTGCAGATCCAAACGTCGAACCTGGTTCGCCGGAGCTTATAACACAATAAGTACAACACAGCGGAAGAAAAATGCATAATACATTTGATATACGACATTGATACAATATCTGATACAACAGAATGGTACAATGGATAACAATACTATCAGAGATACAAGGAAACAGCAGCGGAAAGATAGAGTCTTCAATGCCAAACTCCAAGAACTCCATCTTCAATCCAAAGCTAGCTCGAACCCTCATCACATTTCACCAAGCTGAGCAAGACTGGTGTGATGCTGAAGTGTAGCAAAAGGGATCCACAAATCCAAAAGAGCTTCGAAGGCTAACGGAACGATTTCTATAATTCGACTATCTGAAAACCCAACTCTAGAACTGCCCGTGTGGAAAATAGTGGGCACCCAGAGTTTAGGAAAGGAACAATAAACTACAGGTCAGTCATGGGACTGGTGTGAGCAAACAAAATAGTTTTATCTTTTAAACAAACAACAAAACTTTTAAAGTTTAAATCCGCAATGCTTTTGGGAAAATGAAACTACCATAAGGCCTCCCGCCACACACACAATGCAAACGCAGAATTGGAGGAGATTTCTCCTTATGATAGTCAAATATGCTTGATACGAGAAAAATTCTTTGATATTATTACTATAAGTCCAAAGTGCATGAAAACCATTTCAAAAGTATAATATAAATCCTAGCCAGCATAGACATTTCGAACTATGCCTACTATAGCTACCATCCAAACAGTGGGGCGCCACCATAAGTAGATGGCAGGTAATACAACTAAAACCGTATAAGGCGCGTATTGGATGAATGGATTTCCAACAAATGGTCAGGCTAAGGAACTTCCTATTGCCACATGGGAACGCCTCTGTCGGGACGCCCCGAGAACCTACCCGGCTCTCTGCCAAACAAGGCCGGCTACCCCCTTCCCGGGGAATAAAACCTGAGATATGCCACCCCCGGTCCTTTGGGACCTTTATCCGAGGGCCCTCCAACAACATTACACAGTAATAAATATACTAGTGTCCACATGAGTAAGTATCTGGGCTCCATACCATGATACTACCCTTTTCCAGAAGGAATGGTCATACCCTAGGGGAGCTACCCCTGAAACCTTGCCGCATCTTTCCTGTTTCGACCATTTTCGGTTTGTGAGGCTCGATGAGGTCTCGACCACAAAGCTACGCTTTTCACAAAGCCATGCTTTGATCAACAAATGATCAACAAATGATCATTGTGCAGCACTTAGCATGCCACACTACCAAATTGGGAGTATATCGCTGATAACCTTCAACTACATAACCTCAGAGCCCGTGCGTCTCAGAGAAGGGTGTTAAGCTAAGAGAATAAATTCTTCGCCACCAACAGATATGTATTTGAAAGAAATCGGCTTTATATCTCAAAGTGTAGTGTCAGACACACGACCATACAAGTCTGTTCCGGGCTCGAACAGAACCGAAGGCACTTCCGAAGAAGCCCTTGCAAATCTGGGTATCCACAATCCCGATCGGACTTCCCATCACTTAGGAAATCTCTATACCGGCGCGACTCAGTGCAGAGACAATCGACGGTTTATCCTTTCGTTCTCGAAAATACCCGGTCTTCACCACCGGTCTTCAAATGCTATCCATAACGACGTATCATTATTCGGAATGGGTTATATGACACAAAGGTCCTCTCCCGGCTAAACCGAATAATGAGCGCAACATTTAAAAACATATGGATACGAGATTTCAGTTAAGTCACAACTTATTATTGAAAACCTTCCTTTCCAAATGGTTTAACAAATTACCATTTTAAATATTTTAAACAAAAAGATTCATTTCACAAAGTTTACCAATTTTCCACAAAGGTTCATCCACGGCTTTTTAAAATAATTTTATTTCAAATTGGATTAACTTACCCAAATCTTTAATTTAAAGATTTAATTAATAACTTTCAAACCATTTCCAATCCAAATCCTTTATATGAAAGTTATACTATTTAAAATCCTCTTAGATTTCAAAACAAGGGTTAATAATCTTTCACAAGTTAAAGCCGAATACCTTTATATAAGTTAAAGCCATTCAAGTATAAACTTGGGTTTGGATTTAAATTTCCAAAACAATACTTTTTAAATGGTTAAAAATCTATATAACACCTTTATAACTTATATAATCTTTTTAAGCCATAATTTCCAAATCATAGAATTCAATTTCAAATATTGAATTCAATTTCAAATATTGAATTCAATTTCAAATCAAATTATTTTTAAATTTCAAAACTTTATTAAGTTGTAAAATAATCAAAAAATTTCAATTCTAATTCCAAACCATTTTTGAATTCAAAAATTCAACCTTTAAAAACTATTTTCAAAATTGTGACTTAACCTATTTCCACGTGCAATCCATATTAGTGTGTGTATAGTGTGGTCCAGGGGTTTTACACAATGGTGCAAAAACATCAATCACACCACAGATTTAATCATAACAATATCGATAAGCAGTATATCCTATAACGCTTATCTATATACATAGGATCACAAATAGAAAATATGAATGCATTATAAATAAATAAAGTACATTCATCACAGCTTAAATTAAACAATTCAAATCACAAAGCATCACACAACAGATATGACGAAATAATTCACAGCATTCAAAAGAATACAATCATCCATAAATAAAGTTAATTGATCATTTGATTAATTAAAACCAGATTACCTACTAATTCTGGTTGATTAACATTAATTAATTACAGTTTATGTTGATTTAACTACCCTTTAATTATTTGTTAATTAATCTCAATTTATAAATTAATTAATCCTTTAACTATTAATTTATCAACCTTAATTAATGAATTAATTAACCTTTACTAATTGACAACCTTATTAGATAATTAACTCTTTATTTTAAATAATTAGCCTTTAATTATTAAATTAACCTTTAATTAATTGTCTTTAATTAACTAATTAACCCCTTAATTAATCATCATTTTAAATTAATTATTCTTAATTAATAAATGATTATCCTTAATCAACAATTTGTCTTAATCACTTGGTTATAGTTAATTCCTTTTTGATTAGGTAATTAATTTCCTTAATTTAATTAATCTTAACTGCTTAGTTATCCTTTAATTATTTTCTTTATAAATCAACTTAAATTTATTAGTTAATTTATCTTAATCACCTTTATTAAGTCATTAACTTCAAGTAATAAATTTCGTTTAACAAATAAATTTAATTTAAACTTTTTTTAAAATTTAACTAACATTTACAACATTTATTTTACAAATCCTTAATATTATTGAATTAAGCTTTCAAAATAAAATTTTATGTATATCTTTTAGATCAATTTAAAACTTGGTAAATTAAGACAATTTTAATTTAAAACCTTCTTAGCGTTTTATTTAAAAACTTGAATAACTTCTAATTTAACCAAAATTTGTTTTTAAAAAAAAAACATGATTCTTCTTTAAAGCTCAAACTGTTTTGGTATTACAACACGTACCCCAAAACTCGTTCTACCCAGCAAACTCACTGCTCCACTCGAGCCATTTTCCACTTTACTCGAGTTCTACTTCGAGTCCCCTTCGCTACCCCGTGCTTCGAGTCCTTCCCCAGAAAACTTCGTCTTCCCCAAAACTGCCTCAAGAACCAGGTGAACACATACGAGCCGTGCACGTGTACGTGCGATCAACTACGGCCTGGTCGTCACCAACACCACCCACAAGTCACAGATGACTCACGCAATCACTACGGCCATCCAATTCGACGCGTTCGACCCTAAATCAGAAAACGTGCGATCGAACAACCCACAAAAAAAAACACAATCACCAAAAACGCCACCGCCGACAATTCCGGTTGCCAGAACCCATGCCGTCACACCCCGAGCTGCTTCACACCTCCCCCTTTCAATTCCCCCATATGCGATCGTTCCGATTCCCATGACGACGCCGATTCTTCTGTTTAAACTTCGAACAGACAAATTGTGCCCAAAACCCTAAATTGCCGTATATCAATCACCTCGATGAAATGTAAAATCATCCAATATTTTTCTCAAATTCGACACTCAACCCATCATCTCTGAAAACAATCCCGACACCCACACATGCTTTGATCACCAAAATTTGAAGATTTTGCATTATCTGTTCAACTCAGTCATGCTCGACAATGACACTCTTAAAAATTATGAAATGAATCTCTAAATTCATATTTTTGCAACCTGAATCTGATAGTATAATCCAATTACATATTTATGATCATCAAATTCTTGGTTTATTTTGATTTTTACTGCCATTTATCATTTTATAAGCGAATATCTGATGAATTCATTTGTAGTCATTTTTCTTATCTATATTTCATCACTAGGATAAATTTTTATTTAAATTTTATCACTTAATCATGTTTATAAATTGAGATATGATTTATTTATTTTTATTTTTTTACTATGAAGAACTTCTGCCTGTTAAACAACAGAGAAGCACATAGGTATATACACAGTCATGCATGTACAATATCACTTATACAAAACAATTCCAGGTACCAAACCAAACATCACAACATATAATAGGCTTAAGTCATTTATTCACAGATAAAAAGAGAAGAAAGGTTTGGGTTCAGAGGTTTGCTAACATGTTTTTAAGCTCTACTGTTTTTCTTCTTCCCAGTATAAATTATCCTCAAATTCATCTTAAAACTACTTTTAAAACTTGGATCTGGATTTGTATAAACAAAATTTATTTGGATTCTAAGGTCTAAAATGAATCTGAGAAGGGGATTTTGACTTATGAACAGGGTTTAGAAGCCTGTAATCAAACAAAGGCCAGCATAGCCTATAAATCAAACATGCACAAACAACACATTCATATTCATAACAGAAATTCTCACAGCACACTTGCAAGATCACATCAGATTTTTAAGCTTAACAAGGTAGTTTGCTCACCTATTTTTCCAGAAGATAGAATTACCCCCTTGACAGTTTTCAAAAACAGAATTGAAGGCCTGCAACCCTCTTTTTCTTTTCCTTTACTTTAATTCTTTTCAGATCTGCAAAACATAGTTGCATATTTTTGTTTATTCCTTGTTGTATTTAATTACTTAATCATTAATGACATTTTCTTTCTAAATTACTTACAGTTGAAATTTTTATATACAGAGTACTTTCCTGCAACTAGAAATCCAGAAATAAGTTAATTCCTTGGGTCTTGATTCCCTGCAAATGATTGATTATCATTGTATTACATCCTTCCTTCATTAAAGATTTTAATTTCAAGTTTTCAGTCTCAAAAAGAAGATTACTTGCCTTTAAATTGCTTCAGAAATCACTGCCAAACCTGAAGCTTACACTCTGCAGTTTTAAATTTTGTTTGTGTAAAAAAAAAAACTGTTTCTTTCATTATAAATCATAATTTTATTAACTATAAAGGTTTAAAAACTTACCTGAGAGGTTTGAACAAAGCTTACTTCTTGAATTCACTGCCTAATTTTATTTCTAGATTGAAATGCTTTAAATGATCTTTAGTTTTGCTTGATTATTTGATCTACCTGAGCTTGATTTTTTTTGTTTTGAATTATAATGCTTTGGTTTCAGAGTTTACCTCTGATTTGTTTCTCAAGTTTGAAGTTTTAAAAACTGAAAGAAACCTTTTGAACTAAAATGAACGGCCTAGTTTACACATTTTGATTTTTTTATTTTTTTATTTACATTATCATTTCAAGAGAGAACATCTTTGCCACTTGTTAAAAATTTTCTTTTCCTACTGATCTTCGAAATCTTGCAGTAACCAAGAAAAGATAGGGAAGTTTTGGGGTTGAGATGATTTACATTGATTATCTTTTGTCTTCTTTTTATTTGTTTCATAGCTGAATATAATTATTTCTTTCCTTTTTTGTAATTTTAAATTTGATTATTTTATAAATGTAATGATGCCATTTGTATATACATATACACAATGTTTAAAAGAATTGTTTCTAACCTTTGTAAATATTTTTACATTTTAAATTTTTTGTGAATATACAACTATATTTATTTTCAAAAGAAGATGTATTTTAAATCTTTTTATCAAAACAAACAAATAAGTATATAATACGTATATATTGGAATTTAATTCTTTATATAGCTTTTGTAAATTTTATTTATATCAATTTTGTAATATTACTTTTAAACCAGTATCATATATACTTTATAAATAAATGTATTTGTTTATTCATTTGTATATATATGTACATGTTCAATGTTAAAAGAATTTAGTCAACATTTATATATATATATACATATATTATATCTTAATAATTTTTAAATGCTACTCATTTTTAAAACACTCATTTTAAATTTAAATTTCAATCTTAAACTTGAAATACAACATTTGTATATATTTTACTTTTACAAATTTTTAAAAAGAAATGAATTTAAAACAATTTGTACACTCAACAAATAAATCACACATAAATATACATTTCTTAGTTTATGATGCTTTTATAAACTTATTTTATTACATCAATTTTATTATAATACATTTATTAAATTCCAAAAGGTAAATATTTCATATTCATTCTTGTTTTTAAATTTTAAACTCAAGTCATTGTACCAATCATATTTTTTATTGATTTATGAATTCTATTTTTAATGTTTAATATACAAATCATATTTAACTCCTTAGTTTAAATTATTTTATAGATTTTGTTTCTAAATCCTTTAATTTAGCTCACATATCATATACATATATTTTATACATCTTATTTTTAAATTCAATATTTTTTTATAAAAATACTTATTCCTAAATCTTAAACCAATTCTACTTTATAATCTAATTTTTTTTATTTGTTCTAGAAATTATCCAATTAATTCATAAATAAATTAGCAATTTATCTTCAAAAATTAATTAAATTGCCAAATTAACTTGGTAAATTTTCAGGAATGTTACAGAAAAGGTAGTGAAGGTAGTACTATTAACTCTTCATCTCTGTCTACGGTTACCTTAAATCTATTTTCAGTTTTATCAGATCCTTCTCTGGTTTTTACTAAAGAATCAGAAACTACATTGTCATCTTCATCTTTATCTTTTGATACTTTATCTACTTCCTCAATTGACAATGCAGCTAAGGTTTCCTTTTCATCTGCTTCTTCTAGTTCTTCCTCATGCAGTTCACAATTTATCTTTCAATCTCCTTCTTCTAGCTCACCTTATCTCCATTTATCTCCACCCGATCACATCATCCTTCCACCTCCTTCTAAATCAGATGAAAGTATAAGTAATGTTAATATTCCTGGTGATTTGAATAATGGAAAAGATTATAGAGTTCAGGAAGTACTTCCTTTATCTTCAACAAAAATTAATTCTCATTCTAGACATACAAGGAAAAATCCATCCCCTTTACTTCTCCCTCTCCTATTGAAATGAATAATATTGCTTTTTGGAATATTAGGGGTGCTAACTTGCCCTCTAAACAAGTTGAAATTGGAAATCTTATCAAAGACAATGATATTCACTTGATATGTGTTTCTAAAACAAAGTTAAATATACAGTTTACTCTTAAGGCTGTTAATTTGATATCTCCAACTTGGTTATTTGATCACAATTTTGATGAATCAAAATATGGCAGACTGTTAACTTTAAGGAATCCATCACTTTTCAAACTGTCCAAGATTATTGCCACTGATCAATTCATCCACTATAGCTGTGTTCATTTACTATCAAATTTGAATTTTCTTTTTACTTCAATTTATGCTCAAAACTCTTTATCATTGAGACAGTCTTTTTTGCATCAACTTCCCACTCTAAATCCATCTTCTCATCCTTGGTTGATAGGTGGTGATTTTAATTGTATGCTTGCTAGTGATCAAAAATATGGTGGTTGTCCCTTGTCTCTAAAGGATATTGCTCCTTTTAATAGTGCTATAAGTCAAGCTAATTTGATTCCAGTTAGATCTTTTGGTCCAATCTTCACTTGGTCAAATAGTAGCAGGAGTGGAAATACAACCCTTTGCAAATTGGATCATATCTTTGTAAACATTCCTTTTCTTCATATCTGGCCCAAACCATTTTATGATACACTTCAGCCTTCCTTATCTGATCATTGTCCATTAATTTTTCATTGGGGAGTTGATGATAATCGTGGTGGTAATTTTTCTTTTAAATTTTTTAATTTTTGGAAAGCATGTAAATTATCCTATTATTCTTAAACAGGTTTGGAATATGCAATTTGGCACGAATCCTTTAGCTAATGTCTTACTCAAGATGAAGGCTCTTAAATTTCAATTAAGGATCTGGTCTACAGCTAATTTTGGAAAGGACTCAAAGCTATCTACTCACATTAGGAATGAGCTTTTTAAGGTACAGGAAGAATTAAGTGCTAAACCACATGATGCTAGTTTACAACATGCTGAATTGGAAATAAAAAAGTATCTTGAACAAGTTATTGATAGGGAACTGTTATCACTTAAACAGAAAGATAGAAATACAAAGTACTTTCATAATCTTCTAAAAGTTAAGAGAGCCAGAGAATCTATACTTCAGATTAAAGATATGAATGGTAATGTGGTTAAATCCTCTGATGGTATTAATGATGCTTTTGTTCAATATTTTTCATCCATATTAGCTCCTTCTAATTCTTTTGTTCCCAATATTAAACCTCTCTTTGATATTAATCTTCCAGTCTTAACTTCTTCTCAATCTGCTTCTCTTATTAATGCCATAAATAATGAGGAAATTAGATCTGCTGTGTTTAGTTTGGATCCTCATAGTTGTGGAGGACCAGATGGATTCAATGCTTTTTTCATACAACAAAGTTGGAATATTATTGGTGTTGATATTGTCAAAGCCATTCAATTCTTTTTTCTCAAAAGTTACCTTCCTGCTAGTCTTTCTGCCACTACAATTGCCTTAATCCCTAAGATTGATAACCCCACTTCTGTTGCTGATTTTAGGCCAATATCTTGTTGTAACATCATTTATAAAATCATTTCAAAAGTATTGGCTAATAGATTGCAGACAGTTCTACCATTCATTATTTCCAATAATCAGGCTGCTTATATTAGGGGAAGATCCATTAGTGATAACATCCTCTTAACTCATGAACTATTGTTAGGATATGAAAGGAAAAATATTTCTCCTAGATGCATGATAAAGTTGGATATAAAGAAAGCATTTGATTCTACTGCATGGAGTTCTATTTTAGCTATTATGTCTAGGATGAACTTTCCAAAACCTTTTCTATCTTGGATTTTTACATGTATTTCATCACCTATGTACTCAATCTCGAGAGAGGGTGGTTTGCATGGTTATTTCAATGGTGCACAAGGGGTTAGGCAGGGTGATCCTATATCAGCATACTTGTTCATTATTGTTATGTAATTGCTCAATTCTATTTTAATGGATCTTGTTGTAAAGAAGACTTTTGACTTACATCCTAAATGTAAACATCCCCAAATTACTCATCTTCTTTTTGCTGATGATCTCATAATTTTCACAAAGCCAACTCATAGTAATATTCAGAGTATTTTGTCTTCTCTTTAGTTATTTTATTCCATTACTGGACTTCAAATAAATCTTTCAAAATCTAATATTCTTGTTGGTGGTTTGTCTCTTTCAAAGAAGAATGATATTATTAATCGCTCTGGACTTTGGGAATTGCCTAAAAATTCTTATTATCTGGGTTTACCAGTTTTAAGCTCTAGAATTTCAAACCAAAATTGTTTGCCTCTTTTTGAAAAATTATTGAAAGGTTGCGGCTATGGCCTTGTAATAAAATTTCACAAGCTGGAAGGCTCACTATTATTCAATCAATTGTTGTGGCTATGACTACATATTGGACAAGACATTACATCCTTCCTATCAAGTTGATTAACATGGTTTCAAGTGCTCTTAATAAATTTCTCTGGCATGGTGATCCTTTCTCGAGGAAGATTATACCCATATCTTTTTTCAAACTGTTTGAACCTAAAAAGTATGGTGGTCTTGGTATCACTAATATTTTTCTCTGGAATAAGGCAGCTATCTCTGTTTACTTTAATAAAAAAATTACATCTGATAAAAACTTATGGTCTCAATGGGTGAACCAGAATCTTATTGGTAAAAGGAACTTCTGGAATATGAAAATACCACAGAATTGTAGTTGGAGTTGGAGATGTATACTTAAGCTCAGGGAAACTTTCCTACCTTATGTACAATGTAATTATGCAGTGATTAAAGGTCTATCTTTTTGGCATTCTCCATGGGCTAAATAGGGTTATATTTGAAGTTCTCTAGTGGATTATAATCTAAGAAGAAATTCTGGAATCTCAGAGGATGCTATAGTTGAGGAATTTATTCATGATGGTACTTTTGTATTACCGTATTCCAGCTCCTTTCAGTTAAGAAAATTGTGGAATATCATCACCAGTTATCAATTTACTACTTGTGACACTGCTTTAATTTGGTCAGGTAAGCATAAAAGTCATTCTATCAAACTTGTATATCAGTATCTTTGTAAGTGTGATACGATCTTCCCATGGCATACAAGAATTTGGAATACTGGTTGTTCAGCTAAACAGAATCTGATGTTGTGGAAGGTAATGGCTAATGCTTTGAATACTAAGGACAGGCTTTGTAGAATGGGTATTATCTCTGAAGATTTATGTGTACTCTGTAATTCAGAATCTGAAACTAATACCCATTTATTTTTTCAATGTCCTTTTGTTTATCAAATATGGTATAGGTTGTTATCTAATGGTGGTTTATATAAGCCTTCTACTGTTAGTTCTATTGAATGGTTCAATGTATTCAAAGCAACTAGATGGAAGACACGTTCAACTAGGCTTTTGCTTAAGCTTTTAAAGAATTTGATTCATACTGTGTGGACTGAAAGGAATAACAGGATATTTGGTATTGGAATAAAGAACATGTCTCAGATTTATTCTATGATTCATAGCAGCATTTTGAGGGATGTTAGAATAGACAATGTTTGAAGACTGATTGCTTTTGGGACTGTTGCCATTCAGCTTTAATACTTTGCAGTATACATTGATTCTCAGGTGCATTTTGGGTCTTGTTTACTGCTGCATGCAGTGATTTATGTTTCTGGTCCAGTTCATTTGTTTTTGTTCATAGTTGTTGTTTCTATGTTTGTATATTGGTTATACTTTAGTCAATGTGTTGTCATGAGCTTGGAGTAGTGTGAGTTGTAATAGTTTGTAACTGAACATTAGTTAATAAAAATGAGCCTTTGCTCTTGCTTTTTCAATGATATCTTATTACGTAGTTGGTTTCTGACCGTACTATGATCTTTTTCCGTTTACAAACACTATTATGTTCTCTCCATATGGCATTAATAGAGCCAAAATAAAAGGAGTGGAGAAAATATGGTGCACTACATATCACATGAGTTCACCTGTACCAAGGTATTTTATTCGGGTTGCTTGCAACTTATAAATAGAAACTGTTTTTATGAGAATTTAGTTGACTTCAATTGAACCGTTTGTCAATTTTGATCTTCATTGCGACTGCAAAAACCTGACTAACACACACCATCGTCTAACTACACATTTCTGAATTTAAAACATCATACACATGTGTATGTTGATAATATAATAATTTGTTTAACTTTCTGGGTAATCATCTCACAACTTCATCTATGTCTGACGTTATTTTATCCGCATTTTATTGCATGTAAATACCATACTATTAGGGAAGAAATATTCGTCCATGCTCTATCAATGCGTAAATCACCTAATTGATTATACGATTAATCTTTTGGTGGTCTCTGCAACTTAGGAAGCATGCCACATTGCCACTCAGTTTGAGCTACTATAGTTTTCATATTGGAGAGTTTGGATGTGGTGATGGGTAGTTTGGATGATACGGATGATAAATTGGGTAAGGCAAATAGGGTAGTTAGATTTTTGATATGCATTGTGTTGTTGGAAACATACATAAGGCTGCAAATAAGCATAATCAAGTAGAAACATATTCCAGGGACCAAGTTTATGTTAACTAATAATAATATAACTAAGTTCATTAACTAAATTTTATAAATAATAATGCTATAAGTAATTTAACAAAGTTTTCTAAATAATAATGATAACAACGATGATGATTTAACTAAGTTTATAAAATTAACCAAGTTAACATTACAAGTACTTTGGTAAAAAGCTTCTAGGACTGAATTATAGCCTTATGTGGATATCAACTCAACTTACGTGTCAGTTGATTGCGAATTGAGTGTCATTAATGCCATCATATTATGTCACCATGCCTTACTGACAAAAGGTTGAATGATGGGGCTAGTGAGTATTCTTGGTATTCTAAGATTTTGAATGTTTTATGAACTCCTGTATGCTTGATTCTATTGTTAGAATCTTGCTTGAGAATTGTGATAGGGCTATTGAGTTTTATAAATTAGTAAATTAACTAAGTTTTCCAAGTTAATAAAAATAAACTATGTTTTGTTAAAATTAAGCAAGTTTTATAAAATTAACTAAGTTTAAGTTAACAAAGTTTTACAAATAATAATGGTGATGATGATGAATTAACAAAGTTTATAAAAATTAACTAATATTATAATAATTATATAATTAAGTTAAGTGAGTTTTAATAATAATAATAAATGAACTAAGTTAACCGAGTTTTATAAATAATAATAATAATAATAAAACCAAGTTAACCAAATTAATAAAAATTAACTAAGTTTTGTTAAAATTAAGCAACTTTCATAAAATTAACTAAGTTTAAGTTAACTAATTTTATAAATAATAATAATATAACTAATTTAACAAAGTACTATAAATAATGATGATGATGATGAATTAACAAAGTTTATAGAAATTAACTAATATAATGATAATAATATAATAATTAAGTATAATAGTAATAATAATAAATAAACTAAGTTAACCGAATTTTATAAATAATATTAATTAATTAATTAACTAAGTTAACAAAAATTAACTAAGTTTTGTTAAAATTGAACAAGTTTTATAAAATTAACAAGTTTAAGTTAATTAAATTTTTATAAATAATAATAATATAACTAATTTAACAAAATTTTATAAAAATAGTAATAATGACGATGATGATGAATTAACTAAGTTCATAAAAATGAAATAAGTTTATAAGAACAACAACAACAACAATAATAATAATAAAATTAAGTTAAATCGAGTTTTGATAATAATAATAATAATGAATTAACTAAGTTAATCGAGTTTTATAAATAATAATTATTATAATAATAAATTAACTAAGTTAACCAAGTTAATAAAAATTAACTAAGTTTTATTAAAATTAATTAAACAAGTTTTATAAAATTAATTAAGTTTAAGTTAACTAAATTTTATAAATAATAATAATATAATTAATATAACAAAGTTTTATATATAACTGTAAGATTGGACTTTATTGATTTCATTTCGTTTATATCTTTGATTATTTATATGACGTTATTTAAAGTATGATATGCTTGTACAATGCTATAGATGTTTGATATCAGATTTAAAGTCCTATGAATTAACATAATCGTTTGACTATATGTTGTTCTTTCACTTGTGTAGGCATTGGATTTCCGAAGAGAGCAAGATTGGACTTTTATGGTTCTAGCTTTCACTTGTGCATGCAACAAAGAATTATGGGTAATCGAGCATTTTGTTAGCACCAGTTTGGTATAACATTTTATTAGTACTTGGTGTGTAAATTTGTATGTGAATGGTTATTGTATGTGAGTTTGGTTATTTTATCAAAAAACTATTGTATTAGAATGGTTATGGATATCCTATTTGATTATATGATTAATATGTTTTTTAATCGTTTGAATATGATGATTATGTGAGCGATTGTTGATTGATATAGTAGAAACAATATAGACCATAGCATGAAAGAATAGTGCAAAATGATCATCAACTTTTAGTAGCGTTTCAAAAACGCTACAGAAATATATATAGTGGCGTTGAGTAAACGCAACCGTAAAGTAGGGGTAAAGTTGGAAATTTCATTGGTAGCGCCAAAAAACCTTTTGGTGGCGTCTTTAGAACGCTACAAAAAGATTTATGGTCGCGTTTGAAAAACGCTGCAATAAAAGGATTTATAGTGGCATTGAAATAAATCCAACTAAAAATCATGGATTTTTAGTCGCGGGATTTATCACGACGTTTATCAAAACGCTACCATAAGTTTTGGTAGCGTTTTTTATGCACCACCAAAAATAAAATTTCTTGTAGTGATGCCATGACCATAAACATCCCTAGCCGTGAGTTTGTGATGCCTAGACCCTGCCCAAACCCAATGGCCGAGCCCACTTGGTGGTTGAAGCAAAGGTGGTGTCACTTTTATCTCATATTTTCATTTGTTTTAATTTCTATTATTTATATTGAAATATATTCTTATATATGTTGTATTTGTTTGCATACAAGATTTGGATCTGACTCTTCATCCACATAAAAATATAATCATGCTTTATCGTGCCTTTTTCGTGCTTTGCGGAGTTTGGATTTTTATTTTGAATTTGATTCTAGCTTTCAAAAGGTGAGATTTTTCACTCTAGACGTACATGCTTTTGTAATTGTGAAATAATGACAAGTGAATTGTAGAAATTAATATATATTATTCCTATATGCTTGTGTTGTGATAATATGATGTTAAATGCTTTTTGTATATTTGTTACATCATCTGATAAGCTATGTTATATTATACAGTTCATTTTATATACTATATCATCACTGCAAGTTCCCTATCACTATGGGTTGAAATGATACATATTCGAACGAACATTAGAATAAGAAAAAATCATTATGAGATGAAATGATAGGCTCGAGTGATTTTTTTTATATTTATTTTACTTGGGATTGCAGGTTTGAAATGATAGAACCCAGATTTTTTTTTTTAAATTACGGATTAAAATGATACATATCCGTAGCACTTGACCTAGGTTAGAAAATTTTATACAGGCCCATGGATAAATTTTTATAATAGTTTTCTATAACTATTAAGTATTTAAATTTTTAATATATGGAATTTTGATTAAAAGTTGGTTTAATGATTTAAAATATAAAGAGACATTGGCTTCCAACAATTTAAAATCTTATAAGTGATAATTGGTTTTAAATTGTAATTTAAAATCTTTATTTGGTATTAAATGGTAATTTAAAGAACTTTAATTGTGAGAAATAACTTAATAATTAAATTTGACTAAGATGGAATTTTAAAAAGCTAACCTGGTAATTGAAATCAATTTTTAGTTTTGAAATGAATATGGTTTGTATAATAAATAATGTATTTTGAAGTGATAAAATGAAATGCCATTTTGATTGGACTTTTTTTCATAAAATTTATTTAATTTGAAATCTTAGTTATTTGATGTCTAAATAAATAAAATTATAAAGAAAATTTTGTTGTACATTAACTATGATAAAATACTTTATTATGAAGTGGATATGTTTGGAAAAATGAATAATTATGTTTTAAATGGAAGTGTATTTTGAAATATAATTTGACTTGGAGATTGGAAATTTGGTTTAAATGGAAATTTTAAGTTAAGTATATAAATGGAAATTAAATTCTATTTAGGAGATAGGTATGTTAAATAAAATATCAAGTTATTGGTCGAAATAAAAGTTAAGCAATTTATAAAGTATTGACTTAACAAATGGATTTTATTTTAAATTGGATATTTATTAATAAAATGTTATTTTATTAAAATTTATAAGTTAAATAATACCCAAATAAAAATGTTTGAAAGGTGTAATAAGGTTGATAAGAAAAATGAGAAAAATTGAAGATATATTGTTTTAAAAGGTATAACAGAAATTATAGCAATTCTGAAATGCTGTGGTTAAATGAACTGTGGCTTGAATTATACTAAAAAGACCTATAACAGCATTCCTGAAATGCTGTAATTTCTTGAAATTTGAACGATGGCTGGAAATATACTAAAAAGACCTATAACACCATTTCTGAAGTGCTACAATTGCTGAAAATTTGAACTAGGGCTAAAATTTCCAAATAAACCTATAACAGCATTTCTGAAATGCTGTAATTTCTGAATTTGAACTATGTTTTGATATATATTAAATATACCTACAGCAGCACTTTATAAGTGCTGCTGTTTTGAAAATTTATGCTTTGAAATGCTCAAATGGAACGAATGAACTTAGAAATTGTTGAAATTCGAGAAATTTAATATTTGATTTGGAAGGATAACTACTTTATACTTAAATGGTTTAATGAATATTATTTTAAAGGGGTTAGGATTTTTTAAGTATTAAAATTTCCAAACGATAATATTTCAAAATGTTATGATTTTAAAGTATTACGGTTCCAAAGTGTTTTCGTTTTCGAGTTGTATAACTTTGGAAGCGCTGTTGTTTTGGAAATGAAATCATTTGAAATTGTATTTAATTGAGAATTGTCTTTAAAGGTATAAATTTGAAACTTATTGAAATTGAACATTTAAGAATATTACCTTATAAAGTGGTTTGGTTTAAGGGATTTTAAAGGAATATTTCAAGTTAATAAATTGCGGAAATATTCAGTGAATTGTAAATTTGGGTTTTAATGATATATATTGGTTTGGTTTTTGAAATGAAATAATATAGTATTTAGTTTTGAAATGGATATTATTTTAGAAAGTAATGGTATTTGATTTTTAATGGTTTTGGAATAGAAATGATTTTGTAATAAATATCCATGGGTTATAATAATGTTTGGTTGTTAAAGAGACCGGGATCGAAAGTTGTCATACTCTCTGCCAACTCCGAACCACTTTAACAACCGTCTACGCGGTGAAGATTCCAGAATGAAGTAGAATGGCGGCGACATCTTTTGAGGTATGAACGTGGACCCAACTCCCGTGAGTTAGCTTAACGTGGAAAAAAGATGAGCGATCTCGAGCCAAGGAGGTAGCCCCTCTTATCAGACACACTCCTTCGATATTATATTCTGACTTTGAGATTGATTTGGTGGCCACTTTTGATTTTTGATTTGGGGGTGTGGCTCGAGATGGACGGTAGTAGTTGCTACGCGTTACCACCAGCCCGTGTGCGTAATTGGTATATCTACCCTGGCATTTCCTTGTGTGCTGTCACCTACCCTAGCGCACCTTGTACGAGTTTGATTTGTGCTTTACTTATGGAGAATCCTCTGGTAGCCTCCCGATCAGAAGGTATTATGGTACTGTATAGACTATTGGCACGATTACGTGTTAAGGGGAATATTGGGTCACTCCTTAACGCTATTTAAAAGTAAGTTTATTTTACTATAGACATTATTATAATAGTGAAATATTACTACATAGTAAATAGTTTAACGGATCCTTAGAGGATGGATGGTCCCAAGCATCCTTTAAGTTACTTGTACCTTATATTACTGTTTACTTGAGTTGGTTTACATTGTATGAGTATGTACGTCCTGACTCGAATGTTTTGTGTTTTGTTTTACACTCGGGTCAGATTGAGAGATACAACATTAGAAACTCACCTTTGGAGTCGGAGCCTTTCTTGAAGATCCAGCTATCTATTTCAATTTCAGTATTCATTTGATTCCAGTTATCCGGTTGATTCCAGTTATGTATTCAGCTTTGTACTCGATTATTGTATTAAACTTCTGTTGTACCCTTGTTTAACTCTGATGTATTTATATAGTAGCTTCATGAACTACCATCTCTTTGCTTCCGTAGCATTATATTACTCTTTGTCTGTGATTCTATGATTTACTTATTTGCTCTATTTTTGAGATTTTCCAAATTTCTTTTACAATTCGGTATTTTGAGCAATTCAAGTCCGACAAGTGCGGATGCGAATGGTTGAAAATATCGGGTCATTACAGAAATAGCTGTTGAAATATCATCCGTTGAGAAACTACTCATCGACAGACTTTTCGACGGCTACATTGACAACATTTCAACGATCTTGGTCGAACTGTTCGACGACTTTCGTTGCACAACGAGAGCAAATGGCAACCATGGTGACTCCCATGTTTTGTCCAATTGGTCGTCACTAGCTGTTGAATGTAATGTATGGGATTTTCGACTCACGAAAGTCGACAATAATACGTCCACTGTATCAACTGCTGAACAATCGAAGGCTGGAAAACCATACCATTAGGGTTAAAGAAGTGGTAGAAGATAGAAGAAGAAAGAAAGAAAGAAAGAAGAAAACAGAAACAATATCAGAATCTCACAATCGCAGCGGAACAACATATAATAGATAAATGAATAATCTTTAATCAAAGGAACTATATCAGTTATAACATTACATCACATTACATTACATTATCAGAATTTACCACAACAACAGTGGAAAAGAAATACTATATACTAATTGATACGCCACGCCATCCAGCTTGCTCCTGATCTCCACAGCATCTCCTGAATTCTAGAATAACCTGATAACCTGACTCTAGACTGCCCGTGTTAAAATTGGTGGGCACCCAGAGTTTAGGAAGGAAACAATAAACTCCAGGTCAGTTATGTGACTGGTGTGAGAACTTAAAACTGTTTATCTTTAAAAATAAACAAAGAAATAATTTAAATTAGATTCGCAATGCTTTTTAGAAAATGAGACTACCATAAGGCCTCCCGCACACACACACAATGCAAACGCAGAATCGGAGGAGATGCTTGATACACAAATTTCTGTGATATTATTATTATAAGTGCAAAGTGTAGGAAAACATTTCGAAAGTATAATATAAATCTTAGCCAACATAGGCATTTCGCACTATGCCTACTATAGCTACCATCTAAACAGTGGTGATCACCATAAGTAAATGGCAGGTTCTACAACTAAAACCGTACAGGGTTTCATATTGGAGTTTGAATTTCCAACGAATGGTCAGGCCAAGGAACTTCCCATTGCTACATAGGTACGCCTCTGGAAAGACGCCCCGAGAACCAAACCAGATCTCTGCCAACACAAGGCCGGGTTACCCCTAGCTGGGTAACAACTGACACGAGTATGCCATCCCCCGGTCGTAACCGACCTAAATCTCGGGATTCACCAACAACCACAAATATAATAAGTTTGCAGCAACAACATAGGTTAAGTATCAGGGCTCCATACCATAATACCACCTCTATCCAGAAGGAAATGACATACACTAAGGGGGCGCTATCCCCTAATAATCTTGCTGCATCCTTCCTGTTTTGACCATTACCGGGGTGTGAGGTCCGATGAAGTCCCGTCCATAAAGCTACGCTTTATACAAAAGCTATGCTTTGATCAACAAATGCTCAACATCACTTCGTATGCCACATTACCAATTTGGGAATATATCACTGTAACCATCAACTACATAACCTCTGAGCTCGTACGTCTCAAAGAAGTGTATTAAGCTAAGAGAATAAATTCTCCGCCACCAACAGAAATATATTTGATAGAAACCAGCATTATATCTCAAATTGTAATGTCAGACACACATCCATACAAGTCCATTCTGGGTTCGAACAGAACCGAAGGCACTTCCAAAGAAGCCCTTGCAATCCGGATATTCACTAATCACGACCGGACTTCCCATCACAAAGGGTGATAAAATCTCAATATCGGAGATCAGCCGATGCAGAGACATTCAACGGTAATCCTTTCGTTTTCAAAAATAGCCGGTCTTCAAATGCTATCCATTACGACATATCGCTATTCGGAATGGGATTTATGACCCAAAGGTCCTCTCCCGGCTAAACCGAATAATGAGCTCTTAATTTTTTTTAAATAAGTGTAACATTCAAATTCAAGCAAATCACAAGAAATACTCATTTAAAGGTAAATATTTCCAGTCGATTATTTAACTATCAAGACCAACAAACAAATATCCAGCACTATAACAATCACTAGGCCCTTTTTATTAATCTTCCATAAATTAATAACTTGCCAGATATTCACTTTAATTTATCTTTAAAAAGATAATTCCCTAAACCATTTCAATTTCTACATTGGAAAACATTTCCAAATACTTATTTAACAATAAGTATTTCGCAAACCATTTATTTTCAATACTTAGAAAATATTCAATATACTTAAATCACAATTAAGTATATATTTTATTCTTTAAGGAAAACATTCCCTTAAACACATTTATTTGAGTCAAAAATGAATGTTGCATAAAACACCGTTACGACAACCCAAAATCACTAGTATAGGGATTCGAAATTTAGATAGATATATAAATCCCAATACTATACAAAAACATTTTCTTTCCAAAATCATTTACTATAACAACAGTATTATAGTCCACCATTTCCTTATTTCTCGAAAACGTCTATTTCAACAGTGAATGTTGAAATCTATGGTTTCGATCCTTAAAACATTTTAAAACAACTTCAAATCGTTTCAATTTTATTTAAAATATCACTTCCCCAAAACATTTCTTTAATATTTATTCACTGTCAAAAATCGTGAACATAAATCGTTTGTCAAATTCAACATTTCTACATATTCTAATTTAAAGGATTATCCACTGTCCAAAATCATGGATAATCTCCTTTAATAGTCTATAATAATTGGCTTATCAAAATAAGTCGATTGCAGACTTATGAAACAATGTTTATAAATTCACATTTATATATTTTATAAAAACTTCAACTTATAAAATCCCTTAATTAACAAATTCTATTTACATCTCATTTAAATGCCAAAATCCACTTTAGCAGTTAATTACTTATAAATCTTTTATTTTACAAAATCTATTCATTTTATAACTTCACAACTTATAAATCTATAAATTTTATTCACTTATGAAATCCATTTATACTTCATTTTAACACTTATAAAAACTCGTTTTATAGTTCCAATATTTTAATTTATAAATATCAATTTTATAAACCTTTTATATAAATTGTTTATAATAATTCAAAAATCCCAATTTAAACCATTTTACAAATAAATCAACTACTTATTTCAAAAATCACAGTTCGGTTATATTTCACAAAAATCATAATTTTTATAACATAAAAATTATAACGTTTATTTATTTAGAATAAATCAATTACAAAATTCAATAAAACGTATACTTTCAAAATTCACTTGAAAATCCTTTTAAATTCAAAGTCGTTACTTTAACATTTTAAAACCCCAAAAATAGGCCCAATGCTGCAACAACACCAAATAACAATCACGGCATCCAAACATCATATATCAATATGATAACAGAATATATCTCAAATATCTGTAACAACCCGCCATCCGTCTCCACAGAATGACGCATCTTTAATAAGAAAGAAAGGGATAGAAAAGAGAAAGAAGAGAAGAAAGAAGAAACAACACATCAGAATCTAAACAGCGGAACGAATAAATTATATTAATAACATAAAATATTACATAGTACAACACAATTATCAGAGTACACAGATAATACAACACATACTAGACAGTTATAAACACCTGTCTAGTTATTACAACTCAATACAACTCAGAGACTACACAGAGATACCAAACACATCGGAACTATATATCTAACGCAGAAGTCTCCTACTCCACTGCTCCTCCAATACTCATCAAAGCTAACCTGAATCCCTTGGCTACTCGTATAAATTTGAGTACCCAAGAGTTTAAGAAAACAAAGAATAAACTCTGGGTCATACATGAGTCTGGTGTGAGTAACAGGTTAAAGTTGCTTAATTTTCAAAACCTTTTGAAAAGAAAAGGTATCACGTAAGACTTCCCACACATAAACATGGAAAAAAATTTACCTTACACTAACCAAAACATTTGATAGGAAATCCAGTGATATTATAATAGGTCTAGGGTTTTCAAGTAAATATGAAATAGCCGAAATTGTTACATTATTAAATTCCAGCTACTAGCCACAAAAGTGGGTAATACAATCAAAAGCGTTGGCACTTATTGGATTTTGGATTCCATACAATGGCAGGGCTACTGGGGTATTGCCCGTCACAGTACATGGCCTAGATCACCGTACCGAGGAGTACGCCCGCTCCCCTGCAACATAAGGCCAGAACCATCCCTTACTGGACAGTCCTGAACAAGACAACCCCGCAGTTGGTGCAAATTCCAACCGCCCACTAAGCCGAATAAAAAGGGACCTCTAGACAGGGGAAAATCTCATCCTACATGGGCATGACCCACTTAGCCTTGCTGCACCTCCCCTGTTTTAGCCATTCCCGGTTGATGAGGCTTGAGGCTACGATTACCTTTATAGGATACATCACTTAGAATGCTCATCGTCCACCTGACGATGTTCTGAAAGCATTCAATCCATACAAGTTCGTTCCGAGTTCGGACGAAACCGAAGGCACTATCTCGTTGCACTCATTTTGGAATCACCCTCAGAGTCAACCACAATAGCCCTTGCACTCTGAATCACCATCTCGAGCCTGTAAGTACTATTTCCGTCAAACTCATCACGGAATCACCCCTAGAGTTATACTGACTAATAGTCCTTACACCTCGAGTCTTCACTCTTTACATAAGATTCATGACCCATCGTTAATTTGGATCGATGTGGTTTTCGGTTATCCAAATATGGAAACCCGATCCCGGTCTCATCGCAATCCAAAGCATGTCTTTTAGGTCCAAGTTGTTTTAGAGTTTAAAACAATTCAATTACATTATCTATATACACACAGATAGATAATTCGCAGATTCACAATAGATAATTATCATTATCATCACAATAGATAATCCATATTATCACTATCAAAGATAATCCATAACATCATCACAATGCAACCAATGCATCCATATCACTCAACATTACGAATCTCATAGTTGAGATTCCAAACCATTTAAGGCAGCTATATCATCCACTCATAAGCAATGACCTATAATCATACCAACTATAATTAATTTAAAATGAATTAAATTAATTTCATCATCTCTAATTAATTTAAAGTGAATTAATTAATTACTCACCTCAATATAAACCTTGCTTACATCACCATTAATTAATTACAAATTAATTAATTAATTATTCTCTAGTTAATCAACTTAATTAATCACCCCTGATTAATTTTTCTTTAATTAATTTCACAAAATTAATTACTCTAAACCAAATACAGTAATTAACCTTTAATTACTTTATTAATTAATTAGCTATAATAATTACATTAAACCTTAATTAATTACAATTAATTAATTACCCTTAATCATTTATTATTGATTAATTAATCTTAATTAATCAATCTTAATTACATCATTAATTATATTAATTAATGATCTTAAATTATATTTAATTAATTATCTTATTTAAAATTAATTACATTCAGTAATTAATTTCGATTAAACCATAATTATTAATCACCTTGATTAATCACATTCAGTAATTAACCACCTTAATTACTTATCAAATTAATTACCCCTTAATTAATTCCTTTAATTAATCCCTTGATTAATTATACAAAATAATTTAATCCAAATTACTTTCACAATCCCAACATCATCTACTAATTACATCCAATAATTATCTTTAATTACTTCACTGAGTAATTTTACTTCATTAATTACATCAAGTAATTATTATCAAATCCAGTATTTAAAATTAATTAAACTTAATTAATTAATTTAAACCAAACTCAATAAACTCCATTAATTACATTAAGTAATTAATGTCTTAATTACTTTCATTTAGTAATTAAACTTAAATAATTTTCACAATTGATTATCATTTAATTAATTAATCTAATTAATTATTAAAAATTAATCATATTAATTAATTACTAGATAATCCTTAGTTAATGACCTTCATTAATTATTTGTCATTCTTTAATTACTTCTTAATTATCTCTAATCTAAATTATTAATTTATACATTAAATAAATAATACATTCCTTACTTATCTTATTCATATGATCATTTTAATACTTTAATAATCTTTAAGAAAATTCATTTCTTATTAATGATTTTATAAATATTAAAGTATACTAGACATTGCATTTTTAAATTTAAATTCAAATTCCATTTTGAATCTAAAATTCAAAATAATATTTATTTAAGCATTAACCAATTTAAATTCCATTTATAATCCTTTAAAATAAATGTAAATAACATTTATTACTTACATTTAAAACTTATACAAGATAAGCCTTAATTTACTTAATTTAATTTAAAATTTAGTTTTAGTACATTACTGTTTACATTGCAAATTCAAGTTAACGAATCATTTAACATTCTTTTATAAACCTTTTATAAATGACTTCATTCAAAAAGGAAATCAAGTTTAAATATTTGTTTGAAAAAAAAATTACCTATAACAAACAATTTAAATTTAAACTAGTTTGAAAACATTCAAAATTTTGAAACTTATTCAAATATCCAAATTTTAAATTCAAGACACTTGAACCCATTCCTTATTTAAATCATTTGATTTAAACTTGAATTAAACTTTGTTTAAACCTTGATTTTAAAACTCTTTATTTAAAATCCAAATTCATTTTTAAAAACCTAAAGATTCAAAGGTCTTAAGAAAAACTGAACTTAAAATTTAAATTCAAACTGCTGTTTTAAATTAGGATTCAGATTTTTAAAATGAAATTCAATTTCCAGAAAAAAACTGTCAGGTTTTCTTCTTCTCCTTTTTTTTAAAAAACTGGAAACCACTTTCAAAATTTAAAAACTTATAAGATTTCAAAACCCTTTGAAACTATAGTATATACTAGATTAAACTTGTTTTAAATCTTATCATTACAGCTTATTCATTTAAATTTAATTTAAATTCAAAACTTCAGACAGTTTACAGAAAAACTGTACTAACTACAATTACCCGAGCTAACCTAATATTTCTTCAAGTCATCAGGCCCATTTCTTCGAGAAAAACACAGCCTTCACTCGAGTAATACTGGAGTTCAATATATTACATCTTATCAGGCAAACTTCTGAAGCCAAAAGTGCACGGTACACGTGCACCGTGCCTCCAGCCATCATCATCCACCTTCGCTGGCTTCCCAACAACGACGATCAACCCTACGACCAACCACCACCATCAGATTGTAACAACCCGCATATTTATCAATTGTATATTTAAATATTTTATTTAAATATTTCATCATTCGTCGGATTTTAGTCCGAAAACCTACTTTTAGCAAACAGTCAAATTGGGACTCGAGACCACTTCCATTGAGTTCAAAATGCAGTTTGCAACCTTTTTGAATATAAACTTCGATATGTTTGGAGCTACCTAAATATTTGACCTTTTTCACTTTGGGTTTGGGCTTGGGTTCAGCCCACTAGCCATAATAATACCCCAAACTGAATCATCCCTCCCCATTCACTCTCACTTCCTCCTCTTTTCAGTTCTAAAGTAAAAATGGTGGAAGAGAATGGGAAATAGAAATCCAAAACCCTAGTTCTTTTGCAAAATCCAAGATCTAGCTCCAAATTCTAAAAGAACCCATTAGTAAGCATCCTCTTCTTCTTCTCCAACTCTTTCTCCTTTTAATTTCAAAATTTCCTAAACCTAACTTAGGAAATATTTTATATGGAAGCTTAGACTGAAGCTTCTTGAGTTGTTATTAAAGAGGAATTGATCTTAGCTTTTTTAAAAGCTTCTCCTTCCTTGTTTATGTGAAAATGTGAGATTTTTATCTCACATCTAGGCCTATATTTAACTTCGATTGTTAGGTATGAATTCCTAACACTTATTCGTGTGCAATTGCTTTTGGTTTGGATTGATTTGCTGAATATCCCAATTTTTGGTGTTTTGGGTTCAATTCTTTAAAAATCACAGCTTTGATGTTTTGATCATGTTTTGGTGATGAACCGAAGAGCTTCTATGGCCGGGTAGTCGATTGGCGTAAACCCTTAGTGCCGTTGCTCAACCGTTTGCTAATCGAGGGAGTTTGCACCTCTTTTGACATAGGGTAGGAAGTGCAAGAATACAGGTTCGGCCGACCGAACCACTGGGCCGGTCGACCGACCTGCTACTAAAAGTGCATAGCACTTCTCTATCTCAGGTCCGGTCGACCAACTACAGAGCTCAGTCGACCGACCTGCTTCTCGAGGATTTTTTTTCAGAACAGGGTCCGGTCGACCGAGCTCTATAGCCGGCCGATCGACCTGTTGCTGTTTTGCCTATTTCGCCTATGTTGCGTGGTTTCCAAATTTAAATCAATTCGTGATGATCCTATTTGTTGAGTTCATTTATTATCAAGGTTGCTCGATCCTATCCTCCCTTAGGTCTTCACTAGGTCGTACCGTTTTGGACGGGGCGCTGCCCCCTGGACCCCCGCGACCTGACCGGGCAGGTCGAACCCCATAGCGGGGGCGTTGCCCCCGCACCCCCACCTTGGGGGGTTGCCACCCCCCTGGACCCCCCTCCGTAGGGGATCTTATCTGAAAAACATTCAACAGAACTTGCTTTGTTGAGATGCTGAGTTGACCATTTTTCGAGACAAACTATCTTAGGCTTCTCGGTCGATTTTATGGATTTTTGAATATCTATCTCGATGGATTCTTTATCGATTTCTTTGGATTTTATTCACGTCTTCGAATGTGAATTTTTATAATTGATTGTTTCTACAATCACTTCTATGATTTGTCACTTTAAAAATATAAAGGTTCTCTATACTAGTAGTAAATATCAAAACTCTTTCTTCAAATGATTTCTACACTATTTTATAACAAAGCTCATTTTCTCAAACTGATTTCCAATCTATTAGTATATATAAACATTTACCTCACTCGTATGAGAAATCTAATTAAACGACTTTGTAAAACAAGTGGTATGAAACGCTTTCGTTTACTTCGTCGGTTAATTCTTGGACTTGTTCGATTGAAACTCTTGTGACAATTTTCTAGTGGAGATCTACAATTTGTTCGTAAATATTTAAGTTAAGCTAGTGGTTATGGGACATGAAGCTAAGCTCATATATTTACTAGCTTACTGTAATCGACACTTCTCTTTGATCATGACGATCATTTTATGATTTAGACTAGCAATTGTGCGATGTCTCTTTGTTTGCAAGGTTAGATTATACCTCATGGGCGTGATTCCGACTCACACATATCTCTTGTCCGCAAGGTTAGTCTAGACACCATTTGTGTGATTCCACTCACACATACCTTTCTGTTTGCGAGGTTAGGATGGACACCATTTGTGTGATTCCACTCACACATACCTTTTTGCTTTTTGGTTAGCTAGACACCATTTGTGTGATTCCACTCACACATACCTTTTTGTTTGCGAGGTTAGGCTAGACACCATTTGTGTGATTCCACTCACACATACCTTTTTGCTTTTTGGTTAGCCTAGACCTCATCTGGGTGATTCCGACTCAACCATATAAGGCAGCTCCCCATGGTCTTCGGACCGTCATGTGATGGCCTCTTTCCCTTTTTCTGTGATTTATGGATTTCTTGTGATGATTTCTTGAATTTATGTCATTGACTTGTTATGAGTACAAGTTTATGGTATGATGCCCTCTTTGGATCTTTGAGAAGATTCTTGTGATATGGATTTATCTCTTATTGATTAATCTTCTGTTGATCATCATTTGCATACTTATAGTAGTATGTCAGTATGGATATTTTATGTTTATACCATATCTTTTATTTTATACCATGTCATCTGATATTTATAGCTAGACTGATCCGTTTATTATTTTCTTAAATAATACTCGGGTCAGACCGAGATGTTACAAGTGCTTCTGCTTGACTTCTTCCCGGGATTTGCTACTCTGACTTTTGGCTAACTATTTAGATTAGCAGTTTTTTGTTGTATACACTTGAGATATAGATTCATAGTTGTATTTTTTTGTATAGCACGTGTTGCTATTTTTTTGTATTATTATGGATCTTTTTGACCACTACTCTGATGTACACTTTCATGTGTTAGTTATATATTCATATCTTCTTCCGCCTTTGTGATATGGATGTCTGTGACTGATTTGTGTTATGCTTATTTCTATGTTTATTTCTGAAGATTATATATAGTCACTGTGTAGTCGCTTTGAGTTTGTATCGGTGTGTCGGATTTCCTCTCGAAATCAAATGCATGTTATACTATCCGACATAGCGGTGCTCGCTCAAAGCAATTGCACGGATGGTCGCTCCTCAACAGCCTTATTCTCCATTCTAGTTGACAGCATTACTCCGTAGTGTTCTTGGCTAGTGTGGGTATAGAGGTGGGGCGTCACACAGATTCTCCTTCCAAAACACGAAATCGAATTCGAGTTGCATTCCAAAACCTGGAACTGAAGACCAAAACCCATCCCAACCTGTCATACTTCAACCACCTTCCTCCGACCACCAGAAATCCAACAACTCCGGCCACAGCCTCAACTACTGTTTGCGCCAAAATTGGTCACAAACACCAAATACCGCGAAAGCGCCTTTTTACGTACTTAAATCGATAATAATCAACACAAAACTCGGCGACAATCAATATAGAATTCAGATCTAAGCAACAAATCACAATAATTCGCAGATAACAATCACAAACACAGGATTTATAGTGGTTCGGCGTTCGTGCCTACGTCCACTTTGAAGGTTTTCTCTTTATTGCTTTGCTTGATAGATCGATTACAATGAATTACAGTTGACAATAGCTTTGAAACCCGAATACAACGGTGATTATGATGGATAGAATGGAATTCGGCAGAGTCTTGGTGTTCAATGGCAGAAGTTCCTCCAAGATCCCCTTTTCTGAAGGCTTCAGGGTGCTATTTATAGGCGTTGGAGGCCCAGATCTCACTCAAACTTCGGGAGACTTCTTCTGGCACGTGAGTGGGCCCACGCGACCGACCCCACCAAGTTTCGTCTCGATCTGACATCGATTCGAAGTGATTTCGAACCCATCAAGAAATGGTCCAATCGAGCTGAAACTTGGCAAGTACAATCTTTACCTTGTATGGAAGCTACTGTGAAAATTTTGTACCATTTGGATCAGTGGTTTAGGAGATATGATCGGTTCGAAATGATGATTCTTGGTTGGCTGTTGAGTTCGAACAGATCACTTCGAAACCACGTACTTCGAATCGATCGGCTCACGTGGCTTCGTGATGAGGTGGCACGTGTTTCTCGAATCGATCCGGTCTTCTCTCCGGGTTGAACGCTTCGTCTCCGTGAATTGTGCCGACTTCGTATCGATGGAGTGACTAGTTGACTCGATCGTTCCTGGTTTCAAGCGCGATCGATTCGAATCGAGGGTTCCTATGGGTTCGAACCTGATCGATTCGAACTGGATCGGTTCGAAGTGACTTGGGTTCGGAGCTAGAGGGTTTTTAATGGATTCGAACATTCTTGTGAGGATGGATTCGAAGGTAGGAATGCAGGGTGGATACGAAGCTAGGCGAAGTCATGGGTTCGAAGGCAGGCCATTGTGATGGATTCGAGGGAGATGGAGTCGAAGCGGGCACTGGCTGATGGATTCGAACATGGCAAGCAGTGATGGATTCGAAGGAAGGATATTGGATGGGTTTGAACTCCATGGTTTCGAAGTAGATGGGTCCGAAGATGATGGTTTCGAAGTACTTCAACGTGATGGGTTCGAACCAGACAATGACTACCTTTCTCAAATTGAATCCATCATATCTTGAGCATACGAACTCGGATTGACTTGAAATTTGAAATGCGGACTTCTATGATCTTTCTTGTCGTGTCCTGTCAATCGTGGCCCGTTCCGGACTCGGAAAAAATTCATCGATATCCATAGCGAAGTGAAGTACAACCAATCTCTGAGACGAATTGTCTTTTGTTTTTGATCGATCTTTTGATATCACGGCTTTGCTAAAAAGCGGGATAACATTTGCCCCCCAAAACATGCCTTGCGGTAGGGGGGTGTGTTTTGTAATGCCTTGAGTTGGATGTTCGTATCCTATTATCAACCTGCAAAGAACTTGATAGTTTCATATGGCCTCAAATGACGATCATTCGGGATCGAGCTATTTGAGATGAAGCGCGGCCGTTCGGGGTCAAGCGCTTAACTTCAAATGACGATCGTTCGTGATCGAGTCATTCGAGGTGAAGTGCGACCATGCGCAGTCGAGCGTATAAATCCATGCGTCGACCGTTCGGGATTGCATGCTGCTTGAGGTGAATCGGGACCGTTCGCGGTCTACGCCATTCGTGGCATAGGATGGAATAGGACCGTTCGCGGTCGATGCCGTTCGCGGCAAATGATGAGATGGGACCGTTCGCGGTCGATTGCCGTTCGTGGCAAATGGTGATCGTTCGCGACCAAGTGCCATTCAAGGCGAATGGTGACCGTTCGAGGTCGGATTTCATAATTAGTGAATCATGACCGTTCGCGGTCGGTGCCGTTCAAGGCAGAGAGTGATCGTTCGCGATCGTGTGCCGTTCGAGGCGAATTTGTGACCGTTCGTGGTCGGGTGTTGGACCTCAAGTGACGACCGTTCGCGATCGAGCCATTTGGGGTGAGGTGAGTTGTGACCGTTCGAGGTCGGATTGTGACCGTTCAAGGTCGATGCCGTTCGAGGAGATAAAGTGTGCCCGGGAAGGCTTGATGTTATCGATGCCAGGGTCACGTTCGGGTGAGTTCCTGGATCGTTTGTCAGGGCGGTTCATCGCCATCTCAGAGCATGCCTAAGGATCGTTCGCGACCCCATACACGTGTAAGTAGCTTAGCCATTCCAGAGTTATCAGAATCAAATCTCTATTAAACGGATGAGTTTTAAAACAGAAATGTCCAAACAAGGAAAGTCTAAATGTTCAAATCAAAATGAAACGAAAGAAAAGCATGGATGTCAAAGTGTAAGTTCCCACTACGAAACGGTTAATGATCACTCAGAGCATGCCTGGAGATCGTTCGCGATCTCGCACATGTGTAAATGATTTAATTGCGTTAGTGGAAGCTTACAACCTGTTCATCGTTATTTCACTCAATTGATAACCAAACGGTGCCTTGATTCAGGGTCGCCTCTAGCTGAAGTGGATGGTAGTCGCTCTGGTTCCGCCGCAGGAGCTCGCCTCCTTACATATTGAAGGAGCATACCGTTCCTGATATGCCCTTTCACCTCGTCCTTCAGGTGCCTACAATCATTAGTGTTATGACCGTTTAATTCATGGAATACACAAAACTTATCTGATTTCCTTTCGTCAGAGGTTGGGTCCCTTCGCATTGGCCTACGATACGGAATCTGATCTTTGGTATCCTGATAAATTCGTTCCAGGCTCTCATTCAGCTCAGTGTAGGTGGTGAATCGCGGCTCCCTCCGTTGCCGCTTTGATCTGTTTCCGTCATTCTCAATCTTTCTTTTACCTTTATCCTTGTCTGAGTCCCTTTTAGGAGGCTTTTCGTCTTTAAGTGCATAAACTTCTATCCCATCTCCTTCTTCTCTTTCTACATTCGCATCCTCCAATCGTAAAAATTTTTCTGCCTCATGATAGAATTCTCCCAGGTCCACAGGTGGATCCTTAGTTAACGAATTTTTGAACTCCGTTCCATCAGCTATTCCAGACACGGCCGCCATCATAACCATGGATGGATCCGGTCGATCCACCGAAGCTGCTGCCGCATTGAACCATGTCAGGAAACTTCTCAATGTTTCTCCAGCCTTCTGTTTTAAAGTTGCCAACGTCATCACATTCTTGGGTCTTGTAATGTGAACCCTGAATTGCCTCATAAATCTCTCAGTTAAATCATTCCATGTTCCGATGGATCCACTCTCCAGTTGCCTGAACCATAACGCCGCAATATCCGCCAAGTACAATGGGAAGCAACGGGCCATAACCTCCTTTGATGCCCCCAGCACTTCCATATGCCTCATATATTTCGTCAGGTGGACCGTGGGGTCCGTTCTCCCGTCATACATATCCAACGATGGTAATTTGAAATCTGGTGGGTTCCTAGCTTGCCTGATTACTGAAGTAAAAGGACTCCTATTAACATCCTCCAAATCTTTGTTCACCAAACCGCCTCTCAAAGCTCGCCTAACCATCTCTGCCAACCTGTCGTTGTCTCCAAGATGTAATCTTCGTTCACTACTTTCAACCTGCCCCCCGAGTTCATGATGGAATTCTGGGATCTGCCCCCTTGATTGAGCGTTCACTCCCCTGCTACTCCTTGCCTGGGTAGATGCATCTCTATCTCTCTCCGAAACTGGATCAACGTTCTCCATGGGTGTGCCCCCTAATCCGGGTGCGACGCCGGATGGTCCTGCTTCGTTCTGGACTCCATTGGCTCCTCTATTCTGTGCTCCAAGTTGTCCTATCTGTTGAAATAAACTCTGAATCAACTCCTCTTGCTTCTTCATCATAGTCTCCATCTCGTCCCTAGTGATGAAGATCGATGGTTGATTCGCTCCTAAGGAAGCCTCTTGATTTCCTTGTTGTTCGCTTCTCTCTGGCCTTGGCCTTCTACTCGATTGCCTCGTCATAATTTCTCAGATCTAAACTTTCAAATTTTATCTGAATCAACTATCAATTGGTAGAACTCCTGAGTTCAGTTCTCAGTGAAAGCACCAAAATGTTAGCGCCAAAATTGGTCACAAACACCAAATACCGCGAAAGCGCCTGTTTACGTACTTAAATCGATAATAATCAACACAAAACTCAGCGACAATCAATATAGAATTCAGATCTAAGCAACAAATCACAATAATTCGCAGATAACAATCACAAACACAGGATTTATAGTGGTTCGGCGTTCGTGCCTACGTCCACTTTGAAGGTTTTCTCTTTATTGCTTTGCTTGATAGAACGATTACAATGAATTACAGTTGACAATAGCTTTGAAACCCGAATACAACGGTGATTATGATGGATAGAATGGAATCCGGCAGAGTCTTGGTGTTCAATGGCAGAAGTTCCTCCAAGATCCCCTTTTCTAAAGGCTTCAGGGTGCTATTTATAGGCGTTGGAGGCTCAGATCTCGCTCAAACTTCGGGAAACTTCTTATGGCACGTGAGTGGGCCCACGCGACCGACCCCACCAAGTTTCGTCTCGATCTGACATCGACTTGAAGTGATTTCGAACCCATCAAGAAATGGTCCAATCGAGCTGAAACTTGGCAGGTACAATCTTTACCTTGTATGGAAGCTACTGTGAAAATTTTGTACCATTTGGATCAGTGGTTTAGGAGATATGATCGGTTCGAAATGATGATTCTCGGTTGGCTGTTGAGTTCGAACCGATCACTTCGAAACCACGTACTTCGAATCGATCGGCTCACGTGGCTTCGTGATGAGGTGGCACGTGTTTCTCGAATCGATCCGGTCTTCTCTCCGGGTTGAACGCTTCGTCTCCGTGAATTGTGCCGACTTCGTATCGATGGAGTGACTAGTTGACTCGATCGTTCCTGGTTTCAAGCGCGATCGATTCGAATCGAGGGGTTCCTATGGGTTCGAACCTGATCGATTCGAACTGGATCGGTTCGAAGTGACTTGGGTTCGGAGCTAGAGGGTTTTTAATGGATTCGAACATTCTTGTGAGGATGGATTCGAAGGTAGGAATGCAGGGTGGATACGAAGCTAGGCGAAGTCATGGGTTCGAAGGCAGGCCATTGTGATGGATTCGAGGGAGATGGAGTCGAAGCGGGCACTGGCTGATGGATTCGAACATGGCAAGCAGTGATGGATTCGAAGGAAGGATATTGGATGGGTTTGAACTCCATGGTTTCGAAGTAGATGGGTCCGAAGATGATGGTTTCGAAGTACTTCAACGTGATGGGTTCGAACCAGACAATGACTACCTTTCTCAAATTGAATCCATCATATCTTGAGCATACGAACTCGGATTGACTTGAAATTTGAAATGCGGACTTCTATGATCTTTCTTGTCGTGTCCTGTCAATCGTGGCCCATTCCGGACTCGGACAAAATTCATCGATATCCATAGCGAAGTGAAGTACAACCAATCTCTGAGACGAATTGTCTTTTGTTTTTGATCGATCCTTTGATATCACGGCTTTGCTAAAAAGCGGGATAACAACTACACTTAAGCAACCAACACCCAAAAGCATTTGACACTCGATCATTCCTACAGTTTGAATCGACCCAAACAACTTACTCAGATAAAACTAAGGCTTTAGATAACAATTCATCACCACTGTCTCCATGTTGATTTGCATCAACAACAATTATTTTTCCAAACATCAATGGTTACTCCTCTACCCACAAAATGAACCCCGATCCTTCAATTTGCAGAGATCACCCAAAAAATTCCCTATTCCCATTTTCTGTTCATCACAGAGCTACACCATAACCCCTTAACTAAAAATCCTAATTTTTGTTCTAAAAATCAAGTTTTGATTCTAGTTTTTAATTCATAATATTGAATCTGTCTATTTCTCGGTTTGAAGTTTTCATATTATTCAACACACTTTGATATCCTGGGCTTTACAGCAATACCAAGTTTTGATTTAACAAATTTTAAGTTTTTAAAACTTAATTACACTAATTCAAACATCCTTGGTTTGTAAATCAAGTCCTAACAAAACTAGATCAGGTGGTAAGAAATAAAAAATAAAAATATTGAGTCTGGGAAACAATATAAAGATAGAGCAGAAAATCATAATACACACCAATACATCCATATAAATATTCAGAGATATACTTATAATGCATTCACAAACATATTTGTTTTCAGTGATAAAACTTGCAACCTAATTATACTTTAAACTATTTATATTATGATGTTACTCACCTGTTATAAAAGAAGAACAGAGCCTCCATATGTTTTGAAGAGCCTGAAGACTAAAACCCCCATTTTTTAACTTTGCACTTTAATGCTTTAGCTTTTAAAATTTGAGTTGCATTTAAAAACTGAGTTGTTAGAGCATTGAGACTGATTTTAAAACTACATGCATGCAGCTTGAATTCCAGATTGAAATGAAGTAGGCTTCATATATTTGAAAAATTTTTGACAGGCTTTGATTTGGAGGTGGATTACAGGTTTTAAATGTTTCAGGTTTTTAAAAATGAAGATGAGATTTCAACTTGTTCTTGTTTCTGATTTTGGTTCAAAGGAAGTGTGTTTTCTTTCAGATTTTCTTTGCTTTAGATTTTAGAAAAGAAAAGAAAAATGAGGAAAGATGATTTCACATAAGCTGAAATTATTTGAATATAAAAACAAAAGAATAAGCTAATTTAAATATTGACACTTGCCCCTAAATATAACATTTGTCATGCACCTTGTTTATTATTTTAACACATGTTAATTTAATTTATAAAATGCTAACATTTGTTTTTAATGTTAATAAGCTATAATTAAGTTAACTTGTATTTTAATTAGATGTTTAATATAAGATAAATGAAAATCCATGTTTAATTAATTAGTTAACATGTATTTATTTACATGTAAATGATTTTAAAATGAATAAATCCAATTTTATTTATAAAATAAAGTTTATACAAATATTTAAAATCAAAACAATTAAAAATATTTATACTTCAAATTTTAAAGCTTTGAATTCAAGTTCAAATTAAATTTTGAAATCAAGTTTATTTACAAATATAACTACACAATTAAATTTTGAAACACAACTATTTTTTTATTAAAAAAATCTATTTGTTAAGAACAATGTATTATTATATTTTTAAAAATAACAACATTTGATAACTATAAATAATTTATAAAAGAAATTGTTTCTCTTATTAATAAATTATTTATTTTATCCAACTATATTTTTAAGAAATCAAAATAAACCTTATTGTTATTTATTTAAATTTAAATCTTGAGTTAATACATATTTTAAATCATTTCAATATTTACCTTGTGTGTTTAAAATCATAAAGTTATTTATTATACTTTTAAAAAGCCTATTATCAAATAAACCAATTTAAACAAATTTAATTTTTATCTTATCAATTTAAAACCATATTTTATTTATCAATTAATCTTTTAAAAGTTTAACTTTTAAATAATCACAATTCCCAATTTTTACTAAAGAAATATATATATTTATAGAAAACAGAATTTATTTATTTATTAAATTTAAAACAAGATCTATTAATAATATATACATATTCTATATACATTGTAAATATATAACAATTATTAGATTTAAAAAGATAAAATCTTATCAATCAAATATTTATTTTAATTGGATTATTAAATTAATTCAAATTTTATTAACAAAATTATCAAATCAATTTAATTTTTAATTCAGATTATTAAATTGATTTTGTTTCAAAATTCTGGGTCATCACAATATCTGTAAATAAATCGATACGGGTGAAGAATCCAGTTGGATCCCTCCACTCTGTTACCCTGCATCCACAGATGTTAACACAATACCAATCCCGTACCAATACGGAATATCGCCGTACATGGGTTCATATAAAATGTTATCCGCTATTATGCGGCGCAATAGGGTCTCATCCGCTATATAATGCGGGAAAATCAACTCCAAGTACATATATAATACCAATTCCACTTCAAGGTGAAATATCGCGGTATATGTGTTTAATAAATAACATCCGCTTAATATACGGCGTATAGGGTCTATTTCAATACAGTAGATAATAAATTATTATCCAAGAATACAATTAAGCAATTTTAAATCTAACTATTTAAAATTTAAATCGAAACAATTTCGATTGAGTGAGAAGTTCTCACCTTGCTTTCAATAACAGTTGCAGTGTTTTATTCCGAATAAAATTAAACGCGAGTTTAATTTTACCCAAAATTTTCACTAGCTCCTATCGACTCCAATCTAGCTCCATTGCGTAGTATTCGTCAATATGAACCCGACGCAATTCGTTTCGTCCAAAACGGACCTCGTGTGAAAGAGTTACAGCATTTTAAAGATTGAACGAATTTAAAATATAAACAAATTTACTATTTTTATTAAAATTTTAAACGTAGCTAAATCTGAGCCGTTGATTTTTGAATCCCAGATCCAGGCCGCGTGTTGTATTACCTCCTTCTTCCCAGGTTCGAACACGCACGCGAATAACCCAATGAAGCCGCCGTCTCTCTCGAATTTTCGCCACCTCCACACTTCGTTCGTCGTCGATCAAGCGATGCTGCGACGTGCACCTAGCCTCGCTTCCCCCACTCTAGTCGACCGCACCCCCTAGCCTCGCCTTCTCTTCGAGATTCACATGTGAACGGCCGACCATTGAACAAGAATTGCTGTCAATCCATGCAACGAAACTCGATCACCACCGTTGGATTTACTCGTCTCAACGAGATCTACAATTTTGTAGTTAAACATTTTTGATGAAACTGAATAGATTTGGAGAGATCGAGAGAAGAACATTGTGTATTTTCGGCCATTGAAACTGTAGAAGGCGGCTGAACGTTTTTCTTCTAGGGTTTGTGAAAGATGATGGTGTTAAGGTCCTTTTATACAAAATTACGTGACACTATTCATCGTATTTTCCGAACTCCAAATCTCGCGTGGTGACCGGCGTTTATAGGGTTTAACCCGCATTCCGAACACAATGGAATATATATCGGGAGCCAGTTCGATCAAATTTGAAAGATAAGATTTCGAATCGAATTATTTAAATTTAAAATTCACTCAAACCGATCTTTACGCGTTTTACTTGCCCTGGACAAACCGTAAGTCCGATTGATACGAAATTTGAAACTATACAATAATATAACATTACGGATCCGATGAAACTAGTTCCGATGAAATCCGAGACTGTTTGAAAAAATGACTATTTTTAACTCGTCAATTAAATATTAAAATATTCAATTACCACAAATTAATTTTTAATTCAATTTAAAAAGTTCTATAACATCATTCTAACTCCAATATGATTTAATACAACTTTATAAATCATTTTTAAATCACATTAAACCCAATTTTCAATTATATCTGTAATTTCATATATTAATTTATCGATTTAATTATCCAATTAAATCTAGATATTCGAAATACAAATTTATTCGACTTAAAAATTTTACTTGTTAATATTTAAAATCAATTTAAATATGAATTTCAAATGACAGGAATTCTAGGTAGTTACATTGAAAATCTAGAGCGTTTTTTAAATTTCAACTGCGATTCGTGCCTCAAACAACATATATATATATATATATATATATATATATATCGCAACATAATTTCATATATATAAATCTTATATATTAAAGCTCAAATCACAAATATTAAATAAATAACAAAAAATATCAATATATACAATAAACCTACCTTAAACATCTGTCAAAATACCACAAATCACACACATTTGTCAACATCTCAAAATGTATCATACATCAAATTAATCTGATGCTTCTCAAAGTATATATTACTCTCATACAACCTCACAACATCAAAGTGCATACATATAAATATGCCAACATAAATAAAAAAAGTCATACATACTCATCATCACCACCAGATCCCTGTGATTAAAGAAATCTACCATGTTGGCGCAATACGCAGCAATATGCTCATCCGGCATATGGTACATCTCCGCAGTCCAGCGCCTGTCTTGATCCTTAAGTTCAGCAATCTAATCTCTCAAGTGTGCAATCTCTTGATCGTCCTAAGCTCTTCTACAGCTGGCTTTCCTTCGTCTAGCCCATAACTTTTTTTTATCAAAATGCATGAGTTTTATATAGTGTGATTAATAAAATCAATGTGACATACGTCATTCATAAATATATTATACATAAACATTACCTCTTGGCTCACAAAACCTTAACGTCTATACCGCGTTGGCAATTTCATGATAGCGTCAAAATCATATCCTCCTCATCGACGGTCTGCTCGTCTTGACTTCTTCCCTCAAGTAATTTTTCTCGTTCTTTCATAAATTTATCATGCGGTTAAAAATAAAATTACAACTAAAATTTATATTATATTATTTTGAGTGAATATTATTCACGCATCCCTAAAACCAAAGTTAATTCAAACGGCAACCTCTTTAAAAAAAAGTTGTAAAGCGGGTCCCTGTAGCATCATGTATTTTCGTACTTTTTTGCACCAATGCTTAAAAAAAATCAAAAAATTGTAAATATTATAACTAGGTTTCTGAAGATAAAAATTGCAGATATTTCTGTAATTATTTCATATAATTGCGGATATTTCTGCAATTATTCACTGAGTAATTGCATTTGATAAACATCTGATAATTGCAAATATGTATGCAATTATTCCATATAATTACAGACATGTACGCAATTATTCACTGAATAACTGCATTGAATAAAAATCTATATAATAATTGCAGACATGTCTGCAATTATTCCATATATTTGTAGACACGTATACAATTATTCACTGAATAACAGCACACCGATTTAACAATCATGATATTTACTTAAATATTGCACTTATTGCTTAAAATTGCTGGCATATCTGTAATTTTTAGTTGCAAAGGCATGCTATCCAAATAAGTGCAGACATATCTGCAATTATTCTCTAAAATTGCATACATGTCTACAATATTCCTGAAACATACCGTGTGTCATTTTTTTCCCCTTTTCATCCTTGTTTTTTGATTTTCTTTAACCTGAATACGAAGATAAATATTAATTGAAATAAGTTTTAAAGTTTGAAAAGATTTTTTATTTTTTTATATGTTTTTCGATGATTTTCGAAAAATAAGGACCTAATTTTCATATTTTTTCCACTGGGGTTTTTGTGAATTTTTAAAACCTATCAAGGACCTGTGCTAAAAGTAACCTTATTTTGATTAGTTATAACTTATAATTTAAAGTGATTATTAATAACATACAATTTAAATATACTTACCATGGATTCTGTGATTTTGTACCATTCCATGTGTATGTTATAAAGACATCTTCATTGAAACGCTCGACAGCGTGAGTATGAGTAAAAAAACTTTCAAATAATAGACCGGAAGACCACACACACTTTCCTGAAATAATTATTATGCATATTATTGTTATTATTATATAAGATTATACAATGTTATAAGTATTTATAAACACAATCTATAAATTTACCAATTCTTGATAGTTATGCTAGAATGACTTTGAACCCTTGCAACGTGTGAAAGGATTTTCCTATTTGCAATATTCCTGTAAATTTAACACAAACATTGTATTTCACATTTGTAAATTGATGCAATTATTATACCAGCTTCTACTAAATTTTTAATGAATATATAAGACTAGTAAACTTACAATCACTTCTGGACTTTTCTAGTAAGCATTTAAAGCTTCCCATATGGTCGCACTTATCCAATCCGACCTTTTCTCCCTTTTTTATTGCTTAATATTGTATAGCAGTAATTTTTCCATATTTTTTTATCCATAATTTCTGCAAATGGAGAAGTCGGTTTCCTGTAAATCTACTACCCCATGCACATTGAAAATAAAATGAGTTATACATTTATACTTAGTCAACAAATTGCACGGTAATTATATATAAAATGAGATACAAAGGCTCGTCAAGCTCGTGAAACTGGTAGTTCTGGGAATTGGTCCAGTGGTGTTGCCATGGTTGCCACTGATTCATCTGCAATCAACAAACGCAACAACAATAATAAAGGGAGGAACAATTTCAAAAACAATGGGAAGAAAAAGGTCCACCAAAGTACTAATGGGTCCAGTCCTAGTCAACCGCCATATCAGCAGCACCAGTGGCAGCCACCTCAGCAGGCCCCACCACCACAGTGGCAGCAAGCTGGTTGGGGAGGGTGGACTATTCCTCCTTGTCCATTTCCCGCATACTCTTGGCAGCCAAGACCCAATCCAGCGGTCCAACGTCCCTCCTCTTCTGGATCAGGATTACTTGGGTCCAGACCTCAAGCTTTCAATGCAGTTGCTCCTCCTGCTCCTAGCAACATGCCCACCGACATTGAGCCCGCTATGCATGCTCTTTCGTTCTCTCAACCACATGGAAACTACTACATGGATGCTGGTGCTACATCTCACATGATGGAGGATGCAGGTATTCTCTCTTCTTATTTCAATTCAAGCAATAAGCATCATAACGTTGTTGTTGGTAGTGGTCATTTAATTTCAATTATTGGTCACGGTCGCACTACATTGCCTCCACCTTATCCACCATTTACCCTAAAAAATGTGTTACATGCTCCTAGGATCATTAAAAAACTAGTCTATGTTCGTTAATTCAACACAGATAATATGGTTTCTATCTCTTTTATCCCTTTTGGTTTCTCTGTTAATGACTTACAGACCGGGAACAGACTAATGAGATGTGATAGCACTGAGGGCATATATCCACTTTTCTCCCACTCTCAAGCCATTTCTTCTGACATTCATTCTGCTTTTACTGCTTTACCTTCGAATATTTGGCACAATCGTTTAGGTCATCCTGGCGATGCTGTTCTTAAGTCTCTTTGTAGTAAAAAGTTCATTGATTGTAATAAGGTTTGTAAAACTTTTTGTTCTTCTTGTCCTCTTAGGAATCATTCTAAGCTGCATTTTTATGATTCAGTGTCATATACTTTTCTTCCATTTGATATTATTCATAGTGATCTTTGAACTTCTCCTATTGTTAGTACTTCCGGCCATTGTTATTATGTTCTTTTTCCTGATGACTACAGCAAATTTTTGTGGACCTTTCCTATTGCAAAAAAACTCAGGTCAAACAACTTTTCTTAGCGTTTCATGCTTTAGTCAAGACACAATTTGAACGTAATATTAAGACTTTTTAGTGTGACAATGGTATGGAATACATTAATGGCACTTTAAGGATTTTTTTAAGAAACATGGTATGCTTTTCCGTCTCTCATGTCCTCATACATCTTCTCAAAACGGGAAGGCCGAAAGACACATAAAATCCATAAATAATATCATCCGGACTATTCTTGCTCATGCATATATGCCACTCTCCTTTTGGCATTATGCTCTCTCCATGGCTACATATCTTCTCAATATCCTTCCTTCAAAGGTATTGAATTACCAATCTCCCGCTCAAATCCTCTATCAAAGTGATCCGGATTATTCAGGTTTGCATGTTTTTGGTTGCTTATGTTTCCCATTACTCCCCTCATCTACTATTCATAAATTACAAGAAAGGTCGACTCCTTATACTTATTTAGGTCCGGCTCCTAATCATCGTGGCTCCAAATGCTATGACATGTCTAGTGGCAAAATAATAATTTGTCGTCATGTTCGTTTTGTTGAAACAGAATTTCCATTCTCCAAACTCCACAAAACAAAACCTTCGAATTATGATTTTTTGAATGACAATATCAATCCTCAATTAATACATCATTTATCTCAAAATACCACACCACAAAATATGCAACTTGACCCAACAACACTGCCCAACGACTCATCCTCTCTTCCTCAATTTAGGTCACAGTCCCACACAGGCTCAGATTCCACACCTCCCACTGCTACCCACACTCGGTCCTCTATTTCCTCCTCTGACCCATCCTCTCTTCCTCACAGTCCAACCCCGTCTATGACCTCCCCCACTTTGACCATTCCTCACACCACCCCAATGCCTCCCAACCCCATTTCAACCCGCATGACCACTCGTGCATCAAATGGTATTTTTAAACCCAACCCCAAATACTCTTCTAATTACCATACTACCACCACTACAGATATTTCTCCTGTTTCGAAAAATCCCGTTAGTGCGCTTAGTGACCATAATTGGAAAAGTGCAACGTTGGATGAATTTAATGCTTTAATTGACAATAAGACTTGGGAATTAGTGCCTAGGCCGCCTAATGTTAATGTTATTCGGTCTATGTGGATTTTTCGTCATAAATATAAGTCTGACGGCTCTTTTGAGCGTTATAAAGCTCGTCTTGTAGGTAATGGAAATACACAGCAACAGGGCATTGGTTGTGATGAAACGTTTTGCCCTCGTGGTTAAACCGTTCACCATTAGAGCGGTTCTTAGCATTGCTCTTTCTAAATCTTGGCTCATTCATCAAATGGATGTCAAGAATGTTTTCTTGCATGGTCATCTCAATAAAGCAGTTTATATGCATCAACCCATGGGTTTTCGTAACAAAAATTATTTGAATCATGTTTGCCTTTTAAAGAAATCTTTGTACGGATTAAAATAGGCTCCTCGAGCTTGGTACCAAAGATTTGCTGATTTTGTTGCTGCCATTGGGTTCTCTCATAGTACATCAGATCACTCTTTATTCATCTACAAGAATGATTCTGATATTGCTTATATTATGTTATATGTGGATGACATTATACTTACAGTTTCTTCTGATCGTCTTCATAAGTATATTATGACTCTCTTAGCTTCTGAATTTGCTATGAAGGATCTAGGTCCTTTGAGTTTCTTTTTGGGTATTGCTGTCACTCGTCATGCCCATGGTCTTTTCTTATCTCAGACACAGTATGCTGCAAAAATTATTGAACGTGCCGGAATGTCTAACTGCAGTTCATGTCCTACTCATGTTGACACTAACTCCAAAGTAAGTGCCACCGCAGACACTCCTTATGATGATCCGACTAAGTATCGTAGTCTTGCAGGTGCTCTTCAATATCTTACATTCACTCGGCCAGACATTTCCTATGCCGTGCAGCAGATCTACCTTCATATGCATGCCCCGACTAATGAGCATATGAAAGTTCTTAAACGTATCATACGCTATCTCCAAGATACCCTTTCTTTTGGTCTCCACTTGTACAAATCCAATATTAATCATATTATCTCATACACGGATGCAGATTGGGGTGGTTGTCCTGACACACGTCGTTCTACCTCTGGTTATTGTGTATTCCTTGGAGATAATTTGATTTTTTAGTCTTCGAAACAGCAACCTACTCTTTCCTGCAGTAGTGCTGAAGTGGAGTACAGGGTTGTTGCTAGTGTTGTTTCTGATTCGTGCTGGATCAGAAATTTGCTTCTAGAGTTGCATTGTCCTATTCAAAAGGCTACTCTAGTTTATTGTGATAATGTGAGTGTTATATACTTATCCGGCAATCCTGTTCGGCATCAACGCACTAAACACATTGAGACGGATATTCACTTCGTCCGTGAGAAAGTAGCTCGTGGTGAAGTGCGTGTGCTTCATGTACCGTCTCGTTACCAAATTGCTGATATTTTTACAAAAGGGCTTCCGCGTGTATTATTTAATGATTTTAGGGACAGTCTAAGCATACAAGAACCTCCAGCTTCGACTGAGGGGGTGTGATAGAATATATTTTACATATATTCTAGGCGTTAGTATATTTTCCGATATTACCTGCATTTATTCTCTGATATTTCCTGCATTTATTCTCTGATTTGACTTACTCTTTATTTAGGAAATATTTATTTAGTTACCTTTCTTTTAGCAAATCAGTTGATTTGACGATATCTTTATTTAGGAAGTATTAGTTACCTTTGTTTTAAGCAAATCAATTGGCTAATTTGTAGCATATCTTAACTCTTGTAAACCATATATATATGATTGAAAATGGAATACAATGACAAGCAAATTGATTTCTAAATAGATTTCTTTCAATACACATTAACACTTTACGTTGAAATCCTTTCAAATACACTCTACAACGTGGGGTGTGATATTCTCCCACTTAGGTCAGCAACCTGTCATTCTGGTTTTGTAGGCAGCCTTAGAAATACCAAGCACAATATTCGAGGGCTCTAATTCAAAACCCTTATATTAATTATGATATACACATTTAATAAAAATATGAAAATATATCATATACAAAATATTTATAATGTTGCAATAAATTTGATACTTACGCACTCCTTTTACTTGCCAAGCTAACTATCGAACGATCTATAAGTGATAGGCCGCTGCCATCGCCTTCCGCGCCAGTCCCTCTCTGACTAAAAGAGGAGAATCTAATGAATGAGAAAATCCCTGACCTTGAAGCATAATACCTATCATACACATATCATTTATTATAGAAGAACATATCATTTTATTATGGAAAAATATATCATTTTTATGAGAAACCATGTAACATTAATAATCATATAAATTACCTTCTATCAAAATATGCACTTATAATCAATTTTCGTCATTTTCTGATTCAAACTCAGTCTAACCTATATTGTTTTTCTCTGTAGTCTCAAATACTTCTGCTAAAACATTTGATTCATTATTCAGAGGTCCAAAATTAGTATGATCATCAGTTATTATTATTTCGTTATTTTGCTTAAGATCTGCCTTATAAGCTTGTTCGTTTGGAACATCATTTCCATCAAACGTAAAACTTGTTTTTGCTTTTAAAATTGCCAACCAATCTGCTTTATCTCTTTTTAAAGATGGATACGGAGCAAAATAAACGCTACAAAAGAAATCGGCTGTAATAGATGTTTAACAACGGCCTTGCAACCATTGTAATATGCAGGGTTATAATACACCAATGAGATTGTACAACTGTGTATGACCGTTGTAGTAAAAAAAAACTACAACGGCCAAAAGCTTTTACAACTGCTTTTGGTTGTTGTAATACATTTTTTTACAACTGTTTTCGACCGTTATAATAAACATCTTTTACAACTGTTTTTGCCGTTATTAAAAAATATAAAATTAAAAAAATTAAAGCATTGATACAGCATGTATACAGATCATGTTAACCATTACTAAAATTCCAAAACAAATTTTACATTCACATCATTTATAAAGTCTTAGTATAATTACAAACCATTATCGTTCAAGCCAAAATTAATATAAAAGAAGCTGAATACAAACAATACAAATGATAATTACAACGGTCTCATGGTTTCTAGCAGCATCAACACCTGTTGTATCAAACTATCAATATCTGATGCAGCTACTTAATTGAGAGTAACTGCCACAACTTCATCACCAGGCTGGACAATCTTTGAAACACCTTTGGAAACTACATTAACAAGTACATCAAAGAGAACAAATATTTGTTTTTATTCAGCAAATAAATTTTCTACAGGACCTAAACGTAAATCTTGCATATATAATCATTGGCTAAAAAACCATACATCTTTATCTATGTAACATTGGAAAACATAAACACAAACTTCAATTTAATTTTGATTCTGGATTTGAAGCTATGTCGAAATTCGTTGGTTTTTGATACATGTCTACATAAAGGGATCATTCAAAAAAAAAAAAAAAAAAAAAAGACCTTGGGATCTAAGGTAAAATGAACATGTTATGTAGCAGCTACTTAGTATGCTTTGTACGAAGCATACATGTTTTCCTAAAGAAAGAAACTGTTTACCTTTCCAATCATTTCAAGATTCAATAAACCTTCCACAGCAACCACAAGTAAATTAAGAAAACAGTACTAGTTACCAAGTTTTGCTTTGATCCTCTTCTACAGGAAATAACACATCGTTTGTTTCACGTTCAGTGATGCCATTGGATTCTGCCTCTCCATTTTGTCTAGTAAATTTGGCACCTTCCTTGACAGGAAAATTCATAGCAGTCGCTTTATCTGCTGCCAATAGGGGTTGAGCTTCACCTTTTATACATAGAACCAATCAATATCTTTGACTGAAGATCATAAACAATCTTAGGCAACATATCAAAACATTAGGCCTGTTGGCATTGCATAGAAAAACTGCTTGACATCCTTATATTTTCTTGTAGAAGAAGGGAAAAAAAAATAAAAAAATTCCAACGATAACGGTAACTAATCATTGTGATGCAAGACAAAATAGTCAAAGCAAACTTAAAAAATACCTGGAATTTGTTTTTTAGACTTCCTTGGTACTTTTTCCAACATCATCTTCCGTGCTGCTTCCACTAGACTCATTCACACTAGAATCACTATCAGATTTACTATATTAAGATAATGGTTTCCAATGAGATGGAAGTTTGTAACTAAAAGAACAACAAGCAGGCCATATAATCTGAACTAAGGGTCACATTAACCGTCAAGCAAATGTAATGAATTAGCAAGTAACTATGACATGGCTAGGTAAACCAAGTGATAAATGGTACAGAGATGGATACAGGATAAATAAAAGCAAGAAGTAATGAAATCTCAGCAACAAGCTACTGAACTACAAGACGAAAATTTGTATTGTCTACAGTACATACCAATCTCGGGTTATAGTAACAGAGATCTGCATTATGGACAAAACTCACATGCTTTCTTCTACTCTATGGACACTGTAGTGGAAACAATGCAATATGCATATATGATGAAAAAATTGAATAAAATATGATAACAAAAGCATGCATTACTTCGTAAAATCTTGAACAGATTCGATGGACGTATAACTATTACCATTTATTTTTTATGCACAAAAGAAACTAAGCAAGATGCATGAATAGTAAAAGAGAAAACTGAAGCACTGAAATTATAATTATCTTGCAAATTTTAAAAGCAAGTGTATACTTTTCCCACATACACCAAAATGCAGAAAACAAAATAAAACCATACATTTTACAAAATAATACACCATGTCGGATCCTATATCAAAAGGATGGGACAACCCCGTACCCGCTATCATTCATGAAAGCAGTGGAGGCATTAATCACCGACTGCATTGGATCCACGTAAGAATCATTGTCGACCCGTTTAGCGAACCTTCCTTTAATCCTGGGCCGAGTCTCTGCGTAGGCCTTTCAGGAAGTGTACCGTATCGTCTCCTCGAACTATCTATTTCGCTTCCCTCTGTATCGCATAACTCTTCTCTGTCCATTGCGTCCGTTGGATTTGGCAAAAGGTCTGCTACACTATGAAATGGGAGCAGGTTGTATCTTCGACGATGGAAACAGGAACGGGTCGGAAGCAGGTTGCTCTTTGACGATGGAAGCAGGAGCGGAGTAGGAGGCAGGTTGTTCTTCGACGATGGAAGCAGGAACGGCGGCTACTTCTTTGGTTGCCATGGTTAGAATTGGGGATTAGGGTATGAGACAATGGAATGAGATTGGAATTGTCAGATTCGGATCAGATGGAATAAGATAGTGTCCTGCTGAAATGGGCATTGGGGACGCGTCATATATCCAAAGCATCAAGCGTGGTCCACACGCTGTCTCACACTGACGCTTCTCGTAGATCTGTCAAGCGGGTTGGTTTGAATCAAAATGGGTTGTGTCGAGTTTGATTCAATCCATTTATGATCCATTTTTTTTTATCCATTTATAACGCATTTAAAAAATTAAATTAAATTTGACTGATAAAAAGCAAATATAAAATAATTTTAATTTTTATGTTTTGAATTTCGATAAAAATTTAAAATTCTAATTCTAATTTTCATCAAAATACAAACATGGAGATGTGGTAGCATATTGTTTTCTAATTACAACTGTCAGTCCCCTTAGAGAAGTACAATGTGCGTTAACAAATATGAAGTATCCGAGTATTTCATATTGTCCGTAATTTAGGTGGGAGTTAATCGATTGAAGTCTCGCCTAATTCCGATTTAGTATGAAGAAGTTATTGTAGTCTGAACAAAAAAAATAGCGGCTTCCGCGCTAGGCGGAGTTTATATATGAGTATGTGTTAGCCTGTTATTTTCTAAATACAACTGTCAATCCCCTTGGAGAAATACAATGTGTAAACCACACGATGAAGTATCCGAGTGTTCCATACTGTTCGTAATTTGGATGGGAGTTAATCGGTCGAAGTCGCGCTTGATTTCGAGTTAGAACGAAGAAGTTATTACAGTCTGAACAAAAAAAATAGCGGCTTCTGCACTAGGCGGAGTTCAAATATGAGGATGGGGTAACCTGTTTTTTCTAAGTACAATTGTCAGTTCCCTTGGAAACTACAGTGTGCATTCACAAGATGAAGTATCCGAGCGTTCCATACTGTCCGTAATTTAGGTAGGAGCTAATCGGTCGAAGTCTCGCTTGATTCCGAGTTAATCTGAAGAAGTTATTTCAATCTAAACAAAAAAGTAGTCGTTTCTACACTAGGTGGAGTTCATATATGGAGATATAATAGTATGTTATTTTCGAAGTACAACTGTCAGTCCCCTGAAGAACTACAGTGTGCGTTCATACGGTGAAGTTTCCGAGTGTTTCATGTTGTCCGTAATTTAGGTGGAAGTTAATTGGTCGAAGTCTCGTCTGATTCCGATTTAGAACAAAGAAGTTATTGCAGTCTAAATAAAAAATAGCGGCTTCTACACTAGACGGAGTTCAAATATGGGGACGTAGTAGCATGTTATTTTCTAAGTACAACTGCTAGTCTCCTAGGAGAACTACAGATTGCGTTCACACGATGAAGTATCCGATTGTTTCATACTTTCCGTAATTTAGGTGGGAGTTAATCGGTCGAAGTCTCGCCTGATTCGGAGTTAGAACGAATAAGTTATTACAATCTAAACGAAAAAAACAACGAATTCTACATTAGGCAAAGTTCAAATATGGGGATGGGGTAGTCAGTTATTTTCTAAGTACAACTGTCAGTCCCTTTTGGAAACCTATAGTGTGCGTTCACATGATGAAGTATCCTAGTGTTCCACACTGTCCGTAATTTAGGTGGGAGTTCATAGGTCGAAGTCTCACCTGATTTCGAGTTAGAACGAAGAAGTTATTGCAGTGTGAACAAAAATATAGCGGCTTCTGTACTAAACGGAGTTCAAATATGGGGATGCGGTAACCTGTTATTCTCTAAGTACAACTGTCAGACTCCATGAAAAACTACATTGTATGTTCAAATTTCTTATTTGTCAAATTTATATTAAAATTTAATATTTTAATAAATGGGTTACCCATTTATAACCCTTTTAAAAATGAGTCAAACCAACCAATAACCCATTTAATAATACATATAAATGGGTTGACCCAGCCCATTTATTTTTAGTTCGTGAGATGATGGTTTTGATGACAACAACTTTAGAATATGATTATAAAATATAAATACTAACATTATAGTTTAGAAATATATGTATATGCAGAATTTAACCATGCACGTACCAAGAATGAAGACTGTACAGTGTAGAGATTCAAGATATCAAGATTGAAAACCCATGAGTATCAAGAAAATCAAGATTATCAAGAGTTCAAAATTTCAAGTAATTTATTTTTTAATTAGGAATTTTGTTAAAACTCCTAGAAATTCACTGGCATCTTAAAATCCAATTTATTCGTGGAATGGAATCCACTTCGAGACTGTTAAAGGGATGAAAACCTAAGTAGGATGAAACCTACGAAAAATCTAGTGGAACATTGTTTTGTATCCGCTAACTTTTATTCAAAATGATTTTACAAAATTATATCTTGTTTTCAGTATGTTTTCAAAACCTTCCTTTTAAAAGAATCAAAATCATCTATCCTGGTTTTAAATACTTCTAGCCTCAAAATAATCTTTAATTTCAAAATCAAATTATCTTTAGTTTTAAACTATCTTTTAATAATAATATATTTAACTTTTAATATTTATACTTAGATTTAAATATAAAATTATAGTAAAATTTTACATATACCAAAATATTATTCTCTATATTTATTTATGTATTTTAACTATAGTTAAGTATATTTATAAAAGTTTAAAATAGTTTTAATATAAGATAAAATATATTTTCAAAGAAAAACAAAACACCAAAATTTCCTTTGGGATGTCGACATGCTCGATACACCCATGTCGACATAGTGTCAGTTAATTTCAAAATTTAAATTTCAAAAGAAGTGTCTATTCGTCATATCTCTTCACGAATGGACATGGCTGTTGTTCTTCTGTAAATAGAGGCTATTTTCAATGAATTTTTAATCATATTTCTGGTTTTCATTTCTCTTTTTCTTCCACATTTCTTTATACTTATATCTACCATTACTCTGTCGAAATCAACATTGAATCTAACTAGATTATCTCTAGTTTGATTCTTTATCACTATCTCAACAAGATCCTCAGTTCTATTCAGAGTTATAGGCTTCTTTGTCATCAATTAAACGAGAAAAGGTGTGATTGTGGCCTTGCAAATCAATCAAGCGAGAAAAGGTGTGATTGAAGCCTTGGAAATCAATTGGATGAACTTGTTGTCCGTGAAATCAAGCATCTCTATCCAGAGGATTGTGAATCTGGAGGGTGTACCTCGTAGCCTTGAAATCGAGGGTGTAATTATACAATTGCTTTTGAAAGGAAATCTGTACTTGTGTGGGGGACTGGATGTAGGGTAACTCCGAAGCAGTATAAAATCCGATGTCTTCTTTCCTTTACTGCTATTACTTTATTTTGCATCTGAGTTTCATTCTGTGATCATTTTTGTGTCTGAATATTGCATACATTTGTGTTCAAATTAACAAAAACTCAAAAAGATTTAATAATTCCTTAAAACACTATTCACCTGCCTCTAGTGTTTATCCTAGCCTTAAGATCCGTAATCCGCATTTCTCACATTTGGTATCGGAGCAAGGTTTTCAAAGTTTCATAATCTGATTTTTAAAAAAGTTTTTAAAATGGCTATGTTTGTTAATACTAGTTTAGAAATATTCAGTCATCATTGTCTCATGAGTCTGCATATAATCAATGTTCAAATTCAAGTTTCTACCAAAATTGTTTGATGTGCAGGAAACATGCTTTATGGGAGTTGAGGAATCAATCTACAATGGTCAAATCATGCAGATCAAAAAGAACAAACGGATACTCGATAGTGGATGTTCTAGACACATGACTGGCAGTCCAGATATATTGAATGATATAATATACAAAGACGGAGGACTGGTTAACTTTGGAGACAATTCAAAAGGATATGTGATTGGCATCGGCAAATCGGTAACTCTGAAACTCCTATTATTACTAATGTTTTGCTAGTTAAGAATCTGAAACATAATCTGCTAAGTATAAGTCAACTCTGCCATAAAGGATATAAAATTAAATTTGAAAAAGATAAGTGTTACATTGAAGATAATAATTCAACCATAATATTTGAGGGAATTAGGAAAAAGAATATTCATATTCTTAGTATGAAAATTTCAAATGATAACTTGTGTCTTTTGACAAATACAAGCGACCCTTGGATTTGACATAAGAGATTTGGGCATTTGAATTTCAATCTCTTATCTAGACTGTCAAAACTTGATCTAGTAAGAGGTCTCCCTAAAATGAATTTTAAAGTAGATAGTCTATGTGATGCATGTCAATTAGGAAAACTTAGAAAAAGTTTTATTAAATTAAAAGATATGATTTCAACCTCAAAACCTCTTGAATTACTTCATCTTGATTTATTTGGTCCATCTCAAATTCTGTCAATAAATCATAGTAAATATGTTTTTGTAATTGTAGATGCTTATTCTAGATTTACATGGAAAATATTTTTGAAACATAAAAGTGATACTTTTGAATGTTTTAAGAACTTTACAAAAAGGATTCAAAATCAATTTTCTCTAAAAATTATAACCATTCGTAGTGATCACGGTGGTAAATTGAAAATGAAAAGTTTGAAGAATTCTGCAATAAAAAAGGAATAACTCACATTTTTCATTTTCAAGAACTCCACAACAAAAATGTGTAGTAGAACGTAAAAATAGGACGATTCAAGAGTGTTCGAGAACTTGCTTTCAGATAGTAAATTACCAAAGTATTTTTGGGCTGAAGCACTCGCTACCGCCTGTTATATTTTATATAGAATCTTAATTAGACCTTTAACTAATAAGACATCTTATAAACTTCTTCATAGAAATAAACCTAAAGTATCTTATTTTAGAATTTTTGGAAGTAAATGTTTTATTTTAAATACTAAAGATAACTTAGATAAATTTGATCCTACATCTGACAATGGTATCTTTATCGGATATTCTAATAAAAGTAAAGCGTACAGAGTATTTAATTTAAGAACTAACACTATTGAAGAAACAATGCATGTTTCGTTCGATGAAAATTTCAAAAATTTTGAAGATACAAATGATGAAGAGGATTTAATCACTCAAAATCAAGAGTCAACTGAAACTTATAATGAAATTGATCATCCTAATAAAAGGACTAAGCTTTTAAAAGATCACCCTATTGAAAATATAGTAGAAGATATGCAATCTGTTGTTAAAACTAGAAATCAACTAAGTCAAATGACTAATGTAGCTTTTATATCAACTATTGAATACAAGAATCCAATAGAAGCATGAACTGATGATTCATGGATTTTGGCTATGCAAGAAGAATTAAATCAATTCACTAGAAATGGTGTTTGGGAACTTGTTCCTAGACCTGAAAATAAAACTATAATTGGAACTAAATGGGTTTATAAAAATAAAATGAATGATCAAGGAGAGGTAGTTAGAAATAAAGCTCGATTAGTCACTCAAGGTTATTGTCAAGAAGAAGAAATAGATTTTGATGAAACCTTTGCTCCCGTAGCAAGATTAGAAGCCATTAGGATTCTACTTGCTTTCGCAAATCATAATAATTTCAAATTATTTCAAATGGATGTTAAAAGTGCCTTTTAAATGGTTTTGTAAAAGAGGAAGTATATGTTGAACAACCACCACTTTTTGAAAATGAAAAATGACCAAATCACGTTTACAAACTTAAGAAAGCTTTATATGGTCTAAAACAAGCTCCTAGAGTCTGGTATGACAGACTGAGATCTTACTTATTACAATCAAACTTTGAAGTTGGTAAATTATATAATACTCTTTTTATTAAAAGAAATATAAATGATATTCAACTAGTACAAGATTATGTAGATGATATCATTTTTGGATCAACTAATTTTGAAATGAATAAAGAATTTTCTGAAATAATGACAAAAGAGTTTGAGATGAGTTATATGGGTGAATTAAACTTCTTTTTAGGATTACAAATAAAACAATTAGATATTGGTATCTTTAATAGTCAAGAAAAATATGCTAAAGACCTAATTAATAAATTTGGTTTGACTACTGCGAGTGGAAAACCCACTCCTAAGGAAACCAATGAGTACCTTAGCAAAGAAGATGTCTCGATAGATGTAGATCAAAAATTATATAGAAGAATGATTGGATCACTACTCTATATTACTACTAGTAGACCTGATACCATGCATAGTGTTTATCTCTGTGCAAGATATCAATCCCAACCTAAACAGACCCACTTAAGAGCCGTAAAACGTGTCATAAGATATGTTAAACACACCTATGATTATGGCTTATTTTACCCTAAAAATGATTCTTTCAACTTAATATCTTACTGTGATGTTGATTATGCTGTTGTAAATCAGACCGAAAAAGTACAAGTGGAACTTGTCACTTTTTGGGGCATTCTCTGATTTTCTGGTTTAGTAAAAAGCAAAGCACAGTTTCTTTATCAAAGCAGAATATATTTCTGTTGCTTTGGCTTGTTCTCAAGTAATATATATGCAACAAACTTTAAAAGATTATGGTTCAAATTTGACAAAATCACCAATTTATTGCGATAATACTAGTGCGATAAATTTATCCAAAAATACTACTCAACATGCTCGAACTAAACATATTAATATAAGACATCATTTTCTCAGAGATAATATAAATAAGGAAGTAATTACTCTAGAATATATTAATTCCGAGAATCAAATTGCTGATATATTAACAAAAACCATTAAATGAATCTATATTTACTAAATTAAGAAGAGAATTAGGTATTTGTTCAATAACTGAAATATAAAAAAATATAAATAACAAAGTATAATAAAAAATTAGATCAAAATAAATTAAATAGCAAAAATTCAAGTACCATGTCGACATCCCCTAGAACCCTACGTCGACATACGATGATTTTTTATTTTTGAAATTTTTCCCACCAAAATTCAAATAATTGGTTATGTATTCTTTTCATTTTTGAAATTCTATTCATTCTTTCTGTTATTTCTCTGTTCTATCTTCTGAAATTAAATAATCAATGGCCTCCTCTTTCAAATCAAACTTAAATTCAACCTTTTCATTCCCTTCTCCTACTTCTGGACCGTTTCAACGAACAACGCTCGCTCGTGTGATGAAAATGGAGGATTCTCTGAAGGATGCACTTCAGTTTATGACTGAAATCCAAGTAATGCAACTTCGAATGGCCAAAGAACAAGAGAGGCAAGGAAAAATCCTTAGGAATTTGCAAAATTTCTCATGGATAATCATGCTAACCCAATCTTGACTCTTCAGGAGATCAAGTACAAGAGGCCAGCGAGGAAGAAGAAGAAGAAGCATGGAAGAAGTGCACACGGAAGATGACGACAAAGTCATTTGCGTTGGTGAAGTGTGCTTTGACAAAGATGGAAATCTTGTCGAACAACGTGGAAATTTCAGTTTCCACTATCCGAATTGTTCGATTCATAGATCTCGCATATTCAAAGACACTCATTAGTTTCTTCTCTCTTTTCCCTATTGTTGTATGTTCTTTCTTACGTTTCCCATGAAAATGTAAATATAGCTATATGATTAACTAATAAGTTGTGTTCTTATATGTGTTCTATTAAAAGTATTATTATATACTTAGGATAGTTAGTAGTGTAGGACTAAGTTTTAAGTTTTAGAGATAAGTGTTGATTATTTATGATAACACCATCATTATAATCACATATCATAGAGTACTAGATCAAAGGGGAGTTATATAGTTTGGAGTTAGTTTTTGTTGATGACAAAGGGGGAGAAGTATAAAATAGGATAGTTAGACATAGATTAAGGGGGAATTATTAGGATAAAAGTAATATTTTATGAACAAAGGTTGTCATCATCAAAAAGGGGGAGATTGTTAGTGCGTGAGATGATGGTTTTGATGACAACAACCTTAGAATAGGATTGTAATATATAAATACTAACATTATAGTTTAGAAATATATGCATATGCAGGATTTAACCATGTATGTACCAAGAATGAAGACTGTATAGTTGTAACAACCCTGGTTTTGGAGATTACCTGTTAATATTAAATTATAACGGTAGTTATAATTTAATATTGTAAATTAAATAAAATTGGAAGTTTTATATTGTTTATTTGTAATAAACAATTAATTTTGAAAATAAAATGAGAAAAATAAAGTTTGGAACTTTATTTTATTTATTTGGGTTAAAAAAAAATAAAAAAAAATGGAAAATGGGTTCTATTTAGAGAAAATGCAATAATTGTAATAATTATTGCCAATTACTTCTTTTAATAATTTTGAAAAGAAGTATGTGATTTTTAAAGGATATTTATTTAAATAAAAAGGTGGAAATTGGTTTAAAATTGTGTTTGAATTATAAAGTTGAGTTTAAGATGGTTTTTAATATTTTTCTGTGTAAGAAAATAATTTTTGAGGAATTTTAGAAGTTAAAAATGTAGACTTTTGCATTTAGTTGTGAAAATAGTGCATTTTTGTGAAATAAAGGATTTTAATATTAACAATGTTTTAAAAATATAAATTTATCTTTTTATATGGTGGAAAATGTTTTATTTTGTAAGTGTTTAAGTCTACATATTTATCTTATGTAAAAATATGAAGAAAATGCATTTTTGTTTTGGTAATTAGTGTAGATATGAAGCCTTTATAATATAAGTGATGTTTATTTAACATAAGCCATGTTATTTTCTTTTAATTTTTGGGTCCAAGCCCATTAGTGTCCATAGCCTAATTAAGAAAAGAAGGAACTTACTTACTGTACTTTCATTTGCTTTGTCTTCCTCCTTCTCAAAAACCAGTAAAGAAGAAAGTAGAAACCCCTCTTCACCAAATTGCAATCTCAAACCAATTTCTTCAAGTAAATTCATCAAATTAAAATCTTTTGCAATCTAGAGAATCCAACAGGTAATCAACCCCAAAATACAAATAATTTCATCAAAATCTAGTTTTGAGATTGGGTTTGTATTTAATCTCTTCTTTTGGATTCGCATGGCTCTTTTTGTTTTTTTTACAGGTTCTTAAAGCCAAATCCATCTCAAAGCTTCAATCTTTTTGCTTAAATCCGGGTATTTAGGAAAATCAGCAAGGTGAGAATAATATCTCACAAATACTAGCTAAATTGCTTGTGAAATTGCTTGAATTTGCTGCATATGTAAAAGTTAATTCAATGTATTTCTATTTTCGTTTTGGCCTAAAGTGCCAACTTTGGTCATCCATAACTTTCATCTCCGGCAACGAAATGCTGCCGGATCTTTTTCTGAGTCAAGTTTATATGTTAAACTTTATTTCTGCAAATTTTGGTTGAATAATATGGTCATTTGAGTGTTCAAATCGTCACTGCAAAATCAGTGCACAGCCTGCAAATATCCTGTGCACATTTTGTTTTCCGAGTTGTTGCAAATATGGCCTGAGTCCATGTTTGAGACATCATATCTCTTTCGTTTCTTTCTCAAATTGCACGACACTTTTTTTTTTATGAAAGATGAAGTTCTCTTCTTTACGCGTACCAAATTTCAGGTCATTATGGCATAGATAGCTTATATAAATCTGCTTCCAAACTTGGACCTGGACCATGTTTTTGCCCAGAGTCCAACAGTGAAACACTGTCTGGGTACAACTTTGAGCGATCATATCTTTCTCATAATTTATCCAAATTGCGTCATTCTTTTTCTGCTGAATAGATGACGTTTTGTACTATATGTGTATCAATTTTTAGCTCGATCTGGTATCATTTGATCTCCTGTTATATGCCTGAAAGTTGAGTCCAGGACTGTTTTTAGGCCTGCACATTTATTTGGTTTTTGAACTGTCGCAAACATGGTCTGAGTCCATATTTGAGACAGCATAACTCATTCGTTTCAAATCGGATTTGAGCGATTCTTTTTGCAGATTGAAGTAGGTGTGCTGATTTATATTTCTGTAAAATTTCATGAAAATCTGGGTTGCTTTGCTATTTCTAAACTACTGTCGAACTTGTACTCGCAGCTTGCTGTAATTCAGTATTTTAAACCTTGTTTTGGTCCGACTTTGGAACGACGCAGATTCTTCGTTTCAAATCGGATTTGAATGATTCTTTTTGCAGATTAAAGTAGGAATGTTTAGCTACATTCCTACCAAATTACATGTCATTTGGACTCGGTTTGCAGGTCCAAACCTGCTGTCGAACTTGGGTTCGCAGCCTGTTTTCACCGGGTTTTTATACTTAGAATAATTTTCTGATATTTTTCGATTTCTTTGAGATTTTTCTCTAGATTTCGTACACGGGTTTTATAAAGCATTACAAAGTGTTTTTCAAGCAAATTGACTTTTAAAATTATTATTTAATATTATTTTTAAGTATTAAATTAGTTACTCCATAATAGGAGAATTTCAAATGCAAGCGTTCCTAAAACTCGTTTTCTTCAATTTAATTTCTATATAAAACACACAATTTTGCACTTCGAGCGAAGAGAGAGGAGAATTAAATGATTAGATAAAACGCGTGCTATGAACACGTGCGTTTATCTTTTCAGTTAATTCCTGATCTATTCGTTTGATTGTTTTGACCTTTGGGTCTGGTTTACCGATGAGATGAGGTAAACTTTGTACTGCTTTAAGTGTGGAATTGACCAACGGTTAGTAAATCGTTTAGTGCGAACGGGTGGTATGGGACACACGTTAACACTTTTCGGGTTCCTTTCCGAGAGTTTGTGACACATATTGCCAGTTAGTGGTGTCCAGTACTGGGCCTCCGGACCTTCGCCACTACGGTTTGTTGCCTTCGGGTTTATGCCTTCGGGTTTGTTGCCTTTGGGTTTGTTGCCCTATAGTATCGCTTTTGGAGTTGGTCCATCGTCACCGCTCGAGAGATACTTGGGTTTGTTGCCTTCGGGTTTGTTGCCCTATAGTATCGCTTTTGGAGTTGGTCATTCGTCACCGCTCGAGAGATACTTGGGTTTGTCGCCTTCGGGCTTGTGGATCCTTGTTTATACAGTACTGAGCACGTGCATCTTTTGTTTCATTGACATTTATATTTCCCTAGAGTATCGCCTTTCGGAGTAGGTCTTTTGAACCACTCGATACATAGCGATTACCTTGTGGAAACTTGTGTTGCCTTCATTGGTATTTGTTATTTGCCTTTTTGGCTTAATTTGGGATATTCATATCCTTTGTTTATTGAGTTGCCGATGATATGAGGCTTGTTATGATTCATCTTTTGTAGATGATTGAGTTATCTCTTTTAGAGATATTTGTGGTACTTTATGACCTTGCATGTTCATTATTGTTTAGCTTGTCTAACTGATTTGTTTAGCTAGACTGACCCGTGTATTTTATACTCGGGTCAGACCGAGGTGTTTCAGGTTAGGTACCTTTGGACTTAGCCTATTCTGCTTCCGCGTGGACTATTCTGCTAGCCTCTTTTGTTATACCTTTTTGGGTAGTCCCTCTTGGTTGTAACTCTGATATGTATATTCTTTCGACTCATCTGTATATTGTGGTTGCTACGCCACTTGACATGTATCATTTTGTATACTCTATGATGTATCTGTATATGTATGTGATGATCTTCTGTTCTGTGATGTGTTTTACATTTGAGTTGTTATATTTTGTTCTGTTAGATCTTCTAGCCATTATAGTTTTGTATTAAGTATCTATTGGATATGTCGATCCACCAAAATAAATAAATAAATAAATATGCTGCATTTATCGACGTATACAATAGATAGTTAAGACAAGGCTATAGATGGTCGCTCCTATCCAGCTCTATTCTCCGTATTAGCAGACAGTATTACCTTGTAATACTCTTTGCTAATATGGGTCTCGGAGTGGGGCGTTACAACATGGTATCAGAGCTGAGCTCGGAACAAAATATGATAACACAGAATAGAAACATATATTACAGTACATCGAAGTATAATACAAGTGATAATATAGTTTCCACTATCGTATTCCTCAATCGTGCCTTTAGTCTTTTCATTTTCTTAGAATGGATAATAAGTTTGAAAACATTATAAGGGTTTTAAATATCACTATTTTTAAAATATTAAAAATTAGACATCAGATGGCTTAGATTTAAACTAAGTGTTTTGATTCTTAATGATTAGAGTTGCGTAGCGGAAATGGTGTGACCGTTTTCGCTGGGCTCATTTAATGCTTTGTTTTTGATAAATGCTTGTTTGGTTGATAATTGCATGAATGTGTGTGTTAGCATAGTAATTGTTGAAATGATATTGAGTAGGTGATATAATTAAGAGTTAGAAACCTACTCAATGCAAATGATAAGAACTTGCGGTGCCTTCAAGTTATAGCTACCGCAAGAATTATTAGAAAGATTAAATTTTGAAAATGAAATTTAATTCATAAGTGGTATTTAACCAAAGTTTAAAATGAAATAAAAATTTAATGTCTAAGAATTTCATGGATGCATTTTAAAGAAGTAAAATTACTAAAAGAATTTTTGGGAAAGAAAGCATCCATGTGAATGGAGAATCTTTCTAACAAGAGATATACTTATGTATATAACTTGATTGTTTATGAATTGATTATATGGTTGTATAATTAGAAAATGTTTTATGTTTTGAAAATAAACATTGTTCCAACCAAGTTTAAGATTCATTAAAAAAAAAAGGGGTTTTATAATTTCTTGTGTCAATTGGCTAATAAGTATTTTAAGAATTCTGGTCGATGCGTCTGATCAGCGTTATCGATAGGGATTCCTAAATGCTTACGAGGCGATGTGATACATGCTTTTGAAATGGCAATAAACAATATTTACTAATATGGATGTTGAATGCAAAAATATATATAGATATTGCAAAGATTTTGGAAATTCTAAATCGCCATTTAAGATAAGTATTTTATATACATACTTAAGGACTTATGGAAATAGTGTGACATAGAGGGCAATGGAGAGGCAATGTTGATCTTGGTCAACTTTGCAGTCCTCGAAATGTCATTCACTACAAATGTATTAGTTAGATGTTATCATTTTTTAAATTGATAATTGAAAATTTTGAATATGGTTTCATTTAAATAAATTGTATTAATTATTGGTTACGTTACATGTTTGTGAAAGTTTACATACATGGAAAATTTAAAATGCTTAAGTAAGCTTTTAGGAAAAGTATTTTGGAAAATATTACCTTATGCTAATTCATTTTTATGGCAAGTAACTTTAATTAAGGAAATACCTTAATTGGATGAAACTATCATGTGATAGTGATTAATAAAACAAAGTATTCAAATTAAGAAAATGAATTGTTTAGAAATCTAAAATATAGATTGGAAGCAGGTTTAGTAAAAAGTAAAAGGATAGTTATGAAGATTAGTTTAAACATTTAATCATTTGATTAATAACAAGTAGAAAAAAAAAGTATGCCTCCGGGAAAATTTAAGAAAATGCTAATTTAGTGCTTTTGAATTAGCATGAAATTTAATAAGGAGCAAAATCCATTAGAGTAAGTTTGGTTTTGAATTTAAATAGTGTTAAAAACTTGTTAATTATGTATTTGTAAAGTTCAATTGAAAACAAGTTTTAATTAAGTATCAAACTTGGCTAGTTCTAAGTGATAATAAAATAAATGTTTAGCTTTATGGATCAAGTGAAAATTTAATATAAAAGATTCATTTATTATAAAATGCAAATTTTTGTGAAAAGCTAGAAATAATAATAAATAGAGCAACAAGATAAGATTTCTTTTTAATTGTGAAAGCAATTTAAAAAAAAAAAAATCAATATGTAATTCCAAAGTCTAGTTTGGATAGATAATTGTTTCTTACTAATGTAAGAAAGTAAGTATTTTAATTAAATTATGGGTCTTCTTTCAAAAGACTTTGTTTGTTAATTGAGAAAAAGTTTTCTTTGTAAACCATTTTGAAAGTTTGTTGTATGTATTATAGTGTAATTCTAGATGTCTTGACTTTACGGAGAAAAAGGATCATGTAATAAATGTTTTAGAGAAAAGATTTTTGATCTTAAATTATGTAGTTTGGATTTAACAATGATTTAAAACTTTTGACAATTAAAGGTCTTGTGTCGGAAAATTTTAATTGAAAAGTGATGTTTTAAAACAGCAATAACTTGTGATTTACAAATCCAAATGGGTCCATTCTTTTTGCAAAAGAGAGTACTTTCAGTAAGCTAGAAATCATCTTTATGACATTTTCCAAAATTTTGCAGTTCGGTTATTCAAAAAACGAGTTGAAAACTGATGGACATCTCTGTCCTCTTTTATAATTTCTGAGTTTAAAGCTGAAAGTAAATTTAGCATAACTTTCAAAGCGTAAATCCGATTTTGAAGATCTTTATATCGCTGGAAAGCTTGGACTGAGTAGAATAACTTTTATTTTATGAGTATTTTTAGATTATGGGTTTTACTATGTCAAAAGCCTGAGTTTTTGTAGCAGGCCTGAATTTGAAAATTTGAAGTTTTGAGTTGTGTTTTATTTTAAACTATGATTTTAATGCTTCATATGTTTATAAGTGCATGCTAATATATTTCAATAAGTTAAGTGCAGGTGCAAGAAGATATTTGAACAATTAATTAGCAAAATAGTAAGTATAAAATTAAGCATGCTCAAATGCTAAAAATGAAAGGTATGAATTGCTATGTGTTTATGTGTTAAATATATATATTATGTTCTGACCTTTCTGTCGATGTATATATATAATTCATATTTATAAAATTGTAAAGGGCTCTCCTTGCAAAGGAGGCCCCGTCGAATTTTTCGAGAAATCAAACACTTAGAAAAATTTTGAGAAAATTTAATTAGTGAATATTTAGAGCCATCGATGAAGGATCTAATAAGTGTCCTCTTTAATCATAAAGCAAAATGGTTTAAAATTTGATAAATTTAGTGGAAAAATATTATATTACTTATTGTAGTATATTTATTTTTGGAATTAGAGTATGGAACAACTCTAATTTAATCTACTTTAATTTAAAGTAAAGATGATTGAGTTGAAAATTTAAGTAAGAGACTTTAAAAATTTTCAAGTACTGAAGTTTGAGTTTTTTGTATAAAAGAAAATGGATTTGAGTTAAAACTCTTATTAAAAGAAAAAGAAAAAAAAAAAATTGAGAAAATTTCTTGTAATCCATTCTTGTGTGTCTTGCCTTAGTGCGATTTTTGTGATGACTTGCATTCATGCAGTCATGTGTTATGGTGGAAGCTTGAAATAGCACCTATCTTTTGTTGAATCCTCTTTTGATGATTGTGCTTATTTGTGTTACTCCTTCAAAAGAGTTAGGTGCATTTCAGTATATTGGAAAAGTTGGCTCCTAGTTATATAGGACCATCTACTATTACTGGACGCCTTGGTTTGTTTGCTTTCATGCATCATTTTCTGTTCAGTTTTGGGTATTCATGATATGCTTCAGTTAACCCAATTTCATTGTATCTTCGAGATATAATCTCGATTGTTGATTCACTTATGTTGCATAATCACGAGTCTCAATGACTTGTGTATTGTGCCGAATTCTATTCGTGTAGTTGTTTCGAAGATTGAACACCTTCGAAATAAGAATGTTCCGCTTATGAAATTCTATGGTCCGCTAACCATAAGTACTGTACTTGGGAAACAAAGGATTTGCCGAGCAAACTTGTCATGATCCTTTCATCCTCTGTTGAGGGTGAATATCTATGATCCTATCTTTTGATTTCAATCTTGTTGCGATGAAATTGGTGTTAAAGATAACTTCCATTATAGAAATTGCGTGGACGCAATTTTGTTAAGGGGGGAGTCTGTAACAACCCTGGTTTTGGAGATTACCTGTTAATATTAAATTATAACGGTAGTTATAATTTAATATTGTAAATTAAATAAAATTGGAAGTTTTATATTGTTTATTTGTAATAAACAATTAATTTTGAAAATAAAATGAGAAAAATAAAGTTTGGAACTTTATTTTATTTATTTGGGTTAAAAAAAAAATAAAAAAAAATGGAAAATGGGTTCTATTTAGAGAAAATGCAATAATTGTAATAATTATTGCCAATTACTTCTTTTAATAATTTTGAAAAGAAGTATGTGATTTTTAAAGGATATTTATTTAAATAAAAAGGTGGAAATTGGTTTAAAATTGTGTTTGAATTATAAAGTTGAGTTTAAGATGGTTTTTAATATTTTTCTGTGTAAGAAAATAATTTTTGAGGAATTTTAGAAGTTAAAAATGTAGACTTTTGCATTTAGTTGTGAAAATAGTGCATTTTTGTGAAATAAAGGATTTTAATATTAACAATGTTTTAAAAATATAAATTTATCTTTTTATATGGTGGAAAATGTTTTATTTTGTAAGTGTTTAAGTCTACATATTTATCTTATGTAAAAATATGAAGAAAATGCATTTTTGTTTTGGTAATTAGTGTAGATATGAAGCCTTTATAATATAAGTGATGTTTATTTAACATAAGCCATGTTATTTTCTTTTAATTTTTGGGTCCAAGCCCATTAGTGTCCATAGCCTAATTAAGAAAAGAAGGAACTTACTTACTGTACTTTCATTTGCTTTGTCTTCCTCCTTCTCAAAAACCAGTAAAGAAGAAAGTAGAAACCCCTCTTCACCAAATTGCAATCTCAAACCAATTTCTTCAAGTAAATTCATCAAATTAAAATCTTTTGCAATCTAGAGAATCCAACAGGTAATCAACCCCAAAATACAAATAATTTCATCAAAATCTAGTTTTGAGATTGGGTTTGTATTTAATCTCTTCTTTTGGATTCGCATGGCTCTTTTTGTTTTTTTTACAGGTTCTTAAAGCCAAATCCATCTCAAAGCTTCAATCTTTTTGCTTAAATCCGGGTATTTAGGAAAATCAGCAAGGTGAGAATAATATCTCACAAATACTAGCTAAATTGCTTGTGAAATTGCTTGAATTTGCTGCATATGTAAAAGTTAATTCAATGTATTTCTATTTTCGTTTTGGCCTAAAGTGCCAACTTTGGTCATCCATAACTTTCATCTCCGGCAACGAAATGCTGCCGGATCTTTTTCTGAGTCAAGTTTATATGTTAAACTTTATTTCTGCAAATTTTGGTTGAATAATATGGTCATTTGAGTGTTCAAATCGTCACTGCAAAATCAGTGCACAGCCTGCAAATATCCTGTGCACATTTTGTTTTCCGAGTTGTTGCAAATATGGCCTGAGTCCATGTTTGAGACATCATATCTCTTTCGTTTCTTTCTCAAATTGCACGACACTTTTTTTTTTATGAAAGATGAAGTTCTCTTCTTTACGCGTACCAAATTTCAGGTCATTATGACATAGATAGCTTATATAAATCTGCTTCCAAACTTGGACCTGGACCATGTTTTTGCCCAGAGTCCAACAGTGAAACACTGTCTGGGTACAACTTTGAGCGATCATATCTTTCTCATAATTTATCCAAATTGCGTCATTCTTTTTCTGCTGAATAGATGACGTTTTGTACTATATGTGTATCAATTTTTAGCTCGATCTGGTATCATTTGATCTCCTGTTATATGCCTGAAAGTTGAGTCCAGGACTGTTTTTAGGCCTGCACATTTATTTGGTTTTTGAACTGTCGCAAACATGGTCTGAGTCCATATTTGAGACAGCATAACTCATTCGTTTCAAATCGGATTTGAGCGATTCTTTTTGCAGATTGAAGTAGGTGTGCTGATTTATATTTCTGTAAAATTTCATGAAAATCTGGGTTGCTTTGCTATTTCTAAACTACTGTCGAACTTGTACTCGCAGCTTGCTGTAATTCAGTATTTTAAACCTTGTTTTGGTCCGACTTTGGAACGACGCAGATTCTTCGTTTCAAATCGGATTTGAATGATTCTTTTTGCAGATTAAAGTAGGAATGTTTAGCTACATTCCTACCAAATTACATGTCATTTGGACTCGGTTTGCAGGTCCAAACCTGCTGTCGAACTTGGGTTCGCAGCCTGTTTTCACCGGGTTTTTATACTTAGAATAATTTTCTGATATTTTTCGATTTCTTTGAGATTTTTCTCTAGATTTCGTACACGGGTTTTATAAAGCATTACAAAGTGTTTTTCAAGCAAATTGACTTTTAAAATTATTATTTAATATTATTTTTAAGTATTAAATTAGTTACTCCATAATAGGAGAATTTCAAATGCAAGCGTTCCTAAAACTCGTTTTCTTCAATTTAATTTCTATATAAAACACACAATTTTGCACTTCGAGCGAAGAGAGAGGAGAATTAAATGATTAGATAAAACGCGTGCTATGAACACGTGCGTTTATCTTTTCAGTTAATTCCTGATCTATTCGTTTGATTGTTTTGACCTTTGGGTCTGGTTTACCGATGAGATGAGGTAAACTTTGTACTGCTTTAAGTGTGGAATTGACCAACGGTTAGTAAATCGTTTAGTGCGAACGGGTGGTATGGGACACACGTTAACACTTTTCGGGTTCCTTTCCGAGAGTTTGTGACACATATTGCCAGTTAGTGGTGTCCAGTACTGGGCCTCCGGACCTTCGCCACTACGGTTTGTTGCCTTCGGGTTTATGCCTTCGGGTTTGTTGCCTTTGGGTTTGTTGCCCTATAGTATCGCTTTTGGAGTTGGTCCATCGTCACCGCTCGAGAGATACTTGGGTTTGTTGCCTTCGGGTTTGTTGCCCTATAGTATCGCTTTTGGAGTTGGTCATTCGTCACCGCTCGAGAGATACTTGGGTTTGTCGCCTTCGGGCTTGTGGATCCTTGTTTATACAGTACTGAGCACGTGCATCTTTTGTTTCATTGACATTTATATTTCCCTAGAGTATCGCCTTTCGGAGTAGGTCTTTTGAACCACTCGATACATAGCGATTACCTTGTGGAAACTTGTGTTGCCTTCATTGGTATTTGTTATTTGCCTTTTTGGCTTAATTTGGGATATTCATATCCTTTGTTTATTGAGTTGCCGATGATATGAGGCTTGTTATGATTCATCTTTTGTAGATGATTGAGTTATCTCTTTTAGAGATATTTGTGGTACTTTATGACCTTGCATGTTCATTATTGTTTAGCTTGTCTAACTGATTTGTTTAGCTAGACTGACCCGTGTATTTTATACTCGGGTCAGACCGAGGTGTTTCAGGTTAGGTACCTTTGGACTTAGCCTATTCTGCTTCCGCGTGGACTATTCTGCTAGCCTCTTTTGTTATACCTTTTTGGGTAGTCCCTCTTGGTTGTAACTCTGATATGTATATTCTTTCGACTCATCTGTATATTGTGGTTGCTACGCCACTTGACATGTATCATTTTGTATACTCTATGATGTATCTGTATATGTATGTGATGATCTTCTGTTCTGTGATGTGTTTTACATTTGAGTTGTTATATTTTGTTCTGTTAGATCTTCTAGCCATTATAGTTTTGTATTAAGTATCTATTGGATATGTCGATCCACCAAAATAAATAAATAAATAAATATGCTGCATTTATCGACGTATACAGTAGATAGTTAAGACAAGGCTATAGATGGTCGCTCCTATCCAGCTCTATTCTCCGTATTAGCAGACAGTATTACCTTGTAATACTCTTTGCTAATATGGGTCTCGGAGTGGGGCGTTACAATAGTATAGAGATTCAAGATATCAAGATTGAAGACTCATGAATATCAAGAAAACCAAGATTATCAAGAGTTCAAAATTTCAAGTAATTTATTTTTTAATTAGGAATTTTTTTAAAACTCCTAAAGAAACACTGGCATCTTAAAATCCAATTTATTCGTGGAATGGAATCTACTTCGAGCCTGCTAAAGGGATGGAACCCTAAGTAGGATGAAACCTACGAAAAATCTAGTGGAACATTGTTTTATATCCGCTAACTTTTATTCAAAATGATTTTACAAAATTATATCATTTTTTCAAAATGTTTTCAAAACCTTCCTTTTAAAAAAATTAAAATCATCTATCCTGGTTTTAAATACTTTTAGCCTCAAAATAATCTTTAGTTTCAAAATCAAATTACTTTAGTTTTAAACTATCTTTTAATAATAATATATTTAACTTTTAATATTTATACTTAGATTTAAATATAAAATTATAGTAAAATTTTATATATACCAAAATATTATTCTCTATATTTATTTATGTATTTTAAATATAGTTAAGTATATTTATAAAAGTTTAAAATAGTTTTAATATAAGATAAAATATATTTTCAAAGAAAAACAAAACACCAAAATTTCCTTTGGGATGTCGACATGCTCAATACACCCATGTCGACATAGTGTCAGTTAATTTCAAAATTTAAATTTCAAAAGAAGTGTCTATTCGTCGTATCTCTTCACGAATGGACATGGCTGTTGTTCTTCTATAAATAGGGGTTGTTTTCAACGAATTTTTAATCATATTTTCTGGTTTTCATTTCTCTTCTTCCACATTTCTTTATACTTATTCCCACCATTACTCTGCCGAAATCAACATTGAATCTAATTGGATTATCTCTATTTTGATTCTTTATCACTATCTCAACAAGATCCTCAGTGCTATTCAGAGTTATAGGCTTCTTTGTAATCAATTAAACGAGAAAATGTGTGATTGTGGCTTTGGAAATCTATCAAGCGAGAAAAGGTGTGATTGTAGCCTTGGAAATCAATTGGGTGAAATTGTTACCCGTGAAATCAAGTATCTGTACCCAGAGGATTGTGAATCTGGAGGGTGTACCTCGTAGCCTTGAAATCAAGGGTGTAATTGTACAATTGCTTTTGAAAGGAAATCCGTACTTGTGTGCGAGACTGGATGTAGGGTAACTACGAACTAGAATAAAATCCGGTGTGTTCTTTCCTTTACTGCTTTTACTTTATTTTTGCATCTGCGTTTGATTCTATGATCATATTTGTGTCTGAATATTGCATATATTTGTGTTCAAATTAACAAAAACTAAAAATGATTTAATAATTCCTTAAAACACTATTCACCCCCCTCTAGTGTTTATCCTAGCCTTAAGATCCGTAATCCGCATTTCTCATATTTATAAGTAGGGTAAATGGGTTGGGTCATGTTTTGACAGGTCTGCGCGTCCGATGCATCGGACGCTATCTGACGTGAATGTTTCATCCCCAACCGTTATATTTCCCTTCATTCTCTATATATATATATATCAAATCATTTCTCAACCAAATCATCAAAAAAACCAAACAATTCGAAAATTCAGCAATTTCTATAAGCTTCGTCGACGAATTTGTAGGTAAATTTTTTTATATTTTCGTTTTTCGTATTATCATCTATCATATATATCTTTTAAAGATTTTTTTTGAATTGCTTTTTTCAAAATATCTGGCCACTCTATTGCTTCTTCTACTCAAACCATCATCGATTGAAATGTCGACATGACAAATGCGTTCATCGATGTTTGTTTCAAAAACATTGATACGCGTACCCACCATGTTGCACAGTGGTATGAAGATATCACAGTCATGTTCAACGAAAGAACTGGTCTAAATTACAACGCTGGACAAATGCAAAACAAGTTCGATAATCTGAAACATGAGTGGAGCCCATGGAACAAGCTGCTATAGATTCCAGGTGGCTATTGGAACGAAAAAAGGGACATGGTTGGTGGATCCGACAAGTGGTGGGATGCAGCTACAGCGAGGTACCGCAAATACAAACATGTCCTGCCTGCTCATTTTAAGCAGTTGGACGTGATTTTTGATGGCTGCAACCGAACTGACAAATGCCAGTTCATAATTCCACAAGATCCACTTGTTCAGCTACAGTTCGACACACAGCTTTATGGCGATCATCTTAGGGGTGATGTTGCGGAGATCTCCAGTCGAAAGTGGGCCTAGACAGCAACGGCCCACTGGTGGTCCTTCTAGGTCTGTTGGCAATCCTTCGCATGATCTGACTCTTACTAGATGTATGGAAGCGAAGCAGGAGGATGACGATTATGAAGAATGGGAGGTCGCGATTTGTTTTGGCTGAGTATGATAGTAGAGCTTTCAATCCTTTGCATGCCCTACTGGACAACCCGAACTGCTTGTTAGGCAGTTGAGAAGGAGATGCTAGTTTTTTTTATCTGTATTTTATTTTCTGCATTTTTATTCGGTACTTTTATTTCTGAATTTGTATTGTGAATTCTGAACTATCAATTTTTATTTCTACATTTGTATTTTATATTCTGTATTTAAAAATAATTAACGTAAATAAAATAATAACATAAACAAACAATAAAATAATAACTTTACCCCTTTCACGTTACCCCTTTCGCAAAACAAATGCATTCCCCTTTCACGAACTTACCCTCTTCCCAGCCCCTTTCGTTTTTCCCTTCCGTTTGTCATTTTCGGTTTGTAAAAGAACACACCCTTAAGTGTAAAACCGGATGTGGAGGGCTATAAATTTTAAAGAGTGGAGCCAAAATTTCAAAGGGGAGTCAAACATATAAATTATAGAGGATGGAACCAAAATTTTAAAGGGCAGATTACAATTCAAAATATTATACATTTTAATATAGATTATTAAGTGAAATTTTGTTTTACATTTTGAATTTTTTTGAAATTTTGGTCAGTTCACGTTAGACGCACCCAACATCAAAAGCAAACTGAAATTTTAATTTTTACTTAATCTAAATTAAGAATCGAATGCGAGAATAAGTAAACGATTTTTCTTTATTTTAGCCATGTAATAAGTGAATGATTTTCAACGTATAAACGATTTTACTTAATTTTTACGTTTTGAAATTTTTTAATATTTTATCAATTAAAAATTATTAAAAATTATTATAAATTAATTTTAATAGTTAATTGTTATTGCTATTTAATAATAATTTTTAACTTTAAATTACTATTATTTAATTATTATTTAGTTAATTATTATTTATTATAAAAATAGTATTATTGATTGTTGGTTACTATTATTTAATAGTGACTATTATTTATAAATTAATAATTAAATATTTATTATTTGTTGTTTATTTATTTATTTATTTATTATTATTTAATAATTTATTAATTATCAATTACTATTTATTAATAGGAATTATTTCATATTTTAAATTAATTATTAATAATTATCATTATTTAACAGTAGTTATAATTTTTTATATATCAATACCTAATTATTATTTTTTAAGTATTATTTTTTTAATTATTTCTTTTTACTAAATTTTTTATTAATTATTAGTTATTATTATTAAATTTTAATTTTTTTTTGCAAGGCAAACGGGGTTAACTGGTCCTCTACCAGTTTATTGATAACTGAAAAAAGGAAAAAGGGACTATGAACAAGCTCACAATCCCCAGAAAAGCACAAACATCACAGGAGAAACATTACACAGATGGAGAGAGAGGTAACAACAACACAAAAAGAAGAAAGGAAAGATAAAAGAGAATTAAACATGAACTAAGGCCAATCTGCAGCAACATAAGCACTGAAGTCAAAATGACACTCCCTCATTCCTATCTTTATACTAGCCTGTAAAGCAACCCAAAGTTGGTGATTGCTCCTTATCTTGTTTTCAAAGCTTCTTAAATTTCTTTCCTCCCATATAAATTTCAAGTACTTTTTAATTAGGAAAAAATACACAAATCTGGCTTTCTTTCTCCACTTAGTAGCTTTGCTTATCAAAGCCCACTCAACACTTGACAGTCCATGAATATGATTTGCATTAATTCTTCTCATCAGCCTAGTCCACAATCCCATTAACTCATTGCATTCAAAGAATAAGTGATCCATGGATTCAGGTTGCAACTTGCAAAAAACACAAAGTGGATCAACTGACATTCCATAGATCAACAGTTTCTCCTTGGTCAACAGGGCATTATTTATAACCTTCCACATCATCAAGTTGTCTCTGGCATTAGAGTTGCTAGACCAAAGAACCTTATGCCATTTTATATCAGAGCTACCAGAACCATTAACAAGCAGATTATAAATAGAAGAGATCGAGTGAGGCTTACCATTCCAATGTATTTCATTAGAAGGAGTGGTGTGGTAGAATTTATCCTGAAACTTGTTCCAGACAGCCCTAATCACTTGGTTGCTGGTATAAGGAAGCTGTAACTTGCCATCATATAGGTAGTCAGCTGCTTTAGCATCCCTACTAATATCAGATTGAATGATCTGCTGAGGAGTAAAAAAATTTGCCAAGAATTAGTCCTTCTGCCATCCAAGGGACAGTCCAGAAATTAGCAGCACTGGATGAAGAAAGAATAACTTTAATTATAGGGGATAGGGTAGATCTTAGCCTCAGCAAGCTCCTCCACGTTCAACTACAATTCTGGGGGGCATTCATAGTCCCGAGATTCATTCTACCCAAGTTATGAATTTTGGTCCACCAAACCCACAGAGAATCAGCATCAGATAGCAAAGCATTCAATAGAGAACTAATGGCTGCTCTATTCCAAGTTTGCATATTTAATATTCCTAGACCACCTTTATTTTTTGGCAGCTCCATTAGGGAAAAGGAACAGGGAATGATTTTCTTTGAGTGAATAGAGCCAGTCCAGAAGAACCTCAGCATGGCATTTCTCACCATATTAACTAGTTTATTGGGAAGAATGAAGACCCTGGACCAATACACCATCATTGAGGATATAGCAGACTTGATGAGCACAAGTCTACCAGCTTGAGAGAAAAATCTATTAGCCCAACATGTCATAATGCTACAGATTTTTTTCATACAGGGGCAAGCAGTTAGTAATAGTGATTCTAGAGGAGCATAGAGGAAGTCCCAAATAACTCATGTTATTATTCATAGCTTGAAGACCAGAAGTAGCAGTTAAAAAACTAGCTTGCTCAGTAGATATACCAGAAGTAAGGATGTGGGATTTATTAATATTTAGGTGTAGACTAGTCATAAGGTAGAATTTGTGCGTATCTTTGATATTATCCATAGATCTATGATCTGGTTTGGTGAATAACATAATGTCATCAGCAAATAGCAAGGAAGTTATTGTGGGTATTTACATTTAGAATGATACAAAATTTCCTTATGCTCATAGTTTTTAGTCAACATTGCAGTTAAAACTTCCATAACAATAATGAATAAGTAAGAAGAGATAAGGTCCGCTTGCCTGATCCCCTGCTTACTACTGAAAAATCCAGAAGAAAAGCCATTGTATTTGATAGAGAAAGTAGGGGTTGATATACAGTTATAGATCCACGACACAAAAACTTTTGGAAATCTCATTAGTGCCATAATTCTCACAATAGAACTCCAATGAATACTGTCAAAAGCTTTCTTTAAGTCCAATTTCAGCATTGCATTTTTGGAAGCTTGAGCATGACCATACCCTTTTAATAATTCATGTGAAAGTAATATGTTATCTATGATGTTCCTCGTAGGTAAAAAGCCAGATTGGTTTTTGGATATGAGCCTGCTAAGCACCACAACAAGTCTAGTGGCTAAAATCTTTGAAATGCACTTGTATATCACATTACAACATGAGATGGGTCGGAAGGACTCAACAGTTGATGGAGGCTGGACTTTAGGTATAAGCACCAAATTAGTTGTATTCGCTTCCAGTAAAAGTTTGGATTTAGTGAAAAATTTGTGAACAGCCTTTAAGAAATCTTCCTTGAGTAATTCCCAACTATGAATATAGAAATGTAAATTGAAACCATCCGGCCCTCCACAAGAATTTTTGTTCATGGAAAATAGGGTGTCTTTTATTTCCTTGTCAGTTACCTTAATTACTAGATTGTCAGCTTCTTCTTGCTGCACTTTGGGCACTTGCACAAGGTCAAGTTCTTCAATCTGTGGTTTGAATTCATCTTTGTTTCCCAGCATGGTCTTAAAATAATTGAGCAGGGCATGGTCAACATCAGATGGATTGGAGTGGAGGACACCAAACTCATCATAAATATGAGAGATATGCTCCTTAGCTTGTTTAATCTTTATGGCAGCATGAAAGTATGCAGTGTTGTAGTCCCCCTCTTGAGCCCATTTTTGCCTCAGCTGCTGCCTCTTCATATTACCTCCTAATTTTAAGGCTTCATTTAATTGATCATATATAATTCTCTCATTCTCAGCAGCAGCTACATCATCAGGATTGCTCATCGTTAAATCTTGAGCTTCAATAAGCTTCTGCCTAAGCAATGTTGAATTTAAGGTACCATTACCAAATTTATTCCTTGCCCAAACCCTTAATGCATCTTTAGTTGCTTTTAATTTCCTGCAAAAAATAAACATAGGATTTCCATAAAATTTTCCAGACCATGCTTTGTTAATTATATAAGCATACTCAGGATCATGGACCCAAGTATTATAAAATTTGAAGCTTTTTTTTCTTTTTAATAACTTCTGTCCCGAAGTGAAAATTATAGGCGAGTGATCAGAAAAAGACAGGATGGGTAATTAAAGATGATATGGTTGGCCAAGTGGATAAGGCTTTGAGGTTGGCAAAAGAGTGATCAATGTTAGTGAATATTCTAGTACCAGATCTACTCCTATTGTTCCATGAGTACTCAGCTCCAAAAGAGGGGATTGGGAGGAGACTAGAGTCTTCAATGACTTTATTGAGTGGGAAAATGTCCTTGGGTAATAGAGGGGAGCCTCCAAATTTATCTTGTAATTTGAAACAGCAGTTGAAATCCCCAAAGGCAAGCCATGGATGGGAATTTTGTCTAAAGGCAGGTAGAAGATCAAGGAAAATTTGTCTTGAGTTCACAGAATTTTGGGCATAAACAATAGGTAGGTAGAAGGAAGTGGAGGTATCATTCATATTGGCTTGGAAGTGCATTACTTGATCAGTGTTGAGAACTGAGGTTAGAGACATGATTTTTGGATCATGAATAACCATGATACGACCATAAGAAGCATGATCCAGGTTATGGTTCAAGATCTAAGATGGTTCAATATGCTTTGCAGCTTTAACTGTAAGTGTTTCATTCAGTTTGGTTTCCAGTATGGCAAAAAGAGAAACTTTGTGTTGGATTATAAGAAACTTAACTTGATCTAACTTATTGGGGGAATGGGCTCCTCTTATATTCCAAGTTGCAAAGTTGTGCATCATTAAGTATACTTTAAGGATTGATGAATGATATTTTTCATGCTCCTAGTTGCAGGAGAACCCCTGTGTTCAGTAATTCTATTTACTTTGTCTTGTTTATTGAGATTTGGTCCTTTATTACTTCTCATCCCTGCCACATTGGAAGATTGAGTATTATTAGGAGATGTTGGCATAGATTTCCATCCAGGCAAGATACCAGAGAAAGAGTATTGATGTAAAGAGATGCTGCTATTTCCTACTGGATCTTCCATCAACAAGGCAAGAGTTTCATTTTCCAGAGATTGTCTGAACTGAGATTCATCTTTATGTGGAATAGTATTTGTGCTGGCATTGTTAGCATTCAAATCCTGAACGTCTCTAGATTGATGTGAATTTCCTACAGCAGAAATGGCAAAATCAAGCATATTTTTATCTTTTCCCATTCTGTTTTGTAGTTGAGAAGTTTCTTCTTTGGTTTTATTGCTTTCCAGTTCATGTTTCTCAGTTTGCATGATTATTATATTAGGCACTTGATCAGTAACTACTAAAACTTCTTTCTGCATATTACCTACAATTTCTCCCTCCTCCAACTGCTCTTCATTAACACAGTAATCATTGCCTGATTCATTATCACAATTTTCATAACATGCTCCAGTCATATTTTCTTCCATCAAAACATTGAATCTATTGGTATCTCTATTCTCTTCTTCATTGGATCTTAATGTATTACCTTTTCTCAAAAAACTAGTTTCTGAAAAGTGCAACATACTAGTACTTAACCCATCCCCTTCATTTCTTGTACCATTTTCCATTTCTTTTGTTATCTTATTTTTCCCCTTGTCTCTTTTCATCTTTTCCACCCTTCTCCATTCCTGCTTATGTTCAAATACCTTTGATACCTTCCCATTAACAACTTCATTCCCCTTGCTATCCTTTCTTGCTTCTTCTTTTGCTCCTGCCTTCTCTTCATAGTACAATTACATTTTCATACACACTTCTGTCCTATGGCCGAATTCTTTGCAACTAATGCATATTTCAGGTCTCTACAGGTATTTAACTTTCACTATTTGTTCTGATCCATCCATTAGTCTTATAGGAAACTCATCCAGCAACTCCTCAGTTGGTGTAACTTCCACCATACATTTTGCATATCCTATTCTTTCCAACTTTTCAGTTTGCGCATCCATACACATGAATGATCCAACACGTGAAGCAAGCCAATTTATTCCCAGATGAGACCAAGCATAAAGAGGAATATTAGAGAGTCTAATCCAAACAGGAACAGATCTAATCGTACTACAACTATTTCCAACAGTTGGATCCCATTGCTTGACTATGAATAATTTGTTCCTCATGATAATTGGATCTGAAGCAATTATTTTCCTTCTATCTTCCTCACAAGACAGATTGAATAGGAACAGAAATCCATCCGATTTCACTTTAATGGAACCTTTAAGTTTCCATACTTTTTTGAGATGAGCAATTACAGTTACGTAAGATAAAGGCTTATCAAGAAAAAATCCTACCAAGTAGTCACCCCAAATATCATTGCCTGCCTTTATCACATTCTCTGGTGGAACCAAGACGTGCCCATCAAAGACCAGAGGCACTTTAATAGGCGAGTGCTGGCCAGCATTTCTAGGTTTAGATTTGAACAGGGAATTCCATTGGGCTGGGATGACATTCTGGGAAGAGGGAGAACTCTGAGATGAGAGGACATAGGGTGGACCGATCGGAGCAGCAGGCTGTGAAGGGTATGGAGCAGCAGAGGGAGGAGGAGGGGAGAAGCAGGCTGTGGAGGGTCAGGCGAGAGGGGATCGGGAGGGACATGAGGTGACAGAAGGTGAACAGGAGAAGGAATGGTGGAAAGGACGAAAGGGATATTTGAATGTAAGTGTCGGGAAGGAATGGGGGGAACATAAGACATTAAAAAAATTAAAAAGCAGAGGAACTTATGTTTTTTATTATTAATATTTAACATTTATTTTTAAATTTTAATTAATATTATTCAATTATTATTCTATTAATTATTTTTTATTATAAGAAATTTATTATTAATTACTAGTTGTGGTTATTTCATTGTAATCATTATTTATAAATTATTAATTGTTAACTAAATATTATTTATCTATTTATTTACTGTTGATTATTCATTTATTAATTGTTAATAAGAATTATTTTATATTTTAAATTAATTATTAATTATTATTGTTTAATAGTAGTTATGTAATGGTAATAATATAGTATTAAATAATATTATTTAATATTTAATATTAATTATCAATAATCAAAATATTAATTATTAGTAGTAATTATTTAATTATAAATTATTTAATAGTAATTACTAAATATTTATCATTAATTTTTTGTTATTACTTATCAATTTTTATTTATTATTTACTAATTATTTAATAGTAGTTATTATAATTATTTATCAATTATCTATTACGACTGGCAAAAGAAAATGGTTATACTAGAAATCTATTAGAACTGGTCAAACAAAAGAGCAGTTGAAAATTGACATCTACTACAACAGAAAAAAAATGTTGTAATAAGCATTTATTACAACTTCCTAGAAAAAAGAGTTGTTGAAAATAAGTATATTATAACTTTTTGAAAAAAAAACGTTGTAAAAACCTTTATTACAACACGCATTTTGTGACCGTTGTAAAAACGCAGTTGTTATAGTTCTTTTATTGTAGTGAAACTTGTAGTATCCATTTGGCTAATATAAAAGGATTATACTTATGGTAATGCAAGTTATGTTCAACAAGATTATAATCTTTGTGCATGTTGATTCAAGAACCTAGAAAATTGCTGAACTAGTTGCATCAAAATAAAATAAAAAACTTTATCTGCATGGGTCGTGTAAAGCATATTAATTCCAAGACCTAGGTTAAAATTCCATTGTGATGCCCCACTCTATACTCACACTAGCCAAAAACACTATAGGGTAATGTCGTCGACTAGCGCGAAGAATAAAGCTATTTAGGAGCGACCGTCTATGTAATTGCTTTGTGCGAGTATCGATATGTCAGATAGTATTATATGCATTTTGTTTCAAAAGGAAATATGACATATCAAATACCAACACAAGGCTACTACACAGTGGCCATGCGGTCTTCCGAAACAAATATAAAATAAACATAACATACGTCAGTCACAGATATTCATATCACTAAGGCGCAAACATATATGAATATATCACATAAAAGTGTACATCAAAGTAGTGGTCATATAAGATCCACTACATCACAAAAGAATATGTACAAGTGCAAGATAAAAGAATATGTATACATCAAGGGCTCTTTATCTCGAATGTACAATAACAAAAACTACTGAGCTAAAGTAGTTAGCCCAAAAGTCAGATGAAGGAGCATGATAAGAAGTCAAGCAGAAGCACCTGAAATACCTCGGTCTGACCCGAGTGTTATTTAAGAAGAAAATAATAAATGGATTAGTCTATCTATAAATATCATATAAAATGAAATAGAATAAGAGATATGACAAAAACGTATGATAACAATAATGTTATACTATGACAAGTATACATCAGATAACAACAAAAATCATACAATATCTCAAATATTCTCAAACACTAAAAAGAATGTCATATTCTTTAAATTATTCACCAAAACACAAATATTGATAGAGCTTCTCAATGCATATCATCAAAATTGGTGAAACATAAATTCTAGAAATCATCAAGTAGAAATCCAGAAATCACAAAAAGTGAAAGGCCTACCACAAATGGGAGCATGAAATCTCACCAACATGTGCCCCACAAATGGGTCGCTATCCTATAAAATGAGCTGGAGCTCCTCCAACAGGGTATAGTCCCCCCTTGCGGACTATGAGCCAAAGCTCCTCCTATGAGCCGAAGCTCCTCCAAACAGGGTATAGTCCCCTCCTTATGGACTATGAGGCAAAGCTCCTCCTATGAGCCGAAGCTTCTCCAAATAGGGTATAGCCCCCCCTTGCGGACTATGAGCCAAAGCTCCTCCTATGAGCCGATGCTCCTCCAAACAGGGTATAGTGCCCCTTATTCGGACAAAGAGATATCGCACATCGCTAGTCTAGATCACCAAAGGATCATCATTGATCGATAAGTGTAAATTACACTAAGCTAGTAAATAAGTGAGTTTAGCTTCGTGTCCCGTAACCACTGGCTTAACTTAACTATTTATGAACAAATTGTAGATTTCCACTTGAAATTGTCACAAGGTTTCAATCGAACTAGTTAAAGAATTAACCGGCGAAGTAAACGTAAACGTTTCATATCACTTGTTTTGCTAAGCCGTTTAATTGGATTTCTCGAACGAATGATGTAAAGGTTTGCATATACTAATGGATTGGAAAATGGTTTTAAAAACAAGCTTTGTATTAAAAATAGTGTTGAAATCGTTTTTGTGAAAGATTTTGAGTATTTACTACAAGTATAAAAACCTTTGTATTTTAAAGTGATAAATCACAGAAATGATTGTAAAAAACAATCTATCACAAAATCCATATTCGACGGCGTGCATTAAAACCATAAAAATCGATATCGAATCCATCAAATGGATATTCCAAAAAATCCAGAAAAGAAGTCATCAAAGTTGATAATAAATGACAACAACTAACCGAATCAACAAAAATCGATTAAAATTGGAAATCCACTCTAAAACAGCCAAAATAGGCTAAATTGAACAATTCCAGATGTCTGGTAGATATTTCCAGACATTTTGGCCCTAGATTCTAGAAAAATATATGCTTTTTCTCCTTTCTCTTTTTAGTCCCAGAACTATTTCAAACGTCTAGATTTTTCAACCAGACGTCTGAATTTGGTTCCAGACATCTGGGTTTTTGTTCCAGACGTTTGGATTTTAGCTCTGCCCTTTTTTATTTATTTTCAGAACCCTTTCAGATGTATGAATTTGATTTCAAACGTCTGGATTTGGTTTCGGACGTCTGGATTTTATTTCAGACGTCTGAATTTTTCTGCTAGGCAAAAAAAACCAGCCTAGCCTAAGAAGGGCATATCCAAACCAAAATGTGATCGAACGAGCGATGGATGCTAGGGATTTATGCCAATCGACAACCCAACCCTATAGGCTCTTTGATACGCCAAAAATAACATGTTCAAACATCCAAGATAGGATCTTTAAAGATTTTGACTTCAAAACATTAAAATTGGAAAATTCACCAAATCAATTCAAATCAAAAGCAAATGAAAATGGAATAGATATTAGGAATTCACACCTAACAACAATGAAAGCTATAAATATAGATGTGAGTTCAAGAACTCACCTTTAAACCCAAATATAGAAATGAGAAACTCTAAAACAAGCGAAGATTGATTTCTGTTCAACAACACCTCTAGAATCTTCAATATATTATCAAATGAAATGAATTTCCTAAGTTAAGTTTTAGGATTTCTGAAAATTAAAGACAGATTGAGATGGAGATGATGAAGATAAAGAGGATTCTTACCTAAGTTTCTCCTTGATTTATAACTTGAATTTGAACTCCTAAGAGAAACTAGGGCTTAGAAATTTTAATTTTCTCTTCCCACCATTTTTTCTAGGGCTTGAGAGTGTTAAAAAATGTTATGAATGAATGAAGAAGAGTGGAGTGGGAGTTATAAGATAGAGGAGTTGGGTTCTCTTGTTGGGTTGGTGGGCTGGAACCCGAACCCAAAGCCCAAAATAAAAATACCAAAATTCTAGTCAACTCCAAACATATCGATGTTTGTACTCAAAAAGGTCGCAAACGCCATTTTGGACTCAATGGAAATGGTTCCGAGTCCTAATTTGACTGTTTACAAAAAGTATAATTTTGGACTTTTATCCGACTAACGATGCTATATTTAAATAAATCATTTAAATATATGATCGTAAAAATATGCGGGTTGTTACAGACTCCCCTCCTTAAAGAAATTGCGTCCGCGTAATTCTTAAGAAGAAAAAAAGGAACAACCATAAATACATATCAACACAAAAGAAAAATTTAAAACGAGAAGTTCACCTTAAAGAGCATAAGAGAGTAAGTCCGGATGTGTTCGCTCGATGAATTCTCTTGATTTCCATGAACAATCCTTAGAATTTGAGGACCGTTGAACCTTCACAAGCAGAACATCTTTATTATGAAGGCGTTTAACCTCCGTAGCAATGATACGAATATGATATTGATCATAAGTCAAATTAGGTGAGACTTTAATTTCTTCAATAATATCAGGCTCAAGAATAGAATTGGAATCTCTAAGGCATTTCCATAGTTGAGAGACGTGGAAAGTATTATGGATAGCAGAAAATTAAAACAGTAATAAAAGGCGATAAGCCACGGAACTAATATGTTCGGTGATGGAAAATGGACTAACATATCGAGATGACTAATTTTCTCGATCGACTGAAATGCACAACACCCTTCATAGGTGAAACACTAATGAACACCAAATTTCTAGGGGCGGAAGCAATGACCACGAAAACTAGATCATGAGTGGCATATCCAGTCTCGGTAGGCTTTAATTGTATAGAAGTATAAGCGATAACGCGTTCCCTTTTTGCATGAGAACGACATCCAAACCAATACGACTAGCATCGGTACAAACAGTGAAGTCTCGGTTCCCTTCGGGAATCATAAGAATAGAAGCATTAGAAGTAAGTTCTTTTATATGATCCTCTTTCCCGAAAAGTTTAAGACTTTCAAAATTATAATAAACTTTATGTAATCATCTTTTTAGAAAAATTTACTTATTCGAAGTCAATTTACTATGTCTGACAGTCTCATCATTGCATTTCGAATATTCCTATCGATAACGTTGATCAGGCGCATCGACCAGAATTCTTAAAGCACTCAATAGGCAATACAACAAAAAATCATCTTCTATATGATAAATATGTCTCTTATGAACTTTACGAATATTCTTTGCTCGTTTTAAGAACAAAATCCAATTATACTTATAAATATCTTATGAAAAAGATTTGCAAATTTAAGGTTGTTGTTTTCATCCATATTAATGAATATTCATCGAGATATTCGTAGAATACTCGATTCATAAGATGGATGGAATAAGCTTGAAAAACCGAATGACATCATGAGTTATTCATAAGAATCATAACGAGTGCGGAATGCGGTAAGGGGAACGCTATCCTCCGTAACTCGTAACTGATGAAAACCGGTTGCAAGGTCGAGCTGCAAAGACCTTAGCACTACTTAAAAGATTGCTTAGGTGATAATCCTAAGACAAGCTCAAAGATACCAAGAAATTCACGAACTACTTGAATGAGAGAAATATCATTTTCCTCATTATGTGGGTTTAGAGAATATAAGGATGCCACCGAATTGGAATCAAAATCATTAAGAACAATAGAAATCTGCTTAACAGATTGAGAATGTCGAAGATGAATAGTCCTATCACGATATAGGATATGGGCTTCATAATGATTAAGCCAATTCTTTCACAAAAGTCAATTCCGAAACTTAAGTAGCACACAACATGCAAATCGGATCGAAAAACATAATCACATAAAATATCTCAACATTTTTATAAAGTAAACTGAGTGTTGCGGATCCACCAACCGGATTTGCAATTCTCAGTGTAGCCATCAAGCCCAAAATGTTTAAAGAAAAAGAATCAGCAAGTTCTTTTGATATAAAATAATGATATGAACCCATATCAAAAAGAACTCGAATAGAATAATCAAAAAACAAATGTCATCAAGGACTAATGAGAAATACCTTGACCAAGAGAAGTGTCATTAGGAGCTTGTAAAACATTTAGCTCTTCCTCTCTCTTGCTTTGAAGTTTGGGACATGAAGATATATAATGATGTGAACTTTTGCAATAGTGGCAAGAAATAGGCCTTGGACACCTATTTATATAGTTGTCCTTAAAGCCACAATTGCAGCATTCTCCATAATTAGGGATTAGAGTCTTTGCTACCGAAGTTACTTGCTTCACTTTCTTGTTGGGATTAGGACTTTCGAACTTAATAAAGGGATGCCTCTTCTTATTGATGTTGAATTTCTTATTGACACCCACAATTTCAATATCACTTTCTTTATCGGCCTCTTCAAGTCAAAGAGCGATATCTACAAGTTGATCAAAAGAAACTTCTAGTTTCAGAAGTAAAGGCTTTTTGAGGTTCTTATTCAACCCATAGACAAATTTCTGATTTTTCTTCAATGAGGTATTAATATACTCGACCCCATATTTAGAGAGAGATTCGAAAGATGCGACGTAATCCGTCACAGAAGATTCACCTTAAACAAGGTCAATAAAGCGTCGGGCTAACGCTACTTTTTCAGCCTCCGGCACAAACTTTAATTTGAATCTTTCCTGGAATTGCACCCAAGTAAGATCTGTTTTGGTAATTTCAGAAATCAAAAGCTCATATCAATCTAATGCTCTTCCTTGGAGCATGCCAGAAGCCACTTGTACTCGATGTAGATTCATAATATTCATGCGGGAAAAGATGCAATCACATGCTCTAAGAAAAGCTTGGATTTTTATAATGCTTTCGAAACCCTTGAATGGCCTTCCACCCAAATCGGTATAATTTCTACACAAGCGCACCAACCCAGATTTAGGATGAGTAGGCTTTGGAATGGGTCCGATAGCTTGAACATTCTTTACAAGATCTAAAAGCTACCGGACAGACATAAATACACTATCCTGAGGTGTAGCACTGGATTGACCGGCGCTAGAACGGCCAGATCTAACCATTTCTCTTCATTGAGAAAGAAAGAAAGAAGAGAAAAAATGTTATTCTCAGAATGAATATTAAACAAACTTGATTGATAAAACAAGGCATCACAAAAGAAATTAGGATAGAACGGGTCCTAAGACTCGGATAAATCCTAAGGCACGATTCCTAAGAAAGACTAAGGACATTGATCCTTGCTAAATTATTCTATATTGTTCCGAAATTTGGCTCTGATACCAAGTTGTGACGCCCCACACCTATACTCACACTAGCCAAGGACACTACAAGGTAATGCCGTCGACTAGCGTTAAGAATAAAGCCATTGAGGAGCGACCATCTATGTAATTGCTTTGTGCGAGTATCGATATGTCAAATAGTATTATATGCATTTTGTTTCAAGAGGAAATCCGACATATCAAATACAAACACTAGGCTACTACACAGTGGCTATGTGGTCTTCGGAAACAAATATAAAATAAACATAACATAAATCAGTCACAGATATTCATATCACTAAGGCAGAAACAGATATGAATATATTACATGAAAGTGTACATCAAAGTAGCAATCATATAAGATTCACTACATCGCAAAAGAATAGGTACAAGTGCAAGACGAAAGAATATGTATACATTAAGGACTCTCTATCTTGAATGTATGATAACAAAAACTACTAAGCTAAAGTAGTTAGCCCAAAAGTCAGATGAAGGACCATGATAAGAAGTCAAGCAGAAGCACCTGAAATACCTCGGTCTGACCCGAGTATTATTTAAGAAGAAAATAATAAATGGATCAGTCTAGCTATAAATATCATATAAAATGAGATAGCATAAGACATATGACAAAAACATATGATAACAATAATGCCATATTATGACAAGTATACATAAGATAATAACAAAAATCGTACAATATCTCAAATATTCTCAAACACAAAAAAAAATGTCATATTCTTTAAATTGTTCACCAAAACACAAATATAGATAGAGCTTATCAATGCATATCATCAAAATTGGTGAAACACAAATTCTAGAAATCATCAACTAGAAATCCAGAAATCACAAAAAGAGGAAGGCCTAATACAAACGGGAGCATGAAATCTCACCAACACGTGTATCACAAATGGGTTGCTATCCTATAAAATGAGCCCGAGCTCCTCCAAATAGCGTATAGCCCCCCTTGCGGACTATAAGCCAAAGCTCCTCCTATGAACCAAAGCTCCTCCAAACATGGTATAGTCCCCCCCTTACGGACTATGATCCAAAGCTCCTCCTATGAGTCGAAGCTTTTGCAAACAGGGTATAGTCCCCCCTTGCGGACTATGAGCCAAAGCTCCTCCTATGAGCCGACGCTCCTCCAAACAGTGTATAGTCCCCCTTTTTCGGACAAAGAGACATCGCATATCGCTAGTCTAAGTCACCAAAGGATCATCATTGATGGATAAGTGTAAATTACACTAAGCTAGTAAATAAGTGAGTTTAGCTTCGTGTCCCATAACCACTGGCTTAACTTAAATATTGACGAACAAATTGTAGATTTCCACTTGAAAATTGTCACAAGGTTTTAATCGAACAAGTCTAAAAATTAACCGATGAAGTAAACGCAAGTGTTTCATACCACTTATTTTGCTAAGTTGTTTAATTGGATTTTTCAAACGAATGAGGTAAAGGTTTGCATATACTAATAGATTGGAAATGGTTTTAAAAACGAGCTTTGTATTAAAAATAGTGTTGAAATCGTTTTTGTAAAAGAGTTTGAGTATTTACTACTAGTATAAAAACCTTTGTATTTTAAAGTGACAAATCACTGAAATGATTGTAAAAAATAATCTATCTTAAAAATCCACATTGGATGACGTGAATTAAAACAAAAAAAATCGATATCAAATCCATCAAATGGATATTCTCAAAAATCCAGAATAAAGTCAGCATAGTCGATAATAAATGACAATAACTAACCGTATCAATAAAAATCGATCAAAATTGGAAATTCACTCAAAAACAGCCAAAATAGGAAAAATTGAACAATTCCAGACGTCTGGTAGGTATATCCAGACGTTTGGCCCTAGGTCTGGAAAAATATATGCCTTTTCTCCTTTCTCTTTTTAATTCCAAAACCATTTTAGACGTTTGAATTTTTCAACTAGACGTCTGGATTTAGTTCCTAATGTCTGGATTTTGTTCCAAACGCCTATATTTTAGCTCTGCACTTTTTTATTTATTTCTAGATCTTTTCAGACGTGTGGATCTTTCAACCAGACGTCTGGATTTGGTTCCAGACGTCTGGATTTGGTTCCAGACGTCTGGATTTGGTTCCAGACGTATGGATTTTCTTCCAGACATCTGAAGTTTTCTACTAGGCAAAAAAATTAGCCTAGCCCAAAACAGGCAAATCCAAACCAAAATGCGATCGGACGAGCAATGGATGCTAGGGATTTATGCCAATCGATAGCCCAGCCCTCGATACGCCACAAATAAAATGTTCAAACATCCAAGATAGGATCTTTAAAGATTTTGACTTTAAAACACCAAAATTGAAAAATTCACCAAATCAATCCAAATCAAAAGCTAATGAACATGGAATAGATGTTAGGAATTCATACCTAATAAAGAAAGCTATAAACATAATGTGAGTTCAAGAACTCACCTTTAAACCCAAATATTAAATGAGAAGCTATAAAACAAGCAAAGATTGATTTCTCTTCAACAACATCTCTAGAATCTTCAATCTATTATCAAATGAAATGAATTTCCTAAGTTAAGTTCTAGGAATTTCTGAAAATTGAAGAAGGACTGAGATGGAGAAGATGAAGAGGATTCTTACCTAACTCTCTCTTTGATTTATAATTTGAATTTGAACTCCTAAGAGAAACTAGGGCTTACGAATTTTAATTTCCTCTTCCCACCAATCTTTCTAGGGCTTGAGAGTGTTAGGAAATGTTATGGATGAATGAAGAGGAGTGGAGTGGGAGTTATAAGGTGGAGGAGTTGGGTTCTCTTATTGGGTTAGTGGACTGAAACCCAAACCCAAATCCCCAAATAAAAATACCAAAATTCTAGTCAACTCCAAACATATCGATGTTTATACTCAAAAAGGCCGCAAATGCCGTTTTGGACTCAATGGAAGTAGTCCTGAGTCCTAATTTAACTGTTTACAAAAAGTAGCATTTTGGATTTTAATTCGACTAATGATGATATATTTAAATAACTCATTTAAATATACAATCGTAAAAATATGCGGGTTGTCCATAAAATTCATTTATATGTTCATCTGGATCATCACTGCCTTTACCAAGTACACTGATATTGTTAGTTAATTTTTTAGCACCATGATCCTTGGTGTTGAATTTAAATTCGTTGACGAAGAATATTGTATATGTCTTGATATTTATTTTTGGTCCCATCACAAGATGTTTCAATCCTTCATTGACGATACAATTTCTCATATCATAACACTACAAAACAAGGTGGCTTTAGCCACGGCAAAAAGGCGTCGCAGGCAGTCGTCGGCCGTTGTTATTTAGCCTGCCGCCACACAGTAAATGATGGCTTTAGAAACGACTCCATAATCAAAATAGCGATGGTTGGTGAGGCCTTGTTGGACACGTGGAATATTAGTTATCACAAGGATGACATCTCAAGTCGTCACTAGCCGTCGTTAAACTGAACCAGTTAGCCATCGCTAGTCGTCGCTAATCTGGATCATTTGGTGGCCGCTAGTCGTCGCTAGCTGTCACTAACCTGGGGTAAATTTTCTGAACCAACTCTACCATTCAATCCATCTAACCGCACAACCAAATTCATATTTCTTTCCTACACATATACATTCAATTTCACAACTAATACCACTCCATCCATCATATAATCTCACACATGTCACAAATAATCATATATATAACGCAACATATAATTTTACATAGATATTTCATCACCGCCATATAAATATATCATACCAATCAAACAGAACATTCCAAATCCATCAAACAATGTAACCATACGTACAAATACTATCCATCAATCACATGTATGCACAAATGTCCATTAACCCATCAAACACAACAACTGACAAACATGTATCAAATATATTAACAAATGTCACATGATTACAAAACAAGATGACGAAAATCAATAGAAACACAAGCATACCTACTCATCGTCATCGGCCGACCTGTCCTCTCCAGGCATCATCCCATGTCGTGCCAATTAGGCCGCAGTATGCTCGTCTAGCTGGTGCGCCAACATGCTCTTCCACTAATCATTTATCTCCTCCAGCTATTTTTTCATTTGAGAAATCTTCTCCTCGGCTTAGGATCTCATGTAAGCCATCTGGGACATTAACGCCTATAAAATAGTTGATATCTAATTATAATTTATGAACATTATAAACAGTATGAATAAAAATGTTGATTAATTATGGGACTAATATTTATAATTAACTGTTATACATTGGTTGCAATTTATTTATTTCAATTACTTAGGTTCCTTATCCAATTTTTAATTTATTCACTTAAGTTTAAATTCATTTGCATGTGTAAATTAATATATTAAGAAATGAAGAAGTTTACCTCCTGATTTCCATAATTGTACCGCCTATTTTGCAAAGGCGGATCAATAATAGCATCCTAAACATGGTTTGACTCCTCAAACGTTAACTCCGCCCGACCGGTAGACTGTGCCACTCGTGCCCGCTCCGCTTCATATCTCTCCTGCAATTACGAACAATAGTTTGACATGATAAATATTAAATTAAAGTTTATAAAATGTGAAATAAAGGAATATGAAAAATTGTTATTAAGGATAAGCATGTTTACCGTTACGGATCTAGATTTATCGTCCATCCACTCATATGAAACGTTACCTTCCTCATCTGTTTGCTCAGCAACATGTGTGGCCGTGAACGCCTTAGCCAGAGTAAGCTTGTGATTGCTCCTTGCCATCTGAAAATATATACATATGAATAAACAATGTTACAGATATGATTGAACAACATTTTAGATTTTTATAAACACAATTTATAAATTTACCAATTCTCTCCTATGTTCTTGGAAGGATTTGGATCCGCCATGATGCAAAATAGGATTTTTATTCCTACTTGCACGGTTTCGAGCAGATAATTCATACAAATTTAGATATACGATTAACTAAATTACTGCAACTAACATACAAAATTTAAAAAAAGATAACAATAATGCAAAAGTATATAACCTACTTTCACTTCTGGAGCCGGAGATACTCAGCCCATTTTACCTGCTTTTTTGGCCTTAGACAAAGTGTCCCTATAATTTTTTCTCACCTTTTATTCCAGTGATTGGTAAAAATATCCATAAGATCTAGATCTACACGCACAACTGCCTATATATTGAAATTTGTTTGAATTATGTATATTATATTAATTTTCACTAGAATATTTGTTGTTGTTATGCTCTTTTCAAAATTTGATAATTCATTTCACTATTTAAATATTTTATTTTATAAATTTGAAAATTGAAAATTTACTTCAACATTCAGTTAACAATTTAAATGTTAACTTAACTATTTTATAAACTAAAATTATAACTTACTATTTTATACTAACCACTAAAACTTATGATTAACACATTCTTATCAAACATTATACACTTATCAATAAGCATATATTAATCAACGATTACAAACTAATTTTTGAGTTTTAAATCAACCCTGATTTTCATTTGCAATTTAAATAATCAAACCACTTATTAACTTCCCCAAATAAACTAACATGACATATCATCGACTTATACATTATAATCATCAATTTCAAATCCATAATCAATTAATTTTCTAAACAAGGGTTTTAATTTAATCCCCAAATCAACTAATAATCTATTACCATCATCTAATATCAATTATTCTAACATATTCAAACCCATAATCAAATTATTCTTAGAAATCTAGGTTTAGAAATTATAGAAATTGAGAAATCGGAGAATGAGGGAATGGAGCAACACAAGAGGGTGGCAACAGCTTTTGGAGGCGGTTGGCGTCGGCAGGAGGTGGCAGCAAAAAAATTTGGGGAAAGTTGAGAGCTGAAGTGATGAAACTGTTCTCGAATGTGCTGTATAACCCACGATTAGTGACAGTTGACGACGGCTAGCGATAGCCACCTTTTTTATCCATCACTAGCCGTCACTAATGACTGTCACTATATTAAGCCCGTTTTGTAATGTAAACGAAGTTTGAAAACCAATCAGCAAATTCTTTACTAAGACCGAGGCATGGATGTGATTCGTAAATATTGTAAATATTATATATTGCACATACTTTAAGTATAATTGAAACAAACATAAATTTAAGAATTTATGTATCGAGAATTATTAAGTAATAATACCTAAAAAATGGTGCAACTTCAGCGTAATTGAGAAGTACATATGTTTTTGTTGCATGGTAATCTCTATCGTCTAACCATGTTTCCGTACATTTTCCTATAGGTTGATAATGTTTTTTTAAAATAGATAATATTACTTGAGAAGAATCATGTTCAATGCCTTCATCATTACGCGCAACACTTTCAAATGATAAGTTCACATGCTCACTGAAGTAATAAGAGGAAAAAAATAAAGCTTCTTCTTCGATATATAATTTGCAAACTGAACCTTCAACTCATGCTTTTTGTCTAAGTTTTTCCTTCAGATGATTTAAGTACCTATTACAAAATTGTTTTAAATTAAATTTACTTATGTGATTTTTAATTTTTAACTAAATTAATATTTAAGATACTCAATATAGTTACCTTTTAAATGGATACATCCATTCTTATTGCACAGGACCTCAAAGAAGGGTTTCATATGTAAGATGAACATGTAAATGCTCTATTACATTAAAGAAATCAAAATGAAAGATTTTCTTCAGTTTGCAGAGCAGTATAGGAATATCTACTTTCAGTTTTGTGTAAACATTCAACTTTTAATGTAGTCGAATAAAGCCCTTTATAAAACAAACTGAGTTCTGTTATAACCGTTCAATCTTTTATGGGTAACAATACTTTGAAAACTACGGGTAACAAATTTTCCATTATTACATGGTAATCGCGACTTTTCATCTCACTCGGTTTATTTCTTTTAAAGACGACACATCTACAAAGATTGGAAAAAATTTCATTAGGAAATCTTAATCCTTCCACCCATTTTAACACAAATTTTACTTGGTTATTGTCTAAGACATATCATACTTTGGGTTTTTAGTGTCATTTGGCTTGATATGAAGCTCCGGATGCTTACATAATTCTTCTATATCACGTTCTTATTTCACATCGTCCTTAACCTTCCCCTTAACATTCAAAATTGTAGTAAAAACATTATCAAACATGTTTTTTCATCGTGCATCACATCAATATCATGATTAAGTAAGAGATCTCTTCAATAAGGTAACTCCGAAAATATACTTTATTTGCACCAATTACAAATCGTCAATTTACTTGGAATTTTAGTTTGCACTCCAGTTTCATGTATTTTTAGATATTCCTTTACAAAGTTTACATATTTCTTCGCTTGACTAAACCGTTGGTGGTTGTCTAGTCTCTAATGCATTAACTAGAAAGTTTTTTTATCTCTTCTAAAAGTATGATTAACATGGAAAAAAATACCAATGGCAATCAAACCATGTAATTTTCTTTCCATGTGGTAAACAAAATGCTCATGTTTTTTCGATGCAATAAGGACAAGCTAGACGACCAAGCATACTCTAAAATGAAAGCATTGCATAAGCAGGAAAATACTAATAGTCCATAACAGAGAAACCAACATACGAATTTTTTTTTGAAACATCGTATGTTTCAACTCCTTCATGCCATAACATTTTCAAGACTTCATATCAATGGTTCCAAAATAAACATCGATTCCTTGCATCAGACCATTAGGACCGGGAATAACAATAATAAGACGATAACAGTAAGAAACATATATGGAGTTTTCATATATATATATATATATATATATATATATATATATATATATATCCTGTAACAACCCGGAATTTCGGATATTTGAAATTGGAATATTTAATTGATTTTAAATATTCAGGGGTTGATTTTCTTTATCTTGAATTTCAAATATAACTATTTATTGGGTAATTAAATTATTGAATTTAATAATTGGGAATTGGGTAAATTACCTGAATCTTGAGTTTTAAGCTTGTTAAAAATATTTCAAAGGCTTATAAAATTTATATTGATAATACTGAAGATAATAAATGGGTTAAAATTGAATTTAAGAGTGATTTTTTCAATTTTAAGAATATATCATTTAAACTGACATTTAAAAATAGCCTTCCTAGACACAGTCTCGGAATTCAATGAAACTAGTTCCATTGGATCCGTAGTATTGTGTTATTATCGGATTTCAAATTTCGAAGCGTTTGGAGTTATCGTGTGGCTGTACGGTAGGTAAATGCGCTGAAAATCATATCGAAAATTCAATATAATAACTGGGTCCAAAAAGCTATCTTCTCCATACGATCGAATTAGGACTTGAAACCTTTTCCATTGCATTCGGGGTAGGAGTATAAAGTTGTAAACGCCTAGTGGCACGCCTCGATAGGAGATCGAGATTTTAAGTTGCAAAATCGAAATGATTTAATATATATATATATATATATATATATATATATTATGCTGATTGGTTTATATGTTCACATCAGAGCCTTTTGCTTCCACTGTAGCAAATCCATTCAAACACGCAAGCTTTCGCATATCCTTTATCCTTCATCTCACGCAACCATTCTTCGTCGGCCTTTTATAATCGTGACCTTCCTTTCAAATTAAGGCAGAACGAAATATAGAATAAGAAAAAAATGGCCAACACTCCTTTATTCCTTCTTCATTTTGAAATCATCGGTTCTCGTTTCATATAAAAAAAAAAATAGAGAATCGCAACTTTGATTGGACGATGGAGGCAAATGGGGCGCGACTCGATTGGGTAAGGGCATCTCGCTGTGAATCGCTGGGGGGGCTAGGTAGGAGGGGAGTTTTTTGGACAACGCTAGGGGTTCGTGATCTAAGGGTGTGATCGAAGGCCCGGAAGCTCGCGTTGGTTAGAGGGTAGTGGGTCGGTCGCAGCGTGGATGGTCGATCGACGCGGTGATTCGTAGATGGCTACAGGGGTGGTCACGGGCTAGGCAGTAAGGTATATGTTTTTTAATTAATATATATATATATGTATATGTATATGTAGGAAAAGTTATTTACATTAAGGTTTGAAAAGAAAAATCTAGGTTAGGAAAAAAAATGGTATTAATAGTAAGGGAAACTCAGAGTTTTATTTTATTTTATTTTACCAATATATATATATATATATATATGTATGTATGTATACAGAAAAAAAAATAACTCAGTATTTGATTTACAGGGAGGTATACATATGTGCAGTTTATTTTTTTTTACCTATACGTATATATACAGTGAAAGAAGAAACTAATATATTTATAAATACACTCACCTATTTTAATATATATACACATACCTATTTTAAATTAAATACATACAAAAATGAACATAAAATTATATAAGATTTTGGAAAATATTAGGGTTTATATAAAAATTAGATTTTTAAGACTTATGTAGATTATTTTTCTACGTAGTTTGAAAATAAAATAAAATATACATATATACATTTTTAAAAATCTACTAGCTTATTTTGAAACAATGTATTTGGTGATTAATTTGTTTAATCAACGTATTTAATTATTTTAGTTTTTAAAAGATTTTTAAAAGAGAAATTATTAGTTTAAATTAAAAAATTAGTTAAGTAAATTTATTTAAATAATAATTGATTTTTCGATCAATTCAAATGTTAATAAACCGTGTGATGTTTATACAAGGTCAAAATCGAAAAACCAAGTTGAGGTTGAGGTGGATTGCAAACAAAAATAAAGGTGAGGTTTTCTCACTCATTCAGATTACCTGGTTTAAAAAAATTAAATGTAAAATTTAAATCATTGGATATATGACTTGATTGATAAATTTATAATTTATCTGTTGGATGATATTATAGATACAGTAGTATGTATATATTAGAGTGATTGATATACCCGCATTATATAGCAAATGAGACCCTATGCGCCCCGCATAATAGCGATGAACCTATACACCGCGATATCCCCCTCGAAGTAGGATTGGTGTTTTATTTGTTGATTAACATCTATGGATGCAGGAAAACAGGTTGGAGGGATCCAACAGGATTCCTCAAGAATATTTATTGTTCATATATATGTTGATATATGATGTGATAGATAAATTGATATGGATTGGAAATTTGAAAGAAATTATTTATATTGAAATTTTGATTTATCTAAAAGGGAGTTAAGAAGAATAAGGAAATATATAGGCTAACTTGGTATTACTTAACCATTTGTAAATTGTTTAAGTAAAGACTTGAAATTAAATTATCTATCAAGGGCTGGATTAGATATTGGAATCGATAAATAGAATTGAAATAAAACAAAATTTTATTAAGGCTAAAATGTTCTAATGGAGTTATAAATAAAGAATTGATTCTATAAATAAATGGAAAATTCAGGGGAGTTTATACATTTATAAACAGGGTTAATAAATGAGATAAATGATATCAGTGGATATGTTGAATATAAGTTAATGGTGTGAACTTATATCGAGCTATGGGAATCGTTGGAAGAGAAATACTGGAATATATTTCGAATGTGAGAATGGTGATAAATTTGGATAAGATCGATGGGATACAAATCCAAAGGATTTTATAAATGGAAATGGGGACTATTGGATTTTCTATAAATAGACTTTTGTTGAGATAAACTCTAATTTTATAAACCAACTTTGTAAATTAATTAGCAATTGGATATGAACTTTAATACTTTTGAGATATTGATATTTTAGTTTCACCTTAAGCCATTTTTTATAAAGATATATGTTTTCAAATGTTTTAAAAATTCAATTATAAATCCTCTTGAGATGAGAAGCGAAGTTTATTTAGTGGGATAAGATTTTAGAAGAAGATCTTATAGGGTTATTATGGAAGCTTAACTAAATTGCTAAAGCATAAGATAAGAAAACTACGGAGGGTGAAATAAAATTCACAAGGAAATAGAAGTGAAACTAGGATTATAAGCAAGCATAAACATCTTTGGAAATATTAAAGGAAATAAATTAAGAGATTCTTGAATTTATAGAATTTGTGTAAACGAGTGGGGATTTGCAAATAAAAGTGTAAATGATTTTTTTTAAAGAGAAAATAAGGAAATAAATGAATATTTTCTAAGTGTTGGATATTAAATTAAGTGGGAAAAATATTCTAAGTATTGGGCAAGGTCGAAATTATTCCCTGGGAATAAAAGAGATTTGAAACTATTTTCAAAGTGTTGAAATATGAGAATAATATCTTGAGTAGATATTTTGAGATAAATAATTTGGGAAAAATTATTTAAGGCCCAATGGTTGCTTGGAAATGTTATTTGATAGTTAAATAACTGACTATCAATATTGGCTAATGCGCTGATCGTTTCGAAGAGGCCAGGATCAGACTTAATTATCCAAAAACTAATTCGATCCGGTTTGAAACGTTTACGAATGAAGACCTGAAGATGATGAAGACATGTTTTAGTTTGTCCAGACCCAGGGCAACTTGTACGGACGAATGCTATCAGACCATCATCATTGGAGGACGGTCAGCATTCTAAGTGATTTTTTGCTAAAAAGTTAACGCATAACCTCAAGATTCATCAATCGGGAATGGCTAAAACAAGGGAGGTGCAGTAAGGCTAAGTGGATAGCACCCAATTAGGGTAAGATTTCCCCTGTCTTGAGGTTTTTTTTATTTCGGCCGTGTGGCGGTTGGTCGCTCCAACTGTGGGGTGATCTTACTCGGGCTATCCTGTAAGGGTAGCTCCGGTCTTGTGTTGCAAGGGATCGGGAGTGGTCCTCGTTACTCTGATCTAGACCTGGTACTGTGACGGGTGGTACCCTAGTAGCCCTACCATTGTATGGAATCCAATCTCCAATAAGCGCCTGTATGGTTTTGATTATGCCCAACTGTGCTGGAACGTGGGATACAAGCATTTCAGCTAGATTCTATTTTACTTTCTATAGACACTATTATAATATCAGGCGATTTTGATAAAATGTTTTGGTTATCATAAGGTAATAATCTGACATATTTATTCGTGGCGTGGTCTTACGATATACCTTTGTTTTCAAAAGGTTTTAAAAATATGATAATCCAAATGAGTGTGATTTTCTCACGCTGGTTTTCCAGACTGACTCGGGTGTTGTTTTATTATGATGCTCGGGTCAGACCGAGTATTATAGATTTAGGATAGGATGCTAAGGAGGTCAAGGGACGAGATGGATGGCAAAGCGTACTTTCGTATTTGTTATAAATTCCACCGTGTAAGGACAAGCTATTAAATTGTCCAAGTTGACTGTTGTTCAATGCACTCTGCTGATTCTAAGTATTTAATAGTACATATTTCTTTGTATTTAAAAGCTGTTATTATATATTATACTTTATTCTGCTGCGATTGTGAGATTCTGATGTTGTATTTATCTTCTCCTTCTACCTCTTCCTTCTTTTTCCTTTATGGTTGGGTTTTCCGGCATTTGATTGTTCGACATGTAACACAGTGGACGTATTGATGTCGACTTTCGGAAGTCGAAAAACCGGGCCGCGACATTTTGGTATCAAAGCTGAAGGTTAAGCAAGAAGCTTAGCTCTGGTAGGGATTACTCATTAGAGATAGAGTTAGTAGTACTCTAGAATGAGTCTAAGTAATTAATTGTAACGACCCAGAATTTCTGTCATTTGAAATTCGTATATTTAATTGATTTTAAATATTAACAAGTAAAATTTGTAAGTCGAATAAATTATATTTCGAATATCTAGATTTAATTGGATAATTAAATCGATAATTTAATATTTGAAATTACAGAAATAATTGGAAATTGGGTTTAATGTGATTAAAATTGATTTGTAAAGTTGTATTAAATCATATTGGAGTTAGAATGATGTTACAGAACTTTTAAAATTGAATTAAAAGTTAATTTGTGGAAATTGAATATTTTAATATTTAATTAACGAATAAAATAGCCATTTTTCAAACAGTCTCGGATTTCAACGAAACCAGTTTCATTGGATCCGTAACGTTAAATTATTGTAAGATTTCAAATTTCGTGTCAATCGGATTTACGGTTTGTCCGGGGAAAGCTAAAACGCGTAGAAATCGGTTTAAGTGAATTTTGAATATAAATAGTCGATTTGAAAACCTATCTTCCAAATATGATTGAATTGGCTCCCGATATACATTCCATTGCGTTCGGAATAGAGGTAAAACGTTATAAACGCCAGGCGGCACGCTTCGTTTGGAGTTCAGAAAAATTTCGGATGAATAGTGTTTTGGCAATTTTCTATATAAGGCCCCCTATTTTCACATTTTCAAACAAACCCTAGTTTTTAAGCCCTAGCCGCCAGCATATTCTTCGATGGCCGGCAATGCACCATCTTCTTCCTCGTTTATCTTCTGATCCGTCGACTTTTACAAGTAACATCCTAAACGAAACTTGTAGAGAGCATCAAGATCTCTCTATCCAACGACTGTGATCGAGAATGGGGCTGTAGATCGACGTGAATATGGGTTTGAACGCGCGACAATCGTGTGCAATTTTCAACGCGAAGACACGACCGAGTTTGCCTTCATTCTCGGTGATGGGAGAGCTCGCCTCGGCGCTTGGAACGATGGCTTCTGATCATCTTCTCGACGAAGGTGGTGCCCGCGGCATTCGATGGAAATGATGGAGCTATGGGTATTCTCGCGTTCGAATAACCTGGGAGCGATGTTGGGGAAGATGCAGAAGTGCGACCGAGATCTGGAGGAAATGGAATCGTCAGCTATGATGATTTCTAGGTTTAAAATAAAATCGATTTGTAAATTAATTTATATTAAAAATAGTACGAACTTCTAAAATGTATAACTCTTTCATATGAGGTCTGTTTCGTGCGAAACGAGTTTCGTAGGAATCGTATTATCGAATACTACGCGATGGACCTGGATTGGGATTGATTGGAGCTAGTGTGAATTTTGGGTAAAATTAAACGCGCGTTTAATTTTATTTCGGAATAAAACGCTGAAACAGCTATTGGAAGCAAGGTGAGAACTTCTCACTCAATTGATTTAAAATTGCTTGATTTTATGATTGAATGATGGTTGCTTTCTTTTGTATTGAAATAGACCCTATACGCCGCATATTAAGCGGAGGTTATTTTATTAAACACATATACCGCGATATTCCACCTTAAAGTGGAATTGGTATTATATATGTACTTGGAGTTGATTTTCCGCATTATATAGCGGATGAGACCCTATTGCGCCGCATAATAGCGGATGATATTTTATATAAACCCATGTACCGCGAAATCCCGTCTTGAAACGGGATGATGTTATGCTAACATCTGTGGATGCAGGGAAATATGTTGGAGGGATCCAACTGGATTCCTCAAATAATTGAATTTGTTTCAATATTGTGTGTTGATTATTTATAATCTCTGTGTGATTATTTTTGTGATTGAAATCGTTGAAGCTAACATTTAGCCGAATATAATTTTGGTATTGTTGGATATCGGAAATAAATAAAAATTTGATTTTTGAAAATTCAGGTTGAAAGTTTATATTAAAATTTATTTTTGGGAATTGGATAAATTTAAAAGAAGGAATTCTAAAATAATAAAGTTTTATTTATAATCTTACTGAATAAAATTTCAAAATATGAGAAAAGCTTTAATAAATGGATTTCGGGTATTATTATTCAAAGGTTAAAGAATTTATTCAAAATACGGATTTTAAAGAGTTTTAAAAATAAAAGAATTTGTTTTCTTTAAAAGGAATTTATTTTTAAAAGGAAATAAAATTTGAAAATCCATTTGGAAATTTATTTGGTGTTTTGAAAAGAATTTGGAATCAATTTGAAAATTGATTTGGGGTTTAGTAGAAATTGATTTCAATTTAAGATTTGAATGAAATTCACTTGGTGTTTAATTTCTTGGAAAAAAAATCAATATGGAATTTGATTTGGTTGTTTTGAAATCAATTGAAAAATTGAATAGTTGTTGAAAGTGAATATTTGAAATCGATTTGAAAATCATATATCGGTGGATATTTGGGAATTTAAATTTACCATGGAATTTATAAAGGAAAGGGAATTTTTTTAAAATAAACATCGATTTAATTTTGAAGTGTGGAAATAAATTTACGGATTTGGAACGTAAATTTAAAATAAATCCGTAAGGATTTATTTAATTGGTTTAAATGAACCATTTGAAATGAAAGTGTATTCTCCCTGGAAAGCCGAATAAAATTTCTGAATAGCTTTAATATATATATATATATATATATATATATATATATATATATAAAATCCTAGAATTGATTTTGAAAAGGATACTTTGGAGAAATTAACATCTTAAATTATTTTGAATCCTTTAAGTAAAGGTTTATTAAGTTGATATAGAAATGATTGTTTCTAAGATTTAATCAATAATTGTTTTAGAAAATAGTTATTTAAATAGTTATACTCTATCTACTAATTTTTATTTTGAAAATTAGTTTGGACTTAAGTTATATGTAATATTGGTATAATATTGTTATAACTAATATTTTAAGTAAATTGTTTAAAGAAATAGTTTTATTTCAAAGTGTTTTTTCGATATATTTTGGATAAGTGTTATAAATTATTTTAAAGTATTTGAACTTGGAAGATTTCTAATGAAAATGAATAAATATTTGGAAGTGTTTCCGCGTAAGGAAAATGATTTGAAATTTGTTTTCAAAAGTTGTAAAGGTGAAAGGTGATTTTAAATTTGTTTTCAAATGGTTGAAGTTTGGAAAAAAATATATCTTGTAAAGATATTTTTGGAAAATAAATAATTTGGGAAATTATTTGAAATCTGGTGATGTTGTGCATATCTATTGATAGTTAAATAACCGACTATCAATATTTACCTTTAAATGGGTATTTTTTGTGATTTGCTTGAATTTGAATGCTACACTTATTTTAAAATAAGCGCTCGTTATTCGCTTTAGCCGGGAGAGGATCTTTGGGTCATAAATCCCATTTCGAATAGTGATACGTAGTAATGGATAGCATTTGAAGACCGGTGTTGAAGACCGGATATTTTCAAAAACAGAAGGATTACCGTCGAATGTCTCTACATCGGCTGATCTCTGATATAGAGATTTTATCACCCTTTGTGATGGGAATTCCGGACGTGATTAGTGAATATCCGGATTGCAAGGGCTTCTTTGGAAGTGCCTTCGGTTCCGTTCGATCTCGGAACGGACTTGTATGGATGTGTGTCTGACGTTACAATTTGAGATGTAAAGCTGGTTTCTATCAAATACATTTCTGTTGGTGGCGGAGAATTTATTCTCTTATCTTAACACCTTTCTTTGAGACGTATGAGCTCAGAGGTATGTAGTTGATGGTTACTAGTGATATATTTCCAATTTGGTAATGTGGAATACGAAGTGTTGCTGATCATTTGTTGATCAAAGCGTGGCTTTTGTGAAAAGCGTAGCTTTGCGGACAAGACTTCGTCGAACGTCACAACCCAGAAATGGTCAAAACATGAAGAATGCAGCAAGGTTATTTGGGTATAGCGCCCCCATAGGGTATGTACATTTCCTTTTGGATAGAGGTGGTATTATGGTATGGAGCCCGGATACTTAACCTATGTGGTTGCTGTAAATTTATTTCTTTGTGGTTGTTGGTGAATCCCGGGATAAAGGTCGGTTACGACCGGAGGATGGCATACTCGTGTCAGTAGTTACCTAGTAGTGGTAACCCGACTTTGTGTTGGCAGAGATCCGGTTAGGTTCTTGGGGCGTCTCTCCAGAGGTGTACCCATGTGCAATGGGAAGTTCCTGGGCCTGACCATTTGTTGGAAATCCAATCTTCCAATACATACCTTATACGGTTTTAGTTGTAGAACCTGCCATTTACTTATGGTGGTCACCACTGTTTATATGGTAGCTATAGTAGGCATAGTGCGAAATGCCTATGCTGGCTAAGATTTATATTATACTTTCAGAATGTTTTCTACACTATGCACTAATGATAATAATAATCAAATGATTCTGCGTGGTAAGCATCTTTGACTATCATAAGGAGAAATCTCCTCCAATTCTGCGTTTACATTGTGTGTGTGGCGGGAGGTCTTATGGTAGTTTCATTTTCCAAAAGCATAGCGAAATTCTTTTTATTTTCTTTGTAAAAATAATTGTTTTAAGATCTCACACCAGTCCCATGACTGACCTGGAGTTTATTGTTCCCTTTCTAAACTCTGCGTGCCCACCAGTTTCCATACGGGCAGTCTAGAGTCGGGTTATCGGGTTATTCTGGAATCCAGGAGTTGCTGTAGAGATCTGGAGGCAAGCTGGATGGCGTGGCGTATCAATTTGTATATGATATTATTTTTCCGCTGTGTATTCAGTTGTGAGGACAGGTTTATATAACTGTCCATTATTGTGTTGTGTTGTATATTGACTCTGATGATGTAATGTATAAAATGTATAGTTCTTTTGATTTAAAGATTATTCATTTATCTATTATATGCTGTTTCGCTGTGACTGTGAGATTCTGATATCGTTTCTGTTACTTTTCTTTCTTTCTTACTTCTTCTATCTTTTTCTTCTTCTTAAACCCTAAGGGTACAGTTTTCCGGCATTCGATTGTTCGGCAGTTGATACAATGGACGTATTAATATCGATATTCGGGAGTCGAAGAATCGGGTCTTCACATTAATAGAAATGAACGCGTATTTGTTAGTGAATAAAAATTGTTTTAATCTTGTATTGACTTATTGGTTGAGTTGAATATGAATTCTGATCGAGTAGTAGTGCATCTAATTCGATAAGAGTTTATAAACACTTGATCACGATAAACCGACACGGTATTGTTTTAAAAGTGGGTGGATGAAATAATTTTACCAAAATATATTTTGATGTAAAAAGAAATAATTTTCTGAAGTTATTATATATAACTGAAGTGTTTGGACGATAAGATTATAGTTAAATAAGGTTATAAATTTTAAATGGCTTATATAACAAATATGAGAAATTGTATAAGTATAAATTATACAAAAGAAAAAAATGAATGAAATTTAACCTGGATTAAGTTTAAAAAAATTAAAATTTTTGAAAATTAAATTAACGGTGATTTTGAAAAGGTATATTAGTGAAGTAGATTAGTTTAATGGATTAAATTTTGGATATGATTGAATTGGAAAATAATAAAATTTAGTTGGATTTGAGAAATAAGAATGCAATTGAAATTAACTTAAACTGAATGAAGTTGAGTTGAAATAGAATTAAATTGAAATAAAATCCAGTTGAGTTATAGATGATATTGAATGAAATTGAATTATTACTTAAATAAATAAAAGTAAGACTGAATAAGAATTGAATTGGAAAATCTCATAAAAGACGCATTGAATGAAGATATGCTTGGGCTATAAATAAATGTACAGTCTTGAGTTAATAACGAATGTGAGTGGATTATAACTTGATGGAAATATGAAATTTAAGTGGGTGACTTATAAAAATGGAAAAGTGGAATAGGAGATCCTAAATAAAGATTGTTTGATATTTTGGAAAATGAAATGAAAATCCAAACTTGAATTATAAAATAAACTGAACTCAAGTAAAATAGTTAAAGTGATTTTTGAAATAAAAATCAAATATTGATTTAAGAATTGGAAGTGAACTAATTAAATAATTAATTAGTTAATGAAATTTGGAAATGGAACTTAATCTAGTCAAATAGAAGTTTAATTGTGGGTTAATAATGGAGTTTTGAAATTAACTCGAGTTATAAATAAAATTCAACGTGGATTGTTAGTAAATTTATTATAATTGTAAATATTGTCGAATGAAATAGAATTGGATTAAAATGAAAATGGTTTGAAATTGCAAATAAAATCCAAAAGTTGAAATAAATTGAAAATAGCGCTGTCATTAATAAAATAAATTTGGAATGAATTAAGTTTGAAATTTAAAATTTAAAATGGATAAGTGAATAAACTAATTGAATTCAATTAGTAAAATGGATGGATTTGATTAAATAAAAATCAAATCAAGGATTTAAATTGGAAGTTGGTTACAAGATAATAAATAATTTAAGTTAATAACAAAAGAAGCTTGGCTTAAATTTATTTGCGGAATGGCTATTTAATATATATTAGTATAGGATGTTTTCAAGTTTAATAAAAGGTTTTGAATGGAACCCGTTTGGATGTGAAATAAAATACAATGAAGGGAGTGTGAATAAAGTCGAAATCGAACTAAATATAAATTGTGTTGGAATCAATTTAAAATGGATATAAGCTTAAGTAATTATTTATTCACATGAATATCGTCGAAATTGCACAGAAATAATTGTCGTTTGACGTAAACAAGATTAAATAAAATTCTACGAATTGATTTTGGAATCAATTGAAATGAATATGAGTTCCTTTGGTTTAAAAATGAATTGAATGTAAGCAATTGGGTTGTAAACCATTTAAATTGAGTGAAAATAGCATATGGGTTGATTGAAACAATTGAATAAGTGTCGAAGTCCTATAGGTTGCTTATAAATATTGTTTAATCTGCATTGCTTATAAAAAATCTGTGTGTTTAGCTATTGCAGATAAGTAAAATGTTATTAAATTACATAATTTGGTACTTACGTGTTTAAACTGAGTAAGTACAGGTACCTGGAGGCCGTTTGGCTGGATTTTGGTCACGCTAATTGCTAAATAAATAAGCCGCTAGCTTAAAAATGCTAAATAGAGGTACGCCTAAGCAATAAAAGATAGGAAATATGAAATATGTTGTTGCTTTTGTTTTCTGACCGTGTGGGTCGATGTATATATATTTATCTCTCTTGTAAAATTGCAAAAGCTCCTCCGTACAAGGGAGACTCTGCCAAAATTTTCCAGAAATTTTGGGAGTTTGAAATTTTTTGAAATTTTTTGTTAACGACAAACTGATTTCAAATTAGAATTGAAATATAGATTTTGGAATCAAGAATTAAAAGCTAGTTGTTTTGGGACAAACAAAATATTAGAGAAGTGAATAACGAGTTTTCACTAAGTGGGTTTTGATAAGTTAATGGTTTTAGGGCATTCTTTCTATCTTTAGCAATTCCAGGGACGAAATCCTTTTAAGGGGGAGGATTGCAACAACCCAGAATTTTGGATATTAGAAATTGAAATATTTAATTGATTTTAATATTCAGGTTTTGATTTTTTTAACTTGAATTTCATATATAACTGTTTATTGGGTAATTAAATTATTGAATTTAATAATTGGGAATTGGGTCAATTATTTGAACCTTGAGTTTTAAGCTTGTTAAAACTATTTCAAAGGCTTATAAAATTTATACTGATAATAGTGAAGAAAATAAATGGGTTAAAATTGAATTTAAGAGTGATTTATTCAATTTTAAGAATATATTATTTAAATTGACATTTAAAAATAGTCTTCCAGTCTCGAAATTCGACGAAACCAATTCCATTGGATCCGTAATATTGTGTTATTATCGGATTTCAAATTTCGAAGCGTTTGAAGTTATCGTGTGGCTGTATGGTAGGTAAACACGCTGAAAATCATATCGAAAATTCAATATAATAACTGGGTCCAAAAAGCTATCTTCTCCATATGATCGAATTAGGACTCGAAACCTTTTTCATTACATTCGGGATAGGGGTATAACGTTATAAATGCCTAGAGGCACGCCTCGATAGGAGATCGAGATTTTACGTTGCGAAATCGAAACGATTTGAAATTTAAATATATATATATATATATATATATATAAAAATTATGCTGGTTGACTTATATGTTCACATCAGAGCTTTTTGCTTTCACTATAGCAAATCCATTCAAATACGCAAGCTTTCACATCTCCTTTGTCCTTCATCTCATGCAACCTTTCTTCCCTGACCTTTTATAATCGTGCCCTTCCTTTCAAATTAAGGCAGAACGAAATATAGAGCAAGAAAAAAATGCCTGACACTCCTTTATTCCTTCTTTATTTCGAAATTGTCGGTTCTCGTTTCATTTAAAAAAATAAAATAAAAAATAAATATAGAATCTCGACTTCGATTTGACGTTGGAGGCAAAGGGGGCACGACTCGATTGGGTAGGGGCGTCTCGTGGTGAATCGCCAGGAGCGGCTAGGTGGGAGGGGAGTTTTTTTGGCGACGCTAGGGCTTCGCAATCTAAGGGTATGGTCGAAGGCCTGGAAGCTCGCGTTGGCTAGAGGGCAGTGGGTCAGTCGCAGCATGGATGGTCGATCGATGGGGTGGTTCGTCGATGGCTACAAGGGGTGGTCGTGGGCTAGGCGGTAAGATATATGTTTTTTAAATTAATTTATATATACGTATATGTATATGCAGGAAAAGTTATTTACAATATGGTTTAACAAGGAAAATCTAGGTTAGAAAAAAATGATTAACAGTAAGAGAAACTTAGAGTTTTATTTTATTTTACCAATATATATATATATATATAGAGGAAAAATAATAACTCAGTATTTGATTTACAAGAAGCTATATATATGTGTGTGTGTGTGTGTGCAGTATATTTTTTTCTACATATATATATGTATAGAGTGAAAGAAGAAATTAATATATATATATAAATACACTCACCTATTTTAATATATATACACACATACCTATTTTAAATTAAATATATACGGAAATGAACAGAAAATTATATAAGATTTTGGAAAATATAAGGGTTTATATAAAAATTAGATTTTTAAGACTTGTATAGTTTATTTTTATATGTAGTTTGAAGATAAAATAAAATATACATATATACATTTTTTAAAATCTACTAGCTTATTTTGAAACAATGTATTTGGTGATTAATTTGTTTGCTCAACGTATTTAATTATTTTAGTTACTAAAAGATTTTTAAAAGGTAAATTATTAGTTTAAATTAAAAAGTTAGTTAAGTAAATTTATTTTAGTATTAATTAATTTTTCGATCATTTCAAATGTTAATAAACCGTGTGATGTCTATACAAGATCAAAATCGGGAAACCAAGTAGAGATTGAGGTGGATTGCAAACAAAAACAAAGGTGAGATTTTCTCACTCATTCGGATTACCTGGTTTAAAAAAATTAAATTTTAAATTTAAATCATTGGTTGTCCGACTTGATTGATAAATTTATAACTTATCTGTTGGATGATATTATAGATGTACTAGTATATATATTGGAGTGATTGATATTCCCGCATTATATAGCGGATGAGACCCTATGAGCCCCGCATAACAGCGGATGACCCTATATACCGCAATATCCCACTCGATGTGGGATTGGTATTTTATTTGTTGACTAACATCTGTGGATGAAGGGAAACAGATTGGAGGGATCCAACAGGATTCCTCAAGTATATTTATTGTTCATATATATGTTGATATATGATGTGATAGATAAATTGATATGGATTGTATGTGAATTGAATTACTAAATGTCAAATAGCCTGCGAATTGAATATAGGACATTTTTAAATACCATAATAATTAAGTGAAGGAATTTAAAAAGGGAAATTTGAAAGAAATTATTTATATTGAAAATTTGATTTATTTAAAAGGGAATTAAGAAGATTAAAAAATATATAAGCTAACTTGGTATTACTTAACCATTTGTAAATTGTTTAAGTAAACACTTGAAATTAAATTATCTATTAAGGGATGGATGAGATATTGGAATCGATAAATAGATTTGAAGTAAAACGGAATTTTATTAAAGGCTAAAATGTTCTAATGGAGTTATAAATAAAGAATTGACTTTATAAATAAATGGAAAATTCAGGGGAGTTTATAAATTTATAAATGGGGTTTACAAATGAGATAAAATGATATCAGGGGATATGTTGAATATAAGCTAATGGTGTGAACTTATATCGAGTTATGGGAATCGTGGGAAGAGAAATACTGGAATATATTTCGAATATGAGAATGGTGATAAATTTGGATAGTATCAATGAGATACGAATCCGGAGGATTTTATAAATGGAAATGGGAAATATTGAATTTTCTATAAATAGACTTTTGTTGAGATAAACTCTAATTTTATAAGCCAAATTTGTAAATTAAATAGCAACTGGATATGAACTATAATACTCTTGAGATATTGATATTTTAGTTTTACTTTAAACTATTTATTTTATAAAGATATATGTTTTCAAATGTTTTTAAAATTCAATTATAAATCCTTTTGAGATGAGAAGCAAAGTTTATTTAATGGGATAAGATTTTAGAAGAAGATCTTATAGGGTTATTATGGAAGCTTAACTAAATTGCTAAAGCATAAGATAAGAAAACTTTGGAGGGTGAAATAAAATTCACAAGGAAATAGAAGTGAAACTAGGATTATTAGCAAGCATAAACGTCTTTTGAAATATTAAAGGAAATATATTAAGATATTCTTGAATTTATAGAATTTATGTAAAGGAGTGGGGATTTGCAAATGAAGTGTAATGATTTTGTTTTGAGAAGAGAAAATAAGGAAATAAATGAATATTTTCCAAGTGATAGATATTAAATGAAATGGGAAAAATAGTTTAACTATTGGGCAAAGGTCGAAATTGTTCCATGGGAATAAAAGAGATTCGAAACTATTTTCAAAATGTTGAAATATGGGAACAATATCTTAAGTAGATATTTTGAGATAAATAATTTGGAAAAAGTTATTTAAAGCCTATTGGTTGCTTGTGAATGTTATTTGATAGTTAAATAACCGACTATTGATATTGGCCCATGCGTTGATTGTTTTGAAGAGGCTGGGATCGGATTTAATTATCTGAAAACCACTTCGATCCGGTTTGAAACATATACGAATGAAGACCGTGAAGATGATGAAGACGGTGTTTCGGTTTGTCCAGACCCAGGCAACTTGTATGGATGATTTCTATCAGACCATCGTCATTGGAGGACGATGAGCATTTTAAGTGAATGTGTGCTAAAAAGGTAATGCATAACCTCAAGCCCCATCAACCGGAAATGGCTAAAATAGGGGAGGTGCAGCAAGGCTAATTGGGTAGCACCCAATTAGGGCAAGATTTTCCGTGTCTAGAGGTCCTTTTTTATTTGGCCTGTGTGGCGGTTGGTCGCTCCAACCGTGGGGTGATCTTACTCGGGCTGTCCAGTAAGGGGTAGCTCCGGTTTTGTGTTATAGGGGATCGGGAGTGGTCCTCGTTACTCTGATCTAGACCAAGTACTGTGACGGACGGTATCCCAGTAGCCCCTACCATTGTATGGAATCCAATCTCCAATAAGCACATGTACGGTTTTGATTGTGTCCAACTATGCTGCAACATGAGATGTAAGCATTTCAGCTAGATTCTGTTTTACTTTCTATAGACACTATTATAATATCAGACGGTTTTAATAAAAATGTTTTGGTTATCGTAAGGTAAAAACTCGACATATTTATTCGTGGCATGGTCATACGAGATACCTTTGTTTCTCAAAAGGTTTTGGAAAATATAGTAATCCAATTGAGTGTGATTTTCTCACGCTGGTTTTGTAGATTAACTCGGGTGTTGTTTTATTACGATGCTCGGGTTAGACCGAGTATTACAGATTCAGGACAGGATGCTAAGGAGCTCAAGAGACGAGCTGGATGGCAAAGCGTACTTCCGCATTTGTTATAAATCTCGTTGTGTAAGGACAAGCTATTAAATTATCTAGGTTGACTGTTGTTCAATGTACTCTGATGATTGTACGTATATAACAGTACAGATTTCTTTGTATTTAAAAGCTGTTATTATATATTATACTTTATTCCACTGCGATTATGAGATTCTGATGTTGTATTTATCTTGTCTTTCTACCTCTTCCTTCTTTTTCCCTTACGGTCGGGTTTTCTAGATTCGATTCTTCGACATGTAATATAGTGGACGTATTGATGTTGACATTCGAAGGTCGAAAACCCGGGTCGTGACATATCCATTAAGACAAATTATATGCTGTAATGATAACAGATCAAGTTGAATATTTAGAACCAAATTGAGGGAATGATGAGAATTCATCCAAACACAAACCGTTTTAGATGAATAATTTACAAAATTTAATTATTATATTATGTTTGTAATTTGTCTAGTATAGGGAAAAATCCGACAAATACCGTATCAAATGAATATTGATGTCTATTTTATAGTAAAACAAGTATCTATGTAACAATCATATACAATACTTGTCAAAAGGGGTCAAAAAATCTAAAAGATTTTAAAAAATAAAGTATAGTATACACTAATTTGTTTATATTAACATTATACACTAATTCATTATTTGAATTTGTTAACAATTAAAAACTGAAAAAATTGTTTTTTTAACATTTTAACTAACAGTAACGTGAATTTATTAACACTTATACACTGATTTGTTTATATTATCACATAAACATAAACTAAATTTATATATAACTAACAGTATAGACTAATAAATGGATTATGTAAATAAATTGCTTTTTTCAATATTTTAGCTAATGTATACACTAATTAACACTAAATTATGTTACACTAAATAACCACATATACTAATGAACACAAATTAGCCCTGATTATATAGTAATTTTTGGATTCAAGTGCTAATAATCCTAATTAACATTTTCAAATCATATAATTCACAATTTTAACCAATCAATAGGCTATTGTTAATAAATTTAAGGACAAAGCAACATCATTTTACCGCAATTAGAAGTAATATAGTTTAAAGGAAGAATATATTAATTTTTGATGGATTGAAGGCGTAGAAGCTTAGAGTATCCAATTTGATGAAGACTGCGATTGATTTTGGCGAAATTCGGCGGCTAGGGATTACAGATTAGGGGTTTAGGGTTTATAGAGAATGAGAAATGAGGAAGAAATAGGCTCAGCTAAAGCCATATTTACGATATTCCGATGGCTACCGATTGCCATTGATGGTAAAATTTCGACGGCGATCTAAGATATTAAATTAAATTTTCTCTCTATTGAAAATAAATTTAATTTAATCTAATTTGTTATAAAATTTTAATTTATTATAAAAAATTAAATAAGTTTACAATAACCTATTTTTTGTTTCTAAATATTAAAAAGGTTATTTTTATTCGTTACACAATACTGTTTTAACGATTTGATAATTAATTATGAATTTTAAATGTATTTTAACAGAATAAATTCATATAAAATAAAAAATTTGGTAGAAAAATAAATTTGTCGAACCTTATGTCTATCCAAGGTATTTCGAGCATACGGCTGAAATATGAAAGGAAAATAAACAGATATATATACTATATGGTCAAAATAAATCTGTATACAATACTTATGTCGATCCAAGGTAACAATCTTGATTTTTAAATTTATAGCCGTTCATCGATATTCAGACTTAAACCTTTCGTTCGAAGGTCAAACAAGAAAAATTCAAAGCATATATACTATATTATGTATTTATCCAATCCATATAGTTGTATTTAAGAAAAATATTCAGAAAAATTTAAACTTCAACCATGTCATTTTCATAGAAGTTGTCCTAAAAAAATGTATTAAGTGTCATACAACTCCTTGGAAAAAATATATTTTGAGTCTAATTTTTTTTTTTTGATCCTAGCCATACAGATTGGATAAATATATATAAAGTATATGTGACACGAATATCGTCTTGTTTGAATATCATTTGGCTTTTGAACGAAAGGTATTAGTCTAAATGTAGACAAACGACTATAAATTTAAGAATCTAGATCGGCACCATAAATTTATTTACGTTGTTATCAAATTTTGGAAGTAGGTCCAAAATACTTTGGATCAACATAAGATGTAAAAAGAATATATTTTTTGTCGATTTTTTTTGGATTTACGGGAAGCACAACTTCTCACCTTAAGGGAGTAGGGCATATGGGTATCAAACTCGTGATCTCATTAATAGGCTGCGGGTGTCGACTATTTTCTTTTATATAAATTTATATTTTCTTTTATATAAATTTATAATATTAAATACATTTAAAAATTTATAATAAGTTACACAATGGTTAAAATATATTTAAATTCATAAAACTGTTATGCATCATAAATTTCACCGAAATTGTATAATGGATGGACTAAAAGTGGCATGGATTAATCATTTGAGTTCAATTTTTGATAAAATTAAATATCAAATTACACAACAAAAGATTATCGGAAATACTAATTTAATTAATCGCAAACCGTCATAAAATTGAAGAATTGAATAAAAATATCTTCTTAAGTTTTTTGGAATTATATTGGTATTTTAAACAAATTTCAAATTTCTATTAGTAATAAATTATAATTATGTGATAAGTTAAATTACGTAAAATAATAAGCCATCGAAAACATGTTAACGGGGCCATCGAGGGCTAATGGAACCGTTCGTTGTTATTTTAGGCATTTCTTGTAGTGAGTGTTTCACTTCCAATTCTTTCACTTGCCCAACTATATTTGTTCAATGGAAGTCATGACATGATTTAACTATAATCAAAATGGAGCATCTAAATTGAAGATTGACAGCATTCTCAAGTCAAGAGAACTGTGTGTGACATCGACTTCCGTTTGACCTTAGTTATATTAACCAACATAAAACTATCGATATGTTATTCCATAGTTATTCAATAATTATTCGTACGTAATCCTTTGGTGCTTCCAGTAGTCATGAGTAATATATTGCCCAACATTTGAAGATCGTTACATATTCTAGTATCAATGGATGCGTCGATATCCAATCTCAATATATCTTGACTATGAATATTTAAAACGGTATGTCTATTTTATTGTGATAAATCACTTCTAGTTACAACGCACTATAACTACTATCACGAACGTATCATTTATGAATTTATATTAAATATATACTTTAAATTAAATTAATTAATTGAGATAACATATTATATCGAGTATGTAATAGAATAAACTTTTTATTTTGAAAATAAATAAATAGTTGAGTCGGATATATGTAAAAAATTTACATAATTACCTTTAGGGCATACCCCTAACACTATCACTCTTCCTGACATCTGCTTCTCCACATAACTCCATCTCTTTTTTAGTTGTTGAAATATACAATCACAACTAACAATTATGACTTGTACATGCGCATGGCTAGTTCTGTTAACGTATTCATGATTCCGTGCAACATTACTTTGACCCGTAGATACTGATATGATATATACTTTGATATGCACCTGGAAATCTGGTGTATTGCAAGATGATTGACTTTTTCTTTTGTTTATTTTTCCATATGTTTCCCATTCATAGGTTACCATACTATAAAGTGTAATGCATGCAAAATTTGAGCATGGTAAGATATGTGATTATCATTGAGATTGGTTTCTTACTTGCAATTATTAAAATGGATTTACCAAGCTAATATTTTATTGAACAGAAACTTGGCTAGATAGAGCAGGTTACAAACTGAAAATATAAAAAATAAAAGCAAACCATAAAAACTATCTAGCGAATCCTACATAGTCTGCATGAGAATAGGTCGCATAACAGACCTAGTTAATGACAACTACTCACTTCTTTATCTTAGGAGCTGATATATTTATACCAGCTTGAATAAATCAACTCTGACCTACTTGCATCATTCCTTCCCTCAAACTTAATGTGCGGATAGCATTGCGGTTTGAACCCACAAGCTTTTAAAATCCAAGCATCCCCCTTAGCTTTTAGAAGGCATCCAACTTAAGTGGTTTAGTAATGATATTAGCTGCTTGATCTTGAGTTCTACAATGAACCAAACTAATTTCTTCTTCCTTCACTAGATCATGTAAGAAGTGAAATCTGACATTAATATGTTTAGTCCTGCCATGGAACACTGGATTCCTCGATAGTTTAATCGAAGAACTGTTATCACAAAGAATTGTTATGAACTTGTGTTGAACTTGGTTAAAACTGTTGAGTATTTTCTTCTTCCAAAAGCATTGACATGAACAAGTAGACGCAGCAACATACTCTGCCTCAGTTGTAGATAATGTCACAACTGGCTATTTTTTGAAACCCACGTGACAGCTGCTTTTCTTATTAGAAACACATAACCTGATGTAGTTCTTCTACTGTCTATATGTCCGCTTCAAAATCACTATCAGTATATGCTTTCATCGTCTTCCTTGTACATCAGTCCCATCTTTAGAGTTCCCCTAACATACCGTAACACTCTTTTAATAGCCAAAAGATGTCCTTTTTTAGGATGAGCCATAAATCTGCTTAAGAAGCATACAACGAACATAATATATGGTCTGGTCACTGTTAAATACATCAAATTGCCGATCAGTCATTTGCACAAAGATTAGTCGGCTGCTTCTCCTTTCATGTCCTTCAAGTGCTTTGTTCCAGGAATAATGGGATTATTTACCAGATTGCAATTATCCATCCTAAATCGTGAAAACACCTCGGCCGCATACTTCTTTTGACATTAAAAGATCTCATCCCCAAATTGTTGCACTTCTACATCTAAGAAGTAACACATCTTGCCCAAATCGGTCATGTCGAATTCTTGCTTTATGGAAGCCTTAAACTTCTCACACAAACTTGAGTCGTTTCCTGTGTAAAATTAGGCCAACAGCATACAAACTGATAATTAAAAACCCTCCTTCGGTGTCTTTCTTGGTGAACAAGGTATGTTCATGTGCATACTTGTTGAACCCTTCTCTTGTGAAGTACTCTTCGATTTTGCTGTATCAAGCTCTTGAAGCTTGTTTGAGGCCATACAAGGCCTTGTTCAATCCATACGCCTTGTGCTCTTCTCCCACTCTTACATAACCCTCTGGCTGTTCAACAAACACCGTCTCTTTTAACACTCCATGAAGAAAGGCGCTTTTGACATCAAGTTGAAATATACTCCACTTTCTTTGCGCATCCACTGCCAACAGCGTCCTAATAGTATCCTAACGTGAAACTAGCGCAAAAACCACTTCATAGTCTATCCCATGTCTTTGAGCATAGCTCTTTGCAACAAGTATAGCCTTAAAATTGTCTACTTCTCCTCTTTCTTTTACAATGGTTTTGTACATTCATTTAATGCCAATTTTTTTCATTCCAACTAGTACATTGACTAGTTCCCAAGTGTTGTTCTTTCAGTTGATTTACTTTCAACATCCATTGCCTCTTTCCATCTTTTCTCTTTTACTGCCTTCGAATAATTTATAGGATCATCGGCAGTGACATACAAAGCATGATGTTGTAAATTTTATTCATTAGTAAGACTACCTCCACTTACATAATATTGTAAGTATCTTGGCGCCATTCGTTTTCTTCTCCCAACTTGAATTGGTTGATCCTCAATGTCATTCTACTCCTTATCATTACTTAAAGTTTTAGAAGTTCCATGTTACGAGCTTGAAGGCTCTTCTAGTTGTCACTGCTATTATCATGATTTTCTATAACATTTTCTTCATCAATGATCATACATTATTAGCTTCTTCTTCATGACTTCTTTCCCAGTTCCAACTTTGCTCCTCATCAAGGATGACCTCCTTAAAATTAATAATTTCATTTGTTACAGGATCATATATTTTATAAGCTTTGGAACCTTTACTTACTCCAAGGAAGGTACACTTCTGGCCCTTGTCATCGAGCTTCACTCTCCTCTGATATGATATATAAGCATATCCCACACATTCAAACACTTTAAAATGCTCAACACTTGGTTTGATATCACTTCAACACTCTAAGGAGTCTTCATTTTCACGATAGAAGTGGGGAATCTATTTAGTATATGTGTGGTCCATCGAGCGGCCTCTCCCCAAAACCTCCTGGACATTCCCTTTTCATTTAGCAAGCATCCAACCATATTCATAATGGTTTTGTTCTTTCTTTCGGCCACCCTATTCTGCTGCAGTGTATAAGCAGCAGTATGTTGTTTTTCGATTCCATGAGACTCACAAAATTCATTAAACTCCTTGGAGTTAAACTCCCCTCTACGATCACTTCTTAAGCAGCTTATTTTCATTCTTGCTTCATTTTCAACCATCGGCTTAAAACTCTAAAGTATGAAACAGTTTCACTCTTCAAATATAGGAAATTAGTCCAAGTCCTCGTACTGAAATCATCAATAAAAATCAATATATACCTTACCTCCAGCTGCATTAGGTTTGACAGGAGCATAAAAGTCTGTATGTATTAGCCGAAGCTTCCTCGTTGCTCTCCATTTTGCTTCCTTTGGAAGGGTCACCCTATGCTGCTTCTCTTTTGCACATACTTTGCACACTCTATTAGCTTTCTGAATTTGAGGAAGTCTAACCACTTTTTTTTTCTTCGATAAGAGGTGTAGAACTTGTTGATTTAAGTGACCAAATCTTTTGCGCCATAAGTTAGAATCATCAATCGAGAATTGCAGACAAGTAGTTGGTAAGAGTCAGCTAGAAGAACAAACATCCTACCAGATGTCATGAATGTAAGTGTGATCAAATCCTATTCCTCATGAAAGATCTTACAACTTCCATCTTTGATCAAAATCGACAGCCTTCTTTCTTGAAGCTGACCTAGGCTTTGAAGATTTTTTGTCAAATTACGAACATAATGCACATAAGGAACAATATGGGACATTCCTTTGATCATCAGCTTCACACTTCTTTGTCCCTGTACTCTCATCCTCGAACTGTTTCCCAATTTTACTTTGTGCATGGTCTTCTCTTTTAGCGTAGTAAACCAACTTTGATCTCCTATCATGTGATTTGAACAACCAAAGTCCAAAAACAACACATAATCCCTTCGTGAACCTTCCTTTTCAATAAAGGGCATAAGTAGAACTTCCTCTTTCTCATCCATGGCTGCATAGTTGGCGTTACCTTCCCAACTAGGGCATTATGACTGGTAATGCCCTAGCTTATGACACTGAAACATTCCCCTTTAGCTCTGCTAGAGCTCCTATCTCGACCTTGTCCTCCTATATAATTGCTTCTAGGTGACGTTCGTCCTCTACCTTCATTTGCGATCTTCAAAACCTATTCCTCTTCTACATTACCCTTCATATGTTGTTCTTTAACTAATATACTGCTATGCAATTCATCAAGAGTGAGGTTATCCACGTTATTCGACTCTTCGGTCAAACATACTACGTAGTTGAATTTCATAGTTAGAAACCTTAGAATCTTTTCTATGATGGCATTCTCTTGAAGTTTGCCACCACAAGCTCTCGTCTTCTTTTCTATCGTAAGAGTTCTTGCAAAATAGTTGTTCACGGTTTCACCTTCCGTCATTTGTAGTATCTCATACTCCTTGCACAAAGCTTAAAGCTGTGTTCTCTTCACCTTGGGCGATCCCTGGAATTTCTGCCTCATGCTTTCCTAGATCTGCTTATTCGTGCCGTACTAAGAATTATTTCAAGAATGTCTCTATCAATGGACTGATAGAGAAAGTTCTTGAGCTTCAAATCTTTTAGCTCCTTCTCGTCGATTACCATTTGTTGTGCCTCAGTAGGTACATCTCCTTTTCCCTTACTGATCCCATTCTCTATGAGATCTGGGTATTCTTTAGAATGAATGAGATTCTCCATCTAATGAGCCCAATGGTCGTAATGACCATTGAACCGTGGAATAGCAGGAACAACAAACCCTTTTGCACTGGTGCTATCTCCTATCTGAATTTTTGTTCTTACTAATCCTGTAACATCCCCTATTTGAAGGCCTAAAGCTAAGCACTACAGATGCCGCAGTCATCCATAGTATTAACTTCCGGTGACCAAATATGGTAACGTTGATGGTATTCCTAATATTAGAATCACTTGAATATGAAATAAAACCACAGATTTCAAAAGTAGCTTTTCTCATTACATTTCAAAACACATATTCATATTCAAGTTTTATAATCCCAAACATTTCCCAGGTATTGATCAAATATAATTATTACATAAATACGCCAAGAGTGGCATATGAAGATGCCCCATTGGTTGATCAAAGTTACTATATAGTCATATTTGACTTAATACAACACATCAGAATAAAGCAAACAAAAATAACAACTCTTATATAGCTATTCATCAGCCTTCTGCTCATCTCCGAAAGCTTTATTCGTCAACCTACTGAAACCTGTAACCTTTACCTCATCCTATTCAAATCAATTTTGAGCATCCGAGAGTTTAAGGGAAAAAACACAAACTTCGACTCAGACATAAAGCCTGGTGTGAATAATACTATACATCTCGGTTATTTGATATTAAGTGAGATCTCGCCGCTTAGCGGAACGGGTTTTCCCTCACTACTATCCTTTTAAAACATATCTTTTGCAAATCATTTTCCTCACCAAAACTAGTTAAAACTGTAAAGCATTATTATGTAAATATACACAGCAGGTAATAAATGAACTATATGTTCGAAAACTATAATTTTTTTTGGCTAACTACTAACATTTGGCTGACTCGGGCCTACCATACAATATAAATAAATAATCTAACATCTGTTAGATACTCCTCTTCTAGAGGGTATTTTCCTTACTTACTTTCTCCAGTTAAACTGACCCTAATGATTTTGCGGGCTCATCAATAACCTACCTATGTACAAATATATTCCTTTCTGTATGTAACATCATTTTAGTCTTACCTGTGACAAAGCCATACACAGTGGAATTTTGGACTAAACTAGTTAGATGCTAATAGCTAATATATAGAGCGCGATCCTATACCAGTTTCATCTGGTATACAAATATCTGAGTCATTTTACTTAAGTTTAATTACCCATAAATTTTCCTCGAAAACCTTTCTATATCAAATTAGATTTAAAACCCTTAAATCAAACTTAAATAAAGAAAATATATACTCTATGCTTTACTCATGATCACTTTGCCATGTTATATATACTTTACTCAAATCTTTGTTGATGAAAACATTTAACCCTTTGAAAGTACCCATTTCGAATCCATTGAAAGTACCCATTTCGAATCCATTGAAAGTACCCTTTTCGAAATTATTGAAAGTAACCCGTTCGAAACCATGTAAACCCTTTTTTTAACCTAGGCCGAAAGGCCGAAATATTCCTTTCGAAAAAATTCATGTAAACCTTTCAAAACCATTAAAAAACATTCCCTTCGAAAGCTATAAACCTTAGACATCCTATTTTAAAACACTTAAATATTGCTCGTCATAAACAATAAAAAAAACCTTTCCTTTTGAACCTTTCGAAACCGTTGGGGAATCACTCCTTCGAAACCTTCAATAATTTTTTTTGAATGCATCACTAAAACCTTTCGAAAGCATTTAAAATATCAAACCTTACAAAACCATTTGGGTTCAAGTAAAACATGTGGAAATCCTTTTAAAACCATTAAAAACTATCTCCTTCGACGCCTTTGGGTTCTACCTTCAACGAAACAAAAAGGGTCATAAAAAATTTAAGTCAAAAGTACTCCTTCGAAAGCATTTTCTAAGTAAAAAAGTAATGGTGTCGAAATCAACCTTCCGTAAGCATTGGAGAAGCGGCTAAGATTTATAAAACAAAATAACTATTTCAAAGACATTACTTCGTAAGGAAAAAGGCGACAACGAAGGGGCTTCAGTCTCGACGAAAGCTTTTACATAAAAAAAGTGCAACCTCTTTGAAACCTTTATTTAAATAATTTTGACCCGGTCAAAAGCCAACTAAGTCGAAAGCATAACCTTCGAAAGCAAGCAGACGCATTTTTATTTGAAAGCAAAGTAGCGCTTCGACCCCTTCGGAACCCTTGGTTTCGACTCAATACCTTCCGCCTATATCCAATTCACCACGCGCCAAGGCTTTAATGCCATGCGTATTGGTTTCGAAGGTGATGGTGACGGAACTTCTAGGTCGGAACCTATGTGCCGAAAGTGGCGAAACATGCTAAAAGCATGTAAAAACTGATTTTAACTTTAAAAAAGAAATTCTTTTCAACTAAACTGCCTTGTTTGTTAAAATATTATTGGTTGTCAATTTTCATTTCCAAAAGTGCTGCAAAAATTTCAGAATTTAACAATTTAAATAATTTACAAAATAGCCCTTCTCCTTTTATAAATATATAAAACATTTAAGTCTCATTTCCTTAAATAATTTTATATATTCATTAAAGCGCCCAGGAAAATTTTACAAAAATTTCAAAAAATTATTATTTATATGTTTTACAACGTATATAAATTTCAGACCCAAAATATATATAATTTAGCCATAAATTATTTTTAAATCCATATATTCGTTTTCTTACTATGAAATTAATATTAAATCCACATTAATTTAGAAAATTATGAAAATTGAAACCCATCTCTATAATATCATTTTTGATCTGAATCTAAAATCGCAACACATTTGGATGTCATTTGATAGGGTTTTCACATCAAAACGTATCATAAAACTTATATGAATAAGTATAAATCATCAACAAGCATATATAAACATTTTAACCTTCAAAAATCATGGAATAACATTGCAAATAAAATCGAATTATCCTTAAAACTGAAAACAATTAAGAAAACAAGAGATGCAGTCATTATTCATCTTAGCTTTGTGATTAAAGATTTGAGATTTGAATGGATTAAGTTGTTTTGCGCTTTCCTCTTGAAATCCTAGCGTTATCTTCTCTTGTTTTTGCTAATGGTGCTCGACCCTTAGTTCTTGTTTTTGTTTTGTGAAATTATGAAATGAACGCGTGGAATGAATTTCTAAGGGTTTAGGGTATTAGAATATTCTTGTTTCAATTTTGTCCTCGCCTATTTGCCTTAACCTTTTACTTCTTTAGGTCATTTGTCATGGTACGGCTACGTCTTAGTTTAATCATAAATCTCAATTCTCTAACCATCACATTATTTTATTCAATTTAACTAATTAAATATCCTATTACTAAAAATACGGGATGTTACAACTCATTCTAAACCAATTCAGACCCTTTGTGATTGGAGCTTTGATACCAATTATTGAAATTGGTTTCTTACTTGCAATTATTGAAATAGCTTTGGGGAACTAATATTTTATCGAACAGAAACTTGGCTCTATATGTAGAATAGATTACAAACTGGAAATAGGAAAAATCAAAGCAAACTTAAATAAATCAACTTTGACTTACTCGCATCAATTATTTCACATTCTTGATAATTGGTAATTTTATGTCCTTGTTATGGCTTAGTTACTGCAAGAGTTTGGTTTATTTCTTTTTTTAGATGAGCTCTTTCTCCTTAAAAAAAAAAGAAGCCTACTTACATTTCGATTATGATCTTTTCCTTGTATATTTACGATCCATGGTTCAATGTTCTTATTTATAGGGCCAATTGAATGGTTTATATTTTGGTAAACTTCGATTTAGCATCGTTCATATTATTAGCAATGAAACACTTTTTCACATGTTCCAGTTGTAATCTCTATTCAGATTAAATATATTGTCTGGGTTTCAGAAGAGGCTACATTCAATATGACATTGATCATGTCATGAATTTAATTTCGGTCGCATTGGTAATTTAGTCAATATTCCTCTTCTTAATTCAAATGGTAGTTTGTTAAATATTAGTTTGTATTTATAATTTATGTTCACCTATTATCCAGGCGATTTCAACATATTACCTAATAATTTTTCATTTTTTGTCTACAGATCATGCACATTTTTTGCTTCTCCTGATGACTCAGAGTAGGAGTTAGAGAGAAAGAATGATACAGCGATCACCTGCTGGATATGCAAATGGCCTAGGAAACCAGGAATGTCCAATCAATTTTAGATACTTTCAAACATAGACTGTATGTTGTGATGTTTCCATAAACTACTGTTAGTCAATTTTTTTTAATAAAATATTCGGCGTGAGTTATTTTTTTTAAAGAAGAAGAAGAGGAAGAGAAGAGGAAGTGGGATTGGGAATAGTCGCTCATTCTAGAATTATAGGAACTATATTTGTTCAAATATATGTTCCTCAAGTGAAGGTTGGACCATTTGACATATCCTTGCGTCTTTAAATAGCAACACCCAAAAATTGTTTCGGATTTACTTTTTCTTCCTTAAATTTGCAACGCCTAAAGATCGCTTCAAATTCTTGGAAACAAGAACGCCTAAAAAGCTCTACAAATCCAGTTTTCTCATTCTTTTCCCCTCTCTTGTTACTTTTGAAACTATTTCGATTTTATGATACCGCATATCACAAATTTGATACTCTTGTCGTGCAGTCAATTTAGAAGATAGTTTGAATCGATTTCGACAGTGCTATCGCAATCAATCAAGAGAATAATCATCTCGGCTCCATTGTATCTTGAGAGAAGGTTTGTCTTAACTTACAAATCCATTTGTTCGTTTAAATGGATGATGACAGCAACTAACCTCTTAAGGAAAACATTATCGACGTGTCTTGGAGGATCTCTCTTACTTTGCAGATTACAATCATTATCTTTGCAATTCGAAGTATTACCACCAACAACTGCATATACTCAATGATACAATGCATCAAAGCAAGTACAGTAAAGTTTTGGTTAGGTGTATGTATGAATACCTATCCTTATATGGTTCCCATATAGTAAAATGCTTCTTTATTGACTAGTAGGCCCAGAATTTCTATTGGTTAATAGAGTAATACTTAACACAGTCAAGTTGCTATTTCTAGTTTTATATTCAAATGAAATCACCTATATACCATGTTTAAAAACACTTTTCCATGAATGTAACTGTTGGCCCACGGGTATAATGGATGTGTTATAATTTATATCCTCCGCGTTCCATACATTTACACTAATATATTCATACATCTGCACTATAAATATATCATTCTGATTATAATAAGGCATCATTCAATTCAAAAGAAGACAGACTTATCCCTACAACATTATAATGCTATTCAACTCACGAACTCATGCTTTCTTCTTGTTCTTATGTTTTCACAGTTCATATGGCAGTCCACCAGAAAACCCTATAAAGTGCACCTCCAGCACAAAAAACTGCACCATCACAAACTCTTATGGTGCCTTTCCAGATCGAGACACATGCCATGCATACGAAGTTGCTTATCCATACACGGAGGATGAGCTGTTGGAAATTTGTTTGAAGTGAATTGTTAAAAAAAAAATTGGCTAAGTGGAAATTGGCTCCTATATTTGAATAGTCCCACATTGTGAGATTATATGCAAGAATCAAGTATTTATACTTGATTCTTAGAGGCTAAGTTGGGCCCTTTGGGCACCCAATGATGCTCTTTTGTGAGGAGGGAGGCCATGCTTGACCACCACACACGCGCGCGCCGACCGACTCGACTCGACCCGGGCTTGGGCTTGTAGTGGTGTAACACTTATATTTTTGCTACAAATTTGTTAACTGTTTTCTGACCGGGCTAATCAGTAAAACGTTCTTTTCACTACTCCGTCTTCACTACTCCTTATCTCTTCTTCATAAAAATCCGAGCAATATTTCGAGAGTGCAAACTGAACCGTTTCGTTCGTGCAAACGTAACGGTACCCCAATTTATTGAGAGGCTGTTTTATCCTAGAGGCGGCGGTGATTGATCCGAACTGCTTGCACCTTTGAGCAGATCGCCGAAACGTCTTCAAGAAAGTGACTTTGTCCACGGCTCAGCCGAATTTCGACCATTGTTTCCAACAAATTGAAGACGTTCGACAACAATGGCCTCTGCTGCAGATCTAGATGCCGCCGCTCCTGCTTCCTTCTTCCAAATGCCGGTCGTCTCTGCTGCTCCCTTCAGATTCGAGGGCCTCCATTTCAAACGCTGGAGACAGAAGATGGAATTCTTCCTGACCACCAGAAAAGTCGTGGCTGTGCTGACAACCGACAGACCGCAGCTACCCAGTAAACCAGACAACGAAGCAGATGCAGATCAGATGCGAGCCTGGACAGAAAAATCAAACGAGTTGCAGAACTGGACAGAGCAAGATTACATGTGCCGAAACTACATACTCAACGGGCTCAGCGATGACCTGTACGACTACTACAATTCTGACAAGTCAGCCAAAGAGATTTGGGAAGCGCTGCAAAAGAAGTACGATACCGAAGAGGCTGGAGCGAAGAAGTATGCAGTCAGCCGCTACCTCAAATACCAGATGACGGATGACAGGTCAGTAGAGATGCAGTCTCATGAGCTTCAGAAAATTGCTCATGAGATCATCTCCGAAGGTATGAGTTTAGATGAACAGTTTCAAATTGCTGTTATTATTGATAAACTGCCCCCAGGTTGGAAAGACTTTAAGAATGTGCTTAGGCACAAGACTAAGGAATTCTCCTTAGAGAGCTTGATTACTCGCCTCCGTATTGAGGAGGAGGCTCGGAAACAGGACCAGAAAGAGGAAGTGCTTGTTGTCACCAACAATAACACTAAGAAGTCCAAGCCAGCAGTTCTGAAACCAAATCCGAAAAACTTTAAGAATCAGAACCGCAACCGCAACAAACAGAATTGGAACCCGCAAGGGAACCAAAAAGGACAGCAGAAACCAACCCAAAAGAATGACTCTGGACAGTTGTTTCTGTGCTACAACTGTGGAAAACCAGGTCATATGGCACGCAAGTGTAGGAACAGACCAGGCCCTGCACCGCAGGCTAACCTGACTGAGGAGCCTTTGACGGCTATGATTTCTGAGATTCACCTTGTTGGTGGATCAGAGGGTTGGTGGGTAGACACTGGTGCATCCCGCCATGTCTGCTATGATCGTGCTATGTTTAGTACATACACGGCTGCTGATGATCAGAAGGTGCTGTTGGGAGATTCTCACACCACTACAGTTGCAGGCATTGGAAATGTGGAAATAAAGTTTACCTCTGGAAAGACAGTTCTTCTGAAAGATGTGATGCATACTCCAGAGATGAGAAAGAATCTGGTTTCTGGTTTTCTCCTTAATAAGGCTGGTTTTACTCAAGTTATAGGGGCTGATTTGTATACTTTGACTTATAAGGGGATGTTTGTAGGGAAGGGTTATGCTTGTGAGGGTATGTTTAAACTGAATGTTGAATCTAATAAAGTAACCAGTTCTGCTTATATGTTGTGTGACTTTAATATTTGGCACTCTAGATTATGTCATGTAAATAAGCGTATAATTCATAACATGATCACATTAGATTTGATTCCTAAAATGTCACAAACTGATTTTGATAAATGTGAATTCTGTAGTCAAGCAAAAATCACTAAGAAACCTCATAAATCAGTTGATAGATTTTCTGAATCCTTAGACTTGATTCATTCTGACATATGTGAACTAGATGGTACTTTGACTAGACATGGACACCGTTATTTTATCACTTTCATAGATGATACCTCTGATTTCACTTATGTATATCTTATGAAAAATAAAAGTGATGCATTTGATATGTTTAAATTATTTAAAACTGAAATTGAGAATCAATCTAATAAGAAAATTAAGAGACTTCGTAGTGATAGAGGAACAGAATATGAATCTAGTTCATTTCTTGATTTCTATAAATTGAATGGTATAATTCATGAGAGAACTGCACCTTATTCACCTGAAATGAACGGTAAAGCTGAAAGAAAGAATAGGACCTTTACCGAATTAGTTGTAGCTATTTTGTTAAATTCAGGTGCAGCAAAACATTGGTGGGGGGATATTTTGTTGACTGTATGCTATGTATTGAATAGAATCCCTAAATCAAAAAGTAAGACTTCACCTTTTGAAATTTTAAAAAATTATAAACCGAATGTATCTTACTTTAGAACTTGGGGATGCTTGGCATATGTTCGTATACCCGACCCTAAGAGAATAAAATTAGCAAGTAGAACATACGAATGTGTATTTATTGGCTATGCTATTAATAGCAAAGCATATAGATTTTATGACCTAAATACACATAATATAGTAGAATCTATTGATGCTGATTTTTATGAAAGTAAATTTCCTTTTAAATTGAGGAATAGTGGGGGCACGTCAAATAACACCGTGCCTATTAGAACAGAACTTAATGAATCTTCTGAAACTGAACCTAGAAGAAGTAAAAGAGCAAGAGTTGATAAAGATTTTGGCTCGGATTTTTGCACTTTTACTATAGAGGAGGATCCAACAAACCTCCAAGAAGCCTTATCTTCTTTAGATGCCGATTTTTGGCAAGAGGCTATAAATGATGAGATGGATTCGTTGGAATCCAATAAGACTTGGCACTTAGTAGATTTACCACCTGGTTGTAAGTCTATAGGTTGTAAATGGGTACTTAAAAAGAAATTAAAACCTAATGGAACAGTTGAAAAATATAAAGCCCGTTTGGTAGCTAAAGGTTTTAGGCAAAGAGAAAATATAGACTTTTTTGATACCTTTTCACCTGTAACTAGAATCACATCCATTCGAGTACTAATTTCATTAGCATCTATTCATAATTTAATTATACACCAAATGGATGTTAAAACTGCCTTTTTAAATGGTGAATTAGAAGAAGAAATTTATATGGACCAACCTGAAGGCTTTGTAATTCATGGTCAAGAACATAAAGTTTGCAAATTAGATAAATCATTATATGGTTTAAAACAAGCACCTAAACAATGGCATGAAAAATTTGATAATTTAATAATCTCAAATGGTTTTAAAATTAATGAAAGTGACAAATGCATTTATTATAAATTTGAGAATGACATTTGCACTATAATATGTTTGTATGTAGATGATCTACTAATTTTTGGATCAAATATTCATGCCATAAACACTGTTAAATCTTTGTTAAGTGCCAATTTTGATATGAAAGATCTAGGTGAAGCGAGTGTAATTCTTGGTATTAAGATTACTAGGTCCGAAAAGGGACTTTCTTTGGATCAATCTCATTATATTGAGAAGATCTTAAAGAAATACAATTACTTTGACTGTAAACCTGCATGTACACCATATGATCCTAGTGTAAAACTTTTCAAGAACACTGGTGAAGGTGTAAGACAGTCTGATTATGCGAGCATCATTGGCAGCCTTCGGTATGCCACTGATTGTACTAGACCCGACATAGCCTATGTCGTGGGATTATTATGCAGGTTTACTAGTAGACCTAGTATAGAGCATTGGCACGCTATTGAGAGGGTCATGAGATACCTAAAACGAACCATGAACCTTAGATTACATTATGAAAAGTTTCCAGCTGTTCTTGAAGGTTACACCGATGCGGACTGGAATACTTTATCTGATGACTCAAAGGCAACTAGCGGCTATATCTTTAGCATTGCTGGAGGAGCTGTTTCTTGGAAATCCAAGAAACAGACTATTTTGGCTCAGTCTACAATGGAGTCTGAGATGATAGCACTAGCCACAGCTAGTGAGGAAGCAGAATACTTAAGAAATCTGCTAGCCGAGATTCCCTTATGGGAAAAACCGATACCAGCTGTGTTGATCCATTGCGATAGTACCGCGGCTATTGCAAAAGTACAGAACCGTTATTATAACGGTAAGAGACGACAGATACGTCGTAAGCATAGCACTGTTAGAGAGCTACTCTCTTCAGGAGCTGTTAGAGTGGATCACATACGCAGTGATGAGAATTTGGCAGATCCTTTGACGAAAGGACTGGCCAGAGAGAAAGTCCTTACGACTTCTAGAAAAATGGGACTATTGCTCTTAGATTGTTGAGTCACGCACAATGGTAACCCGACCTAATGACTGGAGATCCCAAGAACTAGGTTCAATGGGTAAGAACAAGTTGTGAAGTGATATGAGTTGAACATGCCATTTTTCATATATAAAGAAGCATGTATTCCTGAAGTGATTAGAGGATGAGTTAATAGAAACTCTTAATGAGATCTATACTCCATTTGGAGTGGAGTACCTACCTTCAGGAGTACTCTTGATAGACTCACCTGTGTGAATGTGGAAATTTGGCCGTTTCCTATGGAGTTTTGGGCAAAACTCCTAAAGCATTCACTAAACTGGGATAGACGTGCATGGCCATAAATGCACGGGCTTATTTGATTGCACTCTAGAAGGATTGTGTGTGGTCTGATGTCAGGAATAGAGTTCAAGACTACGTGTCACTCTAGTAAAAACTGAATCTTATTCACTATGCAAAGGTTCAAGTCTAACGACACCTTTGTTTATGCACAATCTTATGTTTTCAGAAATTGCTCGAAAATATTTTTTAAAAATTCAAGTGGGGGATTGTTGAAAATTTGTTTGAAGTGAATTGTTAAAAAAAAAATTGGCTAAGTGGAAATTGGCTCCTATATTTGAATAGTCCCACATTGTGAGATTATATGCAAGAATCAAGTATTTATACTTGATTCTTAGAGGCTAAGTTGGGCCCTTTGGGCACCCAATGATGCTCTTTTGTGAGGAGGGAGGCCATGCTTGACCACCACACACGCGCGCGCGCGCGCCGACCGACCGACTCGACTCGACCCGACCCGACCCGGGCCGGGCCGGGCTTGGGCTTGGGGTGGTGTAACACTTATATTTTTGCTACAAATTTGTTAACTGTTTTCTGACCGGGCTAATCAGTAAAACGTTCTTTTCACTACTCCGTCTTCACTACTCCTTATCTCTTCTTCATAAAAATCCGAGCAATATTTCGAGAGTGCAAACTGAACCGTTTCGTTCGTGCAAACGTAACGGTACCCCAATTTATTGAGAGGCTGTTTTATCCTAGAGGCGGCGGTGATTGATCCGAACTGCTTGCACCTTTGAGCAGATCGCCGAAACGTCTTCAAGAAAGTGACTTTGTCCACGACTCAGCCGAATTTCGACCATTGTTTCCAACATGAGCTTATTGATGCTGTGGCAAAGGCAACAAAGGAGAATAGGAAGATGAAGGTGGCATCTAAATACTGTCATAGTATGACTAAGCTCATGTGTCCTGGAGGCGATGATGGCCTTATCATAAGCACTCGCTTTCTTGATCGTGTTGTTGGTATCGATAACAAGTCTATGACGATGACTGTGGAGAGTGGGATGGTGCTTAAGGATTTGATCAGTGCTGCTGCAAAAGCAGGTAACATGCAACTGTGCAAGTATATATGTATTCTAAGTTTCTAACTTTATCTTTGCAGTTGGTATACTCATTACTCACCATGTGTGAAACCTTTATTTAGCATTGATGTTGCAAAAAGGTTAACTTTTTTTGGTACACATCATGGTAATTTCTTACTATGGACTCTATGCTCTCAAACACAATAAGGTTTATTAAAGGGGATTTATGATTTCGGCTTTGTAGGCATGGCATTGCCATATGCGCCCTATTGGTGGGGAGTTACTGTTGGTGGAATGCTAGGAACAGGTGCTCACGGAAGTTCTACATGGGGACTAGGGAGTGCTGTACATGAATATGTTGTTGGGTTGAGGATCATAACGCCAGCTTCTCCCAATGAGAATTATGCAAAAGTTGTGTTGATGGATGAAAATCATCCGGATATGGATGCGTTTAAGGTTTCTTTAGGCGTTCTTGGAGTCATTTCTCAAGTAAGTTCGTGTCATTCTATGTTTCGATTCATTCGAGAACTATACATTTGATTAAAACACCAAAAGGTGATGATGAATTGATACGCCATTTTGTAAAACGAATATTGCACTTATCCAAGGATTTAAGATACCGAGTAAAGTAAATCTACCTAACACACTCGGTTTGATAGTGCTCCTGTAAAAGTTCTCGATTCCATCTTCTTTCATCATTCCTTTCTATCTTTTTTAACTATTTTAGATTGGCACTAAGTCCTATACTACTTTTAAATAGCGCGTAATTCTCTTACTGCGACTCCATTATGGACATGCCGACATGAACTACACAACCAAGCTGTGGATATGCCTCATAAACCAGTATTTTTATAATCACACATTAACTGTGCTGTAATTTCAGTTGATGGTTCATACCATCAATTCTAGCTTATGCTTTTTCATTTGGTTACACTTCAACACATCATGATCAAATTTTGTTTAAGCATAGTGTAACAGCATTGATTGAGCTTGTTTTTTCATAGTAAAATTTAAATTTCAAGTATAATATGCAATAATGCATACATCAGAACTTGTACTTTGTGAACAGAAGGATTGCTTTGATTGGTCCACAGTAAACAAACAGTTATTGTACATTATTATTCTGTAGTATATGAACAAATTAAGATTTGTTTTGTTGACGCACCAAAAGTGCATGCAATAAAACTGCAGTCCTTTTCAACCCAACTTTACCTCTATAGACAATGACCAAATTTAGCTGTTATTGAACCATACAGTTGTTGTCAGACCCCAAATAAAATTTCTTTTTTTCTCCTAACATCACATTGTTGCATTTGGGAAGTTTTACCGACTTTACAATGTGTTAAACAGGTCACCCTAAAGCTACAACCACAGTTCAAAAGATCAATCACTTATTTAGAACAAAATGATACCGATATCGAAGAGATTGTTCATTATTTTCACGAGCAACATGAATTCGGAGATATCAGATGGTACCCGTCCCATGGTGTCTCTATCAACACCATGGGCAATGGCCTTTACAACTTCATCGGTTTCCGACCAATACCAAGTTTAGCCATTGCCATAGCGAGGGCATCAGGTAACTTATCTGGTTCATATAACCTTACCATATTTACTTTGGAGTTAGCTCCATTTTGAAAGAACACCACACTTCATTTTTCAGAAGAGACACTGGAAGCTACGAACAATGCAGAAGGGAAATGCTTCAATGCTCAAGCAGGGAATTCAGTTTTATCGATAACAAAATATGGGTTAACAAACAACGGATACGTCTTCACGAGCTACCCCGTAATTGGGCTTCAAAACCGAATGCAAGCATCCGGGGACTGTCTTACTTCGTTCGAAGATGGGCTTATAACCGCTTGTCCTTGGGACCCCCGACTTAAAGGCCATAGCTTTTTTCACCAGACCGCCTTTACTATTGCTGTTTCAAAGGCGAAAAACTTCATACTAGACGTCAAAAAGCTAAGGGACATGGCACCTAAAGCATTATGCGGCGTAGAGTTATACGATGGCATTCTAATGCGGTACGTGAAGGCATCAAGCGCGTACATGGGGAAAGAAGAAGACTCGATAGACTTCGACTTCACTTACTATCGAAGCCATGACCCTACGAGTCCTAGATTGCATGAAGATATATTGGAGGAGATCGAGCAAATGGCCTTGTTCAAGTATGGAGGGCTTCCACATTGGGGAAAGAATCGAAACATTGCGTTTGATGGAGTGATCGATAAGTATAGAAATGGAAAGGAGTTTTTGAAGGTGAAGGACGAGTATGATCCTAACGGTTTGTTTTCGAACGAGTGGACTAATCAAATTCTTGGGATTGAGGGTAGAACGGTCTTTTACGGAAAACATTGCGCGCTTGAAGGAATGTGTATTTGCTCGGAGGATACACATTGTGCTCCTGAGAAAGGGTACTATTGTCATGGTGGTCGAGTTTATGAAGAAGCTCGGGTGTGCTCACAGGTAATAAGAAAGTGATGATCTCTTTGGTAGATTAGGTCACGTAGCGTTTGATTTGTGAAGTGTTTTCGATTGATGGCTTATACTGAAAATTTATTGATTTGTAAATGTCGTTATCGTGATAATGAGTGATTATCTTGTTCAGGTGTGAATAGTTAGACTTCAATGCGTTTTTGTAACACATCAACACAACTTTTTCCTTGGAGTACTTGACTTGATATCTAGTTATCTACTATTTATGAGACATGCTCAAACGACCCATGGTGCCCATTGAATCATTGTTTTCCTAAACAGTGCCTTTTATAGCTGCAATTTGGAATTTTTGGTTATACTAGCCTTTCATATAAAAATATTTTTATACTGCGTTTATCATATCCATAAAACCAAACTTAATTTAAAACCGGTCATTGTCATAAAAAAATATACTTTCTACGTCTATGTTTTTGTTTTACGTCTATTTTTTCGCTAAATTATCCCTACGCTTCAAAATCGAGTCGTGATTCTTCTTCTTCTTCGGTTTCTTCTAATCAAATTGAAAGTCGAGCTGAGTTTTTTTTAGACTAGTGTTTAATTCTCGATTTCAATAAAAAACTGCAACTATTTAAAGACGAATCAATCTTGTTTTCAAAAATATGAATTGTTTTTTATTTTTTATGGATTGTTAGTGTTGTTTGATTTTTAAATTCATTAATTATAATGAGAAATGATTGCAGTTTGATATTTTAAGTTATGTGCATAAATACTGCAAATATTACCTAGAATAACATTCATATAGTTCTTTCTTACAAATATTTTTAATAGTTGTTGGAAAATCATCAATTTTTAAGATTATTTGTACAATTGGTGCAAATTTACATAATAATTGCAAAAAAAACAGCAAATATTGAAAATATTTGCATATAAATATGCTTTTATTTGGAATTTTTCTCTGCAATTATTCACTTAAAATTTAGCATATATTCATAATATATACTTGCTGAAAAATAAGCAATTATTCTTTTAAAATCATTTGTAATCATCTTTGTGTGCAATTATTCAAAATAATTGTAGAGATGTTTCAATTATTATGTACAATTGCATGTATGTCTACAATTCTTCTGAATGATTTGCATGTATATCTTAAAAATCTGCAATCATTCTCAATAATTGCATGTATGTCAGCAATTCTTCTGAATAAAAGTTGGTGTAAATATTGTGAATAACAATAGAAAATAACTGCTGAAAAATCTGCAATTTTTTAGAATATTTGCAGACATTGGTGCAAATATTCAGAATAATTGCAGAAAAATCGGCAAATGTTGAATTTTTTTGCATATAAATATGCATCTCTGTAAGAATTTTTCTCTGCAATTGTTAATTTCAATATATTGCGTTAGGAAAATGAATTTTATCTTCATAATTAAGAATACATGCATAAAAATTGCAGTTATTGAGAATACTTGCAAATTTGTGCATTAGAAACTGCAATTAGTGAAAATACATGCATAAAAATATGTAAATATTACAATATTTGCAATATTTCTACATGTATTCTCAATATTTACTGAAAAATATGTAAATAGAATACTTGCATAAAAAACTTCAAATAGTGTCAATTTTTGCATTATAAAAACTAATGCAAATACTACGAATATTTTTATTTTTTCCATAAAGATTATGAATAATTGTACTTATGTCTACAATTACTCTTAATAAGTGCAGAAAAATCTACAAAATTTGAGAATATTTATTTATAATACTGCATATATATATTTAGTATTTTTGCAAAAAATATATAATAATATATGTTGAAGCTGCAAGTATTTTTTAGCAAGTATTCTTTATTTTTACACTCATATGCCATTATTATGAATATATGCATAAATATCTTCAATTATTCTGAATAAATGTAGAAAAATCAGCAAATATTGTGAATTTTTGCTTAGTATTGCAAATATGTATAATTTTTGCAGTAAAACATGTAATAATATGTGTTAGAACTATAAGAGTGTTTTATCAAGTAATCAATTTTTTTACCCTATTTTTTATGTATTAACTGCAAATATTATTAATATTTGCATTTTTAGCTGCAAATATTCTTAAATTGTTGCTGATATATTATGATTTTTTAACTTTGTGAAGAATGAATTCGTTTTTATACAAATTATTGTTTTCTTTTGCTATTTCAATTCTAATATTTGATTTTGATATTCTAATTGATTATACTTTCCATTATTTGATTTCAGATCATTCTCGATTAATTAAAATGAGTATTTGGTTTCATTCTCCTTCTAAATTAATTTTCTAGTCACCTTGATTTCAGTTTATTCACTTGATTATGATTCGATTTTTTATTGATTTTATTTTCCATAGAAACAATGAAGTGCAGAAAGAAATTACAACGGAATGATACTTTTTTCTTTTAGATAGTCCGATTTTGAAAACAGTAACCGAAAACTTATCTAAAATACTAGCGGATATTTTGTGTATTTGCAAACTATATGAGGGATGTATACCAAACGCTCCCAAAAATTAATGCCTTGTAAATAATGTTGATTATTTTTAGTTTGACAAAACACATATAAACATAATTTGAAATAAAAAATAATTAATAATTGGTGTCAGGTCCCTATTTCTTAACGTAAATATAAAGCACGTCCTTCTACTTTTTCTTGTAAATTAAGTCACTCTGTATGCTTTTTACCGATCCATCCTTTATTTTTATTTTTATTTTTCCATTTGTAAGTTTACGTCTCTTCCGAAATAAATATCGTTTGCATGCAGTAATTTTTTTTACTTCGTTTCTTAAGCAAAGTGGGGGAAATAAAAAAGTGAATATTAGACACGCATCCCTAAAAGCAAACTTAATTCACTAAAACCGCTCCTATAAAAAAAACATATTTTACAGGTCCCTGTTTTTCATTTCTGCAATTTTTTTCCTGACCCTTCCGCTTCTTGCACGATTGATTTTAAAAGTGAGCATATCTTTCTTGATTTCATCTTCTTCTACATTGGCGAACTTATCTTTCTTGATTTCATCTTCTTCTTTAACGGCGAGCTCAACTTTCTCGATTTCAATGGAAAACTGCAATTATACACAATAGTTGTAGAAATGTCTGCAATTATATGCAATAATTACAGACATTTCTACAAGTATATGCAATAGTTGCATTTCTGCAACTATATGCAATAGTTGTAGAAATGTCTACAACTATATGCAATAGTTGCAGACATTTCTACATGAATATGCAATGGCTGCATTTCTGCAATTATATGCAATGGTTGCAAACATTTCTGCAAGTATATGCAATAGTTGCATTTCTACAAATATGCAATAGTTGCACAATTGTCTGCAACTATATGCAATAGTTGCACACATTTCTGCAACTATACCATATAGTTGCAGAAATTTCTGCAACTATATGCAATAGTTGCAGACATTTCTGCAAATATACCATATAGTTGTAGAAATGTCCACAATTATTTGCAAATTTGATGAAAAAAATCGAAAATGTTCATAATTTGCTGAATTGTCTGCAAATATATGAAATAATTGCACCATTACTACAAATATGAATTTTTGGTATCAACAATGGTTCTCATTTTAAAGATCATAATATTTGTGATTTTTTGGTGAAAACGGTATGTTGATCCGATTTTTCTACATAAAGTTATACGAGTTTGAAATGTTAAAAACATAAAGGGTATTTGGGTCTTTTTGCGTGCGTGAATTTGAAAATATGGATCGGAATGTAGGTTTAGTTTGGCAAGGATGTTTTCTCTATTTTGAAACTTATTAGAGATGTGAGCCAAACTTACCCATAAAAAAACCTCTGTAGACTTTTCGTCAGTTTCTATCAAATTTGGCCTGCGATCTCAAACTTAATCTATGCAAATGAAAATTATGTTTGGAATGAGGATGGCTAGGAGTAAAAGTGCTGAAGCTATTCTTGAGATCGGGAGTTCTCAGCTAATATTTGAGATGTTGAGTTAGGTTATATGTTGAAAATGTTAAGGAAGGTTATTTGTATTCTAATAAACATCAACAAGTTTACGAAAAGAAAAAGGTATAATTATTCATTATTGTTATTTTTGATTAATTTTAATGTAGTTATTTTTGTTTGAAATAAGAATTATCATAGTAAGTATGCTTAATTTTAGTGCATTAGTGTTATACAACTGCTTTTTAGTTCACTAGGGTTATGATAATTAGTATAACTGATTTAGTTCATATTTAACTACATTAGTGTTATGCACTAACGTTTCAGTTCATTAGTGTTATGCTAATCAGTATGGTTTTACTGCTTTTAGGTTATTTAGTATTTTTACTATGACAACTAATTAGTTGTCAGTGGTAGTTACTACTGAAAAGATTTTTTTTTTTGGTTTTTAAATTTTTTACTGCATTGGTTATTATGCAATTTTTTTTTTTAAAATTATACACTAATGTAATTGCATTTACTTACAACATTCTAAAAAAATTATATGTTATAACTACTTACAACATTCTAAAAAAATTATATGTTATAACTACTGCTTTATCAAGTGCAGTGAAAAATAGTTACCTTTAGTTAAGTGATAATTCTTTATTGCTTTTTGATAGTTTTTATTAGTGCATGTACTATATATGGTTATTTAGTTATAATATTCTGGAAACTAGAATTTGATTATTATATTCAAAAAATGCACTTAGGTTTTAAATTATAATGTAACTACATTAGTGTCATGTAGTTATTTTTCGGTTTATTAGTTTTATTTTAATTAACATGGTTTTACTACTTTTAGGTTATGAAGTTTTTTTCCACTATGATAACTGAATAATTGTTATTATCGAAAAGTTTTTACTACTGAATTTTTTTTTCTTTTTTAAAATGTTAGTGCATTATGGTTGTGTGGTTGTATTTTTTTACTTTATACATTAATGTAACCGCATTTACTTACATTATTCTAAAAAAAATTAGATGCTTATAATTACTGCTTTATTAAGTGTAGTCAAAAATAATTATTTTTAGTTATTTAATAAATTTTTATTATCTTTTTGATAATTGTTATTAGTGCATTTATTAAATGTAGTTATAAAATGTGGTTATAATATTTTAAAAACCATAAATTGATACTTACATTCAAAAATTTAGTTAAATTTTAAATTATAATGTAACTGCATTTGGGTTATGTAGTTATCTTTTACTTCATTAGTGTAATGCTAATCAATATGATTTTACTGCTTTTGGGTTACGCAATTTTTTTATTATGATAAACTTATTAATTGTTGTTAATAATATTTGCTATTGAAAATGTTATTGCATTTGGCTTATTTAATTATTGATAGAGTTGTTAATAATTATTGTTAATAATAGTTACACACAAAATTTTATTGCATTTTCACCATTACAGGAAAATAATTCTAAGGATCAAATTTATCAATTTTTTAGCTTCAATGACGTGCTTTCAATTTTTTAGTTAGAAGGAAAAACTTTTTAATATAATATAGCAGAAGGACAAAAATTCGGTGAGAAGGACGGTGCTACTGTATGGTATCATTTTTTTGAACTGCAGTGGTAGTTTTAAAGTATTTAATATATTTTTTGTAGTAGTATTTTTATGATTTGTAATATCATTTTGTAGGCGAAGCGTGCAATCTTAGACTGCAATGCTATTGTTTTTGGAAACTAGGAAAACTTGTTCAATCACTATGGACATGCGATTCCTGAATAGTAAACCTAGAGAATAGACGGTTGGCCCGCCACAACAACTATTCCAAGTAAGCTAGACCTTTCGGCTGGGATGGTGCATGGGACGGAAAATGAACCTCAAACCTCCCATATGAAAGGCGTATCTCCTCCCCTAGCTCAATGCTATTTTGCAGTAGCGTTTTATGAGTTGTAATAATATTTTTAATTGAATTAAATAAGAATAAAATAATACTACATAGTATCTGTCTTTTTCAACATTTCTTGTTGTATTTTACTTGCAATAAAAATTACAATTGTAGTATCATTTTATTTTATTTTCTAATACTTATTGTAGTAGACAAGCACCATTGTCCAAGTGGTTAATTGATTCGGCTTTGGTGCAAGAGATCACAAGTTCGAAACTTGCTTTCGAACGTTTATTGACATGGGATATGCTGTCCCAATGATTTGTTGTATATAAAGTACCATTTCAAAAAAAAATAAAAAAATAAAAAAATAAAATAAAATAAAATAAATACTTATTGTAGTAGTAGTTTCTGAATTGTAGTTGTTTTTTTGAATTGTAGTAGAAGTTTATACACATTTAATAGTATTCATGAAGTATAACAGCAATTTATGAATTTTAGTAGCATTTTTTTGAAGAAATGTACTATTTTATAGAGGAAGTGTGCATTTATTATGTTTGTAGTAGCAGTTTATGATTATTATTTTTTGAATTGTAGTAGCAGTTTATACAATTTTAATAGTATTTATGAATCATAATAGCAGTTTATACACATTTAATAGTATTTATGAATTATAGTAGCAGTTTTATAAACATTTTATGTTTTTTGATACTAGCAGTAAATGATATTGTATAAACATTTTATGTTTTTTTAGTGGTAATAAATGATACCGAATACACATTTTGATAGTAGCAGTGTTATACACATTTTGATAGTACGTAGCAATTTTATACATATTTGATAGTGGCAGTTTTATACACATTTGATAGTAGCAGTTTTCTGATAGTGGATACACATTTGATAGTAGTAGTTTTTTGATAGTAGATATGTGCAATATTAGTTTTTCTATTTTAAAAAATAATAATAATGATGCACCTTTTCTTCATGTATAGCAGGATATGTATTGATGGTGACTATGAAGGGGTAAATTTAAACTGGAAAATTAGAAGTATATTTAGCTTATAATGACATTAATGATACTATCGAGTATTATTTTATTTAATAAAAGGAAACTGATACTATATAGTAGTAGTGTCTAATCTGCTACTAAAATTTTAGATTTTTGTGATTGTAGTGGTGTTGGAAGTAGTGGCGGGTGGTGCTGTAAGGAGTGGTGATTGGTAATTTTGATGGTTTGTACTTATGACTTGTATTGGGAGAATGCTTGTCCTTGCAATGATGTTGGGAGCGGCGGTGAAGCTGGTAGTGCAGGTGATGGCGACGGGTGAAGCTGCAAGGAGTGGTGGTTGGTAATTTTGACGGTTAGGACTTATGACTTATTTTGGGAGAATGTTTGTCCTTTTTGCTAAAATATGGAGGTTGTGTCCTTAGGCTTAAAAAGATACAAATTCGTGTCTTTTAAATAAATCCCCCCTTTTGGTTATGCAGTGCAGTTTTAAAGTGCATTTTAAAAACTGTTACTTTCATTCTAACTGTATTTTTTCAGTTAAAAATGCATTTTGTAACTGCATTTATAATATGTAGTTATATCTTAGTTAACATTCAATCTAGTTCAAAAAATTTATGTACATTTTATTGCTACGTTTTTGAAATGCAGTTAAAGTTTAATTTGTTATTATTTTTGTTTAGATTTAGAATAATTACATTTCAAAATGTAGAATTTTTTGAAGTTTGATTTAATAATTATTGTCTTTACTATATGTTGAAAATTAAATAAACGTACGATTTATTTAGATTGATTGATTTATTGCACTTAACTTTTGTTTCGTGGAAATCAGTTTAGAAAACATTTCAAGAAGATGCAGTTGTTGAAAAATCTAGTGAATTTGAAGACGCTGATTCTATAGTTTCTGGTTTAGAATTTGGAATTCAGTTCAAAAAAAAAGAAGAATCTTCTCATGTTGATAAGGTAGAAGATTCTGATGAAAGTGTTGAAGAAATCAAGAAAGAAGTACTTATATTAAAAGCGTCATGTAGATGTAATTTGAAATCACTTTTGGATATCTTCAATTATTAAAAAAAAAAGAACAAAAGAAGACAAGTTACTAGATGTCTTGAGCAATCTTCTTATTGCAAAATTTTGGTGGGCTTCTTTGATGATTATTATGATTCCGGTGCAAGGAAATATAATGATGATATTGAACAATCATATCTTATTATGATAGCGAAAATATTGGTTGGAACTAGAGCAGTCCGCCGTGGAAGTTATGGGTGAATTTAATTTTTTTAACCTTATTGAATATTTATTACATAACGACCCATAAAATTTAACTGGTTTTATTAACATTATTAATTAAATTTTTGTGAATTTTAAATAATAAAATTTTGAAATAAAAATTAAATATTCGGAATACGTCTTCTTAAACATAGCAACCGGTAAATTTTCATCTGACAATATTGAAGTTTACTTTCTTGTGTAAATTAATTTAATTCAAATCAGTTAAAAATTTGATGATAATAGAATGTTTTTCAAATCCGAATATTTTTCTATAGAAAATTTCTATATCCTCGTCCGAGTGAGATGTAATCTTTTGTTTTTCCAAATTTGGACTTCTGTTGCTCCGTTTATCTTAAATCTGGCAAAATAGCAGCATTTTCGGTACCATTATCAACTTTTGAACGGATGATCGTACCACTAATATCTGTATACCATTTTGATCTTCTTGTCATGCTGATTTCCACAATATATTTGATTCTGTATTTTGAGTTTCAATACCCTGCGAAAACCGCAAAACGATCACCCGTATCAACACCATTCAAGTCCATTTGTTTTCGGGACCACTCATTTTCTACCGTATCAAATCAAATAGCCAGTTGTTGTAAATAATTTCGGATTTCAATGTTTTACTATTCCTATTCCAATTGACCTTTCACTTTCTTTCTCGGTTCGTACGTTGCTTTTTGAAAGAAAATTTATTATATATAAAACTTATATTAAACATTGGTCTGTCATTTCTGTTGCCTCTAAACTGCTTCTTCTTGCCATCTCCTCCTTATTTCCTTCTCCTTGAGCTTTGTATGTTGCTTTCCTTTTTTCTTATTGACAAAGTGCCATCTTCATTCTTCCCATCCTGCCTATTATTTCGCCTTCCACGCCATTCATCTCATCACCGAGACCAAACAACACCGTAGCCACCTAAGCATCCCCATCTTCTAGCTGAAGCCCTTCAGATCTTCACCAAATCTTGTCGTCAGTCCCCTCCCAGCCTCATCTCCATTCTGCACTCTTCATGCCAGAAAACAACTCATTCCAATTAAAATCTTCAACCGTGTGATGACCCGAAATTTTTAGGCATTTCAAATTGGAATACTTAATTAATTTTAAATATTTGCAAGATAGTTTAATTTGGATTTCAAATATCAATTTGAATTTGGCGATTGAATTTATTGAATTTAATAATTTGAAGTTGGGTAAAATGTTGAATTTGGAGTATTAAGCATGTTAAAAATAATTTGAAGGATTGTAAAATTTATATTGATAGTGTTGAGGATAATAAAAGTTTTAAAATTGAATTTAACACTGATTTGTTTAGTTTTGAAATTTTATCGTTTAAATTGAATTTAAAAATAACCTTCCGAGGCACAGTCTCGGAATTCGATGGAACCAGTTTCGTTAGAACCATAATATTGTACTATTATCGGATTTCAAATTTCGTAGTGATCGGATTTGTGGTGTGAGCGTACGATATATAAACGCACTGAAATTTATATCGAAAATTTAATGTAATTACCGAGTCCAAAAAGCTATCTTCTCCATACGATCGAATTTGGACTCGAAAACTTTTCCATTGCGTTCGGAATAGTGGTATAACTTTATAAACGCATAGCTGTACGCCACGATAGGAGGTCGAGATTCTAGGTTGCGTAATTCGAGATGATTTAAAATTCAAATTCAAATATAAAATACATAGTGTTGTCCAATCTAAAACTATTCACATCAATTTTTTTTTCAAATCATTGTTGCTCACCTTCTCCAACATGCCTCCCTCAACGTTATATCATAGCCTCCTTTTTCCTCAGTTAAAAAAGAAATCGAGCCGATTAAAAAAAAATCGAGCTATCCTTTTTCTTTTCCCCATTCCCCTCTTCAACTTAGAAGAAAATTTATAGTGCCGAGTTACTTCCTTCCCCAATTCAAAGCAGGCAACCTCGTTCCTATCCTCTTCATTCAAAATCGAACTCGAAGCGCGACCGGAGCTAGCGACAGGGTGACAGTAAAGAATCATCTTGTCGGAAATCGAGCACGACGTCGCTCGAAGCAGTGGAGTATGGTTTCATGAACTAGGGTTTTGGATCTGCCTTGTTTTGGCCATCGATGTGGAGGCGAGGATTTCATGGTGGGTTCGGCCATAGCCGCCGCTTGTTAAGGCTTCGAGTTGGAATCAGGTAGTTGCGATAAGGCAGGCTCGAACTCGAAGGTGGAAACATTGCATGCTTATGGCGGTAAGGTTTGCGAATGGAGGGTTCGTTCTGGTGGGTTCGTCGTGGTCGTGGTGGCAATGCGTGGTCGACAGAGGTAGCATTTTCTTACGATTTTATTTTTATTTATTTAACCAATATATGTAGATCTGAAAAAAAATTAACAGTAGTATAATTTTTTAAGTGTGTGTGTGTATTTATATATAATTTCAAAGGGAAATCAAAATACATATTCACATCTTTTAACTTATTGGTTATTTTGAAAATTTTAATTTAGGGTTATTGATTTATTTAAGAAGCTTATTTAGCTATTTAGTTAGTAAAAATAATTTATCAATAGGAAAAATTAGTTTAAAACCAAATTAATTGGTTTAAATTAATTAAATAAATAATAATTGATTTTTCGACCAATTCAAATATTTATAAAATGTATGATGTTTGTACAAGGTCCAAATATCGTGAGAAAATAGTCGGGATTGAAGAGATTTGCACAACAAAAATCAAAGATGAGTTAATCTCACTCTTCTGGATTTCTGTTTAAATTTAAATGGTTAAATTTAAATAATTGGTTGGATGATTGAATTGATTGATGTGCTATATTATATATAGCAGTATACAACATATATTGGAGTGATTGATATTCTGTGATGAATATTATTGATAATTGGAATATTGAATGTTGTGGTTTGCTTGAATATTTCAATACACCGAGTCATGAATATATATATATATATATATATATATATATATATATATATATATGATTTTTTAGAAGAAACATAAGAGTAAATTTTTGGAAGTGAAATAATTATAGAATAAAAATAAGAATGAATTGGAAAGAAATAAAAGCGATTTTTTAAAAAACTGAAGTTAAATTGTAAAGTAGAGATTTAAAACAAGTTTTAAATCAAAGTTAAATCTGGAATTCAAGTTAGTGAATCTCAGTTTTTAAACAAATAAAGTTTGTAAATTTAAATTGTTTTAACAACTTGAATGTTAAAGTGCATTTTTAATTTGATTTGAATTTAAAAATGAATTTGGTTTTTAAATTCCTTTAAACTTCTTTATAAAATGAGTAATTTATTTATTTAATGAAGTAAATAAATAGGTAGTTAATTACTGGTTGAGATTAATCAAAAGTAATTAATATTTATGGTTTAACAAATGATAAAGTACTTAATGTAATTTATTTAGATTAGGATAAATTAAAATGTAATTAGAAATCATTAATTTATATAATTAATGATGTAATTAAAGATTGATTAATTAAGATTAGTTAATCAATAATAAATGATTTATGAGAGATTAATTAATACAAGCAATTAAAGATTTATGTACTTTATTATAGTTAATTAATTTTTGAAGTAATTAAAGATTAATTACTGTTTTTGGTTAAGAATAATTAATTTGTGCAATTAATTAAAGATAATTACTTAAACCTAATTGAAGGATAATTAATCCAGGGTGATTAATTAAGAGGGATAATTAAGGGATGATTAATTAATTGATTTGAAATTAATTAATGTTAAATGAAGGAATATAAGTGTTTGAGGTTAGTAATTTAATTAGAATTAATTAAATTAATTTGGAAGTGATCAAGTTTGCTTATGGATGATTGAATGGTATTGAATGCCTTGAATGAGACTCGAAGAGACCAGGGTCAGGTATTAGAAAATACCCGAAACCACTTCGAATTTTTATAGAATGGTATGTGAAATCAATAGGCCGAAATGAAATGATTTAAGTGAATTAGACTTTTTAAACTAAATTTTGGGTACTTAGAAAATTGATGTGTGAAATAAGCGATGTCTATAACAAATTTTGGATTTGTAAATTGATACGAGTTACCCCGGGTTTTATATAAGTTGTATGCTTTGTATTCCTTGTTAGATGGGTTTACTCACGCTGCTTTCCGGCCTAACCCGGGTGTTACTTTGATGTAATGCTCGGGTCAGACCGAGTATTAAAAATTTTCAGGTAAGGACGTTCTGGAGCTCAGGAGGCGAGCTAGATGACAAGAATGTATGGAGTGTTTCCGCTGTATTATATTGTTGTATATTTGAGACATGATGATTGTGTATATCCAGTGTCTATATATATATGTAACTTTGATGTATTAAAGATGTAATCGACAGATATAGTATCCCTTTGTAAACTGTTATTATTTGATATTATATTTTGATCCACTGCAAATGTGAGATGTTGGTGTTTTCTGTTTCTTCTTCTTCTTCTTCTTCTTCTATCTCTTTCTTCTTTTTCCTAACCATCTGGAATTTTTGGGATCGAAAATCTCGGGTCGTTACAGTTGGTATCAGAGCTGAAATGTTAAGCGAGAACGTTGGCTCTGTTGGGATTACTCATTAAGGATAGGGTCAATGGTACCTTAGAATGAGTTGAGTATACACACACACACACGAGTGCGTACTTGTTATTTTCTTATATAAAGGTTTTAAATGATTTTATATAAGAATATATATTTTGATATATAAAGCAATATCTCTTTCTAATAAATATTAAGGCAATTGGTTTTTATATTATTTAAAAATTTAAAATGAGAATTAAGTGGTAATAAAAATACAACCAAATTAAAATTAAATGAAGATAAGTTTGAAATAGATTCAGAATTAAATGGTTTAAAGAGATAAGTTGATTTGATTTAAAAGATTAAATCAACAATTAAAAATTTAACTCGAATTTATATAATTCAAGATGGTTTAAATTTGAAATTTGAATTGAATTCGTTCAAATTGAATTTGATTTGAATTGATTAGATTTGTGATTGAAGAAGTGTAAGTTAAAAAATTTAAATGGAAATTTGAATTGGATTGAATTGAAATGATTGAAATTGAAGTGGGTTCAATTGATATTAGTCCAAATTGATTGGAATAATTTGGAATTGTAATTAAAGTTGAGTAGGTTTAAAATCAAATGGAATTTGATTTGAATTTGGAAAGAAATCAAGATTGATTCAACTTTAATTGGGGTTAAATCAATTTCAATGGAAATTGAAGTTATTCAAACTGGAATTGATTAAATTAAATGGAAGTGGAAATTTAAAGTGAATTGTTGGTGAAGCGAAAAGTTTTGACTCTGGACTATTTTTATAAACTTATTTTTCCAAGCTATTCAACATATACAACCTTTCTTTTTAAAGCCAAATTATTTTATATTTATTTTACAATTATTTTTGGAGCTACTTAACGAATTTTCAACTGTTTTATAAACTAATTACTATTTTTCAACTATTTTACAAATTAATTACTATTTTACAACAATTTTGCAATTATCTAAAATTTCTATAACTATTTGACTATTTTCCAACTATTTTACAATTACTTAACTATTTTATAGCTATGTTACCAACTAATAATTATTTTTCAACGACTTATCTATTTTAAACTTTTCAAGCTATTTTCTGAATTTAAGCTGGACAGAGTTTAAACTGTTTATGATTGAATATCCATTTGGGATAAGGATTGAAGTGATAATCCAATGGAATTGAAACAATTGTGATTATGTGGATAGAAATTAAAGGAAATATGAATAGAAAGAGAAATTGATATAGTTGATAATCGATGAAGATAAATACGTAGGATGTACGTATATTATTCTATTCGCATGGTGATTTGATCCAGATTTGAGCACAGATCTTCGAGGTAGTTCATCGATCAGAGTTGGGATTTTTCACTCGATTTTCGATGGCGAACCTGGATATGGATTGTTGATTGGTTCTGGATATTCTCTATCATAGTTATGGCTATGCAAGGAGAATGAAGGTTTCTGATCAAGAAACCAGATTTGTGTCCGCACTAGGAAGTCGGGTGAACGATACTAGTTCGAAAGTGAAATTGTGTGATCGAGTGAGCGATCAGATTGGTATAGCGTACGGATGATAGGTGTACATCGTACGGATTTGAATGAAATTGATATTGAAAATTTGTGAATAAGAAATGTGAAATGATTTCTTTTGAAATGAAAGTGTATTTTGTGAAATATACAATGGATAAAAGTGAAAGTTGGATATTTTTATGATGATAAATAAGTTGGAAACAACTTTATATACAAAAAAAGAGTAATCAAATTTGAATATTTGATTTTGAATAAACAAAGTTATATATCTTTGTTATATAAGATAAATCTCCCCTTGTTGAATCTATTGCCGGAAGAAAAGGATTTTGAAAGTGTTTGAAGTATAAAAGGAGTTTTATACAAGTTTGAAATGATCCAAAATTTTTAAAAAAATTATATATATATATATATATATATATATATATATATATAAAGGATCTTATGAGGATTTTGGAAAAAGGTTTTGGGAACCTGTGAATTTGAAAAGGCTTTTGATTTTCGGGTAAAACCAAGCTAGTTTGAGAATTATCGATCTTGGGATAATCGATTTTTGAGAAAAGGAGATTTATATGAGATTCATACTAGGTGTAGGATTTAGAAGATACTATAGGTGTATAGTATAAAGCGTTTTGATAATGGCTCTGGGGGAAAAGGCGCTCCCTTGAAATGAACTTCTCAGGAGTGCCACTAGGTGGTACTGCCTTGAACCCTGAGGGGGGTTTCTAAAGTTGATCCTGTGAGGAGTCCGGACAAAACTAGTTCCTGAGGATTATGAGTAGTGTGTAGCGAAAGTCAAGGGGCGCTGATGCCTACAGAGGCATTTGGGTTATGCTGTGACGACAGTGTAACTCGATGTCACTGCGATCTACTATAGCCCATAGCGAAAGTCGTGTGTGCCGCTGAGAGCCAACAGTCTACATTTGATTTTATATCGGTAGACTGCAACCTATGGTAACGTAGCGAAAGCCGTGTGTGCCACTGAGAGCCAACGGTCTGCGTTTGATTTTACATCGGTAGACTGCAACCTATGTAGGAGTGGAGAAGTTTCATTTTGACAGCGAAAATCGAGGGCGCTGATGCCTACAGTTACATGGACTTTTGCTGCGATGGCAACGTAACCCTGGAATGTAACTGCGATCTGTTGTGGGTTCCATGGCGTAATCGAGGGGCGTTGAGTGCCTATAGTTACATGGACTTTTGCTGCGACGGCAACGTAACCCAAGATGTAACTACGACCATGGATGGGGATAATGATCTCTAGAGCATACTCACCAAAGATATTTCCCCTATTTTCAAAAACTATTTTCTATATTTTCAATAAAATTATTTCCCTAAGTATTTTTACTGGGTATTGAAACGGGTTTAGCAAGTACTTATAGACTTTCAGTCCTACGCCTGATCAACGTATGACCGAATTTCTGTGAGAACAAGGATGGACTGGTTGAGACATCGAGTTATAAGAAGTATTTTTATAAAAGAGCTATTTTAATAGTATTATGTGAGTTTAAAAGTATTTCTAAAATTTTAACATAAAAATGTTGGAATTTTGGAAAATGAAAGAAAATCCAAACTGGAATTATGAAAAACAAAATTTGAACTCAAGAAAATTTAATGAAGTGATTTTTTGTAATAAAATCGAATATTGATTTAAAAGTTGGAAATAAGCTAAATAGCTAAAAAAATATTTGACAGAGTATATTAATAAAATTTAACTCGGTTAAATAAAATGGATTGTAAGTTAATAATGAAGTTTGGAAATGAACTCGAATTATAAATAGAATTCGACTTGGATTTGATAATGAATTTAAATAAGTGGAGATGTTGTAAAAATAAAAATGAAATTGGATTATAATAGAAATGATTTAAGATACAAATAAATCAAATCAAGTGTAAATGAATTAAATATAAACTCGGATATTGTTTTGACAAACTGAGGATGGGATTAAAATTAAAATGGATAAAGAATGAGGTAACTGAATTTGATGAAAATCAAATTAAATAAAAGTGAGCTTAAGTTATGAAGTGGAAATAACCTGAAGAAAGTAATTAACTTAAGTTTAAAATTTATAGAAGCTCGACTTCAAGTAGAAAGGGTAGACCATTAAATAAAAGCTTGGATTGAATTAATTTGGAAATGGTTAGTGGTATACAAGCATGGAATGTGTCGAGCTAAATAAAATGGTTGTGAATGAGTTAAAATGGAAGGAATTAAATATAAATTGAGTCAGAATCGATTTAAATTGGTTATAAAACTTAATAATTATTTATTCACATGGATATCAAATTGCATAGAATGAATTATCGTTTTACGTAAATGAAAGTGATTAAAATTCTATGAGTTGAGAGAAGTTAAACAAATTGATTTTGAAATCAATTGAATTGAATATGAGCTTGTTTGGATTAAAAATAAATTGAATGTAAGGAATTGAGTTGTAAACTATTAAAATTGATTGAAATGGCATATGAATTGGTTGAAAGCAATTGAATTAGCTTTAAAATCATATAAATCGCTTATGGGAAGTGTTTGGTGCGTGTTGCTTATGAAATGCGTGTGTTTAGCTATTGAAAGTAAGTGAAATGTTAATAAATTTCATATATTTAGTACTTACATGTTTGAATTGAGTAAGTACAGGTTCAGGGAGGCCGTTTGGCTGGTTTGGATTGCACTAATTGCTAAAATAATAAGTCGCTTGCTTAAAAATGCTAAATAAAGGTACGTCTACGCAATAAAAATAGGAAATATGAACTGTTTTTGTTTTTTCGACCATGTGGGTCGATGTATATATATATATTTATATCTCTTGTCAAATTGCAAAAGCTCCTCCGTACAAAAGAGACTCTGCCAAAAATGTTCGAAAATTTTGGGAGTTAGAAAATTTTTGTTAGCGACAAAATGATTTCAAATTGAAATAAATTAATGGATGAAACTAATTTAAAATAATGATACGAATCAGTTATAAATGGAAGATAAAATTCAATATTTAGAATTGATGATAAACTGAATTCATATGGAAATAGGGAAAACTAATTTGAATAGAAGTAGATATGAAAAATTCTGTAAAGAAATGTATAAAATGATTTTTAAAGCGATGATTGGATATTATTACTAAGTAGGATATGCAGGTATTATAAAGGGAAAGGAAAATTGGTTTTGATTTCATAAGATAAATTTGAATTGCTCGACAAAAAGGTATGTGTTTAAATTTCTGTATGAAATTTAATTGGGTTTTTGATCTAGCCACTTGGGCTTTTGTTTTCTTTTGGAATTTGGGAGCCCGTAGAGGCATTTTGTAGTTGTACCGAGCTTGACGCGCAAAGGAGACGCTGGCAAAAATTTTCGAAAATTTAGGGAGTTAGGAAAATTTTGGGAAAATTTTGATAATTCAAAATTCAGTTTTAAATTGAAATTTGAATGATTGAGCAATTAGTATTGATTGAAAATTATGAGAGAGTTTGGGAAGTTAGTAAGAATGATAATGGGTCTTCTATAAAAAGATAGTTGGTAGGATGTTGAATTGTTGGTTTTGGGAAAAGGTAAACGGGTATTGGATCATTCTTCCTAACTAGTAATTTCGGGAACGAAATTCTTTTAAGGGGGAGGAATGTGACGACTCGAAATTTTTAGGCATTTGAAATTGGAATATTTAATTAATTTTAAATATTTGCAAGATAGTTTAATTTGGATTTCAAATATCAATTTGAATTTGGCGATTAAATTTATTGAATTTAATAATTTGAAGTTAGGTAAAATAGTGAATCTGGAGTTTTAAGCCAGTTAAAAATATTTTAAAGGCTTGTAAAATTTATATTGATAGTGTTGAGGATAATAAAAGTTTTAAAATTGAATTTAACACTGATTTGTTCAGTTTTGAAATTTTATCGTTTAAATTGAATTTAAAAATAATCTTCCGAGGCACAGTCTCGGAATTCGATGGAACCAGTTTCGTTGGAACCGTAATATTGTACTATTATCGGATTTCAAATTACGTAGTGATCAGATTTGTGGTGTGAGCGTACGATATATAAACGCACTGAAATTTATATCGAAAATTTAGTGTAATAACCGAGTCCAAAAGGCTATCTTCTCCATACGATCGGATTTGGACTTGAAACCTTTTCCACTGCGTTCGGAATAGGGGTATAACATTATAAACGCCTAGCGGTACGCCACGATAGGAGTTCGAGATTCTGGGTTGCGTAATTCGAGACAATTTAAAATTCAAATTTAAATATAAAATATATAGTGTTGTCCAATCTAAAACTATTCACATCAGAACTTTTTCCAAATCACTGTTGCTCACCTTCTCCAACACGCCTCCCTCAACGTTATATCACAGCCTCCTTTTTCCTCAGTTAAAAACGAAATCGAGCCGATTAAAAAAATATCGATCTATCCTTTTTCTTTCCCCATTCCCCTCTTCAACTCAGAAGAAAAATTTATAGTGCAGAGTTACTTCCTTCCCCAATTCAAAGTAGGCAACCTCGTTCCTTTCCTTTCCGTTCGAAATCGAACTCGAATCGCGACCGGAGCTAGCGACAGGGTGACGTTGAAGAATCATCGCGTGGGAAATCGAGCACAACGTCGCTCGAAGCAGTGGGGTATGGTTTCGCGAACTAGGTTTTTGGATCTACCTTGTTTTGGCCATCGATGTGGAGGCGAGGATTTCATGGTGGGTTTGGCCATAGCCGTCACTGGTTAGGGCTTTGAGTTGGAATCAGGTAGTTGCGATAAGGCAGGCTCGAACTTGAAGGTGGGAACATCGCGTGCTTGTGGCGGTAGGGTTTGCGAATGGAGGGTTCGTTCTGGAGGGTTCGTCATGGTCGTGGTGGCAATGCGTGGTCGACAGAGGTAGCATTTTTTTTACGATTTTAATTTTATTTATTTAACCAATATATGTAGATCTGAAAAAAAATTAACAGTAGGATATTTTTATAAGTGTGTGTATATATATATATAAATAATTTCAAAGGGAAATCAAAATACATATTCACATCTTTTAACTTACTGGTTATTTAAAAAATATGAATTTAGGGTTATTGATTTATTTAATAAGCTTATTTAGCTATTTAGTTACTAAAAATAATTTATCAATAGGAAAAATTAGTTTAAAAACAAATTAATTGGTTTAAATTAAATAAATAAATAATAAATGATTTTTCGACCAATTCAAATATTGACAAATGTATGATGTTTGTACAAGGTCCAAATATCATGGAGAAAATAGTCGGGATTGAAGAGAGTTGCACAACAAAAATCAAAGGTGAGTTAATCTCACTCTTCTGGATTTCTGTTTAAATTGAAATAGTTAAATTTAAATAATTGGTTGGATGATTGAATTGATTGATGTGCTATATTATATATAGTAGTATATAGCATATATTGGAGTGATTGATATTCTGTGATGAATATTATTGATAATTGGAATATTGAATGTTGTGGTTTGTTTGAATATTTCGATACACTAAGCCATCAAAATATATATATAATTGGATTTTTTAGAAGAAATATAAGAGTAAATTTTTGGAAGTGAAATAATTATAGAATAAAAATAAGAATGAATTGGAAAGAAATAAAAGTGATTTTTTTTTAAAAACCGAAGTTAAATAGTGAAGTAGAGATTTAAAACAAGTTTTAAATCAAAGTTACATCTAGAATTCAAGTTAGTGAATCTCGGTTTTTAAACAAATAAAGTTTGTAAATTTAAATTGTTTTAACAACTTGAATGTTAAAATGCATTTTTAAATTGATTTGAATTTAAAAATGAATTTGGTTTTAAATTCCTTTAAACTTCTTTATAAAATGAGTAATTAATTTATTTAATGAAGTAAATAAATAGGTAGTTAATTACTGGTTGAGATTAATCAAAAGTAATTAATATTTGTAGTTTAATAAATGATAAAGTACTTAATGTAGTTAATTTAGATTAGGATAAATTAAAATGTGATTAGAAATCATGAATTTATATAATTAATGATGTAATTAAAGATTGATTAATTAAGATTAATTAATCAATAATAAATGATTTATGAGATATTAATTAATATAAGTAATTAAGGATTTGTGTAATTAATTATAGTTAATTAATTTGTGAAGTAATTAAAGTTAATTACTGTTTTTGGTTAAGAATAATTAATTTGTGACAATTAATTAAAGATAATTACTTGAATGTAATTGAAGGATAATTAATCCAGGGTGATTAATTAAGATGGATAATTAAGGGATGATTAATTAACTGATTTGAAATTAATTAATGTTAAATGAAGGAATCTAAGTGTTTGAGGTTAGTAATTCAATTAGAATTAATTAAATTAATTTGGAAGTGATCAAGTTTGCTTATAGATGATTGAATGGTATTGGATGCTTTGAATGAGACTCGAAGAGACCAGGGTCGGGTATTAGAAAATACCCGAAACCACTTCGAATTTTTATAGATTGGTATGTGAAATCAATAGGCCAAAATGAAATGATTTAAGTGAATTGGACCTTTTAAACTAAATTTTAGGTACTTAGAAAATTGATGTGTGAAATAAGCGATGTCTATAATAAATTGTGGATTTGTAAATTGATACGAGTTATCCCAGGTTTTATATAAGTTGTATGCTTTGTAATCCATGTTAGATGGGTTTACTCATGCTGGTTTCCAGCCTGACCCGGGTGTTACTTTAATGTAATGCTTGGGGTCAGACCGAGTATTACAGATTTTCAGGTAAGAACGTTCTGAAGCTCAGAAGGCGAGCTGGATGGCAAGAACGTATGAAGTATTTCCGCTGTATTATATTGTTGTATATCTGAGACATGATGATTGTGTATATCCAGTGTCTGTATATATGCGTAACTCTGATGTATTAATGATGTAATCGGCATATATAGTATTCCTTTGTAAACTATTATTATTTGATATTATATTTTGATCCGCTGCGAATGTGAGATGTTGGTGTTTTCTATTTCTTCTTCTTCTTCTTCTTCTTCTTCTATCTCTTTCTTCTTTTTCCTAACTTTCTAGAACTTTCGGGATCGAAAATCTCGGGTCGTTACAAACCGAAACCGAGCCTAACCGCCTCCCCTTTCACCTCCAACAGCACCTTCGCCATTTGTTAACCGAACAGCCCAGATCCACCATTTCCCATCACCCAGCCTGCCTCTCCCCATGCTCCGCAACCGACCACTAGTTTCCCCCCTTATTTCAACGTACCGACGTACATTCGTTCATCCCCCCGCCACCCCTGTCGACCGCCGTTGCCTCCTTCCAGCCATCACTTCGGTGGCATTTTCTTTCCTTTAGCACCTTGCTTCTTATATATATATATAAGTAACTTATATATAAGGTACGCATGTGTTTTTTTTTTTTTTTGCATTTATATACTAGCCATGTATTAGTTTTATGTAGCATGCTGTTTACAAATCAATATAAGCTTCATATCCTTATACTCTATACATGTTGTAATAAATATTTTATATAAAGTAAGTTATATATTCTATTTATAAGTTCAGACAGTTTTAATATGTTGATATATCTTAGTTTGGTTAGTAATGAATATAAGTTTGTGCAGATATAATATGTATGATTAGTAATAATTGTTTAGTAATATATTAGTTGTTTAGTCTGGGTAAATAAATTATGGGTTGTTGATCAGTAAGTTTAAATATATATGATTATATGTTAGTCTATTGATAGGTAAGAACGTTTCTATATATTTGGTTTAAGAATTGATTTTAAGAATATAGTGTAGTTCATTTTGATTTTAAATACGTGTGGTTTAAGAAATAAGGATTTCGAAATAGAATACCTATCTGATTTATATTATTTGTGTATGAAACTTATGTTGATTTAAATATATATATATGTTTGATTTTAGATATACGTGTTTAATATAAAACAATGATTTTAATATGTTATTTTAATATTAGTTTTAAAATTAAATATTTATTCCATGGAAAAGAATAATAATAGATATATTACATATATTAAACCTGATTTAAAAATTCAAATCATCCAACTTGATGATTTTTAGACCTTGACCTCTGAATAAAATATGTTTGTATATGGTAATACCATTTTTAAAAAATAGTTTGTAAGTATCCAGGAAAATAGAAATTACAGTAACATCATTTCAAATCTAGAAAATTGATGTTTTTAATTTCGAGTTTGGGTTATATAAATAGATTCGTGTGTAAAACTTTGATTTTTAAAATAGGAAACATAAATTTTAGCTTTAATTTGAGAAAAATTTCTCGGGTTGAACGGTAAGGAAGTGTTTGTCAAATTTAGGCGACCGCGATGCATTCGGGTGTTGGGGTTAAGGCTGGTGATGGTTCGTTAATCAGAGATCATGGAAAAATTGTTCGGAAGGGTTCTAGATCACCTGGGTGATCGGGCTAAGGCGAACTAGGGTTTAAGTTATGGTTTGATCGTGTGTGATTTCAAGGAAATTACGGCGCCGATGTTGTTTCGAGTTGGGTCGGAGCTACAGGAAAGGGAACAAGGAACTTAGGCAGAGGTCTTGGTACGTAGTCGTAGCCTTCGGTGGACGCAGATTGGAGATCAAGGTGATTGATGATAGGGGTTTCAGTCTGCAGGCGTTCGAATTCTTCGATTTTGTTCTGTGATGTGGATCGAGTTTTTGGGTAATCGATGGGGTCAGGATGATCGTCAGCAACTTGTAGATGCCGGTAAGGTCAATCGGATCAACGTTGAACTTGCGTGCACATGTACAAGTTTACATGGTATCAGGTGTTTGCTGTAAGTTTTGGAAGCTTCGTGGAAGATGTGGGTTTTCTCATGTTCGTACTCGAGTTTCGAAGGAAGAAGATTGGGTTGTTTGCGTGGTCATCAGTGAGAAGTGTGGGTTTGGATCGAGTATTTGACTCGGGTATTTTCATTGGTGGTTCGAGGAAAAGGAAGGAGGTCTCGGGTTCGACTTCGAGTGTTTTCGTGCGAGAGTTTTTGTGTAACAGTTTAAAAAAAATTAAGCTAAGTTTAAAAAAATAAAATAAAAAAGGGGGAAACTCGAGGAAAAGTTGAGGTAGCTCGAGTTTTGGCGGGGTAATACTCAGAATTGTTCTCGGTTTATCAATTAGATGATAACAACTTTTAAAATTTAACAATGTCAAGATAAATTAATTATCTTATACTATTTAAGTAATAAATTGATTATTTATTAATTTAAGTTGAGAAAAGTATTTTAAGATATTAATCAAGTTAATCCTTAAGTTGTTTTAAAAAGCTTAATTAATCAGATAATTAAATAGTTTAATTAAAAGATTAAGTGCTTTAAATTTTAATTAAACTTAAAGCTTTAAGTTATTTTGATTCCAAGGTTATTAAGCAAGATTTTGAAATGATAATTAAGAAGATTAATTGAAGGATTTATCATTTTAAAATTATCAATTGATTGATTAATTAAAATTTTATTAATAAGTAATTAAAGATTGATTATTGATTAATAATTAGTAATTAAAGAGTAATTAATTATTAGCAAAAGAATAATTAATAATAGTGATTAATTATTGATTTAGGTTAATTAATCAATGTAATTAATTAAGGTAATTAATTGAGGATAATTAACCAATGGGATAATTACTTGATAAGAGAAATTAAAGGTTAATTACTTAAGGGAAGTAACTAAGGATTAATTACTTGGTGTAATTAATTAAAGGATTGATTAATTAAGGAAATTAATAAGTGTGATTAATTAAAGGATAGTTAATCAATATAAGTGATTATAGAATAATTAATTAGAGTAATTAATTAAGGACAAATGTAATAAATTATTATTAATTACTTTATGAGAGCAATTAACGGATTATTCAATGTGAATGGTTGAAGGTTAATTAATTTGTATAACTAATTAAAGGCTAATTAGTTAATGCAATTAAAGATGATAATTAAAGGATGATTAATTAATTTATTTGTAATTAATGATAAGTAAGCAGGACTTATGATTGAAGTAATTAACTTAAATTTTATTTAATTAGAAATTTTGTGACTAATTAATCTTTCTTATGAATGATTAAATGATATTGGGTGTCCTAGATTATTGGTATCTCTGATATGTGAATTGTGATGCTTTTGTGGTATGAGATATTTTGGTTGAACTGTGATAATATGAGTTATTTATCTAAGATGAACTATTGTATGGATACGATACCCTGAATATAAATTGTATTGTTTAAACTCAAACAATTTGACTTGAAGAATGACATTGGATTCGAAGAGACCGGGTTCGGGTATTAGTAAATACCCGAAACCACTTCGATTTGTAACCTACAATAATTCTTTATGGATTTGACTTTTGAATAAATAGGCTAGATTGGAATAAATGATGTAAACTTGGTCATTTAATCCGAGTAATAATGCTTAGATATGATTGAAAGATGTGTAATTAACTATTACAAGTTAAGAACACGTAGTAAGGTACGAGTTACCCCGGGTTTTAAATAAGCTTATTGTTTTAGTATTTCATGTTAGATGAGTTTACTCACGCTGGTTTCCAGCCTGACCCGGGTGTTACTTTGATGTAATACTCGGGTCAGACCGAGCATCACAGAATTTCAAGAAAGGACGTTCTGGAGCTTAGGAGACGAGCTGGATGGCAGGAACGTATGGAGTGTATTTCGCCGTGATATTGTAGTTTATCTGGGAGATGTTGATTTTAACTGTCCAGTGTTTGTGTAATAATTGTAACTCTGATGTGTTGATGTAAATTAACTGATACAGCTTTCTTTGTATAAAGGATATTATTTGATATTATATTTTATCCATTGCGAATGTGAGACTCTGAGTTTTGGTTTTCTGTTTCTTCTCCTTCTACTGTTTTTCTTCTTTCCCTAACTATCTGAAATTTTCGAGATCGAAAATTACCGGTCATTACAATTTGTATAAGTTAAGGAAGATAAAGTTGAATTATCTAAAATTGTATCTAATTAAGAATTCTACTTAATTAAATCGATTTGAACCATTGAATTTGAAATTTAAGATTTGATTTTTATAACTTGATTTTTGATTTAAAGTGATTAAATGGTATTCCAAGTTTAAATAAATCGAAGGGAAAATTTAGTTTAAATGTAATTTAACGTTATTTAAATAATACTGAATTTATTAAATGAATATTTCCAGACTAAACAAAAATGAGGTTAAATCAAGATCTATGTGAAACTGTAAAATTGAACATTGAAAATGCTGAATATTAAAGCTTTGAAATATGTTGGAATCCAAATGGTTTATTTTGTGATTCAAATCTGATTTGAAATCAATAAAATTTGAATTTGTTATTTAGAAACTGGATTAAATTAAAATGGATAAATCTAGATTGAATTAAATTTGAATGGGAAAGTCGAGTTGATTTTGAAGCGATTTGTGAAGTCTGAGGAATTTGCAAATACTTTACTTATAAATTATTTAATTTAAATATACTATTTTGGGAAATAGTTATATTTGAAATGAAAATGATATTTTGGTTTTGAAGTATAAATTAATTTGAAATGACCATGGTGTTATAGCGTATATTTCTACATTGTAGATAGTTTCACGGATCCTTAGAGGATGGTTATCCCAAACATCCTTTAAGTTACTTGTATTTCAGTTGATATTTTACTTGAGTTGAATTTATTGATATAAGAATGTTAATCCTGACTCGAATGTTTTGTGTTTTGCTTTACGCTCGAGTCAGATTGAGTGATTCAGCATTTGAGACTCACCTTCGGAGTTTGGGACTTCGCGGGAGATCCAACTATCGGTTCAGCTTTCATCTTTTCAAGTTGATTTGTTCAGAGAGGGCATCAGCTGGTATTGGAGACTTCACTATATTTGAGATATTCTGCTGTATTTTTGAAACAACCCAACTTTCTTACCACAGAAAATCGCATCATTTTTAAGAAAGAAAGGGATAGAAAAGAGAAAAGAAAGAAGAGAAAGAAGAGAAAGAAGAAACAACACAGAATCTAAATAGCGGTACGAATAAATTATATTAATAACATAAACATTATTAAGTTTACAACAATATCAGAGTTACACAGATATACATCACATACTAGGCAGTTATAAACACCTTTCTAGTTAAACAACTTAATACAGTACAAGAAACAACTCAGAGAAATCAACATAGCGGAAAACTATATATATCTACACGCAGAAGCCTCCTGCTCCATTTGCTCCTCCATAATTCGTCAAAGCTAACCTGAATCCCTTGGCTACTCGTAAAAATTTGAGTACCCAAGAGTTTAAGAAAACATAAGATAAACTCCGGGTCAGACATGGGTCTGGTGTGAGTAACAGGTTAAAGTTGCTTAACTTTAAAAAATCTTTCGAAAAGAAAGGTATCACGTAAGACTTCCCACACATAAACATGGAAAAAGTTTTTACCTTACGCTAACCAAAACATTTGATAGAAAATCCGATGATATTATAATAGGTCTAGGGTTTTCAAATAAATATGAAATAGCCGAAATTGTTACATCTATTAAATTCCAGCTACTAGCCACAAAAGCGGGTAATACAATTAAAACCGTTGACACTTATTGGATTTTGGATTCCATACAATGGCACGAATACTGGGGTACCGCCCGTCACAGTACGTGGCCTAGATCAACGTACCGAGGAGTATGCCCGCTCCCCTGCAACACAAGGCCGGACCCATTGCTTACTGAATAGTTCCGAACAAGACAACCGTGGTTGTAGCTAGCAACCACCCACACAGCCGAATATAAACGGACCTCTAGACAGGGCTAAACTCACTCTCAAGTGGGCGTTACCCACGAAGCCTTGCTGCACCTCCCCTGTTTTAGCCATTCCCGGTTGATGATGCTTGAGGTTACGATTACCTTTATAGGACATATCACTTAGAATGCTCATCGTCCACCTGACGATGTTCTGAAAGCATTCAATCCATACAAGTTCGTTCTGGGTTCGAACGAAACCGAAGGAATTATCTCGTTACACTCATTTTGGAATCACCCTTAGAGTTAATGACGATAACCCTTGCACTCTGAACCACCATCTCGAACCTATAAGAACTAATTCCGTCAAACTCATCACGGAATCACCCTTAGAGTTATACTGACGTATAGTCCTTACACCTCGAGTCTTCACAAAGCTCTACCTTGATTCATGACCTAACATTTAATTGGAATCGATGTGGTTTTCGGATATCCAAATATGGAAACCCGATCCCGGTCTCATCGAAATCCAAAGCATGTCTTTTAGGTACAAGTTGTTTTAAAGTTTAAAACAAATTCAATTATCTATATACACATAGATAGATAACTCACAAATCACAATTGATAATCCACATTATCAAATAACACGTAATCCATATTATCAATATCAAAATAGATAATCCATATATTACCATCACAATAGATAATCTATATTATCATCACAATGCAACCAAGCATTCATACCACACAATATTACTTATCTCATTACTGAGATCACAAAGTATCCAAGACAATCAATGTCATCCATTCATACATAAGCAATGATTTACTCATCGCAATATAATTAATTTAAAATGAATTAAATTAACTATCTCTACCTCTAATTAATTTAAAAGTGAATTAAATTAATTACTCCATTTTTAGTTAATTTAAAATAAATTAAATTAATTACTTCACCCATATATATCTTGCTTACTTAACCATTTAATTGATTACAATCAATTAATTAATCATTCATTATTAATCACCTTAATTAATCACCCTTGATTAATTACCCTTAATTACATTCATGTAATTATCCTTAATTAATTTAACAAATTAATTATTCTCAACCAAACAGTAATTAACCTTTACTTACTTCAATTAGTTAATTAATCATAATTAATTACATTAATCCTTAATTAATTACATTAATTAATTACCGTTAATTATTTATCATTGATTAATTAGTCATAATTAATCATCTTTTAATTACATCATTAATTATAATAATAAATGATCCTTAATTATTTTTAAATAAATCATCTTCCTAAATTAATCATCCATTCATACATAATCAATTACTTAACTAAGTAATCTCCAAATCATTAATTACATAAAGTAATTATCTTTAAACTCCAAATGTTTAAAATTAACTAAACTTAATTAATTAAAATAAACAATCACATTTAACTAAATAAATTACCTTAAGTAATTAATTTATCAATTACTTCATTAAGTAATTATACTCAAAAATTCATAAATAATTATTATTAAATCAATTAATCTAATTAATTATTAAAAATTAACCACATTAATTAATTGTTAAATAATCCTTGTTAATGACCTTCATTAACCATTCTCTAATTATTGCATTAAGTAATTAACTTAGATTAGTTACAAATTAAATTATCTTTATCCATTAATTAAAGTCTAATTATTTAATTAATTAACCTTGATTTAAAACTTAATTACATAATTAATAATTCATTAATCATTAATTTAAAAATCTAATTAATAATCTTAATTATAAATTGATTAATCATTAATCAATATTAATTATCCCAAATTCAATTAATTAATTAATCTTAATTACCTTATCAATTAAATTAATTCTAAAACATTAATCTTTATCTTAAATTTAAGATAAAACCATTTCTAAATTATGTTTTAAAACAAATTTGTTTGAAACAAAGTTCTTTTGAAATTACTTTTAAATTTCATTTTAAATACAAGTTTTAAAATAAGAATAATTTAAACTTATCAAAGTTTTAGACAATTTAAAACTTTTTAAATTGCAAGACAAACAAACAAGTGCTATAAAAATTATAAAGTTAAATTCATTTCAAAATTTTAATAACTTCAATTTACATTTAGTTTAAAACTTCAAATTTAAACCTTCTATAATTTCAAAAACTGAAATTCAAATTTTACTTTTAGATTTCAAGATTTAAATAAAACTTCAAATCTTACTCATATTTTTAAAAATTTCATTTTTATTAAAAGTCCAAACTACTTTACCATAATAAAGTAGTAACTTAAGTTCAAATTTAAAATTTTATTTTTATTTAAAAACTAAGATTTTAAATTTAACTTAAATTCAAAAATTCAAACTTTGAATTTAAAAATTGAATTTAAACTTTCCTAATTAATAAACTTCAGAGATTTTAAAAATTTTAAAACAGAAACTACAGGTTTCTGGAAAACTGAAAAATACAGAGCAACCCGAGAAACCCCTGAAATTACTTCGAGACAAATGCACCTCTACTCGGAGTCACCCACCCATCTACTTTGAGCAAACCCCACATCTCCCCTGTAAACAACTAGACCCAAGCACTTCACTAGTAACTCATCGCCGTGCATATGCACGGCGACCACCGCCTCCACTGATCATCAGGGATGATCGAACTACCCCCAGAAACACCTCTACACCCAAATGACAACATCAGATAGAACCATAAATCAACAAATCAAATTCAACCCCCCCATTTCAAAACCTGGAAAAATTAAACAGGTTTTCCCCCAAAACCTGTCAACGACGAGTATTCGCCTCTCCGACCACCAGACCATCAACCCCTCCGGCCTCGAACTCAACCACACACCGTCTACCCATCCCCCAAACATCACAACACTCGATCAACTACCCAGATCAAATTGACCCATTACATAAAATCCATCAAAACTAGGGTTTAACACTGAAATTCAAAAACTTCATCCAATTTAATAATTTAAACCACATCTCTGATTTTTCTGAGCATCTCCTATACCTACTTTACCACTCAGAAGAATCCCAAAACTTCTCAATCCATGAATCATCATAATTTGCTAAGGATTCAATGTCAGTTCGAAACAAAATTGCAACTTAAACAATCACCTAAAAATCCTAATGCTAGATTTAAAAATCAGGTTTCAGTTAGTATTTTTGATTTATACTACTGAATTACTTATTAATATGATTGGGTTTTGATCAAGAATCAACATGCAATGGTGTTACCTGTGTTTACAGAGATAACATCCTGTATTTTAACTCACTTAAATTTTTTAAATATTAACTTAAGAAAAATAAAACAACATTACTTTATAAATTCCATCATTTCAGAATCTAAATTAAAGATAGGTGTTTAAATGATGTTTGTGCAAATCTATGGAACATAACAAGAAATTAAGTAAACACATGCACACACATCAACATCACATCAGATTTCAGTAATACACAACCAATACTATTCCCATTCAATAAAATCATGCAACCTATTTTTAAAATTTAAAACTTAAAGTTACTCACCTTTAGTTTAAAAGATGCAGAGCCTGTTTGCCCCTTTTTTGAAATTTGCAGAATAAAATGCAGGCAGGGTCTTCGTTTTAAAATCTGAGTTGCAATTATGTTGAAATTGGAATGCTCATGATCCCTGACTAAAGCCACTTGCATGCAGATGCTTTTAACAAGCTTCACATCTGAGGTTGTGCAGAGAGAAGGTGCCAGCAGATTTGTCATATAAAAATTAAAATAATTAAAATTTATACTTTGGACTTTTAAATTCAAATCAAGTTATGTATATAAATTTAATTTAATATTACAAATTGCAAATTTTATTCAGAATCTATTTATAAAGAAAATACACTAATAGTATTGTTTTACAAATATCTTATTATTAAATTAAAATCATTTTAAAAGAAACTATATTTTTATTACTAAATTATCTATTTTATTAATCCACAAAACTTTTATTAATTCATTCTAAATTTAAAACTCAAGCCAATTTAATTTAAACATTTAATTTCTTTCTTATCAATTTATAAAATCATATATTTATTTATGAAATAGTTTTAAAAACTCAATACTAATTTAAATCAAAATTTCCAAATTAAAATGTATATATTAGAATTTTTAAAACATGATTCATTTGTTAAATTTAACCCAAGATTTATTCATTTAACTTTGAAAAGCTTAAATATTAAATAAAAACAAATTTCCAAATTACTACAAATATTAAAAATTAGAGAAATATGGTTTACTTATTAAAATTAAAACAATGCTAATCTATTTTAAATATAACCCATATATTTATATTGAAAATAGAAATCAATCTATTACTTTTAAAAGATAAAATAACCGATTTAAATATTTATTGAAGATGATTATTAAATCTATTTGAATTATTATTAACAAAAATATCAATATCAATTAATTTTTACTACAAATTATTAAATTGATATTGTTAAAAATTCTGGGATATTACAATCCTTCCCCCTTAAAAGAATTACGTCCTAGAAATTTTAAACAAAGGTAATTTAATAATCTTATCAAAGATTTATTTTAAAACACAAGCATATATCAAACATATGCTAACAATCAAAACAACCAATTCAACCAATCAAACAAATTTAATTATCCAGACAAATTCTGGATAAATTTTTATCATGTTTCCCCAAGTGTGTGTGTGTGTGTGTGTGTATATATATATATATATACCGGGATACTCGCTCTAGAAAATCCAAACAATCAATACTATGAAGCTACAAAGCTCCTATTCAACTATATCTATACACAAGGCGAGATATCAGACTACAGACGAGTCTGACTCAACAACCAAAACTCCAGAACTGCTGGTTCCACAACCAGAGATAGATCATACACGTACTTCCTCAGAGATACGTGAAACTCATCGAATCCCAGTTATCCAAACTGGCAATCCAATCCTGTAGATCAATCACTTATTCTCCAAGATCATAGAAAAGTTCCAAAACTCTTCAGAGCTAACTTTTCAGACTTACCCAATCTTATAGCTCACTTATGATCAGAGAAAAACTTATCCAAAATCAAATCTCCAACTTCAGAACCCAAATTCCTTCGTCTCAAATCCACAAAATTCTTCGAACGATCCTGAGCTGCCCACAATCTTACTGATCAGCTCAACCTTCATTGATGCTTCTGTATACAAACTAGACCAATCAACACAACAAAATGATCTCCTCAAGATCAACCAGAATCAAATCCTACTCTTCAAACATCAGAAGACAACAACTCACTTCTCCTATCCGGGAAAAGAAAAGCAGATGTACTTCCAAACTGCTTCCGCTGCACAACTCTGATCCGAAGTAGAAACTCAGAAATTTCCCCAAAACTCTGAGCTGCTACACCAACTCAATCTCCTTAGAACCATTCTACTATAAAGCTGAACCACCGGTACCACTTCTGGAATTCCAGTCGATAAGGAAACCCAATCTATGGATGCGAACAAAATTCTGGCTTCTCTGAAGACATCCAGAAAAACTCAGATAATCCAAGAAAACATTCAAACAACGCAAGTCACTTTTGCGATCCAACCAAACCAAATCCAGGAAAACCGTTCTCCCTTAACCAAATAGAACAACTTACTCTTAACTAGCCAACCCATCGAAGAAACGGGTCCACTTAACTGCTTCTGAACTCCATTCCATAAAAACTGCTAAGCCAGAAGATCTCTTGCCAACACCGAGAACCCTCCAAACTACACTGCTTCCACAGATGCCAAAGAATTCCAAATCAAAGCTCTTTGAGAAACTCAAACCTCAAAGCAAACAGAAACACCGGCTGAACATAGCCACAACACTGAAGAAGACTCACCTCCTTAACTTTTTCCAAAGAAAACATCTTCGGGAACATCCATGGTCGCTGCATCTCAACACGCAGCTACTACTCCCTGAGGTATCAAAATACCATCACTCACTTCTACCAAACCGACAGATCCAACTCTACTCATCCAACTTCAAAGAATTAACTCCGAACCTTAACAGGTTTCCTTCAGAGATCAATGAAGTTCTTCATTACCACGGAACTCGCTCGAGACGATATTAGGTCTATAGTCTCCACAATTACACTTCCAACCTCAAACATTCAAACTCCAACCAATGGTAGTCGCGTTAACATACTACTGCCCCATCTACCTTTATAACTTATATTGGAAAACCTGAACAGTTAACCCAATAGATAGGTAGAAATAAATATATTTATATACTTAAAATTACAAATACGCTCTCTCAAGAAAGACTCTACTACAGAGCCTAGGTATTCACTCAACCTAATGCTCTGATACCAACTGAGATAGTCTAGGCTTTGCAACCATCAACAACGGCTCACTCGACCGGTAGGCAACCATCCCAGCCCCGCCGTGGCCCCATTGGTACCTTGGGTTTGCTTTTACGGCCAGCATCTCGACTCGCAACCAACCCCGCAAGGCCTTATACTGCCCCCGGGGGCATGTAGGGGTAAGAGTCTCCCGTTCGCCACCTAACGCAAAGCAAGAACCCCTTATCACGCTGTACTGTAGCAAACCCGATCCCGGTCTCATTGAAATCCAAAGCGTGTCTTTTAGGTCCAAGTTGTTTTAAAGTCTAAAACAAATTCAATTATCTATATACACACAGATAGATAACTCACAAATTACAATTGATAATCTACATTATCAAATAACAGGTAATCCATATTATCAATATCAAAATAGATAATCCATATATTACCATCACAATAGATAATTTATATTATCATCACAATGCAACCAAGCATTCATACCACACAATATTACTTATCTCATTACCGAGGTCACAAAGCATCCAAGGCAATCAATGTCATCCATTCATACATAAGCAATGATTTACTCATCACAATATAATTAATTTAAAATGAATTAAATTAACTATCTCTACCTCTAATTAATTTAAAAGTGAATTAAATTAATTACTCCATTTTTAATTAATTCAAAATAAATTAAATTAATTACTTCACCCATATATATCTTGCTTACTCAACCATTTAATTGATTACAATCAATTAACTAATCATTCATTATTAATCACCTTAATTAATCACCCTTGATTACATTCATGTAATTATCCTTAATTAATTTAACAAATTAATTATTCTCAACCAAACAGTAATTAACCTTTAATTACTTCAATTAATTAATTAATCATAATTAATTACATTAATCCTTAATTAATTACATTAATTAATTACCTTTAATTATTTATCATTGATTAATTTATCATAATTAATCATCTTTTAATTACATCATTAATTATAATAATTAATGATCCTTAATTATTTTTAAGTAAATTATCTTCCTAAATTAATTACCTTGAGTAATTAACTCATAATTATTAATCATCCTAGATTAATTACATTCAGTAATTAACTAACTTAATTACTTTATTAAAACAAATTAATTATCCTTTAATTAATTTCTTAATTAATTCCTTGATTAATTACTAAATAATTAACCCAAATTACCTCATTATTAAACATCTCCACTTAATTACAACCTGTAATTATTAATCAATTACTTAATTAAGTAATTTCCAAATCATTAATTACATACAGTAATTATCTTTAAAATCTAAGTGTTTAAAATTAATTAAACTTAATTAATTAAAATAAACAATCACATTTAACTAAATAAATTACCTTAAGTAATTAATTTATCAATTACTTCATTAAGTAATTATACTCAAAAATTCACAAATAATTATTATTAAATCAATTAATATAATTAATTATTAAAAATTAACCACATTAATTAATTGTTAAATAATCCTTGTTAATGACCTTCATTAACCATTCTCTAATTATTGCATTAAGTAATTAACTTAGATTAATTACAAATTAAATTATCTTTAATTATCCATTAATTAAAGTCTAATTATTTAATTAATTAACCTTGATTTAAAACTTAATTACATAACTAATAATTCATTAATCATTAATTTAAAAACCTAATCAATGATCTTAATTATAAATTGATTAATCATTAATCAATATTAATTATCCCGAATTTAATTAATTAATTAAATTAATTAATCTTAATTACCTTATCAATTAAATTAATTCTAAAACATTAATCTTTATCTTAAATTTAAGATAAAACCATTTCTAAATTATGTTTTAAAACAAATTTGTTTGAAACAAAGTTCTTTTGAAATTACTTTTAAATTTCATTTTAAATACAAGTTTTACAATAAGAATAATTTAAACTTATCAAAGTTTTAGACAATTTAAAACTTTTTTAATTGCAAGACAAAAAACAAGTGCTATAAAAATTATAAAATTAAATTCATTTCAAAATTTTAATAACTTCAATTTACATTTAGTTTAAAACTTCAAATTTAAACCTTCTATAATTTCAAAAACTGAAATTCAAATTTTACTTTTAGATTTCAAGATTTAAATAAAACTTCAAATCTTACTCATATTTTTAAAAACTTCATTTTTTTTAAAAGTCCAAACTACTTTACCATAATAAAGTAGTAACTTAAGTTCAAACTTAAAATTTTATTTTTATTTAAAAACTGAGATTTTAAATTTAACTTAAATTCAAAAATTCAAACTTTGAATTTAAAACTTGAATTTAAACTTTCCTAATCAACAAACTTCAGAGATTTTAAAATTTTTAAAACAGAAACTACAGTTTTCTGGAAAACAGAAAAATACAGAGCAACCCGAGAAACCCCTGAAATTACTTCGAGACAAATGCACCTCTACTCCGAGTCACCCACCTATCTACTTCGAGCAAACCCCACATCTCACCTGTAAACAACTAGACCCAAACACTTCACCAGTAACTCATCGCCGTGCATATGCACGGCGGCCACCGCCTCCACTGATCATCAGAGATGATCGTACTACCCCCAGAAACACCTCTACACCCAAATGACAACATCAGATAGAACCATAAATCAATAAATCAAATTCAACCCCCCATTTCAAAACCTAGAAAACTTAAACATGTTTTCCCCGAAAACCTGTCAACGACAAGTATTCACCGCTGCGACCACCAGACCATCAACCCCTCCGACCTCGAACTCAACCACACACCATCTACCCATCCCCCAAACATCACAACACTCGATCAACTACCCAGATCAAAGTGACCCATTTCATAAAATCCATCAAAACTAGGGTTTAACACTGAAATTCAAAAACTGCATCCAATTTAATAATTTAAACAACATCTGTGACGCCCCACCTCTATACCCACGCTAGACAAGAACACTCCGAAGTAGTGCTGTCAACTAGCACGGAGAATAAGGCTGTTGAGGAGCGACCATCCATGTAATTGCTTATCACACGGTGGCTATAAATAATCTTCGGAAACAAACATAGAAATAATCATATCACAAATCAGTCACAGATATCCATATCACAAAGGCGGAAGAAGATATGAATATATAACTAACACATGAAAGTGTACATCAGAGTAGTGGTCAGTAAGATCCACGATAATACAAAAGAATAGCAACACGTGCTATACAAAAGAATACAACTATGAGTCTATATCTCAAATGTATACAACAAAAACTGCTAATCTAAACAGTTAGCCAAAAGTCAGAGTGATGAATCCCTGGGAAGAAGTCAAGCAGAAGCACCTGTAACATCTCGGTCTGACCCGAGTATTATTTAAGAAAATAATAAACGGATCAGTCTAGCTATAAATATCAGATGACATGATATAACATAAAAGATATGGCATAAACATAAACATCCATAACGACATACCACTATAAGTATGTAAATAATGATCAACAGAAGATCAATCAATAAGAGATAATCAATATCACAAGAATCTTCTCAAAGATTCGAAGAGGGCATCATACCCTAAACTTGTACTCATAACAAGTCAATGACATAAATTCCAGAAATCAACACGAGAAATCCAGAAATCATAAAAAGGGAAAGAGGCCTATCACATGACGGTCCGAAGACCAAGGGGAGCTACCCCGCATGTGTGAATGGAATCACACAGATTGAGGTCAAGACTAACCAAAAAGCAGAAAGGTACGTGTGAATGGAATCACACAAGTGGTGTCTAGTCTAACCTTGCAATGAAAGAGACATCGCGCAGTTGCTAGTCTAATTCATAAAGCGATCATCAAGATCAGCGAGAAGTGTCAATTACACTAAGCTAGTAAATATAGAAGTTTAGCTTCATGTCCCATAACCACTTGCTTAACTTAAATATTTACGAACAAACTGTAAATCTTCACTAATAAAATTGTCACAAGAGGTTCAATCGAACAAGTCCAAGAATTAACCGACGAAGTGAACGCAAGTGTTTCATACCACTTGTTTTACTAAGTCGTTTAATTAGATTTCTCATCCGAGTGAGGTAAAGGCTTGTATATACTAATAGATTGGAAAACGGTTGAAGAAAAGAGCTTTGTTATTAAAAATAGAGTTGAAATTGTTTGTTAAAAGAGTTTTGATATTTACTACTAGTATTGAAACCTTTATATTATAAAGTGACAAAACACAGAAGCAATTGTAGAAACAATCAGTCCCAAAGATCGCATACGGAGATGCGAATAAAATCCAAGGAAATCAGCTCAATGTTTTTCAGATAAGATCCCCTACGGAGGGGGGGTCCAGGGGTGGCGGCAACCCCCCAAGGTGAGGGTGCGGGGGCAACGCCACCGCTTACGGGGTTCGACCTGCCCGGTCAGGTCGCGGGGGTCCAGGGGGCAGCGCCCCCGGTGGGGTGCGGGGCAGCGCCCCGACCAAAACGGTACGACCTAGTGAAGACAAAATGAGGTCTAACGACCTAAGGGGAATAGGGTCGAGCGACCTATAAAACTCGCGACCTAAAAGTTAGCAAGGTCGAACGACCTATAGAGGCATAGGGTGCAGCGACCTAAAACATCGCGACCTAGTGAAGACCTAAGGGAGGCGAGCGACTTATAAAACTCGCGACCTAAAAGTTAGCAAGGTCGAACGACCTATAGAGGCATAGGGTGCAGCGACCTAAAACATCGCGACCTAGTGACCTAACGGTTTAAGGGTCTTGCGACCTAACTGGAAACAAGGTCCAAACGACCTAACGACTTAAAGTGAAACCTGGCTGAGCGATATAAGGTCGGAGACGACCTACGACTTAACTCCGTGCGAGCGACCTACGACCTATGGTTGCTACGACCTAACGAGTTCCAATAGTGAAGGCTTAAGGTCTAACGACCTAAGGGGTACGACCTAAGGTCTTACGACCTAAGGTGTTGAGGTTGGACGACCTAACCAAATTACATAGGCCATACGAGCTAAGGCCTAACGACCTAACTCCGAACGAGCTATAAGCGAGTGACCTAGGGCGCTAACTCGCAAACGACCTAACGTTAACTCGCGAACGACCTAACTCCAGACGCGCCTTTTCAACGCGTGCGAGCTGAAGACCTGCCGACCTACGACCTAACTCCAAGCGACCTAAGGCCTAACGACCTATAGTGGACGAATGGGCTAAGGCCAGAAACGACCCAAATGAAGGTGACGACTTTTCCACGCGAACGACCTATAGTGCTGGGCGACCTAAGGGGGACAGAGCGACCTAAGCCAGAAATTCACCCCAAAACACTAAAAAGTGGAGTTTTTCGCCAATCCAATCCAAACCAAATGCAAATGTGCATGCAAACATGATAGGGATGCATTTCCAATAGCCCAAGATAGATATAGACTAGAATTGTGAGATAAAAATCTCACCTTTGCACCAAATATCAATGAAAATGAAGTTTTAAGCAAGCAAGGATCAATCCTTCTTCTATCTAAGCACAAGAAGCTTGAATCCAATGTCTTCTTCTTGAATTTGGAGTAGAAAGATGGATTGCAATTGAATTTGAGTTTTGGAATTTTAATTTCCCATTCCCCCCACCATTAATGCCAAAGCTTGATTAGTTAGGAAATTTATGAAGAGTGAGGAGAAGAGGGTTGGAACTTGGGCTTAATAGGCTAAACTAACCCAAAGTCCAAAGCGGGAAAAGTTAGTGAAATTTCACTAACTCCAAACCTATCGATGTTTATACTTAAAAAGTTGTAAACGACATTTCGAACTCAATGGAAGTGGTCTCGAGTCCTAATTTGACCGTTTGCAAAAAGTAGCTTTTCGGACCAAAATCCGATTAACGGGTTAATATTTAAATAAAATATTTAAATACAAACTCGATAAATATGCGGGTTGTTACAGACTCCCCTCCTTAAAGAAATTGCGTCCTCGCAATATATATAAGATGGAAATAAAAAGTAACAACCATAAAAGCATATTAACACAAGAGGAATTTTGAAATAAGAAGTTCACCTCTAGGAGAAGGAGTAAGCAAGTCCGGATGTGTACGCTCGATGAATTCTCTGGATTCCCAAGAACAATCCTTAGGATTTGAGGACCATTGCACCTTCACAAGCGGAACATCTTTATTTCGAAGTCGTTTAACCTCAGAAGCTATAACTCGAATAGGATGCTGCTCATAAGTTAAATTCGGCGAAACTTCAAATTCTTCCACAACAGCAGGCTCAAGAATAGAATCGGAATCCCGAAGGCATTTCCGTAATTGAGAAACGTGAAATACATCATGCATAGCAGAAAACTGAGCCGGCAATGCAAGGCGATAAGCCATGGAACCAATACGTTCAGTGATAGGAAATGGCCCAATATATCGAGGCGCTAACTTCCCCGATCGACTGAAACGTACAACACCCTTCATAGGTGAAACACGAATAAAAACAGAATCCCCAACAGAAAATTCTAATTTCCTTCTTCGATTATCGGCATAGGATTTTTGTCTACTCTGTGCTTCTTTCATCCTATGTCGAATAAGTTCAATCTTTTCCGTGGAATCACGAATAAAGTCTGGACCTAAAACCAGCTTCTCACTGGCCTCAAGCCAACAAGAAGGAGATCGGCATGGCCTTCCGTAGAGTGCCTCGAAAGGTGCCATACCAATACTAGATTGGAAGCTATTATTATAGAAAAATTCAACAAGTGAAATATGATCTTCCCAACTTCCACCAAAATCAAGCACACAAGCACGAAGAAGATCTTCAAGAGTTTGATTCACACGCTCGGTTTGTCCATCGGACTGGGGGTGATAAGCGGTGCTAAAATTAAGCTTCGTTCCTAAAGCTTTTTGAAGACTCTTCCAAAATCCACTAGTAAACAATGGATCACGATCGCTAACAATAGAAGTAGGAACTCCATGCAATTTTACAATTTCCTTGACAAATAGTTTGGCCAAAAGAGGAACGGTTCGGTTAGACCGAACCGGAATAAAATGGGCGGATTTAGTAAGTCTATCAACAATCACCCATAAGCTATCATGACCCGAACGAGAACGGGGAAGGCCATCTATAAAGTCCATGGAAATTTGATCCCACTTCCAAATTGGAATTTCTAAAGGTTGCAATAACCCACCAGGCCTTTGATGTTCGGCCTTGACAAGTTGGCAAGTCATGCAACACTTAACAAAGTTAGCAACATCAGATTTCATTCCCTCCCAATAATAAAGTCGCTTCATATCAGCGTACATTTTACTACTACCGGGATGAATGGTGAATTTAGAACGATGGGAATCTTCTAAAATATCTTTACGAAGATCTCCAATATTTGGTACGATAAGTCTACCAAATTTTCGAATGCCGCCACGAGAATCAATATCAAAGTCTTTCAAACCTTCAATATCAATTTTATCCTTAACATTTTTGCCAAGAAGAGCCAATTCAGAATCTAGCCCTTGAGCTTCAAGAATGCGGTCTAAAAGAGAAGGATGAGCCTCAAGGCTACATAAAACAAGCGATGAGCATAAATCGGATACGCGCTCTCGAATCTCACAAGTGGATAAGATCTCGAGATCGTTCCATTCGGATATCATCATAGAAACAACTGCTTGTTGCTTACGGCTAAGAGCATCGGCGACACGATTACCCTTACCGGGGGTATAAAGAATATCAAGATCATAAGGTGCAAGGAACTCGAGCCAACGCTGTTGACGTAAATTAAGTTCTTTTTGAGAAAATAAATATTTCAAAGACTTATGATCTGTGTAAAGAATAAATTTCTCTCCCAATAGATAATGACGCCACATTCGAAGGGCGAAAACAATAGCCGCGAGCTCTAGATCATGTGTGGCATATCTAGTCTCGGCCGGCTTCAATTGCCTAGAAGCATAAGCAACAACACGTTCTTTTTGCATAAGAACGGCACCCAAACCAACGTGACTAGCATCGGTATAAACAACAAAATCTTGATTCCCCTCGGGAATCACAAGAATAGGAGCATCGGAAAGGAGTTCTTTCAATTTCTGAAAAGAGGCTTCACATTTGTCCGACCAAATGTATTTAACTCCCTTCTTAGTCAAGCCAGTAAGAGGCACGGCAATCTTAGAAAAGTCTTTAATAAAACGGCGGTAATAGCCCGCCAATCCGAGAAAACTACGAATCTCTGTCACACTCTCCGGTCTCTTCCAATCTTGAATCGCTTCAATCTTTGAAGGATCCACGGATATCCCGGACTCGGAAATAATATGACCGAGAAACTTCACACGAGATTGCCAAAAGTGGCATTTAGAAAATTTCGCCTTTAATTGATTACTCCTAAGTGTTTCCAATACAATCCGAAGATGTTTCTCATGTTCCTCCTCGGTTTTTGAATACACAAGAATATCATCAATGAATATGAGAACAAACCGATCGAGGAAATCTTTGAAAACTCGATTCATGAGGTCAACGAAATAAGCTGGGGCATTCGTTAACCCAAATGGCATAACAAGCCATTCATAAGATCCATATCGAGTACGGAATGATGTCAAAGGAATGCTATCCTCAGCGATACGAAGCTGATGGAAACCGGTAGCCAAGTCCAATTGTGAAAAGACCTTAGCACCACTAAGCTGATCGAATAGATCATCAATCCGAGGTAAAGGATATTTATTTTTAATAGTAAGATCGTTAAGCTTGCGATAATCAACGCAGAGCCTCAGAGTACCATCGGATTTCTTTACGAAAATAGCTGAAGCTCCCCAAGGCGAGGAACTAGAGCGAATAAATTGCCTCGTCTCCAACTCAGATAATTGTTTACGCATCTCCTCATTTTCCTTATTGGACATGCGATAAGGAGGACGAGTAATAGGTTGAGCTCCAGAAACAAGATTAATTCTGAACTCAATTGCTCGTTTAGGTGGTAAACCTAAAACGGGCTCGAATATATCGGAAAATTCACGAACAACATGAATACGTGAAATAATATCATCTTCATCATCATCATCGTTATCACGAGGATTTAAAGAATATAAAGACGCTACCAAACAGGATTCTGAATCTTTAAGATTAACAGAAATCTGATTATTAGATAGTGGATGTCGAAGATGAATAGTCCGCTCAGGACATAGGATATGGGCTTGATAACGGTTAAGCCAATCCATTCCCAAAATTATTCCAAAGCCTAAGTAACGCATGACATGCAAATCGGCTAGGAAAGAAAAATCGCAAAAAATAATCTCCACATCTTTACAAAGCAAACTAAGAGTTGCGGATCCACCAACAGGATTCGCAATTTTTAAAGAAGTCATCAATGCAGTAACACTTAAGGAAAAAGTGTCTACCAGTTCCTTTGATATAAAAGAATGGGATGCACCCGTATCAAAGAGAACTCTAATAGGTTGATCATGAAATGAAATAATACCATCAAGAATGGAATGAGAAATACCTTGGCCACGAGATGTGTTGCCAGGGGCTTGAGCCACATTCAACTTTCCTTCCTTCTTGCCTTTACGCTTGAGGCATTGATGTATGTAATGATCCGGGCTCTTACAATAGCGACAAGATTTGGGCCTAGAGCACTTATTCGCATAATGATCCCCAGACCCACAGTTGAAGCAACTCGCACCACTAGGAGAAGGAGACTTTGCCGCAGGGGTTGCCTGCTTACCCTTTTTGTTGGGATAAGGACCCTTGAATTTGTTTGGCCTCTTCTTGTTGTTGAAGTTTGGTTTAGCGCCTTCCACTTCAACATCACTCTCTCTATCAGCCTCTTCAAGACGAAGAGCGATATCGACGAGTTGATCAAATGCGACTTCTAGTTTCAGGAGTAGTGGCTTCTTAAGATTCTTATTTAAGCGATAAACGAACCTCTGGTTCTTCTTCAATGGGGTGTTGATGTATTCAACCCCATATTTGGAAAGCGACTCGAAGGCTGCGACGTAATCAGTCACAGAGGATTGACCTTGAACAAGGTCTATAAAACGTCGAGCCAAGGTTACTTTCCCAGCTTCTGGTACAAACTTTAACTCGAAGCGTCCCTGAAATTGCTCCCAGGTGAGATCCGCTTCATTAATTTCTGAAATAAGGAGTTCGTACCAGTCCAATGCTCTCTCCTGGAGCATGCTGGAAGCCACCTGAACGCGGTGGAGATCGATAAGGTTCATGCGAGAGAAGATTCGATCACATGATTTTAACCAAGCCTGGACCTCGATGATATTTTCCGAACCTTTGAAGGGCTTCCCACCCAAGTTGGTGTAATCGCTGCACAAGCGTGCAAATCCCGACTTTGGGTGAGTGGGTTCTGGGTTAGCTCCAGCTGCTTGAGCATTAGTTACTAAATCAAGAAGCTGCTGAGCAGTCATAAAAACTCCATCCGGAGGAGCAGCACCAGATGATCCAGTTCTGGGACGACCTGGTCTAGACATTCTCTTCCTTAAAGAAAGAAAGAAGAGAAGGAAGAAGGTTATTCACCAATGAACACCAAGCAATCTTGATAGATAAAACAAGGAATCATAAAGGAAATAGGATGAATCGGTACGAAGACTCGAATTAATCCTATGGTATGACTCCTAAGATAGACTTAGGACGATGATCCTTGTTAAGTTATTCTACATTGTTCCGAAGTTTGGCTCTGATACCAAGCTGTGACGCCCCACCTCTATACCCACGCTAGACAAGAACACTCCGAAGTAGTGCTGTCAACTAGCACGGAGAATAAGGCTGTTGAGGAGCGACCATCCATGTAATTGCTTATCACACGGTGGCTATAAATAATCTTCGGAAACAAACATAGAAATAATCATATCACAAATCAGTCACAGATATCCATATCACAAAGGCGGAAGAAGATATGAATATATAACTAACACATGAAAGTGTACATCAGAGTAGTGGTCAGTAAGATCCACGATAATACAAAAGAATAGCAACACGTGCTATACAAAAGAATACAACTATGAGTCTATATCTCAAGTGTATACAACAAAAACTGCTAATCTAAACAGTTAGCCAAAAGTCAGAGTGATGAATCCCTGGGAAGAAGTCAAGCAGAAGCACCTGTAACATCTCGGTCTGACCCGAGTATTATTTAAGAAAATAATAAACGGATCAGTCTAGCTATAAATATCAGATGACATGATATAACATAAAAGATATGGCATAAACATAAACATCCATAACGACGTACCACTATAAGTATGTAAATAATGATCAACAGAAGATCAATCAATAAGAGATAATCAATATCACAAGAATCTTCTCAAAGATTCGAAGAGGGCATCATACCCTAAACTTGTACTCATAACAAGTCAATGACATAAATTCCAGAAATCAACACGAGAAATCCAGAAATCATAAAAAGGGAAAGAGGCCTATCACATGACGGTCCGAAGACCAAGGGGAGCTACCCCGCATGTGTGAATGGAATCACACAGATTGAGGTCAAGACTAACCAAAAAGCAGAAAGGTACGTGTGAATGGAATCACACAAGTGGTGTCTAGTCTAACCTTGCAATGAAAGAGACATCGCGCAGTTGCTAGTCTAATTCATAAAGCGATCATCAAGATCAGCGAGAAGTGTCAATTACACTAAGCTAGTAAATATAGAAGTTTAGCTTCATGTCCCATAACCACTTGCTTAACTTAAATATTTACGAACAAACTGTAAATCTTCACTAATAAAATTGTCACAAGAGGTTCAATCGAACAAGTCCAAGAATTAACCGACGAAGTGAACGCAAGCGTTTCATACCACTTGTTTTACTAAGTCGTTTAATTAGATTTCTCATCCGAGTGAGGTAAAGGCTTGTATATACTAATAGATTGGAAAACGGTTGAAGAAAAGAGCTTTGTTATTAAAAATAGAGTTGAAATTGTTTGTTAAAAGAGTTTTGATATTTACTACTAGTATTGAAACCTTTATATTATAAAGTGACAAAACACAGAAGCAATTGTAGAAACAATCAGTCCCAAAGATCGCATACGGAGATGCGAATAAAATCCAAGGAAATCAGCTCAATGTATTTCAGATAAGATCCCCTACGGAGGGGGGGTCCAGGGGGGGTGGCAACCCCCCAAGGTGGGGGTGCGGGGGCAACGCCACCGCTTACGGGGTTCGACCTGCCCGGTCAGGTCGCGGGGGTCCAGGGGGCAGCGCCCCAGGTGGGGTGCGGGGCAGCGCCCCGACCAAAACGGTACGACCTAGTGAAGACAAAATGAGGTCTAACGACCTAAGGGGAATAGGGTCGAGCGACCTATAAAACTCGCGACCTAAAAGTTAGCAAGGTCGAACGACCTATAGAGGCATAGGGTGCAGCGACCTAAAACATCGCGACCTAGTGAAGACCTAAGGGAGGCGAGCGACTTATAAAACTCGCGACCTAAAAGTTAGCAAGGTCGAACGACCTATAGAGGCATAGGGTGCAGCGACCTAAAACATCGCGACCTAGTGACCTAACGGTTTAAGGGTCTTGCGACCTAACTGGAAACAAGGTCCAAACGACCTAACGACTTAAAGTGAAACCTGGCCGAGCGATATAAGGTCGGAGACGACCTACGACTTAACTCCGTGCGAGCGACCTACGACCTATGGTTGCTACGACCTAACGAGTTCCAATAGTGAAGGCTTAAGGTCTAACGACCTAAGGGGTACGACCTAAGGTCTTACGACCTAAGGTGTTGAGGTTGGACGACCTAACCAAATTGCATAGGCCATACGAGCTAAGGCCTAACGACCTAACTCCGAACGAGCTATAAGCGAGTGACCTAGGGCGCTAACTCGCAAACGACCTAACGTTAACTCGCGAACGACCTAACTCCAGACACGCCTTTTCAACGCGTGCGAGCTGAAGACCTGCCGACCTACGACCTAACTCCAAGCGACCTAAGGCCTAACGACCTATAGTGGACGAATGGGCTAAGGCCAGAAACGACCCAAATGAAGGTGACGACTTTTCCACGCGAACGACCTATAGTGCTGGGCGACCTAAGGGGGACAGAGCGACCTAAGCCAGAAATTCACCCCAAAACACTAAAAAGTGGAGTTTTTCGCCAATCCAATCCAAACCAAATGCAAATGTGCATGCAAACATGATAGGGATGCATTTCCAATAGCCCAAGATAGATATAGACTAGAATTGTGAGATAAAAATCTCACCTTTGCACCAAATATCAATGAAAATGAAGTTTTAAGCAAGCAAGGATCAATCCTTCTTCTATCTAAGCACAAGAAGCTTGAATCCAATGTCTTCTTCTTGAATTTGGAGTAGAAAGATGGATTGCAATTGAATTTGAGTTTTGGAATTTTAATTTCCCATTCCCTCCACCATTAATGCCAAAGCTTGATTAGTTAGGAAATTTATGAAGAGTGAGGAGAAGAGGGTTGGAACTTGGGCTTAATAGGCTAAACTAACCCAAAGTCCAAAGCGGGAAAAGTTAGTGAAATTTCACTAACTCCAAACCTATCGATGTTTATACTTAAAAAGTTGTAAACGACATTTCGAACTCAATGGAAGTGGTCTCGAGTCCTAATTTGACCGTTTGCAAAAAGTAGCTTTTCGGACCAAAATCCGATTAACGGGTTAATATTTAAATAAAATATTTAAATACAAACTCGATAAATATGCGGGTTGTTACAACATCTCTGATTTTTCTGAGCATCTCCTATACCTACTTCACCACTCAGAAGAATCCCAAAACTTCTCAATCCATGAATCATCATAATTTGCTAAGGATTCAATGTCAGTTCAAAACAAAATTGCAACTTAAACAATCACCTAAAAATCCTAATGCTTGATTTAAAAATCATGTTTCAGTTAGTATTTTTGATTTATACTACTGAATTACTTATTAATATGATTCGGTTTTGATCAAGATCAACATGCAATGGTATTACCTATGTTTACAGAGATAACATCATGTATTTTAACTCACTTAAATTTTTTAAATATTAACTTAAGAAAAATAAAACAACATTACTTTATAAATTCCATCATTTCAGAATCTAAATTAAAGATAGGTTTTTAAATGATGTTTGTGCAAATCTATGGAACAGAAAAGGAAATTAAGTAAACACATGCACACACATCAACATCACATCAGATTTCAGTAATACACAACCAATACTATTCCAATTCAATAAAATCATGCAACCTATTTTTAAAATTTAAGATTTAAAGTTACTCACCTTTAATTTAAAAGATGCAGAGCCTGTTTTCCCCTTTTTTGAAATTTGCAGAATAAAATGCAGGCAGGATCTTTGTTTTAAAATCTGAGTTGCAATTATGTTGAAATTGGAATGCTCATGATCCCTGACTAAAACCACTTGCATGCAGATGCTTTTAACAAGCTTCACGTCTGAGGTTGTGCAGAGAGAAGGTGCCAGCAGATTTGTCATTTCCAGATGACATGAAAATTCATTTCCATATTGCAGAAAATAGAATGCAGGCCCTTTCTTCTTCTTTTTAAGTGACATGAAGATTTGTTTACAGATTTTGGTATACAGTGATTGATGCAGACCTTCATGATAAAGAGGAATTGATGGCATATTTGAACATGGTTTTGAGGAATTTATGTATGCAGATTTTTATTGATGCGAGGGATTTGAATATGCAGGCTTTGATTATTAATATGAAGATGAGTTTTGATCTTTTCTTTTTGATTAAGGAAATGAAAAAAAACAAATATGAATAAAGACGCAAGCTTATATAAATGAATTTCAGATTTAATCAAATAAAAGAAAAACTAAAACAAAATTTACACTTGTAAAAATTTATTCAACACTTATCAATTTGTTTTGTTAATTTTTGAACACTTGTTAAATTAATCCCTAAAAATGCAACACTTGTCTCTTTAAAATAATTAATACTTGATTTACAAACTAATGTGTGTATTAAGCCTAAATTTTAATTTGTTAGTTTTTATTTAAATATGTGTATAAATTTACAAAAGAAATAAAAACAAACCATGTTTATAAATAAAACTTATACATATAAAAATTAAAACAATTAAAATTTATACTTTGGACTTTTAATTTCAAATCAAATATTTTCAAATCAAGTTATGTATATAAATTTAATTTAAAATAAAAAATTGCAAATTTTATTCAAAATCTATTTATAAAGACAATACACTAATAATATTGTTTTTATAAATATCTTATTATTAAATTAAAATCATTTTAAAAGAAACTATATTTTTATTACTAAATTATCTATTTTATTAATCCATAAAACTTTTGTTAATTCATTCTAAATTTAAAACTCAAGCCAATTTAATTTAAACATTTAATTTCTTTCTTATCAATTCATAAAATCATATATTTATTTATGAAATAGTTTTAAAAACTAAATACTAATTTAAATCAAAATTTCCAAATTAAAATGTATATATTAGAATTTTTAAAACATGATTCATTTATTAAATTTAAACCAAGATTTATTCATTTAACTTTGAAAAGCTTAAATATTAAATAAAAACAAATTTCCAAATTACTACAAATATTAAAAATTAGAGAAATATGGTTTACTTATTAAAATTAAAACAATGCTAATCTATTTTAAATATAACCCATATATTTATATTGAAAATAGAAATCAATCTATTATTTTTAAAAGATAAAATAACGGATTTAAATATTTATTGAAGATGATTATTAAATCTATTTTAATTATTATTAACAAAAATATAAATATTAATTTAATTTTTACTACAGATTATTAAATTGATATTGTTAAAAATTCCGGGATATTGCAATTTTATTTCTAACTCTGATGTTTATATAATAGCTTCATGAACTACTATATATCTATTCCGCTGCATTGTTGTTATATTACTATGTGTCTGTGATTGATTTATTTACTGTATATGCTGAGTTCTTCCAAATTTAAATTAAAAATCCGATATTTTGAGCAATTCAAGTCTGGCATGTGCGGATGCGAATGGTTGAAAATACCAGGTCGTTACAGTTGGTATCAGAGCTTTGGCTCTAGGCAAAACTTAGCATATATGGTAAATTTATTTGCAGAATCACTTTCGTTTGAGCTTGAATTCATTCCCCTTTGATTCGAATTTCCTTTGAATTTTAGAACATTCCCTTCGGTTCCAAAATCCATCCTTGTCTCCCCTATTTGTATTCTTTGAGCCTGGAGTATCCCATAACTCCACTGTATGATTTGTAAAGGTGTGAAAATCCTTTACAACAGACAATGATTCATCGGATATTTATGTATCCTCGACTCAGATGCTGCTATCTCTTGTTATGATGAATTCTATCTCTGGCGATCGAATGTCGATGTGCCTTAGAATTCCGCATCGATCATATTCCTAAAGTCACGGTTGACCCGGTTAAAGTCGCCCGTGATTTATATAAGTATATCCATCTTCAATTTTGTAATTTAATTATCTCATCTTTGTTCAAGCCTATCTTTGACTCAGAATTCTATTTGATTTGAGTCCCCCTAATTTGAATCTCTATCTTTGTTTTGTAATCCATTCTTGAATCATCCTTTGATAATTGGGTTTTTTTTTGTATTTTAGAAATTGTTCTATATATCGAAATTATTATTTTGATGAGTATGATTTCATTCAATATATAAAAGTGAAAATGTTTTCGACAAGGATTATATACTTTTTAAAACGAGAATTTGAAATTTCAAAAGGATTTGAAATTTTGAAAAATTTATATAAGAAATGGATTTATATAAAAATTATTTATAACTGAAGGGTTTTCATTTGAAATTCGAGAGTGAATTCCGAGGTTTTGAAATTGGTTTTAAGATTTTGGAAATATATAATATTTCGATTTAAAAGTATTGTCCGCATAAGAAATGTTTCAAATGAGTCCCAATGATCTCGGAAAAAGAAATCTTAAAGAAGTTTTCAAGAAAATAGAAGTCCAGAACTCACTTATGTCGCTGGAAAATAATTTCGGTAATGAGTGCACGCATCATCGACATTGATTTTCGAGTTTCAGAGTGGGTGAGATGCCACTTTAATAGCTTCGCTATGCAAGTGATTTTGTGAAACCAATTTTGATTTCAAATTTCAAAGTATGATTTGAGATTCGAAAGATATGTGTGTGTGTGTGTGTGTGTGTGTGTGTGTGTGTGTGTGTGTGTGTGTATTTGAAACGATTTGAAGTGAAGCCCAGTGTTCAGTCCTCGAGTTTCGGATTTAACCCTACCTATTGAAATTGATTTACCGATTTGTTGCTAATGTCCAACTCTTAGATTTGAATTTTAGTTCTCCGACCATTTTGAATGTTCGAACACTTCCAAATCAAGGTTTAATTTTCAAAACTAAGTAGTTTCGAAAAGTATAAATTATTTGATAAAGTATATGCGTTTGGTTTTGTATATTTAAGTATGAAGTAATATAATTTGATTAAGTTTGAAAACTATTTTGAATTATACCAATATGGAATTTAGTTTTGAAATGTTTTGAACAAAATTTAGTTTAAATGTTTTTAACTTAGTAACATCTTTTATAAAACTATATATATATATATATATATATATATATATATATATAGAATAATAAATTTCAAAAGGTAAATTGGATCTTCCAAATAGAAATAAATAGTTTAAAGGTTTTAAAGGGATGGCTTTAAGCTTAGTAATCATTTTTGGGTATAATTGATTTTGAGAAAAATATTTGGTTTCGAAAATAGATTGAAATTTACAACCCACTATTTATATGATGATTTTGGAAATGAATTTGTTTGACGTAAATTATGTGATTTGGAAGCGAGGATTATTTTCTAAGCCCATTATTTTGGAAACTTTAACTGAAGGTATTTTATTTGGAAGGACTAATTTGGTGAAATCATATATGATTTTGAAACTGAACCGATGTTGAAACGAAATGAAATTTAGAACCTTATTTTACTAAATACTTGATTTGGGAGTTATCGAACTTATATAAAATTGATTTGTATATGTATAAGTTGATTTGAGAACTACTGATTTGGAAAGGTGCTCAATTTGAAAGGCGAAATCTAATATAATCAAAGTCTATGTAGGTATGATTTGATATACTATTGATTTTGGAAAGTATTCGATTTGGAAATGAAATCTTATGTATAATGGACTTTATATAAGTATGATATTTGAAAGTGATTTGAAAAGGTACTATATGATACATATTTTTGAAGTAAAGATATGGAAAGTGCCTTCTGCTTAATATCCGCTTTGTGGCCACATTGTGGATTTATTCTATCGATATTATTCTCTCTAATTTTAGTTTTCTAGATGTGATACTCAAGTGTCCTACTATGATGTCTCGGAAATTTAGGCAATAATTATTTAATAATTTCATTAATAATTATTTTAAAATGTGAAATATTGATTTAATAATTTAATTCAAACAGAAATTTTCTTTTGAAAATTTATAATTATTTAGTTTGATAAATGATATTCTTTTCAAAATAGTAATAATTTAATTTAAATTGAGAATCTGATTGTTTTCAAATGTTCAAAATATTTAAGTAATAAAATTCATCTTTATAAACTGATTTAAAGATATTTATTTATAATATATATATGTGTATACATTGTAAATAGGAATTTTGATTTTAATTTAAATATTAATAAAGGATATTTTCTTATTATTATATATATGTATAAATTGTAAATTGATTAAATTGATTTTAAATTAGTATTGAAAACTTTTCAAAAGTTTGTTTTAAAGATCTATCTTATAATTTTTATGGAAATGTAAGTAAGTATTAATTTTGTTTATAAAAATAAATATAGTTTAAATTTCGTTTTATAATAAAAATTTATTTTGTTTGGTTTTAAAAGTAGTTTTCTTTGAAATAAATTTAATTTATTCACATTAAAATATAGTATTTTGATTTAAACTCTTGAATAAAATTGAATTCAACATTTCTTTTCTTTTTAAAATCTTCTCTTTTGAAAATTAGTTTCAAAAGAATATTATTTTAAACATTCAAATAAACATTTAAAATTATGTATAATCTTATAAAAGTAGTAAACATGTAATAATTTTCAAGGCTAATGTTAATAAACATTTAGAATATGCTAAATTAAATTAGAAATGGTTTTAGAATAAATTTAAATACATTTTTAAATTAAAGGTATTTCTTTTAAAATTTAGATAAACATGTGTTAGACTCTTAAACCATAAAGTAGACACTTGTAAAACATTTAACATAACAAGTTAACAAGTGGCATGTTGTTTATTTTTTTTAAATCTATTCTTTAAAATAAGAAAATATAACAAATGCATTTTTGGTTCAACCCTTATTCTCATTTGAATCTGAAAATCAGATTTCAACAAAATCAAAACCCAAAACAATGCATGTTAAAAATATGTAAAATCAAAATTCAATCAAAATCTACAACCCAAATTTCATATCTGCAAAAACCCCAAATCTTTCAAAATCTGCAATCTTTTTTTTAGAAGTCTCAACTGCAAAATGAAGATCAACTACAACTCAAGCATATGAACATGGATCTGCATGAAATGATTCAGTATTCAAACTAGAAGCAAATGAAGTTTTTAACAATTTACATTATCCATCTGGAAGTTCAACTTCAATTCAAATCTTAGGAACGTCTGCATGCATTTCAAAACAGGGTCCTGGAAAATGAAATCTGCATCTATTTTGTTCTCTGCACCTTCATTAAAAAGTGAGTAAGCTTCTTTATTTTTAAAAACAGTTCTTTAAAATTCAAAATCAAATATAATCTATAGAACTTAAGTTTTATTTTCACAGAAGTCAAAACTGTTAAACAAAACTGTTCTGTTTTGTTTTAAAAATGAAATGAATAAACCTCACATGCACAAAAGCTTGAGACATCTAAAATGATGGGATGATTACATATTAATGAAGGTTCTATGTGTATAGAAATGAATATGTTTATATGTTTTTGATTTCTTGAATCTGCATATCTAGTTGGTTGTAAATTAGGATATTCTTTAATAGAAAAGCTTTATCATTTGAATTGTTTCAGTTAGTAATGTTATGTGCAAACTAAATATGTTGTGTAGTATAAATATAGGTTTTATAGAATTATGACTTAGTTAAAATAAGTTAGAACTGAAGTATGTTACCCTCTGAAACAATTCTGCAGTAATCATTTTGCAATAAAACAAAAATATCAACATCATTAACTATTTAAAACTAGATTTTAACATGAATATATGTTAGAAATCCGAAATTTTAAAACAAATTTCACCTTTTAAAATGGACTGTGGTATTAGCATTTTTGTTATGAACAGAAATAGGAATTTTGAAAGTATCTGATGGGCTAGTGAATTTTGGGGGTTAAGATGCTTCCTGTTGTGGAGTTTTGATGTAAGAATGGAGGAAATTCTTGGCAATGGATGATCAGAGAGAGGAGGAGATGGGGATTGGGGTTTTCCAAGTTTCAAACCCAGTCTTAAGTGTTACAGTTCTTAGTTTATTCACATGCTCTCTGTTGCTTCGAGTAATTTGAGGCTTTGGGAAGTTGCAGAGGAAACATAGAGGGAGGGTTTGCCGGAGTCTCAGGATTGATGATGGTCGGTGGCGAGTTCATGTGATGTTGACAGGTTTGGGGTATGATGTAGATGGGTTTTTTTTCTAGGCTGCAGTTATTATTCTATTTTTGATTTCAAGTTGATGTGGGGGTTTGGGTGGTCGTGATCGTATGAGGAGATGGTCAGTGACTTGTAGCAGTAGGTTGGAGTGGCTGGAGTTCGCCGAGGTGATGGTGCATATGCACCATACATGTTTGGAGTCTAGTGAACATTTGGGGTATGCAGGGTATTTTGACTCGGGTATTCCTCGGGTTTTTGTGCTTTGTACTCGGAGCAAGTGAGTTGGCAACTCGAAGTAAGGGAAGGGGTTGCTCGGGTAAATATGGTTACAGGTTTAAAACCTGAGAGTTTTGTAGTTTTTAAAATTTTGAATGAATTCATATTTTTAAAGATAGAATTTTATTCTAATGTAAGTTGAATCTAAATTCAAATGAAGTTTGAAATTCAAAGTTTTAAAAATGAAAATTTTAAAATTTAAACAAGATTTAAATTTAGTTTTCAATCAAGATTAAAACAGTTTTCAGGTTTACCTTTAAAACTAGATTTTGATTCAAACAGTCTTTATAAATTTTTAAATTTTGAACAGATTTAAATGTTTTAAGCAAGATCTAAATTTGTTTGAAATCAAGTTAAAACAGTTTCCAGGTTTACTTTGGAAACCAGTTTTGATTCAAAACAGTTTGTAAAAAAAATGAACATATTCAAATGTTTTAAAAGAATTTGATTTCAAATAAGTTTTAAAACTTGAAAGAATTTATTTCCTTTAGTATTTGAATTAAGATATGAAGTGTTAATTTAAAATTGAAAGTTAAAGTAATCAATCTAATTTCAAAGCTTGATTTATTTTAATCAAGTAATTTTGTTTTAAACTTTTCTTTTATATTTAAGTAATCGATGTTCTTTAACATTCATTTTATTTTAAGGTTTATAATTATTTAAATTTGGATTAATGTTTAAATAGTTAAACATTATAAATATTAATTTTTTTTAAATAGAATTTGAATTTAAATTTAGAAATGTATTGTTTAAATACATTTGAATGTAAATGAAGTCATTTGATAAGTAAATAAATTATTTTGAAAATAATTAAGATAATTAAGAATTTACTTAATTATTTCGTTTTAATTAATGGTCAAGATTAATTTTAAGTAGAGATGATTTATTGATAATTAATCTAAGATAATTTTTCTTAAGTAAATAATTTTTGAAAATGTTGTTAATTAATAAAAATAATTATCTAAGGATAATTAAGAAATTAATTAATGTAATTAATTTTGATAATTAACTAGATTAATTAATCGAATACAATCAATTGTAATTTGTTAAGTATAATTAATAAAAGTAATTAAGGAATTAATTACATATTGTAATTAATTTTGATATTGTGATTTGTTTAAGTTAATTAATTTAGTTTAATTAATTTAAGTAAATCATTTGATGATTTAATGGAGGTAATTACTGAATGTAATTAATGGAGCAGGATTACTTAGAGAAGTAATGAATGATAATTACTAAAATGTAATAAAGTAATTTGGATAATTACTTTTGTAATTAATCAAGAGATTAATTAATTAAGATAATTAATTATTGGATAATTAATTTGATTAATGAGTAATTAAAGATAGTTAATTACTAAATTGAATATTAATCAACGTGATTAATAAATAGATTAATTAATAAATTTAATTAATTAATTTATTTAAATATTAGGGATCATTATTTAATATTAATGAGGTAATAAATGATTGTTTAATTAAATTATAATTAATTTATTAAGTGATTAATTAATTGTAATTAATTAAGGATAAATGTAATTAATTATAATTAATTAATAAATGAGTAATTAAATGTTAATTACTTATAATTAAGGTTAATTAATTTATGAAATTTATTAAAGACTAATTACTTAGTGTAATTAGAGGATGATTAATCAAAGTGTTTAATCTAGTTGAATACTTAGTGGTTAATTAATTAACTGGGTTAATTAATTTATGGATATTAAGCAGGATTTATAGAGTGTTAATTAATTTAATTTATTTTAAATTAATTAGAGGTGGTTGTAATTAATTTAATTCATTTTAAATTAATTATAATTGACGGTTAATAATCATTGCTTATGGATGCTATTGATTGAATGGTTGTGATCCCAGTAATGAGATTAGTTGTATCTGTATGATATGGATGATTGGTTTATGTATGATGGTTTGTGATGGATTATTTGGTTGTGATGATTATCTGTTTGTGATGATACAGATTATCTGTTTATGATATGAATGTGATTATCTATTGTTAGATGTAGTTTATCTATCTATGTGAATTAGATAATAATGAAATGAGTTAATTGTTTAAAACCCTTAAGTACAACTTGGACATTAAGATGGCGTTTGGTTTCGATGAGACCGGGATCCGTTTTCCATATTTGGATATCTGAAAACCACATCGATTCCAATTAAACGTTAGGTCGTTAATCCAAGTGGAGAAAGTGAAGACTCGAGGTGTAAGGGCTATACGTCAGCATAACTCTGTGGGTGATTCCGTAATGAGTCTGACGGAATAGTGCTTATAGATTCGAGATGGTGATTTAGAGTGCAAGGGTTATCGTCGTTAACTCTGAGGGTGATTCCAATACGAGTGTAACGAGATAGTGCCTTCGGTTTCGTTCGAACCCGGAACGAACTTGTATGGATTGAATGCTTTCTGAACATCGTCAGGTGGACGATGAGCATTCTAAGATTGATATGTTCTATAAAGGTAATCATAGCCTCAAGCCTCATCAACGGGGAATGGCTAAAACAGGGAAGGTGCAGCAAGGCTTCGTGGGTAGCTTCCACTGGAGAGCAAGATTTATCCCTGTCTAGAGGTCCCTTTATGTTCGGTTGTGTGGCAGTTGGCGACGACCAATCTGCGGGGTGGTCTTGTTCGGAACTGTTCAGTAAGGAATGGTTCCGGCTTTGTGTTGCAGGGGAGCGGGCGTACTCCTCGGTACGGTGATCTAGGCCACGTACTGTGACGGGCGGTACCCCAGTAGCCCTGCCATTCATGGAATCCATAATCCAATAAGTGCCTGTACGGTTTTGATTGTGCCCAACTATGTTGGAACGTGAGATGTAAGCATTCCAGCTATTTCTGTATTTTATTTTGAAAACCCTAGACACTATTATAATATCATTGGATTTCCTATCAATGTTTTGGTTAGCATAAGGTAAAAACTTTTCCATGTTTATGTGTGGGAAGTCTTACGCGATACCTTTGTTTTCAAAGGATTTTCTAAAGTTAAGCAACTTTTATCCCCGTTTACTCACACCAGATCCATGTCTGACCCGAGTGTTTATTTTCTGTTTTATTAAACTCTTGGGTACTCATATTACGTATGAGTAGTCAAGTGTTTCAGGATTGCTTTGACGAGTTTCTGGAGGAGATAATGGAGCAGGAGGCTTCAGCGTGTAGATATATGTAGTGGTTCCGCTGTGTTTTGAGTTGTATTTGTTTTCTCTGATATACTTGAATTGTAATTGCTAGACAGATGTTTATGACTGCCTAGTTTGTGTTGTATTTAGCTGTTTAACTCTGATGTATATGAACTATGTAAAGTTTTATGTGATATAATATAATTTATTCGTTCCGCTGTGAGATTCTGATGTTGTCTGTTTTTTCTTTTCTTTCTTTTCTCTTTTCTATCCCTTTCTTTCTTCTTAACGATGCGACTTCCTGGAGTTTGGAAGTTGGGTCGTTACATTGTCGTATCAGAGCTCTAAGTTGAGCGAATACCTAGACTCTGGAGTGGTGTCCTTCTTGAGAGAGCGTATTTGTAATTTTGAATATATATATATATATTTATTTATTTCTACCTATTTGATTGGGTTACCTGTTCGGGTTTTCCAATATAAGTAATAAAGTAGATAGGGTAGTGGTGTGTGTAACACAACTACCAATGGTTGGAGTTCGAGTGTTTGAGGTTGGAAGTAATCTGCTAGGGCAGTATCGGGCATCTTGAGTAGTTCTGCAGTTGGTGAAGGATTTCTCTGATCTCTGAAGGAAATCTTTTCAAGATTCGGAATATATTTTTGGAATATAAGCTTGGTAGCACTCGTGTGAGTGGATTTTCTCGAGTTAGGATCAATTGGGAGTATAGAAGCCAGAAATGGTATCTTGGAAACTTCAGGGAGGAGTTCTGTCTATATTTGAGTTTGAGACTCAGTTTGGCAGAGTGTTTTGTGCTTGGTTTGGGAGCGAGTTTCCTAAGTGATATCTGTCTATCTGGAAGGCTTTATTGTGAAGAGGTTGGTGTAGCTTTGAGGTTCGATAAGCTTTTCGATAAGGAAGTTTTAGCAGCAGTAGCAGCAGTGAGTGGCTTATTCATCGATGGTTCAAAAATCTCTGTGATTCTTCTGTCAGAAGGCCGGGCAGATGGTGGAGTTTGTCCATTTCTTCTGAAAGCTCAGTTGGGTGTGAGGTTTGTGGTTGGAGGTAAACCACTAGTTTCTTCTTTGATTTGAAGGCTTTAGCTGTTTTGATTGTTGAAGTGAGAACGATTTCTTGGAATCTGAACTGAGTGGGATCGCAAAAGTGACTTGCGATGGTTCAGAAGTTCTCTGAGTAATCTTTGTTTGGATTGAAGCATCTTTAGAGGATATTTGAGATATTGAAGTGATATTTTCTAGATATCTTCGAAGGAATTAAGATTTGCATCCGCATCAAAAGTTTGAGTTCTGTTTCGACTTGGCTCTTGAAGCTTTTCAGGTGGATCAGCATAGTAGGAGGGCTCTTTGAGAAAGAGATCCGTTTGAGCCGACAGGTTAATCAGATCAAGTTTTTTGGTTGAATTTTTGTTGTAATATTGTGACTGAATCAGATAGGTCACTGATATTTTATGGAATTTGATAAACAATGTTTCCGGAGTGAGTTGATCAAGTTTGTACTTGTGTTCATCAACAACATTCTCAAATCAAGGGTTGTGTAGTGGAAGCATGGTGGCAGCTATTCCAGCATAGAAGCAACACCCGATTCTTTAGGAATCTGAGTTTTGTCTTAGATCAGAGGATTTCTATAGGAAATTCATTTGGATCTGGAAGCTTGGATGTCTTGTGCATCTGTTCTATTTTCCAAATAAGAGTAGTTTGTCTGAAGTCTTCTGATATTTGTGTAGAAGAGTTGTGTGGTAGATTTGATTGATCTAGAAGGTTAGAGGCAGCTCAGGATCGACAGGAGAGATTTGTGGATAAGAGATTGGATCATTCTGTCTTCTCATAAGGATTAAGTATTTGGTCTACAAGATTGAATTTCCAGTTCGGATGGCTGGAATTTGTTTTGTTTTTCACGTATCTCTGAGGAAGTACGTGTATGATTTATCTCTGGTTTTAGAATCAGTAGTTCTGAGAGGTTTGGAAGTTGATCAGGACTTGTCTGAGGTCCAGTATCCTATTTAGATTTGTAGATCTAGATATATAGGAGCTCTAGATCTGTGTAGTATAGCTAGTTTATATTCCATAGGGCGAGTGTCCCGGTGTTTGTACCTGGGAAACTCTAGGGAATCTTATCCAGAATTTTGTCTGGATAATTAGAATTGTTTGTTTGAATTGGTTGCTACGATTGCTAGTATTTGGTTGATAACATATATTTGCTCTTTTAAATTTTAAAATCTGTACGGGGTTATTAAATTACCTTTGCTTTTAAATTTCGGGGACGAAATTCTTTTAAGGGGGGAAGAATGTAATGTCCCGGAAATTTAGGCAATAATTATTTAATAATTTCATTAATAATTATTTTAAAATGTGAAATATTGATTTAATAATTTAATTCAAACAGAAATTTTCTTTTGAAAATTTATAATTATTTAGTTTGATAAATGATATTCTTTTCAAAAAGTAATAATTTAATTTAAATTGAGAATCTGATTGTTTTCAAATGTTAAAAATATTTAAGTAATAAAATTCATCTTTCTACACTGATTTAAAGATATTTATTTATAATATATATGTGTATACATTGTAAATAGGAATTTTGATTTTAATTTAAATATTAATAAAGGATATTTTCTATAAATTGATTAAATTGATTTTAAATTAGTATTGAAAATTTTTCAAAAGTTTGTTTTAAAGATCTATCTTATAATTTTTATAGAAATGTAAGTAAGTATTAATTTTGTTTACAAAAATAAATATAGTTTAAATTTCGTTTTATAATAAAAGTTTATTTTGTTTGGTTTTAAAAGTTGTTTTCTTTGAAATAAATTTAATTTATTCACATTAAAATATAGTATTTTGATTTAAAACTCTTGAATAAAATTGAATTCAACATTTCTTTTCTTTTTAAAATCTTTTCTTTTGAAAATTAGTTTCAAAAGAATATTATTTTAAACATTCAAATAAACATTTAAAATTATGTGTAATCTTATAAAAGTAGTAAACATGTAATAATTTTCAAGGCTAATGTTAATAAACATTTAGAATATGCTAAATTAAATTAGAAATGGTTTTAGAATAAATTTAAATACATTTTTAAATTAAAGATATTTCTTTTAAAATTTATATAAACATGTGTTAGACTCTTAAACCATAAAGTAGACACTTGTAAAACATTTAACATAACAAGTTAACAAGTGGCATGTTGTTTATTTATTTTTTAAATCTATTCTTTAAAATAAGAAAATATAACAAATGCATTTTTGGTTCAACCCTTATTCTCATTTGAATCTGAAAATCAGATTTCAACAAAATCAAAACCCAAAACAATGCATGTTAAAAATCTGTAAAATCAAAATTTAATCAAAATCTACAATCCAAATTTCATATCTACAGAAACCCTAAATCTTTTCAAAATCTGTAATCTTTTTTTTTAAAAGTCTCAACTGCAAAATGAAGATCAACTACAACTCAAGCATATGAAGATGGATCTGCATGAAATGATTCAGTATTCAAACTAGAAGCAAATGAAGTTTTTAACAATTTACATCATCAATCTGGAAGTTCAACTTCAATTCAAATCTTAGGAACGTCTGCATGCATTTCAAAACAGGGTCCTGGAAAATGAAATCTGCATCTATTTTGTTCTCTGCACCTTCATTAAAAAGTGAGTAAGCTTCTTTATTTTTAAAAACAGTTCTTTAAAATTCAAAATCAATTATAATCTACAGAACTTAAGTTTTATTTTCACAGAAGTCAAAACTGTTAAACAAAACTGTTCTGTTTTGTTTTAAAAATGAAATGAATAAACCTCACATGCACAAAAGCTTGAGACATCTGTGCATAGGAATTGAAAGAAATAAAATGATGGGATGATTACATATTAATGAAGGTTCTGTGTGTATAGAAATGAATATGTTTATATGTTTTTGATTTCTTGAATCTGCATATCTAGTTGGTTGTAAATTAGGATATTCTTTAATAGAAAAGCTTTATCATTTGAATTGTTTCACTTAGTAATGTTATGTGTAAACAAAATATGCTGTATAGTATAAATATAGGTTTTATAAAATTATGATTTTGTTAAAATAAGTTAGAACTAAAGTATATTACCCTCTGAAACAACTCTGCAGTAATCATTTTGCAATAAAACAAAAATATCAACATCATTAACTATTTAAAACAAGATTTTAACATGAATATATGTTAGAAATCAGAAATTTTAAAACAAATTTCACCTTTTAAAATGGACTGTGGTATTAGCATTTTTATTATGAATAGAAATAGGAATTTTGAAAGTATCTGATAGGCTAGTGAATTTTGGGGGTTAAGATGCTTCATGTTGTGGAGTTTTGATGTAAGAATGGAGGAAATTCTTGGCAATGGATAATCAGAGAGAGGAGGAGATGGGGATTGGGTTTTCCAGGTTTCAAACTCAGTCTTAAGTGTTACAGTTCTTAGTTTATTCACATGCTCTCTGTTGCTTCGAGTAATTTGAGGCTTTGGGAAGTTGCAGAGGAAACATAGAGGGAGGGTTTGCCGGAGTCTCAGGATTGATGATGGTCGGTGGCGAGTTCATGTGATGTTGACAGGTTTGGGGTATGATGTAGATGGGTTTTTTTCCAGGCTGTAGTTGTTATTCTATTTTTGATTTCAAGTTGATGTGGGGGTTTGGGTGGTCGTGATCGTATGAGGAGATGGTCAGTGACTTGTAGCAGTAGGTTGGAGTGGCTGGAGTTTGCCGAGGTGACGGTGCATATGCACCATACATGTTTGGAGTCTGGTGAACATTTGAGGTGTGCTAGGTATTTTGACTCGGGTATTCCTTGGGTTTTTGTGCTTTTGACTCGGAGCAAATGAGTTGGCAACTCGAAGTAAGGGAAGGGGTTGCTCGGGTAAATATGGTTACAGGTTTAAAACATGAGAGTTTTGCAGTTTTTAAAATTTTGAATGAATTCATATTTTTAAAGATAGAATTTTATTCAAATGTAAGTTGAATCTAAATTCAAATGAAGTTTGAAATTCAAAGTTTTAAAAATGAAAATTTTAAAATTTAAACAAGATTTAAATTTAGTTTTCAATCAAGATTAAAACAGTTTTCAGGTTTACCTTTAAAACCAGATTTTGATTCAAATAGTCTTTGTAAATTTTTAAATTTTAAACAGATTTAAATGTTTTAAGCAAGATTTAAATTTGTTTGAAATCAAGTTAAAACAGTTTCCAGGTTTACTTTGGAAACCAGTTTTGATTCAAAACAGTTTGTAAAAAAATGAACATATTCAAATGTTTTAAAAGAATTTGATTTCAAATAAGTTTTAAAACTTGAAAGAATTTATTTCCTTTAGTATTTGAATTAAGATATGAAGTGTTAATTTAAAATTGAAAGTTAAAGTAATCAATCTATTTTCAAAGCTTGATTTATTTTAATCAAGTAATTTTGTTTTAAACTTTTCTTTTATATTTAAGTAATGGATGTTCTTTAACATTTATTTTATTTTAAGGTTTATAATTATTAAATTTGGATTAATGTTTAAATAGTTAAACATTATAAATATTAATTTTTTTTAAATAGAATTTGAATTTAAATTTAGAAATGTATTGTTTAAATACATTTGAATGTAAATGAAGTCATTTGATAAGTAAATAAATTATTTTGAAAATAATTAAGATAATTAAAAATTTACTTAATTATTTGGTTTTAATTAATGGTCAAGATTAATTTTAATTAGATATGATTTATTAATAATTAATCTAAGATAATTTTTCTTAAGTAAGTAATTTTTGAAAATGTTGTTAATTAATAAAAATAATTATCTAAGGATAATTAAGTAATTAATTAATGTAATTAATTTTGATAATTAACTAGATTAATTAATTGAATACAATCAATTGTAATTTGTTAAGTATAATTAATAAAAGTAATTAAGGAAATAATTACATATTGTAATTAATTTTGATATTGTGATTTGTTTAAGTTAATTAATTTAGTTTAATTAATTTAAGTAAATCATTTGATGATTTAATGGAGGTAATTACTTAATGTAATTAATGGAGCAGGATTACTTAGAGAAGTAATGAATGATAATACTAAAATGTAATAAAGTAATTTGGATAATTACTTTTGTAATTAATCAAGAGATTAATTAATTAAGATAATTAATTATTGGATAATTAATTTGATTAATGAGTAATTAAAGATAGTTAATTACTAAATTGAATATTAATCAAAGTGATTAATAAATAGATTAATTAATAAATGTAATTAATTTTAATGAATTAATTTATTTAAATATTAGAGATCATTATTTAATATTAATGAGGTAATAAATGATTGTTTAATTAAATTATAATTAATTTATTAATTGATTAATTAATTGTAATTTATTAAGGATAAATATTATTAATTATAATTAATTAATAAATGAGTAATTAAATGTTAATTACTTATGATTAAGGTTAATTATTTTATGAAATTTATTAAAGACTAATTACTTAGTGTAATTAGAGGATGATTAATCAAAGTGTTTAATCTAGTCGAATACTTAGTGGATAATTAATTAACTGGGTTAATTAATTTATGGATAATAAGCAGGATTTATAGAGTGTTAATTAATTTAATTTATTTTAAATTAATTAGAGGTGGTTGTAATTAATTTAATTCATTTTAAATTAATTATAATTGACGGTTAATAATCATTGCTTATGGATGCTATTGATTGAATGGTTGTGATCCCAGTAATGAGATTAGTTGTATCTGTATGATATGGATGATTGGTTTATGTATGATGGTTTGTGATGGATTATTTGGTTGTGATGATTATCTGTTTGTGATGATACAGATTATCTGTTTATGATATGAATGTGATTATCTATTGTTAGATGTAGTTTATCTATCTATGTGAATTAGATAATAATGAAATGAGTTAATTGTTTAAAACCCTTAAGTACAACTTGGACATTAAGATGGCGTTTGGTTTCGATGAGACCGGGATCCGGTTTCCATATTTGGATATCTGAAAACCACATCGATTCCAATTAAACGTTAGGTCGTTAATCCAAGTGGAGAAAGTGAAGACTCGAGGTGTAAGGGCTATACGTCAGTATAACTCTGTGGGTGATTCCGTAATGAGTCTGACGGAATAGTGCTTATAGATTCGAGATGGTGATTTAGAGTGCAAGGGTTATCGTCGTTAACTCTGAGGGTGATTCCAATACGAGTGTAACGAGATAGTGCCTTCGGTTTCGTTCAAACTCGGAACGAACTTGTATGGATTGAATGCTTTCAGAACATCTTCAGGTGGACGATGAGCATTCTAAGATTGATATGTTCTATAAAGGTAATCGTAGCCTCAAGCCTCGTCAACCAGGAATGGCTAAAGCATGGGAGGTGCAGCAAGGCTTCGTGGGTAGCTTCCACTAGAGAGAAAGATTTATCCCTGTCTAGAGGTCCCTTTATATTCGGTTGTGTGGCAGTTGGCGACGGCCAATCTGTGGGGTGGTCTTATTCGGAATTGTTCAGTAAGGAATGGTTCCGGCTTTGTGTTGCAGGGGAGCGGGCGTACTCCTCGGCACGGTGATCTAGGCCACGTACTGTGACGGGCGGTACCCCAGTAGCCCTGCCATTGATGGAATCCGTAATCCAATAAGTGCCTGTACGGTTTTGATTGTGCCCAACTATGTTGGAACGTGAGATGTAAGCATTCAAGCTATTTCTGTATTTTATTTTGAAAACCCTAGACACTATTATAATATCACTGGATTTACTATCAATGTTTTGGTTAGCGTAAGGTAAAAACTTTTCCATGTTTATGTGTGGGAAGTGTTACGTGATACCTTTGTTTTCAAAGGATTTTCTAAAGTTAAGCAACTTTTATCCCCGTTTACTCACACCAGACCCATGTCTGACCCGAGTGTTTATTTTCTGTTTTATTAAACTCTTAGGTACTCATATTACGTATGAGTAGTCAAGTGTTTCAGGATTGCTTTGACGAGTTTCTGGAGGAGATAATGGAGCAGGAGGCTTCAGCGTGTAGATATATGTAGTGGTTCCGCTGTGTTTTGAGTTGTATTTGTTTTCTTTGATATACTTGAATTTTAATTGCTAGACAGATGTTTATAACTGCCTAGTATGTGTTCTATTTACCTGTTTAATCTGATGTATATGATACTATGTAAAGTTTTATGTGATATAATATAATTTATTCGTTCCGCTGTGAGATTCTGATGTTGTCTGTTTCTTTCTTTCCTTTCTTTTCTCCTTTCTATACCTTTCTTTTTTCTTAACGATGCAACTTCCTGGAGTTTGGAAGTTGGGTCGTTGCACCTACCATGGCGTAACCCATGGTCATTTTGTTGTGGTAGCGTAATCTGCCAGGCAGAGATTGCTTAAAGGGTACGGATTTTTTTTGGGGGATCCAAGCGTAACCATTGTGTATCCTGTGGTCTACCAGTTTTGTTGTAGTGGCGTAATCCATAAGGCAGAGATTGCTTAAAGGGTACGGATGTTTCCTGGGAGATCCAGGCATAACCATTGTGTATCCTGCGGTCCACGGGTTTTGGTTATCATGGCGTAATTCGCAAGGCAGTGATTACTTAAAGGTACGGATGTTTCCTGGGGGATCCAGGCGTAACCATTGTGTATCTGCGATCCAGGTGGTTTGTTTGGATTGTACTTTCCGTATCAGTTTTGAAGGTTTTTCAAGTATTTTCACTGGGTATTGAAACAAGTCTACTAAGTACTTGAAGAATTCTAACTTTACGCCTGATCAACGCATGGCCAGCAAGAACAAGGATAAACTTGTTGAAACATCGAGTTATAAAAGTATTTTCGAAAGGAAAATTTGTTTCGATATAAAAATAATTTATTATAAAAGCATTTTATTATAAGTGTATTTTATTATAAAAGTTTTTCCAACAAAGGAATTTTGCATTAATATTCGAAATTGAAATTCTTATGTTTTGAAATTAACTATTCGTGCCGGTACTATTCTTTTGAATCTCCTGCTTAGCTTTATTTATTCACCTGTATTCAATTTTTCCAAAACCACCTTCTTTTCCTTTTTGAATATATCCTTTTAAAATATTGTTTATTCATATACTACATGGTTTAGTAGTAAATTATTACTGTTATAAATATTTAGAAGTTATTAATTCAACAAAACATATTTAAAGTAAATATTTATTGACTTATTAGTAATATTTGAAAAGTTTCTTGGGATAAAATTTAATAAATTTATGAATTATGGATATAATAAATGGGTTTAACCAAATTGCCGAATATTAATTAATTAAAATTGAAATTTATTTGGTTAAATTATTTGTTTTATCTTGTCTTTCAATCTAATTTTCTTTCGGGTTGTTTCTATTCTCCTACCTTCTTCCTTTTCGGGGATGAAAAGTTTTGATTGGGGGTGTAACGCCCCACCCCGAGACCCACCTTAGTAAAGAGAATTAACAAGTAATTCCGTTTAGTAAAGCGGAGAATAGGGCTGGCTAAGGGCGACTATCTATAATTTTTTCTTAAACATCTACTGAATACGTCGATAAATGCAATATAAACTTTTTTCTACTTAAGTGGATCGACATAACTAGTAAATGCTTAATCCAAAACTATAGGTAGTTAACGGATCTATCAGAACAAAATACAATAACTAAATATAAAGCACATTACAGAACAGTAATCAAAATCGTGTATATACATATACACTAATATAAGTTTAGTACAATATAGTATGAATACAATAAAGGTGGCGCACGACCATACCATAAACATTGAATCAAATATAAATACATCAGAGTATGCAAAAGAACAGAAATTGCTCAAGAGAAAGGAGAGTTGATATCCAGCATCAACTTCAAGCTATGCCCAATAGATGATACCTGAAACAACTCGGTCTGACCCGAGTATAAATACACGGATCAGTCTAGCTACACGAATTAATCAATATCGGTAATATGAAGCAGAATAGACATGAAGATACTTCCCTCGAAAGAGAAGAATGAATCGATAAAATCATAAGCTCAACACTTAGGTAACAAATGCTACTTAAGTGAACAAATACCTCGAAGGAGGTAACTCAAACTCAATACTCAAATCAAACACAAGTGCCTCATATCATCGGCGACATCCTAAAATGTCTACATGGTTTCCATGAACTATATCTCCTTAAAAGGAGAAATATCAATACAAACTCTCGCTAAAATGGCAAACACAAAACATTCTCAAATAGGATGATCCAAAACTCAACTATAGATGAATCTCCAAATTCAATTATACCTCATCTCATCGGTATAAATGTATATAAATCTCAATCTCAACTCGCCAAAATGGCAAAACCCAGAATATCTTATAAAATCCTGAAATTATCAAAACTCATAACTCAAGGAACTTGATAAGAGTTCAAAACATCACAATTAAAATCACCATATATAACATCTCATATAGAACTAGACTATCGATGTAATAAAACATCATAAAAAGGTGAAATCACAATAAAACTGAAAACTCAGAAAATCCGGATTGGCCCAATCCCCGATTGTAATGCCGAAGCAATGCTGCACGTGCAAAACTCAGACGGCCGAAGCCCAGACAAGGTCGCTAACACCTCCCAAAGCAGTTCGTCCTCACGACAAGGTCGCCGACACCTCTCCAAGCCATTTTATCAGTCATAACAAGGTCGCTAACACCTTCCAAAGCAGTTCGTCCTCATGACAAGGTCGCTGACACCTCTCCAAGCTATTATGTCAGCTCTAACAAGGTCGCTAACACCTTCCAAAGCAGTTCGTCCTCATGACAAGGTCGCTGACACCTCTCCAAGCAGTTCTGTTAGGTAAACATCGTGAATGTGTCACAAACTCATGGATAGGAACCCGAAAAGTGTTAACGTTTGTCCCATACCACACATTCGCACTTAGCGGTTTACTACCCGTTAGTCGATGCCACACAAGAAACATCATAAAACTCAGAAAATAATATCTCGTCTAGTCTCATTGGCGAGTGATAAAGAGACATCATACTTGTCTCATCTCATCGACAAGTATTAAATGGCATCGTAACTTGTCTCATCTCATCGACAAGTGAAAACATCATGATGGTTCCTCATAAACCGTAAATCCAAAAAAATATGAAATCATAAACTCAAGACTTGCCTTATATCATTGGCAAGTAAATATAACATCGTGATAGATCTCATCGACCATACTCCGATATAGGAGATCTCAAACCATAATGTTTTCCAAATATTGGCCATCTTAAATAATTCAAATAAATAGGAATTATAAAAATCAAAATATGCTATAAAATGGCAAAACATCTCAGAATCAATAATCTCAAATAGCTTCGATCGTACAAGTCCGGAATTAACCGAAATTGTAAACGCACATGTCCCATACCAAATGTTTTACTAAATCGTTTAATTCTCTTTCTCAAACGTTCGAATAGTGTAAAAGTGTATGTTTTATATCTAAAATAGTATACTAGAAAAAACAAGCTTCTAAAACATTTTCCCGAAAAGATTAATAAAACCAATATTTGAAATTCCTTTATTATAGGGAATAAATATATTTTTTTATTAGAAAAATAATTTTAAAATACTATATAATAATAATTTGAAATGTCCATTTATTTCAAAAATCACTTCAAAAAAATGGTTTAGTAAAAACCGTACTCGAAAACAATGAAAAACAAGAAAGATAACTCAAGACCGATAACTTGAGTTCAATATGAATTCAATTCAAATTTAACCCAAAATCAATTCAAATTCTATTTAAATTTGAATTTAAAATTCTCCAAATATAGCAAGCCTATTGATAGGCATCATAGCTCTCAAAAATCTCAAAAACATCATCAAAACCAAAAGAGAATAAGAGAAAAAAAACGGGCTAATACCATTCTAAGGTCAATGTTTCTTGTTGCTATCATCTTGCTCTTAGGACAGCAACATATAACCATAATTTTGACCATTAAAACATCAAAATTTCAGAAAACACAATGAACAAAACTTGTAGCACATGATCTAAAATTTCCTAAACATCCAAAATTATCAAATTCGGTTAAGAAACGAAGAAGTTATGGATAATTTCGTTTCAGCTTCAAGCACAGAGCAAACATTGGTTTTGCTCTCGGGTCAGCAGTAGAAAAATTAGATTTTGACATATCTAACCTCAAAATTATAGAAAATACAAAACATGAAAGTTGTATCACACGAATTAAGATTTCCTGATCATCCAAAATTACTAAAATCGGTTAGGAAGCGAAGAAGTTATGATCAAATTCGTTTCAGCTTCAATGACAGAGCAAATATTGGATTTGCTCTCGGGTTAGTAGTAGAAAAATTGGATTTTGACATAGCTAACATCAAAACTAAAAAGAACACAAAACATGAAATTTGTAGTACATCATTTATTCTTTCCGAAAAATTTAAAATTATCAAAATTGGATCAAAAACGAAAAAGTTATGACCAATTTAGTTTCAGCCTTAAGCACAGAGCAAATATTGCTCTTACTCTCGGTACAACAGTAGAAAAATTGGATTTTGACATAGCAAACCTCAAAATTACAGAAAACTCAATACATAAAAATTGTTTCTAATAATTATACCTTCTAACTGAACAATGCCACACTTAATTTTGTTTAAACGTTCAAAAGTTATTGTGATTTAAAATTAGGTTTCAACAAAACAAATTGCACAGAGCAGAACTGTATACATCATATCCAAATTAAATTTCGACCCTATAAACAATAAAATTTCAGAAAGTAATTAAAAGATAAGTTGTAGCTAATGGAATGTTCTTTCAAATGCAAAAATATTGAGCTAATTCGGATAAACTTGCACTATGATATTACTGTTTTACAACATCAATTATTTCCATAAACAATTTTGAGCAAAGCTCAACCAACTTGAAAGCAATTCAATCAACATCTCATCCAATTAATTCAAATAGAAACTAACAATTATTTTCATACATTAAAGCTAGTGGTGTGAGTGATTAACTCACCTTATTGTAGGAATGCAAGAACTCAAATTAATGTAGAAAGGTTGGAGCTTTTGCTTGAATTTTAGCTTCTAGAACCTATAAACAATACTACAACAACATGCAAGCAAGAAAACCCTATTACTAACAATCTACCTATTGTAAAAATCCAAATTTGTTGAAATAGAATAAGTTTTGGAGTTGATTACCTGAGAAATATAGCTTTAGATTGATTAAAATTAGCAAATTAATGTAGGAATTGAAGATTTAGAGCTCTAGGTTTTAGAAAGAGGAATGGTTTCTGATTTGTTTTACTGTGAATAGAGAATGAACGTGTGAAAGAGAAAGATGTTTCTCATTTCTTTTCTAACAGGCTAAGTGAAGTATGTTAATGGGCTAGAGTCCAAATGTTTAGGAAAATTAGCTTAGGTTATAAGTTAATCATAACAAGACACACCTTCAAATTCAATCGTCTATTCAACTTTATTTCATATCAAAAATTTATAAAACTTCATATTCATGATGATAAAATGTTAGATACTCAAAATAAAAGATTATTTATATTTTTAAAACATTTTATCATCATATTTCTTTTTTTTAATAAATAACAAATTTACATCTTTAATTACAAATCCAATTGTAATTAACATTATAAATTACACAAAAATAATATTTTTGTGTAATAAAATTTTATAACCCATTTCAAATATAATTTTACACCTAAATTATATTTTTAAACTCAATTCCATCATTATTTTAGATATATCTCATCTTAAAATTAATTACTTCTTTTTAAAAATCATTAAAAGAAGTAAATAGCAATAATTAACAAAATTATTGCATTAACTCTAAATAAAACACATTTTCTTCAGTTTAATGTCTCAAACCATCTTACTAAAGTTTTCAAAATTCTATTTTCTCATTTTATCCTCAAATATATTATTTATTCCCAATAAACAATTTAAATTCCACATTAATTATTAATTTACACTATTAAATTATAATAGCCGTTATAATTTAATATCCTCAGGTAATCGCTAAAATGAGGGTTGTTACAGACTTTTCCTGTTACAAAAATTTCGTCCCCGCAATTTTCTAGAAAAAGAGCCGCAAACAATATAAAAGATACAATCATCGATGGATAAAGACAAGCTTGAATTCCAAACCATTCATACTCTCAATATAGAATGGTAGAAAGAAATAAGGAAAAACTCACTTGGTTGACTCAATTGCCCATCATATGCTAATATAGTGATTAGCAAACCATCGAGATTTCTAAGTATCTCGAAAGAGTTTCAAAGATATCCTGTCTTCGAATCAAAACTCAATAACATGCTCAATAATTAATCAATCGTAAATGATTGATTTCAAAAAAAACTCTACGAATAGAGTCAGGATCATACTCACTTAAACCTGAACTCTAAAAAATAAAGAAGATCATCAAGAAAATTTTCCGCATAAATATACGGAAAGAACATTCTCACAACAGGATAGACACAATAGACAAGAAAGATAAATCATAAGATGGCTTCTCACAAGGCCACCAAATTCGAATGACCGCGAAAAATGCACGTCGTTGATAATAGCTCAAAGATAGAACATACTCAAGAACAAGGATATAAGCTCGAATTATCTTTTAATCCAAGATATTTAGAATTTTAAATTTCAACATCTTTTAAATTTTCAAATCTCAATTTTCAACATTTGAAAATTTCTCAAACTCTTTACTATATTACTTAGTAAGTAATTTAAAACTCAAAGTTAAAATTAAAATTTCTTCTCTTACTTCAAAATTAATTTTCAAAGAATTTTGTAAATCCATAATAATATCCCTCAAAATAAATTAAGGGTTTAAATTCTATTATTATATAATATAGATTATAAAATCCCAAAATATACTTCCAATAAAACACAACTAAAAAATAATCTCATTTATATTCTCATTTTTATAATTTAAAAATAAATAAATGGCATTGCCACGCCATTGAGTCTCTGATAAATAAATATATCTGTTGGCTGCAGAGTTGACTGAACGATCAAAACTGCCTCGCCACTCTATTACTCATCTCTAAAATCAATGGCTGCAATTATCATTCAAAAATAAATTTAATATTTAATCTCAAAATATTATTTTCAAAATCTCAATCCTTAAAACACAAATCATCGTGTTTGATTGCCTCATCATAGAATATAGGAGATTCCTATCGATAACGTTGATCGGGCGTATCGACCAGAACTCTTAACTACTCGATGGATAACCCAACACTCTCAAATTATTTGTATGAAAGAATACTACTCATATAAATATATTCTCAAAACATTCTTTGATTTTTAAAATATATCAAAACTCCAATTTCTCTTTTTAAAACTCATATATATGGCTTCAAAAACTCAAACTAAAGAACATTAAGAGAATGCATCGAGATATTCCTAGAGTACGCGATTCACAAAATCAACAGAAGGAGATGGAGTGTTCGTCAACTCCTACAAGAGGACGAGCCACTCTCGAATGTCATTAAGACAAAAGATAAGTATGATATTCTCCTCGAAGGAAAAGAAGCGTACAAACCACAAATCATTATTTCAAACAAAGTAATGCTGCAAAGGATAACACTGATTGAGTATTCGAAAAGGATAACTCAAAGAAACTGAATGATAAACTCAATCAAACTTGAACAATCTAGAAACTCACCTCATTCCTTAGTGGATGTCCTCGTGGAAGGATAACCGAAGGCCAAAAGCCAGGAATTAGGTTACCTCAACACTTGATTGCTCGATTGGATGTCAATTCCAAATGGACTCACAAAACTCAACAAAGTCACCTTGGCTGGAATTTGAGTTATATCATCAACATCTCGATACTCAATGGTGAATTCAGAAACTTCAGAATCATCATTAACATTCCAAAGTGATAGAAATAATAAACCAATCAAATTAGGATGCCTAAATAAATATAGGATCCTATAACAACCAAAAGGATCGGACTTAACATCAAATAAGTTAATCCATCTCAAATCAAATACATCTCAATATAGTGAGTAATAAACAAATACTCACTAAAGCAGCAACAAATAGAAAACTCAGAATGCTCACAACAAGCCAATCATTGTGGACCCCTCAATAGGATTCACAACTCTCAAAGGAATGCAACAAGAATGCTCAAAGAATTCAATCAGCTCCATCGATACGAACTCACTCGTATCGACAAAAATAAGAATAGAATAATCCTAAATAAGATTATTCATAAGATAAGATAACGTCAAACTCAATTATGGAATACTACGAAATACAACTTATATTCCTAGACATATTCCATCTCAACATATCCCAAAACTCGAAAAAGAATCAAAGCACAATTAGAAAATAAGCTCGAATAAAGGACAATGATTCACTCATATTATACTTCGATGTATCGTGATATACGTACTGTTCTGTATTTATTCTACTTTGTTCTAACCACAGCTCTGATACCATGCTGTAACGCCCCACCCCGAGACCCACCTTAGTAAAGAGAATTAACAAGTAATTCCGTCTAGTAAAGCGAAGAATAGGGCTGGCTAAGGGCGAATATCTATAATTTTGTCTTAAACATCTACTGAATACGTCGATAAATGCAATATAAACTTTTTTTTCTACTCAAATGGATCGACATACCCAGTAAATGCTTAATCCAAAACTATAGGTAGTTAACGAATCTATCAGAACAAAATACAATTAACTAAATGTAAAGCACATCACAGAACAGTAATCAACATCGTGTATATACATATACACTGATACATGTTTAGTACGATATAGTATGAACACAATACAGGTGGTGCACGACCATACCATAAACACTGAATCAAATATAAATACATCATAGTATGAGGAAGAACAGAAATTGCTCAGAGAAAGGAGAGTTGATATCCAGCATCAACTTCAATCTAAGTCCAATAGATGATACCTGAAACAACTCGGTCTGACCCGAGTATAAATATACGGGTCAGTCTAGCTACACGAATCAGTCAATATCGATAATATGAAGCAGAATAGACATGAAGATACTTCTTCTCGAAAGAGAAGAATGAATCAATAAAATCATAAGCTCAACACTTAAGTAACAAACGCTACTTAAGTGAACAAATACCTCGAAGGAGGTAACTCAAACTCAATACTCAAATCAAACACAAGTGCCTCATATCATTGGCGACATGCCAAAATGTCTACATGGTTTCCATGAACCATATCTCCTTAAAAGGAGAAATATCAATACAAACTCTCGCTAAAATGGCAAACATAAAACATTCTCAAATAGGATGATCCAAAACTCAACTATAGATGAATCTTCAAATTCAATTATACCTCATCTCATCTGTTTAAATGTATATAAATCTCAATCTTGACTCACCAAAATGGAAAAACCCAGAATATCTTATAAAATCCTGATATTATCAAAACTCATAACTCAAGGAACACGATAAGAGTTCAAAACATCACAATTGAAATCACCATATATATAACATCTCATATAGCACTAGGCTATCGATGTAATAAAACATCTTAAGAAGGTGAAATCATAATAAAACAGAAAACTCAGAAAAATCTGGATTGGCCAAATCCCCGATTGTAATGCCGAAGCAATGCCGAAGCAATGCTGCACGTGCAAAACTCAGACGGCCGAAGCCCAGACAAGGTTGCTAACACCTCCCAAAGCAGTTCGTCCTCATGACAAGGTCGCTGATACCTCTCCAAGCAATTTTGTTAGTCCTAACAAGGTCGCTAACACCTCCCAAAGCAGTTCGTCCTCATGACAAGGTCGCTGACACCTCTCCAAGCTATTTTGTCAGCTCTAACAAGGTCGCTAACACCTCCCAAAGCAGTTCGTCCTCATGACAAGGTCGCTGACACCTCTCCAAGCAGTTCTGTTAGGTAAACATCGTGAATGTGTCACAAACTTACGGATAGGAACCCGAAAAGTGTTAACGTATGTCCTATACCATACATTCGCACTTAGCTGTTTACTACCCGTTAGTCGATGCCACACTAGAAACATCATAAAACTCAGAAAATTATATCTCGCCTAGTCTCATTGGCGAGTGATAAAGAGACATCATACTTGTCTCATCTCATCGACAAGTATTAAATGGCATCGTAACTTGTCTCGTCTCATCGACAAGTGAAAACATCATGATGGTTCCTCATAAACCGTAAATCTCAAAATATGAAATCATAAACTGAAGACTTGCCTTATATCATTGGCAAGTAAATAAAACATCGTGATGGATCTCATCGACTATACTACGATATAGGAGATCTCAAACCATAATGATTTCCAAATATTGGCCATCCTAAATAATTCCAATAAATAGGAATTATAAAAATCAAAATATGCCATAAAATGGCAAAACATCTCAGAATCAATAATCTCAAATAGCTTCGATCGTACAAGTCCGGAATTAACCGAAATAGTAAACGCACATGTCCCATACCACATGTTTTACTAAATCATTTAATTCTCTTTCTCATACGTTCGAATAGTGTAAAGGTGTATGTTTTATATCTAAAATAGTATACTAGAGTGAACAAGCTTCTAAAACATTTTCTCTAAAAGATTAATAAAAACCAATATTTGAAATTCCTTTATTATAGGGAATAAATATATTTTTTCATTAGAAAAAGTAATTTTAAAATACTATATAATAATAATTTGAAATATCCATTTATTTCAAAAATCACTTCAAAAAAATGGTTTAGTAAAAACCATACTCGAAAACAATGAAAAACAAGAAAGATAACACAAGACCGATAACTTGAGTTCAATATGAATTCAATTCAAATTTAACCCAAAATCAATTCAATTTCCATTTAAATTTGAATTTAAAACTCTCCAAATATAGCTAGATTATTGGTAGGCATCATAGCTCTCAAAAATCTCAAACACATCATCAAAACCAAAAGAGAATAAGAGAAAAAAATGGGCTAATACCATTATAAGATCAATGTTTCTTGTTGCTATCATCTTGCTCTCAGGACAACAACATATAACCATAATTTTGACCACAAAAACATTAAATTTTAGAAAACACAATGAACAAAACTTGTAGCATATGATCTAAGCTTTCTGAAACATCCAAAATTATCGAATTCGGTTAAGAACCGAAGAAGTTATTGCCAATTTCGTTTTAGCTTCAAGCACAGAGCAAACATTGGTTTTGCTCTCGGGTTAGCAGTAGAAAAATTATATTTTGACATATCTAACGTCAAAATTATAGAAAATACAAAACATGGAAGTTGTATCACATGAAATAATCTTTTTAGATCATTCAAAATTATCAAAATCGGTTAGGAAACGAAGAAGTTATGATCAAATTCGTTTCAGCTTCAATGACAGAGCAAATATTGGATTTGCTCTCGAATTAGTAGTAGAAAAATTGGATTTTGGCATAGCTAACATCAAAATTACATAGAACACAAAACATGAAAGTTGTAGTACATCATTTATGATTTCTGAAACATCTATAATTATCAAAATTGGATAAAAAACGGAGAAGTTATGGCCAATTTAGTTTTAGCCTTAAGCACAGAGCAAATATTGCTCTTGCTCTCGGGACAACAGTAGAAAAATTGGATTTTGACACAACAAGCCTCAAAATTACAGAAAATTCAATAAATGAAAGTTTTTCTTATAATGATACCTTCCAAAAGAAAAAAATCTCACTTAATTTTGATTTATCTTTCAAAATTTATGGTGATATAAAGATCAGGTTTCAACAAAACAAATTGCACAGAGCAGAACTATATACATAAGATCCAAACTAAATTTCGACCCTATAAACAATAAAATTTAAGAAAGTAATTAAAAGATAAGTTGTAGCTAATGGAATATTCTTTCAAATGCAAAAGATTGAGCTAATTCGGGTAAACTTGCACTAAGATATTGCTGTTTTACGGCAGCAATCTTTTCCACAAACAATTTCCAACAAAGCTCAACCAACTTGAAAGCAATTCAATCAACATCTCATCCAATTAATTCAAATAGAAACTAACAATTATTTTCATAGATTAAAGATAGTGGTGCGAGTGATTAACTCACCTTATTGTAGGAATGCAAGAACTCGAATTAATGTAGAAAGGTTGGAGCTTTTGCTTGAATTATAGCTTCTAGAACCTATAAACAACACTACAACAACATGCAAGCAAGAAAACCATATTACTAACAATCTACCTATTGCAAAAATCCAAATTTGACGAAATAGAATAAGTTTTGGAATTGATTACCTGAGAAATATAGCTTTAATTTGATTAAAATTAGCAAATTAATGTAGTAATTGAAGATTTAGAGCTCTAGGGTTTAGAAAGAGGAATGGTTTCTGATTTGTTTTACTGTGAATAGAGAATGAACGTGTGGAAGAGAAAGATGTTTCTTATATCTTTTCTAACAGGCTAAGTGAAGTATGTTAATGAGCTAGAGTCCAAATGTTTAGGAAAATTAGCTTAGGTTATAAGTTAATCATAACAAGACACACATTCAAATTCAATCATCTATTCAACTTTATTTCATATCAAAAATTTATAAAACTTCATATTCATGATGATAAAAGTTAGATACTCAAAATAAAAGATTATTTGTATTTTTAAAACATTTTATCATCATATTTCTCTTTTTTTAATAAATAACAAATTTACATCTTTAATTACAAATCCCATTGTAATTAACATTATAAATTACACAAAAATAATATTTTTTGTGTAGTAAAATTTTATAACCCATTTCAAATATAATTTTACACCTAAATTATATTTCTAAACTCAATTCCATCATTATTTTAGATATATCTCATCTTAAAATTAATTACTTCTTATTAAAATCATTAAAAGAAGTAAATAGCAATAATTAACAAAATTATTGCATTAACTCTAAATAAAACACATTTTCTTCGGTTTATTATCTCAAACCATCTTAGTAAAATTTTCAAAATCCTATTTTCTCATTTTATCCTCAAATATATTGTTTATTCCCAATAAACATTTAAATTCCACATTAATTTATAATTTACACTATTAAACTATAATCGCCGTTATAATTTAATATCCTCAGGTAATCGCTAAAATAGAGTAGTTACAGGGGGAGAGTGTAACGACCTGTAAATTTAATTGGTTTTATTAACATTATTAATTTAATTTTTGTGAATTTTAAATAATAAAATTTTGAAATAAAAATTTAATATTCGGAATACGTCTTCTTAAACGTAGCAACTGGTAATTTTCATCTGATAATATGGAAGTTTACTTTCTTATGTAAATTTGTTTAATTCAAATCATTTAAAAATTTGATGATAATAGAACATTTTTCAAATATGAATATTTTTTCTATAGAAAATATCTAAATCCTCGTCTGAGTGAGATGTAATCTTTCATTTTTCCAAATTTGGACTTCTATTGCTCCATTTATCTCAATTCTGAGAAAATAGCAGCATTTTCTGTACCATTATCGACTTTTGACTGGATGATCGTACTATTAATATCTGTATACCATTTTGATCTCCTTGTCATGCTGATTTCTGCGATATATTCGATTCTGTATTTTGAGTTTCAGTACCCTGCAAAACCGCGAAACGATCACCCATATCAATACCATTCAAGTCCATTTTTTTTCCGAGACCACTCATTTTCTACCGTATAAAATCAAATAGCCAGTTGTCGTAAATAATTTCGGATTTCAACGTTTTACTATTCCTATTCCAGCTGACCTTTCACTTTCCTTCTCGGCTCGTATGTTGCTTTTTGAAAGAAAATTTATTTTATATAAAACTTATATTAGACATTGGTCTTCATTTCTATTGCTTCTGAACTGCTTCTTCTTACCATCTCCTCCTTATTTCCTTCTCCCCGAGCTTCGTATATTGCTTTCATTTTTGCTTATAGATAAAATGGCCGTCTTCATTCTTCCCAGCCCACCTATTATTTCACCTTCCACGCCATTCACCTCATCACCGAGACCATACAGCACCGTAGCCACCTAAGCATCCCCATCTTCTAGCTGAAGCCCTTTAGATCTTCACCAAATCTTGCCTTGAGTCCTCTCCCAGCCTCATCTCCATCCTCCACTCTTCACGCCAGAAAACAACCGATTCCAACTAAAACCTTCAACCCGAAACCGAGCCCGACTGCCTCCCCTTCCACCTCCAGTAGCACCTTCGCCATCTGCCAACCGAACAGCCTAGATCGACCATTTCTCATCACCCAGCCTGCCATGCCCCATGCTCCACAACCAACCACTAGTTTCCCCCTTATTTCAACGTACCGACGTACGTTCGTCCATCCCAAACCCGCCACCCCTGTCGACCGTCATTGCCTCCTTCCAGCCATCACTTTGGCGGCATCTTCTTTCCTTTAGCACCTTGCCTCTTATATATATATGTAACTTATATAAGGTACGCATGTGTTTTGGTTTTTTTGCATTTATATACTACTTGTGTACATTTATATACTAGTTGTGTATTATTTTTCTATAGCCTGCTGTTTACAAATCAATATAAGCTTCATATCCTTATACTCTATATATGTTGTAATAAATATTTTACATAAAGTAAGTTATATATTCTATTTATAAGTTCAAACAGTTTTAATATGTTGATATATCTCAGTTTGGTTAGTAATGAATATAAATTTGTGTAGATATAATATGTATGATTAATAATAATAGTTTAGTAATATATTAGTTGTTTAGTCTGGGTAAATAGATTATGGGTTATTGATCAGTAAGTTTAAATATATATGATTATATGTTAGTCTATTGATAGGTAAGAATGTTTCTATATATTTGGTTTAAGAATTGATTTTAAGAATATAGTGTATATGTACATTTTGATTTTAAATATGTGTGGTTTAAGAAATAAAGATTTCGAAATAGAATACCTATCCGATTTATATTATTTGTGTATGAAACTTACATTGATTTAAATATATATATATATATATATATATATGTTTGATTTTAGATATATGTGTTTAATATAAAACAATGATTTTAATATTTTATTTTAATATTGTTTTTAAAATTAAATATTTATTCCATGAAAAGAATAATATATATATATATCATTGTTGCTTTTATCGTGTTGGTTCTGTTTTGTTCCCATCAAGATCTTTATATATCGGCTTGTTCGTCGAAATCGTGCCAATACTGCTTTTGCTTTGAAATTCATGCTTGGATTCATAACCCATTTCAGTGAAAAATCTCTCTAGCATCGAAAGGTGAGAAATCACTCACGATTAATATTCTTACGTTCATTAAATTTGATTTCAATTGAAACGACAATTGATATATGCTGCTAATTTGAACTGTTAATTATTTAATTATTGTTAGATATGCTATTATCTGTATCTGTTTACCTGTGGGATATGACACCATATCCTCTTATTTATATTTTATTTATTACTGATGATATATGCCTATTATATTATTAACTGTTATATTATTATCATATGTGTTATAACTCTGCAAGTTCCTTCACTATGGATTGAAATAATACATACCCGAATGGACTTTAGAATATGAGAAAATCGTTATGGGTTGAAAAGATAGACCCAAGCGATTTTCATTTGAATTGAATTTGGGATTGCGGGTCGAAATGATATCTACCCGTATATAATTAAATTATGGATTGAAATGATAAATATCCGTATCGCTTGACCACGGGATAGGAACTTATATACAAACACCATTGGTTATAAATATTTTAAAATGATTTCTATGGTTTTGAAAGGGAATATGCATATGGTTTTATTTAATATTGGAAATGTTTTATATAGAAATAAGTTTTAAATAAAGTTGATTTAATTAATATAATATGTCTAAGTATTATATTTTTAAATAGATTTTTAAGGATTTGTATAAGTTAAGGAAGATAAATTTGAATTATTAAAATTGTATCTAATTAAGAATTTTACTTAATTAAATCGATTTGAACTATTGAATTTGAAATTTAAGATCTGATTTTTATAACTTGATTTTTGATTTAATGGATATTACAAGGTTAAATAAATCAAAGGGAAATTAGTTTAAATGTAATTTAAGGTTATTTAAATAATACTGAATTTATTAAATGAATATTTCCAGATTTAATAAAAATGAGGTTAAATCAAGATCTATATGTTGAATATTAAAGCTTTGATATATATTGGAATCTAAATGTGTAACGACCCAGAATTTCTGTCATTTTAAATTCGTATATTTTATTTATTTTTAAATATTAACAAGTAAAATTTGTAAGTCGAATAGAATTTTATTTCGAATATCTAGATTTAATTGGATAATTAAATCGATAAATTAATATTTGAAATTACAGAAATAATTGAAAATTGGGTTTAATGTGATTAAAATTGATTTGTAAAGTTTTATTAAATCTTAATGGAGTTAGAATGATGTTATGGAACTTTTAAAATTGAATTAAAAGTTAATTTGTGGAAATTGAATATTTTAATATTTAATTGACGAGTAAAAATAGCCATTTTTCAAACAGTCTTGGATTTCGACGAAACCAGTTTCATCGGATCCGTAATGTTATATTATTGCAAGATTTCAAATTTCATGCCAATCGGACTTACGGTTTGTCCGAGGCAAGCTAAAACGCGTAGAAATCGGTTTGAGTGAATTTTAAATTTAAATAATTCGATTTGAAAACTTATCTTCCAAATATGTTCGAATTGGCTCCCGATATATATTCCATTGCATTCGGAATGGGCGTAAAACATTATAAACGCCAGGCTGCACGCTTCGTTTCGAGTTCGGAAAAAATTTGGGTGAATTGTGTCGCGTAATTTTCTATATAAGGACCTCATTTTCTTTAATTTTCATAAAACCCTAATCAGAAATCCTAGCCGCCACCTTCTATAATCAATGGCCGAAACATTCGTTTCTTCTCCCTCAATTTTCTTCAAATCCATCGACAATTATGGAAAACCCCCAACTGTAAAGTCGTAGAGCACGATGAGTACTTCGATTTCAACGGTGATGATCTGATATAGTGAAGAGGATCGTTGGCAAATCGCATCCAAAGGCACGACGTTCGTGCACGAATTCCAAGGCTTAGGGGCGTCCGAGCTTTGAGGGGTTGCAGCCGAAGGTGGAGTCAAGTTCTGGCTTCGAGATGATGGTGGTTGATCGACGAATAGATGAAAGATGGAGTCGCGTTAAATTCATGGAAGAGGCGGCCGTGGGTTTTAATTGCAACCTAAACGTGAGTGGGGAAGAAAAGGAAATCACGGCCGAGATTCTTGGGTTCTGAAACGAACAACCTGGATGAGTGAAGGTTATAAAATAATAAAAGAAATTGTAAATTATTATATTTAAATTCGTTCGAACTTTAAAACATTGTAACTTGTTCATACGAGGTCGGAATTTGACGAAACAAATTGCGTTGGGCTCGTATTAACAAGCACTACGCGATGGAGCTCGATTGGTGTTGATTTGAGATAGTGTAAATTTTGGATAAAATTAAACGCACGTTTAATTTTATTCGAAATAAAACGCTGAAACTGTTATTAGAAGCAAGGTGAGACTTCTCACTCACTCGAATTGTTTCGATTTAAATTTTAAATAGTTAGATTTAAAATTGCTTGGTTGTGTTGATTTTATGCTCGGATGATAAATTATTATCTATTTCTTTAAAATAGAACCTATACGCCGTATATTAAATGGATGTTATTTATTAAACACATATACCATAATATTTCACCTTGATGTGGAATTGGTATTATAAATGTACTTGGAGTTGATTTTCCCACATTATATAGCGGATGAGACCCTATTGTGCCACATAATAGCGGATAATATTTTATATAAACCCATGTACCGCGATATTCCGTATTGAAACATGATTGATATTGTGCTAACATCTGTGGATACAGGAAAACAGGTTGGAGGGATCCAACTAAATTCCTCACCCGTATTGATTTATTTACAGATATTGTGATATATTCTGTTATCATATGATATATGATGTTTTGGATGTCGTGATTGTTATATTTAGTGCTGTTGTAGCGTTGGGTGTATTTTGGAAAATTAAAAGTGTTAAAGTGATGATTTTCAAAATTTAAAAGGATTTTTAAAGTGATTTTTGAAAGTATACGTTTTATTAAATTTTTGAATTGATTCATTTTAAATAAATAAACGTTATAATTTTAATGTTATAAAAATCATGATTTTAGAGAAATATGGTTGAAATGTTTTTTTGAAATGTGGAGTTAATGATTTTATAAAAATAGTTTAAATAGAGATTTTTGAATTTATTATAAAAGCTTTATATATAAGGTTTGTAAAATTTGATTTTTATAAATCAAAGTGATGAAATTATAAAGGAGTTTTAAAGAAGTTTTAAAATAATGTTATAAATGGATTTTATAAAAGAATAGAACCTACGATTTGTGAAGTTATAAGAAGAATGAATTTGTAAATAGAGAATTATAAGTAATTTGCTTATAAATTGGATTTTGGCGTGTAAATGGGATATGGATAGAATTTGTTAACAAAGTGATTTTATAAGTTGAAGTTGATATAAAATATAAATGGAATTTATAAACGTTGTTTTATAAATCCGAAATCAATTGAATTTGATAGGTAAATATGAAAGCTTATTAAAGGAGATATATCCATGATTCTGGACAGTGGATAATCCTTTAATTAAATATGTAGAAGTGTCGAATTTGGTAAACGATTTATATTCACGATTTTGGACAATGAATAATATATTAAAGAAATGTTTTGGGGAAGTGATATTTTAAATAGAATTAAAACGATTTGAAGTTGTTTTAAAATGTGTTAAGGATCGAAAAATTGTTGAAATAGACGTTTTCGAGAAATAAGGAAAAGATGGACTATAACACTGTTGTTATAGTAAATGATTATCGAAAGGAAATGTTTTTGTATAGTATTGGGATTTATATATCTATCTTAATTTCGAATCCCTATACTAGTGATTTTGGGTTGTCATAACGATGTTTTACGCAACATTCGTTTTTTACCCAAATAAAGGTGTTTAAGAGAATGTTTTCCTTAAAGAATAAATTATATACTTAATTGCAATTTAAGTATATTGGATATTTTCTAGATGTTGAAAATAAATAGATTTGTGAATTACTTATTATTAAATAAGTATGGGAATGTTTTCCAATATAAAGTGAAATGTTTTGAGATTATATCTTTTAAAGATAAATTGAAAGTGAATATTTGAAATTGGTTTTCAAATGGTTGAAGTGTGGAAATATATCTTACGAAGATATTTTGAAAATAAATAATTGTGAAAATTATTTAAATATGGAAATTGTAGTGAATGTTGATTGATAGTTAAATAACCGACTATCAATATTTTCCTTGGAATGGCGTTTGAATTTCGATGCGATCAGGGGTCGGATTCCAAGTGGATATCCGGAAACCACATCGAATCTTTGTGATTGTGATGGATCTTTTATTTAAAAGATCAAAGTGAAAATTGTTGTGATTGTTGAAATCTGAATGAACACTTAATTTTATAAATAAGCGCTCGTTATTCGGTTTAGCCAGGAGAGGGCCTTTGGGTCATGAATCCCACTCCGAATAGTGATTCGTTGTAATGGATAGCATTTGAAGACCAGTGTTGAAGACCTGGTATTTGCGAGAATGATAGGACGACCTATCGATTGTCTCTGCACCGATAGCTACGGTATGGAGATTTCCTTTGTGTTGGGAAGTTCGATCGGGATTGTGAATACCCGAATTGCGAGGGCTTCTTTGGAAGTGCCTTCGGTTCTGTTCGAACCCAGAACAGACTTGTATGGATTGTATGTCTGACATTACATTTTGAGATATAAAGCAGATTTCTTTCAGATACATTTCTGTTGGTGGTGGAGAATTTATTCTCTTAGCTTAACACCCTTCTATGAGACGTACGAGCTCAGAGGTTATGTAGTTGATGGTTATCAATGATATACTCCCAATTTGGTAGTGTGGCATGCTGAGTGCTGCTGACCATTTGTTGATCAAAGCGTGGCTTTTGTGAAAAGCGTAGCTTTATGGACGAGACTTCGTCGAACCTCACAACCCGGTTATGGCTGAAACAGGAATCGTAGTAGAAAGGTTATTTGAGGATAGCGCTCTATGAGGGTATGTCACTTCCTTATGGATTATGAGTGGTATCATGGTATGGAGCCCAGATACTTACTTTGCTGCAATTATTATTTTGTGGTTGTTGGTTGAGAGGATCCTCGGATAAAGGGTGTTTACAAACGGGGGATGGCATACTCGTGTCAATTGTTACCCAGCTAGAGGTAACCGGACCTTGTCTAGCAGAGATCCGGTTAGGATCAGGGGACGTCCCTCCAGAGGCATTCTATTTTACTTGGTAAATTCCTTTTCCCGACCATTTGATGGAAATCCAAAGAAACAATACGAACCCTTTACGATTGCAAATTGTATAACCTGCCTCCTCAGGAGGTAGCTATAGCAGGCATAATATAGTGGTACCTATGCTGGCTAAGATTTATATTGCACTTTCAAAATGTTTTTCTACACTATGCACTAATAGTAATAATATCAAAGGAATTTGCGTATCAAGCATGTTTGACCATCATAAGGAGAAATCTCCTTCAATTCTGCGTTTGCATTGTGTGTGTGGCAGGAGGCCTTATGGTAGTTACATTTTCTAAAAAAACATTGTGGATCTATTTTAAAAATATTTCTTTGTTTGTTTTAAAGTTAAACTGTTTTAAGTTCCCACACCAGTCACATGACTGACCTGGAGTTTATTGTTTTCTTCCTAAACTCTGGGTGCCCATCATTTTCCACACAGGCAGTCTAGAGTCAGGTTATCAGGTCATTCTGGAAATTCAGGAGTTGCTGTAAAGATCTGGAGGCAAGCTGGATGGCGTGGCGTATCAATTAGTATATAGTATTTCTTTTCCGCTGTTTGTTGTTGTAAACTCTGATAATGTAATGTGATGTAATGAAATAACTAATATAGTTCTTTTGGTTTAAAGATTATTCATTTATCTATTATATGTTGTTCCGCTGCGATTGTGAGATTCTGATATTGTTTCTATTGCTCCTTCTTTCTTCTTCTACCTCTTCTTCTTCAACCCTAACAATACAGTTTTCCGGCCTTCGATTGCTCGGCAGTTGATACAGTGGACGTATTGATGTCGACTTTCGTCGGTCGAAAATCGTAAACGTTACAAAATGGTTTATTTTGTGATTCAGTTCTGTATTTGAAATCAATAAAATTTTAATTTGTTATTTAGAAACTGGATTGACTTAAAATGGATAAATCTAGACTGAATTAAATTTGATTGGAAAAGTAGAGTTGATTTTGAAGCGATTTGTGAAGTTTGAGGAGTTTGCAAATACTTTACTTATAAATTATTTAATTTAAATATACTATTTTGGGAAATAGATATATTTGAAATGAAAATGATATTTTGGTTTTGAAGTATAAATTAATTTGAAATGACCACGGTGTTATAGTGTATATTTCTACATTGTAAATAGTTCCACGGATCCTTAAAGGATGGTTGTTCCAAACATCCTTTAAGTTACTTGTATTTTAGTTAATATTTCACTTGGGTTGAATTTATTGATATAAGATGTTAATCCTGACTCGAGTGTTTTGTGTTTTGCTTTACGCTCGGGTCAGACTGGGTGATTCAGCATTTGAGACTCACCTTCGGAGTTTGGGGGTTCGCTTGGTGATCTAACTATCGATTTAGCTTTCATCTTTTCCAACTGATTTGTTCAGAGAGGTCATCAGCTGGTATTGGAGACTTCACTGTATTTGAGATATTCTGTTGTTTTATATTTCTAACTCTGATGTTTATATAGTAGCTTCATGAACTACTATTTATCTATTCCGCTGCATTATTGTTATATTACTCTGTGTCTATGATTCTATGATTGATTCATTTACTGTATATGCCGAGTTCTGCCAAATTTAAATTAAAAATCTAATATTTTGAGCAATACAAGTTTGTCATGTGCGGATGCGAATGGTTGAAAATACTAGGTCGTTACATATTAGGCCTATGAAGTCTAATTTATTTAAAAATAATAATCTTATTTAAATAAAATCTCTCGTTTTATTTAAATTTATAAATTGTATAAAATTTTATTTAATTTATATTCAATTAAATATAATAGTAAATATATGCATTATATACATAAATGTATGTGTGTGTAACATAATAATCCATGCAAGGTATAACATGCATGTATATAAATTTTGGGATTTACATCGTAATGGACATGTTAGCCCATCCATATATTAAATATCATCCAAATACATGTATGCATTTAAACTTTTGTTATTTATATAAATATTAAAAACTATGTACGTATATAGCTTATGTATAAAAATATTAATGATTTATATCTATACACTGTTACGTTATATATTAAATAAATGAATATATATATATATATATATATATATATATATATATATATATCTGTGTGTGTATGTATGTACTTAATATTTTAAAGTTATGAAAATTTCTCCATAATTTTTAGAGTCAAAACAATATTTTTAATTAATTATTTATTTATTTTCGTCCATTTATTAAATTGATTTTTGAAAAGTACAAAAATTGATTTTTAAATTCTGATTTTTAGGCCAAGAGTTTATATGATGATAATTTTTTTTGTAAAATTTAAAATTTAATTTTCGAGACATATTTAATTGTATATGGTTTATTTAATATGTATGTTGATTTAAATAATATTAAATAATAGTAAATAAATATTAAAAATTAATTTGCAGGCAACGAAAATAAAATCCATGTAGATATACATTTATAAAATATAAGTTCAACTATTAACATCGTATGATGATATAACTAAATACATGTCATATAATTAAAATTAGGTAGTTTGTGTGTATATATATTAATTAATAAAATTTTAATAATTAAAATAAAATTTATTTGGCTATGAACTTTAGATATGTGTGTGTGTTTTAATAAATTAAAATGAACATGTAATCAATCTAATATGTGACAACATTGATGATACATATATGAATCTCACCTAACTAACAATATAATAATGATATATATATATATATATATATTTGAATAATATAATATTATCTAGAAATTATAAATTATATAGCAGTGAATACATATCTAATACCAATTCCTTAGAGCATATCTTGTAATTATGAACTCTCCCACTTTGGAAATCTTCTCAATTCGGAAAATTACTAATCCTTGAACCGTAAACCTTTAGCTATCCAATAGCTATCACATTTTGGATTGATTTGAGATGAATTTGTTGTAACTCCTTGTTGATGAGGTTGTCTAGGAATGATAGGGAAATGATAGCCAAAAAAATAAATAAATTCATTTTGCATCAGGATTAGGGATCCTTTTATAGTGGAAGAAATAAAAAGAAATATGGATTGCATCTCATACCATTTCTCATCAAATCTCAACTATTCATCTCCAATCCCCTCTAGAATTATTCATCTCCTCATGCAAGCCCTATTACTATCAAAATAACTTCTAAACATCATGGGCTTGTATCCTATTTAAGACGAAATAAATATTATTAATTAAATCTAATTTAATTACTTGTCGATATTGCATATCGATCGATATATTTTTAAATATTATAAATATGTACAATAATATTTATTTCTCAAATCATATTCAAATTTTATAATTAATATTTTAAAAATATTAATTAATTTGATTACTTTATAACTATTATAAACCAATTAAATAATTTGGCCTAAACAAAATATATTATTTTGGTTGTGTGACTCGTCAGGTGTAAATTCGATCGGCGATTAACATTGAACTATTCGAATGTTAATTTTCATATGTTACTCGGCAGGTAATGTGATGCTATATTTATCGGTTACTTAGTTTCAGTAAAATCCAAATTTATTTATTAAGTGCTACTCGATTGTGAAATTTATTTATACCATTTTTTTGGTCCAAAATATATCACTTTAGACTTATGGAATTTGGTAATAGTATTCCAGTATCATCCATATTCACCTTTTTAGCCCAAGCACAAAGTCATTAGTTCAATAATAATAACAATAATTAACCTAAATGCTCTGGCCAGGACTTTGACTTTGAGTTGACTTGAGTTAATCACGATACTAACCTCATATAACCAAAGAGACATATCCTCTATTGAATAGTGCTTCGCCTTCAATACTTCTGCTTGACCCAACTATAACCCCTCGATGAAAAACATGCCATGATATGACTAAATCAAAGTGGAGCTTTCATACTGAGGATCCATAGCATTCTCAAGTCAAGAGAACTGTGTAAATTAGTCACATCGATATTTTTGTTTGACCTTTGTTATATTAAGCAATAGAAAACTATCGAGTGAATCATTCCACGGTTATCTAATAACTATCAACACGTAACATCATGATGCCCCCATCATTCATGAGTAATACTCTACCTAACATTTGGAGAGTGTTACGTACTTTAGTCTCAATGGATACACCGATATATAGTCTTGATGCAGCTTGACTAAGAACATTTAAAATGATATATTTATTTTCATTGTGATAAATTACTCACAGTTATAATACTTTGTAACTACTATCACAAACCATACAATTTATGGTTTTTTTATTAGATATATGTAACAACCCGCATGTTTAACGATTATATATTTAAATGTTTTATTTAAATATAGCGTCGTTAGTCGGATTTTGGGTCCGAGAGGCTACTTTTTGCAAACGGCCGAATCGGGACTCGAAACTACCTCCATTGGTTCCAAAATGGCGTTTGCGATCTTTTCGAGTATAATCTTCGATATGTTTGGAGTTTGTGAAATTTTGACTCTTTTTCTATTGGGTTGTGGGTTTGGGTTCAGCCCACTAACTATCTAATTAACCCTACTCAGCCCTCTCCTCTCATTCACTTATTCCATTTCTTAAAACTTAAGCTCAAAAACTGAAAATGGTGGAAGGGAAAGAGAAATAGAAATTGCAAGCCCTAAATCCATTTGCAAACTCCAAATTCTTACTCCAAAAATCAAAGAGAATCCATTGGTAAGTTCTTCTTCATCTTCTCCAACTCTTCTCCTCTTCAATTTCAGAAAATTTCCTAAACCTAAATTGGGAAATATGTGTTTTATTCTTAGATTGAAGCTTGTTGAGTTGAAGTAGTGTTTGGTTGGTCTTCTCCTTGTTATTGAGCTCTATCTTCTTGTTTTTGGGTTAAGCTGAGTTTTGAACTCACATCTACTTCTCTTGATTTCATTGATGTTGGGTATGAATTCCTAGCACTTGTTCATATGCACTTGCTTTTAGTTTGGATTGAATTGGTGAATACTCGAATTTTTAGTGTTTTGGGTTCAATTCTTTGAAATCCTAACTTTGATGTTTTGATCATGTTTTTGGTGATGAATCGAAGTGCTTATAGGGCCGGGTAGCCGCTTGGTGTAAATCCCTAGCGTCCATGCTCGTCCGATTGAAAGCTGGGAGAGTTTGCACTTCACTGGTAATAAGTAGGAAATGCAGAAAATGGGGTTCAGTTGACTGGATCCTCTGTTCAGTCGACTGAGCTGAAGCCCGAAATTTTTCTGGACAATTTTCAGTCAACTGAACAGGGATTTCAGTCGACTGACCTGCTCCTGTTTTCCTGTTTTGCCTATTTATGCTCGTTTTGATTGGTTTTCCGGATTTTATCGATTCATGTTGGTTCTTAGTGGTTGTTATTGCCTCTTTGACTTTGATAACTTATTTTTGACTTCATCCACGGGTTTTTATAAAATAATCTTTCTAATCATATTAAAAGCTCGTTTCTCCAATTTATAAGTTCTATTTAAACACACGCACAATTTCGCACTTCGAGCGAAGTGGAAGTGTGATTAAATGGTTGGGTAAAACACGGACCATGAATCTGTGCGTTTATCTTTCCGATTATCCCCGACCCATTCAATTGATCGTTTTGACCTTCGGGTTTGGGTTACCGATGATATGAGGTGACTTTGTACTGCTTTGAGTGTGAAATTAACTAACGGATAGTAAACCGTTTAGTGCGAACGAGTGGTTATGGGACTCGCGTTACCACTTTTCGGATTCCTTTTTGAGAGTTATGACACATTCCGCCAGTTAGTGGTGTCCAGTACTGGGTCTCTGACCTTCACCACTACGGTTTGTTGCCTTCGGGTATGTGCCTTCGGGTTTGTTGCTCTTTAGTATCACTTCCGATGTTGGTCGTTATGAGCCGCATGGGTGATATTGGGTTGCCCTTTAGTATCGCTTCCGATGTTGGTCGTTATGAGCCGCATGGGTGATATTGGGTTTGGAGCCTTCGGGCTCATGGATCCTTGTTTGTACAGTACTGAGCTCGAGCAAATTTTCTAATGTTTCATTCATATGTATATTCCCTTGGTATCGCTCTTCGGTGTTGGTCATTATGAGCCGCATGATGCGTAGCGTTTACCTTGTGGAACTTGTATACCTTATTGGTATTTGTTATTGCTTTTTGGCTTGCTTTGGGATATTCTTATCCTTTGTTTCTATATGTTGCGGATGATATGAGGCTTGTTCTATATGATTCATCTTTCGTTAGATGATTGTGTTATCTCTTTTAGAGATATCTATTATGCTTTGTAACCTTGCAGGTTTATTGTTGTTCAGTTAATCTAACTGATTTGTTTAGCTAGACTGACCTGGGTATTTCATACTCGGGTCAGACCAAGATGTTTCAGGTTAGGTGCTTTTGGACTTAGCCTATTTCGCTTCCGCATGGACTATTCAGCTTGTTCCTTTTTGTCATAGCTTTTTGTGTAGTCCTATTTTGTTGTAACTCTGATATGTGTATTCTTTTGACTCGTCTGTATATTGTGGTTTGCTATACCACTTGACATGTATTGTTTTGTAAACTCTGTTATGTATCTGTATATGTGTATATGATGATCTACTGTTCTGTGATGTATATTACATTGATTTGTTATATTCTATTCTGATAGATCCTCCAACCACCTATGGTTTTGTTTTAAGTATTCATTGGGTATGTCGACCTGTTAGTATGATTATTGTCGATGTATTCAATAGACAGTTAGAGCAAGGCTATAGATGGTCGCTCCTAACCAGCCTTATTCTCTGTGTTAGTTGACGGCATTACCCTGTAGTGTCCTTGGCTAGCGTGGGTATAGAGGTGGGGAGTCACAGTGTGATATCAAAGCTGAGTTCAGAACAAAGTATGACAAACACAGAATAGAGCACGTATTACAGTACATCAAAGTATACAGGTGATACAAACCTTTGAATCATCGTGTCTCTTTATTCCATCAAGGTTGGATAGAATTTGGGGAATACGTCTAGGAATGCATTTTATTCCGTAGTATTCCGTAATGAAGTATCTACCTTGTGAATAATCTTGTTCTTATCTTACTTTCAACGTATGGCTGGAAGAGGTAGGGGACGACGTTCGGATGCTGGGAAATCCAGTGGCACACATCCGGATGGCGTTTATATGTCTGCTGATCAGTTTTTGGAATTGTTTAGGAGCACTCAGCCTCCAGTTCCTCCTCGAGTATCTCCACCTCGCAAGTCTGCCTTTGCACGTCAGTGCAGTGATTTTTCTCATCTTGGAGGAAAGCCATTTAAGGGCTCCGAGTCTGTTCTTGAAGTCCAAGCTTGGCTTCGCACGTGCGAGCGTATTTTCTCTCGCATGGATCTTTCTAACCATGATAGAGTTCTTGCAACTTCTAGCTTATTACTAGAGCGTGCTCTTGACTGGTATGAGCTTCTTGTAGCCGAAATTGATGAGTCTACTCTTTCTTGGACTCAGTTTCGGGGACGATTTGGACTCAAGTTTGTTCCTGAATCTGAAAAAGTTTTATTGACCCATCGCTTCCTTGAGTTGAAGCAAGGAAAGTCTTCTGTTTCTGAGTATGTTGCATCATTCGAGGCTTTATCTCAGTATGGTCTTGAATTCATCAGCACTTCTTATAAGAAGAATTTGAAGTTTGTTTCTGGTCTTAAGAAATATCTTAAGAAATCTTTGTTGCTCCAACTTAAACTTTCTTTTGAGGAGTTGGTTGATTCGGCACTTCATCTCAAGACGGTCGAGAAGGAGTGTGATAGTGATGTTGATGTTGAGGTTTCCAAGAACCCCAACAAGAGGCCGTTTCCAATTCAGAAGTCCATGCCTTTTCCTTCTAAGAAGAAGAAGACTGGTGGTCATAGTTCTCAGCCTCAGTCTTCCGGAACACCTTTCGTTCGAAAGTGTTTTAATTGTGGTTCTCCGGATCATATTATTCGAGCTTGGCCTAAGCCTCTCTTCTGCCATTATTGCAAGAAGGAAGGTCATCATGTTTCAGCTTGCCCTACTGTTCCGGCTGGTGCTAAGTCTAGCAATCTTTATGCTACTAAAGCTTCTGAAGGTCCTTCTCAGCCCAGAGGTATATCTCCATCTATTTTGGAGGGTTTTATTTTATTTTATGACCATAGTATTCGAGTTCTTTTCGATACGGGTGCATCACATTCTTTCGTATCGAAAAAGCTCGTTGATGATTTATCTTTGGATGTTTCTTGTTGGGTTACTTCTTTCAGGATTGCGAATCCTATTGGGGGATCCGCGACCCTTAGCCTGCTATGTGATGATGTTGAAATTGTTTTATGTGGTTTTTCTTTTCGTGCGAATCTGCACGTTATTTCTTGTCTGGGATTTGATTTGATTTTGGGTATGGACTGGCTAGTGAGATATGATGCCAGGATTATTTGTTCGGAGAGAATTTTGTATCTTCGACATCCGGATTCGCCTACTCAGTTATCTCTTATTCTTCGGGATGTGGATAATTCCGAAATGGCTTTATATTCTCTTGACTCGTGAATGATATATCTCGTATTCCTATTGCTTGTGACTTTTCTGACGTTTTTGAACCCGTTTCGGGTTTGCCACCCAAGCGGGCAATTGAGTTCCGCATTGATCTCATTCCAGGCGCGTAGCCAGTTAGTCGTCCTCCCACGAGGATGTCTACAAAGGAAAATGAGGAACTCAAGAAGCAACTTTTAGAGCTTGAGTCCAAGCAGTTGATTCAGTTCAGTTTTTCTCCGTGGGGATCCACGGTCGTCTTTGTGAAGAAGTCCGATGGAACTCTTAGGCTTTGCATTGACTATCGCAAGCTTAACGAGTTAACCATCAGGAATAGGTATCCATTACCTAGGATCGATGATATGTTCGATCTATTGAGTGGTGCTAAGGTCTTTTCTCAGCTTGACCTTGCCACGGGTTTTCATCAATTACGAGTCGCGGAGGATAGCATACCTCTTACAACTTTCCGCACTCGATATGGATCTTTTGAGTGGCTCGTTATGCCGTTCGGTTTGACGAACGCTTCTGCTTTCTTCGTTGATCTCATGAATCGTGTATTCCGGGAATATCTCGATAAGTTCGTCCTTGTGTTCATTGATGATATCCTTATTTATTCTAAGTCTGAAGCTGAGCATGCTAATCACTTGAGAATTGTCTTGAGTACCCTCCGGCATCATCAGCTTAGAGCCAAATTCTCCAAGTGCCATTTTTGGGAGAATAAGGTTAAGTTCTTAGGCCATGTTGTATCTTCCGATGGCATTTCTGTCGATCCCTCAAAGATCGAAGCCATCCAGAATTGGAAGAGGCCTGAGAATGTACATGAGATTCGTAGTTTCCTTGGATTGGCGGGTTATTACCGTCGGTTTATTAAGGATTTTTCCCGGGTTGTGCTTCCTCTTACTTGCCTTACTCGGAAAGGCATTCGTTTTATTTGGTCCGACAAGTGTGAAGCTTCCTTTCTGTCATTAAAGGAACTTCTCACTAATGCTCCTATTCTTGTGGTTCCCGAAGGGAATCATGATCTTGTTGTCTACACCGATGCTTGTGGTAGTGGTCTCGGTGCTGTTCTTATGCAGAAGGATCGAGTAGTTGCTTATGCTTCTAGGCAACTGCGTCCGAATGAAGTTCGCTATGCCACTCATGATCTTGAGTTAGCCGCCATTGTCTTTGCCTTGAAGATTTGGCGACACTATTTATTGGGCGAGCGCTTCATTCTCTATACCGATCATAAATCTTTGAAGTATTTGTTCACTCAGAAGGAACTCAATATGAGACAACAGCGTTGGCTCGAGTTTCTTGCTTCCTATGACTTTGATATCCAGTATACCCATGGTAAGGGTAATCGTATTGCAGATGCGCTTAGTCGCAAACATTCGGTTGTTATTTCTATGATGCTTGCCGAATGGAATATTCTTGAGACTCTATCTTTTTGTGAAATTCGGGATCGAGGTTCATCTTCTGATTCTCCTATTGTATTATTTAGTTTGGGAGCTCGACCTATTTTGTTGGATCGTATTGCCGATGCTCAGCGGCGTGATCCTGATTTATTGCATTTTATTCAGCTTTATGAGTCTGGATCTTGTGATGAGGCGTTGCAAGATTTTAGCATTGATTCTCATGGGTGTCTTCGTAAGAAGAACCGTCTTTTTGTGCCATCTGATCTTGCACTTAGGCATGACATTCTTGATGACTGTCACCGTTCTAAGTATACCATTCATCCCGGTAGTAGCAAGATGTATGCCGATATGCGTCGTCCTTATTATTAGGAAGGCATGAAGCGTGATGTGGCGAGTTATGTGAGTAATTGCGTAACTTGTCAGCGTTTTAAGGTCGAGCATCAGCGTCCTTCGGGTCTTCTTCAGCCCCTTGAGATTCCATTGTGGAAATGGGATCAGGTTTCTATGGATTTCATTGACGGCCTACCTCGTTCGAGGTCAGGTCATTCTAGTATTTGGGTTATTGTTGATCGCCTCACCAAGTCTGCTCATTTTGTCCCTATTAAGTCTAATAGGACTGCTTCGCATTTGGCTAAATTATATGTCAAGGAAATCGTGAGACTTCACGGTGTTCCTAGTTCTATTGTAAGTGATCGTGATCTTTTATTCACGAGTCATTTTTGGAAGATTCTTCAGCAAGCTTTGGGAACGAAGCTTAATTTTTCTACAGCTTATCATCTGCAGTCTGACGGACAGACTGAACGGGTGAATCGTATCTTGCAAGATCTTCTTCGTATTTATATTTTTGATTTTGGTGGTAGTTGGGAGGATCACCTACCTCTTGTAGAGTTCTCCTACAACAATAGTTTTTAGTCTAGTATCAGTATGGCTCCTTTCGAAGCCTTATATGGAAGGCCATGTCGATCACCTTCTTGTTGGTTGGAATCTGGGGAGAAGCTTATTCTTGGTCCAGATTTTGTTCGTGATTCTTCCGAGAAGATTGATCTTATTCGGTTGAGAAAGAAAGAGGAACAGAGTCGCCAGAAATCCTACGCGGATAGCCGTAAGAAACCTCTCGAGTTCTCGATTGGTGATCTTGTTTTTATTCGTGTTTCTCATTTGAAGGGGGTTATGCGTTTCAGTACGACTGGTAAATTGGCTCCTCGCTTTATAGGACCATTTTCTATTACTGAACGTATTGGCCCTGTGGCTTATAGAGTTTCACTTCCAACTCATTTATCTGGAATTCATGATGTGTTTCACGTCTCGCAACTTCGGAAGTGTCTTCGGAAGTCGGATTCTATTATTACTTTTCCTAATTTGCAAGAGCTTGAGGTCTCACCGGACTTATCTATTGTACAACAACCTATTTGCGTGCTTGACACGGAGGTGCGACACCTTCGGAATAAGGACGTGCCGCTCGTTAAAGTTCAATGGTCCGCTAATCCTAATGATTGTACTTGGGACACCTTTGAATGTTTTATGTATGTAGTTGTTACAAATATCGTCTCTAGGAATTGCGGGGACGCAATTTTGTAAGGAGGGGAGATCTGTAACAACCCGCATGTTTAAAGATTATATATTTAAATGTTTTATTTAAATATAGCGTCGTTAGTCGGATTTTGGATCCGAGAGGCTACTTTTTGCAAACGGCCGAATTGGGACTCGAAACTACCTCCATTGGTTCCAAAATGGCGTTTGCGATCTTTTCGAGTATAATCTTCGATATGTTTGGAGTTTGTGAAATTTTGACTCTTTTTCTATTGGGTTTTGGGTTTGGGTTCAGCCCACTAACTATCTAATTAACCCTAACTCAGCCCTCTCCTCTTATTCACTTATTCCATTTCTTAAAACTTAAGCTCAAAAACTGAAAATGGTGGAAGGGAAAGAGAAATAGAAATTGCAAGCCCTAAATCCATTTGCAAACTCCAAATTCTTGCTCCAAAAATCAAAGAGAATCCATTGGTAAGTTCTTCTTCATCTTCTCCAACTCTTCTCCTCTTCAATTTCAGAAAATTTCCTAAACCTAAATTGGGAAATATGTATTTTATTCTTAGATTGAAGCTTGTTGAGTTGAACTAGTGTTTGGTTGGTCTTCTGCTTGTTATTGAGCTCTATCTTCTTGTTTTTGGGTTAAGGTGAGTTTTGAACTCACATCTACTTCTCTTGATTTCATTGATGTTGGGTATGAATTCCTAGCACTTGTTCATATGCACTTGCTTTTAGTTTGGATTGAATTGGTGAATACCCGAATTTTTAGTGTTTTGGGTTCAATTCTTTGAAATCCTAAGTTTGATGTTTTGATCATGTTTTTGGTGATGAATCGAAGTGCTTATAGGGCTGGGTAGCCGCTTGGCGTAAATCCCTAGCGTCCGTGCTCGTCCGATTGAAAGTTGGGAGAGTTTGCACTTCATTGGTAATAAGTAGGAAATGCAGAAAATGGGGTTCAGTCGACTGGATCCTCTGTTCAGTAAACTGAGCTGAAGCCCGAAATTTTTCTGGACAATTTTCAGTCAACTGAACAGGGATTTCAGTCGACTGACCTGCTCCTGTTTTCCTGTTTTGCCTATTTATGCTCGTTTTGAGTGGTTTTCCGGATTTTATCGATTCATGTTGGTTCTTAGTGGTTTTTATTGCCTCTTTGACTTTGATAACTTATTTTTGACTTCATCCACAGGTTTTTATAAAATAATCTTTCTAATCATATTAAAAGCTCGTTTCTCCAATTTATAAATTCTATTTAAACACACGCACAATTTCGCACTTCGAGCGAAGTGGAAGGGTGATTAAATGGTTGGGCAAAACACGGACCATGAATCTGTGCGTTTATCTTTCCGATTAATCCCCGACCCATTCAATTGATCGTTTTGACCTTCGGGTTTGGGTTACCGATGATATGAGGTGACTTTGTACTGCTTTGAGTGTGAAATTAACTAACAGATAGTAAACCGTTTAGTGCGAACGAGTGATTATGGGAGTCGCGTTACCACTTTTTAGATTCCTTTTTGAGAGTTATGACACATTCCGCCAGTTAGTGGTGTCCAGTACTGGGTCTCTGACCTTCACCACTACGGTTTGTTGCCTTCGGGTATGTGCCTTCGGGTTTGTTGCCCTTTAGTATCGCTTCCGATGTTGGTCGTTATGAGCCGCATGGGTGATATTGGGTTTCCCTTTAGTATCGCTTTCGATGTTGGTCGTTATGAGCCGCATGGGTGTTATTGGGTTTGGAGCCTTCGGGCTCATGGATCCTTGTTTGTACAGTACTGAGCTCGAGCAAATTTTCTGATGTTTCATTCATATGTATATTCCCTTGGTATCGCCCTTCGGTGTTGGTCATTATGAGCCGCATGATGCGTAGCGTTTACCTTGTGGAACTTGTATACCTTATTGGTATTTGTTATTGCCTTTTGGCTTGCTTTGGGATATTCTTATCCTTTGTTTCTATATGTTGCGGATGATATGTGGCTTGTTCTATATGATTCATCTTTCGTTAGATGATTGTGTTATCTCTTTTAGAGATATCTATTATGCTTTGTAACCTTGCAGGTTGATTGTTGTTCAGTTAATCTAACTGATTTGTTTAGCTAGACTGACCTGGGTATTTCATACTCGGGTCAGACCAAGATGTTTCAGGTTAGGTGCTTTTGGACTTAGCCTATTTTGCTTCCGCATGGACTATTCAGCTTGTTCCTTTTTGTCATAGCTTTTTGTGTAGTCCTATTTTGTTGTAACTCTGATATGTGTATTCTTTTGACTCGTCTGTATATTGTGGTTTGCTATACCACTTGACATGTATTGTTTTGTAAACTCTGTTATGTATCTGTATATGTGTATATGATGATCTACTGTTCTGTGATGTATATTACATTGAGTTGTTATATTCTATTCTGATAGATCCTCCAACCACCTATGGTTTTGTTTTAAGTATTCGTTGGGTATGTCGACCTGTTAGTATGATTATTGTCGATGTATTCAATAGATAGTTAGAGCAAGGCTATAGATGGTCGCTCCTAACCAGCCTTATTCTCCGTGTTAGTTGACGGCATTACCCTGTAGTGTCCTTGGCTAGCGTGGGTATAGAGGTGGGGCGTCACAATATACTTCTAATTAAATTTATTAATCAATATACACATTGCACCAAGTATATAATAGAAAAAAACATCTTTATTTCAAACAAGATTGATCAACGAGTTAGACATATGTAGCAAATTACATAGTTTCCCCCAGGGTATGCCCCTAACTCTCTCAATGTTTCTGTTTTTGGAGATAGGCAAGTTGCTTTTTTGCTAGACGGTATCGCTATTATTTTTGGATTGGATAGAAAAGGTCCGCATGTTTATGAAATATGTGAAGTTAATTTTTTATATTAGATTAAGTAATTATATCTAACTTGCTTACTTTAGGATTTACCGGTGTTTCCTTTGAAAGAAAAAGTAATAGTTTTTTCATTTTCTGAAGTTACTCACAATTTTATTGGTTGTTATATAATATTAGAGAAAGGGTTAATTGGGAAAGATGTTGGTTCAAGACTTTTGAAAATTATTGATAAAGAAAGGACTAATGGGAATGGTGCTTAAGATTTCTATAGACTAATGATTATGTACTTATTTGACATAAAATTTTCTTAGCAAATAGTACTTGATGTATACATAATCAGTTAGTCCCCATATTATGGATGTCGAAGTGTTCAATACTAGATGTTGAGCTCAAGCTATAAAATATAAATTGATTGAGAAATTGAAGAAAAATAAGCATAATCTAAGAAAAATGCAAGCTTGTACAATTTATTTATTAGTAATAATTTTATTTTATTTTTAATTCAATCTTGTACAATAGCATATATTTTTATCTAAACTTTTTTTTGCAATACTGATTTTGCAACAAATTTAAAATTATTGAACCAAGGTTAGGATACGAAGAAGGCCGGCCAGAAGTTGAAAAATGGGATTTAATGGAAATCGACAATAAATTTAGAGGTAGATTTGTTGTGGAAAAAATTGATAAGGAACACAATTTTTATGTGTAGTATTTTATATTTTTCATTTATTTATAGCAATTAGGATATAGTTTTATTGGTGAATAATCAAAATTCTATTTGTAATGAATTTATCTACATTATTTAAAAAAAACTGTATTTTATAAACGCAGTTATAAATTCATTATATTTTATAATTGCGGTTGAATTTTGCATTTATAAGTGAACTAGAGTGATGTAGCTAGAAAAACATTATTTTTATTCGTAAATTATATGAGTTGTACACATTTATCTAAGTATAGTTGTATTCATATACCAGCTTAAAATTATTGTTTTTATCATTATTAATATGAAGGTTAATTTTGATATAGGTTTTTATAAAAAATTTCTTCAAAACAAGGGTGTAATGGCCCGTTTTTCTGTACCCTTTGAATCGACAATAAACCACACATGTCCAACTCAAATTGCACGAATAAGCGAATCATTAAGGGTGGAAAGAAAATAAAGACAAATAGAATCTCCACAATGGAATAATATATGTCATTTCAATAATAATCTTTACAATGGATAATTTTAAAATACAATATCAGAGTCTAACCTAGATTCAGCCTAGACAGTTATAACACCTGCCATTACAAATGCTGACAAAAAAATGCGTTAGTGTAGTAGATAATAGAATACGTCTATACGATGATGAAGATCTCCAGCTCTCCTCCGGAAACTCCAACCGTCTTCAACTCAACCTGAAACTACTCGGATCTGACCCGAGTATTAAAAATACCCGGATCAGGCTTGATTAACCAGCGTGAGATACTCAAAATTTTAAATGTACAGATTATGATGATGTTATCAAAACCTTTGAAAAGAAGGGTATCTCATAAGACCACACCCATATATAAATATGGACGAGTTTTTACCTTATGAAAACCAAAACACTTTTACACCAAAATACACTTGATATTATTTTTAATGACATTCTTTTGGAAACAATTTTCAAATAAACTTATTCAAATAAGTTATCAATATCTAGACTAAGTCTAAGGTAATATATCCAGAATAGGTCAACGGAATATATCGAACGGAATATATGATATCAGAACGGGGTAGCTGAAATGTTTGCAAGTCATTACAACTATTTTGGGACTACTATCAAAACCATAACTCTCGTATTGGGATTGTATTTCCAACTTGATAAGAAACTAGTGGCCTTTTCTCCGATCCACGCATAACAGATATAGTTCCCATGGTGCCTCAAACCAGTCACTTAGAATTGTACTTGCTATACTACCACTGATAACCGGTAGTTTCCTGCTTTTCTCAAGGTAACTGCTTTATCCAAATAGGGCAATAAATGCCTTGAAGGACGTATCCCCCAAAGGGCCCAACATATTGGACACCACCATACATACTCGCTTATTTCGAATTTGTGTCTGTCAAACTACATAATATCCCATATCATCTTCCGAGATGTGAGGCTAGTGAGGCTACACTCAATTTCTTCAAAGCCACGCTTTGATCATAACAGGTTCCACTTTAAATGCCACACTATTATTCCTTTGATCACTATTTGACTCCCACGAGCATACAACCTCTAAGCTCATATGTCTTAGAGAAGGGTATTAAGCTAAGAGAAGTTGCCTTCTCCACCACCAAGTAGATGTACATTTGTAAAAGTCAAACGTTGTGTCTCAGAAATGCAATGTCAGACATTCGTCCATACAAGTTCATTCTAGGACCGCATGAAACTGAAGGTACTTTCTTCGGCCATTACTAAGCGAGAGCATGTCAACAAGAAGTCCTCACGCTATGAAGATCCATAGTCTTCAATGATCATCATCTTCAACATGTCTTCACTATCGAACGTATACAATGGTTTGAAGTGGTTTTTAGATAGGAATCGCCCAAATCCGACTCTGGCTCCTTCAAAACCAATTATCGATAAAAAGATGTTTAATTCACATGTGAATATTAGTCATCAATCAATTACTTCATCTTTTATTTAAATCAAATATCTTTCTAAGATATTTTCTTTTCAAGAGTATATGAAATCATCAAACCACATTTATCAAATCATTTGGTATATTTGAATCTTTCTTAAATCCTGGAAAAATTCCAAACCATTTTCTCTTTTACTTAGAAATATCTTTCAAAATCATTCTTTTAATCTTAATCAAATATTTCTTATATTCAAGTTACAAACTTTAACTTAGGGAAAAATATTCTCAAATCATTCGCTAATCAAAGATTTCTTATATTCAAGTTATAACTTTTAACTTAGGGAAATTATTCCCACATCATTCATTAAATCTTAGTCAAAGATTTATTTCTTAACTTCAAATCATATTCTTGCAAATTGAAGATTTTCATAACAGAGTACTACTGGCACCTTCGATATGGTAAATTTCACCTCTAGGGACTAATGGCAAGTAATCCTATATCATGAAGATCTTTATCTTCAATGATCTTTGTCTTTAATATGTTTTAAATCGAAAACTAGTTTGAAGTTATTTTCAAATAGGAATCATCCAAATCCGATCCCGATTCTTTGGATAGGAATCACCCAAATCCGATCTCGGCTCCTCGCACCAAGTATCGATAAAATGGTGTCAAGTTCATATGGGGTTTTGAAAAATAATTTGAAGTGATTTTCGGAATGGAATCACAAATCCGATCCCTTTTCTTCGGATAGGAATCGCCCAAATCCGATCCCGGATCCTTCATACTAATCATCGATAAAAGATGTTAAGTGGTTAATCAACATTTAAAGATTTTATTTATTTTATCTTGGGAAAACTTAAATATGATCTTTTAGAGCATCCGCACTTTCCTTTTGATCTATTACACCCATCGCCTAAGAAGAGAAAATATAGGCCAGGTAAGTTCTGGGCATTGGTTGCTCCATCGCTAACCTTAGTTAAACACCTTGTTTTATCTTCCCATATCTCACAGGTGAGAAAAATATACTAGTCGTTTCCGTATACTCAATTTGTTATTACATTCAATATTCTTCACTTTTTGTTTAAGTGTTACAAATAATTTCTCTTAACCATTTATGCAAAGTCTTATTAACACTTTCAGATCATCTTTAAATTACTTAATTATTCTTTTAAAATCGTTCACAAAAGATTTCGGAAAGAACCGTTAAGTTTAAAACTGCATTTCAAAAGGTTATAGGATTTGCAGCCTAGAAGTGCTGGGAAAGTGCTATATAAGCTTATTTGATTTAAACAAAATTTTAATATTTGAAAATTCATATTTTCCATTTTAAATCTCTTTTAAAACATTTTAATAGATTTACCAAATTTATTTTATATTTTTAATCATTCAAAAATATCATTTATAAAGAAATCCTTTTTTGGATTCTGAACTGCAAAACTGCGATGTTTTTACAAAATTGTTTTGGACATATTTCAAACTCTACTTGATGAAATCTTGATTTTCTCTCTTTTTTGGAAAACTATAATCATTATGGACCAAAGAATTGTTCTTTCGAAAAAATCTGACTTATAAATCATTCTCTACATTAATTTGAAGTTACATGTCGAAATTTATGAACTATCGCTATGCGACGAGCTCGATTTTGACCAATTTAGTGAATTGCTTCGAAGCTTATCCGAAACACTTCAAATTTATTTTAAACCATATTTAAACTATTTTAACTTATTTAAAACAATATTTTCATCATTTCAAACTCATTTTCACTTCATTTCATTTCATATTATAATTTATATTATTATAATATCATTTCTAACCTATTTAGGTATTTCAAAATCATTAAGAGGCTAAATAGTTTCCATACGCACATTTATATGGATTTAATTATCATTTAATTAACTATGCTTCCTAACCATTTCTCTTATCATTTATCAAACCAAGTTATCATCCATATCACAAACATATAATCAACGATAATATCAACCAAGTTATCATCCAGTATCAACCAATATTCAACATATTAATTTCCAATTTAACATGTATATTATCAACTTAAGTTTTATTAAAATAAAACTAAGATTTGAGTACTCATGATTAGTTCCACTTCACCAAACTTTTTTCATCGGCTTTTCTTTTGATTCCTGCAGCACATCCTTCTCTTTTTCTTGCTCTGGAGATTCACGACTTGCTCCTCCCTCCTCTATAGGTTCAACCTCTTCTTATTCCATACATTTGTCCATTATTTCTTCACTTCTTAGATACTAAAGCATGTTTTAATGGTATTTGTGACGACCCTGAATTTGGATGATTGAAATTTGAAAATTTAATTGATTTTAGATATTTGAATATGGTTTAACTTGAATTTCAAAATTAATTATGGATTTAGCAATTTAATTACTGAATTTAATTTATTGAAGTTGGATAAAAATTTGAATCTTCAGTTTTAAGTTGTCTAAATATATTTTAAAGGCTTCGAAAATTCATATCAATAATACTGGGGATAATGGAAGCTTCAGAATTTGATTTGGAACTGTTTTGTTCAGTTTTGAATTTTTTTCGTTTAAATCGATATTTAATAATAGCCTTCCGAGGCACAGTCTCGGAATTCGACGAAACTAGTTCCATTGAGTCTGTAGTATTATATTATTAGCGCATTTCAATTTTCGTAGTATTTGGAGTTGTTGTGTGAGCACACGGTAAGTAAACGCACTGAATTTATATAGAAAATTTAATACAATAACTAGGTTCAAAAAGCTATCTTCTCCTTACGATCAAATTAGGACTCAAAACCTTTTCCACTGCGTTCGAGATAGGGGTATAACATTATAGACACCTAGTGGCACATCACTATAGGATGTAAATATTTTGAGCAGCGAATTCAGGACGATTTAAATTTAAATTTAAACTTGAATAATTATTTTACTGACCAGTTAAAAACATTTCATGTCAAAACTTTTCCTCAAGTAGCTATTGTTTTTCTGAATCACTACATCCATCACTCTTCACTCTTCACGCAATCCATCATCTCAAGATCAAAATCATGTCTCTTTGTCCCCCAACCAAATCTGTCGAATGAAAGAAGAAAAGAGAATTTATTTCTCGTTCAAAATCGACTCAACTGCTTCAGAAAATAAATTAATGGTCGAAGCTTGCGTCTCCCTCATATTCCTAAATTATGCCGAGAAAATAAATCGATACCTTTCCTCCTCTCTGTTAATCAAATCGCGAGGCTCAAATCAGAGCCGGCACGTGCTCGATTTTTGGGGCGAAGTCGTTTCGATCGAGGCAAGGCCAGTCAGTGGCGAAGATATCGATTTGGGGCATCGTGATGGCAACGAGGTCGAGCTCGATTTTGTTGGATAGCGGTGGCAGGGAGGTGGCTACGAGCATCAGCGACGTCACGATTTGGGTCGCAGTGTGTTTCGAGGCAAGGCAGTGAGTCGCGTTGGATCGCGATGGCATTCGCGTGATCGAGGGTTCGAGAAATGGCAGAATGGCAGCGGATCTCGAGGACGAAGCCTCCACTTGCGAGATACTAGAGGAGGTGAATCTCGATAAATTCTTGATATGTGTTCGAATTTGAAGTATTTAAATTTTAAGCATTTTTATTTAAAATGATTATAGTAAGATTAATTACTGTTTAATTTGCATAAAATGAAATATTTATAGTAAAAGAAAAAATTTATATATGCAAATAGATTAATAATTACTGAAGTTAAAAATTGGAAAGTAGTGGATTTTCAAAAAAAAATGTTGATTTTAAAAAAAATGTGTTTGCTGCCCAGTTTTTAAATTTACGGAGTTTAATTTTATATGTAAGTACATAAAGTTTTTACAAAATTTGGAAGAATAGAAATTTTTGGGTTTATATAAAAATCGGATTTTTTATCTATATATATTTTATAATTACATATATAGTTTCAAAAGGAAAATTATTAATTTAAAACCCAATTATTAGTTTAAATTAAAATCCTTTGGTTAATTAAATTGTTTAATAATAAGTGATTATTCAATTAGTTCAAATGTTTTATTAAAAGAAAATTTATTTGAAATTAAAATTCTTAAATAAAATAAAAATTTATCAAATAAAATTTTTATTGTTCGAATTTATTTAGAATATTAATAAAATCATATAACTTTTTATACAAGGTCTACGAATCAAGAAAACGAGTCAGAATGGAAAATGGATTGCATGCATAAGTAAACGTGAGAACTACTCACTCAAAATTTGTTGCTTGGTTAATTTTAAACGAATAGACTTAAATTGGTTGATTGTGTGCTTGGATTGATGATTGTTATCAATTGAATTGAAATAGACCCTATGCGCCGCATAATAGCGGATCATATTATATTTAAACCCATATACCGCGATATTCCACCTCGAAGTGGAATTGGTATTATATATGTATGTGGAGTTGTTGATTTCCCGTATTATATAGCGGATGAGACCCTATGCGCCGCATAATAGCGGATGATATTTTATAAATCTCATATACAGCGATATTCCACCACGAAGTGGAATTGGTATTTAATTGTTGTGCTAACGTCTGTGGATGAAGGGAAAACAGGTTGGAGGGATCCAATTAGATTCCTCAAATAATTGAATTTGTTTCAATATTGTATGTTGATTATTTATAATCTGTGTGTGACTATTTGTGATTGAAACTGTTGAAGGCTATAATTTACCTGGATATCGTAGGATACCAGAAATAAATAAAATTTGATTTTTGAAATTTAGTAGAAAATTTATATCAAATTAATTTTAGAAAATTAAATAAATTTAAAGGAAGGAAATTATTTTCAAAAGATAATAAATTTGGTGTTGAAAAAAATTAGAGATCAATTTTTGAAATTGATTTGGTATTTGAAAATAAATTTGGAAATAAATTTAGAATTTAATTCGGTGCTGAAAATGAATATTTGTAAATCGATTTGGAAATCATATATCAATGGATATTTAGAAGTTTAAATTCACAATGGGAATTTATAAAAGAAAGGGAAATTTGTTTTAAAAATAAATATTGTTTTATTTTTAAAAGTGTGGAAAGGATTTTACGGATTTGGAACATAAATTTAAAGTAAATCCAGAAGGATTTATAAATTGATTTGAATGAACCATTTTAGAATGGAAGGTGTACTTTCCCTGGAAAGCCGAGTATGCTTTCAATATAGTCTATAAATATAAAATTGAAGTTGTGAAGATGGTTTTAAGGAAAGATTATTTTAGAGAAATAATTTACTTGGGTTATTTTGAAATTCTTTAAAGTAAAGATTCATTCTAATTTATTATTGAAGTGATTATTTAAAATTTTAATTGATATTTGTTTTAGAAAATGGATATTTAAATAGTTATATCCTATCTGCTAATTTTATTTTAAATTTAGTTTGGACTTGAATTTTTATATGAGATATTAGTATGCTAATTTTCATAACTAATATTTAAGCAAGTATTTTAAAATAGTTTTATTTTAAATATTTCTAAGTGTATTTTGGATAGTATTTTAAATTATTTGAACTTGGTAGATTTTCAGTGGAAACAACTATATATTTGGAAATGTCTTCCGCGTAAGGAAAAATGATTCGAAATTTGTTTTCAAAGTATTGAACTGTGGAAAGTAATTTGAAATTTGTTTTCAATAAGATTAAGATATGAAAATATACCATGCGAAGATATTTTGAAAATAAATAATTAGGAAAAAAAATTATTTAAATCTGGTGATAGTTGTGAATATTTATTGATAGTTAAATAACTGACTATCAATATTGGCCTTTAAATGGCATTTGAATTTCGATGCCACCGGGGGTCGGATTCCAAATGGATACCCGAAAACCACATCGAACCTTTGTGATTTGTGATAGATCTTTTATTTAAAAGATCAAAGTGGAAATTGTTGTAATATGTTGAAATCTGAATGTAACACTTATTTTTAAAAATAAGCGCTCATTATTCGGATTAGCCGGGAAAGGACCTTGGGTCATAAAACCCATTCCGAATAACGATACGACGAAATGGGATTGCATTAGAAGACGGTGTTGAAGACCGGGTATTTTCGAAAGCAAAAGGTTTACTTGTCGAATGTCTCTGCACCGGGTTGCTCCGGTATAGGGATTTTATCACCTTTGTGATGGGGATTCCGGACGTGATTTGTGAATATCCGGATTTGCAAGGGATTCTTTGAAGTGCCTTCGGTTCCGTTCAATCCCGGAACGGACTCGTATGGATGTGCGTCTGACGTTACACTTTGAGATGTAAAGCTGGTTTCTATCAAATACATTTCTATTGGTGGCGGAGAATTTATTCTCTTAGCTTAACACCCTTCTCTGAAACGTACGAGCTCAGAGCTTATATAGTTGATGGTTACTAGTGATACATTCCCAATTTGGTAACGTGGCATACGAAGTGCTGCTAATCATTTGTTGATCAAAGCATGACTTTGTGAAAAGTGTAGCTTTGTGGACGAGATTTCGTCGGGCCTCACACCCCGGAAATGGTCAAAACAGGAAAGATGCGGCAAGGTTATGTGGGTCGCGCCCTTTAGGGTATGTTATTTCTTTCTGGAAAAGGGTAGTATCATGGTATGGAGCCCAGATATTTTACCTATGTTGTTGCCGCAAATCTATTATACTTTGTGGTTGTTGCTTTGTGGTTGAGGATCCTCGGATAAAGGTCCCAAGGACCGGGGGATGGCATACTCGAGTAGTAGTTACCTAGTTACAGAGGTAACCCAGCCTTGTGTTGGCAGAGATCCAGGTAGGTTCTCGGGACGTCCCTCCAGAGGCATACCCATGTGGCAGTAGGAAGTTTCTTAGCCTGACCATTTGTTGGAAATGCAAACACCAATACGCGCCTTGTACGGTTTTAGTTGTATAACCTGCCATTTACTTATGGTGGTCACCACCGTTTAGATGGTAGCTATAGTAGGCATAGCTCGGAATGTCTATGCTGGCTAAGATTAATATTATACTTTCGAAATGTTTTCAGCACTATGAATTAATAATAATATTGAAAAGAATTTGCGTATCAAGCATGTTTGACTATCATAAGGAGAAATCTCCTCCAATTCTGCGTTTGCATTATGTTTGTGGTGGGAGGCCTTATGGTAGTTTCATTTTCCAAAAGCATAGCGGATTCCTTTTTATTTTCTTTGTGACAATAACTATATTTAAGATCTCACACCAGTCCTATGACTGACTCGGAGTTTATTGTTCTCTTTCTAAACTCTTGGTACCTATAATTTTCCACACGGGCAGCCTAGAGTCAGGTTATCAGTTTTAAGGGGAGCGAAGTAAAGAGGTTGCTATGGAGATCTATAGGCAAGCAGGATGGCGAGACGTACCACTTATACTATGTAGTGTCCATTGCGTCTGGCTAGTGCAAGTCAAATTTTATTGGACACAAGTTACTATAACTGCCAGTGTTTTGTATTGTGTCATTGTAAACTCTGATAATGTGATGTATAAATCGATATAGTGATTTTTTATAAAGATATTCATTTATCTATTATATTTGTTCCACTGCGAAATGTGAGATTCTGTTATTGTTTTTGTTTCTTCTTCTATCTTCTTCTTCTTTAACCCTAACGGTTCGGTTTTCCGGCATTCGACTGTGCGGCATTTGATACAGTGGACATATTGATGTCGACTTTCGAACATCGAAAAATCCGATCGTTACACTTACTTTCCGTCAGTCTGTGCTTTTTAGATCAGACATGTGTGGTTGATTGTCGATTCAAAGGGTACGGATTTGCGGACTGTCATAATATTCTAATGTCTTTGGCAAAGTTTGGTGGTGTGTGAAGTTGATTTGATATGATTTTAAGAAAAGTTAGTAAGGATAGAGAAGAGAAGAAGCCATTAGAGAGTGGAAGAAAAGCTTGAAAAAGGAAAAAGAAGAAGAAGTGTAAAAAAGTGAGAAAATAGATGCTTATTTATAGAAAAAGTTTTGGAATAAAATAATATTTTGTAAAGTTATCAAAGTACCCTTTGCTTACTTTTTAAGCAACCTTATTTTTTCAACACTTAACATCAAATTTCAAATCATTTTTTTTATGCCATTTTCACTTAAGCAACAAGTAAAAAATATAATAATTATGTTTGATTTGATGTTTACCGTTTGCTTTGAAATGACATGTTTGTCTTTTTTGTGCTTATTTTTCTTAATTATATTCGAAATTTTTTTAAGTATGTTTAGTAAAACTAAACTTGATTAGTGAATTAGTTAATACTTATACTATTTGAATATGTATTCCTATATAAGAAAATAAAGTGCGATGAGGTTGCACAACTTTTAATCGATAAAACATTTATTTTCGACAAAATGTTTTACGGTTACATTTTGACGTTTTAGTTAAACTATTTATTTATATAAATCTAATTTATAAATTAATTTTTATATTTCTATTCAAAATATAAACAGTCATAAATTAATTAAAATAATTTATTTAGCCGTTGAAACTTACTTTCTTAAAATCAGCTTTTTGTCACTTTTGTCGATATAAGCAAATATTACTATTTTTGTATATACTTCTCTTTCCAAATCCTATCTAATATTGTTTGAATCATATAACCTTACCGATTTTATATTTAAAATCACTTTAAATAGTATATTTTAAAGTGGTCAAGTTATGGGTCGTTGCATTCTCCCCTACATAAAAGAATTCGTCCTCGAAATTACCCAAAATGAAAATTGGCCAAAACATTTATCTTCAAACTTAATTCCATATAATATACACTGATCATCCATATGAAATATCTTATTCGATCTTCTATTCGAATACACAAATTTATTTCTGAACTAGTATCGATCCCCCCATCCTTTAGTGCGGACTTTAATTAGGCTCGTTGCTTAGAAACCTTTACTTTCCTTGCACAGCTCTCAACTATGACAGAAAACTAAAGTACCTAACCACAAACCCTCATCAATGTTTGCCGTCAAGAATCGAGTGATAAATCCTTTTTCGGACTAGTGTAAACATCTCAAAGTTCCGTACTCGGATCCTAGATCAAAATTTGTGCAATGAAATGATATACATATAACATATGTATTTATTAACTTTCAAAAAAATTTCCTAAACTTTTATCATAAGTTTAAACATTTTATAAAGGTGCTTCTTTATATAATCCCTTTAATTATTTATTTCCAAATATTTTTATTAAAAGAAAATATTCTAAAGAACCATTTTTAACTCAAAAGATAATTTATCTTTATTATAATTCCCACAACCCTTTAACTTAGTATATTTCTTTTAACACGAATATTTTTTACGAATCATTTCATAAAACTATTACTTAAGTTTATTACATCTTATAACTTATGTAAATCAATCATATTTTAAAGACTTTCCAAATTCTTAATTTTTTGCTGTAATTCACTAATTAAACATTTTCTAGGTCATAATTACCTTTTTGAGGAGTCATTATTTTACTTAATAGTTCATGATTTAAATCTATATTTGTATGATATACCTTTACATCCTAAGCGTATATAAATCCTTTTTTTTTCTTTATAAATCAAATTTATAAATTATCCTTACCTTATTTACTCAAAGTATTTCACAATCTTGTACCAAAAGTTCTCATAAATTTCTTAGCTCCGAGTTAGGCATGATTTAGAAATATTTGATCGTCCAAAATCGTTGGAAATTAAGCTTTTTTATCAATTAGTGATCCATAATTATCTTTAGTTAAAACACTTTTCTAAATATTACTAATCAATGATTCATATTATTTCTTTAACTTAAGAAAATTATGTAGATCGAATAACCCCAAAACAATTCAAGTAACCGGGTACTACCAATAGTATCATATATCCTCTTAACAAGAAGAGTAATACTTAAGAGAAGTGTTTACCATTCGAACACTTCTCTTGCCCATTTTCAGTTTATTTTCAAGCCAATCGAACTACTTATCATAAAATTCCTCTTTTTATTTGAAATAATACCATTTTCAAAATCCTTTAGAGATTACTTTGTTTGTAAAACCTATTTTATAAATTCGATTTATAAATTCATCTTACATTAATTAACTTCATTTAATTCCCACAATTCTTTTACTCAAATTTAAATTCTCATTCCTTTTATATTTATCATTTTACACAATCACTTTCTATTATTTAAATACATTTTTATCTTATATATTCATTTATTAAATAAATCTTATTATCAAACACCTTATAGTCAAATCGTGAAACTTAATTCACAGGATATTTGTACTTCAACTTTTAAATCAAACAATTAATCAATTTATAATAGTAACTTAACATCATCGTTTCTTAGGTTTTTTATTTTGAAATAAGTATTCAAGATTTTAATCACCTTATCAGATTTCTTATTTATCATTTATCTTTATGAAACATCTTATAGTCAAACTGTGAAATTCTAATCACAAGATGTTAATATTTAAATTTCACTAATCCTAATTTATAACTATACAACTTTTCAAAATATACATATATTTAAAATATAATCCTAGGCAAAATTATTCCGTTTACCAATTTTTTCAAAACCAGTGTGTCGATTCATCTTGTTTAAATGCTTAGGAACCCTCATCTATAACAGTGATTAGACACATCGATCAGAATCCACAAATCACTCAACAGATAAATCAACATAAAACAATTTATTAGCCAAATAACAAATACGCACTCGTATATAATATACTCAAACTCATTCTAGGGTGTTACTAACCCTATCTCTAATGAGTCACTCATCTTATGGTATTACTAACTCTATCTCTGATGAGTCTTTACCCCACCAAAGCCAAGGTTCTCGCTTAACCTTCAGCTCTGATATCAAATGTAATGGCCCGTTTTGCCGTACCCTTCGAATCGACAATAAACCACATATGTCCAACTCAAATTACACGAATAAGCAGATCATTAGAAAGAATATAAAGATAGAGCATAATCTCACTTGAATGGAATATCATATATTAATTCAATAACAATCTTTACAGCGGGAAATTTTACAATACGATATCAGAGTCTAACCTAGATTCAGCCTAGATAGTTATAACACCTGCCCATATAAATGCTGACAAACAACATAACAAATGCGATAGATGTAGCGGATAATAGAATACGTCCATACGATGATGAAGATTTCCAGCTCTCCTTTGGAAATTCCAACCATCTTTAACTCAACCCGAAACTACTCGGACCTGACACGAGTATTAAAAAAATACTCGGATCAGGCTTGATAAACCAACGTGAGATACTCGAAATTTTAAATGTATAAATCATGATGATGTTATCAAAACCTTTGAAAAGAAGTGTATCTCATAAGACCACGTCCACACATGAATATGGATGGGTTTCTACCTTAAGATAACCAAAACACTTTTGTAATAAAATACACTTGATATTATTTTTAATGACATTCTTTTGAAAACAATTTTCAAATAAACTTATTCAAATAAGTATCAATATCTGGACTAAGTCTAAGATAATATATCTCGAACGGAATATACGACAACAGAAAGGGGTAGCTGAAATGTTTGCAAGTCATTACAGCTATTTTGGGACTACAATCAAAACCGTAAATCTCATATTGGGATTGGATTTCCAACATGATAGGAAACTAGTGGCCTTTTCTCCGATCCCCGCATAAAATACATAGTTCCCATGGTGCCTTAATCGCTTTTCTCAAACTAGTCACTTGGAACTGTACTTGTTATATAACCACTGATAACCGGTAGTTCCCTGCTTTTCTAAAGCTAACCACTTAATCCAACCGGGCAATAAATGCCTTTAGGGAAGTATCCCCCAAAGGGCCCAACGTATTGGATACCACCAAACATACTTACTTATTTCGAATTTGTGTCCTCAAACCACATAGTATCCCATATCATCTTCCAGGATGTGAGGCTAGTGAGGCTACTCAATTTCTTCAAAGCCACGCTTTTCACTCAAAAGCGTTCTCTTTGATCACAACAAGTTCAACTTTGAATGCCACACTACCATTCATTTGATCACTAGTTGACTTCCATAACCATACAATCTCTGAGCTCGTATGTCTCAAAGAAGGGTGTTAAGATAAGAGAAGTTGTCATCTCCGCCACTAAGTAGATGTACATTTGTAAAAGTCAAACGTTGTGTCTTAGAAATGCAATGTCAGACATTCGCCCATATAAGTTCGTTTTGGGACTGAATGAAACAGAAGGCACTTTCCTCGGCAATTACTAGGCGAGAAGCCCTTGTAGTCCGAAAAATCTCCACAATGAGGAGACCATTGCTATAAATAATTCTATAATGGGAGTGGCCCAGAGCATGTCAACAAGCAGTCCTCACGCTATGAAGATCCACGGTCTTTAATAATCATCATCTTCAACATGTCTTCACTTTCGAACGTATACATTGGTTTGAAGTGGTTTTCGGATAGGAATCACCCAAACCCAACTCCAGTTCCTTCGAATTCAATTATCGGTAAAAAGATGTTTAGTTCATATGTGGATGTCAATCATCAATCAATTACTTCATCTTTTATTTAAATCAAATATCTTTCTTAGATATACTCTTTTCAACTTATTCCATTTTCTTTTCAAGAGTATATGGAATTATCAAGCCTTATTTATCAAATCATTTGGTTTATTTAAATCTTTCTTAAATCCTGGGATAATTCCAAATCATTTTCTCTTTTATTTAGAAAAACCTTTCCAAATTATTTTTTAATCTTAATCAAAGATTTCTTATATTCAAGTTATAACTTTTAACATAGAGAAAATATTCTCAAATTATACATTAAATCTTAATCAAAGATTTCTTATATTCAAGTTATAACTTTTAACTTAGGGCAAGTGTTCCAAAATCATTCATTAAATCTTAATCAAAGATTTCTTTCTTAACTTCAAATCATATTCTTGCAAATTGAAGATTTTCATGGCACAGTAGTACTACCACCTTGGATACGGTAAATTTCACATCCAAGGACTAGTGACAAGTAATTCTATATCATGAAGATCTTTATCTTTAATGATCTTTGTCTTTAATATGTTTTATTTTGAAAATTAGTTTGAAGTGATTTCAGACAGGGATCACCCATATCCGATCCCCATTCTTCGGATAGGAATTGCCTAAATCCGATCCCAGTTCCTTCGCACCAATCATCAATAAAAAGTTGTAAAGTACATATGGAGTTTCGAAAATTAGTTTGAAGTGACTTTCGGATAGGAATCATCCATCTGATCTCGGTTCTTCGGATAGGAATCATCCAAATTCGATCCTGCTTCCTTCGTGCTAACATCGATAAAAAATGTTAAGTGGTTAATCAACATTCAAAGAATTTGTTTCTTTTATTTTATCTTACAAAAACTTATTTAGATCATTCGGGCTTTCCTTTCGATCTATTCCACCCTTAGCCTAAGAAGAGAAAATATAGGCCAGGTAAATTTAAGGCACTAGTTGCTCCATCCCTAACCTTAGTTAAATACCTTGTTTTATCTTCCCAGATCTCGCAGATGGGAAAAATGTAATAGCCGTTTCCGCATACTCAGTTTGTTATTACATTCAATATTCTTTGCTTTTTGTTTAAGTGTTACAAACAATTTCTCATAACCATTTATGCAAAGCATTATTAAACTTCCAAATCATTTTTAAATTACTTGATTATTCTTTTAAAATCATTCACAAAAGATTTAAAAAAGGAATGTTAAGTTTAAAACTACATTTCAAAAGGTTATAGGATTCGCAGCATAAAAGTGCCGCGGAAAGTGCTATACAAGCTTTTTTCATTTAGACAACTTGTTAATATTTGAAAATTCATATTTTCCATTCCAAATCTCTTTTAAACCATTCTCCTAGATTTACCAAATTTATTTTATATTTATAATCATTCAAAATATCACTATAAAGAAATTCCTTTTTGGATTTCGAACTGCAAAACCGCGATGTTTTTAGAAAATTATTTTGGATACATTTTAAACTATACTTGATGAAATCTTGATTTTCTTTCTTCATTGGAAAACTATTATCATCGTGGACAAAAGATTTTTCATTTCGAAGAAATCCGACTTACAAATCATTCTCTGCATTAATTTGAAGTTACGGGTCGAAATTTACGAACTACCGCTACGCAACGAGCTCGATTTTGACCAAATTTGTGAATTGCTTCGGAACTTGTCCGAAACACTTCAAATTTGTTTTAAACCATTTTAAAACTATTTTAACTTATTTAAATCAATATTTTATTTTATTTCATATTATACTATTATATTATTATAATATCATTTCTAACTTTTTAGATATTTTAAAATCTTTAAGATGCTAAATAATTTCCATACGAACAATTATATGGATTTAATTCTCATTTAATTAACTATGCTTACTAACCATTTCTCTTATCATTTATCAAACCAAGTTATCATCCATATCACAAACATATAATCAACCATAGTATCAACCAATATTCAACATATTAATTCCTAATTTAACATGTGTATTATTAACTTAAGTTTTATTAAAATAAAACTAGGATTTGAGTGCTCATGATTAGTTCCACTCCACCAAACTTTTTCGTAGACTTTCATTTTGATTCCGGGAGCATCTCCTTCTCTTTTCCTTGCTCCGAAGCTTCACGACTTGCTCCTCCCTCCTCCATAGGTTTGGCTTCTTAGTATTCCACCCTTTATCCATCATTTCTTCACTTCTTAGATGCTGAACTATGTTTTTATGGTATTTTAAGGTCTTTGCCAAAGTTTGGTGGTGTTTGAAGTTGATTTCATATGATTTTAAGAAAAATTAGTAAGGAAAGAGAAGAGAAGAAGCCATTAGAGAGTAGAAGAAAAGCTTGAAAAAGAAAGAAGAAGAAGTGTAAAAAAGTGAGAAAGTGGATGCTTATTTATAGAAATTTTTTTGAATTAAAATAATATTTTGTTAAAAGACCAAAATACCAGTTGTTTACTTTTTAAGCAACCTTATTTTTTCAACACTTAACATCACATTTCAAATCTCTACTTTATATCATTTTTACTTAAGAAGTAAGTTAGAAATCTAATAATTATGTTTGGTTTAATTTGATGTTTACGTTCTTCTTTGAAATGACATATTTGTCTTTTTTGTGCTTACTTTTTCTTAATTATATTCTAGAATTTTCTAAGTATGTTTAGTAAAAGAAACTTAATTAGTGAATTAATTAATACTTACACTATTTTAATATATGTTCCTATATAAAAAAATGATGGTGCGATGACATTGCAACAACTTTTAATCGACCAATTGTTGATCGACAAAATGTTTTACGGTCACATTTTGATGTTTTAGTTAGTCTGTCTATTTATGTGAACCAAATTTAAAAATAAATTTTTATACTGCTATTTAAAAGTATAAACACTTAGAAGTTAATTAAAATAATTTATTTAACCATCGAAACTTACTTTCCTAAAATCAGCATTTTGTCACTTTTGTCGATATAAGAAAATGCTACTTTGTGTATAATTCTCTTTTCAAATCCTATCTAATATTGTTTGAATCATATAACCGTACCTATTTTATATTTAAAATAACTTTAAATAGTATATTTTAAAATTGTCAAGTTCTAGGTCGTTACAAAGGGTCTTCAAAAGAAGACGTAGACAAAGGTACCGAAGTAACGTAGATAGGTTATATTTGATAATGTATGAAAGTTATAAATCTATTTTCTGATGATTTATAATTTGGTTATGTTGTTTTAATTAAATACGAATTATTGGTTCAAATTATTTGTTAAAGGTAATAATACTGCATATGTTTTTGGATTTAAAATCAATAACTGTGCGTTGGATTGGTATGAATATGAAATGTATTTTTAACTTATTTGGGTTATGCAGTTAAAATTGTATCCGAGTTATGCATCTAATTTGAGTTTTGTATAATGTTTCATCTGAATAGTGGATTTATGTGAAATGCAACTAAAATGCATGTGAAATTTTGTTAAAATTGTTTATGATATGTTGTTAAAAATGTATTTGACTATTGTATTTGGGTACTCTTATGGAGTTAATGTCTATTTGTAATAAGCAATGGTGTAACGACCCACCTTTTTAGACTGTTCAAACCAACAATAAACCACAAATGTCAGACTCAAACCATTCAAAAGGGAGGATTGTTAATGGGGTAAATAAGAAAACGGAAAAAGAAAGAAAAACAAAACACAGAATCTCGTAGCGGAAGGAAAATAATATAATAATCAAATAAACAGTTCATGAAGTTGTTTTACAAAGAACATTTGATTACACTTTTACAAATTCAAATCAGAGTTATACATACATCAAAAATAAATAAATAGTGCAGCGGAACGCAAACCGTAAAGGAATAATAAATAGCAATAATATATTTTCTCTTCGTCTTCATCCTCCAGAAAATAGTCTTCAGTACACTGAAAAGCTCAGACTAACCCGAGCATAATGAAAAATAATACACTCGAGTCAGAAATAAAAATTCCTATGTAAGTCAAATCAATCTCAAATAAAATATGAGTGCAGTGCCTTCAGAGATGTTACGGGGTTTTCATCTCCTATAAAGTGTATTGAATATTTTTTTTAAAAGGTTTCAAATAATTCTAAATATCAATCTTAATCATCTAATTAAAACAAATCCGAAGTTTGAATTTAACTTAAACTCTTCAAATAATTCAGTTCCAAATAAAATCCAAATTCAAGAAACTATATGATATATGTCATTTCAAGTAGTATCAAAAACCAACATTTTCAAATCTATGAAAACCATTTGGGCTTATTATTTCATTCCATAACGATTTTCCCCTAATCTATAAGATCGTTCGGGTATGTATCATTGCAACCCATAGTAAACTTGTAATCTTATAACGATATAAAATACAACATCCATTCATCCAATATCAATCACAATCATCATCCAAATCAATCAATAAACATCAATAGATAATTGAAAATCAATAACAAGTATTTAATTGGCAATTTAAATTCAATTATAAATTAAATAACGATTTAATTCAAATAAATTCAAGTTCTCTGAGATTACAATTTAAATAATCAAACAGCCTTAAATAAATTTTTAATCACATCATAAATTTAATTTAACAAACATAAGAAATTTTATAAGTTGTGAGTGGGTTAAAACACTCACCTTTGATTTTAGCCCATAAAAATCCAAACATAAGTGCAAAACTCGTCAACCTCCAAATTCAACAAAATCAATTTCATGTTGTCCAGAATTTAAATATGAACCCAACAGAAGAAATCGCGCGTGAATCAAAATTTATATGCAAAAGATATTCATGTTATAAGAATATTATTGAAACAAAAATTAGTACGCGTTAAAAAAAATAAAAAAAATAAATTTTAATACTTACGTTTTTCTAAAGATGAGGCTTTAGGAAAAGATTAAAGAACAACTAAGATGAGGACAGGAAGTGTACGAAAAATGAAAGAACAAGTTTTATAAAAGAAAGCTTTTGGGTTCCTAAGAGTAACAACTTTTGAATATAAGGTGTTATAAGAAACAAAACGCAAATGATGAAACGAGCTATAGGTTATTTATAATTAGGAAATGAAGGTGGAGGGACAAAAATAAATGTTACATTTTATTTTGAAAGCTTCAGACATTAATAATGCATAAAGAAATGTACGTAGAAATGGAAAAGTTTGCAAATGAAGGTAAAAATTTGTATACGCAAAAATGAGGTTGCAAGAATTGAATACAACCTAAAAGTCTATGCTCATGTATTAAATAGAAGGAGAAATGAACGGATAAAGTATTAATAATAAAGTAACTATTTTAAAATGTTCGTGCAACAATTAATTATGAAAGAAATGAAGGGACCATGCACGTCGCACAACCTTTTAAAATTCAATTTTTTGAAACGTAACCAAATTAACTTCATTAACTCAAATAATATTCAAATTTGTATGCATTTAGGTTTTTATCTACGCATAATAATTTTTTATACTTACCTTAAAAATGAAAACGTTTAATTTGGTTTTCCTAAAATGATCTTTTATTTCCATTAAAACAAATTTTTTATTTAACACAAAACCTGTGTTTCTTAAATCTATTAATTGCAATCAACGTTTCTTTCCTTTAATTGAACCATTTTAATTATATTAATTGCAATTACTTACAAGTTAAAATTTAAAACAGGCAACTAAAATGGATAAAAAATACCGCAATTATTTATTTAAGTGCGTATATAAAGCTGTTGTTTATACACAAGAGTAATAAATAACTTACTAAAAATAGATTATTTTCCTATTCTTGTAATCAATCTATAAGCTTAAACACAATTCAAATAAACATATATTTCTTCCTTTAAAATCAGTCATTCTATTCTTAATTTTAATGAAATTAGACCTACATTCACAAATGAAATATTCATTTTATATGATGTAAATGTTCTTTTCATTAAATCAAACTTTCCTTATATTTTCACAAAGCATAAGCTACTTTTAATGATACATATTAATTTACAATTGGTATTGTAACGACCTAATTTTTCGACTTCAGAAAGTCGACATCGATACGTCCACTGTATCCAATGCCGCACAGTCGAATGCCGAAAAATCGAACCGTTAGGGTTTAAGAAGAAAACGATAGAAGAAGAACAGAAACAACAACAGAATCTCACATTTCACAGTGGAACAAATATAATAGATAAATGAACATCTTTAAACAAAATCACTATATCAGTTTACACATTACAACATCAGAGTATTACAACAACCACACACAAAAAATGGCAGTTATAAAAACATGCCCCTATGTTTGAATACACAGCGGAATGATAATAATATACGAAAGTACGTCTCACCATCTAGCTCAAGCTCCAGATCTGCACAGCATCTCTTTTTTCGACTTGGCTCCAGAATAATGACAATCTGACTCTAGGCTGCCCGTGTGGAAAATTATGGGCACCTAGAGTTTAGAAAGGGAACAATAAACTCCAGGTCAGTCATGGGATTGTTGTGAGATCTTAAAAATAGTTATTTTCACAAAGAAAATAAAAAGAAATCCGCTATGCTTTTGGAAAATGAAACTGCCATAAGGCCTCCCGTCACACACACAATGCAAACGCACACTTGGAGGAGATTTCTCCTTATGACAGTAAAAAATGCTTGATACGCGAAAACCGTTTGATATTATTATTAGTGCATAGTGTAGAAATATTTCGAAAGTATAATATTAATCTTAGCTAGCATACCACATTTCGTCGTATGCCTACTATAGCTCCTATGTTCAATAGCAGGTTATCGCCACATTCCATGGCAGGTTATACAACTAAAACCGTACATGGCGCGTATTGTTTCTTTGGATTTCCAACAATGGTCAGGCAAAGGAACTTCCTACACCGAAATGGGTACGCCTCTGGAAGGACGCCCCGAGAACCTAACCGGATCTCTGCTAACACAAGGACGACGTTACCTCACGCTTTAACCAAGCTATAACATATTTAACTACCATACAAGTATGCCATCCTCGGTCGTTATCGACCTTTATCCGACGGTCCTCAACCACAAAGCAACAACCACAAAGCAACAACCACAAAGTATAATAAATTTGCAGCATCAATATAGGTAAAATATCCGGGCTCCATACCATGATACCACCTCTTATCCAGAAGAAAATGGACATACCCTAGGGGTGCAACCCCTAAAAACCTTGCCGAAACATTCCTGTTTCGACCATTTCTGGGTTGTGAGGCTCGACGAAGTCTTGTCCACAAATCTACGCTTTTCATAAAAGTCATGCTTCGATCAACAAATGATCAGCAGCACTTCGTATGCCACATTACCAAATTGGGAATGTATCACTAGTAACCATCAACTACATAACCTCTGAGCTCGTACGTCTCAGAGAAGGGTGTTAAGCTAAGAGAATAAATTCTCCGCCACCAACATAAATGTATTTGATAGAAACCGGCTTTACATCTCAATGTGTAACGTTAGATACACATCTATACAAGTCTATTCCGAGATCGAACATTACCTAAGGCACTTCAAAGAAGCCCTTGCAAATCCAAATATTCACTAATCACGTCCAGAATCCCCATCACAAAGGGTGTAACAACCCTCATATTTATCGGTTTTATATTTAAATATTTTATTTAAATATTTTATCGATACTCGGAATTTAGTCCGAAAAGCTACTCTTTGCATACGGTCGAATTAGGACTCGGGACCACTTCCATTGAGTTTAAAATGACGTTTGCGATCTTTTTAAGTGTAAATTTTGATATGTTTGGAGATAGTAGAATTTTGCTACTTTTTCACTTAGGGCTTTGGTTTGGGCTGAGCCCATTAACCTCACTTATGTATTCAGTCCCAACCCCTTCTCCCCTTCATTACTTCATTCCTCATTTCCTTATACTCAAGCTTTTATATTAATGGAGAGTGGAAGAGGAAATTAAAACTCCAAGTCCTAGTTTTCTTTTGCAAATCAAACTCTAGCTCCAAACTAATAGAAGAACCCATTGGTAAGCTTCTCTTCTTCTTCTCCAACTCATTCTCTTATCAATTTCAGAAATTCCTAAACCTAACTTTGGGAATGTTCTTCTTTTAAAGCTTAGAATCAAGCTTCTTGAGTTTGATTTGAAGAGTGGTTGATTCTCCTTTGCTTTCAAGCTTCTTCTTCAATCGTTTGGGTTCAAAGGTGAGATTTTTATCTCACATCTTTGTCTATAATTATCTTCGATTGTTAGGTATGAATTCCTAACACTTATTCTTGTCCAACTGATTTTGGTTTGGATTGATTTGGTGTATATTCCAATTTTTTGTGTTTTGAAATCAAAATCTATGAAAATCCTTTTATGGATATTTGGACATTGATATTTGAGGCGTATCGAGGAGCCGTTTAGGCTGGGTTGTCACGTGGCATAAATCCTTAGTCGTCATTTGCTCGATCGATCGCTTTCGGTATCCGTTTGGCCATTTTTGGCCTAGGTTCAGGGAATGCCCTGAACCCTTCATTCAGACGTCTGAAACGTAATATTCAGACGTCTGAATATTGTTCTGGGAAGATTTCTATTCCCAGATTTAGATGTCTGAATATTTGATTTCAGACGTCTAAATTGGTTCGAATTGAACCAGAAAGGAAATAGGCTAAATTGGGCATTTCCAGACGTCTGAATTTATTGATTCAGACGTCTGAATTCTGTCCTGGAAAGTATTTTATTTTCCAGATTCAGACGTCTGAATCATACCTTTCAGACGTCTGAATATGCCAATTTTTGCCTATTTTCCTATTTAGCTTGAAATTCCAACGTTAATCAATTCGTGTTGATTCCCTTTTGTTATTATCACTTATAATCGACTTTGATGACATTTTCTTCGTGATTTTGGGAATATCCATTTTAATGGATTCGGTATCGATTTCTTTGGATTTTATTCACGTCTTCGAATGTGAATTTTAGTGATTGATTGTTCCTACAATCTTCTTGGTGATTTGTCACTTTAAAATTATAAAGGTTTTCTATACTAGTAGTAAATATCAAAATTCTTTCATCAAAACGATTTCAACACTATTTTATTACAAAGCTCGTTTCTTAAACCGTTTTCCAATCTATTAGTATATACAAGCCTTTACCTCACTCGTATGAGAAATCTAATTAAACAGCCTAGTAAAACGAGTGGTATGAAACGCTTGCGTTTACTTCTTCGGTTAATTCTTGGACTTGTTCGATTGAATCTCTTATGACAATTTTCTAGTGGAGATCTACAGTTTTTTCGTAAATATTTAAGTTAAGCAAATGGTTATGGGACATGAAGCTAAACTCATATATTTACTAGGTTATTGTAATTGACACTTCTCGTTGATCATGACGATCATCTTTGTGATTTATACTAGCAATGTGCGATGTCTCTTTGTCTGCAAGCGAGACTAAACCCCGTTTTGTGGAGTTTCGACTCTAATTGGTGGGGTAGCAATCCATGGTCTTTGGGCCGTTTGTGGAGCTTCGGCTCAATTTGTGATGGTTAGCAACCATGGAATTAGCATTCCGTTTGTGATACACGTGTTGGTGAGCTTTATGCTCCCTTTTGTGATAGGCCTTCCCCCTTTTTGTGATTTCTGGATTCCTTGAGATGATTTCTAAAATTTGTGTTTCACCAATTTTCGTGATTTTCATTGATAAGTTTTACCAATATTTGTGCATTGGTGAATTTATGTGTCATTGACTTGTGTGATTGACATTGATATAATCGTCAATATTTATGGTTTGGTGAACCAAATAAAGAGTATGACATTTCTTTGATCTTTGAGTAGATTTTTGTGATACTGATTAATCTCTTGTTGATTTTCAATTACTTATATATATATATATATATTACAGCTTGGCATTGTGATTATTATGTGTTTAGTCGTACCTCTTATTCTATATCGCTTCATTTGATATTTATAGTCAGACTGATCCATTATTATTTTCTTATTAAATAATACTCGGGTCAGATCGAGATGTTACAGGTGCTTCTGCTTGACTTCTCACTTGGGATTGACTTCTCTGACTTTTGGCTAACTAGTTAGATTAGTAGTTTATTTTGTTGTATACACTTGAGATATGGACTCATAGTTGTATTCTTTTGTATAGCACGTGTTGCTATTCTTTTGTATTATTGTGGATCCTTTTGACCACTACTCTGATATATACTTCCATGTGTTAGTTATATATTCATATCTTCTTCCGCCTTTGTGATATGAATTATCTGTGACTGATTTGTGTTATGCTGATTTCTATATTCGTTTCCGAAGATTATTATAGCCACTATGTAGTAGCTTTGAGTTTGTAACGGTGCGTCGAATTTTCTCTCGAAATCAAATGCATGTTATACTATCCGACATAGCGGTGCTCGCACAAAGCAATTGCACGGATGGTTGCTCCTCAACAGCCTTATTCTTCGTGCTAGTTGACGGCATTACACTGCAGTGTCCTTGGCTAGCGTGGGTATAGAGGTGGGACGTCACAACTTGGTATCAGAGCCAAACTTCGGAACAATGTAGAATAATGTAGCAAGGATCGTGTCCTAAGTCTTTCTTAGGAGTTGTGCCTTAGGATTTATTCGGGTCTTCGTACTGATTTATCCTATTTTCTTTATGATTCCTTGTTTTATCTATCAAGATTGCTTGATATTCATTTTGTGAATAACCTTCTTCCTCCTTCTTTCTTTCTTAAGGAAGAGAAATGGTTAGACCTGGTCGTCCCAGAGCTGGACCATCTAGTGCTCCACCCCAAGATGGAGTTTTTATGACCACCTAGCAATTTCTTGACCTTGTCACGAATGCTCAAGCAGCTGGTTCTAATCCGGAACCTACTCACCCTAAATCTGGGTTTGCACTTTTGTGCAATGATAACACCAACCTGGGTGGGAAGCCATTTAAAGGTTCTGAAACTGTCATTGAAGTTCAGGCTTGGTTAAGGACGTGCGATCGAATCTTTTCTCGCATGAACCTCATCGATCTTCACCGTGCTCAGGTGGCTTCTAGTATGCTCCAAGAAAGAGCATTAGACTAGTACGAGCTTCTGATTTCTGAAATAAATGAAGCGGATCTCACTTGGGAGAAATTCCGGGAACGCTTCGAGTTAAAATTCGTGCCAGAAGCTGAGAAGGTGACTTTGGCTCGCCGTTTTATTGACCTTGTTCAAGGTGAATCTTCCGTGACTGACTATGTCGCGTCTTTTGAATCTCTCTCTAAATACGGGGTTGAATATATTAACACCCCATTGAAGAAAAATCAGAGATTTGTCTATGGCTTAAACAAAAATATCAAGAAGCCATTACTTCTAAAATTAGAAATTTCTTTCGACCAACTCATTGATATCGCTCTTCGACTTGAAGAGGCGGATAGGGAAAATGATGTTGAAGTGGTAGGTTCCAAACCAGGCTTCAACAACAACAAGAAAAGGCCCAGTAAATTCAAAGGCCCTTATCCCAATAAGAATGGGAAGCAAGCAACCCCGGTGGCAAAGACTTCTTCCTTTGGTCGTGGGGAATGCTATAAATGTGGTTTGAAGGACCATTACGCGAACAAGTGTCCAAAGTCTCTCTCTTGTCGCTACTGCAAAGGTCCCGGTCATGTTATATCTTCATGCCCCAAACTTCAAAATAGGAAGGAGGGAAAGCTTAATGTTGCTCAAGCCCCTGGCAAAACATCTCGTGGTCAAGGTATTTTTCATTCTATCCTTGATGGTATTATTATATTTCGTGATCAACCTATTCGAGTTCTTTTTGACACGAGAGCATCCCATTCTTTTATATCAAAAGAACTTGTTGATACTTTTTATTTAAGTGTTGTTGCATTAATGACTTCTTTGAGAATTGTGAATCCTGTTGGTGGATCCGCAACTCTTAGTTTGCTTTGTAAAGATGTGGAGATTATTTTGTGTGATTTTCCTTTCCTAGCCGATTTGCATGTCATGCGTTATTTAGGCTTTGGAATGATTTTGGGAATGGATTGGCTTAACCGTTATGAAGCTCATATCCTATGTCCTGGGCGGACTATTCATCTTCGATATCTTCAATCTGTTAAGCAGATTTCTATTAATCTTAAAGATTCGGATTCCAGCTTGGTTGCATCTTTATATTCTTTAAATCCTCATGATGACGATAATGATGATGAGGAAGATATTATTTCTCTTATTCACGTTATTCGTGAAATTTTCGACATATGTGAGCCCGTTTTAGGATTACCACCTAAGCGAGCAATTGAGTTCAGAATTAATCTTACCCCTGCAGCTCAACCTATTACTCGTCCTCCTTATCATATGTCCAATAAAGAAAATGAAGAGATGCGTAAACAATTATCCGAATTGGAGATGAAGCAATTTATTCGCTCTAGTTCCTCGCCTTGGGGAACTTCGGCTATTTTTGTGAAGAAATCCGACGGCACGCTTAGGCTTTGCGTTGACTACCGCAAGCTTAATGATCTTACTATCAAAAATAAATATCCTTTACCTCGGATTGATGATATATTCGATCAACTTAGTGGTGCTAGAGTCTTTTCACAATTAGACTTAGATACTGGATTTCATCAGCTTCGTATTGCAGAGGATAACATTCCTTTGACATCGTTCCGTACTCGTTATGGATCTTATGAATGGCTTGTTATGCCATTTGGTCTAACGAATGCTCTGGCTTATTTCGTTGACCTTATGAATAGAGTTTTCAAAGACTTCCTCGACCGATTTGTTCTCATCTTTATTGATGATATTCTTATGTATTCAAAAACCGAGGAGGAACATGAAAAGCATCTTCAGATTGTGTTGGAAACTCTTAGGAGTAATCAATTAACGAAATTTTCTAAATGCTACTTTTGGCAATCTCGTGTGAAGTTTCTCGGTCATATTATTTTCGAATCCGGAATTTCCATGGATCCTTCAAAGATTGAAGCGATTCAAGATTGGAAGAGACCGGAGAGTGTGACGGAGATTCGTAGTTTTCTTGGATTGGCGGGTTATTACCGCCGTTTTATCAAAGACTTTTCTAAGATTGCCGTGCCTCTCACTAGCTTAATGAAGAAAGGTGTTAAATACATTTGGTCGGACAAATGTGAAATTTCTTTTCAGAAACTAAAGGAACTTCTTTCTAGTGCTCCTATTCTTGTTATTCCCGAGGGAAACCAAGATTTTATTGTTTATACCGATGCTAGTCGCGTTGGTTTGGGTGCCGTTCTTATGCAAAGAGAACGTGTTATTGCTTATGCTTCTAGGCAATTGAAGCCTGCTGAGACTAGATATGCCACTCATGATTTAGAACTCACGGCTATTGTTTTCACTCTTCGGATTTGGCGTCATTATCTTTTAGGAGAGAAATTTATTCTTTATACCGATCATAAGTCCTTGAAGTATTTATTCTCTCAAAAGGAACTTAATTTGCGTCAACAGCGTTGGCTCGAATTTCTTGCACCATATGATCTTGATATCCTTTATACTCCCGGTAAGGGTAATCGTGTCGCCGATGCTCTTAGCCGTAAACAACAAGCTGCTGTTTCTATGATGATATCCGAATGGAACGATCTCGAGATTTTATCCACTTGCGAAATTCGAGACCGTATTTCCGATTTAAGTTCATCTCTTGTTTTATGTAGCCTTGAGGCTCATCCTTCTCTTTTAGACCGCATTCTTGAAGCTCCAAGGCTAGATCCTGAATTGGCTCTTCTTGGCCAAAATATTAAGGATAAAATTGATATTGAAGGTTTTAAAGACTTTGATATCGATTCTCGTGGCGGCATTCGGAAATTTGGTAGACTTATCGTGCCAAATATTAGTGATCTTCGTAAAGATATTTTAGAAGATTCACATCGTTCTAAATTTACCATTCATCCCGGTAGTAGTAAAATGTTCGTGGATATGAAGCGGCTTTATTATTGGGAGGGAATGAAATCTGGTATTGCTAACTTTATTAAGTGTTGCATGACTTTGCCAACTCATTAAGGCCGAACATCAAAGACCCGGTGGGTTATTGCAACCTTTAGAAATTCCAATTTGGAAGTGGGATCAAATTTCCATGGATTTTATCGACGGCCTTCCCCATTCTCGTTCGGGTCATGATAGCTTATGGATTATAGTTGATAGGCTTACTAAATCTGCCCATTTTATTCCCATTCGGTCCATTCAGACAGTACCTCTTTTGGCCAAACTTTTTATTAAAGAAATTGTTAAATTGCATGGAGTTCCTACTTCTATAGTTAGTGATCGTGATCCATTGTTTACTAGTGGATTTTGGAAGATTCTTCAAAAAGCTTTAGGAACGAAGCTTAATTTTAGCACCGCTTATCACCCCCAGTCCGATGGACAAACCGAAAGCGTGAATCAAACTCTTGAAGATCTTCTTCGTGCATGTGTGCTTGATTTCGGTGGAAGCTGGGAAGATCATATTCCTCTTGTTGAATTTTCCTATAATAATAGCTTCCAATCTAGTATTGGTATGGCACCTTTCGAGGCACTCTATAGAAGGCCATGCCGATCTCCTTCTTGTTGGCTTGAGGCCGGTGAGAAGCTGGTTTTAGATCCAGATTTTGTTCGGGATTCCACCGAGAAAATTGACCTTATTCGACATAGGATGAAAGAAGCCCAAAGTAGACAAAAATCCTATGGCGATAATCGAAGAAGGAGATTAGAATTTTCTGTTGGGGATCTTGTTTTTATTCGTGTTTCACCTATGAAAGGTGTTGTATGTTTCAGTCGATCGGGAAAATTAGCGCCTCGATATATTGGGCCATTTCCTATCACCGAATGTATTGGTTCCGTGGCTTATCGCCTTTTATTACCGGCTCAGTTTTCTGCTATTCATGACGTGTTTCACGTTTCTCAATTACGGAAGTGCCTTCGAGATTCCGATTCTATTCTTGAGCCCGGTGTTGTGGAAGAGATTGAAGTTTCGCCTAATCTAACTTTTGAGCAACATCCTGCTCGTATTATTGCTTCGGAGGTCAAACGACTTCGAAATAAGGATGTTCCGCTTGTGAAAGTTCAATGGTCTTCAAATCCTAAGGATTGTTCTTAGGAATCTAGAGAGTTCATTGAGCGATCACATCCGAACTTACTTTCCCGTGCTCTTTAAGGTGAACCTTTTATTTCAAATTTCTTTTGTGTTGAATATGCTTTTATGGTTGTTACTTTATATTTTCCTCTTAAATATTGCGAGGATGCAATTTCTTTAAGGAGGGGAGTCTGTAACAACCCGCATATTTATCGGTTTTATATTTAAATATTTTATTTAAATATTTTATCGATACTCGAAATTTAGTCCGAAAAGCTACTCTTTGCATAAGGTCGAATTAGGACTCGGGACCACTTCCATTGAGTTTAAAATGACGTTTGCGATCTTTTTAAGTGTAAACTTTGATATGTTTGGAGATAGTAGAATTTTGCTACTTTTTCACTTAGGACTTTGGTTTGGGATGAGCCTATTAACCTCACTTATGTATTCAGTCCCAACCCCTTCTCCCCTTCATTACTTCATTCCTCATTTCCTCATGCTCAAGCTTTTATATTAATGGAGAGTGGAAGAGGAAATTAAAACTCCAAGCCCTAGTTTTCTTTTGCAAATCAAACTCTAGCCTCAAACTAATAGAAGAACCCATTGGTAAGCTTCTCTTCTTCTTGTCCAACTCATTCTCTTATCAATTTCAGAAATTCCTAAACCTAACTTTGGGAACGTTCTTCTTTTAATGCTTAGAATCAAGCTTCTTGAGTTTGATTTGAAGAGTGGTTGATTCTCCTTTGCTTTCAAGCTTCTTCTTCAATCGTTTGGGTTCAAAGGTGAGATTTTTATCTCACATCTTTGTCTATAATTATCTTCGATTGTTTGGTATGAATTCCTAACACTTATTCCTGTCCAATTGATTTTGGTTTGGATTGATTTGGTGTATATTCCAATTTTTGGTGTTTTGAAATCAAAATCTATGAAAATCCTTTTATGGATATTTGGACATTGATATTTGAGGCGTATTGAGGAGCCGTTAAGGCTGGGTTGTCGCGTGGCGTAAATCCTTAGTCGTCATTTGCTCGATCGATCGCTTCCGGTATCCGTTTGGCCATTTTTGGCCAAGGTTGAGGTAATGCCCTGAACCCTTCATTCAGACGTCTGAAACGTAATATTCAGACGTCTGAATATTGTTTTGGGAAGATTTCTATTCCCAGATTTGGACGTCTGAATATTTGATTTCAGACGTCTGAATTGGTTCGAATTGAACCAGAAAGGAAATAGGCTAAAATTGGGCATTTCCAGACGTCTGAATTTATTGATTCAGACATCTGAATTCTGTCCTGGAAAGTATTTTATTTTCCAGATTCATACGTCTGAATCATAGCTTTCAGACGTCTGAATATGCCAATTTTTGCCTATTTGCGTATTTAGCTTGAAATTCCAACGTTAATCGATTCGTGTTGATTCCCTTTTGTTATTATCACTTATTATCGACTTTGATGACATTTTCTTCGTGATTTTGGGAATATCCATTTTAATGGATTCAGTATCGGTTTCTTTGGATTTTATTCACGTCTTCGAATGTGAATTTTAGTGATTGATTGTTCCTACATCTTCTTGGTGATTTGTCACTTTAAAAATATAAAGGTTTTCTATACTAGTAGTAAATATCAAAATTCTTTCATCAAAATGATTTCAACACTATTTTATTACAAAGCTCGTTTCTTAAACCGTTTTCCAATCTATTAGTATATACAAGCCTTTACCTCACTCGTATGAGAAATCTAATTAAACGACCTAGTAAAACGAGTGGTATGAAATGCTTGCGTTTACTTCATTGGTTAATTCTTGGACTTGTTCGATTGAATCTCTTGTGACAATTTTCTAGTGGAGATCTACAGTTTGTTCGTAAATATTTAAGTTAAGAAAGTGGTTATGGGACATGAAGCTAAACTCATATATTTACTAGCTTAGTGTAATTGACACTTCTCGTTGATCATGACGATCATCTTTGTGATTTAGACTAGCAATGTGCGATGTCTCTTTGTATGCGAGGGAGACTAAACCCCGTTTTGTGGAGTTTCGACTCAAATTGGTGGGGTAGCAACCCATGGTCTTCGGGCCGTTTGTGGAGTTACGGCTCAATTTTTGATGGTTAGCAACCATGGAATTAGCGTCAATTTTTGATGGTTAGCAACCATGGAATTAGCGTTCCGTTTGTGATACACGTGTTGGTGAGCTTTGTGCTCCCTTTTGTGATAGGCCTTCCCCCTTTTTGTGATTTCTGGATTTCTTGAGATGATTTCTAGAATTTGTGTTTCACCGATTTTCGTGATTTTCATTGATAAGTTTTATCAATATTTGTGCATTGGTGAATTTGTGTGTCATTGACTTGTGTGATTAACATTGATACAATCGTCAATATTTATGGTTTGGTGAACGAAATAAAGAGTATGACATTTCTTTGATCTTTGAGTAGATTTTTGTGATATTGTTTAATCTCTTGTTGATTTTCAATTACTTATATATATCACAACTTGGCATTGTGATTATTATGTGTTTAGTCGTACCTCTTATTCTGTATCGCTTCATTTGATATTTATAGTCAGACTGATCCGTTATTTTTTTCTCATTAAATAATACTCGGGTCAGACCGAGATGTTACAGGTGCTTCTGCTTGACTTCTCAATTGGTATTGACTTCTCTGACTTTTGGCTAACTACTTAGATTAGTAGTTTATTTTGTTGTATACACTTGAGATATGGACTCATAGTTGTATTCTTTTGTATAGCACGTGTTGCTATTCTTTTGTATTATTGTGGATCTTTTGGACCACTACTCTGATATACACTTCCATGTGTTAGTTATATATTCAAATCTTCTTCCGCCTTTGTGATATGAATTATCTGTGACTGATTTGTGTTATGCTTATTTCTATATTCGTTTTCGAAGATTATTATAGCCACTGTGTAGTAGCTTTGAGTTTGTAACGGTGTGTCGGATTTTCTCTCGAAATCAAATGCATGTTATACTATCCGACATAGCGGTGCTCGCACAAAGCAATTGCACGGATGGTTGCTTCTCAACAGCCTTATTCTCCGTGCTAGTTGACGGCATTATACCACAGTTTCCTTGGCTAGCGTGGGTATAGAGGTGGGGCGTCACAAAGGGTGATCAAATCTCTATACCGGAGCAACTCGGTGCAGAGACATTCGACAGGTAATCCTTCCGCTTTCGAAAGTACCCGTTCTTCAACACCATCTTCAAATGCAATCCCATTTCGCCATATCATTATTCGGAATGGGTTTTATGACACAAAGTCCTCTCCCGGGTAATCCGACTAACGAGCGCTTATTTTTAAAAATAAGTGTTACATTCAGATTTCAAACAAATCACAACAATTTTCACTTTGATCTTCTAAACAAAAGATCCATCACAATCACAAAGGTTCGATGTGGTTTTCGAATATCCAATTAGAATCCGACCCCCGGTCGTATCGAAATTCAAATGCCAATTAAAGGCCAATATTGGTAGTCGGTTATTTAACTATCAGTCAACATTCACAACAATTACTGGATTTCAAATAATTTTCCCCCGGTTATTTATTTTCAAAATATATTCGCAAGATATATTTTTAACACTTCATCACTTTGAAAACAAATTTCAAATCACTTTTCACCTTTCAATCTTATGAAAACAAATTTCAAATTGCTTTTCACACTTCAATCCTTTGAAAACAAATTTCAAATCACTTTCCTCATGTGGAATTTCAAATATTTATTTAATTCCACTGTAAATTTGCCGAGTTCAAATAATTTAAAAATAATTTATATCGTTTATCCAAAATATTCTGGGAGATATTTAAAATAAAACTACTTTTACTTAAATATTAGTTATGAAAATATTATACTAATTATTACAAATATAAGACTTCAAGTCTAAACTAATTTCAAAATAAAATTAGTAGATAGAGCATAAATATTTAAACAACTATTTTCTAAATCAAATATCAATTTAATCTTTAAAATAATCCCTTCTATACTTAATTAAATAAATATTCACTTCAAAGATTTAAAACAATTCCCAAAAATAATTTCTTCAACAATATTCTTTTAAAACCAGATCTATAACTTTAAATTTTATTTCAAAAGCTATTTTAAAAATATACTCGGCTTTCCAGGGAAAATACACCTTCCATTTCAAAATGGTCCATTTAAACCAATTGATAAACCCTTCTCGATTTATTCTAAGTTTACGTTCCAAATCCGTAAATTCCTTTCCACACTTTTAAAAATAACCCAATGTTTATTTTTAAAACAAAATTCCCTTTCCTTTACAAATTCCCATTGTGAATTTAGATTTCCAAATATCAACTGATATAAGATTTTCAAATCGATTACCAAATATTCACTTTCAAACACCAAATCAAATTTCTAATTGATTTCCAAAATCATTTCAAACACCAAATCAAATCCCAAATTGATTTTCAAATTTATTTCCAAACACCGAATCAATTTCCAAATTGATTATCTAAATTCATTTCCAAACACCAAATCAATTTCCAAATTGATTTTCTAAATTCATTTCCAACACCAAATCAAATTTTCAAACTGATTTTCCAAACATTTATTTTAAGCACCAAATCGATTTCAGAATTGATTTACCAAAATTTATTTTTAAACACCGAATCAATTTCAAATCGGTTTCCTAAAGATTTATTTTTTTTAAATTAAATTCCATCATTTCTTTCAAACAATTTAAAATCCATATTTTAAATAAATTCTTCAACCTTTGAATAATATTACCCGAAATCCATTTATTAAGCCTTTTTTCCATGTTTTGGAATTTTTATTCAATAGGATTCAAAAATAAAACTTTATCCTTCTAAAATTCCTTCTTTTAAAATTTTCCAATTCTCAAAATTAAATTTTACTATAAAATTTTCAACTTGAATTTTAAAAATCTAATTTTATCTGTTTCTGGTATCCTACGATGCCAAAACTATATTCGGCTAAATTTTAGCCTTCAATGATTTCAATCACAATATAATTACACAGTGATTATCAACACACAACATGTGAAACAAATTAAATATTTGAGGAGTCCAATTGGATCCCTCCAACCTATTTCCCTACATTCACAGACATTAGCACAACAATTAAATACCAAGTCCACTTCGAGGTGGAATATCGCGGTATATGGGATTTATAAAATATCATCCGCTATTATGCGGCGCATAGGATCTCATTCGCTATATAATGTGGGAAATCAACAACGCCAAATACATATATAATACCAATTCCACTTCGAGGTGGAATATCGCGGTATATGGGACTAAATATAATATCATTCGCTATTTTGCAACGCATAGGGTCTATTTCAATCCAATTGACAGTAACAATCACCTAAGCACACAATCAATAATTTTAAATCTATTTATTTAAAATTAACCAAATATCAATGTTTGAGTGAGAAGTTCTCACCTTGCTTTTTATTTGCGATCCATTTCCCATTCCGCCTTCTTTTCTTTCAGATTTGGACCTTGAATAAACAATTATACAATTTATTAATATTCGAAACAAATTGAATAATTTATTTATTTTGAATAGATTTAATTAACTAAAAATTTAATTTTAAACTAATGATTAAAAATGAGCATGCACATATATATTTCAACATTTATATTTTACTTTCGTTTTGAAATTTTATATATACCTTTCAAACATGCATGAGTATATATATTATTTATTTTAATTTCATAATAATCTACATAGGGTTTTAAAAATTCTAATTATATATATATTTCTGTAAAAATAAATTTACTGTTAAAAAATATATTTTACCCCATATATATTAATACATACATATATCAAAGAAAAACTTATGTTTTCCTGTACAAATAAAATTTAAATCTTCCTGCATGTATATTTGAATCAAATTTAGAAATCAAAGATTACTGTACCTCACCCATCAAAAATTCGAGCAAACCGCCATTAATCACGTCATCGCCATGCCGCCGCGTTGCGTCAAAGTCCGGCCAGCGCAAATCCCTTCGAGCGCGAAAATCAAGTCGCGACCCAGCCCCAGGCGTTGCCGCGATCTCGTTCCTCTTCGCCTGTATGCGAGCTCGAGCCCTAGCCTCCATCTGAATCGACGCCCTTGCCGCCTTCGATGTTTTCCATCGCGAATCCAAACATGACTTCGCCGAACATGCCCACGCGTACGCGACCATCGCGACACCCAAGTTCATCGATTTGGGCCGCAACCTCCCCCCATTCTCGTTCTTAATTTCGATTTTTTTTCTAATTTTTTTAGAGGAGGACGAGATTTAGTTAACCTCGATTTCGATTGAATTTAGCTAGATTTGAATGTCATGGCCATGATATTATTTTTAAAACTGCTGTCAATTTTGATTTGTATGAGGGCGGATTTTGGTTAGAAGAAGAAAATGATTTTTTTTCAAGAGTGTTCGCTATTTTCAATATTAAAAAAAAGAGAACGCGTGTAATGTCTTAGAGAACACGTGGTCTCCAAATGTTGGCAAATGTTGAATGAGATCAACAATATATTGAAGGGAAATATGTATATATTATATTTAATTTCAGATTTAAATTCAAATTTAAATTGTCTCCAATTTGAAGCTTAAAATTTCGAACTCCGAGGCATGCCACCAGGCGTTTATACGGTTATACCCCTATTCCGAATGCAATGGAAAAGGTTTCGAGTCCTAATTTGATCGTATGGAGAAGATAGCTTTTTAAACCAGTTATTAAATTAAATTTCGATAAAAAAATTCAGCACGTTTGCTTATCGTACGATCACACGACAACTCCGAATGCTACGGAAATTGAAATTCGATAATAATACACTATTATGGATCCAATAGAACCGGTTTCGTCGAATTCCGAGACTGTGCCTCGGAAGGCTATTTTTTAAATATGGATTTAAATAATAAATTTCAAAACTGAACAAATCTTTTCCAAATTCAATTCAGAAGCTTCCATTATCTTCATTATTGTTAATATAGATTTTACAAGCTTTTAAAATATTTTAAATCAGCTTACAACTGAAGATTCAATTTTTTTTTACCCAACTTCAAAAAATTAAATTCAATAATTTAATTGCCAATTTCATAGTTATACTTGAAATTCAAGCTAAACCATTTTTCAAATATTTAAAAATCAGTTAATTTTTTCAATTTCAATTATCCAAAATTCAGGGTCGTCACAGACTTCCCTGCTTGAACGAATTTCGTCCCGAAATTACAGGTTAAGAAGAACGTTCCTTAACCCATTCGCTATCTTTTCAAAACCAAATAGTTTTATCAACTTACCAAAAATTCTTTTCATTAAAGACCATCATTTCAACTAACTTTCCAAGTCTCCCATAATTTCCAAACAACCTCATTTTCTTTAACAATTAAAATTTAAATTTAAACTCAAATTTCAAATTTTCTCAAAAATTTTCTTACGCCCTAAATTTTCGAAAAATTTCGCCAGCATCTCCTTTGCGCGGCTAGCTTAGTACGACTACAAAATGCCACAACCGGCCCCCAGATTCAAAAAGAAAACAAAAGGCCAAGCGGCTGGACAAGAAAATCATCAAATTTCATAATGGAATTTAAATACATACCTTTTCGAGAAATTCAAACTTTTATCTTCGAAGTCAAAATCCAATTCCCTTTTCATTTAAATCACCTGTATATCCTACTAGCAATAATATCCAATTACCATTTCACAGATTTCCAATTTAATCTTTACTCAATCATCAACTTAGAATATTTCCTCAATTCAAAATTTACTTAACAATTTTTCCATTTACTTCTTAAGTTCAATTAATATTCTATATACACCATATATTTAATTTCGTTTACTTGTATTTCAATTATATTTAAATCCAATTCACCACTTTGGTTTATAATTTATTTATTTAAAATGGATTTTTGTAATTCCATATGAATTTAATATACCTTTCATTTATAATTATTGAATTCATTTCATTTCAAACCATATCTAAATTTGTCATTCCTTCTATTAGTACCGGTTACTAATTTTATTTTAATACTTCGCTTTGTTTATCACGAATCAAATTCAATTCCATAACTATTTTTATCAGATTCCAGAGTCTATCCAACATTTCATAATCATCTTGAAAATCAATTCAAATTATCTTTTGAATTCCAAAACCCAAACCAATTTTCCAAACAACTTCCTTTTTAAAATAATTTGGTAGCAATTCCACTCCTGGAAACTCGAAAATGAACATCGATGATGCTGCAGTCATCACCGAAGTTATTTTTCAGCGACCGAAAAGAGTTTAGAGATTTTATCCCTTCAATATTTTTTCCAAAAACCTTTGAAATCCATTTCCAAACTCCAAAGGATTTTAATCTTTTCCAAATTTCAAAATTTTCAAATCCTTTCAAAAACATTTTCGATATTTCTCTGGAATTCCATTTCAAATCACATTTACTATTTATATTTATAAATTCCATTTGTATATAAATTTATTTCTTAGTTGTTTGTTATCATTTCAATTTCTTATTCAACAATACTGATAATACTTCAATATTATCACTTCCTAACAAACAAGCAACCATATACTACTATAATAATTTACAAAGGTTATTTCTATTTATATACGAAAATAAATTGGGTAAAATTATTTCATTTACCCGATTTTAAAACAATACTATGTTGGTTTATCTCGTTTAAGAGTTTAGAAATCCCAATCGATACAGTTGGCCAAACTGCACCGACCAGAATCTATAAACAGTCAACCGATAAGTCAACGCAATACAAAACAATTTTTTATATTCACTAACAAATACGCACTCAAATCTATTATTACACTCAAACTCATTCTAGAGCACTACTGACTCTATCTCTAACGAGTAACACCCACGACTTTCGGAAGTCGAAAAAGTGGGTCGTTAAAGACCTTTATCCAAGGATCCTTAACCACAAAGCAACAACCACAAATATAATAAATTTACAGCATCAACATAGGTAAAATATCTGGGCTCCGTACCACGATAACACCTCTTACCCAGAAGAAAATGGACATACCCTTGGGGCGCAACCCCTAAAAACCTTGCCGCAACATTCCTGTTTCGACCATTTCCGGGTTGTGAGGATCGACGAAGTCTCGTCCACAAAGCTACGCTTTTCACAAAAGCCATGCTTCGATCAACAAATGATCAGCAGCACTTCGTATGCTACATTACCAAATTGGAAACGTATCAGTAGTAACCATCAACTACATTACCTCTGAGCCCGTACGTCTTAGAGAAGGGTGTTAAGCTAAGAGAATAAATTCTCCGCCACCAACAGAAATATATTTGATAGAAACCAGCTTTACATCTCAAAGTGTAACGTTAGACACACATCCAAACAAGTCTGTTCCGAGATCGAACATAACCGAAGGCACTTCAAAGAAGCCCTTGCAAATTCGAATATTCACTAATCACGTCCGGAATCCCCATCACAAAGGGTTATTAAATCTCTATACCGGAGCAACTCGGTGTAGAGACATTCGACAGGTAATCCTTTCGCTTTCGAAAATACCGGTCTTCAACACCATCTTCAAATGCAATCTCATGTCGTCGTATCATTATTCGGAATGGGTTTTATGACACAAAGTCCTCCCCCGGCTAATCCGAATAACGAGCGCTTATTTTTAAAAATAAGTGTTACATTCAGATTTCAATCAAATCATAACAATTTTCACTTTGATCTTTTAAACAAAAGATCCATCACAATCACAAAGGTTCGATGTGGTTTTCAAATATCCAGTTAGAATCCGACCCCCGGTCGCATCGAAATTCAAATGCCAATTAAAGGCTAATATTGATAATCGGTTATTTAACTATCAATCAACATTCACATCAATTACTGGATTTCAAATAATTTTCCCCCAGTTATTTATTTTCAAAATATCTTCGCAAGATATTTTTTTAACACTTCATCACTTTGAAAATAAATTTCAAATCACTTTTCACCTTTCAATCTTTTGAAAACAAATTTCAAATTGCTTTTCACACTTCAATCCTTTGAAAACAAATTTCAAATCACTTTCCTCACGTGGAATAAATTTTGAAATATTTATTTAATTCCACTGTAAATTTGCCGAGTTTAAATACTTTAAAAATAATTTAAATCACTCATCCAAAATATTCTGGGAGATATTTAAAATAAAACTACTTTTACTTAAATATTAGTTATGAAAATATTATGCTAATTATTACAAATATAAGACTTCAAGTCTAAACTAGTTTAAAAATAAAATTAGTAGATAGAGTATAAATATTTAAACAACTATTTTCTAAATCAAATATCAATTTAATCTTTAAAATAATCCCTTCTATACTTAAATTAAATAAATATTGACTTTAAAGATCTAAACCAATTCCCAAAAATAATTTCTTCAACAATATTCTTTTAAAACCAAATCTATAACTTTAAATTTTATTTCAGAAGCCATTTTAAAAATATACTTAGCTTTCCAAGGAAATCACACCTTCCATTTCAAAGTGGTCCATTTAAACGATTTAATAAACCCTTCTCGATTTATTCCAAGTTTACGTTCCAAATCCGTAAATTCCTTTCAACACTTTTAAAAATAAACCAATGTTTATTTTTAAAACAAAATTCCCTTTCCTTTACAAATTCCCATTGTGAATTTAGATTTCCAAATATCAACTGATATATGATTTTCAAATCGATTCCCAAATATTCACTTTCAAACACCAAATCAAATTTTTATTTGATTTCCAAAATCATTTTAAACACCAAATCAAATCCCAAATTGATTTTCAAATTGATTTCCAAACACCAAATCAATTTCCAAATTGATTTTCTAGATTCATTTTCAAACACCAAATCAATTTCCAAATTGATTTTCTAAATCATTTCCAACACCAAATCAAACTTTCAAACTGATTTTCCAAACATTTATTTCAAACACCAAAACGATTCTAGAATTGATTTCCCAAAATTTATTTTTAAGCACCGAATCAATTTCAAATCGGTTTCCCAAAGATTTAATTTATTTTAAATTAAATTCCATCATTTCTTTCAAACTATTTAAAATCCATAACAAATTCATCAACCTTTGAATAATATTACCCGAAATCCATTTATTAACCCTTTTTTCCATGTTTTGGAATTTTTATGCAATAGGATTCAAAAATAAAACTTTATTCTTTTACTATCCCTTCTTTTAAATTTGTCTAGTTCTCAAAATTAAATTTTACTGTAAAATTTTCAACTTGAATTTAAAAAATCCAATTTTATCTATTGCTGGTATCCTACTATACCAAAAATATATTCGGCTAAATTTTAGCCTTTAGTGATTTCAATCACAATATAATTACATAGTGATTATCAACACACAACATGTGAAACAAATTCAATATTTGAGGAAACCAGTTGGATCCCTCCAACCTGTTTCCCTGCATCCACAGACGTCAGCACAACAATTAAATACCAATTCCACTTCGAGTTGGAATATCGCGATATATGGGATTTATAAAATATCATCCGCTATTATGCGACGCATAGGGTCTCTTCCGCTATATAATGCAGGAAATCAACAACTCCAAATACATATATAATACCAATTCCACTTCGAGGTGGAATATCGCGGTATATGGGATTAAATATAATATCTTCCGCTATTATGCGGCGCATAAGGTCTATTTCAATCCAATTGATAGTAATAATCATCCAAGCACACAATCAAAAATCGTAAATCTATTTATTTAAAATTAACCAAATATCAATGTTTGAGCAGGAAGTTCTCACCTTGCTTTCTATTTGCAATCCATTTCCCATTCCGGCTTGTTTTCTTTCAAATTTTGACCTTGAATAAACAATTATAAAATTTATTAATATTCGAAACAAATCGAATAATTAATTTCTTTTGAATATATTTAATTAACTAAAAATTTAATTTTAAACTAATGATTAAAAATGAGCATGCGTACATATATTTCAACGTTTATATTTTACTTTTCTTTTGAAATTTTATATATACCTTTCAAACATGCATGAGTACATATATTATTTATTTTAATTTCATAATAATCTACGTAGGGTTTTAAAAATTCTAATTATACATATATTTCTATAAAAATAAATTTACCGTTAAAATTTTTATTTTACCCTGTATATATTAATACATACATATATCAAAGAAAAACTTATGCTTTCCTGTACAAACAAAATTTAAATCTTCCTGCATATATATCAGAATCAAATTTAGAAATCAAAGATTACTGTACCTCACCCCTCAAAAATTCGAGCAAACCGCCATTAATCACATTGTCGCCATGCCGTCGCGTTGCGCCAAAGTTCGGCCATCGCAAATACCTTCAAGCCCGAAAATCAAGTCGCGACCCATCCGCATGCGTTGCCGCGATCTCGTTCCTCTTCGCTTGTATGCGAGCTCTAGCCCTAGCCTCCATCTGAATCGATGCCCTAGCCGCCTTCGATGTTTGCCATCGCAAATCCAAACACGACTTCACCGAACTTGCCCATGCATACGCGACCATCGCGACACCCAAGTTCATCGATTTAGGCCGCAACCTCCCCCATTCTCGTTCTTATTTTCATTTTTTTTCTTTCTTTTTGGAGGAGGACGAGATTTAATTAACCTCGATTTCGAACGAATTTAGCTGGATTTGAATGTCGCGACCATGATATTATTTTTAAAACTGCTATCAATTTTGGTTTGAATGAGGGCGGATTTTGGTTAGAAGGAGAAAACGATTTTTTTTTTAAGAGTGTTCGCTGTTTTCAATATTAAAAAAAACGAACGCGTGTAATGTCTTAGAGAACACGTGGTCTCAAAATGTTGACAAGTGCTGAATGAGATCAACGGTATATTAATGGGAAATATGTATATATTATATTTAATTTCAGATTTAAATTCAAATTTAAATTGTCTCCAATTTGATGCTCAAAATTTCGAACTCCTATCGAGGCTTGTCGCCAGGTGTTTATAAGGTTATACCCCTATTTCGAATGCAATGGAAAAGGCTTCGAGTCCTAATTTGATCGTATGGAGAAGATAGCTTTTTAAACCGGTTATTAAATTAAATTTCGATAAAAAAATTCAGCGCCTTTGCTTGTTGTACGATCACACGACAACTCCGAATGTTATGGAAATTGAAATTTGATAATAATACTCTATTGCGGATCTAATGGAACTAGTTTCGTCGAATTCTGATACTATGCCTCAGAAGGCTATTTTCTAAATATCGATTTAAACAATAAATTTCAAAACTGAACCAATCATTTCCAAATTTAATTCTGAAGCTTCCATTATCTTCAGTATTATCAATATAGATTTTACAAGCTTTTGAAATATTTTAAATCAGCTTAAAACTGAAGATCAATTTTTTTACCCAACTTCAATAAATTAAATTCAATAATTTAATTGCCAATTTCATAGTTATACTAGAAATTCAAGCTAAACCATATTTAAAATATTTAAAGATCAATTAAAATTTTCAATTTCAATTGTCCAAAATTCAGGGTCGTCACAAGTATTCTCACTCCTATTAATTGATAATTTTCAATTACATTAATTTCAGTGGAGTAAGTTTCAAAATGGACTAAATGAATGTAATGCGAAGTAGAACAATTTTTCCTATCTAATAGTAATTTAAACATATCTATACACTGTTTGGTACAAACAGTGTATAAACATTTCTTACTAAATAATTATTTCTCATCTCTACAATCAATCTTTCAGCTACCAAATATTTCTAGTAAATAAACATATGTTTACTCTTTTACTAAACTTATTCATTGTTATTCTTTTATTTTGATCTACACTCCAACTATTAAATCAACCAATACCTTATGAAATTATTAACAAAGGTTTCTATCTTGTTATCCTCATTTTCTACAATTGACACCTTTTTTTACATTACCCACAATATTTAATTGCATTTAATTCCAATTAATTACATCTTAATTCCAATAAATTTATTTAAACGATTTCAGTCTTCTTATTTAACCTTTCATTACTTTATGTATATATTCAAAATTGGTTTATAGCATATTACATTAACATTCTTCAGTTATTACCTTAATTTACATTAACGTAATATTTAATTATATTCAATTGCAATGAATCCAATTATTATAGTTTAAGTTCTAATAATTTTATCAGACTTGATTTCAATTCTTTTTATTCAATCAATTGTCATATTATGAATAAAATTTACATTGGCTTACATCTTATTGAATTAATATTCTACAATTATCAATTTAATCAACATTAACTGCATTAATTAAGTGAATTATTGATTCCAATTTATTATCAATGAATTAAATAGTGAATTTATAATCACCATTGTTATAACTTACCAATTCAAACACATTTCTATGTTTATTGTTAACAAACAAACTAATAAATTCATATACGGATTAATTATTCTATTTTAACGAATTCAAATTAATTACATGCAATTTCACCGCTTAACACAACATTTGATTTATTTACTCATTTACAGTTTACACCATTTTTTAACTTTACAATCATTCCAATTAATTGAGATTTAACTAAAATAGTTATCAATTTCTTTGAATTAACATTATTAAATTTCAATTAATTGAAACTAAATTAAAATGGTTGTCCATTAACTTACACTAACATTATTACATTTGATTCTAGTTATTATTCTTGTTATTAAACTTAAATTTTCCAAAACTTATTTAATCAATAAATTTAAATTATCGAAAATTTACGGGTCGTTACACTCTCCCTCACTCAAAACTTATCGTCCTCGAAAAGGAAAGAAGGAAAAAGAAGAAATTAAATAGTCAATATATCTTATTCAAAATATTAACTTTATAAAAAATTAATTTACAAAATTAAATAATTTAAATAAAACGTATCAATTTATAACAATTAAATCCTTTATATTCAAGTTAATAAAAGTCTGAAAACATTTCATAAAAATTTTCTAAGTCCAAAATTCACTGAAAATTTCGGCAGAGTCTCCTTTGTACGGAGAGGTATGAGAGAAATAATAATATGAAAATATAATAATATATACCATAATTTTTAAAATAATATATCCCAACACGGGAAAACAATATAATATCGCTAGAAAACTGTATTCCGAGAACGTATCTATTTGTTAGGGAAATAACGCATATTTTATGAAACTAAAAGCAGTAGCAGTTGCTTCCATAACCTGTATTCCACTTATATAATCCAAATAGGTTAATAATTATATTGATGTGAAATGATTACATTTTTTTAAATTAATAACAAATAATCAACATAACATAACAATAATCACTTTCAACCAAAAGCATACCATCATCACATAAAATAAAAATAAATCAGTACAACATAACAACAATCTTTTGCAAATAAGCACACTGTAACGTCCTGGAAATTTTCAACTTTCGAAAATTCAACATCGATACTCACTTTATCGACTGTCGAGAAATCGAAGGCCGGAAACCCGAAATGTTATGGTTTAAGAAAAGGAAAAGAAGAAGAAAGAGGTAGAAGAAGAGAGAAAGGATGGAAAAGAGAGAAAAGAATGGAAAGAACCGAAAGAAATAACAGAAAGAAAACAACAGAACAACAACAGAATCTCAAAATTCGCAACGGAACAACATATAATAGATAAATGAATAATATTTAAACAAAGAACTATATCAGTTATTACATTTTATACATCACATTTTATTACATCATATCATCAGAGTGTACAACAACAACAACATCAAACAGCGGAAAAGAAATACTATATACTAGTAATACGCCATGCCATCCAGCTTGCCTCCAGCAACTCCAGAATATCCAGAATATCCTGATAAACCTTAACTCTTGACTGCCCGTGTAGAAATTGGTAGGCACCCAGAGTTTAGGAAGGAAAACAATAAACTCCGAGTCAGTCATGTGACTGGTGTGGGAACTCAAAACAGTTTATTTATCTTTAAAATCAAAAATAGAGAAATATTTTTTTAAAATCAATTCGCAATGCTTTTAAAAATGTGACTACCATAAGACCTCCCACCACACACACAATGCAAACGCAGACTTGGAGGAGATTTCTTCTTATGATAGTCAAAGATGCTTGATACGCATTAAAAAGAAACATTTGATATTATTATTAGTGCATAGTGTAGAACAAATCATTTCGAAAGTAAAGATATAAATCTTAGCCAGCATAGACATTTCGAACTATGCCTACTATAGCTACCATCCAAAAAGTGGGGCGCCAGCATAAGTAGATGGCAGGTAATACAACTAATACCATACAAGGCTCGTATTTGAAGATTGGATTTTCCAACAAATGGTCAGGCCAAGGAACTTCCCATTGCCACATGGAAACGCCTCTGGAAGGACGCCCCGAGAACCAAACCGTTCTCTGCTAAACAAGGCCGGGAACCCCTTTTCCGAAGGGATATTACAAACCCTCAGATATGCCACCCCCGGTCTTTTGGGACCTTTAAACGAGAGCTCTCTAACCAACATCACACCATAATAATAAGTGTTTCAACATGAATAAGTATCTGGGCTCCATACCATGATACTACCCTTTTCCAGAAGGAATGGTCATAACCTAGGGAAGCGATCCCTGAAAACCTTACCGCACAATTCCTGTTTCGACCATTACCGGTTTGTGAGGCTCGACGAAGTCTCGTCCACAAAAACACACTTTATACAAAAGCCGTGCTTTGGGTCAACAAATGATCATAGAAATGATCACCAAGATAGACGATCAAACAAATGATCCTATCACAAATAATCAACACAATGATCATTTCACAGCAACACTCAGCATGTCACATTACCAAATTGGGAATATATCGCTGATAACCTTCAACTACATAACCTCTGAGCTCGTACGTCTCAGAGAAGGGTGTTAAGCTAAGAGAATAAATTCTCCGCCACCAGCAGAAATATATTTGAAAGAAATCGGCTTTATATCTCAACTTGTAATGTCAGACATACAATCCATACAAGTCTGTTCCGGGCTCGAACAGAACCGAAGGCACTTACAAAGAAGTCTTTGCAATCCGGATAATCTCTAATCACGTCCGGACTTCCGATCACATAGGGAGTCTCTATACCGTAGCTACTCGGTGCAAAGACAATCGACGAGTTGTCCTTTTGCTTTCAAAAAGATCCGGTCTTCAACACCGGTCTTCAAATGCAATTCATAACGACGTATCACATATTCGGAATGGGTTATACGACCCCATGGTCCTTTCCCGGTTAAGCCGAATAGTGAGCGCTTATTCAAAAATAAGTGTGGCATTCAAGTTCAAACAAATCACATCAAATACCCATTCAAAGGGAAATATTGATAGTCGGTTCTATCAATGGATATGTACACATCACCAGTTTCCAAATAATTTTCCAAATTATTTATTTTCCAAAATATCTTTACAAGATATATTATTTTCAATACTTCAAAAATAAATCAATATTTATTTTTAAACAAGTTCCCCTTTCTTTTATAAATTCCATAGTGAATTTATATTTCACAATATCCATGCATATACGATTTCAATTATTCATTTCAATTTATCTTCAAAAAGATAAATTCTCAAAATATTCACTTTATATTGGAAAACATTTCCATACTTATTTATTCATAAGTAATTCACGAACCTATTTATTTTCAACACTTGGAAAATATTCAATATACTTAAATCGAGATTAAGTATATATTTCATTCTTTAATGAAATCATTCTCTTAAACATATTTATTTGGGCCAAAACGAATGTTGCGTAGAACATCGTTACAACGTCCCAAAATCACTAGTATAGGGATTCAAAATTAAAATAGATATATAAATCCCAATACTATACAAAACATTTCCTTTCGGAAATCATTTACTATAACAACAGTGTTATAGTCCACCATTTCCTTCTATTTCTCGAAAACGTCTATTTCAACAATAAATGTTGAAATCTATGGTTTCGAATCTTAATGCATTTAAAACAATCGTTAGATCGTTTTAATTCTATTTAAAACATCACATTCAAAATAATTTCTTTAACATATTATTCACTATTCAAAAACGTGAATATACTACGTTGACCAATTTCATCATTTCTATACATTTCATTTTAAAGGACTATTCACTGTCTAAAACGTGAATATAGCTCCATAAATAAGTTATAACAATTTACTTATCAAAATAAGTCGTTTGCGAATTTATAAAACAACGTTTATAAATTATATTTCTATTTGTTTTATAACTACTTCCTTTTTATACATCTCCTTTATTAACCTATTCGATTTATAACTCAATTATAAACCAAAAGTTCACATTATAAGTTAAATGCTTATAAAACGATTATTTTACAAAATCGTTCTTTTAAACTTCATAATTATAAATCGTATAACTTATAAGATTCAATTATTTATCCAAATATATTCTTTAATAACTTCACAAAATTTATAAATCTTACTATTTATAAATTTCATTTATAACTTCACCATTTATAATTTTATAAATTCCATTCACTTATGCAATCCATTTTCACTTCATTCAAACACTTATAAAAACTCGTTTTATAATTCAAATGTTTTAATTTATAAATCCTTTAAAAAATCAATTTATACTATTATTTTAAAACATCTTTAATCTCCTTTATAATTTCACCATTCTCTTGATTTATAAAATAATCAAATTTTATAAATCCTATTTTTAAACTTTTTATAATAAATTCAAAAATCCAATTTAATTATTTTATAAAAAACATTAACCCATATTTCTCAAAAATCAATCTTTAACCGTATTTCTCAAAATCATAATTTTTATAACTTTAAAAATTATAACATTTATTTATTTAAAATGGATACGTTCCAAAAATATTTTATAAACGTATACTTTCAAAAATCACTTAAAAATCATTTTAAAATCCCAAAATTTGGTTCAATGATGCTACACACCAAATAGTCAATCACGACTACAACGATATCATATATCGATATGATAATCAATCAAATATCAAAATATCTGAAATCAAATAAATAGTGTTGAGGAATCCAGTTGGATCCCTCCAACCTGTTTTCCTGCATCCACAAACATTAGCACAATACCAATTTCGCTCCAGTACGAAATTATCGCGATATATGGGATTTAAAATATTATCCGATTAATAGACGGCGCAATAGGGTCTCATCCGCTATACAAATGCGGGAGATCAATAACTGCAATATATACATATGTCAATATATATACATTGTTATTATATATAATACCAATTTCACTGTTTATGAAATATTCGCGGTATATGTTTTTAATAAATAACATCCGCTTACTAACGTCGCATAATGTCTATTTTAACAATCAATAGATACAATCATCATTCAAACATACAATCAACAATTTTAAATCTAACTATTTAAAATATAAATCGAAACTGATTCGATTGAGTGAGAAGTTCTCACCTTGATTTCAATTTCGTTTTAGCGATTTATTTCGAATAAAATTAAATGCTCGTTTAATTTTATCCAAAATTCTCACTAACTCCAAACGACTCCAATCCAACTCCATCGCGTAGTGCTCGTCCATACGATTCCAACGCAACTGGTTTCGCGCGTTTTCGACCTCGTATGAAAAAGATATACAGTTTTAAAGATTATACGAATTTTATTTATAAATTACAACAAATTCTTTATAATTTTTAAACCTAACATCTCTAGACCATTGGATCAAGCTTGAGTGCATCAGGGCCGTCCACCCCTTTCTTCCTCCTTTCCAGTTTATGCACGAACGAACCCAAACGTGGCCGCCCCTCTTCCATCACTTCTTGCCACCACCACGACGAACTTCAGCACGATCGAGACCCCCTTAGCCTCGCCTATACGCGCTCCACCCACGGACAGAGAGCGGCTGAGCTCGGTCGCCTCCCCACCTCGAAAAACGAGCATAAAGCCGGCCCCTTCCCATCAATTTTTCTGCTCCCCTGAGCCACCGCAGCCAAGATCCACCGTTGATAACAAAGATCTCGATGAGATCTACAATATTGTAGTTGGACATTTCTCCCAATGGTTAGTGTATTGCGAGATATTTGGGGAAGAGCCATGGTGATTTTCGGCCATTGATGGCTTAAGGGTGGCGGCCGAAGAGAATTAGGGTTTAGTTTAATTTTTTTTTTATTTGTGAATGGTTGGTCTATTTATAGGAAAACGAACGAAACTATTCATCCCGGATTTTCCAAACTCCGATTCACGCGACGTAACCAGCGTTTCTAGGGTTTTCCCCGCGTTCCGGACATAATGGAACAGGTTTCGGAAGCTAATTCGGACATCTGTGCAAGTTATGGCAATAAACGTTCAATTTAAATTAAACCGATTTAAACGATTTTCTAGGCGTTTTAATTTGTACCGGACAAACGGTAAATCCGATTGACACGAAATTTGAAACCTTAAAATAATATCACATTACGGATCCGATGAAACTGGTTTCGTCTAAATCCGAGACTTTTTGAAAAATGGCTATTTTAACTCGCTAAATTAATACTAAAAACAATTTCGATGCGTTTCGAGCTGCTACGATCAAACGATAACTCCGATTGCTACGAAAATTAAAATCCGATAATAACTAACTATTATGGATCCAATGAAACTAGTTTCGTCCAATTCTGAGACTGTTCAAAATTTGACTATTTTCACTAGTCGATTAAATATTAAAATATTCAATTTTCACAAATTAACTTTTAATTCAATTTTAAAAGTTCTAAAATATCATTCTAACTTCAATATGATAAAATAAAATTTTACAAATCATTTTTAATCATATTTAACCCAATTTTCAATTATTTCCATAATTTAACATATTAAATTGTCGATTTAATTATTCAATTAAATCCAATTATTCGAAATAAAATTTATTCGACTTATAAATTTCACTTATTAATATTTAAAATTAATTAAATATTCAATTTTAAATTACTAAAAATCCTGGGTCGTTACAATCTTCCCTCCTTAAAAGAATTTCGTCCTCGAAATTATCAAGTAAGAAAAATTACAGAATCTATTAACTTTCCAAAATTCATAGTTAAACTTCTTACAAAACTTACTAAGTTTTCAAATCATACTTAGTTATCTTTTCAAAACAACTACTATTGTTTAACTTTAAACTCCAAAATCAAAGTTAAAGTTTTCAAAATTTTCCAATTTTCTCAAATTTTTCTCTAACGCCTTAAATTTCCGAAAAAATTCGCCATAGTCTCCTTTGCGCGGCTCGATCCGAAAAAAAAATGACAGTATATATATCACAAATATACATCTCATCAAGTAATGAGGCATCCCGCAGGGAAAAAAAGTATAAAAGTACGGTATGTAATCCGAGATATGTACCTTATATTTTATTAGCAAGCGCATACGGCTAATATAGCGCGAAAGCGAGCTCCAAATGCGAAGCAAACGCGATCCACACCTACTAAACACTAAACAAACAACATGAGTACATGCATATATGAAAATAATCTCAATATACATCATATAGCAACATAATAACTATACATGCCAACATAGCAAATGCAGTAAAAGCAATATATTCAACCATCAACCAACTATCATTCAACAAATTCATAACCAATATATATTCATTCATATTCTCATTAATATTCAATGAAATATGTTTTCAATTTAATCACATTTGATTCATTAACAGTGGATGATTTTACTAACATTCATTTTCAATTAGTTTATATTCACTAATTCATATTCAAGTTGGTTCACTTCCAAATCAAATTCAATTTTATTTAAGATTCATTTAACTTCCAATTGAATTCCAATTACTTTAGCTTCCAATTTCATTAACTCAGTTTCATTAACACTTAATGAATTATATACAATCAATCAACTAACAATCATATAACAACCAATGTATATCAATTGCAACCAAATTCCTTTGCTTATATTCATTCAATTTGGTTTAACACCATCACTTTCAATTGGTTTAATAAATTGATTTGCATTCAATTTTTCAACTTCCAACAACATAAGATTTTAATGAATTAACACTTACATCCATTATTTCATATCAACTTAATTTACATAACTTAAGTTCATATTTATCACTTAACTTTATTAATTTACTTTGATACCAATATCAACTTCATTCAACATCTCTTAAGTTATACTTCATTTGCAAACATCACTTGTTTTTACTTAACTTAAATTCCAACTTATAAATCAATTCAGCTTCCAAATTCTAAAGTAAATTTCCATTTAACTTTAAATTCATTTTTATTTACAACTCATATTCATATAGTTTCACTTCTTATATATATATAAGTTTATTTCACAATTGTAAATCACTTTAACTATAATTCAATTCTTATAATTATTCTTTTATTTAGATTATTCAAACATCTAATTTAACAATCTACTTATATACACTTTAATAATTCTGAAAAATTATTACTTTATATATAAAATATAATCAAGGTAAAATTATTTCATTTACCCAATTTAAAACAATATCGTTTCGGTTTATCTTGTTTAAGAGTTTAGAAACCCCTATCTACGATAGTTAGCTAGACTACATCGACTGGAATCTATAAACAATTAACCGATAAGTCAACACAATACAAAACAATTATATATTCACTACGCTCTCATAACTATTATTACACTCAAACTCATTCTAGAGTACTGCTGACTCTATCTCTAATGAGTAATACCCAACAGAACCATGGTTGTCGCTTAACCATATGCTCTGATACCAAATGTAACGTCCTGGAAATTTTCGACTTTCGAAAATTCAACATCGATACTCACTTTATCGACTGCCGAGAAATCGAAGGCCGGAAACCCGAAATGTTATGGTTTAAGAAAAGGAAAAGAAGTAGAAAGAGGTAGAAGAAGAGAGAAAGGATGGAAAAGAGAGAAAAGAACGGAAAGAACCGAAAGAAATAACAGAAAGAAAACAACAGAACAATAACAGAATATCACAATTCGCAACGGAACAACATATAATAGATAAATGAATAATCTTAAACAAAGAACTATATCAGTTATTACATTTTATACATCACATTTCATTACATCATATCATCAGAGTGTACAACAACAACAACATCAAACAGCGGAAAAGAAATACTATATACTAGTAATACGCCATGCCATCCAGCTTGCCTCCAGCAACTCCAGAATATCCAGAATATCCTGATAAACCTTAACTCTTGACTGCCCGTGTAGAAATTGGTAGGCACCAAGAGTTTAGGAAGGAAAACAATAAACTCCGAGTTAGTCATGTGACTGGTGTGGGAACTCAAAACAGTTTATTTATCTTTAAAATCAAAAATAGAGGAATATTTTTTTAAAATCAATTCGCAATGCTTTTAAAAATGTGACTACCATAAGACCTCCCACCACACACACAATGCAAACGCAGACTTGGAGGAGATTTCTTCTTATGATAGTCAAAGATGCTTGATACGCATTAAAAAGAAACATTTGATATTATTATTAGTGCATAGTGTAGAACAAATCATTTCGAAAGTAAAGATATAAATCTTAGCCAGCATAGACATTTCGAACTATGCCTACTATAGCTACCATCCAAACAGTAGGGCGCCACCATAAGTAGATGGCAGGTAATACAACTAATATCGTACAAGGCTCGTATTTGAAGAATGGATTTTCCAACAAATGGTCAGGCCAAGGAACTTCCCATTGCCACATGGAAACGCCTCTGGAAGGACGCCCCGAGAACCAAACCGTTCTCTGCTAAACAAGGCCGGGAACCCCTTTTCCCAAGGGATATTACAAACCCTCAGATATGCCACCCCCGGTTCTTTGGGACCTTTAAACGAGAGCTCTCTAACCAACATCACACCATAATAATAAGTGTTTCAACATGAATAAGTATCTGGGCTCCATACCATGATACTACCCTTTTCCAGAAGGAATGGTCATAACTTAGGGAAGCGATCCCTGAAAACCTTGCCGCACAATTCCTGTTTCGACCATTACCGGTTTGTGAGGCTCGACGAAGTCTCGTCCACAAAAACACACTTTATACAAAAGCCGTGCTTTGGGTCAACAAATGATCATAGAAATGATCACCAAGGTAGACGATCAAACAAATGATCCTATCACAAATAATCAACACAATGATCATTTCACAGCAACACTCAGCATGTCACATTACCAAATTGGGAATATATCGCTGATAATCTTCAACTACATAACCTCTGAGCTCGTACGTCTCAGAGAAGGGTGTTAAGCTAAGAGAATAAATTCTCCGCCACCAACAGAAATATATTTGAAAGAAATCGGCTTTATATCTCAACTTGTAATGTCAGACATACAATCCATACAAGTCTGTTCCGGGCTCGAACATAACCGAAGGCACTTACAAAGAAGTCCTTGCAATCTGGATAAACTCTAATCACGTCCGGACTTCCCATCACATAGGGAGTCTCTATACCGTAGCTACTCGGTGCAAAGACAATCAACGAGTTGTCCTTTAGCTTTCAAAAAGATCCGGTCTTCAACACCGGTCTTCAAATGCAATTCATAACGACGTATCACATATTCGGAATGGGTTATACGACCCCATGGTTCCCGGTTAACCCGAATAGTGAGCGCTTATTCAAAAATAAGTGTGGCATTCAAATTCAAACAAATCACATCAAATACCCATTCAAAGGGAAATATTGATAGTCGGTTATTGAACTATCAATGGATAAGCACACATCACCAGTTTCCAAATAATTTTCCAAATTATTTATTTTCCAAAATATCTTTACAAGATATATTATTTTCAATACTTCAAAAATAAATCAATATTTATTTTTAAACAAGTTCCCCTTTCTTTTATAAATTCCATAGTGAATTTATATTTCACAATATCCATGCATATACGATTTCAATTATTCATTTCAATTTATCTTCAAAAAGATAAATTCTCAAAATATTCACTTTATATTGGAAAACATTTCCATACTTATTTATTCATAAGTAATTCACGAACCTATTTATTTTCAACACTTGGAAAATATTCAATATACTTAAATCGAGATTAAGTATATATTTCATTCTTTAAGGAAATCATTCTCTTAAACATATTTATTTGGGCCAAAACGAATGTTGCGTAGAACATCGTTACAACGTCCCAAAATCACTAGTATAGGGATTCAAAATTAAAATAGATATATAAATCCCAATACTATACAAAACATTTCCTTTCGGAAATCATTTACCATAACAACAGTGTTATAGTCCACCATTTCCTTCTATTTCTCGAAAACGTCTATTTCAACAATAAATGTTGAAATCTATGGTTTCGAATCTTAATGCATTTAAAACAATCGTTAGATCGTTTTAATTCTATTTAAAACATCACATTCAAAATAATTTCTTTAACATATTATTCACTATTCAAAAACGTGAATATACTACGTTAACCAATTTCATCATTTCTATACATTTCATTTTAAAGGATTATTCACTGTCTAAAACGTGAATATAGCTCCATAAATAAGTTATAACAATTTACTTATCTAAATAAGTCGTTTGCGAATTTATAAAACAACGTTTATAAATTCTATTTCTATTTGTTTTATAACTACTTCCTTTTTATACATCTCCTTTATTAACCTATTCGATTTATAACTCAATTATAAACCAAAAGTTCACATTATAAGTTAAATGCTTATAAAACGATTATTTTACAAAATCGTTCTTTTAAACTTCATAATTATAAATCGTATAACTTATAAGATTCAATTATTTATCCAAATATATTCTTTAATAACTTCACAAAATTTATAAATCTTACTATTTATAAATTTCATTTATAACTTCACCATTTATAATTTTATAAATTCCATTCACTTATGCAATCCATTTTCACTTCATTCAAACACTTATAAAAACTCGTTTTATAATTCAAATGTTTTAATTTATAAATCCTTTAAAAAATCAATTTATACTATTATTTTAAAACATCTTTAATCTCCTTTATAATTTCACCATTCTCTTGATTTATAAAATAATCAAATTTTATAAATCCTATTTTTAAACTTTTTATAATAAATTCAAAAATCCAATTTAATTATTTTATAAAAAACATTAACCCATATTTCTCAAAAATCAATCTTTAACCGTATTTCTCAAAATCATAATTTTTATAACTTTAAAAATTATAACGTTTATTTATTTAAAATGGATCAGTTCCAAAAATATTTTATAAACGTATACTTTCAAAAATCACTTAAAAATCATTTTAAAATCCCAAAATTTGGTTCAATGATGCTACACACCAAATAGTCAATCACGACTACAACGATATCATATATCGATATGATAATCAATCAAATATTAAAATATCTGAAATCAAATAAATACTGTTGAGGAATCCAGTTGGATCCCTCCAACCTGTTTTCCTGCATCCACAAACATTAGCACAATACCAATTTCGCTCCAGTACGAAATTATCGCGGTATATGGGATTTAAAATATTATCCGCTTAATAGACGGCGCAATAGGGTCTCATCCGCTATACAAATGCGGGAGATCAATAACTGCAATATATACATATGCCAATATATATATTGTTATTATATATAATACCAATTTCACTGTTTATGAAATATTGGCGGTATATGCTTTTAATAAATAACATCCGCTTACTAACGGCGTATAATGTCTATTTTAACAATCAATAGATACAATCATCATTCAAACATACAATCAACAATTTTAAATCTAACTATTTAAAATATAAATCGAAACTGATTCGATTGAGTGAGAAGTTCTCACCTTGATTTCAATTTCGTTTTAGCGATTTATTTCGAATAAAATTAAACGCTCGTTTAATTTTATCCAAAATTCTCACTAACTCCAAACGACTCCAATCCATCTCCATCGCATAGTGCTCGTCCATACGATTCCAACGCAACTGGTTTCGCGCGTTTTCGACCTCGTATGAAAAAAATATACAGTTTTAAAGATTACACGAATTTTATTTATAAATTACAACAAATTCTTTATAATTTTTAAACCTAACATCTCTAGACCATTGGATCAAGCTTGAGTGCATCAGGGCCGTCCACCCCTTTCTTCCTCCTTTCCAGTTTATGCACGAACGAACCCAAACGTGGTCGCCCCTCTTCCATCACTTCTTGCCGCCACCACGACGAACTTCAGCACGATCGAGACCCACCTTAGCCTCGCCTATACGCGCGCCACCCACGGCCAGAGAGCGGCTGAGCTCGGTCGCCTCCCCACCTCGAAAAATGAGCATAAAGCCGGCTCCTTCCCATCAATTTTTCTGCTCCCCTGAGCCACCGCAGCCAAGATCCACCGTTGATTACAAAGATCTCGATGAGATCTACAATATTGTAGTTGGACATTTCTCCCAATGGTTAGTGGATTGCGAGATATTTGGGGAAGAGCAATGGTGATTTTTGGCCATTGATGGCTTAAGGGTGGCGGCCGAAGAGAATTAGGGTTTAGTTTAATTTTTTTTTATTTGTGAATGGTTGGTCTATTTATAGGAAAATGAACGAAACTATTCATCCCGGATTTTCCGAACTCCGATTGACGCGCCGTAACCAGCGTTTCTAGGGTTTACCCCGCGTTCCGGACACAATGGAACATGTTTCGGAAGCTACTTCGGACATCTGTGCAAGTTATGGCAATAAACGTTCAATTTAAATTAAACCGATTTAAACGATTTTCTAGGCATTTTAATTTGTACCGGACAAACGGTAAATCCGATTGACACGAAATTTGAAACCTTAAAATAATATCACATTATGGATCCGATGAAACTGGTTTCGTCGAAATCCGAGACTTTTTGAAAAATGGCTATTTTAACTCGCTAAATTAATACTAAAAACAATTTCGATGCGTTTCGAGCTGCTACGATCAAACGATAACTCCGATTGCTACGAAAATTGAAATTCGGTAATAACTAACTATTACGGATCCAATGAAACTAGTTTCGTCCAATTCTGAGACTGTTCAAAATTTGACTATTTTCACTAGTCGATTAAATATTAAAATATTCAATTTTCACGAATTAACTTTTAATTCAATTTTAAAAGTTCTAAAATATCATTCTAACTTCAATATGATAAAATAAAATTTTACAAATCATTTTTAATCATATTTAACCCAATTTTCAATTATTTCCATAATTTAACATATTAAATTATCGATTTAATTATTCAATTAAATCCAATTATTCGAAATAAAATTTATTCGACTTATAAATTTCACTTATTAATATTTAAAATTAATTAAATATTCAATTTTAAATTACTAAAAATCCTGGGTCGTTTCACACACAATTTTCACAAGGAATCAAAGTAATCAATCATTTTTGAAGTTACAATCATCAAATTTAATATAGTATTCATTTTAATATTTACTTTAATTATCAATAGCTTCAAACATTAACTTAAGTTCATAATTCATTGCTTACCACATTCACTTTCTATTTCATTTTATTTAGTAGCATTAAAATTACAACTCAGGTTTATAACTATTTTCATATCAAATTTCTTATTTATAAAAATAAATTTCATTGTCCATTATTTAAGTTTTTCTTGTACAATATTCCATTCATATCCTTATTTAACGTTACAACTTTTAATATTTTGGTAAGTTATATATAAGTTTCTAAGAATGTAACTGAAAGTTACACAAGTTTATCTTATTTCATTTAAGTAAATAAATGTCCAATGGTTATCATTTCTTATTTTCACATTCTTTTTGTTTACAAGTTACAAATTTCAAATTCCTTGTATATTTCATTTATAACTTAGCATTAATTCCTTACTTTCAACTTCAGAAGTTCCAATTATTAAATAGTTAAAATTTTATTCCATTACAATAATTGAAATTCTAATTTAAATTTACTTTATTTTATTCTACTAGGTTTTTTTTCTTCTCATTATTTACTTTTCCATTCATTTATTTATATAGAGATCAATCACTCACATCATTTGCTTTCCATTAAGAGTTTAAGTCATTAATGAATTATTGCATAAAATATTACTTAAGCTTCTACTGCCTTGCTTAAGTTTATAACTTAATTCTGTCATGGAATACAAGTTTTTGGTATTCACCCTTAAAGAGAAAAGAAATATTTCAATATATATACAATTCAATTAAAACATTTAACCTCATTCACTTAATAAAATATAAGATATATTTAAAACTTCCTCATAGTATTATGTAAAGATTTTCAAAAGTCCAAAACAATGTTAGAAATTTATATCAAAACATTATAATAAGCTTAAACTAAATTTCCTTAAATCCGAAAAGTTATTAGAATCATTATTTTTAAAATAAGTATAAATTCAAGATTATTAAACTAAAACTAATAGTATACTCAAATCTTACATTAAATTTGTAAATCAAAGTATAAAATTTCATATCTTTATAATTAATTTTACACACTTTTTTAAAATGAGTATTCAAATCATGAAAAACATTTATTATGGTTTAATACAAAATTTAAATAGTAAATAAACTAATATATTTACTATTAGTACTTCAAAATCAAGTAAACATTCCAAATTATATTCCAAAATAGAGATTCAAATTTATTTGTCAAGTATATTACTATAAATAAACTTCACAAATCAAATTCTTTTTCCATTTACATAATATCTTTAAATTATACGTTCAAAGAAGCTTATATAAATTTTACTTGAAATATTCATTTGAACGTTTCATTTTCAAATCAATTATCTTTAATACCTTAATACTTTTTAAAAGTTCATCTGTAGAATTTCTTGCTTCATTTATAATTACCATTTAAATATTTAGCCTGTTGGGTTTAGAGAGACCCACCCTTTTGGATGGTTCAAATCAACAATAAACCACACATGTCAGAATATAACCATTCAAAGGGAAGTAAGAAAAAAAGGAACGAAAAAACAAAATATAGAATCTCGCAGTGGAACGACAAAATATAATAATCAAATAAACAGTTCATGAAGCTGTTTTACAATAACATTTGATTACACATTCACAATTCAAATCAGAGTTATACATATATCATAAATAAACAAAGAATGCAGCGGAACACAAAATGTAGAGGAATAATAAATAGCAATAATATATTGAATCTTCATCTTCGTCCACCAGAAAATAGTCTTTAGCCTGACCCGAGCGTAAAGGAAAATAATACACTCGAGTCAGAACTAAAATTCTTATGCAAATTAAATCAAAAGTAGATGTAACAACGAATGCAGATAACTACATTTTTTTAAGGTTCAAATTTCTGGAAATGTTATTGTTTTCGTATTCAAACTAAAATGGATTTCACAATAGATCCATTCTAGTAAATTACAAATTTACAGAACAATTCCCAGTTAAATTTCATAGTTCAAGAGATTTGTTTATAAAAATGTTCCGCGGTTTCTATATTCAATTTTATGGAAACTTCCCAATGTTTCAAAATTTAATTTTGAAAACTTTCAAATAAGGTAACGACGGTTTACTTCTCAAAATCATTTTTATGGTTCAAATAGTAAATTTGAAAATATTATTTTTCCTCCGATGTAAACACTTGAAATTCATGGGTTTTATATCTTTATTCAGTGTGCAAATAATCAATATGAAAATTTATAAAATTACAATAAACTATAGGGTGATAACAAGGATATATCAAATAAATGAACAAATACACATTCAATCACAATAGCATCCATCACAACATACAGTCAACATTCAAACTAATCAATTCAACAAATCAACCAATTCAATAACATGTCACATTAATTATTAGTCATCACATATCCGAATTTAGCTATTCAAATTAAATATCAATAAAAATTCCAAACCAACAATAAAAAAATTATCACTATATGACCTGGTTTAGCTTGCAATAAAATTTTAGTATTTCGTGAGTGAATTTAAACACTCAAATTCTGGAATTCCCATTTCTACTCAGATTTGAATCTGCTACTACTTCCTCCTTTTGATTTGTTTCTTTCTGTCATAATCTTTTTTTAGAATGTTTTGGAAGAGATAGAGAAGTAGTTATAGATCTGGATTTGAAGAAAAAGATTTTAAAAAAAGAAGAATGTTTGGAAAAGAAGAAGAAAATTAAAGAAGATGAAGAATTGAAAAAGAAAAGGAAGCTTTCAAAAAGAAGAAGATTTGAAGAAGAAGAAAAAAAAAGATTAGAAATGAAGCAAAAAAAAAGAGAAGAAGGAGATTTAAAGAAGAAAAAAATGAAAAAGGAAGGAGGAAGGCGAAGAGAGAGAAAAATGAGATAGAAGTTTTATTTGAAAATGAAGCTACAGAGGTTGGATTAGAAAATGAAATATGACTAAAGGAATGAAGATGGAAATAAATGAGAAGCTAATAAGGTATATATAAACAAACTAGGAATTGAAACAAAGTAAAATATAAACAGCCCTAAAACGTAGTATTGAAAGATGTGAACTAAATGAATATGAGGTGTTAGGAGAATTCAAATGCAAATGAAGAAATAAAATTATAGATTATTTAATAATAAGGAAATAAAGGTGGAGGGACAAAATGCAAGTTTAGCTTTGAATGCTTTAGGCATTGATAATGCATAAGGAAATGTATGTAGGAATGAGAAAATTTGCAAACCAAAGGAAAATAAAAAAAAATTAACAAAAAATGAGATGGAAAGAATTAAATATAGCCTAAAAGCTTAGGCTTGGGTATTAAACCGATGGAGAAATGAACGGACTAAGTTTTAATAATGAGGTAAATATTTTAAAACGTACATGCAATAAATAAATAAAAAAGAAATGAAGGGACCACATACACATTTTGAAATTCAATTTTTTTCGAAAGGTAACCAAATTAATTTCATTCACTCAAATAATACTCATCTTGTACACATATAAATTTTTATCTACGCACAAAAATAATAAAATTATACTTACCTTGAAAGTAAAAACTTTCAATTCTTTTCTTTCCATTAAAGCACCATTTCTATTTAACACAAAACGTGTGTTTCTTTTATTAAATCTATTAATTGCAATCAACGTTTTTCTTTCCTTTTAATCGAAATATTTCCATTACATTAATTACAATTAATAACAAAGTTAAATTTCAAAATCGATAAACCAAAATGGATGAGAAATAGGACAATTGTTTCCTTAGGTCATTTAAACATGTTTATAAATTTGTTGTTTTATACCACAGTAATAAATAACTACTTAAATTATATTCCTATTCTTGCAATCAATCTGTATGCTAAAACAGCATTCAAATAAATACGTATTTCTTTTTTTAACAGATCATTCTATTCTTTACTCTAATGAAATTACATCTACATTCACAAATGAAACATTCATTTTATTTGATGTAAACGTTCTTATTTTCATTAAATCAAACTTTTCTTATATTTTGACAAAACATAAGCTACGTCTAATTACACTTATAAACTTACAATTTAATGTTTTCTCTCTTATTAATTGAAATTATTCAATTACATTAATTTCAATTGATTACAAAGGTAAATATCAAAAAGGACTAAAAAAATGTAATGAGAAATAGAAAAATTATTTCCTATCAAACAGTGTTTAAACATATTTATGCACTATTGGATACAAACAAGTATTATGCATTTCTTACCAAATAATAGTTTATCATCTCTGAAATCAATTTTTTACCTACCGAACATTTTAAATAAATAAACATATGATTCTTTTTTAATAAAGAAACATTTATTATTCCTTATTAAAATTTATTATTGCAATCAATTGGAAATTTGCATTCAGATGTCTATTAATATCATTTAAACCAATATTATTAAAATACACATTAATATTTGTTATCATCCTTATATTATTGCAAACATATGTCATTAATATAAATTTTAATTATGCTCATAATTTGTAATATAATCTAATTTGTATCAATAAAATCTTAACTGTTTTATTCCTAACAATCTTATTTAAAAATCTTATTTAATTTAGTACTTTTAAATGTTTAAAAATGCCGGTCATTATAATATCCCCCACTCAAAACTTTTCATCCTCGAAAAGAAACAAGAAGAAATCCAAAAATATGTTATATTTATTTAAACAATCAATTTATAAACAATTAAGCCTAAATATTTAAGTTTAATAAAAATAAAAAATAAATCAAATTCTACAAAATAATTCGAAGTCTTAAATTTTTGAAAAATTTCAGCATAGTCTCCTTTGTACAGAGAGGTCCGGAAAACAATAATATTAATAATTACAACATATGTATCATATTTCAAAAATAAAACATATACAAAAAACAATACAGCCATTTATGCAACCAAAGAATCCATCATACATCCATAGTAACCAAAACCAATGGTTTGTTTAGTTTAGAAACCTTAAATCATGCAAGGTGATGAATAAACTGTGAAGTGTACCCTATGCTCAACAGCCTTAGATAATTACTTAATATATTGGTCAAACAACCTCAACAACTAGAAGTATTCTTTCCCGAACTTACCATCATCCGAACTACAAGAATCTTAAATTTATTCGATTGGTTTTTTTCATCATCTACCTTTCATTCATTTATTTATATAAAGATCAATCACTTACATAATTTGGTTTCCATTAAATATTTAAGTCATTAATGAGTCATTTCAAAAAAAAATATTACTTAAGCTTCTACTGTCCTACTTATTTTTATAACTCCATTCGGTTATTGAATAAAATTTTAAGTTTTTGGTATTTGCCCTTGAAGAGAAAAGAAATATTTCAGCATATCTCAAAATTCCGTTAAAACATTTAACCTCATTCACTTAGTAAAAATATAAGATATATTTAAAACATCCTCATAGCATTATGCAAAGATTTTTCAAAAGTCTAAACAATGTTATAAATTTAAATCAAAACATTATAATAAACTTTAAAATAAAGTTCCTTAAATTCGATAATTTAGATTGACTCATTATTTTTAAAACAAGTATAAACTCAAGATTATTAAACTGAAACTAATAGAATACTCAAATCTTACATTAAATTTCTAAATCAAAGTTTAAAATTTCATATCTTCATAATTAATTTTACACACTTGTTTTAAAATGAATATTCAAATCATGGAAAAACATTTATTATGGTTTAATACAAAAATTCAAACAGTAAATGAACCAATAAATTTACTACTAGTACTTCAAAATCAATTAAATATTCCAAACTATACTTGAAAAATAGAGATTCAAATTTATTTGCCAAGTATATTACTATAAATAAACTTTGCAAATCAATTTTTTTTCCATTTATATAACATCTTTAAATTCTACATTCAAAGAAACTTATGTAAATTTTACTTGCAGTATTCATTTGCAAATAAATCATCTTTAATACTTTTCAGAAATTCATTTGTAAATTTCTTGCTTCATTTTTAAATACCATTCAAATGTTTTAAATAACACCTTTATAAATATATGTAAACTATTTGAAAATAATTATTTACATCATTACTTATGTTTACAAAGAAGCTATTGAAACCCTTAAATCATTATTTATAAATTTATTAGTTTTATCTCAAGATACTTTTCAAACATTATTAATAAATCAATAATCATTTACTTTAAATATGTTTTATTGAATTAATAATTTCTCACGATATTTACAACACTAATAAACCATGCTGTACATAAATAGATAATGTTAGAACCTTAATTGTTGGATTTTAATGACAACAACTATACAATTATGTCAAATAATCTCTAAGCTAATTTGCAGTTACATAAGCATCAAAAAGAGATAAACAAATACGTTCGAAATAAAGATTCACCGTACAAAAAAGAATGAAAGAATGTACATGGAGATACAAGAAGAGATATACACGATAGAGACAAGACGAAGGTGATAAACAAAGTATTATTAGTCATATATTGTCGTGTTTATAGTTTACAAATGTTAAAATCTTCTCCAAACAGTATATACACATATACATTCATATTTTAAATGAAAAATCAAGTTTTCAAAAAATTGCATGGAGTGGGGCTCAAACCCCGGTCACTAGTTTAGAATGCAAGTACTGCAACCAAATGAGCTGTGTTAATCTTTGTTATAGGCTAAATTCAGACGTTTGAATAACTTCATTCAGACGTTTGAATGCTAAAACAAAATTATGGTTCCACAATATTCAAACATCTGAAAGAAAATATTCAGACGGCTGAATAAGGCAAGAAATGAATTATTTCCTTGCTATTTTCGTTTCAACTTAATTCAGAAGTCTGAATTATTTTATTCAGAAGTCTGAATATTCTTAACAACTATTTTCATGAATAGACGCTTCTCTTCATCGAAGAGAAACGTTTTCAAAATCAATGGTTGCACCTGATTTTTTCATTATAACTTTTCATCTATAGTTGCAACTCTTTATACACTATAAATAGATTATAGAATTCAATAAACAATTAACCGAAACCGAATTTACTTTTAGCTTTCTTGAATTCTCATATATTCTCAAGATTTCAAGTTGCACTCAAATTGCTTACATACTTTGATCATTAATAACTTTATCTTCCACAATTCTCAAAGCACATCACACTATATATCATAAAGGAGAAGATTGTAGGAAGCTTGTACTTAATTGACTTGTCAGTGTTATTTAAGAACACACTACAGTCAGATACTTTTGTTATTTGTAAAGAAGTCTTGTTCGGTTGCTCAGTGTTTGCACAAAAAATGGGCAATTACCTCCAAGTCGTATGATTTAGTCGATTTTATGTTGTTCGTAGTGATTTGGGTGATTTATGCAAATATGTAAATAGCAGGGACTAAACTGTAAAAGACACATAGATTTATAGTGGTTCGGCCAGAATGTGCCTACGTCCACTTCATATGTTATTCTCCTTCACTGTTCAGATTACAAGTACAATGCTTTGATTACAAGTGTATGAAAGTTGTTTGAAAGTTCTGTCCGTGCTTGAGCTCTCAAACTTGTCTGCCATTGTTGTACCCCTACCCTTCTATTTATAGAGTGAGGCCGGCGGTAGGGGTCTTGGATGTATATAGCTGCTGGTGGGCCTGGGCTGACGTGATTTGGCCTGACAATCTTCGTTCGGTAGTGCTTTGGTTCGGTAGTTGGTGGAGCGTTGTTTGGACCGGTGGTAGGTGTGTTGAGTTCTGATCCGGTAGTCTTGGTTCGGTAGCATTGGACTGGTGGTGGTTGGAGGGGTTTTGGTTCGGTAGTCTTTGGTTCGGTAGTGGGTTGGTCAGTGGATTGGTTCGGTGGTTCCTTCGTTGATTGATTTGGCAGTGCCTTCGTTAGTCCGGTGGTGGGTTGGTTCGGTGGAAACACGCCCAACATTTGCCCCCCAAAGCGGGGCATATGCATGCATATGTCGCGCTTTGTATTTTTCTCAACTTGGACACCCTCATTCGGCCCAAGTGGTTCGTCTGGTCATCCTACGCTTGCTATAAGTATGGGCCTTACGCCTCTGTCGTCCTTCATCGTTCGAAATAGCCGAATCAATCAAGTACCGAACCAGTCTTGACTGCCGGACCAGGTGAGGTTTCCTTCTGCCGAATAAACTTTATTCTTGAACTACCGAATTACTCCAGGGAGTATGAGTGCCGAATGGGATTTCGCCTCGAACTATCGAGTGCACTTGGGGGTACGAGTGCCGAATGGACTCTGGCCTCAAACTACCGAATGAGCTTTTATGTTTTGAATTATGAATGAGGACATAGGTACTTGTTTGTCTACATCCCTTGTTCTAACGTTGTGTTTTCTAGTGTTGCAGATAATGTCTCATAAAGTAGAAACTCGTTCTAACAAGAAGAAATCCAAGGACAAAGGGGAGTCCTCCGTAGTGCCCCCAGATCAGTCAGAGCCAGAACGACCTGGACCATCTCCGAGATCATTAGTAGATGGGTACGGTCCTCAGGAGCTTTTGAACTCACCACCTGACTGCTTTCCCAGCTCCCTCAAAGACGAGCAGCTTGACGTTATATCTAGATCCTTTGGGATTGACAGAGCGCATATGTTGTTGCCAGGGAAAGGAGTGATGCCGTATAACCCCCCTGAAGGGTATTTCGCTTATAGTAGGTATCACTGTATGTGCGGGGCCATTCCTTCGATCAACGCTTGGATCGTCAGCTTCATCACATACTTGAAGGTGGCCCCTTTCCAGCTTCAGCCCAACTCCTATGCCATCTTGGTGAGTCTGTTTATTATCTTCCAGAGAAAATACGGGCGTCCTCCTTCCAACCGGGAAATTTGGTACCTGTACAACTTGAGAGGCTACAAGAAGGGGTCTCCATATATTAGCTTAGAATCGGCCGTGTCTTTCAAGCCAGTCCTGGACTTATATTCAAAATTCAGCATGTTCAAGAAGGAATGGTTCTTTGTTAGAGATGATTCTGTTTCTTTCCACCGCTTCACCTCTGGCTGTAAGTTGACTCTTACTTATAATTTCCGTTCTGACTGCAATGCTCCTCCTTATGTGCTTTGTTTCTTGCTAGCGACAGGTGGCTTTGCAGTTGTAGAGAATGATCGTTTGGTTCGGATGGCTGAGGAAATAGAAGCCATTCCGAAAAAGGAGAGGGAAACTTCTTATTTGATCAGGAATGCTACTCTTTTAGGGCCCAACTTAATTCTGCCACGCCAGTCAGTGGTCAAGCAAAGAGACACAGCTGAGGAGAGGGCCGCCAAAGCTAAAGGAGGGGCTAGGGCGAAGAGCAGCAAAAGGAAGCCCTCCTCGAAACATCCAATTGCCGGGGGGAAGAAACTTAAGAAGTCCGATGGACCCTCCCCCGGCACATGTCCAGACGTCCCGGAGGAGGAAGATGTAGAGGAAGAAAGAGGCGAGGATGAAGGAGGTGAGGCGGAGAGTGGAAGTGGTGAAGAAGGTGATGGTGATGGTCATAGCGGAGATGGTGGCGACGGACAGAGTGGCGATGGTACTGGGGCTTTGTCTTCTGAGCAAGCAGGTGTGATCTAGGAGTGGACAGATGACGCCTTCCGCCTAGCTTTTGAAGGGTTGGAGGAAGGATCGGCTTTAGTGGAGAACCCTAAAAAAGCTGACAAGGCCGCGACCGGCGCCGATTCATCTTCTAAGAGCGCTTCAGCTAAGGCAACTCCTGCGGTTCATGTGAATTTTTGACTCCTGCCGACTCCATTTATGATAAGGATTTAGGAATATTTTATGGTCAGCTCCCGTCCTGTAATGAGATACAGGACTTATTGCAATATCCTACTCCTCCCTAGGGTTTGTATAACAAAAGCATCTCTTTACTCTTCTTAACTTGATATATTTCTTGAATTATAGCTCAATGTATGCTTGTAACACTTGGTTTTTATCACAGAAACGGGTAAGGTGGCCAAGACATCAGATGTTCGGCACCGCCTTGAACAATACAAACTTCTCAAGGCTTCTACCAAACCAAAGCCTCCGACTAACCGCGCTGGAGACGTAGTCGGCTACTGTCCTCTTCTTGGAGTTATCGAAGAGGATATCCAAAGGAAGAAGAGGAGTCGCTCCTTGTTTGAACCCTCACCTAGTCCACAGTCCCCAACTCAGCCTCTTCGGGATACCACGAAGAAGAATACTAAATTTATACCTCCTCCGCACCCGTCTTAAAATCCTACCGTTATCCAGATAGGCCATCCCGGTTTGGCTCGTAATCCGTTTGCAGGTCATCCAGATCTGGATCCAGTTTCTTGTGATATTACCTTTGATGAGGCTACTGGTGAGCACCTTCTTCTCCGTAATCCTATATTGAGAGTACTGGATGAAGCTAAGTCCCTGGACCTTGATTTGCTTACCACTCAGGTCGTAACTTTGGGGGACAAAGCTAAGGCAAACATTGACCGGGTTGCTGAGGAAACCAGGAAGCTGATCGGGCATCATGCCCGACTGGTCAAGGCCGGAGAAGAAATTGGGAGTGCTAATATTCTACTGCGGTTAATGGTTTCCGACCAGGCCAAACAACTTGCTAATCAGGCCATTCATATCTCTCAACATGAGGCTGCTTCTAGGCAATTAAAGAAAACCATGGAAGAGGCCAGCAGGGCAGAGTTACGGAAAACAGAGGCTGTTAGTAAGGAACGGATTGACATGGCTTTTGCAACGGTGGATGAGGTTCGGTAAGCGGATCTCGAGCGGGTACAGGAGTTATCCGAGAAGCTTGAAGCCGAAGAGCTTGCTCAAACCAAGTTGAAGGAGGAGATGGAGGCGATGAAATCCTTTCAGGCTGACTGCTCGCGATACCAATCGAAGAGGGATGCCGCCACTGCAAAGCTATTGGCTTCCGAGGACCGAATAAGGGAGTTCGAGGAGAATGAGGTGATAATGGATGAGATGCTTTAGGATATATACTTTCGCACTTGGAAGCAGGGTAACTTATCTTGGATGAATGATTATCCCCGAGTTATGGCCAGGATTTATCTCAGGGCCCTGGAGGAGGCTAAGGCCGATGCAGATAAGGAGGGTGGCGTGGCCTTTAGAATGGATGTGGTTACGGCTCAATTCACCAAGGAGGAGAAAGCGGCGGCGAAGGAGGGTATGCGGCTGCTTACCGCTGAGGAGGTAGGTGTGCAGTTAGAGGATGATGATCAAGGAGCAGATGCTGGTAAGTCTTCCCTTTTAGCTTTTCGTAACTTGATTTCTTATTGTTTATTTAATGGATTCTTCTCCTGAATTGGACAGGCGGGACCTCTGAAGCACCAACTACCTCTGGTCAACATGCTGAGAGTTCTTATCCTGCGGTTAAGTAGGTCTCGGAGGGCCAGTAGGATAGAGGTGAAGCTCTGATGCAGTCGACTCCTTAACTTGGTCTGGATATCTTTTGGTTTACTTGACATTGCTGTCTACGGTAGTCCCAAAACATTAATGTAACTTTTATGCTGTAATTATGTTATTCGTAACGAACGACTTTATTCTTGGCATGTAATTTTTAACTTAAGCCGATTCTGTCATATTTGAATGCTATCGTTATTTTGGTGTGTTGCATTAGAAATATAGCTATGCATATTCCTGTGATTCAATTGTGTTTGATGTCAAGTTCTTGCTTAAAATATAATTTCATATCTTGCAATGTTAGTGTGATGTGCGAATAAATTATAGCTACGTATTCATATGCAAAAGAAGAATGTACCGCCCTTTATGTTTTAGTCGTAGACGGTTGCTTTGAACGTCCTTTGGGAATGTAACTGAGTGACCTGTCATCCAGTTGTGAGTTCCTATTCCCATTAGCGAGCGTCTCCTATTTTGTGTCCTGTACTTTAGGGATCGTTATAGAGGATAGGAGGAAAGTTTTTAAACAAAATAGAAATACAAGAAATAGTAAAACTTCCAATCACGGAAGGCCTGCGATGTGCTTAAGTTCGTGGCAAACGGGTTTTGTAGTCACTTTCCCTAGCTGTGGGACTTGGAGACATTTTTCACCCATCTTACGCCTCCGTGGGGAGTTTCTCTTTATTACCACAGACGTACTTAAGACACTCGGAGCCGAGATCGCGCACAGTAACTACCCGGTCCATTATGGCCCGTAATCGTGGGTATTATTCGATTTACCGTGGCCGGCTAGCGTGGGTGCCGATCGTCAACTGTGAACTACCCTTGGCTAGCCACACCTTATATTGGGGCTTAAAGTATGTTCACGGTTGCCGGCGAGCCGAACGCCATAATGAGATGCCTCGGCTATAGTCGGCCTTCTCGGTGGCTTATAATCGGCTCATTACAGTTGGCTTTAAGGGCCGATCGCGAGCAATGAGTTAACCCGCAGCAGAGGGATGCTGGAGCAGAAGTGTCTCATTGGCGAGGGCATAGATTCGTATAGTACCTGTTAGGTCTTGTCCAGGTGAAGTCGCGCTGTGATGTGTCTTGAATGGAAATGCCATTACACAGGATTTTGTTCAACAGAAAAGGATAAAGTTAACAAGCAGCCAAGATATAAAGGAACAAGTTAAAAAAGAGACAAGTTTTTAATATGGTTCGGCATGAAAAACAAGTTTTTAATATGGTTCGGCATGAAAATGCCTACGTCTACTGATTCTCTTTGTTAATTCACTTCATATGGGCAGTACAAGTTAAGAAAAGTATCGACGAAGGTGTCGGATGTTCCATGCCCTCTGGAATACCTCTCTGTCCACTGTTGACAAAATATAAGCTCCGTTGTGGAGATCTTTATGAATTACATATGGTCCGTCCTAGATTGGATCTAGTGCACCGGGGTGCGGGAAAATTCGCTTGAGGACAAGATCTCCTTCTTGTAAGCTACGATGCTTGACTTTGGAGTTGTATTGCGCTGCCACTTTTTGCTTGTGAGCTGCTGCTTTGAATGCTGCATCGTTTCTTCTCTCTTCAACTAGATCCAAAGACATGTGAAGGAGTTCTTCTTTCTCTTCTGGATTATAGTGGATCCTACGGTGGGAAGGCAATATGGTTTCGACTGGGAGCATGGCCTCCGATCCGTATGCCAAAGAGAAGGGAGTATGCCCCTTTGATGTTTTGAAAGATATGCGGTAGGCCCAAAGTGCCGTAGGAAGTTCATCCACCCAAGCGCCTTTTGACTTTTTAAGTTTCTTCTTGGTTAGAGTTTTGAGAATTTTGTTGACAGTTTCGACTTGTCCGTTTGCCTGGGGATAAGCTACAGATGAGAAGCTTTTGTGAATTCCGTGCTCTCGGCACCAGTCGGCAAACTCCTCGCTATCAAACTGAAGTCCATTGTCCGATATGATTTTGAGTGGAACTCTGTACCTACATAGAACATTTTTGATTAAGAAGTTAATAACTTTTGCCGAAGATATTTTATTTAGAGGTTCTGCTTCCACCCATTTGGTGAAATAGTCAACTGCCACTATAGCATATTTGGCTCTGCCTCGGCCCATTGGAAGTTCGCCAATCAAATTAATTCCCCATACTGCAAAGGGCTAAGGGTTGGTCATTTGAATAATCTTATTTGTTGGTAGTCGAGGAATCTTGGCAAATTTCTGACATCTGTCACATTTTTTGACGAAGTCTAAGGCATCTTTGTTTAAGTCGGGCCAAAAATATCCATATCGGAGTATTTTCTTTGCCAGAGTCTACCCTCCAATGTGATCTCCGCAGCTTCCTTGATGGATGTTGGATAGGATTTCCTTAGCTTCCCTTCCAGCGACACATCTTGATAAGGGGTTAGAGAAGCCGCGCCGATAAAGGATGCCTTCTTGTATTATGTAGCGGGAAGCTTTCCTCAAGATTTTCCTGACTTCGTTACGCTCGCTGGGCAGTGTGCCATCTTGTAAGAACTTTCGGATGGGAGTCATCCAAGTTTCCTCTTCGATTGCAGCTATCAGATTCACTTGCTCGAAACTCGGGGTCAGTTTCTTTGAGATGGCTACTGTTCCGGAAATGGTACCGTCTTTCATGCTAGCTAGCTTTGCTAGCTCGTCGGCCTCTTGGTTCTCTCCTCGAGGGATGTGTTTGATTAAATAGTGATCCAATTGATCGCGTAGCAGCTTGATCTTCTTTAGATATGCTGTGAGTCGTTCTCCTCGAGTCTGAAATTCTCCTAGTATTTGGTTTACAATAAGTTGCGAATCACTATGAAGACATAAAGAACTGACTCCAATCTCTAAAGAAAGTTCTAATCCAGCTATTACTGCTTCGTATTCTTCATCGTTGTAGGTGGCAGCGAATTCCGACCTTAGAGCGTAGTGTAGCTTCCTTCCCCTGGGAATGATTATTACAACACCTGCTCCCGAGCCTTGTTCGATTGATGCTCCATCCACAAAGAGATTCCACTTAATGTCTTTCGCTATTTCATATTGCTCCTTACCTTCGTTGGTAGTGAATTCGGCAATGAAATCGGCCATGGCTTGTCCCTTGATGGAGGTGCGAGGATGGTAGGTGATATCATATTGACTCAGTTCAATGCACCATTTAAGTAGTCGTCCAGAAGTGTCGGGACGATGGAGTACCTGCCTTAGCGGTTGATCGGTTAGAACTCTGAGGGAATGAGATTGGAAATAGTGTCGCAGTTTCCGTGACGTGATTAGTAAACAGTATGCTAGCTTCTCAAGTTTAGGACATCTGGCTTCTGTCCCCATTAACCTCTTGCTTACAAAGTATACTGGCCGTTGCGTGCGGTTGTCTTCTCTCACCAAAGCGGCGCTTAGAGCATGAGATGACACAGCAAGGTATAGGTATAGCTCTTCGCCTTCATTTGGGGTTGAGAGTACTGGTGGTCTCTGGAGGTGTTCGATTAGGTTAAGGAAGGCTGTTAAGCATTCGTCAGTCCATTCGAACTTTCCTTTGTCTTTCTTTAGAGCCTCGAAAAAGGGGACGCACTTGTCAGTCGCTTTAGAGATGAATCTGCTTAGGGTGGCCACCTTCCCATTTAGGCTTTGCATTTCTTTTCGAGTGGAAGGTATCTTGATATCTTTTAGGGCTCGGATTTGTTCGGGGCTTGCTTCAATTCCTCTGGCATGGACGATAAATCCCAAGAACTTTCCTGACGATACTCCGAATGAGCACTTTAGAGGATTCAGCTTCATTCCATATTGGCGAAGTACCTGAAACATCTCGCCCAGGTAGCTTACGTGATCGTTGGCTTTCCTCGATTTTACTAGCATGTCATCCACATAAACCTCCATAGTTCGTCCTATCAGTTCCACAAACATCTTGTTGATGAGGCATTGATAGGTAGCTACGACGTTCTTAAGTCCAAAAGGCATTACTCTATAGCAGTACAATCCCCGGTCAGTGATGAAACTAGTGTGGTCTTGATCGGGGGCGTGCATAGGAATTTGGTTATATCCTGAGTATGCGTCCATGAAAGATAAGAGATCGTGCCCGGTTGTGCTGTCCACCAGCTGATCGATTCGGGGGAGTGGGAAGCAATCCTTCGGGCAAGCGTCATTTAAGTTGGAGAAGTCAATGCAGTTCGCCACTTCCCATTAGCCTTCTTTACTGGTACCGGGTTAGCGATCTACTTTGGGTAGATGACTTCTCGTATGAAGTTATTGGCAAGTAGGTTCTTTACTTCTTCATCGAGGGCTGCTGATCGTTCTGCCCCCATACTTCTCTTTTTCTACTTTACTGGCACCTTGGTGGGATCGATGTTTAGTACGTGGCATGCCACGTCTAGGGAGATTCCAGTCATGTCAGTGTGCGTCCATGCAAATACATCCAAGTTGTGGCGGAGAAAATCAATGAGTTGATCCCTCAATTCTGCTCTTAGCTGAGATCCGATTTTCAATAGTTTACCTGAGTCGTGTTTGTCTATAGGTACAAACTCCATAGCCTCTGCAGGCTCGACGGTGGCCTCCTCCTCTTTGTCTCTGGGGTCTCACTCATTGAAAGGATCACTTGTATATCGAAGAGGAGGGGCTTTCTTTAGTTGCTATGCTTCCAATTTTTTCATGCAGAGAGTAGTCTCTGCATTCTTCCCTCTATCCTTCCTGCGATTATTGCGAAGTTCAGTTACATAGCAATCTCGAGCGACGTCTTGATCTCCCTCTACTTCCCCTATTCCATTGTTTGTTGGAAATTTCATCTTCAGGCACCACGGGGCCAAGAAAATTTGGAAGTCAGACAAGGCTGGTCTTCCTAAAAAGGCGTTGTAGGCCGAGTGGTTATCTATCAGCACAAATGTTTGTTTCCGTACAACGGAGCGGAGGTGACTTCCTATTTCAACAAAAAGGTCTAATTGCCCGAGGGGCATCTTCGCGTCTCCAGTGAAACCGTGTAGTGGTTTGTTGCAGGGAGACACATCCTTCATTGACAGCTTCATTCTGTCGAAAGCATGCTTGAATAGGAAATTTACTGAGCTTCTAGTGCCTACTAGAATTCGGAAAACTTCGGCTGGGCCGAACCGGGCAGAGATGACCATAGGATCCATGTGAGGGTACTGCCTTCCTTCTAGGTCACACCTATTGAATGTAATGTCATTATTCACTTTTCACTTCGGGTGGCTTTCTTCCATAACAGAATTAACGTAGCCTTCATTGTTTCTAAGTGACTTTCCGTATCTTTCCATCTCTGCCCAGCTTCTGTCGGCGATGTATGGTCCTCCCGATATGGTATGGACCACTATCTTCTCTTGACTGGAGCCGTCGGTGTTGCGATTTCCCCCTCCTGTTTCTGGAAGGGTTAGCCTTGGGTTCTCATTGGCAGGAGCCGGGGTCCTGTTCTGACCTTTTACATAGCGTTCCAGTCTCTTCCTTCTCATGTGTTCTTCAGTTAAGTCCCGGAGGTGATGGCATTCATTGGTATCATGCCCATGAGATTCGTGGAAGCGGCAGAACTTTCCAGACTTAATTGCGTTATCTGATTCTTTCTTGTACGGGGGGCGTCTGTATTTAACTTCGTCTTGGGTGGCCAGGAAGATGTTTTCGATTGTCTCATTCAAAGGAGTGTAAGTGTCTAATCTCGGTCCTGGCCGACATAGACGTTTTTCTCCCTTCTTGCCCCCAGCATTATCTCTAGAGTCATTCCTTCGAACGTCCTTTACCACAGCGGGAGTGTCGCCATGATCTGCCTTGGTTTGTTGCCCTGTTTGCCTTTCAGTGGCAGCGTCTTCAAGTCTCATATATCTTCCGGCTTCATGGAAGAAATCGGGTAAGGTAGCTGGTTTTTCTTTCGTTAATCTTCTAGCAAACTTAGTATCCGGATGCACACCACTACAGAGGGCCATTAAGATAAGTTTCTCATCGGCATCTTGGACTGCGGCCGTTGCAGCATTGAATCGGGTTAGATATTGTTGCACTGTCTCTCCAGGCTTCTGTTTGATATTAAATAGGGATAAGCGTCCTTGGGTTGTTCCACATGAATGCGAAACTGGCTGATGAACTTTTCTTTCAACATTTCCCATGAGCTGATGGATCCTTGGGGTAGGTGGCAGAACCAGGAGGTAGCTAGATCTGCCAAGAATAGTGGAAAGCATTTGCACAATCTCCTTCTGTGGCTTCGCTCATGAGCATATGCTGTGTGTATCTCTGCAAGTGTACAACGGGGTCAGAGATTCCCTTGTAAGGTTCCATTGTTGGCATTTTCCATTCTCTGGGGGTGATGGCAATTTTGATATTGCGGGTGAAATAGCTGGTTACCCTAGCGCCTATCCCTCGATCTCTTTGATCCCGTTGGACGCACTCTCTGAACAATCGCGCCATCCTTTCATCAGAATTTGGAGCAGATAGAAATGAGTTTGGTTCTTCTCTGCGGGATTGATTCCATCCAGATGATCTGTAGGGATGGTATCGTCTATCACTCCTAATATTTTCCAGTGGCTATCTCTGGTCTTCTAGGAGCATGCTAGGGTCAGCTACAGTAGGCCCTTGCCTTGATCTTCCCCTGCTGGGTTCTGCTTCGGGCACTTCCTCGGGTCCAACTTCGGGCTGAACTCTAGCTCGGCCCCGCTCATTGGTGTTTCCATGGCTAGGTAGAATGACCGGCTCAGCCACAACCGACCCTCGCCTGGTATCTCCCCCGTCAGGTTTGGTTCCAAATGTTTCCTCGGGTCGGAGTTTGGGCTGAGTTCGGGCTCGGCTCCTATCATTGCTATTTCTGTTGTTAGTTTCTTCGAAGAAGAAAGATCTTTGTCGCCTCCCAGATCCTCCAGACTGGGACTCATCCCATGATTCAGTATTGCCGTTGGATTCTTCAGCATCCCTTAAGCGTGACATGAGTCGGTCCACCAAGGCTTCTTGTTGGGATGTGAAGCGGTTAGTTACTTCAGCCACAACTCTGTCTAGATCTACCCTAGTAATTGCTGTCGGTTGTTCCGTGGCAGGGGCTGTCGGATTTTTTCGATTTCCATTTCATACTGCTGTTGAAACAGGATGGTTCTCTTGATATGTGATCACTGGATCTGGAACGCTGCTAGTTGCGATGTTCTTTCCTTTGCTAACATCTTTCTTCTACCTGGGAGGCATGTCTTCCAAGCAGTGAGCGATGCTGTCAAGAAGAAGTTTAAGTGCGGGAAGCTGAAGCTTCTAGCTCGAGTTCTCAGTGAAAGCACCAAAAATATTTGCACAAAAAATGTGCAAACACCACCAAGTCGTATGATTTAGTCGATTTTATGTTATTCTGAGTGATTCGGTGATTTATGCAAATATGTAAATAGCAGGGACTAAACTGTAAAAGACACACAGATTTATAGTGGTTCGGCCAGAATGTGCCTACGTCCACTTCATATGTTATTCTCCTTCACTGTTCAGATTACAAGTACAAAGCTTTGATTACAAGTGTATGAAAGTTGTTTGAAAGTTCTGTCCGTGCTTGAGCTCTCAAACTTGTCTGCCATTGTTGTACCCCTACCCCTCTATTTATAGAGTGAGGCCGGGGGTAGGGGTCTTGGATGTATATAGTTGCTGGTAGGCCTGGGCTGACGTGATCTGGCCTGGCAATCTTCGTTCGGTAGTGCTTTGGTTCGGTAGTTGGTGGAGCGTTGTTTGGACCGGTGGTAGGTGTGTTGAGTTCTGATCCGGTAGTCTTGGTTCGGTAGTGCCTTCTTTGCCTTGGTTCGTTAGCATTGGACCGGTGGTGGTTGGAGGGGTTTTGGTTCGGTAGTCTTTGGTTCGGTAATGGGTTGGTTAGTGGATTGGTTCGGTGGTTCCTTCGTTGATTGATTCGGCAGTGCCTTCGTTGGTCCGGTGGTGGGTTGGTTCGGTGGAAACACGCCCAACACTCAGGCAGTTGAAGTCCTATTCGGTTGCTTAGATGGGTGAAGTCCTGTTGGTTACTTAGGCAGTGTAAACGTATTCCTCGGGGTTATGTGAGGGTTGTTGTAGTTGAAATTCCAAAAGGAGTTTGGGAATGAACGTAGAACGAGAAGTTCGAACCAGTATAAAAATTCCTGGTGTGTTTGTTTTATTTTTACTTATTCATATTGCTATAGTATTTTAGTTTATTTCCACACCAGTATAGTATAATTCCATATAGCATGATCTGCACTATCTTTTCATTTGGTATCAGATCCTGCTATTCTAGAGATCGTAACAACATCCTAGAATAAATGGCCACAAAGAGATCTAGTCAAGACAATAAGAAGAGGAAGAGCAATAAAGAAAAATCAAAGGAGCAAATAGACAAATGCTCATGGCAAAAGATAATAAGGTTAGTGATCTAACTTTTGATGATATGATAGAAATAAATTCAAAACTTCTAGACACTTTAAAGAGTCTCAAAAGAAAATATATGGAAGCTCTGGAAAATAAAAAAACAGAATTCGAAAGAGATATGCTTAAAGAGGAGAAGAAAATATTAGAAGAAGAACTTGAGAAAATTCAAGATTAGCTCTCTAACAATTCTCAACTCGCTCTATTAAGTTAAGAAATAGAAGCTCAAAAATAAAAGAATAATGCTTTAGCTTCTGAGAATCATGTGTTAAAAATTAAAATTAAAATTGTTGAGTTAGATAACACTAGTCCCAAAACTAAGCTTGATGACATTACTAAAAATATTTCCAATTGTAATAAAGGGAGAGAAATTTATCTAGGATTATTGAATATTCTAAACCTACTCTAAGTAAGAAGGGATTAGGTTATGTTAAGAATCCAAAATCTCACAATGATAAAAGTGGTTTAAGCTATAAACAAGCTAAAAGTAAAAATAGTACTAGATATGCATTCTTGTATACTAATTTTAGTGCTAGTACTAGTAATAGTAACCAAGATAGTTTTAAAACCAGTTATAGTCATAATAGTACTTTGTTTAGAAATGATAGAAATTATTCTTCAAGTACTAAGCTAATGACTAATAGTATTAAGATATGGATTCCAGCTAATATGATTGATCATGATAAACAGCTTTATATTAGCAACTATAATAAGAATGTGATTCGTAATGAAAATTATATTTATAAAGGTTCAACCACACCCAAATGGGTATGATTTCCAAAGACCTAACCCCTTCGGACTCCAGCATAGTAAGTGGGTACCGAAAATGAATATTATTTATTATATGAACTCGGAGAAACAAAAGGAAAATGATAGATTGGAATTTTAAAGAATGATCCATATGTTTAATAGAATTACGTGCTTACAATGAAATATTTGACTTCAACAAATATGGTAAAATCTATTTTATTTTTTCTCCATAATTCATATTGAGTTTATCCCACTATTCACAAGATATTTTATATAATTTATTATATTCCCTCATTCTTTTTGATAATGACACAGGGGAGAAATTCATATGCATATTGATAGAGGGAGATATTATACTTAGGGGGAGATGTTATATTTAGGGGGAGTTTAAACATATTAATATTTTTTTATATAGAATGAATATTTTTTTAAAATTGTATAGTTGTCATCATCAAAAAGGGGGAGAATGTTAGAACCTCAATTATTGGATTTTAATGACAACAACAATACAATTATGTCAAGGGATCTCTATGCTAATTTGCAGGTACATGAACATCAAAAAGAGATGAACAAATACGTTTAAAATAAAGATTCACAGTACAAAAAAAAATGAAAGTATGTACATGGAGATACAAGAAGAGATATACACGACAGAGACAAGACGAAGGTGACAAACAAAGTATTATTACTCATATAGTGTCGTGTCTAGAGTTTACAAATGTTAAAATCTTCTCCAAATGGTATATACACATATACATTCATATTTTAAATGAAAAATCAAGTTTTCAAAAAATTGCACGGAGCAGGGCTCGAACCTAGGTCACTAGTTTAGAAGGCAAGTACTCCAACCAAATAAGCAATGATAATCTTTGTTATAGGCTAAATTCAGACGTCTGAATAACTTCATTCAGACATTCGAATGCTGTAACAAAATTATGGTTCCACAATATTCAAACGTCTGAATGAAAATATTCAGACGGCTGAATAAGGCCAGAAATGAACTATTTCCTTGCTGTTCGCGTTTCAACTTAATTCAGAAGTTTGAACTATTTTATTCAGAAGTCTAAATATTCTCAACAGCTATTTTTATGAATAGACGCTTCTCTTCATCGGAGAGAAACGTTTTCAAAATCAATGGTTGCACCTTTTCTTTTCAATATAACTTTTCATCTATAGTTGCAACTCTTTATACACTATAAATAGATTACAGAATTCAACAAACAATTAACCGAAACCGAATTTACTTTTAGCATTATTGAATTTTCATGTATTCTCAAGATTTCAAATTGCACTCAAATTGCTTACATACTTTGATCATTAATCACTTTATCTTCCATAATTCTCAAAGCACATCACACTATATATCATAAAGGAGAAGATTATAGTAAGATTATACTTAGTTGACTTATCATTGTTATTTAAGAACACACTACAGTGAGATACTTTTGTTATTTGTATGAAGTCCTGTTCGGTTGCTCAAGCAGTTGAAGTCCTATTCGTTGCTTAGGCGGGTGACGTCCTGTTTGGTTGCTCAGGCAGTGTAAACTTGTTCCCCCGAGTTAAGTGAGGGTTGTTGTTGCTGAAATTCCAGAAGGAGTCTAGGACTGGAGTAGAACGGGAAGTTCGAACCAGTATAAAAATTCCTGGTGTGCTTGTTTTATTTTTACTTATTCACATTACCATAGTATTTTAGTTTATTTCCACACTAGTATAGTATAATTCCATATAGCACGATCCTCGCTATCTTTTCAGATAATATTTTAAACATTTTAAAGTATTTAGAAAAGAAAAAAAATGAAAAAAAATATCTTTTATACAACACTTTATCAAAATACTTTTATAACTCGATGTCTTAATAGGTTTATCCTAATTCTTGTAGGCTCTGACCATGCGTTGATCAGGCACAAAGCCACGGTTCTTCAAATACTTAGTAGACCCGTTTCAACATCTAGTGAAAATACTTGAAAAAATTTCAAAACCGATATGGAAAGTACAATCCAAACAAATCACCTGGATCACAGATACACAATGGTTACGCCTGGATCCCCCAGGAAATATCCATACCTTTAAGCAATCACTGCCTTGCGAATTATGCGATGATAACCAAAACTGTAGACCGCATGATACATAACAATGGTTACACCTGGATCCTCCAGGAAACAACCATACCCTTTAAGCAATCTTTGCCTTGCGTATTACACCACGACAACAAACCAATAAACCGCAGGAAACATAACAATGGTTACGCCTGGATCCCTCAGGAAACATCAATACCCTTTAAGCATTCTCTGCCTTACGGATTATGCTACCCAAAAAAATGACCATGGGTTACGCCATGGTAGGACACTCGAGTATCACATCCGAAAAACCAAAATCAAAGAGAATAATATCGATAGAATGAATCCAAAATGTGGCCACAAAGCGGATAACAGAAGGAACTTTCCATATCTTTACTTTGAAAATATGTATCATATAGTACGTTTTCAAATCAATTTCAAATATCATACTTATATAAAGTCCACTATATATAAGATTCTGTAACAACCCGGGGTTTTGTAACATTGATCATCGTCAAATGACGACTAAATTGGTTGTTAATTGCTATTGGGATTTTATCGGATGGAAGTTCTCTTAAAAATTTTGTTAAGGGTATGCGGGCTTTCAATTGAATCTTGGCCCAAGTTCTATGCTGTGATAATTATCTAAGGCCGTTACCCGTTCCTCTCTATTCATTCATTCATTCGAAACCCTAAAACCAAAACATACGAAAATAAACAAGGGCGGCTCGTTCTCCTATCTTTAGAAACTAGGGTTTTGGTAAATCGTTGAGGTCAATCACAAATGCTCGATTCAACCTGATTTCCGTGCTTCGCTAGTTGATCGTCTCTTGAGATACTTCGGCCGCTTGATTTCGTTCGTTATCGTGTTGCTGTCCTCGGCCGAGTGGATTCGCGCTCTTCGAAACGAGGTGAGTGAACTCCACTCACATTCTAATTCAAGCTGTAGTTTTCGTAAAATTTGAGTTTTTAATTTTGAGTTCGAATGATAGTTGCTTGACACCGTCTCGGTCATTTGATCTAGTTTCAATGTTGATGATTTTGCTGTGATGATTTTAGGTTGTTCGAATTTGGCCATCCTTCGGCTACTTGACTTTGCATTTTCTTTTTGTGAACTTCCAAGGGCCATTATGTCTCCGATCTGCAGCTTGAACTTGTACTATACATATTTACACATATAAGCAAATGTGCTTTACTTGTTCACTGAACTGCAGTATACTCGGGTCTGCACTGTCATGAGCATTGTGTTTGATCATCCTGTTGCATATATTGATAGAGCCAGTGTGTCGTAACTGTCTTGGTTCCCGTGCATCACTAAAACATTTTTTTCATGTATCATCTGCTGTTAATTGCATGGCTTTGAGCTTTGTTCGAATATGAGATGAGCCGTGACTTTATTTATTTGGAAAGGTGCCTGGACTTTGACATTTATCTTGACCTGGTGTTGAGTCATTTTGCTCGACTGTTGCATCATTTTGATGATGATGCTTCTCTGTTGACATGTGTTATTCGGCCATGACACTGCCATGGTTCGAACTGCTTCTGTTAGTCCATTATTGTTTCACTAATTCACTATGTTGCGCTTGCTTGACCCAGTTTGGTAGTTGCATACTTGCAGTGCACATGTCCATGTCATTCTGCTTTGACCATTGAGGCCGTGGCATTTATATTTGAATCTCCATTTGCTTTTGATTCATTGATCTTTTGTGTGTTTCATGCTGTAGTGGCAAGGCAGTACACGCGTGCGTGTGCTGCAGCCCTACCAGAATTGATGTTTTTAAGTGATATTTCAATTACTTGAATTGTTTTGTCCAATTCAATATTTTGAAATGGTATTTTGATTTGGTTTGATTTGATCATTTTGTTGTTGTCTAACTATCTATTTGATAATTAGATTATGAGTTTCTAATTATTTATTTAATAATTAGATTTTGTTGTTAATTGTCGTTTATGCAATTCTGTTGTTTTCTAAATTATCTTTATTGATAATACTTTCATTTATCTTTGTTGAAAATTGGAAATTTGCTGATTTGTTGTTTAACACTATTACGTGTTATATTTACCATTATCCAATTTCCTTACTATAGGATTGGATAGGTAAGCTTTATTGTGACTGTCGTCTATTTGATTATTTGATTATTATTGCTTTCGTGCATTAATAACTGAGTTTGAAGTAGACTGACCCGTGTATTATTTTCTTTTGAATTTAACACTCGGGTCAGACCGAGTTATTTCAGGTTGTAGATACCTTGCTTTGGGTTGCTGCTAGAGCTATGAAGTCTCTTTACATCTTTTGGAGTAGTTGTTCTCATAGTATAGGATGATGTGTATTCATGTATATTAATTATATTAATGTACTTGTATATGTAACGTCCTGGGTTGACAGTTGTAGTTGTATCATATGTATTGTATCACGTGTATTGTAACTGATTTCAGTTATATATATATGAGATTTGATATTATCCGTGTTCCGCATTTAGCTAATCTGTTTTATTATTATATATGTTTTCCTAAACTATCATGAACCATCGTAGTTCGTTTTATACTGGAATTGAATATGTTGATAGGAGTAAATAAACACAGTTGAAAAAAAATATACCACTCCTATCGAGATAACAATACTAGTGTAAGGCCTAACTACGGATGACCGCTCCTATCCAGCCTTATTCTTCGCAATAACAGACAGTATTTCCATTTAATACTCTTTGTTATTGTGAGCATAGATGTGGGGCGTCATAGATTCCAGTTTCAAATCGAATACTTTCCAAAATCAATAGTATCAAATCACACATATATAAACTTCGATTATATAAGATTTCGCTTTCAAATTGAGTACCTTTTCAAATCAATAGTTTTCAAATCGACTTCATACTTAATATTTGTTTCATAGAATTTATCCTTTTCATATAAACATTATGTAATAACCTATATTTTGCAGTATTTGTTAATTGATGATTAACAGGGTTAATTTATAAAAATACTGATTTATAGATTTAACAAATAAAATCTGGTAATAAATAGTTATAACTAGATGAATATTTGTTTAGTAATCTCCTAATATAATTAGTTAAATTTTTTAAATTTAATTTGTGTTTATATATATATGTATTTTGAGTAATTTTAAATTTAAATTAGTAATTAATTTATACATATATAAAAGGATTATAATTCAAATTTGAATTTGAGTTTGAATTTGTAACTTGAATTTAAGATTTAAGTAAATGCCTTAGAAAAATAATTTGGATTTTAAAATAATGTATATATATAGGTAATTTATTTAATGTATAATTAGTTAAAACATTTTCTTTAAAATTGTATATAATAATAGACAGGAAATATATTTAAAAACTATATAAAAACATAAGTTAACAAGTGTTAAATTATATGATTTAAAAACTTTAAAAAAAGAAGAATTATTAATATTTATTAATGTAAATACATACAAAATGTAAGTTTAAACATTTGTAAATCTTTCACTCTTGCATATTAACATGTGTAAGAAAATGATTTCATGTATTGACAAATGTAAGCAAAATTAACAAGTGGCAAAAATATTTTTTTTCTTTTGATTTAGAATATTAAAAAAAAAGTAAACAAGAAATCAACAACCTCAGCCTATATCAGAAACTAGCTAAAACAAACTTGATCAAGCAACTGATCATATTCTTTAACCTGAAGCAAACAGATCTAGAAAGCAAATCGGTTTAAAAAAAGAATCAAAGACAAACCTGGAGACCAAAACCAGAGAAAGGAAGAAAATCAACAACAACACTTTTGAGTTTCAAAGTTCAACCTGAAGCTATACAATATCAACTTCAGAATCAAACATCAGAAAATATTAAACAAAAGAAATCAAGGTTCTACATCCATATAACTTCCCCTTTTTTAGAGTGAATTTGCTCTCCTGATTTAAGCCACACAGTAAATCAACACTGTTTCATGTAAACTGGATGCATGTGATGATCCTTGGATTGTATGGAATGAATGATGATAAGTAGCATGTTTTTTTGCATGTTTGTTTAGATTTGATTGTATATATATGAATGTGAGTATGGATCTGCATGTCTCTGTATATAGTATTATCTCTGTTCTTACTTACGGACAAAAACCAAATCAAAGAAAAACCATTATCTCCCTATATAAATATTTTTATATTATGATCTTCGAAGGAAATTTGTTAGTAGTTGTCAGATTTGACTTTTAAAAATAGTTTCAAATATATACGTGAAGTAATTATGTCAAAATTTATAGTGTATAGTGGTAAATTGATTTAAATCAAAAATCGAAGTAGATAAATTTCAAGTTTAACTTATATGATCTGAATTGATTATGGAAACGATGGACTTTAAGAGTATAATTGAGATTTTTAATCATGTATTGATCGAGTAAATTGGGAATGAACGAGGATTGAAGTTTTACCAATTTCTGGCGATTGATGGACTTAGGGTGTTCGGGGTCGTACCTGAAGTTGCTGGAAGGGAGGAGGCCATGGGAAAAATAGTTTGAGTGCCCATCGATTATCGCTGCGGCGATACTGGGGCGTTGTAGGGTTTAGTGTTCTGATGAGTGTTGATTTCGTAACAATTACGTTAACATGGTTGCATCGGGATTGATGGGTCGTAGGGGAAATGAAGCAGGGGTCATCGGCGAAGCTTTGGACAAGGAGACGTGGACTCCAGTGATCGAAAATGGGTGGCGCTAGGAGGAAAGGTAATCGAGTTTTACCTGATAGTCTTATGAGTGGTCGATTTTTGATTTCAGAGTGGATCGTGGGTTCTGGGTGATGGAAAGCTTGGAGTGGGTCACCGGTGACTTTCGAGTGCTCTCGGCGACGACCTATGGTGATCGGCGTGGTCGTGCATGTGCACACGTGTACGAACGTGTCAGGGTTGATTAAGGATCGTTTCAGCTCGAGTTCGTACTCACGAAATGCTTGGATTGGCTCGAAGGTGGGAACGAAAAGAAAGCATGGGAATTTACTCAAGTTTCTCGTGTTTGTGAAGTGTTTTTCTCGGAGTTTTGGGAAGTTTGACTCAAAGCTTTTTGAGGGTGGTCTCGAGTCACTTAGTGGTTTCAGGTTTTAAACCTGACAGTTTTTTTAAAAAATTTAAATCGAATTTTAAAAATTGAAGCAAGATTTAAGGTAGTTTTAAAAATCCAGTTTAAATATGGATTCAAATTTACTTTTGCATCCTAGTTTTAAAATAATAAAGTTTAAGAAAAATTTAAAATGGTTTTAAATTTTGAAGTAAAGACATAAACCATGTTTTAAAACAAAGTTTTAAATCTGGAATAAGATTTAGTTGGTATCTTAGTTGGAGATAAATAAGTTTTTAAAATTTAAATTGTTTTTAACAAATTTAAAATGTTTAAAGTATATTTTAAAATGATTTGAATTTGGATTGAATTTGGTTTAAATTCTTTTAAATTTCTTTTGTAAGAAATATTATTTCTTTAACATGTGCTTTTAAAGGTTTTCAAAATTGGTTTTTTAACTTCGTTAAAATTGAATTTGTATTCATTTTAAATCTCAAATTGAAGTGAAGTTTAAAAGTAAATTTCTTTTTCAATGCTTTGTTAATGATAATTTAATCATTAATAGGAATAGTGATTATCTTAAAGTTAATTAACAAAATGTTTTGTGATTCATTAAATTATTTAAGATAATTAAAATGGATAATTAATTAATTTAATTAATAAATGATTTGGATTAATTTATTTGGTAATTAAGGGTTTTAAATCAATTAATTAAGGTTTAAGTTAATTATTTAAGGAATAATTAATTTGTAATTAAGGAATTAATTACTCATTGTAATTAATTAAGTTTAATGTGATTAGTTCATGTTAATTAATTACGTTTAATTTAATTTAATTTAATCACTAGATGATTTGTTAGCATAATTACTTTATGCAATTAATATAGTATAATTACTTAGTGAAGTAATTAATGGTAATTACACGATGTAATTAACTGAAGATGATTCAATAATGGAAGTAATTAAGATTAAATAACTTTGTGTAATTAATCAAGTGATTAATTAAGAAATTAATTAAGGAGTAATTAAATTATTTTATGAAGTAATTAAGGGTAGTTAATTACTGGATGAGATTAATCAAGAGTGATTAATAAATGTGGTTTAATTAAAGATTAATTACTACATGTAATTAATTTAAATTGGATAATTAATTATAATGTAATTAAGGATCATTAATTAAGAGTAATCAAGGGTTGATTAATTAAGATTAATTAATCAATGATAAGTGATTATGGTGTAATTATTTAGTGCAATTAACGAAGGATTAATTGATTAAGAAAAACTAACCAAGGGTTAGTTAATTTAATGAGTGTGATAAATTATAGGATAATTAATCAATGTAAGTGATTTTAGGATGATTAATTTGTGTAATTAATTAAGAGTTAATTACTTATTGTAATAAAAATAATTAGTCAAGGGTAGTTAATTAAGAACGATAATAAAGTATGATTGATTAGTTGGTTTATAATTGATTAATATTAAGTAAAGGTAATCTGAGTGATTAAAGATTTGTAATTAATTTAATTAGAGATAAATTAAATTAGTTTTGGGAATGATCCATCTTGCTTATGAATGATTGAATGATGATTAAATGCCTTGAATTGATTGATATCTCTGCTATGGTATGTTTGGGTGCACAATGATAACGTGGTTATCTATCGATGATATATTGCTATGTAAATATGTAACATCTTGTATTTAAAGTTGGGTTGAATTTCACTTGAATAACTTGGAATAAGATGGTATTCAATTCGAAGAGAACGGAGTCGGGTATTGTGACGACCCGGAATTTTGGGAAATATCAATTTAATAATCTGTATTAATAATTAATTTGATTTGATAAATTTCTTTATAATTTTAATTTAAACTGGTAAATTTAAACTTTTAAAAGGTTAATAAATATTTAATCTGGCAATAGTGACCAATATCTTTCTAACAATTTAAAATTGATAAGATTTATTTTTCAAAGCTAGTAAAATTTTATTCTATTTATAATATATTTATTTGATATATATTATGAATAGGAAAATCTTTTGTTTTAAATAAAAGATGAATTTTAAATTGTAATATATGTATGTATATGTTATAATTTGGAGTTGTTTTGAAATTTAATTTAATCTATTAATAATTTATATATGTATGAATTGTAATTTAAAGATTTGTTTTAAAATTAATATATTTTTCCAAAAAGTTAATTTAAGATTAATTCAGTTGTTTTCAAAATATAAGATAATTGTTTTTTTAATATGATAGTTTAAAAAGGGATTTAATCAAAGTTTTATGTTTTGTTTTCTTTAAAATGCTTAAATTTAAAATGGCTAAAAATGTATGTATAAGTTATTAATAAGCTTTCTTTTTAAAAATTATTTCTTAAACACTAAAAATAAATGTTTTAGATTTTAAATTATGTATATAAGAAAATATATTTGTGTTATAAGTAGTTTTAGAATATTTTCTTTAAAAGGTAAATTTATGTGTACATATATAAGTATTTATTAATTTAGTGAATTAAATAAGTAAGTTTATATTAATATTTAAATTAAATAAAAATTTATTAAAAATACTTAAAGACATGTGTAACCATGTTAATCATCTTAATAGCACCTGTAAGAAAATTAAGTTATTTTAATAACAAATGTAAAATCTTGATAACAAGTGGCCTTTATTTTTTTCTTTTATTTGAAATTTAAACATAAGGAAGTTTGTTTTTCCTCTTTTATTTTCCAAACCTTCTTCTTCTTCTCAAATTCTTTTTCCTTCCTTCATTCTTTCAAATTTATGGAAAAAACAGAAACTTTTCTCAAATTTGAAATTAAATCAAAAAGAAAATCAAAAACTGAAAATGAAAACCAAAAGCAAATCTGAAGTCAAAATTAAAATCTGCAAAACTGCAACATCAGATCACCTGCAATTCAAAGGAATTTTCAATAGCAACAGCAAGTTTAAATCATCAATTTGTAAGCATGCAGTAGGATTTCTTCAGCAACCAAAGCTTTTTCAGAATTAAAGATATTCAAGCCTGAAAAGAATTTAAAAAAAAACTGCTATGCAATTAAATTGGTGAGTAAATTTCTTTTAAAAACAGTTTGATCTGGTTTTTACTACCATGCATGTGATGATCTGAGAATTTATCTTGATGTTGCATGAAAATATTCAGTATTCATATTACTGAATTTATAGACATGTATTTTTATGTGAAATAGGTCTGTATATTTGTGAAACTCTGTTTTCTGTTTTTTAAGACCAGATTTCACTTCAAAAATTCTAATCTCCCAGTAACATCATTAATGGACTTTGATGATTAAATGAATGTTGTATGTTAATGTTTGATAGAAATTTTAAAAATAGTTTCTGTAATTTTAAATTTACAAATAATCTTCAAAAATGGAAAACACAGTGAAATATAGTTGCATGTCAAAAATCAACTATCATGTTTTCTGATTTGGATTTCATGAATGTGTTAAGGGCTAAAAATTATGATTTTTAAAGTACATATTATAATTTTAGTTGAGAAATTAATGTGAATTTGGGGTTTGTTCGAATTGGGGGTTTCAGGAGTTTACGGCGTCATGATTGAAGCTAGAATCTTGACGAAGCTAGCTAGTGGATGGTTGATGATGGGAAAAATAGTGGTGATTTTGTTTGGAGGCCGTGGTGTTTGGATTTGATCGAAGTAGGGTTTAAGTTTAATTTTGGATGGGTTTGACTGTCATGACTGTTGCGACTTGAGATGTGGACCGGAGGTGTTCGCGTTAGGGGAATGGAGGCTCGTGGACGAGGTGTTTCGATTTAGTGGATGGCGAAGTTCATCGGCGTCAGGTTCGTCGGCCGTGGGGGTTTTTGTGGTTCGAGCTTCTACAGTTTTTCAAGATGAAGGTCAAATTTTGATTCGAGTGTATATTCTTGAATCTGGGTTTGTTTTCAGGCTCGCGCGGGTTCGTATGACTGTCGTCGACGGTCGCGACGAACTACGGCAGCCGGAGGCGATGGGGTGGGTGCACCGTGCACGTTTGTGTGCACTGGAATGTGAAGCTGGGGAAGATGAGTTGAAGGCCCGGGTAGCGCTCGCGTTTTCATGGAGATCGATCCGAAGTAGAAGGGAGTTAGAGATTTACTCGGGGGAGGCTCGTGTATTTGCCGTGTTTAACTCGAGATTTTGAGTAGTGCTTTCTGTTAGTACTGTAATGATTAAGTTGCTGATTTTGAACCTGTAGTTTGAATATAAGAAGATAAATTTACAAGTTAAACTTGCTATTTTTAATAAATTCAAGGTTTGAATTTTTTTACAAAAGAAAGTAAACTTACAAGTTAAAGTTTGTTCTTGGAAGTAAAAGTAAATCAAACATTTAAAAGTGATAATTGAATTTATTTTCAAAATTAAAATGTTTTAAGATGTTTGCGTTAGAAAGTAATTATCTTAATTAAATTTTGAATTTCAATTTAAAAGAATGTTTGAATTTAAAGTATTAAATCAAAGTTTAAAGTAAATTTTTTAAGTAATGATTTTAAAAACTAAAGTTTCAGATTTTATTTAAAATGAATAAGTTTAACTTAGATAATTAATGTGTTTTAAATTTTGAAATTTGTTTCTAAATGCTTTATTTTCAAATAAAGTTAATGTTATAATTTTGAAAACCAAATAGAATAATTTGTCTTCAAGTTATTTAGATTTGATTAATTCAAATAATTAAATTGTGAGGATAATTAAGGTTAAATTATTTTGATATGGACTTAAGAAAACTTAATTGAAATATGATGTGTTAATAAGTAAAGTTTAATTTAAGATTAATGATTTTCTTAATTAATTAAGGATTTTCTTTAAATATAAGAAGTTAATTAATTATTTATTTAATTTTAAATAATTAGTTAAATGTTGTTGTTAATTTTAAATAATCACTTAATTATGAATTAATTAAGTGAAATTACTTAATGAAGTAATTAATGGTTAATTATTGAATGTAACTAAGAAAAGGAAATTACACATGGGAGTAATTAAGTTGAAATGATTAATGGATAATCACTTGATGTTATTAATCTAAGGATTGATTATTATAATTGATTTGAAGTTAATTAATTATGGAGTAATTAAATAATTAAGGATTATATAATGATGGGATTAATTACTTGTTAAGTAATTAATTAAGAGAGTAATCATCTAGTGAAGTAATTAGAAGATAATTACTTATGTAAGTAATTAAGGGTTAATTACTTAATTAATTTAGTTAATTAATTAATGTGATTAATTAATTAATAAATGTGATTAATTAATTAATAAACGCGATTAATTAATTAATAAATGTGATTAATTTTAAGATTAATTACTAAGTATAATTAATTAAAAATGTAATTAATTAATAAAGTAATTAATTAAGGATTATTTATTAATTTAATTGATTAATAATTACATAATGAAGTAATTAAAGATTAATTAATCAAAGGGTTAATATAATTAATTAACATGTTAATTAAGATAAGTAATTACAAGTTGTTAATTATTGTTTATGATTAATGAGATGATTAATTACAAGTTAATTATTTAATTTATTTAAAGGAATCATTAAGTAATAAGGATCATTAGTTAATATAATTAATGATATTAATCAAGGTTGATTAATAAAAGTAACTAATTAAAGTATGATTAATTAATTGTAATTAATTGAGGTTTAATGTAATTAATTATAGTTGATTAATTAATGGAAGCAAATGAAGGATCATTAATTATTGTAATTAATAATAGTAATTAAAGGTTAATTACTGTATATGGTTAAGGCTAATTACTTGAATGTAATTAAAAGATGATTAATCAAGGAAGATTAATTAAGGAAGATCATTAAGAGATGATTTATTTATTTGGAATAAATAAATGAAAAAGGATTTAGGTAATCCAATTGATTAAGAGTTAATCAATTTTGCTTTTGGATGATTGATTTATATTGGATGATTGATATTGGGTAATTGGTTGATACTGGATGATTTGGATATCTATGATATGTGATATGCTGCTTTGTGAGATGAATGTTTGATATGAATTATCTATTGTGATAATTTGATTCATCTATCTGTTTATATCATCCTGAGTATAAGTTTAATTGTTTAAACCCTTAAACAACTTGGATATTAAAATGGCGTTTGGATTCGGTGAGACCGGGATCGGGTTTCAATATTAGATATCCGAAAACCACATCGATCCAAATTAAACGTTAGGTCGTGAATCCAAGTGGAGCTTAGTGAAGACTCGAAGTGTAAGAACTATTCGTTAGTATAACTCGGGGGGGTGATTCCGTGATGAGTTTGACGGAGATAGTACTTATAGGTTCGAGATGGTTATTTAGAGTGCAAGGGCTATGGTCATTGACTCTGAGGGTGATTCCAAAATGAGTGCAACGAGAGAGTGCCTTCGGTTTCATTAGAACCCGGAACGAACTTGTATGGATTGAATGCTTTCAGAACATCGTCTGGTGGACGATGAGCATTCTAAGATAGATGTGTTCTATAAAGGTAATCACAGCCGCAAGCCTCAACAACCGGGAATGGCTATAACAAGAGAGGTGCAGCAAGGCTAGGTGGGTAGCACCCATTTCAAGGTGAGGTCATTCCTGTCTAGATGTTCCTTTTATTTTGGCTTTGTGGGTGGTTGGTCGTGCCAACCATGGGGTGATCTTACTCGGGACTGTTCAGTAAGGAATGGTTCCGGCTTTATGATGCAGGGTATTGGGAGTGATCCTCGGTACTGTGATCTAGGCCATGTACTGTAACGGGCGGTACCCCGGTAGCCCTGCCATTGATGGAAACCCATTGTTCCTACGAGACCCTACGGTTTTGTTTGCATTACCCACTTTTGTGGCTAGTAGCGGGAATTAATAAATGTAACAATTTCGGTTATTTCTTATTTACTTGAAAACCCTAGACACTATTATAATATCACTGGATTTCCTATCAAATGTTTTGGTTAGCGTAAGGTAATTTTTTTTCCATGTTTATGTGTGGGAAGCCTTACGTGATACCTTTTCTTTTCAAAGATTTTTCTGAAGTTAAGAAATTTTTAACCGTTTACTCACACCAGACCCCTTTCTGACCCGAGTGTTTATTTTCTTTTTTATTAAACTCTTGGGTACTCATATTATGTATGAGTAGTCGAGGGATTCAGGTTTTCTTGACGAATTCAGGAGGAGATATGGAGCAAGAGGCTTCCACGTGTAGATATATTATGGTTCCGCTGTGTTTGTGTGATATCTGTATCTTGTGATATCTTGAGTTGTAAGTTAGACAGATATTTATAAATGTCTAATATGTGTTGTATAAGTTGTGTACTCTGATGTAATATGATACTATGTAATATTTTATGTGATATATTATATTTCATTCGTTCCGCACTGAGTTATCTGTTGTTGTTGTGTTTCTTCTTTTCTTATCTTTTTCTTCTTCTATCCCTTTCTTTCTTAAATAGTGATGCGACTTTCTGGTGCTAGAAAGTTGGGTCGCTACAGGTATTAGTAAATACCCGTAACCACTTCGATTTGTAATCTATAATAATCCTATATAGATTTGTTATGTGAAATTATAAGGCTGGAATGGAATAAGTTAAGCAAATTGAACCTTTTAATCTAAGTTTTTGGTACTTAGAAATTGATATGTGGAATAAGTGTTGACTTTAACAAATTGGGAATTTGAAAATTGTAATGAGTTACCCCGGATTTTAAATAAGTTTTTTTCTTTGGTATTCTATGTTAGATGGGTTTACTCACGCTGGATTCCAGCCTGATCTTGTGTTACTTTGATGTAACGCTCGGGTCAGACCGTAGTATTACTGATTTTCAGGTAAGGACGTTCTGGAGCTCAGGAGGCAAGCTAGATGGCAGGGACGTATGGAGTGATTTCCGCTGACTATATTATTGTTATTTATCTGGGACAAGTTATTTTAACTGTCCAAGTGATTGTGTAGATGTTGTACTCTGATATATTAAAATGAAATTGACTGATACAGTTTTCCTTTGTAAACTGTTATTTTATGTGATATTATATGTTGATCCGCTACGAATGTGAGGCTTCTGTGACTTGTTTCTGTTTCTTCTTCTTTCTCTTTTCTTCTTTTCCTAACTATCTGGAATTTTTTGGATTGAAAATTTCGGGTCGTTACATTTGGTATCAGAGCGGAAGGTTAAGCGAGAACCTTGGCTGTGGTGGGATTACTCATTAAGGATAGAGTCAATGATACCCTAGAATGAGCTTAGTGTATACTTATATGAGAGCATACTCGTTATTTTCTTATATAAAGATTTTAAATGGTTTTAAAAATAAATGATATTTTTATATAAGATTATAAAGCAATATTTCTTTCTAATAAATATTAAGGTAATTGGTTGTTAAATTATTGGAATTAAATTAAGTGATAATAGAAGAACAATCAAAATGAAATTATATAAAGGTAAGTTTGAAATGGATTCAAACTGAAATTAAAATCTTGAATTTGGAAAAGAGTTTTCGGAATAAGGTGATTTAAAATGGAATTTTAAAATTTGGACTCAAAATTTAAGTGTTTAAAGACTTTAAATAAAGGTTAATTTGGTTTAAGGGGTTAAATCAACATTTAAAAATTTAACTCAAATTTATATAATTCGGGATGGTTTAAATTTGAAATTTCAATTGTACTAGTTCAAACTGAATTTGATTTGAATTAATTGGAATTGTGATTAAAGATGGATAAGTTTAAAAATTCAAATGGAAAATTTGAGTTGGATTAATTTGAAATGAAATTGAAGTTGAATGGGTTCAAATTCAAATGGGAATTGGGATTAATTCAAACTGGAATTAATATGAATTGAAATTAGTTCAATTCGAAATTTATTTGAATTAATTGAAATTGTGATTAAAGTTGAATTAGTAAATTCAAATGGAATTTGATTTGAATTTAGAAAAGAAATTGAGGATTAATTCAACTTGAATTGCGGTTAAATCAATTTCAATGGAAATTGAAGTTATTTATATTGGAATTGAATCAATTTAAATGTGAATGGAAATTTAAATTGAGTTGTTGGGAATGGGGATTGTAAAATTGAACGGTTTGGCTCTGGACTATTTTCAAAATAAATTATTTTAATATAAATCTATTTTTCCAAGCTATTTACTATATACAATCTTTCTTTTAAAATCCCAATCTATCTTATACTTGTTTTATAATTATTTTTGGAACTATTTAACAATTTTTTTTCAACTGATTTATAAACTAATTACTGTTTTTCAACTACTTTATAACTAATTACTATTTTACAACTATTTTGCAATTATTTACAATTTCTATAACTATTTGTCTATTTTCCAACTATTTTACAATTACTTAAATATGTTACAACTATTTTACAAACTAATAAATATTTTTCAATATCTATTTTAAACTTTTTAAGTTGTTTTCTAAATTTAAGAAGGACAGAGTTCAAATTGTTTATGATTGAATATCCATTTGAGATAAGAATTGAGGTGATAATCCAAATGGGATTGAAGAATTGTGAGTAAGTGAATGAAAATTTAAATGAATGTGAATAGAAAAGGAAATTGATTTGGCTAATAATCAATGGAGATAAATACGTAGGATGTACGTATACTATTCTATTCGCATAGTGATTTGATCCAGATTCGAGCACAGAATTTCGAGATAGTTATATTAATCCGAGTTGGGATTTTTCACTCGATTTTTGACGGCGAACCTGGATATGGATTTTTGATTGGTTATGGATATTCTCTATCATAGTTATGGCTATGCAAGGAGAATGACGGTTTCTGATCAAGAAACCAGATCTGAGTCCGCACTAGGAAGTCGAGTGGGCAATACTAGTTCTGAAGTGAAATTATGTGATCGATTGAGCGATCAGATTGGTATAGCGTACGGATGATATGTGTACATTGTACGGGTTTGAATGAAATTGATACTGGGAATTTGTGGATAAGAAATGTGGAATGGTTTTTACAATGAATGGTATATTTTGTGAAATATATGATGAAATAAAATGGAAATTGAATATATCCATGGTAGAAATTTACTTTATGAAGTAAGTAATATGGTAAGTGACTTTATCGAGTAATCACATTTGAATATTTGATTTAAAATAAACAAAGTTATGAATCTTTGTTATATAAGATAAATATTTCCTTGTTGAATCTTTTGCCAGAAGAAAGGGTTTTGAAACTATTTGAAGTATAAAAAGGGAATTTATACAAGTTTAAAGTGATCCAAAGATTTCTAAAGTTATATATATATATATATATATATATATATATATATATATATATATATATATATATAGGATCTTATGAGAATGATTTTGAGAAAAGGTTTTTGGAACCTATGAATTTGGAAAGGCTTTTGATTTTTGGGAAAAATCAATTTTGGAGATTTGGAAAGCCTAGTTGAGAATTATCGATTTTGGGATAATCGATTTTGTGAAAAGGAGATTTATATGAGATTCATATTAGGTGTATGATTTGGAAGATACTATATGTGTATAGTATAAAGTGTTTTGAAAATGGCTCTGGAGAAAAGGCGCTCCCTTGGAATGAACTTCTCAGGAGTGCCACAGGGTGGTACCGCCTTGAACCCTAAGAGGGTTCTAAATTTGATCCTGTCATGAGTCCGGACAAAACTAGTTCCTGAGGATTATGTGTAGTGTGTAGCTAAAGTCGAGGGCGCTGAGGCCTACAGAGGCATTTGGGTTATGCTGTGACAACATTGTAACTCGATGTCACTGCGATCTACTGCAGACCATAACGAAAGTCGTGTGTGCCATTGAGAGCCAACAGTCTACGTTTGATTTTATATCGGTAGAGAGCAATCTATGGTAACATAGTGAAAGTCGTGTGTGCTACTGAGAGCCAACAATCTACGTTTGATTTTACATCGGTAGACTGCGACCTATATGGGAGTGGAGAAGTTTCATTTTTGGCAGCGAAAATCGAGGGCGCTGATGCCTACAATTACATGGACTTTTGCTGTGATGGCAACGTAACCCTAGAATGTACTGTGATCTATTGTGGATTCCATGGCATAATCGAGGGGCGCGTAGTGCCTACAGTTACATGGACTTTTGCTGCGATGGCAATGTAACCCAGGATGTAACTGCGACCATGGATGGGGGTAATGATATCCAGAGCATTCTCACCAAAGATGTTTCCTCTATTTTCAAAAATGTTTTCTATATTTTCAAAAAAAATTATTTTCCAAGTATTTTCATTGAGTATTGAAAATGGGTCTGCTAAGTATTTATAGATTTTAAGTCTTACGCCTGATCAACGTATGAATGAATTTCTGTGAGAATGAGGATGGACTTGTTGAAACATCGAGTTATAAAAGTATTTTTATAAAACTATTTTGATAATATTATATATATTTTAAAGATTTTTAAAAATGATCAAAGGATAATTTATCTGATTTTAAATTATTGAAATTCTTGTTTCGTTCCTTTTCGAGGACGAAAAGATTCAAAGGGAGGTGGAATGTAATAACTCGGATTTTGGAGTATTTGTTAATTGATAATTAACAGGGTTAATTTATAGAAATACTGATTTATAAATTTAACAAATAAAATCTGATAATAAATAGTGATACCTAGATGAATATTTGTTTGGTATCTCCTAATATAATTACTTAAAAAAAATTTAAATTGAATTCGTGCTTCTATATATATGTATGTATTTTGAGTAATTTTAAATTTAAATTAGTAATTGATTTATACATATATAAAAGGATTATAATTCAAATTTCAATTTGAATTTGAGTTTGAATTTGGAATTTGAATTTAAGATTTATGTAAATGCCTTAGAAAAATAATTTGGATTTTAAAATAATGTGTATATATATAGCTAATTTATTTAATGTATAATTGGTTTAAAACATTTTCTTTAAAATTGTATATAATAATAGATAGGAAATATAATTTAAAAATTATATAAAAACATAAGCTAACAAGTGTTAAATTATATGATTTAAAAACTTAAAAAAGAAGAAGAATTATTAATATTTGTTAATACAAATATATACAAAACACAAAAGACATTTAAATATAAGTTTAAACATTTGTAAATCTTTCACTCTTTCATATTAACATGTGTAAGAAAACGATTTCGTGTATTGACAAACGTAAGAAAAATTAACAAGTGGAAAAAATATTTTTTTCTTTTGATTTAGAATATTATAAAAAAAGAAAACAAGAAATCAACAACCTCAGCCTGTATCAGAAACCAACTAAAACAAACATGATCAAGCAACGGATCATATTCTTTAACCTGAAGTAAACAGATCTAGAAACCAAATCGTTTAAAAAAAAGAATCAAAGGCAAACATGGGAACCAAAACCAGAGAAAGGAAGAAAATCAAAAGCAGCACTTTTGAGTTTCAAAGTTCAACCTGAAGCAATACAAGATTAACTTCAGAATCATACATCAAAAAATCTCAAACAAAACAAATCAAGGTTCTATATCCAGATAACTTCCAATTTTTCAGAGTGAATTTGCTCTTCTGATTTAAGCCAGACATGTGAGTAAATCAGCTCTATTTCATATAAACTGGATGCATGTGATGATCCTTGGATTGTATGGAATGAATGATGATAAGTAACATGTGTTTTTGCATGTTTGTTTAGATTTGATTGTATATATATGAATGTGAGTATGGATCTGCATGTCTCGGTATATAGTATTATCTCTGTTCTTACTTACAGACAAAAACCAAATCAAAGAAAAATCATTATCTCCCTATATAAATATTTTTATGTTATAATCTTTGAAGGAAATTTGTTAGTAATTTTTAGATTTGACTTTTAAAAATAGTTTCAAATATATAATTATGTCGAAATTTAAAGTGTATAGTGGTAAATTAATTTAAATCAAAAATCAAAGTAGATAAATTTCAAGTTTAACTTATATGATCTGAATCGATTTTGGAAACGATGATTTTAAAGAGTATAATCGAGATTTTTAAACATGTATTGATTGAGTAAATTAGGAATGAACGAGGATCGAATTTTACCGATTTCTAGCGATTGATGGACTTAGGGTGTTCGGGGTCGTACCTAAAGGTGGGTGGAAGGGAGGAGGCCACGGGAAAAATAGTTGGAGTGTCCATCGATCATCGCGGCGGTGATGCTGGGGCGTTGTAGGGTTTAGTGTTTAGATGGGTGGGTCGTTGATTCCGTGACAATTGCGGTAGTAAGGTGGCATCGGGATTGATGGGTCGTAGGGGAATGAACTTGGGTCATCGGCAAAGCTGTGGACAAGGAGACGTGGACTCCGGTGATCAAAATTGGGTGGCGCCAGGAGGAAAGGGAATCGAGTTTTACCTGATAGTTTCGTGAGTGTTCGATTTTTGATTTCAGAGTGGATCGTGGGTTCTGGGTGATGGAACGCTTGGAGTGGGTCACGACGACTTGCGAGTGCTCTCGACGACGACCAGTGGTGATTGGCGTGGTCGTGCATGTGCACATGTGTACGAACGTGTCAGGCTTGAGTAGGGATCGTTTCAGCTCGAGTTTGTACTCGTGAATTGCTTGGATTGGCTCGAATGCGGGAACGAAAAGAAAGCATGGGAATTTACTCGAGTTTCTCGTGTCAGTGAAGTGTTTTGCTCGGAGTTTTGGGAAGTTTGACTCGAAGCTTTTTGAGGGTGGTCTCGAGTCACTTGGTGGTTTCAGGTTTTAAACCTGACAGTTTTTTTTAAAAAATTTAAATTGAATTTTAAAAATTGAAGCAAGATTTAAGCTAGTTTTAAAAATCTAGTTTAAATATGGATTCAAATTTATTTTTGCATCCTAGTTTTAAAATAATTAAAGTTTAAGGAAAATTTAAAATGGTTTTAAATTTTGAAGTAAAGATGTAAACCATGTTTTAAAACAAAGTTTTAAATCTGGAATAAGATTTAGTTTGTATCTTAGTTGGAGATAAATAAGTTTTTAAAGTTTAAATTGTTTTCTAACAACTTTAAAATGTTTAAAGTATATTTTAAAATGATTTGAATTTGGAATGAATTTGGTCTAAATTCCTTTAAATTTCTTTTGTAAGGAATATTATTTCTTTAACATGTGATTTCAAAGGTTTCTATAATTGGTTTTTTAACTTTGTTAAAAGTTAAATTTGTATTTATTATAAATCTTAAATTTGAAGTGAAGTTTAAAAGTAAATTATTTTTAAATGTTTTGTTAATGATAATTTAATCATTAATAGGAATTGTGATTATCTTAAAGTTTTAACATTTAAAATGTTTTGTGATTCATTAAATTATTTAATATAATTAAAATGGATAGTTAATTAATTTAGTTAATAAATGATTTGGATTAATTTATTTGGTAATTAAGGGTTTTAAATCAATTAATTAAGGTTTAAGTTAATTATTTAAGGAATAATTTGTAATTAAGGAATTAATTACTCATTGTAATTAATTAAGTTTAATGTGATTAGTTTAAGTTAATTAATTAAGTTTAATTTAATTTAATTTAATCACTGGGTGATTTGTTAGCATAATTACTTTATGTAATTAATATAGTATAATTACTTATTGAAGTAATTAATGGTAATTACAGGATGTAGTTAATTGAAGACGATTCAATAATGGAAGTAATTGGGATTAAATTACTTTATGTAATTAATCATGTGGTTAATTAAGAAATTAATTAAGGAGTAATTAAATTATTTTATGAAGTAATTAAGGGTAGGTAATTACTGGATGAGATTAATCAAGAGTGATTAATAAATGTGGTTTAATTAAAGATTAATTACTTGATGTAATTAATTTAAATTGGATAATTAATTATAATGTAATTAAGGATCATTAATTAATATAATTAATGATGTAATTAAGGGTTGATTAATTAAGATTAATTAATCAATGATAAGTGATTATAAAGTAATTATTTAGTGTAATTAATTAAGGATTAATTGATTAAGAAAAACAAACTAAGGGTTTGTTAATTAACGAGTGTGATTAATTATAGGATAATTAATCAGTGTAAGTGGTTTTCGGATGATTAATTTATGTAATTAATTAAGAGTTAATTGCTTATTATAAAAATAATAATTAGTCAAGGGTGGTTAATTAAGAAGGATAATTAAAGGATGATTGATTAATTGGTTTATAATTGATTAATATTAAGTAAAGGTAATCCGAGTGATCAAAGATTTGTAATTAATTTAATTAGAGATAAATTAAATTAATTTTGGGAATGATCCATCTTGCTTATGAAGGATTGAATGATGATTAAATGCCTTGAATTGATTGATATCTCTGCTACGATATGTTTGGGTGCACAATGATAATATGGTTAACTATCGATGATATATTGATATGTAAAAATGTGACATCTTGTATTTAAAGTTGGATTGAATTTCACTTGAATAACTTGGAATAAGATGGTATTGAATTCGAAGAGACCGGAGTCGGGTATTAGTAAATACCCGAAACCACTTCGATTTGTAATATATAATAATTCTATATAGATTTGATATGTGAAATTAAAAGGCTGGAATGGAATAAGTTAAGTAAATTGAACCACTTAATCTGAATTTTTGGTACTTAGAAATTGATATGTGGAATACGTGTTGACTTTAACATATTGGGAATTTGTAAATTGTCCTGAGTTACCCCAGATTTTAAATAAGTTATTTGCTTTGGTATTCAATGTTAGATGGGTTTACTTACGCTGGATTCCAGCCTGACCCGGGTGTTACTTTGATGTAATGCTCGGGTCAGACCGAGTATTACTGATTTTCAAGTAAGGACATTCTGGAGCTCAGGAGGCAAGCTGGATGGTAGGGACGTATGGAGTGATTTCCGCTGAGTATATTATCGTTATTTATCTGGGACAAGTTATTTTAACTGTCCAAGTGATTGTGTAGATGTTGTACTCTGATATATTAAAATGAAATTGACTGATACAGTTTTCCTTTGTAAACTATTATTTTATGTGATATTATATGTTGATCCGCTGTGAATGTGAGACTTCTGTGACTTGTTTCTGTTTCTTCTTCTTTTCCTAACTATCTGGAATTTTCTGGATTGAAAATTTCGGGTCGTTACACATTAATATATCCATTCTCATAATATTTCTTATATTTCTCTTTAATTTAAATTACATTCATTTCACATGTAATATTTCTCATTTAATACTACATTTATTTGCAATCATTTCATAAGGAATTTTCTTGCGTTTATAACCAATTTGTTAAACTTAATTCCTTTTTGTAAGACATTGTTTGAGTTTAAAGTTATCACAAATTTATTTATAACCATTTATTGCAGCATCCATTTATTTCATAACAATTTACAAGTCATGGCTTTATTTGGAATCATTTCACTTTTAATTCGTATTTGCTTATTCCGTTTAGTTTCACCTTTACCTTTCAATTTATTCGTGACACGTTTCATAAATGTTAATTAAGTTTATAAACATATTTTCCAATTTAACCTCATTTACAACATTTCCTTAATCACGATTTCAATTTAACGATCCCAAGGCTTAAAGTTCACACTTGTATATTATTACGTTACATGCTAAGAATGCATACCCCAATTCTATTCATTTACTAAACATAGATATAACAAATTAAACCTTGTTTCACTTGCTTTAAATTAAGGTTATCAATTCAACTATATAATTCAACCCAATTATCAAGTTTCACTCATGTGTTAATTCAAAAGGTTTCGATTATCCAAAATATCCAAATATTCCATTTTTTTCAATAGTCGAAACTACATGTCAACAAACTACAAAATTCACAACAACATTTCAATTTCATAAACAAATATCTTAATTATTCATTTCATTCTCTTTAATACACCATTATTAAACTAGTGTTTGTCCATTAATTCAATCAACAATTAAACCAATGTTTATAATTTGATTAAATACAACAAATCAACAAAAATGATAATAATTAAATATTACCATTTCATAATCAAACACATTACAAATAACTATATTAGTCATAAAATATTATTCCTTTATATATATCATATAGTATTAGGAAAAATAATTTCATTTCAAAATTTATACAATTTTTTTTTTATAACACTAACGAATAAGCTCTCTCGTATATACACTCAAACAACTCATTCTATGGTATCATTACCCTATCCCTAATGATTTAACCCCAATAGGCTAAGGTATGTCTAAACCAAAGCTTTGATACCAACTTTAAAGACCCACCCTTTTGGATGGTTCATATCGAAAATAAACCATACATGTCAGAATCAAACCATTCAAAGAGAAGGATTGTTAATGGGGTAAATAAGAAAAAAGAAAAGAAAAAAACTCGCAGCGGAACGACAAAATATAATAATCAAATAAACAGTTCACGAAGCTGTTTTACGAATAACATTTGATTATACTTTTACAATTCAAATCAGAATTATACATATATCATAAATAAACATAGAATGTAGCGGAACACAGAATATGGAATAATAAATAGCAATAATATACAGAATCTTCGTCTTCGTCCACCAGAAAATAGTCTTAAATGCTGAAAAACTCAAGATGACTGAAGCGTAAAGGAAAATAATACACTCAAGTCAGAACTAAAATTCTTAAGCAAATTAAATCAAAAGTAGATGTAATAAGGAATGCATATAACTACATTTTTGAAGGTTCAAATTTCTGGAATTGTTATTGTTTCCATATTAAAATAAAATGGATTTCACAATAGATCCATTCTACTAAATTACAAATTTATAGACCAATTCCCAGTTAAATTTCATAATTCAAGAGATTCGATATAAAAATGTTCCAAAGTTTCAATATTCAATTTCATGGAAACTTCCCAACGTTTCAAAATTTAATTTTGAAAACTTTCAAATAAGGTAATGACGGTTTACTTCTCAAAATCATTTTTATGGTGCAAATAGTAAATCTAAACATACTATTTTTCCTATGATGTAAAAACATGAAATTCATGGGTTTTATATTTATCCAGTATGTAAATAATCAATATGAAAATTTATATAATTACAATATACTATAGGGTGATAACAAGGATATATCAAATAAATGAACAAATACACATTAAATCACAATAGCATCCATCACAACATACAATCAACATTCAAATCAATCAATTCAACAAATCAACCAATTCAATAACATGTCACTGTAATTATTAGTCGTCACATATTGGAATTTAGCTATTCAAATTAAATATCGATAAAAATTCCAAACCAACAAACAAAAATTTATCACTATATGACCTGGTTTAACTTGCAATAAAATTATAGTATTTCGTGAGTGCATTTAAACACTCACCTTCTGGATTTCCCTTTTCTAGTCGGATTTGGATCCGCTACTACTTTCTCCTTTTGATTTGTTTCCTTCTATCTTAATCTTTTTACTAAAATGTTTAGGAAGAGATAGAGAAGTTGTTGTAGATCTGGATTTGAAGAAACAGATTTGAAAAAAAGAAGAATGTTTGGAAAAGAAGAAGTAAATTTAAAGAAGATGAAGAATTGAAAAAGAAAAGGAAGCTTTCAAAAAAAGAAGAAGAAGATTTGAAGAAGAAGAAACAAAAAAGATTAAAAATGAAGCGAAAAAAGAGAAGAAGGAGATTTAAAAAGAAGAAAATAAAAAAGGAAGGAGGAAGGTGAAGAGATAAAAAATGAGATGGAAGTTTTATTTGAAAAATGAAGCTACAGATGATGAGATCAGAAAATGAAATATGACTAAAGGAATGAAGATGGAAACAAATGAAAAGCTAATAAGGTGTATATAAACAAACTAGGAATTGAAATAAAGTAAAATATGAACAGCCCTATAACGTAGTATTGAAAAATGTGAACTAAATGAATATGAGGTGTTAGGAGAATTAAAATGCAAATGAAGAAATAAAATTATAGATTATTTAATAATAAGAAAATAAAGGTGGAGGGACAAAATGCACGTTTAGTTTTAAATGCTTTAGGCATTGATAATGCATAAGGAAATGTACGTAGGAATGAGAAAATTTGCAAAGCAAAGGAAAATAAAAAAATTTATAGCAAAAAATGAGATGGAAAGAATTAAATATAGCCTAAAAGCTTAGGTTAGCTATTAAACCGAAGGAGAAATGAACGGACCAAGTTTTAATAATAAGGTAACTATTTTAAAATGTACATGCAATAAATAAATAAAAAAGAAATGAAGGGACCACATATACATTTTGAAATTCAATTTTTTTTGAAACGTAACCAAATTAATTTCATTCACTCAAATAATACTCAATATGTACACATATAAATTTTTATCTACGCACAATTAATAAAATTGTACTTACCTTAAAAATGAAAATGTTCAATTCTTTTATTTCCACTAAAACACCATTTCTATTTAACACAAAACGTGCGTTTCTTTTATTAAATCTATTAATTGCAATCAACATTTTCTTTCCTTTTAATCGAAATATTTCCATTACATTAATTGCATTTAATAACAAAGTTAAATTTCAAAATAGATAAACCAAGATGGATGAGAAATATGACAATTGTTTCCTTAAGTCATTTAAACATGTTTATAAATTTGTTGTTTTACACCATAGTAATAAGTAACTTACTTAAATAATATTCATATTCTTGTAATCTATCTGTATGCTAAAACAACGTTCAAATAAATATATATTTCTTTTTTTTAACAAATCATTCTATTCTTTACTCTAATGAAACTAAATCTACATTCACAAATAAAACATTCATTTTATTTGATATAAACGTTCTTTTTTCATTAAATCAAACTTTTCTTATATTTTTACAAAACATAAGCTACGTTTAATTATACTTATAAACTTACAATTTAATGTTCTCTCTCTTATTAATTGAAATTATTCAATTACATCAATTTCAATTGATTACAAAGGTGAGTATCAAAATGGACTAAAAAAATGTAATGAGAAATAGAAAAATTATTTCCTACCAAACAATGATTTAAACATATTAATGCACTATTGGATACAAACAGGTGTTATACATTTCTTACCAAATAATAGTTTAACATCTCTGAAATCAATCTTTGTGCTACCAAACATTTTAAATAAATAAACATATGATTCTTTTTTTAATAAAGAAAGAATATTGATTTTCAATTATCTATTGATGTTTATTGATTGGTTTGGATGATGATTGTGATTGATATTGGATAAATGGATGTTGTACTCTATATCGTTATAATATTACAAGTTTATTATGAGTTGAAATGATACATACCCGAACGATCTTATAGAATAGGGGAAAATGGTTATAGGATGAAATGATACAGTTTTCATTGATTTGAAAATGTTGATTTTTAGTACTACTTGAAATGACATATATCATATAGTTTCCTGAATTTGGATTTTATTTGGAACTGAATTATTTGAAGTGTCTAAGTTAAAAGTAAACTTCGAATTTGTTTTAATTAGATGATTAAGATTGATATTTAGAATTATTTGAAACCTTTTAAATAAACATATTCACGTTGTACACTTTATAGGAGATGAAAACCCTGTAACATCTCTGAAGGCATTGCACTCATATTTTTATTTGAGATTGATTTGATTTACATAGGAATTTTTTGTTCTGACTCGAGTGTATTGTTTTTCATTATGCTCGGGTCAGTCTGAGCTTTTCAGTGTATTGTAGACTATTTTCTGGAGGAAGAAGACGAAGAGAAAGTATATATTGCTATTTATTATTCCTCTATAGTTTGTGTTCCGCTGCACTATTTATTTATTTTTGATGTATGTATAACTATGATTTGAATTTGTAAAAGTGTAATCAAATGTTCTTTGTAAAGTAGCTTCATGAACAGTTTATTTGATTATTATATTTTTTCCTTCCATTGCGAGATTCTGTGTTTTGTTTTTCTTTCTTTTTCCTTTTTCTTATTTACTCTATTAACAATCCTCCCTTTTGAATGGTTTGAGTGTGACATGTGTGATTTATTGTTAATTTGAATAGTCCAAAAAGGTGGGTCATTACAAATGGAATATGCAAAGGCATCCTATTTATATGCGTATTATGTTACAGTTTAACATATTTTTATCTACATTTGAGTTGTGCAGTTGAAAGTGCATTTTACACATATTCTTATATTTGATTTGATATAATATTTACTACATAAGTCATACGTAGATTTAGATTGGTATTAACTTTAATAATTTAATTATTTAAAAATTATGTGTAAAAATATATAATTTTAATTTAATTTGGACTGTTGCAGTTTATTTTTACAGATGAAGGTTTTTTAAATAGCAATGATAAAGTTAAAGAAATTGAAATGATTGTACGAACAATTTGATTTTGGATCCGAAGAAAAGAACGAGGAGTTGGAAAAGGTTTGAATAGTTAAACTCGGTCTATAAATTTTTGTTTTATTGATTCGAAGATTTTATTAATATGTTATTTTTTATAGAAAATTATTTGTAAAAATGAAGATTTCGAAAAAGAAAAGACATAAGCTATTGAAAATTTTAGACTTAAAGAAAAAAATGAATTTTGAAAAAAAAGAATATCTTAATTGAAAAATCCAAGACTTGAAAAGAATAAATCCAGAGCTAGAAAAGAAGATTTTAATAGGCAATGAAAATATGGATTTAAGTGTAGATGTTGTTGATTTGAAACAAAAGAAGGATGAATTCGAAAAAGAAATTTTGGGATTTAACATTGCCATTGATGAACTTTCGAAGGAAAACGAAGTGTAAGATAAATTGAAGGAAGATTATGAAAGTAGACTTAAACTTATTATAGAAGAAAGGGATAAAATAAAGAAAGAATTGGAGAAAGAGAGATACTCGATGATGACGCCACTAAATTTTAGTCTTGGTATATCTGATATTGTACAAAAATGTTGGCGGAAACGAAAATGTGACATCTGATGTTGAAAATGTTGATGACTGGGATAAAAATGAAAAATCATGATGGAGAAAAATTAAAGAAAATTGAATGTTAAAAGACAGTCTCTTGTAAGATTGGTTAAAGACAAATATTGGAAAAGCAAAGTTGATTATATTTATGAGTATGATGATATGATCAAAGAAAAATGAAAAATGAAAGTAGCAGAAGAAAGAAGATAGTACAAGATAAGGAGATAGAACTTATTGAAAATTACAATCTGAGCATTATAGAAAAATTATCACAAAGAACAAAGAATTCCATGGCTCATTTGGCAAAGAGTCCTATAATTGGAATTCTTCTTGATAATATGAAAAAATGGTTAAGACTTATCTTCACGTGGCTTGTTGCTCGTAAGTTCATTTAATTAAATTTAATAATCATTGTATTAAATTTTTATTTTTAACTTAATTGAATGATCCTATAAAATGTGTAGTAGAATAATGTAGTTTTAACTACATTTTATTTACGCAGTTATTTATATTCATCTTGTGAAGTTCATTTGTGTAATTTATGTATTTACGATATTCATATTTTCTATTTTGTCGGGAGCCTGTTTGGCAAAGTGATGATGGTATTATCCGTGTTGATGGTATTATCCGTGTTGATGGAAATTAAGTAAAAGAATTGCTTGACTACAATCAATATATAGATTTCGTGGTAAGTATTTTCTTCAATGTTTAATTATTTTTTTAACATGTTGTAACTGCGTTTGGATTATATATTTTTTGTAGTGGCATTTGGTTGATGTACGTAGTATGTATATTTAATTGTTTGCTGCATTTGAAATATGCAATTATTTTATGTTCTGATTTCACTTACGTTATAAACACAGTTTAATCCTTTTGTAATTAAAACCATTTGTATAATATAGCTATATCTACTTATATTTTTGTCTATATTTGTTTTTTTTGTAGATTATTGATTAGTGTGGAAGTATCTTGCTGAAAGATTTGATGGACATATTTCTTTTCAAAGTTATGTAACGGTATGGTTATTTATATTTAATTAGCTACTTTTTATTATTTGTTATAAATATTAACTAATTTCTTTTAAAAGATATGGTGTTATAAATAATAATATGGATTTATCAAAGTATATGTTGAATGTGTAATTGAAGCCTCCTTCAATTGAAATTCATAGTATGGTTTTCCTAATTGTGAATGCTGCACTTTACATTGTTAATATTTGACAATGCTATTGGAAAATGGATATTTTTCGATTCTTTACAAGGACCGACTCATGGAATTCATAAAGAGTTGGAAATCAAGACTGTAAGTATATTGTGAATTTTTTTCATTTAATATGATTTTTCATATAAAGTTGTTAATTTACCGAATATTTGAATGAAAGTACAAACATATTTGAATTGAATTTCGCTTAAAATTTTATTGCATATGTCTAATGCAGTTAAATTTAGATAATGAAATGTATATTTTGTAGGTGGATATAATTGCATGAGTTTAATGGAATTAAATATAAACAATGAAACGTTTGATTTTGGGATGAAGTTTAACTATGTAGGTCTAATGCAGTTAGATGTACATAATGAGCTATATGGTTTTATGACTGAAACTTAGCTACATTAGTGTAATGTAGGTAAATATAAATTGTGAACATTATAGTTTTTACTTGAGTTCTAACTACGTAAGTCTAATGCAGTTAAGTTTAACACTGACCCGTATTCTTTATAGGTGAAATTTAACTTCTTGAATATAACATATTTAAATAAAAGTGGTGGACTATATGGTTTATGTATGTTTAATGCAGTTACATTTACATGGTGAAATATATCGTATTATGACTGAGATTTAACTACATTAGTGTGATGCAATTAAATATAAATAGTGAAATGTATAGTTTTTAGGTGAATTTTAGCTGTGTAAATCTAATGCAGTTAAATGTGAATAGTGACATGTATTGTTTTATAATGAAACTTAATTGCTTATATGTGATGCATTTAAATATTAACAGTTGATTATATGGTTTTATACTATTGTGTAAGTTAATGCAATTAAATTCAGATGCATCTATTTTGACAGTTCTGGAATTAGTTATTAACATTATTACTATTTGTTTGTTTGTTGGTTTACAGAATTTTTTTATTGAACCTGTAATAAAAAGAATGGCCAAGGGGAAAAGAATTAATGTAGCATAAAGGATGTAACATGTCTTGAATTGGCACTATATCCTCAGCAGGAAAATAATAATACTCTTTTCAAGAATACATATATGTATAATTTTTTAATTGCCATATTTTATTTTATTTTCTAAATGCAATTATGATTTTGCACTACATATTATGAGGTTCATGTTTTAGGAAGTTAAATTTGGTGAAATTAAGAAGGCGATGTCAACCAAAGATGTTACATTAGATAGAAGTAGGTTTTTGTACAGTATGCTAACTGACTACCCATGAAGTTGGTGCATTTTTAAAATAAGTAATGAGTTGAAGCAATGAAACTTAGTTAACTTTCTGATGTATATTTTTGATGTATGAAATACTAACTGATTGTTTAGTTAGATAGATTCTGGATAGAAGTTGACAGACCACTGAATGGGTTGAAGAATTTTTAATGTACATAATCGATGGTGTTGTTGAAGAACTATTTTTTGTCTCATTTTAATAGTGAAGTTATGTATTGGATATTTTGTTTTATTTTTCAATAGCGTTTGATTGTACGATAAAATTTCAATACTATTATAATACAATATGTTTATTGTTCCTTATCCTTTTATAATGTATTTTTGTTGCATTTGATAATCAAATTAAATCTAAAGCACTTTGTAATTTAATTTCATATAGTAAAAGTAGTTATATTTTATTTAAATCTATATGTAATCAATTAATGTCTGGAAGATATAAAATAAAGCACTTTGTAGTTATGTAGTAAAAGCAATAAAGTTTGGAAGAAATAAAATAAAGCATTTTCATCTATATGTACTTGATTAAATTTGGCATCAAGTTAGCTTTAGCATTCATATTTACCCAATTAGGTTTGGCATTTGATTAGCTTTTGCATCCATACATACTTAATTAGGTTTGGCATCTAGCTAGCTTTTACATCCATATGTATCTGGTTAGGTTTGATATCCATTTAGCTTTTGTGTTTAGCGGCATGCTTGGTTAAACAATATGCCTTTTTCGCAGATTGGTTTCTATACGTACTCGATTATGTTTGACATTCAATTAACTTTTGGATCAATATGTACCCGATTTGGTTTGTCATTTGGCTAGCTTTTGCAACCATACGCATCGGATTAGGTTTGACACTCGATTAGCTTTTGCATTTAGAATTATGCTTGGTTAAACAATATATCTTGGTAATAGGTTGGTTTCCATATGTACTTGATTAGGTTTAGCATCCAGTTAGCTTTTGTATCAATACGCATCCAATTTGGTTTGGCATCTTGTTTTGCATCAATACGTATTAAGTTAGGTTTAACATCTGGTTAGCTTTTGCATATGTACATATCCGATTAGGTATGACATCCAGTTGGCTTTGGCATCCATATGTACCCGATTAGATTGGCATCCTGTTAGCTTTTACATTCGATGCTATGCTTGGTTAAACAATATATTTTGGTTATATATTATTTCCATACGTACTCAATTAGGTTTGACATCCGATTAGCTTTTGTATCCATACGTACCCAATTATGTTTGGCATTTAATTAGCTTTGGCATGCATATGTACCCAATTAGGTTTGACATTCAGTTAGCTTTTGCATTTGGTGCTATGTCGGTTAAAAAATATATCTCGGTTATAGATTTGTTTGCATATGTATCTAATTAAATTTGGCATCTAGTTATCTTTTGCATTCGTTGCTATGCTCGGTTGAACAATATATCTTGGTTATAGGTTGGTTTCCATATGTACCTAATTAGGTTTGGCATCCGATTAATTTTTGTTTTAATACATACCCGATTAGATTTGGCATCTAGTAAGACTTTTCATCAATACATACCCAATTAGGTTCGACATCTAGTTAGCTTTTGTATCAACACACAGCCTATTAGGTTTGTCATCTTGTTAGCTTTTGCACTCATATGTACCCGATTAGGTTTGACATTCAGTTAGCTTTGGCATACATAGGTACCCGATTAGGTTGGTATCAGGCTAGTTTTTGCATTCAGTGTTGTCCTCTGTTATAAAATATATCTTGGTTATAGATTGGTTTCCATATGTACTCGATTTGGCTTGTGTCAAGTTAGCTTTAGGATCCTTACATACCCGATTAGGTTTGACATCTAGTTAGCTTTGGCATCCATATATACTCAATTAGGTTAGCATCCAATTAGCTTTTGCATCCATATGTACCCGATTAGGTTTGGCATCTAGTTAGCATTTGCGTTTAGTGGTATGATTGGTTAAATAAAATATATTAGTTATAGATTGGTTTCCATATGTACCCGATTAGATCTAGCATCTGATTAGCTTTTGCATTAATACGTACCTGATTAGATTTGGCATTCAGTTCACTTTTGCATCAACACATACTCAGTTTGGTTTGGCTTTCGATTATCTTTTGCATCCATATATACCTAATTAGGTTTGTCATCCATACGCACCTAAGTAGGCTAGTATCTGGTTAGCTTTACATTCGATGTTATGCTCAATTAAATAATATATTTTGGTTTCCATATGTACCCGATTAGGTTTGGCATCTAGTTAGCTTTTGCATCCATATTTATCTGATTGGGTTTGGCATCCAGTTAGCTTTGGTGTAACAACCCGGAATTGGAGTTTACCTATCAATATTAAATTATAATGATAATTATGATTTAATATTGTAAATTGAATAAAAATTGGTGAAAATAAATTATTTATTTATTATAAACAATGAATTTGGGAAATAATTGTTGAAAATAAAGCATAAAGCTTTATTTTAATGGTTTGGGTGATAATAAATGCGAGAAGAATTTTATTTGAGTAAAAATACAATAATTTTGTTAATTATTGCCTTGTGGCTTCTTTTAATAATTTTTAAAGGAAGTAAGCTCTTTTTAATAAGTGATTAAGGAAATAAAAAGGGGAAAATGTGATTAAAAATTTATTTTGAGTGTAAATAATATTTTTAAATGAATTGGAACATTTTTACAAGTAAGAAAATGTAATTTGTTGAATTTTAAAAGTAATAAACGTGGTATATTAAAATTGAATGAATAAAAAGTGCATTTTATTCAAAACAATGGAAATTAATAACAAAAATTATTAAAAAGAGTAAATTATCATTTTAAATGATAGAAAATGTAAAATTCAAGGACTTTATAAACTTACACTAATTATTTAGTTCATAAGTATGTAGAAAATAGAAATTTGTAAATATATGTGTACATATATGTGTGCATAAGTGTTAAACATAGTTTAACTTAACTAAAAATGGTTTAACTTCTTTAATTTGTTCACTTGGGCCCAAAGCCTGGTTAGGTGAGAAGGAATAGCTGAGAAACTTTACTGTACGTAACATTTCTCTTCCTTCTCTAAAACCTAACAGAAAGCTTATCAATGGCTTCCTCTAAAACCATTTTCTCAAAACTCCATCAATTTCTCAAATAAAAAAAAACCAAAACTTTTAGCAGGAATAAAGATAAGAGAAGTATCAACTCCAAATCTCACCTTTTCATCATCTAATTTCATTTGACAGTGAACTATTTCTCATTTTTGCTATTGTTTTCCTTCTTGCATGTTTGTCTATTGCTTCTAGTAGGTGTTTCCACCCCTAAATCGAGCTAAAGTCGCCGCCTTGCTTGCAAAATCCATGGTATTTCAGTAAGTAGCTAAGGGGAGACTAAAATCTCTCATCTATTGGCCAAAAATATTGAATCAGTGGCTAAATTTGTTGGTTATACAAGTTTTTGTTCATCGCTGTTCTTGTTTTCGTTTCTGGCCACAAGCGCCAACTTTGGTTGTCCATAACTTTCATCTCCGGGAACGAAATGATGTCGGATCTTTTTCTGAGTGAAGTTTATATGTTGAACTTTGTTTCTGAAAAATTTGGTTGGAAAATAATGTCATTTGTGTGTTCAAACCGTTGCTGCAAAATCAACAAAACTCATATTTTTGACTGTATAAATTGTGTTTTCGAGTTGCTGCAAACAGTGCCTGAGTCCATGTTTGAGATAGCATAACTCTTTCACTTCTTATTGAAATTGCATTATTCTTTTTTCGCTTGAAAGACAAAGTTTGATACTATAAGAATACCAAATTAAAAGTGATTTCGACCTATATAGTTTATAGTAACATGCTGCTGAACATTGACTCGGAGCATGTTTTTGCCCAGATTTTTCAGTGAAAATACTGTCTGGGTTCAACTTTGAGACATCATAACTTTCTCATATTCTATCCAAATTGCATGTTTCTTTTTTTGTTTGGAAGATAAAGATTTCTACTACAAGCGTTACAACTTTGAGCTTAATCGGATACAATATGTTACTCTGTTTTATGCCTGAAAATTGAACCCAGAGTGGATTTTTAACCCAGGGCACATCCTTGTTGAACTGTTACAAACATAGTCTGAGTTCATGTTTGTGACAGTATAACTTTTCCATTTTCTTTTGGAATTCATTGATTATTTTTTGATTGAAAGACGAAGTTTTCTAGTTTATGCACACAAATTTCTAGTTCGATCAAATGTCGTTCGACCACCTGGTTTATGTCCGAAAGTTGAACCCAGAGAAGATTTTAGACCTGGGTATTATTTTGGCAGTGTGTTTTTATATCCTTCTTCCTTCCGGTTTTTGACATTTACTTTTGTTTTTATGATATTTTTGAAGTATTTTGAAGGCTATTGTAACGATCCCGGATTTTAACTAAATTTAAATTGATAAGTAATTTAATTTTTGAATAAAAATTGTGAAGTTAATTGGTAAATGGATTTGAGTTTCTCCAAATTCAAATAAATATGTGTTAACTCATTGAAATTGAAATCTTATATATATGTGTTTAGTTTGAAAACATCCTCTTTTGAATAATATGTATTAATACAAACAAAATATATTTACAAAAATAATGAACAAATAAATATTAAGCTAAAAATAGAAATAAAAATATATAAGATAGATTATAAAATATAAGTAAACACATTAACTAAAATTTAACAACATATTAAAAAATGTAGAAATGTATTTTATATATATATATATATATATATATATATATATATATATATATATATATGCATAAAGTAATAAGATAAGCAAAAGAAAATATAAAAATATATTCAAGTTGATTAACAAAAATAAGACAAGAAATAACATACATTTAAAGTAGAAAGAAGTAAATATATTCAAGTATTCAAAAGAAGAAAAGGAAATAGCAAATGATATTCAAGTAGAGAAATCTTTAGTCAAAATGCAAAGAACAACTAGGATAAGTATGAAACAAGGCAACAGTATATATTCAAGTATGAACACTTGAAAAAGAAATGACAACAACAATTAATGCAGCCACCAAAGCAAGATATCGGCCACCGAAAAAAATATTTAGTCAAATAAGCATGCAAGAAGAAAATATCCCTGGTTAAGTGGTACAAAAATATAATCACCTGTACAAAAATATAATCACCTGTACAAAAACATATCCATGTAAACTTGTTTTCTTTTTATCTACCAAGCTTCTTCATTTTATTAGTCCATCCAAGCTGAAGAAATCTGAAGCAAACATCATTTTCATCTCAAACAACATTCAGTTAAAATATCAAAACAAATAACTCAACTAAACTCAAAGATCAACAAGATGATTAAAGGCCAAAAAGGTTTTAGCTTGCATTTTTACAACCTGTTCAACATGAAGCAGGCTCTATTCTTCTTCTGGAAATCTGTGAGTAACTTCTTTTTTAAAAATGATTAAGTATCTTTATGACTGGTTGCTTGTAAGTGTGATGATAATCAAGTATTCGTGTTTATATGTTATTGAAATGCAGTGAATGTGTGATATATGATGAAAGTATGTTTGGTTAAACTATAACGACATCACTGTTTAAATATTTCCTAGCTCAAGTTTGATTTCAAACTTGTAACGACCCGCTATTTTGGACCATTCAAATCGACAATAAAATCGTACATGTCCGACTTGAATAATTCAAAATACCGAATTGTTAATAAAAATTTGGCAAAACTTAAAATATACAGTAAATTAATCAATCATAGATCACTTACACAGAGTAATACAATGCAGCGGAATAGATAAAGAATAGTAGTTTATGAAGCTACTATATACATTGGAGATAGAGATAAATACAATTGAATATCTTAGATGTAGTGAAGTCTCCAGTATGCGCAGATGACTTCTCTGAACAAATCAACAGGATGACTGAAAGGATAGATAGCTGGATCTTCAAGCAAGACTCCAACTTCGAAGGTGAGTCTCAAATGCTGTATCACTCAGTCTGACCCGAGCGTAAAGCAAAACAAAAAACACTCGAGTCAGGATTAACATTCTTATATCTATAAATCTAACTCAAGTGAAATATCAACTAAAATATAATTAACTTAGAGGATGTTTGGGATAACCATCCTCTAAGGGTCCATGGAACTATCTATAAGATAGAAATATACACTATAACACCGTAGTCTTCCAACTTAATTTATACTTCAAAACCAACTATCATTTTCACTTCAAAAATCTCTATACTTCCCAAATAGTATTTATATATATTAAATAATTTATTCAGTAAAGAAATTTCAATTCCCTCAACTTAACCAATCGTTTAACATCAACCCGACCTTCCCATTTAAATCTTTTTCAATCTCAATTTATCAATTTAAATTCAACTCAATTTCTAAAATAACCATTTCAATTTTATTGATCTCAAGTTCGGATTTGAAATCACCAAATACCCTTTATATTTCAATATATTTCAAAACTTTAAGTAATCAACGTTTCAAACTAAACTTTATTCAATTTAGTTTTCTAAATAATAAATTCAACTTATATCGATTCAAATACAGATCTGAAACACCCATTTATATTCTAGTATAGTTCAAAGATTTAATATTCTACATTCCCAAAGTTCAATTTTACAGTTTCATAAGATCTTGATTTAATCAAATTATTATTTAGCCTTGAAATATTTCCTCCTTAGATTCAACATCATTTAAGTAAACCTGAAATTACCCTTTTACTCAATATTTTCTTTAATTTATTTAAACATGAAACATTCAATAAATCACTTAAAACAAAAATCCAGTTACAAAATCATACCCTTAAATTTCCCATTCAATAAATTCAAATTGATTTAATTAAATAAATCTTCATTTGAATACCATTTTTAATAAACCAAATTTATCTCCCAATCTTAATTATTAAAATTCTTTACACGGTAAAATTTGAAATATAAATCTTAAATAATGCTTAAACATATTTTATGGATTAAATCAGTCTAAAATATTATTAAATTTATATATAAAGTTTCCATTTATATATAATATTTTAAGAACCAATATTTATTAATTCACATATGTTTCTTTTCAAACTGTAGAAATTTATCTTTAAATTATTTATATGGACCAACGGTGTCGGTATATATTTCCTATCATATAGTCAAATGCTACGGATATTTATCATTTCAATCCGTACACTAAATATATACGGGTGGATATCATTTCAACCCGTAATCCCAAATTCAATTTAAATGAAAATCGTTTGGGTTTATCATTTCAACCCATAACGATTTTCTCCTATTCTAAAGTCCGTTCGGGTATGTATCATTTCAACCCATAGTGATTTTTATACTAACAGGGAACTTGCAGAGTGATAGCAGATATGAAAATAATAATAATAACAACAGGTATATATCATCAAAATAAATATAAACAATAGGATATGGTGTCATATCCCATAAGTGAACTATTACAGATAATAGCATAAATATAACAATTTAAATAACTACAGCAGCATATTTCAATTGTCATTTCAATTGAAATCAAATTTAATAAATAAAAGAACGTTAATCGTGAGTGATTGCTCACCTTTCGAGGCTAGAGATATATGATGATGAAATGAGCTATGAAATCCAAAGTAACGCTGGATGGACAAGATTTGATGTAGAAAATAGGCACGACGGACAAGGCTGATAATGGGAAATCGATGAGAATGAATCGAATCAATTTTGATATTACAGAAAAAAATATAAATTATTATGATATTAATTCTCCCAAAACCAATTTTCAAATTAAAAATGTATATTTAAAATCTATATATACCTATATGTAATTTAAACATAATTCGTCCAAAAAAACCATTGTATTATATTTTATAGTCAATAATTATTATAAAAACAATATAACCACTTATTGTAATATATATTACTTAAAAACCCCATGAAAGCAACCTATATATGTTCATAATAAAAATGTACATATAGAAATTCCAAATGCATAGCCTATATTCGGTTATATATATATATTACGTAAGTCTGAAACAAACACCTAAACGCATATATATGTCTCGAGATTTATAAACAACAAAATACTTATAATGACACATGCACTCATATACTTATATAGACTGTGAACAAGTATACATACTATGCCGTATAAAATCCAACACTAAAAAAAAAGTAAACTCACACTGAAAACATTTTAGTCAATTATTAAATATATATATTAACTAGCGTATAAAACTAGCGTATCCTGTAACTTTATAATATATAAGCTATATCAGATATGAAACTATCATTATATCAGATATATAAATAGTTAAACATTTTATACAAAACTATCATAACTTTATTAAATTAAACATACATTACACACTTACACAAATAGACCGTAAACTGTAAAACTTCACCCATTTTAAAGTGGTAACAATACGCTTGCTAAAAATATAACCCACATAGCTCGTACTTCCCTATAAAACTATATAAATATTTGTAAGCTAACCATTAATATAGTCTAATTCACAATATGCATACCTTTATAACTTTAAATCAAATGTGTATATATATACTTATAACCAGTTATTCACAAAATACATAGCTTTAAACATATCATATATTTAAATACATATACAATCGACTGATAAGATGAGTATGCTTTACGTTTTATATATGTACTAACTTTTTATATAATATTTATATATACACTTATCAAATTTTATAACATGCGAACAAAATTTTATATTATATAGAATCTGAAAACTGCAAACATTTCATACTTGGAACCATACTATATTTATAAGATGTATATATGATATCTTAAATCAAAAAAAAAAAACTTACTTTGCTACAATACATACAATATTACTGCATAGATATACATTACTGACATATATTAAACTATATATTAACTAATATATAACCTTCAAACTTTTAAAATTGAATACCAACGTGACACATAAAGTATAAAACAATCAAGTTATCAAATCTCTATACATAGTATAATATCATACACACTATGAACGAAAAAAAAAAGAAAAAAAAAAAAAAAAGAATACTGTTATGAACTCATATATATAATACCATATGATACATAACTAACATGAATTTAAAATCATGTAGGACAGATCACATATTCCAAATACAGACTTATAGAAAATATACAATAACACATATATATTATAAATATATGCTAACCTATTACTCAAAGATAACGTGTGGCATGATTGTTGATGGTGAAGGCTCTGAGGATGGCTGAGCATGCAGGCGATGACAACACGTGTAGAGAGATATGTGCATGAGAGGAGGAGAGAAAAACGCGGAGGGAGAGGGATGAGTTGGATGTGGTGGGTGACGAAGCGATGGGAGGTGGAAGCACGGTAAAAGAAGGGAGAAAATAGGTGGATCTGTAGAAAGAAAAATGGAAGAAGGAGGAGGAAGAAAACTTAAAATGAGGAATGAGATTGGAAGTGACAGCAGTTTGCAATATGAAAGAAACGAAGTCAAACAAGGTTATAAAGGCAAAATAAATAAAGAAAAGAACCGTTGCATACGAAACGTATACAATAAATATGAATTGATTTGAATAGTAATGGTCAAATTCAGCTGAAAAGATTAAAGCGAATAAATACGGAGCATTGGTTATGGTAAAGTAACACACAAAATTAGGGGAATAACAAAGGAAAGGACTGGTCAAAATAAATGAATGTAAACGTGCAACGAATATAAAAATCTATATAATTAAACCGATGGAAACGAAGGAAGCAAATAAAAGAAAGGGAACGAAGGAAAAAAAATGAGCTGTGTCCCGAGCATAAATAAAGGTGGTAACGTATGAGAGGAATGAGAAAAACAAACGGGCACAATTTGAAATCAATGCAATAAAACGGCCAAAAGCTGATTTTTAGGAAAATTATTAAAGAAATATTCCTTGGGCTGCGCGTTTGAGATCCGAAAAGGCATGGAAATCAAAAAGTTATAATTTAGATTGGAATGAAAACGTACAGGAAATAATAAAGGAAAAAAAATAAATGCGAAATAATCATATAGCATTTATTACGTTTCAAACTTTTGACATGGCATGGGATGGAAACAGCTGTACGCTAATTGAGAAGCTATTAAAGCAATTTATTATTAGTGGTATGTTATACGTTTTTATATTTATTTATTTCCTAGATCTCAATTCATATCTGATTATACTATGCAGATTTATCTTTATTATTAAACGTTCAAAAAGAATAAAACGTATACAAATTTTCTTGATTTTCGAAACAAAATTAACGGCTAAAAGATGATGAAGGGACAAAAATATAAGAAAGGGAAAGAGATGAATGCGTACAATTATTTATAAGAAAAGAGAGAGAAAAGAAAAAACCACAATTAAAAATGAATAAACGAACGCTGAAAGTCAGTCAGGAATATAGAAGGTACAATATGAAATAATGGTAATCACGACTACCTTTATGGGATAATAAAAGAAAATAGAGGAAACTTACCCGTTTCCAGGAAATAAATATAAGTTACTGTATTATAACATTATGATATAAATTTATAACTCCAAAATAGTAAAGAAACGAAGAGACCCAAATATAAACGTGCAGACAATTAATAAATTTGAATGTCATTGATTCAGCAAAAATTTATTAGAGTAATTTGCTATATTGCTTGGGCTATTGGTGGAACGATCATCCGATCAAAAGTCGATAATCGGTACCAGAAATGCAGTTATTTTTCCAGAAATAAGATAAACGGAGTAATAGAAGTCCGAATTTGAAAAACGAAAAACGACGTCTTAGTCAGAAGATGGTTTAGAATTTTTTCTATGTAAAAATATTTAGGTTTGGAAATTTACTTATTACCATCAATTATTAACTGATTTGAATGTAATAGAATTTCTCAATAAAATAAACTTCCATATAATTAATTGAAAATTTTCCACCTGCTATGTTTAATTATACGTAATTCAAATATTAAGTTTTTTTATTTTAAAAATTATTATCATTAAAATTTCTCAAAAATTCGATTAAACACGTAATTAAAGCCATTATAAATTATTAAAATTTTACGAGTCGTTACACTCTCCCCCACTCAAAACTTTTCGTCCCCGAAAAGGAAGAAGGTAGGAGAGTAGAAACAACCAGAAAGAAAATAGATTGAAAGAGAAGATAAACATTAAACTTTAAAACTATATAAATTTTACTTGAAATATTCACTTGAAAACTTTACTTAAAATCAATTTTCTTTAATACTTTAATATTTTTCCCAAACTCATTTGAATTTTTTTTTTTTTACTACTTTATCTTAAGATACTTTCAACACTGTATATACATCAATAATCATTTTATTTAAACATGTTTTATTAAATTAGTAACATCAAAATATTTATAACACTAAAATTTTCTATTAAACAAACAATGTAGTATACAAATAAGCAATATTTAAAAAGGATATATCCAACAAGGAAGGAAGGTAGATTTGGAAAACAGAATCAAGGTGAATAACTAAACTGAGCAGATAAGGTAGATGCAAGGAATAGTATCGGGCACGAATAATTAAACTAGAACCATAAGAATTTAAATTTCAAATATTAATTCAAAATTTCTTTGTTGGGAAAAATACTTTTATAATAAATACCCTTATAATAATACTTTTATAATAAAATACTATTATATCAAAATAAATTTCCTTTCGAAACTACTTTTATAACTCGATGTTTCAACAAGTTTATCCTCGTTCTTGCAGACTCTGGCCATGCGTTGATCAGGCGCAAAGCTAGAATTCTTCAAGTACTTAGTAGACCTGTTTCAACAACCAGTGAAAATACTTGAAAAAAACTTTAAAAACAGATATGGAAAGTACAATCCAAACAAAACAACCAAACCAAAACCTTTGTCCGATCATGGTTCGCAGATACACAATGGTTACGCCTGGGTCCCCCAGGAAACAATCCATATCCGTAGGCTTTCTCAGCCCTGCGAGTTACGCCATGATGACTAGTAGAGTGCAGGATACACAATGGTTACGCCTGGATCCCCCAGGAAACAATCCGTACCCCTAGGCAAGACTCAGCCAGGCACTTGCGCTACTATTCGCGACCTACACAGATTGCAGGATACACAATGGTTACGCCTGGATCCCCCAGGAAACAATCCGTACCCCTAGGCAAGACTCAGCCAGGCAATTGCGATGTGCATTCACGAGAGAAAAAAACCATGGGTTACGCCACGGTGGGAAACACTCGAGTATTACATCCGGAAAACCGAAAATCAGAGAGAATAATATCGATAGAATGAATCCACGATGTGGCCACAAAGCGGATATCAAGCAGAAGGCACTTTCCATATCTTTACTTCGAAAATATATATCATACAGTACCTTTTCAAATCACTTTCAAATATTGTACTTATATAAAGTCTATATATATAGGATTCCTTTCTCAAATCGAATACTTTCCAAATCAATAGTAGATCAAATCATACTTATATAGATTTCGATTAAATAAAATCTCTTTCCAAATTGAGTACCTTTCAAATCAATAGATTTCAAATCAACCTCATACTTATACAATCCATTTTATATAAGTTCGACCACTCCCAAATCAAGTGCTTAGTAATCTAAGGTTCTCAATTTCAAATTATTTCAATACCAATTCAGTTTCAAAATCATATATGATTTCACCAAATTTTCTTCCAAATTAAATGTCTGAATTTCAAAGTTCCCAAAATAATAGGTGTAGAAAATTATCCCAGTTTCCAAATTAAAATAATTCAAGTCAAACAAATTCATTTCCAAAATCACCATATAAGTACTGGGTTTTTTTTTTCAATTTAATTTTCAAAACCAAATATTTTTCTCAAAATCAATTATATTCAAAATGGTTTCCAAATTTATAATTATCCCTTTAAAACCTTTAAACTATTTACTTCGATTTGAAATATCCAATTTACCTTTTTGAAAACCATTATTTAAAACTAAAATTCTTTCAAAACATTTAAAAACTAAATTCCATATTAGTATAATTAAAATAGCCATATTCTCTTACTTAATAAAAGGTTTAACCTCATACAACAAAACTTGCATACTTTATCAAATATTTTATACCTTTCGAAATATCTTGGTTTTTAAACCTTTAAACCTTGATTTGGAAGTGCTCGAACCTTCAAAATAGTCGGTGAAAATCAATTTCAAATCCAAGAGATGGAAATCAATTTTTATAAATAGAGTTATTCTAAGTCAAATCGAAAACTCGAGGACTGAACACCGGTCTTACTTCAAATTGTTTCAAATATATACATATATCTTTCGAAAATATCAAATTATACTTCGGAATTTGAAATCAAAAACGGTTTTACAAAATCACTCGCATAGCGAAGCTATTAAAGTGGCCTCTCCCCCACTCTGAAACTCGAAAATCAATGTCGATGATGCGTGCACTCATCACCGAAATTATTCTCCAGCGACATAAGTGAGTTCTGGACTTCTATTTTCTTGAAAACTTCTTTGAAATTTCTTCAAAATTATTGGAATTCATTTGAATTCATTTGAAATATTTCTTATTCGGAAAAATACTTTTAAATCGTATTATTTATATATAATTTCCAAAATCTTAAAACCAATTTCAAAATACCGGAATTCAATTCTCGAATTTCAAATTTAACACTTCAATTATAAATCATTTTTATATAAATCAATTTCTTATAATTTTTCAAAATTTCAAATCCTTTCAAAACCCTTTTTATATAGAATAACATTTCTTATTTGCTTTATATATAGGTATATAATCTCTACCGAAAACATTTTCTTTATATATATAGAATAAAATCATAGTTATCAAAATAATAATTTCGGTATAAACAATTTCTAAAATACAAACAAAACCCGATTTTCAAAGGATGATTTAAGGATGGATTTCAAAACAAAGATAGAGATTTAATTTAAAGGAACTCTAATCAATAGAATCTTGATTCGAAGATAGACTCGATCGAAGATGAGATAATTAAGTTACAAAATAGAAGATGGATATACTTCTATAAATCGCGGGCGACCTTTACCTGTCAACCGTGATTTCAAAATTAGATCGGTGTAGAATTCTGAGGCAATTCGACATTCGATCGTCGGAGATATAGAATTCGGCATAACAAGATATATCAGCATCGTAAACCGAGGATACAGGAATCTTCGGTGAGTCAATGCCAATTGAAAAGGAGTTTTCACCCCTTTTACAAATCATTCAATGGAGTTATGGGATACTCCAGAATCAACCGAATATAAATAGGGAGAGACAGAATGAATTTCGAAACCGAGGGACATTCCAAAACTCAAAGGAAATTGAGTCAAAAAGGAAGAGATTCAACTCGAACGAAAGTGATTCTGTAAATAAATTTACCATATATGCTAAGTTTTGCCTAGAGCCAAAGCTCTGATACCAACTGTAACGACCCGCTATTTTGGACCATTCAAATCGACAATAAAACCGTACATGTCCGACTTGAATAATTCAAAATACCGAATTGTTAATAAAAATTTGGCAAAACTTAAAATATACAGTAAATTAATCAATCATAGATCACTTACACAGAGTAATACAATGCAGCGGAATAGATAAAGAATAGTAGTTTATGAAGCTACTATATACATTGGAGATAGAGATAAATACAATTGAATATCTTAGATGTAGTGAAGTCTCCAGTATGCGCAGATGACTTCTCTGAACAAATCAACAGGATGACTGAAAGGATAGATAGCTGGATCTTCAAGCAAGACTCCAACTTCGAAGGTGAGTCTCAAATGCTGTATCACTCAGTCTGACCCGAGCGTAAAGCAAAACACAAAACACTCGAGTCAGGATTAACATTCTTATATCTATAAATCTAACTCAAGTGAAATATCAACTAAAATATAATTAACTTAGAGGATGTTTGGGATAACCATCCTCTAAGGGTCCATGGAACTATCTATAAGATAGAAATATACACTATAACACCGTAGTCTTCCAACTTAATTTATACTTCAAAACCAACTATCATTTTCACTTCAAAAATCTCTATACTTCCCAAATAGTATTTATATATATTAAATAATTTATTCAGTAAAGAAATTTCAATTCCCTCAACTTAACCAATCGTTTAACATCAACCCGACCTTCCCATTTAAATCTTTTTCAATCTCAATTTATCAATTTAAATTCAACTCAATTTCTAAAATAACCATTTCAATTTTATTGATCTCAAGTTCGGATTTGAAATCACCAAATACCCTTTATATTTCAATATATTTCAAAACTTTAAGTAATCAACGTTTCAAACTAAACTTTATTCAATTTAGTTTTCTAAATAATAAATTCAACTTATATCGATTCAAATACAGATCTGAAACACCCATTTATATTCTAGTATAGTTCAAAGATTTAATATTCTACATTCCCAAAGTTCAATTTTACAGTTTCATAAGATCTTGATTTAATCAAATTATTATTTAGCCTTGAAATATTTCCTCCTTAGATTCAACATCATTTAAGTAAACCTGAAATTACCCTTTTACTCAATATTTTCTTTAATTTATTTAAACATGAAACATTCAATAAATCACTTAAAACAAAAATCCAGTTACAAAATCATACCCTTAAATTTCCCATTCAATAAATTCAAATTGATTTAATTAAATAAATCTTCATTTGAATACCATTTTTAATAAACCAAATTTATCTCCCAATCTTAATTATTAAAATTCTTTACACGGTAAAATTTGAAATATAAATCTTAAATAATGTTAAACATATTTTATGGATTAAATCAGTCTAAAATATTATTAAATTTATATATAAAGTTTCCATTTATATATAATATTTTAAGAACCAATATTTATTAATTCACATATGTTTCTTTTCAAACTGTAGAAATTTATCTTTAAATTATTTATATGGACCAACGGTGTCGGTATATATTTCCTATCATATAGTCAAATGCTACGGATATTTATCATTTCAATCCGTACACTAAATATATACGGGTGGATATCATTTCAACCCGTAATCCCAAATTCAATTTAAATGAAAATCGTTTGGGTTTATCATTTCAACCCATAACGATTTTCTCCTATTCTAAAGTCCGTTCGGGTATGTATCATTTCAACCCATAGTGATTTTTATACTAACAGGGAACTTGCAGAGTGATAGCAGATATGAAAATAATAATAATAACAACAGGTATATATCATCAAAATAAATATAAACAATAGGATATGGTGTCATATCCCATAAGTGAACTATTACAGATAATAGCATAAATATAACAATTTAAATAACTACAGCAGCATATTTCAATTGTCATTTCAATTGAAATCAAATTTAATAAATAAAAGAACGTTAATCGTGAGTGATTGCTCACCTTTCGAGGCTAGAGATATATGATGATGAAATGAGCTATGAAATCCAAAGTAACGCTGGATGGACAAGATTTGATGTAGAAAATAGGCACGACGGACAAGGCTGATAATGGGAAATCGATGAGAATGAATCGAATCAATTTTGATATTACAGAAAAAAATATAAATTATTATGATATTAATTCTCCCAAAACCAATTTTCAAATTAAAAATGTATATTTAAAATCTATATATACCTATATGTAATTTAAACATAATTCGTCCAAAAAAACCATTGTATTATATTTTATAGTCAATAATTATTATAAAAACAATATAACCACTTATTGTAATATATATTACTTAAAAACCCCATGAAAGCAACCTATATATGTTCATAATAAAAATGTATATATAGAAATTCCAAATGCATAGCCTATATTCGGTTATATATATATATATTACGTAAGTCTGAAACAAACCCCTAAACGCATATATATGTCTCGAGATTTATAAACAACAAAATACTTATAATGACACATGCACTCATATACTTATATAGACTGTGAACAAGTATACATACTATGCCGTATAAAATCCAACACTAAAAAAAAAGTAAACTCACACTGAAAACATTTTAGTCAATTATTAAATATATATATTAACTAGCGTATAAAACTAGCGTATCCTGTAACTTTATAATATATAAGCTATATCAGATATGAAACTATCATTATATCAGATATATAAATAGTTAAACATTTTATACAAAACTATCATAACTTTATTAAATTAAACATACATTACACACTTACACAAATAGACCGTAAACTGTAAAACTTCACCCATTTTAAAGTGGTAACAATACGCTTGCTAAAAATATAACCCACATAGCTCGTACTTCCCTATAAAACTATATAAATATTTGTAAGCTAACCATTAATATAGTCTAATTCACAATATGCATACCTTTATAACTTTAAATCAAATGTGTATATATATACTTATAACCAGTTATTCACAAAATACATAGCTTTAAACATATCATATATTTAAATACATATACAATCGACTGATAAGATGAGTATGCTTTACGTTTTATATATGTACTAACTTTTTATATAATATTTATATATACACTTATCAAATTTTATAACATGCGAACAAAATTTTATATTATATAGAATCTGAAAACTGCAAACATTTCATACTTGGAACCATACTATATTTATAAGATGTATATATGATATCTTAAATCAAAAAAAAAAACTTACTTTGCTACAATACATACAATATTACTGCATAGATATACATTACTGACATATATTAAACTATATATTAACTAATATATAACCTTCAAACTTTTAAAATTGAATACCAACGTGACACATAAAGTATAAAACAATCAAGTTATCAAATCTCTATACATAGTATAATATCATACACACTATGAACGAAAAAAAAAAGAAAAAAAAAAAAAAAGAATACTGTTATGAACTCATATATATAATACCATATGATACATAACTAACATGAATTTAAAATCATGTAGGACAGATCACATATTCCAAATACAGACTTATAGAAAATATACAATAACACATATATATTATAAATATATGCTAACCTATTACTCAAAGATAACGTGTGGCATGATTGTTGATGGTGAAGGCTCTGAGGATGGCTGAGCATGCAGGCGATGACAACACGTGTAGAGAGATATGTGCATGAGAGGAGGAGAGAAAAACGCGGAGGGAGAGGGATGAGTTGGATGTGGTGGGTGACGAAGCGATGGGAGGTGGAAGCACGGTAAAAGAAGGGAGAAAATAGGTGGATCTGTAGAAAGAAAAATGGAAGAAGGAGGAGGAAGAAAACTTAAAATGAGGAATGAGATTGGAAGTGACAGCAGTTTGCAATATGAAAGAAACGAAGTCAAACAAGGTTATAAAGGCAAAATAAATAAAGAAAAGAACCGTTGCATACGAAACGTATACAATAAATATGAATTGATTTGAATAGTAATGGTCAAATTCAGCTGAAAAGATTAAAGCGAATAAATACGGAGCATTGGTTATGGTAAAGTAACGCACAAAATTAGGGGAATAACAAAGGAAAGGACTGGTCAAAATAAATGAATGTAAACGTGCAACGAATATAAAAATCTATATAATTAAACCGATGGAAACGAAGGAAGCAAATAAAAGAAAGGGAACGAAGGAAAAAAAATGAGCTGTGTCCCGAGCATAAATAAAGGTGGTAACGTATGAGAGGAATGAGAAAAACAAACGGGCACAATTTGAAATCAATGCAATAAAACGGCCAAAAGCTGATTTTTAGGAAAATTATTAAAGAAATATTCCTTGGGCTGCGCGTTTGAGATCCGAAAAGGCATGGAAATCAAAAAGTTATAATTTAGATTGGAATGAAAACGTACAGGAAATAATAAAGGAAAAAAAATAAATGCGAAATAATCATATAACATTTATTACGTTTCAAACTTTTGACATGGCATGGGATGGAAACAGCTGTACGCTAATTGAGAAGCTATTAAAGCAATTTATTATTAGTGGTATGTTATACGTTTTTATATTTATTTATTTCCTAGATCTCAATTCATATCTGATTATACTATGCAGATTTATCTTTATTATTAAACGTTCAAAAAGAATAAAACGTATACAAATTTTCTTGATTTTCGAAACAAAATTAACGGCTAAAAGATGATGAAGGGACAAAAATATAAGAAAGGGAAAGAGATGAATGCGTACAATTATTTATAAGAAAAGAGAGAGAAAAGAAAAAACCACAATTAAAAATGAATAAACGAACGCTGAAAGTCAGTCAGGAATATAGAAGGTACAATATGAAATAATGGTAATCACGACTACCTTTATGGGATAATAAAAGAAAATAGAGGAAACTTACCCGTTTCCAGGAAATAAATATAAGTTACTATATTATAACATTATGATATAAATTTATAACTCCAAAATAGTAAAGAAACGAAGAGACCCAAATATAAACGTGCAGACAATTAATAAATTTGAATGTCATTGATTCAGCAAAAATTTATTAGAGTAATTTGCTATATTGCTTGGGCTATTGGTGGAACGATCATCCGATCAAAAGTCGATAATCGGTACCAGAAATGCAGTTATTTTTCCAGAAATAAGATAAACGGAGTAATAGAAGTCCGAATTTGAAAAACGAAAAACGACGTCTTAGTCAGAAGATGGTTTAGAATTTTTTCTATGTAAAAATATTTAGGTTTGGAAATTTACTTATTACCATCAATTATTAACTGATTTGAATGTAATAGAATTTCTCAATAAAATAAACTTCCATATAATTAATTGAAAATTTTCCACCTGCTATGTTTAATTATACGTAATTCAAATATTAAGTTTTTTTATTTTAAAAATTATTATCATTAAAATTTCTCAAAAATTCGATTAAACACGTAATTAAAGCCATTATAAATTATTAAAATTTTACGAGTCGTTACAAAACTGCTTTATCTCTTGATCTAGACTTTGTTAAGATTTAAATTACAAATGAAATATGATTGTTATATCATAAAGGTCAGTTTAAAAATATAGTTTATTTAAATAAACTTGTATTGTCTCTACAATTTAAAAACTACTGAGTAACTCCAATTTAGTCCCAAAAAAAACCAAATTGTCTTGATTTCTGAATTCAGGAATAGGAATCAAATACCTAATCCAAATTAGGATTTTAAAACTAAAATTAGTTAAGGTTTGTAGTGGCGTTTCTGTCTTGACCGATTTTGGGAATTTTGAGGATCTCTGGTGATCTACTTGAATCTGGTGGTCGGGATTCTTCCTGTAGGTGGTGGAGTGACCAGAGTGTTTGGAAAAAATGGGTGGTGGATGGTCAGTGACCAGTGGAGGCTGTGGTCGTGAGTTTTTATTCCTAAACCTAGTTTGTCTGTGCTGTGTATTTTGGGTCTGTTTGTTTTCCATGGAGCATCGAGTTCGTCATGCTTTTGGGCATCGCTTGGGTAATGGTTGATGAAGCTGTGGCCGGAGGTGCTGGCAATCTGGTGGTCGGAGTTTCGAGGAACTGGCTTTGACAGTTTTTGGGTTTGGGGTTCTGTCTGAGGTCCAGGTTTTTATTTAGCTACTCGATTTTGATTCGAGCTAATGTGTTGATTTCTGGTGGTCGTGATCATTTCTGTTGATGTTCGGCGATGTGAAGCAAGTGTAGGAGGTGGCCGGAGATAGCCAGAATCACGGTGCATGTGCACCATGCATTTGAAAGTTCTGATGAACTTTCGTTTGTGCAGAAGTATTGAACTCGGGTTTTACTCGAATTATTCGAGTACTTTACTCGAAGAAGAGGAGAGTTTGGCTCGAAGTGAAAATGATTGGGCTCGGGTAGAACTTGTTACAGGTTTCTAAAAACCTGTTCCTGTTTTGAAATTTAAAACTTAATCTTTTAATTATAAAACAAAGTTTAAATTAAGTTTCAAAACAAAAGTTTGGCTATGAATTCAAGTTTTGTTTGAACTTGGTTTGCAAATAAATATGTCTTTGAATTTAAATTGTTTCAATAACTAAAAAGTGAGTACTTAAGTGAAATAAAAAGAATTTGTATTTAAAATGGAAATTCAAATTGTAAGAAAGGATTTAAACAAAAAAAATTAAATCTGGACTGAAATCTGAATTGGAATTCCAGATTTTGAAATTAAGTTAAGTTTTATAAATCTAAATGTTTTAAATAAGTTTAAATGTTAACATATCCTTTAATATGTGAATTTAAAGAGAAGTTGATTTTTATTCTTTGAATTTCTTTTATAAGCAAGGTATTATTTAACATGTGAATTCAAAGGTCTAAAAAAAATTAGTTTTAAACTTTATTAAAGATAAATTGGTATTCATTTTAAATGATAATAAAATCATTAATAAAAATGAGTTTATCTTAAAGTAAATGAAGTAATAATGATTTTTAATTCATTAATTATTAAGTTAAGTAAAATGGATAATTTATTTATTTAATTAATTAATGATTTGGAATAATTAAATAGGTAATTAAAGGTATAAATTAATTAATTAAGGTTTAAAGAATATTTAAGTAGGGTATAATTAATTGTAAATTAAGGATTATTAATTAGATATTAATTAATGATTTAAAGTTGATTATCAAGTGATTAAGCAAAAAAATTTAATTTAAGGATAATGTGATAATTAATTAAGGTAATTAATTTAAGAACAATTAATTTATTAAAGCTTAATTAATTAATGAAAGTGATTAAGAAGTAACTAGTAATTAAGGAGTAATTACTTAGGTATTGCAATTAATTAAGAATAATAAAATAAGGATTAATTATTAATTAAGGTTTAAATAATGATTAATTAAAGGATAAATTAATAAATGTTTTATAATTAATGGATTATTAATTTACCACGACTAGCAAATTTATTCATAGGAATTAATCTGATTTAAATTAATCAGATAATTAAGTTGATCATACTTATGGACATTTGGATTATATTAAATGTTGAATTGTTTGATATTCCTGATATGTGATGCTTTGTGATATATCCTGATTTATGTTGTGATCTGTAATGTAATTAATTATCTGTGATATAATTTATTATCTGTGATATATATATATATATATATATATATATATATATCTGTGATCTGTGAATGAAAGATAAGCGTTATAGTTTATACCGCTTGTCAAATATATTGTTGTATTTTAATCTGTGATAATGATGATGTTGCACTATTGTGTTAAACCCCTGGACCACACCATACACACACAAATACGGATTTCACAAGGAAATCGATCAAGTCACAAATTTTTTAAATGATTTTTAAATAGACAATTTTAATTCAAATGGTTTGGAAATAGAATCGGGTTAAATGTGAAAAGCTTTTGAAATGAAATTTCAAGATAAAATTTATTTTTGAATAACTTAATAAAGTTTTTAAATTTAAATAATTTGATTCAAATTTGAATTCAAAATTTGAAACTGAATTTTATAATTTGAAACTAGGGATTATAGATGTTATACTAGTTATATATGGGTTAAACCATTTTAAATATATTGATTTGGGAATTAGAATTTAAATTCAAAGGCTTTAACTCGTGCAATTATAATTGGATTCTTCCGAAATGAGAACTATATTGTTTTTAAATAATAAAAGCTTTCACATAAGAAATGAACTCCCAATTTGTATTAAAAGGATTTCTAGTTTGAATTGAAAATGATAACCAAGTTATGAAAACGGTTTGAAAGCCATAAATTAAATCTTTAATTGAAAGATTGGATGGTTAGTCCAATTTGAAATGAAACCGTTTCGAAAGCTATAATTGAATCTTTGGGAAACTGGGTGAACTTTGTGAAATAAATATTTTTATTTAAAAAGATTCAAAATGGTAATTTGTTTAAACCATTTGAAAGAAAGGTTTGGATATTAAGTTGTGACTTAACTGAAATCCTATATCCATATGTTTTTAAATATTATGCTCATTATTCGGTTTAGCCGGGAGAGGACCTTTGTGTCATATATCCCATTCCGAATAATGATACGTCGATATGGATAGCATTCGAAGATCGGTGGTGAAGACCAGGTATTTTCGAAATGAAAGGGTAAACCATCGATTGTCTCTGCACCGAGTCGCGCCGGTATAGAGATTCCCTAAGTGATGGGAAGTCCGATTGGGATTGTGAATATCCGGATTTGCAAGGGCTTCTTCGGGAGTGCCTTCAGTTCTGTTCGAACCCGGGACAGACTTGTATGGTTGTATGTCTAACACTACACTTTGAGATATAAAGCAGATTTCTTTCAAATACATATCTGTTGGTGGTGGAGAATTTATTCTCTTAGCTTAACACCCTTCTCTGATACGTACGAGCTTAGAGGTTATGTAGTTGAAGGTTGTCAATGTTATACTCCCAATTTGGTAGTGTGGCATGCTAAGTGATGCTGTGTGTTGATGATCATTTGTTGATCATTTTTGATCAAAGCATGGCTTTTGTATAAAGCGTAGCTTTGTGGATGAGACTGCATCATGACCTCCCTCCCCAGAAATGGTCGAAACAGGAAAGATGCGGCAAGGTTATGAGGGTCGTGCCCTTTAGGGTGTGTCTTTCCCTTTTGGTAAAGGGTGGTATCATGGTATGGAGCGCATATATTTACCTATGTGGTGGGATTCAATCTCATTTACTGTGTGGTTGTTGCTTTGTGGTTTAGAGGCGCCTCGATAAAGGTCCCAAAGGACCGGGGGTGGCATGCTCGAGTAGTAGTTACCTGGTTACAGAGGTAACCCGGCCTTGTGTTGGCAGAGAGAAGGTTAAGATCTCGGGACGTCTGGCCAGAGGCGTACCCATGGACAGTGGGAAGTTCCTTAGCCCGACCATTTGTTGGAAAATCCAAACGAAACAATACGCGTCCTGTACGGTTTTAGTTGTATAACCTGCCTCTTCAGGAGGTAGCTATAACAGGCATAGTATAATGGTACCTATGCTGGCTAAGATTTATGTTATACGTTCGAAATGTTTTCCACTATGCACTAATAATAACATGAAAAAGAAGTTTTCTTGTATCAAGCATGTTTGACTATCATAAGGAGAAATCTCATCCAATTCGGCGTTTACATTGCGTGTGTGGTGGGGGGCCTTATGGTAGTTTCATTTTTTCTAAAAAGCATTGCGAATTTATTTTAAATTCTCTTGTTGTCTGTTTTAAAGATCAACTGTTTTTGTTTACTCACACCAGTCCCATGGCTAACTCGGAGTTTACTGTTCCTTTCCTAAACTCTGGGTGCCCACAATTTTCCACACGGGCAGTCTAGAGTTGGGTTTTTTCAGATAGTCAGATTTAGTAGATTATTTGGAGTTAGTTTAGTCTTTGGATCAGGACTGCACTTGCTTATCTTTATGCATCATTATTGGGAGTTCGAGCTATTTCTGGATTGGTACCTTGGAGATGGAGATTACCGATACTGTAGTTCTCTCCTTTGAAGATCATCTTAGAGACATTGTCCGCTACTGTGTTATCTTTTCTTTCTGGTGCTATTTTCTTATATCATACATCTGATAGTACTGATATTTATTGTATCATTCTGTTGTATCATATTATATCAGTTGTTGTATCTTTCATTGTATCAATGTTATATATTGATATTTATTTCTTCCGCTGTGTTGTACTTAATGGTGTTATAAGCTCCGGCGGACCAGATTCGACATTAGTATCTGCGGCATTTGAATATGAGTGTCGTATTTGGTGCCGATTTTCGAAGGTCGAGTCAGGACCGTTACATTTGGTATCAGAGCTGAGGGGTAAAACTTTTGCTCAAGGGTATAACACATTAAGTAGCTCATTAGAGATAGGGTGAAATATACCCTAAAATGAGTATATCCCTAAGATATCTATTCGAATGCCTCAGTAAATTCTCTTGCTATCCACTGATAGTGAGTATGAGTGCAAGAAGAGGATGAGATAGGGGACAGTGGAATACGACTATAAATGGTCAATACCCTGTAACAACAAGGAAAAAAATCTTTTCTCTATCAATCTCTTTTATTCGTCGTCTTTTCTCAATTCTTTGATAGTTCCTAGTAGATCCAGGAAGAAGATTCGATATATTAATATGGGACATAAACTCCAAATAGGTCAGAATTGTTGTTTGGATGAATTGGTTGCTTTGATTTCTATGGTTGAAAGGTATACTTTGGTTTTTAAACTACAAGTTTTGTAATTGTATCCATATATCTGTCTATCTTTGGGTTCGGATATGTTCTACGAATGGTTAGTTATCCCTTTGAACTAATAAACGCCACTGCCTATTTCGTAGATCTGAATAACCCAAGTATCTTGTGAAGTGTTAAATAGATTCGTTCTTGTTTCTGCTGTGATATTCTGATTTGGTAAGCCAAATGCAGAATAGATGTTCAGTTGATTTGATGAAACATTCTTCATCTATCTTTGTGTCTCCCTGGCAAATTTCAAGGACGAAATTTCTTAAGGGGGAATCTGTAACGATCCTGAATTTTAACTAAATTTAAATTGACAAGTAATTTAATTTTTGAGTAAAAATTGGGAAGTTAATTGGTAAACTGATTTGAGTTTCTCCAAATCAAGTAAAATATGTGTTAACTCATCGAAATTGAAATCTTATAGCATGTGTTAGATTTCAAAACATCCTCTTTTGAATAATATGTATTAATACAAACAAAATATATTTACAAAAATAATAAACAAATAAATATTAAGCTAAAAATAGAAATAAAAATATATAAGATAGATTATAAAATATAAGTAAACACATTAACTAAAATTTAACAAAATTTTAAAAAAATAGAAATGTATTTATATATATATGCATAAAGTAATAAGACATGCAAAAGAAAAGATAAAAATATATTCAAGTCGATTAACAAAAACAAGACAAGAAATAACATACATTTAAAGTAGAAAGAAGTAAATATATTCAAGTATTCAAAAGAAGAAAAGGAAACAACAAATGATATTCAAGTAGAAAAATCTTTAGTCAAAATGCAAAGAACAACTTGGATAAGTATGAAACAAGACAACAGTATATATTCAAGCATGCAAGAAGAAAATATCTCTGGTTAAGTGGTACAAAAATATAATCACCTGTACAAAGACATATCCCTGTAAACTTGTTTTCTTTTTATCTACCAAGCTTCTTCATTTTATTAGTTCGTCCATCCAAGCTAAAGAAATCTGAAGCAAATATCATTTTCATCTCAAACAAAATTCAGTTAAAATATCAAAACAAATAACTAAACTAAACTCAAAGATCAACAAGAGGATTAAAGGCCAAAAAGGTTTCAGCTTGCATTTTTACAATCTGTTCAACATGAAGCAGGCTCTGTTCTTCTTCTTGAAATCTGTGATAACTTCTTTTTTAAAAACGATTAAGTATCTTTATGACTGGTTTCTTGAATTAAGTGTGAAGATAATCAAGTATTTGTGTTTATATGTTATTGAAATGCTGTGAATGTGTGATATATGATGAAAGTATGTTTGATTAAACTGTAAAGACATCTCTGTTTAAATATTTCCTAGCTCAAGTTTGATTTCAAATTGCTTTATCTCTTGATCTAGAATTTGTTAAGATTTAAGTTACAAATGAAATATGATTGTTATATCATAAAGGTTAGTTTAAAAAATATAGTTTAGTTAAATAAACTTGTATTGTCTCTGCAATTTAAAAACTACCGAGTAACCCCAATTTAGTTAAAAAAAACCAAATTGTCTTGATTTCTGAATTCAGAAATATGAATCAAATACCTAATCCAAATTAGGATTTTAAAACTAAAATTATATTTTTTTAGTTAAGGTTTGTAGTGGCGTTTCTGTGTTGACCAGTTTTGGGAATTTTGAGGATCTCTGGTGATCTACTTGAATCTGGTGGTCAGGATTCTTCCTGTAGGTGGAGGAGTGACCGGAGTGTTTGGCAAAAATGGGTGGTGGATGGTCAGTGACCAGCGGAGGCTGTGGTCGTGAGTTTTTATTCCTAAACCTAGTTTGTCTGTGCTGTGTATTTTGGGTTTGTTTGTTTCCCATGGAGCATTGAGTTCAACATGCTTTTGGGAATCGCTTGGGTAATGGTTGATGAAGCTGTGGCCGGAGGTGCTGGCAATCTGGTGGTCGGAGTTTCGAGGAACTGGCTTTGACAGTTTTTGGGTTTGGGGTTCTGTCTGAGGTCCAGGTTTTTATTTAGCTACTCGATTTTGATTCGAGCTAATGTGTTGATTTCTGGTGGTCGTGATCATTTCTGTTGATGTTCGGCGATGTGAAGCAAGTGAAGAAGGTGGCCGGAGATGGCCAGAGTCACAGTGCACGTGCACCGTGCATTTGAAAGTTCTGATGAACTTTGGTTTGTGTAGAAGTATTGAACTCGGGTTTTACTCGAATTATTCGAGTACTTTACTCGAAGAAGAGGAGAGTTTAACTCGAAGTGAAAATGATAGGGCTCGGGTAAAACTTGTTACAGGTTTTAAAAACTTGTTCCTGTTTTGAGATCTAAAACTTAATCTTTTAATTATAAAACAAAGTTTAAATTAAGTTTTGAAACAAAAGTTTGGCTGTGAATTCAAGTTTTGTTGGAACTTAGTTTGAAAATAAATTTAAATTGTTTCAATAATTAAAAAGTGATTAAGTACTTAAGTGAAATAAAAAGAATTTGTATTTAAAATGGGAATTCGAATTGTAAGAAAGGATTTAAACAAAAAAAATTAAACCTGGACTGAAATCTGAATTGGAATTCCAGATTTTGAAATTAAGTTAAGTTTTATAAATCTAAATGTTTTAAATAAGTTTAAATGTTAACATATCCTTTAATATGTGAATTTAAAGAGAAGTTGATTTTTATTCTTTGAATTTCTTTTATAAGCAAAGTATTATTTAACATGTGAATTCAAAGGTCTAAAAAAAAATTAGTTTTAAACTTTCTTAAAGTTAAATTGGTATTCATTCTAAATCTGGAATTTAAGAATTAAATTTAAAACTAAATTTGAAAATAAGTGTTCTGAAACATATTTGTAAATGATAATAAAATCATTAATAAAAATGAGTTTATCTTAAAGTAAATGAAGTAATAATGATTCGTAATTCATTAATTATTAAGTTAAGTAAAATGGACAATTTATTTATTTAATTAATTAATGATTTGGATTAATTAAATAAGTAATTAAAGGTTTAAATTAATTAATTAAGGTTTAAAGATTGTTTAAGTAGGGAATAATTAATTGTAAATTAAGGATTATTAATTAGATATTAATTAATGATTTAAAGTTGATTAATCAAGTGATTAAGCGAAAAAATTTGATTTAAGGATAATGTGATAAATAAATTAAGGTAATTAATTTGAGAACAATTAATTTATTAAAGGTTAACTAATTAATGAAAGTGATTAAGAAGTAATTATTAATTAAGAAGTAATTACTTAGTTATTGCAATTAATTAAGAATAATTAATTAAGGATTAATTATTAATTAAGGGTTAATTGATGATTAATTATTAAATGTTTTGTAATTAATGGATTATTAATTTACCATGACTAGAAAATTTATTCATTGGAATTAATCTGATTTAAATTAATCAGATAATTAAGTTGATCCTACTTATGGACGTTTGGATTATATTAAATGTTGAATTGCTTAATATTCCTGATATGTGATGCTTTGTGATATATCCTGATTTATGTTGTGATCTTTAATGTAATTAATTATCTGTGATGTAATTTATTGTCTGTGATATATATATCTGTGATCTCTGAATGAAAGATAAGCGTTATACTTTATACCGCTTATCAAATATATTGTTGTATTTTAATCTATGATAATGATGATGTTGCACTATTGTGTTAAACCCCTGGACCACACCATACACACACAAATATGGATTTCACGAGGAAATCGATTAGGTCATAGATTTTTGAAATGATTTTTAAATAGACAATTTTAATTCAAATGGTTTGGAAATAGAATCGGGTTAAATGTGAAAAGCTTTTGAAATGAAATTTCAAGATAAAATTTATTTTTGAATAACTTGATAAAGTTTTGAAATTTAAATAATTTGATTCAAATTTGAATTCAAAATTTGAAACTGAATTCTATAATTTGAAACTAGGGATTAAAGATGTTATACTAGTTATATATGGGTTAAACCATTTTAAATATATTGATTTGGGAATTTGAATTTAAATTCAAAGGCTTTAACTCGTGCAATTATAATTGGATTCTTCCAAAATGAGAGCTATATTGTTTTTAATAATAAAAGCTTTCACATAAGAAATGAACCCTAATTTGTATTAAAAGGATTTCTAGTTTGAAATGAAAATGATATCCAAGTTATGAAAACGGTTTGAAAGCCATAAATTAAATCTTTAATTGAAAGATTGGATAGTTAATCCAATTTGAAATGGAACAGTTTCGAAAGCTATAATTGAATCTTTGGGGAACTAGGTGAACTTTGTGAAATAAATCTTTTTATTTAAAAAGATTCGAAATAGTAATTTGTTTAAACCATTTGAAAGAAAGGTTTGGATATTAAGTTGTGACTTAACTGAAATCCTATACATATGTTTTTAAATATTACGCTCATTATTCGGTTTAGCCGGGAGAGGATCTTTGTGTCATATATCCCATTTCGAGTAATGATACGTCGATATGGATAGCATTCCAAGACCCGTGGTGAAGACCAGGTATTTTCGAAACGAAAGGATAAACCGTCGATTGTGTCCACACAGAGTCGTGCCGGTATAGAGATTCCCTAAGTGATGGGAAGTTCGATCGGGATTGTGAATATCCGGATTTGCAAGGGCTTCTTCGGGAGTGCCTTCGGTTCTGTTCAAACCTGGGACAGACTTGTATGGTTGTATGTCTAATACTACACTTTGAGATATAAAGCAGATTTCTTTCAAATACACATCTGTTGGTGGCGGAGAATTTATTCTCTTAGCTTAACACCCTTCTCTGAGACGTACGAGCTCATAGGTTATGTAGTTGAAGGTTGCCAGTGATATACTCCCAATTTGATAGTGTGGCATGCTAAGTGATGCTGTGTGTTGATGATCATTTGTGATCAAAGCATGGCTTTGTATAAAGCGTAGCTTTGTGGACGAGACTGCATCAGGACCTCACTCCCCGAAAATGGTCGAAACAGGAAAAATGTGGCAAGGTTATGAGGGTCGCGCCCTTTAGGGTGTGTCATTCCCTTCTGGTAAAGGGTGGTATCATGGTATGGAGCCCATATATTTACCTATGTGGTGGGCTTCAATCTCATTTACTGTGTGGTTATTGCTTTGTGGTTTAGAGGCGCATCGGATAAAGGTCCCAAAGGACCGGGGGTGGCATGCTCGAGTAGTAGTTACCTAGTCACAGAGGTAACCCGGCCTTGTGTTGGCAGAGAGCTAGTTAAGTTCTCTGGACGTCCCGCCAGAGGCGTACCCATGGACAGTGGGAAGTTCCTTAACCCGGCCATTTGTTGGAAAATCCAAACGAAACAATACGCGTCCTGTACGGTTTTAGTTGTATAACCTGCCTCCTTAGGAGGTAGCTATAGCAGGCATAATATAATGGTACCTATGCTGGCTAAGATCTTATTATACGTTCGAAATGTTTTCCACTATGCACTAATAATAATATGAAAAAGAAGTTTTCTCATATCAAGCATGTTTGACTATCATAAGGAGAAATCTCCTCCAATTCTACGTTTGCATTGTGTGTGTGGCGGGAGGCCTTATGGTAGTTTCATTTTTTTCTAAAAAGCATTGTGAATTTATTTTAAATTCTCTTGTTGTCTGTTTTAAAGATCAACTATTTTTGTTTACTCACACAAGTCTCATGACTGACTCGGAGCTTATTGTTCCTTTCCTAAACTCTGGGTGTCCACAATTTTCCACATGGGCAGTCTTGAGTTGGGTTTTTTCAGATAGTCAGATTTAGTAGATTATCTGGAGTTAGTTCAATCTTTGGATCAGGACTGCACTTGCTTATCTTTATGCATCATTATTGGGAGTTCGAGCTATTTCTGGATTGGTACCTTGGAGATGGAGATTATCGATACTGTAGTTCTCTCCTTTGAAGATCATCTTGGAGCCATTATCCGCTACTGTGTTATCTTTTCTTTCTGGTGCTATTTTCTTGTATCATATCTCTAATAGTATTGATATCTATTGTATCATTCTGTTGTATCATATTATATCAGATGTTGTATCTGTCATTGTATCAATGTTATATATTGATATTTATTTTGTAACGACCCAGAATTTTTGTTAATTGAAATTTGAATATTTAATTGAATTTAAATATTAATAAGTGAAATTTGTAAGTCGAATAATTTATTTTCGAATATTGGATTTAATTGGATAATTAAATCGATAATTTTATAGTTGAAATTACAGAAATAATTGAAATTTGGGATAAATATGATTAAATTGATTTGTAAAATTTTATTTAATCATGATGGAGTTAGAACGATATCTTAGAACTTTTAAAATTGAATCTAAAGTTAATTTGTGAAAATTGAATATTTTAATATTTTATCGACTAGTGAAATTTGCCATTTTTCGAACAGTCTCCGAATTGGACGAAACTAGTTCCATTAGATCCATAATAGTTTTTTATTATCGGATTTCAATTTTCGTAGCAATCGGAGTTTTCGTTTGACCGTGGCAGCTCGAAACGCATCGAAATTGTTTTAATATTAATTTGGCGAGTTAAAATAGTCATTTTTGAAATAGTCTTGGATTTCGATGAAACCATTTTCATCGGATCCGTAATGTGATATTATTGCGTGGTTTCAAATTTCGTGTCAATCGGATTTACGGTTTGTCCGGGGCAAGCCAAAACGCATAGAAATTAGTTTAAATCGGTTTATTTAAAATTGATCGTTTATTGCCATAACTCGCACAAATGATCAAATTGGCTCCCGAGACACATTCCATTGCGTTCGAAACGCGGGGTAAACCTTAGAAACGCCAACCGGCATGCTTCGTTTGGAGTTCGGAAAATTTTCGATGAATAGTGTACGTCGTTTTTTCTATAAAAGGACTCATCTTTCACCATTTGCAATCCAGAAACCCTAACCCTAGAAATAAATGGCCGGCCACCACTTCTCAAATCTATCGCCAGAATTTTCGTTTCTTTCCTCCTCAATTACTTCCAATCCGTCGATAATTATCCAATGTTCTCAACTAACAAATCATAGAGCGTGAAGAGGGCTTTAAATACATACGGGGTTGATCGTCATTGGAGCATCGTGGTCGCCAAATTTTGGCCGTGTGTAGGTCACGTTCGCACGCGTTGTTAGGGAGGATGAGGGGGCCGAGCTTCAAGTGGTGGCGCCTGTAGGTAGAGCTCGAGTAGGGCTTCGATTTGGCACCATCTGATCGGGGTGAAGTTCGTCGAGGAAGTGGCGCTATTTAACCCTAGTTAGGGCATGTTGGGTTCGGCATTCACTGGAGGTTTCACGAGTGAGGGAGAAGAGATGGGGTGCGGCCGTGATTCTGTAGGTGAAAACGTATGGTGGATGACAGACTTAGGTTGAAAATTTAAAACTAAGTTGTAATTAATTTATATAAAAATTGTGTAAACTTATAAATATCATAACTTGTTGATGCGAGGTCAGAATCGCATGAAACAAGTTGCGTTGGCTTCATTTTGTCGAGCACTACGCAATGGAGCTGGTATGGAGTCGTTTGGAGCTAGTGAGAATTTTGGGTAAATTTAAACGCTCGTTTAATTTTATTCGAAATAAAACGCGGAAACTGAATTGAAATCAAGGTGAGAACTTCTCACTCAATCGAATCGGTTTCGATTTAAATTTTAAATAGTTATATTTAAAATTGCTTGATTGTATGTTTGAATGATGATTGTTATCTATTGATTGTTAAAATAGACATTATGCGCCGTTAGTAAGCGGATGTTATTTATTAAAAACATATACCGCGAATATTTCACCGTATAGTGAAATTGGTATTATTTATGTACTTGGAGTCGATTTCCCGCATTGTATACCGGATGAGACCCTATTGCGCCGCCTATTAAGCAGATAATATTTTTTATAAATCTCATATACCGCGATAATTCCGTACTGGAACGGAATTGGTGTCGTGCTAACATCTTTGGATGCAGGGAAACAGGTTGGAGGGATCCAACTGGATTTCTCAACTGTATTAATTTATTTACAGATATTTTGATATTTGTTGATTATCATATCGATATATGATCTTTGGATGACGTGATTGACTACTTGGTGTTGTTGCATCATTGGATCCATTTTTGAAGTTTTAAAGTAATGATTTTGGTTTTTAAAAGAATTTTTAAAGTGATTTTTGAAAGTATACGTTTTATTAAATTTTTGAATTGATTCATTTTAAATAATTAAAACGTTATAAATTTTTATGTTATAAAAATTAAGATTTCTGTGAAATATAACCAAACGGTTATTTTTGAAATAAGTAGTTAATAAATTTATAAAATAGTTAAATTGGGATTTTTGAATTACTTTAAAACGGGTTATATAAAAGATGTATAAATTTGATATTTTAAAATTAAAAATATTGGAATTATAAAACGAGTTTTTATAAGTGTTAAAATAAAGTATAAATGGATTCATAAGGAATGAAAATTTATAGATTTATGAATTGTGAAGTTATAAAATGAATAGATGTTGTAAGACAAAAGATTTTAAGGAATTAACTTATAAATCGGATTTTTGCATTTAAATTGAAATCTTTGATGAAGCAAAAATGGTTTATAGTTGAGATTTATAAAATATATATTTTATAAATCGAAATAATAGAATTTTAAAAGGAGTTCTATTAGTGTTGAAAATAGGGTTATAAATGAAATCTTATAAGTAATAAGATTTATAATTTGTGAAGTTTTAAAAGAAAGATTTTGTAAATAAATGGATTATAAGCATTTAACTTATAATATGGACTTTTGGCATATAATTGAGTTATATAAATTGAATTGGATTAATAAAGGAGATTTATAAATCGAAGCTTATAAACAGAAATGGAATTTGTAGACATTGTTTATAAATTAAAAATCAATGGAATTTGATAAATTGAAAGTTGAAATTGGTTAAGGAAGTATATTCACGATTTTGGACAGTGAATATATTATCAAATAAAATGGATATGCATGGGAAAATCAATATTATGAAATGAAGTTCATCGTTTTAACGATGTTTTAAAATGTATTATAAATTGAATACACAGATTTCAACATTCATTGTTGAAATAGACGTTTTCGAGAAATAAGGAAATGGTGGACTATAACACTGTTGTTATAGTAAATGGTTTCCGAAAGGAAATATTTTGTATAGTATTGGGATTTATATATCTATTTAAATTTTGAATCCTTATAATAGTGATTTTGGGTCGTCGTAACGGTGTTTTATGCAACATTCGTTTTGACTCAAATAAATGTGTTTTAAGTGAATGTTTTCCTTAAAGAATGAAATATATACGTAATTTCGATATTAAATATATTGAATATTTTCTAAGTATTGAAAATAAATGGATTTGTGAATTACTTATTAATAAATAAGTATGGAAATGTTTTTCCAATGTGAAATGAAACGTTTTGAGAATTTATCTTTCTGAAGACAAATTGAAAAAATGAATATTAGAAATCGATTTGGGAATCATATATTCATAAATATTTTGGAATGTAAATTCGCTATGGAATTCGTAAATGAAAAGGGGAATTTGTTTAAAAATAAACGTTGATTTATTTTTGAAGTGTGGGAATTAATTTACGGATTTGGAACGTAAATATAAAGTAAATCGGTAAGGATTTATTTAATTGGTTTAAATGAACCATGTTGAAATGAAAGTATTTCGCATGAGGAAAATGATTGAAATTTGTTTTCAAAAGTGGTAAAGGTGAAAAGTGATTTGAAAATTAGTTTTCAAATGTTGAAGTGTAGAAAATATAAATATCTTGTAAAGATATTTTGGAAAATAAATAATTTGAAAAATTATTTGAAATCTGGTGATGTTGAGCATGCCTATTGATAGTTAAACAATCCGACTATCAATATTTACCTTTAAATAGGTGTTTGTTGTGATTGCTTGAATTTGAATGCCACACTTATTTTTGAATAAGCGCTCACTATTCGGGTTAGGCGGGAAAGGACCTTGTGGTCGTATAACCCATTTCGAATATGTGATACGTCGTAATGAATTACAATCGATGACCGGTGTTGAAGACTGGATATTTTTGAAAACGGAAGGATTACCGTTGAGTTGCCCTGCATCGGCTGATCTCCGATATAGAGGTTTTATCACCCTTAGTGACGGGAAGTCCGGACGTGATTAGAAATTATCCGGAATGCAAGGTCTTCTTTGTAAGTGCCTTCGGTTCTGTTCGAGCCCGGAACAGGCTTGTATGGATTGTATGTCTGACATTACAAATTCAGATATAAAGCTGATTTCTTTCAAATATATTTCTGTTGGTGGCGGAGAATTTATTCTCTTAGCTTAACACCCTTCTCTGAGACGTACGTGCTCAAAGGTTATGTTGTTGAAGGTTATTAGTGATATACTCCCAATTTGGTAGTGTGGCATGCTGAGTGTTGCTGTGGGATGATTATTGTTTGATCATTTGTGATATGATCATTTGTTTGATCATTTATCTTAGTGATCATTACTTTGATCATTTGTCGACCCAAAGCTCAGCTTTTGTATAAAGCATGGCTTTGTGGACGAGACTTCTTCGGACCTCACACCCCATAAATGGTCAAAACAGGAAGGATGCGGCAAGGTTATTAGGGGGTAGCGCCCCTTTAGAGTATGTCATTCCTTCTGGATAGAGGTGGTATCATGGTATGGAGCCCAGATACTTAACATATGTTGTTGCTGCAAATTTTTTGCTTTGTGGTTGTTGGAAATCGAGGATCCTCGGATAGATCGGTTACGATTGGGGGATGACATATTCGTGTCAGTAGTTACCCAGTTAGGGGATACCCGACCTTGTGTTGGCAGAGATCCGGTTTGGTTCTCGGGTCGTCTTTCCAGAGGCGTACCCATGTGGCAATGGGAAGTTCCTTGGCCTGACCATTTGTTGGAAACCCAAAGAAACAATACGATCTTGTACGGTTTTAGTTTTAGAACCTATCATTCACTTATGGTGGCCACCACTGTTTGGATGGTAGCTATAGTAGGCATAAGTGTGAAATGCCAATGCTGGCTAAGATTTATTACTTTATTTTCGAAATGTTTTCTACACTATGCACTCGTAATAATATCAAATGTTTCTTTTTAATGCGTATCAAGCATCTTTGACTATCATAAGGAGAAATCTCCTCCGATTCTGCGTTTGCATTGTGTGTGTGTGCGGGAGGCCTTATGGTAGTCTCATTTTTTTAAAAGCATTGCGAATCTATTTTAAAAATTATCCTGTTCTTTATTTTTAAAAGATAAACTGTTTTGAGTTCTCACACCAGTCACATGACTGACTCGGAATTTATTGTTTTTCTTCCTAAACTCTGGGTGCCCACCAATTTCCACACGGGCAGTCAAGAGTCAGGTTTATCAGGATATTCTGGAATTCAGGAGTTGCTGAAGGCAAGCTGGATGGCATGGCGTATTACTAGTATATAGTATTTCTTTTCCGTTGTTTGTTGTTGTTTGTTGTTGTACACTCTGATGATGTAATATAATGTAATATGATGTAATGTAATAACTGATATAATTCTTTGTTTAAAAATTATTCATTTATCAATTATATGTTGTTCCGCTGCGATTGTGAGATTCTGATATTGTTCTGTTGTTTCTGTGTTGTTTCTTTTTCTTTCTCTCTTCTTCTACGTTTTCTTCTTCTTCAACCCTAACGGTATGGTTTTCCGGCATTCGGTTGCTCGGCAGTTGATACAGTGGACGTATTGATGTCGGTTTTCGGACGTCGAAAAATCGCGATCGTTACATTTGGTATCAGAGCTTATGGTTAAGCGACAACCATAGCTCCGTTTGGTATTACTCATTAGAGATAGAGTCAGTAGTACTCTAGAATGAGTGTGAGTGTAATAATAGATATGAGCGCGTATTTGTTAGTGAATATAAAATGATTTTATATTGTGTTGATTGATTTATTGAGTGGCATATGAACCTTCGTCAGCACGGTCTGCACAACTATGCCGACGGGGTTTCTAAACACTTGAATAGCACAATTCGATACAATATTGTTTTCGAAAGGGATGAATGAAATAATTTCATCCAAATTATATTTTGATATAAAAAAAAGAGGGGAAAAGAAATATTTTCTGAAATTATTATATAACTTGGATGTTTTGGATGATAACATTATAGTCAAATAAGATTATAAAATCTGAAATAGCTTATATAACCAAGGAAGTCATTAGATTTGAAATTTTTGAAATTAAAATTTAAAGTGAGGAGTTAAAAATGAAATTTAACTTGGATTAAGATTAAAATGTGAAATTTAACTAATGACTGGAAGAAAAAAAATGAATTCAGTTGTATTTAAACAAAGTTGAATTGATAAAATTGAAAGTTAAATGGAATTTACTTTAGAATTGAAATCTGAATTGAATTTATAAGTGGAAACTTAAGTTAAGTTAAATAAATGATGTTTGAAAGAGAATATAACTTAAGTAAAGTTGAATGGAGTTGATTTTGGTGTCGAAGTAAATTAATAAGTGAATTAATGAAGTGAAGTCATTAAGAATTTGAACTTGAGTTATATAAATGAAATTCAACTTTATATTGTTAAAGGAATTAACAATTGAATCGATGAATGGATGAAATATTAATCAATTGAATGTAAATAATTAGTATGAAACAATGAATATAAGTGTTAATTCATTAAAAGCCAATGTTATTGGAAATTGAATAAATTGAATGAAAGTCAATTAAATATCAACCAATTGGAATTAAAAGTGCTGGACCAAATTGAATGTAAATTAAATAATTTGGATATGTTGAATATACATTGGTTGTCATGTGAATGTTAGTTGATTGTATATAGTTCATTAAATGTTAATGAAATTGAATTAGCGAAATTAAAAGCTATGTGATTGAATCCAAATTAGAAGTAAATAAATTTGCATAGAATTGGATTTGATTTGGATTGAAGGGGAATTAATGTGAATAAATTAGTGAATGTAAACTAACTAAAGTCGAATGAATGAATGTTAGTAAAATTCCAATGTTAATGAATCAATTGGAAAACCAATTCAATGAATATTAATGAGAAGTAAATTTATATTGATTTGGTGGTTGCATTTGTTGCTTTAGTTTCATTTTCTATATTATGTAGTTGTTATGTTTCTATATGATGTATATTGATATTATTTTCATATATGCATGTTTCTCATGTTGTTGTTGAGTGTTTAGTAGGTGCGAATTGCGCTTGCTTCGCATTTGGAGCTCGCTTTCGCGCTATATTAGCCGTATATGCTCGCTAATAATATAGAAGGTACATATCTCGGACTACATACCGTACTTTTACACTATTTTCCCTGCGGGATGCCTCATCACTTGATGAGATGTATATTTGTGATATATATACTGTCAATTTTTTTTCGGATCGAGCCGCGCAAAGGAGACTCTGTGGAATTTTTCCGAAAATTTAAGGCTTTAGAAATTTTTTGAGAAAATTGGGAAATTTTTGAAGACTAAGTTTGGATTTGGAAACTTAGTAAAGTTTTTGTAAGAAGTTTAACCATGAATTTTGGGAAAGTTAAACACTTAAGAATTTGTAAAATCCAATTTGAATGGTTTGTTTTGGAAAGTTAATGGATTCCGTAATTTTTTCTTACTTGGTAATTTCGAGGACGAAATTCTTTTAAGGGGGGAAGTATGTAACGACCCAGAATTTTTGTTAATTAAAATTTGAATATTTAGTTGAATTTAAATATTAATAAGTGAAACTTATAAGTCGAATAATTTATTTTCAAATATTGGATTTAATTGGGTAATTAAATCAATAATTTTATAGTTGAAATTACAGAAATAATTGAAAATTGGGTTAAATATGATTAAAGTTGATTTGTAAAATTTTATTTAATCATGTTGGAGTTAGAACGATATCTTATAACTTTTAAAATTGAATCTAAAGTTAATTTGTGAAAATTGAATATTTTAATATTTTATCGGCTGGTGAAATTAGCCATTTTTCGAACAGTCTCAGAATTGCACGAAACTAGTTCCATTGGATCCGTAATAGTTTGTTATTATCAATTTTCAATTTTCGTAGCAATCAGAGTTTTCGTTTGACCGTGGCAGCTCGAAACGCATCGAAATTGTTTTAATGTTAATTTGGCGAGTTAAAATAGTCATTTTTCAAACAGTCTCGGATTTCGACGAAACTAGTTTCATCAAATCCATAATGTGATATTATTGCGTGGTTTCAAATTTCGTGTCAATCGGATTTACGGTTTGTCCGGGGCAAGCCAAAACGCCTAGAAATTAGTTTAAATCGGTTTAATTTAAAATTGATCGTTTATTGCCATAACTCGCATTGATGATCGAATTGGCTCCCGAAACACGTTCCATTGCATTCGGAACGCGGGGTAAACCTCAGAAACGGCAACCGGCACGCTTCGTTTGGAGTTCGGAAAATTTTCGATGAATAGTGCACGTCGTTTTTTCTATAAAAGGACTCATCTTTGACCATTTGCAATCCAGAAACCCTAACCCTAGAAATAAATGGTCGGCCGCCACTTCTCAAATCTATGGCCAGAATTTTCGTTTCTTTCCTCCTCAATTACTTCCAATTCGTCGATAATTAGCCAATGTTCTCAACTAACAAATCATAGAGCGTGAAGAGAGCTTTAAATCCGTACGGGGTTGATCATCATTGGAGCATCGTGGTCGCCAAATTTTGGCCGTGTATAGGTCGCGTTCGCATGCGTTGTTAGGGAGGATGAGGGGGCCGAGCTTCAAGTGGTGGCGCCTGTAGGTAGAGCTCGAGTAGGGCTTCAATTTGGCACCATCTGATCGGGGTGAAGTTCGTCGCGGAGGTGGCGCTATTTAACCCTAGTTAGGGCATGTTGGGTTCGGCATTCACTGGAGGTTTCACACGTGAGGGAGAAGAGATGGGGTGTGGCCGTGATTCTGTAGGTGAAAATGTACGATGGATGATGGATTTAGGTTGAAAATTTAAAATTAAATTGTAATTAATTTATATAAAAATTGTGTAAACTTATAAATATCATAACTTGTTGATGCGAGGTCGGAATCGCACGAAACAAGTTGCGTTGGCTTCGTTTTGTCGAGCACTACGCAATGGAGCTAGTTTGGAGTCGTTTGGAGCTAGTGAGAATTTTGGGTAAAATTAAACGCTCGTTCAATTTTATTTGAAATAAAACGAGGAAACTGAATTGAAATCAAGGTGAGAACTTCTCAATCAATCGAATCGGTTTCGATTTAAATTTTAAATAGTTATATTTAAAATTGCTTGATTGTATGTTTGAATGATGATTGTTATCTATTGATTGTTAAAATAGACATTATGCGCCGTTAGTAAGCGGATGTTATTTATTAAAAACATATACCGCGAATATTTCACCGTATAGTGAAATTGGTATTATTTATGTACTTGGAGTCGATTTCCCGCATTGTATACCGGATGAGACCCTATTGCGCCGCCTATTAAGCGGATAATATTTTTTTATAAATCCCATATACCGCGATAATTCCGTATTGGAACGGATTGGTATTGTGCTAACATCTTTGGATGTAGGGAAACAGGTTGGAGGGATCCAACTGGATTCCTCAACTGTATTAATTTATTTACAGATATTTTGATATTTGTTGATTATCATATCGATATATGATCTTTGGATGTCGTGATTGATTACTTGGTGTTGTTGCATCATTGGATCCATTTTTGAAGTTTTGAAGTAATGATTTTGGTTTTTAAAATAATTTTCAAAGTGATTTTTGAAAGTATACGTTTTATTCAATTTTTGAATTGATTCATTTTAAATAATTAAAACGTTATAAATTTTTATGTTATAAAAATTAAGATTTCTGTGAAATATAACCAAAAGGTGATATTTGAGATAAGTAGTTAATAAATTTATAAAATAGTTAAATTGGGATTTTTGAATTATTTTAAAACGGGTTATATGAAAGATGTATAAATTTGATATTTTAAAATTAAAAATATTGGAATTATAAAACGAGTGTTTATAAGTGTTAAAATGAAGTATAAATGGATTCATAAGTGAATGAAAATTTATAGATTTATGAATTGTGAAGTTATAAAATGAATAGACGTAGTAAAACAAAAGATTTTAAGGAATTAACTTATAAATCGGATTTTTGCATTTAAATTGAAATCTTTGATGAAGCAAAAATGGTTTATAGTTGAGATTTATAAAATATATATTTTATAAATCGAAATAATAGAATTTTAAAAGGAGTTCTATTAATCTTGAAAATAGGGTTATAAATGAAACCTTATAAGTAATAAGATTTATAATTTGTGAAGTTTTAAAAGAACGATTTTGTAAATAAATGGATTATAAGCATTTAACTTATAATATGGACTTTTGGCATATAATTGAGTTATATAAATTGAATTGGATTAATAAAGGAGATTTATAAATCGAAGCTTATAAATAGAAATGGAATTTATAGACATTGTTTATAAATTCGAAATCAATGGAATTTGATAAATTGAAAGTTGAAATTGGTTAAGGAAGTATATTCACGATTTTGGACAGTGAATATATTATCAAATAAAATGGATATACTTGGGAAAATGAATATTATAAAATGAAGTTCATCGTTTTAACGATGTTTTAAAATGCATTATAAATCGAATACATAGATTTCAACATTCATTGTTAAAATAGACGTTTTCGAGAAATAAGGAAATGGTGGGCTATAACACTGTTTTATAGTAAATGGTTGCCGAAAGGAAATATTTTGTATAGTATTGGGATTTATATATCTATTTTAATTTTGAATCCCTATACTAGTGATTTTGGGTCGTCGTAACGGTGTTTTACGCAACATTCTTTTTGACTCAAATAAATGTGTTTTAAGTGAATGTTTTCCTTAAAGAATGAAATATATACCTAATTTCGATATTAAGTATATTGAATATTTTCTAAGTATTGAAAATAAATGGATTTGTGAACTACTTATTAATAAATAAGTATGGAAATGTTTTTCCAATGTGAAATGAAACGTTTTGAGAATTTATCTTTTTGAAGACAAATTGAAAATGAATATTAGAAATCGATTTGGGAATCATATATTCATAAATATTTTGGAATATAAATTTACTATGGAATTCATAAATGAAAAGGGGAATTTGTTTGAAAATAAACGTTGATTTATTTTTGAAGTGTGGGAATTAATTTACGGATTTGGAACGTAAATATAAAGTAAATCGGTAAGGTTTTATTTAATTGGTTTAAATGAACCATGTTGAAATGAAAGTATTTCGCATAAGGAAAATGATTGAAATTTGTTTTCAAAAGTGGTAAAGGTGAAAAGTGATTTGAAAATTAGTTTTCAAATGTTGAAGTGTGGAAAATATATATATCTTGTAAAGATATTTTGAAAAATAAATAATTTGGAAAATTATTTGGAATCTGGCGAGGTTGAGCATGCCTATTGATAGTTAAACAATCCGACTATCAATATTTACCTTTAAATAGGAGTTTGTTGTGATTGCTTGAATTTGAATGCCACACTTATTTTTGAATAAGCGCTCACTATTCGGGTTAGCCGGGAAAGGACCTTGGGGTCGTATAACTCATTCCGAATATGTGATACGTCGTAATGAATTGCATTCGATGACCGGTGTTGAGGACCGGATATTTTTGAAAACGGAAGGATTACCGTTGAGTTGCTCTGCATCGGCTGATCTCCGATATAGATGTTTTATCACCCTTAGTGGCGGGAAGTCCGGACGTGATTAGAAATTATCCGGAATGCAAGGACTTCTTTGTAAGTGCCTTCGGTTCTGTTTGAGCCCGAAACAGACTTGTATGGATTGTATGTCTGACATTACAAGTTAAGATATAAAGCTGATTTCTTTCAAATAAATTTCTGTTGGCGGCGAAGAATTTATTCTCTTAGCTTAACACCCTTCTCTGAGACGTACATGCTCAGAGGTTATGTAGTTGAAGGTTATTAGTGATATACTCCCAATTTGGTAGTGTGGCATGCTGAGTGTTGCTGTGGGATGATCATTTGTGATATGATCATTTGTTTGATCATTTATCTTAGTGATCATTACTTTGATCATTTGTTGACCCAAAGCACAGCTTTTGTATAAAGCGTGGCTTTGGGGACGAGACTTCGTCGGACCTCACACGATGGAAATGGTCAAAACAGGAAGGATGCGGCCAAGTTATTAGGGGGTAGTGCCCTTTTAGTGTATGTCATTCCTTCTGGATAGAGGTGGTATCATGGTATGGAGCCCAGATACTTAACCTATGTTGTTGCTGCAAATTTGTTGCTTTGTGGTTGTTGGAAATCGAGGATCCTCGGATAGATCGGTTACGATCGGGGGATGACATATTCGTGTCAGTAGTTACCCGGTTAGGGGTAACCCAGCCTTGTGTTGGCAGAGATCCGGTTTGGTTCTCGGGTCGTCTTTCCAGAGGCGTACCCATGTGGCAATGGGAAGTTTCTTGGCCTGACCATTTGTTGGAAATCCAAAGGAACAATACGATCTTGTACGGTTTTAGTTGTAGAACCTATCATTCACTTATGGTGGTCACCACTGTTTGGATGGTAGCTATAGTAGGCATAAGTGCGAAATGCCTATGCTAGGTAAGATTTATTTCGAAATGTTTTCTACACTATGTACTAGTAATAATATAAAATGTTTCTTTTTAATGCGTATCAAGCATCTTTGAGTATCATAAGGAGAAATCTCCTCCGAGTCTGCGTTTGCATTGTGTGTGTGTGCGGGAGGCCTTATGGTAGTCTCTTTTTTCAAAAGCATTGCGAATCTATTTTAAAAATTATCCTGTTCTTTATTTTTAAAAGATAAACTGTTTTGGGTTCTCACACCAGTCACATGACTGACTCGGAGTTTATTGTTTTCCTTCCTAAACTCTGGGTGCCCACCAATTTCCACACGGGCAGTCAAGAGTCAGGTTTATCAGGATATTCTAGAATTCAGGAGTTATTGAAGGCAAGCTGGATGGCATGGCGTATTACTAGTATATAGTATTTCTTTTTCGCTGTTTGTTGTTGTCTATTGTTGTACACTTTGATGATGTAATGTAATAACTGATATAATTCTTTGTTTAAAAATTATTCATTTATCTATTATATGTTGTTCCGCTGCGATTGTGAGATTCTGATATTGTTCTGTTGTTTTTGTGTTGTTTCTTTTTCTTTCTCTCTTCTTCTACGTTTTCTTCTTCTTCAACCCTAACGGTATGGTTTTCCGGCATTCGATTGCTCGGCAGTTGATACAGTGGACGTATTGATGTCGGTTTTCGGACGTCGAAAAATCGCGATCGTTACATTTGGTATCAGAGCTTATGGTTAAGCGACAACCATAGCTCCGTTTGGTATTACTCATTAGAGATAGAGTCGGTAGTACTCTAGAATGAGTGTGAGTGTAATAATAGATATGAGCGCGTATTTGTTAGTGAATATAAAATGATTTTATATTGTGTTGATTGATTTATTGAGTGGCATATGAACCTTCGTCAGCACGGTCTGCACAACTATGCCGAAGGGGTTTCTAAACACTTGAATAGCACAATTCGATACAATATTGTTTTCGAAAGGGATGAATGAAATAATTTCATCCAAATTATATTTTGATATAAAAAAAGAGGGGAAAAGAAATATTTTCTGAAATTATTATATAACTTGGATGTTTTGAATGATAACATTATAGTCAAATAAGATTATAAAATCTGAAATAGCTTATATAACCAAGGAAGTCATTAGATTTGAAATTTTTGAAATTAAAATTTAAAGTGAGGAGTTAAAAATGAAATTTAACTTGGATTAAGATTAAAATGTGAAATTTAACTAATGACTGGAAGAAAAAAATGAATTCAGTTGTATTTAAACAAAGTTGAATTGATAAAATTGGAAGTTAAATGGAATTTACTTTAGAATTGAAATCTGAATTGAATTTATAAGTGGAAACTTAAGTTAAGTTAAATAAATGATGTTTGAAAGACAATAACTTAAGTAAAGTTGAATGGAGTTGATTTTGGTGTCGAAGTAAATTAATAAGTGAATTAATGAAGTGAAGTCATTAAGAATTTGAACTTGAGTTATATAAATGAAATTCAACTTTATATTGTTAAAGGAATTAACAATTGAATTGATGAATGGATGAAATATTAATCAATTGAGTGTAAATAATTAGTATGAAACAATGAATATAAGTGTTAATTCATTAAAAGCTAATGTTATTGGAAATTGAATAAATTGAATGAAAGTCAATTAAATATCAACCAATTGGAATTAAAAGTGTTGGACCAAATTGAATGTAAATTAAATAATTTGGTTATGTTGAATATACATTGGTTGTCATGTGAATGTTAGTTGATTATATATAATTCATTAAATGTTAATGAAATTGAATTAGCGAAATTAAAAGCTATGTGATTGAATCCAAATTGGAAGTAAATAAATTTGAATAGAATTGGATTTGATTTGGATTGAAGGCGAATTAATGTGAATAAATTAGTGAATGTAAACTAACTGAAATCGAATGAATGAATTTTAGTAAAATTCCAATGTTAATGAATCAATTTGAAAACCAATTCAATGAATATTAATGAGAAGTAAATTTATATTGATTTGGTGGTTGCATTTGTTGCTTTAGTTTCATTTGCTATATTATGTAGTTTTTTTGTTGCTATATGATGTATATTGATATTATTTTCATATATGCATGTTTCTCATGTTGTTGTTGAGTGTTAAGTAGGTGCGGATTGCGCTTGCTTCGCATTTGGAGCTCGCTTTCGCGCTATATTAGCCGTATATGCTCGCTAATAATATACAAGGTACATATCTCGGATTACATACCATACTTTTACACCTTTTCCCTGCGGGATGCCTCATTACTTGATGAGATGTATATTTGTGATATATATACTGTCATTTATTTTTCGGATCGAGCCGCGCAAAGGAGACTCTGGCGAATTTTTCCGAAAATTTAAGGCGTTAGAAATTTTTTGAGAAAATTGGGAAATTTTTAAAAACTAAGTTTAGATTTGAAAACTTAGTAAAGTTTTTGTAAGAAGTTTAACTATGAATTTTGGGAAAGTTAAACACTTAAGAATTTGTAAAATCCAATTTGAATGGTTTGTTTTGGAAAGTTAATGGATTCTGTAATTTTTTCTTACTTAGTAATTTCGAGGACTAAATTCTTTTAAGGGGGAAGTATGTAACGACACAAAATTTTTGTTATTTAAAATTTGAATATTTAATTGAATTTAAATATTAATAAGTGAAATTTATAAGTCCAATAATTTATTTTCGAATATTGGATTTAATTGGAGTTGAAATTACAGAAATAATTGAAAATTGGGTTAAATATGATTAAAATTGATTTGTAAAATTTTATTTAATCATGTTGGAGTTAGAACGATATTTTAGAACTTTTAAAATTGAATCTAAAGTTAATTTGTGAAAATTGAATATTTTAATATTTTATCGACTAGTGAAATTAGCCATTTTTCGAACAGTCTCAGAATTGGACGAAACTAGTTCCATTGGATCCGTAATAGTTTGTTATTATCGGATTTCAATTTTCGTAACAATCAGAATTTTCGTTTGACCGTGGCAGCTCGAAATGCATCGAAATTGTTTTAATATTAATTTGGCGAGTTAAAATAGTCGTTTTTCAAACAGTCTGGGATTTCAGTGAAACCAGTTTCATCGGATCCGTAATGTGATATTGTTGCGTGGTTTCAAATTCCTTGTCAATCGGATTTACGGTTTGTCCGGGGCAAGCCAAAACGCCTAGAAATTAGTTTAAATCGGTTTAATTTAAAATTAATCGTTTATTGCCATAACTCACACAGATGATCGAATTGGCTCCCGAAACACGTTCCATTACGTTCGGAATGTGGGGGTAAACCTTAGAAACAGCAACCGACATGCTTCGTTTGGAGTTTGGAAAATTTTCGATGAATAGTGTACGTCGTTTTTTCTATAAAAGGACTCATCTTTGACCATTTGCAATCCAGAAACCCTAACCCTAGAAATAAATGGTCGGCCGCCACTTCTCAAATCTATGGCCAGAATTTACGTTTCTTTCCTCCTCAATTACTTCCAATCCGTCGATAATTAGCCAATATTCTCAACTAACAAATCGTAGAGCGTGAAGAGAGCTTTAAATCCATACGGGGTTGATCGTCATTGGAGCATCGTGGTCGCCAAATTTTGGCCGTGTATAGGTCGCGTTCGCATGCGTTGTTAGGGAGGATGAGGGGGCCGAGCTTCAAGTGGTGGCGCCTGTAGGTAGAGCTCGAGTAGGGCTTCAATTTGGCACCATCTGATCGGGGTGAAGTTCGTCGAGGAGGTGGCGCTATTTAACCCTAGTTAGGGCATGTTGGGTTCGGCATTCACTGGAGGTTTCGCGCATGAGGGAGAAGAGATGGGGTGCGGCCGTTCTCTAGGTGAAAACGTAAGGTGGATGATGGACTTAGGTTGAAAATTTAAAATTAAGTTGTAATTAATTTATATAAAAATTGTGTAAACTTATAAATATCATAACTTGTTGATGCGAGGTCGGAATCGCACGAAACAAGTTGCGTTGGCTTCGTTTTGTCGAGCACTACGCAATGGAGCTGGTTTGGAGTCGTTTGGAGCTAGTGATAATTTTGGGTAAATTTAAAAGCTCGTTTAATTTTATTCGAAATAAAACGCGGAAACTGAATTGAAATCAAGGTGAGAACTTCTCACTCAATCGAATCGGTTTCGATTTAAATTTTAAATAGTTATATTTAAAATTGCTTGATTGTATGTTTGAATGATGATTGTTATCTATTGATTGTTAAAATAGACATTATGCGCCGTTAGTAAGCGGATGTTATTTATTAAAAACATATACCGCGAATATTTCACCGTATAGTGAAATTGGTATTATTTATATACTTGGAGTTGATTTCCCGCATTATATAGTGGATGAGACCTTATTGCGCCGCCTATTAAGCGGATAATATTTTTTTATAAATCCCATATACCGCGATAATTCCGTACTGGAACAGAATTGGTATTGTGCTAACATCTTTGGATGCAGGGAAACAGGTTGGAGGGATCCAACTGGATTCATCAACTGTATTAATTTATTTACTGATATTTTGATATTTGTTGATTATCATATCGATATATGATCTTTGGATGTCGTGATTGACTACTTGGTGTTGTTGCATCATTGGATCCATTTTTGAAGTTTTAAAGTAATGATTTTGGTTTTTAAAAGAATTTTTAAAGTGATTTTTGAAAGTATACGTTTTATTAAATTTTTGAATTGATTCAATTTAAATAATTAAAACGTTATAAATTTTTATGTTATAAAAATTAAGATTTCTATGAAATATAACCAAAAGGTGATTTTTGAGATAAGTAGTTAATAAATTTATAAAATAGTTAAATTGGGATTTTTGAATTATTTTAAAACGGGTTATATGAAAGATGTATAAATTTGATATTTTAAAATTAAAAATATTGGAATTATAAAACAAGTTTTTATAAGTGTTAAAATGAAGTATAAATGGATTCATAAGTGAATGAAAATTTATATATTTATGAATTGTGAAGTTATAAAATGAATAGATGTTGTAAGAGAAAAGATTTTAAGGAATTAACTTATAAATCGGATTTTTGCATTTAAATTGAAATCTTTGATGAAGAAAAAATGGTTTATAGTTGAGATTTATAAAATATATATTTTATAAATCGAAATAATAGAATTTTAAAAGGAGTTCTATTAATGTTGAAAATAGGGTTATAAATGAAATCTTATAAGTAATAAGATGTATAATTTGTGAAGTTTTAAAAGAAAGATTTTGTAAATAAATGGATTATAAGCGTTTGACTTATAATATGGACTTTTGGCATATAATTGAGTTATATAAATTGAATTGGATTAATAAAGGAGATTTATAAATCGAAGCTTATAAACAGAAATGCAATTTATAGACATTGTTTATAAATTCGAAATCAACGGAATTTGATAAATTGAAAGTTGAAATTGGTTAAGGAAGTATATTCACAATTTTGGATAGTGAATATATTATCAAATAAAATGGATATGCTTGGGAAAATGAATATTATAAAATGAAGTTCATCATTTTAACGATGTTTGTTGTGATTGCTTGAATTTGAATGCCACACTTATTTTTGAATAAGCGCTCACTATTCGGGTTAGCCGGGAAAGGACCTTGGGGGCGTATAACCCATTCCGAATATGTGATACGTCGTAATGAATTGCATTCGATGACCAGTGTTGAAGACTGGATATTTTTGAAAACGGAAGGATTACCATTGAGTTGCTCTGCATCGGCTGATCTCCGATATAGAGGTTTTATCACCCTTAGTGACGGGAAGTCCGGACATGATTAGAAATCATCCGGAATGCAAGGACTTCTTTGTAAGTGCCTTCGGTTCTGTTCGAGCCCGGAACAGACTTGTATGGATTGTATGTCTGACATTACAAGTTGAGATATAAAGTTGATTTCTATCAAATATATTTCTGTTGGTGGCGGAGAATTTATTCTCTTAGCTTAACACCCTTCTCTGAGACGTACGTGCTCAGAGGTTATGTAGTTGAAGGTTATTAGTGACATACTCCCAATTTGGTAGTGTGGCATGCTGAGTGTTGCTGTGGGATGATCATTGTTTGATCATTTGTGATATGGTCATTTGTTTGATCATTTATCATAGTGATCATTACTTTGATCATTTGTTGACCCAAAGCATAGCTTTTTTATAAAGCGTGGCTTTGTGGACGAGACTTCGTCGGACCTCACACCCCGAAAATGGTCAAAACAGGAAGGATGCGGCAAGGTTATTAGGGGATAGCGCCCCTTTAGTGTATGTCATTCCTTCTGGATAGAGGTGGTATCATGGTATGGAGCCCAGATACTTAACCTACGTTGTTGCTGCAAATTTGTTGCTTTGTGGTTGTTGGAAATCGAGGATCCTCGGATAGATCGGTTATGATCGGGGGATGACATATTCGTGTCAGTGGTTACCCAGTTAAGGGTAACCCTGCCTTGTGTTGGCAGAGATCTGGTTTGGTTCTTGGGTCGTCTTTCCAGAGGCGTACCCATGTGGCAATGGGAAGTTCCTTGGCCTGACCATTTGTTGGAAATCCAAAGAAACAATACGATCTTGTATGGTTTTAGTTATAGAACCTATCATTCACTTATGGTGGTCACCACTGTTTGGATGGTAGCTATAGTAGGCATAAGTGCGAAATGCATATGCTGGCTAAGATTTATGTAACAACCCGCATATTTATCGATTTTATATTTAAATATTTTATTTTTAAGTACTTAATCGTTAGTCGGATTTTTAGTCCGAAAAGCTACTTTTTGCATACGGTCGAATTAGGACTCGAGACCACCTCCATTGAGTTCAAAATGCCGTTTGCGACCTTTTTGAGTATAAGCTTCGATATGTTTGGAGAAAGTTGAATTTTGCTACTTTTTGCTTAGGGTTTTGGTTTGGGCTGAGCCAATTAACCACTTATGTATTCAGTCCCAATCCCCCTCTCCTCTTCATTACTTCATTCCAACTCCTCAAACTCAAGCTCCAACTGAAAATGGTGGAGGGGAAAAAGAATTAAAACTCCAAGCCCTAACTTCCTTAGCAAATCCATCTCCTTGCTCCAAACTCAAGAAGAACCTTTTGGTAAGCATCTCCTTCTTCTTCTCCAACTCTTTCTCCATTCAATTTCAGAAATTTCCTAGACCTAATTTTGGGAATGCTCCTCTTTTAAGCTTAGATTCAAGCTTCTAGTGTTGAGATCGAAGAGTGCTTGTTCTTGCCATTGCTTCCAAGCTTCATCTTCATAAATTTAGTTCAAAGGTGAGATTTTTATCTCACATCTATGACTATAATTATCTTTGGTTGTTGGGTATGAATTCCTAACACTTCTTCATGTGCATTTGCTCTTGATTTGGATTGGTTTTGTGAATATTCCAATTTTTGGGTTTTTAAGTCAAATTTGTGTAAAATCCTTTTATGGATGTTTGATCATGCTTTTGGTGATGCATCGAGGAGCATATAGGGCCGGGTTGCCGTTTGGCATAAACCCTTAGAGCCAATGTTCGTCCGATTGCATTTTGGAAGAGTTTGCTCTTCATTTGTATAAGGCTGAAAAAACAGCCCAGGCATGATTCAGTCGACTGAAAAACTCTGTTCAGTCGACTGAACCTGAAACCCGAGAGTTTCCAGGCATGATTTAGTCGACTGAAAACTTCTGCACAGTCGACTGAAACTGGAAACAGAAAGTTTCCTGAACCTGGAAAATTTCCATGTACAGGGTCAGTCGACTGAAATTCTCTGTTCAGTCGACTGAACCTGCTGTTTGAGTCCAATTTGCCTTTTTGGATTGGAATTCCAATTTAAATCGATTCGTGATAATCCTATTTGTTGTTATCATCTATTATGATTTTGATGACTCTTTTTAGGGATTTTTGAATATCCATTTCGATGGATTCTTTATCGATTTCTTTGGATTTTATTCACATCTTCGAATGTGATCTTTGTGATTGATTGTTTCTACAATCCCCCTTGTGCTTTGTCACTTTAAAAATATAAAGGTTTTCTATACTAGTAGTAAATATCAAAACTCTTTCCTCAAACGATTTCAATACTATTTTAACACCAAATTCGTTTATAAAACCGTTTTCCAATCTATTAGTATATACAAACCTTTACCTCACTCGTATGAGAAATCTAATTAAACGACTTAGTAAAACGAGTGGTATGAAACGCTTGCGTTTACTTCGTCGGTTAATTCTTGGACTTGTTCGATTGAATCTCTTGTGACAATTTTCTAGTGGAGATCTACAATTTGTTCGTAAATATTTAAGTTAAGCTAGTGGTTATGGGACATGAAGCTAAGCTCATATATTTACTAGCTTAGTGTAATCGACACTTCTCTTTGATCATGACGATCATTTTAGGTTTTAGACTAGCATCATGCTATGTCTTTGTGATTTGGTTCATCGGACGTCCCGCTGTACGACGTCGTTGTTCCCTTTGATTGTGATTTAGTTCATCGGACGTCCCGCTGTACGACGTCGTTGATCCTTTCCTTGTGATTTCTGGATTTCTTGTGTAGTCTTCTGGAATTTGTGCGTCTTTGACTTTTGTGATTGACATTGATATATATGTCATATATTGTGGCTTGGTGAATGAAATTAGGAGTATGACATTCCTTTTTATCTTGAGTAGATTAGTGTGATATTGATTAATCTCTTGTTGATTTTCAATTACTTATTTATCACAGCTTGGCATTGTGATTATTATATGTTTATGTCATATCTCTTATTATATATCACTTCATCTGATATTTATAGTTAGACTGATCCGTTTATTATTTTCTTATTAAATAATACTCGGGTCAGACCGAGATGTTACAGGTGTTTCTGCTTGACTTCTCATCCGGGATTAACTCCTTGACTTTTGGGTTAACTACTTAGATTAGTAGTTAGTTTGTTGTATACATTTGAGATATAGACTCCATAATGTATACTTATTCTTTTGTGTAGTTCATGTAACTATTCTTTTGTGATATTGTGGAACTTTTGAGACCACTACTCTGATGTACACTTTCTAGTGTAATATTCATATCTTATTCCGCCTTTGTGATATGAATTGTCTGTGACTGATTTGTGTTATGTTTATTTCTATATTTGTTTCCGAAGGATTTATATAGCCACCGTGTAGTAGCTTTGAGTTTGTGTTGGTATGTCGGATTTCCTCTTAAAATAGAATGCATGTTATATTATCTGACATATCGGTGCTCGCGCAAAGAAATTACACGGATGGTCGCTCCTTAACAGCCTTATTCTCCATGCTAGTCGACAGCATTCACCGTTATGTTCTTGGCTAGCGTGGGTATAGAGGTGGGGCGTCACAATTTATGTCTTTATTTTCGAAATGTTTTCTACACTATGCACTAGTAATAATATCAAATGTTTCTTTTTAATGTGTATCAAGCATCTTTGACTATCATAAGGAGAAATCTCCTCCGATTCTGCGTTTTCATTGTGTGTGTGCGGGGGGCCTTATGGTAGTCTCATTTTTTTAAAAGCATTGCGAATCTATTTTAAAAATTATCCTGTTCTTTATTTTTAAAATATAAACTATTTTGAGTTCTCACACCAGTCACATGACTGACTCGGAGTTTATTGTTTTCCTTCCTAAACTCTGGGTGCCCGCCAATTTCCCCACGGGCAGTCAAAAGTCAGGTTTATCAGGATATTCTGGAATTCAGGAGTTGCTGAAGGCAAGCTGGGTGGCATGGCGTATTACTAGTATATAGTATTTCTTTTTCGCCGTTTGTTGTTGTCTGTTGTTGTACGCTCTGATGATGTAATATAATGTAATATGATGTAATGTAATAACTGATATAGTTCTTTGTTTAAAAATTATTCATTTATCTATTATATGTTGTTCCGCTGCGATTGTGAGATTCTGATATTGTTCTGTTGTCTCTGTGTTGTTTCTTTTTCCTTCTCTCTTCTTCTACTTCTTCTTCTTCTTCTTCAGCCCTAACAGTACGGTTTTCCGGCATTCAATTGCTCGGCAGTTGATACAGTGGACGTATTGATGTCAGTTTTCGGACGTCGAAAAATTGCGATCGTTACATATTTCTTCCGATGTGTTGTACTTAATGGTGTTATAAGCTCCGGCGAACCAGATTCGACATTTGGATCTGCGGCATTTGAATACGAATGTCGTATTCGGTGCCGATTTTCGAAGGACGAGTCAGGACCGTTACAGCTATGATGCCTATCAATAAGTTAGCTCAGTTTTGATGAATTTAAAATTCAAATTTTGAATTATTTGAATTTAATTTGAATTTAAATTTGAATTTCGATTTGAGTGGAATTTTGCTTATTTTTGGTCGTTTTCGAGCACGGTTTTCTCCAATTCTTTTTGAAATGATTTTTAAAATTTAGGGGATTTAAAAATAATTATCATGTAATATTTTAAGTATTTTCAAGTATAAAACCTACTTATTCTTTATAATAAGTGAAATTTTCAAATGTGGTTTCTAAATGGTTTTCGAAATCGGTTTTCAAAGCTTATTTTCGAGGTAAATTATTTTACATAAAAGTTACACATTTTGCCCTGTCGAGCGAATGAGAAGGAGAGTTAAATGATTGGGTAAAACGCATAGTATGGGATATATGCGTTTATCCTTTCGGTTAATTCCTGACTTGTCTGTTTGATCGTTTTGACCTTCGAGTCGAGTTTACCGGTGATATGAGGTGAACCTTTTACTACTTTGAGTGTGATATTTACTAGCAGTTAGTAAACCGTTTAGTGCGAACGGGTGGTATGGGACACACGTTAACACTTTTCGGGTTCCTTTCCGAGAGTTTGTGACACATTTGTCTGTTGGCGTGCCAGTACTGGACCTTCGGGTCATTTTCCATTGCGTTATGTTTGTCTACGGACATTTGCCATTGTGACGTATTTGTCTTTGGACGTTTGCCAATGCGGCGTTTGCCATTGCGGCATATTTGTCTTTTGACGTTTGCCTTTGAACGAGGTACCTATTTTGTGAAACAGTACTTGGCAAAAATAGCACATGCAAAACCTTTTTGAGATGATTTTTACCCTTGCATGTCGTCATTTTGGAATCGGTCCTTTGAACCATTCATTGGTGATTACTTTGAGATTTTGGACTCTTGGGAGTTCTTTTGAGATTTTCATTGCCTACACTGGCTTGTTGATATTTTCCTTTTGGCGTATATATATTGAGATTGCCTATTGGCGCTATTTATGGGATTTGCCTTTGGGCGTTGTTTGAGATTTTCATCTCTTTATAAACATTTGCCTTATGGCTTATGTCGAGATGGCTTTTGCTTATGTTTTTCTTGGAGTTGCCGATATGGCGGGTTTGGAAATTACTCTTTTAGGAGTTTATATTTTACTATTCCCTAAACCATTCTTATTTGATTTATGATTGCCGATGATATGAGGCATGCTACATTTTAGCGATTCATGAGATTTCTCGTCTCTTTTTTGTTTTACACTTATTGAAGCAACAGTATTCTATCACCTAATGTAACCATATTTCCATACATGATGTGTATCCTCCATATGTCTATGGTTAGCTTTCTTATTGTTCTTCTTGTTTAAGAAGAATATCACTATGCTCTTATGCTCTATTATTCTACTATCACCTTTTACTGATTCGTTTAGCTAGACTGACCCGTGTATTTTATACTCGGGTCAGACCAAGGTGTTTCAGGTTAGGTACTTTTAGACTTAGCATATTCTGCTTCTGCATGGACTATTCTGCTAGCTCTTTTTATTATAGCTTTTTGTGTAGTCCTTTTTGGTTTGCTACTCTGATATGTATGTTCTTTTGACTTGAGTTTGTATTATGGCCGTCATACCACAAATGTGATGTATCATTTTGTATACTGTGATGTATTTGTATATGTGTGTATATATGGGATTATCTGCTGTTCTGTGATGTGTTTTACATTTGAGTTGTTGTATTTTGTTTTGATAGATCCTATAGCCTCCTATGGCTTTGTATTAAGTATTTATTGGATATGTGGATCCACTTAAATCAGAAAAAAATTGCATTGTCGACGTATTCAATATATATTTGAGACAATGCTATAGATGGTCGCTCCAATCACGCCCTATTCTCTGCATTAGCAGACAGTATTACTCAGTAATACTCTTTGTTAATGTGGGTCTCGGGATGGGGCTTTACAGCTTGGTATCAAAGCTGAGTTTAGAACAAAATATGATAAACACAAAACAGAAACACATATTACGGTACATCAAAATGTAATACAAATGTTACAAATCCCTGAATCATCATGCTTTTGTTCTTTTCGTGTCCTTTGGGGTAGATATAATTTTGGGAATATGTTTAGGAATGCATTTTAATTCCATAGTATTCCATATTTGAATTAATGATATCTGCCATGTGAATAATCTTTATCTTATCTTAACTTTCAGTTATGGCTGGAAGAGGTAGAGGACGGCGTTCGGATGCAGGGCAGTCTAGTGGCTCCCATTCGGATGGAGTATATATGTCTGCCGATCAGTTTATGCAGGGCAAGTTTCCTTTCGCGCGCATGTGTAGTGATTTTGCACATCTTGGAGGCAAGCCATTCAAAGGCTCCGAGTCTGTTTTGGAGATTCAGGCTTGGATTCGTTCTTGCGAGTGGATTTTTTCTCGCATGGATCTTTCGGATTACCACAGGGTTCTTGTAGCAGCCAGCATGTTACAAGAGCGTGCTCTTGATTCGTAAGAGCTATTCACTACCAAGCTCGACGAGTCTACTCTTACATGGACTCACTTTCGGGAACAATTCGAGCTTAAATTCGTTCCTGAGTCAGAGAAAGCATCTCTTGCCCGTCGCTTCGTCTAGCTAAAGCAAGGAAAATCTTCTGTTTCTGATTATGTGTCTTCTTTTGAGGCTCTTTCTAAGTATGGCCTTGAGTATATTAGCACTCCATACAAGAAGAACCTCAAGTTCGTTTCCGGCCTTAAGAAGTATTAGAATAAATCTTTGATGTTGCAGCTTAAGCTTTCTTTTGAGGAGCTAGTTTGACTCGGCGCTTCATCTTGAAGCCGTCGAGAAGGAGATTGATAGTGGTGATGATGTTGAGGTTCGCAAGAACCCCAACAAGAATTTGTTTCCTTTTCATAAATCCAAGTTCAATCTGCCCAAGAAGAAGAAGCCATTTGGTTCTACTTCCAAGCCTCAGTCTCGGCCTCATTCTCAGCCTCAGTTTATTGGAGCACCTCCCTCTCGCAAGGGGCGCTCCAATTGTAGTTCGCCCGACCATATGATTCGAGAGTGTCCTAAGCCTCTCTTTTGTCGATATTGCAAGAAAGAGGGCCATCGTATTTACACTTGTCCTATTGCTCCAAATAATTCTAAATCTGACAAACTGAATTTAGCGGATGCTTATGAAGGTTCTTCTCAAGCAGAGGTACTTCTCCTTCTATTCTTGAAGGTTTATTGTTGTTTCATGATCGTTCTATTCGAGTCCTTTTCGATACGAGTGCATCACATTCATTCGTATCAAAGAAGCTCGTCGATGATTTGTCTTTGGATGTTTCTTGTATGATTACTTCATTGAGGATTGCGAATCCTATCGGGGGATCGGCATCTCTTAGCATGCTCTGTGACGATGTTGAGATTATTTTATGTGGTTTTTCTTTTCGTGCAAATCTGCACGTTATTTCTTATTTGGGATTTGATATGATTTTTGGTATGGACTGGCTAGTGCGATATGATGCCAGGATAGTTTGTGCTCAGCGGATTTTATATCTTCGACATCCAGATTCATCTACTCATCTATCACTTGTTCTTCGAAATGTGGATAATTCTGAAGTGGCTTTATATTCTCTACACTCACGAGATGACGATGATATATCTCGTATTCCTATTGTTTGTGACTTCTTTGATGTATTCGAGCCTGTTTCGGATTTACCACCCTAGCGGGCAATTGAGTTCCATATTGATCTCATTCTAGACACGCAGCCAGTTAGTCATCCTCCCACGGGGATGTCTACAAAAGAAAATGAGGAACCAAAGAAACAGCTTTTAGAGCTTGAGTCCAAGCAGTTGATTCAGTCTAGTTCTTCACCCTGGGGTGCTGCAGTCGTCTTCGTGAAGAAGTCTGATGGAACTTTTAGGCTTTGCATTAACTACCGCAAGCTTAACGAGTTGACCATTAAGAATAGGTATCCATTACCTAGGATCGATGATATGTTTGATCAATTAAGTGGCGCTAAGGTCTTCTCTCAACTCGACCTTGCCATTGGTTTTCATCAGCTCCGAGTCGCGGAAGATAGCATACCTTTTACAACTTTCCGCACTCGATATAGATCTTACGAGTGGCTCGTTATGTCGTTCGGTTTGACGAACGCTCCTGCTTTATTTGTCGATCTTATGAATCGAGTATTCCATGAATATCTTGATAAGTTCGCCCTTGTGTTCATCGAAGACATCCTTGTTTATTCGAAATCTGAAGCCGAGCATACTAATCACTTGAGAATTATCTTGAGCACTCTTCGTCACCATCAGCTTAAAGCCAAATTCTCCAAGTGCCATTTCTGGGAGAATAATGTTAAGTTCTTAGGCCACGTAGTTTCTTCTGAAGGCATTTATGTCGATCCTTCAAAGATTGAATCCATCCAGAATTGGAAGAGGCCTGAGAATGTTTGTAACAACCCGCATATTTTACGATTGTATATTTAAATATTTTATTTAAATATAGCATCGTTAGTCAGATTTTAGTCCGAAATGCTATTTTTTGCAAACAGCCGAATTATGACTCGATACTATTTCCATTGAGTTTAAAATGGTGTTTGCGACCTTTTTGAGTATAAACATTGATATGTTTGGAGTTAGCTTGAATTTTGACATTTTCACTTAGGGCTTTGGATTTGGGTTTCAGCCCATTAACCCCAATTTAAGACCCAAGCTCCACTCCACTCCTCTTCATCCATTTCATTTCAAATCCCTAACCCTTCAAGCTTTAGAAAAATGGGGAAAGAGATTGGAAATTAGAATTCCTAAGCCCTAGTTCCATTGCAAATCCAAGCTCTAACTCCAAATTCAAAGAGAAACTATTGGTAAGCATCCTCTTCTTCTTCTCCAACTCATTCTACCTTCAATTTCAGAAATTCCTAAACCCTAACATAGGAAATATTTTTCTTTTAAGCTTAAATTCAAGCTTCTAGGGTTGGAATTGTAGAGTGATTGTTCTTGCCTTGCTCTATAGCTTCTTCCTCCTTGATTTTGTGTAAAAGGTGAGATTTCTATCTCACATCTATGTCTATATCTATCTTTGTGGCTAGGTATGAATTCTTAACACTTATTGATGTTCATTTTCTTTTGGTTTGAATTGGTTTTATGGATGTTCCAATTTTTGGTGTTTTGAAGTTAAATCTTTAAAAATAATAGCTTTGATGCTTGATCATGCTTTTGGTAGCATACCGAGGAGCCCATAAGGCTGGGTTGTCGATTGGCATAAACCCTAGCTCCCACGCTCGTCCGATCGCAAATTATGGAGAGTTTCCTCTTCATTTTGCTATGTTGAAAATACTGGAAAACAGGTTCCAGTCGACTGGCTCTCTGAGTTCAGTCGACTGACCTGGAGCCCAAGAGCTTTTCAGGCACTGACTCCAGTCGACTGAACTCAGTGTCCTGTCGACTGACCTACTTGTTTCAGTCCAAGTTGCCTATTTTTCTAGGAATTCCAATTTTTATCGATTCGTGACTTTCCGATTTGTTATTATCATTTATTATCGACTTTGATGACTTCTATTTTCTAATTTTTGGGTATATCCATTCTGATGGATTTGGCATCGATTTCTTTGGATATAATTCACGTCTTTGAATGTGAAATTTTGGTGATTGATTGTTTTTACAATCAATTTTATGGTTTGTCACTTTAAAACATAAAGGTTTTCTATACTAATAGTAAATATCAAAACTCTTTCATCAAAACGATTTCAACACTATTTTATTACAAAGCTCATTATTTAAAACCATTTTCCTACCTATTAGTATATACAAACCTTTACCTCACTCGTATGAGAAATCTAATTAAACGGCTTAGTAAAACAAGTGGTATGAAACGCTTGCGTTTATTTTGTCGGTTAATTCTTTGACTCGTTCGATTGAAACTTTTGTGAAAACTTTCGAGTGGAGACTTACAGTTTGTTCATAAATATTTAAGTCAAGCCAGTGGTTATGGGACATGAAGCTAAACTCATCTATTTACTAGCTTAGTGTAATTGACACTTCTTGATGATCGATGATGATCATTTTGTGATTTAGACTAGCAATACGCAATTTCTCTTTGTCTGCGAGGGAGGCTGAACCCCGTTTCTGTGGAGCTTCGGCTTAAAATTGGTGGGGTAGCGACCCATGGTCTTTGGGCCGTTTGTGGAGCATCAGCTCAAAAATTAATGGTTAGCAACCATGGAATAGCGTTCCGTTTTGTGATACACGTGTTGGTGGGCTTTCATGCTCCCGTTTTGTGATAGGCCTCCCCCTTTTGTGATTTCTGGATTACTATTGATGATTTCTAGAATTTGTGTGTCACCAATTTTCGTGATTTCATTGATAAGCTTTATCAATATTTGTGCATTGGTGAATTTGTGTTTCACTAACTTTTACGATTGACATTGATATATTTGTCAATATTTGTGGTTTGGTGAAAGTGTTAAAGAATATGACATTCTTTTTGGTGCTTTGAGATTTCTTGAGATATTATACGATTTTAGTTGTTGTTAGATGTATACTTCTCACAGTATGGCATTATTGTTATCATACATTTTTTTCATATCTCTTATTCTATCTCATTTTATTTGATATTTATAGCTAGACTGATCCGTTTATTATTTTCTTATGAAATAATACTCGGGTCCGACCGAGATGTTACAGGTGCTTCTCCTTGACTCCTGATCTGGGATCATCATACCTGACTTTTGTCTAACTACATTGGATTGGTAGTTTTTGTTGTTATACATTTGAGATAGAGACTCCTTAATGTATACATATTCTTTTGTCTAGCACTTGTATCCAATCTTTTGTGTTATTGTGGATCTTTTTGACCACTAATCTGATGTACACTTTCATGTGTTATATTCATATCTATTTCCGCCTTTGTGATATCGATGTCTGTGACTGATTTGTGTTATGTTTATTTCTATATTTGTTTCCAAAGATATCATAGCCACTGTGTAGTAGCTTTGAGTTTGTATCGGCATGTCGGATTTCCTCTTGAATTGAAATGCATGCTATACTATCTGACATATCGGTGCTCGCACAAAGCAATTACATGGATGGTCGCTCCTCAACAGCCTTATTCTTTGTGCTAGTTGACGGCATTGCTTCGTATATCCTTGGCTAGCGTGAGTATAGAGGTAGGGCGTCACAGCTTGGTATCGGAGCCAAACTTCGGAACAATGCAGAGTAATTTAACAAGGATCATCATCCTAAGTCCATCTTAGGAGTTGTGCCTTAGGATTTAATTCGAGTCTTAATACCGTCTTATCCTATTTTCTTTTGTGATGCATTGTTTTATCAATCATTATTGTTTGATATTCATTTTGTGAATGACCTTTTTTTCTTCTTCTTTCTTCCTTTCTTAAGAAGAGAAATGGTTAGACCTGTCCGTCCTAGCGCCGATCAATCTAGTGCTACTTCCCAAGATGAAGTATTTATGTCTGCACAACAACTTCTAGATCTAGTAAAGAATGCTCAAGCCGTTGGACCCATTCCAGAGCCTACTCACCCAAAATTCGAATTTGCACGCCTATGCAATGATTGTATCAATTTGGGTGGAAAGCCATTCAGGGGTTCCGAGGGCGTTATCGAAATCCAAGCTTGGGTTAGAACATGCGATCGCATCTTTTCTCGCATGAATCTTATTGATCTTCATCGAGTCCAAGTGGTTTCTAACATGCTCCAAGAAAGAGCATTAGATTGGTATGAGCTTCTTATTTCTGAAGTAGTCGAAGCGGATCTTACTTGGTAGCAATTCCGGGAAAGATTCGAATCAAAGTTTGTGCCGAAAGATGAAAAGGTAACTTTGGTCCGACATTTTATGGGCCTTGTTCAAGATGAATCTTCTATGGCAGATTGTGTCGCATCTTTTGAATCCCTCTCTAAATATGGGGTCGAGTACATTAATACCCCATTGAAGAAAAATTAAAGATTCGAGTATGGCTTGAATAAGAATCTCAAAAAGCCTTTACTTCTGAAACTGGAAGTTTCTTTTGATCAACTAGTTGATATCGCTCTTCGACTTGAAGAGGAAGATAAAGAGAGTGACATTGAAGTTGTGGGTACCAAACCGAACTTCAACAATAACAAGAAGCGGCCTAATAAGTTCAAAGTCCCTTGTCCTAATAAGAAAGGGAAGCAAGCAACTCCTGTAGCAAAGACTTCTACCTCTAGTGGTGGGCAATGCTGCAATTGTGGTTCTAAGGACCATTATGCAAATAAGTGTATAAGGCCCCTTGCTCGTCGCTATTGCAAAAGTTCAAGTCATTATATATTTGCATGTCCCAAACTTCAGGGAAAGAAGGAGGGAAATCTAAATGTGGTGCAAACTCCTAATAACACTTCTCATGGTCAAGGTATTTCTCATTCTATCCTTGATGGCATTATTATGTTTCATGATCAACCCATTCGAGTTCTTTTTGATACGTGCGTGTTCCATTCTTTTATATCAAAAGAACTTGTTGATACTTTTTCTTTAGGTGTTGTTGCTTTAATGACTTCTTTGAGAATTGCGAATCTGGTCGGTGGATCCGCAACACTCAGTTTGCTTTGTAGTGACATCGAGATTATTTTATGTGATTTTCCTTTCCGAGCCGATTTGCATGTCATGCGTTACTTAGGCTTCGGAATGATTTTGGAAATTGATTGCCTTAACCATTATGAAGCCCATATCCTATGTCCCGAGTGGACTATTCATCTTTGACATCCTCAATCTGTTAAGAAGATTTCTATTGTTCTTAAAGATTCAGATTCCAACTTGGCAGCATCTTATATTCTTTGAATTCTCATGATGACGATAATGATGATGAGGAGGATGTCATTTCTCATATTCACGTTGTTCGTGAATTTTCCGACATATTTGTGCCCGTTTTAGGATTACCACCTAAGCGAGAAATTGAGTTCAGAATCAATCTAATCCCTGGAACTCTATCTATCACTCATCCTCCTTATCGTATGTCCAATAAAGAAAATGAGGAGATGCGTAGGCAATTATCCAAATTAGAGACGAAGCGGTTTATTCGTTCTCGTTCCTCTCCTTGGGGAGCTTTGGCTATTTCTGTGAAGAAATCCGATGGTACACTTAGGCTTTGCGTTGACTACCACAAGCTTAACGATCTTACTATCAAGAATAAATATCCTTTATCTCGGATTGATGATCTATTTGATCAACTTATTGGTGCTAAAGTCTTTTCACAGTTATACTTAACAACCGGCTTTCATCAGCTTCGTATTGCAGAGGATAGTATTCCTTTGACGTCGTTCCGTACTCGTTATGTATCTTATGAGTGGCTTGTTATGCCATTTGGTTTAACCAATGCTCCAGCTTATTTCATTGACCTTATGAATTGAGTTTTCAAAGACTTCCACAACCGGGTTGTTCTCATCTTTATAGATGATATTCTTGTTTATTCTAAAACCGAGGAAGAGCATTGAAAGCATCTTTGAATTGTGTTGGAAACTCTTAGGAGCAATCAATTGAAAGAAAATTTTTCTAAGTGCCACTTTTGGCAATCTCGTGTGAAATTTCTCGGTCATATCATTTCTGAATCCGAAATTTCCGTGGATCCTTCAAAGATTGAAGCGATTCAAGATTGGAACAGACCGGAGAGTGTTATGGAAATCTGTAGCTTTCTTGGATTGGCGAGTTATTACCGTCGTTTCATAAAAGACTTTTTAAAAATTTCCACGCCTCTTACTAGTTTGACAAAGAAGGGAGTTAAATACATTTGGTCGGATAAATGTGAAACTTCTTTTCAAAAATTAAAAGAACTCCTTTCTGATGCTCCTATTCTTGTGATTCCCGAGGGGAACCAAGATTTTATTGTTTATACCGATGCTAATCGTGTTGGTTTGGGAGCCGTTCTTATGCAAATAGAACGCGATATTACTTATGCTTCTAGGCAATTAAAGCCAACCGAGACTAGATATGCCACTCATGATTTAGAGCTCGCGGCTATTGTTTTTGCCCTTCGAATTTGGTGTCATCATCCTTTGGGAGAAAAATTTATTCTTTACACCGATCATAAATCTTTAAAGTATTTATTTTCTCAAAAGGAACTTAATTTGCGTCAACAACATTGGCTCGAATTTCTTGCATCTTATGATCTTGATATTCTTTGTACTTCCGGAAAGTGGATCGTGTTGACGATGCCCTTAGTCGTAAGCAACAAGCGGTTGTTTCTATGATGATATCCGAATGGAATGATCTTGGGATTTTGTCCACTTGCGAGATTCGAGATCGTGAATCCGATTTATGTTCATCTCTCGTTTTATGTAGCCTTGAGGCTCATCATTCTCTTTTAGTCCGCATTCTGAAGCTCAAAAGCTAGATTCTGAATTGGTTCTTCTTAGCCAAAGTTGTAGGGATAAAATTAATATTGAAGGTCTGAAGGAATTTGATATTGATGTTCATGGCAGCATTCGAAAATTTGGTAGACTTATCGTGCCAAATATTAGTGATCTTCGTAAAGACATTTTAGAAGATTCTCATCGTTCAAAATTTACCATTCATCTCGGAAGTAGTAAAATGTACGCGGATATGAAACAACTCTATTAATAGGATGGAATGAATTTGATATTGCTAACTTTGTTAAGCGTTGCATGACTTGCCAACTCATTAAGGCCGAGCATCAAAGGCCCAGCGGGTGATTGCAACCTTTGGGTATTCCAATTTGGAAGTGGGACCAAATTTCCATGGATTTTATTGACGGTCTTCCCCATTCTCATGCGGGTCATGATAGCATATAGGTGATAGTGGATAGACTTACAAAATTCGCCCATTTTATTCCCGTTCGGTCCAATCGGACCGTACCACTTTTGGCAAACTCTTTATTAAAGAAATTGTTAAATTGCATGGTGTCCCTACTTCTATTTTTAGCCATCGTGATCCATTTTTTACCAGTGGATTTTGGAAGAGTCTTCAGAAAGTTTTAGGAACGAATCTTAATTTTAGCACCGCTTATCACCCTCAGTTCGATGGACAAACTGAGCGTGTGAATCAAACTCTTGAAGATCTTCTTCGTGCATGTGTTTTTGATTTTGGTGGAAGTTGGGAAGATCATATTTCTCTTGTTGAGTTTTCCTATAATAATAGCTTCCAATCTAGTATTGGTACGGCACCTTTTGAGGCACTCTGTGGAAGGCCATGCCGATCTCCTTCTTGTTGGCTCGAGGCCGGTGAGAAACTGGTTTTAGGTCCAGACTTTATTCGTGATTCCACAGAAAAGGTTGACCTTATCCGCCATAGGATGAAAGACGCTCAAAGTAGGCAAAAACCCTATGCCGATAACCAATCAAGGAAATTATATTTTTCAGTGAGTGATTTTTTGTTTATTTGTGTTTCTCCTATGAAGGGTGTTGTGCGTTTCAGTCGATCGGGAAAATTAGCACCTCGATATATTGGTCCATTTCCCATCACCGAACGTATTGTTTCAATGGCTTATCGCCTTTTATTACCAGCTCAGTTTTTTGCTATTCATGACGTATTTCACGTCTCTCAACTACGAAAATGCCTTCGGGATTCTGATTCTATTCTTGAGCCCAGTGTTGTGGAAGAAATTGAAGTTTCACCTAATTTGACTTATGACCAACATCCTATTCGAATCATCACTTCGGAGGTTAAACGCCTTCGAAATAAAGATGTTCCCCTTGTGAAAATTCAATGGTCTTCAAATTCTAAGGATTGTTCTTGGTAATCCAGAGAATTCATCGAACGAACACATCCGGATTTACTCTCTCGAGCTCCTTGAGGTGAACTTCTTATTTCAAATTTCTTTTGTGTTGATACGCTTTTATGGTTGTTACTTTTTATTTTCGTCTTAAATATTGTGAGGATGCAATTTCTTTAAAGAGGGGAGTCTGTAACAACCCGCATATTTTACGATTGTATATTTAAATATTTTATTTAAATATAGCATCTTTAGTCGAATTTTAGTCCGAAATGCTACTTTTTGCAAATAGCCAAATTAGGACTCGATGCCATTTCCATTGAGTGCAAAATGGTGTTTGCGACCTTTTTGAGTATAAACATTGATATATTTGGAGTTAGCTTGAATTTTGACATTTTCACTTAGGGCTTTGAGTTTGGGTTTCAGCCCATTAACCCCAACTTAAGACCCAAGCTCCACCCCACTCCTCTTCATCCATTTCATTTTTAATCCCTAACACTTCAAGCTTTAGAAAAATGGGGAAAGAGATTGGAAAGTAAAATTCCTAAGCCCTAGTTCCATTGCAAATCCAAGCTCTAACTCCAAATTCAAAGAGAAGCTATTGGTAAGCATCCTCTTCTTCTCCAACTCATTCTACCTTCAATTTCAGAAATTCCTAAACCTTAACATATGAAATGTTTTTTCTTTTAAGCTTAGATTCAAGCTTCTTTGGTTGGAATTGAAGAGTGAATTTTCTTGCCTTGCTGTATAGCTTCTTCTTCCATGTTTTTCTCTAAAAGGTGAGATTTCTATGTCACATCTATGTCTATATCTATCTTTTTTGTTAGGTATGAATTCCTAACACTTATTGATGTTCATTTGCTTTTGGTTTGATTTGGTTTTTTGGATGTTCCAATTTTTGATGTTTTGAAGTTAAATCTTTAAAAATCATGGCTTTGATGCTTGATCATGCTTTTGGTGGTCACCGAGGAGCCTATAGGGCTGGGTTGTCGATTGGCATAAACCGCTAGCGCCCATGCTCGTCCGATCGCAAATTGTGGAGAGTTTCCTCTTCATTTTGCTATGCTGAAAATACTGGAAAACAGGTTCCAGTCGACTAGCTCTCTGAGTTCATTCGACTGACCTGGAGCCCGAGAGTTTTTCAGGCACTGAGTCCAGTCAACTGAACTCAGTGTCCAATCGACTGACCTGCTTGTTTCAGTCCAAGTTGCTTATTTTGCTAGGAATTCCAATTTTTATCGATTCGCGACTTTCCGATTTGTTGTTATCATTTATTTATCGACTTTGATGACTTCTATTTTGGAATTTTTTCCATTTTGACGGATTTGGTATCGATTTCTTTGGATATAATATACGTCTTCGAACGTGAAATTTTGGTGATTGATTATTTTTACAATCATTTTTATGGTTTGTCACTTTAAAACGTAAAGGTTTTCTACACTAATAGTAAATACCAAAACTCTTTTATCGAAACGATTTCAACACTATTTTATTACAAAGCTCGTTATTTAAAACCATTTTCCTACCTATTAGTATATACAAACCTTTACCTTACTCGTATGAGAAATCTAATTAAACGGCTTAGTAAAACAAATGGTATGAAACGCTTGTGTTTATTTTATCGGTTAATTCTTTGACTCGTTCGATTGAAAATCTTGTGAAAACTTTCGAGTGGAGACTTACAGTTTGTTCGTAAATATTTAAGTCAAGCCAGTGGTTATGGGACATGAAGCTAACTCATCTATTTACTAGCTTAGTGTAATTGACACTTCTTGATGATCGATGATGATCATTATGTGATTTAGACTAGCAATGTGCGATGTCTCTTTGTCTGCGAGGGAGACTGAACTCCGTTTCTGTGAAGCTTCGGCTCAAAATTGGTGGGGTAGCGACCCATGGTCTTCGGGCCGTTTTGTGCAGCTTCGGCTCAAAAATTAATGGTTAGCAACCATGGAATACCGTTCCGTTTTGTGATACACGTGTTTGTAGGCTTTCATGCTCCCGTTTTGTGATAGGCCTCCCCCTTTTGTGATTTCTAGATTTCTATTGATGATTTCTAGAATTTGCGTTTCACCAATTTTCGTGATTTCATTGGCAAGCTTTATCAATATTTGTGCATTGGTGAATTTGTGTTTCACTAACTTTTACGATTGGCATTGATATATTTGTCAATATTTGTGATTTGGTGAAAGTGTTAAAGAATATGACATTCTTTTTGGTGCTTTGAGATTTCTTGAGATATTGTATGATTTTAGTTGTTGTTAGATGTATACTTGTCACAGTATGGCATTATTGTTATCATACGTTTTTGTCATATCTCTTATTCTATCTCATTTTATCTCATATTTATAGCTAGACTGATCCGTTTATTATTTTCTTATTAAATAATACTCAGGTCAGGCCGAGATGTTACAGGTGCTTCTGCTTGACTCTTGATCTGGGATCATCATTACCTGACTTTTGTCTAACTACATTAGATTGGTTGTTTTTGTTATTATACATTTGAGATAGAGACTCCTTAATGTATACATATTCTTTTGTCTAGCACTTGTCTCCAATCTTTTGTGTTATTGTGGATCTTTTTGAACACTAATCTGATGTACACTTTCATGTGTTATATTCATATCTATTTCCACCTTTGTGATATGGATATCTATGACTGATTTGTGTGTTTATTTCTATATTTGTTTTCGAAGATATCGTAGCCACCGTGTAGTAGCTTTGAGTTTGTATCGACATGTCGGATTTCCTCTTGAAATGAAATGCATGTTATACTATTTGACATATCGGTGCTCGCACAAAGCAATTACATGGATGGTCGCTCCTCAACTGCCTTATTCTTCGTGCTAGTTGACAGCGTTACTTCTAATGTCCTTGGCTAGCGTGAGTATAGAGGTGGGGCATCACAATGTTCATGAGATTCATAGTTTCCTTGGATTGGCGGGTTATTACCGCTGGTTCATTAAGGATTTCTCTCGTATTGTGCTTCCTCTCACTTGCCTTACTCGGAAAGGAGTTCGATTTATATGGTCCGACAAGTGCGAAGCTTCGTTTCAGCAGTTGAAAAAGCTTCTCATTAATGCTCCTATTATAGTGGTTCCTGAAGGAAATCAAGATCTTGTTGTCTACACTAATGCTAGTCATTGTGGCCTCGGTGTCGTGCTTATGCAGAAGGGTTGGGTAGTTGCTTACGCTTCTAGGCAACTGCGATCGAATGAAGTACGCTATGCCTACCTCGAGTTAGCCGCCATTGTCTTTGACTTGAAGATTTGGCGCCATTATCTATTAGGAGAGCACTTCATTCTATACACCGGTCACAAGTCCTTAAAATATCATTCACTCAGAGGGAGCTCAATATGAGGAAACAACGTTGGCTCGAGTTCCTTTCTTTCTATGACTTCGATATCCAGTATACCCCTGGTAAGGGTAATCGTGTTGCTGATGCACTTAGTCGAAAACATTCGGGTTTTGTTTCTATGATGCTAGCCGAGTGGGATGTTCTAGAGACCTTATCCCTTTGTGATTTCGAGATCGAGCTCTATCTTCTGATTCATCTATCTTATTATTTAGTTTGGAAGCTCGACCCAGCTTATTGGATCGTATTGCCGATGCTCAGCTGCGTGATCCCGTTCTTATGCACCTTATTCAGATTTGTTAGTCTGAGTCCCGTAATGAGGAGTTGAGGGATTTCAGCATTGATTCTCATGGGTGTCTTCTCCAGAAGAACCGTCGTGTTGTACCTTCTGATTCTGCACATAGGCATGACATTCTCAATGATTGTCATCGTTCTAAGTATACCATTCATCCTGGCAGTAGTATGATGTATGCCGATATGCATCGCCTTTATTATTGGAAAGGCATGAAGCGCGATGTGGCGAGTTATGTGCGTAATTGCATGACTTGTCAACGTATCAAAGCCGAACATCAGCACCCTTCTGGTCTCCTTCAGCCTCTAGAGATTCCATTGTGGAAATGGGATCAGATTTCGATGGATTTCATTGATGGCCTACCTCGTTCGAGATAAGGCCATTCTAGCATTTGGGTTATTATTGATCGTCTCACCAAATCATCCCATTTCATTCCTATTAAGTCTAAGAGGAGTACTTCTCATTTAGCCAACTTATATGTCAAGGAAATTATGAGACTTCATGATGTTCCAAGTTCAATTGTTTGTGACTGTGTCCCGCTATTCACGAGTCATTTCTGGCAGATTCTTCAGCAAGCTTTAGGAACAAAGCTTAATTTCAGCACAACATATCATCCACAGTCTGATGGACAGACTGAACGGGTGAACCGTATTCTCGAGGATCTTCTCCGTGCTTGCATTCTAGATTTTGGTGGTGGTTGGGAGAATCACCTACCTCTTGTGGAATTCTCCTATACAATAGTTTTCAGTCCTGTATTGGTATGGCCCCTTTCGAAGCCTTATACGGAAGGCCATATCGATCACCTTCTTGTTGGTTGGAATCTGGTGAGAAGCTTATTTTTGGCCCAGATTCTGTTCGTGATTCTTTTGAGAAGATTGATCTTATTCGTTAGAGAGTGAAAGAGGCACAGAGCCACCAGAAATCCTACGCAGACAACCGTAGGAAGCCTCTCGAGTTCTCAGTTGGTGATCTCGTCTTTATTCGTGTTTCTCCTCTAAAGGGGTTATATGCTTCAGTACGACTGGGAAACTTGCTCCGTGATTTATAAGACCATTTCGTATTACTAAATGTATTCGCCCTGTGGCTTATAGAGTTTCACTTCCATCTCATCTATCTGGCATCTACGACGTGTTTCACATCTCTCAGCTTCGGAAATGTATTCGAGAGTCGGATTCTTTCATCGATTCTCCTGATTTGCAAGAGCTTGAGATCTCACAAGACTTATCTGTCGTGCAGCAGCCTATTCGCATAATTGCTTCGGAGGTGCGATGCCTTCGAAATAAGGACGCGCCGCTTGTTAAAATCCGATGGTCCGCTAACCACAATGACTGCACTTGGAAAACCAAGGAATTTATCGAGCGATCGTATCCCGGTTTTCTAGCTTCTCATAGCGATGGTGAGAAATTCTTTTTATCTCGAGCTTGTTTTCCTATCTTTTGAAGTGATAAAACATATTGTTGCATACATACTTTTCCTTAGGAATTGCGAGGATGCAATTTTTTTAAGGGGGGAGTTTGTAACAACACAAAATTGGAGTTTACCTTTCAATATAAAATTACAATGATAACTATGATTTAATATTGTAAATTGAATAAAAATTGGTGAAAATAAATTATTTATTCATTATAAACAATGAATTTGGGAAATAATTGTTGAAAATAAAACATAAAGCTTTATTTTAATGGTTTGGATGATAATAATTGCGAGAATAATTTTATTTGAGTACAAATACAATAATTTTGTTAATTATTGCTTTGCGGCTTCTTTTAATAATTTTTAAAGGAGATAAGCTCTTTTTAATAAGTGATTAAGGAAATAAAAAGAGGAAAATGGGATTAAAAATAAGTTTTGAGTGTAAATAATATTTTTAAATGAATTGGAACATTTTTACAAGTAAGAAAATGTAATTTGTTGAATATTAAAAGCAATAAACTTGGTATATTACAATTGAATGAATAAAAAGTGCATTTTATTCAAAAAAAAAGGAAATTAATAGTAAAAATGATTAAAAAGAGTAAATTATCATTTTAAATGATAGAAAATGTAAAATTTAAGGACTTCATAAACTTACACTAATTATTTAATTCATAAGTATGTAAAAAATTGAAATTTGTAAATATATATGTACATATATGTGTGCATAAGTATTAAACATAGTTTAACTTAACTAAAAATGGTTTAACTTCTTTAATTTGTTCACTTAGGCCCAAAGCTTGGTTAGGTGAGAAGGAATATCTGAGAAATTTTACTATACGTAACATTTCTCTTCCTTCTCCAAAACCTAACAGAAGGCTTATCAATGGCTTCCTCTAAAACCATTTTCTCAAAACTTCATCAATTTCTCAAATAAAAAAAACCCAAAACTTTTAGCAAGAATAAAGATAAGAGAAGGTAATCAACTCCAAATCTCACCTTTTCATCATCTAATTTCATTTTACAGTGAACTATTTCTCATTTTTGCTATTGTTTTCCTTCTTGCATGTTTTTCTATTGCTTCTAGCAGGTGTTTCCACCCCCAAATCGAGTTAACTTCGCCGCCTTGCATGCAAAATCTTTGGTATTTTAGTAAGTAGCTAAGGTGAGACTAAAATCTCAATTCTACTGGCTAAAAATATTGAATCAATGCCTAAGTTTGTCGGTTATACAAGTTTTTGTTCATCGCTGTTCTTGTTTTCGTTTCTGGCCTCAAGCGCCAACTTTGGCTGTCTTTAACTTTCATCTCCGGCAACGAAATGATGCCGGATCTTTTTCTGAGTGAAGTTTATATGTTGAGCTTTATTTTTGAAAAATTTGGTTCGAAAATAATGTCATTTGTTTGTTCAAACCATTGCTGCAAAATCAACAAAACTCAAATTTTTGACTTTATAAATTGTGTTTCTGAGTTGCTGCGGACATGGCCTGAGTTCATGTTTGAGATAGCATAACACTTTCATTTCTTATTGAAATTGCATGATTCTTTTTTTCTTGAAAGATAAAGTTTTGTAATATAAGCGTATTACAAGTGATTTTGACATATATAGCTTATAGTAACGTGCTGCCGAACATTGACTCGGAGCATGTTTTTGCCCCGATTTTTTCAATGAAAACAATCTGGGTTCAACTTTTAGACATCATAACTTTCTCATATTTTATCCAAATTGCATGATTCTTTTTTTGTTTGGAAGATAATGTTTTCTAACACAAGACTACAATTTTGAGCTCAATCGGATGCAATATAATACTCTGTTTTATGCCTGAATATTGAACCCAGAGTGGATTTTTAACCCTGGACACATCCTTGTTGAGCTGTTACAAACATGGTCTGAGTCCATATTTGTGACAGCATAACTTTTCCATTATCTTTTGGAATTCATTGATTCTTTTTTTGGTTAAAAGATGAAGTTTTCTACTTTATGCACACAAATTTCCATTTCAACCAAATCTCGTTCGATCACCTGTTTTATGTCCGAAAGTTGAACCCAGAGAAGATTTTAGACCTGGGTATTATTTTGGCAAAGTGTTTTTATGACCTTTTTCCGTCCGGTTTTTGACATTTTCTTCTGTTTTTGTGAAAATTTTGAACTATTTTGAGGGCTATGATGCCTATCAATAGGTTAGCTTAGTTTTGATGAATTAAAAATTAAAATTTTGAATTACTTGAATTTAATTTGAATTTAAATTTGAATTTCGATTTGAGTGGAACTTTGCTTTTTCGGTCGTTTTCGAGCATGATTTTCCCTAATTCTTTTTGAAATTATTTTGTAAAATTAGGGGATTTAAAAATAATTATTATGTAATATTTTAAAGTATTTTCAAGTATAAAACCTATTTATTCTTTATAATAAGAGAAATTTTCAAATATGGTTTCCAAATGGTTTTAGAAATCGGTTTTCAAAGCTTATTTTCGAGGTAAATTATTTTCTATAAAAATTACACATTTTTGCACTGTCGAGCGAATGAGAAGGAGAGTTAAACAACTGGGTAAAACGCGTAATATGGGATACATGCGTTTATCCTTTCGGTTAATTCCTGACTTGTCCATTTGATCGTTTTGACATTCGAGTCGAGTTTACCAATGATATGAGGTGAACCTTTTACTGCATTGAGTGTGAAATTTACTAGCGGTTAATAAACCATTTAGTGCGAACGGGTGGTATGAGGCATACGTTAACACTTTTCGGGTCATTTGCCATTGCGGCATATTTGTCTTCGGACGTTTGCCATTGCGGCGTATTTGTCTTCGGACGTTTGCCATTGCGGCTTATTTACCATTGCGGCGTATTTGTCTTTTGACGTTTGCCTTTGGACGAGGCACCTGTTATGTGAAACAGTACTTGACAAAAATAGCACGTGCAAAACCTTTTTGAGATGAGTTTTACCCTTGTGTGTCGTCATTTTGGAATCGGTCCTTTGAACCATTCGGTGGCGATTTCTTCAGGATTTTAGACTCTTTGGAGTTCTTTTGAGATTTTCATTGCCTAGACTGGCGTGTTGAGATTTTTCTTTTGGCATATATATATTGAGATTCGCTATTGGCGCTATTTATGGGATTTGCCTTTTGGCGTTGTTTGAGATTTTTATCTCTTTGTTGACATTTTCCTTATGGTTTATGTCGAGATGGCTTTTGCGTATGTTTTCCTTGGAGTTGCCAATATGGCGGGTTTGGGAATTACTCTTTTGGGAGTTTGTATTTTACTATTCCTTGACCCGCTCTTATTTGATATATGATTGCCGATGATATGTGGCATGCTACATTTTAGCGATTCATGAGATTTCTCGTCTCCTTTGTGCTTTACGCTTATTGAAGCAATAGTGTTCTATCACCTAGTGTAACCATATATGCCATACATGATGCGTTTCCTCTATATGTCTATGCTTAGATTTCTTATTGTTCTTCTTGTTTAAGAAGAATATCACTATGCTCTTATGCTCTATTATTCTGCTATCACCTTTTACTGATTCATTTAGCTAGACTGACCCGTGTATTTTATACTTAGATCAGACCGAGGTGTTTCAAGTTAGGTACTTTGGACTTAGCCTGTTCTGCTTCTGCATGGACTATTCTGCTAGCTCTTTTTGTTATAGCTTGTTGTGTAGTCCTTTTTGGTTTGCTACTCTGATATGTATATTCTTTTGACTTGAGTTTGTATTGTGGTCGTCATACCACAAATGTGATGTATCATTTGGTAAATTGTGATGTATCTGTATATGTGTGTGTATATGGGATTATCTGCTGTTTTGTGATGTGTTTTACATTTGAGTTGTTGTATTTTGTCTTGATAGATCCTATAGCCACATATGGCTTTGTATTAAGTATTTATTGGACATGTCGATCCACTTGAATCAGAAAAAAATATATGGCATTGTCGACGTATTCAATAGATATTTAAGACAAGGCTATAGATGGTCGCTCCTATCCAGCTCTATTCTCTGCATTAGCAGACAGTATTATCCAGTAATACTCTTTGTTAATGTGGGTCTCGGGGTGGGGCGTTACATTTGGCATCCATACGTACCTGAGTAGTTTGACATCTGGTTAGCTTTTGCATCCATAAGTAATCGACTAGGTTTGGCATCCAGTTAAATTTTTCATTCAGTGATTTGCTTGGTTAAATAATAAATGTGGATTATAGGTTGGTTTCTATATGTACTATAACACCTCCCTACTTGGAGGCCCAAAACAAACGGCTACGGATGCTGTAGTCATCCATGGTTATTAATCCTTGGCGACTAAATATGGTGGCATTAGATACATTCATACATAGAAATACAAAAATATGGAAGAAAAAAATTAAACAACTTTCACATTCTATTTCAAAATATTCCAATTTGATTACATAATCCCAATTCATAGACTGTGTTTAGATAACATATAATTATTACAAAATACGTCAAGAGCGACATATGAAGATGTCTCCTTGGTAGATCAGAGTATATAGATGAGCAAGAAAACAATTTTCCTTTACAAACAAGGGAAATAAACGAACTCTAGTAACAAGCTTTCCTCCTGCAAGTCCTCAGAAGCTTTATTCGTCTAAAAGAACACCTGGAACCTTAACTGTCAACCTACTCAAAATCAATTGGGTACCTGAGATTTTAAGGGAAAAAAAATTTCGAGTTAAACATAGTGCCTGGTGTGAATAATAATTTACCACCTCAAATTATTTAGATATCTAGTAAGACCGCACCGCTTAGCGGAATGAGTTTTCCCCTCAGTAGTATCCTAAAATCTTTTTAAAACCATATATTATGATGCATATCCACAATGGTTAAAACATAATATTTCAAAAACTTTATGATGATACGCAAAACAAGTAAATCAAATCTGGATTACCTATCCCCATTCATTCTGATTATCTATCTCAATTATAGTTTCTAGGCTTACTATTAACCTGTTAAATATTTATGGACTATCTGTCCAATATCATAATTTTCATAGGATCACTAAGAACCTATTAGTAACTCCAATATCTTATCTCTTATCCTAGTTTTCATAGGCTAATTAGGAACATATTGACTGACTATCAATATCTTAACATGGATATAGTTTCCATGGGCTAACTTCAAACCTACTGGCCCCTACAAGTATCGATCATAGTTTCCATAGATAGACTATGAACTAATTGGCCCCTGCCAATATCATACAGTTTTCCTGGGCTTAATGTAAACCTATTGACCCCTGCCAATATCTTTAATTAAGATTTTAACATCTGTTAAGTTATATTCACTACCGCGTCAAATTAACTAGTTATTCTGCCCTTTTTCCAAAATACGTTATGGGTTAATAATTACGTGAATAATATTTCCAAAATCTTTATTTATGCCGTGGTTTTTTCTTTAAAAATGAGAATGGATAATTTGTTTTGAAACTTTAAAACATTACTTTCGAAACCATTGGATGACCTCGTTCGAAAGCATAGAAAATCTCTTTTCGAAACTTTAAATGTGTACCTTTTGAAACCAATGGTACCTTTCAATGGTATTAAGAAAATATTCTTTAAAACATAGTTTCGAAACAAACAAAGCACCCTTTTCGAAAGCATTGGGGTTACACTTTAGAAACGTCATTTGGGTCAAACTGGTTATATACGAAAGTATCTCTTTCAAAAAAACAAAAATTAATTTAGGGAAAAGTTAATGGTGTCAGAACCATATAGTCGAAAGCAAGGGCATTTAAAAATTAAAACTTAAAAGTACAGGGTCGAAACCCCCTTTTGACTTCATCACCTTCGAAACTCTCAACCTCTTCAAAAGCATCCAGGAAAAATGCTTAGTTTAGGTTAAAACAGGAGTAAACCCTTCGACAACATAGATGACTTCAATGCAGTCAAAAAGAAAATTTGCGGCTAGGTTTTGACTAGGATGAGGCAAAATCTATAGAGTCGACAGGGCTACTAATTGATGCGAAACACCTTTTTCCAAATTAAAGGTTGAAATGTTGCTTCTTTTAGTAATTGCTTTATACTAACTTGCCTATTTGTAAACCATTAATTGGCTGCCAAAAACTTTTCGAATACTTTACATTTAAAACTATCACACTTATATCATATTTAAAGCATAAAAATGTAACGTTTAAGCCCTTCCATAAAACAAAACCAATTATTTCATACAAATCCTTTTAAAATAATACTTTGTTTAGTAAATCAATTGGAAAGAATCCCCATAAATCACAGAAATTCGATTTCATCATGTAATCAAACATTTTAAAATTTTAGACCCAATTTCTTCCTAAAGTATTAAAAATAAATTTTAAATGCAACTAATCATATTTATCATCAAATTCATAATAAAATTCCATAACTTGGAAAAATCTAAAAATTAAAACCCACCTCCAAGATCTTGTTTCACTTAACATAAAAAATTTCCATGGCTTTTAAAATCAATAACCCACTGTTTTGTCCCTAAAATCGTACGAATTTCATGTTCAAATAAATTATTTAAATCAATCAATTCATAAATTAAGCATATCATCATCCAATATATCTTAGAAACAAAATAAATACTCAAATCTAAAATCATATGTGCATAAAAACAAAGGGAGATGGAATGAATTTGAGATTTGTTGTTGATTAGTCCTTTCTAGCTTTGATCCTTAGCTTAAGATTGAAATTTCTACATTTCCATCTTGTTAATAGTCGACTCTTAGTGTTTTTGCAGTTAGTTTTTAATTTTAGAAAAATGAACGTGAATGGACAATAATGAGAAATGTATAGCCATATAAATTAAAGAGGCTTTTTTACTAATATGCCCATGTGTGAACTAATTATCTTTTAAACCAATTAAAGCCCATTTATTTAATTATTAAGAATCGTTCTTTTTCATAATTTATTGAAATCTCAATTCCCTTATCAGTATTATTCTATTTAATTTATCTAATTAAATCTCTTGAATAATGTTATCAAAAATTAGGGTGTTGCACGTACCCATTATGTTTAGCCTTCAATAATCTTTTGCATCTGTACGTACCCGATTCGGTTTGGGATCCAGTTCGCTTTTGGATAAACATATACTCGATTAGGTTTGGCATCTAGTTAGCCTTTGCTTTCGTATTTATTCGATTAAGTTTGGCATTTAATTAGCATTGACATTCATATGTACCCGATTAGGTTGGCACTCGAGTACCTTTTTGCATTTGGTGCTATGCTCGGTTAAATAATATATCTCGGTTATAGATTTGTTTCCATATGTACCCAACTAAGTTTGGCATCCAGTTAGTTTTGGAATCCATACGTACTCGATTAAATTTGGCATCAGGTTAGCTTTAACATCTATATGAACCCGACTAGGTTGGTATTCAGTTTGCATTTGCATTTGCATTTGCATTTGCATTTGCATTTGTATGTACTCGATTAGATTTGACATCTAGTTAGCTTTTGCATTTAGTGGCATGCTTAGTTTAAAAAAAATATTTGTTCTATATTGGTTTCCATATAAACCTGATTATGTCTAGCATTCAATTAGCTTTTACATCAATACGTATTCAATAAGGGTTGGCATCTGGTTCACTTTTGCATCAATATGTACTCAATTAGGTTTGGCATCCGCTTAGCTTTTGCATCTATACGTACTTGATTTGGTTTGGCATTTGATTAGCTTTGGCATCTATATGTACCTGATAGGTTGGCATCCGGTCTTTTGAAATAATACGTACTCTATTTGGTTTGGCATGCAGTTAACTTTTGCATTTAGTGATATGCTTGGTTGAACAATATATATTGGTTATAGATTTGTTTCTACAGTCTGTGACATCCCGGAATTTTAGACAATATCAATTTAATAATCTTTATATAAAATTAAATTGATATTGATAAAATTGACTAATAAAATATGTTTTGGTTTAATAATCAGATTTAAATAATATTTAATTTGTGAATTTATCTTTTAAATGCTAAAATAAATGTTTAAATTATAAAGTATATATATTTGTATATATATTATAGTTTATCTTTGTTTTGAAATGTAATTAATAAATGAAGTTTGTTTTTAAATTCTAATAAATATTGAGTAATTAGGAAATTATGTTTTAATTAATATTAAGCTTTTAAAAATCTATTTAAATTAATAAGTATATGATTTGTAAATATTTATAATAAATGTTATATTGTTTAAAATTTGACTTAGCTTAATTTTTATTTTTAAATAAAGGTTGATTTTATTTCTTTTAAAAAACAATATTATTTGATTAAATATGATTTGAGTATATTTTAGATAAGTTTAAAATATAAGATAACATATGATTTAAATTCATTTAAATATAAAAGTGATTTATAATTTCTTTATAAATCATATAAAATTGTTAATTGTTATTTTAAACCCTATTAATAAATATTCTATTTTTCTTAAATATAAAGAAGGATTAAAATAAGGAAATAAAGTCTTCATTTTTAAATTGAATAAATAGATTTTATTTTGATTTCAAAAGTTTAATTGATTTGAAATTTTATTTTGAAATTCAAATTAATTGATTCTTTAAAATATTTGTATAAGTTTTAATTTATAAATTATTTTATTTACATATACTTTTAATAGGAAAATGATATATACTTACATAAAACATTTAAATATATAACATAATTAAACAAGACAAGTGTTAAACTATTAACCATATAAACTACATGTGTTAAATGATGAATCAAGCACAATGACAAGTGTCATTTGTTTTTATTCTTTTCTTTATTTTTATTTAAATATTTTCAGCCTTTTAAAAACATTTTCACTTTCCTTTATTATCTTTTAAAAATCAAGTGTTTGTTGAATCAAAGAAACACTTCACTATAAAAAAAATCTGAAATCGCTCAATAACAAAACCTGCATTTCTTTTCATCCTATAATCATTCCCAAGTTCATACGACAAACTATAGTTCAGTTTCAAAAAACAATCAAATAAGAGATCATTCAAACTGCATTTCTCTTCTACCTGGAAATTACTTCATAATCAAGTTTGCATTTTTCTGAAAATCATTGCTATTTATTCCTGCAAAATCAAGTCCTGTATGCATTTGGGTTGGTCAGGAATTCAAATGCAAGAAATCTGGGATTAATGAAGTCCGCATCTTTTCAAATTTTAAAAAGAACAAACCTGCATGTATGAGTGTCAACAGAATTCAAAAGTTTTCAAGATTGGGAAAAACTGCTCTGTTCTTCAAATCTAAAGGTGAGTAACTTCTAAATTTTTCTTAACAAAATCTGGTTGCTGTTTTTTTTATCTCTGGAATGAATTAAGATGCATGATAAAAGTTTGCAGAAAATTGCTTGTATATGAATTTTTGGGAATTACTTATTATTGATATAGGTGTGTATGCTTTGGTTTCATTAGTAAATGCTGATTTATCTGACTTAGGCATTTAAATTCAAATCTGTTTGTTAGGATAAAATAGAGTTTAAAATTTATACAAGTTGAATATTTCATGTATTGCCTGAAACATTAATAACAGAGAAATAAAATTGTATAGGTGGAAAATATAAACATTATAAATCAATGTTTCAGATTTGGATATCAAAATATCATGCAAATTCATGAATATTAAATCTAGAATCAGAGTTTATAAAGTAAAATATAGGAGCAGTTCAAACTTCTCTGTATTTTGAAATTTGGGTGAGTTCAGTTGATTTTTGTGTTTGAATGGGTTGAGATTGTTTCTGTAGTAGAAGGAGATATCAGAGAAGTTGGGAAAATTTTTGATTTGGGTTGCCATTCATTTTTGAAGTTAAAAATTGAATTTAAGGTTATGAACCCTAGTTTTTACTGGGTACCAAATTTTGCTTGAATTCGATCTCCTTGGTGGATCGAGTGTTAAGGGGTCTTGGGTAATTGAAGCTTGGGAGTAGACGATGTCCTAGCCGGAATTTTAGCCCTAACAATGGTCGGAGGGAGGTGATTATGCCATTGACAGGTTTGGAGTTGTGGGAATTGCTGTGTTCCAGGTTTTGGATGTGGGATTGGTTTCTGGGAATCATGGGGAATGTGTTCTCGAGAAGTACTCGAGTCATATGAGGGTGTGACTCAAAGATAAGTGGAAGATGACTCGAAGTAGAATCGGTTTTGAGCTCGGATAGTTTTCTTTGGTGGTAGTGACTTGTTTCTATAACCTGAACTGCTTCAGGTTTTAATAAAAAAAATTTAAAACTAAATTTAAAAATAGGCAAGGCAGGTTTGAATCTGAACTTGGAGCAAGTATAAATTATGAACTCAAATAGATTTGAAATTCCATATTTCAAATAGAAATTTGCAGAAATAAAATATTTAGAAAATTTAAACCTGATAATGTGCAGGTTTTAAAATTTAAGCTAAATTTAACATAAAAAGGAAACAGAACCAGATGTAAAGAAAGGTTCAAACCCAGTTTAAAATTATGAATTCAAAATAAATTTGAATTCTTGTTTTCAAAATAAATAAATTTTATAAAATGGAAAGTTAGCAGCTGAACTTGTTTACAGTATTTTAATGAGGTGGTTAAAATCTGGAAATAGGATTTTCAACAAGAATTTAAATTGAAGTCAAGATCTGGATTTGGAATCCTGAATTCAAATTTGAAATTTGAATCTGAATTTTTCAAAAAGAAATAAGTTTATAAATTCTAATGTTATAATTAAGCTTGAATATTTCAGTATTTCATAACATATATTTTATAAATCCGAAATGAAATTTAAAGCTGGATTTTAAATTTAAATTTTTGAATCTGAATCTGAGCTTGATTTGGATTCTAGTTTGGAATGAAGTAAGATTTTGAATTTAAAAGTTTCAAAATCACTTGAATATATTTAAAGTATAATTTAAATTTTATTTAAATTGATTATGGGTTAAACTATTTATAAAATCCTTTAAGTACTTCTTTAATATGAATTAAAAAGTGTTTAATAATTGAATCTTGTTTAAATTTGATTTCATTTTAATTTTAATTTAAAATGGAATTTAGAAAATTTTAAAGTAATTTTTTTGGCAAATCTTTTTAAAATTTTGGCAAAGCAAATTTTAAAGTAATTTGTTTCTAAGTTACTTTAATAATGATAATTAAACATTAATGAGATTGATGATAATCATTAAGTTGATTTGAACTTAATGATTTATTAATTAATCAAGGTAATTAAGATTTTAATTAATTAATTTAATCAATTAATAATTAGATTAATTAAATAAATAATTAAGGATTTATTTAATTAATTAAAAGTTTTAAGTAAGTTAATTAAATTTGATCAAAGTGTGATTTAGAAATTAATTAAACAAGATTTGATTAATTTAACTTAATAAATGAATTGAATTATTAATCAAGTAATTAGTAATTGTTTAAGTTTTAATTTTCACTTGATTAATTTAATAATTAGGAATTAATTAATGAGTTTTATAAATAAATAAAAAATTAATATTGATTAATTCAATTAATTACTTTGGAAAAGTAATTAAAGAATTGTTATGAGTTAATGAAGGTCATTAACTTAATATTATTGTATAATTAATTAATGTAATTAATTTTAATAATTAATTGGATTAATTAATTTAAGATAATCTTTTGAATTATTTAAGTATAATTACTTAGTGAAAGTAATTAAGGAAATTAATTACTAGTTGTAATTAATTAAGTTTATTATGATTAATTAAGTTAATTAATTAAGTTTAATTAATTTAAATTAATCATGGATTGATTTGAGGAGTAATTACAAATGTAATTAAAAATGGAAAATTACTTAATGAAGTAATTAAGAAAATAAATTACTAGATGTAATTTAATTGAAGGAGTTTTGGAAATTAATTACTTAGTGTAATTAATATGTAATTTGTATGTTGAATAATTACTTAAGTAAGTGATTAATAATTAATTACTTAGTGTAATTAATTTAGGTTTAGATAATTGAGTTATTTGAAAATGATTAAATTTTGTAATTAATTTAATGTAATTAATTACTTAATCAAGAATGATTAATCAATAGAGATAATTGATAATTAATTAAGTGGAGTCATTTAAAATAATTTGAGATCATTAATTTATATAATTAATGATATAATTAAGGATTGATTAATTAAGAACAATTAATCAATAAAGAATTAATTAATGTAATTAATTAAGGATTAATGTAATTAATTATGATTAATTAATTGATGAAGTAATTACAAGTTAATTACAGGGATTGGTTTGGATTAATTAATTTGTGAAATTAATTAGAGATTAATTACTTGAATGTAATTAAATGACAGTTAATCAAGATGATTAATTAGGGTAACTTGTTAAGAATAATAAATTGATATGTAAGTAAGATTTATATGGATGAATAATTAATTTAATTTATTTTAAATTAATTAAAGAAGAAGTAATTGATTTAATTCATTTTAAATTAATTATAGGATGGTGATTTAATAAGTCATTGCTTATGAATGATGATTGATATTTATTACCCTGAATGGTTGAAATCTCAGTTATGAGATAAATGTTGTTGTGTGATTTGGATGTTATGGTTGCATTGAGTTGATAATATGATTTATCTGTTGAATTGATAATATAGACTATCTGATGTGATGACAATATTGATTATCTATTATGATGTTGAGAATCATCTATCTGTGTGTATATAGATAATATTGAATTAAATTGTTTTAAACTTTAAAACAACTTGGACCTAAAAGACACGCTTTGGATTTCGACGAGACCGGGATCGGGTTTCCATATTTGGATATCCGAAAACCACATCGATTCCAAATAACGTTAGGTCGTGAATCCAAATGGAGCTTTGTGAAGACTCGAGGTGTAAGGGCTATACGTCAGTATAACTCTGTGGGTGATTCTGTAATGAGTTTGACGGAATAGTGCTTATAGATTCGAGATGGTGGATTAGAGTGCAAGGGTTATCGTCGTTAACTCTGAGGGTGATTCCAAAATGAGTGTAACGAGATAATGCCTTCGGTTTCGTTCGAACCCGGAACGAACTTGTATGGATTTAATGCTTTCAGAACATCGTCAGGTGGACGATGAGCATTCTAAGTGTTATATCCTATAAAGGTAATCGTAGCCTCAAGCCTCATCAACCGGGAATGGCTAAAACTGGGGAGGTGCAGCAAGGCTTCGTGGGTAGCTCCCACTGGAGAGCAAGATTTACCCCTGTCTAGAAGTCCCTTTATATTCGGCTGTGTGGGGCAGTTGATTGCAACAACTGCCGGGGTTGTCTTGTTCGGGACTGTTCAGTAAGGAATGGTCCCGGTCTTATGTTGCAGGGGAGTTAGGGTGGCTCCTCAGTACGGTGATCTAGGCCACGTACTGTGAAGGGCGGTACCCCAGTAGCTCTGCCATTGTATGGAATCCAAAATCCAATAAGTGCCAACGGTTTTGATTGTATTACCCACTTTTGTGGCTAGTAGCTGGAATTTAATAGATGTAACAATTTCGGCTATTTCATATTTACTTGAAAACCCTAGACACTATTATAATATCATTGGATTTCCTATCAAATGTTTTGGTTAGCGTAAGATAAAAACTTTTCCATGTTTATGTGTGGGAAGTCTTACGTGATACCTTTCTTTTCAAAGGTTTTTAAAAGTTAAGCAACCTTAACCTGTTACTCACACCAGACCCATGTCTGACCCAGAGTTTATCTTTGTTTTCTTAAACTCTTGGGTACTCAAATTTTCACGAGTAGCCAAGGGATTCAGGTTAGCTTTGATGAATAATGGAGGAGCAATGGAGCAGGAGGCTTCTGCGTTAGATATAGTTCCGCTTTGTGTTCTCTGTGTTGTGATTGTATTGAGTTGTAAATACTAGGCATGTGCTTATAACTGTCTAGCATATGTGATGTGTATGTTGTGTATCTCTGATTGGTATTGTATATTTTGTAAATACTTATATTATTAATATAATTTATTCGTTCCGCTGTTGAGATTCTAGTGTTGTTTCTTCTTTCTCTTCTTTCTTTTCTTCTTCTATCCCTTTCTTTCTTAATTCATGATGCGACTTTCTGGGAGTAGAAAGTCGGGTCGTGACAGTTGGTATCAGAGCATTAGGTTGAGTGAATACCTAGGCTCTGGAGTGGTGTCTATCTTGAGAGAGCGTATTTGTAATTTTTATTATATATATATTTATATATATTTATTTCTACCTATCTGTTGGGTTACCTGTTCTGGTTTTCCAATGTGGGTTATAAAGGTAGATTGGGGTAGTGGTGTGTATAAAACAACTACCGATTGGTTGGAGTTTGAATGATTGAGGTTGGAAGTATATCTGTCGAGACTGTAGACCTAATACCGTCTCGAGTGAGTTTTGAAGTGGTGTAAGACTTCATTGATCTCTGAAGGTAACCTGTTAAGGTTCGGAGTTCGTCTTTGAAGTTGAATGAGTAGAGTTTGGATCTGTTGGCTGAGCAAAAGAGAGTGATATCTTGATATCTCAACGAATAGTAGCTGCGTGATGAGATGTAGTGACTATGGATGTTTCCGAAGATGAGTTCTTTGGAACAAGTTTAAGGAAGTAGGTCTGCTTTGGTGTTGTGGCTGGGTCAGCAGATATTTTTGTGCGGTTTGAATTCCGAGTTTCTCGAAGAGCTTTGGATTGAGAATTCTTTGGCATTGGTGTCAACAGTGCAGCTCGGAGTGTTCTGTGTGTTGGCAGAGTTTTCTGGCTTAGCAAGTTTTCTGGAAATGGAGTTCAGAAGCAGTAGAGTAGAATCCATTTCTTTGATGGATTGGCTAGACCAGCATAAGCTGTTCTGATTGATTTAGAGAGAACAGTTTTCTTTGGATTTTAGATTGAGTTGATCGCAAAAGTGACTTGCGATGATTGGGTATTCTCTTGGGAATGTTGGAGATTTTTCTGAATATTTTCAGAGAAGCCAGAGTTTGTCTTCATCTAGAGATTCAGTGGTACCGGTGGGTCAAACAGTTGAAGGTTGGTTTCTTTAAATGGAGTTTGTTGAAGCAACTCAGGATTTGGGGAACTTCTGAGTTTTCTCTTGGTTATCTGAGATCTTCTTGGTTATGCTGTCCAGATGTGCTTGTGCTCTTCATCAGCATTCTTTTCTGCTCCAGATCAGAGTTGTGCAGCGGAAGCAGTTTGTGAGTGCATCTGTTTTTCTTTTCCGGATAGGAGAAGTTGTTTTCTTCTGATGGTTGCGAATGGGGTTTTTCTTGATCTTGATTGATCGTGAAGGATCATTCTGGTGGATTGGATTTGGTCCAGTTTATTTCTTGAGACATCAGCAAGGATTGAGCTGATCAGGTAAGAGATAAGCAGTAGAAGATCTGGTTTTGGATAAGTTCTCAGTTTTTAAGAGCTATAAATTTTGGGTAAGGATGCTAAGCTAGCTCCGAGATGTTTTGGATTAGTGTTTGATTTTCTAGATTGAATTGCCAGTTTGGACAACTGGAATTCGTTGTGTTTCACGTATCTCTAAGGGAGCACGTGTATATCTATTTCTGGTTTTGGAATCAGCTGTTTTGGGAGATTTTGGTGGTTGAGTCAGACTTGTCTATAGTCTGATGTCTTGTTAGTTATAGATATAGATGACTAGGAGTTCTGTAGCTCAGTAGTGTTGATTGTTTGGGTTCTATAGAGCGAGTATCCCGATATATATATATATACATATACATATACATATACATATACATATACATATACATATACATATACATATACATATACATATACATATACATATACATATACATACATATATATATATATATATATATATACCGGGAAAACTCGTGAAGGTTTTAACCAAAATTCTTTTGGATAATTAGATTTGTTCTGATTGTGTGAATTGATTGCTTTGGTTGTTAGCATATGTTTGATATATGCTTGGTTTTAAAATTGAAAATCTAAAATAGGTTATTAAATTACCTTTGTTTTAAATTTCGGGGACGAAATTCTTTTAAGGGAAAGGATTGTGATATCCTGGAATTTTAGACAATATAAATTTAATAATCTTTATATAAAATTAAATTGATATTGATAAAATTGACTAATAAAATATGTTTTGGCTTAATAATCAGATTTAAATAATATTTAATTTGTGAATTTATCTTTTAAATGCTAAAATAAATGTTTAAATTATAAAGTATATATATTTGTATATATATTATAGTTTATCTTTGTTTTGAAATGCAATTAATAAATGAAGTTTGTTTTTAAATTCTAATAAATATTGAGCAATTAGGAAATTATGTTTTAATTAATATTAAGCTTTTAAAAATCTATTTAAATTAATAACTATATGATTTGTAAATATTTATAATAAATGTTATACTGTTTAAAATTTGACTTAGCTTAATTTTTATTTTTAAATAAAGGTTGATTTTATTTCTTTTAAAAAACTATATTATTTGATTAAATATGATTTGAGTATATTTTAGATAAGTTTAAAATATAAGATAACATATGATTTAAATTCATTTAAATATAAAAGTGATTTATAATTTCTTTATAAATCATATAAAATTGTTAACTGTTATTTTAAACCCTATTAATAAATATTCTATTTTTCTTAAATATAAAGAAGGATTAAAATAAGGAAATAAAGTCTTCATTTTTAAATTGAATAAATAGATTTTATTTTGATTTCAAAAGTTTAATTGATTTGAAATTTTATTTTGAAATTCAAATTAATTGATTCTTTAAAATATTTGTATAAGTTTTAATTTATAAATTGTTTTATTTACATATACTTTTAATAGGAAAATGATATATACTTACATAAAACATTTAAATATATAACATAATTAAACAAGACAAGTGTTAAACTATTAACCATATAAACTACATGTGTTAAATGATGAATCAAGCACAATGACAAGTGTCATTTGTTTTTATTCTTTTCTTTATTTTTATTTAATATTTTCAGCCTTTTAAAAAAAATTCACTTTCCTTTATTATCTTTTAAAAATCAAGTGTTTGTTGAATCAAAGAAACACTTCACTATAATAAAAAAAAAATCTGAAATCCCTCAAAAACAAAACCTGCAGTTCTTTTCATCCTATAATCATTCCCAAGTTCGTACAACAACCTATAGTTCAGTTTCAAAAAAAAAAAATCAAATAAGAGATCATTCAAACTGCATTTCTCTTCTACCTGGAAATTACTACATAATCAAGTTTGCATTTTTCCTGAAAATCATTGCTATTTATTCCTGCAAAATCAAGGCCTGTATGCATCTGGGTTGGTCAGGAATTCAAATGCAAGAAATCTGGGATTAATAAAGTCTGCAACTTTTCAAATTTTAAAAAGAACAAACCTGCATGTATGAGTGTCAACTGTAACGATCGTGATTTTTTTCGTTGACAAAAACCGACATCAATACGTCCACTGTATCAACTGTCGAGCAATCGAAAGCCGAAAAACCGTACCGTTAGGGTTTTAGAAAAAGAAAAAAAAAAGAAGATAGAAAAAGATAGAACAGAACAGAAGAAATAACAGAACAACATCAGAATCTCACAATTCGCAGCAGAACAACATATAATAGATAAATGAATAGTCTTTAAACAAAGAACTATATCAGTTATTACATTACATCAAATCATAAGAGTGTACAACAACAACAACATCAACAACGGAAAAGAAATACTATATACTAGTATACGCCATGCCATCCATCTTGCCTCCAGCAACTCCTGAATATCCTGATAAACCATAACTCTTGACTGCCCGTGTGGAAATTGGTGGGCACCCAGAGTTTAGGAATGAAAACAATAAACTCCGAGTCAGTCATGTGACTGGTGTGAGAACTCAAAACAGTTTATTTATCTTTAAAATCAAAATAGAGGAATATTTTTAAAGTCAATTCGCAATGCTTTTAAAAAATGAGACTGCCATAAGGCCTTCCACACACACACACAATGCAAACGCAGAATCTGAGGAGATTTCTCCTTATGATAGTCAAAGATGCTTGATACGCATTAAAAGAAACATTTGATATTATTACTAGTGCATAGTGTAGGAAAAATTATTTCGAAAGTAGAATATAAATCTTAGCCAGCATACGACCATTATCGTATGCCTACTATAGCTACTATGTTCAATAGCAGGTTACCGCCACATTCCATAGCAGGTTCTACAACTAAAACCGTACAAGATCGTATTGTTTCTTTGGATTTCAACCAAATGGTCAGGCCAAGGAACTTCCCATTGCCACATGGAAACGCCTCTGGAATGACGTCCCGAGAACCAAACCGGATCTCTGCCAACACAAGGCCGGGTTACCCCTAACTGGGTAACTACTGACACGAATATGTCATCCCCCGATCGTAACCGATCTATCCGAGGATCCTCGATTTCCAACAACCACAAAATATGCAGCAACAATATAGGTTAAATATCTGGGCTCCATACCATGATACCACCTCTATCCAGAAGGAATGACATACAATAAAGGGCGCTACCCCTAATAACCTTGCTGCATCCTTCCTGTTTTGACCATTTCCGGGGTGTGAGGTCCGACGAAGTCTCGTCCACAAAGCCACACTTTATACAAAAGCCGTGCTTTGGATCAACAAATGATCATAGAAATGATCACAAAGATAAATGATCAAATAAATGATCCTATCACAAATGATCAACACAATGATCATTTCACAGCAACACTCAACATGCCACACTACCAAATTGGGAGTATATCACTATTAACCTTCAACTATATAACCTCTGAGCTCGTACGTCTTAGAGAAGGGTGTTAAGCTAAGAGAATAAATTCTCCGCCACCAACAGAAATATATTTGAAAGAAATCAGCTTTATATCTCAATTTGTAATGTCAGACATACAATCCATACAAGTCTGTTCCGGGATCGAACAGAACCAAAGGCACTTACAAAGAAGTCCTTGCAATCTGGATATTCACTAATCACGACCGGACTTCCCGTCACTAAGGGTGATAAAACCTCTATATCGGAGATCATCCGATGTAGAGTAACTCGACGGTAATCCTTCCATTTTCACAAATATCCGGTCTTCAACACCGGTCATCAAATGCAATCCATTACGACGTATCACATATTCGGAATGGGTTATACGACCCCAAGGTCCTTTCCCGGCTAACCCCAAATAGTGAGCGCTTATTCAAAAATAAGTGTGGCATTCAATTTCAAACAATCTCAACAAATACCTATTTAAAGGTAAATATTGATAGTCGGATTATTTAACTATCAATAGGCATGCTCAACATCACTAAATCCAAATAATTTCCCAAATTATTTACTTTCCAAAATATCTTTACAAGATATATAATTTTCCACACTTCAACCATTTGAAAACAAATTTTCAAATCACTTTTCCTTACGCGGAATTTCTTTTATTTCAACATGGTTCATTTAAACCAATTTAATAAATCCTTACCGATTTATTTTATATATTTACGTTCCAAATTCGTAAATTTATTCCCACACTTTAAAAATAAATCAACGTTTATTTTTAAACAATTTCCCCTTTCTTTTATAAATTCCTTAGTGAATTTATAATCCCAAAATATTTATGATATACGATTTTCAATCGATTTCGAATATTCACTTTCAATTTATCTTTACAAGGATAAATTCTAAAACGTTCATTTCACATTGGAAAAATATTTCCATACTTATTTAATAATAAGTACATCACAAATCTATTTATTTTCAACATTTGAAAATATTTGATATACTTAAATCAAAATTTAGTATATATTTCATTCCTTAAGGAAATCATTCACTTAACACATTTATTTGGGCTAAAATGAATGTTGCGTAAAACATCGTTACTACGACCCAAAATCACTAGTATAGGGATTCGAAATTTAGATAGATATATAAATCCCAATACTATATAAAACATTTCCTTTCGGAAATCATTTACTATAACAATAGTGTTATAGTCCACCATTTCCTTCTTTCTCGAAAACGTCTATTTCAACAATAAATGTTGAAATCTATGGTTTTGATTCATAATACATTTTAAAACGTCTTTAAAATCATTAACTTCATTTCATAATGTTCCTTCCCCAAAACATATCCATTTCATTTAATAATATATTGACTGTCCAAAATCGTGAATATAATTCCTTTCACATATTCCTATATCCAATTTATCAAATTCAATTGATTTCGGATTTATAAACAACGTTTATAAACTCCATTTATATTTTTATAATCTTCAATTTATAAAAATCCTTTTTATATCTCATTTTAAATGCCAAAATCCGATTTATAAGTTAATTACTTATAAATCTTATATTTTACTAAATCTATCCATTTTATATCTTCATATTTCATAAATTTATAAATCTCAATTCACTTATGAAATCCATTTTTATTTCACTTTATTACTTATAAAAACTCGTTTTATAATTCCAGTATTTTTAATTTATAAATATCAATTTTATAAATCTTTTATGTAAACAGTTTATAATAATTCAAAATTCCTAATTAAACCATTTTATAAATTAATCACTATTTATTTCAAAAATCTGAATTTGGTTATATTTTACAAAAATTATAACCTTTATAACATTAGGCCTATAACGTTAATTTATTTAAAATAAATCAATTCAAAATTTTAATAAAATGTATACTTTCAAAAAATCACTTTAAAAATTCCTTTAAAAACCAAAAATCATTATTTTTAAACTTTAAAAATGGATCCGATGATGCAGCTGCACCAAATAGTCAATCACGACATCCAAATATCATATATCGATATGATAATCAACAAATATCAAAATATATGTAAATAAATCAATACCGTTGAGGAATCCAGTTGGATCCCTCCAACCTGTTTCCCTGCATCCACAAACATTAGCACAATACCAATTCAGCTCCAGTACGGAATTATCGCGGTATATGGATTTATAAATATTATCCGCTTAATAGACGACGCAATAGGGTCTCATCCGCTATACAATGCGGGAAATCAATAACTGCAATATATACATATGCCAATATATATATATTGCTATTATATATAATACCAATTTCACTGTTTATGAAATATTTGCGGTATATGTTTTTAATAAATAACATCCGCTTACTAACGGCGCATAATGTCTATTTTAACAATCAATAGATAACAATCATCATTCAAACATGCATTCAAGTATTTCAAATCTAACTATTTAAAATTAAAATCGAAACTGATTCGATTGAGTGAGAAGTTCTCACCTTGATTTCAATTCCGTTTTAGCGATTTATTTCGAATAAAATTGACGTTTAATTTTACCCGAAATTCTCACTGACTCCAATCGACTCCAATCCAGTTGCAACGCGTAGTGCTCGTCCATATGATTCCAACGCAACTAGTTTCGTAATTTTTCGACCTCGCAGCAAAAAGATATTACATTTTAAAGTTTGTACAATTTAATATAATTCAATTTCACAATTTCTTTTATTATTTTTTTATACCCATTTACTATCACTGCCGTCTATTTCAAATCCAAGGATCAGGGCCGTGAAAATTTGCTTTCTCCCTTCCCGTTTCATTTTCGCTCCAGTACGTGAAAGAACCCATGCTCGCGTGAAACCCTAGATGGCCGTGCCTCCTACCAACCTCCAGACCCCATCATACCACTGCCATTCGACTCGCCTCACCTTGCTCCTCCACCGCCCTGAGCCTCATCGAGCTTGGTCGAGCCTAGGCGTTGAAAAACGCGATGGAACGCGCCACCTTCACGGACCAATTGCTGCTTCATCCTTGCTTGAAAATTCATCATCACCGCATGGATGGATAGCCCTCGACGAGTTCTAGATGTTTCGTGTTGAAAGCTTTTCAATTAAACTGATGGATTTTGAGAGATTGAGGAGGAAGGAGGATTGATCTTCGGCCATTCAATTTGAGGGAGGCGGCCGGTGATAGAATTAGGGTTAATTTTTTTTCTCTTGAGAGTGAAGGCTATTTATAGAATTTTGAACGAACACTATTCATCCGGTTTTCCAGAACTCCGATTTACGCACGGTAATTAGCATTTCTAGGGTTTATCCTGCTTTCCGGACACAATGGAACAGGTTTCGGAAGCTAATTCGGTAATCAGTGCAAGATATGGCAATAAACGTTCAATTTAAATTAAACCGATTTAAACGATTTTCTAGGCGTTTTAGCTTGCACCGGACAAACAGTAAATCCAATTGACTTGAAATTTGAAATCTTACAATAATATCACATTACGGATCCGATGAAACTAGTTTCGTCGAAATCCGAGACTTTTTGAAAAATGACTATTTTAACTCGCCGAATTAAAATTAAAACAAATTTCGATGCGTTTCGAGCTGCCACGGTCAAACGACAACTCCGATTGCCACGAAAATTGAAATCCGATAATAACTAACTATTACGGATCCAATGGAACTGGTTTCGTCCAATTCTGAGAATGTTCGATAAATTGGCTATTTTCACTAGTCGATTAAATATTAAAATATTCAATTTTCACAAATTAACTCCAAATTCAATTTTAAAAGTTCTATAATATCATTCTAACTCCAACATGATAAAATAAAATTTTACAAATCAATTTTAATCATTTTAACCCTATTTTCAATTATTTCCATAATTTAACATATTAATTTATCGATTTAATTATCCAATTAAATCCAATTATTCGAAATAAAATTTATTCGACTTATAAACTTCACTTATTAATATTTAAAATAAATTAAATATTCAAATTTAAATTATTAGAAATCCTGGGTCGTTACATCAACAGAATTCAAAAGTTTTCAAGATTGGAAAAACTGCTCTGTTCTTCAAATCTAAAGGTGAGTAACTTCTAAATTTTTCTTAACAAAATCTGGTTGCTGTTTTTTTTAATCTCTGGAATGAATTAAGATGCATGATAAAAGTTTGCAGAAAATTGTTGTATATGAATTTTTGGGAATTACTTATTATTGATATAGGTGTGTATGCTTTGGTGTGATCAGTAAATGCTGATGTATCTGACTTTGGCATTTAAATTCAAATCTGTTTGTTAGGATAAAATAGAGTTTAAAATTTATACAAGTTGAATATTTCATGTATTGCCTGAAACAATAATAACAGAGAAATAAAATTGTATAGGTGGAAAATATAAACATTATAAATCAATGTTTCAGATTTGGATATCAAAACATCATGCAAATTCATGAATATTAAATCTAGAATCACAGTTTATAAAGTAAAATATAGGAGCAGTTCAAACTTCTCTGTATTTTGAAATTTGGGTGAGTTCAGTTGATTTTTGTGTTTGAATGGGTTGAGATTGCTTCTGTAGTAGAAGGAGATATCAAAGAAGTTGGGAAAATTTTGGATTTGGGTTGCCATTCATTTTTGAAGTTAAAATTTGAATTTAAGGTTATGAACCCTAGTTTTTACTGGGTACCAAATTTTGCTTGAATTTGATCTCCTTGGTGGATCGAGTGTTAAGGGGTCTTGGGTAATTGAAGCTTGGGAGTAGACGATGTCCTAGCCGGAATTTTAGCCCTAACAATGGTCGGAGGGAGGTGATTATGCCATTGACAGGTTTGGAGTTGTGGGAATTGCTGTGTTCCAGGTTTTGGATGTGGGATTGGTTTCTGGGAATCATGGGGAATGTGTTCTCGGGAAGTACTCGAGTCATATGAGGGTGTGACTTGAAGATAAGTGGAAGATGACTCGAAGTAGAATCAGTTTTGAACTCGGATAGTTTTCTTTGGTGGTAGTGACTCGTTTCTATAACCTGAACTGCTTCAGGTTTTAATAAAAAAAAATTAAAACTAAATTTAAAAATAGGCATGGTAGGTTTGAATCTGAACTTGGAGAAAGTATAAATTATGAACTCAAATAGATTTGAAATTCCAGATTTCAAATAGAAATTTGCAAAAATAAAATATTTAGAAAATTTAAACCTAACAATGTGCAGGTTTTAAAATTTGAGCTAAATTTAACATAAAAAGGAAACAGAGCCAGATGTAAAGAAAGGTTCAAACCCAGTTTAAAATTATGAATTCAAATAAATTTGAATTCTTGTTTTCAAAATAAATAAATTTTATAAAATGGAAAGTTAGCAGCTGAACTTGTTTACAGTATTTTAATGAGGTGGTTAAAATCTGAAAATAGGATTTTAAACAAGAATTTAAATTGAAGTCAAGATCTGGATTTGGAATCCTGAATTCAAATTTGAAATTTGAACCTGAAATTTTCAAAAAGAAATAAGTTTGTAAATTCTAATGTTATAATTAAGCTTGAATATTTCAGTATTTCATAACATATATTTTATAAATCTGAAATGAAATTTAAAGCAGGATTTTAAATTTAAATTTTTGAATCTGAATCTGAGCTTGATTTGGATTCAAGTTTGGAATGAAATAAGATTTTGAATTTAAAAGTTTCAAAATCACTTGAATATATTTAAAGTATAATTTAAATTTTATTTAAATTGATTATGGGTTAAACTATTTATAAAATCCCTTAAGTACTTCTTTAATATGAAATAAAAAGTGTTTAATAATTGAATCTTGTTTAAATTTGATTTCATTTTAATTTTAATTTAAACTGGAATTTAGAAAATTTTAAAGTAATTTGTTTCTAAGTTACTTTAATAATGATAACTAAACATTAATGAGATTGATGATAATCATTAAGTTGATTTGAACTTATTGATTTATTAATTAATCAAGGTAATTAAGATATTAATTAATTAATTTAATCAATTAATAATTAGATTTATTAAATAAATAATTAAGGATTTATTTAATTAATTAAAAGTTTTAAGTAAGTTAATTAAATTTGGTCAAAGTGTGATTTAGAAATTAATTAAATAAGATTTGATTAATTTAACTTAATAAATGAATTGAATTATTAATCAAGTAATTACTAATTATTTAATTTTTAATTTTCACTTGATTAGTTTAATAATTAGGAATTAATTAATGAGTTTTATAAATAAATAAAAAATTAATATTGATTAATTCAATTAATTACTTTGGAAAAGTAATTAAAGAATTGTTATGAGTTAATGAAGGTCATTAACTTAATATTATTGTATAATTAATTAATGTAATTAATTTTAATAATTAATTGGATTAATTAATTTAAGATAATCTTTTGAATTATTTAAGTATAATTACTTAGTGAAAGTAATTAAGGAAATTAATTACTAACTGTAATTAATTAAGTTTATTTTGATTAATTAAGTTAATTAATTAAGTTTAATTAATTTAAATTAATCATGGATTGATTTGAGGAGTAATTACAAATGTAATTAAAAATGGAAAATTACTTAATGAAGTAATTAAGAAAATAAATTACTATATGTAATTTAATTGAAGGAGTTTTGGAAATTAATTACTTAGTGTAATTAATATGTAATTTGTATGTTGAATAATTACTTAAGTAAGTGATTAATAATTAATTATTTAGTGTAATTAATTTAGGTTTAGATAATTGAGTTATTTGAAAATGATTAAAAGATGTAATTAATTTAATGTAATTAATTACTTAATCAAGAATGATTAATCAATAGAGATAATTGATAATTAATTAAGTGGAGTCATTTAAAATAATTTGAGATCATTAATTTATATAATTAATGATATAATTAAGGATTGATTAATTAAGAACAATTAATCAATAAAGAATTAATTAATGTAATTAATTAAGGATTAATGTAATTAATGATGATTAATTAATTGATGAAGTAATTACAAGTTAATTACAGGGATTGGTTTGGATTAATTAATTTGTGAAATTAATTAGAGATTAATTACTTGAATGTAATTAAAGGACAGTTAATCAAGATGATTAATTAGGGTAACTTGTTAAGAATAATAAACTGATATGTAAGCAAGATTTATATGGATGAATAATTAATTTAATTTATTTTAAATTAATTAAAGAAGAAGTAATTAATTTAATTCATTTTAAATTAATTATAGGATGGTGATTTAATAAGTCATTGCTTATGAATGATGATTGATATTTATTACCCTGAATGGTTGAAATCTCAGTTATGAGATAAATGTTGTTGTGTGATTTGGATGTTATAGTTGCATTGAGTTGATAATATGATTTATCTATTGAATTAATAATATAGATTATCCGATGTGATGACAATATTGATTATCTATTATGATGTTGAGAATTATCTATCTGTGTGTATATAGATAATATTGAATTAAATTGTTTTAAACTTTAAAACAACTTGGACCTAAAAGACACGCTTTGGATTTCGATGAGTCCGGGATCGGGTTTCCATATTTGGATATCCGAAAACCACATCGATTCCAAATAACGTTAGGTCGTGAATCCAAATGGAGCTTTGTGAAGACTCGAGGTGTAAGGGCTATACGTCAGTATAACTCTGTGGGTGATTCTGTAATGAGTTTGACGGAATAGTGCTTATAGATTCGAGATGGTGGATTAGAGTGCAAGGGTTATCGTCGTTAACTCTTAGGGTGATTCCAAAATGAGTGTAAGGAGATAATGCCTTCGGTTTCGTTCGAACCCGGAACGAACTTGTATGGATTGAATGCTTTCAGAACATTGTCAGGTGGACGATGAGCATTCTAAGTGTTATGTCCTATAAAGGTAATCGTAGCCTCAAGCCTCATCAACCGGGAATGGCTAAAACAGGGGAGGTGCAGCAAGGCTTCGTGGGTAGCTCCCACTGGAGAGCAAGATTTACCCCTGTCTAGAAGTCCCTTTATATTCGGCTGTGTGGGGCAGTTGATTGCAACAACTGCCGGGGTTGTCTTGTTCGGGACTGTTCACTAAGGAATAGTCCCGGTCTTGTGTTGCAGGGGAGTTAGGGTGGCTCCTCGGTACGGTGATCTAGGCCACGTACTGTGACGGGCGGTACCCAGTAGCCCTGCCATTGTATGGAATCCAAAATCCAATAAGTGCCAACAGTTTTGATTGTATTACCCACTTTTGTGGCTAGTAGCTGGAATTTAATAGATGTAACAATTTCGGCTATTTCATATTTACTTGAAAACCCTAGACACTATTATAATATCATCGGATTTCCTATCAAATGTTTTGGTTAGTGTAAGGTAAAAACCTATCCATGTTTATGTGTGGGAAGTCTTACGTGATATCTTTCTTTTCAAAGGTTTTTAAAAGTTAAGCAACCTTAACCTGTTACTCACACCAGACCCATGTCTGACCCGGAGTTTATCTTTGTTTTCTTAAACTCTTGGGTACTCAAATTTTTACGAGTAGCCAAGGGATTCAGGTTAGCTTTGACGAATAATGGAGGAGCAATGGAGCAGGAGGCTTCTGCGTTAGATATAGTTCCGCTGTGTGTTCTCTGTGTTGTGATTGTATTGAGTTGTAAATACTAGACAGGTGTTTATAACTGTCTAGTATATGTGATGTGTATGTTGTGTATCTCTGATTGGTATTGTATATTTTATAAATACTTATATTATTAATATAATTTATTCGTTCCACTGTTGAGATTCTAGTGTTGTTTCTTCTTTCTCTTCTTTCTTTTCTTCTTCTATCCCTTTCTTTCTTAATTCATGATGCGACTTTCTGGGAGTAGAAAGTCGGGTCGTGACACAGTCATTCAATTATGTTTAGTATCTAATTAGCTTTAGCATAAATCAATGGCGTATGTTCCCTTAAACTTTGTTTATCTTTCTATTAAGTTTTACCAAGTTAATCTTATGGATCGATAGTTGGGGATCGGTGATGATCCAAAAGATTACAAATGTTATATGCAAATTTTGTTAAACGAGCCAAAAAGTCCATTGTACAACACCTCTCCTCCTCTAATTAGAGCTGTAGGTTATTGGAATTCTCTCCACCACACTTGTGTCCACATTCTCCACATCCAAGAGGAGTTGTGTTAAAACAATTTTGGCCACCTAAGATATCTTCAAGGATCGATTCAAATCCAAGTCTATAGATTGGCAGTGATCTATAAGATAGGAAATAACGCTTTCTTTGATCCTTAGAAGATTGCTAAGTTGATTTGTATTTACACTTGTGTGATTCCAACATCTTGGTGTAGGTTTCGTTCAAGGTTAGTTTCTCGATTGGATGAGAAATTGATGGATGTTGTGAAGTTAGGGCAAAGTTTGAGTTATATCGATAAGAGAACCATCTTCAATTGCATGTTTTGAGTTGACGAAGGCATAGCATCACACATCATGAAAGTTAAAGTTATTTTAGGGAAGGTGTAGGGGTTGGTGTCAATCTCTATTCATTTGATTGGCTTCAATATGTAACTTCATTTGATATATGCATTTTGAATTTTGCAATTGGATTTGCTTAGTAGGTTAGGCTATTTAGGGAGCAATTGACATGTTTATGGCTTCATCTATTGGTTCTAATCGACATTTGAGTGTGTCTGTTGTCACTTTGGATTCCTACTTAGTAAATTTTTGTTCACTTATTTTGAGTTGTCCAAATACGGCTAGGTCACAGAGCAGGATAACAATTGCCCCAAAAGCACGCTTTCTGAATAGAAGGTGCGCTTTGCTCAAGAAAAAACATCGAAGTTGATGAAACACTAGTAGTTGAAATTTTTTGGCTAGCAATGACCAAACCATGATGAATCATCTGGTTCCTTTGGATTCACTTGTAAGTCAAAGATCATCTTAGACCATTATAGCCAATGACTCGAGTCCTGGCTTGAATGTTAATTTCAAATAATCTTTTTTGTGTTCTCTTGGAATTATTATATCGTAAGTCATATCATAAATCGAAATCATCTCGTGTTCATCTGGGAGTTAAGAATTGTGTGTCAAAACATCAATAATTGCCATCAAATTATTTCGAAGTTAAGGGGTGTTCAAACTCAATGTTGGCTTTTGCATTCAGTGGTATGCTCGGTTAAATAATATATCTTGGTAATAAATCAGTTTTTATATATACATGATTAGTTCGGCATCCCGTAATCTTTTGCATCAATACATACCCAATAAGGCTTAGCACACAACTAGCTTTTATATCCATACATACCCAATTAGGTAGTGCATTTAGCTAGCTTTTGTACTCCAATCAAGTAGTGCGTTTGGTTAGATTTTGCATTATAAAATACAAATGATTTCTTACTTTTTATAGCTTTATTGTATTGAGAAAAATTTGGTGCATAAGCATATTTTATGAATAACCTCACTATCCATTCTCTATTGGTTCGACAACTTCCCAAAGATACTATTAATTTTTTTTAAATGATATAAGCAATGGCTATGATAAGCATCTGGAAAAACTTTTAAAATAGACAATTTGATTCCATGATGTCTATTTGACATTAAAATATATCTTTTATTATTATCAACGAGCATTAGAAAGATATTTTTAAAAAATCAATACCAATTATCTATATTTTCACATGAAACTATAGCTATAGGTAACACAAAAATACCTAAAATTGTGTCGAATATGTCAGTATAATTATATATGAAAGTAGAACAAAACATTCATAATTGCATTTCTGTCATGCAGTGATTACGTAAAACATACAACGTAGGTATAAAGTAATTATTTAAAATAAAATATATAAATATTTGATATAAATGATGTAATTTTGTTTGCTTTCATTGCCATCTTTTGCTGATGCTAAAATTAAACATCAAAAAAATTTCCTTTCTTAAAAGTTACATCCACAAAGATAATAGGATGATAATATTTGAAACCAAAAGAACAAGCTTCTAATCAAATGATATCTCATTCAAACATTCTAGTTAATGAATTTCCATCGAAAATAGTTATGCTCCTCAGATTTATCGTGCTACTAAATTAATATATTCTACTAAATGATGATATGACAAATTTGATGTTCTATACAGCTCTTTAATTGCTAGAGCTTTTCCTTTTGACGCATAGTAGTAGCTAAGAAAAACCTTGAATTTAGAAATACATTGACTGATAACATCTCTTATCTTTGTAGAAGGATTAGAGCAAACATAACTCATCACTAATTCTTTATCAAATAAACTTGAAATTGGACAATTATTGTGACGGCCTGCAAATTCATACCCTTTGAATCGACAATAGACCACACATGTCCGACCCAAAAAGCACATATTGATGGAAAGTCATGAAAAAGAAGAGAAGAGAGAAGAAGAGAAGAGAAGAAAGAGAGAAGAGAGAACAAAGATTACAATACGAATTCTTACATGGTAGCAGAAAACATATAATATCATATCAACGATCTTTACAAAACAGAAACTGTACATACATATATCAATCAATGTTTAACAATCAATCACTAGTTATCAGCTTGGACAGTTATATTAACCTGTCCTTGCAATTGCGGATAATATAAACAACAACAACAATGCGCAAAGTGGATAATAAACAGATACATGTAACGAAAATAAAGATCACCAGCTCGTCTGCTGAAGCTCCAAAAGCACCAAACTGAACCAGTAAATATACTCGGTCTGATCTGAGCATTGAAAGGGAAGAATGCCCGGATCATTATGGTAAACCAACGTAAGAAACACACTAAATTGAATTTACTAGATTACCAAAACTTTTCCTTTTCAAAATAATAATATCCCGTTAGACATGCCCATACATAAACACGGACATGTTTTTACCTTACGAGAACCGAAACCTTTCATGTCAAATCATCTTATATTACATAATATTAATTATAGCCGAAATTATTACCATTATTAAATTCCAGCATACTAGGCTCTACAAACAAAATGGCAGACATGTAGTGGAGTCTGGATTTCCATAAAATGACCAGGTGAAGGGACTACTTTCCGATATTACTTCTTTAGAGGAATGCACCGAGGAACATCACAAAGGAACCTCTACCAACACAAGACCGACATATATCTGTAACTAGATAGTACCGAGTATATCATCCACTGGACGTTATCGACCTTTCATGAGGGCCCTCATAACATACAAACCACACTAATTTACATTCAGAACATCATAGCGGGAAGAAATATATCCAGAAGAGGATGATCATATCCTAATTGGGAATGACCCACTTAGCCATGCTGCATCTAACCATGTCTTAGTCATTTTCGGTTAATGAGGCCTGAGATAATGATTATCTTTCACATATCACATGTCACATCACTTTGAATGCCACATGGCCATTTTCGTTGACTACTAATTGCCTTCCACAAAAATACAACCCTTGAGCTCGTATGCCTCAAGGAGGGTGTTAAGCTAAGAGAAGTTATCTTCTTCGCCACCATTGATATACGTTTTTAAAAACCAATGTACATAACCTTAGAAATGTAGTGTCAGACAAACATTCCTACAAGTTGTCCATAAATAAGACAAACCGAAAGTACTTTCCTACCACATCCTATCGAGAAATTGCTAGGATTAGTTGTGAATGGTCCTTGCATTGGACATTTCATAATGAAGAGACTACTGCTACTATATGTATATTGGGATTTTAACCCCAAACGATTAACAAGCAGTCCTCCACTACGAAAATCCTAAACATCAGTATCATCACAACCTGCATAATCGAACGCATATACGTTGGTCTGAAGTGGTTTTCGAATAAACTGATCCTGGCCTCTTCGCACCAACAGCACAAAAGCATTTCTCAATCTCACACAGAAACCAAGTCTCATAGATTTATCATATTTCAAACTTTCAACTTGCTATCCTTCGACCAAGAAGGAAGCTCGATAGATTGGAGTAATACTTCACACTATACGAATCAGTATCCTCAACAAAACGATAATCAAGCCTACAAAGATGACTACGTACTAAGTGTACGACTAAATAGTTCCCACATCAAGTTGAGGAACTAAAATGGCCAGATTTTGATAGTCGGTTATTTAACTACCAAAGCAAACAACAAATAATTAGCACAATAAGCAATCACTAGGCCCTTTTAATTAATCTTTTATTAATTAAATCACTTTTCAAATATTCACTTCAAATAATGTTTAAAAGATATATTCTCAAGACCATTTCAATATTGGAAAACATTTTTATATACTTATTTAAAATAAGTAATTCACAATTCTCTTTATTTTCAACACTTAGAAAATATTACATATACTTAAATCATGATTAAGTATATATTTTATTCTTTTAAGGAAAACATTCTTTTAAACATATTTATTTGGATCAAAACGGATGTTGCGTAAAACATCATTACGATAACCCAAAATCACTAGCATAAGGATTCGATATTTAGATAGATATATAAATCTCATATAGTATACAAAACATCTCCTTTCGAAAATCATTTACTATAACACAGTGTTATAGTCCATACTTTCCTTACTTCTCGAAAACATTTATTTCAACAATGAATGTTGAAATCTATGTATTTGATACTTAACAGATTTATTTCAAACCATTTAACTTAATTTAAAACATCACTTTCCAAAACATTTATTTATTAAAGGATTATTCACTATCCAGAATCGTGAATAAAATTCGTTTATCAAATTCATTGCTTCTATCATTTGCTTTAAAGAATTATCTACTGACCCAAATCGTGAATATATTTCCTATAATAATCGTATTTAACTTATCAAATTAGTTGATTTCACATTTGTAAAACAATATTTATAAATCACATTTATATTTTATAAAAATTTCCACTTATAAAATTCTTTTATTAACAAAACTCATTTATCTCGTTTATATGCCAAAATCCAATTATAAGTTAATTTACTTATAAATCTCTCATTTACAAATTCATTCTTTTTATAAATTTATAAATCTTATTCACTTATAAGATTTAATTTAACTTTATTTTAACACTTAGAAAACTCCTTTATAATTCCATTATTTTAATTTATAAAATATCAATTTTATAATCTTATATATAACCATTTATAATAAATCCTAAATGTAACGACCCAGAATTTCTGTCAATTTAAAATTTGTATATTTAATCGATTTTAAATATAAATAAGTGAAATTTGTAAGTTGAATAATTTTATTTCGAATATCTGGATTTAATTGGATAATTAAATCGATAATTTAATACTTCAAATTACAGAAATAATTGGAAATTGGGTTTAATATGGTTAAAATTGATTTGTAAAATTTTATTTTATCATATTGAAGTTAGAATAACATTATAGAACTTTTAAAATCAAATTTAAAGTTAATTTGTGAAAATTAAATATTTTAATATTTAATCGACGAGTTAAAATAGCCATTTTTCAAATAGTCTCGGATTTCGACGAAACTAGTTTCATTGGATCCGTAATGTGATATTGTCGTATGGTTTCAAATTTCATGTCAATTGGATTTACCATTTGTCCGGGGCAAGCTAAAATGCACAGAAATTTGGTTAACCGATTTAATTTTAAATCGATCGTTTATTGCCATAAATCGCACAGATGATCGAATTAGCTCCCGAAACCTATTCCTTTGTGTCCGGAATGCAGGTTAAACCATAGAAACGCCAGTCACCGCGCGAGATTTGGAGTTTGAAAAATCGGATGAATAGTGATTTTTGGTAAATTTTCTATAAAAAGGAACCATTGTTTTCATTTGCAAAAAAAAAACTAGGGTTTCATCTTCATACTCTAGCCGCCAGTAAATATACCAATGGCCGAAAATTGCCATTCTTCTTCCCCTCCGATCTCCTCATTCATCGACTTTCATCCAAATCTTTCAACTAGTAAAACGTAGAGGGCAGCGAGATCTTCAATCTCAACGGTGGTGATCGGAAATGGCGAAGCCGTTTGACGGCAATTGGTTCGTGAAGACTGTGCGTTCGTTCACTGTTTTCGAGGCTAATATCTAGCCGAGCTTCATGGTGCTCTGGCCGTGGGTAGCTCTTTTTATGCGCTACGTGATGGAGGTTCTTGATCAAGCTAAACGTGAAGGAATGTGTTGCGTGAATTAGGGTTTCAAGGGCGGCAAATGGGTTTCGTTCGTTCGAACCTGGGTAGAGAGTTTCGTGCGTGGGGATGAAGGGTTACACGGCCTTGATCTTGAATTGAAAACGTGCGGCCTGGATATGTTTTGGGTAAAATATAAAAAAGACATTTGTAAAAGTTAATTTTATTTAAATCGTGTAAACTTTGTAATAGCGTAACTTATTCATACGAGGTCAAAAAATCTCGAAACAAGTCGCGTTGGCTTCGTTTTGTCGAGCACTACATAATGGAACAGGATTGGAGTCGTTTGGAGCTAGGTTGAATTTCAGGTAAAATTAAACGCGTGTTTAATTTTATTCGAAATAAAATGCGGAAACTAAATTGAAAGCAAGGTGAGAACTTCTCACTCAATTGAATAGTTTCGATTTAAATTTTAAATAGTTAGATTTAAAATTGTTGATTATATGCCGGGATGATAAATTATTATATGTTGATGATTGAAATAGACATTATACGCGGTTATTAAGCGGAGGTTATTTATTAAAAACATATACCGCGAATATTTCACTACATAGTGAAATTGGTATTATTTATGTACTTGGAGTTGATTTTCCCGCATTATATAGAGAATGAGACCCTATTACGCCGCATAATAGTGGATAATATTTTATAAATTTCATATACCGCGATATTCCGTATTGGAACAGAATTGGTATTGTGCTAACATCTTTGGTTGCAGGGAAACAGGTTGGAGGAATCCAACTGGATTCCTCAAAAATATTGATTTATTTATGGATATTGTGATATTTGTTGATTATCATATAATGATATATGATGTCTTTGTTGTCGTGATTGACTATTTGGTGCTGTTGCATCATCGGATCCATTTTTGAAGTTTTAAAATAATGATTTTGATTTTAAAAAGAATTTTAAAGTGATTTTTGAAAGTATACGTTTTATTAAATTTTGAATTGTTAAAATAAATAAACATTATAATTTTATTGTTATAAAAGTTATATTTTTGGAAAATAGTACTTAAGTATGATTTTGGAGTTATATAAGTTTTAAATAATATTTTGTAAATTATTAAAAGGATTGGTTTATTTAAATTGATATTTTTGAATTATTATAAACGGTTTATATAAAAGATTTCTAAGATTAATATTTATAAATTAAAAATATAGGAATTGTGAAATGAGTTTTATTAAGTGTTAAAATGAAGTATAAATGGATTTGACAAGTGAATAAAATTTATAGATTTATAAATTGTGAAGTTATGAAATGAATAGATTTTGTAAAATAAAAGATTATAAATAATTAACTTATAAATCGGATTTTGGGTATAAAGTTGAGTTATAAATTGAATTGATTTAAAAAAAGGGATTTTATAATTAAAGTTTTTATAAATAGAAATGGAATTTATAAACATTGTTTATAAATCCGAAATCAATTGAATTTGATAAATTTAATTTAGAAGGTTATTAAAGGAGATATATTCGCGATTTCGGATAGCGAATTATCCTTGAAATGAAATGTGTAGAAAATATTGAATTTGGTTAGTGAAGTATATTCACGATCTTGAACAATGAATAATATATTAAAGGAATGTTTTAGGGAGTGATCTTTTAAATGGAATTAAAACGATTTGAAATTGTTTTAAAATGCATTAAGTGTCGAAACCATAGATTTCAACATTCATTGTTGAAATAGACGTTTTCGAGAAATAGAAGGAAATGGTGGACTATAACACTGTTGTTATAGTAAATGATTTCCGAAAGGAAATATTTTGTATAGTATTGGGATTTATATATCTATTTTAATTTCGAATACCTATACTAGTGATTTTGGGTCGTTGTAACGGTGTTTTACGCAACATTCGTTTTGACCCAAATAAATGTGTTTGAAATGATGTTTTCCTTAAAGAATGAAACCTATACTTAACTGTGATTTAAGTATATCGAATATTTTCCAAATGTTGAAAATAAATAGATTTGTGAGTTACTTATTATTAAATAAGTATGGAAATATTTTTTCCAATATGAAATGAACGTTTTAGAATTTATCTTTGTGAAGATAAATTGAAAATGAATATTAGAAATCGATTTGAAAATCGTATATTCATAGATATTTTGGAATTGTAAATTCACTATGGAATTTGTAAAAGAAAGGGAAATTTGTTTAAAAATAAACGTTGATTTATTTTTGAAGTGTGGGAATAAATTTACGGATTAGCAACAGAAATCGAGAGGGAATCATGGATGACCCCATTCAAGCAATACTTGCTACATGGGGTCCTGCCCTAAAGAAGGAGTAAAAGATGACAAGTCATTCGTAAGGCTTCACGATATGTAATGTAGGACAGAATAATGTATCGAAAGGGATTCTCGACCCCCTTACTCTGGTGCATTGCCTATGATGAGTTAAAACGAGTCCTGAAGGAATTCCATGAAGGAGAATGCGGTGACCATAATGGGGGCAGACATTATCAAATAAAATCCTCCGCTATGGATACTATTGGCCAACTGTAAGTCGGGACATGCAGACTATGTAAGGAGATGCGACAAATGCCAGAAATATGCAAAAATCCCGAGAGCTCGTCGACGGAACTCACGCAAATGGTTAATCCATGGCCGTTTGCAATGTGGGGAATCAACATAGTTGGTTCATTGCCCATCTCTAAAGGTGGTGTGAAATACGCGATAGTTGCGGTCGATTACTTTACCAAGTGGGCAAAAGCAGAACCTTTGGCCATGATCACCACCAAAAAGGTCATTAGTTTCGTTGTACGAAACATTATATGCCATTTTGGTCTTCCACGGACTATCATTACAGACAACGGAACTCAATTCAAAAGCAAAGAATTCAACGAGTTTTGCCAAAGATATGGCATTGAGAAAAATTATGCAGCGGTTGCTCATCTAAAAGCAATGGACAAGTGGAAGCCGTGAACAAAATAATCTAGTCCATATTAAAAAAGCGTTTGGAAAAGGCTAGAGGCAAAGGGATGGACGAACTCCCGACAGCACTACGGGCTTATAGAACCACACCCACAAGTCCGCGACTGGCCACACTCCATTCGCATTAGCATATGGCGTGGAAGCTGTTATACCCGTAGAACTTGAAGTTTTGTCACATTGGGTAACTTATTACGACCCTGAGTCGAATCGGGATCTTTTGCTGGAATCATTGGACTTCATTGATGAAAAACGTGAAGAGGCTGATTTAAGAGCGGCTGCATACAAACACCGAGTCGCTCGATATTATAATGAAAAGGTCTGGCCGAGAATCTTTGACGTAGGTGACCTTGTTTTGAAACGAGTTTTCTCGGTCCCATCGCATATGAATCCCGCATGGGAAGGTCCATACGTCATCGAACGGAAGCTTGGAGAGGGAACTTTCAAGCTAGCGACCGTTGATGGTGTGACACTCCATTGAGCATTGAATAGCGAGCATTTACGGCATTATTATATTAGTCCATTTCTTTCATATTTTAGTTGCAATTATTTCCAGCATATTTTTATTCTTAGTTTTCAGCATGTAATAAGACAATTTAGTTTATTTTCATTAATAAAGGCTTGAAGCCATATTTTCCATGATCATTGATGTTTCTATGTATGATAATTCTATGGAAAACCACTACATTACATTATTCTGTCTGACGTACGAACGAGAGCGAACATCCCGAAATCTCCAAGTCCCTAGAGTGCGGACTGGAGTAATTTGAGTCCCCTGATTGCGGGCCAGAGTATAAACGACTTAAAAATCTCCAAGTCTCGTGAGTGCGGACTAGAGTAGTCTGAGTCCACTGAGTGCGGGCCAAAGTATAAATTATTAAAATCTCTAAGTCCCTTGAGTGCGGACTGGAGTACTCTGAGTCCCGTGAGTGCGGACCGGAGTATAAACGATTCAAAATCTCCAAGTCGCCTGAGTGCGGACTGGAGTACTTTGAGTCCCCTGAGTGCGGGCCAGAGTATAAACAACTTAAAAATCACCAAGTCCCCTAAGCGCGGACTATATTACTCTGAGTCTCCAGAGTGCGGACTAGAGTATAAATTATTAAAACCTCTAAGTTCCCTGAGTGCGGACTGGAGTACTCTGCGTCCCCTGAATGCGGACCGGAGTTTAAAACGATTCAAAATCTCCAAATCCCTTGAGTGCGGACTGGAGTACTTTGAGTCCCTAGAGTGCAGCCTTGAGTATAAATTATTAAAATCTCCAAGACCCCTGTGTGGGTACTAGAGTACTCTGAGTCCCCTGACTGTGAACCAGAGTATAAATGATTCAAAATCTCCAAGTCTCCTGAATGCAGACTGGAGTACTCTGAGTCCCCAGAGTGCAGACTAGAGTATAAATTATTAAAATCTCCAAGTCCCATGAGTGTGGACTGAAATACTCTAGAGTCCCCATAGTGTGGATTGGAGTATAAATGGCTTAAAATTCTTTAAGTCCCCGAGTGCGGACAAGGATACAAATGACTTGAAGTTAACAAGTCCCTAGCCTACGGACTGAAAAATATTCTAAGTACCTGGAACATGGAATAACGGATGTACAATCCTAAATAATTTCCAACTTACATAAAAATGGATTGGAAGTTATGTAACTCACAATAGCCTGGGTTTCGACCATAATTATACAGAAAGCTGAACGATAAAAGTCTTTTGAAAGACAAAAGAACTAAGTTTTATTAATCTAAAATAAGGTTCTACTATAACTTTTCCAAAACTCGGAGTTAGAAGTCTATTTACAGTGACTACGAAAATAAATAAAAATAATTACATATTCTAAACTAACTTTCTTTGAACGAGAGTAACAACTACTTCTTTGATTTCTTCAATTTCTTTCCCTATTTCATCTTCTCTGACGACTCCTCCTCCCTGCATTTACTTTTGGAAATTTTCTTGATGGGGAGGTGACAACTGAGGAAGAATGAGGGACCTCTAATGGCCTGGACCCACCAAGGAGGATGACCTTCAAAGGCTTGTTCAGAGGATCATATAGGTCCGCGACTTGGGGCTCGACTTTGATTTTAGCCATCGTTTTCTTTTCCTCCACGAGCTGCTCCTTCATGCTCATTTTAGAAGTGTGCTCAAAGGCGCTTGTGATCTCAATTTCATAACTACCTTCGATAGGAGACGATGTCTCAGACTTATCCTCATCAAGCACCTCAATCACTTGAGCATCTGGACCAGGAATCTCTCCCTCGTGAGTGGCCTCGCTTGTTTTCCCCTTTCCTCCTTGGCATCATCGCTCCTTAGAGTAGGTTCGGGATCAGAACGGCCCAGCAAAATCATAATGAACAAACATTAGAGTACAATAATCTTACGCTGAAAATGATTTCTCTTTGTACTTTAAAGGGAAGAGTTATGTACCGGCTTCTTGCCGGCTCTCAACCATCCGGAGAGTTTCACACTCCAGAATGGGAGATAGAATGTGGATGCCGAGACCAGGAACTTCTGGGTCATAACAAGCATGTTGCTCGAATGGATTGAGTACTGACCGATCAGCCGACTGAGTAGGAGGAAGGACTGAAGACTCGGTCCTAGATGGACCGGCAATGACGTCTTTTCCTTTGGATGAGGGGGAACCTTTGCAGTAGAGCGCCTTCGCTGCAGACAAGTCCGAAGGCTCGTTCCCCCTTAGAAATTCTTTCACTAATGCCTGCTCATCAACCTCTTCGGTGCCTAGCTTGACCTTCTGATCTTTATTAAAGTCTCACATGCCTCAGCCAGGGATTCAAGGCCACCTTCACTAAGAAAAGTTAAATCCTGATGCATGAGGACACGGGCGTTGAATTCTGCTATCAGTGGGTCAAACATGTTCTTAATCTCTTCCATGCCAGCCTCTGCAGCCGCCTCAAGGTGAGAGTCAATCTCCACAGATGCTATTTTCTTGCCCTCTTCACAGGCTTCATCCTTCAGCATCCCGACCTTAGAAAGCTCATCGTCGAGATTTGTCTTCAGAAGTTGCGTAGCAACGATCTTGTCGCAATATTGTTGCGACTCTTCCTGGGCGGCAATTTTCTCCTCTCTTTCTTTGCGGAGTTGATCCTCCAGCTCTTTGACTCAGAGGGCAAACGCATCCCTTTCTTTCTGCACTGAATCCTTCTCTAAAGCCAGGGCCCCACAGCATTAGACCGCCTCATCGATTTCTTCTTATGAGTTGACTCCAGATGATTGACGACCTCCATAGTATCTTTAGCACTCTGTTTGGCGGCTTCAAGTTGAGATTTGTATGAAGAGAGCTTTTCTTCCTGAGCTTTGATAATGTCTTTATCATGGATAGCCTCGAGCTTCAGGCGATCAATTCCATGTTGATGCTCGATGGAGACTTATGAAACTTTTTCGACTAAGTGGACGAATGCATCATGTTGGACATAGACGTCATTAGTACAAGCAATAGCGCTTTGCTTGACATGTCTTGGAATCTGGTGCATCACCGAGAGAAATTTTATGCCATAAAAGCATATCTTTGGGAACACAGCTTTATGCTCAGTAAGTCGTTCTATTACCGACGGATCAGATATAAGAGCGAGAGGAGTCTGCTTAGAGACTGCAGGTGTTCTGTGGGGATTCCAGGATTCCCTAGTACTGGATGAACTGGAGTGTTGATCCCGATGGGCCTCAGGCTGAGACCCCTTTTGTGCAGACTTTTCTTTACTGTGCTTCGACTGAGGAGGAGGATCACGAGGGTAGGAGGAATGACTATAGGATTCCTTCGGTAGGATGATTCTCGATGGTGGTAGTCTCGATCGTCGGAATCTTCTCTATCTCGACGCTTGTTGGAACCCGAATCTCGACCAGAGTGGTGAAAAATAGATGAATTGCGGAGACGGTCAAGTCCATGTGTACGCCTTATGTCACTCGCACAGAATTTATAACGACAAGTCAGCAAACAATAGAGTGATGGAAGAAATTCAAGTGCAAGGTGAAGTGCACGTGTTTGTGTGTGTCCTAGTGTTCCCCCCGACGGACCAATTTCTTTATCTCTACCAGTAGTATATTTTCTCCCTAATTTTGGGCTTGAGCACTTATATCTCCTCTCATGGGCGAATGAAGCTTAAGGGCCTCCGGATCGTCGAAGCCATAATTAAGTAGATCATCAGGAATAGTGAGGTTCGACAGACCTTTTAGAGAACTTTCTAAGTGTTGGGGGAAGACTCTCTCTCCATTGGAATAAGGGTGACTTTAGAAATTCCACCCACTTTCTTCTTCCTCAACTTATGGGTCAATTTCTTCTTTCCCTTTGAAGGGGAAGGTGTCGTTTCGTTGTCGTGAACCTCGACTATCGGGTCTCGAGTAGGACTAAGATTTTCACCCGGTACTTCGGGAGTCTTGCCTTCTCTAGTCTCCCCCTCCTCTAGTATGTTAGGGGAATTACGCGATGAAGACACCGCCTGCTTTTTCCTTTCCTGAGGCAGGCTTGGTTATAGTGATGCCTGGGGGAAGACTTATTCAGCGACCTTCCGCCAGCAACCCAAATTTTGTGAGCGACTCATTTGAAATGAGGGATCTGATGTCTCGGTCTTCTACAGAAATAGCCCGGATAGCTTCAACAGCTTCAGAATATCCGGAGCCTTCGGGACGTGGGTTAATATCTGAAGAATTAAAGGAAAAGTTAGATAAGGTGCAGCTTCCGCCAAACACAAGTATTAATCCAGAAAAAATATTTACTCCCTTCAACCCATCTCCTCTCAAAGCCGGGAGGATGGCGCACATAGAACCACTCCTGTTTATACTGGACGAACTTGCTCCATGCCCCAGTCCGGATCTGACACTTGCTATGCGGCTCGAGGAATAAAAAAGATGGGTTATCTAACCGTCTCTTGAAGCGATAGATATAGCGGATGTCTCCAGGAGTCGGGAGTCTGAAGAGGACACTTATAAAGAGAGTGCAAGTGCCGTATATGAACGCGTGGATGTTTGGATGTAATTGCGATGAGGCGATCTCGATATACTGTAGCAGATCACGAAGAAAGGAGTTGAACGACGGCATGCTACCGATGCATGAATCTGTTGCAGGCGGTATATCTGACTAGTTACAAGTGAGGATGATCCTGCCCCGATGGAACCAACACATTGTCGAAAGGAATCCTATGGACTGACCATATACGATGAAGCATGCTTTCGTTAATCTTCGAGGCTTGGGAATTGATCGGATCATCAAAAAAATCACGGCCTCTAAGGCGTCCAAGTTGACAGATGCGATCGTGGGGCTTGGCATGTCTTGTGCAAGAGCAGCGGACAGATTTGATGTTCCAATTACTTCTTGTTGAGAGGATGGCCCGGGTTTGACCGAGATCGTGGCAGAGCAAGATTTCCTAGACATCTCTAGTGAATGACTAAATCTAGCGAAACATCTGTTTGAACTATACTTGAAAAGCAATCGACATTAGACTTAACAACATAAATAATTCCCCCGTGTGGTGTGTGAACTAGTGCGATCATTCAGATATAAGTGCCAAGAAATTAAAATTCACCGAGTTGGTGAAATAAATTTAGGCTTCGAACTATCATCTTCGAAGACCTTCATCGCTGAACATCTACGAGGGCATATCGTAAGATGGTTTATGTTCTGAACTCAACATCGATGCTGTATATGAAAGGTTATTAACTGTTTTAAGCAAGCTAAGTTCAAGTTTACAGTTGTCCAGGCATGAGAGTTATCGGTCCGGATTGTCCGATGTGCTTAGTTTTTTAATTCTGTCCTTATTCATTGTCATATTTTTAGGCATGAAATGTGTTGAGTCAACTATGCATTAGGTTCGACTAGTGTTGCTGTTGTACACCACTCTCCTACTTATCCTTCCTACCTCGTTTGGCATTTGGCTAGTCATGTCGAACCGCAATCATGCAGAGCCGCATCGCTCGGCACTTTACCCTCAACACCAACACTCTTCTACCTATCCTCTTCATGGCTCAGCATTCGGATAGTCAAGCCGAACCGCAATCATGCCGAGCCACTTTGCTCAACATTTTTCCCAACTCTTACTCTTCTCCTACACTCCTTCCTACCTCGTTCGACATAAAAGAATCATGTTAAGCCAAAAGCATACCAAGCCGCATTGCTCGGCATCTAGGCTCAACCCTCGCTTCTTCTCTGTTCTCCCTCTTTCCTCGTTCAGCGTGACTCACTGCTCTCCTCTAATCTCTCTTCGCCGTTCGACACGCGAGAGTAATGCCGGAGCATGGCCATTTCTTTTTCGAATCTCACGCCATGCTCAATTTACACCCCCTAACTTCACTAGTCCTTACTCCCTCATATACTAAACACCTCTAACACCTCCTTCCTTCCATCACTTCGCCTAGCCCTAGAACATGTTTTGACCTCGAATTCATTTGTCCTAATCCATGCACTTCCTACTGTCCTCGGTCTTACAAAGATTCACAAGTTCGAATCTCATGCTATGTTTCATGTCCAGGATGAAGTGTTTAAAGGAAAGGCCATTACCTAAGAAATAACTCAAAGCTTGGGGGTATTTTGAAGTAGGAAGTGCGATTCTGGTTGGGTTCGTTGATTTGGGAAAAGAGGTGTGGAAATGTATTGAGTTTGAGAAGAAAAGGGAAGGGTAGATAATTCGTTGAAGTCTATTGGGAGGCGAGTTCATAAGAATTTTAAAGCGGAGGTAAAAGGTAAAAAGGGAAAGAAGAAGGGGAGTACTGACCTTTATAGTAGGAAGGAAAGAAGGTGAAGGGACAGTGATCGGTAGAACCGATCAAGGCACAATGTCGATCGGCATCTAAGTGTTCTTCGGCATCCAATGTCGTTCGGCATCTATGTGCCGTTCGGCATCCAATATCGTTCGGCATTCAGGAAAACGCAATCGAAAAGTAAAAACATAGGCTTTAAGATAAACACGAGTACTCGTGATTCAAAGCGCATCATGTTCATCCACATGATGCACTTTTGGAGGCAAATTTTACCGGGATGTTTGACCATGTAACAAGAGGCTTGGCATAAGCACCATTCGGCATTAAGAGTATGTTCGATATTAAGAGCCTTCTTCGGCATGGAAGGGCCGTTTGGCATAGCAAGGTCGTTCGGCATGAACCTCGCTCGGCATTCATGCATCGCTCGGCATCCTCCCTCGCTCGGCATTCCAACCTCGGTTGGCATTTAAGCGCCGTTCGACATTTAGCCCCGTTCGGCATCCAGCCTCATAAGGCATAACAAGTTCGTTCGGCATGAGCCAATTTGGCATTCCAGCCTCGTTCGGCATCCAGTCTCGCACGACATAGAGCCTCGCTCAACATAGAGCCTCGATCGGCATAACAGGGTCGTTCGGCATGGACTTCGCTCGGCATTCAATATCGTTCAGCACTCCAGCTTCGTTCGGCATTCCAACCATGTTCAACATTCCAGCATTGTTCGGCCTTCACACTTAACTCAACACACTGCCTCATTTGGCATAGAGCTGCCGATCGACTTGGATATGTGGCTCCGCATTTTCCGTTCGGAATTTACGGCTCGACACACAAAAGTCCTCACCACAGGCTGAGGTATCTTGCTTCTGGGCCCATTAGGGAAGTCTAACCTATCTTCGTCTATAAATAGAGGGGCAGGGGCACAGTGAAATGGACCTTTTTCGAGAACACTGCGGAGACTCTGCCGCTTTCAAGACTCATTCTATTTTACTTAGAATTTGTATTCAAGTCTCTATAGTACAGATTATATCTGTATTCAACCACTTGTGAAAGCAATAAAGATCAAGACTTAAAGTGGACGTAGGCAATTACGCTGAACCGCTATAAATCCGGTGTTCTTGTTTTTGCATCTAATTTAGCTTACAGTTCTCTATTTTAATTTACTTTCTTCATTAATCTCTCTACACAATCCTTCCTAAGGGTGTTAGTGACCAATTCTGGTGCTAACACTTATCGAGTGCAGTTACCCAATTGGTTATGTGGCGTGCATGGTGTATTTCATGTTTCTCACCTTTGGAAATATATGCACGATCCAGACTGTATTATTGAAGAAGCTGCTCAGTAGGATTTGGAGATCACACAAAATCTGGCAGTAAAGAGAGAACGATTAAAGATCATAGATCGAAATGAAAAGCAGTTAAGGAATAAAGTTGTGAAACTGGTAAAGGTGCAATGGAATGGTGATCCAAATGACTATACATGGGAAAAAGAGGATAGCATGCAGAAGTCCTATCCCAAGTGCAGAGTGGATATTTCGGTTTAATCTGGTAAGCCATTTCTCTATCTTTTTATATGTTCTTGTATTCTTTGTTTGTCTCTCTCTCTTTCAAATTTCAAGGACGAAATTTTCTTAAGAGGGAAATCTGTAACGTTCTTGTTTTTGAATCAAATTTAGATTAGTAATTAATATAAATTTTGGAATTAATTTTGGAATTAATTTGAATTTTTTCAAAATAAGTGAGATAAGTATTGATATATATACATATATGAATTGATTTGAATTTGAATTTGAATTTAAAATTTTAAATAAATATCTTATTAAAATAATTTGGATTTAAAAATAATATGAATGTGATTATTTATAAATTTGTTTCAAATTATTTTCTTTAAAGGTTATATAAATAAATATAAAAGGAAAAGTATAAATACAAAGATATAAAAACATAATACATGTTAATACATGTTAATACATAGATTAATACATAAACAAAAGAAAATAATAAATAAATATATATATACACACACACATTTTCTCATGCAAAAATTTACAAGTGTTAGATATTTAACATATCAATTAACAAGTGTAAGTGTAGTAAGAGATTTAACAATTGTAAGCCATGTAATATAAGAAATGAACAAGTGTCATTTTTTTCAAATATTTCTAAAATAATAAATAAAAAGAAAATGAAACTATATAACATTTTTACTTTCCTACCTCTAATTTCTTTTGTCACTTTCAAACTTCAAAGAAAAAAAGGAGAAGCCCGTAAGAATTCAAACCAGAGGATCATCAAAGCAAATTTTAAAAAAAACAAATCAAAAAAATATATCTTTTTTCAAAACTGAAGCCTGAGATTATATCAAACAACAATGTTCAATTCAAAAGATCAAAGCAATCAAGTAAATTAAACAAGGTCAACTCACTAGTCAAATGGTTAAACAAAATCAAAGCATTCCAAATTCAAAACAAAATCAAGTCCAGACCAGTTTTCAAGATCAAAGCTCAGCATTCAAACACTTCCAGTCTTCAAGTTTTAAAACCCAGGCTTCTTCTCTGGTTTCAAAGCAAACAGGTGAGTAGACTTATGTAATCTGATTTATAATTGGTTGTTTGGTTAAATGAAGCTATGAAAAGTTTTTGAATGCATGAAAATATGTTTATATATACACAAAAATGTATGTAGAGATGTGTGCATGTCTGTTGTACAAACATGCATCTCTGTTTCCAGATTTATTAGAGTTAAACCTATTCAAAAATTTATACTTCTGTCTCTAATCCGTTCTAGGCTTCAAAATCTAAACAAACTATGCTCATATAATCAAAATATAACTTCTAAAAATAGTTTTGAGATAGATTTGAACATATTCACAGGGAAGATTGAATATGAAGTAAACTCCGATAATATCAAAACTCTAGTATCGTAAATTCTTGATTCATTTATATAATATGTTTTGCTTTTGAAAATGATTATTTTTTAAAAGAAAATTCACGATTTTTAATTCAGTAAATCTCGAGAATTTCGAAATTGAACGTAAAATAGATTCTAGGCAATTTACAGTAATCACGGAGGAGGTAGATCTCGAGATCGAGGCTATAGCTTGCTTGGTGGTCAAAGATCATCAGAAAAAATATTGGGTTAGGTGATAGCCTACGGTGGCGTCGGGGCGGTGAAGTTTTAGGCTTTAAACCCCTAGTTTGGTCGAGGTCAAATATTTGGTTTGTATGGCGATGCCGTCGCATCGGAGTCTATTGCACCGGTGGCGATTGAAATAAGGGAGTTAGGCGAAGCTCTGGCCGGAGTCTTGACGCTTCTAGTGGCCTGTAGAGTCGGAGCGAGTCAATTCTTTGGCGATCATTTTTGTTCAAGTCTGGATCATGTAGCTTAATCGCAAGTACATCATCGATTTGTGTTGCTGGGTGGTTTAAAGGATTGAGTAGATGGTCGTCGACTTGTTGATGGTCGTAGCATCGTCCAGAGGTGATCGAAGTAGTTGTGTACGTGCGCATGTACATGCGCATGTACATGCGAGTATCTGGAGTTTGGGGAAGAAGGCTTTGCCTTGGGGTTGAACTCAAAGTCGTATAGCGTTGGACTCGAAGACGTGAGTGTGGGATTTAGCTCGGGTTTGTATACGGGTGTGACTCAGGTGAGACTCAAGTCTGGAGTTTTTGATGAAATGTCAAGTTTTAAAATTTTAAAACTAATCATGTTTTAAATTTAAATAATTTTCTTAACTTATTTCTTTTAAATAATTAAGGTTTTGTTTACTTTAGATTAATAAAGGTTTTTTATAATTAAATTAATTAAGTTTAAAATGTTTTAAATAAAATGTAACTTTTATTTTTAAATTTACTTAAAAATATAATTAAGAAGTTTATTAAGAAATGTTTTTGATTATTAATCAACTTAAATATCTTAAGTTGATTTATGTAATTAATGATAATTAATTACAAGGATATAATTAAAGATTTTAATGAAAATTGAGTAATTAATTAAGATAAATGATTTATCTTTTAATTGATTAAGTAATTAAAAACTAATTAAAGGTAAATTAATTATTAATTAAATGTTAATTAATTTACAATTAAGGATTAATTAATTAATTACTAAATATTTAATTAATGAAAGTGATTAAGATAAATTAATTAATAATTAAGGATTAATTAAGTTATAATTAAGGATAATTAATCATTAATTAAAGATAATTAATGAAAATGATTGATTATTATTGAATGCCTTGAATTGGTTAATATTTCTAATATGTGATTGTGATACGTTGTGATGTGAATTGCTATGAATTGTTCTATGATATCTGTGGTATATTTCTGTATGAACTTGAAAACTATTGACCTTTAAATGACATTTGAATTTTGATGCGACGAGTCAGATTCCAAATGATTATCCGAAACCCACATCGAATCTAAATGGTGAATCTTTGTGACTTTGTGTGTCCACTTGTTTTTTAAAATAGACGCTCATTATTAGGATTAGCCGGGAGAGGAATTTGTGTCATAAAACCCATTTCGAACAATGATAGGATGAATTGGAGTGCATTTGAAGACGGTGGTGAAGACCGGGTATTTTCGAGAACGAAAGGATTACCTATCGATTATCTCTGCACTAAGTTGCTCCGGTACAGAGATCTCCATATTGTGATAGGGAGTCCGGTCGAGATTGTAGATTCCTGGGTTGCAAGGGCTTCTTCCTTTATTGGACGAAGTGCCTTCGGTTCCGCTCGAACCCGGAACGGACTTGTAGACACTTTAAGATATATAGCTGATTTCTATCAAATACATTTCTGTTGGTGGCGAAGAATTTATTCTCTTAGCTTAACACCCTTCTCTGAGACGTACGAGCTCAGAGGTTATGTAGTTGATGGTTATTAGTGATATACTCCCAATTAAGTAGTATAACATGCTGAGTGCTGATCATTTGTTGATCAAAGCATTGTTTTGTGTAAGACGTAGCTTTGTGGGACGAGATTTCATCAAACCTCACACCCCAAAAATGGTCGAAACGGGAAAGATGCGGCAAGTTACGAGGGTCCTGCCCTTTAGGGTATATATATTTCCTTCTGGATAATAAGTGGTTTTCTGGTATGGAGCCCGAATAATTTGCTTTATGGTTGTTGGTGTTGAGGGCCCTCGATAAAGGTCGGTTACGATTCGGGGATGGCATACTCGTGTAGTAGTTACCTAGCTACCGTGTGTTGGCAGAGATCCGGTTAGGTTCCCGGTGCATCCCTCTAGAGGCGTACCCATTCGGTGTAGGAAGTCCTTATCTTGACCATTTGTTGGAAATCCAAATAAACAATACGAGCCCTGTACAGTTTTAGTTGTATAACCTGCCTTTTACTTACGGTGGTGACCTTTCATTTAATTGGTAGCTATAGTAGGCATACTACGGAATGTGTATGCTGGCTAAGATTAATATTATACTTTTGAAATGCGTTCTGCACTATGCACTAACAATAATATCCAAAAAGATTTTGCGCATCAAGCATGTTTGACTATCACAAGGAGAAATCTCCTTCAATTATGCGTTTGCATATTGTGTGTGGCGGGAGGCCTTATGGTGGTTTCATTTTCCAAAAGCTTGAATAGATTTCTTTTATAAAAAAAATTTGTACAAACAAATGTTTTTATTTACTCATACCAGTCTCGTGACTGACCCGGAGTTTATTGTTCCCTTCCTAAATTCTGGGTCATCATAATTTCCACATGGGCAGCCTTGAAGCAGGTTATCCGTGTTCTGAAGTTAGCTTGGATAGTAGATTTGGATTTTGAAGTCTTTTGGAAGCTGTCGGATTTTGGAAGCTTTTAGTTTGGAGATCTTTTGAGGCCTTCTTGATCTAAAAGTGCTTGGAGTTTTGGAAGACCTTCTTGAAGTCCAAGTATGTTGGAAACTTTCTAAAGACCCTGTTGTTATTGTTCCTTTGTGGTGTTATCATTCTATTATTGTATCATGTGTATATCACTCTGGTAATGGTGGTTATTTATTGTAATCAAATTTTGTATCTGTGTTTTGATCAATTAAATCATCTTTTTTTTCGCTGTGTTGTATTCAATTAATGTTGTTATAAGCTCCACCGAACTGGAGTTCAACATTTGAATCCCCGGTAGTAGAATACAAGTAAGGTATTTGATGTCGATTTTTGAATGCTGGATTTTGGGTCATGACCAAATATCAAATGGGATATTATTGTTTTTCTTTAGAAATGAAGGATTTATTATAATTTAGCTTGGTAAAACTAATACATGAATATCTTGTGATTAGAGTTGCACAATTTGACTATAAGATATTCCATATAGAATCAATTGGTTGAAAGCTAGAATTTAGAGCTTTAGTCATATACCATAAGGTATTTAGTATTAAGAAATGATAATGATTAAGTGATTATCATAACGGATGGCTTTAAAAGCTAAGTAAAAATATCTTGTGAAGTAAAATTCACATTTTGACTATAAGATATTTGATGACAATATTAAAGCTAGAAGTTGTAATTAGATAAAGTAAAAAGAAAATGCATACTCAGAAAAATCCTCATCAACAAGATAGAAAAGATAAGACGAATTTGAGGTTTTGGTTAAATATAATATAAAAGGATAAGTTCTATTACTTATTAAGGAGTTAAAATAATTTGAAATTTGGACACTTTGATTAGGTTAAAAATTAAAGTGAAATGTAGGAATAAGAGATATAAGAAATATTATCCTAATATAAAACTTTGAATTAGTGATACATTTAGGGTAACATTTATAATTCAAAATAAAGTAAGATTGGAAGTGGATAGGTTAGAAAAAGTTAAAAAGAAGTTTTGAGTAATATGGTAGGTTGATTGTTGGAAGAAAATGTTTAAGTGACAAATACCATGTGAATTAAGTTTCATAATTTGACTATAAGGTATTTGATTGGTTTTAAGGGTAAAAAATTTGATTTCGAAAATAGATAGGTAAATAAGTTAAGTTGATAATTCTAAGACTAATAAGAAAAAGATGTACACTTAGTAAAGTTGTCTTACTAATATATGGATAAGATAAATAACTAGCTAAATCAAGACCTTAGGTAAATAAAACTAAAGATTAAGTTTTACAACTTACTAATTTTGAATAATAGTAAAATTCCACATTTTTAAACACCCTAATTGAAGTAATAACAATTTGAAGTTTGGCGATACATATATATACTCTTAGGAAGTAAAGGTATATTATACAAGTTTAAGTCATATTTATATGCTTAAGTAATAATGGATTTAGTAGAACGTAAATTGTTGTGAAATAAACTTGAATTAATAGAAATTTTGAGAAATGCATTAGGAAAAATGAATGTGAATAAATAAAAAGTTATACGTAGATCATTTCAACATAAAAAATTTTGATCTAAGGTTTGAGTACAAAACTTTGAGGTGTTTACACCAGTCCGAGAAAGAATTTATCATTCAATCCTTGATGGCGAACATTGATGAGGGTTTGTGCTTACGTACTCGAGTTTTCTATTATAATTGAGAGCTATGCAAGGAAAGTAAGGGTTTGTGGTCAGGAAGTCTGATCAAAGTCCGTACTAGAAAATCGGGGGATCGATACAAGTTCGGAAGTAAAGTTGTGGATTCGAATAGTAGATCGAATCAAATATCACATATATTATGATGTTTTGGGTCTGTCTACGTAGTAGTTGGATAGTTATCCTAAATAGTAGGCACTAAGATATAGTGGTTGGACTTATGTTTTGGTATGTATATGTATAGACCACAGGTGTGTACATGCTCATGTAACATTACCGAATTTTGAACAAGTTTAATTTGACAATTAATGTAATTTTTGAAATTAAATTGTGAATAAATGTGAATTTTCCATTTTATATCAGATATTTGTATACAAAATTTATTTTTAATTTAAATTGTGAGATTGAAAATTAATGTGTTTTATAAGTAGATTGAAAATAGATTTGAATTAGGAATTTAAGAATAATTTTTTTAAAACATATTTAAAAGATAAAATTTTCTTGATTCAAACTTAAAGTTAATAAAGAAGTAATTAAGTTTTATTTAATTAGATGATCACTATTTGTTAATTTTATTCTTAAAAATTATTTTGAATCAATAAAGAGGTTAAAGAATTAACCAAAAGAAGTGTTTTTGAATCATTGATTGATTTAAATTTCTTAAAGTTAAATTTGGAATTAAGGATAATATAAAATAGATGATCTACTTAAATAAATGAAAATTAATAAGGATTTAAACTATAAAATAATTTAGACAAAGGTTTTCAACATAAAATTAATTTTTTAACAAGTGTAGGTTAAAGAGTTAAGCATTTAACAAGTGTTAACTTAAAACTTACAAGTGTAATGATCTTATACAAGTGGCAAAGCAAAGGATTTTTTTTTAAGATTTACAAATTTAAAGAAAAGAAACCAAAATCTGAAGCACTTCAGATCTGAAACAAATCAAGTTCAAGCTTGAAGTTTGAATCAGTATGATAACTCAAACACATGGATTCAGAAATTCAAAGCAAATCATCAACCTGAAAACAAACTGCAGATCAAAAAGAAAACAAAAGCTTCAAACTGGAAACAAGAGACATTATCAAGCAAAGAAAAAATACTGGAAAAAAAGAAGAATCAAACAAAACAAATTTAAAGCAAACAAATCAAAAGCAAGCCGCATTCAAACAATCTCAAGTCTGCAATAAAATCAAAATAAAACCAGAAAAGCATTTCAGAAATGTTCTCTGCTTTGTCAAAACAAACAGGTGAGCAAACTCTTAACCCCTTTCTTTTATATTGGTTGGCATGTGATTTATTTAAATGTTTGTTTGTGAAATACAACTGCATGTCTGAAGTGAAGTTGAAAATCACTTGCATTTGAACAAACCTGTATATATATGCAGATAAATGTGCCTGTGCAAATTTTGAAAACAGAACATGTTCTGTTCTTAGTATAACAGGTTTCAAAACCTGATTGAAAGATAAAAAAAATCAAAACCCCACCTTTTGATCATCTTGAGATTTGAGGTCAGAATAAAATAGGTTAGGATTTGTATTATCATTCTTCTAAAAATATTTTTAAGCACTAAACATAAATGGGTTTTACTGGAAAAAAATAAACCACAATCAAGTCATTTTTGTTCAGAAATTACATTGATAAAAATTTGAGTTTTGATTTCATAATTTTATTCGTCTTAGTAAATCATGATTTTTTATAAGAAATTCAGGATTTTTAACCTAGTATGTTGTGTGGATTTGGGAGATGAACGTTAGATGGACTTAGGTGAATTTCCGGCAATCAACGTCGAATCAGGCCACGTGATTTGACGTAAAGGTGGCTGAGGGGTTGGTGGGTATCCGAAAAATGGTGGATAATTTTTTAGATCATGGTGGAGAATGAGCTAGTTTGATTTAAGGTTTAAGTTTCGATTTTTATTGTGGGTTTGGTTTGAACTCGTGCGTCGTGATGGTGGCTACGGGGGTGATCGGACCAGTTTGGGATGGATCGTGGGTTGGTAGAGCGGTTCTAGGTGGATGGCCACGATCATTGGTGATTGGAATCACCGATGGCGAGGCAATGTGTGGGATCGGGTTTGAATGCCTGGAGGAGTTGAGCAGCTTGTTTTCGATATTGGGTTCGATTCGAAGTCGAGGTGGTCGAGATCAGGGGGTAGGCTAGCAGTGACTTGTTGGCATCGGCGACAACTATCAGAACCAGCCGCAGCATTCGTGCACGTATACGTGCATTTTCCTGTGTCAGTATTGGGTTTGGTTTGAAGGAGAAGGAGGTTCCTCAGATTTGAACTCGAAGGAAAATGCAAGGTGACTCGAAATCATTAATTTCTTCCAGTTTTTTAAAACAAAAGTTTTCTTTTAAGTTTGCAAAGTAAATTTTTATTTAAGCAAAGTTTCAAAGTGTATTTAAACTAAATTAATTTTCAAAAGAAAAATAAATCAAGTCTCAGATTGAAAACGAGTTTTTAAACAAGGTTACAAGTTAAAAATTTAAAATAAACAATGTTTTAAAGGTATGTATTTCATTAACATAAGATTTAAAAGGTTTTAAAATGGTTTTTAACTTTGTTCAAGTTAAATTTGGATTCATTTTAAATCTTAAATATAAAATAAAATTTAAACTAAATTTGAAAGTAAATTGTTTTTAAATACTTTGTAAATGGTAACTTAATTATTAATAAGAACAAAGTTTTATCTTAAAGTAAATTAGAATTTAATGATTTGTAATTCATTAAATTATTAAAGTAGTTAAAATGGATAATTAATTTAATTAATTAATAAATGAAATAAATAATTAATTAAAGTAATTAAGGGTTTTAATAAGATTAGTTATTCTTAAGATAATTAATTTGTAACTAAGAAATCATTAATAGAATAAGATTAGATTTTTAATTAATGATTTAAAATTTATTAATTAAATAATTAAGAATTAATAAATTTAATTATAAAAGATTAATTTAAAGAAGTTAATTAAAGGCTAATTAATAAATTAATAATTAAAGGTGGATTATTTTCTAAATTATTAATGTAATTAATTAAGATAAATTAATTGCTAGTTAATTTATGGTTAACGATGACTAAGTGATTAAGAATGATCACTTATTATAATTAATTGTTGATAATTAATTAATGTGATAAATTAATTTAAAGGTTAATTAAATTGTGAAAACAATTAAGGGATGATTATTAATTAAGAATTAATTAAATAAATTTTTGTAATTAATTAAGGATGATTAATCAAAGGATTATTATTAATTAAAGGTTAATTAAGGATTAATGAGTAATTAATCAAAATGGTTTGAAATTAATTAATGATTAGTTAACCGGGATTAGAAATTATTCATAAGTAATTAATCTGATATAAATAAATCAGATAATTAATTGATCTTACTCATGGATGTTAGGATTCTATGAAGTGCTTTGAATTGATTGATGTCCTTGATTTGTGATAATATGTGATATGAATTATTTTGTTTTGTGAATTGTAATGTAATTTATTCTGTGATGAAATTAATTATCTGTAATGTAAATTATTATCGGTGATATATACATCTATGGTTTGTGAATGAAAGATAAGCGTTACAATTGGTTCATACCACTTGTCTGATATAAGCGTTATAGTTTATACCGCTTATTGATATTGCTGTATTTGGACTATATTGGTTGATGTTGTTGAACTATTATGTGTAAAACCCCTGGACCACACTATACACACACAAATATGGATTTCACAAGGAAATCAGTTAAGTCACAAATATCTGAATTTAAAATTTTGAAATGGTATTGAAGTTTGAATTTTGAATCCAAATGATTTTGGAAATGAAATTAGGTTGAATTTGAAAGATATTTGAAAAGGAGTTTTTTTGAAGATAAAAATTAATTTAGATAATCCGATTTAGTTTGAAATTAGAAATATTTTGATTTGAGTTTGAATTCAATATGTGAATTGGAATTCAATGAAATTTGAAACGAGTTTGGAAAACTATTAAACCATTGATTTAAAGATTGGATAACTATGAATGAATCTTTGAGAAAGATTGTTAAACTTTGTTATGGAATCGAAGAAGATTCTAAATGGTGTATCTTTTATTTTTGAAAACAAGAATTGTTTTGGAAGCTATGAAATGATTTTTTGATTTAAAGATTGGACGAGTTAATCCAATTTAAAATGGAATTATTTTGAAAGGCTAGAAATGAATCTTTGTTAAAGATTGGTGATCCTTGTTTTAAATTGAAAAGGTTTTTTAAAAGGGAATCTTTGTTTAAAAGATTAAAGTGGGGAAATTGTTTAAACCATTGAAAGGTTTCTGGAAGTAAATCTTTTTGTTTAAAAACATTTGAAATGGTAATTTGGTTTAACCATTTGAATGAAAAGTTTTGCATAATAAGTTGTGATTTAACTGAAATCCCATTATACATATGTTTTTAAATATTGCGCTCATTATTCGGTTTAGCCGGGAGAGGACCTTGTGTCATATAACCCATTCCAAATAATGATACGACAATATGGATAGTATTTGAAGACCGGTGATGAAGACCGGATACTTTCGAAAGCGAAAGGATGACCTGTCGAATGTCTCTGCACCGAATGGCCCCGGTATAGATATTTGAGCACCCATTGTGATGGGGAGTCCGGACATGATTAGGAATTATCCGGATTGCAAGGGATTCTTACAAAGTGCCTTCGGTTCTGTTCGAACCTGGAATAGACTTGTATGGATGTGTGTCTGACATTACACTTTAAGACGTAAAACCCGTTTCTATCAAATACATTTCTGTTTGGTAGCGGAGATTTATTCTCTTAGCTTAACACCCTTCTCTGAGACGTACGAGCTCAGAGGTTATGTAGTTGATGGTTACTAGCGATACATTCCCAATTTGGTAATGTGGCATACGAAGTGCAGCTGATCATTTGTTGATGAAAGCAAGGCTTTGTGAAAAGCGTAGCTTTGTGGACCAGACTGCATCAGGACCTCACTCCCCGGAAATGGCCGAAACAGGAAAGATGCAGCAAGCTTTCTGGGGTCGCGCCCCTAGGGTATGTCCATTTCTTTTGGATAGAGGTGATATCATGGTATAGTGCCTAGATATTTGACCTATGTGGTTACTGCAAATACATTACTTTGTGGTTGTTGGTATCGAGCGCTCGGATAAAGGTTGGTTATGACCGGAGATGGAATATCTGAGGTGATACTCCCATGCAGGGGGTACACTGGCCTTGTGTTGGCAAAGAACTGAGGGATGGTTCACGGGGCATCCCTCCAGAGGCGTTCCCATGTGGCCCAGGAAGTTCCTTAGCCTTACCATTTGTTGGAAATCGAATCATCCAATACGCGCCCTATACGGTTTTAGTTGTATAACCTGCCATTTACTTATGGTGGCGCCCCACTGTTTAGATGGTAGCTATAGTAGGCATAGTTCGAAATGTCTATGCTGGCTAAGATTAATATTATACTTTCGGAATGATTTTCCACTATGCACTTATAGTAATAATATCAAAGGATTTCGCGTATCAAGCATTTTTGACTGTCATAAGGAGAAATCTCCTCCAAGTCTGCGTTTGCATTGTGTGTGCGGTGGGAGGCCTTATGGAAGTTTCATTTTCAAAAAGCATTGCGGATTTCAAATTTAAATTATTTTGTTTTGTTTTAGAGATAAAAATGTTTTTTTGTTTGCTCATACCAGTCCCATGACTAACCCGAAGTTTATTGTTCCCTTCCTAAACTCTGGGTGCCCGCAATTTTCACACGGGCAGTCTAGAGTTGGGTTTTTCAGATAATAGATATCGATTTGGTAGCTTTTAGCTTTCTCTCTGGTATTCTTTGGAGTCTTCGGATTCATGGACTGGACTTGCTCAGCTTGGTGAAACGTGATGGTGGTTCAAGCTAGTGGTTTGGAGTTTTAGCTTGGGAGCATTGGATTGGAGTTATCTCTTGGCTATTTGTTTTCCGCTGTTATATCATATTGTTATTCCGCTGTAACATTGTTATCTTGTATCTCTGATATTGTTTCATATTGTATCATTGTTGTATCGAATGTTGTATATCAATGATATTCATTTCTTTTCTTCCGCTGTGTTGTACTTAATTGTGTTATAAGCTCCGACGAACCAGATTCAACGTTTGGATCTGCAGCAGTTGAATATGAGTGTCGTATTCGGTGCTGATTTTCGAAGGTCGAGTCAGGGTCGTTACAGTGGTATCAGAGCTAAAGGTTGAATCTTTAACTCAGGATTATAACAAATTAAGTAACTCATTAGAGATAGGGTGAAGTATACCCTAGAATGAGTATATCCCTAAGATACCCGTTCGTATGCCTCGGTAAATGTTCTTACTATTCATTGATAGTGAGTATGAGTGTAAGAAGAGGACGAGATAGAGGACAGGGGAATACGACTTCAAATGGTCAATATCCTGCAATAGCAGAAACAATCTTTCTCTATCAATTTCCTTTGATTCGTCTTCCTGGCAGCTCCAGGAAGAAGCTTTGATATATTTGCATGGGACATAAACTCCAGATGGGTCAGAACTGTTTGTTTGGATGAATTGTTTGCTTTGGTTGATAGGTATATTTTGGTTGTTTAAACTAAAAGATTTGGATTGTACCCATATATCTGTTTATTCTGTTGGGTCCATGTATATTCTACGAGTGATTAGTTATCCTTTGAACTAATCAATACCACTGTATATTCGTAGTTCTAGTGATCCAAGTATCTTGATTCATTCTTGTATCCATTATTGATATTCTGATTTGGGAAGCCAAATGCAGAATAGATATTTAGTTGATCTGGTGATTCATCACTCTATATTCTTTTGTTATCTCCGTTACAAATTTCGAGGACGAAATTTCTAAGGGGGGAAAATCTGTAACATTCCCGAATTTTGAACAAGTTTAATTTGACAATTAATGTAATTTTTGAAATTGAATTGTGAATAAATGTGAATTTTCCAATTTATATCAGATATTTGTATATAAAATTTATTTTTAATTTAAATTGTGAGATTGAAAATTAATGTGTTTTATAAGTAGATTGAAAATAGATTTGAATTAGGAATTTAAGAATAATTTTTTTAAATATATTTAAAAGATAAAATTGTCTTGATTCAAACTTAAAGTTAATAAAGAAGTAATTAAGTTTTATTTAATTACATGATCACTATTTGTTAATTTTATTCTTAAAAATTATTTTAAATCAATAAAGACGTTAAAGAATTAACCAAAAGAAGTGTTTTTGAATCATTGATTGATTTGAATTTCTTAAAGTTAAATTTGGAGTTAAGGATAATATAAAATAGATGATCTACTTAAATAAATGAAAATTAATAAGGATATAAACTATAAAATAATTTAGATAAAGGTTTTTAACATAAAATTAATTTTTTAACAAGTGTAGGTTAAAGAGTTAAGCATTTAAAAAATGTTCACTTAAAACTTACAAGTGTAAGGATCTTATACAAGTGGCAAAGCAAAGGATTTTTTTTAAGATTTACAAATTCAAAGAAAAGAAACCAGAATCTGAAGCACTTCAGATATGAAACAAATCAAGTTCAAGCTTGAAGTTTGAATCGGTAGGATAACTCAAACACATGGATTCAGAAATTCAAAGCAAACCATCAATCTGAAAAAAACTGTAGATCAAAAAGAAAATAAAAGCTTCAAACTTGAAACAAGAGACATTATCAAGTAAAGAAAAAATACTGGAAAAAAAAGCATCAAACAAAACAAATTTAAGGCAAACAAATCAAAAGCAAGCTGCATTCAAACAATCTCAAGTCTGCAAAAAAATCAAACTAAAACCAGAAAAGCATTTCAGAAATGTTCTCTGCTTTGTCAAAAAAACAGGTGAGCAAACTCTTAACCCCTTTCCTTTATATTGGTTGGCATTTGATTTATCTGAATGTTTGTTTGTGAAATACAACTACATGTCTGAAGTGAAGTTGAAAATCACTTACATTTGAACAAACCTATATATATATATATATATAAATGTGCCTGTGCAAATTTTGAAAACAAAACATGTTTCTGTTCTTAGTATAACAGGTTTCAAAACCTGATTGAAAGATTAAAAAAAAAATCAAAACCCCACCTTTTGATCATCTTGAGACTTTGAGGTCAGGATAAAATAGGTTAGGATTTGTATTATCTTCCTTCTAAAAATATTTTTAAGCATTAAAAGTAAATGGGTTTTACTGGAAAAAAATAAACCACGGTCAAGTCCTTTTTGTTCAGAAACTACATTGATAAAAATTTGAGTTTTGATTTCATAATTTTATTCGTCCTGGTAAATCATGATTTTTGATAAGAATGTGATAACCCGGATTTCTAATATCTGTTAATTGGATAATTAAATGGTTTTGAATCATTGAGATACTAATTCCATTTGGATTTATTAAAAAAAATAGAGATTTTGATAATTAAAAATGTTGGGATGTATATAAGTAAATTTGAAAACTATAATAATTGTTATATTAAAATGATAAAATTGTTATTTTTAAACAATAATAATAAATGGGTTGTTAATTTATCTTAAATAAAATTAATATATACAAGTGGAAATAGATTTGTTAAAATTTATATGTACATATCAATTTCTCAAGTTTATAAACACATTATGCATCAAAAATATAAGTTATGAATAAGTGTTTACATAAATTCAATTTTGAGTATTTATTAAAATCTAAAGCTTATTTATATAAGATATATACACATTACATTTTATATATATATTTCATAATTACATATACATAGTTTAAATAAATTTATAATTAAGGAAATAACATTTGTTAATAATTAATTAAAAACATTAAAAAACTTGTAAACAATTTGAGGTATATTAAAGACATTTGTAACTTACGTGCATATGTGTAAGATCGTTAGAGCATTTAAATGACAAATGTCATTCTCTTGATTAATTAGGTTTAAAATTAAATTGTAAAAAAAAGACTTTTTATTTTCAGCTGAGAATTCCTTTATTCTCTTCAACAAGATTGAAAAAAAAAGTAGTAAAAACTGTAAAATCTGAAAATAGGAAGAAGAAGTAAAATATGAAGAAGAAAAAAGCTCAACAATCAGAGGCAAGAAGCAACAAGATGTAGACTTCAACTAATCAACAGCAGCAAGATAAAATTCAAACATGCAAGAAAGAAAATTCAAGAGCTAATTAAAGCAAGCCTGAAAACAAATGTGTTCTCTGTTCCAGTCTGAGGTGAGTAAAAAGAACTTTTTATAAATTGTGTACAGATATGTGTAACAACGATGAATAATTGGTGGGTAGGGTTGATTTTAAGTTTGAATATAGATTTAAACTTCTTTGCATATATGGTATATATGCCTGTAGATATACACCTGTAGTCTCTGTTGTTTATTGTAATCACAGAAAAATCTAAATCTTCATACCCAAGCAAATCCATGCTATGATCATAAAATAGGAAATGATTATAATAAGGTAATTTCCCTTTAAAAAATAATAATAATAAATTCTGGTGGCATTAGTTTGTTAACATTTTAAAATTTTAGTTTTTACAGTGAAACCAATCAAAATCAGTAAATCCAAATATTTTAATTTCAAGTTTAGAGTGTATGATGAGAATTAACTTGGCGAGTGATGAAGTTAGGGACTAAAATTGTAATTTTTAGCTTGCTATAGATCGAGATATTCAGAATTGTTCACTTTTGGGATTATCGACGAGTGCCGTTGATTGTTGGAGAAATCTCCATTTGGTTGTGGTCTGGAGGGGACTCGCAACTTGGGGGACGTGGCAAAAATACTGAAAAAAATTCTGGTACGCCATGGTGGACAATGGAGGATGAACTAGGGTTTGAGGACCTGTTATGTCGACAATATTTGGGGGGTTCACGCGATATGGATTGGGGACCGGGGCGAACCGCGAGGGTATGGTCAGATGTATGGCGATGTAGTGTAGATTTGGGCGAGACGACGCGTCGTCTGATGATCGGAGTTGGTGGAGTCGGTGTAGTTTTCTCTGATCGGAAATTTGGTTCAGGGGCTCAACCGGTTCGATTTCGAGTGGGTTGTATTTTCGAGGTTTCAAGTGGTCAGGGTGGATGTCGGTGGAGTTGCCGATGGAATGAAGATCGTGATGCCGGCCGAAGACGGACGGAGCATTCGTACATGTGCACGTATGCGTGCACAGATCTGCTTGTTCGAATAAACTTGGAAGGTGAATACTGGGAGCAAAGTAAAAGAAAGGGAAGGGGAAGAAGAATTGGGCCGGTAAGGAATTGGGCTGAACGAAATTAGAAAAATGTAAAATTAAGTTTGAACTAAGAATTTGTAAATAAGTTGAATGAGTTTCAAAGTTCAAATAATTCAGATTCCATGTCTTTTTGAAGCTGTTTATTTAAGAAGATTTTATAACTTTCCTTCGTATTGTTAATCTGCAAATTGATTTCAACACTTTATGCATTTGTTTTGAAAAATGCTTCCAATTATTTCGACATTAGAATAAAGTTATAAAATGGTTTCAAATGGAAGTTAAAAAGATGTAATTTAATATTTAATAAAGATAAAGAATTTGAATTATTTAAGTTATGAATAATTAAGGAATTAATTTGAAAGGCGATAAATTAAGAGATAATTACTAGAGTAATTTAGGATCCCTAATGAAGGTCCTTTATTAAGTAAAAGAGTAATTTATGTGAATGGTTAAGAGAAAATTTTCTATGAGATTAAATTAAAAGATCACGGTTAATTAATGATGTGATTAATTACTTGTTAAGATAATTAATCAAGAGAATAATTAACAAATGAAAGTAATCAGAGGATAATTACTTAATGGAAGTAATTGATGACTAATTGCTTAATGTAATTAATTGAGGATTGTTTGATTAAGGAAACTAATCAATGGTTAATTAAATAATGATTATGATCAATTAAGAGATGATTGATCAATGAACTAATTTATAATAATCATTTATGAAATTGTTTATGGTTAATTACTTAATAGAAGTAATTAATGAATTAATTACTTGATGAAATTAATTGGGATACTGTGATTTTTTTAGATTAATTAATTAAGTTTAATTAATTTAAACACTTGATGATTGATGAATAATTACTTAATGTAATTAATGGAAGTATAATTACTTATGGAAGTAATTAATTGATAATTACTGAAGGTAATTAAAGATGTTTATTGATGAAGTAATTTGGATATAATTACTTTGTAATTTATCAAGGGATTAATTGAGATAATTAATTAAGGGTAATTAATTTATGGAATAAGTAATTAAGGTTAGTTGATTACTGAATGTAATTAATCAAGGGATTAATTGAGATAATAAATTAAGGAGTAATTTATTAAGGAAGTGATTAAGGGAAGTTAATTACTGTTGTATTAATCAAGGGTGATTAATAATTATGGTTAGTAATTAATTAATAAAGTAATTAAATGTTAATTACTGTATTGGGTTAAGGATAATTAATTTGTGAAATTAAAGTAAGGGTTAATTACTTAAGTGTAATTAAAAGATAAATAGAATGATATTGAATGACCCTGATTAATTGTTATTCCTAATATGTGGTTTGTGATGCTATGTGATAAGATATGTTTGATTTAAAACTGTGAGGATGTGGTTTTTTTTTATTGATGATGAATTACCGTGACATCCTGTATTTAAAAGTTGAATTGTATTTCACTTGGATAATTTAAGTTAAGATGGCCTTGGTTTCGAAGAGACCGGTGTCGGGTATTAGTAAATACCCGAAACCACTTCGATTCCTTATAGATTGATTTGTGAAATCAATAAGCTGGTTTGAATTGATTTAAGAAAATTGGACCATTTAATCTAAGTTTGACACTTACAAATTGATGTGTGATTTAGGAGATGTTTATAACAGCTTGTTAAGTTGTAATTTGATAAGTTACACCGGGTTTATATAATTTGTATGGTTTGGGATATTCCTTGTTAGATGAGTTTACTCACGCTGGTTTCCAGCCTGACCCGGGTGTTACTTTGATGTAATGCTCGGGTCAGACCGAGTATTACAGATTTTCAGGTTATGACGTTCTGGAGCTCAGGAGGCGAGCTGGAGAGCTGGAACGTACGGAGAGTTTCTATTGTGTTATATTATAGTATCTGAAACAGATTATTTATCTGTCCTGTGGTTGTAAATATGTTGAAACTCTGATATTATAAAAGTGTAATTTGACAAGTACAGTTTTTCCTTTGTATGACTATTATTATTATTGATATTATATTTTTCCGCTGCGAATGTGAGATTGTGAGATTCTTTTCTGTTCTTCTTCTTCTATCTTTTTTTCTTTTCACTAACTAGCTGGAAATTTCGAGATTGAAATTCTCGGGTCGTTACATTTGGTATTAGAGCAGAAGGTTAAGCGAGAACCTTGGCTCTGGTGGGATTACTCATTAAGGATAGGGTAAGTGGTACCCTAGAATGAGTTGAGTGTATGTATATATATATATATATATATATATATATGAGAGTGTACTTGTTATTTACTTATATAAAGGTTTTTAAAGGATTTCAAAAGTAAATGAATCATATATATAAGAAATAGATTATCTGTTATATTAAGGAAATTGGTTGTAGTATTAATTAAATTAAAAGTAATAGTAAGAATTACAACCAAATTGAAATTTAATTTAAGACAAGTTTGAAATGGATTCAAACTAAAATTGAAATCTTGATTTGGAGAAGTATTTCAGAATAAGATGAATTAGAATTGGTTTCAAACCAGAAAATAGAATGGATATTGTGTTTAATAATGGGGTGATTGTTTTTCAACAAACAATAAAATGTTTCAAGGAAGTAACCATTTAAAAAGAGTAACTTGTAAGTTTGAAAGGATGTAAATTAAAGTGGGTTTCCAACTGTGAATTTCTGAATTCTAAATCTGAACATTTGAAATTGTTTTCAAAATGTTAAAGGAAATAATATTTCAAAAAAAAAAATATTTTTAATATGACCTTATTTTTAAAATAAGAGATGTTATTAAATATATATGAATGAAAGGGTTCAATTTCAAACAAGGATTGTTTGAAAATTTAAAAGAAATTTGTTTTGAATTAAAAACCAAAGGTGGTTTAAAAATTTAAAGTATAACTTGGTATGTAAAAGAAATTAATATGTGTACATGTGGATATATAATATCAAAGGTGATTTGAAATAAACTCTAAATATTGAGTTTTAAATTTGGAATAAGATATGATACCCAAAGTGATAAGTTTTTGAACTTAATAAGTGGGAAGATTATTTATAAGAAGTTCAAGCTAGGTAAGGTTGACTGGATTAAGTGAATTGAGTTTAACTTGGAGAAGGTTAAATAAGTTTGAATGATCAACCTGATTTGGAAATTTTAAGATGGAATTGGAATTTAACTTGGGAAGTTAAATGGTTAATTTGAATGGGGAGTTTGTGTAATCTCAAAATGGGTATTGAGATCTGGAAACCGGAAATATTTATATTGTGAAATTGGATTTGTTTAAATGAATAAGAAATGAAGTGTGGTGATATATCCATTATTGAGATAAAAGAAAATCTAACTTTAATTTGAAATTAAATTGTTTGAAAGTTTTTAATAAAGGTTAACTTGGTTTAAAGGACTAAACCAACCTTAGTGAATTTAACTCGAATTTATATAATTCGAGAAGGTTTAAATTTGGAATTTGGATTGAAATTAGTTCAAATTGAATTTGATTTGAATTAATTGAAATTGTGATTGAAGATGTATAAGTATAAAATTAAAATGGAAAATTTGAATTGGATTGATTTGAATAATTTGGAATTATAATTAATGTTGAATAGTATAAAATTGTAATGGAATTTGAATTTAATTTGGGAGGAAATCAAGAATAATTCAACTTGATTTGGAAATGGAGTTTGAAATTTTGGATTAATTCAAACTGGAGTTAAAATGAATTGAAATTGGAACTAGTTCAATTGAAATTTGTTTGAATTAGTAGAATTTGATAAAGTTAAATTTGAAAAGAAACCGAGGTTAATTCAACTTGAATTGGGGTTGGATCAATTTCAATGGAAATTGAAGTTATTTAAAGTAGAATTGGGTCAATTTAAATGGAAGTGGAAATTTAAATTGAATCTAGGAGAATGGAGATTGGGAAGTGAGCAGTTTGACTCTGAACTATTTTTAATATAAATTGTTTTAATATAAACCAATTTTTCCAAGCTATTCATTATATAAACAACCTTTCTTTTAAAAGCCAAATTATCTTATACTTGTTTTACAATTATATTTGAAACTGTTTAATAATTTTCTAACTATTTTATAAACTAATTACTATTTTCAACTACTAATTACTATTTTATAGCTATTTTGCAATTATCTAAAATTTCTATAATTATTTTAACTATTTCCTAACTATTTTACACCTATTTTACAAACTAGTAATTATTTTCCAACTACTTATATGTTTTCAAATTTTTTCAAACTATTTTCTTAATAAACTGGTCGAAGTTCAAACTGTTATTGGTTAAATACCCAATCGAGATAAAAATAGAGGTGATAATCCAAATGGATTGAGGCAATTGTGAGTAAGTGAATGAAAATTAAAGTGAATATGAATAGAAAGAGAATTGATTTGGCTAATAACCAATAAAGATAAATACGTAGGATGTACGTATGTTATTCTATTCGCATAGTGATTTGATCCAGATTCGAGCGTAGAATTTCGGGATAGTTTTATCGATCCGAGTGGGATTTTTCACTCGATTTTCAACGGAGAACCTGGATATGGATTGTTGATTGGTTCTGGATATTCTCTATCATAGTTATAGCTATGCAAGGAGAATAACGATTTCTGATCAAGAAACCAGATCTGTGCCCGCACTAGGAAGTCGGGTGGACAATACTACTTCGGAAGTGAAATTGTGTGATCGAGTGAGCGATTAGTTTGGTATAGCGTACGAATGATATGTGTACATCGTACAGATTGGAATGAAATTGATATTGAAGTTTGTGGATAAGAAATTTGAAATGGTTTTTGAAGTGAAAATATATTTTGTGAAAAATATGAGGAAATAAAATAGAAATTGGATATTTCTATGGTTGAAATTTTGTTTATGGAAGTAGGTGATATGGTAAGTGGTTTTGTAAGGAGTAATCAAATTTGAATATCTGATTTTGAATAAACAAAGTAAATATCTTTGTTTTATAAGATAAAACTTCCCTTATTGAATCTATTGCCATAAGAAAAGGATTTTTTTAAAGTGTTTTGAAGTATAAAAGGGGTTTTATACAAGTTTGAAATGATCCGAAGTTTTAAAATTATATATATATATATATCTATGTGAATATATAAAGGATCTTATGAGGATTTTGGAAAGGGTTTTGGAAACCTTTGGATTTGGAAAGGCTTTTGATTTTTGGGTAAAATCAATATGAGAATTTGGAAAGCCTAGTTTGAGAATTATCGATTTTGGAATAATCGATTTCATGTAAAGGAGTTTTGTATGAGATCATACTAGGTGTATGATTTAAAGATACTATATATGTATAGTATAAAATGTTTTGATGATGGCTATGGGGAAAAAGGCGCTTCCTTGAAATAAACTTCTCAGGAGTACCACCGGGTGGTGCTGCCTTGAGCCCCAAGGGGGTATCTAAAGTTAATCCTGTGAGGAGTCCGGACAAAACTAGTTCTTGAGGATTATGAGTAGAGTATACCATAGCGAAAGTCGTGTGTGCCACTGAGAGCCAACAGTTACATGATCTTTTGCTGCAACGACAACGTAACCCAGGATGTAACTGCGATCTATGGTATAACATAGCGAAAGTCGTGTGTGCCGCTGAGAGCCAACAGTCTGCAATTGATTTTATACCGGTAGACTGCGACCTATGTAGGAGTGGAGAAGTTTCATTTTGACAGCGAAAATCAGAGGCCGTTGAGAGCCTGCAGTTACATGGACTTTTGCTGCGACGGCAACGTAACCCTGGATGTAACTGTGATCTGTTGTGTGGGTTCCATGGCGTAATCGAGAGGCCGTGGAGAGCCTGCAGTTACGTGGACTTTTGCTGTGATGGCAACGTAACCCTGGAATGTAACTGTGACCATGGATGGGGGTGATGATTTCCAGAGCATTCTCACCAAAGATATATCCTCTATTTTCAAAAAATTGTTTTTATATTCTCAATAAAATTATTTTCCAAGTATTTTCACTGGGTGTTGAAAATGGGTCTGCTAAGTACTTATAGATTTTTAGTCCTACGCCTGATTAACGTATGAACGAATTTCTGTGAGAATGAAGATGAACTTGTTGAAACATAGAGTTATAGAATAATATTTTTATAAAGCTATTTTGATAATACTATATAGAATTTAAAGATGTTCTAAAAAAAAGTTCAAGGGAAAATTTATCTAATTTTAAGCATTTTAATAAATTTGGCTTCGTTCCTTTTCGAGGACGAAAAGATTCAAAGGGGGGGAGAAATGTGATAACCCGGATTTTTAATATCTGTTAATTGGATAATTAAATGGTTTTGAATCATTGAGATACTAATTCCACTTTGATTTATTAAAAAAAATAGAGATTTTGATAATTAAAAATGTTGGGATGTATATAAGTAAATTTGAAAACTGTAATAATTGTTATATTAAAATGATAAAATTGTTATTTTTAAACAATAATAATAAATGGGTTGTTAATTTATCTTAAATAAAATTAATATATATAAGTGGAAATAGATTTGTTAAAATTTATATGTACATATCAATTTCTCAAGTTTATAAACACATGATGCATCAAAAATATAAGTTATGAATAAGCGTTTGCATAAATTCACTTTTGAATATTTATTAAAATCTAAAGCTTATTTATATAAGATATATACACATTACATTTTATATATATATTTCATAATTACATATACATAGTTTAAATAAATTTATAATTAAGGAAATAACATTTGTTAATAATTAATTAAAAACATTAAAACACTTGTAAATAATTTGAGGTATATTAAAGACATTTGTAACTTATGTGCATATGTGTAAGATCATTAGATCATTTAAATGACAAATGTCATTCTCTTGATTAATTAGCTTTAAAATTAAATTGTAAAAAAAAAGTAGACTTTTTATTTTCAGCTGAGAATTCCTTTATTCTCTTCAACAAGATTGAAAAAAAAAGGAAGTAGTAAAAACTGTAAAATCTGAAAATAGGAAGAAGAAGTAAAATATGAAGAAAAAAAAAGCTCAACAATCAGAGGCAAGAAGCAACAAGATGTAGACTTCAACTAATCAACATCAGCATGATAAAATTCAAACATGCAAGAAAGAAAATTCAAGAGCTAATTAAAGCAAGCCTGAAAACAAATGTGTTCTCTGTTCCAGTCTGAGGTGAGTAAACATAACTTTTTATAAATTGTGTACAGATATGTGTAACAATGATGAATATTTGGTGGGTAGGGTTGATTTTAAGTTTGAATATAGATTTAAACTTCTTTGCATATATGGTATATATGCCTGTAGATATACACCTGTAGTCTCTGTTGTTTATTGTAATCACAGAAAAATCTAAATCTTCATACCCAAGCAAATCCATGCTATGATCATAAAATAGAAAATGATTATAATAAGGTAATTTCACTTTAAAAAAAAAATTCTGGTGGCATTAGTTTGTTAACATTTTAAAAATTTAGTTGTTACAGTGAAACCAATCAAAATCAGAAAATCCAAATATTTTAATTTCAAGTTAGAGTGTATGATGAGAATTAACTTGGCAAATGATGAAGTTAGGGACTAAAATTGTAATTTTTAGCTTGCTATAGATCGAGATATTCAGAATTGTTCACTTTTGGGATTATCGACGAGTGCCGTTGATTGGTGGCGAAATCTCCATTTGGTTGTGGTCTGGAGGGGACTCGCGACTTGGGGGACGTGGCAAAAATACTGAAAAAAATTCCGGTACGCCATGGTGGACAAGGGAGGATGAACTAGGGTTTGAGGACCTGTTATGTCGACAATATTTTGGTGGTTCATGCGACATGGATAGGGGACCGGAGCGAACCGCGAGGGTATGGTCAAATGTATGGCGATGTAGTGTAGATTTGGGCGAGACGACGCGTTGTCTGGTGATCAGAGTTGGTGGAGTCGGTGTAGTTTTCTCTGATCGGAAATTTGGTTCAGGGGCTCATCCGGTTCGATTTTGAGTGGGTTGTATTTTCGAGGTTTCGAGTGGTCAGGGTGGATGTCGGTGGAGTTGCCGATGGAATGAAGATCGTGATGCCGGCCGAAGATGGCCGGAGTATTCGTACATGTGCACGTATGCATGCACAAATCTGCTTGTTCGAATAGACTTGGAAGGTGAATACTGGGAGCAAAGTAAAAGAAAGGGGAGGGGAAGAAGAATTGGGCCGGTAAGGAATTGGGATGAACGAAATTAGAAAAATGTAAAATTAAGTTTGAACTAAGAATTTGTAAATAAGTTGAATGAGTTTCAAAGTTCAAATAATTCAGATTCCATGTCTTTTTGAAGCTGTTTATTTAAGAAGATTTTATAACCTTCCTTCATATTGTTAATCTGCAAATTGATTTCAACACTTTATGCATTTGTTTTGAAAAATGCTTCCAATTATTTCGACATTAGAATAAAGTTATAAAATGGTTTCAAATGGAAGTTAAAAATATGTAATTTAATATTTAATAAAGATAAAGAATTTGAATTATTTAAGTTATGAATAATTAAGGAATTAATTTGAAAGGCGATAAATTAAGAGATAATTACTAGAGTAATTTAGGATCCCTAATGAAGGTCCTTTATTAAGTAAAAGAGTAATTTATGTGAATGGTTAAGAGAAAATTTTCTATGAGATTAAATTAAAAGATTACGGTTAATTAATGATGTGATTAATTACTTGTTAAGATAATTAATCAAGAGAATAATTAACAAATGAAAGTAATCAGAGGATAATTACTTAATGGAAGTAATTGATGACTAATTACTTAATGTAATTAACTGAGGATTGTTTGATTAAGGAAACTAATCAATGATTAATTAAATAATGATTATGATCAATTAAGAGATGATTGATCAATGAACTAATTTATAATAATCATTTATGAAATTGTTTATGGTTAATTACTTAATAGAAGTAATTAATGAATTAATTACTTGATGAAATTAATTGGGATAATGTGATTTGTTTAGATTAATTAATTAAGTTTAATTAATTTAAACACTTGATGATTGATGAATAATTACTTAATGTAATTAATGGAAGTATAATTACTTATGGAAGTAATCAATTGATAATTACTGAAGGTAATTAGAGATGTTTATTGATGAAGTAATTTGGATATAATTACTTTGTAATTTATCATGGGATTAATTGAGATAATTAATTAAGGGTAATTAATTTATGGAATAAGTAATTAAGGTTTGTTAATTACTGAATGTAATTAATCAAGGGATTAATTGAGATAATAAATTAAGGAGTAATTTATTAAGGAAGTAATTAAGGGAAGTTAATTACTGTTGTTATTAATCAAGGGTGATTAATAATTATGGTTGGTAATTAATTAATAAAGTAATTAAATGTTAATTACTGTATTGGGTTAAGGATAATTAATTTGTGAAATTAAAGTAAGGGTTAATTACTTAAGTGTAATTAAAAGATAAATAGAATGATATTGAATGACCTTGATTAATTGTTATTCCTAATATGTGGTTTGTGATGCTATGTGATAAGATATGTTTGATTTAAAACTTTGAGGATGTGGTTTTTTTATTGATGATGAATTACTGTGACATCCTGTATTTAAAAGTTGAATTGTATTTCACTTGGATAATTTAAGTTAAGATGGCATTGGTTTCGAAGAGACCGGAGTCGGGTATTAGTAAATACTCGAAACCACTTCGATTCATTATAGATTGATTTGTGAAATCAATAAGCTGGTTTGAATTGATTTAAGAAAATTGGACCATTTAATCTAAGTTTGACACTTACAAATTGATGTGTGATTTAGGAGATGTTTATAACAGCTTGTTAAGTTGTAAATTGATAAGTTACCCCGGGTTTATATAAGTTGTATGGTTTGGGATATTCCTTGTTAGATGAGTTTACTCACGCTGGTTTCCAGCCTGACCCGGGTGTTACTTTGATGTAATGCTCGGGTCAGACTGAGTATTACAGATTTTCAGGTTATGACGTTCTGGAGCTCAGGAGGCGAGCTGGAGAGCAGGAACGTATGGAGAGTTTCTATTGTGTTATATTATAGTATCTGAAACAGATTATTTATCTGTCCTGTGGTTGTAAATATGTTGAAACTCTGATATTATAAAAGTGTAATTTGATAAGTACAGTTTTTCCTTTGTATGACTATTATTATTATTGATATAGTATTTTTCCGCTGCGAATGTGAGATTGTGAGATTCTTTTCTATTCTTCTTCTTCTATCTTTTCTTCTTTTCACTAACTATCTGGAAATTCCGGGATCAAAATTCCCGGGTCGTTACAAAGAAATTCAGGATTTTTAACCTAGTATGTTATGTGGATTTGGGAGATGAACGTTAGATGGATTTAGGCGAATTTCCGACAATCAATGTCGAATTAGGCCACGTGATTTGATGTAAAGGTGGTCGAGGGTTTGGTGGTTATCAGAAAAATGGTGGATAATTTTTTAGATCGTGGTGGAGAATGAGCTAGTTTGGTTTAGGGTTTAAGTTTCGATTTTTACTGTGGGTTTAGTTTGAACTCGTGTGTCGTGATGGTGGCTTCGAGGGTGATCGGACCAGTTTGGGATGGATCGTAGGTTGGTAGAGCGGTTCTAGGTGGATGGCCATGATCACTGGTGATTGGAATCACCAACGGCGAGGCAATGTGTGGGATCAGGTTCAAATGCCTGGAGGAGTTGATCAGCTTGTTTTCGCTATTGGGTTTGGTTCGAAGTCGAGGTGGTCGAGATCAGGGGGTAGGCCAGCAATGACTTGTTGGCATCGGCGACAACGATCAAAACCAGCCATGGCGTTCGTGCACGTATACGTGCATTTTCCTGTGTCCGTATTGGGTTTGGTTTGAAGGAGGAGGTGGTTCCTCGGATTCGAACTCGAAGGAAAATGCAAGGTGACTCGAAGCAGATGAGAGAGAGAGGGGACTCGAAGTTGGGGTCGGGAAAGAGCAGGGTTTGACTCGGGCTTGTAATTTGTTACTTGATGTTAAACAAAAAATAATTTGCTTCCAGTTTTATAACACAAAAGTTTTCTTTTAAGTTTGCAAAGTAAATTTTTATTTAAGCAAAGTTTCAAAGTGTATTTAAACTAAATAAGTTTTCAAAAGAAAAATAAATCAAGTCTCAGATTGAAAACGAGTTTTTAAACAAGTTTACAAGTTAAAATTTTAAAATAAACATAGTTTTAAGGTATGTATTTCTTTAACATAAGATTTAAAAGGTTTTAAAATGGTTTTTAGCTTTGTTCAACTTAAATTTGGATTCGTTTTAAATCTTAAATATAAAATAAAATTTATAGTAAATTTGAAAGTAAATTGTTTTTAAAATAAGAACAATGTTTTATCTTAAAGTAAATTAGAATTTAATGATTTGTAATTCATTAAATTATTAAAGTATTTAAAATGGATAATTAATTTAATAAATTAATAAATGAAATGGATAATTAATTAAAGTAATTAAGGGTTTTAATAAGATTAATTATTCTTAGGATAATTAATTTGTAATTAAGAAATCATTAATTGAATAAGATTAGATTTTTAATTAATGATTTAAAATTTATTAATTAAATAATTAAGGATTAATAAATTCAATTATAAAAGATTAATTTAAAGAAGTTGAGTAAAGGCTAATTAATAAATTAATAATTAAAGGTGGATTGATTTCTAAATTATTAAGGTAATTAATTAAGATAAATTAATTGCTAGTTAATTTATGGTCAACGATGACTAAGTTATTAAGAATGATCACTTATTATAATTAATTATTGATAATTAATTAATGTGATAAATTAATTTAAAGGTTAACTAAATTATGAAAACAATTAAGGGGTGATTATTAATTAAGAATTAATTAGATAAATCTTTGTAATTAATTAAGGATGATTAATTAAAGGATTATTATTAATTAAAGGTTAATTAAGGATTAATGAGTAGTTAATCAAAATGGTTTGAAACTGATTAATGATTAATTAACCAGGATTAAAAATTATTCATAATTAATTAATTTGATATAAATAAATCAGATAATTAATTGATCTTACTCATGGATGTTAGGATTCTATGAAGTGGTTTGAATTGATTGATGTCCCTGATTTGTGATAATATGTGATAAGAATTATTTTGTTTTGTGAATTGTGATGTAATTTATTCTGTGATGAAATTAATTATATGTAATGTAAATTATTATCGGTGATATATACATCTGTGATTTGTGAATGAAAGATAAGCGTTACAATTGGTTTGTACCGCTTGTCTGATATAAACGTTATAGTTTATACCGCTTATTTATATTTCTGTAGTTGGAATACAATGGTTGATGTTGTTGCACTATTATGTGTAAAACCATTGGACCACACTATACACACACAAATATGGATTTCACGAGGAAATCAGTAAAGTCACAAATATATGAATTTAATATTTTGAAATGGTTTTAAAGTTTGAATTTTGAATCCAAATGATTTTGGAAATGAAATTGGGTTGAATTTGAAAGATATTTGAAAAGGAGTTTTGTTGAAGATAAAATGTATTTTAAATAATTTGATTTAGTTTGAAATTTGAAATATTTGATTTGAGTTTGAATTCAATATGTGACATGGAATTCAATGAAATTGGAAACGAGTTTGGAAAACTATTAAACCTTTGATTTAAAGATTGAATAACTATGAATGAATCTTTGAGAAAGATTGTTAAACTTTGTTTTGGAATCGAAGAAGATTCTAAATGGTGTATCTTTTATTTTTGAAAACGAGAATTGTTTTGGAAGCTATGAAATGAGTTTTTGATTTAAAGACCGGACGAGTTAACCCAATTTAAAATGGAATTGTTTTGAAAGGCTAGAAATGAATCTTTGTTAAAGATTGGTGATCCTTGTTTTAAACTGAAAAGTGGTTTTTAAAAGGGAATCTTTGTTTAAAATATCAAAGTGGGGAAATTGTTTAAACCATTGAAAGGTTTCTGGAAGTAAATCTTTTTGTTTAAAAAGATTTGAAATGGTAATTTGGTTTAACCATGAATGAAAAGTTTTGGATGATAAGTTGTGATTTAACTGAAATCCCATTATCCATATGTTTTCAAATATTACGCTCGTTATTCGGTTTAGCCGGGAGAGGACCTTGTGTCATATAACCCATTCCGAATAATGATACGACGATATGGATAGTATTTGAAGACCGGTGGTGAAGACCAGATACTTTCGAAAGCGAAAGGATGACCTGTTGAATGTCTCTGCACCGAATGGCCCCGGTATAGAGATTTGAGCACCCATTGTGATGGGGAGTCCGGACGTGATCAGGAATTATCTGGATTGCAAGGGCTTCTTCGGAAGTGCCTTCGGTTCTGTTCGAACCCGGAACTGACTGGTATGGATGTGTGTCCGACATTACACTTTGAGATGTAAAACCGGTTTCTATCAAATACATTTCTGTTTGGTGGCGGAGATTTGTTCTCTTATCTTAACACCCTTCTCTGAGACGTACGAGCTCAGAGGTTATGTAGTTGATGGTTATTAGTGATACATTCTCAATTTGGTAATGTGGCATACGAAGTGATGCTGATCATTTGTTGATCAAAGCAAGGCTTTGTGAAAAGCGTAGCTTTGTGGACGAGACTGCATCAGGACCTCACTCCCCGGAAATGGTCGAAATAGGAAAGATGCAGCAAGTTTTCAGGGGTCGCGCCCCTAGGGTATGTCCATTTCTTTTGGATAGAGGTGATATCACGGTATGGAGCCCAAATATTTAACCTATGTGGTTACTGCAAATACATAACATTGTGGTTGTTGGTATCGAGCGCTCGGATAAAGGTTGGTTACGACCGGGGATGGAATATCTGAGGTGATACTCTCGGGCAGGGGTACACCGGCCTTGTGTTGGCAGAGAACTGAGGGATGGTTCGCCGGGCGTCCTTCCAGAGGCATTCCCATGTGGCCCAGGAAGTTCCTTAGCTTGACCATTTGTTGGAAATCCAATCATCCAATACGCGCCTTGTACGGTTTTAGTTGTATAACCTGCCATCTACTTATGGTGGCGCCCCACTGTTTAGATGGTAGCTATAGTAGGCATAGTTCGGAATGTCTATGCTGGCTAATATTAATATTATACTTTCGAAATGATTTTCCACTATGCACTTATAGTAATAATATCAAAGGATTTCGCGTATCAAGCATTTTTGACCGTCATAAGGAGAAATCTCCTCCAAGTCTACGTTTGCATTGTGTGTGTGGTGGGAGGCCTTATGGCAGTTTCATTTTCAAAAAGCATTGCGGATTTCAAATTTAAATTATTTTGTTTGTTTTAAAGATAAAAATGTTTTTTTGTTTGCTCGTACCAGTCCCATGACAGACCCGGAGTTTATTGTTCCCTTCCTAAACTCTGGGTGCTCACAATTTTCACACGGGCAGTCTAGAGTTGGGTTTTTCAGATAATAGATATCGATTTGGTAGCTTTTAGCTTTCTCTCTGGTATTCTTTGGAGTCTTCGGATTCATGGACTGGACTTGCTCAGCTTGGTGAAACGTGATGGTGGTTCAAGCTAGTGGTTTGGAGTTTTAGCTTTGGAGCATTGGATTGGTGTTATCTCTTGGCTATTTTTTTCCGCTGTTATATCATATTGTTATTCCGCTGTAGCATTATTATCTTATATCTCTGATATTGATTCATATTGTATCATTGTTGTATCGAATGTTGTATATCAATGATATGCATTTCTTTTCTTCCACTGTGTTGTACATAAATGTGTCATAAACTCTGGCCAACCAGATTCGACGTTTGGATCTACGGCAGTCGAATATGAGTGTCGTATTCAGTGCCAATTTTCGAGGGTCGAGTCAGGGTCGTTACAGCTCAGGTCAGAGAATGAGTTATATGGATTTATTCATTTATGTTGATATAATATCATTTTGGTTGTTTTTGGATGTATATCTTGTTTAGTTGTTGTATATATTATCTTAAGTGTGTAGTACAGACTAGGATGGGTACGATAGAAGTATGACTTGATGTATGTATATAAAACCTTAATTACGTGATAAGTACTCAAGTTAGTGTGGGGAATCTCTATGCTTGCTTGGCATCATTTGTTTTAATGTTCTTATGGGATCAACCTTCTTTTTATATGTGCATCTTTTTCTATCATCATTAGAAATAAGCTAGAATGTTTGAGGATAAGATTATGAGATTGATTCCTTTATCTAACTTTCATTTCGAGGATGAAATGCTTTTAAGTAGGGGAGAATGTAACGACCCGTAATTTCGCTACTTCGAAAATGAGAGATTTCGTTCATTTTGAATATAAAAGGAATTTAAATCTTAATTTTTTTATATATAATATGTAATAGTGAAGAAACCATTTATTTTTATAGTTAATAATTTAAAAAGTATAAATTTAAAATTTTAGAGCAAATCAGCAAAAGTTTAGTTTTGTTAAAAATAAATAAAGGTTTAAATAAATAGGTTTAAATGTTTATTTGATAAGTTAAATATTATTTAAACATCTAATAAAGATAATAAAAGTATATTAATATATTTAAAAGTATTTTAATAAATTTTTTACAAAAATAACCAAATTTTGTCGCATTTTGTCAGTTTTACATACACTATAAAATTATAGATTTTGATATTAATTAAATATTATGTTAAAATATAAAGTGACATTTTTTAATCTATTTAAATCAATAAAAAGTTCATTTTAAAGTTTGGTTTACTTCGATATATAGCGTAACAAAATGTCAAATTTTGACTGTAAAATTTGTAAACAAAAACACCGTTTTTTACCAAAACAAGTTGTCGTCAAGTTGTTGCAACTTGATACATTTTCTAACTATAAATACAAGTTTACAAACTTTTTAAACACTTTACATTTAGCACCAAAAGACAAAAGGACTTTGCTTTTGAAAAGTTTAAATAAATAAAAAAGTATAAAAGTATGATTTGACTAATTCTATTTTATTTAAATCTTTATAAAACAACATCATTACACTCATTTCCATCACCATTAATGCTTAAGTCATATCACTTATGAAAAAGGGGCAAAATCATTATTTAATATTTTAATGTTTAAGAAAAAGAGGCAAACATCATTTCATTAACTACAAACTTACATCTTACCATCATTTCACCATTAATACACTTCTTATCATGTTAAGAAAAATTCAAAAAGTAAGGTAAGGGTATTGAGGACATTGGCAACTCAAAATCCACTTATAAATACAAGCCTAAACCCTTCTTTCTTCTCTACATTTTCATTCCACAAAATTTCTAAACTCCATTCTCTTCCTCTTCCATTACTTCCCCCTTCTTCCTCTATTTCAATGGCTTCCCACCTCTCCATCCATTTCCACCATCTCCACCAAGCTCCACCACCACCTAAACCCACATCCACCGCGGCCAAACACACTTACCCACCTCCAAAACCATATAACCTCCAAACAACCACCCTAACCGAGCCCTACACACCCATACCCACCTCCATAAGCCATGCACCCCCTTTACTTACCCTAACCCGAGCACACACACCACATACCCACCTCCACAAAAGTTGTACCCCAATCCACACCCCACGGCAAATCATATACCCCCTCCCCTTTAGCCACGGCCAAAATAAAATAGAAAAGTAGAAAAAAAAGAAAAAGAAAAAGAAAAGGAGAGAGAAGAAAAGGGAATGACAAAATTCGAGACGTTTGAAAATATCACGTTAGCTCGAGAGACACGTATCTTTCGTAAAAGATTGATGGAGTGGATATGAAGGTGATGAATTCTCATCCCTTTTGAATTTATATTTTGGTTATGTTAAAACAATCACATCTATATCCTTATAACATATGAATGTTTATACGAACTTGATTGTTAATATGGATGATTGATAGTTTGGTTAGATAATTGAATTATGATAATATATCCCGTTATGATATTAACAATGAATGTTGGATTTGAAATCATATGTATGTGATTGGTTGAATGAATGTTATATTAGAGATAAATATGGAAATTGGTTATGTTCAATTTGATTTAATAATCCCTTTGTTAATAAGACCCTATATTAGCGATTTGAGATATTTTGGAAAAACAAGTCTCTTTTCGATTAGAATTGAAATAGAAAAATTAAAGAAAATTTGAAGTAAAACGGGATTAAAAAGGATAGTTAAATTGAAATTGAAATTAAGATGAATAGTGAAATTGAAATTGAAATCGATTTTGAAAACTGATTTTGAAATTGAGGTTGAATTGAAGTTAGATTTGAAATTTAAGTTTTAATTAAGTTTAATTTGAAGTTAGAATTGAAATTGAATTGAAATTGAAATTTAAAACTTAATATCAAAATAATAGGAATAAATAATATTATAATATGGTAGTAGTGAAAATACATTTTAAAAGCTTTAAAAAGTGGAAATATTAATATAAAATGACTTGTAATGATTTTATAAGTGGTAAAATCCAATTTGAATAGATTATTTCAAATATTGAAAAATAAGTTAAAACTAGGTGCGTCGCACAACGATAGTTCGCGATTTCACGTCGAAAAGTTCAAACGAACGTGTAGAGTGGAATATAACTCGGAATTCTTCGAGGTAAGAAAATTTCGAACTATGATATCTATATCTTCCAAAGGAAGAAAGAAAATTAAGATTTCATCTTAGAGATTTTGAATTAAGTCCAAATCAATTTTGTAGAAAAATCGCGCTAGTGCAGTTAAGTGACCATAGCAGAAAATCTGTTCAAATGAACGTTTCTCGTTGTGAAAAAATATGGAATAAATTTTATAAATCAATTTAAATAGTTTAAATGAAATTTGGATTGGAAAATATGAATTATCAAATGTTTAAAAGTTTATTTAATCAAATGAGCATATACAACACTTTCCGCGGCACTTTTATGCTGCGAATTCTACAACTTTTTGAATGTGAGTTTAAACGTAACGATTTTTCCTAGAATCAATTGTGTGCGATTTTAAAAGGAAAAATAAGCATTTAAAAGATAATTTGGAATATTTGTAATCAATTCCAAAATAAAGTAGATAACTGAGTATGTGGAAACGAGTACTATATTTGTCCCGTATATGAGATCTGGGAAGATAAAATAAGGTGTTTAACCAAGGTTAGGGATGGAGCAACCAGTGCCCTAGACCTTCCTGGCCTCAGTTTTCTTTTCATAGGCAAGGGGTGGAACAGATTGAAAGGAAAGCCCGGATGCTCTAAGATAAAAAAGATTATATTAAGTTTTCGAAATAAAAGAAGATCGGTGTTATCCAATATTTAAGCAATCTCTAAAATAAATGATTTCTATGATCTTATTTACTCAAAAATGTTTGCTATGATTTGTTTTAGACTTTATCATAAGCGATCTCTTAAATAACATTGTTTTTTATCCGCCTAAAAGTTAAGGTATTTGGGTCGAGAGTTAAGCGAGAAAATTTTGAGATATTTTCCAAAGCAAAAGAATGAATTACTTAGAATTTTTCTAAGTCAAAAGAAAGTGATTTTGAAATCATCAAAAAATAATTAAAGTGAAAGAGATTTAATATATCATGTATACTCATATTCACTTTTTATCGATAATTGGATTTCGAAAGAACAAGGGTCAAATTTAGGTGATTCCCATCCGAAAACCACTTCGAACTAATGCGTATGTTCAAATGTGAAGACATGTTGAAGATGATGATTATTGAAGACCGTGGATCTTCTTAGCATGAGGACTGCTTATTGACTTGCTTTGGGTTGCACCCATCATGGATTTGTATATAGCAATGGTCTCCTTGTTGTGGAGATTTTTTGAATTGCAAGGACTACTCGCTACTAGTGGTAGTAGGAGAGTGCCGTCCGTTTGTCCTGTTCCAGGACAACTTGTATGGACGTTTGTCTGACATTGCATTTCTTAAGATTACGCACATTGGTTTTCACAAAAATGTACATCAGTGGTGGCAGAGAAGGCAACTTCTGTTAGCTTAACACCTTCCTTGAGAAGTACAAGCTTAAGGGTTGTATTTTTGTGGAAGGCAATTAGTAGTCAACGGAAATGGAAATGTGGCATTCAAAGATGTGATGTATGCTATGTAAAAGGTAATCATTGCCTCAAGCCTCATCAAACTGGAAATGACCGAAACAGGATTAGATCCCGCAATGACGTTCGGAATGAAAATTAATGTGGTGTATGGAAACGAGCGCTCGGTTAAAGGTCGGTAATGACCGAGGGATGACATATTCCGTACTATCTAATTATAGAGGTAGGCCGGTCTTGTGTTGGAAGAGGGGCTTTGTCATGGTTCCTCGAGGAATCCATCTAGAGGTGTACCCATTCGCCAGGTAGACCCTTCACCTGGTTATGTATATGGAAATCCATTCTCCAATAAGAATCTACGGGTTTTTTTGTAGAGCGTAGTATGCTGGAAGTTAATAATGGTAATGATTTCGGCTAAGATTAATAAGTTTATTTGCAAATGTTTTCAAAGATGTCATTGGAAATAATATCAAAGGTTTTGATATAAAAGTGTTTTATTTATTATAGGGTAAAAACCCGTCCGTGTTTATGTATGGGTGTGGTCTCATGAAATACTCTTTCTTTTCAAAAAGTTTCTATTCGGAAGATGATATATGACACTGTCATTAATTATTGAGTTTTTCTTATGCTGGTTTATCAAGCCTGATCTGGGTATTTTCAATACTAGGGTCAGGTCCGAGTAGTTTTAGGTTTAATCGAAGACGGTAGGAGTTTCCAGAGGAGAGTTGGAGATATTCATTTACGTATTGACATATTCTATTTTCCACTCTACTTAGTTTGTTTTAGTTTGATGGTTATCAGCAATTGTAAGGACAGATGTTTATAACTGTCCAGGCTGAATTTAGGTTAGACTGTGATATATGTATTTTAAAAGTTTTTCTGCTGTAAAGATACTTGATCAATAATATATGTTATTCCATTCATGTGAGATTCTATTCTGTCTATTTTTCTTATTATCTTTGATCATCCGCAATTCCGTGCAATATGGGTCTGACACGTGTGGTTTATTGTCGGCACAAAGGGAACAGAATTGTGGGTCGTGACATATAATACTTAGCTCACTTTTCCAACCTTATATATATGTATAAATAATTTTAAAATACCTATAAATACATTGTAAATGTCTATATAAAATATTAGCTGAGAAAAATAAATTCAGAATTTAACAAACATCATTAAAAAAGCATGTTTTATATTAAAACCCTTTTCCTTAAAAATTCATAAATAATTATCAAACATATATTTAAACTTGAAACCATTTATAAAATATTTTGAAACCTACTATTAAACATCCCCAAAATGGTCTCATAAAAATAATAAATTTAAATTCCATTTTAAAGAAATTAAAAATCACAGAAGTGGCTTAAAACAACATAAACACCAAATAGTGCTATAGAAGGCCAGAGACAACATTTATAAGTGCTATAGAAGATACTGGATGGAAAGTACTTTAGGAAACGCATGAAATTTATAGCCAGATTTCTCCACTCAAATAAATGATTTAAGATATGAAGTTTTTAGGGTAAGTGCCATACTTAGAGTACTTAAAAACCATGCAAAGAAATCCTTAAGTATTTCTTCAAAAATAATATTAAAAATTCCTAAAAATAAGCCATTTACAAAATGCTCAAATAATGACCTATTCGCCACTAACTTTTGCAACTTTGTTCAACAAGTTTTAAAATGATTTAGAATCCAACTTTTTGCAATAAGTATTCCATATATATTATTTTAATAAAAAAGCAAAGAAACCTATAAGGATGTCTTTCAAAATCATACTAAAAATCGCCAAACACAAGGCATTTACAAAGGGTACCTATAGTCACTTTTTCAGTTACTAACTTTTGAAACCATTTCCTTGTAGACCAATACACTGCTATAAGTATAAAGCATGACCAAAATATATATATTTTCACAATATATTCACATATAACCATTTCACAGAAGTTAAACATAAGGGATTTTGAAATTCACTTATAACGACCTTTCTCGCTTCAATCACTTTCAAATGCACTTCAATGCCACAATAACGAAACCAAACATGTAAAGACAAAATCAAGGCCACTTTAAATGTTGTAGAGGGTAGTAGAAGTGAAGATATATGATATAGAGTTATCATTTGCTTTCAAAATCAAGTATGTCCCAAAGTTATAACTTCATTAGTTCAATACACAACTTTATATTCAAGCACACATATTTACATAACATATATTGTCAAGTGTTGAGTAAGATCATCCAAAAATAATCCTATAATAGATCACAAGCCTCATGAACGCTTCCTAACAACACAAAACATTCAAAGATCCAACCTTTAGCATCCACAAGCTCTTGGTCATGCTTTACCTTCACTTTATTGATCACAACATTGCTAGGATCTCCACTTTTTTCAACTTACTTTAATTTTTTGAGTTGATTTTCCATGTTTCTTTGATGCTCTAAGGCCTTTTCCAAAGTTTAATGAAATTTTGATGTGTTTAGAGTTGATTTTTGAAAGCTAAAGTAAAGAGAAAAGCATGTAGAATAGACCATTTTTGTTAACAATTTAGGACAATGATTTAGGGAACTAATGTGCATTCTTGTAAGTGTTTACAGGAGGTAAATACTGCCTCTAAACTTCCTAGGACCAGCTAAAGCAACCCCCAGTGTGCATACATTTACACATCATTCTTTCTTTTACTTCTCCCTTAACTCTTGCCAAAATTCCCCCCCCCCCCAATATCTTCTATGACATCATCCATGACATCGTCTTTAGAAATTGATCATCATAAACCACAAAATATGTTTAGTTGCTAATTAATCACACAATAATATTCTAAGCAGGGCCAAAAATTCTGAACAACTTATATTGAGTAAAAAGTCGTTTATTCATAAAACTATTTTCGATTACGTTATTGATATTTGTTCGAAGTATTTATTTTTATAAACATTTTTCAGAAAAAAGTTTACCATCATTAGTTATTAGTTAAATATGGGTTAGTAAGGCTATAAAATCTCTTTATCACATTAAATCTAAGATTCAAATAGTTAAGCAATTCAAATATATTACAAAGTGTTTGGAATTTCGTATCGTTACATTCTCCTCTACTTAAAACATTTCATCCTTGAAATTCCGACACGACCAATTTACAAAAGAAATAAGCATAAATCAATATTTAATAGCATTAACACTCATTAACAAACAAGGATTATAGTTTGCTCAAGTTAAAAAAAACCTCCCACGCACAAGGATGGTAAAAAAAAATTGACTAAACGTACTTTAAGCTTAACAGCCTATGGTTATTACTTAGCCAATTATTCATGATACCTCAAAAAATATCATAGAGCCAATCCCTAAACTATCCATAAGCCAACAAAACATATTATACATATATACTTTAGCCCGTACAATGCACAATGATCATTTGTATGCAATATCAAATTTGATCACTTGCTTGATCACATAAATGTCACTTTCAAACTAGTATAGATCACTTACCTCTCTAGTGAGGACTCTAATAAGGTTCTTTAATTAGAAACCTTCGTTCTCCTTGCATAGTCATATAATATGATAGAAAAATTTAGGATCATATCAAATATCTATTTCAAGCATTTGCTATCGAGAATCGAGTGAAAAATCCGTGTTCGGATAGACGTAAATCACCTTGAAATCTTACGTCTGAACCCTAGATCAAGAATTGTCATGCAAATAAAATGTTCCACATAAAACTTACATATTTTACTCTATTGGTTTCTTAACTGCACCAACTACTTTTTAAACCACTTTATTTTTACATATAGTAAACCATTTAATACTAAAAACCCATTCATGAATCATTTCACAAAACATACCTCGAGTTTATAAACATTTCATAAAGACATAACTTTATTTACAAATATTTCACAAAACACTTAGCTTAAAGTTTTATAACAATTTAGAAGTTTCACACTGTCCAAAATCGTCAAAGAAAACATTTTATTGTAACAACTAAAAATTACCAAACAAACACATCAAACATGATGAAAATACTATACTGTCATAATGCATAAGATACATGCATCAATAAGAAAACTTAACAAAGTTTCACTTATTTATTAGTTACACTTTATCCGAAAGGGAAAACATGAAACGGTTTCATAATTTATTCTAGGCCCTCACAATACCACTTGGGCTCCTTACATATATACATATAAAACTTTTCTACAAAGAAAGTGCATGTCAAAGTCAGTTTTACCAAAACTACTATGTAGCAAACTATTATTGTAGCAAACCCCACTTTGAAACCTAAAAATGAATTCCATTGAGACTGTAGTGATGACCGAAAAAATTTCTAAGCAAAAGAAGTGAATTTAGTATATCTAAATACAATTTAAGTAAGTAGAGAAGCTAAGCATTATGATCTCAATTTATATACCAATTTCCCAAATATTTCCTTCAAAATCCCCATAAAAAAAATATGTGGACCGAGTAACACCAAAATGATACCACGGAAATAGGTCCTGCCAAATAGTATCATATATCCCCTTGCTCTGAAGGGTAGTGCTCAAGAGAAGTTCTTTCCTATCGAGCATATCTCTCGCCATTTTTGGTCACTTTTAAACCACTCAAACTAGCTGACATAATTTTTTTTCCCAAATTGACTTGTTGATTCCTAAAGCAACCTTGAACTTGAACAAATCTTAAATTCTTTTCAAAATATTAGTATTCACAAATACTTTCAAATAATATTGTTATTATTTTGTCCAAAATCTTGATAACCATATTAGAAGACAACATTATTTAATTTCTCAAAACATCAGTTTAAATCCTCTTCATTTATAAACCATATTTATATAAAACTTGTATAAATCACATTCTTATGTATAATCATTTCACAAATATATTTTTTCTTCAAAATATCTTATCTTTCTTTTAGATTATAATAAATATATTTTATTAAAGTTTACTTTTAACCCAACATGCATTGGAACTTAATTCACAAGATATTTCTTTTAATGCGTGTATTAATACTATCAACCCAAGTCATGTAGTAACAACATAAAATTTCTTATAAACTAATCGAGCATAGATAAAGAATCAACAAACAACAATCAACTCACGTAAACTGGTTGTGCATGATAAATCAATCAACAAATGATAATGAAACTTGTAAACTGGTTAAGTAAGAGTAAGCTAATCAATGAAGGATAAGAATGACCATCATTAATCCCTGCATTTATTTGACTTTACTTACAAGTCATACTTACATAACTACTTATATATAACAAGTACATATATGCTTCATATGTGTAATACACTCAACTCACTCTAGGGCATCGCTTACCCTATCTCTAATGAGTTATACCCAAACAAAACCATGGTTCTCTCCTAACCCATAGCTTTGATACTAGCTATAACAACCCACCTTTCAACCCTGTAAACACTAATACATCCACAATATTCACGTGCTGAACACCTAAGTGTTTGAAAGAAAGATTGTTAGGTTAAAAAGAAAAGGAAGAAAGAGAAAAAAGAAGAAAGAAAATAACAGAACAAATGAATCTCATAATGGAACAATAATCTATAGTATCAAAAGATAGTACAAAGTGCTACTCTAAGATACATATCATTTCAGAGTCACAATCTGAAGTACTACCATCAGCCTGGATAGTTATAATAGCATGTCCTCATAAACACTGATACATATACTAGTAGTGCGGTTAAATAAGATAACTAGGGCAGGTGAAAACATCCAGCTCATTTCATCATGCTGCAAAGAGTATTAACAAAAACTCGCCTTTCCCAAACTACTCGAAAGAGAGGCAAAGATAAAACCATGAGTTATATATAAGTCTGGTGTGAGAAACTTAAAAAATATGTGCGTTCATATAATAGTATCTTTAGAGACCAACCAAATTACGAAATGGTTTTCCCCTCAAATAACCTAATCATCTAATAAGTACATGTGATAATATAATAGCTAATGTGCAATTCCTTTAAATTTATATGAAACTTAAACAATAATAATAAATTTTAAAATTTTAAATTGGAGTGTATTTAGGTAAATAGCAGGAGAAGGAAAAATGATGTTTTTGTAAATAGTTAAATTTGCTGACGGGAGATGCACCATTGCGTAGGTCTTTTTTTATGGTTAGTATAGAATATTCATTTATCTGAATCAAATGTCATATGAGTGAGACATCAAGGTTTTATTTAAGTGGGTTAGATTTTTAAGCGAACAATGGGCCAGGTTAGACTGAATTGGTTTGGTTTTGAAAATTTGAATTTAAAATTATAACCACTATTTGATTTCCCACTTATAACCTATTTAACAATACGTACCATCATTTCTCATTTTCTTTCTCATTCCTAAAATGACAAAAACCTTTGTCTTCCCCCTCCCTTCCTACGACACCAAATTTCCATTTCTTAACGAAATTAGACGACATGAGTTGCATTAGATACGTAGAAAAGTTTCCTATCATCTAGAGTAAGAATCAAAGGCTAATCTAGAGATTCCATTTTCTAAAATTTAGGACAATGAGCGAATTCGTGTTTTATTGGCTTGATTTGGCGTGTGTGGCTTCTCCGATCCTTAAATGGTACTTTGATAATGCTATGGAATGTATTAAGGCTAAATTAGAATTCAATGTGTATATATGAATCTGAAATGGACCCATGGACTATGAAACAAAAGCACATATTTTATTGTCATAAAATCTATGAAAACCTAATTTGATGTTATTTTGGACTAAAAATTTATAGAGACGTCAATTATGTTGTATGAACTTATTAAGACCTTAGAAACATAAAGGACATTGGTATATAGGATATATGATCTTTGGATACCAAGAATGGAGTAAAGATCAAAATCTAGAAATCAAAACAATTGAAAACAAAGAAGAAAATTCATTTTTAACTTGTTTACTAGTGCACCGGTGGGGCGCGTCAAGTTATCGATGACCATACCAGTGGGCAAGCTAGATTTGTAATTTCATGATTTTTTAATGCCCAAATCAAGGTTCTTTGATTTGATCTTTCATAAGAGATTGCTAGCGATTCTATGGTGACTTCTTGACTTGTGCAGTTGCAGTTTGGATGCATAGATGGATGTAGAGGTGAGAAAACTTTGGTTAAAACCAAATAAACCGACCAAACTAGTTTATATTATCAGTTTGGTTTGGTTTTGAAACTAGATTGTTTTACAATCGGTTCATAAAATAATGTAATTCAATTATCAGTGAACCAAATTAACCAAATTTTTATTATACTATTAAACTTACTAATTTTTTAATGATTTTTTAGATTATCTAGTTGTCTAAATAAAATATATATATTGTATATCTGTCCAAATTACTATTGTAAAACATAAACATACTAAATAAGAATACTTTAATCATATATTTATGTTTATTTTAATGTATAATGAATACTATAAATGTAAAATGTGAAATATTTTTTGTTCGGTTAAATCGGATAACCAACAAATCAATCAAACTTAATTCGATCGGTTTAGTTTGGTTTTCATTTTTATTGGTTTTGTAGTTTAACAATTTTCATCATCGGACTAACGAAATCAACCAAATGCTCATCCTTAGATGGATGATAGTGTTTGGGATAGGAATGTAGTACATGTGAACCTAGAGTGGCTAATGGAAGTGCGAATCATATACAGGTGCATATTTTGGAATTTCACAATGCAAGAACGTAGTCTATGTAGATCTGGATAACTATTGAGTAATTGTAGCATTGGTGATAACAAAAGAGATGGGTGTAGCACATTCAACTTTAGATCGAGTAGTTGACAATATGGTATAGATATACGGCCTTGGATCATATAGTTTGGTGATTACACACACATGCATACATGTATATGTATATGTATATGTATATGTATATACATATATGTATATGTATATATGTGTATATATATGTATGTATGTACGTATGTATACATATGTATATATTCCATTACAAAAAATGTATATGTATGTATGTATGTATGTATGTATGTATGCATATATGTATGTACTTTCAGCAATGAACGAATACCTGAATCTTGTAGCATACATAGTTGGTCCTTAATTTATGGTGTTGATGGGCGTTCTCCTATGGAGCAATGAGGATGGTCTATGAGAGTTTTGATGTGGACAATAGTCGACTTATAGTGCACATAGTTGGATTGGGCATGAGTCCGATATGTATAATCCTTTAGCGTAGGTGACAATACCGGTTTACATAGATGTGAAACCCTTTACCATAGGTGGTGAAATCGGATTTCATACTGGGGATCCTTCACGATAGGTGTTCGAGAAATAATTAAATTTCGATAGTATAATGTTGTTCAGTAGCCCAGGCAAGTTCAAAATTTATTATACTTAGGCATAAATCATGTTATATCACTATGTACACTAGTATACAAGTTTTAGATTAGCTTCACTTACTCCTACGTAGATTCGTATATTTATTTTATCAATATTGTTCTGGTTGATGGACTTAGGAGACATGATGGACCTAGAGATGAGATATGTATATATTATAAATACTATATATAAATGTTGTAAAAATTATATGTAATAAAAAGACAATATGTGAAACTGTATGTGGACCTGATTCAGTTTGGATTGCACAGAATTCTGTTGTGATATCAAATGTGTAACTAAAAATGTATATATTCATATAATATGTTATTTTAAGTGACCATCCACTGTAAGACTCTAAAAGATAATAGTTAGTATTGTTTTTGTCTTATTCTCTCTTTTTATATTAATATGTATTATCTTCCAATGACTCACTGTTTCGGGACTTCGTTGTATAGTTACAAGGTTCTAAAATGGTGGGTAGTTACATTTGGTATCAAAGCGCTAGTTATAGGATTCGGGATGTATTAAAAGAGCATACTTGAATATTTTATAAAATATAATATACAAGAGTCAAATGTGATATTTATGAATCACTATATCCTATTCTATTCTTTGATTATCTATATATCAATTAAGGACTTGCCTACAAATAACTGAAGCATGAATAACTTAAAGGAAAGTGGAATAAGGACCAACTTTAGTGAAGCTAATAGTAGAGCAGGTGCTAGTGCACAAATGGACGTCCTCGAGATTCCTAGTATGAACATGCCCATTTGGTTCCGTAGGTATCTCCAAGAAACTGTTCATACTTGTACCACTACAACCTCAACTAAAGAAATTACTGCAACCAAAGCTACGGTTGTTTTTACACCATCAAATATTGACTTCCCAAAATTCTACAAATATTTTTACCGACATAGGTGGAATGATGCATTTTAGAACATAATCATATGCAACGACTAAGACATGGCTAACGAATTGTGAGAAGAAATTTGGCTTACTGGGATTGAATGATGGAACTAAGAAGTAGTTGGCAATTTGGCATCAACTAGAAGAGGCAACAAATTGGTGGGAGGTTTTTATAGTAGTGACAGAGGAGAATACTATTACTTAGGAAGTTTTCAAAAGTAAATTTGAGGTTAAATTCTTTCTTGGGCCGAGAGGGGAATATTGTTGGAGGAATTTATTCAAATTAAAGAAGGAGAAATGACCATAAAGGAGTATGTGAACAAATTTAATGTGTTGGCGAAGTTTGAATTTGAACTGATCAATTCCTTGAAGAAGAAAGCTGAGAAATTTGCTAAGGGGTTGAATTTTCGAACAGAGGAGTTGACTTTGAATCTGATACCATTAGAAGCAACTTTTGAGAAATTGGTTGAGGGTGCATTGTTGAATATTACGCATGGAAATTTGAGCAAGGAGAAAGTATTGGATAGAGATCAAAACAAACGTAAAAATGAAGGAACTCAAGGTAGACATAATAAGTAGCAGGCTATTCTATGTAGAAGATATAATAAACGTGACATATAGCTAAGAATTGAAGGATGAACCTTAAGAAGGTAACAAAATGTTATCAGTGTGGTAAAGTGGAACATGTAGCAAGTTATTGTAGGTCGAAACCGTCAGGACAACTAGGATAACAGAAACAGTTGAAGGGAATTAAGTGCTATAATTGTGACCAGATCAGATATTGTCAAAGGGAGTGTCTAGAATTATAGAAAGAGGGTCAAATCATTTATGCCTATGCATTGGATGTTGTACCCACTATCAGCATTGCACCAATAGCCTAAGAGAAAGGGAAGTCAGTTATGGAAGACGTGTTATTTCTATCTAATTTACCTACCAATGTTTTATTTGATACTTTTTCTTCGCATTCATTCATAGCCAATGCATTAGTGGAAAGATTAGAAATTACCCTGATATTGCGTGTGGGGCTGTTATTGTGTCGAATCTTGTTGAGGGATCGATGCAGTTGTCTACGATTAGCAATGATCTTAATATAGTTATAAAAGGTATAGAGTTAAATTACGTTGTTTATGTGCTTAGTTTTGTTGGATATGGATTGATCTTGGGAATGGAATGGATGGATTTGTATGGAGTAGTTTTAGATTATGATAGGAGGGTTATTCATGTGAGTAGTCATAGGAAGCATAATTTAATAGTTTTGTGTGAGCTAGACGTTTCCATAACGAAGTAATATTTATATTCAGTAGACCCGTCACATGATGAGTTGGCAATTATCCCCAATAGTTAAATATTTTACAAACATATTCGTTAAGGTTTCCGGACTCCAGCCCTGTAGAGAAATTAACTTTAAGATTGACATTGAGGGAGAGCTAGGCCTATGGTGATGCCTTTGAGACATACGGCTCCACAGGAGAAAACAGAAATGTCTTGGAATTGTTGCAAAAATGATTTATTAGGTAAAGTATTTCTAAGTGGGGAGGACCTTTCATTTTCATTGCTAAGGCGGACGGTTCCCTAAGGCTTTGCATCGATTATCGGGAGTTGAATAAGCTAACGAAGAAAAACAATTATCCATTACCTCGCGTTGATGACCTCTTCGATCAACCTGTTGTGGCAAAGATTTTCTCACAGCTTAATTGTTTAACGACTAATTTTCCATCGAATTAGAAAATAGCTGATAAATTTAAATTGAAAATTAACTGTAAGCGCATAGGGTACTATTTTAATACATAGCGAGTGTGGGTCGATCCACAAGGAATCCTTTAGATTTAAAATTTCTATTCAATCAAATTAAAACAAGATTTGAAGTTGTGATTAGCTAAAAATTTAAAACAAAACGTAGAAAAAAGTGATTGAAAATATGAGATTAGAAAATAATTTAGAGGCAACTCCACTCTCATATTTTTGGAGAAATCAACACAAAAATAATCTATGATCTCTATTTTGATCTTAAATGGAATTAGTGATGTATTTATCGTAAGTATTATTTATTTATGTTATTAATTAACATAACTTAAACACCAAACAATAATATAACAACCAAAGCTACTTATCAATTATCATGAAATAAATTCAAAGCAAAAGCCATTTTAAGTATGATCTATTTACCATTGTATTTAGTAACATAGAATCAAATTTTGTTTCTACCTTAATTTCATAATCAAAAATCAATTAGTAAAATGATGGTGTATATTGTATTTATGTTTGAATAATAATAGCCTATTTGTAAATACAACATAAGCTACCGAATTCATTTTTATAAACTTACATCAACATTCACTTTTTAGGAAGCATAAAAGAGACCATAAATCAAAAAATGTGTTGAATTTACATAACTTTATAGAGCTTCATTACCCATAAAAATTAAGAGGTTTAGCTACTCATTTGTGTTATCATTCCAACACTGTAATTTTCAACATAGAAATGCAAGCAAAATGAAAGCTAGTTATAATAAAAAAGAACTAAATTATTTGCAAAAAAATAAAACTAATCTACTAACATGAAGTGAAAGAGCATGTAAATAAAATATGAACAAGTAAGAAGTAAAAGAACAAGAGGCTTAGGAAGCCATTTTTTATTTCATATAACTTTGAGGTAAAACTTGCATGCTAATATCCTAAGTAATTGAAAGATCCATTATATAAACATAGAGGGAAATTTATACATGCACAAATCCCTAATCCTTCTTTTAGGGGGCTTCCTAAAATACCCCTTTGGAAGTGTGGCCACCAAGTTATAATTAATCTCTAATTAATCCATTATCAAGTATACATGAAACTTTAACCTTCATTAAATTATGTATTAGCTCCTAATTGTAGGTTAAGTGGGTAGATGAGGTCCTCCATGATACATGAGTTTGAATTATTTTCATCTTCATTCCTTTGTTTCTGTCCTTGTGCATTCATATTTCCATGATAACATCTTCATAATTCCATTCAAATTCTTATAAATAAAGATAAAATGTGCAAGTGAATATTCTCAAAATTAATATATGCACAAAATTTCCATTTTACACCCACATTGATGTATGAATGATGAATTGAAAGATTATATGAAATTGTTTTTTAAACATGTAAATATCCAATTATGAAATTTATTTAAATAAAAATAGATTAAATATAGATGTAAAATATACACATTTACGCGCATATCAAATACCCTCACACTTATCTTTTTATTCATCCTCGAATAAAGAAAAACAAAGATAAATCCTTTTAATAGAAAATAGATTGCATTTAGCGTACACAACAAACCGTTAAAACCTCTATTTGTCCATAGTAGGAAAAGTGTCACCTCATGAGGATTTTCAGCGGATACTACCCACAAAATCCAAATACAACATGAGAAATTCCTAAATGCATGATTTATTTACAAAGAGATGGATGCAAAATTTTGAAAATATTTACAAATAAAGAATTTCCTTTCAAATCGATACGAATAAGTTAAATACAAGTTCTGGTCGTTATCAAGAAATTTAAGTTCTTTTACTCGTCAAATATCAAACTAAAATTAAGTAATCATCATAATTAGACTCTAGTTTGGCTAGTTGTTTTGCTTGATAACATAATGCAACTATGAAATAGATCCTTAGTTCAATATCAAAGTTTTTCGAAGTGGTATTTTCATTTCTTTCATATAACAAGTCAAATCACATAAGTGAAAATAGTGCTTGGATTTCAATTGCTTACTCTCTTTTTGTTTGAAAATTTTATTGATAATAACAATATTTACATATGCCCAACTCAGAAAACTGAGGCTAGATATATGACCCATGCACTGCAATTCGGGCTTACGTGAGGGGAATACAGAGCGTGGCGAGTGTACACACAAGTATGTACACTATCGGCTGTAGGCGTTATTAGTGAAAGAATTTTTTATATACATACACCTAACTCAGATAAATTGAGGCCCAATATACTGATCATACACTGCGTTTCGGGCTTACTGAGAAGGCTATAGAGCATGACAAGTGTACACATTTGCGTGTGAACACATGACTCTAGGTATTAATAAAATATATACATATATACAAAAAATTACCTTTTCCCCCTTTTTTTCTTTTTTTATAAAGAGTGAGTTTTACATTATCATCTTGGCATTACTTAAAAGATTTAAAATGTTATCGCCTTTACTTTAAATCAACCAGTTAATAAACAAAGATTGCAATTAGGACATACTTCATAATTATCACCAATGAACCTTCCTATATACTAGTTCAACCATCGTTACTTGTAATCACACTTTATTTTTATTTTTCTTAAGACAAATAATTTTCATATATTTCAATCTAATAACCAAAACTTGTACTTATCCTATGGTGTTTCTTAAAAAATAAATCAAGATGCTAAGAGGAAAATTTGTTTAAAGATTTTTTTATAGAAATTTTGAGTTTTGGAAAGAAAATGAAAATAAAAATGCCATGAAAATCAAAAAAATTAAGATAAGAATCCCCCACACTTAATTTTGACTATGTCCCCACATTCAATGCATGATATAATGAGTGTAACGGGGAAAAAGTATGTACATATTTACAAAAGAGGGTTAACATTTCTTAATAGACACAGCATGGCTCATGAAGAATCATGAGCTCCTCCTCTTGATTACTTGGCAATTTCAAGAAAGGTTTCAAATGATGACCATTGACTTTGAAAGTCGACCCATCCTTGGAGTTTTGTATTTCTATGGCACTGTGTGGAAAAACATTTCGTACCACAAAAGGTACAGTCCATGTCGATTTTAATTTCCTACGGAATAAGTGAAGTCTAGAGTCGTATAAAAGAACCTTTTGGTTTGGTGAAAATGTTTTTCTTAGGATTGACTTGTCATGAATTTTTTTTCCTTTCTTTGTAAAAATTTTCGTTTTCATATGCATCGTTCCTAATTTTCTCTAGTATGTTGACTTGTGGTTTTTGGTTTTTGCCAACTTTATCGAGATCAAAGTTTAATTTCTTTATTGCCCACAATGCTATGCGTTCGATTTCAATAGGTAAATGGCAAGCTTTTCCATAAACTAGACGAAATGAGGACATCCCAAGGTCAGTTTTAAAAGCAGTATTGTAAGCCTAAAGCACGTCGGTCAATTTCTGAGACCAATCTTTTCGATTTTTACTAACGGTTTTCTCCAAGATTTGTTTTATTTGACGAGTCGAAAATTCAACCTGGCCACAAGTTTAAGGATGATATGGAATGGATAACTTGTAGGTTATCGAGTATTTCTTCATTAAAGTTTCAAAAGAATGATTACAAAAATGGGTTCCGTTATCACTGATTATTGTGCGAGGTGTGCCGAACCTCGAAAAGATGTTTTCTTTAAGGAATTTCACAATAATTCTATGGTCATTAGTTTTACACGGAACAACTTCAATCCATTGGAGACATAATCGACAACAAAAAGTATGCACAAATTTCCGAATAAACTGGGAAAAGTTCTCATAAAGTCCATACCCAAACATCAAAGATTTCGATCATAAAAATGAGGTTTAAAGCCATCATACTTCGTCGAGAAATTCTTCCAAGCATTAGGCATCGATCACTAGATTTAAAAAATTCGAATGAGTCTTTGAAAAAAGCATGCCAATAGAAACCACAATGAAGCACCTTTTCAGTAGATTTTTAAGGACCGAAATGTCCACCGCATGCTTGATAATGGAAAAACAAAAGAATACTCCTTATTTCATTATTCGAGATGCAATGTCGAATAATTTGGTTGGAATGGTACTTAAACAAGTATGGATCATCCCAATAGAAGTACTTGAGTTGGGAAAGAAATTTATATTTGTCTTGTTTCGACCAAAGTGAAGGAGTTTCTTTAGTGACTACATAGTCAACTATAACGGCATACCATAGATCAATGGAAATAGAAAGGAGTTGTTCACCGGGGAAGTTTTCATTGATTGGTAAAGGCAATGGTGCGCAGGGAAGATGGGACAAGTGATTGGCTATGACATTGTCGGATCCTTTTTTGTCATTGATTGTAAGATCAAATTCTTGTAATAAAAGGATCCAATGAATTAAACGAGACCTAGCGTCTATTTTAGTTAAAATATATCGAAGAGTGGAAGTGTCCGTGTAAACAATGATGTGTGAGCCTTTTAAATATTGTTGGAATTTTTCGAAAGCAAAAACTACCGCTAGAAACTCGTTTTCAGTGGTTGTGTAATTAAGTTGAGCATGGTTCGGAGTCCTACTAGCGTAGTAGATAACGTGAAGAATTTTGTTGTTGCATTGTCATATGATAGCACCGACTGCAAAGTTCGAATCATCGCTTATTTCAAATGGAAGATCCCAGTTCGGTGAGCAAATTACTAAAGCAGAAACTAGTTCATTTTTGAGATGTTCGAAAGAAGAGATTTAATCATAGTAAAAGTCGAATGAAACGTCTTTTCCAACAAGAGTTACAAGATATCTACCAATCTTGCTAAAATCCTTCACAAAATGTCGATAAAAACCCATGTGTCCAAGGAGAGAGCGAATGTCTTTAGCAGATTTAGAAAGTGGAAAATAGGCACAAGGACAAATTTTCATAAAAATTTAGGCTGAAGGACAACAAGTTTCATTTTTAGACTGAAGGACAAACTTTGAAAGAAAATTAGGCTGAAGGACAATGCTAAATACAATTAGCATTTTTTACAATGTAAAACCGGATATAATGCGAGTTATAATTAGCATTTTGTACAATGTTTATACTGTACAAAATGCTAGTTGTATTTAGCATTGTCCTTCAGCCTAATTTTCTTTCAAAGTTTGTCCTTCAGCCCAAAAACAAAACTTCGTGTCCTTCAGCCTAATTTTTTTTCAAAGTTTGTCCGTGTGCCTAATTCCCTCATTTAGAAATGGATAGATTTGCAATGGCATTGATTTTCACTTTATCTACCCCAATGCCTTTATTTGAAATGACATGCCAAAGGTTGTGCCTTGAGTGAACATAAAGTGGCATTTTTACAAATTTAGCATTAAGTGTTTATCTTTGCATTGTTTAAGAACTAATTCAAGATGGTGCAAGCACTCACAAAAAGAGTTTCCAAAGATAGAAAAATCGTCCATAAACGTTTCGAAAAAACGTTCAATCATATAAATAAAAATGCTAACCATGCATCTTTGAAACATAGCAGGAGCATTGCAAAGGCTAAAGGGCATACGTCAATATGAAAAAGTGCCAAAGGGACATGTGAAAGTTGTCTTCTCTTGATCTTCGGGAGCGATTGGAATTTGGTTATAGCTGAAATAACCATCAAGAAAGCAATAGAATTCATGACCGGCTAAATGTTCGAGCATTTGGTCGATAAAAGGTAGAGGAAAGTGATCCTTACGTGTTACGGCATTTAATTTTGGATAGTCAATGCAAACATGTTAACCCATTTGAGTATGAGTTGGAATAAGTTCGTTTGAGTCATCCTTGATAACCATAAGCTCTGAATTTTTTGGTACAACATGAATTGGGCTAACCCATGAACTATCAGAGAATGGGTATATGATTATGTTATCGAGAAGTTTGAGAATTTCGTCATGAACTGCATCCTTCATTTTGGGTTAAGCCTTTGTTGTGTGTAATGAACATGCTTGGTATCGTCAATTAAATGGATGAGATGTTAAATAAAAGCGGGACTAATTCCCTTAAAATCGATAACCGACCATTCAATTGCTTCCTTTTTTGGATAAAAATTGAAAGTAAAAAAGTTTTTTGATCAAGAGAGAGAGAGAGTTGCAGAGCTTATGATGGAAAATGTTTCGATGTCACCTAAGTATGTGTATTTAAGGCGATCGAGAAGAGGTTTAAGGTCTAACTTCGGAGTTGGTTAACCATAAGTATGGTTTATTTATGCTATTAACTAACATAAATTAAATCATCAACCTATAATACAACAACCAAATCCACTTATCAATTCTCATGAAAATGAAGTCAAAGCAAAAGCCATTTTACGTATGATCTATTTTCTATTGTATTCGGTAATATAGAATCAAATTTTGTTTCTACCTTAATTTCATAACAAAAAATCAATTAGTAAAATGTAAATTATGTTTATGTTTGAATAAGAATAGCCTATTTGTAAATACAACATAGGCTATCAAATTCATTTTTACAAACTTACGTCAACATTCACTTTTCATGAAGTATAAAAGAGACCATGTAACGACCCGTAAATTTTCGATAATTAAATTAGCTAATTTAATAAGATTTCGTGATTTAATGTTAGAAAAAAAATTGTAATTCATTTGGAATAATAATAACTGGAATGAATTGCAACAATTATCCAAGTAATGAAAAATAAATGCTACTTAGTAAATGACTTTGCAATCAATAGTTGAATAGGATATTAAATGTTGAATTCATTGGTATGATAGAGTAATTGATTGATAAGTAAAATCTATTTGAAATCAAATATTGAATATTGAACATGTAATTGTTTAAATTAAATATTTAAAACTTATTGAATAATTGAATAACTGTAAAATGAAAATAGTGTTCTAAATTTTGAAATGGTTTTAAAAGTTGAATCTTATAAGTTCAATTTCAATATTTCAAAAGATAATGAATTATTGGATAAGCGAAATTGCCTAAATTAAATATTTGGAATTTATTGGATAAATAAAATAACGGGTTTAATATGATTAAAAATGATTTGTAAAATTTTATTTTATCATATTGGAGTTATAGTGATGTTATAGAACTTTTAAAACTGAATTTAAAATTTATTTGTGAAAATTGAATATTTTAATATTTAATTATCGCCTGAAAAATAGCCAATTTTTGAACAGTCTCAGAATTGGACGAAACTCGTTCTATTGGATCCGTAATAGTTAGTTATTATCGGATTTCAATTTTCGTAGCAATCGGAGTTGTCGTTTGACCGTGGCAGCTCGAAACGCGTTGAAATTGTTTAATATTAATTTGACGAGTTAAAAGTAGTCATTTTTCAAACGGTCTCGGATTTCGACGAAACTAGTTTCATTGGATCCGTAATGTGATATTATTGTAAGGTTTCAAATTTCAAGTCAAACGGATTTACCGTTTGTCCGGGGCAAGCTAAAACGCATAGAAAATCGTTTAATCGGTTTAATTTAAAATTGATCGTTTATTGCCGTAACTCACACATACGATCGAATTAGCTTCTGAAACACGTTCCATTGCGTTCGAAACGTGGGGTAAACCTTAGAAACGCCTGCCGGCACGCTTCGTTTGGAGTTCGGATTTTGGAGTGAATAGTGTTTTTCGTTTATTTTCTATATAAGGACCCCCTTTATTTTCATTGCTCAAAACCCTAGCCCCTTTACAGTAGCCGCCACTTATCTATTCAATGTCCAGAAAATCGACATCTTCTTCCTCAATTATCTCTCGATCCATGAACAATTAAGAAAAACTTCCAACTGCAACATTGAAGAGGGCGATGAGATCTTTGTTTTCAACGGCTGTGATCGAAAACGGAGCTACGGATCGTTGTCAAAACAGCCGCGTTTGGGCTGCAGTCGTGCACGTTCTTTGAGGTAGGGGGAAGGCCGAGCTTCCTACTGCTCTGGCCGTGGATGGAGGCGAGTGTGAGCTTCGTAGTGGCGGAGTTGGATCGTTGTAGAAGCGAGCGTGTGGAGGTGCGTGATTTAGGGTTTAGGCCGGCTATGGGTTCGAATTATCGTTCGTGCCTGGAAGAAACGCAAGTGGGAAGGAAGCAGGGCACGGTTCAGATGCAAGGGTTCTGGAAGCAACGGCCTGGATGAATTTGGGGTGAAGTTTATAAAAGAAAATTTAAATTTATTTATATTTAAATCGTGTAATGTTAAAATACTGTAACTTTTTCGTACGAGGTCGAAAAATTACGAAACGAATTGCGTTGCAATCGTTTTGTCGAGCGCTACGTTATGGAGCTGGATTGGAATCATTTGGGGATAGTGAAAATTTCGGGTAAAATTAAACGTTCGTTTAATTTTATTCGAAATAAAGCGCTGGAACTACATTGTAAAATCAAGGTGAGTGTTTTATAACGCTCACACCGTACTAAATATCTTTATGCTAGTTAAATTGACATTATGAAGTGATATGAATGTTATTTGTCGTTGTTTGATATGAATTTAATTGTCGTATAGCTTGTTATTTGAATTAACCGTTGAAAAATTAAATTGACAGTTAAATTGAAATTGAAATTTGAATGGCGATTAAATTACCTGACCTTGATAACTATGAAATTGCCATGGATTGTATTGTCTATTGGATGATTTATTTTGATGGATGTTATTGTTTGATATTTAAATGTTTGGATGTTTATTGCTTATATATATCCTGTTATGCATACATATGATACTGTGATTTAATTTAAGTAATATATACTCATCCTTGACATTTAATTGAAATAAATAACTACTTGGCCATAGGATAGAAAATTATATACGGACACCAAATTGGATAAATAAATAATTTTTGAAATCGTCGATTTAAAATTTATTTAAATGTTTGATTTAAAAGTTATAAATAGAAATCAATTTATAGAAATCGAATTTGTCGAAAAATTGAGTTGGAATGTTGAAATAAATTTTGGTTAAAAGAAATTGGTAAATAATTTAAGTTGTGACTTTAAAATTTAAAATTTGGATATGATTGAATTTCGAAAATCTATTTATTTTAAAGATTGAACATTATTTCGAGCTTTGAATATTACTAAGTAAAAGTGATATGAAAATGATATTTTGAAATCGAGTTTGGAATTGAATCATATTTGGAATTTGGATTTAAACTTGAATATTGTTGGAAATTTTGTCAAGTGTTATAAATCGATATTTTTGAGAAATCAAGCTCCAAATCGATATAAATTGAAATTGAATTAATTAAAGGTGAATGTAGAATTGAATTGATTTGAAGTCAAAGTTGACATTGTTTTGAATTGAAATCGAAATTGAATCGGTAGAATGGAAATTGAAATTGATTTGAATTGGGAAGTTATAATTGAAATGGATTGATTTTGAAGCTGTTTTAATTTGTTTTCCAAATTACTCTGTTATATAAACCATTTTGAATACTTAAACTATTTTAATCTATTTTAAATCTACTTAACCCAATTTAAATTATTTTAAACTAATTTATCTATTTTAAATCCATTTTAAAGATTTTAAGTGTTTTTAACTATTTTAATTATTTAAAACTACTTTTAAACTACTTAAAACTATTTTTCTAAAATCCTAAGCTGGTCAATAAGGTGAAATGTTTATATTTAAATCTTGAATTTAAATATGAAATCTGATATTTTGAAAGATACGATGATATTTGAAATGGATTTGATTTTTGAAGTGAATATGAATTTTGATATCAATTATGAATCGATTTGAAATATAAAGAGCCAACGGTGTAATAATACGTAGTTATTAAAGAGACCGGGATCGGATATGGACATACTCTCTGTCGATACCGAAAACCACTTTAATAACTATTATACGCGGAGTGTTGATCCAGAATGAAGTGGATGGTTTGGTGAACGCGTTGACTGAAGAAAGAGAACGATTATTGGATGACCCCTGATATGACTAAAACAGGAGCCGCGCCGGGCCATTGAGGTTCGCCACCTCTAGCGGACACACTTCTTCGATACCATTTCTATTACATTTGTGATGCGATTTGGGTGCACCCCTTGATTTGGGAGTGTTGTTTCGCGGTGTTGGGGTAGCTGCTGGCTATGCCCAACATCAGTCCGGATCACGCAACTACTAGTATCCTAGTTGGTATCGCCTCATGTACCTTGTCATACTGATTATCCTATTCGCGACCACTACGTTTTGATTTGTACCTTGAGTATATGGATTGCCCTCTGGTGACTTCCGGTTTTGGAGAAACTACGGTCTTGTATATGCTTTTGGGAATATAAAATGTGTTAAGGGGGATTATGGTAACGCCTTAACGCTATTTTGATACTTTATATTACTGATAGACATTATCTACTTAGCGTATATTACTACATAGTAGATAGTTTCACGGATCCTTGAGAGATGGAAAATCCCGTAACATCTCTTGAGTTATTGCACGCACGTTGACACTGGATATGAGATGTCAAAACCCGTAAACATCTCTGACGCCGTTACACTCATATTTATTTACGATTGATTTAACTTTCATAAGGATATTTAGTCCTGACTCGAGTGTTTTGTCTTTTCATTACGCTCGGGTCAGTCCTGAGTTTTCAGTTTAGGTTGAAGATCATTTCCTTGGAGGACGGAGACGAAGATTTGGTATATTATCTACTACTATTATATTCATTCCATTCCGCTGCATTGTTGTATGATATTTGTTGTGTATGTAACTCTGATAAATGTTGTATAATAATAATCAAATGTATTCATTTCAAATGTATTCATTTAATTAACAGCTTCATGAACTGTTATTTTATTATTATACTTTAGCCTTCCGCTGTGAGATTCTGTGTTGTTTCATTTCCTTTATTTCCCTTCCTTTTCTTTTCTTAATTACCCCAATAACTATCTGCCCTTTTAATGGTTTGGAATCGACATGTGTATTTGATCGTCGGTTTAAAATTGTCCAAAAAGGCAGGTCGTTACAGTTGGTATCAGAGCTTTGGTTTAGCGATAAACCTTGGCTCTAGTGGGGAATAACTCATTGAAATAGAGGTAAACTATATGAATGAGTTGAGTGTATATGAGAGAGCGTACTTGTTATTTGATATAAAATGGTTTTATATTGTGTTAATTTGTTCCGTTGAGTATTTATGAATTCTGGTTGATACTTGGGACGCCAAGGCGTCGATAGGAATTTTTAAACACTCGAATAGGACAAACCAACACAATATCGTTTTGGAATATATTTTTATATAAAGAATTATTTGAATATTTATTCATTTTGATTGAATTGATTGTTAGGAGATGATAATATTAGATTATTATCGTTATTGTTTGATCAGGCAATATTTACAACAATTGATTAAATAACAATGGATTTAGGAAAATGAAATCTTGTAAACACAATTGATAATGAATATAAATGAATTTTAACTTGGATTTGGGAATTTAAATTCCGGTGTTTGAAATTGACTTACAAGAATTTGAAAAACAAAATATGAGTATTATATGATAGTATAATTGAGTTGAAATTGTTTTCGAAGGATTTTTTTTTTTTTATGATAAGTGTTATATTCCCTTCTCTTGACGCTGGAAAATGATTTCGGTGATGAGTGCACGCATCATCGGCGTTTATTTTCGAGAGTCCGAGTGGGGGAGACCACTTAATAGCTTGTCTAAACTTTGTTTTGATTCAAATTTATTTTATTTTGTACTCTCTATAGTATGATTTGTTATATAAATTATATAAGTATATATTATTTCAAAACTTGATTTGAAATGAAACCGGGATTGGAATTCTTAAGTCCTTTAATAATTAATGATTTTTTTTTAGGATTGAAATGAATTTAGACTTGAACCATTAAGGAACTTCTGAATTGTGAAATGAGAAATGAACCTAAGAGCTAAGTGAAAATATCAAGTGAGGTAGAAATCCTTAGAATTAGGAAATTATGAACTTAAAATAAAGGTGAAACTGTAAAACTCGCGTAGTATTAAAATTCATTCTATAGCATAGATATAACTTACCAAAATATTTAAGAAGTTCAAAAATGTTATATGAATTGTTAATTGGATAATATACAAGTATAGGTTTGAATAATGGAATATGCATTTAATCAGGGGTTTGCAAATATAAATGAAATTGTTAGTAAATAATTGGAATTTAAATTAACCTTTAAAGGTGATTCACAATTATGTTAATATAAAATGGAAATACTATATGTGAATGTAAGTGTGAAAAAAAATTATAGTGAAATTTAAGTAATGACTTAAGAATTAATAAATTGAAAATTCAACTTTAAATGGAAAGAAGTTGTATGTTGTTTAACTACATTCTATTTGCATAACTATAACTTACCAAATACTTAAAAGGTTTACAATGCTAATAAGGATAAGTAGAGAAATAATATACAAGTGTGAGAATGAATAATAAAATGTGAAGATCTATTGATAGTTGTAAATATAAAAAGAAATTTAAGCTGTAAAATGAAGGATATATATAAGTGAATGAATAAAAATTTAAAATTAATGAAATATAGATTTGGTAAATGGAAACTAATTAAATTTGAATATAACTAAATGTCTATAAGCTTGGAAGTGTATGAAATTAAAATTGACATGGAAATGTATAATTGATTTAGTGTAGATTTTGGATGGATGTCAATGTTTGATATGCGTTGGTTGTTAGATGGATGATAATTGATTAAGTAGAATTCATTAGTGTTAATGGAATTGAATAAACGGAATAAAATTTTAAAATAATTAACTTCAAATTTGAAGCAAAGTGAAATTAAATATAATTGAATTCAATTTAAATTGAAGCAAATTGACTTGAATTAAAAATGTGAATGAAACAAACTTGAATAAATCGGAAACAAATTAAATGTAAACCTATTGCATGGATGAATAAGAAAATAGATGACTTTGTGTTTATGATTGTTCTTTAGAAAATTTGAAGTTTTGATGTTTTGTACTTTGAAATAATAGAAGCAAATTTTTGGAAAAAAAATCCAAAATTGTCCAATATATGCTGAAACGAAAACAACCATAACTTTTAAATGGCTGAACGGAATTCGACGCTTTTGGACTTTTCGAAAAGCTTAGAAACTATAGCACAACTTTTATTTAGAGTGTCTTGAGAAATTCCTTCGTCTACTAGGTTAAAAACTTGAATGTTACTCGCTGTCCTGTGTAAAAAAAAAATAAGTAAAATCTGAACCATACAACCTTAGTATTTTCGCCATATCTTTTGACTGGTTTATCGGATTTTGATGATCTTACCCTTTCTGGAAAGCTAAGAACTTAAGCTAAAACTTTTATTTTAAGTATTTTGTGTTTTAATGTCGTTTAGAAGGTCTGAAACGTGGGTGAACGTCACAGACCTGCGCAACACTGCCCAGGCTGAAGCGTTTCCCCTAAGTAAAACGGCCATAACTTTTGAACGGATGATCCAAATTCGATGATTTTGGACATTCCGGAAAGCCTGAAATGAATGCAACAATTTTTGTTTAGATTCTGTTGTCAAATTTTACCGTTTAGGTGACCTAAAGCTAAGATTTGTTTGCTGTCCAGAAATTGAAATCTCAGTTTTGAAGCTAAATATGTTATATATATGTTGTGTAGGCTAAATATATCGATCTATCTTTATATGCATGGTTCTAACTTAGTTATTGAGCATTGTAGTAGGTAGCAAAGGGGTTGCGCTTCGTTGTGGAGTTCGCTTCTACGCTAAACGCATAATGTAAGTAAAATGCTAATAAATGCTAAATAAAAGGTACGCTTACGGTTTTATATGATATTGGTGATATTTATATGTTGTTTCCCCACATATGGGATGCCTCATCATTGAGATGAGATGTATATTTATGATATATATGCTATTATATTTTTTCCGATCGAGCCGCGCAAAGGAGACTCTGCCGAAATTTTCCGTAAAATCCGGGTGTTAGAAATTTTTTCAAGTTTTAATTTTTTTATAACTTGTTTTGATTACTAACTTTTAATGTTAGGAAGCCGTTTGGAGTAACTTAGTGGAAGCGTAGTTATGACTTTATAAATGGAATTTCATTGTTTTATAAGTTGGTAACTTTGAATAAAATATATCTAATGTTGAATTCTATACTTAGTTTCTTTTCCTTTCTTTTCCCTTCTTTTCCTTTTCGAGGACGAAAAGTTTTGAGTGGGGGAGAGTGTAACGACCCGTAAATTTTCGATAATTAAATTAGCTAATTTAATAAGATTTCGTGATTTAATGTTAGAAAAAAATTGTAATTCATTTGGAATAATAATAACTGGAATGAATTGCAACAATTATCCAAGTAATGAAAAATAAATGCTACTTAGTAAATGACTTTGCAATCAATAGTTGAATAGGATATTAAATGTTGAATTCATTGGTATGATAGAGTAATTGATTGATAAGTAAAATCTATTTGAAATCAAATATTGAATATTGAACATGTAATTGTTTAAATTAAATATTTAAAACTTATTGAATAATTGAATAACTGTAAAATGAAAATAGTGTTCTAAATTTTGAAATGGTTTTAAAAGTTGAATCTTATAAGTTCAATTTCAATATTTCAAAAGATAATGAATTATTGGATAAGCGAAATTGCCTAAATTAAATATTTGGAATTTATTGGATAAATAAAATAACGGGTTTAATATGATTAAAAATGATTTGTAAAATTTTATTTTATCATATTGGAGTTATAGTGATGTTATAGAACTTTTAAAACTGAATTTAAAATTTATTTGTGAAAATTGAATATTTTAATATTTAATTATCGCCTGAAAAATAGCCAATTTTTGAACAGTCTCAGAATTGGACGAAACTAGTTCTATTGGATCCGTAATAGTTAGTTATTATCGGATTTCAATTTTCGTAGCAATCGGAGTTGTCGTTTGACCGTGGCAGCTCGAAACGCGTTGAAATTGTTTAATATTAATTTGACGAGTTAAAAGTAGTCATTTTTCAAACGGTCTCGGATTTCGACGAAACTAGTTTCATTGGATCCGTAATGTGATATTATTGTAAGGTTTCAAATTTCAAGTCAAACGGATTTACCGTTTGTCCGGGGCAAGCCAAAACGCATAGAAAATCGTTTAATCGGTTTAATTTAAAATTGATCGTTTATTGCCGTAACTCACACATACGATCGAATTAGCTTCCGAAACACGTTCCACTGCGTTCGAAACGTGGGGTAAACCTTAGAAACGCCTGCCGGCACGCTTCGTTTGGAGTTCGGATTTTGGAGTGAATAGCGTTTTTCGTTTATTTTCTATATAAGGACCCCCTTTATTTTCATTGCTCAAAACCCTAGCCCCTTTACAGTAGCCGCCACTTATCTATTCAATGGCCAGAAAATCGTCATCTTCTTCCTCAATTATCTCTCGATCCATGAACAATTAAGAAAAACTTCCAACTGCAACATTGAAGAGGGCGATGAGATCTTTGTTTTCAACGGCTGTGATCGAAAACGGAGCTACGGATCGTTGTCAAAACAGCCGCGTTTGGGCTGCAGTCGTGCACGTTCTTTGAGGTAGGGGGAAGGCCGAGCTTCCTTCTGCTCTGGCCGTGGATGGAGGCGAGTGTGAGCTTCGTAGTGGCGGAGTTGGATCGTTGTAGAAGCGAGCGTGTGGAGGTGCGTGATTTAGGGTTTAGGCCGGCTATGGGTTCGAATTATCGTTCGTGCCTGGAAGAAACGCAAGTGGGAAGGAAGCAGGGCACGGTTCAGATGCAAGGGTTCTGGAAGCAACGGCCTGGATGAATTTGGGGTGAAGTTTATAAAAGAAAATTTAAATTTAATTTATATTTAAATCGTGTAATGTTAAAATACTGTAACTTTTTCGTACGAGGTCGAAAAATTACGAAACGAATTGCGTTGCAATCGTTTTGTCGAGCGCTACGTTATGGAGCTGGATTGGAATCATTTGGGGATAGTGAAAATTTCGGGTAAAATTAAACGTTCGTTTAATTTTATTCGAAATAAAGCGCTGGAACTACATTGTAAAATCAAGGTGAGTGTTTTATAACGCTCACACCGTACTAAATATCTTTATGCTAGTTAAATTGACATTATGAAGTGATATGAATGTTAATTGTCGTTGTTTGATATGAATTTAATTGTCGTATAGCTTGTTATTTGAATTAACCGTTGAAAAATTAAATTGACAGTTAAATTGAAATTGAAATTTGAATGGCGATTAAATTACCTGACCTTGATAACTATGAAATTGCCATGGATTGTATTGTCTATTGGATGATTTATTTTGATGGATGTTATTGTTTGATATTTAAATGTTTGGATGTTTATTGCTTATATATATCCTGTTATGCATACATATGATACTGTGATTTAATTTAAGTAATATATACTCATCCTTGACATTTAATTGAAATAAATAACTACTTGGCCATAGGATAGAAAATTATATACGGACACCAAATTGGCTAAATAAATAATTTTTGAAATCGTCGATTTAAAATTTATTTAAATGTTTGATTTAAAAGTTATAAATAGAAATCAATTTATAGAAATCGAATTTGTCGAAAAATTGAGTTGGAATGTTGAAATAAATTTTGGTTAAAAGAAATTGGTAAATAATTTAAGTTGTGACTTTAAAATTTAAAATTTGGATATGATTGAATTTCGAAAATCTATTTATTTTAAAGATTGAACATTATTTCGAGCTTTGAATATTACTAAGTAAAAGTGATATGAAAATGATATTTTGAAATCGAGTTTGGAATTGAATCATATTTGGAATTTGGATTTAAACTTGAATATTGTTGGAAATTTTGTCAAGTGTTATAAATCGATATTTTTGAGAAATCAAGCTCCAAATCGATATAAATTGAAACTGAATTAATTAAAGGTGAATGTAGAATTGAATTGATTTGAAGTCAAAGTTGACATTGTTTTGAATTGAAATCGAAATTGAATCGGTAGAATGGAAATTGAAATTGATTTGAATTGGGAAGTTATAATTGAAATGGATTGATTTTGAAGCTGTTTTAATTTGTTTTCCAAATTACTCTGTTATATAAACCATTTTGAATACTTAAACTATTTTAATCTATTTTAAATCTACTTAACCCAATTTAAATTATTTTAAACTAATTTATCTATTTTAAATCCATTTTAAAGATTTTAAGTGTTTTTAACTATTTTAATTATTTAAAACTACTTTTAAACTACTTAAAACTATTTTTCTAAAATCCTAAGCTGGTCAATAAGGTGAAATGTTTATATTTAAATCTTGAATTTAAATATGAAATCTGATATTTTGAAAGATACGATGATATTTGAAATGGATTTGATTTTTGAAGTGAATATGAATTTTGATATCAATTATGAATCGATTTGAAATATAAAGAGCCAACGGTGTAATAATACGTAGTTATTAAAGAGACCGGGATCGGATATGGACATACTCTCTGTCGATACCGAAAACCACTTTAATAACTATTATACGCGGAGTGTTGATCCAGAATGAAGTGGATGGTTTGTTGAACGCGTTGACTGAAGAAAGAGAACGATTATTGGATGACCCCTGATATGACTAAAACAGGAGCCGCGCCGGGCCATTGAGGTTCGCCACCTCTAGCGGACACACTTCTTCGATACCATTTCTATTACATTTGTGATGCGATTTGGGTGCACCCCTTGATTTGGGAGTGTTGTTTCGCGGTGTTGGGGTAGCTGCTGGCTATGCCCAACATCAGTCCGGATCACGCAACTACTAGTATCCTAGTTGGTATCGCCTCATGTACCTTGTCATACTGATTATCCTATTCGCGACCACTACGTTTTGATTTGTACCTTGAGTATATGGATTGCCCTCTGGTGACTTCCGGTTTTGGGGAAACTACGGTCTTGTATATGCTTTTGGGAATATAAAATGTGTTAAGGGGGATTATGGTAACGCCTTAACGCTATTTTGATACTTTATATTACTGATAGACATTATCTACTTAGCGTATATTACTACATAGTAGATAGTTTCACGGATCCTTGAGAGATGGAAAATCCCGTAACATCTCTTGAGTTATTGCACGCACGTTGACACTGGATATGAGATGTCAAAACCCGTAAACATCTCTGACGCCGTTACACTCATATTTATTTACGATTGATTTAACTTTCATAAGGATATTTAGTCCTGACTCGAGTGTTTTGTCTTTTCATTACGCTCGGGTCAGTCCTGAGTTTTCAGTTTAGGTTGAAGATCATTTCCTTGGAGGACGGAGACGAAGATTTGGTATATTATCTACTACTATTATATTCATTCCATTCCGCTGCATTGTTGTATGATATTTGTTGTGTATGTAACTCTGATAAATGTTGTATAATAATAATCAAATGTATTCATTTCAAATGTATTCATTTAATTAACAGCTTCATGAACTGTTATTTTATTATTATACTTTAGCCTTCCGCTGTGAGATTCTGTGTTGTTTCATTTCCTTTATTTCCCTTCCTTTTCTTTTCTTAATTACCCCAATAACTATCTGCCCTTTTAATGGTTTGGAATCGACATGTGTATTTGATCGTCGGTTTAAAATTGTCCAAAAAGGCGGGTCGTTACAGACCATAAATCACAAAATATGTTGAATTTACTTAATCTTAGAGAGCTTCATTACGCATAAATTGAAGAGGTTTAGCTACTCATTTGGGTTATCATTTCAGCACTTGTAAATTTCAACATCCAAAAGCAAGCAAAATGAAAGCTAATTAGGATAAAAAAAGAACTAAACATTTTGCATAAAAATAAAACTAAGCTAATGACATGAAATGAAAGAGCATATAAATAAAAGTGAACAAGAAAATAAAATAATAACAAGGAAGAAGTAAAAGAGCAAGAGCCTTAGGAATCAATTTTATTTCACATAAATTTTTGGCTATAACTTGCATGCTTATATCCTAAATAATCAAAAGATCCATTACATGAACATAAGTGGGCTATTTATACATGCAAAAAACTCTAATCCATATTTTACGGAGCTTCCCAAAATACTCCTTAGGAAGTGTGGCCACCAAGTTATCGTTAATCTCTAACTAATCCATCATCAAGTACGCATGAAACTTTAACATCCACTAACTAGCGCATTAGCACCTAATTGTAGATTAAGATAAGCGGGTAGGTGGGGTCCTCCATGATGCATGAGTTTGAATTATTTCCATCTTCATTCCTTTGTTTCCATCCTTATGCATGCATATTTCCATGAGAACATATTCATGATTCCATTCAAATTCCTACAAATAAAAATAAAATGTGCAAGTGAATATTCTCAAAATTAATATATGCACAAAATTACTATTTTACCCCTACATTGATGTATAAATGATGAATTGAAAGCTTATTTGAAATTTGGTTTTAAACATGTAAAAATATCCAATTATGACATCTATTTAAATAAAAATAGATTAAGCATGGATGTAAAAATATGCACATTTAGTGCATATCATTGATCTTACTATAGGATTTCACTAATTGAGAATTAGTAAGGACAACATTCTGAAGACATCTTTTCATACTCCGGATGGATTATTTGAGTGGGTTGTGATGCCATTTAGGCTGACTAATGCCTCAGGTTATTTTTTTGACTTGACGAGATAGTATTTCAGAAGCAGCTATATAAATTTGTAGTCATATTTGTTGATGTTGTCCTAGAATTTTCTTGAGATGAGAAGGAGCATGAGGTACATTGAGAGAGGTATTAAATGTACTAATGAGTAATCAATTAAGAGCTAAATTTTCGAAGTGTCATTTTTGGAGGAGTGAGGTTTGATTTCTAGGACATGTTATATTTGGGAATGGATTGGTGGTAGACCTACGAAAGGTTGCAGTTGTTAAAGATTGGAAGGTTACGGAGAATGCTTCAGAAGTACGCATTTTCTTGGGATTTGTTGGGTTTTATCCAAAGTTTATAAAGGACTTTGTGAAGATATCTGAACTATTGACGTATCTTACCAAAAAAAAATTGTTTTGTCCTTGGAGTTGGGAGTATGAAGAAGAGTTTGTCATGTTGAAGGAGATTTTAGCAAGTGCAACTGTTTTTCTTATCCCTGATGGTACCAAACCATATAATCTACATTAATGCATGCGGTGCTGGTCTTAGTCCTATCTTCATACGAGAGGGTTGGGTTATAGCATATACGGGCATGTAGTTGAAGATTCACGAGAGGAACTACCTATATATGATTTGGGACTAGCTGCGATTGTATTTGCTTTAAAGTTATGGAGACATTATTTACTTGGAGAGAGATTTGAACTATATACAAACCACAAGTCGTCGAAGTGTTTGTTCTCGCATTAGGACTTGAACTTGATTCAACAAAGGCAAATGGAATTCTTACCATCTTATGATTTTGGTATTGCTAATATCCTAGGAAGGGTAATGTTGTGGCAGATGCATTGATTAGGAAACATGCGACATTGAATGCTATGATGTTAGAGATGCAGCAGCTTGAGTATATTTCTAGATTTGAGTTTCGATCATCGACGAATATTACACCTGGATTATTGGTGACCTTAGAAGTTAAACCTACGAGAATGGATAAGATTGGTATGAATAAAAGGAAGGATGCAAAGTTGGTTTAGGCTTTTGGTCGATTTTAGAAAGGTGATAAATCGAGTCATTTGGAGAGATATACAAATAATGTGAAAGGATACTTGAGAAGGGAGAAAGGCTGTGTATGTCGAAGTTGAAGGAGTTAACCGATTAGGTGCTAGAGGAGTGCCATCATTCGAGAACGACCATTCGGGCTGGTGGTGACAAATTGTATAAGGATATAAAGAGAGTTTACTATTGGTCAGGGATGAAGAAAAGATGTAGCAAGGTAGGCGGCAAGGTGTTTCATTTGCCAAAGAGTTTACCATAACCACCATTTGATTTCCCTTATAAAATATGTTTAACATTATATCTTCATTTCTTATTTTCTTTCTCATTATCGAAACTATAGAAACCTTCATCTTCCTCCTCCTATCCTTTCAAACCCAAATTTCCATTTCTTAATGAAATTAGACAAAACGAGTTGAATTGGATTCATATAAAAGTTTTCTTTCATCTGCAGTAAGAATCGAAGGCTAATCCATAGATTTGATTTTCTATAATTTTGGGGCAGCAGGCGAATTCGAGTTCTTTTAGCTTGAATAATTTGGTGATTGTGGCTTCTCCGACCCTTATATAGTACTTGGTTAATGCTATGGGGTGTTTTAAGGCTAAATTAGGATATAAATATGATATATATTACTCTGAAATTAATTGAGGGACTAAGAAATAAAAGATTGCATTTTATTTTAATGAAAACTACGTAAACCTAAGTTGGTGTTAGTTTAGACTAAACCCATATAAAGACTTCAATTATGTTGTTTATGAACTTATTAGGACCTTAGAAACATAATGGGCATCAATATATAGGATATATAATCTTTAGAAACCAAGAATGGAAAATAAGTAAATCAAATTAATTGAAAACAGAGATGCAAATTCATCTTTAACTTGGTCATCGGTGCACCGGTGGTGCACAGCGGTTCATCGGTGGGCAAGAATGATTTGTAAGTCCGGGGTTTTTGAATGCTTGAATCGAAGTGCATTGATTCGGTATTTTACGTAAGGTTTCCCAATAATTCTATGGTGATTTCTTGACTTGTGCAATTGTGGTTTGGGTGAATAAATGGAGGATAGTGCTTGGGATATGAATGTAGTTCATAGAACCTTGGAGTGGCCGATGGATGTGTGAATCATATACAGGTGCATAGTTTGGAGTTTTGCTATGTAAAAATGTAGTCTATGCAGGGCTAGATAACGGATGAGTTTGTGTAGCCTTGATGATAAAGAATGATATGGGAGTATGCATTCGGCTTTAGATCAAGTAATTGGAGATATAATAAAGATATATGCCCTTGGATCGTATAGTTCAGCAGTTATGTATGTATGTATGTGGTATGGGCGATGAAAGAATACCTGAATCTTGTAGTGCATGCAGTGGGTCCTTATTTCACGGTACTAACGGGAATTCTCCTGTAGAGAAACGAGGTTGATCTAGGAGAGTTTCAAGTTTAACAACAATCGAGTAGTAGCACACATGGCAGGACCTGGCACGAGTCCAATAGTGTAATCCTTTACCACAGGCGGCGATACCGGATTACATTGATGTGAAATCCTTTACCGTAGCTTGCGAGACTAGATTTCATATAGCGGATCTTTTACCATAAGTATTCGTGACCAGATCAAATGTAGATAGTATAATATCATCCTTTAATGCAGCATAGGTAGGTCCAAAAGATAATACTTAGGCTTAAACCATGTTATATCACTATCACAATAGTAATAAGTTTTAGATTAGCTTCACCTACTCATATTACAACATGATAACATCATTCGAAATGTTAATGCTAACCTCTCCCTTGGAATTAACCTTAGGATAGACAATATAACTCTATAACATTTTTCTTTACAGCAGCTTTTAAAGCATATAACAAGTATATGAGTTTTGAAGTGGTTATGGTTTCAAATCATCTCATATAAGTACACTACTCCTCTTATCCGATGCCTCAAAACTTATCGGTGGATTTTTGGTTAACTTAACTCCTTTTCTTTCATAAATAAACAATGAACATATAATGGTCGAAGTCATCTCATATCTGATTGGATTTCCTTATCTCTTATCCTAGAAGAGCAAGATGAGGTTATATGTAGGGTATATCTTAGCTGAGGATAACCATGCTGTATAATTCTCGTGTTTCTTTTGGATATTTTCTATGTTAATTTTGGTCAAATTCAATAACAATGAGAATGATTGCATGCGAAAACCAAGTCTTGTATACTTATTACGTTTTCGACCTTCTTCACATATATTATCCATCGGTCAAGAGTGAAGCCGATAGGATAGAGCACTGTTTACTTCTAAGCTTCACTCGAACATCATTGTTAACTCTCATTGATTGAACAAGCCTATTTTGTCAGCTTTTAGTGCTAAGCACACAACTAAATACTTTCCATAGGCAAGTAAACACACAAAACACGATTAAGTCACACAAGCTCCTTCTAGTTCCCTTTTATATTAAATAATAGTTGTTATATCATTTAAAACTTCTTTTATCAAAAGATACTTCCTTTAGAAATAAGCTAACGGTGTATAGAGTCCTTCCCATGGGATCATGAATACGCACGTTCTAAAAGCAAGAGACATTTCATACGAACAAGTCCTCCCTAAGGGTCTCAAACTATATATACCCATGATTCTTTTGCTCACTTTCATTTTCTACTTGTTTATTTATTAAAATTCCTTTATAAAAGATATATACATGAATTCTAATATTTCACAATTCATTTATACTCTTCTCCATACTTTAAATGTGTTCATATACTTATCTCAAAGGTATAAGTATATTCACAAATTATTCAGCAAGATTTTCCACTTTAATAATAAACAAAAGGGTTAAAAAATGTTACAAAAACATTATTGACTATAAACTTAAACACTTTATACTTTCCATTATCTTTAAAATATTCCTTTTTTAAAGATTCACTTATACTCAAAAGTATATTCAAAAGGGTTAGAAATAATTGTTACTTAAATACTGTTTACTATAAACCCAAAACCATTTATGCTTACCATTATCTTTAAAAACATTCTTTATAAAGATCTACGTATACCTACACTTATTAAACAAAGTAATGTATTTTTTAATAACTTCTCAAAACCATTTATTATAACTAAGTGTTGGATAAAAACCATCTTCTAGAAAATACTTAACTCGTTTTCCAATCTCATATACATAAATACTTTTAAAATATTTATAAATGCATTTTAATTATCCGTATAAAATATTACTTAAAAATAATAGATTTTGAATTTAACAAAAAGAGCATGTTTTATACTTAAAACCTTTACTTTAAAAATTCAAAAATAATTATTAAAAATATATTTAAACTTGAAGCCCATTTTAAAATACTTTAGGACCTACCATTAAACATCCTAAAAAGATCTTATTAAAGTAATAGATTAAATATCATTTTAAATACATTTAAAATCACAAAAGGGGTTTAAAACAACATAAAAACTAAATGATGCTGTAGAAGGCCAGAGACAACATTTATAAGTACTGTAAAAGATACTGGGCAGAGAGCATTTTAGGAAAAGCTTGTCACTTCTAGCCATTTATCTTAAGTGGCCAAAAATAACTCTATTACAAGTGCTCGGTATTGAGAATCGAGCGAAAAATTCTTGTTCTAACTGACATAAATCACCTCGAATTCTTGTGCCCGAGCCCTAAATCAAGAACTGTCATGCTAATAAAATGACCTACATATAACTTACGTATTTTATTCCTTTGATTTCTTAATCGCCCCAATTGCTTAAATCATATTTATTTTCATATATAGTACATTATTTAATACTATAACCATTTTATGAATCATTTCATAAAATATACCTCAAGTTTACAAATATTTCATAAAGACGTAACCTTATTTATAAAACAATTCATAAAACACTTAGCTTAAAGTTCTATAATGATCCAGAAGTTTCAGACTATCCAGAATCGCCGTAGAATCCTTCTGGTTTTAACAATTGAAAATCACCAAACAAACACATCAAACATGATTAACACACCATACTGTTCTAATGGATAAGATACATTCATTAATAAAACAACTTAATAAAGTTTCACTTATTTATTAAACACACTTTACCATAAAGGGAAAACATGAAAAGGTTTCATCATTTATTCTAGGCTGTAGTGCTACCACCTTGGCTTCTTACATAGCATATATATAAAAAATTTCTATATAGAAAGTTCATATCAAAATTGGTTTTACCAAAACTACTCTATAGCAAACTATCATTGTAGTGCCCCCACTTTAAATCCAAAAAATGAACGCCTGTTGTTTGCGACTAAATTGGTTACAAACACATGAGAATAGTATTTATATAGAACAAAATGAAGAATAAAAAAATAAACTGAGCAGATAAATCCATAGATAACAGAGAATAAGAAGTAATCAAAGATTTAAAGATTTATAGTGCTTCGGCGTTGTATGCATATGTCCACTTTTAAGATTATCCTTTATTAACCAATTTTTAATATAATTACAACTGCAGAAGATAGCTAATGCTTGATTACAATGGAGTCTAGAGTAATAAGCAGAGTCCAAAACATCTTGAAAATGAACCATGAGGCCTATATTTATAGGGAGGGATAATGAGATATTTTGTTAAGATGTCGGCAGAAGGTCTCTACGTCCATAGGGGCCCACCGTAACCATTGGTCGCTCCAACCTGATATCCAAATTTTAGCCGATCATTATTATTGTCTCCAACTTACGTACGATCATTTTTGGAAGGTCCCACGTGCCTCTCGAACTTGTCCTTAAAATATAAAGTCAATCTGAGTTGTAGATTATTAGATATGGATCAACCTTTGCAGCATTTGGAGTGTTAACCGATTGTTATGAAGCGATTGGCCAATAACGATCGGCTATCTTCACTTCTTAAGGTATATATGTGCGATCGTTTTTATGAGCTCCACCGTTCAATATACTAAGGCTCTGAAAGTTTCCAGTGAAATGACTTTGTGAATTTTGAGATATTAATTGATCTCCCCTGATTTGAGCTACTTTATGAATCGTTCCTGATTGATCTAAATAAATCCTTGATTTGTCCGTAACTCGAGCATATGAACTCTGATCGACTCTTCTCAAATGCATCCCACCATTTAATTCATACATTTAGGAAATTCTTCATTATTTAAGGATAGCTTCAGCGCAGCTTCACCAAATGGCTACCCTCTTCTCAACCACACTTATATGGTATTTATGGAGTTCTTGCACCATCCTCCAACCATCGATTACAGCCGATTCATATTTACTTTCAAGCGATAGATGGATAGTCTTTCGTTTACATTTTTTGAGTTGGTGAAGTGGTGCCAGATTCTAATTGGCACATGGCTCAAATTAAACGCCTTAAAAAGTGAGTGGTTCTTCATTCATTGTCCGCTCGATTTTGCTCAACGATGGTTGGAAAAACGTAAATGTTATCCACTTTTTTTACATTAGCACGGAATATGATATTTAGGTGGTATTCTTGATCACCTTACTCCTCTGTAAGTATCTCCACCCTGCCCACTGGCAATATTTACAAAACAGGCGGTCACAACTATACAAAATGCACCACCCGAGGATAGTAACATTGAATATCTGCTCATGGACAAATGTCTCGTTACTTTTTGATATAAAAGGGCATCATTGTAGGGCTAACTAAGTTTCCCAAACTATAAGGATAAGGCCTGGGTCGTAGTCAGTTAAATGGACAACCGAGCCGATCCCATGGTGCTTAGGAATTCAATAGTATCGATGCCGAAGTGTATAAAGGCGATGTGTCCGATCACAATGGTGATGAGTCCGGTCTTTGGGTCGATGTTTGTTCCTCACAGACTTCACAACCCTCGGTTCCTAATAGGAGAGAGAAGAAAATATTTGTTTATAAATTTCCAAATAGCCGTCTTTCTGATTAATCCAAGTCATCGATGGCTCCTAAGATTGTTCAAGATGAATCTTCTTCTCAACCGTCATAGCATTCAAGTTTACCTCTTGATTCTTTGCCCGGTCGACCAATTCCGCATGACCTTGAAACTTTTCATTTTACTAATATGAGCATCTAGGGGATGGAATCTTCCACCAGAATTAGGATTGAGATTCCTACTTCTAGAGGAGAAATTACTCCAACGAGCAAAGTTCATGCACCTGGTTTGTCGGGGGTAACACAAGGACACTTGCACACACTTACACCTCTCAACATTGCATTATGCTTGACTTACACTTTATAATGCTTAAAGTTAATTGATTTCTTTTTCCTTTGCAGAAACAATGGTGAAGAAAGGGAACATATTTGATTCCCTCCGGGATATACACCGCCAATCCTCTAGTCCACGCTCTCGCTCTTACCTTCAAGGTGGTAGTCAGGAATAATATGATTTCAGTTATCGCTCCGGTCGGGACCAGGCTCATCAAGATAGAGGTGATAGGGATAAGTCACTTGAAGTAAACATCGATCAAAATCGAGATCTCCCCCTCCAAAGGGTCTCGAGAAGCCAAATGATCGTCCGGACCTACCTATCAATCCCTCTGTGGTCCTCCTTCGGCTTCAGTTCCTCTACAGCATTTAGTTCCTTCTCATTCTCAGTGGTCCAGCGATTGTCGTGCCAACACCGAAAATGTTGCTGCTAATAGATGCGGCAAGGAAAGTATTGAAGTTGAAACTGCATTTGAATATCCTACGGTTAATCTAGCTGCTCGCATGGCACAACTTCGGGAGGAGTTTCCAAACTTATGTTTTGAAGGTTCTTTTTTCCTCCCAACCCGAAGGGCGTGTTCTGGAAAAGACTATTGACTGTGTCATTGACATCCACACGTAGTATGGTGAATGGATGAAGGCAGTAGAGAAATTGTCGAGAGTATCTTTTGAGCGCACATAGGAAATTGAAAAGTTAAAATGCCAGGAAGTTCAAGATAAAAAATTATAGATACTTTGATGAACGAGTTAGAGGCTTCTAGGACTCCCCTAATAGAGGCTGAAGGAAAAGCTAATGCTGCTGTCAAATCCATGGAGAAAATGAAATCCAGTAATCTTTATATGGTTCAAGTATTGTATCATCGAAATCAAGAGATAATGCTTGAGCGGGATACAACTCGAAGTAATGAATCCACAACCTTGACGAGATAGCGGATCTCAAAGTTAAGCTCGAATTTGAAAATAAGGAAATAATAATACTTAGAAGATCACTTAAAGTGCTGGTGATGAGCTGGTAAATGTAAGACTTGAGAGAGACACAACTGGTGAAAGGTCCAAAAATGTTAACACACTTATTCCATGTGAAGCAGAAGCTTCCAAGGACAAGATTAGGGAGGAGATAATGAATGACCTTGACCCACTTCTCATTCTTTACAATGCCAATGTTCTCAAGCATAGAAATTAAACATGGCTTGGTGGTGATTATTCCTACTGGCTTTGGTGCGCATGGGAATTTCTTGTTGCAGAAGAAAAGAAACTCCTTAATTTGGAGGGCATTAGCCTGTCTAGGCTTGAAAGTGAAATGCTATTAGGTAATGAACCCAAAACATTGCACGATATTCAGCTTACACTCCAAAAAGAATATGCTGCTGCTTATTCACGTGAAGTGGGGTGAAGGATTCAGGTTGACACAACCCAATATTACAACTGAATTGCCCTCAACACGCCAGATCATCCTTAGCTCCATGGTAGGCTCTTCAACCATCCAGGGGTATGATCCAGACAAGCCTCGGCTTTCTCCAATTCCTGAACGCAACTCTAAAGATATTTCGGCTCAACATGGAAGCTACACCGAGGAAGGTATTCAGTCTACATTTCCCATCTTTTAAAAAATTAGGGTATTATTAGTTAATATTTCTATTGTTTTTGCTTAATTTTTTCTTTGATTTGAATCCATCAGATGCCGCTCCTCTTCCCTTGCAAGGGCCTCAATTTGAATTGCAAGTGTCCATGACATAATCCATCAAAGTTACAACTCTGATCGTCGCTCTGGGCGCTTAAGTAAAAAACTTTGTTATTTATGATCATTTCATGGTGGCATTATTCAAGGAAGGGAGGGATCCACGCCATGAAATGCCCTTTGATGAGGATGTTGTGATCATGGGTTCTTCCAACCTCACTAACAAGCTCAGCATAAAGGAGCGCACCGAGAGGGAAAAATTGTTGAAAAAGAAGGGAAAAACCGAGCTTGTTGATTTGGACTTCATTGAACCTATTCCCATTCCACTCCAAATGATTCCTCCTGGCGGGACAATCCCTTGGGATGATGTTCCCCCTACTTCTTACATTAAGGGTTCCTCGATCCCTCCTGCTTCTAAAGATGATACCACCTCGATCTATACAATTGAAGATGTTTCTTCAAAGAGAAACCGAAGCGGAAAAGGGTCGAATGGAGGATCTAATGGCAGTTTGGAAGAAGCTACTCCAAAGAAGGAAAGGAAAAATAGGAAATCCAAGCAATAATCATTGGGTTGGAGTGATATGTAAATAGCTTGGATGGCTAGTTTTTCTTTTCGTTGGTCGTTTATGTATGGATATGACCCTACTTTTATTTCGCATCTCGAATAAAAATATATTATATATAACAAGTTTTGGTGTAAATACAATTTTTTTTATTTTTATGTATGATTCTTGCATAATTTGTTCAAAATAACCAAGTTATCATTTTCTTAATATTATGTATTTCTGACTCGTTGCTCGTCGGATTAGATATCGATTCGACTCATCAATCCCAAGGTCACCCTAAGGTTACGGCCTTGAGTCATATCAAACACTAGGCTTGAGCCTTAGTGTTATGCTTGTTAAACTAAACCGTTTTGCGTAATTGCACTCTCATCCTTAGTCTTAGGTTAGCGGGGTTAGGTGATGGATGGTGGAACCCCATCCTTAGTGAGTTTACCTCCTCCTGTCATTTTCAGTCCAGAGTTTATGGAATAGTGAGTTGTAGAACCACGCTTATGTATTTGTTTATACTCATATCCACACCCTGAGGATAAGAGTTAGTTGATGAAGGGTCAAATCAAAAATGATTTATATTTATACACCAGTCCGCACTCTAGGGACTTGGAGTTATTTCACGGGTGGTCGAATCAAAACTCGATTTATGTTTATACTCCAGTCCGCACTCAAAGGACTTAGAGTTATCTTGGAGAGCAGTCGGATCAAATTCTCCATAATTGATTGATTTTCCCCCGAGGGCCAGGGGTTTAATTTAGCGAGTGATCTATCATGTCACGATTGCTCTTATTTTATTTCATTTCTGTCGTGTAATTGATATACAATGCTATAGCAAACATAAATACAAAGAGAGTCCAAGACTTTATTTGCTAAATGGAAAAGAAAGATGTAATCCGTCTTATTACATATGTGGAATATCAAATGCTAAAGTAGATTCTAAATACATATACAATTAAATGAAAAAGAAACAAACTAAGTGAAATAGCATTGTAAATGCTCGCTATTTCAAGCCTTTGGGTGTGTGATTCCATCAACAGTCGCTAGCTTCAAAGTTTCCCCTCCAAGCCTTTGTTCAATGATATATGGTCTTCCTAGAATGAATTTATGTGCAATGGAGTAGCAAAAACCCATTTCAGGATGGGATCGTCGATTTTAAAGGTTTCAGGCAGGACTTTAATGTTGTAATATTGAGAGACGTGATGTCGATGCTCAGCTGCCCTTAGATTGGCTTCCTCGTGCTCCTCATCTATAAATTCAAGAGTTTCTAAGAGGATATCTTTATTCGTTTTAGGATCGTAGTAAGTCACTCCATGAGAAGGAACTTTGAGCTCAATAGGAATGACGGCTTCGGAACCATAAGCAAGGGAAAATGGAGTATGGCTAGTTGCAGATTTAAGGGTGGTCGTCTAAGCCCAGAGTGCTATAGGGAGTTCATGCACCCATCTACATCCAGCCTTTTCCAATCGCTTCTTAAGAATGGACTTTATGATTTTGTTTACAGCTTCAACTTGCCCATCGCTTGTGGGTGAGCGACCGCTAAAAACCCTTTTTCAATACCATACCTCTGATAGAAGTCTTTGAATTCGGCACTATTAAATTGAGTTCCATTATTTGTTATATAGTCCTTGGTAGAACGAAATGACATATCACATTTCAGACAATAAAGTTGATTACTTTCTTGGTTCTGATCGTGGCTAAAGGTTCTACTTCGGTCCATTTGTTCAAGTAATCAACCACGACGATAGCGTATTGCACCACCTTTAGAGATCGGTATGGAACAGATAATGTCTATACCACATATGGCCAACAACCATGGGCTGATCATTTGCGTGATTTTCGTTCCCGAAGCACTTGGAACTTTTGCAAATATCTGGCACTTATCAAATTGTCTTACACAGTCGGCAGCATCTCGATTTAGGTTGGCCAATAATACAGTTAGTGGAGTATTATCTTTTGCCAGATTTTGTCCCCCAGTGTGATCGTCACATTCCCTTTCATGAACTTCTTTTAGGACACTTTTTATCTCATCATGAGTGACAATTCAGAGTAGGGGAGCAAAGAAACCTTTCCTGTACATAATTCCTTTCTGCATGATATACCATGAAGCTTTGCATAGCTTTTGTGGCTCTTCATTCCTTCGCTTCAGAAAAAATCCCTATAGCAAATAGTCTACGGTCGAAGTCTATAACATCCCATATCTAGAGACCAAAATCTAAGCGCTATGGGTGCTATAGTCATTCACAGTATTAACTTCTGGTGACAAGTTAATGATATCCATACTATCAGAATCACTTGAATATGAAAAAAATTACATATTTTCAAAAACAATAATTTTAGCGATTATATTTCAAATAAATCATATCCAAGTTAAAAAATCCTAAACGTAATCCTAGGCATTGATCAAATATAAATTTACAACAATACGCCAAGAGCGAGATATGAAGATGTCCCCTTGGATGATCAAAGCAATATTGACATAGTTGTCTTAATACACAACGGAAAAAAATTTAAAACAGAATTCCTAAATTAGCTTTCCATCAGCCACCTGCTCGTCCTTGGATGCTTTATTCGCCAAAATCTTCTAAAACTAGAAAACCTAAATCCTCAGCGTACTCAATAAAATTTTGAGCACCTGGGAGTTTAAGGGGAAACAAAAAATTTGAGTCAGACATAAGACCTGGTATGAATAGTATCTGTTACATCTCAATAGACTGATAACTAGTGAGACCATGCTGCTTAGCGGAACGGGTTTCCCTTACTAATATCTCTTTTCAAAACATATGTTATGAAAATCCCGCAACCAAACTGGTTAATCAACAGATTTTAATAATATAGCAATATCCATTATGCTAAAAACAGAAAATAAAATAGACTCTCGGCCTAAATCTAAACTATCTATTCTTTACTAGATTATCTCTCCAAAATTCTGAGCTAACTGCTCTTTTTTGGACTATCTGTTCTAAAACTAGTTATATCAAAATAGCAATATATTTTATGCTAGATAATGGGCTATCTTCTCAAAATAGGTATAAAGGATGGACTAACTATCCTTAAAAATTTATAAAAATCCGTTATGCTAATAAATGAACTATCTGTTCATATCAGAGTTGAATGCTCTTTCTGGACTAAAAGTCCTCTGGGCTGACTGCCCTTAAAATGGACTAACTGTCCGAATTTAAAATGATCCGACTGTCCAAATTTTCTTTTTGTTAACTACCCTTTAAAATATCTGAGTTAACCGCTCTTGTAAAATATCTAAGCTAACTCTCTTTCAACATATATGAGCTAACTGCTCTTTAAATTTTCCTTGAAACCTTTTCAAAATGATTTAATCCGTCGAATCATATATATAAAAGGAAAATATATCTTTATCTTAACTCTGAGCTATTTTTGCCATGATATACATACTTTACTCAAAATAATGTTGATGATGTTCAATAAGGATTGTCTATCGTCTAAAATAGATTAAAGTCCTTTATAACCTGAAACACTTAGGCTATATACCTAGTTCTTTTATTCAAAATTTTTGTTTAAAATCTTTAAACAACCTATCGAAAACATAGAAGGTAACTCCTTCCAAAGTATTAATAAAACCCTTCATAAGTATTGAAGGTACCCCTTCTTATTCTTTAATAAACCTTTCGAAATCATTGAAGGTAACTCCTTCTAAACCTTTTAAAAGCCTTCCTTTTATAAGCATTAAAACATATGACATCCGCCTTCTAAATCCATTAAAACTTAGCCTTTCGAAAACATTGCAAACCCATACCTTTCGACTTTGTCGAAAGGTTTTCTTTCGACCTAGTCGAATGGTTTCACTTTCAGCTTTGTCGAAAGCCTGGTGTCCCTCCACTATATAATAAACCTTTCGAAAGTAATGGAACTCAAGATCTTTCAAAACCAATGAAAGTTAACTACTTTGAAACCTTTAAAACATTTCAATTTAAACCATTTGGATTATGAAAAATGATTAGAAAAACATTGGAGTCAAAAGCTACTGCTTCGAAACCTTTATAAATCCTTTCAAAAACAATGAAGTGTTGTTGTTGGAACCAATTTTCGACCTTGTTGATGGGTATCATTTAAAGTAAGAAAGCAAACCAATCGAAACCTTTTTCTTTTAAACCTTTTGACACTTTCGAAAGCCAGCAGGCATATTTTCTTTAAACCAAAACAAAACTACATCTCCTTCGAGAGCTATAACCTTTCATCCCTAAACCTTTCGACTCCATTCAGTTCACTACGTACCAGTTGCCTGATACCATATGCATTGGTATTTGACCTAGCCGAAAAGTTTGAAACCTTTCAACCTTGTCGGAAGGTCTAGAACGAAGATGGAATCTCTGCTGAAAGGTTGAAACAGATAAAAAAACTATTTATTTGTACTTTAAAACGGTTCTTTTATACCCAACCTGCCTTGTTTGTCTAAATTTAATTGGTTGCTAGAATTTATATGCAAAAATGCTGCTGCCTTTTTTATTTTGAAATTTGAATAATTTTGAAAAAGCCCCTTTCTCCATTAAAATTATATAAAACATTTAAGTCCTATACCTCAAATAATTTTATATTACTATTAAAAAACCTTTAAAATTATGGAAAAATTCCAGAATTAAATAATATGTTCTGTTCAACATATAAATTTTTTGAATCCAAACAATAATTATTTTTCCCGTAAATAATTTTATAATCCAAATTAACCTTTTCTTCCTTATAAAATTTATAACAATTCCACAAAATTCTGAAAATTTAAAATCATATCTAAAATAAATTTTTAGATCATCATAAAAGGCTAACGGACGTCATTTTATAGAGTTTTCATCTTAAAACATGCCATAAGATTTATATGAACATACGTAAATCATCAACATGTGTGTGTATAATTTTATCACTCAAAAACATGGAAAACATTTGCAAAATAATTCGGGTTTAATCTTAAAACCGAAACCATAGAATTTTAAGGATGTAAAGATTATTCTCCTTTTGCTTTAATGATTAAGGAGCTTGAGATCTGAATGAGTTTGATTTGAATTTGCCTTCCCTAAGCTTTTCTTTTGTTTCCTCTTCTTCTTCCTTTGTTAATGGTAGCCTGCCATGCTTTTAAATTTTTGAAAATGAGAATGAACGTGTGTTTTGAAATAGATGACCTAAGGAAGGCATATTAAGAATGGCCTCTTTCCCATAATAACCCTCCTCTAATTCATATTAAACCCTTTCTAAAATTTATTAGTTAAGAGGCACATCTACCTTCATTAAATCAAATCTCAATCCCCTTACCTATACATTATTTTATTTAGTTTGTCTAACTAAATCTCCTAATCAAAAATCTGGGGTGTTGCAAACTCCGCTCCATAAAGAATTTCGTCCTCAAAATTATAATAAGGCACAAAAAAATAGGAAGGAAAACATACCATCAAACAAGTCAGGATAAGTATCTCTAATCTTGCCCTCAACCTCCCAAGTACAGTCTTTATCATCATCACTCCACTAGACCTTGACTAATCTGACCATCTTGGTTCTAAGCCTCTTCTCATCTCTCGCAACAATGCAAACTGGCTTCCCTACCATGGTCAAGTCTGGTTCTACACTAAATCATCTAGCAATGTCGGTACAATAGCAGTCCCTGGGTTTCTAATACATTTCCGAGATGAGAAATACGAAAAACATCGTGGACACATGCCAAATTGCTTGGTAACTCAAGTTTATACGCAAGTTTCCCGATCCTATTAAGAATAGGAAAATATCCTATGAACCAAGGAGATAACTTCTCCGACTTCCCAAATCTATGAACCCTTCATCAGTGATACGTTGACGAAAATTTGGTCCCGAATTGAGAACACCAAATCTTTCCATCTCTTATCGGCATAACTTTTCTATCTAGATTAAGCCTCCTTCGTCCTACCTCGAGTGACCTCAATCTGTTCAGCAGCTTCTCTAACCAAATCTAGACCAAGAATCAACCTATCCCGGTCTCCAACTAACAAACGGGAGATTTGCATGGCCTTCCATACAAAGCTTCAAATGGTTCTGTCCCAATACTAGTCTGATAACTGTTATTATAAGAAAACTCGACTAGATGCAGAAGGTCCTCCTATGATCCCCCGAAGTATAGAACACAAGCTCTTAACAAATCTTCTAAGATCTTGTTAACTATTTCTGTTTTCCCATATGTCTGCGGATGTTAAGCCGTACTCATCATAAGCTTGGTTTCCAAAACTTCTTGTAGACTCTTCCAAAACTCGCTAGTGAACAATGAATCTCTATCACTAACTATGCTGCTAGAAACTCCATGCAGTCTAACCACATTCTTCATGAACGACCTTGATAAAACAGCAGCCGCCCTGGTTGACTTAACTAGAATGAAATGGGCACTCTTGGTCAATCTGTCCACTATAACCAATATGCTTTCACTCCCCTGTTCGAACTTCGCAACCCGTCTATGAAGTCCATAGAAATAGAATCCCACTTCCACACCGAAGTATCAAATGGCTGAAGCAAACCACTCAGTTTTTGGTGTTCAGCCTTTGCATGTTGGCAATTTAAGCACCGCCTTACACACAAACCAATATCATGCTTCATTCCTTCCCAGAAGAAACTTCTCTTCATATCCTGATACATCTTGGTACCTTCGAATGTATAGTGAATTTCAAACAATGGCATTCATATGAGACTTCCTTTCTTATGCTTCCTACACTTGGAAATAGTCAAGACTGAAATCTTTCAAGTCATCGCTCTTGGCTCCTCCCTTTGGCTTACTGATCCGTTCAGCTAACACTGGATCCTCTATTTGCTTAGAAGCAATCCATTCGATTAAAACCGGTCGAACTTCTAAACAAGTAAATACAACCGTATCACCAATAGACCCTGCCTCGGATCTCCACTGCACTTTGCAATCTGCTAATGCTTCTAAATTTTTCCACTCAGACATCATTATCAACACTACATTTTGATATTTCCTGCTAAGTGCATCTGCAACCCGGTTGCCTTTCCCTGGTGTGTACTCAATCCCAAAATCATAAGCGGATATGAATTCTTTCCATCCATGTTGTCTCATGTTCAACACCTTTTGAGAGAACAAATACTTCAACGACTTATGATCTGTAAACAGCTCAAACTTTTCTCCCAAAAGGTAATGTCTCCACAACTTTAAAGTAAAATTCACCTCAGCTAACTCTAAATCATGCATTGGATATCTAACCTCATGTGGGCTAAGCTGTTTAGAAGCATAGGCAATCGCTTTATCTCTCTGCATCAGCACAGCTCCTAATCCTATTCCACATGCATCATTATAAACTACTAAATCCTTATCCCCCTCTGGAACTATCCACACAAGCCATGGGTCAATAAGTGTATCACACCCTGGAATGCTTCCTCATAATTATCGGTCCACACAAACTTCACGTCCTTCCTTGTCGGTCTGGTCATCGGTGCTGCTATCCACGAGAAATACTTAATGAATCTTTTATAATAACCAGCTCACCCACGGAAACTCTTAATCTTGGTCATTATCTCGGGTCTCTTCCAACTATTCACCGCCTCGATCTTAGTTGGATCTACTGATAACCCTTCCTCTAAGACGACATGACCAAGAAACATCACCTCCTTCTTCCAGAAGTGACACTATGTAAATTTCACTTTTAGCTGATGCAACCTCAACATCTCAAGCACCACTACATGATGAACTTCATGCCCTCTTTCATCCTTAGAGTAAATCAAGATATCATCTATGAGAACCAGCATGAACCTATCCAAGTGCTCTCAGAAAATCCAGTTCATCAAATCCAAAAAGAAAGCTAGAGCATTCGTTTGTCCGAACGGCATACCTAACCATTTGTATGATCCATATCTGGTCCTAAATGCTGTTAAAGGTATACTATCCTCATCTACTATGAGCTGATGGAAACCTATTGCCAAATCCAACTGAGAAAATACTTTTTCTCTACTTTTCTAGTCAAACAAATCGTAAATCCTGGGCAATGGATATCGGTTCTTTATCGTCCTCTCATTCAACTTATGATAATTGATACATAGCCTTAATGATCTGTCCGACTTCTTAGCAAACACTGCCGTTGCACCCCAGGACGAACTGCTCGGCCTGATAAAACTCTTTCCCTCTAAATCCACCAACTACACCTTCAACTCCTTCATCTCTGAAGGGGTCATTCTGCTTGGCGGTCCACTCACTGGTTCTGCTCTCGAAAACAAATCTATCAGAAACTCAATGGCTCTTTACGACCGCGATCCAACTACAGGCTCAAACACATCTGGGAATTCTCTAAGCATGAAAATTTGGCTCAAGTTATCATTTGAATCCAAAGCACCCAACAAAGCAAACGCTGCATCGCTAGAACCTTCTACGGTGAAAACAACTCGATCGCTACAATCCGGATGACTAAGAGATATATTCCTACCATGGAAAAATACCTTAGCATCATACTCGCTTAACCAATCCATACCTAGGATAATCTCAAACCCCATAAAATCAAACACATGCAAATTGAAAACAAAAGTATGAACCAACGGGCCAAACTCAATCTGGTCACAACTCAACCCTAGAGTTGCATACTCTACTATTGGATTCGCAACCCGCAAGAAAGTAACTAAATATGTGGGTTTAAGGTCACGCTTATCTATCAAACATCTAGACATAAGATAATGCGATGCACCAGTATCAAATAAAATTCTAACAGACATACCATGAATCTGAATCGTTCACCCAAGAACTAACTTTCCCTTCTCCTAGGCTGTTGGCTTGGAAGCGGCAGGCTCCAATGCATACACCTTGCCCTTATCATCTCTAATGGGCTCCTTGCATTGGTTCTTATAATTTCCTATCTAGTAACAGTTAAAACACCAGACATTCTTCCACATAGCCACATCCTTCGCTTTACCGAGCAACACTCATTAGCAAAATGATCTTCCTTGTTGCATTTATAGCAGACAACTTCAACCTCGTTTTCTTGGCTTCTCCATCCTTCTGAGCACCTTTCTTGGGAAAGAACTTTCTCTTCTGGCTCTACCCAACCTGGACCACATTTGCCTTGCTCTTCTCCAGAGTCTCAATGACTTTTTCCTGCCTCAAAGCCATCTCTATAACAATATCAGAAGGATTTCTAAGATGACACAAAGTAGCACTAGCCAATTCTAGCTTCAATCCTCTGATAAACTTCACATTCTGTCTCAACACGGTATCTACAAAATCATACCCATACTGAGCCAACTCTTCGAACTTCTTGGCATACTCAACAATAGAAATCTTGGCCTACAACTCAGCAAACTACCTAATCAGAGCTAACTATGCCATTACTGACATAAACCTCTCATGAAATCTCCTCTTGAAATCCTCCTACATTACTGTCTCCTCATCCACCATCGTTGTTACACTTTCTACCAGAATAATGTGGTCCCCTGAAGCTGCCTGGACGCCAACCTCCTCTTTTGCTCGTCATTGAGCCCTAAATCTACAAAAATCCTTTTTTAACGCAACGACCAATTCTCCGCTTCAATGGCATACTCCTTTCCTATAAATGGCTTCCCTCCAAGCTTCACATAATCACCGCTCCTCTTAGCAAAATGATTAACTGCTGAAACTTTTGGAACCCCTGCTCTTACGGAATTTTCTCGTACCACTCTGTCTGCCATTCCTACATGCATCATATCCTTGAAAAATTAATACATGGCTTCCATTCCGACCTGTGGGACTTCAGCATTAACATTTTGCGCTTTACCTTGGCCTCTCCCTACATTAGTTCCCTCATTTCTTTCGGTGCTTCCTCCCCCTTGGTTAACTCTGCTTCTTTTACCGTCCACATTTGTATTCAAACCTCATGAGATAAAGAAAGATAACCTAATCAAAAATAGATGAAAGGAGATAAAGCACATACTTATATATAGAAAGTACGTTACTATAGCATTAACGTAACCCAAAATCGTACTTTAATTCCTTTGGATTTTGGATTTTAAAACCAATTTTTTAGTTAAATTTTTCATAAACCTATGCTCTGATGCCAAGTTGTAACATCCCGTATTTGGAGGCCAAAATCTAAGCACTATGGATGCTGCAGTCATCACAGTATTAATTTCTAGTGATGAAATACGATAGTGTTAATGGTATTTATAATATTAGAAGCATTTGAATATGAATAAAATCACAGATTTCCAAAAACAACAATTTTAGTGATTACATTTAAAATAAATCATATACAAGTTGCAAAAATCCAAAACATAATCCCAAGCACTGATCGAATATAAATTTACAACAATATGCCAAGAGTGACATATGAAGATGCCCCCTTGGATGATCAAAGACATAGTTGTATTAATATATAGCGGAAACAACTTTAACATAGAATTCCTAAATTAGCTATCCGTCAGCCACATGCTCATCTTCAAATGCATTATTCGTCAAAATCTACTAAAACCTGAAAATCTAAACCCTCAGCCTACTCAAGTCAAATTTTGAGCACTCGAGAGTTTAAGGGGAAACAAAAACTTTGAGTCGGACATGAAGCCTGGTATGAACAATATTTGTTACATCTTAGTTTACTAATAACTAGTGAGCTGTGTAGTTAATGCCCCGCTATTACCCCGCTACAACCCCGCTATATCTCATAGCGGATTTCTACCGCTACGATTTTTCCATATAGCCCCAGAATATAGCCTTTCCACTTTAATCCCCGCTATATCCCGTTATTTCCGCTATATTCCGCTATTCCCGCTCTATCTTTTTTAATAAAATGAATTGAAAAATTGCATTTATACATTATAAAATTATGAAACTAATTTATTTGATTTAGTTTTTAATATATTTTCAGAAATGAAAATACTCTAATATTCTACCAAATTCAATTATGTTATACAATAGTTTTTCATTTATTTAAAGTATATTCGCACATGTTTGTATTTAAAATTATTTATGCATTATTTATAATTTAATTGAATGATAATTTTTCATTTAATTACCATTTATATATTTGTAAAAACATTAAGTACGAGTTTTATATGCTATTTTAGAGCCATCCGCTATATCCCACTATATTCTCGCTGTATCCCCGTTATGACTTTTTGCACCTCCACTGCTTTGAATCTACCGAGCGTATTAACTGTACAGCTAGTGAGACCACAGCGTTTAGTGGAACGGGTTGCCTATCACTAATATCTCTTTCCAAAACATATATTTTTCAAATCCTTTCCTGCAACCAAACTGGTTTATCAAAAGATTTTAATAATATAGAAATATCCATTATGTGAAAAGCTGGAAATAAAATAGCCTATCGGTCTAAATCTGATATCTGTTCTTTATTGGACAATCTATCCTAAATTTTGAGCTAACTACTCTTTTCTAAACTATTTGTCCTAAAACTTGTTGTACCAAAAGAGCAATATCTTTTATGCTAGATAATGGGCTATCTGCTCAATATAGGTAAAAAGGGTGGACTAAGTGTCCTTAAAAATTTAGGAAAATCCGTTATGCTAATAAACGAACAAGTTGTTCATACTAGAGCTGACTTCTCTTTTTGGACTAAATGTCCTCTAGGCTGATTGCCCTCAAAATGGACTAACTATTCGAATTTAAAATGAGCCGACTGCCTGAATTTTCTTTTGGTTAACTACCCTTCAAAATATCTAAGCTAACTGCTCTTACAAAATATCCGAGCTAACTGCTCTTACAAAATATCTGTGCTAACTGCTCTTTAAATTTCCTTGAAACCTTTTCGAAATGATTTAATCTATCAAATCATATATATACAAGGAAAAATTATCTTGAGCTTTACTCCAAGCTATTTTTGCCATGATATATATATTTTACTCAAAATAATGTTGATGATGTACAATAAGTGTTGTCTATCATTTAAAATAAGTTAAAATCCTTTTTAACTTGAAACATATAGGTTATCTGCCTAGTTTATATATTCGAAACTTTTGTTTAAAACCTTTAAACAACCTATTGAAAAAATAGAAGGTAACTCCTTCCAAACTATTAATAAAACCCTTTGAAAGTATTGAAGGTATCTCCTTCATATCCTTTAATAAACCATTCGAAACCATTGAAGGTAACTCCTCCTAAACCTTTTGAAAGCCTTCCTTTTATAAGCTTTAAAACATATGACATCCGCCTTGTAAATCCTTTAAACCTTAACCTTTTGGAAACATTGCAAAACCAAACCTTTCAACTTTGTCGAAAGGTTTCTATTCCACCTAGTCAAAAGGTTTCACCTTTAGACTTTGTCGAAAGCCTAGGGCCCCTCTCCTATATAATAAACCTTTCGAAAGTAATGGAACTCATAAACTTTCGAGGACATTAGGTTCAATTTAAAACAGGTGTAAAACCTTTCGAAACCAATCAAAGTTAACTACTTTGAAAACTTTAGAACGTTTCGACTTAAAACATTTGGATAATGCAACATTATCAAAAAAACATTGGAGTCGAAAGAAACTTCTTCGAAACCTTTATAAAACCTTTCGAAATCATTTGAAAACAATAAAGTTTGGTGTTGGAATCAACCCTTCGAAATCAATGGAGAGAGGCGACAAGTTTTAGAAAACAAAAGATAATCTTTGACTCCATCTATGTCGAAAGGGTAGGAAGCGACAACTATGCTTTCGACCTTGTCGAAAGCTATACCTTTCGACCTCCTCAGAAGTTTTCATTTAAAACAAGAAAGCAAACCGATTGAAACCTTTTTATTTAAAACCTTTTGACAATTTCGAAAGCTCTTTATCGAAAGCTAGCAGGCGTATTTTCTTTAAACCAAAACAAAACTTCATCTCTTTATAACCTTTCATCCCTAAACCTTTCGAATCCATCCAATTCACTTTGCTTGATACCATGTGCATTGTTATTTGACCATGCCAAAAGGTTTGATACTTTTTGACCTCGTCGGAAGGTCTGTAATAAAGATGGAAACTCAGCCGAAAGGGTTGAAATAGAAGAAAGGATATTTATTAGTACTTTTTGCCCGAATTTTATATTCAAAAATGCCGCCACCTTTCTTTATTTTGAAATTTGAGTAATTTTGAAAAAGTCCTCTCTTTTATAACTATAAAAACATTTAAGTCCCATAACTCAAATAATTTTATGTAACTATTAAAACACTTTCAAAAATTCTAGAAAATTTCTAGAAAATAAAATAATATGTTCACTTCAACATAAAAAAATTTTGAATCCAAAATATATTATTTTTCTCTTAAATAATTTTATAATCCAAATTAACCTTTTCTTCCGTAAAATATCCCTAACAATTCCACAAAAATTCTGAAAATCGAAAAACACCTCTAAAACAAATTTTTGGATCATCACAAAAATTACCGAGGCTAACGGATGTCATTTTTAGAGTTTCATCTTGAAACATGTTATTAGATCTATATGAACATACATAAATCATCAACATGTGTGTGTTTGTCTATGTATATGTATATATATATTTCATTTTATCACTCAAAAACATGGCAAACATTTGCAAAATAATTCGGTTTTAATCTTAAAACCGAAACCATAGAAGTTTAGAGATGTAAACGTTATTCACCTTTTGCATTAATGATTAAGGAGTTTGAGATCTGAATGAGTTTGATTTTGCTTTCCTTAAGCTTTTCTTTTGTTTCCTCTTCTTCTTCCTTTGTTAAAGGCGACTGACCAAGCTTTTAAATTTTTGAAAATGAGAATGAACGTGTGTTTTGAAATACATGACCTAAGGAAGGCAATATAAAAATGGCCTCTTTTTCATAATACCCCTCCTCTAACTTATATTAAACTCTTCTTTAAATTTATTAGTTAAAAGTCATAGCTGCCTTAATTAATCAAATCTCAATCCTCTTATCAACATATTATTTTATTTAGTTTATCTAACTAAATCTCCTAAATAATGGTATCAAAAATCTGGAGTGTTACAGAATCATCCATGACTCCCTCTCAGGCCCTACTTCCAATGTTCGATCGATTTCTATCATGTTTATACTTGAGGCATTTGATACTTTGACCAGAGCCAAGCCCATCTATTATGAATCAACGGTGCTAGCAAACTTTCCCAATGAATCTGCCTCTTTGTTTCGATCTCGTGGAGTATGTGAAATGTCATAGTACTCAAATTTTGCCAGTAACTCTTGGACATGTGTTTGGTATGGACCAAGTCATTGTCCTTTAGCTTGATAATCTCCCCTCCCTTAGTACACTTCTAACTGCAGATCGCAAAAGATTTCAAGAGACTTTATTCCCAGTTCTTTGGCGAGTTTAAATCTAGCAATCAAAGCTTCATACTCCGCTTTGTTGTCTATCATTGGAAAATAAAGCTTTAAAGTATAACAGATTGATCGATCTTCAGGAGTTACAAGCACAATTCCAGCTCCAGAATAATGATCATTGGATGCTCCATCAGTATACAATTTCCACTGTATGGTATCGTTGCCATCCGGAGGTCATCCTACGAAGTAATCTCTAAAATCTGCCAGTGCCTGACCCCGGATAGGCCTCCGAGGGAGATAAGTAATATGCCCGATCTCGATATTCCACCTGAGTAAACTTCCAAATGTCTCGGGTCGCTATAGGACCTGTCATATTGGATGGTCGGTATAAACATTGATCGGGTGTACCTAAAGCATAGACAAAGCTTTCATGATGAAATCAGCAAGCAATATGCCAGTTTCTCTATTTTATGATAGTTCCTTTCAGATCTCATCAATCGTCTGCTGATGTAATACACCGACCTCTGGATCTGATCCACCTCATGAAGCAATGTGGCACTTATAGCTTGTGCCAATACGACCAAAAAATGTATAAATGTTCATGTGGCTTAGACAAGATGTGGTGTTCTCTCCAAATGATTCACTAAAGCTTGAAATGCATCTTTAAAATCCTATGTCCATTTGAAGTTTCTTTTCCCTTTCCTAATCAAGTCAAAGAAAGGAATGCATTTTTCGATAGCTTCGGAAATAAATCGGCTTAAGGCAGCAACTTTCCCATTTAGACTCTGTATTTGTTTAATAGTCTTTGGAGCTTGGATATCATGGATATCCTGAATCTTCTTGGAATTAGCTTCTATTCCATGAGCATTAATAATAAAACCCAAGAACTTCCTTAATGCTACAACAAAAGAGCATTTAATGGATTAGTTTTCACCTTGTGATGTTGGAGGATGCCAAAACATTTCTACCAAGTCTCTAATGTGGTTGCTTGATAGTCGTGACTTAAAGAGCATATCATCCACATATACTTCCATCGTTTTTCCAATCTGATCTGTAAACAGCCTATTGACAAAACATTGGTAAGTCGTTCCTTATTCTTTAATCCAAACGGCTTAATACATAGCAACATAATCCAACATCAGTGAAAAAACTGGTGTGCTCTTGATTTGGAATGAGCATTGGCATATGGTTGTATCCCGAGTATGCATCCATAAAAGGTAGAAATTCGTGTCCCATGGTTGAATCCACTAGCTGGTTGATCATCGGAAGGGGAAAACTGCCTTTTAAACGTGCCTTGTTCAAATCTGATTAATCAATACATGTTCTCCATTTCCCATTTGTTTTTTTCACAATTACAGGATTAGATACCCATTTAGGGTAGAGGATGTCACGGATACACCCATTGCCTTTGAGTATATTGACCGCCTCTTTGAGAGCGACAGATCTATCCGGATCCATGCGATGCCTTTTATATTTCATAGAACATGTCTCTGGTAGATATTCAATGCATGGTTCGTAATGGAAGGTGAGATCCTACACATGTCGGAGTGAGTCGAAGCAAAGACATCAAGATTCGCTTGAGAAACCTAGTAAGTTCTCTCATATTTGGAGGGCTAAGCTGTGATTCGATCTTTAAGACCGATGACGGGTCATCTTGGCTGACTGCAATATCAGTTATCAACTCAACCAGTGTAGCCTTGGTCTCTTTGGGCTTCTACTCATCGTCTGTAAGATCTATATCTCTATAGAGCCAACTATGGCTCCCCAGACAAGGATTAGGCGCAGGTTGTCAATCTTCGGTAGCTTGGATGCGGACAGTCATGTCCACACCCTTACCTTTCTCTCTACATTGAGCAACCCTTAACTCAGGTACGTAATAGGCATGTCTAGTCACATGATTTCCATTAACAATTCCAACTCCATTATCGAAAACATCAAAGTCAAACACCATGGGGCAAGGGAGAACCCCGAATTCGGCTGGGGCTGGTCGATCTAGAAAAACATTGTATGGAGAGTCAACATCAAAAACAACAAACAGAAAGATCCACACTCTCCTTCATCCACCTTCTCCTTACTCCATGGGTAGCTCGACGTAACCAACGGCTTTGTTGCAATGCCACTAAAATCGTATATACGAGCTTTAGATGGTTTTAAATCATTCACTTGCATCCTCATTTGATCATAAGATTTTTTGAAAATTATATTTACTGAATTTTCACAACCAATCAATATCCTTCTCACCAAACTGGGGCCAATCATGGCCGAAATGATCATTGGGTCGATCATCGGAGCCTCCACCTCGTCTTCATCTCTATTTCGAAAGATGATGTCATATGTCATCATACATTGTTTTTTCACCGAAGGTCCATCCTTCGTGCTTGAACAACATTCCATATGCTTAATCGCACTAGCATAGTATTCCATCTCATACCAACTTTTATCAACGAGATGCGGTCCTCGGACTATTGTATTGATCACTAATCTTTCTCTGGTCCATGCAAGTTCCTCAGCACTGTGTGCTACTTGTCCTCGGTTGGGGTCGGATGTCCCCTGTCCGCCATCCTACGAGCTTTTTACGAACTGTTGTAATTTCCTTTCCAAAATCAGTTTTTCAATAACATCCTGCAAGTGCCTGCATTCATTGGTGTTACACCTAAAACATTCGTGAAACCGACATTATTTCCCAATTTGTTTATGCTTCTCACTTGGTTCTTTTAGGGATGGCTTCCTATACTGCATGGTATTGTAAGTAGAATAATAGACATTCTCCAGGGTCATATTCAGTGGCGTGTAAATATAGTACATCGGAATCCTAGGCTTTCCTCATCCAGAATCCCTCTTCCATTCTCGGCTCTTATCTCCGCCTTTCTTTTGCTGATTTGGTTTGGTGTGGATTCACATGAACTTTTCCGGAGCATTCATCAAACTACTTTACTACAATATTATTCTATACTCCCTCTACACATGGTCCTGCAACATTCTTCTTCCTGGAGGATCTAGCTTCCTCCTTTCTCAAGCACTAAGCTGCCTTTGCATAGAAGCACTCCGACGTTGTAGGCAGCTTGCTAGCCAGCCAATCGCCAAAGTCAGATTCTGGATTTATCTCTCTCGTTACGGCCATCAATATCTTGGATTACTGAACTTCGTAACAGCCCTATGAAATCTCTCTAAATAATCTTTTAATGATTTTTTTAGAGCTTGGATCACGCTGGAGAGGGACATTACATCCTTAGGATGAGTTGTGTGCATTCAGAACTACTCTACAAACTTTGTCGCCAAATCATCAAATCTAGATATTGATCGCAGGGGCAACCTTGTGAACCACATTTTCACTATTCTCGAGAGAGTTATGGAAACAAATCTACACTTGGTTGCATCATCTGCTCTTGCAGAATCCATTAGCCATTCATATCTCATGATGTGTTGCCTAGGGTCGGTTTTTCCCTCATAGGCAAGCATCGACGACATGTTGAACCTTCTTAGATACGCTGCATGTGGGACATTATTAGTGAATTGGGTATGGCATCTTAAGATTCCCTATTCGTCATTAGTCAAGCCCTGGATCTCTCACACAAATTGTCTGACCATCGCCAATAAATCTGGCATTTGGATGGTTGGTGCTAAGCGGTGGTCGTGTTTCGCCTCACATGAATGATCAGGTCGATGTTAGCGGGCCATCTCTTGACTTCTTAGTTCACCATCTTCCCAATATGCATCTTATCAATTTCCTTTGTCATCATTCTAGGGAAGCATTTAGTCAACATTTAACCGAACTCTATCATTCAAATCAGCAGTAGTAGCTCCGTTTTGAATCCCAATGTGCGTAGGTAAGTTTCTACTCTAGCAAAGGGAACAACATTGATCATTCCTGGCAGACCACGATGGTCCGCCTATCGACACCCTAAGGTTTCTGCATAATGTCCATCTATTCTATGACACCTACATTTGTAACCCATAGTATGAACTAGAGCTTTCCAATGCGCTGTAAGTGGTGGGGTTCCTCTTAACTTTTCCTTGCTATTGTTGGGTGAGTTGGTTCAATAGGTCGATATTGGCTTGGATCTACTAATTCAACTCTCGACGGATATTCATTAGCTCCCTCATCAGATTTTGGAATTCACCTCTTGTAATAGAGTCAGTTGGATCTGGACTTCAACTGTTTCAGTGTTCATATTCGTTGGTTGACTGCTCAGGCCTTCTTGCTGAATAGTAACATTTTCATTTCCTTCCATGTTTTGTAAAGTATACCTAGTATTCCTCACCATTATTAATGGCATTGCCTACATTTCTCCCGAGCCGAGTAGTACGAGCAAATTTTTAGGTAACTGTGGATCTCCTTTGGGGGATTTATCCAACCCAATAGCAATAAAGGGATCCTAATAAACTACAAATCAAGCCTTTTCAATGAAAGCACCAAAATGTTTAAGACTAAATTGGTCACAAACACCTAAGTATGGTTATTGTAGAGATGTAAATGAAGAATTACAAAATTAAAATGAGTAGATAAATCCACAAGTAAAAGAGAATAAGCAGTAATCAGAGATTCAGAGATTTATAGTGACTCGGCATTGTATGCCTTTGTTGACTTTTTAGATTATCATTTATTAATCACTTTTTAATTTGATTACGGTAGTAAAAGATAGCAAATGCTTGATTAAAATGGAGTCTAGAGAAACAAGCAGTGTCCAAAAAATACTGAAAATGAACCATAAGGTTTGTGTTTATGAGGAGAGATGATGAGATATTTTACTAAGATTTCAGCAGAAGGCTCTCAAGGTCTATAGAGGCCCACCATAATGATCGGTGGCCCTAACCTAATATTTTGGAATGATTGACTAAAGTTCAGCCAATCGTCATTTGTGCCTCCAGTTTACATTCGATCGTTTTTGGAGGGCCCCACATGCCTCTTCCTTTATCCCTAAAATATAGAGTCAATTTGAGTTGTAGATTATGAGATATGGATAACCCTTTGCCACTCTTGGAATGTTCACCGATCGTTATGAAAGATCGACAAATAATGATCGGCCAACGATGATCGTCTATCTTCTTTTCTTAAGTTATTTATGTGTGATTGGGTTTATGGGCTCTACTCCTCAATATATTAAGGCTCTGAAAGTTTCAAGTGAATTAACCTTGTGGATTTTCCGCTGATTTGAGCTGCTTTATGGATCTTTCCCGCTAATCCAAATAAATCCATGCTCTGTCCGTAACTCGAGCAGGTAAGCTCCAACTGACTTCAAATATGAAATGTAATTCATTGGGCTATGCTAGTAAATCCACGCTGAGTTCACCTCAATTGGGACCCTGTCTGAATCAGCCCGACCATTGTCCATAGCATTGTATATAATCGATTCTTAAGGATGTAAACCATCCGTTCCTAACTAATTCTATGATATCACGGCTTTGCCAAAAGGCAGGATAACACTAGTGATACTATAGTCATGACCATAATTATTTCTAAGCTACAAAAGTGAGTTCAGCATACTCAAATACTATTTAAGTAAACAGAGCAGCTTAGCGTTATAGTATCAATTTATAATCCAATTTCCCAAACTTTTTTCTTTTAAAATCCGTAGAAAGTATATATAGATCGAGTAACACCAAAATGATTACAAGGAAATAAGCCCTACCAAGTAGTGTCATATATCCCCTTACTATGAAGGGTAATACTTAAGAGAAGTGCATACTAATCGAACACATCTCTTACCCATTTTTAATCACTTTCAAGCTCTTCGAACTAGCCAACATCAAAAACTTTGTTCTCGATTTGACTCATTAATTCTGGGAGCAATCTTGAACTCGAACAAATCTTAAACTCTTTTAAAAATATTACTATTCACAAATACTTTCAAATAATACTATTATTATTTTCCTCAAAATCCTAAAAACCATTTTAAAAGACATTAGGATTGAAAACCATTTTAAAAGACACTGGAATTTAAGTTTTACATCACAAATTATACCATTTCAAATAATACTATTAACATTCATATTCATAAATTCTCTAAGATAACATTCCCCTATAAAGATGATGAGATTTACACCGCAATGGACAAGTTAGCTCATCGAATATGCGAGTATATGTTGTCTAAACATATGTATGTATATATGTACTATTATTTGTATATAAATATAATATATATATATATATGCATTATGTTTTGTTGAAATAATTTTATATAAGTGTATTTACACATGTAAACATATGAATAAAATATTAATATTATATATACATATTATATAATAGATTTATATAAATAAATAATTTATACATACTAATTTGTTTTTTAAACTTATGTTTGTATACAAATATATACATATAATGTAATATATATTTAATATATATACGCACAAATAAAAATATATTCATAACAATATATATATATATATTAATAAAATAAGAAAAATACATTTTGATTAATATGAAATACCAGGTATTATGCACAGATAAGTAAATAACTTATTATTTTCCTAATTTTAAAATACATTTTAAGTAAATATTCGTTTGAAAATTAATAAAATATTAATAATTAGTTAATTTCAAAACTTTATTTCAAGTTTTAAACTTTCAATAAACCTAAATGGTATTTTGAAATTTTGAAGTTTTTTCCATATTTTTCTAAATTTAAATTAATTTTATATTGAATTACTTAATTTAAACTTTTAAAAAAATTAATTTTATAAATGGAAAATTAATTTTTTAGCTAAAATCATATTTGGTGCCATTATGATTTTATAAGATTTTAAAAATATTTCTCATAACACATTTAAATTAATATAATTTATTTACGAAGTAAATTGATATAAATATTATTAAATAATAATAAAATATTTATAAAAGATAATTTAGTGCTAGTAATTAATTTTACTATAATACATTATATATAAAATTATATGATTGATTTTAACCAGAATATGATGTTGCAACCAATTATAAACTATATATGTGCAATTAAATAACATATACATTAATTCAAATTATAATGTTATATTATTGTGACAGCCCACAAAATCCGTACCGCTTGAGTCAACTTATTCTACCGAAATCTACTCAAGTTGAACATAAATACGAACCATTTGGGTTAAGAAAAGAGGTAGAAGAAAGGAATAGAAAACAACATCAGAATCTAACCATCGCAGCGGAATAAAATATAATAGATAATAAATGATCTTTACTCAAATCAAATATATCTGTTTACATATATTACATTATCATAGTACATCAATCACAGCTCAACATCAATATCATACAAATGGATACACAACAACTCAACACAGCGGAATATAAATATAAACAAATATGGGAGTACGTATCGTCATCCTGCTCGTCTCCTGAGCTCCATAGCATTTCCTGTATTCTATAATGCCCGGTCTGACCCGAGCATTACTATAACACCCGAGTCAGTCTGGAGTACCAGCGTGAGAAAACCACACTCAATTGATTATTAAAGTTTCAAAAATCATTTGAAAGCAAAAGCATCTCGTAAGACCACGCCACAAATAAACATGTCGGGTTTTTACCTTACGATAGCTAAAATAATTTTTATAGAAATCCTGTGATATTATAATAGTGTTTATATACAAATACTTATAAAATAGCCGAAATTGTTACATGATTAAATTCCAGCTACTAGCCACAGAGTGGGTAATACAAACAAAACTCGTACAAGACACGTAGGGAGAATGGATTTCCAACTAATGACTAGGCACTGGGGTACCACCTGCCATAGTACGGGGCCTAGATCACCGTACCGAGGAGTACACCCACTCCACTGCAACACAAGGCCGGGACTATCCCTTACTGGATAATCTCGAGTGAGATCACCCCGCAGTTGGGATCAGCAACCGCCCACTAAGCCAAAATAAAAAGGGACATCTAGACAGGAATGACCTCACCCTGCTTGGGTGCTACCCACCTAGCCTTGCTGCATAACCCCTTATTTTCAGTCATTCCCATTTGATGAGGCTAAGCGTTACCTTTTATAGAACATATCACTTAGAATGCCCATCGTCCACCTGACGATGTTTCGCAAACATTCATCCATACAAGTCCGTCCCGGGTTCAAACGCAACCGAAGGAACTATTCCTACTACATCCATTTTGGAAATATCCTCAGGATTAGTAGCGATTAGACCTTGCACTTCACTGCACCATCTTCTACTCCGAACACGTTTCACGAAACGTACAAACCTGATCGAAGTGGTTTTCGAGAAATAAATCTCGATCCCGGTCTCTTCGAAACGATCAACGCATTTGGCCAATATTGATAGTCGGTGATTTAGCTATCATTTAAAATTCACAAACAACCATCAACCAATAAATAATTTCCCAAATTATTTATTTATCTCAAAACTATCTTTATAAGATATAATTTCACTTTTCCAATTCCTTTGAAAACAGTTTTCAAAACTATCTGCCTTTCTCAGAATAAATTCCAAGTATTTCTATTTCCACTGGAATCACCAAGCACAAAACTTTAGGTTTTTAAAATAATTTAAAAACACTTTATTGTAAGATATATTTAACATTTAATATAGAAAAAAAATTACTTTAGTACTTAATTTAAAATAATACTCTAGAAATAACTAAAAGAAGGTTACCATATAACTAGACATTAGATTTTCTTCTTTAAACAAAATACCAAATCATTCTTTAAATAATTATTACGATAATAGATTAACAAATTACTTACTTTAGAATTTACTTTAAAATATTTAAATTAAAACTACTTCAATAATTGATTAAAAATATATACTATATGAATATTTGAAAATAAGGTTACTTTATAAATATAAACTAGGTTTTCACCGTTTAAACAGAATTACTAAGTCACTCTTTATAAATTATTACTTAATAGATTTGAATAAATATTTACTTTAGAATTTAAACATTTGGAAATAATAAATTTCCAAGAACGTACTTTGTAAAGCAACATTAAAACCTTTTATTTATTTTTTTAAAAAAACTTACTTTGAAAACGTTCTTGGCTATCCAGAGAAATATACTTCTCTTTACAACCTTTAAAAATAAATCACTATTTATTTTTAAACAAATTTTCCTCATTCCTTTAATAAATTCCCACCTTGAATTTATTCTTCCAAATATCCAAAATTTCAAACACTTAAATCAATTCCCAAATTGATTTCCAATTTACTTCATTTATTCAAAAATCTTTTAATTTTATATTTTATTCCTTAATTATGGTTTAAAATACTTTTAGTTGAAACCAATTTAGATTTCCCAATTTACTTCTTATTCCTTTAAATAAAAATTTAGAGCTTTAAGTTTTAAAATAATTCTTTATTCATTTAAATTAATATCACATAATTTTACAATTCATTAATTTCTGTTTATTCAAACTCTTTTCTTTTCATACTCGAGGTTATTTATTAGTATTTTAATATACTTCAATTTCTTTTTCAATTCATTCTTAATTTATTGAATTTTCTAAGATTATTTCGTTTACAAATTTACTTCCTTTATTTTCTTTCCAAAATCCAATTTATATATTTTTGGTAATTCATTATAACCAATATATATCGAATCCAATCATATCATTCAATACTCCCATTTATTCAATATAGAATATCAAGTAATCACATCAGAGAATATTAAATAATAAATGTTAAGGGGTCCAGTTGGATCCCTCCAACCTGTTTTCCCTGCATCCACAAACGTTAACACAACATAAATACCAATTCCAAAATATACCATACTATAGTACAACAATCAATTCAACCATTCAAATAATTATTTGAATTTAATCATTTAAATTTATTTAACTGAGTGAGATTAACTCACCTTTTATTTGTTTTGCAATCCGCTTCAATCCCGCCTTGATTCATGATTTTTGACCTTGAATAAATAATTCAAGATTTATTGACATTTGAATCAACCAAAACAACTTATTACTATTGAATTAGCCAAACAATTAATTTCCATTTATTTAGCTAATTCTCAACTAATAATTCCCTATACAAATCTCTTGGTACCCAAAGTAATTAAAATACGTCAATTACTCTAGTTAATCTCCTTAATATATTATTAACAATAACTAGTTGGTGATATGATCTTACATTTATATATATATATACACACACACACATATATATCTATATTTTAAACTCATCTACAAAAAAAACAAAAATTCATTTATATAGATTCAAAAATCTAATTTTTATAAATTCTTTTTAACATTTAAATTATTATCTATTTTTTTTTTCCAAAATCTTCTTTATATTCATATTTCCTGTTTTTATCTATATTTTAAACATGAATGCATATTTCTTTTCTGTAAATAAACAGAAATTTTATCTATCCGTTAACGCATGATTACTCAAACAGTATACTTCATTTACAAAAAAATCGTTCTCAAACCAGACAAAGTTTTCTACTTTACACTTAAATTAAACTTTAAACATTTTTAAATTCCTATATATTCTCAACATTTTATATATATCTATTCACCGCTTATCCTGTATATATATATAGGTATAAATCTTTAAATTAACAAATAATTACCAAATATTCCTTTCTAACCTATATATACATATAATTTAAATCAGATTCAAATTTGAAATTAAATTGTTAACATATATACCTTACTGCCAAACACTTCTCAACCATCGCGAGCAGGCCTCCTTCCACCACGTCGCTGGATCGAGATCCAGGCGAGCCTTTTCACGCCTCCTTACTGTTCAGACGAACCCCACAGTGCCGCCTCCATCGATGACTAACCCTGCCTGCTAATGTGTGCCACCATCGTCTCGCGATTCACCCTATTCGAGCATCGATCCCATTTGACTATCGCCCCTAAGACCGCAGCGCCTTCCCAGGTCCAGATCCCACGCTACCCTGAGTCGCTACACTTCTCGTGATTCAAACCGTCGACGAACGAGGTAGACGATTCGAATTCGACCCAGATTCTAGAGGAGATGAGAAAGGAGTTGAGCGACTCTGCCATTTTCTCGTTCGACTAGGATTATTCGAATTCGAATTTTAGGGAAAGAAAGGAAATAAACTACGGCAAAATTTTAGACGAGGCGGCCATGATTATAAACCCCTCTTTATTTTTTTTTATTTTTTTTTCGCGTGATTTAAAACGAGTTCGAGGGAACACGATGTGATACCAGCATGAAGGAAGAAAGAGGCATGCTTCAGAAGGTAAGCTGCTGTATTCCGATGTGAAAAGTAAAAGTTCTGATGTGAAATTTATTTGGCTGGTCAAGTTGTACAATATGTATATTTTATTTAAATCCAATTGTATCGATATAAATTTCAACGTGTTTATTCATCGTTCGCTCACACAACAGCTCCAAATGCTATGAAAATTGAAATCCGTAAATATTTAAATATTACGGATCCAATGGAACTGGTTTCATCGAATTCCGAGACTGCGCCTCGGAAGGCTATTTTTAAATTTGATTTAAACAGTAAAATTTCAAAATTGAACAAATCACTGTTCAATTAAATTTTAAAACTTCTATTATCTTCAATGTTACCAATATAAATTTTATAAGCCTTCAAATTATTTTCAACAAGCTTAAAACTCCCGATTTCATATCTTATCATATTTCAAATTATTTGATTCAATAATTTAATTATCAAATAAATTGTAATAATCATTATTCAAGTTAAAATTACTTTATTGAATATTTAAAATCAATTAAATATTCCGATTTTAAATGCTTGAAAATTCCGGGTCGTCACATTCCTTCCCCCTTAAAAGAATTTCGTCCCCGAAATTTCTAGTTAGGAAGAATGCTCCAATACCTGTTTACGTTTTCTCAAACCAACAACTCCACATCCAACCAACTATCTTTTTATAGAAGACCCATTATCATTCTTACTAACTTTTCCAATTTTCCCATAGTTTCAAACAATATTACCTACTCAATCATTCAAATTTAAATTTCAAATCAAATTTAAAAGTAACAGAATTTTCTCAAAGATTTTCTAACTCTCTAAATTTCCGAAAAATTTCGCCAGCGTCTTCTTTGCGCGGCTAGCTCGGTACAACTACAAAATGGCTCTACGGCCTCCCAAATCCAAAAAGAAAACAGAAAGCCAAGTGGCTAGATCCAAAAACCCAATCAAAATCATCCTGAAATTTAAACACATACCTTTTTGTCGGGCAATTCTAATTTACTATCTGAAATCAAAACCAATTCTCTTTTCCCTTTTTCATACCTGCATATCCTGTTTAGCAATAATATCCAATCACAACATTCAAAAATATGTTATTGACTTCTTTTACACTTTTCCAATATTTGTTTTACTTAAGCCCGTACGATGTACCTATATCATTTGTACGCAATACCAAATCCGATCGCTTACTCGATCACACAATCTCACTTCCGAACTAGTATCGTCCACCCGACTTCCTAGTGCGGACTTAGATCTGGTTTCTTGATCAGAAACCGTTATTCTCCTTGCATAGCTGTAAACTATGATAGAGAATTTACAGAATCAATCAAAACTCCATATCCAGGTTCGTCGTCGAAAATCGAGTGAAAGATCCAAACTCGGATCGATATTACCATCTCGAAATTCTGTGCTCGAATATGGATCAAATGGCTATGCGAATAAAGTAATATACGTACATCCTACGTATAAATTCCAATTGATTTTCAATTATATCGATTTCCTCTTCATTCACATCCATTTTTGATTGTCATTCATGTATTCACAATTATCCCACCTCACTATTTCAAGTTTAACCCTTTATACAATTATCCACTTAGAATAAATTTTTTTTTCCAATACCAACTTTACTTAAGAATTTCATTTTTTTAATCCTTAAGTCGAATATAAACATTTCATACACTTCTTACATAAATTTTCACTTTACCAACGAGTTTATTTTTATTACTATTCATTTTTATTCACTTTGCCTTTATAATTTCATTTGAATTCCATTTGGCTTCCACTTTGAATATTGAATTAATTTTACTTTAAATCTCAAAATAAAAGTTTATTTGCAACTTTACTTTCTTTAGTTCCTTCGATTTCACTTACTTTACATTCACATTTAAAATAGATTTCAATTATTCGGTTCCAATTGCATTTGGTAGCACATCTTTATCGTTTGTTGTTAGTGAAATTTTTCAAAAGATTCAAAAAAAAAAATCTGACTCCCAAAATTTCCGAATTTTTTTGGCAGAGTCTCCTTTGTACGGAGGAGCTTTACAATTTGACAAGAGATATAAATATATATACATCGACCCACACGGTCAGAAAACAGGAAAACGGTTCATATTTCCTATTGGTATTGCGTAGGCGTACCTTATTTAGCATTTTAAAGCAAGAAACTATTTATTTAAGTAATTAGTGCAGTCAAAACCAGTCAACCGCTTCCAAAAACCTGTACTTACTCAACTTAAACATGTCAGTGTCAAATATACAAGGTTTATTAACATTTCACTTTATTATAAATAACTAAAACATGCATTCTATAAACAGTGCATATTATATACTTCCATAAGCACATATGAGATATTTCGACACTTATTTTGAATGCTTCCAAACAATATTCAAACCATCCTATTCAATTTAAATGATTTCACAATTCTCTAACGTAACTTAAATTCATTTTAAGTCCAAGCAAACTCATTTAAATTGAATTGATTTCCAAAAGCAATATAACTCCCATTTTATACCAAGTCAAAATCTCATTAATATAACTTAAGTTAATTAACCCAATTACTAATTTCATTCATCAAACAAGTTTTATTTAAAACCATTTCATACAACTCGCCACCACCATATCTCAAATTAATTAAGTCAAGCTTTTATTCAAATATTACTTCAGTTATTTTATTTTCGTGAAGTTATTTCAACCTTTAAACTCAAGTTATATATATATTTTATAAACACTTCCAAGTATGTTCAATTTACCGACAACTCAAGCTGAATTCATTTACACTTCATTGCTTACATTCAATTTATTTCTCATCCAAACAAGCTCATATTTATTTCAATTGATTCAAGAACCAATTTTATTGGCTTCCATTAATCCATAAAATTCATTTAATCTCGTTTTCGTCAAATGACAATTCACTTCTACGAAATTTGACCACATGCAAGTGAATAAATAACTACGTAAGCTTGTAACCACTTTGATTTGATTTCGACTCAATTAATTGTCAATTTCTTCCAATCTAATTCATTTGCAATCATTTCAATTTTATTTTTATTCACTTGAATTTTATTTATCACTCAAACCATCACTATTTCAACTCAATTTTGTTTTAACTTGAGTTCATTGCCAGCTCCCATTCATTTAAATTAAATTAGTATATTTTATTGCATCAATATGAATTCTAATTCACATTCAATAATTTATTTCTGAATTCCTCTCATTTTATAACAAGGTCATTTCCAAATTATCTCTTCTTAGATTTTTATTTGCAATATAAATCATTTTTATGTTAATTCCATTCCATTCAACTTCAACTCAAATTTAATTTAATTATAATTTCAAGTTGAATTTCTATTAATAACTCAAGTTTTACTTTCAAATTCTATCATTTATTCAAAACTCAAATTTTTATTAACCAATTCGAGTTCCATTTCCATTTCCATATTCCATTACTAATTTATTACCAATTAGTTTATTCAAATTTTATACCCAATATTTGCTTTTCATCACAAAAATCACGTTAACTATTTTACTGGTGTTCAATCTATTTTATAATTTAAGTTTTGGATTTTATTCACTATCATTACAAACAATTTTATTAGGCCTATTTATTTCACCTCTAAATTTTATGAGTCACAACTTATTTGCATCCATCCTTTTATCTATTTATAATCAACTTCATTCACATTTTCTTCTAACTCGAAATTTTACATTTATTTTAGCCAATATATTTTTATGATTCCATAAGCATTTAAAATAAGATTCCAGAGTTTTAACAATTTCCCAAAATCTCAAAATCACTTTTAAAATCAACTACATCCAAAATCCTTTGGCAAATTCACTTATCCCTTAGGGTTTTCAAGACCAAACCCAGTTCGCAAACAATTCCAATTTAAAATATTCAGGTAGCAAATTTCTCTTCTAGAAACTCGAAAATAAACTTCGATGATGCTGCAGTCATCACCGAAATTATTTTCCAACGATCGAAAGAGAATTAAATGCTTTTATCCCTTTAAAATCCCTTTTATATATTTTTAAATTCCAAATCTCTCCATATTCAATTCCAATTCAAAAATATTCCCGAATAATACTACTATTATTTCTCCAAAATCTTTGAAAACCACTTTCAAATCCAAAGGAATTTAAACTTTCCCAAAAATTCCAAATTGCAATTCCTTTTAATTCTATATTCAAACATCCTCTGGAATTTTATCCCATTTCAATTCCAAAAGTTTCTCTAGAATTTCTATTTCAAAATTATAATCACCTTTACAGTTTACATTTAGAAATCTCGTTTGTATACGAAGTTTATTTCAATTTATAATTTTCATTCATACTCCATATTTCACATTCCATTTTCTTATATAAATTTATTCTTCAACTTTGGTTATAAGTTTCAATTTCTTATTCAATTCTACACGATAGTGTTAACAATTTAATATTATCAACCCTTAATAATCAAGCATCCAAATACAAATACTTTACAAAATTTATATCTTTAATATACAAAAATAATTTGGGTAAAATTATTCCATTTACCCCACTTTAAAACAATACTGTGTCGAATTGTTCAATTTAAGTGTTTACAGATCCCTATCAATAACGTTAATTACTCGTATTGACTAGAATCCATAAACTACTCAATAAGCCAATCAACACAATATAAAATCATTTTATATTCACTAATAAATACGCGCTCATATCTATTAATACGCTCAAACCCATTCTAGAGTACTATTGACTCTATTTTATGAGTAATTCCCACCAGAGCCAAGGTTGTCGCCAGCCTAAGCTCTGATACCAAGTGTGACAGCCCGCAAAATCCGTACCCCTTGAGTCAACTTATTCTACCGAAATCAACTCAAGTTGCACAGAAATACGAACCATTTGGGTTAAGAGAAGAGGTAGAAGAAAGGAACAGAAAACAACATCAGAATCTAACCATCGCAGCGGAATAAAATATAATAGATAATAAATGATCTTTACTCAAATCAAATATATCTGTTTACATATATTACATTATCATAGTACATCAATCACAACTCAACATCAATATCATACAAATGGATACACAACAACTCAACACAGCGGAATATAAATATAAACAAATACGGGAGTACGTATCGTCATCCTGCTCGTCTCCTGAGCTCCACAACATTTCATGTATTCTATAATGCTCGGTCTGACCCGAGCATTACAGTTAAATAACACCCGAATCAGTCTGGAATACCAGCGTGAGAAAACCACACTCAATTGATTATTAAAGTTTCAAAAATCATTTGAAAGCAAAAGCATCTCGTAATACCACGCCACAAATAAAAATGTCGGGTTTTTACCTTACGATAGCTAAAACAATTTTTATAGAAATCCTTTGATATTATAATAGTGTCTATATACAAATACTTATAAAATAGCCGAAATTGTTACATGATTAAATTCCAGCTACTAGCCACAGAGTGGGTAATACAAACAAAACTCATACAAGGCACGTAGGGAGAATGGATTTCCAACTAATGACTAGGCACTGGAGTACCACCTGCCACAGTACGTGGCCTAGATCACCGTACCGAGGAGTACGCCCGCTCCCCTGCAACACAAGGCCGGAACTATCCCTTACTGGATAATCCCGAGTGAGATCACCCTGCGGTTGGGATCAGCAACCACCCACTAAGCCGAAATAAAAAGGGACATCTAGACAGGAATGACCTCACCCTGCTTGGGTGCTACCCACCTAGCCTTGCTGCATAACCCCTGATTTTCAGTCATTCCCATTTGATGTGGCTTGAGGCTAAGCGTTACCTTTTATAGAACATATCACTTAGAATGCCCATCGTCCAGCTGACGATGTTTCGCAAACATTCATCCATACAAGTCCGTCCCGGGTTCGAACGGAACCGAAGGCACTATTCCTACTACATCCAGTTTGGAAATATCCTCAGGATTAGTAGCGATTAGCCCTTGCACTTCACTGCTCCATCTTCGACTCCGAACACGTTTCACGAAACGTACAAACCGGATCGAAGTGGTTTTCGAGAAATAAATCTCGATCCTGGTCTCTTCGAAACGATCAACGCATTTGGCCAATATTGATGGTCGGTGATTTAACTATCAATTAAAATTCACAAACAACCATCAACCAATAAATAATTTCCCAAATTTTTTATTTATCTCAAAACTATCTTTACAAGATATAATTTCACTTTTCCAATTCCTTTGAAAACGGTTTTCAAAACTATCTGCCTTTCTCAGAATAAATTCCAAGTATTTCTATTTCCATTGGAATCACCAAGCACAAAACTTTAGGTTTTTAAAATAATTTAAAAACACTTTATTGTAAGATATATTTAACATTTAATATAAAAAAATTACTTTAGAACTTAATTTAAAATAATACTCTAGAAATAAATAAAAGAAGGTTACCTTATAACTAGACATTAGATTTTCTTCTTTAAAGAAAATACCAAATCACTCTTTAAATAATTATTACGATAATAGATTAACAAATTACTTACTTTAGAATTTAATTTAAAATATTTAAATTAAAACTACTTCAATAATTGATTAAAAATATATACTATACGAATATTTGAAAATAAGGTTACTTTATAAATATAAACTAGGTTTTCACCGTTTAAACAGAATTACTATGTCACTCTTTATAAATTATTACTTAATAGATTTGAATAAATATTTACTTTAGAATTTAAACATTTGGAAATAATAAATTTCCAAGAACGTACTTTGTAAAGCAACATTAAAACCTTTTATTTTTTTTTAAAAAAAAACTTACTTTGAAAACGTTCTTGGCTATCCAGAGAAATATACTTCTCTTCACAACCTTTAAAAATAAATCAATATTTATTTTTAAACAAATTTTCCTCATTCCTTTAATAAATTCCCACCTTGAATTTATTCTTCCAAATATCCAAAATTTCAAACACTTAAATCAATTCCCAAATTGATTTCCAATTTACTTCATTTATTCAAAAATCTTTTAATTTTATATTTTATTCCTTAATTATGGTTTAAAATACTTTTAATTGAAATAACAATTTAGATTTCCCAATTTACTTCTTATTCCTTTAAATAAAAATTTAGAGCTTTAAGTTTTAAAATAATTCTTTATTCGTTTAAATTAATATCACATAATTTTACAATTCATTAATTTCTGTTTATTCAAACTCTTTTCGTTTCATACTCGAGGTTATTTATTAGTATTTTAATATACTTCAATTTCTTTTTCAATTCATTCTTAATTTATTAAATTTTCTAAGATTATTTCATTTACAAATTTACTTCCTTTATTTTCTTTCCAAAATCCAATTTATATATTTTTGGTAATTCATTATAACCAATATATATCCAATCCAATCATATCATTCAATATTCCCATTTATTCAATATAGAATATCAAGTAATCACATCAAAGAATATTAAATAATAAATGTTGAGGGGTCCAGTTGGATCCCTCCAACCTGTTTTCCCTGCATCCACAAACGTTAACACAACATAAATACCAATCCCAAAATATACCATACTATAGTACATCAATCAATTCAACCATTCAAACAATTATTTAAATTTAATCATTTAAATTTATTTAACTGAGTGAGATTAACTCACCTTTTATTTGTTTTGCAATCCGCTTCAATCCCGCCTTGATTCATGGATTTTGACCTTGAATAAATAATTCAAGATTTATTGACATTTGAATCAACCAAAACAACTTATTACTATTGAATTAACCAAACAATTAATTTCCATTTATTTAGCTAATTCTCAACTAATAATTCCCTATAAAATTCTCTTGGTACCCAAAGTAATTAAAATAAGTCAATTACTCTAGTTAATCTCCTTAATATATTATTAACAATAACTAGTTGGTGATATGATCTTACATTTATATATATATACATATATATCTATCTTTAAAACTCATCCACAAAGAAAAAATTCATTTATATAGATTTAAAAATCTAATTTTTATAAATTCTATTTAACATTTAAATTCTTATCTTTTTTTTCCAAAATCTTCTTTATATTCATATTTCCTGTTTTTATCTATATTTTAAACATGAATGCATATTTCTTTTCTGTAAATAAGATAAATAGAAATTTTATCTATCCGTTAACACATGATTACTCAAACAGTATACTTCATTTACAAAAAAATCGTTCTCAAACTAGACAAAGTTTTCTACTTTACACTTTACATAAACTTTAAACATTTTTAAATTCCTATATATTCTCAACATTTTAAATATATCTATTCACTGCTTATCCTACATATATATATAGGTATAAATCTTTAAATTGACAAATAATTACCAAATATTCCTTTCTAACCTATATATACATATAATTTAAATCAGATTCAAATTTGAAATTAAATTGTTAACATATATACCTTACTGCCAAACACTCCTCAACCATCGCGAGCAGGCCTCCTTCCACCACGTCGCTGGATCGAGATCCAGGCGAGCCATTTCACGCCTCCATACTGTTCAGACGAACCCCACAATGCCGCCTCCATCGATGACGAACCCTGCCTGCTAATGTGTGCCACCATCGTCTCGCGATTCACCCTATTCGAGCATCGATCCCATTTGACTATCGCCCCTAAGACCGCAGCGCGTTCCCAAGTCCAGATCCCACGCTACCCTGAGTCGCTACACTTCTCGCGATTCAAATCGTCGGCGAACGAGGTAGACGATTCGAATTCGACCCAGATTCCAGAGGAGATGAGAAAGGAGTTGAGCGACTCGGCCATTTTCTCGTTCGACTAGGATTATTAGAACTTGAATTTTAGGGACAGAAAGGAAATAAACTGCGGCAAAATTTTAGACGAGGCGGCCATGATTATAAACCCCTCTTTATTTTATTTTATTTTATTTTCGCGTGATTTAAAATGAGTTCGAGGGAACACGATGTGATACCAGCATGAAGGAAGAATGAGGCGTGCTTCAGAAGGTAAGCTACTGTATTCTGATGTGAAAAGTAAAAGTTCTGATGTGAAATTTATTTGGCTGGTCAAGTTGTACAATATGTATATTTTATTTGAATCCAATTGTATCGATATAAATTTCAACGTGTTTATTCATCGTTCGCTCACACAACAGCTCCAAATGCTATGAAAATTGAAATCGGTAAATATTTAAATATTACGGATCCAATGGAACTGGTTTCGTCAAATTCCGAGACTGCGCCTCGGAAGGCTATTTTTAAATTCGATTTAAACAGTAAAATTTCAAAATTGAACAAATCACTGTTCAATTAAATTTTAACCCTTCTATTATCTTCAATGTTACTAATATAAATTTAATAAGCCTTCAAATTATTTTCAACAAGCTTAAAATTCCCGATTTCATATCTTATCAAATTTCAAATTATTTGATTCAATAATTTAATTATCAAATAAATTGTAATAATCGTTATTCAAGTTAAAATTACTCTATTGAATATTTAAAATCAATTAAATATTCCGATTTTAAATGCTTGAAAATTCCGGGTCGTCACAATTATTTTTACATATAGTTATACTGACCTGACAGATATATGATATAAAATAACCTTTTTTCAACATAAATATATACATACATATAACCAAGACAATATCGTGACAACATTGTTTTGGTATCATAATCGCCACCAAACTAACAATATTATATGTGTGTGTGTGTGATTTTACAAGATTATAATTAATGATTTTCAGTATGTTGGTTTTATCATATATGTATGTGTATGCGTGTGTGTGTATAAATATGTATACTTGTGTGAACACACATACATATAATGTAACGACCCGTAAATTAATCGCTTTGTATTTAAATATTTAATTAATTTTTAAATATTTAAATAATGGATTTTAGTTGTCAAATAAACATAATTTAAATATTAATTAATAATATTAAAATCATTTTTCAATTTTTTCTACAAAACTACCGAGTTCAAAGAAAAACAGAAAATGTGACCGGAAACTGTTTTTTGAATTTTTGACGTTTCATCATATAAAAATTATTTGAAATGTTGTACACACTTAATTATATATATGCACACATAGACTAATTATATAATATGGGTTAAGATAGTATAATTAGGTTTAATTAAGTTAATTAACTTAAGATAATGATGATGTGACACCTCGGCAACTAAATAAAAAATAAATAGAAAACAGTCGCATCAAGGGAGACAAGATTTGATATTTTGGAAACCTTAATTTTACATCCATATTGGTAAAGGGTAGACAAGGGTGATGACATGGCATGCATAGAGTGGAGATTATGTCCTTTAAGGGTAGTTTGGTAATTTGATTTATCCATTAGTATAAAAGTTAATTTCCTAATACTTTTTCTCCTTTCTATCTTCACTTTCAAACCTTCATGCAAGTTTTCATTAAGTTTCATGGCTTTCAAAACTTTTCTCATTCAAAATGTTAATTTTTCCTTTTAAATCTTGTTCAAACTCTTCCATCTTCTTTTCCAGACTTTATTCTTAAAAACAAGCCCACCATCAACAAAATATATTCATGGCCAAGCCTAGACTTGTTAGGGCCAAGCCCATCAAGATGCTGTTGGCTTAAAAACTTCATCGTTCCAAAAAATTTGCAAAGATCTAAAGGAGTTTGAAGTCCTAGAACAAGTTCGGTTGAAGTTAGTAAGCTATTGCGAGTAAAAATCTCAACTTTCGAATCTTAACTTTTTAAACTTAAATATTGTTCATATATTTGTTATTGGTGGCTTGTTGTGTTTGTATACCATGCGATGTATGTTGGATTAGGTTATACCTCGAAAAGTTGTCGCCTTGTTAGTTTAGTAACCAAGTTCGTAAGCAAGTTTTGGATGTTAGTAGCAAAAGTTAGTTATATTGTTGATGATTATTCTCTACATATTGTAGAATGGTTTAGCACTTTGTATTATTGTTTCGCTTTTGTTATATGATGTATGGATGAAAGTAAAGTGACGTGAAATTAGTTGTTGAAGTGACCGTATAGCGATTATCGCTATATCGACGCTTTCGACAAACAAATCCTTATCGATTTTTTTTTCGATTTATTTCTCGAGCTTGGGTTTGGTTTTACAAGTTAATAAAATTATTAAATAAGGATGATTTAAAATTTAATTAATTATTTTAATAAATATTTTAAATATAACAAATTAATTAATTAATTATTAAGGATTAATGTAATTAATTAACTTGTTAATGATAATTTTGGAATTACTTAATTAACTTATTAATGATGTATTTAAATTAAATTAATTGCTTTGTCAATGATACTTAAAATTAATTAAACTTTTTATCTAATGATGATTAAGGTTAATTAATTATTTTATAACGATGGATTAAAATTAATTAGTTATTTTAGTTAATGATGATTATAATAAATTAACTCATTTCAATTAATGATTTTTAAATTTGAGTAATTTATTTAAATTTAATCAATATTTTCATTAATTATGTTTTAAATTAACTAATTTAATTAATGACATTTATTTATTATTAATTATACTAATTAATGATGTTTAAATTTAAATGATTAACGTAATTAATGAGATTAAATTTAATAAATTAATTAATTGATTCTGTTAATTCAAAAGGTGATTAACCTTTTTAATTAAAGGGTAGTTTGAAGTCAATTATCCAAATTTATTAATGAAGTTTAAAGATAAATAATTATTCTCATTTATGATAGTTAAAGCGAAGTATCCAATTAAATAAGGATGTTGAAAGTATTTAAATCCTTTATAATGACGTTTTAAAGTTAGTAAACCCTTTTAACAGAATGTTTTGAAGCTAATACTTACAACGTGAAGCCCAAGCATGAATACATGTTTCTAAAAGAAAAGTTTGAATTATTTATGGAAATGAACTAATTTTTGTAAAGCGATTCACTTCTATGGAAACGATTTATTTGTATAATTAGCACTAAACATCAAAGAAATGGATTTGTTGCTATTTTGGAAGTTAAGAATAATCGTGAGACATAACTTCGTGGCAACACTACCTTGACTTGTTCGATATTATTGTTAACCAAGAAATAACAAAAGTTTGAATTCGATAAGTGGTGTAGGTATACAGGACTTAATTTCCATATACGATCGTTTTATATCCTCGATATTTGGTTTCTCAGTTATCGATTACTTCAGCTTCTTTATTATCGTCATTCTAAGATGATGTGTTGCTCTATCAAGCATTGATATCCTCTATTGGAAATGATTAAATCCAAAGCATGAGAGGAAGCCAAGCTATATGGGGTTGCTCCTATTAGGGCACTTTCACATCACATCTAGATTGGATTCGGTAGCACTATTAGATGTGAAATATTCGGATACTCAGTAAGGTTTGGTGGGGTCCGGCTTGGTATTGTCCGAGAAGTGTTATAGAGAATATGAGCTTCCTATAAGTATATTACTAGAAGTATACTATAAGAGTGGTGCACGTTCCTAGTAATTTGTTTGAGATTTTCCTTTCATTATTTGATTCAAAGCATCAAATTTGTTTCCTTAATTTAATCGGGAAGAGTCAACCACTCTTTCCGATGTTTCATTATTTATCCATTCTTAATGTTTGGATGTTGTTTCATGTGAGAGTAAACCCGCTCAGTGTTCAGTGGCGTGGTCTCACATTTTCGTGTTTAATCACACACCTATTGATTTAAACTTTTTTACTCATGCCAGGCATATCGTCTGACCTAAGTTGTTTGCTTTCTCTAAACTCTCGGGTACTCAATTTTATTTGAGTAGTTCGAGAGTAATAGGTCTATGAGGTCTTTTGAAGACGGCGTTCGAGCAAGAGGCTTTCATCTTCTTAGTTATCTATTCCGCTGTATTATCTTATTTGTGTAAGTGTATTTTGTTTCAGCATTTGTAAAGGCGGGACGTTATAACTGCCTAGGCTGATTTATAGTACTTTGTGTAATTGTGATAACTCTCTGTTAAGGAGTAACCTGATGTACTAATTTTGTTATGTTTATTTAGCAGTTTGGTTGCGAGGTATACTATTTTGTTCTTTTTTCACCCCATGACGATTCACCTTTTTGATGCTTAGGCAACAACACACGAACACGGAAGATGTGTTAAGTGTCGTTACTAGAGATCAGAAAGGTGGGTCGTTGCAGTTGGTATCAGAGCTTCAGTTGAGCGAATACCTTAGCCTGATTGAGGTACAACTCATTAGAGATAGGGTGAGTAGAGCCTTAGAATGAGTTAACCTTGAGAAAGCATTTCCTTTTCTTCTCTAAAAGCTTGTTTTTAGATCCTTTATAGCGGTTTCCCTTTTTCCATCATTGACCCTATCTTTGTATTCAACTTATATATGTCACTTATCCAAGTTATTGAGAATGAGTACAAGAGGAAAAAGAGGGAGGGGATCTAGAACCAACACGGTTGCAAATGGCAGAGCTCCTAGAAATAAGCCATTTGTAGAGCCGGTAGCAGAAGCACTGATTCGTGTTCAGCTGCCATAGAACTTTGCCACATTGTGCAAGAATTACACTACTTTAGGTGGTAAGCTTTTCTATGGATCTGAAGATATTTTAGGAGTTCAAACATAGCTCCGCTCTCGTGAGAGGATATTCGTGGATCTTCAGTTGGGAGATGCTAGAAAGAGATAATTGGCATTGTGTCAGTTTCAGAAAACAGCAAAGGATTGGTGGAATTCATTCACCATGAATACACCAGAAGGAGATTTTAGTCGGGCGTAGTTTAAGGAAGTTTTTGAAGCTTGGTTTATCCCGGAGGCTAAAGGACTCAGTTGTTCAAAAGTTTCATGGTTTTGAAATAGGTTGTGATGTCAATGGCACAGTATGAGCATAGGTTCAATGCATTGTCCCAGGACTGATTGATATGCCACTTAAAAAGGATGAAATTTTGTGAAAGGAATGCGATCAGAATTTCATCGAGAAATGACCAATCATCTCAACGGTATTTTACCAATATGATCTCTATGGCTTCGAGATTTGAAGATATTGATATTGAGTAAGGAGTTTATGAAGGATTGTGCTAGTGGTTCTGGTTTCCAACCTTTATCGGTGATACTAGTTGCCAGTAATCCATTTTTCAAGCGTAAGGGGAATAAGAAGTGGTCGAGAAAGAAGCCTGGAGGTGAAGCATCGGCTCGTAACAAGAAGTTAGACTTGACCAAGATCCTTTGTTATAAGTGCTACCAAATGTGCCACTTTGCAAATCAGTGGCCGAACCCGGCTAGTGGACCACTCTGCTACAATTGCAATAAACATGGACATATGAATAACTAGTGCCCTTTTCCAAAGAAGGGACCTCAAGGGCAGGCTTTTGCTATTAAGGAAATACCATCTACTTCTATGGACCAAAAAGGAGAGCAGGTATTGCAAGGTACACCATCCATTTCTGATATTCTTTTTAGAGTGTTATTTGATACCGTTGCATCCCATAGTTTTATCTCATATGACCTAATGAACAGGTTAAATATTAAATATGTTATTCTCCATAATTCTCTTTATGTGTCAAACCTAATTCGGGGTGTGATTAATCTTGACACCTTATGTTTGAATGTGCCTAATTCTTATCAAGATCGATCTTTCTTTTCTGACTTGTTTGTCCTCTAGTTCATAGTGTTGTAGTATTATTGGAAGTGGACTGGTTATCTAAGTTTAAAGCTTTCTTGGACGGTGTTAGAAGGGTGATCGTAGTAAAAGATGTAATAGGTAGAAGCATTGATATATGTTGTGGAGATCCTAGGGGTTGACGAGAAGTTTTTTGTATTCCCTCGAAGGTTTACCTCCTCATTGAAAAGTAGAATTCCATATTGATTTGATTCTAGGAACCAGACCTATTGTATAACCTCCTCGAAGGTTGGCTCCAAAGGAAAGAAGAGAATTGAAGAAGCTGATGTTTGACTTGTTGTAAAAAGGTTTGATCAGACACAGCATATCAAGTTGGGGATCGCCGGTAGTTTTCGTTACCATGGCCGATGGTTCTCTTAGATTTTGTGTAGATTATTGAGAATAAAAAAAGAGGACTATCAAGAATAAGTAACCATCACCTAGGATTGATGACATGTTTGACCAGCTCCATGGAGCTCGGATATTTTCTTGGTTGGATCTTGCCATTGGTTTTCACTAATTAAGGGTACCAGAAGAGAGTGTACCGTTAACCGCTTTTCGTACCCCTAATAGTTTTTACGAATGGTTAGTCATGCTGTTTGTATTGACATATGCACCTGATTATTTTGTCGATTTGATGAATAGAGCGTTTCGAGATTTTCTTAACAAGTTTGTTCTAGTCTTCGCTAATGACATCCTTGTTTATTCTAAAATAAAGGAAGAGCAAAAGTACCTCTTCAAACGGTTCTAAGTTCTTTGAGAATTCATAGTTTAAAAGCAAAGTTTTCTAAATGCCATCTCTGTAAATTCAAAATTAGATTTCTATGGCACGTAGTTTCAGGAGAAGGCATATCAATGAACCCAGCTAAAGTAGTTGCGGTTAAAGATTAGAAGAAACTCAAAATTGCGACTGAGGTTAGAAGCTTCTTAAGATTGGTAGGTTTCTATATAAGGTTTATTAAAGATTTCTCGAAGATTGCTTATCTTCTAAAAAAGTTGACGAAGAAGGATGTAAGTTTATTTGGACACCAAAGTGGGATCAAGCATTCAATGAGTTAAAGGAAAAATTGACAAGCACTCATGTCTTGACTATTCTAAATGGGAATGAAAGATTAACAGTTTACATGAATGCTTGTAGGACCAGATTGGGAGCAGTTTTGATGCAGCATGGTAAAGTAATAGCATATGTGAGTCAACAGTTGAAACCTCATATGAAAAATTATGCCTCGCATGATTTGGAGCTTTTGGCACAGTAGTCTTCGCATTGAAGGTGTGAAGGCACTATCTTTTGGGTGCAAAGTTTGAGTTATATACACATCAAAAGTCATTAAATATCTCTTTACCCAAAAGGATTTGAACTTAAGACAGCAAAGATGGCTGGAGTTTCTTGCGTTTTATGACCTAGAGATTCTTTACACCCTAGGGAAAGTAAATGTCATTGCTATTGCATTGAGTAGGAATGTGGCGACGATTGCAAATTTGAAAGTTAAGCCAGCACTAGTAGAGAGAATTGCATATTTTCAAGAAGAAGACCCTATTCTAGCTCGGCTTAAGAAGGATTTTAAAGATGGAACTATCTCTAGTTTGCAAATAGACTCTCGAGGCATTTTAAGAATGAATGGAAAGATTTGTGCCGGATGTTAATGGAATTAGAAGGATGTGCTGAATGAGTGCCATCGGTCAAGGTTATCTATTCACCCAGGAGTGACTAAAATGTTTTAGAATATGAAGAAGACCTTCTGGTGGAAAGGGATGAAGAGAGACGTATCAATCTTCGTGAGTCAGTGTGCAAATTGTCAACAAGTCAAGAGTGACTAGCAAAAGACTTCTGTGTTACTCCAACCATTGGAGATACCGAATTAGAAGCGGGAGGAAGTATCCATGGACCTTATCGATAGGTTGTCCAAAACAAGAAGAGTTAATGAAGGCATTTGGGTAATTGTAGATCGATTAACGAACAGCGCCTACTTTATTCTCGTGAAGTCAACTAGAACTGCAGCTTCTTTCGTAGAAATTTATTTGAGTGAGGTCGTTAGACTGCATGGAATTCCAGTGAATATAGTTGGTGATCAAGATCCCATCTTCATCGATCATTTTTGGGGAACATTGCAAGCCACTTTAAGGATAGAGTTGAATTTGAGCACAGCGTCTCACCTGTAGACACAGACAAACTAAAAAGGGTAAATCGGATTTTGGAGGATCTTTTGAGAGCATGTATTTTGGAGGATCATGGGAAGATCACATTCACTTAGTAGAGTTCTCTTACAATAACAGTTACCAAGCTAGCATTAGCATGGCACCCTGTGAAGCTTTGTATGGGCAGCCATGTAAATCACCTTCATGTTCGGTTGAGACTTGAGACCGTTTAGTTCTTGGACCAGAGATGATTCGAGAAACATTAGAGAAAGTGGCTATGATCAAGGAAAGGATGAAAGAAGCCCAAAATCGATAAAAAAGTTATGCCGACCTAAAGAGAAGGGACTTAGAGTTTGTGGTCGAGGATTTGGTATTTGTGAAAGTTTCCCCGACAAAAGGAGTCGTAAAATTCAAAAAGACTAGAAAGTTAGCACACAGATTAATTGGACCATTTAGAATCCTTAAGAGAATTGGATCATTGGCCTATAGAGTAGAATTGCCTTAAAGATTTTCAAAAGTTCATAATGTATTTCATGTATCTCATTTGAGAAAGCATGTTTATGATCCATCTTTGATTGTTGAGGCATATTTCAGGAAGACTTAGAAAAAATTGAATTTGACTATTATCCGACACCCAGTTCGTATTATAGACCGAGATGAAAGGAGATTTAGGAACAAGATGGTTAAGCTTGTGAAAGTTTAGTGGAGTGATGACCCTCGCGATTGTACTTAGGAGATTGAGGATCGTAATTGAAACACCCCACACCTCTTAGTATTCCCAAAAAGGGCACACCAAAGGATATGGTGCATTATAGATATAGCTAAAGCATCACGGAGACTAAGATTCACAAGACAAATAAGTAAAAGCAATAGAAAACATTTAAATAATATCTTCATTCAGAGCTAATACTCGTCTCAAAATAAGTCATAAAAATATAACATGTCCCGAAAACTCAAAATTTCTCATGTCTCATAAAAATACATCTTAGTCTCACATAATCAGAATAGAAAAATAACAATAATAATTCTTCTCACAAGTGCCAATCCATCATAAGCCAAATGAAAATGATGAAAAGTAGAAGAATACATATATAATGAGAAAATCCCGGAAATGAATCTCCTAGCAACCTGGATCAACTATCCTCAACTCTGTTAGCCTATTGGGGGAAAAGGAAAGATAGAGGAGTGGGTCAGACAATAATTCTGGTGAGTGAAAGTAATTACTAGCATTTCTAATCAAGATAAAAATAATAGACAAAGCAATAGTTCTAGCACAAAAGGAAGATATAGAAAAGATAAAACTTGCATAAAATACAATTTCTGATTTTTTTTTTACTGTTTACTTTGGTTGTTTGCACTTGTCTTAAACTGTTGTGATTAGGGTGAAACCCTATTCCTATCTCAACTGCTAACTTGATTAGGCTGAAATCCTTATCCTAGCCATTGATCGGCCTTTCCTATCTTTGTTGTGCCACCGTGAACCAATCTCATTGGTCCCATAGAAAAAGACACCTCTTAGCGCGAAGGACGCAGCAGTGAATTATTTACTCTTATCGATGCCGCATGCTCGGTCATCGCTGGTACACACTAACTATCGCCCCCTATTTGACCCTTTATTTACCCTAATCAGCATAAGCGTGCCCAACCTCACATATGTGTGAGACCATCAGTCCTAAACCTTAAAGGGAATGTTGTCGGTACAGTCCACTACTGCTATATTTTCTTATTAATTTAATCCAAGATCTAAGTTTTAAAATAAACCCCTTATGTTATTTCTTTCTTTCTAATTATAACTTACATGTTATAAAGGTTCTTACAACTATTACTTTTCTATTTTCTCTTTCTAGTTATAACCACTTGTTATAATCATGCTTGTAAATATCTCAAATTTGCCAATTTCAGTCCATCTCCATTTTATTTCATTTTTTTCTCATTTTATACCTGATTTTTGTAAATTTAATGTTTTTCTATTTTAATCGATATATGTGAATTCTTCTCTTTTTAATATTGTATTCGCGTCAAAAAGGATTAAATCTCTATAAAAAGAAACTAACATTTACATGCTGAATTCCAACTTAAAATAGATGTAAATAACTGTAAATAACTACAAATAACTGAATAAAATAGCTGGATAAAAATAAATTGAAAAGAAGTTCTGAAATTTACTTAAAAACCGACTGTAAATAAACTAACATAAAAAATGTCTCAAAATTGTAGAAAAACAACAACTATTGAGAGCCCTATTACTTTAAATTGCTTACAAATTTGAACAATTACAAAACACTCACCTGTGGTCCTTAGCTCTAACCTCGGCCTTCTTAGATCCACTTCTAGGGTGTAAAATATTTTTATTAAAAAGATTTCCTCCCTAGAAATTTTTTCTATTTAGGGTTCAGCCTCAGGCAATATACCAGTTGGGGAAAAATATAAATAAGAAATATAGCTAGCCTAGGGTTCTATTTATAGTGTGGATTAGGGATCTCAAGCTGTCGGATTTGAAGATTTAATCTGGTGCAACCACATCATAAGCTCACTAGAAACCATCGGATGCAGCTACGTATGCACAGGAGTTTACCGAAAATTAGATTTATGGTCTTCGGCTCGCACATGGATGAAAAATCTTCAAGGGAAAATGCGGGTCGACATGGCCTATAGGCGGATCGACCTCTTGGTCGACCCGACTCAGGCGTGGATCCGCCTGTTATAGGTCTGTCCCATTTTTTAATTATATGTATAATTCTGATTTCTTTGTTTCTCTCTTAACTCTTAACTTCTCCATACTGACTCGAGTTTTAACAAGTTATATATGAAAATTGCTCAGAAAATTACCATGGACCAAATGGTGCAACTCCCGTGGCTAAATTCTGGCAGCTTCCCAACCCAATTTTATTATTCAATTAATTTGTTAATTAATAATTATTACTCTAATTTTTTGGGTTGTTACAGCATTAGAGAAACTTACCCTGATGTAATGTCAGATTAGTTGTTTGTTGTTTGAATGCATTACGTATGTTCGTTTATAATGTAATTGCTTTGCATTCTTATATGAATTTCTTTGTATAATATATATATATATATATAGATATAATTTGGATTGTCTTTTGTGTATTAATTTCGAGGACGAAATTCTCCTAGAGGGAGAATGTAAGGACTCCTAAATTAATATCTTTGCATTTGAATATTTAAATAATTTTTAAATATTTAAATATTAGATTCTAATAATCAAATAAACATATTTAAATATTAATTAGTGATATTAAAATCATTTTTAAATTTTGTTTACAAAACTAAAGAGTTAAAAAATGTGACCGGAAACCGTCTTCCGAATTTTCGACGTTTCATCGCATAAAAGTTATTTGAAATGTTATATACACTTTTTTATATATATGCACACATAGACTAATTATGTAATATGGGTTAAGATGGTATAATTAGGTTTAACTATGTTAATTATCTTAAGATAATAATGATGTGACACCTTGGCAACTAAATAAAAAATAAAGAGAAAATAGTCACATCAGAGGAGACATGATTTGATGTTTTGGAAACATTAATTTTAAATGCATGTTGGTAACGGGGAGGCAAGGGTGATGACATGGTATGCATGGAGTAGAGGTTATGTCCTTTAAGGATAGTTTGGTAATTTGGTTTATCCATTAGTATAAAAGTTAATTTCCTAATACTTGTTCTCATTTTCTCATTTCTATCTTCACTTTCAAACCTTCATGAAAGTTTTCTTTAAGTTTTCATGGCTCCCAAAACTTTTCTCAAGTTCAAAAATGTTAACTTTTCCATTTAAATCTTGTGTAAATCTTGTTTAAACCCTTCCATCTTCTTTTCCACACTTTATTCTCAAAAACGAGCCCCCCCTCCCACCAAAATTTCTTTATGGCCATGCCTAGACTTGTTATGTCGGAGCCCATCTTGATGCTATTGGCTACTTCGTTTTTCCAAAGTTTTCGTTAAGATGTAAAGGAATTTGAAGTTCTAGAACAAGTTCGATTGAAGTTTGTAAGCTATTGTGAAAAAAATCTCATCTTCCAAATCTTAACTTTTTAAACTTAAAGATTGATCATATATTTGTTATTAGTGTCTTGTTGTGCTTGTTTTCCCGTGTGATGTATGTTGGATTAGGTTGTATCTTGAAAAGTTGTCACCTTATTAGTTTAGTAACCAAGTTAGTAAGCAAGTTTTGGATGTTAGTAGTAAAAGTTAGTTACATTATTAATGATTGTCCTCTATCAGTTGTAGAATAGTTTAGCACTTTGTATTATTATTTTTCTTTTGTTATATGATGTATGGATGAAAGTAAAGCGACATGAAATTAGTTATCAAAATGTCCATGTAGCGACTATCGCTATATCGGCACTTTCGACTAACTAATCCTTATCGAAATTTTTTCGATTTATTTTTCGAGCTTGGGTTTGGTTTTACAAGTTAATAAAGTTGTTAAATAAGGATGGTTTCAAATTTAATTAAAAATTTTAATAATTTTTTTTAAATATAATAAATTAATTAACTAATTATTAAGGATTAAGTTTATTAATTAACTTGTTAATGATGAGTTTAGAATTAATTAATTAACTTATTAAATGATGTGTTCAAATTTAATTAATTGTTTTGTTAATAATACTTAAAATTAATTAAATTTTTTATCTAATGATGATTAAGGTTAATTAATTATTTAATAATGATGGATTAAAATTAATTAATCATTTTAATTAATGATGACTAAAATAAATTAACTCATCACAATTAATGATTAATTAATTTAAATTTAATTAATGTTTTCGTTAATTATGTTTTAATTTAATTAATGATATTTGTTTATTATTTATTATATTAATTAATGATGTCTACATATTGATAGTAAATGTAATTAATGAGATTAAATTTAAAAATTAATTTAATTGGTTCTGTTAATTCAAAAGGTGATTAACCTTTTTAATTAAAGGGTATTTGAAGTCAATTGTCCAAATTGATTAATGAAGTTTAAAGATAATTAATTATTCTCATTTATGATAGTTAAAGCGAAGTATCCAATTAAATAAGGATGTTGAAAGTATTTAGATCCTTTATAATGACATTTTGAAGTTAGTAAACTCTTTTAACAAAATGTTTTGAAGCTAATACTTGCAATGTGAAGCCTAAGCATGAATTCGGGTTTTTAAAAGAAAAGTTTGAATTGTTTATGGAAATGAACTAATTTCCATAAAGCGATTCACTTGTGTGAAAACGATTTATTTGTATAATTAGCACTAAATATCGAAGAAGTAGATTTGTTGCTATTTCGAAAGATAAGAATAATCGTAAGACATGATTTTGAGGTAACACAACCTTGACTTGTTCGGTATCATTGTCAACCAAGAAATAGTACAAGTTTGAATTTGATGAGTAGTGACAGGTATACAAGACTTAATTTCCATATACGATCGTTTTATATCCTCGATAGTTGGTTTCTCAACTATCGGTTACTTCAGCTTCTTTATTATCGTTATTCTAAGATGACGTGTTGCTCTGTCGAGCATTGATATCCTTTTTTGAAAATGAATAAATCCAAAGCCCGAGAGGAAGCCAAGCTATACGGAGTTGCTCCCATTAGGGTACTTTCACATCTCATCTAGATTGAATTCGGTGGCGCTATGAGATGTGAAATTTTTGGACACTCGGTAAGGTTTGGCAAGGTCTAACTAGGTATTGTCCGTGAAGTGTCAGAGAGTGTATGAGCTTCTCAAAAGTATATTACTAGAGGTATACTTCAAGGATGAGGCACCTACCTAGTCATTTACTAGAGACTTTCCTTTCCTTATTTGATTCGAACCTTCAAATTTGTTTCCTTAATTTAAACCGGAAGAGTCAACCACTCTTTGCAATGTTTAACTATTTACCCATTTTTCACGTGTGGATGTTGATTCATGTGAGAGTAAACCCATTCCGTGTTCAGTTGCGTGGTCTCACATTTGATTTAAATTTTTTTCACTCATACAAGACATATCGTTTGACCTGAATTGCTTGTTTTCCCTAAACTCTCGATGTAACGACGCATAATTTTGCTACTTTGAAAATGAGAGATTTCGTTTAAAAAGCTTTAAAATTTAAATAAACAAGTTTTATATAATAGATAATAATGGAGAAATTATTTATTCTTATAGCTGATAATTTAAAAAGTATAAATTTGGATTTTAGAACAAATCAACAAAAGTTAAGTTTTGTTAAAGATAAATAAATGCTTAAATAAATAGGTTTAAATATTTATTTAAAATGATAAAACTTATTGAAAACATATAATAAAGATAATAAAAGTATATTAAAATATATATATATATAATTATGTTAATAATCGTTTTACAAAAAATAACCAAATTTTGTCGCATTTTGTCAGTTTTACATACACTGTAAAATTAGAGATTTTGATATTATTTAAATATGATTTAAAATATAAAGAGACATGTTTTAATTTATTTGAATAAGTAAAAAATTCAAATTTAAATTTGGTTTACATATATAAATAGTTTAACTAAAACGTCAAAATGTGACCGTAAAACATTTTGTCGAAAATCAACGTTTTGTCGATTAAAAGTTGTCGCAACGTCGTCGCACCTTTATTTTCTCATATAGGAACATACGTTCAAATATTGTAAGTATTAATTAATTCACTAATAAAATTTACTTTTACTAAACAAGATTAGAAACTTCCAGAAAACAATTAAGAAAAAGTAAGCATAAAAGGACAAAAAAAGTTCAAAAGTCAAAAAGTAAAACATCAAATCTAGGTAACATAATTATTACTTTCTTTACTTAATATATAACTGAAAATGATATAAAAATAATTTGAAATGTGATGTTAAATGTTGAAAAAATAAGTTTACTTAAGAGGTAAGTAAGGTTATTTTGGTAATTTGGTAAAGGGATATTTTGGTAATTTACCATTTCATTTCTTTTTCTATAAATACTAACCACATTCTCACTTTTATCACACTATTTCTACATTCTTCTTCGTCCTCCTTGAAGCTCTCTTTAATGGCTTCTTCTTCTCTTCCAATTTCTTATTAACTTTACAAAACCATATCAAATCAACTCCGAACACCATCAAACTTTGCCAAATACCTTAGAATACCATTAAAAAATGGTTTAGCATCTAAGAAGTGAAGAAATGATGGAGGAAAGGGAGGAGTATCAAGAAGAAGGAGCAAGTTCGTGAAGATCCGGAGCAAGAAAAAGAGAAAGAAGTGCAGCCCGTTTCATTCCAAGGAAGTAGAAGAAAGTTTGAAGTACTGCAGAAGCTCTGTCGAATTTTTCAAAGTTGGTTGAAGTTGAAAATATAATAATGAAGTGTTGGATTAAAAAGAATGTTGGTAGGAAGTTGATCTTTTGGTAAAAGGTGAGTATTCATATTTTAAGTTACTAATTCCTAAAAGTATTTCAAGTTAATAATATGAGAAGTTTGTTATATGTTGAATGATTAAATGTTTGATAACCTGATTACAAATTAGTTGATTATGTGATTGTTTATGTGGTTGATAATTTGTTTGATAAATGGTGGGAAAAATGATTAGTAATTAACTATATTTAATTAAATGATAATTAAATCCATATAAATATGTGTATGGAAGTTATTTAGCCTCTTAATGATTTTAAATGAGTTAAAATAGTTTAAATATGCTTTAAAACAAATTTGAATATATTGGACAAGTTCCGAAGCAATTCACAAAATTGGTCAAAATAGAGCTCGTCACGTAGTGGCAGTTCGTAAATTTCGGCACATAACTTCAAACAAATGTAGAGAACGAGTTATTAGTCGGATTTCTTCGAAATAATTTTTTTTGTCCACAATGATAATAATTTACCAACGAAGAAATAAAATCAAAATTTCATTAAGTAGATTTTGGAATATGTCCAAAACAATTTTCGAAAAACATCGTGGTTTTGTAGTTCGGAATCCAAAAAAGGATTTATTTATAAATGATATTTTTAAATGATTACAAATATGAAATAAATTTGGTAAATCTATTAAAATGGTTTAAAAGAGATTTGGAATGGAAAATATGAATTTTCAAATATTAAAAAGTTGTTTAAATCAAATAAGCTTATAAAGCACTTTCCGCGGCACTTTCTACTGCCGTTGCTACGGCTTTTTAAAGAAGATTTAAACTTAACGGTTTTTCCTAGAATCAATTATGAATGTTTTTAAAAGAATAATTAAGTGTTTTAAATAATAATTTAGAAGCTTAACAAATCACTTCTAAAATGAGGATTAACAAACTGAGTATGCGAAAATGACTAGTATATTTGTCCCGCCTGTGAGATTTGGAAAGACAAAACAAGGTGTTTAACTAAGGTTAGAGATGAAGCAACTAGTGCCCTTAAATTACATTATCTATGTTTTCTCTTTTTAGACGAGGGTTGGAATAGATCGAAAGGAAAGCCCGGATGCTCTAAAAGATGATATTTAAGTTTTTCCAAGATAAAAAATTCTTTGAACGTTTATTTAACCACTTAACCTCTTTTATCGATTATTGGTACGAAGGAACCAGGATTGGATTTGGGTGATTCCTATTCGAAAATCGCTTCAAACTAATTTTCAAAATAAAACATATTGAAGACAATGATCAACGATGACAAAGATCTTTATAATGTATGATTACTTGCCATTAGTCCCTGGAGGTGAAACTTGCCATTAGTCCTTGGAGGTGTAACTTGCCAATAGTGCTCTGTTATGAAAATATTCGATTTGCAAGAATACAATTTGAACTTAAGAAATAAAATCTTTGATTAAGATTTAATGAATGATTTGGAAAGGCTTTCCTAAGTAAAAGAGAAAATGATTTGGAATTATTCCAGGATTTAGGAAAAGTTTAACTTAATCAAATGATTTGATAAATAGACTTAATGATTCCATATACATTTGAGAAGAAAATGGAATAAATTGAAAAGAATATATCTAAGAAAGATATTTTATAAAAGATGAATTAGTTGATTGATGATTGATATCCATATATGAACTTAACATATTTTAAAGCGATGATTGGCTTCGAAGGAACTGAGAGTCGGATTTGGGTAATTCCTATTCGAAAACCACTTGGAACCAATGTATACGTTTGAAAGTGAAGAAATGATGATGATTATTGAAGACCAAGGAACTTCATAGCGTGAAGACTGCTTGTTAAACATGCTCTAGGTAGCTCCTATTATAGAGTTGTTTATAGCAGTGGTCTCCTCATTGTGGAGATTTTTTCGGATTGCAAGGGCTTCTCGCCTAGTAGTGGTCGAGGAAAGTGCCTTCGGTTTCGTTCAGTCCTAGAATGAACTTGTATGGACGAATGTATGACACTGAATTTCTGAGATACAACGTTTGACTTTTACAAATGTACATCAGTGGTGGCGGAGAAGGCAACTTTTCTTAGCTTAACACCCTCCTTAAGATGTACTGTGGAATATGCGAGTATATGATTTTTGTTTGATGATAATAAACATATATATTCATTTAAATGTATTTATTAATGTACTATTTTATTTTTCATAGATTAAATAAATATTTGTTGAATAAAATAAATTACACAGAATTTGAATTCAAACAGATATTTTATTCAAACAAATATTTATTACAATCTTGAACAGTACAAATTCAAGCTCTCACTATACGTATACATTTTTCATTACATTACAATTACATCACAATTCAGTTTACATTAATAACCTCACTACATATCACTCACACTCGTATTTTGTCTTCAACTGCATTACAGTTTGAATCCAGCATCTCAGTAATCTGCAAAAAATATTCACTAACGCAGTAAAATTGAAAAAGAAATATTTTTGCAATTTAAAATGAAATACGATTTTTTAACATATTATTTGCCTCAGTTATTTGGGTTGTTTGTCATCATTCACATTTGAATTCATCACACACGAACAGTGTGACAGGCACAGTGTATCACTGTACATGCCACAAGGCCGTGCACATCGATATACACTTGATAATGCTACAGGGACAGATGAGCACAGGTCAAACCTAAATGTAAAGCCGGGTTCAACTCACGTGCAATATACTCAAAATCACGACACGAGCACAAGGTCAAACCCAAGTTTTGAAACTGGATTCAACTCAAGTGAAATTCCAAGAATCAACTGCAACATGAAACCGAACAGTCAAGTTCAAGACATATCAATGGAAATGAGACAGGAAGCAAGTCAGTGACATGCACATCAACCAAACAACAAAGGGTCAAGATACAAAACCAAATAAACACCATGATATTCAGCTCAGTTCAACACAATGAAAACTACAGTGATCTCAATATAGCAATGACAGTGTACATGAATACTGCACCAACCAGAATGGATGCAGTGATACAAGGCATAGCAACTGCATAGCAACTACACCAAGCAACCAAACAAACAAATGCATGCAACACTGTGCACAGGCCAGAGACAATACAGCATGAATCAAGTTCAGTAAGGCAATGCACAAATGCAACAGACTCAAGTGAATGCAACTACATGACATGTCAAAGATCACAAGCAATCAGACCAAATGCAGAGAGATGAATCAACAGCCCAAGTCAAGATGGAGCTACAGGAATGCACCAGTCCAGGCTACAACATGAACAATGACCAGAACAAGCAATGACCAGAACAATGACCAGAACATGACCAAGTTCATATGCACTATGCAGACCAGACCAGACCAAACAAAGAACCAGAAGTACAAGTGGAGTTTAAATGGATGAGCAAGTGCAACAGATAATAGCAACATGCAAACAACTCTATGCACAGTGATACATGATCAGTACACAAACAACAAGCTGCAAATTCATGAACCAAGCATACAACAAGATGAACCAGACAGGTCAAGCAGCAAGGCAGACCACAAAGAAATGCCACTAAAATCATATGTACAGAGAATGTACAGTCGAAAGCTACAGTGGATGAACGAATTTCAAAAGTGCTGTGATGATCAAGACGCAAAATCAAAGTCAGAATTCAAGTGTGTGTAAATTTGAAAAAGTCAAATGAATTCAACACCGTGGTGACCACGTAACAAAATCAAAGCCGTGCGCATCAAGGCAGAAATCAGGAAAGCCGTGCGCATCAGGAAATTAAAATTAGGAAAGTGTGAATTGATACGAATAAATTCAAGTGTATTCGAATTCATATAAATACCAAACCCAAATCATCATCACCGACATCGAGTTAAATTAAAGCAATCATTAAACCAGCAATCAAAAAATTACATACCGAATCAACAACGAACTCGATCATCAGAGAACGAGCGAGCCAAGCAACGAGAATCGATCAACAGAGGAGCAACGCAAACCAAAATCAATCATCAGAGAACGAGCACGAGTGAGAGCAACACAAATCAGATCGAACAAAGCCCCAATTTTCACAAGGGAACAGAAGCCCTAATTAAGTGGCAAAGAGGAACGGCCGTCATTATTCTCACAAGACAAAAGGAACGGGTCAAAGAATAGAAGTGGATCGGGTAAAAGAAAACAAGGGGCCGGCCTTATTTGTTTAAAGAGGATTTAGCTTATTTTATTTCAAATAGGGTTTTTGGGTTTAATTGTTTTTTTATTTGTTGTTTTTACTTTTCGAATCAAAGTAATTGGTATATCACCACCTAGGTTGTAGGTAGTGTCGGATTGTCTAGTTAGAATTAGTTCAGTGAGCAGGGTGTGCGAGTTTGCAAAACTCTATAGGCGGGAGCAAAGTTTGCGAGTTTGCAAAGCTCTATAGGCGGAGCAGGGGGTGCGAGTCTAGTAGAGTGTTTGTGAGCGGGAGCAAGGGTTTGTGAGTCTGTAAGAGTGTTTGTAAGCGGGATACTATTTAATTCTAATAGAAATCTGGGAATGCAGCAGTAGGCAGGGGTTGCCGAAGCTAGGTAAATTTTGTGTGTGATTTACTTTTCAGCATATTTATTTCTGCAGTTTGTTTCTATGTTTAAATCGAGAAAATTTGCTATAACCCTATTCACCCCCCCTCTAGGGTTAATCTAGATCCTACAAGTGGTATTAGAGTACGGTATTTTTCTTTAACTCTAGAGTCATGAATTCATCAAATAATGCTTTTTCTGAGGGGCAATCTATTGTTAGGTCACCCATGTTTAATGGAAATGATTATGCTTATTGGAAGGTTAGGATGGGTATTTATCTTAGTTCTGTTCATTATGATGTTTGGGATATTATTGAAACTGGCTATAAATCTCCCACTATAACTGTTGGTGATACTGAGATTCCTAAACCTAGGGATAGGTGGGATGCTAATGATAAGAAATTAAAAACCACAAATGCTAAAGCCATGAATGCTTTGATCTCAGCTCTTGATAAGAATGAATTTAATAGAATTTCTCATTGTAAAACAGCACAGGAAATTTGGCATACCTTGGAGGTGACACATGAAGGAACTTCTCAAGTCAAGGAGTCTTGTCTAGCCCTATTCAGCAATGAATACGAGAACTTTGTGATGGACAAAGGCGAGAGCATAAAGGACATATTTGGACGCTTTTCAACTTTGGTGTACAACGCTAGAGCGCTTGGGAAGGTATTCACTGAGGTAGAGCTTGTGAGGAAGGTGCTACGAGTCTTACCGATGAACTTTGAGGCAAAAGTCATGGCAATCCAAGAATCGAAAGATCTGAGTAAACTAAGCATGGAGGAGTTGATTGGCAACTTGATGACATATGAGCTTGAGCTAAAAGCAAAGGAAGAACGCAACAACTCCGAATCAAAGAAGAAGACGATTGCCTTAAAGAGAAATGAAGAAAGCGATGAAGAAGAAGAAGATCCAATTGAAGAGCTTGCAATGGCTGTCAATAATCACAGAAAATGGTCAAGATTCAAGCCATGCAAGAAGAAAACATCTGGTAATAGGTCAAGAGAGTCTAACAATTCCGATAATGAATTAACGTGCTATAACTGCAACAAGCCTGGCCACTTTAAACAAGAATGCCCACTTCTCAAAAACAATCGAGGAAAGAAAAAGATGAAGAAGGTCTTTGCAGCAACTTGGGATGATGAAAAGGAGAGGAAGTTTCGAATAGTAGCTCAGAGGAGGCTAACTTGTGTCTTATGGCAAAAACAGATTCAGAAACAAGCTCAGAAGAATCTAATGAGGTAGGTGACTATTCTTATAAAGATCTTGTTTTTATGTGTCTTGATCTTACTAAAGAAGTTGATGCTCTTGAATCTAAAATTGAAAAACTGAAATCTGATAGGAGAGAACTTACTCGTGAAAATTTTAGGTTAGAAACTGAACTTGAAAATATTCAAAACCTAGAATGTAAAAGATGTAAAGTTTTCGATTCAGAATTATCAAGACTTAAGAATAGCTTTGAGAATCTTGAAAAAGAAAACTTGAGTCTTAAGGAAATCATTGACACTAGGAAAAAGGATTTTATAAATAGATGCACCTCACTTGTCACTGAAAACACAACACTAAAATCCAAAGTCCAAAATCTTGAGAAATCTCCGAATAACTTTACAAGAGGAGAAAAATCATTCAATATGCTATTGGGAAATCAAATTTTTGCTAACAACAGAAAAGGACTAGGTTTTGGGAAAAAACAATTTGATGGTAATGCAAAAAGTAAGAGTGTCTTTGACAGATGTGAAATAATTGGACATCGTGTTGAAAATTGTAGTCATAGGAACAAGAACACAAAATTTATACAAGTTTGGGTTCCTAACAATTCTACAAACAAATTTCATGTCTATTGGAACAAGAATGAATGGACTAAACAAGTTTGGGTTCCAAAGGGTTTGTTTATTCACATATATTATGCCACTAACAATCATGGACCTATAAAAACAAATAGGTCACAAAAATCTTTCATCGTGTAGGTATGGTGGCAGGCTAAGGAGCAACAACAGTGTTCTTTGGATTTTGGCTGTTGTTATCCCAACTTTTGGCAAAGTTGAGATACTCAGAATTTACTAAAAATCAATGATTATTATTCTTGAATATCAACCATGCATTGCAGGATAACCACAGATATCGATGAATTTTGTCCGAGTCCAGATTGAGCCACAATTGATAGAACACGGCGAGAAAGACCGCAGAAGTCAGCATCTCAAATTTCAAGTCAATCCGAGTTCATATGCTCAAGTTATGATCGATTCAATTTGGAGGGGAAAACCAAAGTTTCGATCCCATCACAGAGGTCCTGTTCGAACCCATCACAGAGGTCCTATTCGAACCCATCACAGAGGTCATGTTCGAACCCATCATAAAGGCCCTGTTCGAACCCATCACAGAGGTCCTGCTCGAACCCATCACAGAGGTCCTGCTCGAACCCATCACAGAGGCCCTGTTCGAACCCATCACAGAGGTCCTGTTCGAACCCACCTGTGAAGCTTCATTCGAACCCACTGGGCCAACCAACCATGATGACGTGTCTTTCATCGGTTCGAATGCGCCGAAGTATATGGAGTCGAAGCGTTCAACCCGGAGAGAAAACCGGATCGACTCGAAGGACGTGCGCCACATCACCACTGAACCACGTGCATCCATGGATTCGAACTCAGGGGTTCGAAGCGATCGATTCCAACAACACAGCCAACCGAGAAACTCCAATTCGAATCGATCGTATCTCCTAAACCACTGATCCAAATGCAACGAAATTTTCACAGTAGCTTCCATACAAGATAAAGATTGTTCCTGCCAAGTTTCAGCTCGATTGGAACATTTCTTGATGGGTTCGAAATCACTTCGAATCGATGTAAGATCGAGACGAAACTTGGTGGGGTCGGTCGCGTGGGCCCACTCACGTGCCAGAAGAAATCTCCCGAAGTTTGAGCGAGATCTGGGCCTCCTACGCCTATAAATAGCACCCTGAAGCCTTCAGAAAAGAGGATCTTCGACCACAGAACGTCCAGACTCTGCCGGATTCGATTCTACTCAGAACCATCACTGTTGTAAACGATTTACTTCACTATAATCGCTGTAATTGATTGTAATCAGCAAGGATAATCAATAAAAAGGAAACCTTTGAAGTGGACGTAGGCCGGAGATAGCCGAACCACTATAAATCGTGTGTTCTTGTTCATAATTTCTGTATTGCTGCGTGTTGCTTGCTTAGATCTGTGATTTGTGTTTGGGATATTGCTGATTTATATTCCAACATTGGTGCTTTCACAATACTTGGGGTTTGTGACCAATTTTGGCGCAAACACTTTGGTGATTTCACTGAGAAGAACTAGCACCCGCTACATCAGATTCAGAGTTCAGATTCGATAGTTTAAAGAATTCCAATTCAGAAACAATGACTCGACAAACAAGACAAAGAGTTGATCCGAGCCAACAGGGAGGAAGGCAAGAAGCGTCCTCAGGGGCAGGAGAAGGACAAGCTTCCTTCTACATCACTAGAGACGAGATGGAGGCTATGGCTAATTCAATACGCGAAAGCATGATGAAGACCCAACAGGAGATGCTGCGGAATTTCCTCGAACAAATGAGGGCAGTGAATATGCAGAACCTTGGACCAACTACAACAACTGCAAGTGCGGGACAAGGAATCAGGATTACAGAAGCTAATGAAGGTCAGGATCAGGACCAGAATATAGGAGTTGAAGGTGATCAACAAGGACTTGGGGGCAGACCCTCAGGGTCCGATACTGGAAGACCAATAGACAGAGCTCAACAAGCTGGAGTCAAAACATATGCTAACGAGCCGCCAGAAGAATACGTACCAGAATTCCCTTCAAGGCTCGGGGGGCAAGATAGGAACTTGACAAGGGGCCAACCCCTAGATGGAGACGAGAGAATGATTGGCCTGATGCGACGAATCATGAGAGGAGGACTGCCTAGCGGAGGGCTTGAAGAAGTTAGTCGGATTCCGTTCACTTCGAACATCCGAAACGCAAGGAACCCTCCAAAATTCAAACTACCAACGCTAGAACCCTATGACGGGAGATAAACGCCACACAAAGTGAAGGAACCTCCAGAGAACAGTCTGGAGCGGACAAGGGGAAAAGGAAATAGGATGATAGATATGATGGTCCTGATAAATGGAAAAAATCCCGAGAACCAAGATTTAGGCAGTATACAGATTTGACTACAGGCCTAGAAAGAATCTACACTGAAACTCGGGGGCAACTCCCCTATCGAAAGCCACCTACAAGGGATCCCACTGAGCGGGAGCGTAGGACTGGAAAATATTGCCTATTCCATGAGCTGGATGGGCACACCACCGATGAATGCCGCCACCTAAGGGATGAGGTGGAAGAACATGCTAGGGGAGGTAGATTGCCGCAATTTGTCAGAGAACGGACAGCGGCAGTAAGGCCTGAACAACTACCGCCTCCAAATAACAGGAACGATCCTAGATCGGGATCACGACTCGTCATCCATTGATGAAAGATGGCAAGGGCCAAGTCCAGGATTGGGACTTTGGTCGAATAACTTTATTTAGATTCGTTTTCAAAATAAACGGTTACTCCACTTACACATGCACGGGAACCGGAGAGATCCCTAGGCATGCTCTGAGATGGAGATAGACCGATATGCCCGGAGAAGCAGTGTTTAGCTTTTTCTGATGTTTGAGATTGAACATCTAGAACTCGAATTTTAATAAATAAATTAGAATCTCTTGCAATAAACCTTTTGACCAGAGAGTCAGAAGATGAACGTTAAATACCAACATCAGAATGATCGCATTATGACCCTACCCGGAGAGGCGGGGTTCGGAGTGCAAGAAGTGAGTTGCTTCGTCGGAGAGCGACAGGATCAACTCACTTAAGCGATGTTTCCCCTTTACCGGAGAGTGACAGGATGGGGTTCAGGAAGAGCCCGGAGAGGCTATGATCGGTCTCGAACGACCAAGACATCGCTTAATGTTCAGATACGCTGAACCGGAGTGCAAGAAGTGAGTCGCTTCGCCGGAGAGCGACAGGATCAACTCACTTAAGCGATGTCTCCCCTTCACCGGAGAGTGACAGGATGGGATCCAGCAAGAGCCCGGAGAGGATAGGATCGGTCTCGAACGACCAAGACATCGCTTAATGTTCAGATACACTGAACCGGAGTGCAAGAAGTGAGTCGCTTCGCCGGAGAGCGACAGGATCGACTCGCTTAAGCACTGTTTCCCCTTCACCGAAGAGTGACAGGATGGGGTCCAGCAAGAGCCCGGAGAGGCTATGATCGGTCTCGCACGACCAAGACATCGCTTAATGTTCAGATACGCTGAACCGGAGTGTAAGAAGTGAGTCGCTTCGCTGGAGAGCGACAGGATCAACTCACTTAAGCGTTGTTTCCCCTTCACCGGAGAGTGATAGGATGGGATCCAGCAAGAGCCCTGAGAGGCTATGATCGGTCCAGAACGACCATGACATCGCTATACGTCCAAACCAGGACCAGAGTGCAAGGGATAGAAGGCAACGCCAGAGTGCAATAGGATCTTTCTATTCAATCACTAAGTCTAGAATGGACTTAGTAAGGGTTCAGAGTAGCCATTAATAGTCCGGAGAGACTATGGAACTTCACGAATGCTCATTCGGCTTCGAACAGCCATAAACTTGATTGATAATACTGCAGCTATGAATGAAACATGAATTTACTACATTCGATTTAAGACCGTTCAAAACATACCTTTTACAAAAAGGCATGTTTTGGGGGGCAAAGTGTTATCCCAACTTTTGGCAAAGTTGAGATACTCAGAATTTACTAAAAATCAATGATTATTATTCTTGAATATCAACCATGCATTGCAGGATAACCATGGATATCGATGAATTTTGTCCGAGTCCAGATTGAGCCACAATTGATAGAACACGGCGAGAAAGACCATAGAAGTCAGCATCTCAAATTTCAAGTCAATCCGAGTTCATATGCTCAAGTTATGATCGATTCAATTTGGAGGGGAAAACCAAAGTTTCGAACCCATCACAGAGGTCCTATTCGAACCCATCACAGAGGTCTTGTTCGAACCCATCACAGAGGCCCTGTTCGAACCCATCACAGAGGCCCTGCTCGAACCCATCACAGAGGTCCTGTTCGAACCCATCACAGAGGCCCTGTTCGAACCCATCACAGAGGCCCTGCTCGAACCCATCACAGAGGTCCTGTTCGAACCCACCTGTGAAGCTTCATTCGAACCCACTGTGCCAACCAACCATGATGACGTGTCTTTCAATGGTTCGAATGCGCCGAAGTATATGGAGTCGAAGCGTTCAACCCGGAGAGAAAACCGGATCGACTCGAAGGACGTGCGCCACGTCACCACTGAACCGCGTCCATCCATGGATTCGAACTCAGGGGTTCGAAGCGGTCGATTCGAACAACACAGCCAACCGAGAAACTCCAATTCGAATCGATCGTATCTCCTAAACCACTGATCCAAATGCAACGAAATTTTCACATTAACTTCCATACAAGATAAAGATTGTTCCTGCCAAGTTTCAGCTCGATTGGACCATTTCTTGATGGGTTCGAAATCACTTCGAATCGATGTCAGATCGAGACGAAACTTGGTGGGGTCGGTCGCGTGGGCCCACTCACGTGCCAGAAGAAGTCTCCCGAAGTTTGAGCGAGATCTGGGCCTCCTACGCCTATAAATAGCACCCTGAAGCCTTCAGAAAAGAGGATCTTCGACCACAGAACGTCCAGACTCTGCCGGATTCGATTCTACTCAGAACCATCACTGTTGTAAAGGATTTACTTAACTATAATCGTTGTAATTGATTGTAATCAGCAAGGATAATCAATAAAAAGGAAAACCTTTGAAGTGGACGTAGGCCGGAGATAGCCGAACCACTATAAATCGTGTGTTCTTGTTCATAATTTCTGTATGGCTGCGTGTTGCTTGCTTAGATCCGTGATTTGTGTTTGGGATATTGCTGATTTATATTCCAACACTGGTGCTTTCACAATACTTGGGGTTTGTGACCAATTTTGGCGCAAACAGCTGTTCCAGAAACACAATGGGAAATAAAGCAAAGTTCCTTAGCCTAGTACAAAGGTGACAGAATCACAATGGGCAACCACGAAAAATTATCGTAAAGGTAAAACAGGTGAAGGTATATTTATCGATAAATTAAATGTGATAATCTGCACCATATTCTGAATGAAATCAGCCGAATATTGTGATGTTGTAAAGAGTGGTTTTTTCTGACTTGTTCAACATACCTGGCCAATTATATTTATGCCAAAAACACTATTCTTTGAATTACTTCATACATATACGTTTGGATTAAACATTGTGTTTTGTTGGATACATTTGGTCATAATTCGGCTAACTCTATATTCTCAGTTTCTGATTATTTACGTGGATTCAATTCAAATTCAAAGAATGTCATTTAAATTGGTGTTAAAATTGAGTTTGAAATTTTTGATGCACTCTTCATGGTCTGGTTTATCAATTTTAGTTAGTGATATTTTGGATTGAAAGAGAAACTCAGATGCAGATTACACTAGTAATCTAGTTGATAGAAAAATTACTAGTTGAACGTGATTTTTGAGACATTTAGTAACTGCATCGTTTTTCAAAGAAAATATCTGCATATTTTTCATAATTTTCAAATAGCAGAAATTTTTTTCCTCATATAACCCCTTTAAGAAAATCATTTTTGACCATATTTTCAGATTAGTCATTTTTATTTGATTTTAAATGATAAATTTTTGACTAATCCGACTCCCTACTAATTATCAAAAAGATAAACAGTGATTGAAAAGGTGATAAGTGTTGATATTTAACATACATTACTCAAAAGAGTATATTTTGAAAATTTCTTTAGGAATTTAAACAAGAGTTATAAAACTTTTGTTGGGTAAAGATTCCATGACCATTTCTATATCTATCATATTTCTGTCAACCATTGTTTATCAAAGCTTAAATATAGTTTGTCGATATGTGGTACTATAATCAAGAATCATTTGTTTTTCATGTCGCATTTTTTTTGTAAAAATAAATAAATATCTAAAGTATTCACTCTCATTTAAAAGTCCTCACGGTTATGCATGGGTGAATTACTTGGATTTTGGATTATGTGCTTCCATGCTCATTTAAAAGTCCTTACGGTTATGCATGTATGGAACGCATATCAAAATTAATTGATTAAATAGACAAGTTGATTCTAATCCCATTTAAAAGTCCTCACAGTCATGCATGGTTAGAAGATACTTGATTTCATTTTTTTAAAATTAAATTGGAATACTACTAATCTCATTTAAAAGTCCTAACGGTTATGCATGATTAGTGGATATTCAAATTCCTGATATAAATGTACCACAAGTTGACACAATTGTATGATTTTATATGAGAACATCATTTCCATCTTTCTAAAAGTGGAATATGCGCCTAACAAGGGTAGTTATGATTTTTGTTTGATTTTTATCGAAGTTTAATATTTATATTCAATTTGAGTTTAATGTTGGATTAATATTGATCACTTTATCTCTAATTTTCTCTAACACTATTATTCTTTTGCTGATAACAAAAGGGGGAGAGAAAAGTTAAGATTTTGTCAAATAGAATCAAGCAAAGGTCAAATAATTTTTCATTTGCATATATAGTCATTTGTATATTTCTATTTGTATGCATATATGTAGGGGGAGCATCATGTAGAGAGGAAGCATTTAAATAGGGGGAGAAATTAGTGTATATCATTGGTCAAATACATTTAACGCAGTGAAAATCTTAAATATATGTTTGTTATCATCAAAAGGGGGAGATGGAATATGCGAGTATATGATTTTTGTTTGATGATAATAAACATATATATATTCATTTAAATGTATTTGTTAATGTACTATTTTATTTTTCATAGATTAAATAAATATTTGTTGAAAAAAATAAATTACACAGAATTTGAATTCAAACAGATATTTTATTCAAACAAATATTTATTACAATCTTGAACAGTACAAATTCAAGCTCTCACTATACATATACATTTTTTATTACATCACAATTTCATCACAATTCAGTTTACATTAATAACCTCACTACATATCACTCACACTCGTATTTTGTCTTCAACTGCATTCCAGTTTGAATCCAGCATCTGAGTAATCTGCAAAAATATTCACTAACGCAGTAAAATTGAAAAAGAAATATTTTTGCAATCTAAAATGAAACATGATTTTCGAAAATATTATTTGCCTCAGTTATTTGGATTGTTTGTCATCATTCACATTTGAATTCATCACACACGAACAGTGTGACATGCACAGTGTATCACTGTACATGCCACAAGGCCGTGCACATCAATATACACTTGATAATGCTACAGGGACAGGTGAGCACAGGTCAAACCCAAATGTAAAGCCGGGTTCAACTCACGTGCAATATAATCAAAATCACGACACGAGCACAAGGTCAAACTCGAGTTTTGAAACTGGATTCAACTCAAGTGAAATTCCAAGAATCAGCAGCAACATGAAACCAAACAGTCAAGTTCAAGACATATCAATGGAAATGAGACAGGAAGCAAGTCAGTGACATGCACATCAACCAAACAACAAAGGGTCAAGATACAAAACCAAATAAACACCATGATATTCAGCTCAGTTCAACACAATGAAAACTACAGTGATCTCAATATAGCAATGACAGTGTACATGAATACTGCACCAACCAGAATGGATGCAGTGATACAAGGCATAACAACTGCGTAGCAACTACACCAAGCAACCAAACAAACAAATGCATGAAACAATGTGCAAAGGCCAGAGACAATACAGCATGAATCAAGTTCAGTAAGTCAATGCACAAATGCAACAGACTCAAGTGAATGCAACTATGTGACATGTCAAAGATCACAAGCAATCAGACCAAATGCAGAGAGATGAATCAACAGCCCAAGTCAAGATGGAGCTACGGGAATGCACCAGTCCAGGCTACAACATGAACAATGACCAGAACAAGCAATGACCAGAACAATGACCAGAACATTACCAAGTTCATATGCACTATGCAGACCAGACCAGACCAAACAAAGAACCAGAAGTACAAGTGCAGTTTAATGGATGAGCAAGTGGAACAGAGAATAGCAACATGCAAACAACTCTATGCACAGTGATACATGATCAGTACACAAACAACAAGCTGCAAATTCATGAACCAAGCATACAACAAGATGAACCAGACAGGTCAAGCAGCAAGGCTGACCACAAAGAAATGCCACCAAAATCATATGTACAGAGAATGTACAGTCGAAAGCTACAGTGGATGAACGAAGTTCAAAAGTGCTGTGATGGTCAAGACTCAAAATCAAAGTCAGAATTCAAGTGTGTGTAAATTTGAAAAAGTCAAATGAATTCAACACCGTGGTGACCACGTAACAAAATCAAAGCCGTGCGCGTCAAGGCAGAAATCAGGAAAGCCGTGCGCATCAGGAAATTAAAATTAGGAAAGTGTGAATTGATACGAATAAATTCAAGTGTATTCGAATTCATATAAATACCAAACCCAAATCATCATCATCGGCATCGAGTTAAATTGAAGCAATTATTAAACCAGCAACGAAAAAATTACATACCGAATCAACAACGAACTCGATCATTAGAGAACGAGCGAGCCAAGCAATGAGAATCGATCAACAGAGGTGCAATGCAAACCAGAATCAATCATCAGAGAACAAGCGTGAGCAAGAGCAACACAAATCAGATCGAACAAAGCCCTAATTTTCACAAGGGAACAGAAGCCCTAATTAAGTGGCAAAGAAGAACGACTGTCATTATTCTCACAAGACAAAAGGAACGGGTCAAAGAATAGAAGTGGATCGAGTGAAAGAAAACAAGGGGCCGGCCTTGTTTGTTTAAAGAGGATTTAGCTTATTTTATTTCAAATAGGGTTTTTGGGTTTAATTGTTTTTTTTATTTGTTTTTTTTACTTTTCGAATAAAAGTAATTGGTAAATCACCACCTAGGTTGTAGGTAGTGTCAGATTGTCTAGTTAGAATTAGTTCAGTGAGCAGGGTGTGCGAGTTTGTAAAACTCTATAGGCGGGAGCAGAGTTTGCGAGTTTGCAAAGCTCTATAGGCGGAGCAGGGGGTGCGAGTCTAATAGAGTGTTTGTGAGTGGGAGCAAGGGTTTGCGAGTCTGTTAGAGTGTTTGTAAGCGGGATACTGTTTAATTCTAATAGAAATCTGGGAATGCAGCAGTAGGCAGGGGTTGCCGAAGCTGGGTAAATTTTGTGTGTGATTTACTTTTCAGCATATTTATTTCTGCAGTTTGTTTCTGTGTTTAAATCGAGAAAATTTGCTATAACCCTATTCACCTCCCCCCTCCTCTAGGGTTAATCTAGATCCTACATGTACGAGCTCAAGGTTTGTATTTTTGTAGAAGGCAAATAGTGATCAAAGGAATGGAAGTGTGACATTCAAAGTGGAACCTGTTATGATCAAAGTGTGGTTTTGTATGAATAATGTGGCTTTGATGAAATTAATCGTAGCTTCATGAGCCACGCACCCCGGTTATGATGGGATACTATGTGGTCTAACAGACGCAAATTGGGAATAAGTGAGTATGTATGGTGGTGTCATATACGTTTGGTCCTTTGGAGGATATGTCCCTCAAGGCATTTATTGCCTCATGTGAACAAAGTGGTTAGCTTGAGAAAAGCAGGGAACTATAGGTTATCAGTTGTAGTGTAGCAAGTATAGTTCCATGTGACTAGCTTGAGAAAAGCGATTAAGGCACCGTGGAAACTATATTTGTTATGCGTGGATCAGAGAAAAGGCCACTAGTGCCCTGTCATGTTGGAAATCCAATCCTAATACGAGATTTGCATTTTTGATTGTATTCCCAAAATAGCTGTAATGACTTGCAAACATTTCAGCTACCCCTTTTTGGTATCATATATTCCGTTCGGTATATTCCGTTGACCCAGTCCGGATATATTACTTTAGACTTAGTCCATATACTGATATCTTATTTGAATATGTTATTTGGAAAGTGTTTTCAAAGTAATGTCATTAGAAATAATATCAAATGTTTTGATATATAAAAGTGTTTTGGTCATCATAAGAAAAAAACCCGTTCGTTTTTATGCATGGGCATGGTCTTATGAGATATCCTTGTTTTCAAAGGTTTTGATAACATGGTCGTTTTAAATTTCGAGTATCTCATGTTGTTTTATCAAGCCTGATCTGGGTATTTTTAATACTCGGTTCACATCCGAGCAGTTTCAGGTTGAGTTGAAGACCATTGGAGTTTCCAGAGGAGAGCTGGAGATCTTCATCATTGTATGGACGTATTCTATTATCCGCTACATCTATTGTATTTCTTTTGTTGTTTGTCGGCATTTGTAAGGGCAGGTATTATAACTATCCAAGCTGAATCTAGGTTAGACTCTGATATTGTTCTTAAAAAAATTCCACTGTAAAGATTATTATTGAAATAATATAAGATATTCCATTCGTATGAGATTCTGTTCTGTCTTTATTTTCTTTCTACCATTAATGATCCCCTTATTTGTGCAATTCGAGTTGGACATGTGTGGTTTATTATCGATTCAAAGGGTGTACAAAAACGGGCCATTACATTTGGTATCAGAGCTGAAGATTAAGCTAGAACCTTGGCTCAGAGATAGGGTTAATAATACCCTAGGATGAGTAACTCATTAGAGATAGGGTTAGTTACACCGTAGAATGAGTTTGAGTGTATTATATATGAGCGTGTATTTGTTTGTGACTAATTAAAAGGTTTTATGTTGATTTATTTGCTGAGTGCTTATGGATTCTGATCGATATGCCTGATCACCTTTATCGATGAGGGTTCCTAAACTTTTAAACAAGGCGAACCGAAACACTGATTTTGAAAAAAAAAATTAGTAAATGAAATAATTTTACCTAGGATTATATTTCGTTTATAAAGTATATATTTTGAAAAGTTATACAATTAGAAATCAGAATTAGTGAAATTTAAATATGGACATCTTGTGATTAGAATTTCATAGTTGGACTATAAGATGTTTTATAAAGATAATCGATAAGTAAGAAGTCTAATAAGGAAATTAAAATCTTTAATACTTATTCCAAAATAATAAATTAAGAAATGATAATTTTTTAAGTTACTATCACAAATTGATCAACTGTTTAATTTAAAAATTTAAGTACAAATACATTATGAATAAAATTTCACGATTTGACTATAAGCTGTTTGATAATAAGATTTTTTTTAAGGAATAAACATATAAGATGAAAATGCATTTAACTAATAGAAAATGATTTTGTAAAATTTATATATAAAAGGAATGAGAATTTAAAATTCGAGTAATTTATAGATTTGTGGGAATTTAAATAAAGTTAATTAATATAGGATAAATTTATAAAATGAATTTATAAAATAGATTTTTATAATCAATAGTAATCTATAAAGGATTTTGAAAATGGTATTATTTCAAATAAAAAGAGGTATTTTATGATAACTAATTCGATTGGATCAAAAATAAACAAAAAATGGGCAAGAGATGTGTTCGGATGGTAAGCACTTCTCTTAAGTATTACTCTTCTTGTTAATAGGATATATGATACTATTTGTAGTACCTAGTTCCTTAAATTATTTTGGAGTTACTCGATCTATACAATTTTCTTAAGTAAAAATAATAATAATGTGAACCATTGATTTTTAATCTTTATAAAATGTTTAAACTATAGATAAATTGGGATCGCTAATTGATAAGATAAAGCGGGATTCTCGACGATTTTGGACCGTCGAAAATTTTCGAATCATACCTAACTTAAGGCTAAGAAAATTGTCAAAACTTTAGGTAAAATATTGTGAAATACTTTGAGTAAACGAAATAAGATATGGATAATTTATAAATCTAATTTATAAAGAAAAAAAAAAGATTAAAGAGTTAAGAGTACGAGGATTTAAATATGGGTGGTTTTAAAATTTATTTTTCATAACTAGAAAATTAATAATAGTATTAAGAAATAAGTTATATAACTTATGAATTTGATAAAATAGTAAATTAAAACAAATTCTAAATTTGTTAGACAGATAGATTTAAGTAAAACCAATTTGAAATTTTGGACTTCTATATACTCTTAGGATGTAAAAGTATATCATACAAATATATATTTAGGTCATGAATTGTTAAGTAAAATAATGACTCCTATAAAGGAAATTATAATCTAGAAAATGTTTTATGAATCAATTCCAGCATGAATTAAGGATTTGACTTAAGTCTTTAAAAAGTGATTGATTTACATAAGTTATAAGACTTAATAAAATTAAGTGACAGTTTTACAAAATGATTCATAAATAATATTTGTGTTAAAGGAAACATATTGAGTTAAAAGATTGTGTGAAAACTATTTTTAAAAGAGAAATCATCTTTTGAGTGAAAAATGATTTCTTTGTAATATTTTCCTTTGTTAAAAATATTTGAAAATAAATAATTAAAAGGATTATATAAGAAGCACATTTATAAAGTGTTTGAGCTTAAGATAAAGTTTTTATGAAAGTTTTTGAAAGTTAATAAATACATATATTAGATGTAGATCACTTCGTCATACAAATGTTGATCTAATATTCGAGTTTGAAACTGTGAAGTGTTTACACCAATTCGAAAAATGATTTATCACTCGATTCTTGACGACGAACATTGATGAGGGTTTATGGTTAGATACTTGAGTTTTCTATCATAGTTGAGAGCTATGAAAGGAAAGCAAAGGTTTCTAAGCAAAGAGCCCGATTAAAGTCCGCATAGAGGATCGAGGGATCGATATTAGTTCGGAAATAAAGTTGGTATTCGAATAGAAGATCGAATAAGATAGTTCATATGGATGATCTATGTATATTATTGGAATTAAGTTTAAAGATAAATGTTCTAGGCAAACTTTTGTTTGGGCAATTTCGAGGACGAAATTATTTAAGTAGGGGAGAATGTAACGAACCGTAATTTCGCTACTTCAAAATTGAGAGATTTCGTTTAAAAATGTTTATAACTTAAATAAACAAGTTTTATGTAATAAATAATAATAGAGAAATAATTTATTCTTATGGTTGATAATTTAAAAAGTATAAATTTGGACTTTAGAACAAATCAACAAAAGTTAAGTTTTGTCAAAAATAAATAAATGCTTAAATAAATAGGTTTAAATATTTATTTAAAAATATAAAACTTATTGAAAACATATAATAAAGATAATAAAATTATATTAAAATATTAATAAGTATGTTGATAATCATTTTACAAAAATAACCAAATTTTGTTGCATTTTGTCAGTTTTACATACACTGTAAAATTAGAGATTTTGATATTATTTAAATATGATTTTAAAATATAGAGAGAAATGTTTTAATTTATTTAAAGAAGTAAAAAGTTCATTTTTAAATTTGGTTTACATAAATAATAGTTTAACTAAAATGTCAAAATGTGACCGTAAAACATTTTGTCGAAAATCAAAGTTTTGTCGATTAAAAGTTGTCGCAACGTCGTCACACCTTTATTTTCTTATATAGGAACATATATTCAAATAGTGTAAGTATTATTTAATTCACTAATCAAATTTACTTTTACTAAACAAGGTTATAAACTTCTAGAAAACAATTAAAAAAAGTAAGCATAAAAGGACAAAAAAAGTACAAAAGTCAAAAAATAAAACATCAAATCAAGGGAACATAATTATTACTTTCTTTACTTAATATCTAAGTGAAAATGACATAAAGTTATGATTTGAAATGAGATGTTAAGTGTTGAAAAAAATAAGATTACTTAAGAAGTAAGTAAGGTTATTTTGGTAATTTGGTAAAGGGATATTTTAATAACTTACCACTTCATTTCTTTTTCTATAAATACCAACCACTTTATCACCTTTTTCACACTATTTCTACCTTCTTATTCATCATCCTTGAAGCTCTCTTTAATGGCTTCTTCTTCTCTTCCAAACCTTTACTAACTTTTTCAAAACCATATCAAATTAACTCCAAACACCATCAAACTTTGCCAAAGACCTTAGAATACTATTAAAACATGATTTAGCAACTAAGAAGTGAAGAAACATTAGAGGAAGGGGAGAAGCAAGGTGTGGCCAAGCCTATCAAGAAGGAGAAGCAAGTTCGTGAAGCTCTGGAGCAAGAAAAAGAGAAAGAAGTGGCACCCATTTCATTCCAAGGAAGTAGAAGAATGTTTGAAGTACTACAGAAGCTCTGCAAATTTCCAAAGTTGCTTGAAGTAGAAAAAAAATGAAGTGATGGATTAAAAAGAATGTTGGTAGGAAGTTGATCTTTTGGTTAAAGGTGAGTAGTCATATTTTAAAGTTACTAATTTCTAAAAATATTTCAAGTTAATAACATGATAAGTTTGTTATATGTTGAATGGTTAAATGTTTGATAACTTGATTGTAAATAGGTTGATTATGTGATTGTTTATGTGGTTGATAACTTGTTTCATAAAAGGTAAGATAAATGATTAGTAATTAACCATATTTAATTAAATGAGAATTAAATCCATAAAAACATGTGTATGGAAGTTATTTAGCTTCTTAATGATTTTAAATGATTTAAAGTAGTTTAAATATGCTTTAAAACAAATTAGAAGCATTTCGGACAAGTTTCGATGCAATCCACAAAATTGGTCAAAAGAGAGCTCGTCGCGTAGCGGTAGTTCATAAATTTCAACTCGTAAGTTCAAACTAATGTAGAGAATGAGTTATTAGTCGGATTTCTTCGAAATAAAAACTATTTGGTCCACAATGATAATAGTTTTCCAATGAAGAAAGAAAATAAAAATTTTATTAAGCAGATTTTGAAATATGTCCAAAACAATTTTCGAAAAACATTGCGGTTTTGCAGTTCGAAATCCAAAAAGGGATTTATTTATAAATGATATTTTTAAACGATTAAAATATGAAATAAATTTGATAAATCTATTAAAATGGTTTAAAAGAGATTTGGAATGAAAAATATGAATTTTCAAATATTAAAAAGTTGTTTAAATCAAATAAGCTTACAAAGCACTTTCAACAGCACTTTCCGCTGCCGTTGCTACGAATTTTAAAAGAAGATTTAAACTTAACGGTTTTTCCTAGAATCAATTATGAATTTTTTTCAAAAGAATAATTAAGTGTATTAAATGATGATTTAGAAGTTTAATAAATCATTTCTAAAATGAAAATTAACAAACTGAGTATGCAGAAATGACTAGTACATTTGTCCCGTCTATGAGATCTAGAAAGATAAAACAAGGTGTTTAACTAAGGTTAAGGATGGAGCAACCAGTGTCCTGAACTTAGCTGGCCTATGTTTTCTCTTTTTAGGAGAGGGGTGTAATAGATCGAAAGGAAAGCTGAGATGTTCTAAAAGATCATATTTAAGTTTTTCAACATAAAAGAAAAGAAATAAATTCTTTGAATGGCTATTTAACCACTTAACCTCTTTATCGATTAGTGGTACGAAGGAACCGGGATCGGATTTTGGTAATTCCTATCTGAAAACCCCTTCAAACTAGTTTTCAAAATAAAACATATTAAAGACAATGATCATTGATGAAAAAGATCTTTATAATGTAAGCTACTTGTCATTAGTCCCTAGAGGTGAAACTTGCCATCAGTCCTTGGAGGTGGAACTTGCCATATTTAAGATGGCGGTAGTGCTCTGTTATGAAAATATTCGATTTTCAAGAATACGATTTGAAGTTAAGAAAGAAAATCATTGATTAAGATTAAACGAATGATTTGAAAAGGGTTTCCTAAGTAAAAGAGAAAATGATTTGGAATTATTCCAGGATTTAAGAAAAGTTTAAATAAATCAAATGATTTGATAAATGAGGCTTAATGATTCCATATACATTTGAGAAGAAAATGGAATAAATTGAAAAGGATATATCTAAGTGTAACGGTCCCCATTTTTAAATCAAACATAAATTGATAATTAATTTAATTTTTGGAGTTAAATTGTGAATTAATTTGAATTTTTCAAATTGAATAAAATATGTGCCTGTTTATTTAAGTACATAAATTGTAATTTGAAATTTGAATTTGGATATTTCCAAAATAAAAAAATGTGTATTTTAAATAAGAGTTTTGATTTGGGAATTCAAAATAAATACAATTGAAAATAAAATTGGATTTTTATTAACTTATATTTCAAAGGAGCTAATATACATAAATATATATGTATGTATATGTTTATTTATTTGTGTATAATTAAATTTTAAATCATTTTCTTTAAAAAGTTGAATAAGTACAAATAATATAAAAAGTATGAATATAACATATTCTGTTTGAATTTTGAAATCATGTTTGGAAAATTTTATTTTGAAATTAGTATGATAATTTTCATAAGCTATTTGAAAGTTAATTTTTATATTTTAAAGACTTATATAAATATATAGATAAAGGAAAATGTATAAAAATAAATAATTATTAGATTTGATAAAAAGGTTTAATACATTTTCTTCTGTAATTTAACTAGAGATAAATGAAAATATAATTTGAATAAGATATAAATAAAGGAATAATATTATTTTTCTTTAAAATAATATATATATAAAATAAAATATAAATAGAAAATGTAATAACACATATTTAAATATTTAAAATGACATGTGTAGGTATTAAAATAAGTAGGATAAAAGTGTAAACCTTTTTAACACACATTTAAACATTTGTAGCTAAATAAATATATGCATTAACAAGTGTTAATAATGTTGCCATGCAAATAATACAAGTGGCAAAATATATTTTCCTTTCAAAATTTTTTATGTAAATATCAAAATGGGTAACCAGGCTTCTCATTCATTTCTTAAAATTGAAAACTACAAAACATAGAAGAGGAAAGAAATAAAACCTGAAACCAGAAAAAAAATCAAACTACAAAGTAATCAGACTGAAACAAAACCAGAAAAACAAAAGTAAGTTTCAGATCCTCTTAAATCTGATGCAAAGCAAACAAACTCTAGATTTCAAGTCTGGAAATTAAGAACAAAGGAATCTCGAAATCAAAACAGCAGTTCAAAGTTTAGAAGCCTGGAATCGAATCTGTAATCAATGTAAGATCAAAGCTCAACAACAAACAATTCAAGAGAAAAAAGAAAAGAAATCAATTTCCAGATTTAAAATGCAAATAGTTCTTTGTTCTTCAAACCCAAATGAGCAAACTTTTATTTTAACCTTGAATTTGCTTATATAACTTGATATTGTGATTAGTATTGAAGTAAAGTGATGAAAGATGTTTAAATGGGTGCAAATATGCTTGTATATACATCTAAACATGCAAATGTTGTATATATTTGTCTGTGAACGGGCATACTGTCATCTGTTCTTGGTTTACAGGACTATAAATTCAAGAAAAAAATCTATATCTTCTTGTTTAAACAAATTCAAGTCATGAATCTTGAAGAGAAAATGTTTATAACAACATAGAGTTATTTTTAAAAATAACCTTTAGTAAAAATATTTCGTAAATAATTCGAAAATTTTGGAATTACAGAGAAAACTTTTAAAACAGAAAAATTCAAGTAACTTAATTCCAAATTCTGATCATTGGATCAGATTCGTTTTACTATACGATGATTTTCAAAAGTAATTTCACGATTTTTCGGTTCGTAAATGTCGAGAATGTTTGAATCGAACAAATTTCGAGTTTTTGCCAAATTCTGGCGATGGGCGCGGAAAGGATGGTCGCGGCTCATGCTAGAGTAAGGTGGAGGTTAGAAGATCTATGGAAAAATAGTAGGTGAATTTGTTATTCACCATGGTGGCGATAAGGCGGTGATCTAGGGTTTAACACCTGACTTGGTCGATTGGGTTTTGCGAAGCTTGATCGCCAACGTAGGTGAACTAGAGACTATCGAAGGTGGTGGAATAGAAGGAGGGAAGCAAGGCAAGGGTTCAGGCGAGTGGACGTGGTCTCCGATGTCCGAGAGAGGTGATGCGAGGTGTTTCAGATGATCAGGCTCCTTCTTGATAGTCTCGAATTTGTTCGATTTTGAATTAGGGATGTTTTTGTAAATTTGATTGCTCGAATCGATTTTGGTGATGGACGACGTTGCTCTGGTGGTCGCGGCGTTGATCGGAGATGGTTCTTGTGATCGTGCACGTGCACGTGATAGCTTGATATCTGGCGAAGTTTAAGGATTGGGGAAGAAAAGAAACGCTCGAGTAAAGGCTCGACTTTCTTTTTGTTCGACCTGAAGTTAAGCACGGGATTTTCTGGGGGATTGCTCGGGCTAATTGTGATGCATCAATTTTTCTTAATTTAAAATAAATATTTAATAAAGTTCTAAACCGATGCAAATGTTTAAAACAAGTTTTTGAGGATGAACAAAGTTTAAAACGAAATGATAAATTTAATCAAGTTTCAAGGCATATTAACTATGATTTTAAAAGCCAAATTGGATTTTAAACAAGTTTTAACAAAGTTTCAAAATTGAATGTTTATGTCTAAAACTGATTTGTTTTTAAAAGTAATATATGTTAGGTTAATTATATAATTGATTTCTATATGCTTTTTAAGTGGAATTTGATAATTAATTTATTAAGGTAAGTGATCAATAAATGGATAATTTATCAAGATAATTAATTTATCCTTGTGATTAATTAAGGCAATTAATTAATCAAGAGTTAATTAATTTATGTGATTAATTAGAGATTAATTAAAGGTTGATTAATGATAGATTAATGGTTCATTAAAGGTTAATTAAGGATTAATTAAGAATAATTAATCAAGGTGATTAATTTATTAATTTATTAATTAAAGATTAGTTATTAATAATTAAGATTTATTAATTAATAATTAAGGAATTAATTAATGTTAATTAACTTCAGGATTAAGGATTTCTAATTACATAATTTAGACTAATTAATTATTGATTAAAGATTAATTAATTAAATGATTAAGGGATAATTAATTTATAATTGAGCATTAATTAATTTATAATTAAGGATAATTAATTTATGATTGAAAATTGATTAATCAAGTGATTAGTGATTAATTAATTAAGTGTAATTAATTAAAGAATAATTAAATAATTAAAGGTTAATAATTTAACGATTAAAGGTTTAATAAATTATTAATTAAGGTTAATTAATTAATAATTAAGGGTTAATTAATTTATTTATTTTTTAAAAAAAGTTAATTAATTAAAATAATTTATAATTAATTAATGTTAATTAACCAGGATTAGTAGTTTATTCATAAGTAATTAATCTGATTTAAATTAATCAGATGATTAACTCATCTTACTTATGGATGTTTGGATTCTATTGGATGTTGAATTATTTGATATCCATGATGTGTAATGCTTTGTGATATGAATTATTTTTTATTTGAGCTGTGATGAATGTAATTTATTTATCTTTGATAAATTTATATTATTTATTTGTGAATTTATGAATGGAAGATAAGCGTTAAAGATTATACGGCTTATCGATATTGATATGATTGAATCTGTGATGAAGGATGATGTTACACTATTGTGTAAAACCCCTGGACTACACCATACACACACAAATATGGAAAATATGGATTGCACGAGGAAATTGGTTAAGCCACAAATTTTTGAAATGGTTTTAAAGTTGAATTTTGAATTCAAATGGTTTTGGAAATGGAATTGGGTTAAATATAAAAAGCTTTTGAAAAGGAGTTTTAACGATAAAAGTCATTTTGAATAACTTGATAAAGTTTTTGAAATTTAAATAGTTTGATTTGAATTTAAATTCAAGATTTGAAATTGAATTCTATGTTTGGAAATTATGGTTTAAAAAGGTTATACAAGTTATAAATGTGTTTATATGGGTTTTAAACCATTTTAAAATACTATTTTGGAAATTTGAATTTAACCCAAGTTTTATACTTAAAGGGCTTCAACTTGTGCAAATGTAATAGGATTTTTCCGAAATGAAAACTATTTTTTTGCAAATAATAATAGTTTTCATATAAAGAAAGGATTTCCAATTTGTGTTGAAAGGATTTTCAAAATTTTGAATTGAAATAGTTTTGAAGGCAATGAATGAATCTTTGTTAAAGATTGATAAACTCTGTGAAGTGAATCTTTTTGTTTAAATATTTGAAAATGGTAATTTTTTAAACCATTTGAAGAAAGGTTTAGGGTTTTAAGTTGTGACTTAACTTAGATCTCATATATCCATATGTTTTTAAATATTGCGCTCATTATTCGGTTAGCCAGGAGAGGACCTTGTGTCATATAACCCATTCCGAATAATGATACGACGTTATGGATTGCATTTGAAGACCAGTGGTGAAGACCGGGTATTTTCGAGAATAAAAGGATTACCCGTCGAATGACTCTGCACTGAGTAGCTATGGAATAGAGATCTCCATATGTGATGGGGAGTCCGGTCGGGATTTTGAATACCCGGATTGCAAGGGCTTCTTTGTGAAGTGCCTTCGGTTCTGTTCGAACCCAGAATAGTATGGATGTATGTCTGACATTACACTTTGAGATGTAAAGCTGATTTCTATCAAATACATTTCTGTTTGGTGGCGGAGATTTATTCTCTTAGCTTAACACCCTTCTTTGAGACGTTCGAGCTCAGAGGTTATGTAGTTGATGGTTACTAGTGATACATTCCCAATTTGGTAATATGGCATACGAAGTGATGTTGATCATTTGTTGATCAAAGCATGGCTTTTGTGTAAAGCTAGCTTTGTGGATGAGCCTACATCAGGACCTCACACCTCGGAAATGGTCGAAACAGGAAAGATGCAGCAAGGTTATTAAGGGTCGTGCCCCTAGGGTATGTCCATTTCCTCTAAAAAAGGGTGGTATCATGGTATGGAGCCCAGATACTTAACCCATGTGGTCACTGCAAATTTATTACTTTGTGGTTGCTTTGTGGTTGAGAGCTCTAGGATAAAGGTCGCAAATGATCGGGGATGGCATACTTATAGGTGTTACTTCCAGGCAGGGATAACCGGGCCTTGTGTTGGTAGAGATCCGGATAGATTCTCGAGGTGTCCCTCCAGAGGTTTATCCATGTGGTAATAGGAAGTTCCTTAACCTGACCATTTGTTGGAAATCCAATCACCAACACGTGCCCTTTACGATTGCAGGTGTATAACCTGCCACCTTAGTTGGTAGCTATAGCATGCATAATATAATGATACCTATGCTGGCTAAGATTTATATTATACTTGCGAAATTATTTTCTGCACTATGCACTAATAATAATAGGATTACGTGTATAAGCATGTTTGACTATCATAAGGAGAAATCTACCCCAAGTGTGCGATTGCATGGCGTGTGTGCGCCGAGAGGGCTTATGGTAGTTTCATTTTCCAAAAATTATTAAGGATTTCAATTCTAAATTCTTTTGTTGTTTGTTTTAAAAATAAACTATTTTTGTTTGCTCACACCAGTCCCATGACTGACCTGGAGTTTATTGTTCCTTTCCTAAACTCTGGATGCCCACAATTTTCCACACGGGCAGTCTAGAGTTGGGTTTCTCAGATAATCAAATAGTAAGTGTAGATTCGATAACCTTTGAAGTCTTTGGTTTGGTAGCATTTGGAAATCTTCTTCAGTCTTTGGTCTTTATAGTTTTGGTTTGTAAGCTGTTTGCCAAGGGGCTTTGGAGCATTGGAGATGGAGTTGCAGTTTGGATTCTCAAGTTGTCTCTCTCTTTCTTTTGTAGGCATAAGTTGGTGTTCATCTTTTCAAGTTGTTTCTTTCCGCTGTTATATATTGTCTCTGATATTATTGTAATCATATTCTATCAACTGTGGTACACCAACGTTATATAATTCATTTTCTTCCGATGTGTTGTTATACTTAAAGTGTTATAAGCTTCGACGAATCAGATTCGAACGTTTGAATCTGCGGCATTCGAATACGAGTGAAGTATGGATGCCGATTTTCGAACATGAAAATTCGGGTCGTCACGTTTGGTATCAGAGCGGAAGACTGAACTTTAGATTTTCGAGTATAACATATTAGGTGACTAATTAGAGATAGGATTACAAATGCCCTAGAATGAGTATATCTCTAAGATATTCGTTCGTATGCCTCAGTAAATCTCTTACTATCCACTGATAGTGAGTATGAGTGCAGGAATAGGACGAGGCAGGGGACAGGGAGTACCACTACAAATGGTCGATGCCCTGTAACAACAAGGAAACAATTCTTCTCAATCTCCTTTGATTCAATTTCAATTTTTTGATGGCTTCGTGGCAACTGCAAGGAGAAGCTTTGATGTGATGATGGCACTGTGAATCGTGTAGATAAGTTCCTATCTCATATTCTCATTATCAGCTTTTCGTTTTAAACTTTAATGAATTTAAAATTCTATTGGAAATAAATTGGTTAACTAAATATAAAGTTAAACTGGATTGTATTAATAAAATGATTTCAGTCAAAACCAAAGTTTGAAGTTTTTGTTGTAATTTCTTGTGAGGATCAAAGTCCGAAGAGGGACAAGTTGATGCATACTTTGGATACACCAACATGGATTGAGTATCCATTGTTTTTTCTGTTGGGTCCAGATTTATTCTACAAGTGGTTAGTTATCTCTTCAAACTATCCGATTCCCCTGCTTATTTCGTAGATCTGGTGACCTGAATATCTTTTGTATTATTGAATGAGTTTATTCTCATAATTATTGGTGATATTCTGATTTGGTAAGCCAAATACATAATAGATAATCAGCTTGAATAATGAGTCGATTCTCTATCTTTGTGTATCCATCCTCTGTTGTCTCCCTGGCAAATTTTGGGGACGAAATTTTCTTAAAGGGGAATCTGTAACGATCCCGATTTTTAAATCAAAATTAAATTGATAATTAATTTAATTTCTCAAAGTAAATTGTGAATTAATTTGAATTTTCCAAATTGAATAAAATATGTGTCTGTTTATTTATGTAGATAAATTGTAATTTGAAATTTGAATTTGGATATTTCCAAAATAAAAAAATTTGTATTTAAAATAAGAGTTTTGATTTGGGAATTCAAAATAAATACCTTTGAAAATAAATTTTGATTTTTATTAACTTTATATTTTAAAGGAACTAATATATATATATATATGTTTATTTATTTGTGTATAATTAAATTTTAAATCATTTTCTTTAAAAAGTTGAATAAGTACAAATAATATAAAAAGTATGAATATAACATATTATGTTTGAATTTTGAAATCAAGTTTGGAAAATTTTATTTTGAAATTAATATGACAATTTTCAAAAGCTATTCGAAAGTTAATTTTTATATTTTAAAGACTTATATAAATATACAGATAAAGGAAAATGTATACAAATAAATAATTATTAGATTTGATAAAAAGGTTTAATACATTTTCTTCTGTAATTTAACTAGAGATAAATGAAAATATAATTTGAATAAGATATAAATAAAGGAATAATATTATTTTTCTTTAAAATAATAAATGTATAAAAGGAAATATAAATTGAAAATGTAATAACACATATTTAGATATTTAAAATGACATGTGTAGGTATTAAAATAAGAAGGATACAAGTGTAAACCTTTTTAACACACATTTAAACATTTGTAGCTAAATAAATATATGCATTAACAAGTGTTAATACTGTTGCCATGCAAATAATACAAGTGGCAAAATATGTTTTCCTTTCAAAAAAATTTATGTAAATATTAAAAAGGGTAACCAAGCTTCTCACTCATTTCTCAAAATTGAAAACTACAAAATATTGAAGAGAAAAAAAATAAAACCTAAAACCAGAAAATAAGTCAAACTACAAAGTAATCAGACTGAAACAAAACCAGAAAAACAAAAGCAAGTTTCAAATCCTCTTAAATCTGATGCAAAGCAAACAAGCTCCAGTTTTCAAGTCTGGAAATTCAAAACAATGGAATCTGGAAATCAAAACAGCAGTTGAAAGTTTAGAAGCTTGGAATCGAATCTGTAATCAATGTAATATCAAAGCTCAACAACAAACAATTCAAGAGAAAAAAGAAAAAAAAAATCAATTTCCAGATTTAAAATGCAAACAGTTCTCTGTTCTTCAAACCCAAGGTGAGCAAACTTTTATTTTAAACCTAAATTTGCTTGTATAACTTGATATAGTGATTAGTATTGAAGTAAAGTGATGAAAGATGTTTAAGGGTGCAAATATGTTTGCATATACATCTAAATATGCAAATGTTGTATATATTTGTCTGTGAACATGTATACTGTCATCTGTTTTTGGTTTACATGTCTATAAATTCAAGAAAAAAAATCTATATCTCCTTGTTTAAACAAATTCAAGTCATGAGTCTTGAAGAGAAAATGTTTATAACAACATAGAGTTATTTTTAAAAATAACCTTTAGTAAAAATATTTCGTAAATAATTCGAAAATTTTGGAATTACAGAGAAAACTTTTAAAACAGAAAAATTCAAGTAACTTTATTCCAAATTTTGATCATTGGATCAGATTCGTTTTACTATACGATGATTTTCAAAAGTAATTTCACGATTTTTCGGTTCGTAAATGTCGAGAATGTTTGAGTTGAACAAATTTTGAGTTTTTGCCAAATTCCGACGATCGGCGTGGAAAGGATGGTCAAGGCTCATGCTGGAGTAAGGTGGAGGTTAGAAGATCTGTGGAAAAATTGTAGGTGAATTTGTTATTCACCATGGTGGCGATAAGGCGGTGATCTAGGGTTTAACACCTGACTTGGTCGATTGGTTTTGCGAATCTTGATCGCCAACGTAGGTGAACTAGAGACTATCGAAGGTGGTGGAATAGAAGGAGGGAAGCAAGGCAACGGTTCAGGCAAGTGGACGTGGTCTCCGGTGTCGGAGAGAGGTGATGCGAGATGTTTTAGATGATCAGGTTTCTTCCTGTTAATCTCAAATTTGTTCAACTTTGAATTAGGGATGTTTTTCTCAATTTGGTTGCTCGAATCGATTTTGATGATCGAAAACGATGCTCTGGTGGCCGTGGGTTGATCGAAGATGGTTCTGACGATCGTGCACATGCACGTGATGGCTTGATATCTGGCGCAGTTTAAAGATTGGGGAAGAAAAGAAACTCTCGTATAAAGGCTCGAAGTTTTTTTGTGTTCGACCCAAAATTGAGCTCGGGATTTTCTAGGGGATCGCTCGGGTTAATTGTGATGCATCAGTTTTTTTAATTTAAAATAAATATTAACAAAGTTTTAAACCGATGCAAATGTTTAAAACAAGGTTTTGAGGATGAACAAAGTTTAAAACGAAATGATAAATTTAATCAAGTTTCAAGGCATATTAACAATGATTTTAAAAGCCAAATTGGATTTTAAACAAGTTTTAACAAAGTTTCAAAATTGAATGTTTAAGTTTAAAATTGATTTGTTTTTAAAAGTAATATATGTTAGGTTAATTATATAATTGATTTCTAAATGCTTTTTAAGTGGAATTTGATAATTAATTTTATTAAGGTATGTAATCAATAAATGGATAACTTATCAAGGTAATTACTTTATCCATGTGATTAATTAAGGCAATTAATTAATTAAGAGTTAATTAACTTATGTAATTAATTGGAGATTAATTAAAGGTTGATTAATGATAGATTAACTGCTGATTAAAGGTTAATTAAAGATTAATTAATAATAATTAATCAAGTGATTAATTTATTAATTAAAGATTAGTTACTTAATAATTAAGATTTATTAATTAATAATTAAGGAATTAATTAAGGTTAATTAACTTTATGATTAAGGATTTCTAATTACTTAACTAAGACTAATTAATTATTGATTAAAGGTTAATTCATTAAATGATTAAGGGATAATTAATTTATAATTGAGGATTAATTAATTTATAATCAAGGATAATTAATTTATGATTAAAAATTGATTAATCAAGTGATTAGTGATTAATTAATTAAGTGTAATTAATTAAAGAATAATTAAATAATTAAAGGTTAATTATTTAATGATTAAAGGTTGATTAAATTATTAATTAAGGTTAATTAATTAATAATTAAGGGTTAATTAATTTTTAAAAAAGGTTAATTAATTAAAATAATTTGTAATTAATCAATGTTAATTAACCATGATTAATATTTTATTCATAAGTATTTAATCTGATTTAAATTAATCAGATGATTAACTGATCTACTGGATGTTGAATTGTTTGATATCCATGATGTGTAATGCTTTGTGATATGAATTATTTTTTATTTGAGCTGTGATGAATGTAATTTATTTATCTGCGATAAATTTATATTATTTATCTGTGAATCTGTGAATGGAAGATAAGCGTTGTAGATTATACCGCTTATCGATATTGATATGATTGAATCTGTGATGATTGATGATGTTGCATTATTGTGTAAAACCCTTGGACTACACCATATATACACAAATATGGATTGCACGAGGGAATTGGTTAAGTCATAGATTTTTAAATGGTTTTAAAGTTGAATTTTGAATTCAAATGGTTTTGGAAATGGAATTGGGTTAAATATGAAAAGCTTTTGAAAAGGAGTTTTAAAGATAAAAGTTATTTTGAATAACTTGGTAAAGTTTTGAAATTTAAATAGTTTGATTTGAATTTAAATTCAAGATTTGAAATTGAATTCTATGTTTGGAAATTATGGTTTAAAAAGATTATACAAGTTATAAATGTGTTTATAAGGGTTTTAAACCATTTCAAAAATACTATTTTGGAAATTTGAATTTAAACCAAATTTTATACTTAAAGGGCTTCAACTTGTGCAAACGTAATCGAATTCTTACGTTTCCATACTAAAGTGATTTTTCTGAAACGAAAACTATTTGTTTGCAAATAATAATAGCTTTCATATAAAGAAAGGATTTCCAATTTGTGTTGAAAGGATTTTCAAAATTTCGAATTGAAATAGTTTTGAAAGCAATGAATGAATCTTTCTTAAAGTTTGATAAACTTTGTGAAGTGAATCTTTTGTTCAAAGATTTGAAAATGGTAATTTGTTAAATCATTTGAAGAAAGGTTTTGGGCTTTAAGTTGTGACTTTACTAAGATCCCATATATCCATATGTTTTTAAATATTGCGCTCATTTTTCGATTTAGCCGGGAGAGGACCTTGTGTCATATAACCTATTCCCAATAATAGTACGACGTTATGGATTGCATTTGAAGACCGGTGGTGAAAACCGGGTATTTTCGAGAACGAAAAGATTACCCGTCGAATGACTCTATACTGAGTAGCTATGGTATAGAGATCTCTTTATGTGATGGGGAGTCCGATTGGGATTGTGAATACCTAGAATGCAAGGGCTTCTTTGTGAAGTGCCTTCGGTTCTGTTCGAGCCCGAAACAGACTTGTATGGATGTATGTCTGACGTTACACTTTGAGATGTAAAGCTGGTTTCTATCAAATACATTTTTGTTTGGTGGCAGAGATGTATTCTCTTAGCTTAACACCCTTCTCTGAGACGTACGAGCTCGGAGGTTATGTAATGATGGTTACTATTGATACATTCCCAATTTGGTAATGTGGCATACGAAGTGTTACTGATCATTTGTTGATCAAAGCATTCCTTTTGTATAAAGCGTAGCTTTGTGGACGAGACTGCATCAGGACCTCACACCCCAAAAATGGTCGAAACAGGAAAGATGCAGCAAGGTTATTGGGGGTCGCGCCCCTAGGGTATGTCCATTTCTTCTGGAAAAGGGTGGTATCATGGTATGAAGCCCAGATACTTAACTCATGTGGTCACTGCAAATTTATTACTTTGCGGTTACTTTGTGGTTGAGAGCTCTCAAATAAAGGTCGCAAACGACCGGGGATGGCATACTTGTAGGTGATACTTCCAGGCTGGGGTAACCCGACCTTGTGTTGGCAGAGATCTAGGTAGGTTCTCGGGGCGTCCCTTCAGAGGCGTACCCATGAGGCAATAGAAAGTTCCTTAGCCTGAGCATTTTCTGGAAATCCAATCAACAATACGCGCCTTTTACGATTGCAGTTGTATAACCTGCCACTCAGGTGGTAGCTATAGCAGGCATAATATAATGGTACCTATGCTGGCTAAGATTTATATTATACTTTCGAAATTATTTTCTGCACTGTACACTAATAATATTATCAAAAAGGATTTCATGTATCAAGCATATTTGACTATGATAAGGAGAAATCTCTCCCAAGTGTGCGATTGCATGGTGTGTGTGCCGGGAGGCCTTATGGTAGTTTCATTTTCCAAATAGCATTGCGGATTTCAATTCTAAATTCTTTTGTTGTTTGTTTTAAAAATAAACTATTTTTGTTTACTCACACTAGTCCCATGATTGACCTGGAGTTTGTTGTTCCCTTCCTAAATTCTGCGTGTTTACAATTTTCCACACTGGCAGTCTAGAGTTGGGTTTTTCAGATAATCAAATAGTAAGTGTAGATTTGATAGCCTTCGAAGCCTTTGGTTTGGTAGCATTTGGTAATCTTCTTCAGTCTTTGGTATTTGAAGTTTTGGTTTGTAAGCTGTTTGCCAACGGGCTTTGGAGCATTGGAGATGGAGTTGCAGTTTGGATTCTCAAGTTGTCTCTCTCTTTCTTTTGAAGGCATATGTTGGCATTCCTCTTTTGAAGTTGTTTCTTTCTGCTTTTATATATTGTCTATGATATTGTTGTAATCATATTGTATCAACTATGGCATATCATTGTTATATTATTCATTTTCTTCCGCTGTGTTGTTGTACTTAATGTGTTATAAGCTCCGGCGAATCAGATTCGAACTTTTGAATCTACGGCATTCGAATACGAGTGAAGTATGGATGCCAATTTTCTAACGTGAAAATTCGGGTCGTCACACTAAGAATGATATTCTATAAAAGATGAATTAATTGATTGATGATTGATATCTATATATGAACTTAACTTCTTTTAAAGCGATGATTGGCATCGAAGGAACCAGGAGTCGGATTTGGCTAATTCCTATTCGAAAACCACTTCAAATGAATTTATACGTTCGAAAGTGAAGACATGTTGAAGATGATGATTATTGAAGACCGAGGATCTTCATAGCGTAAATACTGCTTGTTGAACATGCTTTTGGTAGCTCCCATTATAGAGTCATTTGTAGCAGTGGACTCCTCGTTGTGGAGATTTTTTCGGATTGCAAGGGCTTCTTGCCTAGCAATGGTCGAGGAAAGTGCCTTCGATTTCGTTCAGTCCCAGAATGAAGTTGTGTGGACGAATGTCTGACATTGCACTTCTGAGTCACAATGTCTGACTTTTACAAATGTACATTAGTGGTGGTAGAGAAGACAACTTCTCTTAGCTTAACACCCTCCTTGAGACATACGAGCTCAAGGGTTGTATTTTTGTGGAAAGAAAATAGTGATCAAAGGAATGGCAGTGTGACATTAAAGTGGAACCTGTTATGATCAAAGCGTGGTTTTGTATGAAAAATGTGGCTTTGACGAAATTGATCGTAACTTCGCGAGCCTCACACTCCGATTATGATGGGATACTATGTGGTCTAACAGAGGCAAATTCGGAATAAGTGAGCATGTATGGTGGTGTCAAAATACGTTTATCCTTTGGGGGATACGTCCCTCAAGGCATTTATTGCCCCATGTGGATAAAGTGGCAAGCTTGAGAAAAGCAGGGAACTACCGGTTATCAATTGTAGTGTAGCATGTATAGTTCCAAGTGACTAGTTTGAGAAAAGCGATTAAGGCACCGTGGGAACTATGTTTGTTATGCATGGATCGGAGAAAAGGCCACTAGTGCCCTATCATGTTGGAAATCCAATCCCAATATGAGATTTACAGTTTTGATTGTATTCCCAAAATAGCTGTAATGACTTTCAAACATTTTAACTACCCCTTTTCGGTATCATATATTCCGTTCGGTATATTCCGCTGACCCAATACGGATATATTACCTTAGACTTAGTCCATATATTGATACCTTATTTGAAAATTTTATTTGAAAAGTATTTTCAAAAGAATATAATTTGAAATAACATCAAACGTTTTGATATATAAAAGTGTTTGGTTATCATAAGGTAAAAACTTGTCCGTATTTATGAGTGGACGCGGTCTTATGACATACCCTTCTTTTCAAAGGTTTCAATAACATAGTCATTTTAAATTTCGAGCATCTCACGCTGGTTTATCAAGCCTGATCCGGGTATTTTTAATACTCAAATCAGATCCAAGTAGTTTCAGGTTGAGTTGAAGACGGTTGGAGTTTCCAGAGGAGAGATGGAGATCTTCATCATCGTATGGACGTATTCTATTATCCGCTACATCTATTATATTTCTTTTTTTGTTAGGATTTGTAAAGGCGGGTGTTATAACTGTCCAAGCTGAATCTAGGTTAGACTCTGATATTGTTTTCAAAAAAATTCCGCTGTAAAGATTATTATTGAAATAATATATGTTATTCCATTCATATGAGATTCTGTTCTATCTTTATTTTTTTTCTACCTTTAATTATCCGCTTTTTAGTGTAATTTGAGTTGGACATATATGGTTTATTGTCGATTCAAATGGTATGGAAAAACAGGCCATTACACTCGAGTACTCAATTTTATTGAAGTATTTTGAGAGTAGCAAGTCTATGCGGGCTTTTTAAAGACGATGTCCAAGCAACAAGCTTTCATCTTCATAGTTATCTATTCCACGGTATTATCTTGTTTGTGTAATTGTATTTCGTTTCAGCATTTATAAAGGCGGGACATTATAAATGCCTAAGCTGATTTGTAGTATTTTTGTGTAACTTTAATTACTCCCTGTTAAGTAGTAACCTGATGCTATTTCTGTTATGTTTATTTAGCAGTTTCATTGTGAGGTTTTCTATTCTGTTCTTTTTTTTCACCCTATGACGATTCATCTTTCCGATGTTTAGGAAACAGCACACGAACACCAAGGATGTGTTAGTGTCATTCCTAAGGGTTAGGAAGGTGGGTTGTTACACATACACACATATATGATAAAAATACTATACTGAAAATCATAATTATAATCTTACAAAATCATATCTTAATTCCAAAGCCTTGATGTACACCTTGAAAAGATAAATTCTCCCCTTTGAAACTCTTTTCGATTAAACAGATTACTAGTCCTTGAACTATTAACCTTTAACTATCTAATGGTGAGAAGATCTGATTTGATTTCAGCTTGTAGTGATGGATAGGCAAGGGTATAATTTCGGCCTACAAGTGAGAGAATATGAGGTGGCAAAATAAGACATAATCCAATTAGGTTAGATATGCTTATATAAGAGTTGGAAAAGAGAAAAAAGTGGATCTGATCTCATACTCATTCTCTTTTAGTCTGAGCCATCCAAAATAAACCCTTTCAAACCCTAATATGAGCCACCTATACCATCTCATTTCAGCTGAAATTTCTATCCTATGATGGGCCTTAAACCCGTTTAAGCCTAAAATAAAATATTATGCAATTACATTAAATATAATAGCTTATCGATATCATATATCAATTGATATATCTATAACTATAAAAAAATATCTACTAATACTTATTCATCAAATCGTAATCAAACTTTATAATTAACATTTCATAAATATTAATAAATTTAACTAATTTATAATAATTTTAAATTAATTAAATCGTTTGGTCGAAGTAGAATTCATTTTTTTCAACTGTTTGACTTGTCGGGTGTAGATTTGGTCAGCGATTGATATCGAACGTTCTGAATATTAACGTTCCACATCACTTTGCATATGTGTGACATTTTAGCCAAACTTATTGCTTAATTAACTTCGGTGAAAATCTAAATTTACTTTGTTAAACGTTACCTAGTTTTGACTTTTATTTACACCAATCTCTTCGTCAAAACTATATAACTTTGAGCTTATGTAATTTGCCGATGGTCAAAATTTCATTACCATTCATATTCAACTCTACATTCCAAATGCAAAATCCTTGGTTCAATAATAGAAATTACTTTTAACAAAGTGCTCTGTCTAAAGACTTTGACTTGGAGTTGACTTGAGTTGACCTTGATACTAACCTCCTATAACTCAGGAGACGAACCCTCTCTTAAATAATGCTTCACTACCAATACTTCGACTCGACCCAACAATGGTCACTCGTTGGATGCCATGCAATGATTTGACTATAATCAAAATGAAGCTTTTGCATTGAAGATCGATAGTATTCTCAAGTTGAGAGAACTGTGTAAGTCAGTCAAATCGATATTTTCTGTTTGACCTTAGTTATACTAACGAACAAACAACTATCGAATGAGTCGTTCCATGGTTATCCAATAACTATTAGTATGTAATTTCAGGGTGCCCCCAACAGTCATGAGTAATACACTGTCCAACATTTGGAGAGCGTTATGTTCTCTTGTCTTAACGAATACACCAATATCCAGCCTTGATGCATCTTGACTATATTTCTTTTTATTGTGATAATTACTCACAGTTACGGCACTTTGGTACTACTTTCATAAAATATACCATTTATGGATTTTCAATTATAACACATTATATAAAGTATATAATAGAAAGAAAACACCATTTATTTTGAACAATACTAGTTATGTCGAGCTAGATATATGTAAGTAATTGCATAATTTCTCTTTATGGCATACCCCTAACTCTATCAACACCCTACCTCCACTTAGGGTCAATTATGGAATCTCATTCCAACTTTTCCAATCGGTTTTTCCAAAACCAATTGGGTCATTCACTCAGTGAACGAGTATGATATTGTATTTCAATTATCTACTTTGTTAATCAACTTTGTCCAACGTTGATAACCTACTTTATCATGTGGAACAATTCAAAATATGTTTCTCGACTTCTAGCGAGCTCTAAGTTCTATTATGAGCTATAGCATGACATTGTCATAATATAATAATGTTTTAGGATTCTCAACAGTTGGAATACCAATAGTTTGGTTTGAAATTTGTGCATTTATATTTATGTACATTGTTTTTATTGTGGCACAATTCAAGGCATTAGAATAAGCATCTTTCATTTAATTAGCCATAATCTTTCATTTAGAATATTTCCAACTTAAACATTCTTAACTTGAATTATTATTGACATACTATACTTAATATCATTTATGCAAGTTTGAATTTGGAAACTCCTTCATAAGGAGTTTGTTGTTTCTGCAAATAGTTCTCTTGTATTTTGTAAATATAGGAGAACACCACAAACAACCACTTAGTGATATATATTTGGATTTGATATTTGCTTCATGTATCAAATACATAAACAAATCACAATATTGTAGAGAACATAACATGTATGACCATTTCTATTGCCAATGTATAAGGAATCCATCTTGCATATTCCGTGTTAAACAATTTAATAAGATGTCCTTGAATTATTGTTTCAGGACATTCCCAATATATTTTATACTTACTATAAAGGACATGGTTTACAAATCCAGCATCAAGTATTAAAACAACTAAAATTGATTTTTTTTAACACAAGTACATCATTAACAATCAGTAGTGTACTATTTACTTATGATTTAGAAAAATCTATGTACATTTTAATGTTCTTTCTTATAAACACATACTTTCTCTGCATTTTTACTGATAATCAAACTATTTGATACATCAATCAGAACACTTGCTTAATTTTAATGCTTTTTATAATGATACTTTCGCATCTGTTCTTGGTTCGTATTCAAGAAACCCACAAACTCAATCGCTCTCACTGACTTTGAGACACTTTGCTTGTTATGAGCAAATAGACTAGTCTAAATCTATATTCAAAATGTAACATACCAAAAATTTATCAATTTAAATGTGCTAATTGTTGAACTTTTGTAATATAATTTGAAAAGTTTCAAAATAAATAAATAATAAGTGATAATTTAAAATTCAAATTTCTTTTGAATATAAAATTTGAAATACTAAAAAAATAAAAAAATCATTTGAATCTAAATCTTATACATATATGTGTATATATATGTATGTGTGCATATATGGGTAAATTTGAATTTATATATTGAATTTGATTTTTAAGTTGAATTTAAATTTTAAAATAAACGTTTTAGTAAAATATTTTGGATTTCAAAATAATGTGTATAAAGTTAATTCATTTAATGCCTAAATTGGGTTAAAAATATTTTCTTTTAATTTTATATATACAAGAAAAAGAGAAATGCATTTTAAAATTTTAATTAAGAAAAGAAAAAAAAACATTTAAACTTTTTGTTATATATTATTTATCTCATGCAAGGGACACATGGAAGATAGGTAGCATATGTTTAACAAGTGTTTAAATTTAAACAAATGATTCAACAAATGTAATTCATGTAAAGGAATTAAAACAAGTGTCATTATCTCATTTTTGTTTTCCTTAGAAATTCATAGAAAAGAAAATAAAAATTATATAGGGTAATTCATCTTCTTCTACTTACTCTTTTATTCATTTCAAAAGAAAATTTCTGTGCAATCTTTACATCAGAAAAAAAAGAGAAAATCACCAAGAACCAACATAATTTCCTCGACTTAGAAATCAAGCAACAAATTTCCAAAAAAAATCTGTAACAAACTTCTCTCTCAATATCTTAAGCCAGAAGAGGGATTTCAAGGATAGTTTCAAATCTTCAACAAATACTACAGAATCAAGCAGGAGAACTTCAAAGATTAAAGGGAGAATCAGGAATTAAATTAAAAAGGAATAAAATAGCAGACACAGGCTTTAAGGTGCAGACCAGAGATTTTTCTTCCCTCTGTTTCAATTAAAAATAAACTGTAAGTAAATTTAATTTTTAATTTGTTGTTAAAAAAATTAAGTGAGTAAAATACATCAAAGATTAAGCAAGTTCACACAAAATTAATTGCAGATAACAAACTCAAGATCAAGCTAAGAAAAGACAGGCAATTCTAGGTTTTGATTTTCAAATCCAAACAAGAAAACCCTCTCTGCTAAATTATACATGTAAGTAAACATTTCTAAGCTCTGATGTTTGATGTATTGTTTGAATGTAGGATTTAAACAAGTTTGAACAATTGTTTGCATGCACAAAAATCTATTTTTGCATGTGCATGTCAGTTTAAATTTGAATCACCCCTATTCCAGGTTACAGAGATTTATAATCCTGCATAAAATCCAATTCCCCTATCCTTGATCCTTGTTTGATCTCAGAATTCAAACAAAGGTTGTTTGTATTGACATGTTTTACGTTGTAAAAAATAAATTCAAGCTAAATGAATTAAAGCTGCTCTGGAAAAGTTGAAAAGGCGGTCACAATTCAAAACCATGTGGAAATTCAAATATTATAAATCATGGTTTCAAGAATAAAATCTGAATTTTTATCACAAATAACGATTTTTGAAAGTCAAATCAAAAATTTTAAGCAAGCATTCTTTGAGTAATGCAAAGATGATCAGATTCGAGTTTCTAGGAAATTTCTGGTGATCGGCAGCACAGTTCATCTTGCGATCTTGGGTGAAGCTTCCTGAGGGGTAGGGTAGCTTGAGAAAAATGCTCAGGAATTTTTTAAATCATCGTGGAGTTGAGACGAGATCAAATTAGGGTTTTAGCCCATGTTTCTGCATTGATCAGAAATTGACCAATTTCGTTGTCTAGGCTGCATCGGACTGGATGAGACCGTTTGGTGGAGGGGTGTGGTCGACATGGGAAGATCATAACAGAGATTCATTGCCTCTAGTGATCTTTGGCATCGGAGCGAGGTGTTTGTTTTAAGTCACTTGTTATTCCAGTTTTGGGTCTGAGGACTAAAATGCAAGATCATGATTATTTCGAATTTTTGAGTGTTTGAGAGGTTTGAGAGCATCATTGTGGACGTGTTGATGACCAGCAGTTCAACTGGAGGCATACGGAGGAGTTGTGCATGTGCACATAGTTGGTTTGTGTCAGGGGGAAGCAAATTAGGGAAGAAAAGGAAAACTTGAAGAAAGCTTCGAGGATTAAGGGTTTGAACTCGAGTATTGGCCTGAAGTGACTTGGGTTGTATGAGTTTTGTACTTAGAAAAAAAATGGGAAAAAAAAATAGCACACGGGTAATTTTTATGAATGACTCGAAGCAAGCAGGATGAAGTTTCGGGGAAGACTCAAAGTAACTTCAGGGAAGTCAGCATACAGGGCAGTTTGCTCAAATAAAAACAATAAAATTCAAAACTTTTAAACAATTTTAAACTCATGTTTTTAAAGGATAATTTTGGATTTGAATTTAAAACAAATTAAAGTTTAAGTAAGACATTTTTTTTAAGTAATTTAAATTAATTTAATTTTGTCACGTTACTTTATAAAATCAATTATAAAATGTAATTAAGAATGATGTTAAGATAAAATGTTATGCAAAACAATTTTGATCTCTCAAGACAATTCATATGATAAATTTAAATTAAGTTTTCAAGATAATCAAAATGCTTAACAAAGATAAGAAGGTTTATCTTTTGAATTTAATAAGTAGTTTATGACTTACTTAAGTAATAAATGATTTACTTAAAATAAACTATTTAAATTAATTACTTAATATTTAATGATTAATTAAGGGATAATTAAGATTTAACTAATGAACAATTAAGGATTAATTTATTAATATAATTAATTAAGAAAATAATTAATTAATAAAAGTAATTAAGATTTAATTAATGAACAATCAAGGATTAATTAATTAGGGTAATTAATTAAGGAATGATTAATTAATGAAGATGATAAATAATTAATTAATTTTAATTAAGGATAACTAATCATTGATTAAAGATAATTAATGATATTAATTATGTGATTAATTAGTTTAAATCACACGATTGATTCACCTTAGTTGTAGATGATTGATAACTATTGTATGGTGTGTACTGACTGATATCTCTGATTGTAACTGTGATGCTATGTGATATGAATTGCTTTGTGCTAAGCTATGATTCTGTATTTTTCTATGTAAATATGAAACCCCTTTGGCCCATTAAACGGCTTTTGAATTTCGATGCGATAGGGAGTCGGATTCCAGTTGGTTATCAGAAACCCACAACGAACCTGTGAATCTTTGTGAATGACATATCCACATGTTTTTAAATTGACGCTCACTATTCGGATTAGCCAGGAGAGGACCTTTGTTTCATATAACTCATTCCAAATAGTGATACGAAGAAATGGATGAGCATTTGAAGACGGTGGTGAAGACCGGATGTCTTCGAGAACGATAGGATAACCTGTTCGAATGACTCTGCACTGAGTTGCTACGAAACAGAGTTCTCCATATGTGATGGGGAGTCCAATCGGGATTGTGGATGCCCATATTTCAAGGGCTTCTTCGGAAGTGCCTTCGGTTCTGTTCGAACCCGAAACAGACTTGTAAGGATTGTATGTCTGACATTACATTTTGAGATATAAAGCAGATTTCTTTCAAATACATTTCTGTTGGTGGCGGAGAATTTATTCTCTTGGCTTAACACCCTTCTTTGAGACGTACGAGCTCAGAGGTTATCGGTAATATATTCCCAACTTGGTAATGTGGCATGCTGAGTGCTGTTGATCATTTGTTGATCAAAGCATGGCTTATGTGAAAAGCGTAGATTTGTGGACGAGAGTTCGTCGAACCTCACAACCCGGTAATGGTCGAAACAGGAAAGATGCAGCAAGGTTATCGGGGGTAGCGCCCCTTAGGATATGTGCATTTCCTTCTGGATGGAAGTGGTATCATGGTATGGAGCCCAGATACTTAACTTATGTGGATATCGCAAATATATATTACTTTGTGATTGTTGTTGTTGGGGCCCTGGATAAAGGTTGGTTACAACCGGGGAATGGCATACTCGTGTCAGTAGTTACCTAGTTACAGAGGTAACCTACCTTGTATTGGCAGAGATCCGGTTAGGTTCTCGAGGCGTCCCTCCAGAGGCGTACCCATGTGACCCAGGAAGTTCCTTAGCATGACCATTTGTTGGAAATCCAATTACCAATACGAACCCAGAACGGTTTTAGTTGTAGAACCTGCCATCTAATATGGTAGCTATAGTTGGCATACTATAATGGTACGTATGCCAGCTAAGATTAATATTATACTTTCGAAAATGTTTTCTACACTATGCACTAATAATAATATCAAAGAGTTTTCTCGTATAAAGCATATTTGACTATCATAAGGAGAAATCTCCCCTAAGTGTGCGATTGCATTGTGTGTGCGCCGGGAGGCCTTATGGTAGTTTCATTTTAAAAAAAGCGTGAACGGTTTTTTTTTTAAAAAAAATTGTTTTTATTCAAAGCAACTATTTTTGTTTACTCATACCAGTCCCATGACTGACCCAGAGTTTATTGTTTCCTTTCTAAACTCTGGGTGCCCACAATTTCCACACGGGCAGCCTAATAGCAGGTTTTCCGTGTTTTGGTGCTAGCTGGATTTTGAAGTCTTATGGTTTGGAGGCTATCGGTTTTTGAAGGCTTGTCACTTGGAGATATTTTGAAAACTTTTGGATCTCAAGGTTCTTAGTTTGGAAGTTCGATATCGCTTCATTTCTTTGAAGACTTTCTTGGAATGCAATCACTTGTTGTTTTATCGTGATGATCTATTTTGAAGTTGTGTTATATGTATAATAATACGCTGATGTTGTAATAAATATTGTGATGATGTTGTATCTGTAATATTGATGTATGGCAGTTCATTTTGTTTCCACTGTTTATATTCATCTAATGTTGTTATAAGCTCCATCCGAACTGGAATTCGACGTTCGAATCTCCCGCAGTCGAATACAAGTGAGGTATTTGATGTCGATTTTTGAACGCTGAATTTCGGGTCGTGACAAGTGGCATCAGAGCTAAAGGTTGAGTAAGAACTTTAGCTATGGAGTATAACACATTAGATGGCTCATTAGAGATAGGGTGAAGCGTACCCTAGAATGAGTATAAATCGAGACTAAAACCACAAAATTTCTTAGTCTATTTTCTTTAGCTGCTGATATTCCTTAAGATATCTCGTCCGAATATCTAAATCAAGTTTCTTACTAATTACAGATAGTAAGGATGAGCGGGCGAAGGGGAAAAGCTTGGTGTCAAGGGAATGCTACAACAGCTAGTCAAGTTTCCCCTACGGCAGAAGCAGCTTTGCCTACTCGGTATCAACCGAATCTGGCTGATTTGTATAAGAGTTTCTCAAGACTTGGTGGTAGATCATTCACCGGCAAAGAGTCGATTATTGAGGCCTAGGCATGGATCAGATCATGTGAAAAAATCTTTAAAGGGCTTAAGCTGCAAGATGATCAGACGCGTCTCATAGCTCTTGGCAACTTCAACATAAAGCCTTAGCTTGGTGGGAAACAGTCACTGTAGATGAACCAGAAGAAGAGTTTACTTGGAGTCGATTTAAGGAAGTGTTTGAAAAGCGCTATATGCCGTCTATAGGAATTTCCCGAAGGTATCAAGAATTTATGGACTTAAAGCAAGGAAGCTTGTCATTTGAAGAGTACGTAAACAAGTTCAACGAACTATCCCGTTTCGGTACAGAGTTGGTAAACACGCCTCTAAAGAAAAATGAAAGGTTCACTCGTGGGATGAACAAGAAGTATCACGAAAGGATGATAGCACACGTCAAAGAATCTTTTTCTGATCTTATTGATATGGGGTATAGGTATGCCACCCTGGATATGCAGGAGATTCCAAGGGAAAGAGGAAATTCAAGTAATCAGAATTGGAAAAAAAGAAAGTTTGGGGGCAAGAAGCCACATCAAGGCAAGGATAAGAAGAACAATCAAGGAAATTCAGCTAGAAATGTAACTTGTTACAATTTCCAAGAAAAGGGTCATTATTCAAACAGCTGCAAAAACCCGAAGAAGCAAGTTAAGAAGGAACAACCCATGAAGACTGTTCAAGGAGTCAGAGAATGCTATAATTGTCACAAGCCTGGACATGTTGTTAAGAATTGCCCGATGATGAAGCAAGCACATGTGGCAAATTTTTATGCGATAAGGGAAGACCCTTCAACTTCGAAAGCAGATAAAGGAAAAGGTGTTCTGGAAGGTAACCTTACTATTTTTGATAAAGTTGTTAGAGTTTTATTTGACACGGGAGCTTCACATAGCTTTATCTCCCAACAAACCGTAAATGAATTAGAACTTAAAACTGAATTTGTTAATGACCCTATTTTCGTGAAAAATCCGGTTGGAGGTCCCGCAAATCTTTGTTTGCAGTGAAGGAAAGTTCCTATTTCATATGCTTGCTATCAATTTCCTATCAACCTTTATATACTCGAATTTAATGAATTTGACTTACTCGGAATGAACTGGTTATCGAGATACGAAGCTAAATTGGATTGTAATGATCGGACAATTTTAGTCAAAACAAACCTTGGAAATTTTATTGAAATCTCTTATGAGGATCCGAGTCCAAAGAGAGAGAAATTGATGTATACTTTGGGATATCATGAACCTAGTCTGGAGTCTATACCTGTTGTTCGGGAATTTTCCAACGCATTTGAAAAAGTAAAATCCTTACCTCCACACAGAGAAATAGAATTCCGAATTGACTTAGTACCCAATGCCCGTCCTGTCGTTCACGCAAGTCGTAGGATGGCATCCAGGGAAAGAATCGAATTAGTCAATCAAACTCGAGATTTTCTAGAGAAAGGATTTATTCGCCCTAGTGTTTCCAAATGGGGTTCAGCTGTCGTGTTTGTGGCTAAATCGGACGGATCTTTGAGATTGTGTGTAGATTACCGCGATCTCAATAAACAAACTCTCGAGAACAAATTCCCTTTACCTAGAATCGACGATCTATTCGATCAACTTCATGGCGCTGGATTCTTTTCTAAGATGGATTTGGCTCAGGGATTCCATCACTTGCGAATAGCCGAGGATTGTGTTCATTTGACTGCCTTCGGGGGTCCTAACATGTTCTACGAATGGTTAGTCATGCCCTTCTGACTAACCAACGCTCCTGCGTATTTCGTAGATTTAATGACCCATGTGTTTCGAGAAGTATTGAACAAATTTGTCCTTGTATTTATTGATGATATCTTGATTTACTCCAAAACTGAAGAGGATCATGCTGAACATCTCAGAATTGTTTTGAAGATATTGAGGAGGAATATCCTGTTCGCTAAATTTTCTAAATGTCAATTTTGGGTCAAAGAAGTCAGATTTCTCGGTCATATTGTTAATGAAGAAAGAATTTCTGTTGATCCAAGCAAGATTTCTGCAATTCTAGACTGGAAGCGACCCACTACTCCTAGAGAAATTCGAAGTTTTCTGGGTTTAGCAGGATATTATAGAAAGTTTGTCCAGGATTTTTCTAAGTTGGCCAGTCCATTGACTAAGCTAACAATGAAGAATGCTAAATTCGATTGGACTCCAAAATGTGATGAAGCTTTCCAGGAATTGAAAAGGATATTAACTACCATTCTCATTCTCGCTATCATTAACGGGAACCAAGGGTTATCTGTCTATACTGATGCTTGTGGAGATGGTTTGGGTGCGGTACTAATGCAAAATGGGAAAGTAATTGCCTGCACGAGTAGACAATTACGCTCGCATGAGAAAAATTACCCAACACACGATTTGGAGCTTTTAGCTGTTATTTTCGCTTTAACAATCTGGCGACACCATCTTCTGGGTAAGAACCTTTTTCAGCTTTCTTAATGATATAAGAAATTTAACTTAACTAAATAAATATACTTAATGAACTCTCTTTGTTTTAGGTGAAAATTTTGAATTATTCACCGACCATAAATCTTTGAAATATCTCTTCACTCAGAAAGATTTAAATCTACGGCAACAACGATGCTTAGAATTTCTAGTGTCATATGACCTAGATATTCTGTATACACCCGGTAAAGCCAATGTAGTTGCCGATGCTTTAAGTTGGAAGCATGCTATTCTTGCTCATCTTATTGTCACTCCTACTCTCCTTGAGAAAATAGCCAGTAAGCAAAATGAAGACAAATTTCTTCGAGATATTTATGGAAGAATTCTTCGAGGCGAAGATACTAGTTTTGAAACCAATCGTAGTGGAGTTATTAGGCTGAATGGCAGGTTGTGTGTGCCAGATATCTCAGAATTGAAGCGTGAAGTTTTAGATGAATGTCACAAATCAAAACTCAGTATCCATCCAGGAGTTAACAAAATGTATTGAGATATCAAAAGAACCTTCTGGTGGAAGACAATGAAAAGAAAGATATCTGTATATGTGAGTCGCTGTGCTACTCGTCAACAAATTAAAAGCGATCAGAAGAAGATGGCGGGTTTACTCTAGCCTTTGGAGGTACCCAAGTGGAAATGGGATCAGGTATCGATGGATTTCATCGATGGGTTGCCCCGCACTCGAAAGGGAAATGAAGCAATCTGGGTTATTGTGGACCGCTTGACTAAAACAGCCCATTTCATTCCAGTGAAATCCACTCAGACAGCAGCAAGTTTAGCTAAGCTATATATCAAAGAGATTGTCCGTCTCCACGGTATACCGAGCAGCATAGTGAGTGATCGTGACCCGATCTTCACTAGTATATATTGGGAGGCGTTTCAAGCCACGATGGGAACAAAACTAAATTTCAGCATTGCTTATCACCCACAGTCTGATGGGAAGACTGAAAGGATAAATCGAATATTAGAGGATCTTTTGCGAGCATGTATTCTTGACTTTGGTGGTTCTTGGGAGGACTATTTACATTTGGTCGAATTTTCATATAACAATAGCTATCAAGCCAGTATCGAAAAGGCTCATTTTGAAGCTTTATATGGTCGTCTGTGTCGATCACCGGCATGTTGGATTGAATCCGGTGATAGACTCGTTCTTGGACCAGATATGATTAAAGAAGCCACTGAAAAAGTTGATTTAATTCGAAAGAAGTTAATAACTTCTCAAAGTCGCCAGAAGAGTTATTACGACCGCAGAAGAAGAGCTTTGGAATTTCAAGTTAGTGATTCTGTTTTCTTGAAAGTATCTCCAATGCGGGGTGCTTTAAGATTTGGGAAGACTAGTAAGCTGGCACCCCGATACATTGGTCCTTTTCCTATTTTGGAAATGATTGGTCCTTTAGCATATCGAGTGCAGCTACCTAACTGGTTATCCGACATACACGATGTATTCCACGTTTCACATCTTCGAAAGCGCGTGCACGATCCAGACTGTATTATCGAAGAAGCAGCTCAGCAGGATCTCGAGATCACACAAAATTTAACAGTTAAGAGAGAACCAATAAAGATTGTGGATCGCGATGAAAAGCAATTAAGGAACAAAATTGTGAAACTGGTTAAAGTGCAGTGGAGCGGTGATCCAAAGGACTGTGCTTGGGAGGCAGAAGACAGTATGCAAAAGTCTTATCCCAATTGCAGGGTGGATATCTCGGCTTAAACTGGTAAGCCAATTCTCCCTGCTTTTCTGAATTCGTATATTCTTTGTTTTCTTTTCTCTCTCTTTCAAAATTTCGAGGACGAAATTTCTTAAGGAGGGAAATCTGTAACATACCAAAAATTTATCAATTTAAATGTGGTAATTGTTGAACTTTTGTAATATAATTTGAAAAGTTTCAAAATAAATAAATAATAAGTGATAATTTAAATTTCAAATTTCTTTCGAATATAAAATTTAAAATAATAAAAAAATAAAAAATTCATTTGAATCTAAATCTTATACATATATTTGTATATATATGTATGTGTGCATATATGGGTAAATTTGAATTTATATATTGAATTTGATTTTTAAGTTGAATTTAAATTTTAAAATAAATGTTTTAGTAAAATATTTTGGATTTCAAAATAATGCGTATAAAGGTAATCCATATAATGCCTAAATTGGGTTAAAAATATTTTCTTTTAATTTTATATATACAAGAAAAAGAGAAATGCATTTCAAAAATTTAATTAAGAAAAGAAAAAAACATTTAAACTTTTTGTTATGTATTATTTATCTCATGCAAGGGACACATAGAAGATAGGTAGCATATGTTTAACAAGTGTTTAAATTTAAACAAATGATTCAACAAATGTAATTCATGTAGAAGGAATTAAAACAAGTGTCATTATCTCATTTTTGTTTTCCTTAGAAATTCATAGAAAATAAAATAAAAATTATATAGGGTAATTCATCTTCTTCTTCTTACACTTTTATTCATTTCAAAAGTAAAATTCTATGCAATCTTTACATCAGAAAAAAAATCACCAAGAACCAACATAATTTCCTCAACTTTGAAACCAAGCAACAAATTCCAGAAAAGAAAATCTGTAACAAACTTCTCTCTCAATATCTTAAGCCAGAAGAGGGATTTCAAGGATAGTTTCAAATCTTCAACAAATACTACAGAATCAAGTAGGAGAACTTCAAAGATTAAAGGTATAATCAGGAATTAACTTAAAAAGGGAAAAAAATTAGCAGACACAAGCTTTAAGTTGTAGGCCAGAGACTTTTCTTCCCTCTGTTTCAATTAAAAATAAACTGTAAGTAAATTTAATTTTTAATTTGTTGTTAAAAAAATTAAGTGAGTAAAATACATCAAAGGTTAAGCTAGTTCACACAAAATTAATTGTAGATAACAAACTCAAGATCAAGCTAAGAAAAGGCAAGATGTTCCAGGTTTTGATTTTCAAATCCAAACAAGAAAACTCTCTCTGCAAAATTATACATGTGAGTAAAGATTTCTAAGTTCTGATGTTTGATGTATTGTTTGAATGTGGGATTTAAACAAGTTTGAACAATTGTTTGCATGCACAAAAATCTATTTTTGCCTGTGCATGTTAGTTTAAATTTGAATCACCTCTGTTCCAGGTTACAGAGATTTATAATCCTATATAAAATCCAATCCCCTATCCCTGATCCTTGTTTGATCTCAGAATTCAAATAGTTTGTATTGACATGTTTTAAGGTGTAAAAAATGAATTCAAGCTAAATGAATTAAAGCTACTCTGGAAAAGTTGAAAATGCAGTCACAATTCAAACCATGTGGAAATTCAAATATCATAAATCATGGTTTCGAGAATAAAATCTGAATTGTTATCACAAATAATGATTTTTGAAAGTTGAATCAAAATTTTTAAACAAGCATTCTTTGAGTAATGCAAAGATGATCAGATTCGAGTTTCTAGGCAATTTCTAGTGATCGGCAACACAGTTCATCTTGCGATCTTGGGTGAAGCTTTCTGGGGGGTAGGGTAGCTTGAGAAAAATGCTTAGGAATTTTTTAAATCATCTTGGAGTTGACACGAGATCAAATTAGGGTTTTAGCCCATGTTTCTACATTGATCAGAAATTGACCAAATTCGTTGTCTAAGCTGCATCGGACTCGATGAGACCGTTTGGTGGAGGGGCGTGGTCGACATGGGAAGCTCATGACGGAGATACATTGCCTCTGGTGATCTTTGACGTCGGAATTCAGACTAAAATGCAAGATCGTGATTGTTTTGAATTTTTGAGTCCTTGAGAGGTTTGAGAGCATCATCGTGGACGTGTTGACGATCAATAGTTCAACTGGAGGCGGCCGGAGGAGTTGTGCATGTGCACATAGTTGGTTTGTGTCAGGGGGAAGCAAATTGGGGAAGAAAAGGAAAACTTGAAGAAAGCTTCGAGGATTAAGGGTTTGAACTCGAGTATTGGCCTGAAGTGACTTGGGTTGTATGAGTTTTGTACTTAGAAAAAAAATGGGAAAAAAAAATAGCACATGGGTAGTTTTTATGAATGACTCGAAGCAAGCAGGATGAAGTTTCGGGGAAGACTCGAAGTAACTTCAGGGAAGTCAGCATACAGGGCAGTTTGCTCAAATAAAAACAATAAAATTCAAAACTTTTAAACAATTTTAAACTCATGTTTTTAAAGGATAATTTTGGATTTGAATTTAAAACAAATTAAAGTTTAAGTAAGACATTTTTTTTAAGTAATTTAAATTAATTTAATTTTGTCACGTTACTTTATAAAATCAATTATAAAATGTAATTAAGAATGATGTTAAGATAAAATGTTATGCAAAACAATTTTGATCTCTTAAGACAATTCATACGATAAATTTAAATTAAGTTTACAAGATAATCAAAATGCTTAACAAAGATAAGAAGGTTTATCTTTTGAATTTAATAAGTAGTTTATGATTTACTTAAGCAATAAATGATTTACTTAAAATAAACTATTTAAATTAATTACTTAATATTTAATGATTAATTAAGGGATAATTAAGATTTAACTAATGAACAATTAAGGATTAATTTATTAAGATAATCAATTAAGAAAATAATTAATTAACAAAAGTAATTAAGATTTAATTAATGAACAATCAATGATTAATTAATTAGGGTAATTAATTAAGGAATGATTAATTAATGAAGATGTTTAAAGAATTAATTAATTTTAATTAAGGATAATTAATAATTGATAAAAGATAATTAATGAAATCAGTTATGTGATTAATTAGTTTAAATCACACGATTGATTCACCTTAGTTGTAGATGATTGATAACTATTGTATGATGTGTACTGACTAATATCTCTGGTTGTAACTGTGATGCTATGTGATATGAATTGCTTTATGCTGAGCTGTGATTCTGTATTTATGAAACCCGTTTGGCCCATAAAACGGCTTTTGAATTTCGGTGCGACAGGGAGTTGGATTCCAGTTGGTTATCCGAAACCCACAACGAACCTGTGAATCTTTGTAAATGACATATCCACATGTTTTTAAATTGACGCTCACTATTCAGATTAGCCGGGAGAGGACCTTTATGTCATATACCCATTCCAAATAGTGATACGACGAAATGGATGAGCATTTAAAGACGGTGGTGAAGACCGGATGTCTTCGAGAACGATAGGATAACCTGTCGAATGACTCTGCATTGAGTTTCTCCGGTATAGATTTCTCCATATGTGATGGGGAGTCCGATTGCGATTGTGGATGCCCGGATTTCAAGGGCTTCTTCGGAAGTGCCTTCGGTTCTGTTCGAACCCGGAACAGACATGTATGGATTGTATCTCTGACATTACATTTTGAGATATAAAGCAGGTTTCTTTCAAATACATTTCTGTTGGTGGCGGAGAATTTATTCTCTTAGGTTAACACCCTTCTTTGAGACGTGTGAGCTCAGAGGTTATGAAGTTGAAGGTTATCGGTAATATATTCCCAACTTGGTAATGTGGCATGCTGAGTGTTGCTGATCATTTGCTGATCAAAGCATGGCTTTTGTGAAAAGCGTAGCTTTGTGGACGAGACTTCGTCGAACCTCACAACCCGGTAATGGTCGAAACAGGAAAGATGCAGCAAGGTTATTAGGGGTAGCGGCCCTTAGGGTATGTGCATTTCCTTCTGGATCATGGTATGGAGCCCAGATACTTAACTTATGTGGATATCGCAAATATATATTACTTTTTGATTGTTGTTGTTGGGGCCACGGATAAAGGTTGGTTACAACCGGGGAATGGCATACTCGTGTTAGTAGTTACTTAGTTACAGAGGTAACCCGGCCTTGTGTTGGCAGAGATCCGGTTAGGTTCTTGGGGCGTCCCTCCAGAGGCGTACCCATATGGCCCAAGAAGTTCCATAGCCTGACCATTTGTTGGAAATCCAATTACCAATACAAACCCAGTACGGTTTTAGTTGTAGAACCTGCCATCTAATATGGTAGCTATAGTAGGCATACTATAATGGTACGTATGCCGGCTAAGGTTAATATTATACTTTCGAAAATGTTTTCTACACTATGAACTAATAATAATGTCAAAGAGTTTTCTCGTATAAAGCATATTTGACTATCATAAGGAGAAATCTCCCCCAAGTGTGCGATTGCATTGTGTGTGTGCCGGGAGGCCTTATGGTAGTTTCATTTTTTTTAAAAGCATGAAAGATTTTCTTGTAAAATCTGTTTTTATTCAAAGCAACTATTTTTGTTTACTCATACCACTCCCATGACTGACCCGGAGATTATTGTTTCCTTTCTAAACTGTGAGTGCCCATAATTTCCACACGGGCAGACTAGTAGCAGGTTTTCCGTGTTTTGGTGCTAGCTGGTTTTTGAAGTCTTTTGGTTTGGAGGCTATCGTTATTTTGAAAACTTTTGGATCTCAATGTTCTTAGTTTGGAAGTTCGATATCGCTTCATTTCTTTGAAGACTTTCTTGGAATGCAATCACTTGTTGTTTTGTGTTGATGATCTATTTTGATGTTGTGTTATATGTATAATAATACTCTAATGTTGTAATAAATATTGTGATGATGTTGTATCTTATTATTGAAGTATGGTAGTTCATTTTGTTTCCGCTGTTTATATTCATCTAATGTTGTTATAAGCTCCATCTGAACTGGAATTCGACGTTCGAATCTCCGGGAGTCGAATACAAGTGAGGTATTTGATGTCGATTTTTGAACGCTGAATTTCGGGCCATGACACAAAACTTTCTGTTTCAACATATACACACACACACATTAAAACATAAAGTCATACTAGGCATTAATTTTGTGAGTAAAATCCCAACCAACTTAAGCACGTTGAGTAATGAATCTATCACGTTAATTTCAATAATTGAAATTCGTGGTGGTATTCTTATCAATATGGCTCACTATATTCCAACTGCATTTGATAATGACTGGGAACAATTTTGGATTAGTGCATTATACCATAAAATAGAGTCAATACTCTTAGTGGTTTAATTAAACAACCGAGGATTATTTTTTCTTGACATTAATAAGAAACTCATAGTTTCTCTTTAATGTAAAAGACTACTCATTACACATTCTAATGTATTTCTATTCATTTAGGCTTGGCTAATTTCATTTAATCTCTTATAACCAGTTTTATCATTCGATAGTTTCTAAATTCATTTTATATCAATAATTTCTTAGAGAATTTCCTTTGTTAAGAAGTTTGTATATCTTGAAATAACAGTTGTTTCTTAGTACAATGGAACAGAAACTCATAAAAAAATTATGAATTGCCCCATATAAATCTGATTTTACATTAATTCACAATATTTATGTTCATGGCATGATTAGTCATCTAATGAACATCGTTTATAAAACTCTCTTGGGATGATTCATACACAATCCATTGCGTATAATTGTCAGATGCGATCTTTCGACTCGCACAGCCTGCCAACTCTTTGGCCTAGTATATGTAGGGATTTCTAATAAACCCTTATCTTACATGATTTTGGAAACCATTCTTTCGATGATATTAATTTTGACATATTGTACTACTCTTAAGTACACACATTACGGAAAGAGTTTAACTCAGCAATACTCATCTTTAAATGTGCTTTGTCCAACAAAGCTCGACTGCTCGTTATCAATACATCATTATTGTAACATCCCTGGATTTTAGCCCAGTCTAATTTGACAATTGAATTATTTTTTTGAAAAAAAATTGTGAATTAAATAGATTTTTCCAAAATAAAATAAATTAATGGAAAGGGACTCAAACATAAATTTAATCAGATATTTGTATATGAAATTTATTTTAAATTGAGTTGTGAGATTGGAATACAAGAATTGAAATTTAATTTCTTATTTGGAAATTTTAAAAGTATAAGATATAGAAATAAGTATAAAGGGTTTAATGTTGTTTCTTTTAAAAATATACATATATATACACACATTTGAATTAAGGTTTGTGTATGTATTTAAAACATTAAAACATAATAGTTCAACTTGAATAAGATTTGATAATTTAACTTCAAATCATGTGTTATTAAATTGTAAATAAAATATGTGTTTTATAAAATAGATTGAAAATAAAACTTGAAATTTGGATCCAAAATTAGATAAGGTGTATATTTATGTAAAGAATTAATACAAAGTTTAATATATATATATATCTTTTAGAAAATAAATAAGAAAACATGAACATGATTTGTAAAATAAAATGAAGCAAGGATTTAAAACTAAATTTTAAATTAATTAAAATTAAGGACTTAAACATAAATAAGATTGTATTAAAAAGTGTACATATTATAGACAAGTGTTAGTTTAGTTTAATTTGAAAATGTACAAGTGTCAAAAATGTTTTACTTTTTAATTGAATTTTTATAAAAGTATATTTTAAGAAAGTAACAAGGTTTTTCTCTTCACTTCTCAACCTAGAAACTAAAAAGTACAAATTCAACCAAAGAATCAAAATGAATTCAAACAACTTAAAAAACCCCGTTTCGAAATTTTGTAATTCAAACTAAGCAGCTTCAGTTGAAAATCAGTAAGCTAAAAAGAAAAATGAATTCAAGCTTCAACCTAGATTATAGATCTGATCATCTTGGATCAAAACAATATATGGATTCAGTTTAAATCAAAGATCAAGCCTTGAAATCAAACCAAACTTCAATGTGGAAATCAAAACAGAGTAAAAGAAGAAATAGGATTCAAAATAGGATCAAGTAGAGCAAAGATCAGGCAATAAAATTCAAAACAAATTCAAGTCCTCTATCAAACAACAATGTGAGCAAACTCTTTAACCTTCATATACATAGAATCTGGTTTGCATGTTGATTTTATCGGCATATTCTTGAAAATCCTCTGTTTGAATGTGTATGCATCTGTGTGTATGTATATATATGAACAGGCTGTTCTGTTATATTCACAGGCTCAAGCACACTCAAAATAAAAATCAGTTTCTTTATGTAGAATCAATTCTAGACCTTGGATTTTAATAAAAGATGATGGTAGGGGTGTAAACTTAATTTTAAAAATATATTTAAGTATAAATAGTAAGTAGAATTGCAGGAAAATATGAATAACAGTAAAAAAATAAATTTAAGTCGAAGATTTGATTTTGAGATTTTCAAGCTTTGATCATAAGAACTTATTCGTATTTCGAAAATATGAATTTAGGAATTCATTTCATAATTTTTAAGGGTATAATCATCGAGTAATTGGGAGCTGAACATGGTTTGTAATTTGGGCATTTGCTGGTAAACGAAGAAGTCTGGAATCTCGAGATCATTGCTGGAGGAAGGTTGTGGATGGGTGGTCCTAGGAAAGATATTGGAAGTATTTATTGATGATCGAGGCGGCGGAACGTTGGTGAATTAGGGTTTAAACCCCTGTTTGAGTTGACAAAGTATGCGAGGTGATTGTGCAGGCATGAGTGTATCGGACTGGATGGGATCGGAGGGAATAGGAGCATGGCGACGTAACGTAGCTTGTGGTCGATTGGCGTGAGCTCTGGTGAACTATATCAGTGGGGCGAGATGTTTTTCTGGTGGGTCATATGGGTTCCAATGGTGGTTGTATACTTCAATTTTGATTTTCCAATTAATTGGGTAACCAGGGTTGTCGTAGTGGCTTAGGGGAGGATCGGCAACTTGTCAAGGCTCAGGGCAGTGGTCGGAGACGATCGGAAAGGTCGTACACGTGCACGTGTGTCATTGTGTATCTGCGTTGATTAAGGATTGGGGAAGACGATGTTTATCAGGGACGAACTCGAAGCGTGCCTCGGAAAATCTTACGTGTTAACTCGAGTTTAACTCGAAGTAGGGATTTGGTGCGGAAGTGAAATTACATAGAAAATTTTTTAGGTTGGACTTTTGGGGGCACTCGGGTTAATTGGTTTGAAAACTCGAAGCAAGGTACGATTTTTTCAGGGTTTAGCTCGGGTTATTGGTTTTGGGGCAGGAGCAGATTCAGTTTTTTTTCTAAAGAGAGATCAAGTTCACTTTGAAAACAATTTAAGTTAAACTAGTTTCGATATCTGGTCAAAATTTAATGTTAACCAGTTTTAAATTAGCTAAGAAAGTTTTTTTTTAAGACAAGTTGGTTTTAAATTACCAAGTTTTAAAAATGATTTAAAATAAATACAACCTTTATTTTGGAAATTTATTTTAACTTAATAATAGAATGTTTTAAAAGATTAATAAACTTTATTTGTTGGGTTAAATAATTAATGTTTTAATGGTTAATAGATTTTATTTGTTAAAAAGATTAATTACTTGAAGTAAATTACTAAATGTAAGTAATTAAAGTAGTTAATTAATAATTCAAGTGAATTGATAAAGTAATTAATCAATGATTAAATGAAAATAGTAATTACTTAGTGAAAGTAATTAAGAGTAGATAATTAGTGATTAAAGATTGATTAATCAAATATTAAGGGTTAATTACTTTAAAAGAATAATTAATTAATGCGGTTAATTAATTAAGGTAATTAAAATAAGAATAATTAATTAAAGGTTAATTAACTTGAAGGGATCAAGAAATCATAATTAATTAAGAGGTAATCAAGGTAAATTAATGTAAAGTTAATTTAAATTGATGTCCCTTATGTGCAATGTTATGTGATATGTTTGTGCTGTGGAATGTAACTTATTTATCTTTAATGCATTTATGTTATCTATCTATGACTTTGTGTATATAGATAAGCGATATAGGATTATACCTCTTATCGATATTGCTGTGGTTGTATCTGCAATGATCAATGATGTGATGGTTGATGTTGTTGCACTATTGTGTGTAAAACCGCTGGACTACACTATACACACACAAATATGGATTGCATGTGGAGATCGGTTAAGTCGCAAATTTTTAAAATAGTTTTGAATTTGAATTTTAAATTCAAATGGTTTTGGATATGGATTGAGTTTAAAGTGAAAAACTTTAGAAAAGGTGTTTTAAAAAAAATAAAAGTTATTTTGAATAACTTGATTGAGTTTTGAAATTTAAATAATTTGATATAAATTTGAATTCAATATTTGAAATTGAATTCTATGTTGAGAATTTATGATGTAGAAAGGTTATATAAGCCATAAATGTGTTTATATGGATTTTTTAAACCATTTTAGAAGTATGGTTTTGAGAATTTGAATTTAACCCAAGTTTATATTTGAAAGGCCTTAACTCGTGCAATTATAATCGGGTTTTCTGAAACGGAAACAAGTGGTTTCAAAGAATAATAGCTTTTATATAAGGAAAGAATTTCCCAATTATGATGAAAAGATTTCATGTTTGAAATGGAATGGTTTTGAAAGCTATAATTGAATCTTTGTAAAAGATAGTCGAACCCTATTTTGAAATTGAAGAGGATTTTAAATGGTGTATCTTTTATAACATTGAAACGGGAATTATTTTAAAAGCTATGAAATGAGTCTTTGATTCAAAGACCGGATGAGTTAATCCAATTTTTATTGGTAAACCTTGTTTTAAAGGGGGTTTTAAAGACAAATCTTTTGTTTAACAGATTTAAAATGTGGAAATTATTTAAACCATTTAAGGTTTTTGAAATGAATCTTTTTGTTTAAAAAGATTTGTAAATGGAATTTTTTTTAACCATTTAAATGAAAGGTTTTGAGCTTTAAGCTGTGATTTAAATGAGATCCCATATCCATATGTTTTTAAAATTCTACGCTCATTATTCGGTTTAGCCAGGAGAGTACCTTGTGTCATATAACCCATTCCGAATAATGATACGTCGTTGTGGATAGCATTTGAAGACCGGTGATGAAGACCGGGTATTTGCGAGAACGATAGGATGACCTATCGATTGTCTCTGCACTGAGTAGCTACGGTATAGAGATTCCCTAAGTGATGGGAAGTCCGATCGGAATTGTGAATACCCGAATTGCAAGGACTTCTTTGGAAGTGCCTTCGGTTCTGTTCGAACCCGAAACAGACTTGTATGGATGCGTGTCTGACATTACACTTTGAGATGTAAAACCGGTTTCTATCAAATACATTTCTGTTTGGTGGCGGAGATTTATTCTCTTAGCTTAACACCCTTCTCTGAGACGTACGAGCTCAAATGTTATGTAGTTGATGGTTACTAGTGATACATTCCCAATTTTGTAATGTGGGATACGAAGTGCTGCTGATCATTTGTTGATCAAAGCAAGGCTTTGTGAAAAGCGTAGCTTTATGGACGAGACTGCATCAGGACCTCACACCTCGGAAATGGTCGAAACAGGAAAGATGCATCAAGGTTTCATGGGTCGCGCCCCTAGGGTATGTCCATTTCTTCTGGATAGAGGTGATATCATGGTATGGAGCCCAGATGTTTAACCTATGTGATTACTGCAAATACATTGCTTTGTGGTTGTTGGTATCGAGCGCTCGGATAAAGGTTGGTTACGACCGGGAATGGAATATCTGAGGTGATACTCCCGGGCGGGGGTACACCGGCCTTGTATTGGCAGAGAACTGAGGGATGGTTCTCGAGGCGTCCCTCCAGAGGCGTACCCATGTGGCAATGGGAAGTTCCTTGGCCTGACCATTTGCGAGAAAATCCAAAGAAACAATACGCGCCCAGTACGGTTTTAATTGTATAACCTGCCATGGAATGTGGTGGTAACCTACTATTGAACATGGTAGCTATAGTAGGCATACGACGAAATGTTGTATGATGGCTAAGATTAATATTATACTTTCGAAATATTTTCCACTATACACTAATAATAATATCAAAATGGTTTTCGCATATCAAGCATGTTTGACTATCATAAGGAGAAATCTCCTCCAATTCTGCGTTTGCATGGTGTGTGTGGCGGGAGGCCTTATGGTAGTTTCATTTTCCAAAAAGCACTACAGATTTCAAATTTTAATTCTTTTGTTTGTTTTATAAGATAAAATGTTTTCGTTTGCTCATACCAGTCCCACGACTGACCCGGAGTTTATTATTCCTTTCCTAAACTCTGGGTGCCTACAAATTTCCACACGGGCAGCCTAGAGTTGGGTTTTTCAGATGATAGATATCGATTTCGTAGCTTTTAGCTTTCTCTCTGGTATTCTTTGGAGACCTTGAATATTGAACTCTTCGGATTCTCAAACAAGACTTGCTTGTCTTGGTGAAATGTGATGGTGGTTCGAGCTAGTGGTTTGGAATTTTGGCTTTGAGCATAGGATTGGATTTGCAGTCTGATCATTGGAGTTATCTCTTTTGTTATTCGTTTTCCGCTATTGTTTATTGTCTCTGATATTTCTTGTATCTCTGGTATTCCTGTATCGTATTGATATCATTATTGTACCATTGTATATTGTATTCATTTGGAATTATATGATATTCATTTTTCTTCCACTGTGTTGTTACACTTAATTGTGTGTAAGATCCGACGAACCAGATTCGACGTTTGGATCTGCGGCATTTGAATATGAGTGTCGTATTCGGTGCCGATTTTCGAAGATCGAGTCAGGGTCCATCACATTTGGTATCAGAGCTGAAGGTTGAAACTTTAGCTCAGGAGTATAACACATTAGGTAACTCATTAGAGATAGGGTGAAGTATACACTAGAATGAGTATATCCCTAAGATATCCGTCTGAATGCCTCAGTAAATTCTCTAACTATTCATTGATAGTGAGTATGAGTGCGAGAAGAGGACGAGATAGGGGACAGGGGAGTACGACTACAAATGGTCGATACCCTGCAATAGTGGAAACAACTTTCTTTATCAATCTCCTTTGATTCGTCTTTTCAATTCTTCGATGATTCCTGGATGCTCAAGGAAGAAGCTTTGATTTTGCATGGGACATAAACTCCAGATGGGTCAGAATTGTTTGTTTGGATGAATTTTTTACTTTGGTTGCTATGGTTGATAGGTATATTTTAATTGTTTAAACTAAAAGTTTTGGATTGTATCCATGTAACTGTCTGTTCTTTTGGGTCTCGATATATTCTACGAAGGGTTAGTTACCCTTTGAACTAATCAATGCCCTTGTATATTCGTAGATCTGGTGACCCGAGTATCTTGATTCGTACTTGTATCCATTATTGATATTCTGATTTGGTAAGCAAAATGCAGTATAGATAATCGCCTTGATTTATGAGTCGATTCTCTATCTTTGTGTATCCATCTTTTGTTGTCTCCCTTACTAATTTCGAGGACGAAATTTTCTTAAGGGGGGAGCTGTAACATCCCTGGATTTTAGCCCAGTCTAATTTGATAATTGAATTAATTTTTTGAAAAAAAACTGTGAATTAAATAGAATTTTCCAAAATAAAATAAATTAATGGAAAGGGACTCAAACATAAATTTAATCAGATATTTGTATATGAAATTTATTTTAAATTGAGTTGTGAGATTGGAATACAAGAACTGAAATTTAATTTCTTATTTGGAAATTTTAAAAGTATAAGATATAGAAATAAGTATGAAGGGTTTAATGTTGTTTCTTTTAATGTACACACACACACACACACATATTTGAATTAAGGTTTGTTTATGTATTTAAAACATTAAAACATAATAATTCAACTTGAATAGGATTTGATAATTTGACTTCAAATCATGTGTTATTAAATTTTTAATAAAATATGTGTTTTATAAAATTAAAACTTGAAATTTGGATCCAAAATTAGATGAGGTGTATATTTATGTAAAAGAATTAATACAAAGTTTAATATATATATATACACATATATATATATATATATATATCTTTTAGAAAATAAATAAGAAAACATGAACATGATTTGTAAAATAAAATGAAGCAAGGATTTAAAACTAAATTTTAAAATTAATTAAAATTAAGGACTTAAACATAAATAAGATTGTATTAACAAGTGTACATATTATAGACAAGTGTTAGTTCAATTTAATTTGAAAATGTACAAGTGTCAAAAATGTTTTCCTTTTTAATTGAATTTTTATAAAAGTATATTTTAAGAAAGTAACCAGGTTTTTCTTTTCACTTCTCAACCTGGAAACTAAAAACTACAAATTCAACCAAAGAATCAACATGAATTCAAACAACTTCAAAAAACCTGTTTCGAAATTTTGCAATTCAAACTAAGCAGCTTCAATTGAAAATTAGTAAGCTAAAAAGAAAAATGAATTCAAGCTTCAACCTGGATTATAGATCTGATCATCTCAGATCAAAACAATATATGGTTTCAATTTAAATCAAATATCAAGCCTTGAAATCAAACCAAACTTCAATCTGGAAATCACAACAGAGTAAAAGAAGAAATAGGATTCAAAACAGGATCAAGTAGAGAAAAGATCAGGCAACGAAATTCAAAACAAATTCAAGTCCTCTGTCAAACAACAATGTGAGCAAACTCTTCAACCTTCATATATAGAATCTGGTTTGCATGTTGATTTTATCTGCATATGCTTGAAAATCCTCTGTTTAAATGTGTTTGCATCTGTGCGTATGTATATATATGAACAGGCTGTTCTGTTATATTCACAGGCTCAAGCACACTCAAAATAAAAATCAATTTCTTTATGTACAATCAATTCTAGACCTTGGATTCTAAATAAAAGATGATGGTAGGGGTGTAAACTTAATTTTAAAAATACATTTAAGAACAAATAGTAAGTAGAATTACTGGAAAATATGAATAACAGTAAAAAAATAAATTTAAGTCGATGATTTGATTTTGAGATTTTCAAGCTTTGATCATAAAAATTATTCGTATTTCAAAAATATGAATTTAGGAATTCATTTCATAATTTTTAAGGGTATAATCATCGAGTAATTGGGAGTTGAACATGGTTTGTAATTTGGGCATTTGCTGGTAAACGAAGAAGTCTGGAATCTTGAGATCATTGCTGGAGGAAGGTCGTGGATGGGTGGTCCTAGGAAAAATATTGGAAGTATTTATTGATGATCGAGGCAGCGGAACATTGGTGAATTAGGGTTTAAAGCCCTGTTTGAGTTGACAAAGTTTGCGAGGTGATTGTGCAGGCATGAGTGTATCAGACTGGATGGGATCGGAGGGAATAGGAGCGCAGCGACGTAACGTAGCTTGTGGTCCATTGGCGTGAGCTCTGGTGAACAATATCGGTGGGGTGAGATGTTTTTCTGGTGGGTCATGTGGGTTCCAGTGGTGGTTGTATACTTCGATTTTGATCTTCCAATTTATTGGGTAACCAGGGTTGTCGTGGTGGCTTAGGGGAGGTTCGGCAACTTGTCGAGGCTCAGGGCAGTGGTCGGAGACGATCGGGAAGGTCGTGCATGTGCTCGTGTGCCATTGTGTATCTGCGTTGATTAAGGATTGGGAAAGACGATGTTTATCAGGGACGAACTCAAAGCGTGCCTCGGAAAAGCTTACGTGTTAACTCGAGTTTAACTCGAAGTAGGGATTTGGTGCGGAAGTGAAATTACTTACAAAATTTTTTAGGTTGGACTTTCGGGGGATCTAAGGTTAATTGGTTTGAAAACTCGAAGCAAGGCACTATTTTTTCAAGGTTTAGCTCGGGTTATTGGTTTTGGGGCAGGAGCAGATTTAGTTTTTTTTAAAAAGAAATCAAGTTCCCTTTGAAAACAATTTAGGTTAAACCAGTTTCGATTTTTGGTTAAAATTTAATGTTAACCAGTTCTAAATTAGTTAAGAAAGTTTTTTTTAAGACAAGTTGGTTTTAAATTACCAAGTTTTAAAAATAATTTAAAATAAATACAACCTTTATTTTGGAAAGTTATTTTTACTTAATAATATTAGAATGTTTTAAAAGATTAATAAACTTTATTTGTTGGGTTAAATAATTAATGTTTTAATGGTTAATAGATTTTATTTGTTAAAAAGATTAATTACTTGAAGTAAATTACTTAATGTAAGTAATTAAAGTAGTTAATTAATAATTCAAGTTAATTGATAAAGTAATTAATCAATGATTAAATGCAAATAGTAATTACTTAGTGAAAGTAATTAAGAGTAGATAATTAGTGATTAAAGATTGATTAATCAAATATTAAGGGTTAATTACTTTAAAAGAATAATTAATTAATGTGGTTAAGTAATTAAGGTAATTAAATTAAGAGTAATTAATTAAAGGTTAATTAAGTTAAAGTGATCAAGAAATCATAATTAATTAGGAGGTAATCAAGGTAAATTAATGTGAAGTTAATTATTAATTAATTAAGAAGTAATTAATAAATAAAAATGATTAATATTTAATTAATTGCAATTAAGGATAAATTAATTAAGATTATTAATTAAGAAATGATTTATTTAAGACTCGATCAATAGTAATTAGTGATAATTAAATTTATTGATTAAAAATAATTAAGAAAATTAATTAATTTATGAAAATGATTGGGAATAATTATTTATTTTAAGGATAATTAGTTAAGAATTAATTTATTAATTATTGAAATTAAGTAAGGAAACTTATTCAAAGGCTTGTTATTGATTAAAGGTTAATTAAGGATTAATTAAAGAATAATTAATAATAATGGTTTGTAATTAATTAATTTTTAGTTAACCATGATTAGAAATTTATCCATAGGTAATGATCTGGTTTAAAATTAATCACCTGACTTGATGATTATACTTATGAATGTATGGATAGTATGGAATTCTGTGAATTATGTTGAAATCCCTTATGTGCAATGTTATGTGATATGTTTGTGCTGTTGAATGTAACTTATTTATCTTTAATGCATTTATGTTATCTATCTGTGATTTTGTGTATATAGATAAGCGTTATAGGATTATACCGCTTATCGATATTGTTGTGGTTGTATCTGCGATGATTAATGATGTGATGGTTGATGTTGTTGCACTATTGTGTGTAAAACCCCTGGACTACACTATACACACACAAATATGGATTGCACGTGGAGATCGGTTAAGTAACAGATTTTTAAAATAGTTTTTAATCTGAATTTTAAATTCAAATGGTTATGGATATGGATTGAGTTTAAAGTGAAAAACTTTAGAAAAGGTGTTTTAAAAAAAATAAAAGTTATTTTGAATAAATTGATTGATTTTTAAAATTTAAATAATTAGATTTAAATTTGAATTCAATATTTGAAATTGAATTCTATGTGGAGAATTTATGATGTAAAAAGGTTATATAAGCTATAAATGTGTTTATATGGGTTTTTTAAACCATTTTAGAAGTATGGTTTTGAGAATTTGAATTTAACCCAAGTTTATATTTGAAAGGCCTTAAGTCGTGCAATTATAATTGGGTTCTCTGAAATGGAAACAAGTGGTTTCAAAGAATAATAGCTTTTATATAAGGAAAGAATTTCCCAATTATGATGAAAAGATTTCATGTCTGAAATGGAATGGTTTTGAAAGCTATAATTGAATCTTTGTAAAACATAGTCAAACCCTATTTTGAAATTGAAGAGGATTTCAAATGGTGCATCTTTTATAAGATTGAAACGGTTGAAAGCTATGAAATGAGTCTTTGATTTAAAGACCGGATGAGTTAATCCAATTTGTGTTGGTAAACCTTGTTTTAAAGGGGGTTTTAAAGATAAATCTTTTGTTTAAAAAATTTAAAATGTGGAAATTATTTAAACCATTGAAGGTTTTTGAAATGAATCTTTTTGTTTAAAAATATTTGTAAATGGAAATTTGTTTTAACCATTTGAATGAAAGGTTTTGAGCTTTAAGTTGTGATTTAACTGAGATCCTATATCCATATGTTTTTAAAATTCTGCGCTCATTATTCGGTTTAGTCGGGAGAGGACCTTGTGTCATATAACCCATTCCGAATAATGATACGTCGTTATAGATAGCATTTGAAGACCGGTGATGAAGACCGGGTATTTGCGAGAACGATAGGATGACCTATAAATTGTCTCTGCACTGAGTAGCTACGGTATGGAGATTTCCTAAGTGATGGGAAGTCCGATCGGAATTGTGAATACCCGGATTGCGAGGACTTCTTTGGAAGTGCCTTCGGTTCTGTTCGAACCCGGAACAGACTTGTATGGATGTGTGTCTGACATTATACTTTGAGATGTAAAACCGGTTTCTATCAAATACATTTATGTTTGGTGGCGGAGATTTGTTCTCTTAGCTTAACACCCTTCTCTAAGACGTACGAGCTTAGACGTTATGTAGTTGATGGTTACAAGTGATACATTCCCAAATTGGTAATGTGGCATACGAAGTGCTGCTGATCATTTGTTGATCAAAGCAAGGCTTTGTGAAAAGCGTAGCTTTGTGGACGAGACTACATCAGGACCTCACACCCCGGAAATGGTCGAAGCAGGAAAGATGCAGCATGGTTTCAGGGGTCGCGCCCCTAAGATTTGTCCATTTCTTCTGGATAGAGGTGATATCATGGTATGGATCCCATATATTTAACCTATGTGATTAATGCAAATACATTGCTTCGTGGTTGCTGGTATTGAGCGCTCGGATAAAGGTTGGTTATGACCGGGAATGGAATATCTAAGGTGATACTCTCGGGCAGGGGTACACCGGCATTGTGTTGGCAGAGAACTGAGGGATGGTTCTCGAGGCGTCCCTCCAGAGGCGTACCCATGTGGCAATGGGAAGTTCCTTGACCTGACCATTTGTTGGAAAATCCAAAGAAACAATACGCGCCCAGTACGGTTTTAGTTGTATAACCTGCCATGGAATGTGGTGGTAACCTACTATTGAACATGGTAGCTATAGTAGGCATACGACGAAATGTTGTATGCTGGCTAAGATTAATATTATACTTTCGAAATATTTTCCACTATGCACTAATAATAATATCAAAATGGTTTTCGCGTATCAAGCATGTTTGGCTATCATAAGGAGAAATCTCCTCCAATTCTGCGTTTGCATGGTGTGTGTGGCGGGAGGCCTTATGGTAGTTTCATTTTCCAAAAAGCATTGCGGATTTCAAATTTTAATTCTTTTGTTTGTTTTATAAGATAAAATGTTTTCGTTTGCTCATACCAGTCCTACGACTGACCCGGAGTTTATTGTTCCTTTTCTAAACTCTGGGTGCCCACAAATTTCCACACGGGCAGTCTAGAGTTGAGTTTTTCAGATGATAGATATCGATTTGGTAGCTTTTAGCTTTCTCTCTGGTATTATTTGGAGATCTTGAATATTGAAGTCTTCGGATTCTCGGACAAGACTTGCTTGTCTTGGTGAAATGAGATGGTGGTTCGAGCTAGTGGTTTGGAATTTTGGCTTTGAGCTTTGGATTGGAGTTGCAGTTTGATCATTGGAGTTATCTCTTTTGTTATTCGTTTTCCGCTGTTGTTTATTGTCTCTGATATTTCTTGTATCTTTGATATTCCTGTATCGTATTGATATCATTGTTGTATCATTGGATATTGTATTCATTTGGAATTGTATATGATATTTATTTTTCTTCGCTGTGTTGTTATACTTAATTGTGTTATAAGCTCCGGCGAACCAGATTCGACGTTTGGATCTGCGGCATTTGAATATGAGTGTCGTATTCGGTGCCGATTTTCAAAGGTCGAGTCAGGATCCGTCATAATTATGTATCACAGGAATGAGTGACCTTTGAGACTGAATCATTATTCATATTAGGTAATAGAACTCTTTCGATTAAGTCAAAACATTTACGTTGTATGTTATTTTATTAACTTTTATTTTATTATATGACCTTATCATAGACTTATACGTGCATATCAAATACACATGTCCATGTCTGTGATAACTCATTGGTGAATATGACAAAACATGTAGAAGCATTTTTGGTATTAATAGACTTACAATTGCATACATCTATATATATATATATATATATATATATATATATATATATATCAATCTGAAGAGTTCATCAACTCTTATGATGCTCCCACTAAATGAGTGCATAGCCTTTAATTATTTGAGATATAGTCAACTGGTATAATATACTTCATAATCACATAATAAAAATTATGTCTCAAAACTACAGCTTAGTCTATAATTTCAAAATAATTGTAAATAATTTCAAATACTTCGGTATTTTTCAATGCGTCACTTATTTTGTGAAAAAACTACATTATACTTTTATTTCATAATAAACATTCATAATATTCACATAAAAATGTAACTATGTCTATTTTTAAGTTGACATAGAAAAGGATTCGTTTATCAAAAATAATGTTTGGTATGTTTTATGAAAATAATTTTCGTAATTTGACGCAATCATTAAGTCCTCTATGGCTTTCTCTCTTTATTTCTGCCATTTCTATAACAGCGTATTAAATTTGAAGGTCCATCATTCACCTAGTATAAATTATTATTTTCATATACAAAACTAGTTTATAGTGGAGAATTCTTTCATCAAATGCCTTGAACTTATAGAAATAAATCGCATAGAAAATAATTTTTCTACATGAAAATACATTTTGAAATAAAAATAATATTTCTTATAACAATATTAAGTATCAATTATTATTTTACAACTCTCGTTTCTGATGTTTCTTTATAAAGAAAAGGTGACCATTCATCTTCTTTATTCCTATTGTACCTTGAATTACATCTACTCTTACACATCATTTTTCTTTTTAAATGGTCAAACCATTCAAAAGAACACTCTTACTACAACATCATTACTAAATATTTACAAAAGCACACTCGATCATCCTTAACTAAGGACATCAAATATACTGCACCTTGCGTAAACTGATCAGATTGACATTTTAACGATCAAGTTCTTAGATTTATATTGTAGTTTTGTTCTTGTATTACATTTAACACAAATATGATCTCTATTACAATCAATCAAATTGAACAATTGATCTTACATTATGGTTTAGTGTTTGCTTCGAATGAAATGATTTCAACAAATATTGTACATTACGAAGTATGATTGTTCACCATATTACACTTATATGTGATAGTATATGGATCAAATATCCACAGTCTTATATTGCTTTTGACTTCAGAACTCATATAATGCAATATACGATCTCGACAAAATAAACACATAAGCATCCAAATTTCGAACGTATTTAGTAGCTATAGAATCAAGCGCTTGCATGGGTTTTGAAACATTAACATGCAAGAATATTTATATGTTATATTTCTATTTGTCGATCTTCAGTTCAGTTCATTTTGTATATCTTAATTGATAAAAGCATTTTATCAATCGGATTAAATGCATAAATTTATCTATGTAAATAATTATAACATTATCAAGCATATGTTCTTATAGTATTATAAATGTTAAATATTATCCGTAACAACCCTGGTTTTGGAGATTACCTGTAAGTATTAAATTATAACGGTAGTTATGATTTAATATTGTGAACTAAAACAAGATTTGGAGATTTTAAATTGCTTATTTGGAATAAACAATGAATTTTTGGGAAATAAAATGTGAAAATAAAGTTTAAAAGCTTTATTTTGTTTGTTTGGGGTTAATAACGAGTGGAAAATAATTTTTTATTTAGAGAAATTGCAATAATTTTATTAATTATTGCCAATTACTTCTTTTAATAATTTTTAAAGGGAGTATTTGATTTTTTAAGGTTGTTTATTGAAATAAAAAGTAAAAATTGGGTTAAAAATACGTTTTGGCTATAAATAATGTTTTGAAATGGTTTGAAGTATTTTTCTAAGTGATAAAATAAATTTTGTGGAATTTTAGAAGTTAAAAACATGGTTTTATTCATTTATTTGAGTAAATAGTGCATTTTTGTTAAATAAAGGAATCTAATAATAAAAAAAATTAAAAATAAAAATTAATCTTTTTATATGATAGAAAAAGTTTTATTTTGTATGTATACAAGTTTTCATATTTTACTTATGTGTAAATATGGAGAAAATGCATTTTGTATGTTGTATATGTACATAAGTTCATATGTTAGTTAATCATTTAGCCTAATTTATTTTCTCTAACTCCAATTTGGGTCCAAAAGCCCATTAGTGCACTAAATTCAGAGATGAGAAAGATGTGAGAAAAAAAAAATGTACGTACATTACTACTCTCCTCTTCTTCTTCCTCAATTAAGCAAACATAAAACCCATTCCATCAAATTCAAAGTCCAACTAGATTTATTCAATTAAATTCAATAAATAGCAATCTCTTTCAATCTAGAGTGATAATTCAAAAGGTAATCAACTCCAAAACCTTATAATTTCAGCAAAATCCTAATTTGAAAAAATGGGTTTTCTAATTTAGGGTTGAATTCTTCTTGCATGTCGTTTTCTTTTGTTCTACAGGTTCCTAGAGGCTAGAGTCAAGCAAAAAGCTTTCAACTTTCTTCAATTCTCCAAACTTTGGTCTTTATATTTGCATAGGTGAGTTAATAACTCACAATATCTAGCTGAAGCAAAGCTTCAAATGCAAAAATATATGTATAAAGTGCTTGAAAATATTGATTTTGTTGATGTTTTTGTTGCTGTAAAAACTGAGTTTGGGTGTCACTTTGCATGAAATTTTCTCTCAATTCCGGCAACGAAATTCTATTGATATTTCATATGTTGTAGTATATATCTGCAAAATGTCATTTCAAAACATATTTGTTTGATACCAGAAATCCTTGCTGCAAAATCAATGCACAGCTTGAAATTTACCTGTACATTTGTGTTCAGAGTTGCTGCAAACATGGCCCGAGTACATGTTTGCGATGTCATAACTCTTTCATTTCTTAATGGAATTGCGTGATTCTTTTTTTGTTTGAAAGAGTGAGTTTTATACTATACGCTCACCAAATTTCAGATCATTTGATCGATGTAGCTTATAGAAATATGATGCCGAACTTTGGTCCGGAGCATGTTTTTGTCCAGATTTTTACACTGAAAACCCTGTCTGGGCTCAATTTTAAGACATCATATCTTTCTCATATTTTATCCAAATTGCATGATTCTTTTTTCATTTAAGAGACGAAGTTCAGTACTACATGCATAACAATTTTGAGCTCAATCCGATGTCATTTGATCCTCGGTTTTATGGCTGATAGTTGAACCCAGAGTTGATTTTAAGCCTGGGCACATCCTTGTTGAACTGTTACAAACAAGGTCTGAGTCCATGTTTGTGACAGCATAACTTTTCCACTTTCTTTTGGAATTCATTGATTATTTTTTTGTTTGAAAGAAAAAGTTTTATACTTTGTGCATACTAATTTTTATATGAATCAAAGATCGTTCGGCCACCTGTTTTATGTCTGAAAGTTGAACCCAGAGAAGATTTTAGACCTGGGTACTATTTTGGCTAAGTGTTTTTATGTCCTTTTTCCGTCCGATTTTTGACATTTACTTTTGTTTTTGTGATATTTTCTAAGTATTTGAGGGCTATGATGCCTATCAATAGGTTAGCTCGGTTTTGATGAATTCAAAATTCAAATTTTGAATTATTTGAATTTAAATTTGAATTTCGGTTTATGTGGAATTTTCCTTGTTTTTGGTCGTTTTCGAGCACGGTTTTCTCCAATTCTTTTTGAAATGAGTTTTAAAATTTAGGGGATTTAAAAATATTTATTATATAATATTTTCAAGTATAAAACCTATTTGTTCCTTATAATAAGGGAAATTTTCAAATATGGTTTCCAAACGGTTTTCGAAATCGGTTTTAAAAGCTTATTTGCAAGGTAAATTATTTTCATAAAAATTACACGTTTTTGCACTGTCGAGCGAATTAGAAGGAGAGTTAAACGTTTGGGTAAAACACGTAGTATGAGATACGTGCGTTTATCCTTTCGGTTAATTCCTAACTTGTCCGTTTGATCGTTTTGGCCTACGGGTCTAGTTTACCGATGATATGAGGTGAACCTTTTACTGCTTTGAGTGTGAAATTTACTAGCGGTTAGTAAACCGTTTAGTGCGAACGGGTGGTATGGGACACACGTTAACACTTTTCGGGTTCCTTTCCGAGAGTTTGTGACACATTTGCCTGTTGGCGTGCCAGTACTGGACCTTCGGGTCATTTTCCATTGCGGCGTATTTGTCTTCGGACGTTTGTCATTGCGGCGTATTTGTCTTCGGACGTTTGCCATTGCGGCGTATTTGCCATTGCGGCGTATTTGTCATTGCGGCGTATGTGTCTTTTGACGTTTGTCTTTAGGCGAGGTACATATTATGTGAAACAGTACTCGGCAAAAATAGCACGTGCAAAACCTTTTTGAGTTGATTTTTACCCTTGTGTATCGTCATTTTGGAATCGGTCCTTTGAACCATTCGATGGCGATTACTTTGGGATTTTTGGACTCTTGGGAGTTCATTTGAGATTTTCATTGCCTACACTGGCGTGTTGAGATTTGTCTTTTGGCGTATATATATTGAGATTTCCTATTGGCGCTATTTTTGAGATTTGCCTTTTGGCGTTGTATGAGATTTTTATCTCTTTGTCGACATTTGCCTTATGGCTTATGTCGAGATGATTTTTGCTTATGTTTTCCTTGGAGTTGTCGATATGGCGGGTTTGGGAATTACTCTTTTAGGAGTTAACATTTTGCTATTCCCTAAACCATTCTTATTGATTTATGATTGCCGATTATATGAGGCATGCTACATATTAGCGATTGATGAGATTTTGTGTTTTATGCTTATTGAAGCAATAGTGTTTTATCACCTAGTATAACCATATATGACATACTTGTTCTGTATCCTCCATATGACTATAGTCTGCTTTCTTATGGTTCCTTCTTGTTTAAGAAGAATATCACTATGCTCTTATGCTCTATTATTCTACTATCACCTTTTACTGATTCGTTTAGCTAGACTGACCCGTGTATTTTATACTCGGGTCAGACCGAGGTGTTTCAGGTTAGGAACTTTTGGACTTAGCATATTCTGCTTCTGCATTGACTATTCTGCTAGCTCTTTTTGTTATAGCTTTTTGTGTAGTCCTTTTTGATTTGCTACTCTGATATATATTTTCTTTTGACTCGCGTTTGTACTGTGGTCGTCATACCACATATGTGATGTATCATTTGTATACTTTGTGATGTATCTGTTTATGTGTGTATCTATGGAATTATCTATTGTTCTGTGATGTGTTTTACATTTGAGTTATTGTATTTTGTTTGATAGATCCTATAGTCACCTATGACTTTGTATTAAGTATTTATTGGATACGTCGATCCACTGAGATAAGAGGAAAAAAAAATGGCCTTGTCGACGTATTCAATAGATATTTAAGACAATGCTATAGATAGTCGCTCCTATCCAGCCCTATTATCTGCATTAGCAGACAGTATTACCCAGTAATGCTCTTTGTTAATGTGGGTCTCAGGGTGGGGCGTTACATTATCATTTCATTTTTCTAATAATGCTCTCATTAGTCTTTTATGTTTCAACAAACCTTAAGACGAAATATAGAAGTCTTTCGACTTCACTAATGTGTGTTAAGATTCGCCTGTATTGGAATTTTGACCTTGAGTTTGCTTAACAAGTCATAGCTCTACGAACAATTGATAACTCCTTATCGATTATATCGTATACAACTACTAACATATGGTACCTTGTTCTAATTTCACTTCGACCTTGAGTTTTCTTTAAATATCCAAATTAATTATCTACTCAAACCTACCATATCGTGATGGCCTAAGTATAGTATATCTGCCTTGAGTTTGCTCAACAAAAACATATAGTTATCTTAACTTGTTTATTCAATATTTTAATAATAATACACATAACATCCTTAGTTTGAGTTTGCTCAACAACTAAGGAGTATGGAAGTAATTTATTAATACATAGATAGTAGATGACAACATTATATTGAAGATTCATAATCTTCAATATATATATTGAGTGATATCGACTTATGCAATAATGTACTTCTTTTGATATACTATCGTGATAAAAGTGTCGGATACATCAGAAATCATGGTGTATGCACATTTACATACGTATTTATTCCTTAACTATTTAGGATTTCTTAAGGTTCCATCGTTAATTTATACATTCATATTATATAAGTTTTATCTTTATATAACTTTAATATTTCACATTACTTATATAATAGTCTTTGTATAATATTACATTAATTAAATCTTATTTAATTAATTTAATTAATTAACATTTTAATTAATTTTATTTTATCATAACATAACATTTATGTTAAATAGTTACATACTATAAGCTTTATAGTATGACACATATATCACATATATGTGTATATTATTTAATTAATTAACATTTAGTTAAACAATTTTAATTAAATTTATACTAATTTCGAAATTCATTTATACATATACATGTATACTTATGTTAATTTAACATTTTAAAACAACATAACATGCATCAAAATATACAATACATGTATATATTTATTAATTAATTAACTCATTTAATTAGTATATTTAATCTATATTGTTAATAAACTTTATAAATTTTGAAATTAATTTATATGTTACTTATCAAACATTTTGGAAATTTTCATTATGTTATAACACTTATAATATGTATATATTATATTTTAAATTTGACTTTTAAATTCAAAAATTGTACATTTTCAATTTATAAAACAATTTGAAAATTTATATTATAACATTTATAATATATTTTTATTTTAAATTTAACTTTTAAATTTAAAAATTTTATTTTTAATTTTAAAATAATTTTTGAAATTAGGCCAAAGCCCAATTCAAATTGGACCTTTTCTATTCGGGACAACCTTTTTGGTTTATCTCAACATTTCGAGCCATGCTAGTAGCTCAGTAGGGCAAAGTATTTGATTGTCCAAACCTAGCCTTAGACTCTACTTTTTTAGCAACCCTACTATATGGGTAGGCTTTAATTCGTTAACCCTAATATGATTAATTTAGACCGCATAAGCTATTTGTCTCTTATACCATTATTGAATCTAGGTTAGCCCACACCAGAAGTTATAGGTGAATTAAAAAAAAAATTCCTTATTGGATGTATATTGTGCATATGAAGTCTAATTTATTTAAAATATTTCTAAAATTTTATTAAAATAAAATCTTTTATTTTTATTTAAAATCAGAAATTGTATAGTTGTAATTTTAACCCGCTACTCTTAGCAAAAAAATCCTAATGGTGAGTAAGGGTCTCTCTAACCCTAATTCTCCTAATCCTATCTCTAATCCAAGTCTTAAGGATAATTCCCATCATATTACTGTACAGGAACATTTGAATAAACCACTTGAGATGGAGAAAGTAGAAGAATGGTAGAAAGTTAGGCGTAAGAAGGGGAAACACATTTTCACTCAAGATAATGTGGGTGTTGGATTCCTATGAATGGATTTCACCTAGGTGTGAGTCTTGTGTTTTCTTTGGTCACTACAAATCTCAATGCCTTTTTTAAGAAAGCGTGAAGGGAGAAAAAGGTTAACAAAGAAGCAGTTGAGGTGGATCTTTTTGAAGGAGACTCTATGCTAGAGGATGTTATTGACTTAGAGAATCACAAGGACCATTTAGAAGAAGAGGCTTCAAAAGAGTAAATCTAGAGAATATTGTGCATGACATAACAGTGAGTGTGAATGGAACCAGTAATGACATGAATTGTACAAATAATAACGAGCTAAACAATTAGAATAGCAATAATGCAAAACTATAATCAAAAGCATGTAATTCAAACTGTAGACAAGATCGTTCAATGCAGGAATTAAACAAAGATAAAAATAATGAAGCTGTTGCTACAAATTAAAACACAACAAAAATAAGTGAAATGGAAATCAATCCAAAGACATAAACCAACAAAATTTCGAAAAGCAGATAGCGGGAGGAATACCAAATACAGACAAGCTCTCAGAAGTGGGGGAACTGCATCATATCAAGCGGGGCAAATAAAGAATTCCAAGAGGCCAAAGCTGTGCCAGTGTAGAAGAATACAATAAGTTTAATAGCAAGAGCAGATGAACTTAGAGCTACCTCACTATAGGCCTGCATCAAGCACAATCAACAACTCTACATTCACAACAAAGAAGGATAATTCGAAGGAATCTTATGCTGCCATGGAGCCATCATCAAGCAAAGAATCAAATTCCACCACTCTTAATGCTTCTGATACTTTTTTACATGATCATGAGACAAATTACATTAATAACAATGATAATTCTACTATTTTACAGGAACCAGAGGATGCTGCAAACCAAGTCATGGAAATTCCTCAAGAGGATGGTATTAATCAAATTTTGTTTCAAATTTGGAATTTTGGTATACATCAATAAACATAGTTGGTCAGGTACATTGGCATCCTCAAGAAAACAACACATTTCAATTTTTCTTCACAATAAGGGGGGTCTAGTTAGTTATCTCTTCAATTTTTCTTCACAATAAGGGGGGTCTAGTTAGTTATCTCATTTATCTATGCGGAGAACTATGAAAATCAACGGAAAGAACTATAGGATAATATTGCATCTAAAAGTGTATCAATAAATTTATCATGGCCACTCTTAGGAAATTTCAACTACATGAGATTGTCCAAGAAGAAGATGGGGGTAGATGTTTTCCTATAGGTAAAACTAAAGAATTGAATAACTGTCTTATTAGATGTGGTCTTACGAAGCATAAAGTGAATGGTGTTAACTTTATTTGGAGTTCAGATCCATATAAAGATATAGGGCCAACATGGTTGGCGCAGTTGGTTGATGGTTCGGACTGCGTGATCGAAGGTCACGAGTTCGAGCTCCGAAACTGACAACCCTGCAACAAGTACCCGAAGTATGTGTTTGACAGGCACATACTTCCCTAGAGTTTACAAGCGAAGCTTGGTTCTCTAGGTAATTCAAAAAAAAAGGTATAGGGTGCATACTTGATACATTACATTTTAATCTACAACGGTTCAACATTTTCCCAAATTCTAAAGCCTCTGCATTAGAGTCTATGCCTAGTGACCATTTCTCCACTTCAAGTGGGTTGAATAATAATGTGCATTTTGATAAGATTGGACCTTTTAAATACTGCAATCATTAGTGTCAATATGAAGATTATGTATCTTAGATAGAACACTACCTAGGATCCCACAAATTGGTAATAGCATGTATAATCTCTTGTATGTTCAGAAAAAAGTTAAAGCATTATTAAAAAACTGGAGTCATGGCAAGAGTAACTTGCAGAGAGAAGTTGATTTATGCAAAGAAAAATGTGACTTATTACAACTTGCCTTGGATAATCAACATGATATAATCACTGCAAAACAGTATTATGAAGCAATGGTAGACTATCAAAAGAAGTTGCATACGTTAGCTATCTCTTTAAAACATAAATTCAAGCGAGATTAGTCGACACAGGCAGATGAAAACAACAACAAAATTTATGCTATTATGTCTAAAAGGGCATACACCAATTCTTCTAATTATCCGATTCAAGCTAATGGAGAACCTATTGCAAATGACCTTTATATGGCTATGGAAGCAGTGATTTTTTTCAACTATTTGTATAATAAGAGTGGCTACCATGTAGAATTTCTTGAAATAATTTGCAAGGAAACGTATTAGAATTTGGGAAAAGCTGCCTAGCTGAAGCTTTTACTTTAGAAGAACTATAATTTGCATCTTTAATACCCATATAGACAAAGCACCTGGCCCTGATGGATTTTCTTTAAATATTATCGATGGCATTGGAATAAACTCAAATATGCTCTTCTTAATGTAATGCAAAGCAGTAATGGTGAAGGGAAAATTTAAAAGAGATAAGCCATACATTTTTATCCTTAATTCCCAAAAAAACTTCAGCAGAATCCATGAATGACGATAAACCAATTTTATGTTGTAATTTCATTTATAAGGTGTTGACTAAATTGTTGTGTTACAGATTTAAAAACACTCTAAAGCTTCCAATTTCATAAAATCAACTTGCTTTTGTCCCAGATAGGAATATTGTGGAGGGAATTATGCTAGCTCATGAACAAGTAAGGGGATTTAACTCTACTTATGATAGCAGAATGTGAATTAAGGTGGACATTAAGAAAGCTTATGATTCTGTCAATAGAGAATTTATATTTCATATGATGCAACAAATGGATTTTCCTATTAAACGATAAACATAATCAAGAAAATGATCGGTACGACTTCATTCTCTGTTCTATACAAAGGAGTTCCTAAAGGATACTTTCAAAGTAAAAATGGAATTAGACAATGGGACCCACTGTCCCTTTTATCTCTTCACTATAATCATGGAGTACTTTACTATTCTCATGGACTAAAAAGTTAGAAGTGGATAAACTAAGCCCATTAATAGAGTGGGGTCTGTTTTTACTCATCTGATTTATGCAGACGACTTACTCATTTTTTATAAAGCCGATTTACAAACAGTCACTGCAATTAAGAATTTTTTTGACAAAATGCACAAACAAGTAGGCCTACAAATGTATGTATCAAAAACCAAAATTTTCTTCAGCAAAAGATGCTGTCAAAAGGAGGAAATACGCAACACAATGGGACTACAAGAAGGGTTTCTGTCTATGAAATATTTAGGACTTCCTGTATTATCACAGATCTCAATGTGGATGCCTATGATAATCTAACTGATAGAATTAGAATTAAAGTTGAAGTGTGGGAGTCCAAGTGCCTTAGCATTGCTAGTAGGATTGAGTTCACTCAGTCTACCATTTTGCCTATAGTCATGTTCTGGTGCCAAAGTTTTAAGATCCCTACTACTGTGCTGAACAAAATTACTAAAATATGTTTAGACTTTATATGGAAAGGTAAATAGAGTGAAATCCCCTGAGAAATCATTTGTCAAAGAAAATATAAAGACAGCTTGGGCATATATAACTTTCAGGAAATCAATAGTACTTGTGGACGTAAATTGATTTGGAATTTTTTGAATAATAATACGTTTTGGTCCAAATGGACGAGGAGTAAATATTTACAGCAAGGTTATTTTTGGGATCGTGATATCAATGTTGCTCAATCAGAACTGGAAAAGAATGTTACAAATAAGGCAAACTGCTTTGAAAGGGAAGGAAAAAAGAATAGTTGATGGGCAAGCAACTCGTCTGTGGTTTGATCCATGGATCAATGGTTCCAGTCTTTCTGACAGGTTGGGTAACAACTCTTTGGAATTATTGGGAGGTAGTGACCTTAAAGTTTGTAATATTGTGATGAATGGTGAGTGATTTCCTAAAAAATTGCTCCAGACTATCTCTCTTGGCAATGATATTCTGTAAATTAAAATTTTCCAAGGCAGTAATGATAGTGGTTCTGGTTAAACGAGTCAGAGGGTTTCTACTCTTGTAAATCGACAATTAGCACTATCACAACTCCAAGTAAGCTATGAGTTTTCACATGCTTGACTCGAAGCAAGGTCGTCCTTGTGAATGCTTTGGGTAAGTGGCGCTCCGACTCAAAGCACACTTTGGGTTAACATCGGGCTGGACCTGGGCGAGCATTGGGAGATTACCAACTTGATCTATTTCCGCATCATATCAATTTTCCGAACACATGACCAAGTGCATGGTTCTAGATTATAGTGGCTCGACTCAAAGCTAGCTTTGTTAAATTAATGCGTTCTTCAATCAGATGCATCAACCAGGGCAACTAACTATAGACAAATATATTTCTCGAGTAAATTTGCAGCTCGACTTGAACTACGCTATAAACATTCGTATGCTCGATCAAGAGCAAGCATCAAACTTTCACATGCAAGACGCAGAGCAGGCTTAAATTTTCAACTTAATTCTTGACCTGAAGATATCTTCGAGTTTTCACATGCTTGACTCGGAGCAAGGTCATCCAAGGGCAATCTTCGGGTATGTAGCAGCATGACCCGGAGCTCAAACTGCACCATAACACTGTCATTTGGAAGAAGTTCTTGTGCGATAAAATTCAAGGTCCAAAAATGAGAATTATTTATATAAGCTAAAATCAGTAGGCTTATAACTAAACAGTATCTCATTAATAGGCATGTTCTACTAGGTAATGATAAATGTGTGTGATGCAATCAGAATACTGAAGATGTTAACCATCATTTTTTCAACTGTAATTACATTGCCTATATTTGGGGCTGGTGTAGGCTTAAATCAGGATTACAATTAGGTCACCGTTACATGTTGATTAATGAAATCGACTATTATATATGGAACTTCAACAGTAAAGACAGATTTAGGGATTCATTAGACTAATTACATCTATAGCTGTGTGGAGCATATAGAAAGAATGGAATGCTAAAATCTTTAACGGCAAGCAAAAAGAGAAATTCGCAGTTTTTAAAGAAATCGGGATATACTTGAGGATTTTGATGTTCAAATCAAATAAATGAGCAGGCGATTCGACACAATGCCATAAAGCGGTAAAATAATGGGACGTCCCTTTCGATATTAAAGCCAATCTCCTTGATTCGAGACAGCTGTTCCTATTAGCATGAGTTGAGTCAAAGGATGAGGCGAAGCTTCTTTTCTAGAGGAAGGAAATGATGGAAGTTCAGCGTTGGAGACTCTGTATAGAGCAGATTATCGCCCACGAAGGTAATTTTATCATTTTTACAGTGGCGGCCGTTTTTAGTAATTACCCAAGTTTGGCATGATGAACCTTGCCTTGCCTTGCAGAGTTTTTCCTTGTTTTTTCTTCATTTGGGCCGCTTTTGTTTTTGTTGGATCGTATTACATTAGCAATAAAGCATCTTTAGAAGCGCAATCTTTTGATCAGACCGTGAAGTTTCAAAATTACCATATGTATTTCTTTAGTCATAGTTGTAACATACTTGTTGTCACACTTTTTGGTGTCAGTATGAAATATCAAAAATATCTCTGTACAGATATTATTAAAATTTAACATCACTTTTTGTTGTCAGTATGAATAGCAATGAATGTTTGTATGCTGGAATGTTGGGGACGAAATTCTTTTATAGTGAAGAGAGTTTAACGACCCGTATTTTTGATCTTCAAATTTGAATATTAACTTGTTCAAATATTCGAATTTGGATTAAATTATAATAAAATTTATGTTCCAAATGTAGGCTTGATCTCTAATGACATCGTTTTAATTTAATTTAAAGAATTTTTTCATGATTTTTAATATGAAAAATAATTAAATTTTCGTTTGATGATTTTTACAAACGTCGCCATTTTTAAAATTTAACAGAATAAGGTAACCGGTCTATTTTATAGTGGTTTCTGATTGTGTCACATTGTTGTGAGCGATTATATTTATTTTGTCGTTAGCAGTTCGTACGCAGTCGAAATCTTGGGCACCATCGTACCCCAAAATGTTTGATAAATATCTAAATATTATAAAAAAATAAACCTTCACCAGATAAAATATCTTCCCTCTCTTTTCACTTCACCATCGTTCCCCTGTAATTTCACTTCAGCCACCCTACACCATCATTTAGCCGCAGCCTACCACCAGCCTATGACATCTCCATCACCTCATGTCACTTCACCATAAATGCTTAGACCCTCCTCCATCAAGTCATCTCCACCTATAAATACACCATCATCTAGACAAGAAGATATACATGGAACTTCTTCTTCTACATCTTATTTTAATTTACAAGGCATGAAAAATCAAATTTTCCCTCTCTTCAAAAATCACCACATTTCAATCTATTCACTTTTAGCCACAGCGAACAACATGAAAGTTGTTCGTAATCGAATCTAGTTTCATGGATTTTCGTTGAATATTCAGAGAGATGTCATTAATTTACTACAAGTGGTTAAGAAAACGACAGTTTTCAACGATCGCGAATTGGAGAACGGAGTGTACGGATGGGTTCGTAGCGGTGATTGGGGATTTTAGAGGCGTTCGTGTGATTTCTAGTAGCTTGGTTTGTCATAAGGAAGGAAATGATCAGAAAACGTTCAAAAAATATTTTCCGACGAATCGATGGTCGAGGGGTTGATCGGAGGAGTCGAGGAGGAGCGTAGGATTGAGACGGAGGTCGCGACCGTGTCCAATTTTCGATTTATGCTTCAGAGTGGTGGGGATAGCTCATATAAGGGTTTTAGGGCTTTTTCCTAGAGGAGTCAGATTTGGTGGAACTGCGGCAAGGGGAGCATGTCGAGATAGATCGCGATTTACCAAGAGGTGGTGTAGGAGGTGGGGGTCAGGTGGAAGTGGCGACGTGTGTTCTGGTGGTGTGAGGCATTGGTGGTTCATGGATTTGCGAGCGTGACTTCGGAATGGGTCTCGGGTTTAATAGTCGAGTTTTGACCTAGGTGGCCGGAGGAGGGATGGAGCGGTGCGCCGTGATGGGAAAGGGATAACAGTTGTGTACGTTGTCTCGGCTAGCCGAAGGGTGGCCGTAGACGTACATGCGTACACACGTTTAAGTTCTAGGAAGTGGCATTCGTGAGATGGAAGAAGGAGCTGTAGCATATTGGGTAGCGGTTGCGTGTTTGGGCTTCGCCCCATTTGCAAGGTGAGTGTTTAATATCTCGTTTGTTTTTAATTATTTATATACTAGCATGTTAGCTTCGAAAATTTATATCTCGTTAGTTTTAAATCGGATTTGCACATTTTTGCGTTGGGTTCGCACGAACGAGCACAACATTATAGCTTAATTTGTTGATAGTTTTGGACATGTGAAGATTCATGACATTTAAATAGATAGGTTTAAATTATGTTATTTAATTTAACGACGTCGTTTAAATCGATATACATTGATTATTGATGTTTGTTTGGCCAAATAAAATATTGTTACTTTAACTGAATCGAATATGATAATTGGACATTGGTTCAGTGGAATAAAATACCGTTTCGCTAATTAAATTAATTTGGCAATTGATTAGCAGAATAAACCTTTATTCTACTATTTTATGGTTTTGGACATTCGGTTACATATCGTAAATGATATGCCACTTTGAATTAGTGATATGTTGACTAATGAGGGTTATGTTATTTAGTTATGGTTTATTGAAATTAATTTTTGATATTTCATTTAATAGATTAAATATCGCTGTCGCGATTTTCGCTACAACATCGTTTATTGAATTTCATCCCCGAAACTCTATCATATGAAATTGAGCTTGTGTTTCCGCTAAAAAGGAATATTGAAAATTTATTAATCATTTTGATTTATGATAATCTTTTAAATTAATTAATTTGAGATTAATTGACCAATTTAATAAATGATGATTAAAAATTAGTTTATCTTTAGATTTAATTTATCATTTTTTCTAATGATGTTTTATACTTAATTAATCGTTTTAACTAATGATTATTTGAGTTTGATTAATTCTTTGAATTTAGGATAAAAGATTTTAATTAATTTGTAGTACTCAATTGATTATTGTAATTAATGATGATGGGATTAAACTAATTATGTCAATTAAGGATAATTGAAATTAATAATTATTTTAATGATATTTAAAAGTAATTAATCATTTTAAATAATGATAATTGAATTTTGTTAATCGTTTTAATTAATGATTGTTTTAAATTTAATTAATTATTTTAAATGTTTTATAATTAAACAATCATTTTAACAAATGATGTTTTAATTAATGGTTTTAGCTAATGGAGTTTGAATTTAATTAATCTGATTAATTTTTTATTATTATAAATTGCATTAATTGTTTTAACTAATGAAAATTAAAATTATTATCATTTCAATTAATGATGTTCGAGATTAATTATTCAAATTGATGACTATTTGAATTTAAGAAATACTTTTAGTTAATTGATTTAGTATAGGCAATTAAAGTAAATTAACTAATAAAATAAAATGGTTTAATCAACTGATTTAAAGTTAATCAACTGATCTAATGCAGCTTTTTAAATGTAATTTACCAATGTTATAAAAATGTTTGGAAATAATTATCTATTTATTTATAGATAATGAATTGTTTATTTAAAGGGATTTTAAATGTGATTAATTGTTTTTCGAGATAATTAATATTGTTTTAAAGTTAAAAAGGAATTTAACTCGATTATTCGGATGTTAAGTTGGATTATCTTCTAGATGTTCGGTTTGATGTTGGTTTAGGCTTTCGGGGTCGTGCGCTTGGAAAAATTATTCTCTTGACATTTTAAGAATCTAGAAATAATTCTAAAAGTGTTCCACCAATACAAAAATCAAGCAAAAAAAGTTCAGTTCATTTTCAAAAGTAAAAGTTTGATTCGTTTATGGAAATAAATTATTTCCATAAAGCGAATCACTTATATGGAAATGATTTATTTGTATAATTAGCACTAAAAATCAAATAAATAGACTTGTTGCTATTTCAAAAGTTAAGAATAATAGTGAGACACGAATTTGAGGTAACACTACCTTGACTTGTTCGGTGTTATTGTTAACCCAGAATAGTACAAGCTTGAATTCAATAAGTGGTGATAAGTATACAAAACTCCATATACGATCATTTTATGTCCTCGATATTTGGTATCTCAGCAATCGGTTACTTCTGCCATTTTATTTTCGTCGCTCTAGGACGATATGTTGCTCACTTGAGCTTTGTTATCCTTTATCGAAAATGGCTAAACCCAAAGAGCGAGTAGAAATCCAGCTATGTGGGGTTGCTCCCATTAGGGTATTTTCACATCCACTCTAGATTGGATTCGATGTTGCACGTTGAGACGTGAAGTACTCGGATTCTCGGTAACAGTTGGCGAGGTCCGGCTTAGACATATCCGAGAGCCATCGAAGTTCTCAAATATATTTCTAAAGGTATACTTTCGGTAAGAAGAGGGCACCCTCCTAGTCATTTGTTGAAAATTTTCCTTTTCTTATTTGATTCATAGACCCTGAATCTATTTTAGCTTTATATTTCCACAAGTAGAGCCAACTCCTCACTACGGCATTTAAGTGTTTATTTATCCCATTCCATCAAGTTTGGACTGTTACTTTATTAGCCCGTTCTATCGAGTTTGGACTGTCACTTTATTTAGCCCATTCTATCGAGTTTGGACTGTTACCTTATTTAGTCCATCCTATCAAGTTGGACAGTTTTCCTTGTTTTATCCATTCTGTCCAGTTTGGATTTTACTCGGTTTACTTTCGTTCTTTCAAGTCTGGTTTAATATTATTTATGCTCATTCATATTTGGATATGTTTCCTGATATTTATTTCTGCTCTTGCTTGGATGGATGTTATTCTTGTGAGGTAAAAACCAGTTCCGCATTAACGGCGTGATCTCTCAGAATTCTTATATATGTTCCCCATTATTTGAGTCATCTCATGCTGGTTTTACCACACTAACCAGACATGGTTTTCCTATAATGCTCGGGTCAGACCGAGCATATTTCCAGGTTTAGATGGATATTTTAGAGCTTTAGGAGGGGAGCTGGAGGTCTAGACGTATTCACGTAGATGATTATATTTTCGTTGCTTATATTGTTGTATATTATTCTACAGTTGTGAGGATAGGTTGTCACAATCATCCATGCTCAATAGGTTAGTATATTCCAATTGATGTCTATATATACTTATATTACAAATTTGTTTGGTGTAAAGGATTGTTATAAATTATAGATTATTCGATCCGCTGTGAGAGTCTGTGTTGTTTAGTTCATCTTGTCTACTTTCTTCTTTCTTTTCCCTAACTATCCGCTTTCCCTTTCAATTTTAGTTGGACATGTATGGTTCATTGTTAGCTTAAAGTGTATGGAAAATTGGGTCGTTGCAGTTGGCATCAAAGCTTAGGTTGAGCAAACATCTAGGCTTTGGTGCAGATTACTATTTTGAGATAGTGTAAGCGAGACCCTAAGATGAGTTTGAGAGGGTGTGTGTATAAGAGCGCTTATTTGTTAGTGATATATAAATGTTTTATATTGTGTTGTTTGATCTGTTGAGTGGCTTAATAATTTTGATCGATGCGTTTGGCCAACATTATCGATAAGGATTTCCTAAATAGTCGAACAAGGCCGACTGAAACAATATTGTTTTAAAATGGGTGAATGGAATAATTTTACCTGGAAATATATTTTATATATAAAAAGAATAATTTTTCATAATTATACTGATTGTGCATGGTTGTTAGGAAGGATAATATTACATCATCATTATCTAGGAATCGATCAATCATGCTCGCCCATTTTGAAGTATTGACTATTATCCATAAATCTATCTTGAATCTTCCTTTTTGAAACCTGGATTGGATTGATAGGAATTTTGGGAACATTGAAATGAATATCTTGTGAATTAAGTTTCATAATCTGAATATAAGGCATTCATCAATAATGTTGAGTTAAAATTTGATTTCTAACGGTGTTTATTTAAAAAGAAGTTTGAATACTCTGCAATGAATATTTTAGAAATATAAAGATTATTGTGATTAAGTTAGATAAATATTGTTTTACAAAAAAGGAAATTAAATATTTTGAAATAAATATTTGAGAATGATTTCCTTTAAATGAGGATATTTTATTAATTTGATTCATAAAATTGTGTGTATAAATAAAGGAATTCGAGAGTTTAAATTCCGGTAGCATTGGCAAAATGGTTTTCAAGGTTTACAAGTTGATAGTAATATTTGAAAATATTTCTGAGTTTCTAAACATGGAGCTACTACCATTAGGACTCTACTATTAGATGAAACAAATTTTGATTTGATTCCAAAAGTATGGTTCGATTTACTAAAGTAAATGGGTATATTACTGTTTCAAATGATTTTGGGAGAAAGGAAATAATATTTATTTTGAGATAGTTTTAGAATATAAAGTTTGTGGAAATGGTAAAATAGTTTACTTAAAATCGTTTTCATGCAATAAATACTTTTGGAAGATAAAATTATATTAACTTGCCATTTTGCCTAAGTAATAATGATTTTGTGTATTACTATGTATTTCTTTAGATTGGTTCGGGTAATGAGTTCCGATTTGTTTTGTGATGATTAAAATAATCTTCTAAGTGATGATTAGATGTTGCTTACGCAAATAGAGTTGTGCACTTAGTAAATTATTCTCTTTATCATTGTACGGTTGGGACGAGTTTGAATCCGGATGAATCCAAGGTAAATTGGAATTTGATAGTCAATAAAAACTATTTATTTGGAAATATATTTGGTATGGTTTCAAAAGGTTGAAAATTTAAAAAAAAAATTGTTTAAGCTAACTAGTTCAACTGGCTAAAAAATAGCTAAAAAAGGATAAGAAATACGTTAGGATGGTAAACGTTTCTCTTGAGTATTATCCTTATCGTAAAGAGTATACAATATTGTTTGGTAGTACCCAGTTCCTTTCTATACTTTTGGGGTTGCTCGGGCTATATATATTTTTGGGGTTACTCGGGATATATATATATATATATATATATATGTTATAGATTAAAATATACATAATATCATTTTAAAAGTTTTTTTAATAAATATCTAGGTATTTGACCTTTAGGTTTCCAAAGTATATGGTATGATTTCAAGAAATGTTTTGAATGACAACCCAGGTGTTTAAAATCCTTCAGTTAATTCCAAAAATAAAATTTTAAATTTGGATGGTTAGGTATTGCCTTATAATGTGGTAGAGTGTTTTATAAGTTTTACAAATCTAAGGGATTTATATGAAATGTTTTTCATAAAATATTTTAATGGGAATAGAATTGGTATTGGAATAACAAATTGAATAGGTATGTAGGATGGATGTAGATCATTCTCGTTCCATATAGTTTTCATTTGATATTCACGTACAAGGCTTGAGGTATTTCACATCGTTCCAAATAAGGATCTATTACTCAATTTCCGACGGCGAGCACTTGATGAGGGTTCTTGATAAGGAACTATGGTTTTCTATCATAGCTACAGCTATGTAAGGAGAGCAGAGGTTCCTAATCCAGGAGCCTGATCAAGGTCCGCACTAATACATCGAGTGAACGATACTGGTTTGGAAGTGGAGTGAGTATTCGAATTGTGATCGAATCAGATCCTGTATACATATGATCTATGAACATCATGCGGGATTATGAATAACACTGAGTGCCATGTGCTAGAATTTCAGGGACGAAATTCTTTTTAACTGGGGAGAGTGTAACGACCCATATTTTTTGTCTTCAAATTTGAATATTTAACTTGTTTAAATACTCGAACTTGGATTAAATTATAATAAAATCTATGTTTCAAACGTAGACTTGATCTCTAATGACGTTATTTTAATTTAATTTATATAAATTTTCCTTAATTTTTAATTTGGAATATAATTAAATTTTCTTTTGATGCTTTTTATGTCAAATGTCGGCATTTTTAAAATTTAACTGAATAAGATAACTGGTCTATTTCATAGTGGTTTCGTGATCGTGTCACATTGTTGTGAGCGATTATATTTTATTTTTTCGTTAGCAGTTCGTATGCGGTCGGAATATTAGGCAGCGTAGTACCTCTTTGATAAATATCTTGATATTTTAAAAATAATCAAACCTTCACCAGATAAAATATCTTCCCTCTCTTTTCACTTCACCATATTTCCCTGTAATTTCACTTTAGCCACCCTACACCATCATTCAGCCGCAGTCTACCACCAGCCTATGACATCTCTATCATCTCCCATCACTTCACCACAAATGCTTAGACCCATCTCCACCAAGTCATCTCCACCTATAAATACACCATTTTCTGGACAGGAAGATACAGGTGAAACTTCTTCTTCTACTTCTAATTTTTATGTTCAGAGCATGAAAAATCAAACTTTTCTTCTCCTTAAAAAACACCACACTTCAATCTGTTCACTTTTGGCCTCAGCAACTAATATGAAAGTTGTTCGTAATCGAATCTAGTTTTCTCTAAAAATTGTTTCATGGATTTTCATTGAGTACTTAGAGAGATATCATTAATTTACTACAATTGGTCGAGAGAACGACCATTTTCGACTATGGCGGGTTGGCGAACGGAGGGTAAAAATGGGTTTGTAGCGGCGATTGGGGATTTCTAGAGGCGTTCATGTGATTTCTAATAGCTTGGTTTGTCGTAGCGATGGATATGATCGAAAAACATTTAAATAATATTTTTCGACGAACAGTTGGTCGAGCGGTTGATCGGAGGAGTCGAGGAGGAGCGCAGGAACGAGACAGAGGTCGCGACCATACTTGATTTTTGATTTACTCTTAGGAGTGGCGATGATAGCTCATATTAGGGTTTTAGGAATTTTTCTTAGAGGTGTTGGATTTGGTGGAGTTACGGCGAGGGAAGGATGTCGGGCTGGGTCGTGATTGGCCATGAGGTGGCGTAGAAGGTGGGGGTCAAGGTGGAAGTGGCAGGGCGTGTACTGGTAGTGCGAGGCATTGGTGGTTCGTGGATTTGCTAGTGTGGCTTTGGAATAGGTCTCGGGTTTAACAATCGAGCTACGACCTAGATGGTCGGAGGAGGTATGGGGTAGTGCGATGTGATGGGAAGGGGATGACAGCTGCGTGGGTGGTCTCGGCGGGTCGAAGGGGTAGCCGTAGGGTTTGCACACGTGCATGTGTGTACATATTTAAGCTCCAGGAAGTGGCGTTCATGAGGTGGAAGAAGGAGCTGTAGCATATTGGGTAGCGGTTGCATGTTTGAGCTTCGACCTATGTGCATGGTGAGTGTTTAATATTTTGTTTGTTTTAATTATTTATATACTAGCATGTCAGCTTCGAAATCGTTATCTCATTTGTTTTAAATTGGATTAACATGTGGATTTTTGGGTTGGTTTCATACAAACGAGCACAACATTATAGTTTAATTTGTTGATAGTTTTGGACATGTGAAGATTTATGACATATTTCAACAGGCAGGTTTAAATTATACTATTTAATTTAATGATTTCATATATATATATATATATATATATATATATATATACACGTTAGTTATTGATGTTTATTTGGCTAAATAAAATACTATTAAGTTAAATTGAATCAAATATGGTAGTTGGACATTGGTTTAACGGAATAAAACCTCGTTCCACTAATTAAATTAATTTTGCAATTAGTTAGCAGAATAAATCACTGTTCTGCTATTTTATAATTTCATTCAATTATATATCGTAAATGATATGCCACTTTGAATTATTGATACATTTATTTAGTTATGGTTTATTAAAATTAATTTCTGATATTTCATATATAGTTTAAATGTCACTATAGCGACCTTCGCTATATCGTCGTTTATTGAATTTCATCCCCGAATCCCTATTATATGAACTTGAGCTTGTGTTTCCGCTAAAAAGGAATATTGAAAATTTATTGATCATGTTGATTTATAATAATCTTTTAAATTAATTAATTTGAGACTAACTGACAAATTTAATGAATAATGATTAAAAATTAGTTTATCTTTAGATTTAATTAATCGTTTTTGCTAATGATGTTTTATACTTAATTAATAACTAATAATTATTTGAGCTTTACTAATTCTATTAATTAAGGTTAATGGAGTTTATTTAATTTATAGAACTTAATCAATTATTTTAATTAATGACGATGGGATTAAACTAATTATTCAGTTAAGGATAATTGAAATTAATAATTATTTTAATGATATGTAAAAGTAATTAATCATTTTAAATAATGATAATTGAATTTTATTAATCATTTTAATTAATGATTGTTTTAAATTAACTAATTGTTTTAACTAATGATTTTTGGAATTTAGTTAAATCATTTTAATTAATAATGTTTTATAATTAAATAAATCATTTTAATAAATGATGTTTTTATTAATGGTTTTAGCTAATGAAGTCTGAATTTAATTAATCTGATTAGTTTATGATTATTTTAAACTGCATTAATTGTTTTAGTTAATGAAATTTAAAATTACATATCATTTTACTTAATGATATTCGAGATTAATTATTCATTTAATTAACGACTATTTAAATTTAAGAAATCTTTTTAATTGATTTAATAAAGGTGATTAAAGTAAATCAAGTAATAAAGTAAAATGGTTTAATCAACTGATTTAAAGTTAATAAACTGATTTAATACAGCTTTTTAAAGGTAATTTACCAATGTTGTAAAAGTGTTTGGAAATAATTATCTATTTATTTATAGATAATGAATTGTTTATTTAAAGGGATTTTAAATGTGATTAATTGTCTTTCGGGATAATTAATATTGTTTTAAAGTTAAAAAGGAATTGTAACTCGATTATTTGGATGTTAAGTTGGATAATCTTCTTGGTGTTATTTTAATATTGGTTTTGGCCTTCGGGGTCGCGCACTTGGAAAAATTATTCTCTTAACATTTTAACAATCTTGAACTACTTCTAAAAGTGTTTTACCAATATGAAAATCAAGCCAAAAAAGTTCAATTCGTTTTTAAAAGTAAAAGTTTGATTCGTTTATGGAAATAAACCATTTCTGTAAATCGAATAACTTATATAGAGATGATTTATTTATATAATTAGTACTAAACATCAAAGAAGTAGACTTGCTGCCATTTTGAAAGTTAGAATAATAGCAAGACATGACTTTGAGGTAACACTACCTTGACTTGTCCAGTGTTATTGTTAACCCAGAAATAGTACAAGCTTGAATTCAATGAGTGGCGATGTGTACAAGACTTAATTTCCATTTATGATCGTTTTATGTCCTCGATAGTTGGTAGCTCAGTTATTAGTTACTACAGCCACTTTATTTTCATCACTTTAAGACAATGTGTTGCTCACTTGAGCTTTGTTGTCCTTTGCCAGAAATAACTAAACCCAAAGAGCGAGTGGAAGCCAAGCGATGTGGGGTTGCTCCAATTAGGGTATTTTCACATCCACTCTAGATTTGATTCTGTGCTGCAAATTAAGATGTGAAGTACTCGGATTCTCGATAACAGTTGGTGATGTCGAGCTTAGATGTGTCCGAGAGCCATCGGAGTTCTCAAGTATATTTCTAGAAGTATACTTTTAGTGAGGGGGCGCACCCTCCTAGTCATTTGTCGGAAATTTTCCTTTCCTTGTTTGATTCATAAACCCTGAATCTATTTTAGCTTTAAATTGCCATGAGTAAAGCCAACTTCTCATTGTGGCATTTAAGTGTTTATTTAGCCCATTCCATTGAGTTTGGACCGTTACTTTATTTAGCCCATCTTTCGATTTTGGACCGTTACTTTACTTATCCCACTCTATCTAGTTTCGGCTGTTACCTTATTTAGTCCATTCTATCAAGTTGGACTGTTTTCCTTGTTCTATCCATTCTATCCAGTTTGGATTTTACTTGGTTTATTTCCATTCTTTCAAGTCTGGTTTGATATTGTTTATGCTCAATCATATTTGGATTTTTTTTCCTAATATTTATTTGTGCTCTTGCCTAGATGGATATTATTCTTGTGAGGTAAAAACCCATTCCATGTTAGCAGTGTGATCTCATAGAATTTTTATATATGTTCTCCATTATTCGAATTATCTCACGCTGGTTTTACCAGACTGACCCAGGCTTAGTTTTCCTATAATGCTCGGGTCAGACTGAGCATATTTCTAGATTTAGATTGATATTTTGGATCTTCCGAAGAGGAGCTAGAAGCCCAGAGAGGTATTCACGTAGATGATTATATTTCCATTTCTTATATTGTTGTATATTATTCAGCAGTTGTGAGGACACGTTGTTACAACTGTCCGTGCTAAATAGGTTAGTATACCCGGATTCATGTCTATATATACTTATATTACAGATTTGTTTTGTGTAAAGGATTGTTATATATTATAGATTATTCGTTCCACTATGAGATTCTATGTTGTTCAGTTCTACTTGTCTTCTTTATTCTTTCTTTTCCCTAATTATCGACTTTCCCATTCAATTTAGGTTAGACATGTGTGGTTCATTATCAGCTTAAAGTGTATGGAAAAGTGGGTCATTGCAAATTATGTACTTTTATTTAATTTATGTCTAGATACACACACATGTATCATATACGCATATATGTGTGTGTATGTGTAACATATCAATCCGTGCAAGGTATAACATGCCTATGTATAGATGTTGCGATTTACATTGTAATAGATACGCTAGCTCATCCAATATACGATTATAAGTTATCCAAATATATGTATGTATATATGTACTATTATTTGTGTGTATATATGTACATTATATTTAAGTATTAAGTTTTGTTTTTAATTATATATAAGTGTATAAGTGATTGTGTATAAATATACGTGTGTGTGCAATCTTATAAATAAATATTAGTATTATATAAACAAATTATGTAACAGATTTACATAAATAAATTGGTTATAAACATCAAACAAATTTTTTAAACCATAAGCAATACATATATAAATACAGAAAGAAATTTTTTTAATATATATTTTTAATCTAAATAAATATATATGCACACACAAACAAATTCATAAAAAATATACATACATACATATATAAATTAATAAAAAAATATTTTTTTGATAAATATGAAATACCAGGTATTATGCACATCTCATCAAATAATTTATTATTATTTTAAATCTTAAAATACATTTTATTTAAATATTTATTTGAAAATTAGTAAAATATTAATAAATAATTAATTTTGAAACTTTATTTCAATTTTAAATTTCTAGAAAACCATAAATGATATTTTCAATTTTTTCATACTTTTCCTCGTTTCAAATTAGTTTATTTAATTTCGGCCATTTTGAACAATTAATTTTAAAAATAGAAAAATAATTGTTTAATTTTTCTTTTTGCAACTATGAACTTATTTAATGCACATATAATTTTATAAAAATATTAAAAAATATTTTTCATAACACATTCGAATTAGTATAATTTATTTATGAAGTAAATTTATTTAAATGTTACTAAATTATAATAAACTACCTATAAAAGATTATTTTTTACCACTAAAAAATAGTTTTACTATAATGCATTATATATATAACTGTATGACTAATTTTAACCGTTTTATGATGTTATAGCTAATTATAAACAATATATATATATATATATATGAAATTAAATAATATTAATTTATATATAAAATTATATTTTTTTTATATATGGTTGTACTCACTTGACATATATGATATTAAAAAAAACCTTTTTTCAATATATATATATATATATATATATATATATATATATATATAACCAAAACTATTTTTTGAGAACATTGCTTGCACATCAAAATCGTCACTTAACTAACAATTTAATACATATGTATGCACACGTACGTATGTATGTATATGATAAAACCCTTATACTGAAAATCATTAATTATATTCTTATAAAACCATGCCATAATTCTAAAGCCTTGAACTACACCTTGAAAAGATAAACTATGACCACCCGTAATTTTCGATGATTAAATTTAATAAATTAAATAAGTTTTGGATTTAATATTGGAGAAAATAAAAGGATTTTTAAGATTTATTAATGAGGGAATAATCAGAATGTAATTTTAATAATGTTAATTTAGGTTAATTGCTAACTATTTTAATGTAATTCTAATTAACTGAAATGATTGAAAGGTTATAACTCATTGGTGAAATAATATGTAATTAATTGTAATTGGATAAAATTAGTACTCTATAAGTGGTTATAACATTTGTTTGTAGAAGATAAACTTATAAATGTGATTAAATTAATTAAAAGGTGACAATTGTTAATTGTTACCCATTTATTTAATCCGTTGAATTAAATTGGAAATCAATTGCATTAAGTGTAGTTAAATGTTACATTAATATGGATTAAGATGATAATTGTAGAATATTAATGCAATAAGATGTAAACCAATGTTAAATATGTCCATAAAGTAATGATTGATTAAAAGATTGAAATCAAATTAAATCAGTTTATTGGGTTTAAAATTATAATTAATGAATATATTGCAATAGAAATTGGAACGCAGTAACTAGACCAATATTAATAATTGAAATTAACGTGGAAAATTTGTTTTAAAGGATTATAAGTTTATATGTTGTCAAAACGATAAAAATTGTTGGCTTTTAAATATAAAATTTTAAAGGTGATTTAATTAACATAATAATAATTTATTCAAATAACGTGAAATTAGCCATTTTGGCCACTGTCTCGGATTTCGATGAAACTAGCTTCATCGGATTCGCAACGGTGAATTATTGTAGGGTTTTAAGTTTCATAGTGATCGGACTTGTCATTTGATCGTACGGGCTCGAAACACGTAGAAATTAATTTAATTGAAATCAATTTGAAATAAGCTAATTTTAAAAGCAAACTTCTATATACGATGGAGTTAGAACTTGAAAATTGTTCCGTTAAGTTTAAAAATATCGAAACCATCTATTTTGATATATGGGATGGCCCACTTTCGTTTTGGAGGCAGAACGGGCTTTTCGGGTCGTTATTGTCAATTCAAATCTATGCGGGTGTTATTCATTATTATCAAACTTTGTTCGTATAATCGGTTTTTTTATAACCCTAGTAGCCATTTTATTCCTCATTACTGTACGTACAATTCTCTCAAGCTTCTCCTTCTCAATGGCAAAAACCTATTCCAATTTCAAAACCCTATTCCAATTTCAAATTCAATTTCAAAATCAAACTCCTCAAAACCCTAACATATTATATACATTTCGAAGCTCTCGACGAGCGTAATTCACTGCTGCCATTTGTTTTTCAATTTGAATCACTGTTTGATAAGAAATTGAGGGTGAACCTCAGCCGTCCATATTAGGGTTTCGATGATTTAGCAGAGGATCTTAGTCCTTGAGTCGATTGGGTGGCATGGTCTTGTAGAGAGTGTTAAGACAAATCGACCAGTGGCCTTCGTTCACCTTGGAGTGGTCAGAGATATCTCGGTTGTTTGGAAAATAGGGCGGCGGCGCTGGTTGAAGGAAGAGGTCGCAGGGGGTCACGCGACCACCAGGAGGTGCAGCCTGAGCTGTTGGAGGCGAAGGTGAGGTCTGATCATCGTGGACGAGTGTATGGTAGCTGTGGTGAATGGTCAAAGTGGCATATTGGTGGCAGCTCTGTTATCTGGATCGAACGAAGAAACATGATTAGGGTTAGGAACGAGATGACGTGGCTGCTAGTTAGTGGGTAACCCTCTTCTTATTTTATTTTATTTTATTTTATTTCCGATTCCAAACTGTCCAACGTTAATATCTTTTGCATATGGACTCGGATTTGGGTGCTGTTTATTTCATTAGGATCGTATCGAAATTCTAGAAGTTTTGGGATTAGATTGGACGAATTCTGAGACCGTTGAATTTTAGGCCCTATTTTGAATTTCAAATCGGTTTGAAATCAAAAGTGAGTGTTCTTACCCAATACAACCACTAGATTTTCTTATATTAGTTAAATTGAATTTATGATGCGATTATAAATTGATTGGCTAGTGTTCGGTATATTTAATTTGTCATTCTAGTTAAATCTGACTTTTATTACATATTATCGCCATTAATCTAATATTAAAGTCTAAATTGCTAGTTAATACCCATTATTGATAATCAGTCACTTGTTATTGTTTATTGATTGGTTTGACGGTGATTTTGATGGATGTTGATTGTTGATATTGGATGACTAGATGTTATATTTTTATATTTTTATAACACTACAAGTTCCATATGGTTGAAATGATACATACCTGAACGATCTGATAGATTAGGGAGAAATCTTTATAGGTTGAAATGATAGACTCGAGTGATTTCATGGATTTGAAATTAAATTCTGGATTGCGTGTTGAAATGATATATACCCGTAAATTTAAAGGGTAGAAAATTATATACGGACATCAGATTGGTTAAATTATAAATTAAATTAAATGATATTTTGAAATAAAATTTGATTTATATAAACTAAATTATTTTGGAAAATTCAAGCTTTAAATGTTAATATTGGAGGTGGTTAATGAATGGTTAAAGAATAAAAATGAAAATTTCAGAGTTGAAGTTTGAAATATGAATGAAATTTATCGAAATTGAGTTATACAAATGTTTGAATATTTAAACTTTGAAATCTATGAAATTGAAGTGCTTTAAAATTGTAGGTCAAACATGAGTTCGAAATCGATATAAATTGAAATGATTTTTGTGAGAATTTTAATTGAAAGAAAATTTAGTTTTGTTGAGATCTAGATATGGTTCAAATTTGTTGAAATGGAAGAAATAATTTAAATTTGAGATTAATTTCAAATTAACTTTTTTTAAAATACAATATTTAGAAATATATTATTTTAAATTTAGGTTTATTTAAATTTTCAAACCATTTTATATTAAAGTATATTAAATCTATTTAACTATTTTAAGCTACTTAATCTATTTTTAGACTATTTTAAAATATTTAAACTATTTTAATCTATTTTAAACTATTAACACCATTTAAAACTATTTTAAAGTATTTTAAACCATTTTTACTATTAAAAAAACTATTTTAATATATTTTAAAAATATCTTAAGCCATTAAACTATTTTAAAGTATTTAAACTATTTTTAACTAATTTAACTATATAAAACTATTTACGACTATCTAAATTATTTTTTGAATTTCAGACCGTGTAAAGTTGAAGTGTTTACATTTAAATCCTTGATTAAAAACGAATATGGAAAATGATGTTATAATCCAAGCTGGGATTTGAAATGATATTTTCTAGTAAAATAACATATCCTTAGTAAATATGATGATCTTAAAATAAGGGTACAATCTATTTTGAAAGTATGATCTAGGAAGTAAATATGATTTTGAAAATGATATGATTTCAAAAGCGAATATGATTCTGAAAGTAAATATGATTTCGAAAGCAATAAGTTTGAATCAAATATGATATTTTGATATCAACTATGAACTGATTTTTGAAATGTAAAAGAACCATCTGGTGTGAAATAAGCGTTTGGTTGTTAAAGAGTCCGGGATTGGATATTGTCATACTCTTTGCTAATATCGAAAACCACTTTAACAAATATGTACATGGTGAAGAATCCAGAATGAAGTAGGATGGTTTGGCGAACGATTCTGTATAAGGTATTTATGTAGCCCTGACTCCCATGAGTCAGCTTGATGTGTCTAAAAAAGGAGCCACAACGTGCCAAGTGAGGTCGCACCTCCGATCGGACTTGCTTCTTCGATACCATATTATTACTTTGTGATTGAATTGGTGGCCACCCGTCAATTTTGATTATGGGAGTGTATTCCAAGGTGGGTAGTAGTAGCTGTTATGCGTTACCACTAGTCCGGATCTGCAAAATGGTTGTATCCTACCCTGGGCATTGCCTCGCATGCCTTGTCACATGCCTTATCATGCCAACTGCCGGTTTGTTTTGTACCATAGCTAAGGAGTGCTCTCTGGGTAAACCACCGGTTTGGTGCAGCTTATGGTACTGTATAGACTACGGGAATATATAAAATGTGTTAAGGGGGATATGGGTAACGCCTTAATGTAGACATATTATAGTAGCGTATTGTACTACATAGTAGGTAGTTTAACGGACCCTTAAGAGATGTGATCCTGAACATCTCCTAAATTATTGCACTCACGTTAGACAATGGATAGGAGATGTCAAACCCCGTAAGCATCTCTAACGTCATTGCACTCATGTTTATTTACTATTGATTTAACTTACATAAGATCTTTTAGTTCTGACTCGAGTGTTTTGTCTTTTCAATTCACTCGGGTCAGTCTGAGCTTTTCAGTATATCGAAGACTGCTTTTAGAGGACGAAGATAAAGATTTAGTACTATTATTATTTATCATATTTATTCCGCTGCATCATGTTGTTCCAATGCATTTATTTATTCTTGTTGTATGTAACCCTGATTTGTATTGTAAAGTGTAGTCAATTGTTACTGTAAAACAGCTTCATGAAATGTTTATTTGATTACTATATTTTGTTATTCCGCTGTGAGATTCTATGTTTGCTTTTTTCCTTTCTTTCTCTACTTTTTCTTGTTTACGTCATAACAATTCTCCCTTTTGAATGGCTTGAGTTTGACATGTGTGGTTTATTGTCAAGGTAAACCGTCCAAAAAGGTGGGTCATTACATTTGGTATCAGAGCGAGGTTTAGTGATAACATTAACTTTGTGGGGTCCGAATCATTAGAAATAGGGTAGTAATACCATAGAATGAGTCATTGAGATTATATATGTAACGACCCGCAAATCCGTATCCCTTGAGTCAACACTATTCTACATAAATCAACTCAAGAAGAATGGAAATACGAACCATCTGGGTTGAAGAAGAAGAGGTAGAAGAAAAAATAGAAAAAACATCAAAATCTAACCATCGTAGCGGAATAAAATATAATAGGTAATCACATATCTTTACACAAAAACAAATATATCTGTTTATACATACATCATCAGAGTACACATAACACACAATACACATCACTGAATACATAGCTAATCAACAAAGCGGAATATTTAAAACAAGCATGGAAGTACGTATCGCCATCCAGCTCGTCTTCTGAGCTCCACAGCATCCTTTCATGTGTCCTATAATACTCGGTCTAACCCGAGCATTGCAGTTAAATAACACGTGAGTCAGTCTGGAATACCAGCGTGAGAAATCACATCAAATTGATTATTAAAGTTTCAAAATCCTTTGAAAATCATAAGCATCTCGTAAGACCACGCTACAAATAAACATGTCGGGTTTTTACCTTACAATAGCTAAAACACTTTTTATTAAATTCCTCTGATATTATAATAGGGTCTATTTACAAATAATTATTAAAATAGCCGAAATTGTTACATGATTAAATTCCAGCTACTAGCCACAAAGTGGGTAATACAAACAAAACTCGTAAAAGGCAAGTAGCGAGAATGGATTTCCAACTAATGACTAGGCACTGGGGTACCACCTGTCATGGTACCTGGTCTAGATCAGCATACCGAGGATCATTATCGACCCCCTGCAACACAAGGCCGAGACTACCCCTTACTGGATAATCCCGAGTAAGATCACCCCACGGTTGTGATCAGCAACCGCACCACTAAGCCGAATAAAAGGGACATTTAGACAGGGATGACCTCACCTTGAAATGGGTGCTACCCACCTAACCTTGTTGCATAACCCTTATTTTCAGCCATTCCCAGTTGATGAGGCTTGAGGCTAAGCGTTACCTTTTAAAATGTTTCACTTAGAATGCCCATCGTCCACCTGACGATGTTCTGAAAGCATTCATCCATACAAGTCCGTCCCAGGTTCGAACGGAACCGAAGGCACTACTCCTACTACATCCATTTTGGAAACATCCTTAGGATTAGTAGCGACTAGCCCATGCACTTCACTACTCCATCTTCGACTCTGGACTCGTTTTTTCACGAAAAAGTACAAACCGGATCAAAGTGGTTTTCGAGAAATAAATCTCGATCCCGGTTTCTTCGAAACGATCAGCGCATTGGCCAATATTGATAGTCGGTTATTTAACTATCAATTAACATTCACAAACATTCATCAAACATAAATAATTTCTCCAAATTATTCATTAACCTTAAAATATCTTTGCAAGATATATTTCCATTTTCAGCCCTTTTGAAAACAGTTTTCAACCCACACTCTTCTAATGGAATAAATTCCCAAATATTTATTTCCACTGAAAATACCAAGTACAAAGCTTTAGATTTTTGAAATAACTTTAAAACACTTTATTTTAACTTATATTTTAAAACATTTAAATTAAAAATTACTTTAATACTTTATTAAAAATATATACTATAGGAATATTTAAAACGAGGCTACTTTATAAAATATAAACTAGATTTTCTCTTTTAAAATAAAATATCAAGCCACCTTCAAATAATTAATACTATAATCGATTTGAAAAATACTTACTTCAGAATTTCAACATTTAGAGATAATAAATTTTCTAAAACATACTTTTTAAAACGACATTAAAACTTTTAACTTATATTTAAAAATTTACTTTGAAAACGTACTTGGCTATCCAGGGAAATATACTTCTCTTCACATCCCTTTAAAAATAAATCACTATTTATTTTTGAACAAATTTTCCATTTCTTTAATAACTTTCCATCGTGGATTTATTTCTCTAAATATCAACTGATATATTACTTTACATTTATAATACCCATTTATAAATTCCAAAGTCCCACTTCTCTTTAAAGTTCCAACTTCAACCACTTAAATAAATTTTCAAATTGATTTCCAATTTACTCCATTTTGATATAAATTTGTTTACTTAATCAATTCATTTCAAAATCCACTAATTATAGATTTTATTATTATTTTTGTTTTGGTTTTATATCTTTTAACCGAAATATATCAATTTCTGATTTTCCAAATTTCTTCTTTATTCTTTTCAACAATTTAAATCTTAAATTTAAAATTCTTATCCAGTTCATTCTTAAATTTATTTAAATTCTCTATAATTATTTCACTTACAAATTCTCTTCTTACATTTTCTTTTCAAAAATCCAATTCTATATATTTTGGTAACTCAATGTACCGAAATATTTTTAAGTAATCCATAGCATTCGATATTTCAATTATCAATAATATTCATCACAAAATATCAAATATTCATAACAAATAATATTAAACAATATAAATAATTTTGAGGAATCCAGTTGGATCCCTCCAACTTGTTTCCCTGCGTCCACAGACGTTAGCACAATAAAATTCCAATTCCACTTCGAGGTGGAATATTGCGGTATATAGGATTTTTTATATAATATCACCCGCTATTATGCGGTGCATAGGGTCTCATCCGCTATATAATGCGGGAAATCAATCACCCAATATATACTATATACTACTATATATAATATAGCACATCAAATCAATTCAATCATCCAACCAATTATTTCAAATTTAACCATTTAAATTTAAGTAAAAACCTAGAGGAGTGAGATTAACTCACCGATGATTTTGTTTTAAAATCCACTTCAATATTGCCTTGGATTTCCTTATGTTTGACCTCGAATAAAAAATTTATATGATTTATTAAAATTCGAAGAAAGTCGAACTACCAATTGCTATTTAATAATTTGATTAACTAAAAATCGAGTCATTAATTTTTCCTTTTTTAATAAATTAATTAAATAACAATTTTATCTAAACTAATTTTCCTTATTAAAAATCTTTCAATAATAAATTAAATAAGTTAAGAAGGTAATCATAATACATTGTTCTAAAAATAAACTATTAAGTTTAAGATGTATATTTATTTTTCTTTTGAAACTTCATATATATATATATATATACACACACACATACGAGTATGGTGGCACGTCCGTTGGACGTGTGCAAAGAAGGAAGTGAGCGTATTCTATCTTTGTTACAATTATGATATTGTGAGAGATTACAATAGTAAGAATTTAACGTAGTACATGGAAAAATTAAGTAATGAATGATGTATAAAGGATTAAGAGTTAAAAATTATCATTAGCCGATATGTACTGAAAATGAAGATATACGAAGGTTAAAAAAAAGTGTGTGGATATATGTGTGTGTGGTTGTACATATTTGAATGCTTAATAAATTTTGAATTTAAAATTATTTTGGATTGTATATTTCTGCACTTGGTACATATATAATAGTTGGTACTAAAAATTAATACTACAAACATAGATTGAAGAGAAATATAGCAAGGAAGACAGTAAATGCATTTTTAGATATGAAATGGTAACAATATCACAAAGTCTTGGTCATACACATTGATCTTTCTTCCATGTATGCCATTATCTTCAGTCATACACATTCGGCAATCATAGCATGACTCGCTATTTATTTCAAAGGAGCCTGGCTTCATAGTTTGTTTAAGTTCAAAAGACGCTTAAGTGTGAAGCCATTTCTTTTTTTATTTACTCAAATAAAAAAACGATATACATTCAAATAACTCAGTGAATGCTTAATATGGGTGAAATATATAACAGTATCTAAACATAAATTATAGAAGTTGAATCTCCAAAATTGTACTGTGATGTTTCACAGGGCTCTCGGTTACGCCACCTTTGCTCTTAACACGTATTTCTACTCTCTACAAACTATACACGAAACAGTTGAACTAAACACAATTAAATGTGTACTTTTGTGGACCTTATTTTTGAATCTTACCATTGACCCTGATTTCTTTTGTACCCTACTACTCCGAGTCTAAGGTAGGAAATTTAAACCTTTATGCACAAAATAAGTTGGAACATGGCAATATCACATAAATTGTATATGTGACATATAAATGTAAAAATTAAGCTGTTCGTTTATAGTTGCTTCATCAACCGATGCACCTAGCTATAATGAGACAGAATAGGAATAAAATAGAAAGTGTGCCCTAGTTTAATGTGCTTTTATATTAAATATGTAAAAATTTCTTACCCATATACAGTGGGAATATAAAACATCTTCCACAAACGAAATTAATCTTAAAATTCCAACATTTGTCAGGCTAAACAACAACCAACCGATGGTGCACTGCATAAAGCTTGCAAAAGTAAAGCAGATGTACATGAAGAAAAGCATGAGGAGAAGACAGATGAGTATGAAGAGGATGATACACCTCTCAGTTCCATTAGTAATATCAACAAACGTAAAATCTACTTTTATTATACTCAACATCTACACATGGTGGATACATGTAGTTACTTTCTTTCAATATGTCCTAACAGCTCCAGAGAAAAAGCCAAGACCTCCATCCGCTTGTAATCAGTTCGTCAAGTAATTTACATATAGTACAACTTGCCTCAGCTTTAGAGATGCCCGTAGTTTCAATTACAGCTTTCATATGCAACTCCAGAATCAACAACACACTCCGGCAGTTCACTCAGTGCATGTCTTACCAAATATGTGGCAGTTTTGTACATTCTGGCACCATCGTCTTCGCAAGCGAGTTGTCAAAGGAAAATCAGCACCAGCATATGCAAGTAGTTAAAATAGAAGATGATCTGAATAGCCAAATCAATATAGAACATTATAATCAAACATGCACTCAGTTGCCAAAAATGATATCAAGGATTCAATTTCAAACAGCGAGGTGGTAATTGAGGCAGAGTTAACTACAAAACTTCATGTAAATTCAAAAATAATGGTACCTTAGTTTGAATAGAACACATTCTGCAACCTTAGTTTGAATAAAACAAATTTAAATTATGCGAAGCAATTGAATAAAACAAATTTAAATTATGCCAAGCGATGTGTTTACCAAATATGATCATCCAAGCATTGTATATGCACATAGTTTCTTGCATTTTGTGCAAAAGTAAAAGTGAGGAAGTGTCAAAAGTGTGATGGCGTTTTGTAGAAGCTCTAATTCTTAGTTAAGTGCAAGACCGTTTGGGAACAAAAGGAAAAAACAATGAAGTCAGAGTATACCACTTACATAACTCAAAGCAATTTCTCACAACGGTTAGTGACTGTAAGAGTATTTGTTACTTGTTACATCTACCAAAGAATATATGTTTGTATGTATCATGTCCGTCTCAGTACCAAAGCAATAAGAATATTGTTTTGGGAAGTTAAAATGTTGAAGCGGTATTTTGTATATGGATACTCACTTATTAGATGCTCTTTGTCATAATCATCTTATCAATACTTTAGATAACTAAAAGCTAATTTAATAATGGTGTCAAAAATAGAGTTATAAAGGAAACTCAACTGGTAGAACATGCACAAAATTATTACTATAGCTTGCATAACTTAATTTTTGATAATAGAATTTTAGTAAAGTGATACTAAATTATATAATTCTATTAGCTGTAGATAACATGATTAATTTCAAACAATTAGCGGTCATTTCTAGTGCATCGGTAATCAGTATATGTAAATGATCCCATCGGTTCATCCCTTTTTCGTTAATTTTATTCTAAGACTCAATGTCTCCAGAACATACAAAGTGCCAAAAATTAAGAAAATACAAAGTTAAGTGATATACAAAATTCAAGTGATGGAAAGCTATTAACTGTTTTTATTCATTGAAGAGCACTTCTCCATTCAAATGGAAGTGGTGGAAAAAGTATGATTATATTTTTTATTATTATAAGATTAACAATCCTCTAATGATAAAATATAATCGCTAGAAAAATAGTACCTTGTAGCTAAATTATCACATTCGGACCAAACCATATTATATTTCTACAATTTTAGACCTAGAAATATGAAACTTGTTTAACATTCTCCACGAAGAGGAAGAATAAATATGAATACATGCATGTACAAATTTAAATTACACTTATTCAAATCACCATAGACAATAAACATTGATTAATTCTATGAGAAAAATAAATTAGCAATCTTTAGCTCATACCTGAAGTCAAGACTGTCCAGAATTCTTGGACTGTCTGTTGCAACAGAACTGAAAGCGTAGGAAAATTAAGATATTGTTAAAACATGTTAGTGTATGATTAATCTTCAGTCGGTAGAAGCAAATTTCGACTTACTTATAAAACAACTTGAAGGTTGGAGGGTTCATGCCATAAAGCTGATGGAGAACAGTCCTTGTAGCTTTATAGGTGAAGAAACTGATAGGTTGCTGCAGATAGAGAAGTTTAAAAGTTTAATTAGTTGAAGTTCAAATAGAAGATGATCTGAATAGCCAAATCAATATAGAACATGATCATCAAATATGCACTCAGTTGCCAAAAATGATATCGAGGATTCAATTTCAAACAGCTAAGAGGTATAAGGCAGAGTTAACTACAAAACTAAGTTGGCAAGGGGCTTATGGGTGGACGGAAAACCGCTTATTTGCCACCGATAAGGATAATTAAAGAATTTCAAAGAATCATTGTCCTGGAAATTCTAGCATATTAGGAGAATATATGATATTATTTTCATCTTAGAGAACTGCTATGTAAACTTACCTTTTGCTATACAATAACAAACAAACTAAAATATTCAAAGAGGGAACCATAATGATGAAAAATTAAGCACTAAAATATTCAAAGATCAAACAAACAATTATTTAAAAGATCAGCTATAATTACACATTATTAAACGTCAAGCTAAGAGAAAATCAACCTCAACAATTGCGTAATATTAACACAAATTCTAATGAACTAAGTGACAAATCACTTGTCCACATACTGTAATAATTACAGTTTTAAGAAACTTTTTGAAAGCTTCGAACCTGGAACTGCTATTAAAATAGATACAAAAATTAATATTAATAATAAAAATTAGTATAAAGTAATATAAGTTACCGAAAATTTACCTGATATTTGAGAAGGATTTAGATCGGCTGACTTCTACTTTTCAATTTAGGCATCCTGTATAGAGATCTGATTTTTGATTGTGGCGTTGAAGAACCATTTTCGATTTCTTTGCTAAACATCCGCAATCACCTTCAGGCAAGAGAAAAGAGATCTCATCGATTTCGAAAAAAATAGAAACGATAGCAAACAGAAAAAACCAATTCCAATTATGGAAATATGATTCTCAGGACTAATTAGAAAAGGGCAGAACATTGAGTGGTGTAGCAACTTAACTGAGAATGCTTCATAGAACTGTGCAACATTAAAGGCACTGTAATATTTTAGAGATTCAACTCAATAAATACTAAATGCAGTAATTTTCATATCAAACCCTTATGTTGTAGGATAAAGCGATCGAAGAACTACCTTGATCAAAGGTGCAATTTATCCTTCAAATTAAAACTGTGAATTTAAAGACCATAGTGAATCCAGCAAAAAAAACATTTGGCGATAGTATATCACCATCTCTGGTTAGTGCAAACAATCAACAGAATGTAAGGTAAGATGGTTGTTCTACAAAGATGCTTGAATTTTTATCAGATGTTCACGTTTCATTTCCATTGCTCATCCTCAGCAACGATTTTAAAAAGGGGCAAAGAAGAAAAATTGTAAAATCCATTGATCAAATATATCAATAAAATACTCAAACACTTGTATGTATATTTCAAGGGAATATTGGAACATATTTATCTGAAGGGAAAACTGGGGCATATTCATCCTTTTAAATACAAAAGTTAACATATATACAAACACACATGCATATTGAGCAGTAACACATGGGATTATGTAACAGTAAAATAAATCACTTTGAATACATGATGGGAACAATAGAAATAAATGTTAAGTTGGCAGTGAGGAAAAAGTTTAAGTTTTATAAAAAAGTATTAATTGTAATTGATCTCCCAATCCAGTTATGTTATCTATTGAAGCTTGCAATATAGAAATGATCCAAATGATATAATGATGTGAATTTTTGAAAAGTAAACATACCAAAATGTAAATCAAAGCTAATATAGCCTTGATATTATCTTTTATATGCACCTTCCACGTTTTGAAGTTGCTTTGAAAGATACTTATACCACAATATGGCTAGTGGATTTAACACCATAACCTAATTAACTTAATGCAGTTAATATGGTAATTTAAACAATTTTCTCCAAAAGAAAAATAGGGATGAAAGAAGATTAAACACATCATACCAAAAGTGTAAAATTGCATATAAAGCAGACGAAATCAAGTAACAATTTTTGACAGTTAAATCGAAACACAAACTCACAGAAACATAAGCGAACATATGGTAATGAAACCATGAAGTTAAACCAACAATGTATAAGCAATTTTAAAAAAGACATGAATTACAAATTAACCAAAATAATGGATAAAATGACACTCACCCAAACCCTCCACTACCACACTTCAACCCAATCGTGTAAACAAACATAAATCCAAGCTTTCTACACTAACCTATCATGAAATATAAGAAAATACAAAGGAATAACGTCATGAACTACCATATCAACAATATTGTCCTCTTTAAAGAAAATCCATACATTTTAGTTGCAATTGAAAGATTAAAAATAGTACCTGAAATTAAGCATATAGGAGAAGCAGAACCTGTCTAAATCCACTACTATCAAAAAGTAGATTCATTCTTCCACTTGCATTCCTCTTTACTTATTTAGGATTTAATTTCCATATAATGAAAAAAAGCTTCAATCAGAACATTGAAGAATTACCAATTCCAAAATAAATTACTTAAAACAAAGTTTGAAGAAATTACCTCCATAAATCCGAACTAATCGTCATCCATATCTTCTTCACTAAAGTGTTGAATACCACTTACTCAAACCCTCTGCAGCCCTACTTTAACCCAGTCTTGTTACAAACGTAAATCCAAGCTTTCTACATTCCTATATTATAAAAATATAATATATAAAAAAGGAGTAACATAATGAACTTTTAGACCAACAATTATTTTAAAGAACTCACATATCTCAGCTACCACTGAAAGTTAAGAAAATTAAATGTGAAATTAAACGAAAAGGAAGAAGTCATAACCGAACCCTTTACTGTCACATTATAAGCGAGTCTATTACGAATTCTATAAGCAAACTACTTGATGTCTTCTTTGATTTTAGGCGTAGTTTTTTTCCACGGTGTGGGATTGGAAAGTGAGGTGATGAATAATTGGGGTATATCAATTAAGGCGACGTGGATGGGAAACAAAATCAGTAAAACATAGAGTAAGGTTGAGATCTTACCTTGAGAAATATAGTCGGCCTTTGTTGCAAGCTGTCAAAATTATTCTGGCAGTGATTTGGCGTCGAAATTAGTGGTGGGTTGGAAAAGATTAATATTATGATTTTAGTAGGGTGATGGTGGACGGTCATCGACGAGGCAGTGGTCGTTTCGACAGGTAGCGCTAGGGAAGGAAGGGAAGAACAGAGTTTGGTCAATTTAGGTACGTGGTTTTGAAAACTTGAAAAGGGGAAGCGCCATTGTTTTCGGCTAAGAAGGAATGTAAGGAAAGGAAAGAAGAATACAGAGAAGAAAAAGAAGAAGAAACGAAAGACGAAGTCATAGGATCGTGCGAAGAAGTGGCTTGGGGACGTGGGATGAGGCGGTGGTAAAATACGAAAGTGCCCTAGCAGAATTATTCGGTTGGCAATATTGGCAATCTGAAAAAGGCTTCACTTTGACCGGTTGACCGAAGGTTTTGCTTTATAGTATAGATATATATATATATATTACTCAATTAAATATACTAATTAACTAATAAAGTTAACTGTTTTCCATATATTATAAAAATTTCCTTACTATCTAAATATATATATATATATATATATATATATATGCATAGCTGATTCAATATATATATATATATATATATATATATATATATATATATATATATATATATATATATATATATATATATATATATATTGTTCATGCCAAAAGTGGAAATTTTCTTTTACTGTAAAAACTTTCTTCCTCCCTATCTATGTATTTTCCATAAATAAAAATTAATTACTCTAAATTTTTAAATAAACTTAAATTAATTCATAAATTACCTTATTGACAAAAGAAACGAAATCAAGCTATCCTGCTAACCCTAGCAGCTCCATATTACGGCCGCGACCTCCGCTCCACGATCGAGACCCGTTCGAGCCACCCTAAGTCGCAATCGCGACCTTCGCCCACTCGACTGCTGCCATATCCCACGTGAATGACCCCAACTACAAGCCCCACTACTCACCTTCGTCTCGACCTCCCAGTCAAGCCGCCGCTTGAATGATCGAACGACATGAAATCGAGCTGTCGATTGACGACACGAGGGGATTTGTAATGACTCCGGACACAGATTTTAATTTATTTCCCCTTTTTTTTTAACATGAGTTCGGCCATTTTAGCTGGGAAGAAAAGAAACGAAGGAAAAAGGAATCACGATTTGGAGGAGAGGAGGATTGAAATACTTTGGCGACTAAATTTGATTTTAGAATCCGCCATAGATTTGAATTCGAAACGAGGAAGGCTCGTGATTTCAATTTGATTGCAAAGCTCAACTTTATCTCCTTGAAAAAAGAAAAAAGGCGTGATTTGAATGGATATAGGATGGCATATCTCAGAAGGTAGGCTATAGTATCTTGCGTATATTATTTGTAAAAAATATATTTAAATTCACATTTAAATCGTTTCTTTCCCCGCAGCTTACAATCTTGATCTCCAACCGAAGCGTGCCGCTAGGCATTTATAATGCTAAACCCTTATTCTGAACGAAATGGAAAAGGTTTCGAGTCCTAATTCGATCGTATGGAGAAGATAGCTTTTAGAAGAAGTTAAAACATTGAATTTCAATTTAAATCTCAGCGCGTTTGCTTATCGTATGGCCAGACGAACACTCCAAACACTATGAAAATTGAAATCCAATAATAATACACTATTACAGATCCAATGGAACTGGTTTCGTCGAATTCCGAGACTGTGCCTCGGAAGGCTATTTTTAAATTCAATTTAAACGATATAAAATTCAAAACTGAACAAAACACTTTCAAATTCAATTTTAACACTTTTACTATCTTCAGTACTATCAATATAAATTTTACAAGCCTTCAAATTATTTTTAACAAGCTTAAAACTGGAGATTCAATATTTACCCAATTTTTCAATAGTTTAATTCAAAATTAAATTGTCCAGTAAATGGTGATAATTGAAATTCAAGTTAATATTACTCGTTGAATATTTAAAACCAATTAAATATTCCTATTTTAAATATCCAAAATTCCTGGTCGTCACATTCCTTCCTTCTTAAAAGAATTTCGTCCCCGAAATTACCAGTTAGGAAGAATGGTCCAATACCCATTACTATTTTCCAAAAACCAAACAAATTTTAACAACAACCCAACAATCTTTATTAAGACACACTATCCATCTTATTAACTTTTCAAACCTTTCCATAGTTCCCAAACAACCTTACTTATTCAACCATTCACATTATAATTCAAAACCAAGTTTAAAATTTTAAATTTTCTCAAAAATTTTCTAACTCTCTAAATTTCTGAAAAATTTCGCCAGCGTCTCCTTTGAGCGGCTAGCTCGTAACAACTACAAAATGCCTCTATGGGCTTCCAAATTCTAAAAGAAGACAAAAGGCCAAGTGGCTAGATCAAAAACCCAAATCAAATTTCATATCGAAATTTAAACACATACCTTTATGTCGAGCAATTCAAATTTATCTTCTGAAACCAAAACCAATTTTCCTTTCCCTTTATAATACCTGCATATCCTACTTAGCAATAATATCCGACCATAGCTTTTAAAATAATTTTATACATTTCCTTACAGAAGTTTTCATATCTACTTCAATTCAAATTTGTTTTCCATTTCCATATGAATTCAATTTATCTTCAACTCTGAATATTGAATTTTATCTTCCTTTTATAACTGATTCATATTATTATTTTAAATTAGTTTCATTCACTAATTTACTTCAATTCCAATTTGAAATCGTTGTCGCTAACAAAAATTTTCCTAAAAATTTTCAAAAATTTTCTAGCTCCCAAAATTTTCAAAATATTTTAGCAGAGTCTCCTTTGTACGGAGGAGCTTTTGCAATTTGACAAGAGATATAAATATATATACATTGAACCACCCAGTTGGAAAAACAAAAACAGTTCATATTTCCTATTTTATTGTGTAGGCGTACCTTTATTTAGCATTTTTAAGCAAGCGGCTTATTTAATTAGCAATTTGTGCGATCAAATCCAGCCCAACGGCTTCCCTGAGCCTGTACTTACTCAATTCAAATATGTAAGTGCCAAAATCATGTAACTCAACAACATTTTACATATTTAACCAGTAAACATACGAGTTTCTATAAGCAATGCAGGTTAAACAATATTTATAAGCAACTTATAGGGTTCCGATATTAATTTTAATGGTTTACAACCAATTCGTATACAACTTCATTCAATTTAAATGGTTTACAACTCAATTGCTTACATTCAATTCATTTTTAATTTTAAACAAACCCATATTGTTCTAATTGATTTAAAATTCAATTTTATTTTCTTGCAATGATTCATAAAATTTAATATTCTTCTATTTTTGTCCAACGACCAATTTTTCTCATACAAATTGGTAACATTTATCCAAGTAAATAACCGCTTAATCCGATGACCATTTTATTAAGCTTGAACCATTCCATGCTTATATATTAATAACCATTCCCCAATTTAAATTTACCCAAGCTTTCATTTAATGGGGCTTTTACCCTTACTTGAAGCCAAGCTTTCACTAATTTTAAACTTAAATCAATTTATTTCAAATTATTCAAATTTCATACTTAAGCTCATTTTCATTTTACAAATAATTTTTTCTTTTCAATTTAACTTGATTCTATTTCAATCAAATCTCATTTCAATCTACAAATTTATTTGATTAGTTCATCTGTTTCGTAATTTTAAATTTCCAGATTCAATTCATTCTCAATTAATTTAATTAATTACAATGCCATTTTAAATTTATTCCCACTCATCTGGGTTTTATTGCAACTACAACCGTCCCTATTTTAATCCTATTTCATTTTATTTGGCACATTTTCAATTGTATTTACCTCACCAACGATTCAAGTCGAATTTGATTTATAACTTGATTTTTATTTCCAAACTTCATTATTAACTCCCAATTCAGCTTCTATTTAACTACATTAGGTTCTATTTACATATTTCATTAACTAATTTATTATCTAATTAGTTCTCCCCCTATTTAACATTCAATACTCGATTTTTAATCTCAAATATCACTTCATTTAATTTTCTTAAGTTCAATTTTTTTTATAATTCAAGTTTGGATTTTTGTTTCATTTTCCAAAACATCAAACAATATTTATTTTGGTTTTCTGTTCTACTTTTTCAATTTTATAAGTCACAGCTTATTATTTTACACATTACCATTCATTCTAGGCTTGATTATATTCATCTTTTATTTTAAAGTCGAGATTTACGCTTATTTATAACCCTAGCATATTCTTATTCCATGGATTTCTTTATTCTTTTATAAGTTATTCTAATTCATTTATTCCAATCCAATTCTTATCCAACTTATTTCCATTTATTTATGTAAAGATCTAATTCCATTCAATATCACATATAATTCAACTGAATTTATTTCAATTCAATTCGATTCTATTTTATTCCTCAATCCAAGTTAATTTCATTTTTAACTTTTCACTTTAAATTTTAATTCCAACATTCAAAACTCATATTTCCTTTCTGATTGGAAAAATCACCTCAATTTATAAGCTTATAACCTACCTCATCGGGATTTTTAAACACCCGGCCTTCGATTTCAAATCATTTGAAATCACCATTATCCCAAAATCACACTTCTTAAATTTTAAACCAATCCTAGTTTTTATCCCCACAAATTTCCTTTGAAATTTCAAAAACAAACTGGTTCTTCTAGACAAATCAATTTAGCAGCAATCCGCCACTTAGAAACTCGAAAATGAACATCGATGATGCTGCAGTTATCATCGAAATTATTTTCCAGCGACTGAAGTGAGTTCAATGCTATATCCCTTTTCAAAATTTATTTGAAACAATTTCCTTTCAGAAATACCCCCAAAATAACGATGCTATTATTTATCTTCAAAAGACTTCGAAAAACACTTCCAAAATCTCCGGGATTTTAAAATTTCAAATTCTAGCTTGAATCAAATTTTAACCATAATTCATTTGTATAATTTATGCTCATACAAATTCCCATTTGATTATATTTCATTTATAAATCCCATTTATAATTCACATTTATAAATTTCATTTTATAATTGAATTTATTTCATTAACCTTTGGTTATATTTTTAATTCTAGTTAAATTTCCACACAACAATGGTAATAATTTAATATTATCATTCCTAACATCCAAGAAACCATATATTAGCTAAAATAGTTTACAAACCTTTTCTTTTATATCAAAGTATATTTTGGCTAAAATTATTTCATTCACCTACATTTAAAACAATATCGTGTCGAATTGTTCTATTCAAGTGTCTAGAAACCCCTTCGATACCGTTGTCCAGACTGTGCCGACGAAGGTTCATATGCCACTAAATAAATAAATCAACATAATATAAACAATTTTTATATCCACTAACAAATACGCGCTCATATCTATTAATACACTCAAACTCATTCTAGAGTACTACGGACTCTAATTTCAATGAGTAATTCTCACCAGAGCAAAGGTTATCACCAACCTATACTTTGATACCAACTGCAACGACCCGCAAATCCGTACCCCTTGAGTCAACACTATTCTACATAAATCAACTCAAGATGAACGGAAATACGAACCATTTGGGTTGAAGAAGAAGAGGTAGAAGAAGAAAATAGAAACAACACCAGAATCTAACCATCGCAGCGGAATAAAATATAATAGATAATCACAGATCTTTACACAAAAACAAATATATATGTTTACACATACATCATCAGAGTACACATAACACACAATATACATCACTGAATACATAGCTAATCAACACAGCGAAATATTTAAAACAAGTACGGAAATACGTATTGCCATCCAGCTCATCTCCTGAGCTCCACAACATCCTTTCCTATATCCTATAATACTCGGTCTGACCCGAGAATTACAGTTAAATAACATTCGAGTCATTTTGGAATACCAGCGTGAGAAATCACACTCAAATTGATTATTAAAGTTTAAAAATCCTTTGAAAATCAAATGCATCACGTAAGACCACACCATAAATAAACATGTCGGGTTTTTACCTTACGATAGCTAAACACTTTTTATTAAATTCCTCTGATATTATAATAGGGTCTATTTACAAATACTTATTAAAATAGCCGAAATTGTTACATGATTAAATTCCAGCTACTAGCCATAAAGTGGGTAATACAAACAAAACTCGTAAAATGCACGTAGGGAGAATGGATCTCCAACTAACGACTAGGCACTAGGGTACCACCTGTCACGGTACCTAGTCTAGATCAGCATACCGAGGATCACTCTTGACCTCTGCAACACAAGGCTGGGACTACCCCTTACTAGAAAATCCCGAGTAAGATCACCCCACGGTTGTGATCAGCGACCGCACCACTCAGCCGAACAAAAGGGACATCTAGACAGGGATGACCTCACCCTAAAATGGATGCTACCCACCTAGCCTTACTGCATAACCCTTGATTTTCAATCATTCCCGTTTGATGAGGATCGAGGCTAAGCGTTACCTTTTAGAACGTTTCACTTAGAATGCCCATCGTCCACTTGACGATGTTTTGAAAGCATTCATCCATACAAGTCCTCCCGGGTTCGAACGGAACCGAAGGCACTATCCTACTACATCCATTTTGGAAACATCATCAGGATTAGTAGCGACTAGCCCTTGCACTTTACTACTCCATCTTCGACTCCGGACTCGTTTTTTCCACGAAAACGTACAAACCGGATCGAAATGGTTTTCGAGAAATAAATCCCGATCCCGGTTTCATCGAAACGATCAGCGCATTGGCCAATATTGATAGCTGGTTATTTAACTATCAATTAACATTCACAAACATCCATCAAACATAAATAATTTCTCCAAATTATTCATTAACCTCAAAATATCTTCACAAGATATATTTCCATTTTCAACCCTTTTTAAAACAGTTTTCAACCCACACTCTTCTTATGGAATAAATTCCCAAATATTTATTTCCACTGAAAATACCAAGTACAAAGCATTAGATTTTTGAAATAACTTTAAAACACTTTATTATAACTCATATTTTAAAACATTTAAATTAAAAATTAATTTAATATTTTATTAAAATATATATTATAGGAATATTTAAAATGAGGCTACTTTATAAAATATATACTAGATTTTCTCTTTTAAAACAAAATATCAAGTCATCTTCAAATAATTACTACTATAATCTATTTGAAAAACACTTACTTCAGAATTTAAACATTTAGAAATAATAAATTTTCTAAAACATACTTTTTAAAAGACATTAAAACTTTTAACTTATATTTAAAAATTTACTTTGAAAACGTACTTGGCTATCCAAGGAAATATACTTCTCTTCACATCCCTTTAAAAATAAATCACTATTTATTTTTAAACAAATTTTCCATTTCTTTAATAACTTTCCATCGTGGATTTATTTCTCCAAATATCCACTGATATATTACTTTACCTTTATAAAATCCGTTTATAAATTCCAAAGTCTCACGTCTCTTTAAAGATCCAACTTCAACCACTTAAATAAATTTTCAAATTGATTTCCAATTTACTCCATTTTGAAATAAATTTCTTTACTTACTCAATTCATTTCAAAATCCATTAATTATATACTTTATTATTATTTTTGTTTTGGTTTTAAATCTTTTAACTGAAACATACCAATTTCAGATTTTTCAAATTTCTTCTTGATTCTTTTCAATAATTTAAATCTTAAATTTAAAATTCTTATCCAGTTTACTCTTAAATTTATTTAAGTTCTCTATAATTATTTCACTTACAAATTCTCTTCTTTCATTTGCTTTTCAAAAATCCAATTCTACATATTTTGGTAACTCAGTGTACCGAAATATTTTCGAGTAATCCATAGCATTCGATATTCCAATTATCAATAATATTCATCACAAAATATCAAATACTCATAACAAAGAATATTAAACAATATAAATAATTTTGAGGCCAGTTGGATCCCTCCAACCTGTTTCCGTGCATCCATAGACGTTAGCACAATAAAATACCAATTCTACTTCGAGGTGGAATATCGCGGTATATGAGATTTTTTGTATAATATCACCCGCTATTATGCGGCGCATAGGGTCTCATCCGTTATATAATGCGGGAAATCAATCATCCAATATAAACTATATACTACTATATATTATATAGCACATCAAATCAATTCAATCATCTAACCAATTATTTTAAATTGAACCATTTAAATTTAAATAAAAACCCAGAGAAGTGAGATTAACTCACCTTTGATTTTGTTTTACAATTCACTTCAATATTGCCTTGGATTTCCCGATGTTTGACCTTGAATAAACAATTTATATGATTTATTAAAATTCGAAGTAAATCGAACTACTAATTGCTATTTAATAATTTGATTGACTAAAAATTGAGCCATTAATTTTTCCTTTTTTAATAAATCGATTAAACAACAATTTTATCTAAACTAATTTTCCTTATTAAAAATCTTTCAATAATAAAATAAATAAGTTAACAAGGTAATCGTAATACATTGTTCTAAAAATAAACTAGTAAATTTAAGATGTATATTTATTTTTCTTTTGAAACTTCATATATATATATATATATATATTACTCAATTAAATATACTAATTAACAAATAAAGTTAACCATTTTCCATATATCATAAAAATTTCCTTACTGTCTAAATATATATGTATATATTTTGCTGATGCCAAAAGTGGAAATTTTCTTTTACTGTAAAAGCTTTCTTCCTCCTTGTTATGTATTTCCATAAATAAAAATTAATTACTCTAAATTTTAAATAAACTTAAATTAATTCATAAATTACCTTATTAACTAAAGAAACGAAATCAAGCTATCCTACTAACCTTAGCAGCTCTATATTACGGCCGCGACCTCCACTCCACGATCGAGACCCATTCGAGACACCCTAAGTCGCAGTCACGACCTTCGCCCACTCGACTGCTGCCATATCCCACGCGAATGACCCCAACTACAAGCCCCACTACTAGCCTTCGTCTCGACCTCCTAGTCAAGCCGCCGCTTGAATGATCGAACGACATGAAATCGAGCTGCCGATTAAGGACTCGAGGGGATTTGTAACGACTCCGGACATAGATTTTAATTTACTTCCCCATTTTTTTAATATGAGTTCGGCCATTTTAGCTGGGAAGAAAAGAAATGAAGGAAAAGGGAATCACGATTTAGTGGCGAGGAGGATTGAAATACTTCGGCGACTAAATTTGATTTTAGAATCCGCCATAGATTTGAATTCGAAAGGAGGAAGGCTCGTGATTTCAATTTGATTACAAAGCTCAACTTTATCTTCTTGAAAAAAGAAAAAAGGCGTGATTTGACTGGATATAGGATAGCGTATCTCAGAAGGTAAGCTATAGTATCTTGCGTATATTATTTATATAAAAAAAAAATTAAATTCATATTTAAATCATTTCTATCCCCACAGCTCACAATCTTGATCTCCAATCGAAGCGTGCCGCTAGGCGTTTATAATGTTAAACCCCTATTTCGAACGCAATGGAAAAGGTTTCGTGTCCTAATTCGATCGTATGGAGAAGATAGCTTTTAGAAGCAGCTAAAACATTGAATTTTCAATTTAAATCTCAACGCGTTTGCTTATCGTATGGCCAGACGAACACTCCAAACACTATGAAAATTGAAATCCGATAATAGTACTCTATTACGGATCCAATGGAACTGGTTTCGTCGAATTCCAAGACTATGCTTCGGAAGGCTATTTTTAAATTCAATTTAAACGATATAAAATTCAAAACTGAGCAAAACACTTCCAAATTCAATTTTAACACTTTTACTATCTTCAGTAATATCAACATAAATTTTACAAGCCTTCAAATTATTTGTAACAAGCTTAAAACTGGAGATTCAATTTTTACCCAATTTTCCAATAGTTTAATTCAAAATTAAATTATCCAGTAAACGGTGATAATTTAAATTCAAGTTAAAATTACTCCTTTGAATATTTAAAACCAATTAAATATTCCTATTTTAAATATGCAAAATTCCGAGTCGTCATAATATATATGAGAGAGCATATTTCTTTAGTGTTACAAAAGGTTTTTATATTGTGCTAATTTGTTCTGTTTAGTATTTATAAATTCTGGTTGGTACATAGAATGCTATGGCATCGATAGAGATTTCTAGACACTTAATAGGGCAGACCGATGCAATATTGTTTTGAAATGTAGGTAAATAAAATAATTTTGCCTAGTATTATATTTTATATATAAAGGAATAATCTTTATAAATATATATAATTGTGTGTGATATGTTTGGTTGTTTGTTAGGAAGTGAAATTTATAAGTATTTGTTGCAAAAATTGGATTATAAATAAAATAAATATAAATTGAAATTTTAGAACCTAAGTTCCAGGGTTTATAATTTGTTTTCAAAAGATTTTGGAATATAATATTAATATTATTTGGAAGTATTTTATGATATGAATATTTCAATATGATTTGAAAGAAATGTTTTCAAGGAATTTTGGAAGGGAGTAATTCTGTACTCCCCTCTCTGTCGTTGTAAAATAATTTTGGAGATGAATGTACATATCATCGATATTCATTTTCGAGTTTCATAGTGAGAAGACCGTTGTAGTAGTTTTACTACCCAATTGTTTTGATAATGAATCTTAAATTTTAAATTCTAAACATAATTAATATATAAATATATGAGTATACGTATCATTTTAAAATGATTTGGAAATGAAACCTGGTATTTAGTTCTTAATTTATTGTAAATTAGAAATTGTAATTGTTATAATGAATAAAATCTTGAATATATTAATAATTGTGAAACTTATAAAATGAAAATAAGAAATTTGTTGTTAAAGTGATTAAAGAAAAATATAAGAGATTGAGATTTGTAACTTGTAGAAATGAAAATTTAAAAGATGAAGTTATTGAACATTTGTTAATTAAAATAAATAAGATAAACTTGTGTAACCTTCAATTACACTCTAAAAGACATATATAACTTACCAAAATGTAAAGGTTGAAATGTTAAATAGAAATACATAATAGAATATTATACAAGTAAAACTTTAGTATTGAAAGTGTTCGAATGATATTACTTCTATAAATAAGAATTCTGATGTTATAATATGTTATAAACTAAAGTTAATAATTTGAAATGCTAAGTAATTGAATTAAACACGAATATTGTAAGTAAATGATCATAAACTTAAGTTAACATTTTAAGCTATTTATAATCAGATTGAATAGTAAAGGTGAATACTGTAAGTAATGGATTATAAATTTAAGTGAAGTTTGAAGCCAATTATAATTAAATAAATAGTAAAAAGGTGAGTATTATATGTGAAGATATAAATGTGAAAAGAAAAAAATCTAGGTATGAGTTGCTTCACAAATGACTATTGATGTTTAAAAAGGAAAACAAAGTAAATATAGATGTGAATTAAACTGAAAAATGTATGTAATACTTAAGTAATGAATTCATTCAAATGAATGGAAAGAACACGTGTAGGCAAATGAATATGAATAAATGGAAATTGGCATTGTATGAATGAGTGAGAAATGAATTTTGTAAGTAATGAATGTAAATTAGAGCGAATAATCATTGTATGAAAAAAAATGAACGGTAAATGATGTGAAACAAGATTAATAAGAACAAACATAATAATATTTGGAATTCTTAGTTTTTCAGCTTATGGGATGTTTGAGAGGTGATACTTTTAAATTGTTTGAGATGTATAAATAATCAGTTAGGTTTTATCTAAGACTGTTGAGTGTATGGTATACTTAGTAGTTTGTTTATCACTTTTATAATTAAAGTTTCTGAACCCGAACAAACCATTTGTTTTGGTTGCTATGGGTAGATGATTGATTTCTTTGTTGAAAATGATGTTGTACTGTTTGTTTGCAAATGATTATTAACATGTTATGATTGTTTTGTTGTTATTAGTTGCAACAACCTAAATTTCTCTTTTGTATAATTATTAACTTCTTTGGATTGTCTAAGTGAAATATAGGCTTTTGGAAGCAATATCTACTGCTTTTGGTTCATAAATAAGCGTTGTTTTGCCCGATAAATAGGTACATTTTGGATTACGGTTTTATAGCGATATTATATGGTTTTCCTGTGGTTTGGGATATTTATTTTGAAATATGGTATATATTGTTATTATTGATATTATTATTTCTCTCGAACCTCTCCGTATAAAGGAGACTCTGTTGAAATTTTCCATGAATTTTGGACTTAGAAAATTTTGTGAAAGTAAAGATATTTTCAAACTCCTATTAACTTGAATATGAAGGATTTAATTGGTTGTTAATCGATATGTTTTATTTAAATACTTAATTATGTAATTAATTGTTAAAAGTTGAATATTTTGAATAAGATACATTAATTCCTTATTCCTTCTTTTCCCTTTGCAAGGACGAAAAGTTTTGAGTGGGGGAGAGTGCAACGGCCCGTAAATTTTGATGATTAAATTTAACAAATTAAATAAGTTTTGGATTTAATGTTGGAGAAAAAAAAGATTTTTTAAGATTTATTAATGAGAGAATAACAAGAATGTAATTTTAATAATGTTAATTTTGGTTAATTGCTAACTATTTTAATGTAATTCAAATTAATTGAAATGATTGAAAGGTTATAATTAATTATAAATTGTAAATAAGGAAACAGATTAAATGTTATAATTAATTGGTAAAATAATATGTAACTAATTGGATAAAATCAGTGTTGCGTAAGTGGTTATAACATTTGTTTGTAGAAAATAAACTTATAAATGTGATTAAATTAAGTAAAAGGTGACAATTGTTAATCGTTACCCATTTATTTAATCCGTTGAATTAAATTGATAATCAATTGCATTAAGTGTAATTAAATATTACGTTAATATGGATTAAGATGATAATTATAGAATATTAATGCAATAAGATGTAAACAAATGTTAATTATGTCCATAAAGTAATGATTGATTAAAATGAATGAAATCAAATTAAATCAATTTATTGGGTTTTAAATATAATTAATGAATATATTGCAATTGAAATTAGAACACAGTAACTAGACCAATATTAATAATTGAAATTGGTCTTGAACATTTTTTTAAAGGATTATAAGTTTATATGTAGTCAAAACAATAAAATTGTTGACTTTTAAACATAAAATTTAAAAATTCATTTAATTAGTATAATAATAATTTATTTAATTAACATGAAATTAGCCATTTTGGCCACAGTCTTGGATTTTGACGAAATCAATTTCATCATATCCGTAATGGTGAATTATTGTAAGATTTCAAGTTTCGTAGCGATCGGACTTGTCATTTGATCGTACGGGCTCGAAACATGTAGAAATCAATTTAATTGAAATCAATTTGAAAATAAGCTGATTTTAAAGCCAACTTATGTATACGATGGAATTAGGACTTGAAACCTGTTCTATTGAGTTTAAAATATCGAAAACATCTATTTTGATATATGGGATGAGCTACTTTCGTTTCGGAGGCAGAACGAGTATTTCGAGTTGTTATTGTCAATTCAAATCTATGCGGGTGTTATTCACTCTTATTGGACTTTGTTCATATAAATATTTCTTTTATAGCCCTAGCAGTCTTTTTATTCCTCATTACTATACGTACAATTCTCTCAGGCTTCTCCTTCTCAATGGCAGAAACATATTCCAATTTCAAATTCAATTTCAAAATCAAACACCTCAAAACCCTAACATATTATATACTATTTCGAAGCTCTTGACGAGCGTAATTCACTACAGCCATTCATTTTTCAATTTGAATCACTATTTGATCAGAAATTGAGGGTGAACCTCAGCCGCCCATATTATAATTTTGATGATTTAACGACGAGTCTTAGTCCTGGAGTATATCGGGTGGCATGGTCTTGTACAGAGTGTCGAGACAAGTCGATCGATGGCCTTCGTTTCCTTGGAGTGGTCAGAGATCTCCGTAGTTGGCTGAAAAATGGGGCGGCGGTGTTGGTTCAAGGAGGAGGTCGCAGAGGTCGCGCGGCCACCGGGAGGTGCGGCCTGAGCTGCTAGAGGCGAAGGTGAGGTCTGATCAACGTGGACGCGTGCGTGGTGGCCGTGGTGGATGGTCAAAGTGGCATATTGGTGGCGGCTCTATTATCTGGATTGAACAAAGAAACGTGATTAGGGTTGGGAATGAGATAGCGCGGCTGCTAGTTAGTGGGCAATTCTCTTCTTATTTTATTTAATTTTCGATTTCAAACCGTCTAATGTTAATAACCTTTACGTACGAACTCGAATTTAGGTGTGGTTTGTTTCGTTTGCATTGTATCAAAATTATGGACATTTTGACACAAGCTTGGAAAAATTCTGACTTTGTAGAATTTTGGACCCTATTTTGGATTTCAAATCGATTTGAAATCAAAGGTGAGTGTTTTGACAAACTCATAATCACTAGATTTTCTTATGTTAGTTAAATTGAATTTATGATGCGATTAGAAATTGATTGGTTAGTGTTTGGTATATTTAAATTGTCATTCCAGTTAAATCTGACTTTTATTGAATATTATCGCCATTAATTTAATATTAAAATCGAAATTTCTAGTTAATACCCGTTATTGATAATCAGTCACTTGTAACTGTTTATTGATTGGTTTGAATGGTGATTGTGATTGTGATTGATGTTGATTGTTGATATTGGATGACTGAATGTTATATTTTTATATTGTTATAAAACTACAAGTTCCTTATGGGTTGAAATGATACATACCCGAACGATCTGATATATTAGGGAGAAATCGTTACGGGTTGAAATGATAGACTCGAGCGATTTCGTGGATTTGAAGTTTGAAATGATATTTACCCATAAATTTAAATTTATTGCAGACTGAAATGATATATGTCCGTCTCACTTGACCATAGGATAGAAAATTATATATGGACACCAGATTGGTTAAATTAAATGATTTAAAATCCTTAAATTTTGAATTCAGTTAAATGATATTTTGAAATAAAAATTGATTTGTATAAACCAAATTATTTTCTAAAATTCAAGATTTAAATGTTAAAATTGGAGGTGGGTTAATGAATTAGTTAAAGACTAAAAATGAAAATTTTAAAGTTGAAATATAAATGAAATTTATCGAAATTGAGTTATTGAAAATGTTTGAATATTTAAACTTTGAAATCTATGAAATTGAAGTGCTTTAAAAGTGTAGTTCAAACATGAGTTTGAAATTGATATAAATTGAAATGATTTTTATGGGAATTTGAATTGAAAGATTATTTAGTTTTGTTGAAATATGGATACGGTCCAGATTTGTTGACATGGAAGAAATAGTTTAAATATGATATTAATTTCAAATTAAAGAAATATATTATTTTAAATTTAAATTTATTCAGAGTTTCCAACCATTTTATATTAAAATATATTAAACCTATTTAACTATTTTAAATCATTTAAACTTTTTAATCTAGTTTAAGCTACTTAATCTTTTAAACAATTTTGAAATATTTAAACTATTTTAAACTATTAAAACCATTTAAAAATATTCTAAACTATTTTAAACCATTTTAACTATTAAGAAAACTATTTTAATCTATTTTAAAACTATTTTAAGCCATTAAACTATTTTAAAGTATTTAAAGTATTTTCAACTAATTAAACTATTTATGACCATCTAAACTATTTTTTGAATTTCAGACTGTGTAAAGTTGAAGTGCTTACATTAAAACCCTTGATTTAAACGCGAATGTGGCTAAGTGATGTTATATTCTAAGTTGGGATTTAAAATGATATTTTCTAGTGAAATAACATATTCTGAGTAAATATGATGATTTTAAAATGAAGTTTTAACCTATTTTGGAAGTATGATCTGGGAAGTAAATATGATTTCGGAAGTGATATGATTTCAAAAGCAAATATGATTCTGAAAGTAAATATGATTTCAAAAGTGATATGTTTGAATCTAATATGATATTTCTATATCAATTATGAATTGATTTTTGAAATGTAAAAGAACCATCCAGTGTGAAATAAGTGTTTGGTTGTTAAAGAGGCCAGTATCGGATATTGTCATACTCTCTGCCAATACTGAAAACCAATTTAACAACTATGTACATGGTGGAGATTCCAGAATGAAGTAGGATGGTTTGACGATTGATTCTATATGAGGTATTTATATAGCCCCGACTCCCGTGAGTCAGCTTGATGTGACTAAAACAGAAGCCACGATGGGCCAAGTGAGGTCGCACCTTCGATCGAACATGCTTCTTCGATACCGTATTATTACTTCATGATTGATTTGGTGGCCACCCCTCGATTTTGATTTTAGGAGTGTGTTCTGAGGTGGGCGGTAGTAGCTATTATGCGTTACCACCATTTTAGATCCACAAAACGGTAGTATTATACCTTGGGCATTGCCTCGCGTGCCTTGTCACATGCCTTATCGTGCCCACTATGAGTTTGTTTTGTACCGTACCTACGGAGTTCTCTCTGGGTAAACCACTGGTTTGGTGGAGCTTACGGTACTGTATATACTACGTGAATATATAAAATGGGTTAAGGGGGATATGGGTAACGCCTTAATGCTATTTTAATATTTACTTCACTGTAGACATATTATAATAGCGTATTGTACTACATAGTAGATAGTTTTACGGATCCTTAGGAGATGTAATCCCAAACAACTCTTAAGTTATTGCACTCACTTTAGACACTGGATGAGAGATGTCAGACCCCGTAAACATCTCTGACACCTTTACACTCATATTTATCTAATATTGATTTAACTTACAAAGATCTTTTAGTTTTGACTTGAATGTCTTGCCTTTTCAATTTGCTTGGGTCAGATTGAGCTTTTCAGTATATCGAAGACTGCTTTTGTAGGTCGAAGACGAAGATTTAGTACTATTATTATTTATTATATTTATTCCACCGCATCATGTTGTTCCATTGCATTTATTTGTTTATTTATTTATTCTTATTGCGTGTAACTTTAATCTATATTGTAAAGTGTAATCAAATGTTATTTGTAAAACAGCTTCATGAACTATATATTTGATTACTATATTTTTTCATTCCGCGTGAGATTCTATGTTTGTTTGTTTTCTTTCATTCTTTGCTTTTTCGTATTTACCCCATAACAATCCTCTATTTTGAATGGTTTAAGTTTGACATGTGTGGTTTATTGTCAAGTTAAACCATTCAAAAAGGTGGGTCGTTATATAAACTCTTCCCTTTGAATCTCTTTTCGATTCAACGAATTTCTAGTTCTTAAACTGTTGATCTTTAGCTATCGGATAAAGAGAAAATCTGATTTTTCAACCAGAAAGTAAGTGAATAGAAGTTAGCAAAATGTATTTAATCTAATATGGTTAGAGATGTTTATATAATGGATGGTAAAGAGAGAAAAGTGGATTTAATCTCATAATCATTCTCTTTTAATATGAGCCATCAAAAACTAAGCCTTTCTAACCCTAATATAAGCCACCTATACCATCTCATTTCAACCAAAATTTCTACCATATTATAGGCCTTAAATCCATTTAAGCCCAAAATAAATATTATGCAATTAAGTCAAATTTTATCGTTTATCAATATCTTATTGCAATTGATATATCTATAACTATTATAAATATATCTAATAATATTTATTCACAAAATCATAATTAAATTTTCTTGGGGATGCGGATTAAGGATCTTAAGGCAGAAATAACACTAGAGGGGGGGTGAATAGTGTTTTAAAGAATATATGAACTATATGACTAAATTAAAACTTTCAACACAAATCTAAACAGAATTCTAACACAGAATGATCACAGAACATATAACAAATGCAAATAGTAAAGTAAAGCAAGTAAAAGGAAAGAACACACCGGATTTTATACTGGTTCGGAATCCTCTTACATCCAGTCCTGCACCAAGGCAATATCCTTGTACAGATTTTTATAAGCCAATATCCAAATTACAACCCTCAATTTCTAAGGCCTTGAGGAACCCTCCTATCTCCGAGTCTGGGGTAAACTCTCTTGATTTACGGGACACAAGATCACCCTAATACTTCTTAATAACAATCCTTTTGAATGGATAGACTCTATGGATTTTTTGAATACAAATTAATCCTATAACTCTGAATAACACTTTGATCTTTAGTAGAGTGATGGAGAATCAAATAGAGAGAGTATCTAAATGATTTCCTATTGAGAATTTGCAGAATGATGGCACAATCTTGAAAATATGAAGTTTTATGGATATGGAATGGTGGAGAAGAAAGAGTGAAGCAAATAAGAAAGTAGTTGTTAAAAAAATTCGTTTTGGAAGCCTTTATATAGATGCACAACAGTCATAACCATTGGCGAAAGATTTTTGAACGAATGGACACTTCTTTTGAAATTTGAATTTTGAATCCAACTGTCACCATGTCGACATGGGGTATCCCCATATGTCGACATCCCTCAGTTCAAAATTGTAGAGATGTTGTTTTGTAAAAGCATTTGAATTTAAAACAAGAAACTTCTCTGAAGCAAAATAAAGTGTTTAAACAATATTTTGAGGTAGAGAATGAATATAAAACATTATTTTAAATATATATATATATATATATATATATATATATAAAATTGATATAGACCATCAATTATATAAGTAATATTTAAAATCAGAATAAGTTTTGATGTTTTAAGAATAGAAGTTTTTAAAATCAGAATAGAGGAATATTTCAAGGCTAAAACAAAGTTTGAAAACATTTTTGAAAACATGATTTTGAAAGCTAAAACATTTTGAAAAACAGATTTAAAAACATTATGAAAAATCTATTCAAACTGAAATTGCAAGAACCTTCCTACAGAGCTCCTCCATAGAACTCGAGAACTTGTACAAAGTAGTTTAAATGATTTTGATTTTCGTGGGTTTGTAAGCCACTTGTCGTAGGTTTGTAAGCTACTTGTCGTGGGTTTGTAAGCCACTGGTTTCGATAGAAATTGGGTTCCATCCCAAAGGAAAATTGTAAGAAACATGAGAGTGCTATTATGAAGTTTTAACAAAATACTAGACACTTATCTTGAGATCTTGAAATCTTGATTCTCTAGAGTCTCGAATCTTGAATCTCTAATCTTCATCTTGATGCTTGAGTCTTTATACTGATCAGTCTTCGATAATACCTGCATATACTTCCTATATACATACATACATACATATATATATATATCTATATGAAAATGTTAGTATATATTTTATAAAGTAAAGTATAATAACTATATAAGGTTGTTGTCATCAAAACATCATCAACTCGGTTCCTAACAATCTCCCCCTTTTTGATGATGACAACCTTTATTTATAAAATATTCTTACCATACCATAACTCACCATAACTCCCCCTTACTCCGTGACTTCTTCTTTTAACTCTCCATAATTCCCCCTTACTCCGTGACTTCTTCTTAAAACTACAACTCCCCTTTATTCCATGACTCCCCCTTACACCAAGCATATATTTTTATAACTTTCTCCCCCTTTGTCATCAACAAAAACTATTAACTACTTAAGAATTCAAGAATGATTAGTATGAACAAATAATATGTATAGAACAAGCATGAAACAATGAGTATAAGTGACCACATTTTAGTTATTACAACATATATAAGAACATACTTAAACACGAACAAACAAAACAATTTAAAACAAAGAATAAAATGAAGGTACGCTTTAATGGCGATACTTAACTATAAGAGACTTATGAATCGAACAATTGGGGTAGTAGAGACAAAAGTTTCCACGTTGTTCAATTATGTTTCCATTAGTATCAACAAGGATCTCACCAACGCAAATAACGCTCTCGTCCGTATTCATAGGGACTTCGGGTTGAGGAAAAGGTTGATCTTCCTCTTGGTCTTCTTGTGGCTCTTCCATAGGTTCTTCTTCCTCTGATTCCATGGCTTGTGAAGAGTCTTCAATATTAATAGGATTTGTACGGTTATCCATAAGGATTTTTTGTACATTCCTAATAATATTCCCTTGCCTTTGTTGTTCTCTAGCCATCCTAAGTTGACTTACTTGAATTTCAGTCATCAATTGAAGGATATCTTTCATCTTCTCTTGTAATTTGATCACTCGAGCGTGCGTAGATCGTTGAAATGGACCAGAATGAGGAGATGTGGGTAAAGTGGGTTCATTAGTAGAAGAGGAGGCCATTATTTTATTGTTTCAGAAGTTATTTACAGAGAATATAGTGAAGGAAGAGGAGAGGAAACGAAATAAATAGATAAATAACCAAATAACTAACTTTGGAGGGAAATTCTATTTTCAAATTTTTGTGGGTATGTCGACATCAGGGGATGGGGCATGTTGGCATGTCTTTCAGAAAAAGTGTAATTTTTATTTTGAATTTTTATTGATTATTATATTATATTATTTTATATTTCAGATTTTGAACAAATACCTAATTCTCTTCTAAATTTAGTAAAATTCTGTTCGATTAACGGTTTAGTTAATATATCAGCAATTTGTTTTTCAGTATTTATATAATCTAGAGTTATTATTTCTCTAGTTATATTATCTCTAGGAAAATGATGTCTTATATCAATATGTTTAGTTCTAGCATGATGAGTTGGATTTTTAGATAGCTTTATTGCACTAGTATTATCACAATATATTGGTGATTTACTTATGTTAATTCCAAAATCTTTTAAAGTTTGTTGCATATATATGACTTGTGAACAGGCCAGAGCAGCAGATATATACTCTGCTTCAGTTGTTGACAAGGAAACAGTATTTTGTTTCTTGCTGAACCAGGAAACCAGTGAATGTCCTAGAAAGTGACAAGTTCCACTTGTACTCTTGCGGTCTGATTTACAACCAGCATAATCAGCATCACAATATGATATTAAATAAAAAGTATTATTTTTAGGATAAAATAAACCATAATCTAAAGTGTATTTTACATATCTTAAAATTCTTTTAACAGCTTTTAAGTGAGTTTCTTTAGGTTGTGATTGGTATCTTGCACAGAGACAAACACTATGCATAATATCAGGATGACTCGCCGTTATATAAAGTAGCGAACCAATCATTCCCCTATATAAAGTTTGATCAATATCTTTTGATTTATCTTCTTTACTTAAACCTACATTTGTTGACATTGGAGTTGGTTTCCCACTAGAGGTGCTTAAACCAAATTTATTGATTAAGTCTTTAGCATATTTTTCTTGACTTATGAAGATTCCATTTTCTAGTTGTTTAATTTGAAACCCTAAGAAGAAACTTAATTCTCCCATGTGACTCATTTCAAATTCTTTAGTCATTATATCTGAAAATTCTTTATTCATTATGTTATTAGTTGATCCAAAGATTATATCATCTACATATATTTGAACCAGTTGAATATCTTGATTATTTCTTTTAATAAAGAGTGTTGTATCTACTTTACCAATTTCAAAACTAGATTGAAGTAAATAAGATCTTCGTCTTTCATACCAGGCTCTAGGAGCTTGCTTTAGACCATATAGAGCTTTCTTTAACTTGTATACATGGTTTGGAAATTTATTATCTTCAAAAAGTGGAGGTTGTTCAACATAAACATCTTCTTTTACAAAACCATTTAGAAAAGCACTTTTAACATCCATTTGATATAATTTGAAATTATTATAATTAGCGAAAGCAAGTAGAATTCTTATAACTTCTAATCTTGCTACGGGGGCAAAGGTTTCATCATAGTCAATTCCTTCTTCTTGACAATAACCTTGCGCGACTAAACGAGCTTTATTTCTTACGACCTCACCGTGTTCATTCATTTTATTTTTATAAACCCATTTAGTTCCAATTATACTTTTATCCTCAGGTTTAGGAACAAGTTCCCATACATCATTTCTGGTAAATTGATTCAATTCTTCTTGCATAGCAAGAATCCATGAATCATCAGACGATGCTTCCTTTGGATTTTTAGGTTCAATTGTTGATATAAAGGCTACATTAGTCATACTACTTAATTGATTTCTAGTTCTTACTACAGATTCAATATTTCCTAAAACATTTTCTATAGGATGATCTTTTGATATTTTAAATCTCTTATTAGGTTGATTTATTTTACTAATAGTTTCATTAGATTGATTTAAATTTATAAAATCTTCTTCATCATCTATTTGTACAATATCTTTAGGATTTTCATCAAAAGATACATGCATAGTTTCTTCAATAGTATTAGTTTTTAAATTAAAAACTCTAAATGCTTTGCTTCTATTAAAATAACCAATAAAGAATCCTTTATCAGCTTTTGGTTCAAATTTATCTAAATTATCTTTTGTATTAAGTATAAAACATTTACTCCCAAAGACTTTGAAATAAGCAACTATATGTTTCTTATTATAAAGTAATTCATATGGAGTTTTATTTGTTAATGGTCTAACTAAAATTCTATTTAATATATAACAAGCTGTAGCAACTGCTTCAGCCCAAAATATTTAGGTAAATTACTATCAGAAAGCATTGTACGAGCACACTCTTGAATCGTTCTATTCTTACGTTCTACTACTCCATTTTGTTGTGGAGTTCTTGGAGATGAAAAGTTGTGAGTAATTCCCTTTTGAGTACAGAAATTCTCAAAATATTCATTTTCAAATTCACCACCGTGATCACTTCGAATAGTTTTAATTTTGAAAGAATGTTGTTTTTGAATTCTTTTAGAATTTTTTTTAAATATTTCAAAAGCATCACTTTTATGTTTTAAAAAGATTGTCCAAGTATATCTTGAATAATCATCTACTATAACAAAAACATATTTACTATGGTTAATTGATTGAACTTGAGATGGACCAAATAAATCTAAATGAAGTAATTCTAGAGGACTAGAGGTAGTAATAGCATCTTTTAATTTGAATGAACTTTTCTTAAGTTTTCCTAATTGATAAGCATCATAAATACTATCTACTTTAAAGTTTAACTTGGGTAGACCTCTAACTAAGTCAAGTTTTGGTAGCCTAGATAATAATTTGAAATTCAAATGGCCAAATCTTTTATGCCAAATCCAAGGGTCACTTGTATTAGCCAAAAGACATAGGTTATAATTTGAAATTTTCATACAAGGATATAAATATTTTTCTTCCTAATACCTTCAAAAATTATATTAGACTTATCATCTTCAATGTGACATTTATCTTTTCCAAAGTTAATTTTAAAACCTTTATCGCAAAGTTGACTTATACTAAGAAGATTATGTTTTAAGTTCCTAACTAATAAAACATCAGAAATAAGTAAAGTTTTAGAGTTACCGACATTGCCGACGCCAACCACATATCCTTTAGAGTTGTCACCAAAATTGACTAATCCACCATCTTGATAAGTAATGTCCTTGAGTATCTCAGGATTTCCAGTCATGTGCCTTGAACAGCCACTATCAAGTATCCATTTATCTTTCTCAATTTGCATAGTTTGTCCATTGGGTGTTGATTCGTCAAAAGCCATATAACATGTCTGTTCCTGCATAACACACCAATTCGGTAGATAACATGATTTTTCAAAATAACTATATGCAGACTTATGAAACTTTGATGAAATGCTTATATTCAAAACAATTTTAACACAATTTTCCAAAAATGCCATTTTTATATTTTTCAAGTTTCAGATTATGAAAACAATGAAAACCAATGCTCTGATACCAATTGTTGGGGATGCGGATTAAGGATCTTAAGACAGAAATAACACTAGAGGGGGGGTGAATAGTGTTTTAAAGAATATATGAACTATATGACTAAATTAAAACTTTCAACACAAATCTAAACAGAATTCTAACACAGAATGATCACAGAACATATAACAAATACAAATAGTAAAGTAAAGCAAGTAAAAGGAAAGAACACACCGGATTTTATACTGGTTCGGAATCCTCCTACATCTAGTCCTGCACCAAGGCAATATCCTTTTACAGATTTTTATAAGCCAGTATCCAAATTACAATCCTCAATTTCTAAGGCCTTGAGGAACCCTCCTATATCCGAGTCTGGGGGTAAACTCTCTTGATTTACGGGACACAAGATCACCCTAATACTTCTTAATAACAATCCTTTTGACTGGATAGACTCTATGGACTTTTTGAATACAAATTAATCCTATAACTCTGAATAGCACTTTGATCTTTAGTAGAGTGATGGAGAATCAAATAGAGAGAGTATCTAAATGATTTCCTATTGAGAATTTGGCAGAATGATGGCACGATCTTGAAAATATGAAGTTTTATGGATATGGAATGGTGGAGAAGAAAGAGTGAAGAAAATAAGAAAGTAGTTGTTAAAAAAATTCGTTTTGGAAGCCTTTATATAGATGCACAACAGTCATAACCATTGGCGAAAGGTTTTTGAATGAATGGACACTTCTTTTGAAATTTGAATTTTGAATCCAACTGTCACCATGTCGACATGGGGTATCCCTATATGTCGACATCCCTCAGTTCAAAATTGTAGAGATGTTGTTTTGTAAAAGCATTTGAATTTAAAACAAGTTGAAACTTCTCTGAAGCAAAATAAAGTGTTTAAACAATATTTTGAGATAGAGAATGAATATAAAACATTATTTCAAATATATATATATATATAATTGATATAGACCGTCAATTATATAAGTAATATTTAAAATCAGAATAAGTTTTGATGTTTTAAAAATAGAAGTTTTTAAAATAAGAATGGAGGAAAATTTCAAGGCTAAAACAAAGTTTGAAAACATTTTTGAAAACATGATTTTGAAAGCTAAAACATTTTGAAAAACAGATTTAAAAACATTTTGAAAAATTTATTCAAACTGAAATTGCAAGAACCTTCCTACAGAGCTCCTCCATAGGACTCGAGAACTTGTACAAAGTAGTTTAAATGATTTTGATTTTCGTGGGTTTGTAAGCCACTTGTCGTAGGTTTGTAAGCTACTTGTCGTGGATTTGTAAGCCACTGGTTTCGATAGAAATTGGGTTCCATCCAAAAAGAAAATTGGAAGAAAGATGAGAGTGCTATTATGAAGTTTTAACAAAATACTAGACACTTATCTTGAGATCTTGAAATCTTGATTCTCTAGAGTCTTGAATCTTGAATCTCTAATCTTCATCTTGATGCTTGAGTCTTTATACTGATCAGTCTTCGATAATACCTGCATATACTTCCTATATACATACATACATACATACATATATATATCTATATGAAAATGTTAGTATATATTTTATAAAGTAAAGTATAATAACTATATAACGTTGTTGTCATCAAAACATCATCAACTCAGTTCCTAACAAATTTTACAATTAGTATTTCATAAATATTAGTTAATTTAAATAATTCATAACTAGATTAAGTTAATTAAATCATTTATCTAAAGGAGAATTCGTTTCGGTTGTACGACTTGTCGGGTATAAATTTGGTCAATGATTAATATCGAACTATTCAAATATTAATGTTCACACGCCACTTAACATATGATGTGACATTTTGGTCAAATTTACCGATTATTTGGTTTCGATGAAAATCCAATTTTACGTTGTTAAACATTACCTGATTGTGACTTTTAATTACACCAATTCTCTTTATAAAATTATATCACATTGAACTTATGGAGTTTGGTAATCGTAAAAATTCTGGTATCATTCATATTCAACTCTACAGTCCAAACTCAAAATCCTTGGTTTAATAATAATAATAATAACAATAATAATAATAAAAAACTAAAATGCTCTAGTTAGTGCTTTGACTTTAAGTTCACTTGAATTGACCATAATACTAACCCCATATAACCGAGTAAAGGAATCCTCTCTTGCATATTTCTTCACTTCCAATACTTCACTCGATCCAACTATAGTCACTCGGTGGACGTCGTGCCATGATTTGACTATAACCAAAGTGGAGCTTTCATATTGAAGTTCGACAGTATTCTCAAATCGAGAGAACTATGTAAATCAGTAACATCAAATTTTTTTAATTTGACCATAGTTATATTAACGGACAGAAAACGAGTGAGCCATTCTATAATTATCCAATACTATTAGTACGTAACCCCTAGGTGCCCTTAGCAACCATAAGTAATACATTGCCCAACATTTGCAGAGTGTTACGTACTCTAGTCTCAACGAATACAACGATATCTAGTATCGATGCATCTTAACTAGGAACATTTAAACTGGTATATTTGTTTTTATTGCGATAAACTACTCTTGGTTACAACACTTTGTAACTACTATCATATAGCATACTATTTATGAATTTTCAATTAAATATACTTTTAATTAATTAATATAACACATCATACAAAATATATAATAGAAAGAAAACACATTTTATTTTGAACAAGATTGGTTATCGAGTTAGATGTATGTAACAAATTACATAATTGCCTCTAAGTGTACCCCTAACTCTATCAATAAGATGCAGAGTGGATCGATCTTAGAAAAAATCTACATCTACAATGGTTGATTTTCTTATTACTTAGAGCTTTCTGTTATAAAAGGAATTTTTATGGCTATTTCAAGATCTTGGAGCTAGTAAATATATCATTTTAGAATAGAAAAATCGATCTTTGTAGTGCTGAGAACCTCTATCCATAACTCTAGAGATTGTATTTTGATGTGTTGAAGTTAATGCCCTAGATACTAAGTTTCCTCGGAATTGTTGATTGCAATCTATGGTCCAGATATGGCAATCTCGAATTCTATGTGGAGAGAATGATTTAGAAGCATGCTAGCTGGTGATTTATATTTTGGTGTGAATGTGTTAGGATAGAAAAATAACATGAGGATGATTGCTTTACAGTTGCGCTAGAGCCAGGTAGGAATGAAGTATAAAGAGCGATTGTGCTACAATGAAACTTTTGTTAGATAAACAATGTTATATGGTGATTTATCAAAGGAACATCATAGGGCCTCCACCTCTTTTTATAAGTCGATTAGAAGCTTTTGACATAGGCCTAGCTAGTCATGACAAAAAGGAGTTCGTGGAGAGGTCGGTCAGTAAAGAGACTTAATGAATAGGAGAGGTATAGACGTGATATATGGGCAGTCAAGGGGTCTTGTTGTTTATTTGTGGGTTGATGATTAAGTGATCTAGTTCAGAGATGTATGGAGGGAGGTTTGAAGATGTAGCCTGCGAGGCTTGTAGCCATAGTTTTCACGATCGGACCAAGATTTTGAACCGTAACGACTTAAGGTTTAAGGTTTTAATGGTTCAACCTGTAGAACTGTCGGGACCGTGTTTTTTTTTGAAAATTTACAATTTAAGTACAAACTATACACAAAAATATTAAAATAAAAATGCTAATTTGATACATCACAATTACAAATTATCTTTCAAATGTACTATATTTTGTTTGCAAATTAGATATCACAATTGAACAACATATCATAAGTACAAAACATATCTTAATTAGCAACGAAGTCCAACATATCATAAGGTCACACATATCAATTATATACCATAACTCTTAAAGTTTATAAACTCAAATGTACAATTTATGGTGATAAAGGAATTTGCTCAAGGTGGCTGCACTTATAAATATCAAAATTTTATCAAAATACAGGTCAACACTTATAAATGAGGGCTGTAAATTTTGAACTTACACATTGTTTAATTAGAAATAAATAATAGGCCGGTCTCCAAATGCTCGCATTGCATAGTCATTATACAATTGCTTATGATTGTAGGTTGAGCACAAAAATCATACCAATCTTCCATGAATAGCCTTCCACTAGTGCAATATTTAGTACCAATTCATACTTACAAACTAGCTAATATCGCATAATCAGCAGCAATACTTTAGTTTAAATAACATGATGTAGTTGTAAAAATAGATTGTATGAACTAGAATGTAAGTAACTAAGGATCCATACTAGTATTAAATAAAAATATGTCGATTTTACTTGCTAAACCAAATTTACTCAAATCAAAATAAGAAATGGAAGTCGAATTAGTCACTGAAGCTGGGGGCGTTAGAGATCGAGTTTAGCGGTGGGTGGTGTTTTGGTTGCGGCGGTGAGAAGTAGGTTGCGGTAGCAAGGGAAGCAACTATGATGGCGATAAACCATAGGTTTGTTGTTGGACATTTTTGCTTTTGATTTTGGATCCAATGTGAAAATGGACAGCAACTTTTTTGTGAAAGAGAAAAGCGGTCAAACCTAGTTTAATTACAACGTTTCAACCCTGGTTTTAGGTTCAACCAATGGTTCATGCTTATTAGTTGCTTAATTCCATTCCGAGCCTTCAGACCAAACGGTCGGGAGTTTTTCGTGGTTAAACCGCAACCTGGTACGGTCATTAAAACACTACTTATAGCTCTTCATTTTTCTTGGAAAAATAGCGGGCAAGTTTTTGAATTAGTATGGACGGGAATCGGACCTTTACATTTGTATACCTATTTATATTTTTCATATTCATATATTACCTTTAGTGTTTTCATGATGGGACCCAACCACGGACTGACATCAAATAATCCTGGACTGTTAACCACTTCGGTCCAAAACCTAATCAGATATCAGTCGTGTACGAACCAATGTTGGAACTTTGAACCAACGGTTCAAACATTGATTTTACTCGGTTGAGCCAAGTTCTTTTATTTTCCCTTACCGTAAAGAGTAATATACACAAAATTTGAGATGAGTTGGATATGTAATTATTTCATGTTTTTGATTAATGGTAATTTTATGTTCTTGTTTTAGGTTAGTTACTGTTAACCGGCACCTTGGTCCGGTTACAAGACGACAGTTGAAGAAATTATCATTAGCATTAGATAAGATTCTGACCAAGAAGGGCCTGAGGATATATGGGTTTGATGCAGTCGACATGTTTTGGCAATCAAGAGCGTTCGACGTTAGAAGGACGCTCGGCATTGAGAATCGTTCGATATTGTATGTCGTTCGGCAATTATGGAATGCTCGGCATAAAGGGACGTTCGGTATTGAATATCGAACGGCACCTAAAGAATGTTCGGCATCCATGAACGTTTGGCATACAAGGAACGTTCGGCATCCATGAACGTTCGGCATACAAGGAACGTTCGGCATCCATGAACGTTCGGCATACAAGATACGTTCAGCACGTATGGGTCAAATGGTATTTAAGAGCGTTTGACTTCTAGAGCGCTCGGCATTCATGCTTCACTCGGCATTCCTGGACTGTTCGGCATTACCAGCCTCATTCGGCCTACACCCCTCACTCAACACCTTGCACCGTTCGGCACAAATCTCGTGCTGCATGCAGAGCATCCGGCCTCACTTCGTTCGGCATAAAGATGAAGGTTTGGCGTTTGGTCATTCGGCCTATTTGGGTCGACACACGGGGCTTACCCCGTTTGGACCGAGTTATTCAGCTACCAGGCCCACCAGGGAAGCCCAACCCATCTTCGTCTATAAATAGAGGGGCGGGGGCACAGCGAAATGGACCTTTTTTCCGGGAATTCTGGGGAGACTCTGCCATTCCTTGTACTCTCCTTTTTTTAATTCAAACTTGTATCCAAGTGATTGATTTACGGATTGTATCTGTATTCAAGTAATTGAGAAAGCAATAAAGATTAAACTCGAAGTGGATGTAGGCAGTTACGCCGAACCACTATAAATCCGGTGTTCTCGTTCTTGTTATTCTTTTTCATTGAATTGCACTATTTTTCAGTCCTAATTTACTCTCTTCATTAATCTCTCTACATAACTCTACTCAAGGGTGTTAGTTACCAATTTTGGTGCTAACATTTTGGTGCTTTCACTGAGAATTGAATTCTCAGCTTGATTGGATCTCATCATCTACTATTGGATTTCCATATTCGCGAGATAGATCCAGTTGTCTAATAGAAAACTTCCTATTCTACTCAGATTTGAAAGAAATCTAAAGGAAGCTGATAGCCGTAGATTGGATTCACTGATGTACGCAAGATTTGGCGATTGGATGTCGAAGTTTGCACTCAAGTTGAATGAAGTCCGACCCTCCTCTGAAGGCAAATCAATCGATCGCCCCAGAAAAAGTCTATGCCGACCGTTGCAGAAAAGGTGTATGCCGAGTTACACTTGGCCGAACACTCCTGGCCAATCCATCTTGGCCGAACACTCGTGGCCGATCCATCTTGGCCGAACACTCCTGGCCGATCCTCCAGGCCGAACGCTCCTCCAGGCCGATCATACCTCTAGGCCGAACACTCCTCCAGGCCGATCCATACTTCTGGGCCGAAAGCTCCTCCAGGCCAAGCATGCCTCTAGGCCGAACGCTCGTCCAGGCCGAACATGCCTCTAGGCCGAATGCTCCTCCAGGCCGACCATACCTCTAGGCTGAACACTCCTCCAGGCCGATCCAAACCTCTAGGCCGAACGCTCTTCCAGGCCGAACAAACCTCTATGCCGAACACCTCTATAATGCCGAACGGTATTGTATATGCCGAGCGGCATCCAGACCGTTCCAAACTTAAGTTACACCGGTCTCTTATACGACCCCTATAGTGAATTCAAAACTCAACTTAATAAAGGAACATTCTATCTACTTCCCTTACATCCCCTGATCGAACGGGGCATAGAGGATCTAGCGACAGCTTCTGAACGACAACAAGGGAGCGGACAAACAACTGCTACTCGAACGATACTCTCAAAGGGATATCATATTGATCACTTGAGGATAATCGACCTCCATATATATTTTAGCAGCCGGTTAGCTGGAGAGCCTCCAACGACCATGCATCGTCTCTATGACAATAATGAATCTAAATCAAAGTGTGGAGGAGCGGAACAGACTAAGGAAAATAACAATGAAGGCCCGTTGACTAAGGATGTAGATCCTAGTAGCCGAAACAAGACCTCAAAATTCGGATCATACGCTCTTTGAAAGATTCAATTGACAACCTCTACTTGAAGACTCATGGCTCGGAGTGGTACTGCAAACCAACCTCGAGAGACTACACCAAAAGTCTAAAGAAAATAAGGGGAATGTTGTATATTCCAAGATGCTCACTGATCCTAACACGGGCGATTACAAACACCTCCGAGGTGTGATCGAAAAGCTAATCTGGAAAGGAAAGCTTTAATAATATGTACAAGTCTTGCAGAATGGCGGGCAGCAAACATCCGATGCCTATTAATAAAGGGCTATGATTATCAATTGGACTGCTGACGGCTGACATCTCTTTGGAAGGAGCCAGGGGCAAAGTCGAATAGCGAGTACACGACGCTGCTTCACTTATCAATGAGATTAATCATAATCTTCTTTGAATTATTTCCATTTCTATTTCTATTTCAATTGTTCTATGAACTACGACTAGCTTGAACTAAACTACTTTCAAAACAATGTAGGTGACCAGGTACTCGGATTTGGTCGCCAACCAATCCATGCAGACCATGATCAGACGTATGGAGTTATATCTAGACGAGCATAATTCAATTGCTTATCATCAATCATGTGCCTTTGATTTGGGGCTATGGACTAGATATTGGAAAGCTCATCACGATCAGAGACCAATACAAAGTCAACATGACTGACCATGCATTCATTGACCTCCACATTTGACTTGGAGACCTGAACAAGGCTTGAAATGAGTATGGCCTGATCGTCCACTCAAATCAAGTCATAGAACAAACTCCGACAAAATACAGAGGCCTCTTCTGAAGCTCAGTGACGCCAAGATCTGTCTAGAGTGGACGTGATTTGATCATCTACACACCAAATCCTGCCTTCAACACAAAAGAAGGAGATACAGAGCAATGTGTAAAAGATTCTGCTATCTAACCCAACACGGATGTAATCCAACCATCTGTCATATACCTCCTTCCTTGACTCGAATGGAAGAGCTATAATTACCAAGCGGACGAGAATCGATCGTCCATTTTTCAAATTTCGTCCCTTGAGCTGGGGGCAAGATCCCATTCCATGAGCAAACATGGTTCGACTGTTCATTCGACAACATTAGCCTCGATACGGTAGATGAATACAAATTAAAGAGTGGAAATACGACTACTATCAACTTAAACCTCCAAGTCCCCAGAGCGCGGACTGGAGTACTCTAAGTCCCCAGAGCGCGGACAAGAGTATACATGACTTAAACCTCCAAGTCCCCAGAGTGTGGACTGGAGTACTCTAAGTCCCCAGAGCGCGGACTAGAGTATAAACGACTTAAACCTCCAAGTCCCCAGAGCGTGGACTGGAGTACTCTAAGTCCCCAGAGCGTGGACTAGAGTATAAACGACTTAAACCTACAAGTCCCCAGAGCGCGGACTGGAGTACTCTAAGTCCCCAGAGCGCGGACTAGAGTATAAATGACTTAAACCTCCAAGTCCCCAGAGTGCGGACTGGAGTACTCTAAGTCCCCAGAGCGCGGACTAGAGTATAAACGACTCAAATCTCCAAGTCCCCAGAGTGCGGACTAGAGTATAAACGACTTAAACCTGCAAGTCCCCAGAGCGCGGACTGGAGTACTCTAAGTGTCCAGAGCGCGGACTAGAGTATAAATGACTTAAACCTCCAAGTCCCCAGAGTGCGGACTGGAGTACTCTAAGTCCCCAGAACACGGACTAGAGTATAAACGACTCAAATCTCCAAGTCCCCAGAGTGCGGACTGGAGTACTCTAAGTCCTCAGAGCGCGGACTGGAGTATAAATGACTTAAACCTCCAACTCCCCAGAGCGCGGACTGGAGTACTCTAAGTCCCCAAAGCGCGGACTAGAGTATAAATGACTTAAACCTCCAAGTCCCCAGAGCGCGGACTGGAGTACTCTAAGTCCCCAGAGCGTGGACTAGAGTATGAATGACTTGAACCTCCAAGTCCCCAGAGTGCGGACTGGAGTACTCTAAGTCCCCAGAGTGCGGACTCGAATATAAGCAATTCGGATCTCCTAGTTCCCTGAATATGAACTATGACACAGACGACTTGAATTTGTCAAATCCTTGACATACGGGCTAGAATGTATTCTAAGTGCTCGAAGCACAGAATGGAAGTTCAACAACTCCCGAAGTGTTTCCGAGTTATATGAAGATGGACCGAGAAGTCTATGTTACTCACAACTGCTTGGATCAACATCACAATCACAAAGAAAATTGAACAATAAGAGTCTTTTGTAAGACGGAAAAAGGAACTAAACTTTAATGAGAAATGAGTTCCTATTACAACCCCTCCAAAGCTCGGAGTCGACATTCTATTTACAAGGAATAAGGAAATAGATGAAAATAATTACATGACTTAAACCAACTCTCGTTGAACGAGGATAGTAATCACTTCTTGTACTTCTTCAACTCCTTTCCGGACGGCTCCTCTCCATAGCATTTACCCTTGGTACTCTTCTTTGATAGAAGGGTAGCAACTGAAGAAGTACGGAGAACTTCCATAGGCTTGGACCCGCCAGGAAGGATGACCTTCAACGGCTTGTTCAAAGGATCGTCCAAGTCCACAACTCGGGGCTCGACCTTGACCCTGACCTTCTCTTTCTCGAGCCGCTCCTTCATGCTCAATTCGGATGTGTGATTAGAGGCGCCTGTAATTTCTACTTCATAACCCCCGTCGGTATAGGAGGAGGGTCCGGACTTGTCTTCATCAAGCGCTCCAATCACCTGAGCACGGACGGGAGTACTCTAAGTCCCCTGAGTGCGGACTAGAGTATAAACGACCTAAGAACCTCTACATCCCCGGAGTGCGGACTAGAGTGCTCTAAGTCCCCTGAGTGCGGACTAGAGTATAAACGGCTTAAAAAACCTCTACATCCCCAGAGTGCGGACTACGGTACTCTCAGTCCCCAGAGCACGGACTAGATTATAGAAGACTTGAGAAGAATCTCCAAATCCCAGAAGCAAACTAGATTACTCTAAAATCCCAGAATGCAGACTGGAGTATAAACGAGTTGACAAAAATCCCTGCGTCTCGAACTGTGGACTAAAGCATAAACCGTTCGACAAATCTCTAAGTCCCCGGAGCATGGACCGAAGCATGAGTACAAATTGGGCACGAATTAACCGCGGGGAGAATAACACTAAGTCACAAGAATGCAGAGTGGTGTATAAACATCGATAAATAGACGAGTGGATTCAGACCATTCTCTATTACGCAAACTTCGGCATGGAATCGACCGAAGGATTATTAACCCGCTAAGGATAGAGTTCGACCATCCAACTAGTGGCCTGGCCAAATCAATGTTGGGAGCATGGGTACAAATCACTAAAAAGCTGAATACGACAGCTTACTATAGCTCTAGCGTGGCGTTCTTTATAACTTGAAGCGACGACTACAGGGAAGCCTCAATACAGAACCAATCGAAATGGCATCCAAAGCTACGAGCAATCGACTATATCATACCTCAGATCGAGGGTCAATACCGATCCGCACCAAGCATATATGAGTGTGATTCGGATGTTTCTTGGAAGACTATGACCCCCAGAGTGTGGAAAGGAGGGTAAACCATGAATACTCGGTCAAAAATTCTCCAGCACCCTCATTCGATTCGTCAGAAGGAGTATGAAACTGGATGAGCATAACTGGACTGCATTTGTAGCCAACCTTACCCCGAGACCTGATTACAGAGCATGAACCAAAGTGGACGTAAATGATCGTCCACTGTCCAAATTATGCCCTAAAACTTACGTGGCATCGAAGTATTCCCCTTGGAATGAAAAAACACGATAGAATCCAAGATAGACGAGACCTAGTCTCCCATCGACTGACATGATCCCACGATTCAGCGGGAAAGAGAGTAAAGCTAAAGTAGGCATGGCTGGCCTTCCTACTTATCGATGTATGCCCAGACCTGGGGGCACGAGCGAGAAGCAGGATGAATGTGAACCGACTATTCACCGATCACCTCTATGTCTTTGGAATTTAGGTGAGAACATAGACGTAGCTAGGACGAGACTTAACCGTCCATGCAGTATATTTATCAACCCGAGACTGGGAGAAGGCGCATGGTCATCCTAAAACTGGCTACGATAGCTCAGTATTAAAACTTATATATAGTGCTTACAGTTGCTCCAGGAGACGACCGAAAGGATGCCTAGAGATTGAATCATTGAATTGACACCTTAGCTCATGAGCAATTGACTTTCACTCCAACCCGAAGGACGGGTAAAGGATCATGAATTCATTGAATAGAAAGTGCATTACTCGAATATACAAGCAAATTCAAACTCATAGCAAGATCCAGCTATACAATTGCACGCCACTCAAGGCTGACCCCCACCGACATTTCCTTCAATGCGCTTTTAAGCCTGATCTTTGGCCATTCGCTGATAATCTATTAGAGCATTCAGAGTCCTTCACTATTAGACTTAATAACTCATGACAAGAATCTAGGATTCGACTAGAGTAACCGTCAACATTGGCCGTCCCAACCATATTTCACATTGAATGTTATGCAAAATAGTTACATCTGTACTCAAAGAATCTGGGATGGCACCTGCTAAGCTGACGGTCGACATTACACCAGCCATGGTGACCCCATCCCGGGTCCTAAATATCGGATCACAGCTCAGTGTAGTGATGATAGAAGAATTAGTTGGATTTTTCTGAATAAATGATGATATGCTCCCTTGGACCCATTCTGGCATGCATATGTGATTTCATTAACAATCGTGAGCCATGCATTGGATATCAACCCGAAGCTACAAAAGCTAGCACAATATCTATTGATTTCATCATGAAAGTTCCACTCTTACTTTTGGGCCCACTCCGTCAGCATCTATGCTTACCAGCCATTGCGACAGGGCATACAATGACCTGAGACGTCTGAAAGACTACTTAAATAGAATATTGAACTAAGCTAATTCGATATCACTTATTTCCCTCGAAGGGCTATCCAAGGACGGAAATTAGCAGACCTCACACCCAAATTCACTACCTCAGATGACTACTTGAAGAGTAGTAGAGAACCAACCATAAGATGGAAAATGTACGCGGATGGAGCATCTAATTATCAGTATTATGGCATAGGAGTCATGATAATGACTCGAGTCATGATAATGACTCTTGAGGAACGATCAATCTGCTACGTCCTGAAACTCGATTTACTTATAACAAACAACGCTGCTTAGTATGAAGCCTTGACTGCCAGCCTCAAGCTTGCTAGAGGATTTGAAGTGAAAACTTTACATATCTTCTGTGATTCTTGATTGGTTGTATACAAATTTAAGGAAGTTGATCTTGCTAGGGGGCATTGTCTTGCTCCTTATCTCGGCCAAGCCCAAGAGCCACTAACTGACTTCACGTATTACGTCATTGCACACGTACTCAGCGAACAAAATGAAAAGGTGTCATGGTTGATTCCTGTCGAAGACTATCTACAATGAGGAATTCTTACTGAACGGAGGAATGGAAAACGACAGATCCTCCTCAAATCTTCATGCCAAATCATCTAAGAATAAGTCGTGTGTCAAAAGAAGTTTGTCCATCCCCATGCTTCGGCGCATCGCCCATAATGATATCTTGAGCAAATTCTATGAAGAAGAATGCGGTAATAGCATCAGGGGGAAAACCTTGATAAAGAAGATACTCTGCTACAGGTATTATCGGCCAACTATCAATCTAGATACGGCCGATCATGCTAGACAATGCGAAAAGTGCAAGATGTTTGCAAAAATCCAGGAACCTCACCAATGGAAATTACTCAAATGGCTAGTCCACAGCCGTTTCCCACTTGGGGGCATTGACGTCCTCTTCTTACCAATCCTAAAGGTAGAACGAAATGCACCATCATAGTAATTGATTACTTCACCGAATGGGCAGATAAAGAACTCTTAACCACGACCTAGACGAAGAAAATAATCAACTTCTTTATCCATACGTCATCTGTCCTTATGACCTTCCATGATCCGTTATACCTGCAAATGGACAGGTTGAAGTTGTGAACAAAATCATAGAGTTTTTACTGAAGAGGGGTTCGGAAAACTCCTCAAGTGGCTGATTGCAACCCTTATTTCACAGAAAATACAATCAAGGAATCGTAATTGAATTGCAATTAAACTGGACGGAGTTGGTAACGACTTATGAGCATATAAAACGCATTCGAGAGCCAATGGAAAGAACATGTACCCAAACATGCATGTGTACATCCGAACAAGTCCGACTTCTTGAAATCAACAGAAATTGAATTCTCACTAAGGGTTATTAAGAAAAGACTAGATCAGATAGCCGAAGCTTACTAGCTCTGTAGAATCAGACACGGATGGCCACTGATGAACTACAACCTTGGATTCATAACACTGGGAATCGACCAAGCATCATGACGACCAAAGAAGGATACGACACCTTGGGAGGATAAAATTAAAGGATAATGATTGTTCAAGGAACACGATGTATTTCTTTCTAGAGACAAGGAATACTCGCTGATTCAAAGCATGTCGCGTTGCTTCACACGACACACTTTGGGGGGCAAGTGTTAACCAGCACCTTGGTCCGGTTACAAGACGACAGTTGAAGAAATTATCATTAGCATTAGACAAGATTCTGACCAAGAAGGGCCTGAGGATATATGGGTTTGATGCAGTCGACATGTTTTGTCAATCAAGAGCGTTCGACGTTAGAAGGACGCTCGGCATTGAGAATCGTTCGATATTGTATGTCGTTCGGCAATTATGGAATGCTCGACATAAAGGGACGTTCGGTATTGAATATTGAACGGCACCTAAAGAACGTTCGACATACAAGGAACGCTCGGCATACAAGGAACGTTCGACATCCATGAACGTTCGGCATACAAGGAACGTTCGGCATCCATGAACGTTCGGCATACAAGATACGTTCGGCACGTATGGGTCAAATGGTATTTAAGAGCGTTTGACTTCTAGAGCGCTCGGCATTCCTGGACTGTTCGACATTACCAGCCTCGTTCCGCCAACACCCCTCACTCAACACCTTGCACCGTTCGGCACAAATCTCGTGCTGCATGCAGAGCATCCGGCCTCACTTCGTTCGGCATAAAGATGAAGGTTTGGCGTTTGGTCATTCGGCCTATTTGGGTCGACACACGGGGCTTACCCCGTTTGGACCGAGTTATTCAGCTACCAGGCCCACCAGGGAAGCCCAACCCATCTTCGTCTATAAATAGAGGGGCAGGGGCACAGTGAAATGGGCCTTTTTTCGGGAATACTGGGGAGACTCTGCCATTCCTTATACTCTCCTCTTTTTAATTCAAACTTGTATCCAAGTGATTGATTTACGGATTGTATCTGTATTCAAGTAATTGAGAAAGCAATAAAGATTAAACTCGAAGTGGATGTAGGCAGTTACGCCGAACCACTATAAATCCGGTGTTCTCGTTCTTGTTATTCTTTTTCATTGAATTGCACTATTTTTCAGTCCTAATTTACTCTCTTCATTAATCTCTCTACATAACGCTACTCAAGGGTGTTAATGACCAATTTTGGTGCTAACAGTTACTACACGGGTTTGGTTTATTTCCTTTTATAGATGAGTTCTTTCTAGTAAAATAAAATAAACTAAAAATGCCCACTTGCATTTCGATTATGATTTGTTCCTTCAATATTTATGATTCATGAGTTAATTTTTTATTAATTATGTCAATTGATGCTATCTTCATTTTTAGGGTACCACCTATTTAGGATTTAGAATTAAATATTTGTGAGCTATGAGTTAATTTTTTATTAATTAGGTTAAGATGGTATCTTTTTTTGGGGGTACCTCCCATTTAGGGTTTAAACTTAAATATTTATGATCCCTGAGTTATTATGTTAATTTATCATTTATATCCTCCGTGTTCCATACATTTACATTAGTACATTCATATATATATGCACTATAAATATATCATTCTGATTATAATATGGCATCATTTGATTCACAAGAAGACAGACTTACCCCTTCAACATGATAATGTTATTCAACACATTAACTTATGCTTTTTTCTCGTTCTTATATTTTCGCGGTTCATATGGCAGTCCACCAAAAAATTAGATAAAGTGCACCTCCAGCACTACATATTGCACTATCAAAAACTCATATGGTGCATTTCTAGATCGAGATACATGCCGTGCACATGGAATTGTGTATTCGTACACGAAGGATGAGCTTATTGAAGCTGTGCAAAGGCAACAAGGGAGAATAGGAAGCTAAAGGTGGCATCAAAATACTATTGGTATGACTAAGCTTATGTGTCCTAAAGGCGATGATAGCCTTATCATAAGCACTCTCTTTTTGATCGTGTTGTTAGGATCGATAAAAAAGTCCATGATGATGATTCTGGTGAGTGGGATTGTGCATAAGGATTTGATCAGTGCTACTGCAAAAGCAGGTAACATGCAACGATGCAACTATGCAAGTATACGTGTATCCTATTTTATTTTCTTTGCAATTGGTATATTCATTACTTTCCATGCATGAAATCTTTATTTAGCATTGATACGTTGCAAAATTTTAATTGTTTTTGGTACATTACGGTGATTCCTTACTATGGACTATATGCTCTCAGACACTTTTAAGTTCTCCTATGGATTTCATGATTTCAACTTTGTAGGCATGACATTGCCATATTTACCCTATTGGTAGGGCGTGACTGTTGGTGGAATGCTTGGAATAGGTGCTCATGCACTACAAGAAACAACAGGAATTCCGACAGAAGCTTTCGATGGCTCCATCATTTGGTTTTGATAGCTTCCGACGGCCACCTATTTTAATTAATTTAGTTTATCACATTATTTTATCTTATTACTTATATAAGTTTGTAATTTTTTTTAAAATACTAATTTAATTATAAAAATTAAAGAAGATATATTCATTCAATTCTGCAATTTTATGACGGTTCGTAATTAATTAAATTAATGTTTTCGATAATCTTTTGTTGTGTAATTCGATATTCAACTTTGTTGAAAATCGAACATAAAACGATCAATCTATGCAACTTTCAGTACGTCCATTATACAATTTCGGTGAAATTTTTTATGTGTAACTATTTTATGAATTTAAATATATATTTTTGACCATTTTATAAGTAATTATGAACTTTTTAGTGTATTTAACATTATAAATTCATATAAAAGAAAATATTCGACAGAAATTTAATCTGTTCTAACCTTATGTCGATTCAAAGTATTTTGGACCTACTTCTAAATATGATAAAAAGGTAAATAGATTTACAGTGCTAATCTTGATTCTCAAATTTATGCTCGTTCATTTACATTCAGAATAATAACCTTTCGTTTGATGGCCAAATGATCTTCAAACGAGATGAAATTTGGCTCACATATACGTTATAACGTATTTATCCAATCCATAGGCCTAGAATTGAAAAAAAATAGAATGAAAAAATTAGGCTCAAAATAATCATTTTAGAAGAAGTTGTATAACACTTGATATGTAGGGTTAGGACAACTTCTATGAAAATGACTCGTTTGAAGTCTTTTTTTCTATATGTTTGTAACAACCCTAATTTTTGACAACATTATATAGGAGATTTATTTAGATAAATTAAATAGAATAACATAAATGTTAAGTGACAAGGTGGTTGAGATTTGAATAAATATAATTAAGGCCATGCTTAATAAAATAATTAAATGGGATTTAGAATGGGTTATAAGCTAATTAATCTACATAAGGGTATATTGGATATTTGACCTTTAACCCCTATATATTTTCATTCCTACCATTTCATTCTCATTCACATCATTTTGAAACGCAAATCAAAAGCTTAAAGAAAAGCTGACCATTAAGAAAAGAGGAATTCAATTAAAAGCTAGAGATCCAAGATTAGGGGAAATCATTCTCAATCCAATCTCCTTATCTTAATTAAGGTGGATAATAATTCCATCTCTAATTTTTTTTAAACATATGTTTTCGGATTTGAGGATGAATTTGTTTTTATGATGAATTGGACAATGATAGTCTAGAATATTAATTTGTTTAATTTAAATAAGACTGTTTAAATGGGAATATAAACGGTTTTAGCGAGAAACCAATTTTTGTTGACGTTTAAAGGCCGTGGAAAAATTATATACTATGTAAAATATTTTTTTGGAGTTGGATTTTAATTTTGATAATTTTCTAAGCTATGGGAAGATTGTTATGAATTTTCAAAGGAAAATATGTTAATTGGGTTTATAAATTTATTTCCAAAAATAAATTAAGAATTTGGATCTTAAATTTTGATATGTTAGACAACATGATTAAAGTGTATATCTAGAATTTTTGCGGATTTTTCCTAAGTGATTTGCTATGCAAATTAAATTGTTTTAAAAGAGGGACTTCTTTGCAATATTGATTTTGCTTAATGGAAGGGCTTATTTAATTATCTTAACCATGGTTTAGATCTGAAATTAGCAGCAGTTATCTTACTAAAGAATTCTAAAAGTTAAGGCAACCAATCTTGTGTTTACATGTGGCAGGTTAGTTAGAAAAGAGTTTGCTTTATTTAGTATTACACCAGGTTTACTCAGAAAAGTTGGTTTCGCCTTCTTTAGAAGTACATTTCGACTTAGAGCTTTCGCCTTCCACCCAGTGGAAACCTACTAAGTTGAAATCAATACACAAGGTATCACAAAGATTGTCCGTAGTGGATTAGAGAAAGGCGGAAGGCTTGGTGCTGAAAGCATAGCTTCCATAGAGGTCGATACCTTGGTCTGTTTTAAAAAGAGAAGCGAATGCCTCTGTTTTGTTTAAGCCTTCAAGGAGTCGAAACATATGTTTTTAAAAGAGGTTCTTAAAATCTTTCGAAGGAGTTTCCATTAACTTATGTTTCCTTTCGAATGTGTTTCTTTACTTATGAAATAATGCTTTTTAAAGAACGAGTTCCAAGCTAATCGAAGCCTTGCTTCCATTCTTTAGTATTTCAATGGTAACGAAGTCATCAATGCTTTCGAAAGGTATTCCTAAATACTTTCGAAAGGGTCCAAGAGTTTCAAAGGCAATGGCTACGAAAGGGGTTTCGATGCTACCCTTCAATGATTTGTTTAAATGATTTAAAGCTTTCGAAAAAGATGGTGTCGACGCCATCATGTTTTGCCCAATATTTTTATATGATAAAGGATGGTTTCGAAAGAGAAACTTTTTCCTATATTCACTTTGACCCAAATAATATTTTAAGTATAAATCTAATGGTTTCAAAAGGGGGACTTTCAATGGTTTCAAAAGGGGGGCTTTCAACAGTTTCGGAAGGGTTACATCCAATGGTTTCAAAAGGGGCACTTTTAATTGGTTTCGAAGCTATGCTTCTAAAGTTAAATGTTGATACTTTAATACATTTGAAAGGTTTCGAAAGAAAGGTCTAAAGTGTTTAAAAGGCATGAGCCTAATCTTTTGAAGATTGATCTATATGTTTTCGAAGGAGGTTATCCAATGAAGTCTAAAGTAAGGTTTTGAAGGTTTCGACAACCTGAGTTTTCAAAGCAAATAACCCAATCTCATTTTTGAAAGAGAACCATGACATAATTAAATAAAGTATTTTGAAAAGGTGTTTTTGAGGAATTTTCTTTGATTAAAATGGTTAAAGGGATTAATCAAGTTATCATGTATGCTTCTTCATATATGTATATATTCATAATGTTTTGGACCGATAACTGAACTTTGGGAAAGGGCGAAATAACCAGCTAGATTGAAACCTTTGCTTCATTTGAAATTACATGGGCTCGGTTATGGGCTCATAGTAAGCTCACGAAAACTATGACTTGATACTGAAATGGCCAGTAGGTTTGTAGTTAACTCATAACCAGCTATAGTAGGATACTTCAATATCTTAGAAACTATGATTGATACCCATAAAAAGGTATCCAATCCATAATGTTTACCTAGCTATAGTAGGTTTATAGTTGGATACCCATAAAAAGATTTCGAAGCCTCCTAGCTATAGTAGGTTTATAGTAGGAGCCCATATTATAGCTGGTTTTATGGGTATCCATAATGGATCACTATGAAAACTATGATTTCATGGGCTTACTATGAACCTATCCATAATGGTTAAAATAATTAAATAGGCTCATGGTAGGATACTTCAATATCTTTTTAGTATCAAATCATTTGAAACTATCAAAGAGGTTATTGGGGTCACCGATAGGTTCCTAGTCAACCCAAAAAAAACTAAAATAAAAAGTGAAGATATTGAAGTTACCAATAGGTTCATAGTGATCCGATGAAAACTATGTAATTGTACAGGGAATACTTAAACATTTAATCAGTTATTAGTCAGCCCATGAAAACTAATAGGTTGATAGTAATCCTAGAAACTATGATGGAGACAGATAGTCAAATTAAATGGGGATGGGTAATCTAGAATTGATTTATTTGTTTTGCATATCACCGTATCATATTCTTTTGAATTGTTTTTACCACTATGAATGCAGGAGCATAGTATATGGTTTTATAAAGGTTTTAGGATATTAGTGAAGGGAAAATCCATTCGGCTAAGTGGCGTGGTCTCACTAGATACCTAAGAGATTTGAGATGGTAGATTAATATTCATACTAGTCTTTATATCTAAATCGAAGTTTATGTTTTCCCCTTATACTCTCGTGTACTCAATTTATTTTGAGTATTTTGGGAGTTGAGGTTTTCAGGTATCTCATGGATGAATTAAGCTTCTAAAGAGGTGTGTGAGGCATGATGGCTATATAAAGTCTTCTTTTATTTGATTCCGCTATGTTGTTTGTAATGGCAAAGTTGTTATATTGCCTATACATACTCTGAAATTAGAAATGTTTTGAAATGGAATGTGATCTTACTTGAAGTTTTAATTTTTTTCCATATTCATGTGTTTCTATGTATCAATGAATCTAACATCACAGTATTTATTCACCAAGAATTAATGACTATGGATGACTGCAGCATCCGTGGCCGTTAGTTTTGAGCATCCAAGTATGGGGATGCTACAAGTTGGTATTGAGCATAGGTTTATAAAACTTTAAAAAGAAAGTTAAACCTAAAAGTTTTTTCAAACATAATCCAAAGAATTAGAAATATGATCAGGGTTTGGGTTAATTTTATAGTAACTACTTGTATTTGATATATATATATATATATATATATATATATAAGCATGCGTTCCTCTCTCTCTTAGACCGTCCTTCTGTATCTTACTAAGGCTCGTATGCTGATTTACGAGAAAGAAGATACAGAAGTAAGAAACGGAAGAGGAAATCTTGGTAAAGGTGGCAATATAGCTAATGGAAATGCTCAACCTAATACCAAAAGGAACAAAGGTCGACAGGATGATGCTAACCAAAATGTGGAGGCCAATGTTGGTGCTGGAAATTAGCCAGTAGATATGGGGATGGTGTATCAGTTGTTAGCCAATCTTTTGGAAGTTGGTGTTGCTGGTAAAATTGGAGGAGCTAATCCTACAGCACCAATTGGGAATAACTATGCTAAGTTGAGTAGAGACTACACCAATCTGGGTGAAAAGTGGTTTGTTGGAACGGAGGATGCTATTGAGCTTGAGAATTGGCTAATGCACCGTGTGAGGATCTTTAATGATCTATGCTTGGATGATGGGAAAAAGAGGAGGCTGGCATCTAGGCAATTTCAAGGGGCAACGCTTCACAGGTGGAATATTATGACTGCCAGATTTCCAGAGAAAGAATTGACATGGGCTGATTTCAAAAGGAGGTTTGAGTAGATGTTTCTATCTAAGGTTGCTAAGTCAAAGGAAGTTCATGGATCTAGTTCAAGGAGAGATGTCAATAATCGAGTATACTACTAGGTTTTATGAGCTGTCCTGAAATAAATATGCTATGATTAACATAGACATCAGAAGGAATGAGAGGTTCATTCGAGGACTGAGACCCGAGATTGCTAAAACGACATGACACATATCCGAGAACCTTGTAATGTGGTGGTGGAGATGGACATTCGCCATGAAAAGATATTGGGTGGTTGTGTTATAGGGAAACGAGCTGAATCTCAAGGTTCATAAGGAAAGAAGAGGAAATTATTTAAAAAGAAGGAAGCCAAGAAGGGAGATGCTGCCAAGAAGGCAAAGGCTGATTTAGTTTGATACAAATGTGACAAGAAGGGTCATTATGCAAATAAGTGTTGGTCAGGAAAGGGAAAGAGGGCTACAGATAAGAAGAATCCGGAGTGCTTCAACTGTGGTCAAGTTGGGCATTATAAGAACCCAATGTCCAGAATAAGTTGAAGCGGACAAGGGAATGTTGTTGCATCATCAGCTAAGCATACTATAGTTGATAAAGGAAATACTATGATGGATGGTACGTTTATGATTCTGAGTATACAAGTTAGGGTACTATTTGATACGGTGCATCCCATTCATTTATATCATAATATTTGATTGATAGGTTATGCTTTGAACCTATATACCTTATTACTTCCTTAAGGGTTATGAATCAAATAGGAGAGTATCCAACTTTGAGGATGAGATGTAACTAGTTTGAACTTAATTTGTTAGGTTATAAGTTTGCATGTAGTCTGTATGTTTTCGTTTTCATAGATTTCAGAATTATTTTGGTTATGGATTGGTTGAGAAGGTATAAGGCCAGGATTCCGAAATCTATGAAATCTGTGTTAGAAGTTTGCCTGCAGTCTGTCTACTTGGTCCGAGATGCCCTGATAGTCATAACCAGATTATATTCTCAGTAGAGAATTCTGACCGGAGTAGTTTTGCTTTGCTAAGTACAATGGAAGTGGGAGAAGATTTATAAAGGTTTGAATCGCAAGAGAGATTGCATATATCTTTGAGCCAATGATAAGACTACTACTGAAACGAGCTGTTGAGTCTTGGATAGATCTTGTGCCGGAAGCTGAAGCTGTAAGTAGACCACACAGTAGGACGAAACCTACTGAGATAAAGGAATTGAAGGTGCAGCTAATGGATCTAGAAGGAAGGAATTTTATTAGACCAAGCAGTTCATCTTATGGAGCGGCCACAGTGTTCGTGAAGAAACCAGATGAGTCGTTGAGGATATGTATCGACTATCATAAGTCGAACGAAAGGGTAATAAAGAATAAGTATCATTTGCCGAGAATTGATAATCTATTTGATCAGTTGAGTGGAGCCAGAGCGTTTTCCTAGTTTGATTTGGCGAAAAGCTTCCATCATTTAAGAGTGGAAGAGGATATGATTCCTTTGACGACATTTCGAATTAGACATGGTTCATACAAGTAGTTAGAAATGCCATTCGAGTTGACGAATGCACCTACTTTCTTTGTGGATTTTATGAACCGAGTCTTCCGAGGGTATTTGGATAGTTTCACGTTAGTGTTTGTAAATGACATTTTGGTATACTCTAAGGATGAAAGAGAGCATGAGGATCATCATAGAGTTGTGCTTGAGACCCTGAGGCAGAATCAGCTAAAGGAGAAGTTTTTCAAGTGTCATTTTTGGGATAAGGTTTCAGAGAAAGGATTTTTAGTCAATCCATATAAGATCAAAACTATGAACAATTGGAAGAGACCAAAGATGGTGATCGAGATCGAAAGTTTTCTTGGACTTGCTGCCTACTACGGGAGATTCATCAAGGATTTCTCATAGATGGTAGCACCTTTGACTGAGCTTACCAAGAAGGAGGTGAAGTTTGTTTAGTCCAATAAATTTAAGGAAGCATTCCTTAAGTTAAAAAATTTGTTGACCAATGCACCAGTGTTATTACCCCGGATGGAAACCAAGGTTTGGTGGTGTATAATGATGCATGTGGGACTGGATTAGGAGCTGTACCGATGCAGAAGGGTAAGTTATTGCCTATGCATCTAGGAAGCTTAGACCGCACAAAGTAAGATATCCTACTCATGATTTAGAGTTAGCAGTGGTAATCTTCATATTGAAGATTTGAAGACATTATCTCTTAGGGGAGAGATTTGAGCTATGCACAGATCATAAGTCTTTAAGATATTTATTCTCACAGAAGGAGTTGAATATGAGGCGGCAAGGTGGCCGAAGTTTTTGGCTACTTATGATTTTGGTATAAAGTATACACCAAGGAAATGTAATAAAGTAGCGGATGCTCTTCGCAGAAGACATTAGAATGTGGTTTTAGCTATGTTAGCAGAATGGAAAGATCTAGAAGCTTTTGCCAGTTATGGCGTGCAGTTAAGATCGACTGCTAGTTTTAGTCAGAGTACTGCCATATTTTCCTTGTGATAAGTTTGTTCGGTATTGATTGAGGGAATTTCTTGTAAGCAGTTCTTCGTTATTAGCCAAGAGGATTAGAAGACTTGAGGTTGGAACCAAGGTCGATGAGTTGAAAGATATTTATCTTAACCAGTGAGGATGGTTGAGAAAGAAGGGACGGTTACGTGTTCCAAATATTAAGACCTTGAGGAAAGAAGTTATTGGGGAATGTCATCGACCCAAGTTTATGATTCATTCTGGTGGGACCAATATGTATCAAGATATGAAGAGGAGCTTCTATTGCAAAAGGATGTTGGCCTGTAGGTTAGGCAGTGTGTAAACTGTCAACAAGTGAAAGCCGAACATCAGAGGCCGATTGGGTTACTTCAGTCTCTAGGGATTCCAGTTTGAAAATGGGAATCGATATCCATGGATTTTATAGACAGGTTACCAAGTTCAAATAAGGAAAATGAAAGTATATGGGTCATAGTGAATAGATCGACCAACAGTGCCCATTTTATTCCGGCAAAGTCAACCAGGATGGCATCTGTTTTGGCTAAGTTGTTCATGAAGAACATAGTTAGACTACATGGAGTTCCTAGTAGAATAGTCAGTGATAGAGACGCTTTTTTCACTAGTGAATTCTAAAAGAGTCTACAGGATGTGCTAGGCACTAAGCTCAAGATGAGTACCATGTATCACCCTCGGATGGATGGGCAGACAGAGTGAGTCAATAAGGTACTCGAGGATCTATTGAGAGCTTGTGTGTTGGACTTTGGTGGATCTTGGAAGGATCACCTGCATTTGGTTGAGTTTTCCTATAATAAAAGTTTTCATACTAATATAGGAATGATGCCTTTGAAGCTTTGTTCGGAAGGCCATGTAAATTACCAACATGTTGGTTGGAGACTGAAGACAGATTAGTCTTAGGCTAAGATTTGGTTAGGGAGGCGTCAAAGAAGATCGAGTTGATCCGAGGATGGATGAAGGAAGCTCAATCAAGACAGAAGAGTTACGCATATAAGAGATATAAAGGCCTAGAGTTCTCAGTTGGAGACGGGGTTTTCATAAAAGTATCACCAGTGAAGGGTGTGGTACGATTTGGATAGTCAGGGAAAGTGGCACCAAGATATGTTGGTTCGTCTAAAATTATAGAAAGGATTGGAATGCTCACATACAAAGTGGAATTGCCAAGCAGTATGGCAGGTGTCCATAATGTATTTCATGTGGCTCGTCTTCGCAAGTATGTGAATGATCTAGAGGCCATTATTCCTCCAACATGGTTGGAAGATCCAGTAGTAGAGCCTAATTTGAATTTTGTTTGAAAATTAGTTTTGATTGTAGCGAGAGATGAGAAAAGATTGAGGAACAAGACAGTCAAGTTGGTGGAATTCTAGTGGAGCGACAGCGAGAATGACTGTACTTGGGAGACAAAGAACATGATGCGAGATACTTATCCTGATTTGCATTGAGGGTATACCTATATATATATATAAAATTTCTAGTCAGCTGGACTAGTATGGATGTTAGGAGTCATTACAGATGATTGCTATGTTTAGTATTTAGTCCTTACTAAATATCGAGGACGAAATTCTTTAAGGAAAGGACCCTGTAACACCCCTAATTTTGATAACATTATTTAGGAGATTTTTAACATCCTCCTACTTGGAGGTCCAAAACTTACGACTATGGATGCTGCAATCATCCATATTTATTAATTTTTAGCGACCAAACACGGCGATATTAGGTACATTGATACACAAAAACACAAGAATATGGAAACAATTTTATACAACAAACAAATTCCACATTCCATTTCAAAATATTCCAAATTGATTACATAATCCCAATCCGCAGACTACGTTCAGATAACATATAATTACTACAAAATACGCCAAGAGCGACATACGAAGATGCCCCGTTAGTAGATCGGAGTATATCGATAGGCAAGAAAATAATTTGTCTTTACAACAAAAAATACATCATAAATAAAAGAACTCTAATAACAAGCTTGCCTCCTGCACGTCCTTGGAAGCTTTATTCACCTAAAAGAACATCCGAAAACCTTAACCCTCAACCTACTCAAAATCAATTAAGTATCCAAGTTTTTAAGGAGAAAACAAAATCTTCGAGTCAAGCATAAAGCCTAGTATGAATAATAATTTACCATCTCAAAACCATTTAGATATTGAATGAGACCACGTCGCTTAGCGGAACAGGTGTTCCCCTCATTGGTATCCTAAATCATATATAAAACCATATACTGTGCTCCTACATCCATAATGGTTAAAACATAGTATTTCAAAACATTATGATGATATGCAAAACAAATAAATCAATTCAGGATTACTCATCCCTATTCATTCTGACTATCTGTCTCAATTATAGTTTCTAAGGTTACTATTAACCTGTTAAATGTTTATGGACTATCTGTCTAATTATTTAATTTTCATGGGATCACTAAGAGCATATTGGTAACTCCAATATTTAATTTCTTATCCTAGTTTTAATGGAATAACTATAAACCTATCGATTGACTGTCAGTATCTTAACCTGGATAGTTTTCATAGGCTAACTACAAAGTTACTGTCCCTGCCAGTATCAAATCATAGTTCTTATGGGCCGACTGTGAACCTATTGGCCGTTGCAAATATCATACAGTTTTCATGGGTTTACTGTAAATCGATTGGCCCATGCCAATATCATTAATTAAGATTTTAACATCTTTTGAATTATATTCACTACTGGGTCAAGCTAACTGGTTATTCTGCCCTTTTCCCAAAATACAGTTATGGGTTAATGACAATGCGAATAAAATTTCCAAAATCTTTTTTATGGCATGGTTTTTCCTTAAAAATTAGAATGGGTTATTTGTTTTGAAACCTAAAAAAATCACTTTCAAAACTCCTGGATAACCTCCTTTGAACGCATAGAAAACCTCTTTTCAAACCTCTAAATATATACCTTTCGAAATCAATGATACTGTTCAAGGGTGTCAAGAAAACATTCTTTAAAACATAGTTCGAAACAAATAAAGCATCCTTTCAAAAGCATAGGTTTACTCTTAAAAGCATCATTTGGGTCAAATTGGTTGTATATAAAAGTATCTCTTTCGAAACCAACTAAAACTAATTTGGGGAAAAGTCGATTGTTTCAGAACCATCTAGTTCGAAAGCATAGACCTTTAAAATTAAAACTTCAGAGGACAAAGTCGATTTGAAACCCCCTTTCGACTCAAGTACCTTTGAAACAATCAACCCCTTTCAAAAGCAATTAGGAAGCGGCTTAACCTAGATAAAAGCAATGATAACCTTTCGAAGGCATTGATGACTTCAATACTTCGAAAGGAAAGTAGGGGCTAGGTTTCGACGAGATCGGAACCTTGGAACCAAACCCTTTTGAAACCTCTTATTTTAAAGAAAAAGGCACCCTTCGAAAGCTACTAATGTAACATAATGTGACAACCTTCTTTGAAAGCTATTTATAATACCCTTTCTAAAGCATATGTTTCGAATATGTGGAAGGCGTTAAGTAAAACAAGGAAAGATTTTTACTTTTAAAAGAAAGATAGGGTTTCAACCCCATCAGAAGCTTACCTTTTGGCTCTAGGGCTTCCTCCCTCTTTCCAATACACTACACACCACTAGGTGATGCCTCGTGTATTTGTTTCGACTATGATGGTTTCGACTAAATAGTTTCGACTAGCATGGGGCAAAATCATTGGAGTCGAAAGGGCTGTTAATTGAGGCAAAACATCTTTTTTGAATTAAAGGCTGAAATGTTGCTTCCTTTAGTAATTGCTTTATATCAACTTGCTTATTTGTAAACCATTAATTGGCTGCCATAAAACTTTTTAAATACTTTATAATTAAAACTGCCACTTTTATATCAGATCTAAACCGTATAAATGTAACGGTTAAACTCTTCCACGTAACAAAAGTAATGTTTGAATAAAAGTCCTTCTTTTAAAATAATTTATTTTTCCAAGTAAAGCAATTAGAAAAAATACCCAAAAATCACAGAAATTAAATTTCATCATGTAATCAAACATATTAAAATTTCAAATCCGATTTCTTTTTGAAATACTTCAAATAAATTTTATACCCAATTATATCATATTTTCCTTTAGAAATTCATAACAAATTTTCTATAGCTAAGAAAATTCTGAAAATTAAAACCCATCTCCAAAATCACGTGTTATTTAACATAAATTTTTTTCATGGCAATCGAAAATTATAAACCCTTGGTTTTCCCTTAAAACTGAGCAAAATCATATGTAGGCGAATTAAAATAATTTGATCATAACCTGATTCAAGCATATCATCATCCATATCATTATAAAAACGAATTTAAACATAAATCCAAAAACTCATAGTCATAAAATAAAATAGAGATGGTATAAAATTATTATTTACCTTAAACGTATGATGAGGAATTTGAGATTTGTTGTTGATTAATCCTTTCTAGCTTTGATCCTTAGCTTTAGATTGATTTCTCCTTTTTCCTTCTTGTTAATGGCCGGCTCTATCTTGTTTTGATTTGCGTTTGTGAAAAGATGAAAATGGAATGTGAATAGGAAATTACAAAAGGTCGTAGCCGTGTATAATAGATTGGCTAATTTACTTATATGCCCATGTATAATTTAATTATCTTATAAACCAATTTAAAGCCCATTAAATCTTTATAATTAAGCATGACCCATTATATAATTTATTCAAATCTCAATCTCTTTATCATCATTATTCTATTTAATTTATCTAATTAAATCTTCAGAATAATATTATCAAAAATTAGGGATTTTACAGGCTCCTCCGTTAAAGAATTTCATCCTCGAAGTAAGGACTAAATACTAGACATAGAAATCATCTGTAACAACACCTAACAACCATACTAGTCCAACTGACTAGCAACTATCTATGTAAATCTATATAGACATACCCTTAAAGAAGATCAGGACAAGTATCTCTAATCATGTCCTCTCTCTCCCAAGTACAGTCCTTCTCGTTGTCGCTCCCCTGGACTTTCATCAACCTGACTGTCTTGTTCCCTAATCTTTTCCCATCTATAACTACAACCCAAACTGGTTGTCTAACAAAAGTTAAATTAGGCTCTACCACTAGGTCATCCAACCCTGTGGAGGAAAAGTAGTCTCTGGATCATGCACATTCTTGCGAAGTTGAGACACATGAAATATATTATGGACACCTGCCAAATTGCTCAGCAACTCTATTCTATACGCAATCTTTCCAATCCTCTCTATAATTGGAATGGACCAATATATCTCTAGGCTACCTTTCACGACTTTTCAAATCATATCACACCCTTCGTAGATGATACCTTAATGAAAACCTTATCTCTAATTGATAATTCTAGGTCCTTATGCCTCATATATGTGTAACTCTTCTGTCTTGACTGAGCTTCCTTCCTTGGATTAACTCAATCTTCTCTTATGCCTCTCTAACCAAATCTAGATCTAAGACTAATTTGTTTCCGATCTCCAACCAACCCGCTGGTGATTTGCATGGTCTTTCATACAAAGCTTCAAACGATGACATTCCTATACTAGTCTGATATCTATTATAGGAAAACTCAACCAATGTAGGTGATCCTACCAAGATCCACCAAAGTCTGATACACAAGCTCTTGGTAAATCCTCAAATACTTTATTGACTCTCTCTATCTACCCATCTGTCTTAGGGTGATATACAGTACTCATATTAAGCTTGTTACCCATCACTTCCTATAGACTCTTCCAGAATTCGCTAGTGAACAATGCATCTCTCTCTAACTATACTCCTAGGAATCCATGCAGTCTAACTATATTCTTTAGGAACAACTTAGCTAAATCAGGTCCAGTTCTGGTTGACTTAACTGGAATGAAATGGGCACTCTTGGTCAATCTGTCCACTATAACACATATACTTTCATTACCTCTATTTGACCTTGGAAGCAAATCAATAAAATCCATAGACATCAAATCCTATTTCCAAACTGGAATCTCTAAAGGCTGAAGCAACCCACATGGTTTCTTATGTTTAGCTTTCACTTGTTGATAGTTTGCAAGTTGCTTAACCCACAAGCCAACATCCCTCTTCATGCCTTCCCAATAGAAGCGCCTTTTCATATCTCGATACATCTTGGTTCCTCCGGGATGAATTGCAAACCTGGATCGATGACATTCTTCAAGAACTTCCTTCCTCAAGTCCTCCACACTCGGAATACATAATCGTCCCTTCTTTCTTAGTCATCCTTCCTGGTCAAGGCTAAAATCCTTTAATTCATCGATATCGGCTCCAACCTACAGTCTTCTTATCCTTTCAGCTAATACAGGATCCTCCTTCTGCTTAGAAGCAATTTTCTCAATCAGTACTGGTCAAACTTCTAAACAAGTCAACCTGGCCATACTCTGACCAGAACTAACAGTCAATCTTAACAACACATGCAACTGACTAAGGCTTCTAAATCCTTCCACTCTGCCAACATAACTAACACCGCATTATGATGTTTCTTGCTAAGAGCATCAGCCACTTTGTTACCTTTTCCTGGTGCATATTCTATACCAAAATCATATGTAGCCAAAAACTCCATCCACCTCTGTTGTCTCATATTCAACTCTTTCGGAGACAATAAATACCGTAAAGACTTATGTTCGGCATACAACTCAAATCTCTCCCCTATGAGATAATGTCTCCAAATCTTCAATACAAAGATCACAGCTGCCAACTCTAAATCATGAGCAGGATATCTAACTTTATACGGTTTAAGTTGCCTAGATGCGTAGGCAATGACTTTACTATTTTGCACAACACTGCTCCTAATCTAGTTCCATATGCATTAGTATACATCAACAATCCTTAGTTTTCGTTTGGAACTACTAACACGGATGCATTGCTCAACAAATTTTTTAACTTAAGAAACGTTTCCTTACATTTAGTGGACAAAATAAATCTCACCTCCTTCCTGATTAGCTTAGTTAAGGGTGCTGCTATCAGTAAGAAATCCTTAATGAATCTCTAGTAGTAATCAGCAAGTCCAAGAAAACTCTCGATCTTGGTCACCGCATCTGGTCTCTTGCAATTATTCTCGACTTCGATCTTATCTGGATCGACCGACAACCCTTTCTCTAAAACAAAGTGACCAAAAAACTTTACCTTTTTCTTCCAAAAATGACACTTGATAAATTTCGCCTTTAGCTGATTCTGTCTTAGCATCTCAAGCACCACTTATAGATGAACTTCATGATCTCTCTCATCCTTAGAGTATACTAGAATGTCGTCTATACACACTAGTATGAACCTATCCAAGTACTTTTGGAAAACTTGGTTCGTCTAATCTACAAAGAAAGCAGGTGCATTCGTTAATCAAAATGGCATCACCGACCACTCATTTGCACCATACCAAGATAGAAATGCAATCAAAAGAATAATTGTCCTCCGCCACTCTTAACTGATGGAAATTTGTTGCTAAGTCCAGCTAGGAAAACACTGGCTCCATTTAACTGATCAAAAATATCATTTATTCTTGGCAAAGGATACTTATTCTTAATTTACCTTCCGTTTAGCTTGTGATAGTCAATGCACTTCCTTAACAACCCATCTGGTTTCTTCACAAACACCGTGGCCGCTCCCCAAGGCAAACTATTTGGTCTAATAAAAGTCCTTCCTTCTAGATCTACTAGTTGCACCTTCAATCACTTCATCTCAATAGGTGTCATCCTTCTAGTGGTCTACTTACAGGTTCAGCTCCTGGCACAATAGCTATTTTAAATTCAATAGCACTTTTAGGGGGTAATCAAGTGACTGGCTCAAAGACATCTGCAAACTCTCTTGCTATACGAACCTGACTTAACTCATTTCCTACCTCCATGGCATTAAGCATAGCTCTATCACTCTAGTCAGTATTCTCTAATGAGAATATCACTCGGTTATGACTATCAGGGTGTCTAAGTGATATCTCTCTATCCTCGTAAAATATTCTAACCTCATTCGTACCCAACCAATCCAGACCCAAAATCATCTCAAAATATATGAAATTAATACATACAAACTGCATGCAAACTTATAACCTAACGTATCAAGTTCGAACTGGTCACATCTTAACCCTGGAGTTGCAAACCCTCCTATTGAATTCGCAATCCTTAAGGAAGTAACAAGGTAGGGGGTTCTAGACTTAATTTATCAACCAAACAAAGAGATATAAATGAATGTGATGTAACAGTATCAAAAAGTACTCTAACTGGAATACCCTGAATTAAAAGCGTACCTTCCATCACGGTCCCCCCAACTGGTTCTGGACACTGATTCTTGTAATGCCTTATTTGATCACAGTTAAAGCATTTCACACTTTTCTCATTTGCAGCTTTCTACCCATTTCCTAACCGGCATTCATTAGCAAAGTGGCATTTCTTCTCACACTTATAGCAAACTACCTCAACCTTTAACTTCGTGGCAGTATCTCCCTTCTTGGATCCCTTCTTTTTAAAGAACTTCCTCTTCTTCCCTTGAGAACCTTGAGTTTCCACTAACTTTTCTTTAGCTAAGTCAGAAAACAACTCCTCATGGCGAATGGCTATCTCCACTACTATATTACAGGGATTAGGGACATGTGTCATGGTCATTCCAGCAAGCTCGGGCCTTAATCCTCGAATGAACTTCTCATTCCTTTTGATGTCAATATCATTACCAGCATATCCATATCAAGACAACTCTTTGAATATAGCAGCATATTGGACTACTGACATCTCTCCCCGAACTAAATCCCAAAACTTCCTTATCAGCTCAGACTTGGCAAACTAAGGTACAAATTTCTGCTCAAATCACATTTTAAAATCAGCCTAAGTTAACCACTCTTCTAGAACTCTGGCAGTGAGACTATTACACCAATGTAATGCTGATCTTAGGAACTGTCTAGAGGTCAACCTTCTCTTTTGCCCATCATTCAACCCAAATCAGTAAATACACGCTCACAATACAACAACAAATTCCGGACTTCTACGACACTTTCCATCCCTAAGAATTATTTCCTACTTAAACAGGTGTAATCTCACTCAGTAAAGCAATATTCCCAACAGGAGCCACATGATTAGCTCCCTCTGCATTTCCAACAACTCTAGCAGCAACCCTAGCTTGCATCAAACCAACATAGAATTGATACATCACCTTCATATCTACTGGTGGATTTCCAGCACCCCATTGGCTTCAACATTTTGGTTACTAGCATTATCCACTCAACCTAGGTTTCTCGTGGTAGTGGGTCGAGCATTTTCATTTGTTGTGGTGCTTCCTCTACCGAGATTTCCTCTTCCATTTCCTGCTTCCATATTTCCTTTCTCGTAAATCTGCTTATGAGCCTAAGTAAGATACAGAAGAATGGTCTAAGAGAGCAGAGGATTCATACTTATATATATATATATATAACTATATTTGTATATATATTGTGACGCCCCACCTCTATACCCACGCTAGCCAAGAACACTACGATGTAGTGCTGTCAACTAGCACGGAGAATAAGGCCGTTGAGGAGCGACCATCCATGTAACTTCTTTGTGCGAGCACCGTTATGTCAGATAGTATAACATGCATTTCATTTAAGGAGGAAGTCCGACATACCGATACAAACTCAAAGCTATCACACGGTGGCTATAAATAATCTTCGGAAACAAACATAGAAATAAGCATAGCGCAATCAGTCACAGACATCCATATCACAAAGACGGAAGACAATATGAATATATAACTAACACATGAAAGTGTACATCAGAGTAGTAGTCAAAAAGATCCACAATAATACAAAAGAATAGCAACATGTGCTATACAAAAGAATACATCTATGAGTCTATATCTCAAGTGTATACAACAAAAACTGCTAATCTAAATAGTTAGCCAAAAGTTAGAGTAGCAAATCCCAGGAAGAAGTCAAGCAGAAGCACCTGTAACATCTCGGTCTGACCCGAGTATTATTTAAGAAAATAATAAACGGATCTGCCTAGCTATAAATATCAGATGACATGATATAAAATAAAAGATATGGCATAAACATAAAATATCCATACTGACATACTACTATAAGTATGCAAATGATGATCAACAGAAGATCAATCAATAAGAGGTAAATCAATATCACAAGAATCTTCTCAAAGATCCAAAGTGGGCATCATACCCTAAACTTGTACTCATAACAAGTCAATGACATAAATTCCAGAAATCAACACAAGAAATCCAGAAATCATAGAAAAAAGGAAAGAGGCCTATCACATGACGGTCCGAAGATCATGGGGAGCTACCCCATATGGATGAGTCGGAATCACCCAGATGAGGTCTAGGCTAACCAAAAAGCAAAAAGGTATGTGTGAATGGAATCACACAAATGGTGTCTAGCCTGACCTCGCAACAAAAAGGTATGTGTGAGTGCAATCACACAAATGGTGTCTAGGCTAACCAAAAAGCAAAAAGGTACGTATGAATGGAATCACACAAATGGTGTCTAGCCTAACCAGGAAGCAAACAAAGAGACGTCGCACAATTGCTAGCCTAAATCACAAAATGATCATCATGATCAACGAGAAGTGTTAATTAACTAAGCTAGTAAATATAAAAGTTTAGCTTCATGTCCCATAACCACTTGCTTAACTCAGATATTTACGAACAAAATGTAGATCTTCACTAGAAAATTGTCACAAAAAGGTTCAATCGAACAAGTCCAAGAGTTAACCGACGAAGCAAACGCAAGCGTTTCATACCACTTGTTTTACTAAGCCGTTTAATTCAATTTCTCATACGAGTGAGGTAAAGTTTTGTATATACTAGTAGATTGGAAAATGGTTTAAGAAAAGAGCTTTGTTATTGAAAATAGAGTTGAAATCATTTTGTTGAAAGAGTTTTGATATTTACTATTAGTATTGAAACCTTCATATTTTAAAGTGACAAATCATAGAAGTGATTGTAGAAACAATCAATCATAAAAATTCACATACGAAGACGTGAATAAAATCCAAAGAAATCGATAAAGAATCCATCGAAATAGATATTCAAAAATCCATAAAATCGACCGTGAAGCCCAAGATAGCTTGTCTCGAAGAATGGTCAACTCAGCATCTCAACAAAACAAGTTATGTTGAACGTTTTTCAGATAAGATCCCCTATGGAGGGGGGGTCCAAGGGGGTGGCAACCCCCCAAGGTGGGGGTGCGGGGGAAACGCCCCTGCTACGGGGTTCGACCTGCCCGGTCAGGTCGCGGTGGTCCAGGGGGCAGCTCCCCGTCCAAAAACGGTACGACCTAGTGATTAAAGGGGCACGACCTAGTGGTCCAGCGACCTAAAGGGTAAAGGTCATGCGACCTAAAATGGGTTCGCGACCTAACACTCAAACGACCTAAAGAAAATAAGGGGCCAAGCGACCTATAAGAAGCAGCGACTTAAATAGAATCGAGGTCTAACGACCTACGGGTTAGGTCATGTGAATTAAGGAGGTCAACGACCTAACAAAGACACGCGACCTAATAAAGGAATACGACCTAAAGACACGCGACATAGCGACCTAAGCAGGAAACGCGGCCTATGAGGGACAAGCGGCTTAAGTGGGTCAACGACCTATGGAATATAGGTCACGTGACCTAACGGTTTACAAGGTCTTGCGACCTAACTGGAAACGTGGTCTAGCGACCTAGTGGTTTAAAAAAGACGGGCCACGCGACCTAAGGAGATAAGGCCTAGCGACCTACGAGCTAAAGGTTCAACGACCTAACAGGATGTAGGTCCAACGACCTAACAGGTAAGAAGATCACATGAACTAAAATGCCATAGGACCTAACGACCTAAGGTCATATGACCTAGCGACCTAAAGCCATACAACCTAACGACCTAAGGTCATACGACCTAGCGACCTAAAGCCATATGACCTAGCAACCTAAGGTCCATACGACCTAACTCCGAAGATGTTAGAAATGGCCAGAACGCCCTACGACCTAAGGTCCATACGACCTAAAACCCAACGACCTAGCGACCTAAAACCAAACGACCTACGACCTAATTCCGAGTGCCGAGTGCCGAGCGACCTAACGTTGTAGGCCATTTTAAGGTCAGAAACGAGCTATTTTGAGGCCGAGACTTTTCCACGCGAACGACCTAGCATAGGCAGAATGATCTAAGTGCAGTTTTTCACCAAAAACACTAAAATTTGGGGTTTTTCACCAATCCAATCCAAACCAAATACAAATGTACATGCAAACATGATAGGGATTCATTCCCACAGTCCAAGATAGTTATAGGCTAGATTTGTGAGATAAAAATCTCACCTTTTCACTAAAATGGATGAAGACTAAGCTTAAAATGCTATGCAAGGATCAACCACTAGCTTGAATCAATGTCTTCACTTGAGTTTTGGAGTTGATGTTGGATTCGCAATGAAGACTTAGCTTTTGGAGTTTTAATTTCTCTTTCCACTCACCATTAATGCAAAAGCTTGAGTTGGTAGGAATTTATGAAGAGTGAAGAGTAGGAGGGGGTTGGGCTTGAGTTATAATGGCTAAGCTAACCCAAAGTCCAAAGCGAGAAAAGTTAGTGAAATTCCACTAACTCCAAACCTATCAATGTTTATACTTAAAAAGTTGTAAACGACATTTCGAACTAAATGGAAGTGGTCTCGAGTCCTAATTTAACCGTTTGCAAAAAGTAGCTTTTCGGACCAAAATTCGATTAACGATAAAATATTTAAATAAAATATTTTAATATAAAATCGACAAACATGCGGGTTATTACATATATCAAATGAAAGTAAATTATTATAGCATTTACCCGCACCCCAATGTTACTATGTGATTCACTAGATTATGTTTGGAAAATATTTTAGGTTCAAGTTTCTTTTAAAGTTTCATAAACCTATGCTCTGATACCAACTTGTAACATCCCTATTTCGAGGCCCAAAACTAATGGCTAATTATTAATCCTTGGCGACTAAACACGGCGATATTAGATACATTGATACACCGAAACATAAAGAATATGGAAACAATTTTAAACAACAAACAAATTCCAAGTCCATTTCAAAATATTCCAAATTGATTACATAATCCCAATTCGCAGACCACATTCAGATGACATATAATTATTACAAAATACACCAAGAGCAACATATGAGGATGCCCCCTTAGTAGATTAGAGTAAATAGATAGGCAAGAAAATAATTTCTTTTACAAACAAAACATACAAGGGAAATTAAAGAACTCTAATAACAAGCCTGCCTCATACACATCCTCGAAATCTTTATTCATCTAAAAAACACCTGGAATTCTTAACTCTCAACCTACTCAAAATTAATTGAGTACCCGAAAGTTTAAGGGGAAAGCAAAAACTTCGAGTCAAACATAAAGCCTAGTATGAATAAGGATTTACCATCTCAAAACCATTTAGACATCAAGTGAGACAGCGACACTTAGAAGAATGGGTTTTCCCCTCGTTGATATCCTAAATCATTTATAAAACCATATATTGTGCTTCTGCATCCACAATGGTTAAAAAGTATTTCAAAACATTATGATGATATGCAAAACAAATAAAGCAATTCAGAATTACTCATCCCCATTCATTCTGACTATCTGTCTCAATTATAGTTTCTAGGGTTATTATTAACCTATTAAATGTTTATGGACCATGTGTCTAATTATTTAATTTTCATGCGATCACTAAGAACCTATTGGTAACTCCAATATTTTATTTTTTAATCTAGCTTTCATTGGGATAACTATAAACCTATTGACTGTCTGCCAATATCCTAATCTGGATATATTTTTGATGGGCTAACTACAAAGTTACTGGCCCCTGCCAATATCAAATCATAGTTTTTATGGGCTGACTGTGAACCTACTGGCCCCTACCAATATCTTTAATTAAGATTTTAACATCTGTTGAGTTATATTCACTACTAGGTCAAGCTAATTGGTTATTCTGCCCTTTCCCCAAAATATGTTATGGGTTAATGACAATGTGAATAACATTTCCAAAATCTTTATTTATACCATGTTTTTCCTTAAAAATGAGAATGGGTTATTTGTTTTGAATCCTTAAAACATCACTTTCAAAACCCCTAGATGACCTCCTTAAAAAGCATAGAAAACCTCTTTTCAAAACTCTAAGTATATACCTTTTGAAACCAATGATACCTTTCAAAGGTATCAAGAAAACATAGCTTTGAAACAAATAACGTACCCTTTAGAAAGTATTGGTTTACTCTCTAAAAACATCATTTGGGTCAAATTGGTTATATACGAAAGTATCTCTTTTGAAACCAACTAAAATTAATTTGTGGAAAATTTTATGGTGTCAGAACCATGTAGTTCGAAAGCAAAGTCCTTTACAATTAAACTTCGAAGGACAGAGTCAAAATCCCCTTTCGACTCCAATACCTTCGAAATCCTCAACCCCTTTCGAATGCAATTAGGAAGCGGCTTAACCTAGAAAAATGCAAGGATAACCTTTCAAAGGCATTGATGACTTCAATACTTCATAAGGAAAGTGGAGGCTAGGTTTTGACTAGGTCGAAACCAACCCTTTTGAAAGATCTTATTTTAAAGAAAAAGGCACCACTTTGAAAGCTAGTACTGCAGCATAATGTGAAAATCTTCTTCGAAAGCTATTTATAAAACCCTTTCGGAAGCATATGTTTCGACTATGTCGAAGGCTTTAAGTAAAATAGGCAAGACTTTGACTTTTAAAAACAAAGTAGGGTTTCGACCCCATCGGAAGCTTACCTTTCAACACAAAGGCTTCCGCCTCTCTTTCCAATCCACTGTGCACCACTAGGTGATTCCTTGTGTATTGGTTTTGACTATGATGATTTCAACTAAGTAGGTTTCGACTAGGATGGGGCCGAATCATTGGAGTCAAAAGGGCTGTTAATTGAGGCGAAACACCTTTTTCTGAATTAAAGGCTGAAATGTTGCTTTTTTAGTAACTGCTTTATAACAACTTGCCTATTTGTAAACTATTGATTGGTTGCCATAAAACTTTTCAAATATTTTACAATTAAAACTGCCATTTTTATACCAGATCTTAGTCATATTAATGTAATGGTTAAGCCCTTCAATATAAAAAAAGCAATGTTTGAAGAAAAGTTCCTCTTTTGAAATAGATTATTTTCCCTTGTAAATCAGTTGGGAGAAAACCCCAAAAATCATAGAAATTCAATTTCATCATCTAAACAAACATGTTAAAATTTCAGACCCAATTTCTTCCTAAAGTGCTCGAAATAAATTTTAAACCCAAATATATAATATTTTCCTTTAGAAATTCGTAATAAATTTTCTATAGCTTAGAAAATATGGAAAATCAAAACCCATCTCAAAATCATGTGTTATTCAACACAAATTTTTTCCATCGCATTTGAAAATCATAAACCCTTGGTTTTCCCTTAAAACTGTACAAAATCATATGTGTATGAATTAAAATAATTAGATCATAACCCGATTCAAGCATATCATCATATATATCATTATAAAAACAAATTTAAACATAAATCCGAAAATTCAAAATTATAAAATAAAATAGAGATGGTATAAATTATTATTCACCTTAAACTTGATAAGGAATTTGAGATTTGTTGTTGATTAATGCTTCCTAGCTTTGATGCTTAGCTCTAGATTAAAATTTCTCCAGTTTTCTTCTTGTTAATGGGCCGTTCTATCATGTTTTGATTTGCATTTGTGAAAAGATGAAACTGGAACGTGAATGGGCAGTTACAAAAGGTCATAGCCGTGTATAATAGATTGGCTAATTTACTAGTAGCCCATGTGTAATTTATTTATATTATAAACCAATTTAAAGCCCATTAAATCTTTATTATTAAACACGGCCCATAATGTAATTTATTCAAATCTCAATCCCCTTATCATCATTATTATATATAATTTATCTACTTAAATCTTTTGAATAATGTTATCAAAAGTTATGAATGTTGCAAGATTTAACTAGATAAATAAATAGAATAATACAAATGTTAAGTGATAAGGGGGTTGAGCTTTGAATAGATATAATTAAGCCTGTGCTTAATAAAATAATTAAATGGGCTTAAGAATGAGTTATAAGCTAATTAATCTACAAAAGGGTATATTAGGTATTTGCCACACATAACCCTTAATCCTTAAATATTTTCGTTCCTATCATTTGAATCCCATTAACGTCATTTTGAAAAGATGAATTAAAAGCGTAAAAAAGAGCTGGCCATTAAGAAAAGAGGAATTCAATTAAAAGCTAGTGATTCAAGCTTAAAGGAAATCAATCTCAATCCAATCTCTTTGTAATGGCCCGTATTTTTAATAATTAAAACTATTAAATTAAATAAGATTTTTGAAATTTAATACCGTGAGAAATTAAAACTTATGATTTATTAATGAGAAAAATAATCAGAATATGATTTAATAATGCTGTTTGAAGGTTATTGACAACTATTTTAATGTAATTTCAATCAATTGAAGTAATTGTAAAGTTAATTTGGTTGTAATTGTAAATAAGGAATAAATTAAGTGTTGAATTTAATGTTGAATTAATTGTTATAAACTGGAATAGATTTTTTATGGAATATGAAATCAATCAATTAGTACGTAAATTTATTAACTTTTGTTTGTTAACATTAAATTTAGAATTGTATTTGGATTACTAATATATGACAATTTTTTTTTATTATTTTAGAAATTAATAAAATTTAATGTAATTAAATATTTCAGTTAATATGAGTTAAGATGATAACCACATAATATGAAAGCAATAAAATATAAACTAATGTTATTTTTATTCATAAGGTAATATTCGATTCAATAATAAGAGTGTAAATCTAAATAAAAGAATTTGATCGAAATTAGAATATAATTAACTGGGGTCTTATTACTGTTTCAATTGAATGTTGAAATTAGAGTAATATTTAAATATTGGATTAACATGGAATATTTAATCTTAAATAATTATTAATTTCTATATAATCAAGAAGGATGAAATTATTAACTTTTAAATTTGAATTTAAAAGTGATTAAATCAATTTAATAATAATTTATTTAATTAGTGTGTAAAATTGCGTTTTGGGCACTGTTTGGGATTTCGACAAAACTAGTTTCATCGGATCGTAACAGTGAATTATTATAGGACTTCAAGTTTCATAGCGATCGAACATATCATTTGATCATGCGAGCTCGAAACGCGTAAAATCCATTTATGGAATTTAAATGAATATAATTTGATTTTAAAAGCTAACTTCTGTATACAATGGAAGTATGGTTTGAAACTAGCTACATTGAGTTTAAAGATATCGAAACCCTATATTTTGATACATGGGATGACCTATCTTCATTTCAGGGACGAAACTTGCTTTTCGGGTCGTTGTTACCATTTCAACCCAATTTGATCCGTTCGTTCGTTCTTATCCATCTATCTATATAAATAGATTTTTTTCTCTAACCCAAGCAGCCTTTCATTTTACTTCTGTATGTACCTCTATTTCTCCTCTGTTCCTCCTTCTCAATTGTCAGAACATCAAAACCCTAGTTTCAATTTTCAAATCAAACTTCAAAAATTCAAACTCCTCAAAACCTATCAATTATACATCGCTGGAAAGATCTCGATGAGCTTAATCTAGATATGAAAATCATTTTTCAATTGGAGTCTCCATTTGGTTAGAAATCACCGAAACACTCTCGACCATCCATATTAGGGTTTTGGATTTAATGGCGGATCTTCATCTAATCGACGATCGGAAGGTGTTGCAGTGTAGAGGAGGCCGAGAGGAGTCGATCCATGGGGTTAGGTTATGCCATCAATGCTTGGATTCGCTTGGATTCTTTCTCAAAGGCGGCAGCGGTGCAAGTTCAAGAAGGCGACTGGAGGTAGTCGTGCTACCTTTGCCACGTGCGGCTCGGACAGGCGAGTTAGATGGTGTGGTCTGATCGAGGCATGGGTGAGCGTGGTGGCGGCGACAATCACATGATGGTCGACGGCTGCTCACGGTTAGGTTTCGATGTTGTGGTTCGTGCATTTCTAAAGGGTGAGTGGAGATAGTAAATTACATAAATGCCCTGTATTTTATTTTAAATTTAAATTTTGAATTTTAAGTGTTCTAACATTCATAAGTTTTTCATACGAGCTCGGATTCGCATACGGTTTCTTCCATTGGGTTCGTATTGGAATTTCGCACGACGAACTAGTTTGGCCAAATTTAGAGGTTGTTTAAATTTTGGCCTTCTATTGGATTTTACATCGACGATAAATCAAAGGTGAGTGATTTAACCCACTCACAAATACTAAACCTTCTTATGTTAGTTGAATTAATTTATGATGTGATAAGAAATTTATTGATTGTTGTTTGGGTAATTTAAATTGTCAGTTAAATTTAATTTATATTGAATTAAATTATAATTTAAATTTAATTTGAATTTATATTGAATTGAATTGGCATTTAAATTAATAGTGGATTTAAATCGTTAGTTAAATACCTGATAATGATAACTAGTTAATTATTGTGATTTATTGGCTGATTTGGATGTTGATTGTGATTGATATCTGTTTGCTGACATTTTGGATGATTGGATGTTTATATCCCTGTTATCGCTATGGGTTGAAATGATACATACCCGAATGATCTTGTAGATTAAGAAAATTCGTTAAGGGTTGAAATGATACATACCCCAGCGATTTTATTAATTTAGAAATTATTGATTCGAGATACGGGTTGAAGTACTATTTACCCGAAAAATTTAACTATTTTGGGTTGAAATGATACATACCCTATCAGTTGACCATATGGTAGAAAATTATAGATGGACCGTTGGTCAGTTTTAAATTATTTTTCTAAATGGTAAAGTACGCTGATTTACAAATTTGTTCTTTTAATTTAATTTAATGATTTTATTCGAAAATTTATATTTGGAAAATAATTTATTTTATATGTTTTAAGCTTCAAATTATAAGTTAATATATGGTTTTAAATGTAAATTTAAGATTTTTACTTATAATTTATTTGGTTTAAATATATATATTTCAAGTTTTTAAAATTTAATTTAACAAAATATTTAATATAGCTTTAATATATATTTTTCTAAATTTAATTTAATATAATAAATATACACTTTTATAGTAAATGTAACAGACAAAAGATTTTTGTAAAAGAATTTAGAATTTTATAAAAGAATTTTTATAAAAGATTTGATAAGGGATTTTATAATGGTTTTATAAAGAAGTTTATAATGGTTTTATAAAGAAGTTTATAATGGTTTTAAAGGATTTTATAAAAGAACTTGTGTATAGGAATTTCAAAGGAATTTGCGTAGAAGTTTATGAAAAGCGGAAGAGTTGTAAGATGTTTTGGAATTTATAAATAGCTTTATAAATGGTTTAAGAGAGATTTATAAATTATTTTCGAAATTGATTGAAAGAAAATCATCCTCGGTATTTATGAATATGTTTGTATTTTTGGAATAAGTATATGGATATCTTGATATGAAGGTATAACCCGCTTTCTGGATTTATTATAAAAAATGTTTTATGAAATGACCACCGTGTGAAATAAGCGTTAGGCTGTTAAAGCGACCAGAGTCGGATATTGTCATACTCTTCGCCAATTCCAAAACCACTTTAACAACTGTACACATGGTGGAGAATCCATAACGAAGTAGGATGGTTTGGAGAACGCTACTGGTACGAGGTAAGAATACAACCCTAACCTTCGTATCCGCTACAAACAGGAGCCATAACAAGGCCATGTGGGGTCACTCCTCCGATCGGGCACGCTTCTTTGATACTATATCTATTACTTTGCGATTGATTGGTTGCCACATCGATTTGATTATGGGAGTCTTGTTTGAGAAAGCGGTAACTGCAACTATGAAATACCACCAGCCTGGTTCCGTAATCTGTAGAATCCTACCATGGGTATAGCTTCGTGTGCTCTATCATATGCCTTATCGAGCCTACTACGATTTTGATTTGTGTCGTACCTATGGGATGCTCCCTGCTAGCCACCGGTTGGGTGGAGTTTACATTACTGTATAGGCTACGACATATATATAAATTGTGTTAAGGAGGATAGGGGTAACGCCTTAACGCAATTTTAACACTTTACTAATAGACACTACATATATAGCGCATATTACTATATATAAATAGTATAACGGATCCTTAGGAGATGAAATCTCGAGCATCTCTTAAGTTATTGCATGCATGTTATACACTTGATAGGAGATTTGAAATCCTATAAACAAATCTGAAGCCATTACACTCATATTTATTTGTTGTTAATTTAACTTACATAAGATCTTTTAGTTCTAACTCGAGTGTTTTTTATTTTCATTATGCTCGAGTCAGTCTAAGCTTCTCAGTGTTGAGGACATTATTTCTAGAGGACGAAGATGGAGCTTAGTATTATGTTATTATTAGTAATTTTCCGCTACATCATTATTGAGATGTCATTGTTTATACTCTGATTTTTGTATAAACTATGTTTTCAAATGTATATTATAAAATAATTTCATGAACTGTTTATTTGAGCATTATATTTTGTCATTCCGCTGTGAGATTTTGTGTTTTTTCCTTTTTTCTCTTGTTTTCTTATTTACCTCATTAACAATCCTCCCTATTGAATGGTTTGAGTTAACATGTGTGGTTTATTCTCGATTTTAAACTGTCCAGAAAGATAAGTCATTACAGTTGGTTGAGAGCTTTGGTTTATATATACCTTAGCCTTTTTGGGGTTAACTCATTAGAGATAGGGTAAATAATACCGTAGAATGAGTTTGAGTCTATATATATTAGAGAGCGTATTTATTAGTGCTATAAAAATGTTTTTTATATTGTGTTAATTTGTTTTGTCAAGTATTTATAAATTCAGATCCGTACATAGGACGTTATGGCATCGATAGGGATTTCTAAACACCTAATAGAGAAGACCGACACAATATTGCTTTTGAAATATAGGTAAATGAAATAAGTTTACCTAGTATTATATTTTGTATATAAAAGAATAATTTTTATAAATGTATATAGTTGTATGTGATATATTTGTTTGTTAGGAAGTGAAATTTTATAAATATTGGTTGCAAAATAGGATTTACAAATAAAGTGAATATGAATTTGAAATTTAAAAACTTAAGTTATAGGGTTTTGAAATTTATTTTTAAATATTTTTGAATATAATATTAGTATTATTTGGAAGTATTTTCGGGTATAAATATTTTCAATATGATTTGAAAGAAACGTATTAATTTTTTTTAAAAGAAATAAGTTATATACTCCCCTCTTTTGTCGTGGAAAATATTTTTGATGATGATCGCGATATCATCGACTTTCATTTTCGAGTTTCAAAGTGGGAAGACAACCGCAGTAGCTTTGCTACACATTTGTCTTGATAATCGAATTTTAATTTTATTTTCTTAAGTATGATTTGATATATATAAAAGATATGAGTATATATTTTATTTCAAGATGATTTGAAAATGGAACCCGGTAATTAGTTCTTAAGTTTTGTAAATTATAAATTTTAATTATTCTTATGAGTGAAATCTTAACTATTTTATTGTTGGAAACTTCTAAAATGAAAATAAGAATTATGATGTATAAGAAATATTTTAATCACAAGTTAATATTTTGAAAAACTAGTAATTAAATTAAATAGAAAAAGTGGATATTGTTTAAGTAAATGGTTATAAACTCAAGGAAATGACTGAAATGATTCATTGATGAAAATTAATATTAAAATGGATATCAAGGTTATAAGTAAATATAAATGTGAAATAAACTGCAATGAAATGTATGTAATATGTTAATAATGGATTCATTGATGATTTCAAATATGAAATAAATTATGTAAGTAATGAAGGAAAATTAATAAAAGATAATTACTTTGTAACAATCCGCTATTTTGAACCATTAAAATCGGCAATAAAACCAAACTGTCAAACTTGAAGTGTTCAAAACAATAGATTGTTAATTATTTTAGGGTAAATAAAATCAATCACAGAATCACAAACATAGAACAAGCAGAATATCTCGCAATGAAATAAATAAAACATAGTAGTTCATGAAGCTACTAAATACATAGTCTCAAACAGATACATAATATCAAAGTCCAAAACATAAGTCCACTGATACATAAGCAACTGTCTGGAAAGAAAAAAATGAAATAGGAAATAATAGATAGATAGCTAAGCTTCGGTAGATCTCTGGCTCCAAAAGGTGAATCCAAGGCTGTGATACTCAAGGTGAGACACTTGGGCTGGCCTAAGCATAAAGTCAAACAAAATACTCGAGTCGGGACTAACATACTTATATTAGCAAAACCAACTCAAGTAAACTGTACAATAAAATGCATCAGTAACTCAAAGGATCTTTGGGATCGCCATCCTTTAAATATCCCTGAAAATAATGTTAAGATATTACCTATATCCCCCTTAACACATTTTATAAATGTTGTAGTCTATACAGTGCTGTAAACTCCACCAAACCGGTGGGCTATCACGGAGCACTCCATAGGTACGACACAAAATAAAATCATAGTGGGCTCGCTAGGGAAGATGACAAGGCACGCAAGGCTATACCCTGGGTAAGATTCTACCATTTTACGGCACCAGGCCGGTGGTAACGCTTAGCAGCTACTACTGCCTACCATGGAACAACACTCCCATAATCAAAAGGGGCTCAAATCAATCACAAAGTAAAAGATATGGTATCGAAGAAGCGTGTCGGATAGGAGGAGCAACCTCACTTGGCTTGGTGATGGCTCTTGTTTTAGTCATCCAAGCTGACCAGGGGGTCAGGGCTGCGCTTCTTACCTTATACCAAAAGTGTTCGCCATACCACCTACTTCATTCTGGATCCTCCACCATATGTATAGTTGTTAAAGTGGTTTCAGAATTGGCAGAGAGTATGACAATATCCGACTCCGGTTTCTTTAACAACCAATCGTTGCATTTTTGTACACCATGGTCATTTTATAAAACATTTAAAATATAAATCTTAAATTATAATTTAAATCAATGCTAGAATATTTGCCTTCAATTACATCTTAGATTTGAAACATTTATTTTAAAATTCATATTAAATCAATTTATTACATTCCAAAATCATACCTTTTAAAACTTAAATTAAATCTTGTTCAAATTTTAAATCCTTAAATAAGTTTAATTACAAAATTATTCTCCATCTAACTTTCTAAATTTATTTATTAAAGTTATTATATAAAATCTACGTTTATTTTATTAAATTAAAACTATATTTGTATATCCTAATAAAACTATATTTATTTTATTAATCTATATTATATTTATTATATGAAATTTAATTTATAATTAAATTTCATAAGAACTATATTAAATATTTTACTAAATTAACCTTTAATTTTTTAAAATTATATGTTTAAAACCAAATAAATTCTAAATTAATATCTTAAAATTTTCTCTAAATCATATTTAGCTTAAAAATTTAACTTTAAAACTTATAAAATATTATTATTTTCCAAATATTAAATTTTAATTAAAAATCAATAAATTAGATTTTAAAAATCACCTTGTAAATCAAAAAGTACTTTTAAATTTAGAAAAAAATTTAAATAATCTAAAATAAATTTAAAAATCAACAAATAGTGTTTATATATAATTTTCTACCCTTGATCAAGTGATTGAGTATATATCATTTCAACCCAAATTTTAATTAAATATCCGGGTATATATCATTTTCAACCCGTATCCCAAATTCAAATCAATAAAATCACTTGGGTCTATCATTTTAAACCATAACGATTTTTCTTAATCTAGTAGATCATTTGGGTATGTATCATTTCAACCCATAGTTAGGGAACTTGTAGTGTGAAATTAAATAAACATAACATAACATAACATCACATAACATAGCATAACATAACATATAAAAATTATTAATGAGCATAATAATATATATCAAGTTAACTAGAACGATCCTAACATTTTACTATCAATTCAAGTGGTGTCGATTCACTTAAAAAAAGCATATCAGTCGTGAGTGATTGCTCACCATTCGTGGTTAGAGAAATCGATAAGAATGACGAATAGACACGACGGAATAAGACGAATGGACACGATGAGCACGAATGGAAAACGGATCCAAGCCAGCAAATCCAAACCCAAATAAACTATGAACTTTAAAGAATTTTTTTTTTCTTTTTTTTATAAAACGAAAGGGGTTTCGGCCTACGGGAGTTCGGCCTTATGGCCTAGGGTTGGTGGCGGCATAAGAGGAGGAGCTAGGGCGGCACTGGGTGATAGTAGCATGGGTGTGGGGGTGGCGTGGGTGGCTAGGGTGGAGGCGTGAGTTTATGGGGAGGGGATGTTCGACTAGGGGAAGGAGAATGGGTGCTGCAATGGGAGGAAGGAGAGAGAGGGAAAGAGAGAGAGGCTATGGAAGAAGGAGCTAGGGCTTTAGGCTAGGCCAGACTTTAGAGATGGAGAAGGAAGAATGGAGTTTTACTGTAAATTGCTTTCTGTTTTCAGGAGGAAGAAATGAGAAAGAGAATGTTGAGGAGGAAAAAAGGTACTACATCTATTCTTAACCGGTATGTGTTTATTAGGAATAGGCATGTATCCCTTCAAGAGTCTCCTGGTATTCAATTCCATTAAACCAAGCCTAATAGATCAAGACCAAGCCCAAAACCAAATAAAAGAAACAAGATAATACACACAAATAAAGATGCGCATTTTTACGCAGAAAATTACAGATTTGTAGATGTAGGAATAAGATTTTAACGAAACAAAAAAAACGAGAGGAGATTAGAATTCAGTCTAGTTTCATATAATAGAATGAAATTTAATGTTTTTAACAAAAAGTCAAACTTTGACAAGTTTGACCAAAATTTGAAATTTTTGAAAATTTGAAATTTTATTGAATTTGGAAAAATACATTATTCAATATCCTAAAAATCGATATTTAAATTTTAAAATATTTGATTCAAAAATTCAAATAAATTTTCTTTTAAAATTTGGCTGAATGTACGGGGCGTTACATATTATATGAATGAATTAAAACAAATGAAAAGTAGATAATGATGCGAAAAGAAATCAATATAACAAAATACATAAATTGTGCGTAAATCATTTTATTCGCATAACAGTTCTAATTCAGATTTGAAAACAAGATTTGTAGTAATTCACACCAGTTCGAATTAGGTTTTTTCGCTCGATTCTTAACGGCGAACAATTGATACAAATTTTGGATATGAATTTAAAGTTTTCTATCATGGCTCATGGCTATGCATGGAAAATAGAAAATTCAATTCAAGAAATCGGAGCGTAGTTCGCACTAGAGTGGTCGGGTTAACAAAACTAGTTCGAAAGTGGAATGTGTGTATTCAGGCAAGCGATTAGAATTGATATTATGTATAAAAGATATATGTACATTGTGCAAATTTAAAACAATACTTAAATTCTTTGTTGTTTTGGCTAATGGGAAGTCTGGAAACGATACTTCAAATTGTTTAAGGATTTATGAATAATCTATTATATAATTATCTAAGGTTGTTGAGCGTAAGATATACTTGATAGCTTATTAATCACCTTAGCATGATGAAAAGTTTTTGAACCTGAACAAACCAATTGTTTTGGTTGTATAAATGGTTGATGGATTCTTTTATTGCATATAATAGTTCTACTGCTTTCGTTTGCATATAATTATTATTATATTGATTGTTGATTATGGTATTTATTTAAAAAAATAAAATATTAATCTTTTAAATTTTAACTCTTTGGATTATATAAGTGAAATGCTGCTTTTGGTTTCATAAATAAAGTTTGTTTGCTCGACAAATAGGTACGTTTTCAGATTACGGTTTTTACAATGATATTTTATTGTTTTTCTCGTGGTTTGGGATATTGATTTTTAAAATATGATATATATATATTGAAATTATTAATATTATTATTTTTTAGGACCTAACCGTGCAAAAGAGACTCTGGTGAAATTTTCCGTGAATTTATGACTTAGAAATTTTTATAAAAGTTGAGTTATTTTCAAATTTTGTCAAACTTTGATATGTAAGTTAAATTGTTATAAATTTATTATTTTGAATAAATTATATCAAACCTCTTGACTCTTTCTTGTTCCTTATCGAGGACGAAAAGTTTTGAGTGGGTAAGAGCGTAAAGAGCCATACTTTTGATAATTAAAACTATTAAATTAAATAAGGTTTTTAAAATTTAATATTGTGAGAAATTAAAATTTATAATTTATTAATGTGAAAAATAATTAGAATATGATTTAACAATGTTTTTTGAATGTTATTGAGAACTATTTTAACGTAATTTCAATTAATTGAAATAATTGTAAAGTTAATTTGGTTATAATTGTAAATAGGGAATAAATTTAATATTGAATTTAATGTTGAAATTTTACGTTATAAATTGGAATAGGTTTATTATGAAACATGAAATCAACCAATTAGTATGTAAATTTATTAGCTTCTGTTTGTAAACAATAAATTTAGAAATGTATTTGGATTACTAATATAGGACAATTGTTTAATTTATTTTATTATTAATCTGTTGAAATTAATTAGGAAATTTAATGTAACTAAATATTTCAGTTAATATGAGTTAAGATGACAACTGTAGAATATGAATGTAATAAAATGTAAACTAATGTTAATTATTTATAAAGTAATAGTTGATTCAATAATAAGTGTAACAACCCGCATTTTTATAATTAAATAATCAAATAACGATGAATAGTGAAAATAAACATTTTCTTAATTGTCAAAATATTGAAGGTCTATATGTGGATCATGTAGTGTATATATATGCAAGTATAAGTGACAAACTATATAATGTATCTAATATAAACTTGATAGATGATAATACCAAATTAAATGGAAATAATCACACTGGGATTTTGTACTGGTTCGGACCTCCCGTCCTACGTCCAGTCCCGAAGCTCCTCTTCGGAATTCAACTATCAAACACCCTTAGTTCACCCGGAGGAATAGGCTTGGTTACAAAGGCTTGTTCTTGTCAAGTGTGTGTTCTATAACACAGATATTGACTATTAAGTACAAAAGCTTCCAATCTATATATCTAAAGAATATTGATTGAGGAGTTCTGAATATATGGAAGATTAAAATTTAGGTATTCGATTGCTAAAGATCAAGTATAAATCAGAGAATAACAGTAAAGAGCATCAGTAAGTAAGGTGAAGACTTTTCTTTGATTCTTGATGCTATTTATAGCGGTAGAGAGATTCCTTGAGTGGTTGTATCCATTAACAAGTGTTGTATAGTCGCTCCTGATGGTGATGAAGAGTTGCAGCGAAGAGGAGCGAAAGTGTCTTTTCAATTGTGACAGTTGTTCTTTGAATGTTCACAGCCGAGTTCAAAATCAGACGTCCGAAATTTTTTTCAGAAGTCTGGCTCTTATATATTTTTTGTATATGGTTGCTTTTCAGACGTCTGAGTACATTAACCAGACGTCTGATTCTGTCTGATTTGCGAACCAGAGGATTCAATCAGACATCCAGACGTCTGAACTTGTGCATGTTGCTTTCCTTGTGTCTGTGTCATTGCTCTTCTGATTCTATCGACTTGTAGACTCTTGATACTTCTTTTGAGTCTTATTCTTGTCTCTTTGGTGACGTTACTTTAAGAATTACCTATAAATAGAGATATATATGCATATTCGATTTCCATTGTATAGTTGTTATCATCGAAACCATAGAATTCATTTCCTAACAATCTCTCCCTTTTTGATGATGACAACCATTCAATGTACTTATATATAGATTATAAATCTCCCCCTAAATATGTGCTTATTTTTAGTTTTTTATGATTATGCTTTTATTTCTCCCCCTTTGGCACTATCAAAAAGAATTATAAAATTGAAGCCAATCGTCAAACAAAAAGAAATTTTCATTGATAAGTCAAAATTTGATTACATACATAGATTTTGTCATTTGTACAAAAAGTTGATATCCCAGAAAATGTATGATTCCTAAAATCTATGTTTCCTTTAGAGAAGCTTTATTTTGATCATCTTCCTTTGGTTCTTCTTTTTCAGTAGTGCTAGCCTTTGTAGGAGATGTCAAAGCTTTCTTGAGAGGTTCATCCTCAAAGAGTTTGGAATGTTTTGCGGGAGGAGAAGGTACTGGAGTTGGCCAATCTTCAAAAGGTGGTGTTGGACCTTGAACTCCTTGTAGTACTTCTTTAAGAACCGACGAGACAGTCGAAAGGGATTCCTCAACTGTGGCTAGGCGTGTAGCAAATGATGTTTCGAAGTTGTCTATTCGGTTAGCCAAATTTTTTTGATTTTAAGATAATATATGTTGGTTTCGAAGGGTGAGATCTCGAACACTTTCGTTTGGATTTGTATCCGTTCGAGTCTCCATAATTTCATCTTGTCCCAAATAATCAAATGGTGCAGGAGGAGGTAGAGTTGCTTCTCGATGTTGTTCCTCCTCTTGGGATGGTTCAATGTGTGGTTGAGGAGGAGGCTCAACTAGTCTAGATTGACGATTGTGTGTCCAATCTTCAAAGGATATGAATTCTGGGGGAATTTCGAGTAGGTGCATCAGAGAGAAGAATTTGGTGGAAGCATATTTAGGTGAGATTTCTTCAAAGGTCGATAGGTAGGATGGAATGTTAAGTGCACGAAGAAGTCTCATGATATAAGTTGGGTAAACAATTGATGGCCTTGATCGAGTCTAAAAATGCTTGAGCTTGTCGAAGATGAATTTGGCCTAATTTACCCTTGTTCCACTAAATAGAGCATATAGGGCTTTGTGCACTAATTCGGTTATTTTCTCGCGACTTCCCATACATGGAATAGTTGTATTGATTATCATTCGAGTTAGAAGTCGAGCTTTTGGACGTAGTATTTGGAGGCAAATTTTGGCATGTCGTTCTCCCCAATTTGATGAGTAATATTGTTCCGTGGCTTGAAGCGCATATCGGGAATGTTGTATAAATCTTCCCCTGTGTCAGAGCATCCTAGGGTTCTACCTATTATGCCCGGAGTTAATCGAATCGTGTTGCCATACACGCTAGACCAGAGCTAGTTACCTTCATCTTCAGTGTTCCACACTGAAGTACTATCTAAATTCGCATAGGATAGAAATATCGCTAATTGGTCTATTTGGATGTCATTAGAAGTGAATGAAATTAAGGGTTCCAACCTGGCATTTTCACATAGTTCATCTAGATCATACATAGAAAATTTAAGGAGATTATAGAATGGACCTATGTGGAGTTTTTTCTTTTCGATATCTTCGTACCTTTTGATGGAATGTGGCGCTCTAATCATCCACGTTTCGATCTGATCATCGGAGCACACCTGAGGATTTGAAGATGAGGTCGGTTGGTCTTGTTTTTGTTTTGAAATCTTGGGATACTTAGTTCGAGGAGGCATTAGGATTGATTTGCTTAAAGATGACGTTTTTGAGAGAAAATCGTCTCTGAGGGGATCCGAGGTTTTAACAATTTTGAGATAAAAAATGACGTTATCTGAGCGAATTTAAAGGGTCGATTGGCTCCAGACGTCTGGATTGGAAACCAGACGTCTGGTTTGCCCTAAATTGAGTACGACAGATAAATTCAGACGTCTGGTTTTTGGGTTAGACGTTTGGGTGGATCGAATTTGTAAAATTGGATAGGCAAAGAGTTTAATCAGGCATCTTGGTAAACAAATCAGACGTTTGGATTAGGTTATTTTTGAAATTTTTTGTGGCAGAGAACTAAGTCAGACGTCTGGTTTGAGTATCAGACGGCTGAATTTTCAAACGTCTGGGGAGTATATCAGATGTCTGACATACGCACAATACTTAAAATTTAGACGTATATCATTGTGTCAGACGTCTAAAGTCCATAACCAGACGTCTGAAGTCCATAGCCAGACGTCAGCAGTTTGTCTAAAAATAGCCTAAAATTTGATTGTTTTGCCTATTTCTCGAATTTTTTTAACAAATCAAAGATAAAATTATTGTTGTGAAATAACAAATAACCACAGATACAATAAATATAATTTATTTAGAATGTTACGGAGTTTTACGATCTCCTGACACGTTATCCTCCATGGTTTAAGTGGAGAACATATATTTCCATATTCATGGTTCTCAGGGAGCCAGAATATCGTCTTGGTCAAGGGTCCGAAGGAGTACGATACGAAGACGAGGGATCCAAAGAACTACAAGATTTTGGTAGCGGTTCATGGACATCTTTCTTCCGTGATGAAAAAAAATTCATCGTTACTTGCTCCAAATAGCTTAGCCGTCACGCTGTAACTTTTTGTTCAAAATATAGTTCTCGTTGTAGGTCTATCTGTTGTTTCTGATAATGATGAATTTCATCAATTTTCTCCTTTGTGTTAGGAGAAACAAATATAGATCTTTTGGTCTTCTTGTTATCGGGAGTAAAACTCGTATGATATGAGGACCATCAATATGTTTAATCCTGCTTCCTTGTAGGTGTAGGAAGCCGTTGTGGCGTGTCAACTGAGCTATCCGTCGTAGGTGTTGAGATGTAGATTGATATATAAGAGTCTTCAGTAGACATGGCTATATTTTGTTTCTTTAAGGAAGATATGAATTGTGTGTATATAGTTTTTGTATAACTCTTTATATATAAGTTGAAAAAATTATTTATAGACAAACTAACTGTCTAAAAAATTAAAGGTTCAGAAATTATTAAGTATAATTTGTGGTAGTAAAATAAATGACTAATCATAGCCTAAAATTAAACATTGATTATTTTTAAGGAAGAAGATCATGAAGTGAGCAAATACCTAAAATTCATCGGAGTTTAATAAAATTTTGTTCATTTAGTGGTTTTGTAAAGATGTTTGCTACTTGATTTTCCATATTTACTATTCTAATGAAATAGTTCCTCTTTCAACATTGTCTCGTAAAAAATGATGTCGTATATCTATATGCTTAGTTCGTGAGTGATTAATAGGGTTTTTTGATAAATTAATAGCACTTGTGTTATCACAATATATTGAAGATTTGTTGATAATTTTTCCGAAATTCGTAAGTATTTGTTGCATGTATATCACTTGTGTGCACGCTAGAGCTGCGGAGATATATTCGGCTTCGCAAATAGATAAAGAAACACAATTTTTCTTTTTTCTAAACCAGGAAACTAATGATTGTCCGATTAAGTGACAAGTTCCACTAGTACTCTTACGATCTGTTCTACATCTACTGAAATCTGCATCGCTATATGAAACTAGTTTAAACGTGATCCTTTAAGGTAAAACAAACCATAATCTCTAGTACTAGATAGATAACGTAAAATACGCTTAATAGCTCTAAGATTAGATTCTTTTGGTTTTGCTTGAAATCGAGCACAAAGACATACACTCATCATAATATCTGGTCGATTAGCCGTCAAATAAAGTAAAGAACCAATCATACTACGATATAATTTTTCATCAAAATCTTTTCCGTTATCATCTTTTTCTAAGTGAACAGTGGTACTCATTTGTGTTGGTTTACTCGAAGTTTTATCCATTTCGAACGACGTAATAGATCGTTATAATATTTTTCTTGATAAATAAAAATTCCATTTTCAAGTTGTTTTATTTGTAAACCTAAGAAGAAATTTAATTCTCCTATATGTGACATTTTAAATTCATTCATCATAATATTTGAAAATTGTTTACATAGATTTTCATTGGTTGAACCAAAAATGATATCATCAACATAAACTTGTACAAGTAAAATATCGTTATTTTCTCTTTTAATAAACAAAGTTGTATCTACTTTGCCTATTTGAAAACCAGATGTTATTTAGTGATTTTTAAGACGTTCATACCACGCACGATGGGCTTGTTTTAATCTATATAGTGCTTTGTGTAATTTATAAACATGATCCGGATATTTTTCGTGAACAAATAGTGGAGGTTGTTCTACATATACATTTTCTTTGATCATACCGTTTAAGAAAGCACTTTTGACATCCATTTGAAATAATTTAAAATTGTGATGAGTTGCAAAGACGAGTAATGTACGGATGGATTCTAATCTAGCTACTGGGGTAAAGATTTCATCATAATCGATACCTTCTTTTTGATTATAGCCTTGAGCAACTAAATATGCTTTATTTCTAACAATATTTCTGTTTTCGTCTGCTTTTTTTTAAACACCCATTTTGTTCCTATAACCGATTGATCTTCAGGTCTTGATACTAATTCCCAAGCATTATTACGTTCAAATTGATTTAATTCTTCTTGCATGGCTATTATCTAAAAATTATCATTTGAAGCTTCTTTATAATTTTTTGGTTCAAAATTTGATACAAATGCTATATGGCTTATCTGATTAAGTTGATTTCTAGTTACTCTAGAATTGAGATCTCCAATAATATATCTTTTGGATGATTCTTAAGAATTCTAGGGGGTGATACCAAAGTGTTATTTTGAACATTTGTTTCATTATTAGTAGATTTTGTTGAATTTGTTAGTGGAATAATTTCTTCTTCATCAGTAGTATGATGATTAAAAAGATTTTCATTAAACGAAACATGTAAACTTGCTTCAATAGTATTATTTATTTTATTAAAAATTCTATCTGCTTTTCTACGATCCGAATATCCAATAAAGATACCTTCATCGACCTTCGGATCAAATTTACCTAAGTTATCTTTTGTATTTAATATAAAGCATTTTGAACTGAAAGTTTTAAAGTATGACACTTTAGGTTTTTTACCAAAAAATATTTCAAAACAAGTTTGTTTAGTCATAGGACGAATTCTTACTCGATTAAATATATAACAAGCTGTGGTAATAGCTTCAGCCCAAAAGTGTTTTGGAAGACCACTACTATTTAGTAATGTTCGTGCACATTCTTGTAATGTACGATTTTTTCTTTCCACAACACCAGTCTGTTGAGGTGTGCGGGGAAAAGAGAAATTATGAGTAATTCCTTTCTTATTACAAAAATTAGTAAAAAGATCGTTTTCGAATTCTCTTCCGTGATCACTTCGAATGTTTTTAATTTTTAAGTCCATTTGTTTTTTAGTTCTTTTAGCAAATATCTTAAACATGCCAAAAGTATCGCTTTTATGTTTTAAAAACAAAGTCCATGTATATCTTGAAAAATCATCAACTATTACAAAAACATATTTGTTGTGATTTATAGATCGTATTTATGTTGGACCAAATAAATATAAAAGTAATAATTTTAATGGTTGTTTTTTAGAAATATTATTTTTATATTTAAAAGAGCTTTTCTTTAGTTTTCCAATTTGACAATCGTCGCATAAATTTTCTACTTTGTAGTTTATTTTAGGTAAACCTCTAACTAGTTCATATTTTTCCAATTTATTAATATTTTTAAAATTGATATGACAAAATCATTTATGCCATAACCATGGATCATCATGTTTGGCTGTTAAACATAAATTTGAATTTTTATTTTTATTTATGTTTAATACATAAATGTTTTTGTTTCTAACACCTTCAAAAATAAGTTGTTTGTTATTATCTAAAATATTACATCTATCTTTTTCAAAATTTATTTGAAAACCTTTATCGCATAATTGACTAATACTTAGTAGGTTGTGTTTTAGATTTTCTACTAATAAAACATTTGTAATAATAGGAGAGTTAGATATACAAGAGTTTTGATGACTTCTCCAATTCCCACGACATATCCTTTCGAATTATCTCTAAAGGTTACCGTTCCACCATCGATGTATGTTATATTTGATAACATTTTTGAATTTTCGGTCATATGCTTGGAGCATCCGCTATCTAGTATCAATTTTTCCTTGTTTTTTTATTTTGGGTACCTGCAAAATAAAAGATGTTTTAATTGGTACCCATATATTTTGTTAGGGTCCTAATTGCTAGGAGAAGGTAGCCATACCCAAGATGGTTTGGTACCTTTATAAATATAATTTTTATTATAGACTACTTCTCTAAGAAATTATTAATATGCTTTTGGCTAATCAAATTATTATTTGTCTTAGGAATCCAAATTTTCATATTTTTGGTATAAATTTTAGACTTAGGTAAACTTTTAGTTTATATATAACTAATATTTTTAGCATCATTTCCTTTTTGTTTAGAAGAATTTTTAAATCCTATTCCATTTCTACTGCCTGATAGTTTTGAAGTTTTGATAAGATTTTCCAAATCTTGTTTTCCTTTATTAAATTTTGACACATTATTTGTAATTTTATCTAATTTTTCTTTTAATTCTATATTTTTAATTTTTAATATTTTAATATTATTTTTTAAGTCAACATTTTCTTTTAATAAATTTTCCTTCACTATTTTAGTGTTTTCAAAATCAATAGTAATAATCTCACTTTCTATCAAATTATTTTTGATTTTTTCTTGAGATAATTCAAGTTCTTCTTCTAAGATAATTTTTTCATCTTTTAACATTCCTACTTCAAGTTCCAATCTATTTATTTTAACTATATATATTTTTTGTTCAATTTTTTATTTTGTCTAAATTTATCATCTAATTCCATGCTAAGTTCTAATAATTCGTCATAGCTAAGTTCAAGACATACCTCATCAGTTTGTGCCATAAAACACACATTAGCTTGCTCTTCGTTAATATCGCTATCACTTTCAGATGATGAAGAGTCCGAGTCATCCCATGTTACTTTGAATGCCTTCTTCGTTTTGAATTTTTCAAATTTGTTCTTTGTTTTATCATTGTTGAGTTTTGGGCAATCCTTCTTCATATGTCCATACTGATCACATTCATAACACTTAATTTGAGATAGGTTTGTTTTGTTGAACTTCCCTTCTTTTTGGAATTTGGTCATCTTTCTAAATTTCTTGAATCTGCTATAATTCTTGGCAATGAAGACTATCTCTTCTTCATCTAAATCAGAGTCATCATTCTTTGTTGTTGGGAATGCTATGTTCTTTTTCTTCGAATTCAGTTCTTTTTGTGCCTGCAAATTAGCTTCATAGGACATTAAATTTCCTATCAACTCTTAAACTTTGAGAGTAGAGAGATCATTAGCTTCTTCAGTAGCAAAAACCTTCCGTTCCCAATCTGATGTTAAAAAGTTGAAGATTCGAGAAACTAAATCAAAATCAGTAAACTTAACTCCTAATGCCATAAGATCATGTTGGATAGTTTGAAATCTAGAATAAATGTCAATAATAGTTTCATTTTGCTTCATTTTGAATGACGAAAATTTGTTTTGCAAAATTGAAATCTTAGTTTGTTTGACCTTTGTTGTACCTTTGTGTGTTATTTATAAGGTATGCCAAATGTCAAATGCAGTAGTGCATAACATGACACGTGAAAATTCATTTTTGTCTAGAGAGCAAAATAAAACATTCATAGCTTTAGCATTGTTTGATGCTAAGGTCTTTTGTGCATCAGTCCATGTGTTCATAGCAGCAGTAGGTGCTTCATATTTATCTTGTGTGGCTGACCAAATTTCTAGACCATTAGCTTCCATAAAAATTCTCATACGTGTTGACCAATATGTATAGTTAGATCCATTAAAAAGTGGGGTCCGTGTTGTGGATTGTCCTTCTTGAAAAATAATTGCCATATTAAAGTAATTCAAAAACGTGTTACTATTCTTTGATCAAACCTTGCTCTGATACCAAATGAAGGTCTATATGAGTGGATCGTGTAGTGTATATATATGCAAGTATAAGTGACTAACTATATAATGTATCTAATATAAACTTGATAGATGATAATAGCAAAGTAAATGGAAATAATCACACCAGGATTTTACACTGGTTCGGGCCTCCGTCCTACGTCCAGTCCCGAAGCTCCTCTTCGGAATTCAACTATCAAACACCCTTACTTCACCCAGAGGAATAGGCTTGGTTACAAAGGCTAGTTCTTGTCAAGTGTGTGTTTTATAACATGGATATTGACTATTAAGTACAAAAGCTTCCAATCTATATATCTAGAGAATATTGATTGAAGAGTTCTGATTATATGGAAGATTAAAATAAAGGTATTCGATTGCTAGAGATCGAGTATAAATCAGAGAATAAAAGTAAAGAGCATAAGTAAGGTGAAGTCTTTTCTTTGATACTTGATGCTATTTATAGCGGTAGAGGGATTCCTTGAGTGGTTGTATCCATTAATAAGTGTTGTATGGTCGCTAATGATGGTGAGGAAGAGTTGCAGCGAAGAGGAGCGAAAGTGTCTTTCCAATTGTGACAGTTGTTCTTTGAATGTTCACAGTCGAGTTCAAAATCAAACGTCTGGAAAATGTTTCAGACGTCTGGCTCCTATATTTTTTTGTATATGGTTGCTTTTTAGATGTCTGAGTACATTAACCAGACATCTGATTCTGTCTGATTTGCGAACCAGAGGATTCAATCAGACGTCTGGCTAGTGCATCCAGACGTCTGAACTTGTGCATGTTACTTTCCTTGTGTCTGTGTCATTGCTCTTCTGATTCTATCGACTTGTAGCCTCTTGATACTTCTTTTCAGTCTTGTTCTTGTCTCTTTAGTGATGTTACTTTAACAATTACCTATAAATAGAGATATGTATGCATATTCGATTTCCATTATATAGTTGTTATCATCAAAACCACAGAATTGATTTCCTAACAAATATGTCCTCAAAACTTGTACCATTGTATTCGAGGCAATTTTTTGATCAATTTCCATATATAACTTGCCGAAATCGGAGTTAAAACGGAGAAATTACGGATGAAATAAAAACGGAGAAAATAGAAAACAATATATATGGGTCGACCCATAGGTCGACCTACAACACTCCATGGTCGACCGCCTAGTCAGTCCAAGGATAGAACAGGTCAACCCTAGGGTCGACATGTGTTGTTACCTGGACGCAATCTCGTCCAGGTACGTGCCGAACCAATTATAAATCGACTTTTGCGCGATCTGAGCCATAGGTTGGTAGATCAGATCGCTCCAAACGACCCCCTTTGATATGGTGGCTTCAGATTCAATCCAAGTATCTAATAGTTCGAGATCCCCAAACTCTACTATAAATAGAACCTTAGGCCTAGCTATTTTCTCACAATTAGAATTTCTCCTAATGGGTTCATTGCCTGAGGATGCATCCTAAATAGAAAATAATTCTTTGGGTTCATTGCCTGAGGCTAGACCCTAAAATGGAAATATTTATGGGGAGAAGATCTTCTCAATAAAAATATTAGACACCTTAGAAGTGGATCTAGGAAGACTATGGAGCCAAGCTAAGCATAAGCAAAGCTAAGGATGACATGTGAGTGGATTTAATTATATATCTTTTACGTTTATGATATATTATCATTAGATTCCCGTTAAATAATTTTATTCAGCATTTATTTTAGTAATTAATCATGTTAATTAGTATGCTGAGGCAGTAAATTGTATAAGAGAGCTTATATTTAATTATTATTTATATAGAGAAAAGGAAAATAGTAATCCACTAAATACGAATAATATTAGGGTTGACAGTTAGAGAAAGACATAAGCCTAAAAGAAAGAAATTTATAGTTATTTACATCTACTTTAAAAAAAAGTTGAAATTTAGCCTGTAAATGTTAGTTTTTTTATTTCTTTTTACGAGAATAAAATAGCAAAGAGAAGAATTCGCAAATACGGACTAAAATAGACGAATACTAGCTTTACAGAAATTAGACGTAAAATAAGAAAAGCTGAAATAAAAAGAGAAAAATAGAAATGTGTAGTAAATTATGCTAAACCAAGAGTAATAAATTAAAGAAAAATCCAATAACTTGATTTGAAAGTAAGTGATAGATTAATTGGTTGGTTTAGAAAAGAGAATACATTTATATAGTTTGATATTTAAAAGATAACGATAAACGTAGTTGCAAGAATACAAGAAAGAAAAAAGGAATTAATGTAAAATAGAGAAACTACTATATTTAGCACTATCCAAAAAGTAAAGAAATAATAAAAGGAATATCTTGCAATTACGGATTATTGTTTATAGCATTATTTAGTATTAAAATAAGAAAATAGATTTTTAGCATAATTTTTGTAGCCAACCAAATAGAATACAACTACTTCCTAGAATATAAGAAAATAAAATGAAGAATTAAAGGAATTAAAGAAGGAATCAAGTTAATTATTAGACAAGAATAGAAGCTATAGACAGAAATGTAACTATATCTGCATTTACTGTGCAGATAATAGAATAAAAGCAAAGTAGTTATTATGATAAGTAAACTTGCGATAGTCGGATGTAGTCCCAATCCAAGATTGTCATATAATATAAGAGAATTAAAGAGAATTCAATATCATAATAAAAGAAAACAGACTAGAATAGAAAAGAGACGCTTGTAATTATGTTTATAATATGTAGATTATAAAAGAGAAGTGACAATTACAAGTAAAATTATAGCATATGTTACAATTAAATAGAAAGAATAGAAAGGCTTATTTTAGGATTTAAATTAAGTTAATAAGAAAATAGAGCAGAAATAATGGAAGAGGCTTATGTTAATAAACTTAGATCTTGGACTAAGTTAATAAGAAAGAAAATAGAAGTGGCCCATACCAATAACATTTCCTTTCAGTCAGAAACAAATGGTCTCACAATAATTAGGTAAGGCTGAGACAAGATTATGCTATTTAGGATAATAAGTAGCCAACATAATAAGAAAAGTAAACTAAACGCAAAATAGAAGATTAAACTTAGGGACTTGTAAAAGAGTAAGATGCGTTTGGAGTAGCCCAAAGGATGAAGATCCTAACGAAGCATTTCATCATAGATTTCAGCACAGAAGGAGCACGTCCAACTAAGCAATTTTGGGCTAGAAGGAAGTACAACACTTCAATGGGACGTGAGGGTACTCTAGGAGGGCCTTTGGCGTAGGCATAGCGAAGCAATCCTCTAGAGGCATGTCTGAAGGTGTTCCCTTAAAAGAGTATGCCTTGACTGCTTTTTCCATGGTAGGACCATTGTAGGCAGTCAAAAGGGGTTGATGCTTGGAGTAGGATATTCGTATGTCACCGTACTTGACTTGCAAATAGGTTTTAGTGGGCAGGACCCAAAAGGATAGTCACATGTGGATATCGGGCCAGCATCAAAACAAGAAGCAAGTTCGGGAATGGCTAAAGTTAAACCAATGGCCAATGATTCTTTCACTATAGAGACACCGGATGAGGGGCACAGCCAATTGGATGTTTAGATTGTTTGCAGTAGGGCACAGTCACTTAGCTTTTTAGAGGTCTTCCGATTAGTTGAGGGGTGGCAGCATGGGTCCATAGCCATGATAAGAAAAGGGACATACCAATTAGAATATCTATATTGTAGGCCTAACAAGGCAGTCCTTTACGGAAATAGAAAATTCCCGACTGAGTTCTATACAAGCTAGACCTTGTTAAGCGAGATTCAGAGAGTAGACAGAATGATTAGTATAATCCTCAAGGTACGCACTGGATGGTACATGGTCGATGTTTGAGAATTAATATAGACTAGTGCAGATGCAGTTTTACGTTTTCATAGTAGACTACAGAACATCTGCATTATAGGCCTTATGAGGCAGTCCTTTACAGAAGTAGTCATAGAATGCTATAGGAGCAAGACGATGGAGTCCTTTGCGAGGAGGATACAGAAGGTAATATAGGTAGTACCTAGAACCGATGCGGTCATTGGACATATAGCTACATATATATCAATTATTAGGTTTTAATCAACTAGGGAGTAGATGGGCACGATTCTCGCACAGAGGCAAGAATATCATAAACCAAATAAACCTAATATGATAGTAAATGGAAATAAAACGCTATATGTAGTATTAAGCTTAGAAGTGTATAATTTTTCCATTCATCAGAACTTTAGTTCTGACTCCTCCTCACAACATCCTACATGTTAGGTGGATGGTAGAGACTTCCCAGCTTTGAGACACTTGTTTAGAAAGTGTTATTATATTGGTGAGTATTTACTATTATATTCGGTTCTGTTGTGAGATATTTATTGAGCTCTGATATATTTGTCTTTGCCTATTTGTAGGATACCCGATACCCAACTCGTGCTTCCATGCGCTTGGATTTTAGCATTTTTGCAAAAAATCTAGACCCACTAGATTTCGGGTTGTTACATTTGGTATCTAAGCCTAGGTTTAGGATTCCTAGGTAGATAGTAAGTGAATGTATTTGGATTTTTGAATAAAATATAAATATTTTATGTACTAAAATCAAAATAGTTCCTAGTTATAGATTGTAGCATATGGAAAAAATTTAGAAGTATATTTGTGTATAGTTTGCTAGTTGGGTTTGGGAAGACCCAAGTATGTCGAGCCCTATGTTATCACAGATTTATAGCATACAAATAAGCCTTGGTATCCATATGTTATAGGAAGTGGGGAAGTTCTCTAGGGATAGTAGGAAGAGTGTTTTTATTTGGGAAGGAATAAGAGGTTTTGTAAAAGAAAATCCACTTTATACCTAGCCCAATAAAATGAAACTTTTGGAATTGAAAAGTTGAAAAATATAATTGTTAATCTATTTGAGGAAGTAAATATTAGGTTTTTGAAAAATAATAATATATAAGTGGTATGAAATTTAAATTGGTTTTTAGATGATCTAAATTTTGTTAAAAGTGAAATTCTTTTGAAGAATTATAGAGCGTGTATAGCTTGCTATGCTTATAAGTGAACAAAGATTTTAAATATAAAAATCTAGAGTGTGTTAAGTATCGAAAACGTAGGTTACAACATTTATTGTTGTAATAGATGTTTTCGATAAAACTAAAGGAAGCATATAGGTGAGTCCCAAATAAAATGTTTTTACATAGCAGATGAGATTTATTAATATTTATTTTAATTAAATCCATATATTAGTATTTTTTGGTTGTAGTAACGGTGTTTTACACAGCATCTGTTTTAACCCAAATGAGTTTTGGAGATAATTTCCAAAAGTGGTGTGTATGTACACTTATTATTTAAATAAGTATATGAAAATATTTTCCGATTATGAAAATATTAAAGCATTTTTGTGACGCAGCTTTGACTAGGCTCGAACAGTTTAGATACCAAACTGTCACAACCTATCTAGGATCTTCCTCCCGAAATGATGATTTCGTGTCAAATAAACTGATAGAACAATAAATGCTCAGTTCTGTTGATCGTGATGATGCCGGAATCTAGCTATTTCCAACCCGTTAATCACGCAAGGTGCCGTGTTGAAAGATCTACAATGTGATCGCTGATCACTCGTAAGTGATGCCGAGAATTGGCTTCAACTTCGTTTATTCGCTCATGAATAACCCGAAGATGGAAAGAAGGAGATCGCACTCAACTTCCAACAATGGTGGCCAAAGCTCACACACAAGTTTATTTTCAAAATCAATCCCTTTACAAATGACAACATACCCTTATTGTAGGAAATTACAACACACACATGCGACTCAACACATGCGACTCACGACCTAACACATACGACTTAACATCATACGAGTTACAACGTCATACGACTTAAAACACACACATGCGACTCAAGAAGATAGCACAGCTTCAGGAACGACTTAAGCGACATAAGCACATACGACTTAAGAAGATAGCACAGCTTCAGGAACGACTTAAGAAGATAGCACAACTTCAGGAACAACTTAGGCGACATAAGGAAAATGCCATAGTCCGAACGACATAAAGACAGCACAACACCATGCGACATAAGAGAACAATGCGACATAAGAGAACCATGCGACATAAGCGACATAAGAGAACCATGCGACATAAGCGACATAAGAGAACCATGCGACATAAGCGACATAAGTGAACGATTTATAGAAATGCGGCTTGATTTCTTGAGCCGTTATCTTATAAGGTAGGCGACTCATGGTAGGCGACTTAAGGCAGGCGACATAAGATGGTTGGCATACGATTGACATAACTCGCTATGTCCAGTTTGTTCCACCAGCTTATCAGGATGCGCTGCATCAACCTCCCCTGGTTGAAAAGAATCCGACCTCCTAATTTACACTTTCCTCTTCTTTGACATACTTATTCTCATGATATGGAATCAAGTGTTTGACGTTGTAAACGTCAGCAGTATGGATATGATCCGGCAATTTTAACTGATAAGCATTCTCATTAATCTTTTTTACGATTTCCAAAGGGCCAATCTTTCTAGCAGCTAGTTTGTTGTAAGTACCAATAGGATATCGATCCTTAGTCAATACTGCATATACAAAATCTCCTTCTTTGAACTCAACATTTCATCGTTTAATATCTGCGGACTGCTTATATTTCTCATTCGCCTTAAGCGATCGTTCCTGCACAACCTTGTGGCACTCTTGCAATTCATTCACAAAATCACTAGCTCGTTTGATCACTCCTTTCTACTGTGGTACCATAGATAAATCTAATGGTCCCTTAGGGATTGTTGAGTAAACGATCTGGAATGGACTGAAACCAGTGCTACGATTAACTGCATGGTTGTGTGCAAACTCAGCTTGACACAGCTTGGAATCCCAACTCTTCAAATTGTCATTCACGAGGCATCTTAATAGATTACCTAGGGATCTATTCACAACTTTTATCTGTCCATCCGTTTGTGGATGATAAGCACTACTAAATTTCAGCTTTGTCCCGACCATTTTCCATAGACTCATCCAAAAATGACTCATAAAATGAGTGTCTCTATCCGATATAATAGATTCAGGCAACCCGTGAAGACGATAGATCTCTCTGAAGTATAACTGTGCGACATTAACTGCATCTGCAGTCTTCTTGCATGCGATAAAATGTACCATTTTTGAAAACCGATCAACCACCACGTAGATAGAATCATTGCCACGTTGCATCCTTGGCAAGCCCAATACAAAGTCCATACTAACATCCACCCATGGTTTAGTAGGTATAGGCAACGACATATATAAACCTGCATTTGTTGCGGTCCCCTTTGAAACTTGACAAATATGGCACCTCTAAACGAACTTTTCAACCTCCTTCCTCATTGACGGCCAAAAATAAGACTTTGAGATCAACTGCATAGTACGGTCGCGACCCATGTGTCCTTCTTCATGTAATTCTTTAATGATTTTCATTCGTAGACTGCAATATGGAATACACAACTGATTTCCTTTGAATAGAAAACCTACAACTAGTATATATCCAGCCATGTTTCCCTGCTTGACTTTGTCTAGGATTTCGGAAAAACATGAATCTGAAGTAAGAAGATTTGGAAGTAAGTCAAAACCCTTCACCTCTATTCGCATGGTTGTTAGTAAATTATTCCTCCGACTCAATGCATCGGCGACGCTGTAAATTGCTCTATTAGTTATCCACGATGCAAAACCCTTCACCTCTATTAGTTACTCCAGACTTGTGCTTTATGACGAATGTAAATTGCTGCAAAAAAGCTATCCACGATGCATGCCTAGCTACAATTTTATTCTGCCCTTGTAAATGTTTCAATGCTTCATGATCTGTATACAAAACAAATTCTTTGTGGAACAAGTAATGTTTGCTTCATGGCCTGCACAATAGCATAAAACTCCACATCATAAATACTGTAACTCATTTTTTCTCCAGAAAGTTTTTCACTGAAATAGGCAATTGGACGTCCCTTCTGACTCAACACTCCTCCGATTCCAACTTTGGACGCATCTGTATGTAACTCAAATAGTAACTGTAAATCTGGCAACACTAGAATCGATGCTGAGGTTAAAAGTTCCTTGATTTGTTCAAAAGTAGTTCCTGCCTCTTTCGTCCATGAAAACTGCTTTCCTTTCATACAATCAGTAACGGGAGCCATTACACTACCAAAGTGCGGTATAAATCTTCGATAAAATGAAGTTAACCCATGGAAACTTTTGATTTCTGTTATAGTTTTGGGATGTGGCCAATTTCTGATTGCGGCTACTTTACTCTAGTCCACTTGTATTCCTTCCTTAGACACGACATAACCTAGAAATAAAACACTTGGCGTCATGAACACGCATTTCTTTGTCGCTGCATAGAACTGCTCTTGACGGAGAATAGTTAACACCTTTCGCAAGTGTTGAATGTGCTCCTCTATGATAGCACTATATATCAAGATATCATCAAAGTAGACTACAACAAACTTCCCGATGTAAGGTCTGAAAATTTGATTCATCACCCTCATAAATATGCTTGGTGCATTAGATAGACCAAATGGCATGACCAGCCATTCATATAATCCTTCCCAAGTCTTGAATGTTGTCTTCCATTCATCACCTGGTCTTATGCGAATCTGATGATAACCACTCTTAAGGTCGATCTTAGAAAAGATTACAGACCCACTGTGTTGATCCAATAGATCATCAAGTCTTGGCATAGGAAATCTGTATCTGACAGTTATTTTTGTTGAGTGCCCTGCTGTCTGTACACATTTTCCATGAACCATCTTTCTTCGGTACCAACAGAGCTGGTATAGCACAAGGACTAAGACTCTCTCAAACACGCCCTTGCTTAAGCAACTCCTCAACCTATCTCCTCAACTCTTCATGCTCTTTTGGACTCATACGATAATGCTGCCTATGCGGTAAAACAGCACCTGACACTAGATCAATTTGATGTTGTATATCCCTCAGTGGCGGTAATTCCTTGGGTAATTCTGTAGGAAAGACATCTTAAAATTCATTTAACACCGGTCTAACCTCCGTAGGAATTTCATGATCTTCACATGTTTCATACCCAATCAACATAAACAAATCAGCACTATCTTTCACTTCTTTAACAAATTCTCTCGTAGATAATAGACTAGTTGATTCCACTTTCTTCTCTGACTTGCTTTCACTTTGTTCACGCTTGAACTAAGGTAACTTGGGTACCTTCGAACATGAAATTGTAGCTGTTGGTGCGACCACTATGTTGTACAGCTCTATCATATTGCCATGGTCTTCCCAATAGTAGATGACACGCATCCATATCGACAACATCACACCATATATCATCTTTGTACTTCTTCCCAATAGAAAATGTAACAAATGCTCGTCTTCCCACTGTCACTTCTCCACCTTTCTTTAGCCATGCCAGTTTATAAGGTCTAGGGTGTTTTTCAGTCTTCAACCCTAACTTCTTGACGGGTTCTTCAGAAATAATGTTATCGCAGCTTCTCGCATCAATAACAAATCGACAAACCTTTCCCAAGATAGTACATGTAGACTGAAAGATATTGCTTCTCAGGCAACTAGAATCATTCTCATGCTTTAGCATTAAACAAGACCTCCTTGTCGTCAAGTTACACCCTTTGTCTCTTGACACAACTTCTTCATCAAACTTCGATGGTTGAGAATAATAAATTTCAGCTTCCACATCCTCATACTCACATTCCTCTGCAACTAATGCTCTCTTCTTTGGCTTTGTACATTCATTACATTTATGGCCAAACTCTTGACAATTATAGCACTTGATACTGTTATTGACCTTTACTTTAGCGGCTTCATTGACAATTGGTTTATTGACTACCTTGAAAACATTAGCACTGCTACTAGCACCCTTATTCTGGTTGTTAGAACCTATAAACACACCAATTCCTCGTCTCCCTTGTTTCTCCCAAGCTAGAGCTTTCTGCTGTGCTTTAGCAATAGACATTGGATTAAACATATTAACCATGTCTTGAATTTGCATTCGTAACCCTCCAACATATCTAGCCGTTAGCTGTTCCTCAGTTTCCATAATATCATTCCTTGCAATCAATTGATAGAATTCATCTGCATAGTCATTCACTATCTTCGTCTCTTGTCTCAAATTCTGCAAACGTTGATACATAAGAGATTGATAATTATATGGCAAGAAAGTCGCTTTCATCATCTTTCTCATCTTCTCCCAAGAGGCAACTTTTGATTTTCCCATTCTCTCACGAGTTAGTTTAGTTTGTTGCCACCAAGCCATAGCTCTTCCTCTTAGTTTTGTAGCAACTAATTGGACTCTGGGATTCTTTGGCACCTCCTTGAATTTCAAAATTTCTTCAACATTCGACAACCAATCAAGAAATTCTTCTGCTTGCATACCACCTTTGAATTCTGGAATTTCCGTCCTCATACCTGACTCCCATTTACGATCATTTTCTGCATCCAGATATTGATTTCGCACTTGGCGTTGATTTTGATAATGAATACTACCTCCATCACCATCTTCCTCAAAATTAGATGTATTTCGATATCGATCCTGACCATCTACGTCCTTACGACCATGCATGTCCCTTCAACCCTGTCTTTCAACATCACGATATGGTTCATTTTCGAACCCACGTTGAGTTCTTCCCTCTTCATTTCGGTACCCTTGGTGGTCTCCCATCATTGAAACTGATGATTCTCTTCTATCTCGATAAGACTGGGGTGACATCCTCTTTTCTTCCGAAACCGATGGTGAAACCCTATTTCCACCGTGGTTCGAAACGGGTGACGTTCTCCTTTGATTTTGATTCATATCTTTCATTAGTTTCTCCAATTTTTCAATACCCTCATTGAACTATTCATTGATACGCTGCTCCATCTACTCAGCTTCTTGTCTTCTATACAAATCTTCAACATTATGATAGCGATTAGCACGTCTCGGAGGCATGATCTTTAAACAATCTCGTTTCCGTCTCTGATTTGGCTCTGATACCAATTGACGCAGCTTTGACTAGGCTTGAACAGTTTAGATACCAAACTGTCACAATCTATCCAGGATCTTCCTTACGAAATGATGATTTCGTGTCAAATAAACCGATAGAACAATAAATGCTCAGTTCTGTTGATCGTGATGATGCCAGAATCTAGCTATCTCCAACCCGTTGATCTCGCAAGATGCCGTGTTGAAAGATCTACAATTCGATCGTTAATCACTCGTAAGTGATACTGAGAATTGGCTTCAACTTCGTTTATACGCTCACGAATAACCCAAAGATGGAAAGAAGAAGGAGATCGCACTCAACTTCCAACAATGGTGGCCAAAGCTCATGCACAAGTTTATTTTCAAAATCAATCCCTTTACAAATGAAAACACACCCCTATTTATAGGAAATCACAACACACACATGCGACTCAACACATACGACTCACGACCTAACACATACGACTTAACATCATACGAGTTACAACATCATATGACTTAACAACAATTACAGCACACACATGCGACTCAAGAAGATAGCACGGCTTCAGGAACGACTTAAGAAGATAGCACAGCTTCAGGAACGACTTAAGCGACATAAGGAAAATGCCATAGTCCGAACGACATAAAGACAGCACAAAACTATGCGACATAAGAGAAAATGCGACATAAGCGAACCATGCGACATAAGCGACATAAGAGAACCATGCGACATAAGCGACATAAGAGAACCATGCGACATAAGCGACATAAGTGAACGATTTATAGAAGTGCGGCTTGATTTCTTGAGTCGTTGTCTTATAAGGTTGGCGACTCATGGCAGGCGACTTAAGGCAGGCGACATAAGATGGTTGGCATACGATTGACATAACTCGCCATGTCGAGTTTGTTCCACCTGCTTATCATGATGCGCTGCATCATTTTGAAAATGAGTTCTTTTGAAAAACAGTGTACGTTAAATTAATTAATTTAGTAGGAAATATCTTATGTAATTGAATATAGAGTAAACATACTTTAATCTATTGGAATGAAATGATTAATGATATAATTTCTATGAATCACAAATAAAGATGTTTTGTGAAAGTTATAAGGAATATGTGAAAGAGATGTACAAGGTACGGAAAACATTATAATTTCGAAAAAAGTATAAAACAAATTCTTTATAATTTGACATAAACATGAAATCCTCCTTTAAAGGATTCGTAGAAGGTTTTAGCGTTAATGGTTTCTCATAAGAGAAAGTAATTCCAATACATTAAAGTATAAAACCATTAAGTATAGTAAGTTAGAAACTCCTCTAAGGTTGAGAAATTGGAAGAGTGGAAAAGTTAAATGATTTTTAATAGAATAATTGTTCTTACCTACTCCAGTTTTAGTAAATTTGAAAATCTATGAAAAGAAGATATTTACAAAACATGTGAGGACATTTTTTTAGTCAAGAAAAAAAAGAAAAATGTTTTAAGAACAAGCAAGACATGTTTAAAGAAAAATGGTTCGGTGGAAAAGCAAATAAGTTTTTGGAAAGATAAAAATTTTGAGTAACCAAATACCTTTGAATTTAGCAGAAAACTTAAAAATAACACTTTCAAAGGCAAGAATTTTGGGATTTGATGTTTCAAAAATTTAGAAGCTTTAATTTTTGAGGTAAAATGATAAATACCATACCAAAATGGACTTTTAAATATAGAGTAGATAGGAATCATTTCCTGGGTCTAATGGGAAAGTTGTAAGACTATAGTAGTAGTTACTCCTAGTAGTAATAAAAGTTCCTCTAAGGTGTATAGGACACTAGCGAAAACCTAGAAATGTTGCTTCATGTGTTTAGACTATAGAAGAATTGTGAGGTGATATTAGTAAGATAGCAACACACACGTGGTTGGGAAAAGTAACCTTAGTTGGGAAAAAATAAAAGGCAAAGAGAAAATTTCTGCAACCTTAGTTGCCTTTGTAGATAGAGACTGCATAGATTAAACCCTTATCCATTGCAGTAAATGAGACATAAAATAGAAGAGATGAATAGATCATGTTTGTCATAAGTAACGCAGCATAAGTTGGTAGCAAGTAATAGACGGTAGGAGGAGCATATAAGTTACTTGGATTCTTAGATTAGGACCTTTCTATGTTAGAGTAGACATGGTCCCAGACCTCCTAGCCCTAGATGATACTTGTGTTTAGTTGTTATATTAAATGAAGAGTAAATGCAGATAAAAGGTAACTAAAAGAAAAATGGTAAGATCTAAAGAAAGCAACAGAGACGTCAATATAAATAAATGAGAATTGTAAAAGAAAAATACATCTTTCCTATAAATTAAGCTTGGGAAAAAGTTTGAAAAGAAAAATCTTTCTTATGTAAACCGTTCTTGGGAAAGAAATAGAGATTTTATAGGATAGTGGCACAAGTTCCAAGTACAGAGAGAGGAGCACGCAAAACTAAAACAGAGAAATGTGAAGCTTTTCCATTTTCTACCTTCTTGCATACATAAGAAATAGAGTTTGAAAAATTATATTTTTCTGAAATTTGAATATTAAAAGTTATGTGGTAGGATTTGGATGAAAATTTCATTGAACTACACCCTTATTCAGTAGGAGTGTGAGAAAAATTGGATTAAAAACGTTTAGAGTTTTCAAAAGATTGCATTTATATAGAAATTGCAAGTATATTTAGGATACGTGGATCATATTTAAAATAAATTTTTAAAGAAGAAAAGCATTCATATAGGAGGTACCGCTTAGATATTCATCTACATGCATATATTTTGTATTGAATGACACTTTGCACAAGAACATGGATGGTCATAAATTTGGATGTACACAAAATAGTTATGATTGATACGAGAAATTACATAATGTTACCTTTGTCGAATTTCAAGGAAGAAATTTCCTAAAGGATGGAAGAATGTAACACCCCACATTTTTATAATTAAATAATCAAATAACAATGAATAGCGAAAATAAACATTTTCATAATCGTTAGAATATGTCCTTGAAACTTATACCATTGTGTTTGTGATGATTTTCTGATCAATTTCCATACATAACTTGTTGAAATCCAAGTTAATACGGAGAAATCACGAAGAAAACAAAAGGCAGAGAAAATTGATGAAAAAATATAGGTCGATCCATAGGTTTAACCACAACACTCCTTGGTGGACCGCCAGGTCGACCCGTGTTGTTACCTAGATGCAGTGTTGTCCAGGTACGTGCCAAACTAATTAAAAATTTATTTTTGCATGATCTGAGCCATACGTTAATAGATCTGATCGCTCCAAACGACCCTGTGACGTGGTGGCTTCAGATTCAATCCAAGAATCTAACGGTATGAGATCCCCAAACTCTATTATAAATAGAACCCTAGTCCTAGCTATTTCTTACAATCAGATTTTCTCCCAATGGGTTCGTTGCTTAAGGCTGAACCATAAATAGAAAATATTTCTTTAGGTTCTTTGCTTGAGGCTGGATCCTAAAAAGAAAACATTTCTAGGAAGAAGATCTTCCCAATAAAAATATTAGATGCCTTAAAGGGGATATAGGAAGACTATGGAGCCAAGCTAAGCACAAGCAAAGCTAAGGACGACAGGTGGGTGGACTTAATTATATATCTTTTACGTTTATGATATATTATCGTTAGATTCCCGTTAAATAATTTTATTCAGTACTTGTTTCAATAATTAATCATGTTAATTAGTATGCTTAGACTATAAATTGTATAAGAGAGCTTATATTTAATTATTATTTATATAGAAAAAGGAAAATAGTAATCCACTAAATATGAATAATATTAGGGTTCATAGTTAGAGAAAGGCATAAGCCCAAAAGTAAGAAATTTATATTATTTACATATATTTAAAAAAGGTTGAATTTAGCCTGTAAATGTTAGTTTCTTTTTATTCCATTGTACATTAATAAAATAGTAAAGAGAAGAATTCACAAATACATACTAAAATAGAAGAACACTAGATTTACAAAAATTATATGTAAGATAAGAAAAGATGAAAAAAAGGAGAAAAATGGAAATTCGCAGCAAATTATGCGAAAACACGAGTAATAAATTAAAGAAAAATCTGATGATTTTATTTGGAAGTAAGTGATGGATTAATTCGTTGGTTTAGAAAAGAGAATACATTTCTATAGTTTAATATTTAAAAGATAACGATAAATGTAGTTGCAAGAATAAAAGAAAGAAAAAGGGAATTGGTATAAAATAGAGAAACTACCGTATTTAGCACTACCCAAAAAGTAAAGAAATAATAACAGGAATATCTTGCAATTACAGATTATTTTTTATAGCCTCATTTAGGATTAAAATATGGTAATGGATTTTTAGCATTGTTTTTGTAACCAACCAAATAGAATAGAACTACTTCCTAGAAGATAAGAAATTAAAGTGAAGGATTAAAGGAATTAAAGAAGGAACCAAGTTAATTATTAGACAAGACTAGAAGCTATAGATAGAAATGTAACTAGATCTGCATTTATCGTGCATATAATAGAATAGAAGCAAAGCAATTATTATGATAAGTAAATTTGCGACAGCCGAACGTAGTCCCAAGCCAAGATTGTCACTTAATATAAGAGAATTAAAGAGAATTCAATATCATAATAAAAGAAAACATTCTAGAATAGAAAAGAGATGCTTGTAATTATATTTATAAATATATATTATAAAAGAGAATAAAAATGACAATTGCAAGTAAAATTATAACATAGGTTATAATTAAGTAGAAAGAACACAAAAAGCTTTTTATGACTTAAATTAAGTTAATAAGAAAACAGAGCAGAAATAACGGAAGAGGCTTATTTTAGTAAACATAGATCTTGGATTAAGTTAATAAGCAAGATAATAGACGTGGCCCATACCAACAGCATTCCCTTTCATTCAGGAAATGATGGTCTCACAATAATTAGTTGAGGCTGGGATAAGATTATGCTATTTAGAGTAAATAAGTAGCCAACAGAATAAGAAAAGTAAAATAAACACAAAATAAAAGACTAAACTTAGGGTCTAACAAAAGAGTAAGATGATTTGGAGCAGCTCAAAGGATGAAGAGCCTAATGAAGCAGTTCATCACAGATTTTAGCACAGAAGGAGCACGGCCAACTTAGTTATTTTGGGCTAGAAGAAAGTACGTGACTTCAACGGGATGTGAGGTACTCTAGGATGGCCCTTTGGGGTAGGCATAGCGAAGCAGTCCTCGGAAGTAGGTCTGTAGGTGTTCCGTCAAAAGATTATGCCTTGACAGCTTTTTGCATGGCAAGACCATTGTATGAAGTCAAAAGAGATTGATGTTTGGAGTAGGATATTCGTATGTCACCATACCTGACTTGCGAGTAGGTTTTAGTGGACAGGACCCAAAAAGATAGTCGCATGGGGATATCGGGCCAGCATCAAAACCAAGAAGCGAGTTTGGAAAAGATTAGAGTTAAACCAACAATCAAATGATTCTTTCACTGTCGAGACATTGGATGAGGTGCGCAGCCAATTGGATGTTTTGATTGTTTGCAGTAGGGTATAGCCACTTTGCTCTTTAGAGGTCTTTCGATTAGTTGAGGAGTGCTGCATGGGGCCATAACCACGATAAGAAAAGGGACAGACCAAGTAGAATATCTATATTGTAGGCCTATTAACGCAGTCCTTTATAGAAATAGAAAATCCTCGACTGAGTTCCGTACAAGATAGACCTTGTTAAGCAGGACTCAGGGAGTAGACAGAACGATTACATACAGCCCTCAAGGTACGCACTGGGTGGTACACTGTGAATGTCCGAGCATCAGTGTAGACTAGTGCGGTTGCAGTTTTACATTTTCATAGTAGATGACAAAACATCTGTATTGTAGGCCTTAGGAGGCAGTCCTTTACATATGTAGTCACAAAACGTTATAAAGCAAAATGATAGAGTCCTTTGCAACGAGGACACATAAGGTACTATGAGTAGTACCTAAGACCGGTGCGGTCATTGGGAATATAGCTACATATATATCGGTTATTAGGTTTTGATCTACTAGGGAGTAGATGGGCACGATTTATGCACGGAGGAAAGAGTATTATAAACCCAATAAACCTAATATAATAGTAAATGAAAATAAAATGGTATATGTAGAATTAAGCTTAGAAGTGTATAATTTGTCCATTCACTAGAACTTTAGTTCTGATCCCCTCCTCATAACATCCTATAGGTTAGGTTGATGCAGAGACGTCCCAGCTTTGAGACAGTTGTTTAGAAATTGTTATTATGTTGGTAAGTACTTACTATTATATTCAGTTCCGCCATGAGTTATTGATTGAGCTCTGATATATTTTTTCTTTGCCTATTTGTAGGATACCAGCAACTCGGGCTTCTATGGGCTTGGATTTTGGCATTTTTGTGAAAAATTCGGACCCACTGGATTTCGGGTTGTTACAGTAAGAGTGTAAATCAAATTAAAAGAATTTGATCGAAATTAAAGTATAATTAACCAGGGTTTATTTTAGTTGTAATTGAATGCTAAAATTAGTGTAATATTTAAATATTGGATTAACATGGAATATTTAATTTTAAAAGATTATTAATTTCTGTGTAATCAAGAATGATGAAGTTGTTAACTTTTAAATTTGAATTTAAAAGTGATTGAATCAATTTAATAATACTTTATTTAATTAATGTGTAAAACTGGGTTTTGAGCACTATCTCGGATTTATATGAAACTTGTTTCATTGGATCCGTAATAGTGAATTGCTATGGGATTTCAAGTTTCATAGCGATCGGATTTATCGTTTGATCATGCGAGAACGAAACGCGTAGAAGTCGATTTATGGAATTTAAATGAATATATTTTGATTTTAAAAGCTACATTATATATACAATGGAATTAGGGTTTGAAACTAGTTCCACTGAGTTTAAAAATATCGAAAACCTATATTTTGATATATGGGATGACCTATTTTCGTTTCGGGGACGAAATGGGCTTTTCAGGTCGTTGTTATCTTTTCGACCGAATTCGATCTGTCCATTCATTCTTATCCTTCTATTTATATAAATAATTTTTTTTCCTCTAACCCTAGCATCCTTTCATTTTACTTCTGTACACCTCTATTTCTCATCTATTCCTCCTTCTCAAATGTCAGAACATCGAAACCCTAATTACAATTTTCAAATCAAACTTCAAAAATTTAAACTCCTCAAGACCTATCGAATTATATATCGTTCAAAAGCCCTAGATGAGCATAATCTAGATATGCAATTCGTTTTTCAATTGGATTCTCTGTTTGATAGAAATCACCGAAACATTATCGGCTATCCATACTTGGGTTTTAGATTTAACAACGGATCTTCATCCAATCGACGATCGGAAGGTGCTGTAGTGTAGAGGAGGCCGAGAGGAGTCGATCCATGGGGTTAAGTTGTGTCATTAGTGCTTGGATTCACCTGGATTCTTGCCCAACGGCGGCGGTTGCACGAGTTCAAGGAGGCGACCGGAGGTGGTCGCACCACCTTTGCCAGGTGCGGCTCGGCCGGGCGAGTTCGATGATGTGATCGAGTCGTGGGCGAGTGTAGTGGCAACTATAATTGCATGAAGGTCGGCAACTGCTCACGGTTAGGTTTCAATGTTGGGGTTCATGCATTTCTAAAGGTTGAGCGGCGACAATAAATTAAATAAATGCCCTGTATTTTATTTTAAATTTGAATTTAAATTTTGAATTTTAAATGTTCAAACATCCATAACTTTTCCATGCGTGTTTGGAATCGCGCGCAATTTCTACTGTTGGGTTCATATTGGAATTTCGGACGACGTGGAACTAGTTTGGTCGAATTTGGAGTGAGTTCAAATTTTGGGCTTTTATTGTATTTTAAATCGATGAGAAATCAAATGTGAGTGATTTAACCACCTCACAAATACTAAACCTTTATATGTTAGTTGAGTTAAATTTATAATGTGGCAAGAAATTTGTTGATTGTTGTTTAGTTAATTTAAATTGTCATTTAAATTTAATTTGAATTTATATTGAATTAAATTTTCATTTAATTGAATTTTGAATTGATATTAAATTGAATTGCCATTTAAATTAATATTGAATTTAAATTGTTAGTTAAATACCTGAAAATGATAACCAGTTAATTTTTGTGATTTATTGGCTAATTTGGATGTTGATTGTGATGGATGTCTATTTGCTGACATTTTGGACGATTTGATGTTTATATCCCTGTTATCACTATGGATTGAACTGATACATACCCAAATGATCTTATGGATTAGGAAAAATTATTATGGGTTGAAATGATACATACCCGAGTGATTTTATTGTGGAAATTACTGATTCAGGATACCGGTGTATATACCCGGAAAATTTAACTATTTTGGGTTGAAATAATACATACCCTACCAGTTGACCATAAGGTAGAAAATTATATACGGACATCATTGGTCAGTTTTAAATTATTTTCTAAATGGTAAAGTATGTTGATTTACAAATTTGATTTTTAAAAAAATTAATTTATTGATTTTATTTAAAAATTTATATTTAGAGAACAATTTATTTTATACGTTTTAAGCTTCAAATTTTAAGTTAATGTATGGTTTTAAATGTAATTTAGGATTTTAAAGTATAATTTTATTTAGTTTAAATACTTATTTTAAATAGTTTAAAATTTAATTTAATGAAATATTTAATATATTTTTAATATATATTTTAGATTTAATTTAATGTAATACATATATTTTTGATTTAAGATAATAAATATAGACTTCTATAATAACTTTAATAGACAAAAGATTTTTGTAAAAGATTTTAGAATTTTATAAAAGAATTTTTATAAAAGATTATATAAGGGATTTTATAATGGTTTTATAAAGAATTTTATAATGGTTTTAAAGGATTTTATAAAGGAATTTATAAAAGAACTTGTGTAAAGAGATTTGGAAATGTTTCAAAGGAGTTCACGTAGAAGTTTATGAAATGGGGAAGAGTTGTAAACTGTTTTGGAATCTATAAATAGCTTTATAAATGTTTTTAAAGCATATAAATTGTTTATAGTTTATAAGAAAAATTTATAAATTGTTTTTGAAATGGATTGAAAGAAAATCTTCCTCGGTATTTATGAATATATTTATACTTTTGGAATACGTATATGGATGTCTTGATATGAAATTATAAACTGCTTTCTAGATTTATTATTAAAAATGTTTCATAAAATGACTACGGTGTGAAATAAGTGTTTGATTGTTAAACAGGCAGGGTCAGATATTGTCATACTCTCCGCCAGTTTCGAAACCACTTTGACAACTATGCACGTGGTGGAGAATCCAAAACAAAGTAGGATGGTTTGGCGAACGCTACTGGTATATGGTAAGAACACAGCCCTGACCTTTGGTTCGGCTTGATATGACTAAAACCAGGAGCCATAACCAGGCCAAGTGAGGTTGCACCTCCAATCAAACACGCTTCTTCGATACCATATCCGTTACTTTGTGATTGATTAGTGGCCACTTTGATTTGATTATGGAAGTGTTGTTCGAGGTGGGCGGTAGCTGCGGCTATGCGATATCACCAGCCTAGTTTCGTAATTCGTAGAATCCTACCAAAGGTATAGCCTTGTGTGCCATGTCATATGCCTTATCGAGCCCATTATGATTTTGATTTGTGTCATACCTATGGAGCGCTCTCTGGTAGCCCACCGGTTTGGTGGAGTTTATAGTACTGTATAGACTATGACATTTATATATAATGTGTTAAGGGGGATATAGGTAATCCTTAATGCTATTTTAATACTTTACTAATAGATACTACATATATAGCGTATATTACTACATATAAATAGTTTAACGGATCCTTAGGAGATGGAAATCCCAAACATCTCTTAAATTATTGCACATACGTTATACACTGGATAGGAGATGTGAAATTCCATAAACATCTCTAAAGCCATTACACTCGTATTTATTTGATGTTGATTTAACTTACGTAAGATCTTTTAGTTCCGACTCAAGTGTTTTGTCCTTTCATTACGCTCAGGTCAGCCTGAGCTTTTTAGTGACGAAGACATTATTTCTTTAGGACGAAGATAGAGTTTAGTATTATATCATTATTAGTAGTTTTCCACTGCATCATTATTGATATGTCATTGTTTAAACTCTGATTGTTGTGTTAATTGTGTAATCAAATGTATATTATAAAACAACTTCATGAATTGTTTAAGTGTTATATTTTATCATTCCACTATGAGATTCTGTGTTTTATTTTTTCTTCTTTTCTCTTATTTTCTTATTTCCCCATTACAATCCTCCCTCTTGAATGGTTTGGGTTGATATGTATGATTTATTATCTATTTTTAACCATCCAAAAAGGTGGGTCGTTACACTCCTTATTTTAATCAAGGTGAATAATAATTCCATCTTTATTTTTTGTAATCGTATGATTTTGGATTTAAGGGTAAATTCATTTTTATGATGAATTGGACGATGATACGCTAGGAGATTAATTTATTTAATTTAGACAAGAATGTTTATATGGGAATATACACGATTTTAGGGAAAAACCGATTTATCTTGATGTTTATATGCCTTAGAAAAATTATATGTTATGTAAAACATGATTTTGAAGTTGGGTTTTAATCTTGATAATTTTTCAAGCTACGGAAAGATTGTTATGAATTTTCAAAGAAAAATATGCTCATTTGGGTTTATAAATTTATTTCAGAAAATATTTTAGGAATTTTGGATGTGTTAGATAACATCATTAAAGTGGATTTTGGAAATTTTTGGTGATTTTTCTTAACTGGTTTGCTATGCAAATTAAATTATTTTAGACGAGGAACTTCTTTGCAATATTGATTTGCTTAAGGAAGGGATTATTTGATTAACTTAACCATGGTTTAGATCTGAAATTAGCGGTAGTTATCTTAGAAAAGAATTTGAAAAGTTAATGCAACCAATCTGGTGTTTGCACATGGCAGGTTAGTTAGAGAAGGGTTAGCTTTAATTAGTATTAAACCAAGTTTACTAAGAAAAGTTGGTTTTGATTAACTTGCCTTCAATACAGTTGAAACCTACTAAGCTGAAACCAGTACACATGGTACCACAAAGATGGTATGTAGTGAATTGGAGAAAGGTGGAAGGCTAGGTGTTGAAAGCATAGCTTCTGAAGGGGTCGATACCTTGGTTTGTTTAAAAAAAAGAAGCATTTACTTTTGTTTTGTTTAAGCCTTCGAAGAAGTCGAAGCATATGTTTTCAAAAGCGGTTTTTAAAAGCTTTCGAAGGGGTTTCCATCAACTTATGTTTTCTTTCAAATAGGTTAATTTACTTATGAAATAATGCTTTTGAAAGAAGGACTTCCAACCTAGTCGAAGCTCTGCTACCATTCTTCAGCCTTTCGATGATATTGAAGTCATTAATGCTTTCGAGAGGTATTCTTAAATGCTTTCGAAAGGGTCCAAGGGTTTCGAAGTCAATGGCTTCGAAAGGGGTTTCGACGCTGCACTTCTATGATTTGTTTAAATGATTTAAAGCTTTCGAAAGAGATGGTGCCGATGCCATCTTGTTTTCTCAAATATTTTTATTTGGTAAATGATGGTTTCAAAAGAGTTACTTTCGCCTATATTCACTTTGATCCAAATAATATTTTAAGTATAAACCCATGGTTTTGAAAGGGGGACTTTCAATGGTTTCATAAGGGTTACTTCCAATGGTTTCGAAAGGGGGACTTTATATGGTTTTGGAAGGGTTACCTCCAATGGTTTCAAAAATGGGACTTTCAATGGTTTCATAAGGGTTACTTCCAATAATTTCAGAAGGGCACTATCAATTGGTTTATGAAGCTACGCTTCTAAAGTTAAACGCTAATACTTTAATACATTTGAAAGGTTTTAAATGAAAGGTTTTAAAGTATTTAAATGGCAGGAGCCTAATGTTTTGAAGATAGATCTATATGCTTTCGAAGTAGGTTATCCAATGAAGTCAAAACCAAGGTTTTGAAGGTTTCGACAACCTCAGTTTTCAAAGCAAATAACCCACTCTCATTTTTGAAAGAGAACCATGGCATAATTAAATAAAGTATTTTGGAAAGGTGTTCCTAAGGAAGTTTTCTCTGATAAAAATGGTTAAAGGGATTAACCAAGTTATTGTGTATGCTTCTTTATATATGTATATATTTACAATGTTTTGGACCCAAAGCTGAACTTCTGGGAATGACAAAATAACCAGCTAGGTTGTCCCGATAGTGAATATTAATTAACTCCTGAATGAGTAGAATTGCATCCAGGAGGTCAGGAAGAGCAGAATATAGGATGCTAAAATATCAAAAAAAATATTGGTAGAGGCCAATAGGTTCTCAGTAAGCCCATGAAAACTGTGTATAGGAAAAGATATTGGCAAGGGCCAATAGGTTCATAGTTAACCCATGAAAACTATATATAAAGGAAGATGCTAAAAAGATAGGTCCATAGCAAGAACATCAAAACTATGATTTGATACTGACAGGGGACTAGGTTTGTAGTTAGCGCATGAAAACTATATCCGGATTAAGATTAAGATATTAACAATAGGTTCCTAGTCAGCCCATGAAAACTAGTATAAGAAAGAGTATAGGTTCCTAGTCAACCTATGAAAAATAGGATAAGAAGTGAAGATATTGGAGTTACCAATAGGTTCATAGTGATCCCATGAAAGCTATGTAATTGGTCAGGAAGTCCTTAAACATTTCGTCGGTTATTAGTTAGCCCATGAAAACTAATAGTTAATAGTAATCCTAGGAACTATGATTGGGACATATAGTCTGAATGAATGGGATGTGTAATCCATAATTGATTCATTTGTTTTGCATATCATCATATCGTATTGTTTTGAATTGTTTTAACCATTATGGATGTAGAAGCACAACATTTGGTTTTATAAATGTTTTAAGATACTAGTAAGGGAAAAACCCGTTCTGCTAAGCGGCATGGTCTCATTGGATATCTAGATGATTTGAGATGGTAGATTATTATTCATAATAGACTTTATGTCTAACTCGAAGTTTATGTTTTCTCCTAAACTCTTGGTCCCTCAATTGATTTTGAGTAGTTTGAGAGTTGAGATTTTCAAGTATCTCATTAGATGAATAAAGAGACTTGTAGAAGGCATAATAGCTATGTAGAGTCTTCTTTTATTTGGTTTCACTGTGTTGTTTGTAATGGCAAAGTTGCTATATTGCATGTACATACTCTGATCATCCAAGGGGGCATCTTCATATGTTGCTCTTGGAGTATGTTGTAATAGATACATATTCTCTGAATGTAGTTTACGATTGTAGGATTATGTAACGAATTGAAAATGTTTTGAAATGGAATGTGGTCTTATTTGAAGTTCTAATTTTTTTCCATATTCATTTGTGGAATATGCAAGTATATGATTTCTGTTTGATGATAATAAACATATATATATATATATATATATATATATATATATATATATATTCATTTAAATGTATTTGTTAATGTACTATTTTATTTTCCATAGATTAAATAAATATTTGTTGAATAAAATAAATTACACAGTATTTGAATGGAATTTGAATTCAAACAGAAATTTTATTCAAACAAATATTTATTACAATCTTGAATAGTACAAATTCAAGCTCTCACTATACATATACATTTTTGAATACATCAGAATTATCTTTACATTAATAACCTCACTACATATCACTCACACTCGTATTTTGTCTTCAACTGCATTCCAGTTTGAATCCAGCATCTGAGCAATCTGCAAAAATATTCACTAACGCAGTAAAATTGAAAAAGAAATATTTTTGCAATATAAAATAAAATATGATTTTTGAAAATATTATTTGCCTCAGTTATTTGGGTTGTTCGTCATCATTTACATTTGAATTCATCATACACGAACAATGTGACATGCACAGTGTATCACTGTACATGCCACAAGGCCGTGCACATAGATATATACACTTGATAATGCTACAGGGACAGGTGTGCACAAGGTCAAACCCAAATATAAAGACAGGTTCAACTCAGGTGCAATATAAATGAAATCTCGTCATCAGCACAAGGTCAAACCCGAGTTTTTAAAACTGGGTTCAACACAAGGCTACATGAAGAATGCAAAGCTTTGACAAATCAAAAATGCATCAAAGCACAAATACATGGAACAATGCAACTCAATCAGAAAAGTGCATCCAGAAGTACAAAATGACCAAACAAGTGCACCACTGAGCTATTCAAATGAAACAAAGTGGCAACATCAAAATATAGGCCAGAAGCTCAAGTACACCAGTGACACAAGTGATACAAGTCAGACCAAGTAGTAGTATGAAGCAACTGTGAAACTGAACAGTGTTCAACACACAATGCAGACACAACTCAAATGAAACAGGAAGATTTGAAGAAATGAAACAATGCATGATGAATTGGATCAACACAGTCAAGTCCAAATGCATTAGTGAAGAAACTACAGTGGACATGTTCAGGTACAACTACACAGACCAAACAAAGACACAGTGCAGAACAAATTTGTCGAACATTGCCACCAACATAAGCAGCAACAATGAAGACTACTTGAAGTGTGTCGACTAGACATCACAATGAACCAGCAACATGTACACAAGGGCAGTGAACATCAAAAGCAAACAACAACTCACAAGTATGATACCAGTGAAACAAATGCAGAATTGAAAAATGCACATCAACCAAACAACTAGAATGGATGTAAAGATCAATGACACCAGTATATATCAAGTGAAGCATTTGTGTCAAAGGCATAGCAACTGCAAGAACATGAAAACAGATACAAAGCAATGAACAGAAAACATGCATGAAGAACCAGAAGTACAAGTGCAGTGCAAGATGGTCAGACCAAATAGCAATGAAAGGGCAGATGACACAGACTCAAGCAAGTGCACAACTAAACCACCCAGCGGAATGCAATTCAAGTAAAGATATCAACTACAGCATGCAAGATCCAATAGCTACATGAAGCAAACAGAATGAATGAACTCGAACAGATACACATGTATATGAAGTGACAATTCGAGCAACAGTTCGTGCATCTGTAACCAAACACAGAACAATAAAAGAAAACAGTGACACAGTAGTGAACAACAATGCCAATGTCAATGCCAGAGACGAAGCTCGCAAGGATGAAAACAGTGATGATCGACTTAATGCAGAGTCGTGGAGTGGATATGATTCATGAAATCAACGCAGTATAAAAATACAAATCAAACCGAAGTCAAAATTCAGGTGCATATCTTTGAAAAAGTCTGAAAGTGAAAAAGGAAAGTTTTTGCCGTATCAATCAAGGATAAATCAAACGTTTGAAAATCAAAGCCGTGAGTAACAAGACAAAAATTATATCAGGAAAGCCGTGCGCATCAGGCAATTTAAGTTTTGGAAAGTATCGAATTGAAACGAGCAAACAAGTGTTTCGAATTCATATAAATACAAAACCCAAATCATCATCATCGACATCGAGTGAGCAACAAGAACAAGTGATAATTCAAGCAGATTAAACCAGCAAAGAGAAATTACATACCGCAATCTGACGCACTCGATCAAAGGGGCGGCATCGAACAATCTCAAGTAAAGCAAGTCGCGAATCATCAGAGAAGTAGCGAGCAAGCCGACACTCAAACCAGAGAGTTGATCAGTATAAGCATGCATCAAAAGCCCTAATTTGATCAAAGACTCAAGCCCAAATTTCAGAGCAAGGCCGTCATTTTTCCACAAGCCAAAAGAAGGGAATCGGGTTGAAGAAAACAATTGGGCCGGCGTGTTTTAAAAAAAGGGGCTTTGTTTGTTAAAAGGGGCTATAGCTTATTTTATTTCAAATAGGGTTTATTTTTAAAGGGGTCTTTTTTGTTTATTAGTGTTGTTTTTTTTCAGTTCTTTCCAAAGTATTGGTAAATCACCACCTAGGTTGTAGGTAGTGTCAGATTGTCTAGTTAGAATTAGTTCAGTGAGCAGAGTGTGCGAGTTTGCAAAACTCTATAGGCGGGAGAAGAGTTTGCGAGTTTGCAAAGATCTATAGGAGGAGCAGGGGGTGCGAGTCTAGTAGAGTGTTTATGAGCGGGAGCAAGGGTTTGCGAGTCTGTTAGAGTGTTTGTAAGCGGGATACTGTTTAATTCTAATAGAAATCTGGGAATGCAGCAGTAGGCAGGGGTTGCCGAAGCTGGGTAAATTTTGTGTGCGATTTACTTTTCAGCATATTTATTTCTGCAGTTTGTTTTTGTGTTTAAATCGAGAAAATTTGCTATAACCTTATTCACCCCCCCTCTAGGGTTAATCTAGATCCTACAAGTGGTATCAGAGCCCGGTATTTTTCTTTAACTCCAGAGTCATGAATTCATCAAATAATGCTTTTTCTGAGGGGCAATCTATTGTTAGGACACCCATGTTTAACGAGAATGATTATGCTTATCGGAATGTTAGGATGGGTATATATCTTAGTTCTGTTGATTATGATGTTTGGGATATTATTGAAACTGGCTATAAATCTCCCACTATAACCGTTGGTGATACTAAGATTCCTAAACCTAAGGATAGGTGGGATGCTAACGATAAGAAATTAAAAACTACAAATGCTAAAGCCATGAATGCTTTGATCTGTGCTCTTCATAAGAATGAATTTAATAGAATTTCTCATTGTAAAACAGCACAGGAAATTTGGCATACCTTAGAGGTGACACATGAAGGTACTTCTCAAGTCAAGGAGTCTGGTCTAGCCCCATTCAGCAATGAATATGAGAACTTTGTGATGGACAAAGGCGAGAGCATAAAGGACATGTTCGGATGCTTTTCAACTTTGGTGTACAACGCTAGAGCGCTTGGGAAGGTATTCACTGAGGTAGAGCTTGTGAGGAAGGTGCTACGAATTTTACCAATGAACTTTGAGGCAAAAGTCACGGCAATCCAAGAATCGAAAGATTTTAGTAAACTAAGTATGGAGGAGTTGATCGATAACTTGATGACATATGAGCTTGAGCTAAAAGCAAAGGAGGAACACAACAACTCTGAACCAAAGAAGAAGACGATTGTCTTAAAGAGCAAAGAAGAGAGCAATGAAGAAGAAGATCCGATTGAAGAGCTTGCAATAGCTGTCAATAATCTTAGAAAATGGTCAAGATTCAAGCCACACAAGAAGAAAACATATGGTAATAGGTCAAGAGAGTCTAACAATTCCAATAATTATTGACGTGCTATAACTGCAACAAGCCTGGCCACTTCAAACAAGAATGCCCACTTCTCAAAAACAATCGAGGAAAGAAAAAGATGAAGAAGATCTTTGCAGCAACTTGGGATGATGAAGAAGGAGAGGAAGTTTCGAATAGTAGCTCAGAGGAGGCTAACTTGTGTCTTGTGGAAAAATTGGATTCAGAAGCAAGCTCAGAAGAATCTAATGAGGGAGGTGACTATTCTTATAAAGACTCATTTTTATGTGTCTTGATCTTACTAAAGAAGTTGATGCTCTTGAATCTAAAATTGAAAAACTGAAATCTGATAGGACAGAACTTGCTCGTGAAAATTTTAGGTTAGAAACCGAACTTGAAAATATTCAAAACCTAGACTGTAAAAAATGTAAAATTTTAGATTCAGAATTATCAAGACTTAAGAAAAGCTTTGAGAATCTTGAAAAAGAAAACTTGAGTCTTAAGGAAATCATTGACACTAGGAAAAAGGATTTTATAAATAGATGCACCTCACTTGTCACTGAAAACACAAATCTAAAAACCAAAGTCCAAAATCTTGAGAAATCTCTGAATAACTTTTCAAGAGGCGAAAAATCTTTCAACATTCTATTGGAAAATCAAATTTTTGCTAACAACAGAAAAGGACTAGGTTTTGGGAAAACACAAGATGATGATGCAATAAGTAAGAGTGTCTTTTCTAGATCTGAAATAATTGGACATCGTGTTGAAAATTGTAGTCATAGGAACAAGAACACAAAATTTATACAAGTTTGGGTTCCTGAGAATTCTACAAACAAATTTCATGTCTATTGGAACAAGAATCAAAGGACTAAACAAGTTTGGGTTCCAAAGGGATTATTTATTCACAATGCTTCTGCCACTAACAATCATGGACCTATGAAAACAAATAGGTCACAAAAATCTTTCATCGTGTAGGTATGGTGGCAGGCTAAGGAACAACAACAGTGTTCTCTGGATTTTGGCTGTTCCATAAACACAACGGGCAACAAAGCAAAGTTCCTTAGCCTAATACAAAGGTGACAGAATCACAATAGGCAATCACGAAAAATTATCGTAAAGGTAAAACAGGCGAAGGTATACTTATCTGATCGACATATTAATTGTGATAATCTGCATCGCATTCTGAATGAAATCAGCCAATATTGAGATGTTGTAAAGAGATGATGATTTTTTGATTCTGACTTTGTCTACATAATTAGCCAATTACATTTATGCCAAAAATCACTATTCTTCGAATTACTTCATACATATTTGTTTGGATTAAACATTGTGTTTTGTTGGATACATTTGGTCATAATTCGGCTAACTCTATATTCTCAGTTTCTGATTGTTTACATGGATTCAATTCAAATTCGAGAATGTCATTTAAACTGTTGTTAAAATTGAGTTTGAAATTTTTGATGCACTCTTCATGGTCTGGTCTATCAAATTTAGTTAGTGATATTTTGGAGTGAAAAAGAAATTCAGATGCAGATTACACTAGTAATCTAGTTGATAGAAAAATTACTGGTTGAACGTGGTTTTTTGAGATATTTAGTAACTGCATCGTTTTTTAAAGAAAATATCTGCTACTTTTCATTACAAATAATTTTCAAATAGCAGAAACTTTTTTCTCATATAACCCCTTCGAGAAAATAATTGTTTGGCCATATTTTCAGATTAGTCATTTTTATTTGATTTTAAATGACAAATTTTGACTAATACGACTCCCTGCTAATTATCAAAAAGATAAATAGTGATTGAAAAGGTGATAAGTGTTGATATTTAACCTACATTACTCAAGAGAGTATATTTGAAAATTTCTTTAGAAATTCAAACAAGAGTTATAAAACTTTTTGTTGGGTAAAGATCCCATGACCATTTCTATATCTATCATATTTCTATCGACCATTGTTTATCAAATATTATACATAGTTTGTCGATATGTGGTACTATAATCAGGAATCATTTGTTTTTCATGTCACATTTTTTTGTAAAAATAAATAAATATCTAAAGTATTCACTCTCATTTAAAAGTCCTCACGGTTATGCATGGGTGAATTACTTGGATTTTTGATTATGTGCTTCAATGCTCATTTAAAAGTCCTTACCGTTATGCATGTATGGAACGCATATCAAAATTAATTGATTAAATAGACAAGTTGATTCTAATCCCATTTAAAAGTCCTCACGGTCATGCGTGGTTAAGTGACGACCCGACTTTGTACCACCAGAAAATTGCATCATCTTTAAGAAAGAAAGGGATAGAAAAGAGAAAAGATAGAGAAGAAGAAAGAAACAACATCAGAATCTAAACAGCGGAACGAATAAATTATATTTATCACATAATACTTTACATAGTTTACACTCATTATCGGAGATACACAGCATAATCAACTCATACTAGACAGTTATAGACACCTGTCTAGTTATACAACTCAAAGACAGACAACTCAGAGAACACACAGCGGAATACTCTATAGCTATACGCAGAAGCCTCCTGCTCCATTGCTCCTTCAGAATTCGTCAAGCCAACTTAAATTCCTAACCTGAATCCCTTGGCTACTCGTAAAAATTTGAGTACCCAAGAGTTTAAGAAAAACAGAATAAACTCTGGGTCAGACATGGGTCTGGTGTGAGTAAACGATTAAAGTTGCTTAACTTTAAAAACGTTTTGAAAGAAAAGGTATCACGTAAGACTTCCCACACATAAACATGGAAAAGTTTTTACCTTACGCTAACCAAAACATTTGATAGGAAATTCAGTGATATTATAATAGGGTCTAGGGTTTTCAAATAAATATGAAATAGCTGAAATTGTTACATTCATTAAATTCCAGCTACTAGCCACAAAAGTGGGTAATAAAATCAAAACCGTTGGCACTTACTGGATTTTGGATTCCATACAATGGCAGTGCTACTGGGGTACCGCCCGTCACAGTACATGGCCTAGATCACCGTACCGAGGATTACTCCCAATCCCCTGCAACACAAAGCGGGACCCATTCCTTACTGAACAGTTCCAAATAAGACAACCCCGACAGTTGTAGCTATTCCACTGTCCACACAGCCGAAATAAAAGGGACCTCTAGACAGGGGTAAATTTTACTCTCCAGTGGGCGCGACCCACGAAGCCTTGTTGCACCTCCCCTGTTTTAGCCATTCCCGGTTGATGAGGCTTGAGGTTACGATTACGTTTATAGGACACTTCACTTAGAATGCTCATCGTCCACCTGACGATGTTCTAAAAGCATTCCATCCATACAAGTTCGTTCCGGGTTCGAACGAAACCGAAGGCATTATCTCGTTATACTCATTTTAGAATCACCCTCAGAGTTAACGACGATAACCCTTGCACTCTAAACCACCATCTCGAATCTATAAGTACTATTCCGTCAACTCATTACGGAATCACCCACAGAGTTATACTGACGTATAGCCCTTACACCTCGAGTGTTCACAAAGCTTCTCTTTGACTCACGACCTAACGTTATTTGGATTCGATGTGGTTTTCGGATATCCAAATATGGAAACCTGATCCCGGTCACATCGAAATCCAAAGCATGTCTTTTAAGTCCAAGTTGTTTTAAAGGTTTAAAACAATTCAATACAGTATCTATATACATACAGATAGATAACTCACATATCAATAATTGATAATCAGCATTATCAAATAACAGATACCTACATTATCAATATCAAAATAGGTAGTCCCTATATCACCATCCCAATTTATAATCTATGAAATCATCACAATGCAACCAAGCATTCCTATCATACAACCATACTTATCTCATTACTAAGATCACAAAGCATTCAAGACAATCAATGTCATCCATTCATACACAAGCAATGATTCACTCATACCACAATATAATTAATTTAAAATGAATTAAATTAACCATCTCTAATTAATTTAAAGTGAAATAAATTAATTACCTAATCACTTAATTAATTTTAAAATTAATTAAATTAATTACCTTCATCACAATAAATCTTGCTTAAATAAACATTAGTTAAATCAATTAATCAATCATAATCAACCTTGATTAATTAACTCTTAATAAAGAAATAAATCCTTAATTATTTTCATTAATCATATCAATTAATGAACCTTAATTAATTAATCATGCTTAGGTTAATTGCTTGAATTTAATCAACTTAAATACAGTAATTAACTATTCTTAATTACTTCTTAATTACTTTATAAATTCATTGATTTATTACACCAAGTAATAAACCTTTAATTACTTTAACAAGTAATTTACCCATTAAAAATTACTTTCCAATCAGTAATTTACCTAACTCAATCACCTCCATAATTAATCAATTACTTATCTTAAGTAATTAACCTTATCAAAACTTTATTAAGTTTATCAAGTGACCATATTTAATTAATTAACAAATTAATTAATTACTTAATTTCAATCATCTCATAAAACAACATTAAGTAATTCATCCTCAATTACTCATCAACCCAAATTAATCTTCAATTATCAGATTAATTATCTTCTAATATTAATGAATAAACCTTAATTATTAATCAATCCTTTAATACAAATAATTAATCACTAATTACCTTTATACTTAATTAATTTAAACTTAATTAACTGATTAATCAACTCTTAATCATTAATTAATAAAATTAATTATTAATTAACAATCTTAATTACGAATTAATTAATCCATAAATATAATTAATTTAATCCTTAATTAAAATTAATTAACCTTAAATAAAAATAGTTAATTAATTCCTAATTAATTAGCATTTATTTTAATAATCTTTTAATTATTAATTAAGAAAACCCAATTAAAACTTAATAAAACCTTTATCAATTAATTACTATTTTATTTAACCCTTAATTACTTAATTAATAAGTAATTGCAATTTAATTAATCATTAGACATTAATTAAATTATCATCTTAATTAATAGTTGATTAAATAAACAATTATACTTAATTAATCACTTAATTGACCCACTTTAAAAATAATAATTAAATAAATTAACTTAAACTTCCTTAACTAACTAATTACAAATTATAAATACTTAATTATAATTTAAGATAAAATATTATCTTAAATAAATCTTGAAATCTTTACTTGACTTAAATCATTAATTAAATTAAATTATAAGAAATCATTAATTTCTTTATTTAATTATTAATTAACAATCCTAATTTCAAGTTAATAAATTATCTTACTTTAATTTTTAATTAATAAATCATTTTCCATTAACCAATAAAAACATTTCCTTATAAATTTCCTTTTTATATATTTCCAAAATAAATTGGAAAGTAACATTAAGGTTTTAACTTAAAAAATCTAAATCCATACATACAAATTCATTTATAAAAACAAATCAATTTAAAGAAATAAATTTCTAGAAATAAATTTAGCTTAATTATTTAAAGTTTTAAAACTTACTTTATATTAAATTAAAAATCTGGTTAAACTTTTCAATTTGGGTTCCACCCATGTATACCTGAACCAAGAACATCACCTTCCTCTTTTAAAACAATTTGACTTGAATTTAAGAAAAACTGTTTTAGCTAAACAAAAGAATTTTAAAAAAACTGTTAAACTTAACAGTTTGAACTAAGCTTGCAAAAACCGAGAATCACGTGAGTTTCCCCGAGTCTTTTACCCTATACCCTGAGACCTTACTCGAGAAAAACAATGCAACCCAACAAAATTAAACAACAGACATCACTCCATCCCTGTGCAACCTGCACCATTGTCAGACCTCCTCCAGTCAACGGCAACACCTCCGACCAGTCACCCAAGCACTACGCAACCCCTTACAACCAACCAAACACCACTATATGTCTTAAATCAAAATCGAGTTCATCAGGACTAAACTCAAAAAACCCATCATCAGAAACCCCAAAAATCATTGCCGCCGATCATCATTAAACGCCACAACCCCGGCCTTAGCTTGCTGACTCACCACGCAAGCTTCTCCCCAAAAATCATGCAACTCGATGCAATTTTGGTCATGCAGAAATCAAATTTATAGTAGGATTCCATAACTAGGTTTAAAATCAATTTGAGCAAATTCAAAACTTCTCGGTGATTTAGAAATGCATTAACCATTTTTGCAACATTCACTGATACCTCATCTAACTCTATCAACAAATTCAAGCCACCCAGATTCACAAATCCAGAGAATTGGGCAAAAATTCAATTTCCAGTGAATTCCCAAATACCCAATTAATACAGTTTTAAAAATTGTAAATTTTCTTTTGAAATTCATAGTTTCCAATGATATTTTAGTTTATATGATTGTTTGAACCAAATTAAATACTTGGTTCAAACATTTATAATAAATTTGTTCTGCATAGTTAAATTACCAGGTACATATCAAATTCCAGAGACTAAATCTATTTATTTTTAGTCTATTCTGGAACTAAATTGTTTTAGTTTAAAACTATGACTTAACTAATTTTTTTGCATAGAATTGATCCTTGTCTCAGATCCTACAGAAAAATACAGAGAGAAAATAAAAATAAAAATCAACATGCACATTTAACTATACAAATATAAACTCATATGTAAAACAAACATCATCAAAAACCTATAGCAACAACTAATTAACTAATTAAGTTTTTATAAAAATGTTTACTCACCTCAATAAGAAGTGCAGTGCAGAGATTTTTAAGATGAACTGGAAACTTCAAAAGACTTGATCCTAAAGCTTTAAAAACTGGAGCCTAGAAACTTGCATGCATACTTGACAGAGGGTTACAGGCCTTAGTGATTAATCAAAGCTTGCAAACATGTTTGAAACATGATGCAGATCTGGTTTCAAAATTAGCAAATCTGGGTTTTAAACTGTGATGCTTCAGGCTTTGGTAACAGGGATTGATATTTGAAGAGTGTTTCAGGGTTTAATGATTTAAGTATTTGCTATGAATTGAAAAGCAGATGCAGGCATGGGAAATTTAATACAGGTAACAAAATTGCAAATTTGTTTTGAGAATAAATTGTAGATATGCAGTTAATATTTCAGTCATCTGAACTTGAGTTTTTGAGGAGTTGATGCAGATTTTCATTTTGAGGGATTGTTTTTTTTTTGTTTCTAGAATAACTGCAGACTTGCAGTTAGAATTTGCACATAATATACTTCAGGTTTTTAATAGGAGCATGGTTTGAAGAAGGCTTTGTGTTTGCAATTGAAAGGTTACAGGTTTTGGTAAACAGAAATAAATGATTCAGGTTTGTATTCATGTATTTTTCTGGTTTTAGAAGAGTGAAGATTGCAAGAAAATTTTCTAGTTTCTCTTAGAATTGAACTTAGATTTTAAAGAAAAAAATGAAGAGAAAGAATGTTGGTTTATATAATGTTAATTTCAGTTTTATTAAAGTTAAAAGAAAATAAAATAAATTTGACACATGTCTTCAACTTTCATTATTATGTTAACACATGTTACCTAAGAGATTAAAGTTTTAACACTTGTCCTTGTTTATTTTTATATTATTTGTAATTGATTTTCAAGGTCTTTTAAATAAATTTCCTAATTAACAAACATGTTTCTAAATTTTAAAAATACTTTTCTAAACAAATACACTTATACATTTATAAATGATGCTAGTTTATATAAAATACAATCTTTAAAAAGAAATGAAACCAAATAAAATTTAAATAAAATTATATACAACATTTCAAACTTATTTTAAAAAGCCTTTGTATTTATTCTTTATTAAATAAACACAAATCAAATTTGTTTAGATAAACATTTATAAAAGAAAAATAAAACAAATTCTTATTTCTAATTAAAATATTATCTATATATTTTTAAAACCAAATTATATTATTATTTTACTTTAAGATGCAAGTACATCTTTGAATTCAAATATATATTCATTTCAAAGTCCAATTTAAAAATCAAATCTAAAATAAATTTAAATAAATATAAACATCTACTTTTAAATAAGCTCATAATTATTTACAAATAATATATCCTATTTTGAAATCAATTTAAAATACACAGATTTAAATACACAGATATAAATGTAATTTAAACACACTTATAAATTTTGAAAACAATATATCAATTTAGAATTTATTTACACAAATAAAATAATTAATCTTAATATAAAACCAATTTATAACCATAATTAAAATATTATATTTTTATTTCTTGGTTAAATAACTTTGAAATTAACAATTTATCAATTTCAAATAATTTAAATAAGAGATTATCAACATTTTAAACTTCTGGAAATTCTGGGACATTACAATCCTCCCCCCTTAAAATAATTTCGTCCTCGAAATTTAAAACAAAGATAATCCAAAGTTTTTATTTTATTTCAACCAATTCAAACATACATAACATCCATACACTATCGATCAAACAAACAATTTCATCCAAACAACCAATTCAATCAAACAACACTAGCTATCCGGACACAGATCCGGGTAAACTTCCTAAAATCATCTCGAGTTTCCCCAGTACAGGCACAGGGATACTCGCTCTACTAAACCCAAACTAGCTATACTTATAAGCTACTGAGTTCCCACTCAGCTAGATCTATAATCTACACAAGATATCAAACCAAAGACAAGTCTGATCAACAACTAAAACCTTCACAGAACTACTGGTCTCAAAACCAGTGATACCAAAACACGTATTCCCTCAGAGAAACGTGAAATGATTTTGAATTCCAGTTTTCCAAACTGGCAATTCAACACTTCAAACCAAAGCACTGATCTCTACAAAAACTCAGAAGAATCCAATATACCTGGAAGTTCACCAAAACTTATTGCTTCCTTTACCAGAGAAAACCTCAACCACATCGAAGTCTCCAACTTCGAATTCCAAATTCTTCCGTTACTTAACCTCAAAACTTCCTAGATAATCTGGGCTGCCTACAGATCCTTCCCGATCAGCTCAACCTTCGCTGATGCTTCTACAAACAAACTGGATCAACTCGACAAACTGATCCACACAAGATTAATCCAAAAATCAAAACCAAACTTTACTATCAACAGTAGAAAACAACTTCTCCCATCCGGAAAAGACAGAACAGAATCACTCGCCAACTTGCCTCAGATTCTGAAAAAGAAATTCAGTAGAAACTCTCTAACCCAAAATACTGCAATTCCCAGTTGCTTCTACTCAAGAACAACAGCCACCTTGCTTCCGCTGCACAACTCTAATCTGGAGCAGATGAAAATGCCATAGAAGAACACAGGCACAGACTAAGCAACACATCCCAAAAACAAGGTTCAACGGAAGTTCCAAGAAATACAGAGCTGCTTCACCAAGCCACCAACCTAGGAGACAACCTTCTACCCAGCTGAATCACCATTATCACTCCTGGCATCTAGTCGATTCAGAACTCAATCTCTAATGCGGGAAATCTCTAATTCTCCTTGAAGATATATCCAGGAAAACTCAGAGAATCCAAGAGAACACTCAAACAATCGCAAGTCATTTTTGCGATCCACCAAACCAAATCCAAATAAAACTGTTCTCTCTTTACCAAATAGAACAGCTTAAACTTAATTAGCCAACCCATCGAAGAAACGGGTCCTCTCTGCTGCTTCTGAATTCCACTTCCAGGAAATACTAATACCAAAAAGATCTTCCTTCTGAAACACAGAACACTCCCGAGCTGCACTGCTAACATAGATGCCAAAGACTTCTTATCCAAAGTTCTTGGAGAAACTCGGACTTCCAACTAAATACATACACCCTACTGAACTCAGCCACAACACCGAAGCAAACACACTTCCTTATACTTGTCTCGAAAGAAAACATCTCCGGAGACTTCCATAGTCACTGCATCTCATCACGCGGCTACTACTTCCTAAGGTATCAAAATACCATCACTTACTTCTGCCCAACCGACAGATCCAAATTCTCAAAAATCCGCTCACACGAGCGCAACCAAACTTACACTTCAAAGATGAACTCCAAACCTTAACAGGTTTCCTTCAGAGATCAAATGAAATCTTACACCAAACCACAAAGATTACTCGAGACGGTATTAGGTCTACAGTCTCGACAAATACACTTCCAATCTCAAACATTCAAACTCCAACCAATGGTAGTTGTGTTACACACACCACTACCTCATCTACCTTTATAACTTATATTGGAAAACCCAGACAGGTAACCCAACATATAGGTAGAAATATATACATAGTAATATATAATAAAAATTACAAGTACGCTCTCTCAAGAAAGACACCACTACAGAGCCTAGGTATTCACTCAACCTAACGCTCTGATACCAAAAGTGACGACCCGACTTTCTACCACCAGAAAATTGCATCATCTTTAAGAAAGAAAGGGATAGAAAAGAGAAAAGATAGAGAAGAAGAAAGAAACAACATCAGAATCTAAACAGTGGAACGAATAAATTATATTAATCACATAATACTTTACATAGTTTACATCATTATCAGAGATACACAGCATAATCAACTCATACTAGACAGTTATAGACACCTGTCTAGTTATACAACTCAAAGACAGACAACTCAGAGAACACACAGCGGAATACTCTATAGCTATACGCAGAAGCCTCCTGCTCCATTGCTCCTTTAGAATTCGTCAAGCCAACTTAAAATCCTAACCTGAATCCCTTGGCTACTCATAAAAATTTGAGTCCCCAAGAGTTTAAGAAAAACAGAATAAACTCCGGGTCAGACATGGGTCTGGTGTGAGTAAACGGTTAAAGTTTCTTAACTTTAAAAACCTTTTGAAAGAAAAGGTATCACGTAAGACTTCCCACACATAAACATGGAAAAAATTTTACCTTACGCTAACCAAAACATTTGATAGGAAATTCAGTGATATTATAATAGGGTCTAGGGTTTTCAAATAAATATGAAATAGCCGAAATTGTTACATTCATTAAATTCCAGCTACTAGCCACAAAAGTGGGTAATACAATCAAAACCATTGGCACTTACTGGATTTTGGATTCCATACAATGGCAGGGCTACTGGGGTACCGCCCGTCACAGTACGTGGCCTAGATCACCGTACCGAGGATTACTCCCAATCCCCTGCAACACAAAGTCGGACCCGTTCCTTACTGAACAGTTCCAAATAAGACAACCCCGACGGTTGTTGCTATTCAACCGTCCACACAGCCGAAATAAAAGGGACTTCTAGACAGGGGTAAATCTTACTCTCCAGTGGGTGCGACCCAAGAAGCCTTGCTGCACGTCCCCTGTTTTAGCCATTCTCGGTTGATGAGGCTTGAGGTTACGATTACCTTTATAGGAAACATCACTTAGAATGCTCATCGTCCACCTGACGATGTTCTGAAAGCATTCAATCCATACAAGTTCGTTCCGAGTTCGAACGAAAGCGAAGGCATTATCTCGTTACACTCATTTTGGAATCACCCTCAGAGTTAACGACGATAACCCTTGCATTCTAAACCACCATCTCGAATCTATAAGTACTATTCCGTCAACTCATTACGGAATCACCCACAGAGTTATACTGACGTATAGCCCTTACACCTCGAGTTTTCACAAAGCTCCTCTTTGACTCATGACCTAACGTTATTTGGATTCGATGTGATTTTCGGATATCCAAATATGGAAACCCGATCCCGGTCTCATCGAAATCCAAAGCGTGTCTTTTAAGTCCAAGTTGTTTTAAAGGTTTAAAACAATTCAATACAGTATCTATATACATACAAATAGATAACTCACATATCAATAATTGATAATCAGCATTATCAAATAACAGGTACCTACATTATCAATATCAAAATAGGTAGTCCCTATATCACCATCCCAATTTATAATCTATGAAATCATCACAATGCAACCAAGCATTCCTATCATACAACCATACTTATCTTATTACTGAGATCACAAAGCATTCAAGATAATCAATGTCATCCATTCATACACAAGCAATGATTCACTCATACCACAATATAATTAATTTAAACCGAATTAAATTAACTATCTCTAATTAATTTAAAGTGAACTAAATTAATTACCTAATCACTTAATTAATTTTAAAATTAATTAAATTAATTACCTTCATCACAATAAATCTTGCTTAAATAAACATTAGTTAAATCAATTAATCAATCATAATCAACCTTGATTAATTATCTCTTAATAAAGAAATAAATCCTTAATTATTTTCATTAATCATATCAATTAATGAACCTTAATTAATTAATCATGCTTAGGTTAATTGCTTAAATTTAATCAACTTAAATACAGTAATTAACTATTCTTAATTACTTCTTAATTACTTTATAAATTCATTGATTTATTGCACCAAGTAATAAACCTTTAATTACTTTAACAAGTAATTTACCCATTAAAAATTACTTTCCAATCAGTAATTTAACTAACTCAATCACCTCTGTAATTAATCAATTACTTATCTTAAGTAATTAACCTTATCAAAACTTTATTAAGTTTATCAAGTGACCATAGTTAATTAATTAACAAATTAATTAATTACTTAATTTCAATCATCTCATAAAACAACATTGAGTAATTCATCCTCAATTACTCATTAACCCAAATTAATCTTCAATTATCAGATTAATTATCTTCTAATATTAATTAATAAACTTTAATTATTAATCAATCCTTTAATACAAAGTAATTAATCACTAATTACCTTCATACTTAATTAATTTAAACTTAATTAACTGATTAATCAACTCTTAATCATTAATTAATAAACTTAATTATTAATTAACAATCTTAATTACGAATTAATTAATCCATAAATATAATTTGTTTAATCCTTAATTAAAATTAATTAACCTTAAATAAAAATAGTTAATTAATTCTTAATTAACTAGCATTTATTTTAATAGTCCTTTAATTATTAATTAAGAAAACCCAATTAAAACTTAATAAAACCTTTATTAATTAATTACTATTTTATTTAACCCTTAATTACTTAATTAATAAGTAATTACAATTTAATTAATCATTACATATTAATTAAATTATCATCTTAATTAATAGTTAATTAAATAAACAATTATACTTAATTAATCACTTAATTGACCCACTTTAAAAATAATAATTAAATAAATTAAATTAAACTTCATTAACTAACTAATTACAAATTATAAATACTTAATTATTATTTAAGATGAAATATTATCTTAAATAAATCTTGAAATCTTTACTTGACTTAATTCATTAATTAATTTAAATTATAAGAAATCATTAATTTCTTTCTTTAATTATTAATTAACAATCCAAATTTCAAGTTAATAAATTATCTTACTTTAATTGTTAATTAATAAATCATTTTCCATTAACCAATAAAAACATTTCCTTATAAATTTCCTTTTTATATATTTCCAAAATAAATTGGAAAGTAACATTAAGGATTTAACTTAAAACATCTAAATCCATACATACAAATTCATTTATAAAAACAAATCAATTTAAAGAAATAAGTTTCTAGAAATAAATTTAGCTTAATTATTTAAAGTTTTAAAACTTACTTTATATTAAATTAAAAATCTGGTTAAACATTTCAATTTGGGTTCCACCCATGTATACCTGAACCAAGAACATCACCTTCCTCTTTTAAAACAATTTGACTTAATTTAAGAAAAACTGTTTTAGCTAAACAAAAGAATTTTAAAAAAACAGTTAAACTTAACAGTTTGAACTAAGCTTGCAAAAATCCAGAATCACGCGAGTTTCCCCGAGTCTTTTACCCTATACCCCGAGACCTTACTCGAGAAAAACAATGCAACCCAACAAAATTAAACTACAGATATCACTCCATCCCCGTGCAACCTACACCATTGTCAGACCTCCTCCAGTCAACGGCAACACCTCCGACCAGTCACCCAAGCACTTCGCAACCCCTTACAACCAACCAAACACCACTCTATGTCTTAAATCAAAATCGAGTTCATCAGGACTGAACTCAAAAAAACCCATCATCAGAAAACCCCAAAAATCATTGCCGCCGATCATCATTAAACGCCACAAACCTGAACTTAGCTTACTGACTCACCGCGCAAGCTTCTCCCCAAAAATCATGCAACTTGATGCAATTTTGGTCATGTAGAAATCAAATTTATAGTAGGCTTCCATAACTAGGTTTAAAATCAATCTGAGCAAATTCAAAACTTCTCAATGATTTAAAAATGCATTAACCATTTTTGCAACATTCACTGATACCTCATCTAACTCTATCAACAAATTCAAGCCACCCAGATTCACAAATCTAAAGAATAGGGCGAAAATTCAATTTCCAGTGAATTCCCAAATACCCAATTAATACAGTTTTAAAAATTGTGAATTTTCTTTTGAAATTCATAGTTTCCAATGATATTTTAGTTTATATGATTGTTTGAACCAAATTAAATACTTGGTTCAAACATTTATAATAAATTTGTTCTGCATGGTTAAATTACCAGGTACATATCAAATTCCAGAGACTAAATCTATTTATTTTTATTTATTTTTAGTCTATTCTGGAACTAAATTGTTTTAGTTTAAAACTATGACTTAACTAATTTTTTTGCATAGAATTGATCCTTGTCTCAGATCCTACGGAAAAATACAGAGAGAAAATAAAAATAAAAATCAACATGCACCTTTTAAGCCTTACAACAAAACTTGCAGATTTATCTATACAAATATAAACTCATATGTTAAACAAACATCATCAAAAACCTATAGCAACAGCTAATTAACTAATTAATTTTTTGTAAAGATGTTAATCACCTCAATAAGAAGTGCAGTGCAGAGATTTTTAAGATGAACTGGAAACTTCAAAAGACTTGATCCTGAAGCTTTAAAAACTGGAGCCTAGAAACTTGCATGCATACTTGACAGAGGGTTACAGGCCTTAGTGATTAATCAAAGCTTGCAAACATGTTTGAAACATGATGCAGATCTGGTTTGAAAATTAGTAAATCTGGGTTTTAAACTTTGATGCTTCAGGCTTTGGTAACAGGGATTGATATTTGACGAGTGTTTCAGGGTTTAATGATTTAAGTATTTGCTTTGAATTGAAAAGAAGATGCAGGCATGGGAAATTTTATACAGGTAACAAAATTGCAAATTTGTTTTGAGAATAAATTATAGATATGCAGTTTTGTTTTGCAAAAATATTTTGAGGCATCTGAACTTGAGTTTTTGAGGAGTTGATGCAGATTTTCATTTTGAGGGATTGTTTTTTGTTTTTTGTTTCTAGAATAACTGTAGACTTGCAGTTAGAATTTGCACATAATATACTTCGGGTTTTTAATAGGAGCATGGTTTGAAGAAGGCTTTGTGTTTGCAATTGAAAGGTTACAGGTTTTGGTAAACAGAAATAAATGATTCAGGTTTGTATTCATGTATTTTTCTGGTTTTAGAAGAGTGAAGATTGCAGGAAAATTTTCTCGTTTCTTTTAGAGTTGAACTTAGATTTTAAAGAAAAAAAAATGAAGAGAAAGAATGTTGGTTTATATAATGTTAATTTCAGTTTTATTAAAGTTAAAAGAAAATAAAATAAATTTGACACATGTCTTCAACTTTCATTATTATGTAACACATGTTATCTAAGAGATTAAAGTTTTGACACTTGTCCTTGTTTATTTTTATATTATTTGTAATTGATTTTCAAGGTCTTTTAAATAAATTTCCTAATTAACAAACATGTTTCTAAATTTTAAAAATACTTTTCTAAACAAATACACTTATACATTTATAAATGTATGCTAGTTTATATAAATACAATCTTTAAAAAGAAATGAAACCAAATAAAATTTAAATAAAATTATATACAACATTTCAAACTTATTTTAAAAAGCCTTTGTATTTATTCTTTATTAAATAAACACAAATCAAATTTGTTTAGACAAACTTTTATAAAAGAAAAATAAAACAAAATCTTATTTCTAATTAAAATATTATCTATATATTTTTAAAACCAAATTATATTATTATTTTATTTTAAGATGCATGTATATCTTTGAATTCAAATATATATTCATTTCAAAGTCCAATTTAAAAATCAAATCAAAAATAAATTTAAATAAATATAAACATCTATTTTTAAATAAGCTCATAATTATTTACAAATAATATATCCTATTTTGAAATCAGTTTAAAATACACAGATTTAAATACACAGATATAAATGTAATTTAAACACACTTATAAATTTTGAAAACAATATATCAATTTAGAATTTATTTACACAAATAAAATAATTAATCTTAATATAAAACCAATTTATAACCATAATTAAAATATTATATTTTTATTTCTTGGTTAAATATCTTTGAAAATAACAATTTATCAATTTCAAATAATTTAAACAAGAGATTATCAACATTTTAAACTTCTGGAAATTCTGGGAAATTATAGGTTAGAAGATACTTGATTTCATTTTTTAAAATTAAATTGGAATACTACTAATCTCATTTAAAAGTCCTAACGGTTATGCGTGATTAGTAGAAATTCAAATTCCTGATATAAAGGTACCACAAGTTGATACAATTGTATGATTTTATAATGAGAACATCATTTCCATCATTCTAAAAGTGGAATATGCCAATTTGAGTTTAATGTTGGATTGATATTGATCACTTTATCTCTATTTTCTCTAACACTATTATTCTTTTGCTGATTACAAAAGGGGGGAGAGAAAAGTTAAGATTTTGTCAAATAGAATCAAGCAAAGGTCAAATAATTTTCCATTTGTGTCTCGGCTCATTTATATATTTCTATTTGTATGCATATATGTAGGGGGAGCATCATGTAGAGAGGAAGCATTTAAATAGGGGGAGCAATTAGAGTATATCATTGATCAAATACATTTAACACGGTCAAAATCTTAAATATATGTTTGTTATCATCAAAAGGGGGAGATTGTGGAATATGCAAGTATATGATTTCTGTTTGATGATAATAACCATATATATATTCATTTAAATGTATTTGTTAATGTACTACTTTATTTTTCATAGATTAAATAAATATTTGTTGAATAAAATAAATTGCATGGTATTTGAATGGAATTTGAATTCAAACAGAAATTTTATTCAAACAAATATTTATTACAATCTTGAATAGTACAAGTTCAAGCTCTCACTATACATATACATTTTTGAATACATCACAATTATCTTTACATTAATAACCTCACTACATATCACTCACACTCGTATTTTGTCTTCAACTGCATTCCAGTTTGAATCCAGCATCTGAGCAATCTGCAAAAATATTCACTAACGCGGTAAAATTGAAAAAGAAATATTTTTGCAATATAAAATAAAATATGATTTTTGAAAATATTATTTGCCTCAGTTATTTGGGTTGTTCGTCATCATTTACATTTGAATTCATCATACACGAACAATGTGACATGCACAGTGTATCACTGTACATGCCACAAGGCCGTGCACATAGATATATACACTTGATAACGCTACAGGGACAGGTGTGCACAAGGTCAAACCCAAATATGAAGACAAGTTCAACTCAGGTGCAATATAAATGAAATCTCGTCATCATCACAAGGTCAAACCGAGTTTTAAAACTGGGTTCAACACAAGGCTACATGAAGAATGCAAAGCTTTGACAAATCAAAAATGCATCAAAGCACAAATACATGGAACAATGCAACTCAATCAGACAAGTGCATCCAGAAGTACAAAATGACCAAACAAGTGCACCACTGAGCTATTCAAATGAAACAAAGTAGCAACATCAAAATATAGGCCAGAAGCTCAAGTACACCAGTGATACAAGTCAGACCAAGTAGCAGTATGAAGCAACTGTAAAATTGAACAGTGTTCAATGCACAATGCAGACACAACTCAAATGAAACAGGCAGATTTGAAGAAATGAAACAATGCATGATGAATTGGATCAACACAGTCAAGTCCAAATGCATCAGTGAAGAAACTGCAGTAGACATGTTCAGTTACAACTACACAGACCAAACAAAGACACAGTGCAGAACAAATTTGTCGAACATTGCCACCAACATAAGCAGCAACAATGAAGACTACTTGAAGTGTTTCGACTAGACATCACAATGAACCAGCAACATGTACACAAGGGCAGTGAACATCAAAAGAAAACAACAACTCACATGTATGATACCAGTGAAACAAATGCAGAATTGAAAAATGCACATCAACCAAACAACTAGAATGGATGTAAAGATCAATGACACCAATATATATCAAGTGAAGCATTTGTGTCAAAGGCATAGCAACTGCAAGAACATGAAAACAGATACAAAGCAATGAACAGAAAACATGCATGAAGAACCAGAAGTACAAGTGCAGTGCAAGATGGTCAGACCAAACAACAATGCAAGGGCAGATGACACAAACTCAAGAAAGTGCACAACTAAACCACCGAGCTAAATGCAATCCAAGTAAAGATATCAACTACAGCATGCAAGATCCAACAGCTACATGAAGCAAACAGAATGAATGAACTCGAACAGATACACATGTATATGAAGTGACAATTCGAGCAACAGTTCGTGCATCTGTAACCAAACACAGAATAATAAAAGAAAACAGTGACACAGTAGTGGACAACAATGCCAATGTCAATGCCAGAGACGAAGCTCGCAAGGATGAAAACAGTGATGATCGACTTAATGCAGAGTCGTGGAGTGGATATGATTCATGAAATCAACGCAGTATAAAAATACAAATCAAACCAAAGTCAAAATTCAGGTGCATATCTTTGAAAAAGTCAGAAAGTGAAAAAGAAAAGTTTTTTCTGTATCAATCAAGGATAAATCAAACGTTTGAAAATCAAAGCCGTGAGTAACAAGACAAAACTTATATCAGGAAAGCCGTGCGCATCAGGCAATTGAAGTTTTGGAAAGTATCGAATTAAAACGAGCAAACAAGTGTTTCGAATTCATATAAATACCAAACCCAAATCATCATCATCGGCATCGAGTGAGCAACAAGAACAAGTGATAATTCAAGCAGATTAAACCAGCAAAGAGAAATTACATACCGCAATCTGACGCACTCGATCAAAGGGGCGGCATCGAACAATCTCAAGTAAAGCAAGCTGTGAATCATCAGAGAAGTAGCGAGCAAGCCGACACTCAAACCAGAGAGTTGATCAGTATAAGCGTGCATCAAAAGCCCTAATTTTATCAAAGACTCAAGCCCTAATTTCAGAGCAAGGCCGTCATTTTTCCACAAGCCAAAAGAAGGGAATCGGGTTGAAGAAAACAATTGGGCCGGCGTGTTTTAAAAAAAGGGGCCTAGTTTGTTAAAAGGGGCTCTAGATTATTTTATTTCAAATAGGGCTTATTTTTAAAGGGGTCTTTTTTGTTTATTAGTGTTGTTTTTTTTGTTCTTTTCAAAGTATTGGTAAATCACCACCTAGGTTGTAGGTAGTGTCAGATTGTCTAGTTAAAATTAGTTCAGTGAGCAAGGTGTGCGAGTTTGCAAAACTCTATAAGCGGGAGCAGAGTTTGTGAGTTTGCAAAGCTCTATAGGCGGAGCAGGGGTGCGAGTCTAGTAGAGTGTTTGTGAGCGGGAGCAACGGTTTGCGAGTCTGTTAGAGTGTTTGTAAGCGGGATACTGTTTAATTCTAATAGAAATCTGGGAATGCAGCAGTAGGCAAGCGTTGCCGAAGATGGGTAAATTTTGTGTGTGATTTACTTTTCAGCATATTTATTTCTGCAGTTTGTTTTTGTGTTTAAATCGAGAAAATTTTCTATAACCCTATTCAACCCCCCCTCTAGGGTTAATCTAGATCCTACATCATGTGTTTCTGTGTATCAATGAATCTAACAGTGCCCTATTTGGTCATCGAGAATTAATAACTATGGATGACTGCATCATCTGTAGCCATTAGTTTTGGACCTCCAAGTAGGGGATGTTACAATGTTTTTTAAATCCAACTGTGCGGATTGGATAAATACGTAATGTAGTATATAAGATTTGAATTTCATCTCGTTTGAAGGTCGTTTGACCTTCGAACTAGAGGTTTAAGTCTGAATGTCGACGAACGGCTAAAATTAGAAGAATCAAGTTTGATGCCTTAAACCTCTTTATTTTACTTTCATATTTCGACCGAATGCCCAAAATACCTTAAATGGACATAAGATTCAACAAATTTATTTTTTTTATTAAATATTTTTTTTATATGAAATTATTATGTTAAATACATTTAAAATAGACAATTAGTTATTAAATCATTAAAAAAATTATTATTATAACGAATAAAAATAAACCTTTCAATAGTTAGAAACAAAACCGCATTATTGTAAACTTTTTAATTTTTTTAATAGCAAACTAAATTTCGGTAATAAATTAAACTAAATAAAATTTATTTTAAATAGGGAGAAAAGACAAATTATTATATTCAATAGCCATTGAAAACCATCGAATATATAGCTATCGATGGCCATCGAAAACCCTCAGAAAGTCACGGATACAGCAGCAACCGAGCCCATTTCTTCTCATTTCCATTTTCTAAACCCTCAATCACAAAATCTAAACCCCCAAATCAAATTAAATCCATACCTAGCCTTCGTAAGCTGCCATAATTCATCAAATTCTTCGTCAATTTGCAATCTCCAACCATCTACGCCTTCCATTCATAAAAAGTCAAGTATATTCTTTCCCTAAACTAATTGATCTGAATTATGATTAAATTAGTACTGGTTCGTGCATATATTTGTTGGTAATAGCTCATTGATTGGTCATAATTGTGTATACTGATTGATTGAGAAATGTTAATTAGGGGTATTAGTGTTTAAATTCGATAATTAATATATAATTAGTGCTAATTTGGGTTGAATGGTATAGGTGTGCATTATCGTAACATAATTTAGTGTTAATTAGTGTGTGTTATGTAAAATGTCGAAAAAATAATTTATTTATATAATCCCCTTATTAGCTTATATATCCTTAATTATATATAAAATTAAGTTACATGTATGTGATAATATATATAAACTAATTTGCGTATAAATTTAATTTCTTATTAATGTGTAATAAATTGAAATTAGTGTTAGCTAAAATATGTTTAAAAAAATAAGTTTTTACTAGTTTTTAACCATTAGGAAATTTAAATAATGAATTAGTGTTAATGCTAATATAATCCAATTAGTGTATAATCTACTTTATTTTTTAAATCTTTTAAAAGGTATTTAGCCCCGATTGACAAGTATCATATATGATCATTATATAGATTTTTTTTTTATAAAAACGGACATCAATATTCATCTAATACAATATATGTCAAATTAGTTCCTATATTGGATAAGTTACAAACACAATAAAGTAACTACATTTTGTAAATCATATCATATTAAATGGCTCATAAAATTTCGATGGCACTTCCTTTTTATTTCCTGTATACATCCATTTGTGTATGATACAAAGAACAAGGAGGAACTACTGCTAACTTTTATTGAATCGTTTAAAATGAAATAATTTATGAAATATAATTGGTGGAAATTAGCCACAAGGGCCTCTTTAGCAAGTGCAATTAGTTTCTAGGACACACAACTGAAATAATTTCTTTTAATGACAAAATGCAAAACAATTAGTTTCTAAGGCCTAAAACCCTATGAATTATGTCCGTGAAAGTAATTGGATTGCTGACTTTGTCCTTAAAAGTAATTATTCTGCTGACTTTAGCCTTGAAATTAATTTCTGTGAATGTGTGTCCTAGAAACTAATTGGACGGCAAAGTTTGTCCTTCTTGTGAAATGCAAGTGAAAACATAATATTATATTCTTGTTAAAATTGAAAATATGTAAGATTTTATAAAAAAACAAAGTTAAAGGAATGATATATTATATATTTAATAAAACATTAAAATATAAAAAAAATTAGTGTATAACGATAACATATTATATAATTAATAAAACATTAAAACGTATAAATGAATTGAAAAATTAAATATCTAATCCATAAAATGATCAATAATTTTTGAATTTTCATCTTATTTTTTGAAACAGGAAAAATGATCAATTATTTTGTTGATCGAATGAGCCAGATGTATCAACAAAAAGAAATGAGAGGCTCAATAAAGGAATATTTTTATAATGGTGCACATGTATTTATTGAATTCACTTTAAGTAATAAAGGAAACGACGAAGAAATTCGTCATCCGTGTAGGAACTGCAAACATTTGAAGCATTTGAACCGGATATGGTTAAATTTCATCTGTGTCAAAACGGTTTCACGCAGAATTATTTATATGGGATTGTCATGGAGGACTTATTGCACACAATCCTATATTGTCAAAGAAGGAGGTGGGTAATGACAATGTTACGACAAATCTGATAGAAGACACTGTTGAAGATGCAACAAGATCAATGTTCCCTGTGGTTGAAGTTGATGACGACGATGTAAATATCAAAGAGGAACCAAATATCAGAGCCAAAAAAATCTATGATTTATTGGATGCTTCTAAGAAACCCCTTGGGATGTTTGTAAAAGCGGCACCCAGTTATCAGTAATTGCAGAATACATTGGTATGAAATCTAAATTCAACTTCACAAAAGCCAAATTTACAACTGTTGTACAAGCTGCAAAATGACATATACCACTCGATAATTTAATGTGTGAAAATCATTATGATGTGAAAAATTTTATGTCTTTTTTCAATTTGCTTTACCAAAAGATAAATACATGTTTAAATGGTGTCATTTTGTTTTGAAAAGTGGACATAAATCTTAGAAAGTGTAGAGCATATAACGAGGAAAGATACAAACCAAGAAAAAAGAATGGAAAGGAAGTTCTATACAAGAGAATGCATTGTTTACCCATCACTCATAGCCTTCAAAGGTTATATGCATCTTCTTTAACTGCACCTCATATGAGATGGCATGATGTGAGAACACATGAATAAGATACCTTAACACACCCAGCTAATGGAGAAGCATGAGAATTTTTTGATAAGGCATATCTCGCTTTTGCAGCAAATAGCTGTAATGTTAGACTTGGCTTGTATGCGAATGGATTTTCACCATTCTCTCAATTTGGTTGTAAATATTCATCTTGGCTATTATCGTTACATTTTATAATTTACCTATGTGGACGTGTATGAAACCTCCATATATGTTTTTCACTATTGTCATCCTTGGCCCTAATGATCTGACATAAGAAATCGATGTCTATTTACAAAACCATTGATTGAAGAGTTGAAAACATTATGGTATGAAGAAGTTGAAACATATGACATTTCAAAAAAATAATTTTCAAATGTTCGCTTCTTTGTTATGGACTATTATTGATTTTTCTGCGTATGCAATGCTTTTTGGTTGTAGTATGACCGGTCATCTAGCTTGTCCTTATTACATGGAAGAAACATGAACATTTCCTTTACCGCATGGAATTTTTTTTCACGGTTTGATTTTTACCGGTGTTTTCTCTATGTTAATCATACTTTGAAAGAGATAAAAAACTTTACAGCTAATACAGCAGAGATTGGACAACCACCAATGATTTGGTCAAGCGATGAAACATATGGTCTTATAAAGGAATATCCAACGGTACATAATTGGAGTTCGTATTGAAATTCCCAGTAAAGTGACGATTCAAATTTTTTGCAAATAAAGTATATTTTGGGAGTTATCTTATTGGAAAGATCTTTTGCTTCATCATAATGTTGAAATGATGAACAATGAGAAAAACGTGTTTGATAGTGTGTTCAATATAATTTTGAATGTTAAGGGGAAGACTAAGGGCGATTTGAAATCAAGACATGATATAGAAGAATTAAGAAAACGTCCCGAGCTTCATATCGACACTAAATAACCTAAAGCATACTATGAGTTAGATAATAACCTAATAAAACTTATATTAAAATGGATGAAAGAATTAAGATTTTCTGATAGGATTTCTTCTAATCTTCATATATGTATTGACTTTAATAACAATAAACTGAATGGGATGAAAAGTCATAATTTCCACGTAATGATGGAAAATTTATTACCTGCCATTTTTAAAGAAATGTTACCGGTAAAAGTTTTGACGGTTATAATGGAACTTAGTTTGTTTTACAAAGAGCTTTGTTTGAATACGTTAAAAGTTGAGTGTCTATGTAAACTTGAAGTAGATATCCCTATACTACTATACAAACTTGAAAAAATATTTCATTTCAGGTTTCTTTAATGTGACGGAGCATTTGCCTGTTCATTTTCTATTCAAAGCATGTCTTCATGGTCCTATGCAATATGGATGGATGTATCCATTTGAGAGATGATAATAATATTAAGTATGTTAAATATTAATTTAATTACATAAGTAAAATTTAATTTGAAATAATTTTGTAATAGGTACTTAAATCATCAGAAGGAAAAAGTTAGACATAAAGCACGAGTTGAAGGTTGGATTTGCAAATCATATATCGAAGAAAAAGCTTGTTTCTTTTTCTCTCATTATTTCGGTGACCATATGAACGTATCGTTTGAACTTATTCCATGTAATGATGAAGGCATTGAACAAGATTCTTCTGAAGGAATGTTATCTTTTTTTAGACAACATAACCGACTTATTGAAAAATATGTGGAACTATGGTTAGACGATAGAGATTACCATGTAGTGCACATATGTTCTTCTAAATAGTAATGATGTTGCACCATTTGTTAGCTAATTTTAAATAATCATTCTGGATTTATGGATTTCCAAATTCAAATTTATTTAAATTAACTTCTAGATTATAATGCAATATTATATTATATGTATCTGCAGTATTTACGAATTACAACATCAACGCGGCGATCTCAGTAAAGAACCCAATGATTGGTTTTCAAAGTACGTTTATGATCTGCGAAATTTTGTAGTCAATGCAGGATTGAAACATCTTGCATTGGGACCAAAAAGAAATATCAAGACATTCAATATTCTTCGTCAATAGATTTGAATTCAAAACTAAAGAATATGGTGCTGAAAAATTAACTAACAATACTGAAATTTAGTAGTCGATGTAGGATTGAAACATCACGCATTAGGACCAAAAAGAAATGTCAAGACATTCGATATTCTTCGTCAATAGATTTGAATTCAACACTAAAGAATATGGTGCTGAAAAATAAACTAACAATACTAGTGTATTTGTTAAAGGCAGTGATGATTCAAATAATCATATAAATGATTTTTACTACGTGTTAACCCAGGTTTTGAAATTGACGTATTTCACACGACCTGTTGAGAAAGGATTTAAATTTAGATGCAGTTGGTTTAGCAATGTTCTAGGTATTGGAAACAACGTACACAATGATCATACTCGTATTGAAATAAAACACACCTCGCATTACCATAAGCATGATCCTTTTGTACTAGCCAAACAAGAATTGCAAGTTTATTATGCTCTGTATTCATCTCTAAAAATAGATAAAGTAGATTGATCAGTAGTTTTTAAAACAAAGGCAGGATTTACGTTTGATGGAAAGAATATTCCAGACGAACAAGCTTATCAGAAAGATCTCGAGCAAAATAATGAAATGATAACAGCCGATGATCATACTAATTTTAGGCCTCTAAACGATGAATCAAATATTTTAGCAGAAGCAGTTGAGGCTATAAAGGAAAACGATATAGAGCGGAGACTGAATCAAAAGACAACGAAGACTGATTACTGATTTATATTTTGATAAAATGTAACTTATGTGATTATAAATGTCACATTTCTCAAAAAAAATGATATGTTTTTCCATAATTGAATGACATGTTCTCGCTGAATAAAATGAAATGTCTATGACAAATATTATGTTTTGCCATCGGAGATCTTCACAGTAATTAGGTTCCCCCTCTTTTGGTCAATGAGGGACCGACACGGAAGGCGATGGCAGCGACCCATCGCAGTAGACAGAGCGTCTTCTAGTAACATTAATAGTTAAAGTGAGTCGATAAGTATCAAATTTACTACAACATCATAAATATTTTGTGTATGCTATATTATTCATGATTTATTAAAGGTTATATCATATTTAATAGAGGGGTTTTGAGCCGGAGCCTTAGAAATTGTTCTGAATGTTTCCAAGGCTTTTATAAGAGCAGAATGGCCACGTGCTAACCTAGGTGGGATAGTATCCCGCCCCACATCTTAGAGTGTATCCGACATGATTTTCTCGTAAGTGTAAATCTGTATTTCATTTTATATATAACCACTTTACAATTTGCTGACTAAGTATATACGTATATTATATTTTTCTAATGTGCAAGAGGCGGTAACGTTACAGGAACCTGACCTTCTCATATGCAGAAATTATTGGATGAACAAAATATATGGAAAAACTACCTCGATACGATGTCAACCATAAAAAGAGAGAAAAAGCCCATGTGGATGAGTGGAGACGTCTGGCAAGCTTCGGTTGCTTTATTGGATAGCGACGAAGTGAAGACAAGTTTACTAGTCTTGTATATTTATTAAAAATTTGATAGAATTAGTATAATAATTGCATCATCTTACAAATGTCAAATATAATGTTCATTTTAAATTCACAAGCAGAGTTGCATAAGAACTCTACAAATAGAAATAAAATTCCAGTCACATGCTATAATAGTTTGAAATCATTCGGGCTTTACAGTCAAGAGCTGGTAAAAATTTTTAATTGCAGCTATAGATAGTTATTACATTGTAAAATTATATATATACAAACACATAATAACAATATATAATAATTATTTTAGGAAAGAGAGCGTGTCAACTTGTTCCCTACATGGATGTGTTTGCTTATACTCATGCCATTGTGCAAGAAAATGAAGTTACATAGTAACATATACATGACATGACTCGGAATCACAATAGACCATGATAAGCATAGTTCAAATTATAAATTATTAATAATCACTTTAAATAATGAGTTGTAAATAATTAAAAGTATGAATTTTAGTTGTAATTTTATTTGAAGTCACATGAAAACTCATGCGAGAACAAGAGAAAGTGCTTGTGGGATCGGGACGGGAAGAGCTAACTGCTAATGTGAAGAACCGGATCTTTGATGCAATTATGGAGTTGCCAACGTGGAATATGCGTTATGGTTTTGGGAATGAAGAGGTAAAGATTATGTATAATATATTTATGAATAACATATAACAAATTGATTTTATTAATCATGATATATGAAACTTATGCACTTTGCTAGATAATGTTACAAGCTAGACACAAGCAACGCGGCTACCAAAAAGCCCTTAGAAATATCGTTGTTCTAGTAATGCATAATTCTCATTAGTGTGTAATATGAATTTTAACTTAATGAAATGGTAATTAAATATATTTCATTTTACTAAACTACACATAAATTAGATTATAATCTTGAAAAAAAAACTGGATGGATAATTTGCGAATGCGGATTGCTTCGTATCCGCATTTGCATCCATTTTTCTGGATATCAAATATTTATTCTCTTTTCAAATACGATTGCGGACGGATTTCGGATTTTTCGACTATACATGAACGGCCATACATAAACCAGTATTCTTTTTGAATCACACATTAATTGTAACTTCAGATGAAGGTTTATACCTATTACCAAAGTTTGAGATTTCGATTTTCGTTTCCGTTTCAGTCATCTACAATTATCAAAATTTCAGTTCTGTTTCGAAAATCTTATTTCAGCCCCGGTTCTAGATTTTTAAGCTTTTCTGAGCATTTTGTTTTGGAATACACCATGAATTTATATCTTTGTAATAGCATTTAACCATGGAAATTGAAAGCGGACATGTAGTTTTCTATGGCTGTAATTTAGAAGGCAAACAATAAACAGAACCTCAATTTTATGCGTTAGATGTTTACTAGATATGACAAAAGACCAAGAACAATAAAAATCCCAAATCAACCTATGAGAAAGTACAAATTTCAGTTCAAGTTTCATTCTCTTTCACCAAATCAATACTGTTTTACAGACCCTAAAGATGATGACAGGTCTTCATTTGTTGCCACTGCTACCTGCAAACTCCTTGCCGCATACATTTTCAAGCTCGAGGTTGCCTCCACTGCCTTCATGATAAGTGAATTGAGATTATTTTCCTTTTTTGATTTGAGAACGGAATAGGATTTTGGATGAATTCCAGCCCGATGGACGGTACCGGACTGAAATTGTTGGAATTCCGACGTCCTGACCGGAATCTTGAACGATGGTTTATACTATCAATTCTAGCTTATGCTTTTTCATTTTGTTGCACTTCATTACACCACGATCAAATTTTGTTTGAGCATAGTGTAATAACAATGAGTGAACCTTTTTTTTGTAGTAATTTTTAAATTTCAATTATAATGTGCAATAATGCATACAACAGAATTCGTAATGTGCTGACAAAAGGCTTGCTTTGATTGGTCCACTCCTTCTCAACCCAACATTTTGTAGGTTGTTTGAAATTAATAATGCACTCTACGTTTACAGACTATGATCCGATGTACTTGTTATTGAATCATACAGTTGTTGTCAGTCATGTGGGGTATCGCAAAGAACTCGGGTGTATTCCCTAATGTCTTAATATCGAAAAATCCTAGGCAATTGGCTACATATATTATAGGATTCATGGAGACGGAGCACCTAAGATACTTATGGTGGACAGAGGCTTCTAATGAATCATTCAGAGGTTGTATTCACCTTGAGCCTTTCTCCAAACGATTGAGAATACCTTTCAAAATCTCTGTTAGGCACTCGTCGTTTAAGAGTCAGGCTGTACATACCACTAGAGCTTCTCTTATAGCTTCATAAGAGAGGCTGGAGTGTCTTAGCATGAGCTCCCAAGAATATTCGAGGTTATCTACTAAGGAGACAAGGGCATTGATGCTAGGTTTTTCTTCCTCTTTCAACAGCTTTCGATACCGATTTGAACAAACCATATTCTCCCACGTATACAGAATGGGTCATCGAAAGCCATCGAAAAAGCCATTGTAAGCCGTCGAAAATAAATTGAAAGAGTCATCGAAAAACCGTTGGAAAGAACATTCTTCGACGACCTTCTTTCAGATGGTTTTTTTCCAACTACTTTCAACGACCGCCGACAGTTCAGAACCCTTAGAAATACCGTTGTTCTAGTGATGGAAGTTCTACATAGGACTAGGGCACGCTATACATGAATATGTTGTTAGGTTGAGGATCATAACACCAGAATCTCCTAATGAGAATTATGCAAAAGTTGTTTCAGTCGATGAAAATCATCTGGATCGCATGCGTTTAAGGTTTCTTTGGTCATTTTTGGAGTTATTTCTTAAGTAAGTTTATGTCATTTTATGTTTCAATTCATTCAACAATTATACATTGATTGAAACACCAATTGGAGATGAAGAATTAAATTGTTAATTTGTAAAAGGAATATTGTATCTATCCAAGGATTTAAGATACCGAGGAAAGTAAATCTCAACAACACACTCGGTTTGACAGTGCTTCTCTAAAAGTACTCGATTCCATCTTCTTTCATCGTTCCTTTCTACTTTTTTAACTATTTATGGTTAGTACCATGTCCTATAGCACATTTAAATGGCACGCAATTCTTTTACTGTAGCTCTATTGTGATATGTCCACGTGACCTATATAATGAAGCTGTGGAAATGTCTAATAAACTTAGATCTGCCAATGGATACTTTCGAATACGGATAGTGTCATATCTATATTCGTATTTAAAATCATTTTTGAATATCAAATATCCGCATCCGTGGAAACGAACGAATATCGTATAACATATCGATCGATAAACCAACAAACATAAATGAAAATTTTAATTTAACATAAGATTTTTTTCAATCCCGTTGATTATTAAAGTGTTAAAAATAAACAAAAATTATGATAGTAAATAGTTTTGAACAGTTAATATGCATTTAGTGTGTATAATATGAATTTTTACTTAATGAAATGGTAATTAAAAATATTTCATTATACTAAAATACAAATAATTTAAATTATAATTTTGAAAAAAAATCACGGTTAAACAGGAGCTTGTATTGAATTATTCAGAGGTTGTACTCGCCTTGAGCCTTTTGCCAAACAATTGAGAATACCTTTTAAAATCTCTGTTAGGCGCTCATCGTTTAAGAGTCGAGCTGTACATACCACTAGAGCTCCTCTTATAGCTTCATAAGAGAGGCAGGAGTTTCTTAGCATGAACTCCCGCGAATATTCGAGGTTGTCTACGAAGGAGACAAGGGCATTGATGCTAGGTTTTTCTTCCTCTTTCATGTCAAAAGAGAGATTTGTATTATTTATCATCGAGGGTGAGATTTTCTTTAGAGTGATCTAACTGAATCCTTGTTATAAACATGATCAATCTCTTCTTGTTTTTTGTATTTAGCCTTGACATTTTCAATTGATTTTCATGTCCAGCTATTCCTGTAAATAAATATGTCCTACGGCCCCTCTCTTAATATTGGTCCTGCCCCATACTCTGTACTCTATCTATCAATCTAAACTAAATCAGTCGCTCTGCCCATCTTGCTTCTTTTTTTTCCCCCCTAAGATCACATTGTTGCACTAGTGAAGTTTAAGTGACTTTACAACGTGTTAAACAGGTCACTCTAAAGCTACAACCCCTGTTCAAAAGATCTATAACTTATGCAGAACAAAATGCATGGTACTGATATCGAAGAGACCGTTCAATATTTTCACAAGCAACATGGACTCGGAGATATCAGATGGTGTCCATCCCAATATAAGGTCATGTATAGAGTATATGATCGTGTCTCTATCGACACCACCACAAGCAACGGCCTTTATAACTTCATCGGTTTTCGACCAATTCCAAGTTTAGCCATTGCTATCGTAAGGGCGTCAGGTAACTTATCTGCTTCATATAACCTTACCATATTTACTATGGCGTTAGCTCCATTTTGAAAGAACGCCATACTGCATTTTTCAGAAGAGACATTGGATGCTACGAGCAATGCAAAAAGGAAATGCTTCAACGCTCAAGCAGGCAATTCAGTTCCATCTATAACAAAATATGGATTAACAAACAACAAGGTGCATCTTCATGGGCTACCCTGTAATCGGGCTTCAAAGCTGAAAGCAAGCATTCAAGGAGTCTATCTTCATTCAAAGACGTGCTTATAACCGCTTTCCCTTGTGACCTCGATTTAAAGACCATAGCTTTTTTCACCAGATCGCCTTCATCATCGCTATTTCAAAGGAATAAAACTTCATACTAGATGTCAAAAAACTAAGGGATATGACACCCAAAGCACAGTGCGGTGTAGAGTTATATGATGGCATACTTACGTGCTATGTGAAGGCATCGAGCGCGTACATGGGAAGGAAGAAGACTCGATAGACTTCGACTTCACTTACTGTAGAAACAGTGACCTTATGAGTCCTGTTGTAAATTTTCAAAATGATTTGGGTTTGGGTTTTAGTTTTGGAAGAGTAGAAGAAAAGAAAGTAGAGAGGAAGAAGAGAAGTCCCACATTGTAGGGAAATGAATGCTATACTTGTATAAGTATAGCTTTCTCAAGTGGATGATGGGGCCTTGGGGCTCCCACATGTTTGCTTTGTTGTGAGGAGAGAAGTCATGCAACACCACACGCGCGCCGCCGCCGTCGTCCGTCCGACCGAACCGGGTACGGGTTTTGGGTTCGGATCCGAAAATATTTTTGGATCATATATGAACAGTAACGGGCCAGATTTCGGCCCGTTAAGGACCCAGAACCGGAAAATTTGAATTTGGATATAATGGCGGGAATTTGTAACGTTTTCTGAACGTTGCAAATGTGAATGGACGCGACGTTTGAATCGCAACAGTTACGAACCGTTGCAAACGGTCGTCTATAAATAGCGATGCCCACAAACAGTTCTGCATCTTCTTCTTCTTCCTACTGCAGTTCTGCGACGCCGGGATAGCGTTACTAAACACTCTGTTTTGTGACGCCTCCAAAGTGTTGCAAATTCAGAAAGCGTTGCAGGATTGTATTCTTCTTCCTCTTCATTCTATTCTATATAAATTGCATCATCAGAAACATTTTCTGAAGTGTTCTTGGTCGGATCAAAGTCGTACAAACTTTGAATCCGATTACGCTGTTATAGGGCTTCATTGAATCCTGAAAGTCGATAGTTCGATAACCCGTTTGTACCTGGTGGGTTGAACTATTGTCTGAAAGAATCTATTCCATAGATCCTTGAAGTCGGAAGTACAGCATTGTCTTCATCACTATCGCCGACAAATTCGTCTCGAACCGCAATATCGCCAACAAATTTTCAGACAATACTCTTCAACCATGGAAGGTTCGAGCGCTCTGCAAGTTATGAATCAACATCTAACTCGATTGGAGCGTTTTGATGGTGAAAATTTCACTCGTTGGCAAGAGACGATGAAATTTTTCCTAGTCACCGTCAAGTTGTTCTACATCTTGGAAGATGACTTGGAAGAAATCCCGGAGGAAACTGATAAGGACGATGCTGCTCTAAAGGCTAAACGTGCAAAGCGCAAAGAGGACGATTTCCTATGCAGAGGCCATATTCTGAATGCACTATCTACCCCAGTCTACAATGCTCATAGGACCTTGGAAACAACAAAGTCACTCTGGACTGCTCTCGAGAATAAATACCGCATATCCGAGGCAAGCAATAAAAAGTTTCTTATTTCTAATTTTATGGATTTCAAAATGGTCACCAATAAGTCCATAATTGGACAAGTAAGCGAAATCTTACTGTTGGTGAATCAACTTAAAGATGCTGGAATTGATCTCCCTGAATCTTTTGTTGTTGGAGTTATAATTTCTAGACTTCCGCATAGTTGGAATGATTATAAGAAAAAGATGAAGCACGCGGAACGGATTATAATTTAGATGGTTTACAGCGTCATCTTCGTATTGAAGAAGACTCTCGCAAACGCGATCTAGATGATAATTCGCAAACTGAGTCCCATTCTAAGGCAAATAATGTTGAAATTGCTGATAAATTAAAGCCAAAGAATGAGAAACGGTTTAAGAAAAATCATTCCAAAACTAACAACAAAAAGAAAGGTGCTTGTTATTTTTGTAACAAGCCCGACCACTATGCCCGAGACTGCCGTCTGCGGAAGAAACAACAAAAAGTGAATGTGGTCGAAGACTCGCTTGTGGCTGTAGTGCAAGAGGCAAACTCCGTTAGTGGCAATGATAATGATTGGTGGTTCGATACTGGAGCAACCATTCACATTTGCAAAGACCGTAATCTTTTCAAGAGTTACGAAGAAAATAAAGGAGAAGCCGACGAAGTTACTGGAGCAAATAAGGTTCCAAGTAAAGATCTGGGAAAAGGCACTGTAGAACTTCCTCTCACCTCTGGAAAAGTTCTTACATTAGTCAATGTATTTTATGTACCTGATATGTGTAAGAATTTGGTCTCTGGATACCTTCTTAACAAAGGAGGATTCAAGATGGTGTATGAGTCTGATAAGCTAGTGTTGTCTAAGAATGGTAAATTCATTGGACAGGGATACTCTTGTAACGGCATGATTAAGTTGAATTTAATAAAGAAATCTTCTGTTTATATTGTTGATTCTATTAGTTTATGGCATGGTAGATTGGGACATGTTAATTATAATTCCATTAGGAATATGAATAAATTAGGATTAATTTCTGATTGTGATTTCGATACCATCTCTAAATGTGAAATATGCGTTCAAGCAAAAATACACCGGAAATCCTTTAAATCCGTAGAAAGAAAAACTGGTTTGCTTGATTTGGTATATAGTGATGTGGGTGACTTAAAAAGTCATATCACCTATGGTGGTAACCAATACTATATAACATTCATTGATGATTATACTAGATATGCATATGTATATCTAATGAAAACTAAAGATGAGGCTTTTGATAAATTCAAAATTTACAAAGCAGAAGTCGAAACACAATTAGGAGTTAAAATTAAAATATTACATTTAGATCGTGGTGGTGAAAATTTCTCAAATGAATTCACCTTGTTTTGTAAACAACAAGGTATAATTCACCAATGTACCGCCCCATATACACCACAACAAAATGGTGTTGCTGAAAGGAAGAATAGAACTTTAGTAGAAATGGTTAATTCCATGCTCATAAGTTCTAATTTACCTTATAACCTGTGGGGTGATGTTATGTTATCTGCATGTTATATTTTAAATAGAGTACCACTTAAAAGGAATAATATTTCCCCTTATGAATTATGGTTTAATAGGAAAACCTAGCCTAACTAGACTTAAAGTTTGGGGTTGCTTAGCTTATGTTAGAAAACCAGACCCTAAACGACCAAAGTTAGGAAATAGAGCATTTAAATGTGTTTTCATAGGATATTCACTTAATAGTATAACTTATAGATTTCTTATTCTTGACACCCTAGAAGTAATAGAATCTGTAGATGTAGAATTTTTTGAAAATCAAACTGTTGAGATTCCATTGAGATCATCTAGTCCAGAACGTAGTATGACTAATGATATCAATGACGATGATTTTGCTCCTGCTCAAAACAGCAAGGAAGTGTCAGTACCAGATAATAATACTGAACAACGGAGAAGTAAAAGTGCGAGAATAGAGAAGGACTATGGTCCTGACTTCATTACATATCTTGTAGAAGGCAGTAAGGACGAAGTCCTTAATGTGACTAAATATGTAATGAACGTTGATGATGATCCCAAAACTTATTCTGAAGCTATGAGTTCCAGAGATTCAAATTTCTGGAAAGAAGCTATCAATGATGAAATGAATTCCATAATGTTAAACCAAACTTGGGTTTTAACTAATTTACCTCCTGGTGCTAAACCTATAGGATGTAAATGGATATTCAAGAAAAAGTTGAACACAAATGGATCCATTGATAAGTTTAAAGCCAGATTAGTTGCTAAGAGATATAAGCAAAGACATGGAGTAGATTATTTTGATACGTATGCTCCAGTTGCTCACAAATCTTCTATACGCTGTTTAATTGCACTTGCATCAATTCATAAATTAGTCATACATCAAATGGATGTAAAGACTGCTTTTCTAAATGGAGATTTAGAAGAAGAGATATATATGGAACAACCTGAAGGTTTCAAAACCCCAGGCCAAGAAAAGAAAGTTTGAAAATTAGTAAAATCTCTTTATGGCCTGAAGCAAGCTCCCACGCAATGGCATGAGAAGTTTGATAAAGTTGCACTATCATATGGATTCATTGTTAATGATGTTGATAAATGTATTTATAGCAAATCGGATAACAACGGTATTGTTATAATACGTTTATACGTTGATGACATGCTAATATTTGGTTCCAATATATCCTGCGTGAATGAAACTAAAAAGTTTCTGTCTTCTAAATTCGATATGAAAGATCTAGGAGAGGCTGATGTAATTCTGGGAATTAAAATTGTTAGGAAAGAAGGGGAGTTATTACTAACTCAATCCCATTACATAGAGAAATTCTTACAAAAGTATGGTCATTACGATGACAAACCAGCACCAACTCCTTTAGATCCTAGTATTAAATTAGAAAAGAACACTGGACGTACTATCTCTCAACTAGAGTATTCCAGTGTTATAGGGAGTCTTATGTATGCTATGCATTGCACTAGACCAGACATCGCGCATGCAATAGGTATATTGTGTCGATTTACGAGTAATCCAGGTTTCGAACATTGGAAAGCCATTTCCAGAGTTTTAGCTTATTTGAAAGGAACCATTAAATATGGTTTATCTTATAAAGGATATCCTGCTGCAATAGAAGGATATAGTGATGCAACCTGGAACAATGTAGAATCCAAATCCAAGTCTACGACTGGATGGATCTTTACATTAGGAGGCGCTGCTGTGTCTTGGGCTTCCAAGAAGCAGACCTGTATTTCTGACTCAACAATGTTGTCAGAATTGATAGCATTAGCAGATGCATGTAAAGAAGCGGAATGGCTTAGGAATTTATTAATGGAAATACCTTTGTGGAAGAAGCCATCTCCAGCAGTCTTGATTAACTGTGACAATCAAGCAACAATATACAATGTGTCTAATAAGACATATAATGGAAAGTCTAGACATGTGAGTCTAAGACATCAAATGGTGAGACAGTTACTCAAAAGAGGAGTTATAACTGTTGACTACATAGAAACGAAGAAAAACTTGGCTGACCCACTTACAAAAGGTCTTCCAAAGGCAATGGTTTCTATAAAGTCACAAGAAATGGGACTAAGGTCTGTGAATGAAGGTTGATCATCCTTAATAGAAACCCAACTTATGTCTTGAAAAGGATAGACAAAGTTCAATGGGTACCAACAAGTTAAGAGAATGATTATGGAACACTAAATTGATAATCCCATAATATTTAGTGTTGGATTCTGCAAGAACAAAGGATGGATATATATCCTTAATAAGTCTAGAAACCTTAAAAGGTGTATCGCAGAAACACCTTAAGAGACTTACCTATATGAGTATGGAAATCAGGTCGTTTCCTAGGAAAGTAAGACCGCTTTCTAAGTAGACTCATGAACCAGGATTTAAGCACATGGCCATTAACGTGCTGAGCAATACAGAACACTTTACCTAAGGAAATCAACATGTGTGATTGTTCCGGCTTTATCATTAGGGATACTTGGTTCAAGGTTCGTTCACCATAGAATCTCGATAAGGCTTTGAATGGTTTACACTAAGTAAAGGTTCAAATCCAAAAGATACCTTTTATTTATGTGTTGGTTTTCACGATGATGCAAAACTTGATCTTAGTACTACATAGGCTTGATCCCACTTGGGTATATAGGAAGTCACTCTAGTGATTCAACCATCCTATTATTTAATTTTTTTTTTTTGAAAATTGGGGGAGATTGTTGTAAAATTTTCAAAATGATTTGGGTTTGGGTTTTAGTTTTGGAAGATTAGAAGAAAAGAAAGTAGAGAGGAAGAAGAGAAGTCCCACATTGTAGAGAAATGAATGCTATACTTGTATAAGTATAGCTTTCTCAACTGGATGATGGGGCCTTGGGGCTCCCACATGTTTGCTTTGTTGTGAGGAGAGAAGCCATGCAACACCACACACACGCCGCCGCCGCCGTCCGTCCGACCGAACCGAACCGGGCCGGGCCGGGTACGGGTTTCGGGTTCGGATCCGAAAAAAATTTTGGATCATATATGAACAGTAACGGGCCAGATTTCGGCCCGTTAAGGACCCAGAACCGGAAAATATGAATTTGGATATAATGGCGGGAATTTGTAACGTTTTCTGAACGTTGCAAATGTGAATGGACGCGACATTTGAATCGCAACAGTTACGAATCGTTGCAAACGGTCGCAACGCTTGGCGAATAGACACCTTCTCACGTCTATAAATAGCGACGCCCAGAAACAGTTGCAAACAGTTCCGCATCTTCTTCTTCTTCCTACTGCAGTTCTGCGACGCCGGAATAGCGTTACTAAACGCTCTGTTTTGTGACGCCTCCAAAGTGTTGCAAATTCAAAAAGCGTTGGAGGATTGTATTCTTCTTCCTCTTCATTCTATTCTATATAAATTGCATCATCAGATACATTTTCTGAAGTGTTCTTGGTCGGATCAAAGTCGTACAAACTTTGAACCCGATTACGCTGTTATAGGGCTTCATTGAATCCTGAAAGTCGATAGTTCGATAACCCGTTTGTACCTGGTGGGTTGAACTATTGTCTGAAAGAATCTATTCCATAGATCCTTGAAGTCGGAAGTACAGCATTGTCTTCATCACTATCGCCATCAAATTCGTCTCGAACCGCAATATCGCCAACAAATTTTCAGACAATGCTCTTCAACCATGGAAGGTTCGAGCGCTCTATAAGTTATGAATCAGCATCTAACTCGATTGGAGCGTTTTGATGGTGAAAATTTCACTCGTTTGCAAGAGACGATGAAATTTTTCCTAGTCACCGTCAAGTTGTTCTACATCTTGGAAGATGACTTGGAATAAATCCCGGAGGAAACTGATAAGGACGATGCTGCTCTAAAGGCTAAACGTGCAAAGCGCAAAGAGGACGATTTCCTATGCGGAGGCCATATTCTGAATGCACTATCTACCCCAGTCTACAATGCTCATAGGACCTTGGAAACAGCAAAGGCACTCTGGACTGCTCCCGAGAATAAATACCGCATGTCCAAGGCAAGCAATAAAAAGTTTCTTATTTCTAATTTTATGGATTTCAAAATGGTCACCAATAAGTCCATAATTGGACAAGTAAGCGAAATCTTACTGTTGGTGAATCAACTTAAAGATGTTGGAATTGATCTCCCTGAATCTTTTGTTGTTGGAGTTATAATTTCTAGACTTCCGCATAGTTGGAATGATTATAAGAAAAAGATGAAGCATGCGGAACGGATTATAATTTAGACGGTTTACAGCGTCATCTTCGTATTGAAGAAGACTCTCGCAAACGCGATCTAGATGATAATCCGCAAACTGAGTCCCATTCTAAGGCAAATAATGTTGAAATTGCTGATAAATTAAAGCCAAAGAATGAGACACGGTTTAAGAAAAATCATTCCAAAACTAACAACAAAAAGAAAGGTGCTTGTTATTTTTGTAACAAGCCCGGCCACTATGCCCGAGACTGCCGTCTGCGGAAGAAACAACAAAAAGTGAATGTGGTCGAAGACTCGCTTGTGGCTGTAGTGCAAGAGGCAAACTCCGTTAGTGGCAATGATAATGATTGGTGGTTCGATACTGGAGCAACCATTCACATTTGCAAAGACCGTAATCTTTTCAAGAGTTACGAAGAAAATAAAGGAGAAGCCGACGAAGTTACTGGAGCAAATAAGGTTCCAAGTAAAGATCTGGGAAAAGGCACTATAGAACTTCCTCTCACCTCTGGAAAAGTTCTTACATTAGTCAATGTATTTTATGTACCTGATATGTGTAAGAATTTGGTCTCTGGATACCTTCTTAACAAAGGAGGATTCAAGATGGTGTATGAGTCTGATAAGCTAGTGTTGTCTAAGAATGGTAAATTCATTGGACAGGGATACTCTTGTAACGGCATGATTAAGTTGAATTTAATAAAGAAATCTTCTGTTTATATTGTTGATTCTATTAGTTTATGGCATGGTAGATTGGGACATGTTAATTATAATTCCATTAGGAATATGAATAAATTAGGATTAATTTCTGATTGTGATTTCGATACCATCTCTAAATGTGAAATATGCGTTCAAGCAAAAATACACCGGAAATCCTTTAAATCCGTAGAAAGAAAAACTGGTTTGCTTGATTTGGTATATAGTGATGTGGGTGACTTAAAAAGTCATATCACCTATGGTGGTAACCAATACTATATAACATTCATTGTTGATTATACTAGATATGCATATGTATATCTAATGAAAACTAAAGATGAGGCTTTTGATAAATTCAAAATTTACAAAGCAGAAGTCGAAACACAATTAGGAGTTAAAATTAAAATATTACATTCAGATCGTGGTGGTGAATAATTCTCAAATGAATTCACCTTGTTTTGTAAACAACAAGGTATAATTCACTAATGTACTGCCCCATATACACCACAACAAAATGGTGTTACTGAAAGGAAGAATAGAACTTTAGTAGAAATGGTTAATTCCATGCTCATAAGTTCTAATTTACCTTATAACCTATGGGGTGATGCTATGTTATCTGCATGTTATATTTTAAATAGAGTACCACTTAAAAGGAATAATATTTCCCCTTATAAATTTATGGTTTAATAGGAAAACCTAACCCAACTAGACTTAAAGTTTGGGGTTGCTTAGCTTATGTTAGAAAACCAGACCCTAAACGACCAAAGTTAGGAAATAGAGCATTTAAATGTGTTTTCATAGGATATTCACTTAATAGTATAACTCATAGATTTCTTATTCTTGACACCCTAGAAGTTATAGAATCTATAGATGTAGAATTTTTTGAAAATCAAACTGTTGAGATTCCATTGAGATCATCTAGTCCAGAACGTAGTATGACTAATGATATCAATGACGATGATTTTGCTCCTGCTCAAAACAACAAGGAAGTGTCAGTACCAGATAATAGTACTGAACAACGGAGAAGTAAAAGAGCGAGAATAGAGAAGGACTATGGTCCTGACTTCACTACATATCTTGTAGAAGGCAGTAAGGACGAAGTCCTTAATGTGACTAAATATGTAATGAACGTTGATGATGATCCCAAAACTTATTCTGAAGCAATGAGTTCCAGAGATTCAAATTTCTGGAAAGAAGCTATCAATGATGAAATGAATTCCATAATGTTAAACCAAACTTGGGTTTTAACTGATTTACCTCCTGGTGCTAAACCTATAGGATGTAAATGGATATTCAAGAAAAAGTTGAATACAAATGGATCCATTGATAAGTTTAAAGCCAGATTAGTTGCTAAGGGATATAAGCAAAGACATGGAGTAGATTATTTTGATACGTATGCTCCAGTTGCTCGCAAATCTTCTATACGCTGTTTAACTGCACTTGCATCAATTCATAAATTAGTCATACATCAAATGGATGTAAAGACTGCTTTTCTAAATGGAGATTTAGAAGAAGAGATATATATGGAACAACCTGAGGGTTTCAAAACCCCAGGCCAAGAAAAGAAAGTTTGCAAATTAGTAAAATCTCTTTATGGCCTGAAGCAAGCTCCCATGCAATGGCATGAGAAGTTTGATAAAGTTGCACTGTCACATGGATTCATTGTTAATGATGCTGATAAATGTATTTATAGCAAATCGGATAACAACGGTATTGTTATGATATGTTTATACGTTGATGACATGCTAATATTTGGTTCCAATATATCCTGCGTGAATGAAACTAAAAGGTTTCTGTCTTCTAAATTCGATATGAAAGATCTAGGAGAGGCTGATGTAATTCTGGAAATTAAAATTGTTAGGAAAGAGGGGGAGTTATTACTAACTCAATCCCATTACATAGAGAAATTCTTACAAAAGTATGGTCATTACGATGACAAACCAGCACCAACTCCTTTAGATCCTAGTATTAAATTAGAAAAGAACACTGGACGTACTATCTCTCAACTAGAGTATTCCAGTGTTATAGGGAGTCTTATGTATGCTATGCATTGCACTAGACCAGACATCGCGCATGCTATAAGTATATTGTGTCGATTTACGAGTAATCCAGGTTTCGAACATTGGAAAGCCATTTCCAGAGTTTTAGCTTATTTGAAAGGAACCATTGAATATGGTTTATCTTATAAAGGATATCCTGCTGCAATAGAAGGATATAGTGATGCAACCTGGAACAATGTAGAATCCAAATCCAAGTCTACGACTGGATGGATCTGAACATTAGGAGGCGCTGCTGTGTCTTGGGCTTCCAAGAAGCAGACCTGTGTTTCTGACTCAACAATGTTGTCAGAATTGATAGCATTAGCAGATGCATGTAAAGAAGCGAAATGGCTTAGGAATTTATTAATGGAAATCCCTTTGTGGAAGAAGCCATCTCCAGCAGTCTTGATTAACTGTGACAATCAAGCAACAATATACAATGTGTCTAATAAGACATATAATGGAAAGTCTAGACATATGAGTCTAAGACATCAAATGGTGAGACAGTTACTCAAAAGAGGAGTTATAACTGTTGACTACATAGAAACGAAGAAAAACTTGGCTGACCCACTTACAAAAGGTCTTCCAAAGGCAATGGTTTCTATAAAGTCACAAGAAATGGGACTAAGGTCTGTGAATGAAGGTTGATCATCCTTAACAGAAACCCAACTTATGTCTTGAAAAGGATAGACAAAGTTCAATGGGTACCAACAAGTTAAGAGAATGATTATGGAACACTAAATTGATAATCCCATAATATTTAGTGTTGGATTCTGCAAGAACAAAGGATGGATATATATCCTTAATAAGTCTAGAAACCTTAAAAGGTGTATCGTAGAAACACCTTAAGAGACTTACCTATATGAGTATGGAAATCAGGCCGTTTCCTAGGAAAGTAAGACCGCTTTCTAAGTTGACTCATGAACCAGGATTTAAGCACATGGCCATTAACGTGCTGAGCAATACAGAACACTTTACCTAAGGAAATCAACATGTGTGATTGTTCCGGTTTTATCATTAGGGATACTTGGTTCAAGATTCGTTCACCATAGAATCTCGATAAGGTTTTGAATGGTTTACACTAAGTAAAGGTTCAAATCCAAAAGATACCTTTTATTTATGTGTTGGTTTTCACGATGATGCAAAACTTGATCTTAGAACTACATAGGCTTGATCCCACTTGGGTATGTAGGAAGTCACTCTAGTGATTCAGCCATCCTATTATTTAATTTAATTTTTTTTGAAAATTGGGGGAGATTGTTGTAAAATTTTCAAAATGATTTGGGTTTGGGTTTTAGTTTTGGAAGAGTAGAAGAAAAGAAAGTAGAGAGGAAGAAGAGAAGTCCCACATTGTAGAGAAATGAATGTTATACTTGTGTATAGCTTTCTCAAGTGGATGATGGGGCCTTGGGGCTCCCACATGTTTGCTTTGTTGTGAGGAGAGAAGTCATGCAACACCACACACGCGCCGCCGCCGCCGTCCGTCCGACCGAACCGAACCGGGCCGGGCCGTGTACGGGTTTCGGGTTCGGATCCGAAAATATTTTTGGATCATACATGAACAGTAACGGGCCAGATTTCGGCCCGTTAAGGACCCAGAACCGGAAAATCTGAATTTGGATATAATGGCGGGAATTTGTAACGTTTTCTGAACGTTGCAAATGTGAATGGACGCGACGTTTGAATCGCAACAGTTACGAACCGTTGCAAACGGTCGCAACGTTTGGCGAATAGACACCTTCTCATGTCTATAAATAGCGATGCCCAGAAACAGTTGCAAACAGTTCCGCATCTTCTTCTTCTTCCTACTGCAGTTCTGCGACGCCAGGATAGCGTTACTAAACGCTCTGTTTTGTGACGCCTCCAAAGTGTTGCAAATTCAGAAAGCGTTGCAGGATTGTATTCTTCTTCCTCTTCATTCTATTCTATATAAATTGCATCATCAGATACATTTTCTGAAGTGTTCTTGGTCGGATCAAAGTCGTACAAACTTTGAATCTGATTACGCTGTTATAGGGCTTCATTGAATCCTGAAAGTCGATAGTTCGATAACCCGTTTGTACCAGGTGGGTTGAACTATTGTCTGAAAGAATCTATTCCATAGATCCTTGAAGTCGGAAGTATATCATTGTCTTCATCACTATCGCCATCAAATTCGTCTCGAACCGCAATATCGCCAACAAATTTTCAGACAATACTCTTCAACCATGGAAGGTTCGAGCGCTCTATAAGTTATGAATCACCATCTAACTCGATTGGAGCGTTTTGATGGTGAAAATTTCACTCGTTGGCAAGAGACGATGAAATTTTTCCTAGTCACCGTCAAGTTGTTCTACATCTTGGAAGATGACTTGGAAGAAATCCCGGAGGAAACTGATAAGGACGATGCTGCTCTAAAGGCTAAACGTGCAAAGCGCAAAGAGGACGATTTCCCATGCAGAGGCCATATTCTAAATGCACTATCTACCCCAGTCTACAATGCTCACAGGACCTTGGAAACAGCAAAGGCACTCTGGACTGCTCTCGAGAATAAATACCGCATATCCGAGGCAAGCAATAAAAGTTTCTTATTTCTAATTTTATGGATTTCAAAATGGTCACCAATAAGTCCATAATTGGACAAGTAAGCGAAATCTCACTGTTGGTGAATCAACTTAAAGATGCTGGAATTGATCTCCCTGAATCTTTTGTTGTTGGAGTTATAATTTCTAGACTTCCGCATAGTTGGAATGATTATAATAAAAAGATGAAGCATGCGGAAACGTATTATAATTTAGACGGTTTACAGCGTCATCTTCGTATTGAAGAAGACTCTCGCAAACGCGATCTAGATGATAATCCGCAAACTGAGTCACATTCTAAGGCAAATAATGTTGAAATTGCTGATAAATTAAAGCCAAAGAATGAGACACGGTTTAAGAAAAATCGTTTCGAAACTAACAACAAAAAGAAAGGTGCTTGTTATTTTTGTAACAAGCCCGGCCACTATGCCCGAGACTGCCGTCTGCGGAAGAAACAACAAAAAGTGAATGTGGTCGAAGACTCGCTTGTGGCTGTAGTGCAAGTGGCAAACTCCGTTAGTGGCAATGATAATGATTGGTGCTTCGATACTGGAGCAACCATTCACATTTGCAAAGACCGTAATCTTTTCAAGAGTTACGAAGAAAATAAAGGAGAAGCCGACGAAGTTACTGGAGCAAATAAGGTTCCAAGTAAAGATCTGGGAAAAGGCACTGTAGAACTTCCTCTCACCTCTGGAAAAGTTCTTACATTAGTCAATGTATTTTATGTACCTGATATGTGTAAGAATTTGGTCTCTGGATACCTTCTTAACAAAGGAGGATTCAAGATGGTGTATGAGTCTGATAAGCTAGTGTTGTCTAAGAATGGTAAATTCATTGGACAGGGATACTCTTGTAACGACATGATTAAGTTGAATTTAATAAAGAAATCTTCTGTTTATATTGTTGATTCTATTAGTTTATGGCATGGTAGATTGGAACATGTTAATTATAATTCCATTAGGAATATGAATAAATTAGGATTAATTTCTGATTGTGATTTCGATACCATCTCTAAATGTGAAATATGCGTTCAAGCAAAAATACACCGGAAATCCTTTAAATCCGTAGAAAGAAAAACTGGTTTGCTTGATTTGGTATATAGTGATGTGGGTGACTTAAAAAGTCATATCACCTATGGTGGTAACCAATACTATATAACATTCATTGATGATTATACTAGATATGCATATGTATATCTAATGAAAACTAAAGATGAGGCTTTTGATAAATTCAAAATTTACAAAGCAGAAGTCGAAACACAATTAGGAGTTAAAATTAAAATATTACATTCAGATCGTGGTGGTGAATATTTCTCAAATGAATTCACCTTGTTTTGTAAACAACAAGGTATAATTCACCAATTTACTGCCCCATATACACCACAACAAAATGGTGTTGCTGAAAGGAAGAATAGAACTTTAGTAGAAATGGTTAATTCCATGCTCATAATTTCTAATTTACCTTATAACCTATGGGGTGATGCTATGTTATCTGCATGTTATATTTTAAATAGAGTACCACTTAAAAGGAATAATATTTCCCCTTATGAATTATGGTTTAATAGGAAAACCTAACCTAACTAGACTTAAAGTTTGGGGTTGCTTAGCTTATGTTAGAAAACCAGACCCTAAACGACCAAAGTTAGGAAATAGAGCATTTAAATGTGTTTTCATAGGATATTCACTTAATAGTATAACTTATAGATTTCTTATTCTTGACACCCTAGAAGTTATAGAATCTATAGATGTAGAATTTTTTGAAAATCAAACCGTTGAGATTCCATTGAGATCATCTAGTCCAGAACGTAGTATGACTAATGATATCAATGACGATGATTTTGCTCCTACTCAAAACAGCAAGGAAGTGTCAGTACCAGATAATAGTAATGAACAACGGAGAAGTAAAAGAGCAAGAATAGAGAAGGACTATGGCCATGACTTCATTACATATCTTGTAGAAGGCAGTAAGGACGAAGTCCTTAATGTGACTAAATATGTAATGAACGTTGATGATGATCCCAAAACTTATTCTGAAGCTATGAGTTCCAGAGATTCAAATTTCTGGAAAGAAGCTATCAATGATGAAATGAATTCCATAATGTTAAACCAAACTTGGGTTTTAACTGATTTACCTCCTGGTGCTAAACCTATAGGATGTAAATGGATATTCAAGCAAAAGTTGAATACAAATGGATCCATTGATAAGTTTAAAGCCAGATTAGTTGCTAAGGGATATAAGCAAAGACATGGAGTAGATTATTTTGATACGTATGCTCCAGTTGCTCGCAAATCTTCTATACGCTGTTTAATTGCACTTGCATCAATTCATAAATTAGTCATACATCAAATGGATGTAAAGACTGCTTTTCTAAATGGAGATTTAGAAGAAGAAATATATATGGAACAACCTGAAGGTTTCAAAACCCCAGGCCAAAAAAAGAAAGTTTGTAAATTAGTAAAATCTCTTTATGGCCTGAAGCAAGCTCCCATGCAATCGCATGAGAAGTTTGATAAAGTTGCACTGTCATATGGATTCATTGTTAATGATGCTGATAAATGTATTTATAGCAAATCGGATAACAACAGTATTGTTATAATATGTTTATACGTTGATGACATGCTAATATTTGGTTCCAATATATCCTGCGTGAATGAAACTAAAAAGTTTCTGTCTTCTAAATTCGATATGAAAGATCTAGGAGAGGCTGATGTAATTCTGGGAATTAAAATTGTTAAGAAAGAGGGGGAGTTATTACTAACTCAATCCCATTACATAGAGAAATTCTTACAAAAGTATGGTCATTACGATGACAAACCAGCACCAACTCCTTTAGATCCTAGTATTAAATTAGAAAAGAACACTGGACGTACTATCTCTCAACTAGAGTATTCCAGTGTTATAGGGAGTCTTATGTATGCTATGCATTGCACTAGACCAGACATCGCGCATGCTATAAGTATATTGTGTCGATTTACGAGTAATCCAGGTTTCGAACATTGGAAAGCCATTTCCAGAGTTTTAGCTTATTTGAAAGGAACCATTGAATATGGTTTATCTTATAAAGGATATCCTGCTGCAATAGAAGGATATAGTGATGCAACCTGGAACAATGTAGAATCCAAATCCAAGTCTACGACTGGATGGATCTTTACATTAGGAGGCGCTGTTGTGTCTTGGGCTTCCAAGAAGCAGACCTGTATTTCTGACTCAACAATGTTGTCAGAATTGATAGCATTAGCAGATGCATGTAAAGAAGCGGAATGGCTTAGGAATTTATTAATGAAAATCCCTTTGTGGAAGAAGCCATCTCCAGCAGTCTTGATTAACTGTGACAATCAAGCAACAATATACAATGTGTCTAATAAGACATATAATGGAAAGTCTAGACATGTGAGTCTAAGACATCAAATGGTGAGACAGTTACTCAAAAGAGGAGTTATAACTGTTGACTACATAGAAACGAAGAAAAACTTGGCTGACCCACTTACAAAAGGTCTTCCAAAGGCAATGGTTTCTATAAAGTCACAAGAAATGGGACTAAGGTCTGTGAATGAAGGTTGATCATCCTTAACAGAAACCCAACTTATGTCTTGAAAAGGATAGACAAAGTTCAATGGGTACCAACAAGTTAAGAGAATGATTATGGAACACTAAATTGATAATCCCATAATATTAGTGTTGGATTCTGCAAGAACAAAGGATGGATATATATCCTTAATAAGTCTAGAAACCTTAAAAGGTGTATCGCAGAAACACCTTAAGCGACTTACCTATATGAGTATGGAAATCAGGCCGTTTCCTAGGAAAGTAAGACCGCTTTCTAAGTGGACTCATGAACCAGGATTTAAGCACATGGCCATTAACGTGCTGAGCAATACAGAACACTTTACCTAAGGAAATCAACATGTGTGATTGTTCTGGTTTTATCATTAGGGATACTTGGTTCAAGATTCGTTCACCATAGAATCTTGATAAGGCTTTGAATGGTTTACACTAAGTAAAGGTTCAAATCCAAAAGATACCTTTTATTTATGTGTTGGTTTTCACGATGATGCAAAACTTGATCTTAGAACTACATAGGCTTGATCCCACTTGGGTATGTAGGAAGTCACTCTAGTGATTCAGCCATCCTATTATTTAATTTTTTTTTTGAAAATTGGGGGAGATTGTTGTAAAATTTTCAAAATGATTTGGGTTTGGGTTTTAGTTTTGGAAGAGTAGAAGAAAAGAAAGTAGAGAGGAAGAAGAGAAGTCCCACATTGTAGAGAAATGAATGCTATACTTGTATAAGTATAGCTTTCTCAAGTGGATGATGGGGCCTTGGGGCTCCCACATGTTTGCTTTGTTGTGAGGAGAGAAGTCATGCAACACCACACGCGCGCCGCCGCCGCCGTCCGCCCGACCGAACCGGGCCAGGCTGGGCCGGGTACGGGTTTCGGGTTCGAATCCGAAAATATTTTTGGATCATATATGAACAGTAACGGGCCAGATTTCGGCCCGTTAAGAACCCAGAACCGAAAAATCTGAATTTGGATATAATGGCGGGAATTTGTAACGTTTTCTGAACGTTGCAAATGTGAATGGACGCGACGTTTGAATCGCAACAGTTACGAACCGTTGCAAACGGTCGCAACGCTTGGCGAATAGACACCTTCTCACGTCTATAAATAGCGACGCCCAGAAACAGTTGCAAACAGTTCCGCATCTTCTTCTTCTTCCTACTGCAGTTCTGCGACGCCGGGATAGCGTTACTAAACGCTCTGTTTTGTGACGCCTCCAAAGTGTTGCTAATTCAGAAAGCGTTGCAGGATTATATTCTTCTTCCTCTTCATTCTATTCTATATAAATTGCATCATCAGATACATTTTCTGAAGTGTTCTTGGTCGGATCAAAGTCGTACAAACTTTGAATCCGATTACGCTGTTGTAGGGCTTCATTGAATCCTGAAAGTCGATAGTTCGATAACCCGTTTGTACCTGGTGGGTTGAACTATTGTCTGAAAGAATCTATTCCATAGATCCTTGAAGTCGGAAGTACAGCATTGTCTTCATCACTATCGCCGTCAAATTCGTCTCGAACCGCAATATCGCCAACAAGTCCTAGATTGCATGAAGATGTACTGGAAGAAATCGAGCAAATGGCCTTGTTTAAGTACGGAGTGCTTCCACACTGGGCAAAGAATCGAAACATTGCGTTCGATGGAGTGATCAGTAAGTATACAAATGGAAAAGAGGTTTTGAAAGTGAAGGACAAGTATGGTCGTAACGGTTTGTTTACGATTGAGTGGACCGATTAAATTCTAGGGATTAAGGGTAGAACGGTTGTCTATCGAAAAGGTTGCGTGCTTGAAGGGAAGTGTATTTGCTCGTCAGTTGCGAATTGTACGCCTGAGAAAGGGTACTTTTGTCGTGGTGGTAGAGTTTATGAAGAAGCTTGGGTGTGCTCATAGGTAATAAGAAAGTGATGCTCTCTTTGGTAGATCAGCGTCATGTAGCATTGATTTGTGAAGTGTTTTCCATTGATGGGTTATACTGAAAATTTAATGATCTGTAAACGTAGTTATCACGATAACAAGTGATTTTATGGCTGTCAATGGATACTTGAAAAATCCGAAATCCGTCCGCATCCGCATCTGAAAAGCGGCTAATATTCGATATCCGAAAAAAAATGCAGATGCAGATATGAAGACATCCCATCTAAAAATTATCCGATCGGTATTTGTCAAGATTATATTACAAATTATCTGTATTTTATTGTAATGAAAGATATTTATTTATTGTTTTATTAAGTTAGTAGTTTATATTATATGCACTTAATGCTTATTAACTACTCAAGACCATTTATTATCGCCATATTTGTTTATATTTGATACTTTTATAATCAATTGGATTGAAAAAAATGTATGTTAAACTTAAAATTTATATTTTTATTTCTTGATTTATCAGTCGTTAGCGGATAAGATAATTATCCGATATCCGTCCGTATTCGGGGATGCAGATATCCGATATTCGAAAATCATTTTAGATGGGGATGCAGATATGGCACTATCCGCATCAGAAAGTATCCATTGACAGACCTAGGTGATTCTCTACTTTAGGTGTGAATAGTTGAACTTTAATGTATTTTTGTGACACATATGAACAACACTTTTCCTTTGGAGTACTTGACTTGTTTATGAGATTTACTTAAACGAATCCATGGTGCCCATTGAATTATTATTTTCCCAAACCGTGCTTCTTATCGCTACATTAAGAATTTTTTGTTATACTAGCTTTTTATATAAAAATATTTTTAAACTACATATATCATAATCTCAAATAATTAATGCCTTGTACGTAATGTTGATTTTTTTTAGTTTAACGTTATATAAATAGAATTTTTAATTAAAAATAACAAAACATAATGTGAAAGATATTACATGAATTACTAGAAACCCAAATGTTATATGTTTCTGTATATATGTGTCAAAAATGAGTATAAGAAATCTTAGTAGTTAATTGTATATGCACTTGCATGAGATAGTGAATATAAATGTTTTGACTTTTGTAAACCATCTATTGGAAAATCTCATGTCACTTAAGACGACAAACGAAGAATGAATAGTGCATTGAGATGTGTTTTTTCCTAATACGAAAGATGTGGTAAAAAAAGAATGATTGTTTGAATGAATTTGAATTTCACATTCTTCGAACCGTTTGAAGTATTTTTGATTAAATATTACTAACTGAACATATAAAATGCAAAGAAACAAATTGTTCACTGCAAGAAAAATAATGGTGCATTTCAGTGAAAAGGATAAATTTGAAAGTAATGTTACATCACATCTATTTAGATATAAATTGTTGGGAAAATAATTTAACATGCTTCTAACTTCGATCTCCCTATTCAACATAGAACATACCAACTAATAATATTTTGCCTCGTCCACAAATATTACCCCAAGCTCACACTCCTCATAATTGTTGAGCGACGATCGAATTCCAATAATATGGTCAATAGTTTGTTTGAACACATCATTATTTAGATCACCGTCTCTCATATAGAGGACCTCCTTGGCCTTGCTCGAGATGATGAAGTAGGCTCGAATGTCCATCATGGAGTAGCATCGATAAGACTAAAAAGCATCTCATTCACTAACCCACTAAGAATATAGGTGTTGAAGTGAGATGGAGGTGCTGGAGGAATGTTGTATACCCAATTACCTGTGCTTCCCTAAGTTGTTATGACTAAGTTTATCTGATTTCCTACAAATTTGAGTACTTTTCCCTACATTTTATCTATACGTCTTCCATATGGCATCACTACTCTTTTTTCAAAGGGTAAAAATAAGATTTTACCAACTTCATCCTTAAGTCTTCCCTATGTCAACCTAAAGAAAAACACTATATTTTTCTTTAGTATTTTGTTTCATCCAACCTGTGTAATTAATGTCCCGCTATTACTCCGCTATAACTCTGCTATATCTCATAGCGGATTTCTACCGCTACGATTTTTCCATGTAGCCCCAAAATATAACCTTTCCGCTTTAAGCCCCGCTATTTCCGCTATATCCCGTCGTTCCCGCTATATTTCCGCTATATCTTCTTTAATAAAATGAATTGAAAAATTGCATTTATGCATTATAAAAATTATGAAACTAATTTATTTGATTCAATTTTTAATATATTTTCAGAAATGAAAATACTCTAATATTCTACTAAATTCAATTATGTTATATAACAGTTTTACATTTATTTAAAGTATATTTGCACATTTTTGATTTAAAATTGTTTATGTATTAATTATAATTCAATTGAATGATGATTTTCCATTTAATTACCATTTATATATTTGTAAAAACATTAACTACGAGTTTTATATGCTATTTTAGAGCCATCCGCTATATTTTGCTACCTCGTTGTAACCCCACTATGACTTTTTGCACCTCCACCGCTTTGACTCTACCGATCGCATCAACCGCATAGCATCCAACACAAATTACAATTGAATTTCATATAAGTCAAACCGGCTGTGCCAAGCATGCAATACCACAAATATGTATCATCTTAAACAAGTAACAATAATGAATATATAAATTATAATGCACATCAACTCCAAAGCATAGGAAATATTTACAAACATATCTAAAACACATAACGTCTAACACAAGTCAAACCACATTCGTTGCATCAAGTTCATGTCACCAGAGAATGTACACTCGCTACATCTAGTTTATACAATCACAAAATGCTATAAATCATACATATAAAAGTAAGATAAGAATTCCTGACTAAGTAGTTTTAAATTCCTACTCCGTTCCTTTCTTAACTCCCATCAAAAATTCTACAGGGAACTAATAGCAACTTGGTCACCGTTCCCCTCAGTTCTTGATTTGCACTCTTTAGCTCTCGAACCTCCTCTACAATCCTCTCTTTATCATTTGAAACTACACATCAAGCATTATAAGTATTGCCTCTATATATTTGCATTTAAATTATGATATCGAATTAACTATACTCAAAATTATATAATCATTTATAGGTATTAGTTGTTTTTTAATATAATTTGTTATACAAAAATACCTAATTAGATCATTTAAAGTTATAAGCCATTTGTATTACTACCAACAGATTTAGAAAACATTCTTCAAATCCCTAATAAGTTTAGAAGATGATCAAATAGATGGTCCAACTATAAACCGATAATAAATTTCTAATAAGATTTAAAGTTATAAACCATTCATGATTTAAAATATTGTTTTGATCTAATTCTAAATTTTATTTTACTTAAAGTCAAACAATGTAAGACAAATAATCTTTAAATCTAATAAAATGGTTTCCAAGTTTATACTTTTAAAGATAAAGGTTTCGGATGAGGTACTTTATAATTATAAAATTTTAGCTTTAAGAATGGTGATGACTAAATCAAAATTTTTAATGGATTATATAATGAAACACCCCACACCCCTTGGTATACCCAAAAATGGCATACAATAGGATGTGGGGGCGTTATAGGTATAGCTAAAGCATCACAGAGACTAAGATTCACAAGACAAATAAGTAAAAACAGCGGAAAACATTTAAATAATAATTTGTCATTCCAAATTAAAATTCAATTCAAAATAAATTATAAAAACATAACATGTCTCAAGATATCTCATTTCCCATGAAAATAAATTTCAGTCTCACATAATCAGAGTACAAAAGTAATTGTAATCCCTCTCACAAGTGCAAGTCCATCATAAGCCAAATGAAAAGAAGATGAAAAGAAGGAAAATACATCTGAAATGAGAAAACTCCAGGAATGGATCTCCAAGCAACATAAATCAACTTAACTCTACTTGCCTATGAGGGAAAATGGGAAATGGAGGAGTGGGACAGATAATAAGTCTAGTGACTAAAAATAACTACTAGCATTTCTAAGCAAGATAAAGATAATAGACTAAGCAATAGTTCCAATATGGAAAGAAATGCTAAAAAGATAAAACTGGGATAAAATACGGTTTTTGATTCTGTTTGACTCTTTTCTTTGATTGTTTCGATTGTTTGCACTTGTCTTTAACAGCTATGATTAGGCTGAAACCCTAATCCTATTTCAGTTGCTAATTTGATTAGGCTGAAATCCTAATTCTAACTGTTGATCGGCCTATTCTATCTCTGTTGTGCCATTGTGGGCTAATCCAATCCTATTGGTCCCACAACAAAAAGATACCTCTTTAGCGCGTAGGAAGCAACAGCGAATTATTTATCTTAATCGATCCGCACACTCGGTCATCGCCGGTACACACTAACTGTGCCCCCTATTTTGACTTCTTATTTACCCTAATCAGCATAAGCGTGTCCAGCCTCACCTAACTGTTGCGAGACCATATGTCCTAGATCTGAAAGGAAATGCTGCCCAACCTCACCTAACTGTTGCGAGACCATCAATTTTAGTCCTGAAAGGGAATGCTGCCGGTACTGGTCCTAACAGACAAATTCTAATTTTGCACCCCTTGCCCAAATCCCCAGATTTGAGCCCCTATCTATGAGCCACTTATTTAACCTAATTAGTGTAAGCGTGTTCCAGCCTCACCTATCTATTGTGAGACCATCAGTCCTAGATCTGAAAGGGAATGCTGTCAGTACGGGTCCTGCATCTATGTTTACTTATTAAGTTAATTCATGATCTAAGTTTTAAAATAATCCTCTTTTATTATCTCTGCTATATTTTCTTATTAACAAAATCTAAGCTTTAAAATAAGATTCTTCTGTTATTTTTGCTATATTTGCTTATTAACAAGATCCAAGTTTTAGAATAAGCATCTTCTATTATTTCTTTCTTTCTAATTATAGCTTGTGTTATAATTATTCTTACAGTTGTTATTCTTCTATTTTCTCTTTTTAGTTATAACCATTTGTTATGACTATGCTTGCAAATATCTTAAATTTGCCTATTTCAGTCCATCTCTATTTTTTATTTCAGTTTTTCTTATTTTACATCTGATTTCTGTAAATTTATTGTTATTCTATTTTAATCCTCATTAGCGAATTCTTCCCTTTTTAATATTTTATTCACGTAAAAGGGATTAAGTCTCTATAAAAAGAAACTAACTTTGCAGGCTAAATTCCAACTTAAAACATATGTAAATAACTAAATAAAATAACTGAATAAAATAGACTAAAATGAACTTCTGAACCCAATTGGGAGAAAGTCCAATCGAGAAAAATAGCTAGGCCCGTGGTTCTATTTTGTAGCTTGGCTTAGGGATCTCAGGCCATCGGATTTGAAGATTAAATCTAGTGCAACCACGTCATAGACTCACTAGGAACCGTCAGATGCAGCTATGGGCGTACAAGATTTGATAAAAATTGCAAAACACGGTTATCGGCTCATACTAGGACGTTCTCACGTCCAGGCAGTATGGTGGGTCGACCAATAGGTCGACCTGACCAATGTAGGGGTCGACCCCTAGGGCCGTTTCTCTCTCTGTTTTTTTCCTTTTCATTTTAGTTTATTAAATTCTGAATTCTAGTTCCACTTGTAACTCCTTTATACTGACTGGGATTTCGACAAGTTATATTTGGAAATTGATCAGAAAATCGCCACGGACCCAATGGTGCAACTCCCGTAGCTTAATTCCGACAATTTCACAAGCTTATTTTATTATTTAATCAATTATTATAGCTTAAATTTTGGGTTGTTACATTCTTCCCTCCTTAAAGGATTTCATCCCCGGAATCTCCAAGGATATAAGAATGAAATAAATATTTCCATCCAAATTCTACAACCACATATTCAACCATCATCCATTACATCCATTTTCCTTAAGCTTTCTAATGCAACGTATGTTATATGCAATAGTGTAGTGTCAATGTCCCTAACTAATGCAAAATATTAGGCGATCTACTGATTCAGTCGACCTTCTTTTATGCAATCATGTCCATTCCATGAATCTAAATGAATGAAAATTTACTAATGATAACTGATAGTTCTACATGCGTGCTACAATCATCATCCAAATGCAATAATCACATGCTACTCATTATAGCAACTGTGGAAATAAAATAAAAATGCAAGTGCATACACATTCATATATATGCTTTAGTGACCTAGTTAGGTCGATCCCTAAGAGATAATAGTGCCTACTGTATGTGTAAGCATCCATTAGCATCCATTAACAAACACTTGCAACCATTAGCGTCCATCATACATAACATGTTCTAGTAACATGTTTACATTTAGTCCTACCATCCATAGGTTAAATCCTAAGATCTACCATCCCAAATGATACTAAAGGAAAACCAAATCTCCTATCTCGAACTCGGTATCCATTCTCCGCTTATCTGCATAGGATTTCTGTCTATCTTGGACCGTCTTCATTATCCTTCTAATCAAAACAATTTTTTTGAAGTCTTCTCTAACCATGTCGGAACCAAGTAGCCATCTGTCTGTAGACTCTAACCACTATGAAGGCAACTTACAAAGTATTCCATAAAGAGCTTCAAAAGGAGCCATCCCAATGCTAGCCTAAAAACTATTGTTATAAGCAAATTCCACTAAAGGAAGGTGCTCCTCGCAAGTCCTTCCAAAATCAAGTATGCACATCATCAAATACACAAGAACTCTATTAACTTTCTCCATTTGACTATCCCTTTGAGGGTGATAGGCCGTACTCAATCTAAGCTGTGTACCTAAAGCCTCTTATAAGCTCCTCCAAAACTCGCTAGTAAAGATAGGGTCCCTGTCACTCACTATGCTAGAGGAACTCCATTAAGTCAGACTATCTCACGAACGTATATAGATTCCAAATAAGGTATTGTCCTCTTATGCTTGATTGGAATGAAGTGGGCGCTCTTAGTCAAACGATCTACAATCACACAAATACTGGTATCTCCTTTCTTAGATTGGGGTAAACCATCTATGAAGTCCACAGAAACACTATCCTACTTACACTCAGGTACATCCAACGGCTGAAGTAATCCACCAGGCCTCTGCTGCTCCGTTTTGACCCTTTGGCATACAAAACATTTAGAAACAAACTCTGCTACATCCTTCTTCATGCCACTCCAATAAAATACTCTCTTCATGTCCCTATACATCTTATCACCATCCAGATGAATAGTCATTGGAGAATGGTGTGCTTCTTCTCGAACTGCTGTCATCAAATCACTAATGCGGGGGACACAAAGTCTTCCATCTCTCCTTAGCCATCCTTTTTATCAATGGAATAGCATTGGAGATGTCTAGAGACCTCTCATCTGCTAATCCTATCTAGAATATTCAGAAACTCTGAATCCTCTCGCTTCCTTGAGCCAATCTGATCTATGAGGGTTGGCTTAACCTCAAATGCTGAAATCTTAGCAAAACTCTGATAAACTTCTTATAATAACCAACTATACCTATGAAGCTTCTAACTTCAGTAGCGTTCTTAGGGGATCTCCAATCCTATACTGCTACTATCTTAGCGGGATCCACAGCTAAACCCTCTCTTGAGACTACATGCCCCATGTAACAAAACTCCTCATGCCAAAAATGACACTCCGAGAATTTTGCTTTCAACCGATGAACATGAAGTGTGCGAAGAACCTCCTCAAAATGAATAACATGCTCTTCCATATTCTTGAAACCATCAGAATGTCGTCCACATATACTACAATGAAGTTATTAAGGACATATCGAAAAACATGACTTATCAAACTATGAAATAGGCTGGATCATTGGTCAACCCAAATGGCATAATCAACTACACAAAGAATCCATTGGGTGTCCTAAACGTTGTCTTATCGATGCTATCGTCAGCGACCCTGAGCTGATGAAATCCATTGGCTAAATCAAGCTGAGAAAATACTAAAGAGCCAATTAACTAATCGAAAATATTGTCTATCCTAGAAAGTGGTTAATGGTTCTTCTTCATGAGCTTATTCAACTCTTTATAATATATGCATAGTCGAAGGAAACACTACAACAAAAAGACCCTATTACAACAGCGATTTTACAACGGTCCAAAAAAAAACCGTTGTAATAGGTATATATTACAACGGCTTTTTCATGCCCGTTGTAATAGAGCCAGTTTGCAACGCATATCACAACGGTTAAAAATAACCAGTTGTAATAGACGTTTATTACAACGGTTTTTCCCAAACCGTTGTAATAGACATCAGTTTTCTACAACGGTCCATAGGTGCCCGTTGTAATAGATGTCTAAATATTTTGGCTCCAAACTTTTTCAGGGTGCTAAATATTTAGGCTCCAATCGTTACTTTTTACCGTTCGCACGCCTCATCCTCTTTCTTCCCATTTCTCAGTTTCGTTTCTATTTCTCAAATCCCTAAATCCTAAATCCACATTCAATCCCTCTTCCATTCTCTAGATCTTGCCATCTCCACTCAATTCCCAGTTAATCCCAATCCTTTCATCAATCCTTCGCTAAACCCTTTCACTAAACCCTTCCGAATTCTTCACTAATTTCGATTTCAATCCTCCATATCTAATTTAATTTCAGTTTGATTATCGAACAAAAGAAGCTCTAGATTCTCGATCGACCTTATCCCCATGGCCGATTCAGACAACGAATCAGGTGGCCACACCGCTGCCATGAACAACAGCGGCGACTTCTCCTCCCCGAGGGAGCAAGATCGATTCCTACCAATCGCGAACGTAAGCATAATCATGAAGAAGGCGCTCCCAGCCAACGCGAAAATCTCAAAAGACGCCAAAGAAACAGTTCAGGAATGCGTGTCCGAGTTCCTAAGCTTCATCATCGGAGAAGCGTACGATAAGTGCCAGCGCGAGAAGAGGAAGATTCTTTTAAATGAAGGTGCATTTTCTGCTAGTAGTTGACACCAAAGAAAATTTTCGTTCACAACGCAGACCAAGTGTATGATTCTTTTAAATGAATATGTATTTGACATCGTTTTAAAACTTGAGATGGAAGTGTGTTTGGAGAAAGTTCATGGTAACAAAATTACGACTGATGTGGCTGCTGCTTCCAGAATGGGTGGGTGAAAGGGATGATCGGATACGAAGGTATTTTATCCTTTTTAGTCTTCCTCCCTTCTCCACAATGGTAGATAGTTTATTTTTAGATAGATCCAACTGGTTAAATTAATTTCATATATTTGGTATTACTAGTTATTTTTTTATCATACCTATTCTGAGGGGGTTCGGCTATATATTTTCAGAGTTGGTATGCATAAAACTTTGTTCATAATCATGTTTTAAATTGCACCCTTATTGTTAATTTCGATAATAAAATAAAATCATTTTTTAAGGAAATTAGATATAAATACTAATTGCATGTTTTTATGACCAATACCAAATACATCGAATTTTTTTTAAAAGATGTTAATATTTAATATGGAACTCTACAAGTATTCGCAGACTAATATTTGCGGTTCAAAAAATTCAAATATTTGCATATTGGATTGAAATATTGGATTGAATTATAAAGGTGGTTAAAGCATCTTGACATAATTATGTACTGCATATGAGATCTTTTAGATATTACATCATATAAATCCTCCCGTGATTGAGAAATATGTATCTTAGCTTTGACAGAGAGAGGCAGGCTGCACTGCACAGACATTGTCTTCTGTTGTAATAAAACATGTTCATTAGAAGTGCCGCAACAAATAAAATAGATTAACTGGAAGTAATGCCAAGAAATATCTTTTACCTTCTATCAACATTGTGAATCATCCCTTATGTTATTTTGTAAGGTACATGGTCTTACAAATAATGCAGAGATTTCAAATATCAAAGTAGGTGAGTTGCTTGGTATGCAGAAGAATGCTTGCGAGGCTGGAGGGTATGGGTTTGGTATGCACACGCTCACATAGATTGATTGGTAAGCTTTATTTTGTATGCATTCCTTCATTATAAATTATTGAGAGTAGTTGGTCGTATTATGTGAATAAAGTATGCTTAAGTCTATTAAAATAGTCGGTGCCGGCATGGCTTTCTTTATTATACCTATGAAGGCAAATGTTAATTAGCAGTAGGTTTTGGTTATATGTCTCTGTTGTGCATAGGCATATTTCTTTTCTTAATACGTAAATACGTAAATGTATTTTAATTAGTGAACAAATTGTGTCGGCTAGAAATAAGCTTGAGGAGAATGAATTGATAAGAGGACACACGATTATCTGTTTAATTTGATTTTCTACAGATTAGTTATATGAATTAAATTTTGTAATGTCACACACACACACAACTCTCTCTCTCTCTCTCTCTCTCTCTACTGCTGCAATTATTCTGTTGAAATGATCATGGTGAATGTGATTGTTCCAAGGACTTAAAGATAAAGGCGTGTTTGAAAATATAACATAAAAACACAGCACAAGCATGCTTACATGAGTTTCAGTTTGCATGGGTGGATTATCTAAGGATGAACATATGTTGTCCCTGTATAATTAAAATAAAGCATGCGTTGTTGTGACACTAACATATCTACACGGCTACCCCGTTTAATTATTTATCTTAATTTATCAATGTCACTTGCAGATAATATGAGCCTGCAGATTATGTCAATCGACTTGGTAGGACTAAATATCTTATCTGTATGCAGCTGAATTAATCAGGACAGAGTGGCATTATTATTGTTTGAATTCTAAAATTAGATATAATGAAGTTATAAAATTCCTAACGAATCGTAAACCTACTATAGTTGGTGTATTGGAAAATAAACTTACTATGAGAGGTATAGAAAAGTTAATTTACCAACAAGGTTTTAAATCTCGGATATCGGCCGCGTTTCGTCTCGGAATTTTAGAGACTCGATCTCATGTCGGGGGAGATCTCGGACGAGACGAGCCCATCTCGGGTGTACATCTCGGAATTCCATATCGGGTCTTAAACCTCATATCGGAACCACCTCGGGGTATATTATATGTTAAAAACTGATATTGTTCCGCAACAATTTTTATGAATGGTGTATATTTTCAGAGTTGTTGCCTAAAACTTTGTTCATAATCATGTTTTAAATTGCTTTCATCTACTAATATGAACATCCAAGTTAACTAAACATGCTACTTCATATAATTGAGTGCATCAATTTATAAGAGGATTCATCAAAAAAAAAAGAAAAAAAAAGAAAGAGTGATTTGAATAAGTGAAGCAAGAAAAATATCAGGTAATGAACCAAGCTTTTAAAGAGTTTAAACTTACAATCCAAGCCTAATCTCCTTTCTCGGTAGTAATTATGGTCCATGTATTTCAGTTAACTGATATTTGTGTTGCCGTAAATTACAGTTCATATATGTTGTTACAATATAGAGCAATGCTTTTATGATTGAATCTGGAATAATAATAGTTTCTTCAGTGCAAAACTTACAAAATGAGTGAAGGTTCAAGTCTAAGGTATGTTGATGGACTCTACAATACAAACTAAATGTAAGAAAGCGCTGGAGGTTCTACTGAGAAAAGAACTATTTTTTTAAAACGAATTGTTTTACACAAAAATGATTTCACAAATAACTAGAATAAAGATAAAGAAACTAATATTAGATTAGCAATCAAGAGATGAATAGTAAAATAATTTATTCTGACCAATTTTACTATAAAAAAATTCTATTCAAAATCAATTCTAGGTAAAGATAATTTAACCATACATACTAAATAGTAAAAGAGTGAAATAGATTTTACTCAAGGCATATCACGAGTGTTAGCACAAAATACCACACATTTGTACTATCATGTATGCAAGATCAAATGTATCGTGAGAAATTATACAAGCTGTACCTAAGTATTGATGACAAAGAGTTGCGACTAAAAGTAATAAGATTTGAGCAACAATGCATCAATATAATAAATCTAAAAAATAGGAGGATGGGTCACCTTAAGAAAAAAATATAAGCAACAATCACCAGTTTTAGCAATTTCATTGTATTCAAATTTACAGGGTGTATATAATTTAGCATTTTTGCATGCTGTATGCCATTTATCAGCTTCCTTCTTATATAATCATAAATAAATGATTTGATAAATATGATTTCAGGAAGAAAATGTTAGAACAGGCAGTACCACTTTCAGCAATCTGGGCAGTTGGAGCTCTGAGTGCAATGGCAGCTCTTCTGCAATTTCAAACAGAGCTATAGCAAACAAGCTTTTGTTAGAGGACCCCTCGGTGCAAAACAGTTGCTCCATAGTTACTACTAAGGAAAGATCTTCATTTGATTTAAACGAATATACAGAACTTCAACACAACAAAGATCTTCTATTTGAGACATTGAAGCAAAGATAGAGGATAGAATCAGGTGGCTTAATTTTATGTAGAAAATTTTCTTGGGGATTTTTTTGAACATTTTTATCTTTACTTAATGAGACATTTATATAAGTTATAGTTTTATTTAAGTGAGAAGATGTTCCAAACTAATGGGAAGAAAATGTATCATATACACATGAGTGCCCACTACGGTGACTACTAAATTATTCAAGAAATTAATATATGTAGTGAATGCAATCTCTTCAACTAAGGTCTCTATGGTTGTTTCTAACTATTCGTGATGTTATCAGTTTACAACGTGACACTAAGTTTTAGTTGTGTTATACACTTTGTTTAACATCACGGATAGTAAGAAACAACAACAGAGACCAGTGTGTAAGCTGTCTATGATCTTTTCGTATGTGATTTTAATTATTTTATGACAATATTTAGTATTAGTATGGATGTATTGTATGGATGTTGCTGTAATTTTTTTTAATTTGCATTTATTTTACAACGGGCAATGTGCGTTGTTATATGAGCTTCTTACAACGAGTTATGGCCGTTGTAAAAAGGTATATTTTACAACGTGCTTTGCCCGTTGTAAAATGTAGTGGATCTATTACAACGAGGCCTATTACAACGGGCACATGCCCATTGCGAAAACCATATTACAACGGGCATTGCCCGTTGTAAAAAGACTGTTTTGTTGTAGTGAAACCATCCACCTTTTTAGCGAATACGATTGGTGCTCTCCACTCAGATATGCTCCGTCTGATGAAGCCTTTCTCTAATAGCTCACCAATATGCTTACTTAACTCCTTTCTCTCCTTAGAAGAAACTTTTCTTACGAGCAATGCCACTGTCTTAGCATTGTCATTCAGATAGATCCTAAAGTCGTTCTCTCTCTTAGGGGGTAGTCCCCTAATCACTTCAAAAATGTCTGGGAAGTCTCTAACAACTGGAACAGAATCTAACTCTTCTAGTGATGAATCAAGGGAATAAAGGAAGCTCAACATGACTAACCCTTGTGGGTCGCAAGAAACCTCGAGAGTTCGTTTGCTACATGTCTCTAGTCTAATGAATCTTCTCTCGTAGTCCAATATCGTACCATAAGTGGATAACCAGTACATCCCAAAATACTCCCATACCCAAAAAATTCCTATACATAGGCGTCACAATCAAACTCTATGCCTAGTATAAAAATTATAAACCCCTACAAATCATGGACAAATGTTCCAATCCTACTATGAGGTTTGAAACAACCGTAGGATCTATAACTAGAGAAATATCAAAGTGCAAACAATTAACTAAGAAACTAGAAATGAAAGAATGCGATGCTTCAGAGTCAAAAAGAGTCCGAATAGAAAAATCCAAAATAAAGATCTTCTACAAAGACTTTCCTACCTCGATCCGGCCTACTACAAGAAGGTGTTGCATCCAAAGCCTGTACTTGCGCCATGGGTGCGCCTGCTCTCTACCTCGTCTTCTGAGGATAAGCTCTACCAAGGTGACCAGGCTGCCCATAGTTGTACTACTTCCCCTTCATCGTGTCCTTCTTACAGTCCTTTGTGAAATGCCCAACCAATTCATAATTATGACATTTCTCACCCTTCTTGATCTGTCCTTTTTGAGGTCCTCCTCCTTTCTTCTTTTCCTTCTCCTTCTGATTCTTCCACCACTGCTTCTTAGAGTTTTTTGATTTAGGAACCTCCTTAACCTCTTCTTCCTTAGCTAGATCTAACATGAGAGCCATCTCCACAAGTGATTCATACGTCGCTACCATAGGAACATGTGTTAATACCAACCCATGAAGGGGCTGGTTCAAACCCGTAGTAAACTTGGTGGTCTTCCTTTGTGGTGTATTAACAAGCTTCATTTCGAACCGCAATAACTGATTAAACTGATTTATATACTCCTTCACCGAAAGACTCTCTTGTTGCAAACTAATGAACTATTCCAACCGCATGCTTTCCTCGGCTTGTGACAAGAACTTTCTCTCAAACCTTTCCTGAAACCCAACAAACAAATGGCTCTACCCTCCATCTCTGTAATCTTCAACCAGTAAGAAGCTTCTCCCTTCAGCTGCCAAGATGCAAGCCACACTCTTTGTCGATCCTCCAATCCTAATAGCCCGAACAACTGCTCTGATTCCTCAACCAAGTTCATGCCTCTACAAAATCCTACGTGCCGGAAAATGTTTTGCTCCTTGGATTAGTTAAATCCTTATATAGCTTAGAAAAATTGGCTGCTGCAGGTGGATTAGTGGGATCTCCACCCGCTGGTGCTATATTAGGCGCTTTCCTTTGCACCTTGGTGTCGTAGCTTGGTGGTATCTACGGAGCCAGGCAGGGACTTGGACACTCTCTGGAAGATTTGGGGCGTCCGCCATACTATGCAAAGAAAAGAGAATTTGGGCTCGAAAGAATTGAAAGAAAGTTGAACTGGACTTTGAGAGGATTTTTATAAAAAATCTTACATACTTGAAAACTATTTCTACAATAAGAGTTTCTTTCTGAAAAATACTTTTAGTTTGAAGATATGTTACCCTTTAAAAATACTTTATTTTTAAAACAAGTTTTTAGGAATCCTATAACTTTAGGCTCTGATACCAAATGAACACCCCACACCTCTTAGTATATCCATAAAGAGCACACAAAAGGATGTGGTGCATTATAGGTATAGCTAAAACATCATAGAGACTAAGATTCACAAGACAAATAAGTAAAAACAATGGAAAACATTTAAATAATAACTTATCATTCCAAATTAAACTTCAATTCAAAATAATTACAAAAACATATCATGCCTCAAAAACTCAAAATATCTCATGTCTCATGAAAATATATCTCAGTCTCACATAATCAGAGTAAAAAAAGTAATAGTAATCCCTCTCAAAAGTGCAAGTCCATCATAAACCAAATGAAAAGAAGATGAAAAGTAGTAAAATACATATGAAATGAGAAAATTCAGGGAACGAATTTCCAAGCAACCTGAATCAACCCAACTCCACTGGCCTATGGGGGAAAAAGAGGAAATAGAGGAGTGGGTCAATCAATAAGTCTGGTGACTTAAAGTAATTACTAGCATTTCTAAGCAAGATAAACATAATAGACTAAGCAATAGTTCTATTATGGAAAGAAACATTGAAAAGATAAAACTGGGGTAAAATACTGTTTCTGATTCTGTTTGACACTTGCATTGAATGTTTCAATTGTTTGCACTTGTCTTTAATTGCTATGATTAGGCTGAAACCCTAATCCTATTTTAGTTGCTAATTTGATTAGGCTGAAATCCTAATTCTACCCGTTGATCGGCCTATTCTATCTTTGTTATGCCACTGTGAGCTTAATCTTGTTGGTCCTACAGCAAAAAGATACCTCTTTAGTGCGTAGAACGAGCGAATTATTTACCTAATCGATGTCGCACGCTCAGTCATCACTGCTACGCACTAACTATCGCCCCTATTTTGACCTCTTATTTACCCTAATCAGCAAAACTGTGCCCAAACTCACCTAACTATTATGAGACCATCAGTCCTAGATCTAAAAGGGAATGCAGCCTCACCTAATTGTTGTGAGACCATCAATCCTTGTCCTGAAAGGGAATGCTGTCGTTACTGGTCCTAACAAACAAATTCTAATTTTGCACCCCATGCCTAAATCCCCATATTTGAGCCACTATCTATTAGCCACTTATTTACCCTAATCAGTGCAAGCGTGTTCCAGCCTCACCTATCTATCGTAAGACCATCCGTCCTAGATCTGAAAAGGAATGCTGCTAGATGGGCCCTGCTTCTATGTTTGCTTATTAACTTAATTCAAGATCTAAGTTTTAAAATAAGTCTCTTCGGTTATCTCTACTATATTTTCTTATTTACATGATCTAAGTTTTAAAATAAGCCTCTTCTGTTATTTCTTCTATATTTGCTTATTAACAAGATCGAAGTTTTAAAATAAGCCTCTTCTGTTATTTCTTTCTTTCTAATTATAACATGTATTATAATTGTTCTTGCTGCTGTTATTCTTCTACTTTCTCTTTTTAGTTATAACCACTTGTTATAATTATGCCTGGAAATATCTTAAATTTTCCTATTTCTGTCCATCTCTGTTTTTATTTCAGTTTTTATTATTTTGCATCTAATTTCTATAAATTTAATGTTATTCTATTTTAATCCATATTAGCGAATTATTCTCTTTTAAATATTTTATTAGCGTAGAAGGGGATTAAATCTCTATAAAAAGAAACTAAATTTACAGGTTAAATTCCAACTTAAAACATATGTAAATAACTGAATAAAATAGCCGAATAAACTTCTGAAATTTACTTAAAAACTCATTGTAAATAAACTCATATAAAAACTGTCTCAAAACTGTAGAAAAACTACAACTTTGAGAACCCTATTGTTTTAAATTACTTAAAAATATAAAATAATTACAAAATACTCACCCATGGTCCTTATCTCTAGTCTTGGGCCTTCCTGGACCCACTTCTAGGGCATAGAATATTTTTATCAAAAAGATTTCCTTCCTTTTAAAAATTTTCTACTTAGGGTTCAGCCTCATGCAATGAACCAAATTGGGAGAAAATCTGATTGAGAAAAATAACTAGGCATATGGTTCTATTTATAGTGTGGCTTAGGGATCTCAGGCCATCGGATTTGAAGATTAAATCTGGTGCAACCACATCTTAGGCTCACTTGGAACCGTTGCATGCAGCTATGGACGCACAAGATTTGAAAAATATTGCAAAACCACGATTATCGGCTCGTGCTTAGACGTTTTCATGTCCAGGCAATATGGGTGGTTGACCCTTGTTTATTGGCGATCGGCCGATAGGTCAACCTTATGTACATTAGGGGTCGACCTATAGGTCGACCTGACCAATGTAGGGGTTGACCCCTAGGGTCATTTCTTTTTTTTTCCCTCTTTCATTTTAGTTTATTAAATTTTGTATTCTAGTTCCTCTCGTAGCTCCTTCATACTGACTCGATTTCGACAAGTTATATATGAAAACTGATCAGAAAATCGCTACGGACCCAATGTTGCAACTCTTATAGCTTAATTCTGAGAAATTCATAGACTTATTTTATTACTTAATTAATTATTATAGCTTAAATTTTGGCTTGTTACAATAAGGATCACTACCTAGGTATGGAAGTGTAACTGTTTTATGATATGAATAAAGTATGAAGACTATCTACGACCTAATCTGAAAATTTGAAATTAGTCCTAAATATTTAATTGTAGAATGTTGATAAAGCTTTAAAAGTATTCCAGAACTATAATTGGGTCATAAGTTAGGTTGCCCTAGTTTACTTAGAATGTGAATTTCTATGTTTTGCTTTATTTGGAATGGTTTCCATGTAACTTCCATAATTTTACAATTTCAAATCTGTATAGAAGTGCAGCTTTGAATTAATAAGAAATCTACAAAAAAAAGTAAGACATATGTGTATGGTATGGATATTCTTTTCCACAATAAACACTCTCTATTTCGTTAAAAGAAAAGGAACAATTTCATGTAATTTCAAACAAAATGAAGATCTCACTTTGGTCAACTTATGGAAAATTATAACGGTAATCATTTTTATAAAAATGGCTTTGATAAATTAAAATATGAAAAGGAATGTTCTATTTTAGAAACTAATGATTAGAAAAAAGAAATACACACACACATGTATAAATGCCCTTAATATATTAAATTAGAAATATATAAATAGTGTAAATTACAACTATATACATATTAGTTATTAATTGACGAATTATAATTTATGTACTTTAATTACAAATTTAACGGATAATAAATTGTAGTTAATGAAAGGAATCAAATGGAGACTGACTAGGGAATTTAATATAGGTATGGAGGAATTAAATCGATATAATAAAGGAATTTTGAAACTGCTAAAAAGATTAAAGGGATTTAAATTAGGATTGACTAGAGATGGTCCAACTTTGACATTAATGATCAATTATTACGAATATATTAATTGAATTAATGGATGGATTGCATTATTAAAAACCAAGAAGAATTAAGGAGGATGGACAATTAAGTGGAATGACATACTAAGAATGTTTATCGTAATTAGTAAGGAGCATTAGGACCCCAACATCATTCGCACTAGTTAATGATAAATGGTAACTTCTAGAAAAAAGTTCTTTTAGAGTTTTTATCGTCGGTTTTCTCTATTAGTTTATTAGAAAACCATATGATATGGTATAAGATATGTTTTGGTTTTGTCATTGGGTTGATTTTATGGATGATATTGGGCTCCCAGATAAATTTATATATGAAGGAACGTCGTAAATAAGAAAATTTCATAAGAACACTTAACTAGCGATAAAATATGAAATTCTATGCAGATCGATATGATTATATCTACTAAATAAAACTTATATCAATTTGACAGTATAAAAATTACAATAAGTAAAGTGCACCGGAGATTCTTATATTGGTTCAAACTCCCGTTCTACGTAGCTTTAAATCGAAGGAATAGGTATTACAACTACCCGAGCTACACAACAGGACTTCGTGCCTAAAGATCTCCAATAGGACTTCATCAATAAATAAGTAGAATTGTTTGTGACTATGTATGCTCTTATATTGCATGGATTAGCCAATAAGTACAACCTTCCAATAATCTTCTTCTGAATGACATATTGAGTGCACGTGAAGAAATGGTAGGGTTTTGATCACGAATTGTATCCTTGAATGAGCGTGTGATCAAACGTCAATATAAGATTGTATGAATGCTTAAGAATTCAAATAAAGATAGAGACATAAAGAAATTAAATGAATTGTTAATTGGATTCAAAAATTGATTGCTTTATATAGATAACCAATGAATGCAACTGTTAATGAAGAGAAACAAGCAGGAGAAAGAATTGCAGCCATTATTGACGTGCTGGAAAAGAACGTGTTTCTAGAATTTTGATTTGAAAAATAGCAGTTACTATATTTAATAGATTGAATGAATCAACCGGCCAACCGAATCTGATCATAAACCATCGTTTAAAACAGAGAAAAAATAGTGCAAAAATAGCTAGTCTTAATCGACAAATTTTTTTAATTCAATCAACTGAACTCGTGTTTAGTCGACTGAATTGCCTTCTTAGTTGATTTAAATTGTCAATGTATAAATGTATGTATGTGCATGAATTCAGTCAATTCGGGGGCCTATTTAGCTGACTGCCTGAAGTGATTTTTTTAATTTTGAAATTGACATGTGATCAAATATGTTTGTGTGTATATGTCCGTGTATGCCATTTTGAAGAGATTTTAACATATGTATACTCTAGACATAACATTCATGACTAATAGTAGTTTGTTCATCACCTTCATCTTGTCTTTAGCGTGTGCATCTCTTCTTGTATCTATACACACACACACACACACACACACACACATATATATATACACACACATACACGCACACATATACACACTTTTATTCTCTTTTATACTATGTATCTTCATGCTAAACTTATTTGTTTGTCTCTCTTTGATACTTTTGTGCTTGAAAGTTAGCATAGAGTTCTTTGACATAATTGTATAGTTGTTGTCATTAAAATCTAACAAGAAAAGTTCTAACAAAATGTAGGCAAGACTTGAAGTTAATGAGGAATTAGTGTAGCAACAAGGAATAAACGGTGTTTTAATACCAAAAAATTTAGGATTTTGGATAAAGTAAAATTTAACTTATAGAGAGATACTATTCCACGATGATCATTCACCGCAAAGGAGACAAGATGGATAGGGATATGAAGAGAATTTTCCACAGGGAAGGGATGAAGAAGAAGATAACTGAATTTGCCATTAGGCATTTGACATGCCAAAACAAAAAATATAGAATTGATTAGGCAACGAATGAAGGGTGAATAAGATCACCAGAAATCATATGTGGACAAGTGAAGAAAAGAATCAGAGTTTGAAGTAGGGGATATGGTGTTTATCAATGTCTTCCCTCTTAGAAAGGTCGTGAGATTTGCAAAGTCGGGAAAGTTGGCACCAAAATTTGTTGGCCCTTTCTAAATTTTAGAAAGAATAAGAAGAATTGCTTATTGCGTGGAGCTACCGGATAATTTGTAGATGTCCACGACGTTTCTCATGTTTGGCACTTGAGGAAGTGCCTTTATAGCGCAACTACTATGATAAAGCCTAATCAATTGAGGGACATTAACATGGAACCAATAGCAACTTGTGCTACCGTACGCATTGTGGAGCATGGAGCTAGGAAGCTTTGCAAAGAAAAAATTATGCTGGTTTGGGTAAAATGAAGGGAAAATCCGATCGAAAATATGAGGACTTCTCATTCTAAGCATTTCACTAGCAAACTTTTCTCTTCAAAATTAGGTTTTGGTTGCATTATAGTTGCTAAATTGGATGGTAGGATATGGTTGCTACATTTTTACTATCACTTTTGCACTCATGCAGAACACTTTTATCATGTTCAAGATGTTTTCATACATGCCTATATGTCGCAACACTTGCACATATGTTTGGATTGAGCTAACTTATTATATGTATGCATACATTATTACATTGCACTTTTGGTTATGTAGATAATTTGGTTGTATAGCATGGATTTTTATTGCGCATTACACTATCCTCCTCTTAAAAAGATTTCATGGTGAAATCTTTTTAAGAGGAGAGAATGTAACATCACATAAATTAATAATAAATAAATAAATTAGATAAATTAATTAAATAAGATAAGGTTAAGAATGGAAATTCTACAAAATTTAGAATTTGACCATGAAAGTTATGTCGTGTGGTCATGGCGAAATTTTGTTCGATTTCATATATTATATATTGAAAACGAAGCTCAAATGGAAAAGTTATGGATGTTTGAAGTTTTCGAATTTAAAATAATTTAAATAGAATTCAATTCAAATAATTACATAATTCTTGAATTTGAAAGTTAATAGTAATTAGACTTGAGGGTTAAGTAATCATTAAATTTAATGTTAACGTTAAGTCGTAATTAGGGAATTAAATAATTAAAAACAACAACCAATAAAATTCTTCCCAAATAGAAGAACTGGTCGACCGCTCTTCTAGGACCAACGGACTGTTAGTGATCGATCGATGGGAAGCGACTATCGGCCTTGAAGGTTGTGACAGCTAGGGTTTTCTGCAATAGTGAACATCCGGTTTATTTTAATTTTAAGCCGACTTAAATCCAACGGTTCTGTTGCATTTCAACTTTTAAGTGCCTAGTACCTCACTTTTATTCATAAATTATTATGGGATCCTAGCATAGCTCTGCTAGTTCATCTCTTCCAAGATTCAAAAAACTTTTTCACGGTTTTAGGTAAGTAATCCCATATGTTTATTTTTGTTTATCGTTTATTTTCTAAATCTATCCTCCTCCAAACCCCTAATTTTTTGAATCTAATGTACATAAAAATCCCTTGCTGTATATATCAAAAAGAAGAGATCTGAAAGAGATCATTAAAGGCGCGTCAATTTCAAAAGAAGGCAAAGCTATGGACTACTATGAGTGGAAAAGTCTTTCTATCTTAAAAATTGATTATTTTAGTTTGGATCTGAATTATGCCTTAGGAAGTTTTGATTCACGAAATTATCATATTGAAAATTCTCAAAATTCCCGTAAAACGAAATGTCAATTCTAAGTTGAAATCTTAATTGTTTATATCTTATATATAAAGAAAATTCCTAATCAAACATGTCAAAATGAAGCATTTTTTGTTCTACCGAAATAGACCATTGCTGCTATATGGAGGAAAGTTTTGTATCCCTTTGCCTACAGTACAACCGCCCACGTTTTCTAGTAAACTATTTTTTTTTTTTTTTTTCATTTTCTCCTTTCTCCATCGATGCATCACTTCTCCCACTCTTCTTAGTGGCGATAAAAATCTCTAATTGCTTCAACATAACATTTGATGTCTTCATTCTCCAATCTACATGATTGGCTTCTAATCTCACTCTTTTGTCCGCGCTCCCTCCTTATTTCAACCAAGCCCTTTCTTTAAACAATGAAATTACTTATTTTACTTTAATTTTACCAAAATCCAAGGTATGATTTTCATATAGATGAAATTATTTGCTTTACGTGATGCTATATTTATGCTTAATTAGCTTACAAGATAACCGATTTTCAACAAGATAAGCAACTCAGTGATTTATTTCTTATTGCTCTACTGGTGTACGTTGTTATTTTTACTTCCTATGGTTTTCTAAAAGGAAGAGAAAATCAATTAAGATTAAAATTCATGAATTATTCATTGTAATTATTGTTCGGTTTTCTCTCTTTTATATTATATGTTATAGGAGCATATCAATTTAAAAAATTGTCATTATTAATATAATTTTTAGCCATTAATTTTATGCAATATTTTTTCTATATTCTAGTAGTAGATTAGAATTAATTATAAGTGTTTTATAACATAGGAAGCTTAATTCTATATAGTTTTGACTGATTACTATCATGGTTTAGACTACTATTACGCTCCTATGCCCTACTGATATTATAGAAGAGCAGCAAACATTTTGATTAGGATGTCACAATGTTTTTTTATTGCTAGATTTAAAGGTAGTATATTGGTTCTTTGTACTAGCTTAATTTGTATAAACTATTTTTTGTTATCAGTTTGACAGTTGGTTATGGTTCATACAAAGTTACTGTCAGTTATTAATCTTCAAGATTTTTTGCACTAGATACTTTTAGAATGGAACCGGGTACGATTTTCCTCTAGAGCAATAAGTACATATTATTATTCCTAATAATGTCATAGCAAGAGAAACACATAGTAACATGTTGCATTCAAAAAATATCAGCCTGAGGTATGTGAATATCAATGGTATGTATGAATTTTTGATCTCTTTTGGTTAGTTAATACAAAATTTTCCATACGCAACTTTGTGCTTTTTACAAGTATAAGTATTTTTTAGGCATTAACTAATATTCACTTCTTTATTTAATTTGCGTACACAAAGCAATTTTTTTTGAAAGCTTCAATAGTTTTATAATTGATAATAGATATTGTAATTAATCAATGACATCGAATAGTAAGAGAATCAAAATATTTTGTGTTATCATTATATTTATAAAAGTTGAAACATAGACCTTTGGTGTTCCTTTTTTCTATAATTTTGGGAATCAAATCTTTAATTCTGGTGACTTCACATTTATTGCCCAGCTCGGCATAAAACGTAGAAACAAATAATCCATAAACCAATGTTTTGGTTCACATTAACTTAACTCCTCTCCTCCCTTTCTTCAAAATTTTTGTAGCAAAATGAGGCTTTTATGCCATGTTTCTGCCTTAATCAAAAGGTGGGCTGAAGCTTAATCTTCCCCTTATTTATTTGAAGCCAAAATTTTAATTTCAGCTCAGGTGAAATCCTTCCTTAAGAAAGTGCTTTGTAACATCAAATATGTTTTTTAGTAAAAATTTCTGTTTTGCTTTTCTAGCACCGTACAATATTTGTAAAGTTGTGTGTGAAATTCTTAATTGTGTTAAGATCTTTCCTTTCTCTTCCTTTTGAAATTTATAGCAGCACGCGTTACTAATCTTCAATAAGAATGTTCTGTCACAATTGATTTTATTTTTACACTTTCACCCTTTTATTTAGGATTATTTTGATCCTTACTTATGTCATTGTTATTTGTGATTTTATGTCAAATTTTGTTTATTAGTGAGAGCCTTATACTATTAGTTTATAAATATTTGGCAATCCATCTATGCTTCACTTAGCCTTTTCCAGATTGGACGATTGTGGTAGTAAATCTGAAACCTATATTTATTTAGTTTTATATCCTAAATGAAAGCTGGGTCTAATATTATTATGCACTTCCTACTTACAACCTTATAATCATTTTTCTGAATGAACATTGGTTAGCAGGTGATATTATCTTCAGTGTGTAAGCTAGGTCTTTAGCGTGTTTTATTATCTTCTTTTCATATGGGAATGGAGGTCAAAAGTGTTTGCTAGTATGGATAATAATTATGGAATCTGTTAGCATGAGGATATGCATGTTCAACTTTTATTGACACATCATATATAATGTTTTCAATCGAGGGGCTTTAAAGTTGTCAGAGAAATCTGCTTCTATGGTGGTCTCACTAAATGGGAAGAACCTTCTTCCCTTACTTTTTCCTTGGTACTTTGTTGATACAAGTTTGCTAGCTGCTCTACATGAGCCTTCAGCTGATGGATCTCATCTTCCTTAGGATCCGTTTGGGATGAACCACTCTTGTAAAGCGAAGTGACGACATCATCACCCAAAGCAGATTTAGCCTGCTTCTTCAGTAGTGGTGGGTTAATGTTTGTAAGTTTTGATTTGTTCTGGAGGTTAGTCTACGTCTTGCCTTTGAGTTTGAAATTGGTTTTTGGTCTAGCTTCACCGTTCTCATTTCTGAGAATGTCGATATCACCCGTGCATTGCAATGCTGGCGTAGTTGGTAAGTTGAAGGCGGTGAGCTATAGACGATGAGGAGAGGTTGGCTTAAGGGCAGTATGTTAGGCCATAGTTTTCTCTATCCCTCCATGTGTTGGTTCATTTGGTTTGTGAAGGCCTAGAATATGGCCAAATGGGGATAGATGGGATCTTTGTTGAAGTTTTCCCCTCAGCTAGCACTTTTGTAACGTTCAGAAATTTTCGACTCTCGAAAGTCGACATTAATACGTCCACTGTATCAACTGCCGAGCATTCGAATGCCAAAAACCGAACCCTTAGGGTTTAAAAAGAAGAAAAAGATAGAAGAAGAAGAAAGAAAGAAAAGCAACAGAACAATATCAGAATCTCACAATCGCAGCGGAATAACATATAATATATCAATGAATAATCTTTTAAACATATAATCATATCAGTTATTACATTACATCACATTACATTATTAGAGTTTACAACAATAAACAGCGGAAAAGAAATACTATATATTAGTTGATACGTCAAGCCATCCAGCTTGCTCCTGATCTTCACAGCAACTCCTGAATTTCAGAATGACCTGATAACCTGACTCTAGACTGCCCGTGTAGAAATTGGTGGGCACCAGAGTTTAGGAAGGAAACAATAAACTCCAGATCAGTCATGAGACTGGTGTGAGAACTTAAAACAGTTTATTTTTAAAAATAAACAAAGAAATATTTTAAATTAGATTCGCAACGCTTTTTAGAAAATGAGACTACCATAAGGCCTCCCGCACACACACACAATACAAGCGCAGAATCAGAGGAGATTTCTCCTTATGATAGTCAAACATGCTTGATACGAGAAATTTTCTTTGATATTATTATTAGTGCAAAGTGTAGAAAAAAACATTTCGAAAGTATAATATAAATCTTAGCCAACATAGACATTCCGAACTATGCCTACTATACCTATCATCTAAACAGTGGTGACCACCATAAGTAAATGACAGGTTCTACAACTAAAACCGTACAAGGTACGTATTGGAGTTTGGATTTCCAACAAATGGTCAGACCAAGGAACTTCCCATTGCCACATGTAAATGCCTCTGGAGAGACGCCCCGAGAATCTAACCGGATCTCTTCCAACACAAGGCCGGGTTACCTCTGCAAAAGTATGTAACAACTGACACGAGTATGCCATCCCCTGGTTGTAAACAACCTTTATCCAAGGATCCTCAACCAACATCAATCACAAAGTCATATATATATATATATATATATATATATATATATATTTGCGACATCCACCAAAGTTAAGTATCTGGGCTCCATACCATGATACCACTTCTATCCAGAAGGAAATGACATACCCTAAGGGGTGCTACTCCCTAAAACCTTGTTGCATCTTTTCTATTTTGACCAATTCTGGGGTGTGAAGTCCGAAGAAGTCTCGTCCACAAAGCTATGCTTTATACAAAAGCTATGCTTTGATCAACAAATGATCAGCAGCACTTCGTATGCCACATCACCAAATTAGGAATGTATCACTAGTAACCATCAACTACATAACCTCTGAGCTCGTACGTCTCAGAGAAGGGTGTTAAGCCAAGAGAATAAATTCTCCGCCACCAATAGAAATATATTTGATAGAAATCAGCTTTACATCTCAAATTGTAACGTCAGACACACATCCATACAAGTCCGTTCCGGGATCGAAAGGAACCGAAGGCACTTCCAAAGAAGTTCTTGCAATCCGCATATTCACTAATCACGACCGGACTTCCCATCACAAAGGGTGATAAAATCTCTATATCGGAGATCAGCCGATGCAGAGACATTTGACGGTAATCCTTCCGTTTTCGAAAATATCCGGTCTTTAACACCGGCCTTCAAATGCTATCCATTACGACGTATCACTATTCGGAATGGGATTCATGACCCAAAGGTCCTCTCCCGGCTAAACCGAATAACGAGCGCTTATTTTAAAATAAGTGTAGCATTCAAATTTAAACAAATCACAACAAATATCCATTTAAAGGTAAATATTGATAGTCGGTTATTTAACTATCAATAGATATGCACAATATCACCAAATTCCAAATAATTTCCTAAATTAGTTATTTTCCAAAAATATATTTACAAGATGTATTTTCCCACACTTCCAAAATAAATCAATGTTTATTTTTAAACAAATTCCCCTTTCCTTTATAAATTCCATGTGAATTTATATTTTCAAATATCCATTGATATATGATTTTCAAAATCGACTTCAAATAGTCACTTTCAATTTATCTTTAAAAGATATAAATCTCAAAACATTTCACTTCATATTGGAAAACATTTCCATACTTATTTAATAATCAGGAATTCACAAATCTATTTATTTTCAACATTTGGAAAATATTCAATATACTTAAATAACAATTAAGTATATAATTTATTCTTTAAGGAAAACATTCTCTTAAACACATTCATTTGAGTCAAAAACAAATGTTGCGTAAAACATCGTTACGACAACCCAAATTCACTAGTATAGGAATTCGAAGTTAAGATAGATATATAAATCCTAATACTATATAAAACATTTCCTTTCGAAAATCATTTAATATAACAACAGTGTTATAGTCCATCTTTTCCTTGTTTCTCGAAAACGTCTATTTCAACAATGAATGTTGAAATCTATAGTTTCGATCCTTAACACATTTTAAAACAACTTCAAATCGTTTTAATTCTATTTAAAAGATCACTTCCTAAACATTTCTTTAATATACTATTCACTGTCTAAAATCGTGAATATACTTCGTCTTTCAAATTCAGCACTTCTACATATTTTAATTTAAAGGATTATCCACCGTCCAAAATCGTGGATATATCTCATTAAATAAGCTTTCATATTTACTTATCAAATTCAATTGGTTTCGGATTTATAAAACAACGTTTATAAATTCACATTTACATATATTTTATAAAAACTTCGACTTATAAAATCCCTTAATTGACAAATTCTATTTATATCTCATTCAAATGCCAAAATCCAATTTATAAGTTAATTACTTATAAATCTTTTATTTTACAAAATCTATTCATTTTATAACTTCACAATTTATAAATCTATAAATTTCATTTACTTATGAAATCCATTTATACTTCATTTTAACACTTATAAAAACTCATTTTAAAATTCCAATATTTTAAATTTATAAAATATCAATTTTATAAATCTTTTATATAAACCGTTTATAATAATTCAAAAATCGCAGTTTAAACCATTTTACAAATTAATCAACTACTTATTTCAAAAATCACATTTCGGTTATATTTCATAAAAATCATAATTTTTGTAACATAAAAATTATGACTTTTATTTATTTAAAATGAATCAATTACAAAATTCAATAAAATGTATACTTTCAAATATCTATTTATTCCCGGTATCTAACGATACCAAAATTATATTCGGCTAAATTTTAGCCTTCAACGATTTCAATTACAAAGATAATCATATAGAGATTATAAATAAATCAACACGCAACATTGAAACAAATTCAATTATTTGAAGAATACATTTGGATCCCTCCAACCCGTTTCCTTGCATCCACAGATGTTAGCACAACACTAATCCCGTTTCAAGACGGGATATCATGGTATATGGGTTTATATAAAATATTATCCGCTATTATGCGGCGCAATAGGGTCTCATCCGCTATATAATGCGGGAAAATCAACTCCAAGTACATATATAATAGCAATTCCACTTCGAGATGGAATATCGCGGTATATGTGTTTAATAAATAACATCCGCTTAATATACGGCGTATAGGGTCTATTTCAAAACAATAGATAATAATTCATCATCCAAGCATATAATCAAGCAATATTAAATTTAACTATTTAAAATTTAAATCGAAAGAATTTCGATTGAGTGAGAAGTTCTCACCTTGCTTTCAATAATACTTTCAGCGTTTTATTTCGAATAAAATTAAACGTGCTTTTAATTTTACCCAAAATTCTCACTAGCTCCAATCAACTCCAATCCAGCTCCATCGCGTAGTATTCGCGAATACAAACCCAACGTAATTCGTTTCATCATTTTTCGACCTCATATGAACAAGTTACAGTTTTTAGAAGTTTATACGAATTTTAATATAATAATTAATCAATTTCTTTTTAAATTTCAAACCCTTAAATTGATCTCGGCCATTGATTTTCTGGTAGCAACATCAGGCCGCATATCCCTTTCTTCCTCCTTACGTTCAAAACTGTACATAAAACCCATATAGCCACCGATTTCATCAAGTTGCCGCGGCCTCTCCTTTGACCGTGACGACGATCAGATACCCTCACTTCGAAGCTTGTGTCGTGCCTCACCTCCACCTCGAACGCGGCAGAGCTCGGCCCTATGATGGCCTCGAAATTCATGCCGAAACGTGGGACCTTTGCATCGAGATTCATGTCGATTCGTAGGTCCATTTCCGATCACAACCGTTCATCTCGAAGCTCTCGTCGCGCTCTACGTTATTGTAGTTGAAAGTTTCTCGAATTAGTGTGTGGATTTGAAGAAAATTGAGGGAGAAGAAGATGAATTTTCAGCCATTAATTTCTAGGGTGGCGGCTGAAGCTTTTAGGGTTAGGGCTTGTTGCAAAAGTGAAAAATAGAGGTGCTTTTATAGAAAATTTCTGAAACACTATTCACCCGAAATTTTTCCGAACTCCAATCGAAGCGTGCCGCCTGACGTTTATAATATTTTACCTCATTCCGAACGCAATGGAATATATACCGGGAGACAATTCGATCATATTTGGAAGATAGGTTTTCGAATCAAATTATTTAAATTCAAAATTCACTCAAACGATTTTCTACGCGTTTTAGCTTGCTTCGGACAAACCGTAAATCCGATTGACATGAAATTTGAAATCTTGCAATAATACGACATTAAGGATTCGATGGAACTGGTTTCGTTGAAATCCAAGACTGTTTGAAAAATGACTATTTTTACTCGTCAATTAAATATTAAAATATTCAATTTTCACAATTTAACTTTTAATTAAATTTTAAAAGTTCTATAACATCATTCTAACTCCAATATGATTTAATACAACTTTATAAATCATTTTTAATCACATTAAACCCAATTTCCAATTATTTCTGTAATTTCACATATTAAATTATTGATTTAATTATCCAATTAAATCTAGATATTCGAAATAAATTTTATTCGACTTACAAATTTTACTTGTTAATATTTAAAATCAATTAAATATACAAATTTCAAATGAAAGAAATTCTGGGTCGTTACAAACTTCCCCCCTTAAAAGAATTTCGTCCTCGAAATTACCAAGTAAGAAAAAGTTACAAAATCCATTAACTTTTCAAAACTATTTGTTCAAATTAAATTTCAAATTCATTTAAACATTTTAAAATTTTCCAAAATCCACAGTTAAACTTCTTACAATAACTTTACTAAGTTTTTAAATCATACTTAGTTATCTTTTCAAAACCAACTGTATCGTTTAACTTTTCAACCCAAAATCAAAGTTATAGTTTTCAAAAATTTCCAATTTTCTCAAAAATATTCTAATGCCTTAAATTTTCGAAAAATTTCGCCAGCGTCTCCTTTGCCCGGCTAGTTCGATACGACTACAAAAATGGCACCACGGCCCCTAGATTTCAAAATGAAAAGAAAGAGCCAAGTGGCTGGATAAGAAAATCATCAAATTTCGTACTGAAATTCAAATACATACCTTTTGTCGAGCAATTCAATTTTTTTTATCTATCTTCGAAATCAAAATCCCAATTTCCTTTAATCCACTTGTATATCCTGGTAGCTATAATATCCATTTTCATTCAATCTCAATTTCATTTGAATTCAATTTACAATTTCAATTCTATTTGGATTCAATTTACCTTCTGAAAATTGAATTTTATCAATTATTTTTCATTCACAACCGGTTCATCTTGCTATTTTAAATTAGTTTCTTTTACTAATTCATTACAAGTTCTAACTCATTTCATCTCGCACAATTCAAATTAGTTTTCGATATTCAGTTTTCAATTTCATTTTTTATCCTTTTGTTCGTTCCCAAACACAATTTAATTCACTATTTCGGTTTATAACCACTTATATTCAAAATGGATTTCAAATTCCATATAAATTTAATTTGCCCTTTATTTATAAATGTTGAATTCAATTCATTTCAACCCATATTAAATTTGTCATTTCTTTGATTAGTTTTACTTACTAATTTTATTTTAAATACTTAGCTTCATTTGATCCAACTTGACAAATTTTCAATTTACTTGCAATTTCAAAATGAATTTCAACATTTCGTTTCCACCCCAAATTTATTTCCAACTCAATAAATTTTATTCCATAACTATTTTTATCAGATTCCAGAGTCTTTCCAACATTTGAAAACCATTTTTGAAACCAATTCAAATTATCCTTTGAATTTCAAAACTCAAACCCAAATTTTCCAAACAACTTCCATTTAAAACAACTTAGCAGCAATCCCTCTTTTGGAAACCCGAAAATGAACACTGATGATGCTGCAGTCATCACCGAAGTTATTTTCCAGCGACCGAAAAGAGTTTAGTGCTTTTATCCCTCCCGAAAACATTTTTCCAAACCTTTGAAAACCATTTTCAAACTCAAAAAGGAATTTAATCTTTTCCAAATTGCAAACCTTTTCAAAACATTTCCAAATATTCCTCTGGAATTTTATTTCCAATTACAAATCACATTTACAATTTATATTCTCCAATTCTATTTGTATGTGAATTTATTTCTTATCTTTAGAGTTACGATTTCAATTTCTTTTTCAACTTTAATGCTAATAATTTAATATCATCATTTTCTAGCAACCAAGCAATCATATATTATAATAATTAACAGAAAATTTTTCACTTTTATATACGAAATTAATTTAGGTAAAATTATTTCATTTACCCTATTTTAAAACGATATCGTGTCGAATTTGTTTTGTACAAATGTTTAGTGATTCCTATCAATAACGTTAATTACTCGTATTGACCAGAGTCCATATACCACTCAACAAACCAATCATCACAATATAAAACAAAATTTTTATATTCACTAACAAATACGCACTCATATATATTATTACACTCACATTCATTCTAGAGTACTGCTGACTCTATCTCTAATGAGTAATTCCCAACAGAGCCAAGGTTGTCACTTAACCAAATGCTCTGATACCAGATGTAACGTTCGGAAATTTTCGACTCTCGAAAGTCGACATTAATACGTCCGCTGTATCAACTGTCGAGAAATCGAATGCTGGAAAACCGAACCCTTAGGGTTTAAGAAGAAGAAAAAGATAGAAGAAGAAGAAAGAAAAGCAACAGAACAATATCAGAATCTCACAATCGCAGCGGAACAACATATAATATATCAATGAATAATCTTTTAAACATAGAATCATATCAGTTATTACATTACATCACATTACATTATCAGAGTTTACAACAACAAACAGCGGAAAAGAAATACTATATACTAATTGATACGACAAGCCATCCAGCTTGCTCCTGATCTCCACAGCAACTCCTAAATTCCAGAATGACTTGATAACCTGACTCTAGACTGCCCGTGTGGAAATTGGTTGGCACCCAGAATTTAGGAAGGAAACAATAAACTCCAGGTCAGTCATGAGACTGGTGTGAGAACTTAAAACAGTTTATCTTTAAAAATAAACAAAGAAATATTTTAAATTAGATTCGCAATGCTTTTTAGAAAATGAGACTACCATAAGGCCTCCTGCACACACACACACAATACAAACACAGAATCAAAGGAGATTTCTCCTTATGATAGTCAAACATGCTTGATACGAGAAATTTTCTTTGATATTATTATTAATGCAAAGTATAGAAAAACATTTCGAAAGTATAATATAAATCCTAGCCAACATAGACATTCTGGAACTATGCCTACTATAGCTACCATCTAAACGGTGGTGACCACCATAATTAAATGACAGGTTCTACAACTAAAACCGTATAAGGTACGTATTGGAGTTTAAATTTCCAACAAATGGTCAGGCTAAGGAACTTCCCATTGCCACATGGAAACGCCTCTAGAGCTCCCCGAGAACCTAACCGGATCTTTGCCAACACAAGGCCGGGTTACCTCTGCAAAAGTAGGTAACAACTGACACAAGTATGCCATCCCCTGGTTGTAAACAACCTTTATCCGAGGATCCTCAACCAACATCAATCACAAAGCCATAAACATATATTTGTGACATCCACCAAAGTTAAGTATCTGGGCTCCATACCATGATACCACTTCTATCCAGAAGGAAATGACATACCCTAAGGGGCGCTACTCCCCAAAACCTTGCTGCATCTTTCTTGTTTTGACCATTTTCGGGGTGTGAGGTCCGATGAAGTCTCGTCCACAAAGCTATGCTTTATACAAAAGCTATGCTTTGATCAACAAATGATCAGCAGCACTTCGTATGCCACATCACCAAATTAGGAATGTATCACTAGTAACCATCAACTACATAACCTCTGAGCTCGTACGTCTCAGAGAAGGGTGTTAAGCCAAGAGAATAAATTCTCCGCCACCAATAGAAATATATTTGATAGAATCAGCTTTACATCTCAAATTGTAACGTCAGACACACATCCATACAAGTCCGTTCCGGGATCGAAAGGAACCGAAGGCACTTCCAAAGAAGTCCTTGCAATCCGCATATTCACTAATCACGACCGGACTTCCCATCACAAAGGGTGATAAAATCTCTATATCGGAGATCAGCCGATGCAGAGACATTCGACGGTAATCCTTCCGTTTTCGAAAATATCCGGTCTTTAACACCGGCCTTCAAATGCTATCCATTACGACGTATCACTATTCGGAATGGGATTCATGACCCAAAGGTCCTCTCCCGGCTAAACCGAATAACGAGCGCTTATTTTAAAATAAGTGTAGCATTCAAATTTAAACAAATCACAACAAATATCCATTTAAAGGTAAATATTGATAGTCGGTTATTTAACTATCAATAGATATGCACAATATCACCAAATTCCAAATAATTTCCTAAATTAGTTATTTTCCAAAAATATATTTACAAGATGTATTTTCCCACACTTCCAAAATAAATCAATGTTTATTTTTAAACAAATTCCCCTTTCCTTTATAAATTCCATGTGAATTTATATTTTCAAATATCCATTGATATATGATTTTCAAAATCGACTTCAAATAGTCACTTTCAATTTATCTTTAAAAGATATAAATCTCAAAACATTTCACTTCATATTGGAAAACATTTCCATACTTATTTAATAATCAGGAATTCACAAATCTATTTATTTTCAACATTTGGAAAATATTCAATATACTTAAATAACAATTAAGTATATAATTTATTCTTTAAGGAAAACATTCTCTTAAACACATTCATTTGAGTGAAAACGAATGTTGCGTAAAACATCGTTACGACAACCCAAATTCACTAGTATAGGGATACGAAGTTAAGATAGATATATAAATCCCAATACTATATTAAACATTTCCTTTCAAAAATCATTTACTATAACAACAGTGTTATAGTCCATCTTTTCCTTGTTTCTCGAAAACGTTTATTTCAACAATGAATGTTGAAATCTACGGTTTCGATTCTTAACACATTTTAAAACAACTTCAAATCGTTTTAATTCAATTTAAAAGATCACTTCCTAAACATTTCTTTAATATATTATTCACTGTCCAAAATCGTGAATATACTTCGTTTACCAAATTCAGCACTTCTACATATTTTAATTTAAAGGATTATCCACTGTCCAAAATCATGGATATATCTCCTTAAATAAGCTTTCATATTTACTTATCAAATTCAATTGGTTTCGGATTTATAAAACAACGTTTATAAATTCACATTTACATATATTTTATAAAAACTTCGACTTATAAAATCCCTTAATTGATAAATTCTATTTATATCTCATTTAAATGCTAAATCCAATTTATAAGTTAATTACTAATGAATCTTTTATTTTGCAAAATCTATTCATTTTATAACTTCACAATTTATAAATCTATAAATTTCATTCACTTATGAAATCCATTTATACTTCATTTTAACACTTATAAAAACTCGTTTTAAAATTCCAATATTTTAAATTTATAAAATATCAATTTTATAAATCTTTTATATAAACCGTTTATAATAATTCAAAAATCCTAATTTAAACCATTATACAAATTAATCAATTACTTATTTCAAAAATCACATTTCGGTTATATTTCACAAAATCATAATTTTTATAACATAAAAATTATGACGTTTATTTATTCAAAATGAATCAATTCCAAAATTCAATAAAATGTATACTTTCAAATATCTATTTATTCCCGGTATCTAACGAGACCAAAATTATATTCGGCTAAATTTTAGCCTTCAACGATTTCAATCACAAAGATAATCATACAGAGATTATAAATAAATCAACACGCAACACTAAAATAAATTCAATTATTTGAGGAATCCAGTTGGAATCTTGCAATGATATGGCATTACTGATCCGATGAAACTAGTTTCGTCGAAATCCGAGACTGTTTGAAAAATGACTATTTTTTACTCGTCAGTTAAATATTAAAATATTTAATTTTCACAATTTAACTTTTAATTAAATTTTAAAAGTTCTATAACATCATTCTAACTCCAATATGATTTAATACAACTTTATAAATCATTTTTAATCACAGTAAACCCAATTTCCAATTATTTCTGTAATTTCACATATTAAATTATCGATTTAATTATCCAATTAAATCTAGATATTCGAAATAGATTTTGTTGGACTTACAAATTTTAGTTGTTAATATTTAAAATCAATTAAATATACGAATTTCAAATGACAGAAATTCCGGGTCGGTACAACTTTTGAGGTTATGAGTGGTTTCATCAAGATTTTTGAAGCCAAGTGTAGTTGCTTTTGTGTAGTGGGTGGAATCTATGGTATTTCTTACAAAGTAATCGCGACGCTTTATGCTTACATGATTATGTATAACATCCCATACCTAGAGGCCAAACTAAGCACTATAGATACTACAGTCATCCATAATATTAACTTCTGATGGTAAAATATAGTAATGATAATGTATCCATAATATCAGAAGCATTTGAATTTGAATAAAATTATAGATTTCAGAAACAACATTTACTGATTACATTTCAAAACATCTTCGTACCCAAATTACATAATCTCATATCATTTCCTAGGTAAAGATTAATTAAAATCATTACAAAATTACGCCAAGAATGACATATGACAATGTTCCTTGGTTGATCAAAGCAATATAATTCTTTTCACCTAACCTGCCTTATGTGTCTCATTTTGATTGGTTGCCCCTTTCTTTACCAATAAAATGTACTACAATTATTCAAAAGTGCTGCTAACTTTTCAGATTTAACAATTTAAATTAATTTTACAAAAAGCCCCTTCTCTACTCTTAATTATATAAAACACTTAACTCCCATACCTTATATAAATTTATATACCTATTAAAACACTTAGGAAAATTTTATAAAAATTCCAAAATATCTCTTTTAATATGTTATTCAACATAAAAAATTTCAGACACAAATCTTTTATAATTTAATGGAAAATAAATATTAACCCAAATTAACATTTTCCTCACTAAAAAATTCATATAAATTCCACATAATTTCAAAAAATTATGAAAATTGAAACCCATCTCTGAAGTAATATTTATGATCTTTATAAAAATTCGCAAGAAATTTAAATGTCATTTTATAAGGTTTTACCTTAAAACATATCATAAAATCAATATGAACATACATAAACCATCAATATGTATATATAATCATCCCATCATTCAAAAACATGGTAAATCATTACAAAATATTCAGAATTCATCTTAAAGCTATAAACATAATCAAAAATTAGATGTAAACATTATTCACCTTGGCTTTAGAGATTAAAGAGATTGGGATGTGAATCGATTTGATTTGAATTAGATTCTTCCTTAGCTTTTCTTCCTCTTTTCCTTGTTAATGGTGGTCGGCCTCTTTATAATTTTTGAAAACGAAAAGTGAACATGTATAAGAATACACGACCATGTTATAGGGATATAGGAATGGCCTCTTTCCAACTTTATCCTTCCTCTATTTCAATTTAACTCTTATTTTAATTTATTGGTTAAATGGCATGGCTACTCTTTGATTAAATTAAATCTCAATCTCCTAATCAACACATTATTTTATTTTATTTAACTAATTAATATCCTAAGTAATATTATGAAAAATATGGGGTGTTACATTATGAGTTAACAAAATTAATTGATATTTACTTTGCCTTGAAGAGGAATAATTATATTACTTTTATGCATACAATATTGTAAAGTATAAAAATTATAAGTATATAGAATCAATTTAGTTATCTATAAATTCGAGCCGACGAAACACAATAAGTTGAAAAATAAAGTATTGGAAATAGTAAATCAACATTGATAATTTATGTGGCTTGGATGTTAAGGAATCCTACGTCCATAGGTGAAATACAACTTTCTTCCTTTTATCTTCTTAGTACGAATAAATAATGTCAGAGAGTATGGAGTTTCTTATTTTGTGTGTTCAAAAAAATGAAGGAAAAGATCCTCCTTCCTGTTATAGTGCATTTTCTATTTAGTATAGAGATGCACATGTATCACCAAAATCATTCTTCCATAATTTTAGTTTCTACCTTTGAATCATGTCACATATTATCCACTTATCTCGTTTGTTTGATGTGCACGGATTGCTGATGTGTCTTCAGCAAAAAATCATACTTTAAGCGGTTGAATTCTGGACATTAGCGAGAAACCCGAAATTGTAGCTGAAATATTTGAAATCGAGGTTGGAAAACTCAATGCTTTGATTGCTTGTATTCCTCAAATTCTCATAGTGTCATGCCTATACTTCTCCCTTCATAGGTGGATGATATTGTTACGGGTGCTTCTCTTCTTTCCAGGGAGAACTCACACCTTCATTGGTACTTTAGGATTTTTCCTTGCTTTATTTAACATTATAATGCCATATTGGCTAGGTTCTGCACTGACATTTCTTAAGGTGTACCACGCCTTCTATTATGCGGTGTTAACATATCACAATGTGAGGATAGTTGGATTTGGGCTTTATTGCTTAGCAGGAGAGATTGATTTCCATCTTTAGAGGTGGTTGCTCTATGTGATCCGGTTCTGATCTGCTCTCGGCCATTAACGGACCTTGCCCTCGCATTCGTCTTTGGGTCAGCTCTAATGATCTTGCGAATGAAATTGGGTCTCCTTGGTTTGTCTTTATGGTGCCAAGCTTGGTTCCTAGTCATAGGGCAGTCTTTTCCCTTATCTCATTCCCTGCGCTTTTGGGTTTAGGGCCGAAGTTTGCAAGATTGCAGCGCAGTCTTTATTAATTCGATGTTGATCTATAAGATTGTGGAGCTGTCCTATCACATCAAGGTGATGGCTCCTCCTTATTGTGTTTTGGTACTAAGTTGCAACGCACACCTTATGGGAAGTTTGATCCTTTGGCCTAGCATCATAATGCCGAATCTGGATTTAGTGAGGGGCGCAGTTGTGCTTCTGTTTTCAGGGCTTTAGTGTAGTATTACTCGGGTTTTGTCATAGTGTCCATTTCATAGCTTGACTTATATTATGAGTGTAATTTCCTTTATCCTATTGCGGTTTCATATTATTTTGTTGTAGCACTACATGGACTTAGTTTTTGTTCTCTTTCTCCTTTTCGGTGTTTTTTTCGAAGGCAAGTAGGATTTTTTAAGGATGACCCTTACCCCCTATTTATTAAATCATGAAAAGGACTTATATGGAAAACAGAGGAAAGAAAATAAATAAAAAGAAAAACAACACAACTAAGAACATCAAAATCCTAAAAAGCAAAAAAGAACAACAAACCTAAATATTTGCATCATGCAACTTGTTATAGATCAACTAATTCGAATGTGTTAAGAAACTTGTGGTATCCTGACAGTATCCATTTCCTGATTATCTTCAAAATATCAAATTTTATCATTTTTTCCATCCTCTCTTTTGTCTTAAAAACCTTATATTTCTCTCCTTATAAATTTCAAACACAATTGCCTCTAAAGTTAATAGCAACACTTTAGACATGTATTTCCACCATCTAGTTGCTTGGAAAATAATTTACCAATCATCACCAGTTAAGGAAGCATCACATCGAACTAAGAAGTGATCCTTTATTTCATCCCAGATGGAAATAATAACTTGGCATTGAAAGGACAAATGGAAATTTGATTCATTATGTTTCCTAAAATAGAAATAACATGAAGAGGATAAAAGGCCACTGTAAACAAGTTTTTCTTGGCTCAAAATAGCATTTTTGAGAACTCTCCACATGAAAAGGTTGTGTTTGGGATCACCATAATTGTCCTAGATTTTGGTATGCCAAGGATCGAAGCCTCCTTCAGTCAACAACTTTTATACAACATTTATGCTAAGATGCCTTTCCTTATCCACCCATAAAAGGTCCTCGTGCTCTTTGAATTCAACTTTGGCAGTGGAGATCATCTTCTACAATAATCTAACAATATGGCTATTGTAATATGGTAAAACAACCTTGCCTCTTAAAATATAATCAACAACTCTTGCCTGTAAAGTAATCCCAACTTGTGTCATTGTAATATCCCCTATCTTGAGCCCCGACACTAAGTGCTACAGATGTTGCAGTCGTCCATGGTATTAACTTCTAGTAATCAAATACTATAATGTTAATGGTATCCATAATATCAGAAGCATATGCATATGAGATAAAATCAACATAGATTTAAAAACAACTTTTGTTATTACATTTCAAGTCAATATTTCATATTCAATTACATAATCCCATAATCAATTCCCAGGTTTTGATCAAATGTAATTATAACAAATTACGCCAAAAGCGACATATGAATACGCCTATTTGGATGATCAGAGTACTTAATAGAAAAATTAGACTTAATATAACATAGAGGAAATAAAACTAAATAGCTCCTATATAGCTAGCTTTGCCTCTTAAACATTTTCAAAAGCTTATTCGTCCAACCTATTAAATCTAATAAACCTTAACTCTCGGTCTACTCAATTTTAAGCACTCGAGAGTTTAAGAGGAAAACATAAACTTCGAGCCAGACATAAAGGCTAGTGTGAATAATACTATTACATATCGATTTCTAGATATTAAGTGAGGCCACACTGCTTAGCGAAACGAGTTTCCCCTCACTAATTTCCCTTTTAAAACATATCTTTTGCAAATCAAAATTCCACAATTAAACTAATTAAAGCAATAATGGCAATATCATATATGCACATAAATCAGGTAATCAATGGACTATCTTTCCCAAAAAATATAGCTCTGTTTGGCTAACTATTAATCATTAGCTGATTCGGGCCTGCTAGACATGCTCAATTATCTAACATCTGCTAGATATATTTCTGGGCTGACTGCCTTTAACTATCTACTCTAGGGTCAATTGAACCCGATGGTTTTGCAGGCTCATAAATAACCTATCTTCTCTCTGTATATCCCTTTCGATGTGTAAAATCATTTTAGTCTTACCCGTGATAAAGCCCTACATACTGGAATTTTGGACATATTAGCTAGGGGCTTATTACCTAAAGTATAGGGTGCGATCCTATACCAGTCCCATCTAGTATTCTAATATTCGAGTCATTTACTTAGGGTTAACTACCCCATCAAATTTTTCCTTGAAAATATTCTTTCAAATCGATCTAATCCTTTAAATTATAGTTAATCAAGGAAAAATATACTTTTTCTTTATTGAAATCTCTTTGCCATGATATATATACTTTACATAAAATAATGTTAATGAGATATAATGAGATTATCCACCCTATAAATTAAGTTGAAAACCCTCTTTACACTTAAAAGATCTTAGGCCATGAAGCTAAGTTAAACCATTCAAAATATTTGTTTAAAAACTATAAACAATACCTTTCGAATCCATTAAAAGTAACCTTTTAAAAGTAAATCAACTACTATACTTTGAAATGCTAAGCCGAAAGGCCAAAACATAGGTTACGAACTCATTGAAGGTATCTGTTCGAAACCTTGATAAAACCTTAGACATCCAGTTTTCATAATCCTTTAAAACTTGCATTTCAAAAGCATTGGAAACCTTCCATTTAAAGACTTAAGTAAACCTTTTGAAAACACTAGGATACATCCCCTTTGAAACCTACATTATATACCTTTCGAAAGTAGTAAAATTCCTTGCTTAAAACAAACCTTTTGAAAGCATTGGGTCTAAGTAAAAGTTTGTGGAACATAGCTTCGAAACCTTTTAAAACCATTCCTATCAAAACCTTTGGGTCTAACTTTCAATATATAAGGGTCTTAAAACAACTGGGGTGAAAGCAACTCTTCTGAAAGCATTATTCCTAAGTAAAGGAAAGTGGATGATTTAAAAAAAATCCTTTTGAAAGCATGCAGAAGCAGATTCAAAGTTTAAGGCAAAAGAACCCTTTCAAAGGCACTGATTCGAAAGGTTGAATGCGGCGGCAGGTGTTTCGACCCCTTCGAATGCTTGTTTTAGAACAAAAGGCTGCAACCTCTTTTGAAAGCCCTTTTCTAAAACAAAGAAATATTTGACTAATTCGAAAGCTATTTCCTTCGAAAGCCTCATTTTGTAACCAAAATGAGGCTAAGTTTATAAAGACTACTCCTACCCCTTTGAAAGCATGTTTCGACTCTGTACCTTCCGCCTATCTCCAATTCACTACATACCAAGGCACCGATACCATGTGTATTGGTTTTGATCAAGTTGGAGGCGGTAGCATAGGGTTGAAAGGTGGCTTTTGAAATTGCCGAAGCAACAATCCTTTACAAAACTGATTTTTTAACCTTTTAAAATAATATCTTTCCAAGTAACTTGCCATATATGTCAACATATAATTGGTTGCTAATTCTTTTTCAAAATCTTTTCTAAAGGTGCTACCAAATTTAGAAATTAACAATTTAAAATATTTAACAAATCGTCCATTCACCTTTTATAAAGATATTAAACATTGAAGTCTCATAACTCAAATAATTTTATATCTTTAATAAAATACTTAGGAAAATTCTTCGAAAATTCTGATAAATCACTTTTAATATGTTTTCTAACATATTTTAATTTCTAACCAAAGCTAACATATAATAGCCGATATTAATTTAAACCCAATTTACTTAGTTTCTTTATTAGAAAATTCATAATCAATCCACAACAACCTAGAAAATTATGAAACTTGAAACACACCTGTAAAATAATACTTTTGAGCTTATGTCAAAAAAGCAAACTATTTGGATGTCATCTAATAGGTTTTTCAAATCAAATCCTATAATAATATCTAGAGGAAACAACATAAATCATCAACAAGCATATGTATCCATTTACAATCAAAAATGGCATTTTACTTGCAAAATAAATTCGAATCTTATCTAGAAACCGAAAGCAATAAAAATGTGAAGTAATCTATTATTCACCTTAGCTTGTTGTTAAGGAGTTTAAGATTTGCTCTTGAATTTATTTAATTAATCTTCCTTCTTGAATTCTTGCATATCTTTCTCTTGTTTTCTTCTAATGGTGGCCGACCAAGCTCTAGGTTTAGTTTTGTTTATGAATGTTGTAAATTAAATTGGAATAAAGGTCTAGGGTATAAAAATATAACCTATTCCTATTTTGCCCTTATCTTATTACCTTTAATTCATTTTAAATTTTCATTTGTTCATTCATTACTTAAGGCACGACTACCTTATAATTACACAAATCTCAATCTCTTAACCACTTTAATCTTTACATTATTCTATTTAATTTATCTAATTAAATCTCCTGAATAAAGTTATTTAAAATTAAGGGTGTTATAATCTTCTTCATATAAGTAAGCCTATCATGATAACCATCTCCTTATCTACCTACGGGGATGACCAGAAAGAAACACTAGAATCTCTACACAATGCAAGCTGAAAGTGTGGCTTCAGTTATCTCTCAAACCTTCCAAGCTCCTCCGAAGCCCATCTTGCATTTGGCTTTGCCTATAGTTGCCAGAAAGCTTTGCTACTAACATAATGTTTGAGGCAACAAACCTTCCACATAGATGTGCCGCTGTTGATAATATTAGTTATGTCAACAATATCAACTGCCTTATTCTAGGGAAACCAAATTTATGAAAATAAGACCACCCTGTTTCTTTGACTTTTGGACCTTGAAGAAGGAGATATGAACTGTTTTCTTTGAAAATGGGGAACTAGACCATAGAAAGTGACCTCAAGCCTGTTGTATCATATACATAATCTTTTCTAGAAGGAGGAAAACCCTAGAACAATAAACTTGCAGTAAGATAACTATATAATTTTTTATTATTAGCTTTCCTATCGATAATAAATGCATTTTACTCCACTAGCCAGCCTACAATTTATCTTTCCATAAAGCTTCTAGCATTGCTGCTTCCTAATCATGGAGGTTGTTATAGGGATTCCAAGGTATACATCTCTATGACATGAGGCAAAATATTGAAAGGAGCAACAAGAAGGTTCATCTCATTCTCATGAATGCCAAAATATATCACATAAGTTTTTGCGAGATTTGTTCGAAGGCTTATTAACTTGTGAAAGCATGATAGGATTTGGAAAATAATTCTCAATGAGATAAAATTAGGCTTATAAAAAATAAGGAGGTTATCAGTATAACACAAGCTAGTAAATTGAGGGTCTCTGCATTTTGGGTTATAGTCAATTTCTTTGTAAGAAAACTTGTGATTTGATATGGGTGTTAGGAGCTCCATTATGGTTAGGAAAAGGTAAGAACTAAGCGGCCTTGCCTTATACCTTGTTTCCCTTTAAAGAAGCCATAAACATGAGAATTTACCTATGCAGAAAAACTTGCCACCGAAATGCAAGTTATCACTAACTTGATGAAAGCTGAAGGAAATCACATCCTAGCTAACGTATAAGATACAACCTCCTAGCTAGTTGAATCATAAGCCTTCATTAGATATATTTTCAAACAGTATTCAAACCTCAAAGCTTTACTATCATATCCTCTTAGTAACTCATGTGTCAAGGAAATGTTTTTAACGATGTTCCTTTCAGGGAGGAAAGCACTTTGATTTACAGAGACTGAGGATGGAAAAATAGACTTGAGCTTTCTGGCCAGAATTTTTGAGTTACATTTATAGGATGTATTGCAACCTTTCATATGCTTAAAGTGAGTAACTTTTTTAGGGAATTCAATCTTTGGGATAATGCAAATGATGGTGGAATTCATTCCTTGCAGCATCTTCCCACTTTGAAAGAAATTGTGGATATCTTTAATGAAATCAGAACTAATCAAAGTCCAACAAGTAATGAAGAAGCTTTAGTTGAATCCATCAAGACCTCCTGATCTGTCTTTAGGGATAGAGAAAAGAGCATCCTTAATCTCCTCATCAGTAATTGCCTAAGACAAAAAAGCATTCTGGTCTTGGGGAAGGCAAGGCAAATGTAACCTGTCAATATAGTCTGTTTTAGTGTTATCCAAGGATGCACCCAAGATCGAATAGAAATGCTTCACTAACTGCTTTCTGGCCAATATATAGGATATGATCTAAATCTTCAACTTAATTTATCATTCTTTTGCATGCTTTGGCATTAAGGAAGTTGTGGTAATAATTATTATTCTTATCTCCTTGAATATCCTAATTTACCCGACATTTTTGCTTCACTGTGGCAGCTTTAAAGTAATGTGCTTCCTTGATCCTGATGATCAAGTCCCGTTCCTGTTTAGACAAATAAACATAAGTGGGATTGTTAAATAAATTAGTTCGAACCTGGTCAAGTTCATATTTTATTTGAGAGGAAAGATTGCTTCCACTCTCAAATTTTCCCTACTCTAATTCCTTAAAGAAAGCTTGAATTTTATAGATCTCTCTTTCAGCTCTTGCTATTGTGAGGAGAGTTCTTTTGGCTTAGTATTTGTATCGATCTTCCCTTGACTACATTTGGGAAATGTAGGTGTAACAACACACTTATTAAATAAAGCAATACACTTTTAGTTAACTTCTCAAAATGATTTATTTTAACTTAAGTGTTAAAAATCCAAACTTCCTTTACTACATTTATAAAATATTTAACTTACTTTTCCCAACTTATATATTTACTAATGAACTTTTTAAAATGACGTATATATTTATATGTGCACTAATTTATTTATAAGATAATATTATTAATAAAATTCTAAGACAATTTAAAAGATATTATATTAAATAAGCTTTTAATACTTTAATAAAATCTTTAACTAATTTTCTAAAAACTATATATATTTAAAAATACTTTAAAAATTCTTATACTATGGTTTAAAACATTTGTTTTAAATATGACTTAAAAATACTTATTTTATAATTTATTTAAAAACCATATAAAACTTGTTTTACAATTTGAAACCTTTTACTTTAAAATTCGTAAATAATTATTGAGATATATATTTAAACGTTAGTATTTTTTCAGTAATAAGTAAACTTTAATACTTATTGAAAATGCAAAGAAGCCTCTAAGGTGTCTTTCAAAGTTTACTTTAAAAATCGCCGAACATAAGACATTTTCAATATGCATCCATAACCACCTTTTTGCTTTTAACTTCCACAACTTTCGTTCACAATTTCTATAACTCCCCAAATAAATTCCTTTATTTCAAATACACTAAAACATGTGTAGAAAACAATCAAATGTATATTTTCACAATATATTCCAATTTTAACTAATTTAACATATGTTAAATACAAGGGATTTCAAAGTGCATCTATAGTGAGTATTTCACTTCAAACATTTAAAACACACTTCAACATCGCATATAACATTATCAAACACATAAACAAGTCTTGGCAATGATACATGTTTTGGAGGGATATAAAAGAACTAAACTACATCTAATGTTGTCACTTGCTTTCCAAAGAAACGAGGGGTCAAAAAATGATAACTTGCATTGTTAAATATTTTTACTTATATTTAACACAATAAACATTATATACGTAACATAAAAAATTTAATAGTGAGTAAACTCACCCAAGACTAAGCAAAATCAAGTCGTAGATAATCTCACTATGTGCAACGACAAAGGCGTAGTCTCGATCGAACCTCATATGCAAAAGATGTGAATTTTTTAAGAATTTGCATTATAATATAAATTAATTACCTTAAAATTCTCCCCCAAATTAGCCGTGCACAGTGACATGCTTTCATAAAGAAACCTAAAGCCGCTCTTCTTCCCACCTCGATTTCTCCTTATCTACTCGACAACATCATGAACCATCAATTACATTGCACTCAACTTCGCGTTATTTCCACATTCCACCCAATCGCATGGAGCTCGACTCCATTATGCAAAATGCAAAACGCATGGCCTCTCCTTGACAATGTTAGGTCGCGTTTTTCTATGCTTAAACGGAGGTTAAGTCATCAACGCTGCAAGATGCACATCTCCAAGAGAAAAAAAACCACGCTCTTCATTTCGCTCAACTCCCTCTTTAGCTTTGCCAAAGTGGAACCCTAGTCATGGCATGATTAAGTCGAGCTAGACTAGGTTGCGCCACATGAACCTATGTCCTTATAAATTCGATCCCCACTTTGTTATGAGTTCGACGGATCCAACATTGGCTCTCTCATCGCTCGTAGGTCCCAATTAAATTAATGGAAGGAGGCGGTTGTGTTTTGGTGTTTACAGTAAGAGAAAGAGAGGAAAGTAATAAAATGGGGAGAGTGAGAGAAGATGGGGCTATTTATAATGTAGTATGTATTGTATTTAATTTCTTAAATTAATTTGATGCACATTTCGAGTTCGTACGGTTACATAGTACATTCGATCGCCATGAAACTCGCCGACGCATATCACATTATTATTCTAGTCTCCATGACATAGTTTTATCAAATCTTATTTGTGTTGTGTTAAGTACCTTGGAAGCAGCGGATGAGCTAAGTCAGGTTCGAGTTGCAAGAGAGTCTGCAGATATATTTGAGCCAATTATAGGACTACCATTGGAATGAGCTATTGAATTTTGAATATGTTTCGTACCAGGAGCTGAACCAATCAATAGACCACCTAGTAGAATGACATCGACTGAGATGAAAGAATTAAAGGTGTAGCTAGTGGATCTAAAAGGAAAGAATTTTATTAGACCAAGTAGTTCGCCTTGGGGAACGACCGTGATTTTCATAAAGAAGTCAGGTAGGTCACTGTGGATGTGCATCGATTACCATAAGCTGAACGAAAGGATGATCAAGAATAGATATCCTTTGCCATAAATTGATGTTCTACTTGATCAGTTCAGTAGAGCCAGATTGTTTTCCCAATTAGTTTTGGCGACCGGTTTCCATCAGTTGAGAGTAGCAGAGGATAATACTCTATTGACAACATTTCTAACTAGGTATGGTTCGTATGAATCGTTAGTGATGCCATTTGGGTTGATACTTGCACCTACTTTCTTCATGGACTTGATGAATCGGGTTTTCTAAGAACACACGGATAGGTTCGTTTTAGTATTCATAGGTGACATTTTGGTGTACTTGAAAGATGAGAGGGAGCATGAGAATCATCCGAGTGTAATGCTTGAAATGCTAAGGTAGCATCAGCTAAAGGCAAAATTTTATAAATATCACTTTTAGAAGAAGGAGGTCAAGTTTCTTAGTCACGTAGTTTCAAAGGAAGGTTTGGCAATAGATCTAGTTAAGATCGAAGCTGTCAATAATTGGAGGAGACCAAAGACAATAACCGAAATTAGAAGTTTTCTCGGACTTGTTGGCTATTATAGGAGATTTATCAAAGATTTTTCGCGGATAGCAACACCTTTGACTAAGTTGATCAAGAAGGATGTGAAGTTCAGTGGGTTTGACAAATGTGAGGAAGGGTTCCTTATGTTAAAACATTTATTGACCAACGCGCCAGTTTTAGTTGTTCCAGATAGAAACCAAGGGTTGGTGTGTACACTGATGCATGTGGAAAATGATTGGGAGCTGTATTGATGCAGGATGGTAAAGTCATTGCCTATGCTACTCGACAGCTCGTGCATCACGAAGTAAGATATCCTACTCATGATTTGGAGTTGGTTGCAGTGATCTTCGCAATGAAGATTTGGAGACATTATCTCTTAGTGGAGAGATTTGAGCTATACACTAACCATACGTGCTTATGATATTTATTCTCTCAGAAAGAGTTGAATATGCGACAAAAGAGGTGGCTAGAGTTTTTATCCGCTTTTGATTTTGGTATAGTATATGCTGTTGGAAAAGGAAATAAGGAAGCTAATGCCCTTAGTAGGAAACATTAGAATATGGTGTTAGCTATGTTGGCAGAATGTAACGATTTAGAAGTTTTGGCTACGTGTAGTATAAAGTCGAGACCGACTACTGATTCTAGTTAGAATACTACTATGTTGGCCTGTTTAGAGATTCGATCAGTGTTGATCGAGATGATGGTTTCTAAACAGAAAGAGGATGCAGAGACAGTCGAGAAAACTAGAAGACTTGAGGTAGGATCCGAGATCGATGATCTTAAAGATTTTGGCAATGATCAGAAAGGATGGTTGAGGAAGAAAGGGAGATTATTTGCTTCGAATTTAGAGAACTTGAGAAGAGAAGTTCTTGATGAGTGTCATTGATCCAAGTTTACGATTCATCCCGGGGGAACCAAGACGTATCCAGATATGAAGAGAAGCTTTTATTGGGAAGGCATGAAGAGAGATGTTGGCTTGTGGGTTAGACAATGTGCTAATTGTTAACAAGTGAAAGCCAAACATCAGAAGCCAAGCTGGTTGCTTAAGCCTTTAGAGATTCCAGCTTGGAAGTGGGATTCTATATTCATGGATTTTATTGACGGATTGCCAAGGTCAAACAAGAGAAATGAAAGCATGTGGGTCATAGTGGATAGACTGGCCAGGAGCGCCCATTTCACTCTAGCCAAGTCAACTAGGATGGCACCTGTTTTAACGAAGTTGTTTGTGAAGAACATAGTTAGACTTCATGGAATTCGTAGTGGCATAGTCAGCAATAGAGATGCACTATTCACTAGCGAGTTTTGGAGAAGACTACAGAGAATATTAGGTACCAAGCTCACGACGAGTACATCATATCATCGACAGACGGATGGGCAGACTGAGAGGGTCAATAATGTACTCAAATATTTGTTGAGAGCTTTAGTACTAGAATTTGGTGGATCTTAGGAAGTTCACCTATATTTGATTGAGTATTCCTATAATAATAGTTATCATACTAGTATAGGAACGACACCTTTTGAAGCTTTTTATGAAAGGCCATGCAAATCACCAGTATTTGGTTAAAGACTAGAGACATATTAGTCTTAGGTCCAAATATGGTTAGAGAGGCGTCAGACAAGATTGAGTTGATGCGAGATCAGATAAAGGAAGCTTAGTCCAGACAGAAGAGTTATGCAGATGAAAGGTGTAAAGACTTAAAGTTCCAGAGATAGAGTTTTTATTATGGTTTCACCGATGAAGGGAGTGATACGATTCGAAAATTCAGGGAAGATAGCACTGAAATATGCGGGTCCATTCCAGATTATAGAAAGGATTGGAAAACTCGCATACAGAGTAGAATTACCGAGTAATACGGTAGGTGTCCATAATGTATTTCATGTGTCTCATCTTTGCAAGTATGTGCATGATCGAGAGACTACTATTCCTCGAACAGGATTTGATGAGTTGATAGTAGAGCCTAATTTGACAACTGTTAGACAACCAGCTCGGGTTGTAGCGAGAGATGAGAAAAGATTAAGGTTCAAGACAGTCAGATTGGTGAAAGTTCAGAGGAGCAACAATGAGAAGGACTGTACTTAGGAGACAGAAAATAGGATTCGAGTTACTTATCCTAATCTATTTTAAATAGTATGTCTATATTAAATTTATATAGATGATCTCTAGTCAGATAAACTAGTATAGTTGTTAGGAGTGGTTATAAATGATTGTTATGATTAGTATTTGGTCCTTATTGAATTATAAGGATGAAATTCTTTAAGGAGGGGATCCTGTAACACCCCTAATTTTAAACAACATTGATCGAAATATTAAATTAGATAAATTAAATAGAATAATGAAAATGTTAAGTGATAAGGAGAATGAGATTTGAATAAAATTTAAGTGACCATGCTTATTAATTTAATTGGGCTAAAGAATGGTTTAAAGATTAATTAAGTTATGTAAGGGTGTAATGGGTTTTAGCTATACCTAACTTTACCCTTATATATACTTATATGTTTACTTCTTAAGCCATTGAAACTCATTATTGTTTTCACAAAAAGTAAGAAACGTAATCAAAATGAAGAAGGATGACCATTAACAGTAAAGAAGAAGAGGAAACTCAAAGAAAATAAAAGGAATTAAATGATGGGGAATCAAACTCTTCTCAATCCACACTCTTTATCAAAGATTAATGTGAATGATAATTTCTATCTCTATTTGTTAAATATATGTTTTGGATTGAAGTTTGAATTCGTATATATGATATTTGATGATGATATGCTTGAATTATGTTTTGTTTAAATTTAAACAAGATTGTTTAAATAATGGTTCATAAGTTTTAGATCAAAATCTTGTGTTATTGATGTTTAAACGCCATGGAAAAATTATATGTTATGCAAAACATGATTTTAGAGTTGGGTTTAAGTTTGATAATTTTCCAAGCTTTGGAAAGTTTATTATGAATTTTTGAATGAAAATATAGCACGTTGGGTTTAATGATTTAATTCACAAAATATATTGAGAATTTTGATTTGGAGTTTTGATATGTTGGTTAACTTGATCAAAGTAAATTTCTATGAATTTTAATGATTTTTCTTAAGTAATTTGTTATACAAAATAAATTATTTTGAGAAGAGAATCAAAATGATTTATGTGTAAATAAAGGGGAAGGTTTCACTTGCAAAAGTACGAAACTTTTCCAAAATAAAAAGGTAGTTAGTTTTGAAAAGCATGGGAAAAGTTAAGGCATCCAATAAGAAATTTACACATAGGCAGGTTAGTTTATATAAGTTGCTTGATTTAGTATTCAACTCCAAAAAACAGGTTTCGCCTCTATTAAGAGTACCTTTCGCCCCTTACCTTTCGCCTTCGACTATGTCAAAACCCTATTAAGCTAAATTCAATACACATGGTATCATCATGATGATACATAGTGGGTAGGAGAAAGGCGAAAGATATGGCGTCGAAAGCATAACTTCCAATGGGTATTGTTACCTAAGATTTTTTCTGAAAAGATAAGCGTCTGCCTTTGTTTTACTAAACTTTCGAGCTAGTCGATACAAATGTTTTTAAAAGAAGTTTACAATAGCTTTCGAAGGGGTTGCCGATTTTTTTTCAAAATAAAAAGGGGTTTCGAAGGATTTACTTTAAGTATAAATCAATGCTTTCGAAAGAAGGGGTTCCGACCTATTTGAAACCCTGCCGCCGATTCTTTTGCCTTTCGAGTATATTAAAATCATCAATGCCATCGAAAGGTATTATTTGTTTTAAAGCTATATTAAGCCACTTTTTAAATGCTTTTGAAATGATTATGGTTTGGAAAACAATGGTTTCAAAAGGGGTTTCGAAGCCATCATTCGATGTTTTAAATGTATGCTTTCGACTCTTTAAAAAGGGATGGTTTCGACACCATCATGAATTCCTCAATATTTTTATATGATAAAGAATGGTTTCCAAAAAGATACATTCGTTTATATATTTTCTTGGACCCAAATGATATTTTGTAATGTAAACCCAAAGACATCGAAAGGAAGACTTTTAATGCTTCAGGAAGAGATACTTCCAATGGTTTTGAAGCTATGCTTCTAATAATTAATAAATACTACTTAATTATATTGCAAAGGTTTTGAAAGAAAGATTTTAAAGTGTTTTTGAAGGCAGAAGCCTAATGTTTTGAAAAGAATATAAGCTTTCACAGGAGGCTATCCAGTAAGGTAGAAAACAAGGTTTCGAAGATTTTGAAAGTATAGTTTTCAAAACAAATAACGCAATCTCGTGTAAAAGCAAAACCATGGCATACTTATAAGAAAAGTATTTTGAAATGGATTACGAAAAAGTTTTAAAGGGGTTAAAAGAATTAACCAAGTTATATTGTTTTCTTCTTCATATATCCATACATTCACTTTATAATGAAACCAAAACTGTATTTTGGAAAAAGGTAGAATAACCAGTTAGGTTGATTTAGTAGTGAATATATATAAAAGAAATTGGCAGAGGCCAATAGGTTAACAGTAACCCATGAAAACTACGTAAGGAAAATGATATTGGGAAAGGCGAATAGGTTTATAGTTAGCCTTTGAAAACTATCTAAAACTTAAGATGTCAGTTACACAGGTATATAGTAAGCCCATGAAAACTATATCCGAATAAGAAAATAAAATATTGATAGATACTCAATAGGTTCCTAGTTCGCCCATAAAACTAGGGTAAAAGAAAGATAATGACTATTAGTCAATAAGTTCCCAGTCAGCCAATGAAAACTTAGATAAAAGAAATGATATTGGCATTACCAAGAAGTTCATAGTAATCCCATGAAAACTATATAATTGGACAGGGAGTTCTTAAAAGTTTAACCAGTTATTACTTAGCTCATGAAATCTATCAGGTTAATGGTAATCTTAGAAACTTTATTTAAGATAGATAGTCAAAATGAATTGGGGATGGGTAATACCAAATTGATTCAATTGTTTTTCGTATCATCATATAATAATGTTTAGAATTTAATTATCCATTGTGGATACAGGGGCACTGAAAATGGTTTATAAGGTTTTAAGATACTAGTGAGGAGAAACTCGTTCCGCTAAGTGGCGTGGTCTTACTAGATATCTAGATAATTTGAGATGGTATATTATTATTTATTCCAGGCTTTATATCTGACTTTAAGTTTATGTTTTCCCTTTAAACTCTCAGGTACTCAATTGATTTTGAGTAGTTTGGGATTTGAGGTTTTCAGGTACCTCTTAAGACGAAAAAGCTTTCAGAGTCATGCAGGAGGCATGTAGTTATTTAAGTTCTTTTTCATGTGATTCCGCTGTGTTGTTTTGTTAAGGAAATTTTTTTATTTCCTATTATACACTTTGACCACCTAGGGGGCATCTTTATATGTTGCACTTGATGATTATATTTTTCTGAATGTGGTTAACATTGTGGGATTACATACGAATGTTGAAATGAGTTTGGAATGGAATGTGAAAGTTGTTTTGAAATTTTGAACTTTTTTCCGTATCCATGTGTTTTTGATATATCAACTTATCTAACACTACCATATTTGGCCGCCAAGGATTAATAACTATGGATGACTGCAGCATCTGTAGCCGTTAGATTTGGGCCTCCGAGTGGGGGACGTTACAAGTTGGTATCAAAGCACGGGTTTATGAAAAGTTTAAGTATAATAATCTAAAAGATTTTCAAAAGATAATCCAATGAATCAAAAATTTGATCGGGGTTTGGATTAATACGATTGTAATGTACTTCTATTTCATATATATATATAGGTATATATAAAATAAGTATGTAATTCCCCATTCACTTATACCGTTCTTCTGTATCTTACTAAGGCTCATACAAAGATGTATGAAAAGGAAGATATGGAAGTAGGAAATGGAAGAGGAAATCTAGGTGGAGGAAGCACCGCAATTGATGGAAATGCTCGACGTAAGACCTCGAGGAACCAAGGTCGATAAGATAACGCTAGTCAAAATGCCGAAGCCAATGTGAGTGCTAGGAATCTGCCAGTAGATGCGAGGATGATGTATCAGTTCCTTGCTAATTTGACGCAAGCAGGAACTACTAGTGTGGTTGGAAATATTGGAGGCACAAATCCTGTGATCCCCATTAGGAATAATAATGCCAAGCTGAACTGAGACTACACCAGCTTGGGTGGATAGCCGTTGATGGACGGAAGATTCTATAGAAGTGGAGAATTGGCTGTTACAATGTGGAAGGATTTTCTCTGATTTGGGTTTAGAAGATGCGCAGATGAGAAGGTTGGCCTCTAGATAGTTATAAGGGTTAGCACTTCACTGGTGGAATACTGTGACTACCGGAGTTCCAGAGAAAGAGCAGACTTAGGTAAATTTTCAAAGGTGATTCGTACAGAGGTTTATTTCTATAGTTTTCAGGACACCATTGATGAGAAATTTATGGATTTAATTCAGGGAGACATGTCATTTATCGAGAGTGCTAATAGATTTGATGAGCTATCTCGATATGGATACGCTATTATAGACATTGACATGAGAAGGAATGAAAGGTTCATTCAAGGAATGAGGCTTGAGCTTGCTAGGGCGACCCTGAATCATATCCGTGATCCTTGTAATATGGTGGTGGAGATGGCCATTCACCATGAAAAGGTGCTTGCTATTTGTGTTGGAGAGAAGCTAATTGAATCTCAGAGTTCTTAGGGAAAGAAGATAAAGTTCTTCAAAAAGAAAGGAGCCCAGAAGAGAGATTTAACCAAGTCAAAAGCTGATTTAGTCTGCTAAAAATGTGATAAGAAGGGTTATTTTGTGAATGAGTGCCGGTCAGGGAAAGGGCAGAAGAAGGGTGTGGATAAGAAGCATATTAAGTGCTGTAACCGCGATCAAGTTGGAAATTACAAGAACCGGTGTCTAGACTAGACAGGGAAGAAAAAGGAAATGTTTTTGCTATTGGACCACAGGCTTCTTCCAAATCAACTGCAGCAGATAAGGGAAAGACTGTGATGGAAGGTACATTTTTGATTCAAAGTATTCCAGTTAGGATACTATTTGATACCGGTGCATCACATTCATTTATATCCCAGAATTTGGTTAATAAGTTATGCTTTGAACTCACTTACCCTATTTCTTCTTTAAGGGTTGCGAATCCAATACGAGGGTATGTAACTCTAGGAATGAGATGTGACCAGTTAGAATTTGAGTTGTTAGGTCATATTTTTGCATGCAGTTTATATGTTTATGATTTCGTAGATTTCGAGATCAATTTGGGTATGAATTGGTCTGTGTAGATATGAGGCTAGGATATTTTACCAAGATAGAGAATTATCAGTAAGGCACCCAGATAGTCATAACCGGATCAATTTCTCAAAAGAGAATTCCAACTAAAGTGTTTCTTCTATGTTAAGTTCCTTGGAAGAAGCGGAGGAGCTAAGTCAGGTTCGAGTAGTAAGAGAGTTTGCAGATATATTTGAGCGATTATAGGACTACCATCGAAACAAGCTATTGAGTTTCAGATAAATCTTGTACTAGAAGATGAACCTGTTAGTAGAACACCTAGAAGAATTACATCGATTGAGATAAAAGAATTGAAGGTGTAGCTAGTGGATCTAGAAGAAAGGAATTTTATTAGACCAAGCAGTTCGCCTTGGAGAGCAGCCGCGATTTTCGTGAAGAAGTCAGATGGGTCATTGCGGATGTGCATCGATGAAACACACCACACCCCTTAGTATTCCTAAAAGGGGCACAACAAAATATGTGGTGCGTTATAGGTATAGCTAAAGCATCATAGAGACCAAGATTCACAAGAAAATAAGTAAAAACATTGGAAAACATTTAAATAATAACATACCATTTAGAATAAAACTTCATTTCAAAATGAGTCATAAAAACATAACATGTCTCAAAAATCTCTTATTTCTCATGAAAATACATCTCAGTCTCATAAAATCAAAGTACAAAAATAACAATAATAATCCCTCTGACAAGTGCCATAAGCCAAAATAAAAAGATGAAAAACAGAAGAATGCATCCAAAACAAGAAAACTTCGGAAATGAATCTCCAAGCAACCTGAATCAACTATCCTCAACTCTGTTGATCTATGGATGGAAAAGGAAAGATGAAGGAGTGGGTTAGAAAGCAAGTCTGGTGAGTGAAAGTAATTAGTAGCATTTCTAAGAAAGATAAAGATAATAGATTAAGCAATAGTTCTAGCCTGAAATGAAAATACAGAAAAGATAAAACTCGCATAAGACACTGTTTCTGATTTTGTTTGACTGTTTGCTTTGATTTTTGTTTTGATTGTTTGTACTTGTCTTAAACTGCTGTGATTTGGCCAAGACCCTAATCCCATCTCAACTACTGTTCTTAATTAGGCTGAAACCCTAATCCTATCTCGACTGCTAATCTTGATTAGGCTGAAATCCTAATCCTACCCATTGATCAGCCTTTCCTATCTCTATTGTGCCATTGTGAGCCAATCATGTTGGTTCCACGACAAAAGGCACTTCTTAGTGCTTAGGACGCAGTAGCGAATTATTTACCCTAATCGATGCCGCACGGTTGGTCATCACTGCTACACACTAAGTGTCACCCCTATTTGACCCGTTATTTAGCCTAGTCAGCATAAGCATGCCCAGCCTCACCCACGTGTGAGACCATAGTCCTCAACCTGAAAGGCAATGCTGCCAGTACTGGTACTAATAAACAAATCTTCTAACTTTGTGCCCCTTGCCCAAATCTCCAAATTTGAGCCTCTATCTATTGGCCACTTATTTACCCTAATTAGCATAAGCTTGCCCACCCTCACCTACATGTGAGACTATTAGTCCTAGACCTGAAAGGGAACGCTACTGATATGGGCCACTTCTGCTATATTTTCTTATTAATTTAATACAAGGTAAGCCCCTTCTGTTATTTCTTTCTTTCTAATTATAACCTACGTGTTATAATTGTTTTTGCAACTGTTACTCTTCTATTTTCTCTTTTTAGTTATAACCACTTGTTATAATTATGCTTCCAAATATCTTAAATTTGCCTACTTTAGTCCATCTCTATTTTATTTTAGTTTTTCTCATTTTACATCTGATTTCTGTAAATCTAGTATTTTTCTATTTTAATTCATATTTGCGAATTCTTCTCTTTTGAATATTTTATTCACGTAAAAAAGGATTGAATTTCTATAAAATGAAACTAACATTTACAGGCTTAATTCCAACTTAAAATACAAGTAAATAACTGAATAAAATAGCTAAATTAAAATAGACTGAAAAGAACTTCTAAAATTTACTTAAAAACTGACTGTAAATAAACTTACATAAAAACTATGTCAAAATTGTAGAAAAACTATAATTATTGAGAACCCTATTATTTTAAATTGCTTACAAATCTATAATAACTATGAAACACTCGCATGCGGTCCTTAGCTCTTATCCTTGGTCTTCTTGGATCCACTTTTAGGGAGTAGAATATTTTTATCAGAAGGATTTCCTCCCCATAAATTTTTTATATTTAGGGCTCATCCTCAGGCAATGAACCCAACTGGAAGAAAATCTGAATGAGAAAAATAGCTAGGCCTAGGGTTATATTTATAGTATGGCTTAGGGATCTCAGACTGTTGGATTTGAAGACTGAATCTGGTACAACCACGTCGTAGGCTCGCTAGGGACCCTCGGATGAAACTATGAATGCACAGGATTTCACGAAAATCGAATTTACGGTATTCGGCTCATACCTGGACCATTTTACCTCCAAGAAGAAGTGTGGGTCGACCTAAGTTCACTAGGGGTCGACCTATAGGTCGACCTAACCATAACAAGGGTTGACCCTTATGGGTCTTTTTTTTTCTTCGTTTTTGTTTATATAACTCTGATTTCTTGTTTCTCTCGTAACTTCTTCATACTAGCTCGGATTACGACAAGTTATATATGAAAATTGATCAGAAAATTACCATGGACCCAATGGTGCATCTTTCGTGGCTCGATTCTAACAATTTCACAAACTTATTTTATTATTCAATTAATTTTTTAATTAACTATTATTACTCTAATTTTTCAGATTGTTACAATCGACTACTGTAAAATGAATGAAAGGATGACCAAGAATAGATATCCTTTCGACGAATTGATGATGTGTTCAATCAGTTGAGTGGATCTAGAGTGCTTTCCCAATTAGATTTGGCGATCGGTTTTCATCAATTGAGAGTGGAAGAGGGCAGTATTCTTTTGACAGAATTTTGAACTAGGCATGGTTCTTATGAATGGTTAGAGATGCCATTCAGGTTGACAAATGCATCTACTTTCTTTATGGACTTGATGAACTAGGTTTTCCAAGAACAACTGGATATGTTTGTGTTAGTATTCACAGATGATATTTTAGTGTGCTCGAAAAACGAGAGAGAGAGCATGATAATCATACGAGAGTAGTGCTTGAAACGCTATGGCAGCATCAGCTAAAGTCGAAGTTTTTTAAGTGTCATTACTGGAAGAAGAAAGTCAAGTTTCTTAGTCATGTAGGACCAAAGGAAGGTTTGGCAGTAGACTTAGTTAAGATCGAAGCTGTTGATAATTGGAGGAGACCAAAGATGTTAACCAAGATCAGAATTTTTCTCAGACTTGCTGGCTATTACTAGAGATTTATCAAAGATTTTTTGCGGATAACAGCACCTTTGACTAAGTTGACCAAAAGGGATGTGAAGTTTATTTGGTCCAAAAAATATGAGGAAAGGTTCCTTAAGTTAAAACATTTGTTGAACAATGCGCCAATGTTAGTTGATCCAGATGGAAACAAAGGGATGGTGGTGTGCACTGATGCATATGGAACATGATTGGGAGCTGTATTGATGTAGGATGGTAAAGTCATCATCTATGCTTCTCGACAGCTTAGACCGCACGAAGTAAGATATCCTACTCATGATTTGGATTCGGTAGCAGTGATCTTCACATTGAAGATTTGAAGACAATATCTCTTACGGGAGAGATTTAAGCCATACACAGATGAAAAGTCCTTAATATATTTATTCTCTCAGAAAGAGTTGAATATTCATATACTTCTGGAAATGGAAATAAAGCAGCAGATGCTCTTAGTAGGAAACTGAAAAACGTGGTGTTAGCTATGTTGGTAAAATGGAAGGGTTTAGAAGTTTTGGCTACGTGTAGTATAAATTCGAGATCGACTGCTGATTCTAGTCAGAATACTGCCTTGTTGGCCTGTTTAGAGGTTTGACTAGTGCTGATTGAGAGGATAGCTAAAAAGGATCCAGAGATAGCAGGAAAATTAGAAGATTCAAGGTGGGATCCGAGATTAATGACCTTAAAGATTTTGGCATTGACCAGAAAGAATGGTTGAGGAAGAAGGGATGGTTATGTGTTTCGAATGTAGAGAACTTGAGAAGAGAAGTTCTAGATAAGTGACATCGATCCAAGTTTACAATTCATCTCGGGGGAACAAAGATGTACCAAGATATGAAGAGAAGATTTTATTAGGAAGGCATAAAGAGAGATGTTGGCTTGTGGGCTAGACAATGTGCTAACTGTTAACATGAAAGCCGAACATCAAAAGCCGAGCAAATTGTTTTATCCTTTAGACATTCCAGTTTGGAAGTGGAATTCTATATCTTTGGATTTTATAGACGGATTACCAAGGTTAAAAAAGTGAAATGAAAGCATATGGGTCATTATGGACAGAATGACCAAGAGCGCCCATTTCATTCCAGTTAAGTCAACTAGGACGACGCTTGTTTTGGCAGAGTTATTTGTGAAGAACATAGTTAGACTTCATGAAATTCCCAGTGACACATCAACGATAGATTTGCACTATTCACTAGCGAGTTTTGGGGAAGTCTACAGAGAGTATTAGTACCAAGCTCAAGTTGAGTACAACTTATCACACATAGACGGAAAGGCAGACCGAGAGAGTCAATAAAGTACTTAAAGATTTGTTGAGAGCTTATGTACTAGACTTTGGAGGATCTTTGGAAGATCACCTATATTTGGTTGAGTTAACCTATTATAATAATTTTTAGACTAGTATAGGAATAGTGCCTTTTAAAGCTTTGTATGGAAGGACATGCAAATCACCTGCATGTTGGTTAGAGACTGGAGACAGATTAGTCTTAGGTCCAAATATGGTTAGAGAAGCATCAGAGAAGATTGAGTTGATCCAAGATAGGATGAAAGATGCAGTCCAGACAGAAGTGTTATGTAGATAAAAGATCTAAAGACTTAGAGTTCTCAGTTAGAGGCAGAGCATTTATTAAGGTGTCACCGATGAAGGGAGTGATATGATTCGAAAAGTCAGAGAAGCTGGCACCGAAATATGTTGTTCCATTCCAGATTATAGAAAGGATTGGAAAGATCGCATGAAAGAGTAGAATTGCCGAGCAATATGGCAGGTGCCCATAATATATTTCATGTGTCTCATCTTTGAAAGTATATGCGTGATCCAGAGACTACTATTCCTCTAACAGGATTGGATGAGTTAGTAGTAGAGCGTAATTTGACAATTGTTAGACAACCAATTTGGGTTGTAGAGAGATATGAGAAAAGGTTAAGGTCCAAGACAATCAGGTTGTTGAAATATCAGTGGAGCGACAATGAGAAGGATTGTACTTGGGAGACAAACATCATGATTTGAGTTACTTATCCTAATCGGTTTTAAATGGTATGTCTATATTAGATTTATATAGATGATCGCCGGTCAGATATACTAGTATAGTTATTAGGAGTGGTTACAGAAGATTACTATGATTAGTATTTGGTCCTCATTGAATTTCATGGATGAAATTCTGTAAGGAGGGGAACCTGTAACACCCCTAATTTTAAATAACATTGATCGAGATATTGAATTAGATTACTTAAATAGAATAATGAAAATGTTAAGTGATAAGGAGAATGAGGTTGGAATAAAATTTAAGTGACCGTGCTTATTAATTTAATTGGGCTAAAGAATGATTTAAAGATTAATTAACTTATGTAAGGGTATAAAGGGATTCAGCTACACCTAACTTTACCCTCATATATATGTGTGTATATGTTTACTTCTTAAGCCATTGGGACTCATAATCATTTTTACAAAAAATAAGAAACATAAGCAAAAGAAAGGAGGTCGACCATTAACAGTAAAAGAAGAAGAGGAAATTCAAAGAAAAGAAAAGGAATTAAAGAAAAAGGAATCGAACTCATCTCAATCCTTCCTTATCAAAGATTAAGGTGAATGATAATTTCTATCTCTATTTTTTAAGTATATGTTTTGAATTTAAGTTTAAATTCGTATATATGATATTTGATGATGATATGCATGAATTATGGTTTGTTTAAATTTAAACAAGATTAATTACGCAACGAACCAAAATTTTCGATCCCGAAAACTCCAGATAGTTAGGGAAAGAAGAAAGAGATAGAAGAAGAAGAAGAAACAAAACAAAGATTCTCACATTCGCAGCGGATAAAATATAATAACAAATAATAACAGTTAGACAAAGGAGAACAGTATCTGTCAAATACATTTATAATACATCAGAGTTACACATATATATAGACACTGTATATACACAATCATCATGTCTCAGATATACAACAATATAATACAGCAGAAACACGCCATACGTTCTTGCCATCCAGCTCGCCTCCTGAGCTACGGAACGTCCCTACCTGAAAATCTATAATACTCGGTCTGACCCGAGCATTACATCAAAGTAACACCCGGGTCAGGTTGGAAACCAGCGTGAGTAAAATCATCTAACATGAAATACCAAAGCATAAAAACTTATTTAAACCCGGGGTAACTCGGGTCAATTTTCAAATTCACAATTTGTTATAGACATCTCTAATTTCACACCTCAATATCTAAGTACCAAAAAATTAGATTAAATGGTCCAATTCACTTAAATCATTCCTTACGAGACTATTGATTTCACATATCAATTTATAAAGAATCGAAGTGGTTTCGGATATTTACTAATACCCGACCCCGGTCTCTTCGAATTTAATACCATCTTAGCCCGAGTTATTTAAGTGAACCACAATTCAACTTTAAATACAAGATGTCATTTTTTTACACAGAAATTCATCATCATTAATAACCACATCATAGATGTCCACCCAAACATTTCATATCACAAAACATTTCATATCACAGAATAACACAGCATATCATCCAATAAATATCATCCAATTCAGATATTTTACTCAAACAACCATTCATGAGCAATCATTGTTAATCCCTATTATGATAATTTAATCAACTTAAATTAAATCAATTACTTAAGAATAAATAAAGTAACTTTGCTTAATCAACCATTAATTAATTACAACCTTTAATTAATCAATCATTCTTCAAATATCCATTTTAATTAATCACCTTGATTAATTATCTTCAATTACTAGAGTAGTTATCCTTCAATTAATTACACAAATTAACTATCCTTAACCATTTACAGTAATTAACCTTTAATTACTCTCATTATTACATTAATTAATGATCCTTAATTACTTCTTCAATTAAATTAACATCCAGTAAATATCCATTAATTAATTTACTCAGTAATTACTCTTTACAATTACATTCAGTAATCATACTTTAACAAAACATCATGTGATTATCTTAATTAAACCAATTAATGAACTTGATCAATCACATCATTTAATTAACTACATTGAGTAATTAATCCCTCAATTACTTTCATTAAGTAATTATACTTAAACAATTTCATAAATTGATTATCTTTAATTAATTAATATAATTAATCATCTTAATTAATTATTTGATAATCCTTAGTTAATGATCCTTCATTAACTAATAACAATCCTTTAACTACTCTCTAAGAAATTAGACTTCAGTTAATCATCTCTTAACCTAAATTAATTAATTCTTATTAACTAATTAATTAATTTCTAATTACTCAATTATTTAACTTAACTATATTAAATAAATTAATTATCCATTTTAATTAACTTAATGATTTAAAATCATTAAAACTTCATTTATTTAAAGATAAAAGCATTTTTCTTATTTATGATCAAATTATCATTAACAAAGCATTAAAAAAACAATTTTCTTTAAATTTTCTTTCATTTCAAACTGGAATACAGATTTAAATTTTGATTCCAGATTTAACTTAGACATAAAAATAACTTTACTTGCATTTTAAATCTTCATTTTAAATCCAAACCATTTAACCATTAAAGTAGTTAAAACAATTTAAATTTAAAAACTTTATTTATCTTTAAAACTGAGATTCAAACAAAACTTGAATTCCAAATCAATTTCCTGAATTTAATTTCCTTAAATTCATTACTAAGGAATTCCTTTCATTTTCCTTTAATCCAAATTCATTCACTGATATTTTTAAAATACAAATTTTATTCATCCAGCCATAACACAACTTAACTAAATTTCCAAATTAATCCATCATGAAATACCAATAAAATACAACACAGATTATAAAGATAATCTACATGTTGTGAGGAATCCAGTTGGATCTCTCCAACCTGTTTTCCCTTCATCCACAGATGTTAGCACGACAAATAAATATCGATCAAACTTGGTAATAATTTTCATATTAAACTAATCAACCAATCATTTAAATGTTAACTATTTAAACAGCTGAAATTCCAGATGTGAGTGAGATTAACTCACCTTGAATTTGTTGAGCCTTTGAATTTTGAATTAAACCGACCGCGATCGATTTAACCCAAAAATTTCGCTAGCTCCGATTGTCTCCAAATCTCCACTGCAGCGTAGATTGCGTCACTGCGATTTCGGCGCCACTAGTTTCGTCGAAATTTGACAACGTTGTAGGATCGATTTCACCCTAGAGGGGGGGTGAATAGGGTGATAGTGTAAATTATAAAAATTAATTGCAGAAGCTAATTAATATTAACACGGGTCACAGAATAGCAGCACAGATATCGCAGAATATAAATAACAGAATAAAACAGAACAACACAGAATTTACCCAGCTTCGGCAAAACCCTGCCTACGTGCTGCCCCCAAGGTTTCTACTAGAAATTAGATAGTCCCTCGCTTACACACGTAAACTCGCTATACCCGCTATTGACTAATCTAACTCTACGCTCAAAACCCTGACCACAACTCAACCACCGAGTTGCGAATTCCCAAACTACACACCGTAGTTTGTACCCTAGTCACACGACTAGAAAATTAAACGGTTTAAAAAAGAAAATACAATTAAAAACAATAAAATAAAATAGAACCCTATTTAAAAATAAACTATAGCCTTATAATAAAACAAGGCCGGCCCCTATTCACTTCTTCAACCCGTTCCTTTTTCTTTTTCTTTTCTCCGTTCGTTGTTATGAGACAGCGGCGGCTTTTTCCTTCAATCCAGATTAGGGCTTTCGTTTGTGCGATCCAATTTAGGGTTTTTCGTGATTTCAAAGAGTCCGACTTTTGATCGATCGAATATATGCTCGTTGCTTGCTTTCGTCGATCGTTTTCTTCTCTGTTTTGCTCACGGCTTCGATGAAATTGATCGAGTTCGACTATAACTTCGGTAAGTACTTTGTTCCTTTTGCTTTTACTGGTTGTTGGCTTGCTTGAACTCGATGCGGAAAATTGCCGATGATGATATCAATTTATATAGGGTTTGTAACCCTGGATTTGCGTCGTATATTTTGTACTTGAATTTGTCAACTGATATTTGATCAGCCGTTCGATTTCACTTTGATGCTGAGATGATTTCTGACCTTTTCATATGCGTATATTTTTGTTGCTTGCTTCCCACGGCTTTGATTCGTTTCGTGATGACCATGGTTTTGAATTTGACTTGTTCGTTTGATTGCGACTTGTTCAAAATTGACTTTGGCACGAACTTGATATTGATAGCTTCGGTTTAATTGTTATCTGACTTCGGTCTTCTGGTTCGATGCTTGGTGCATTGTATATTTGTTTTGGACTTGCTTCATTGGCTGGTCTTCAATGCCTTTGCCCACTGATTTTGAAGTTGTAACCTAGATCATTGGTTCAATTTTGGTTGATTGTCATATATGCATCTTGCTTTGACATGCTGTACATATATTTACACAGATGCTTCACTGCATCTGTTGTAGTTGCTTTATACTTCACTGTGCACTTTACTTGGGCATTTTGTATGTTTCATTTTGATCCACTTTGTCATTGCATATCTATATATGCTTGACCTCTGTTGCATGCTTGCTGTATTCATTTGAGTTGATTGTTGCATTGTCACTGGTTCATTTGATAGCACTAGCTGTTGGTTACTTGATTGAGTTGTGTGGGAACTGGATTGATTTCTTTTGGCTTCACTTGTGTATACTGTGTCATAGTGATGCATTCTTAAGTCTTGGATATTGAACAGTATCATGTATTTGTAGTTTGCATCCATTGTTGTTTCCAGTTGCACTTGGTCATTTCACTGTGTTGCACTCTCTGATGGTTCATTGGTGCACTGCTTGTTCATGTATGTTTGCATCGACTTGTTGCAGTACTTGAATCTATATTGTTGTATTTGGACTTGTTGTACATCTGAGCCACTGTTGCCTTGTTGCTGTGTCATACTCGATGTGTTTGAACATAGCATTTATGTCATGTCGCCTTGTGTTGAATCCAGTTTCAAAACTCGGATTTGACCTTGTGCTTGTGTCGTGATTTTCAATGTTATTGCACGTGAGTTGAACCCGGTTTTTCATTTGGGTTTGACCTGTGCTCACTTGTCCGTGTAGCATTATCAAGTGTATATCGGTGTGCACGGCCTTGTGGCATATACAGTAATACACTGTGTATGTCACAAGTTGTTCGTGTATGATGAATTCAAATTTAAATTATGACGAACAACCTAAATAACTGAGGCAAATAATATTTTCAAAAATCATATCTTATTTTATTTTGCAAAAATATTTCTTTTTCAATTTTACTGCGTTATTTTATATTTTTGCAGATTGCTCAGATGCTGGATTCAAACTTGAATGCAGTTGAAGATAAATACGAATGTGAGTGATATGTAGTGAGGTTTTGATGTAAATGTGAAATGTCATGTATTGTAGTCAAAATTGTATATGTATAGTGAGAGCTTGAAATTGTACTATCAAAGTTGTAATAAATATTTGTTTGAATAAAAAAATTATGTTTGAATTCAAAATCTGTTTAACTTGTTCTGTTTGAATTCAAATTCGAATTCTGTGTAATTTAATTTTATTCAACAAATATTTATTGATTCTAAAAATAAAATAGTACATTACCAAATACATTTAAATGAATGTATATATGTTTATTATCATCAAACAAAAATCATATAGCGCAAAGCGCATATTCAACAATCTCCCCCTTTTGATGTTAACAAACATATATTTAAGATTTTGAATATATTAAATGTATTTGATAATTTCATTTGCTCCCCCTATTTGAATGCTTCCTTTTTATGTGATACTCCCCCTCCATATATGGCTCCCCCTACATATATGCATACAAATAAAAATATGTAAATGAGTCTATATGCAAATTGAAAGTTATTTGACCTTTGCTTGATTCTATTTGACAAAATCTTAACTTTTCTCTCCCCCTTTTGTTATCAGCAAAAGAATAATAGTGTTATAAAAATAGGGATGAAGTGATAGACATGAATCAAACATTTAACTCAATTAAATATAAATATCAAATTTCAATAAAACTCAAACAAAAATCATAATTACCCTTGTCAAGCACATATTCCACTTTCAGAAGTGATGGAGATAGAATCATCAAAAAAAAAAATTCATATAGATATGTCTATTTGTGGTATATTTATTTCTGGAAATTTGAATATCTACTAACCATGCATAACCATTAGGACTTTTAAATGAGATTAGTAGTATTCCAATTTAATTTAAAAAATAAAATCAAGTATCTTCTAACCACGCATGACCGTGAGGACTTTTAAATGGGATTAGAATCAACTTGTCTATTAAATCAATTATTTTTAATATGCGTTCCATACATGCATAACCGTGAGGACTTTTAAATGAGCATGGAAGCACATAATCAAAAATCCAAGTAATTCACCCATGCATAACCGTGAGGACTTTTAAATGAGAGTGAATACTTTGGATATTTATTTTTAATTGCTGAATATTATAAGTTGAAGCACAAATAATTTCCTTCACAGATTTAAAGATATTGAATAACAAATGATTTCCTTTGTAAACTACCACAAATTTACATACTAAATATGATCTTGAAGAGTGATGGTCGATAGAAAGATGATAGAAATAGAAATGGTCATGGAATTATTACCCAACAAAAATTTTGTAACTCTTGTTATGAAATTCTAAAGAAATTTTCTAATTATACTTTCTCGAGTTATAATATATGATAAATATCAACACTCATCACTTTTTCAATCACTATTCATCTTTTCGATAATCATTAGGGAGTTAGATTAGGTAAAAAAAATTGTCATTTAGAATCAAATTCAAAAATCAAAATTTAAAAAAAAATGATTAGTCAACCTCTATAATTCCCAAATCTAAACGTAATTTGGAAAATCTGTCTTCGGGGAGAGGTTTTGTGAAAATATCAGCAAGTTGAGTTTCTGTTGAAATATATTCAATGCAAATGTCTTCTTTAGCAATGTGATCTCGAAGAAAGTGGTGTCTCACATCAATGCGTTTTGTGCGAGAATGATGGACAGGATTATTTGACAAATCTATAGCACTCTTACTATCACATTTTAATGGAACTTGTTTATATACTAAGCCAAAATCAGAAAGAGTTTGCAACATCCATAGAATTTGAGCACAACAACTTCCCAAAGCAATATATTCTGCTTCAGTGGTGGATAATGCAACACAATTCTGTTTCCGACTTGACCATGAGACTAATGAATGTCCTAGCATGAAACATGTCCCACTAGTGCTTTTTCTGTCAACTAATGAACCAGCATAATCAGCATCGGAATAACCTACTAAATCAAAATTTTCACAAGAAGGGTACCATAGTCCAAATTTGTGTGTGTGTGAAAGATATCTCAAAATTCGTTTAGTAGCTTTTAAATGAGATTCTTTGGGATTAGCTTGAAAACGTGCACACAAGCACACAGAAAACATAATATCAGGTCTAGAAGCAGTAAGATAGAGAAGTGAACCGATTATCCCTCGATATTTCTTTTGATCAATTGCAATTCCTTTCTCATCTTTGTCCAACTTTGTTGATGTGCTCATAGGAGTTCTCAATGGCTTGGAATTTTCGACTCCAAATTTCTTTAATAGCTCCAACACATATTTGGATTGTGAAATGAAAATACCATCACTACTTTGCTTAATTTGAAATCCAAGAAAGTACTTCAATTCACCAACCAAACTCATCTCAAATTTAGCCTGCATGACTTGTTCAAAATTCTCACACAAAAGCTCATTAGTAGCACCATAGATAATATCATCCACATAAATCTGAACAATCAAAAAATCATGTTTTTTATGTAATAGAAACAGAGTCCTGTCAGCACTTCCCTTTTTAAAACCATTTTCCAAAAGATATGTACAGAGGCAGTCATACCAAGCTCTTGGTGCTTGCTTAAGACCATATAATGCTTTTTCTAGCTTATACACATGATTTGGAAATTCATGATTTTCAAAACCGGGTGGTTGTTCAACAAAAACTTCTTCTTTTAAATCACCATTCAAAAAGGCACTTTTTACATCCATTTGTTTAAGTTTGAAACCCTTGTAACATGCAAAACTTAGCAAGATTCTAATGGCTTCTAACCTAGCAACTGGAGCAAATGTTTCATCAAAGTCTATGCCTTCTATTTGGTTATAACCTTTTGCAACCAACCTAGCCTTGTTTCTAATTACATTTCCTGATTCATCAAATTTATTTTTAAACACCCATTTAGTCCCTACAATTGGATAGCCATTAGGCCTAGGAACTAAATTCCAAACTTTGTTTCTCTCAAATTGATTAAGTTCATTTTGCATTGCTAAAAACCAATTTTCATCATTAAGAGCCATTTCAACAGAATCAGGTTCAATTTCAGAAATAAAACCACTATGACAACAAAACGCACACAAATTTTCATCAAATGAGGAACGAGTACGTATACCTTCCGTAGGATCACCAATAATTAATTCAGGAGGATGATTAGGTTTGAACCTTAATTTATCAGCATCAACAGTCCTTCTTTCAGTTTTCTCACTAAATGTCCCTTCTTCAGTGCCTTCAGGATCTACTCCATCGTCAACCATCCTTTCAGTCGGTTTTTCCAGATCAGATTCATCAAATTTCACATTGATTGACTCAACAATTGTCTTTGTTCGTTTGTTATATATCCTGTAAGCCTTACTCCTTGTTGAATAGCCCATGAAAATTCCATCATCAGCCTTTGATTCAAATTTTCCAAGTTGATCACCTGTGTTAAGAATGAAACAAGGACACCCAAATATACGAAAATAAGAAATGTTAGGTTTCCTTTCATGCCACAATTCATAAGACGTTTTGCCAAGTATTGGTCTAATCATTACTCTATTCATTACATAGCACGAAGTATTCACTGCCTCTGCCCAAAAGATTAGAGGTAGCTTATACTCACTTAACATGGATCTAGCCAATTCCTGTAATGTACGATTTTTCCTTTCAACCACCCCATTTTGTTGAGGTGTTCGTGGAGCAGAAAATTCATGTTTTAAACCATTTTCTTCACAAAAATTTTCAAATTCAAAATTTTCAAATTCGCCTCCATGATCACTTCTCAAGATTTTAATTGTAACTCCTTTTTCATTTTGAACAAGTTTTGCAAATTTTGAAAAATATTCGAAAGATTCAGACTTTTTGGCTAAAAAGTAAACCCATGTAAATCTAGAATAATCATCAACCAGTACATAACAATAACGTTTTCCATTCAAGCTTGAAATTTCATTTGGTCCAAATAAATCCATGTGGACTAGTTCAAGGACCCTTGATGTGCTAACAATGTTTTTAGGACGAAATGATGATCGACTAAGCTTGCTCAAGGAACATGCTTTACACACTTTATTATTTTTAAATTTCTGATGTGGTAACCCTCTGACTTATTCTTTTGATTCGAGTTTTTCTAAGAGACTCATGCTAGCATGTCCAAGTCTCCTATGCCATAAATATGCCTCTTCGTCAGTGGCTACCAAACATCTAGAAAGATTTAGATTATCAAATGAAAGTGAGTAAACATTCCCTTTTCTTTTGCCCATAAAAACAATGTTATTAGAAGATTTATCAATGATTTTGCAAGTATCACTATCAAAAATTACGTTCATACCTTTGTCACATAGTTGGCTAATAGAAATGAGACTGTGATGCAGATTTTCAACGTATAAAACATTAGTCAAGGAAAAAATACCGTTACCAACTTCACCTTTGCCAATAATCTTACACTTGATATTGTCTCCCATGATCACATTTCCACCTTTAAAATTCTCTAAGCTAAGGAACTTCGATTTGTCACCTGTCATATGTCTAGAACAACCTGAATCTAGAAACCATTCTTGTTGTTCCTTAGCCCGCCAACAGACCTACATAAGAAGAGAGGAAGATGACCTAGAGAAACTCTTAGGTCCAATGTTATTAGTGATAGAAGCATTGTGAATAAACAATCCCTTTGGAATCCATACTTGTTTAGTCCTTTTATTTTTATTCCAATAAACATGAAATTTGTTTGTAGAATTCTTAGGAACCCAAACTTGTGTAAATTTTGTGTTCTTGTTCCTATGACTATAATTTTCAGCACGACATCTAAATACTCACATCTATCAAAGACATTCTTATATTTTGCATTATCATCAACTTGTGTTTTCCCAAAACCTAGTCCTTTCCCGTTGTTAGCAAAAATTTGATTTCCCAATAGCATGTTGAAAGATTTTTCGCCTCTTGAAAAGTTATTCAAAGATTTCTCAAGATTTTGGACTTTGGTTTTTAATGTTGAGTTTTCAGTAACAAGTGAGGTGCATCGATTAATAAAATCGTTTCTCCTAGTGTCGATGGTTTCCTTAAGATTCAAGTTTTCATTTTCAAGACTTTCAAAGTTATTCCTCAGTTTTGATAATTCTGAATCTAAAATCTTACATTTTTTACATTCTAGGTTTTGAATATTTTCAATTTCAGTTTCTAACCTAGAATTTTCATGGACAAGTTCTCTCCTATCAGATTTTAGTTTTTCAATTTTAGATTCAAGAGTATCAATCATTTTAGTAAAATCACAACACATTGAAACAAGTTCTTTATAAGAATAGTTACTTACCTCACTAGATTCCTCTAAGCTTGCTTCTGAATCCGATTTTGACATAAGACACAAGTTAGCCTCCTCTGAGCTATTATTTGAAACTTCCTCTCCTTCTTCATCATCCCAAGTTGCTGCAAAGGCCTTCTTTTTCTTTTTCTTTCCTTTTTTGTTTTTGAGAAGTGGACATTTTTGTTTGAAGTGGCCAGGCTTCTTGCAGTTATAGCATGTCAATTCATTATCGGAATCGTCAGAATTCTTTGACTTATTACCACTTATTTTCTTCTTTCGTGACTTGAATCTTGACCATTTTTTAAGATTATTGACAGCCATTGCAAGCTCTTCAATTGGATCTTCTTCTTCTTCATCGCTTTCTTCTTTGCTCTTTAAGGCAATCGTCTTCTTCTTTGGTTCGGAGTTGTTGCGTTCTTCCTTTGCTTTTAGCTCAAGCTCATATGTCATCAAGTTGCCAATCAACTCCTCCATGCTTAGTTTGCTCAGATCTTTCGATTCTTGGATTGCTGTGACTTTTGCCTCAAAGTTCATTGGTAAAACTCGTAGTATCTTCCGCACAAGCTCTACCTCAGTGAATACCTTCCCAAGCGCTCTAGCATTGTATACCAAGGTTGAAAAGCGTCCAAACATATCCTTTATGCTCTCGCCTTTGTCCATCACAAAGTTTTCGTATTCATTGCTGAATAGGGCTAGCCGAGACTCCTTGACTTGAGAAGTTCCTTCGTGTGTCACCTCCAAAGTATGCCATATTTCCTGTGCTGTTGTACAATGAGAAATTCTATTAAATTCATTTTTATCAAGAGCACATATCAAAGCATTCATGGCTTTAGCATTTGTTGTTTTCAATTTCTTATCGTTAGCATCCCACCTATCCTTAGGTTTAGGAATCTCAGTATCACCAACAATTATAGTGGGGGGTTTATAGCCAGTTTCAATAATATCCCAAACTTCATAATCAACAGAACTGAGATAGATACCCATCCTAACTTTCCAATAAGCATAATCGTTCCCGTTAAACATGGGTGGCCTAGCAATAGATTGCCCCTCAGAAAAAGCATTATTTTGTAGACTCATGACTCTAGAGTTAAAAAAAAATATACCGGGCTCTGATACCACTTGTAGGATCGATTTCACCCTAGAGGGGGGGGGGTGAATAGGGTGATAGTGTAAATTATAAAAATTAATTGCAGAAGCTAATTAATATTAACACGGATCACAGAATAGCAGCACAGATATCGCAGAATATAAATAACAGAATAAAACAGAACAACACAGAATTTACCCAGCTTCGGCAAAACCCTGCCTACGTGCTGCCCTCAAGGTTTCTACTAGAAATTAGATAGTCCCTCGCTTACACACGTAAACTCGCTATACCCGCTATTGACTAATCTAACTCTACGCTCAAAACCCTGACCACAACTCAACCACCGAGTTGCGAATTCCCAAACTACACACCGTAGTTTGTACCCTAGTCACACGACTAGAAAATTAAACGGTTTAAAAAAGAAAATACAATTAAAAACAATAAAATAAAATAAAAACCTATTTAAAAATAAACTATAGCCTTATAATAAAACAAGGCCGGCCCCTATTCACTTCTTCAACCCGTTCCTTTTTCTTTTTCTTTTCTCCGTTCGTTGTTATGAGATAGCGGCGGCTTTGTCCTTCAATCCAGATTAGGGCTTTCGTTTGTGTGATCCAATTTAGGGTTTTTCGTGATTTCAAAGAGTCCGACTTTTGATCGATCGAATATATGCTCGTTGCTTGCTTTCGTCGATCGTTTTCTTCTCTGTTTTGCTCACGGCTTCGATGAAATTGATCGAGTTCGACTATAACTTCGGTAAGTACTTTGTTCCTTTTGCTTTTACTGGTTGTTGGCTTGCTTGAACTCGATGCGGAAAATTGCCGATGATGATATCAATTTATATAGGGTTTGTAACCCTGGATTTGCGTCGTATATTTTGTACTTGAATTTGTCAACTGATATTTGATCAGCCGTTCGATTTCACTTTGATGCTGAGATGATTTCTGACCTTTTCATATGTGTATATTTTTGTTGCTTGCTTCCCACGGCTTTGATTCGTTTCGTGATGACCACGGTTTTGAATTTGACTTGTTCGTTTGATTGCGACTTGTTCAAAATTGACTTTGGCACGAACTTGATATTGATAGCTTCGGTTTAATTGTTATCTGACTTCGGTCTTCTGGTTCGATGCTTGGTGCATTGTATATTTGTTTTGGACTTGCTTCATTTGCTGGTCTTCAATGCCTTTGCCCACTGATTTTGAAGTTGTAACCTAGATCATTGGTTCAATTTTGGTTGATTGTCATATATGCATCTTGCTTTGACATGCTGTACATATATTTACACAGATGCTTCACTGCATCTGTTGTAGTTGCTTTATACTTCACTGTGCACTTTACTTGGGCATTTTGTATGTTTCATTTTGATCCACTTTGTCATTGCATATCTATATATGCTTGACCTCTGTTGCATGCTTGCTGTATTCATTTGAGTTGATTGTTGCATTGTCACTGGTTCATTTGATAGCACTAGCTGTTGGTTACTTGATTGAGTTGTGTGGGAACTGGATTGATTTCTTTTGGCTTCACTTGTGTATACTGTGTCATAGTGATGCATTCTTAAGTCTTGGATATTGAACAGTATCATGTATTTGTAGTTTGCATCCATTGTTGTTTCCAGTTGCACTTGGTCATTTCACTGTGTTGCACTCTCTGATGGTTCATTGGTGCACTGCTTGTTCATGTATGTTTGCATCGACTTGTTGCAGTACTTGAATCTATATTGTTATATTTGGACTTGTTGTACATCTGAGCCACTGTTGCCTTGTTGCTGTGTCATACTCGATGTGTTTGAACATAGCATTCATGTCATGTCGCCTTGTGTTGAATCCAGTTTCAAAACTCGGATTTGACCTTGTGCTTGTGTCGTGATTTTCAATGTTATTGCACGTGAGTTGAACCCGGTTTTTCATTTGGGTTTGACCTGTGCTCACTTGTCCCTGTAGCATTATCAAGTGTATATCGGTGTGCACGGCCTTGTGGCATATACAGTAATACACTGTGTATGTCACAAGTTGTTCGTGTATGATGAATTCAAATTTAAATTATGACGAACAACCCAAATAACTGAGGCAAATAATATTTTCAAAAATCATATCTTATTTTATTTTGCAAAAATATTTCTTTTTCAATTTTACTGCGTTAGTTTATATTTTTGCAGATTGCTCAGATGCTGGATTCAAACTTGAATGCAGTTGAAGATAAATACGAGTGTGAGTGATATGTAGTGAGGTTTTGATGTAAATGTGAAATGTCATGTATTGTAGTCAAAATTGTATATGTATAGTGAGAGCTTGAAATTGTACTATCAAAGTTGTAATTAATATTTGTTTGAATAAAAAATTTCTGTTTGAATTCAAAATCTGTTTAACTTGTTCTGTTTGAATTCAAATTCGAATTCTGTGTAATTTAATTTTATTCAACAAATATTTATTGATTCTAAAAATAAAATAGTACATTACCAAATACATTTAAATGAATGTATATATGTTTATTATCATCAAACAAAAATCATATAGCGCAAAGCGCATATTCAACAAACGTATGGTCAAGTTACGAATTTATAAAGGTTGAATATAATTTATAAACAAATTTTTCTTTAATTTTATATAATATTTTTACCAACAAATCGTGACCATGCATTAGGTACTGCAAATCCAGGCCGAAGCCTGCATCTCCTACATCGCGTTCATCTACGAGTAAGCTTAACCCATCGTCGTTCATCTAGGGCTCCAAATCGCCCCTCCATCACATCGCTAGAGAACGATCGACCGAGCCCACGTCAAAGCCCATCGCGCCACCATCCTTCGGCCCATAGTTCGCCGTGATCGGTGCTATGCTCGACGCGAAAAAAGTGAACGATCTCCTAACGAATGCGGCTCGAATACTCCCTCCACGCGAGGCCAAAAACAATCTCAACCGTAGGATCTGTAGTACTCGAGGAGTTCTTCGATTCTCTAGTTGGAGGATTTTGAAATAAATAAGTAGATTTCAAGAAAAAGGAGGAAGAAGGTCAAGAAGTATTAGTATTGGCCATTGAAGTGTTTTGTGGCGGCCGAAGAAAGAACGAGTGTTTCGACCCCTTAAACGTATATATATACACGTAAACCAATTATTTTATTATTTAATTCACTTTTAAACAATTTTCTCAAACGATCTCCAAACAACGCATGCCGACAGGCGATTATAATGTTTTACCTGCATTCTGAACACAATGGAACGTGTTTCGGAGGCTAATTCGATCATATGCGCGAGTTACGAAAATAAACGATCAATTTCAAATTAAATCGATTAAAATAGTTTCTATGTGTTTTGAGCTGCTAGGGTCAAACGACGACTCCGATTGCTACGAAAATTGAAATCCGATAATAACTAACTATTACGGATCCAATGGAACTGGTTTTGTCGAATTCCGAGACTGTGCCTCGGAAGGCTATTTTTAAATATCGATTTAAATGATATATTTTTAAAACTAAACAAATCACCTTTAAATTCAATTTTAACACTTTTCCTGTCCTCGGCACTATCAATATAAATTTTACAAGCCTTCAAATTATTTTTAACAAGCTTAAAACTCCAGATTCAACATTTTACCCAATTTTAAATTATTTAATTCAATAATTTAATTATCAATTAAATAGTGATATTTGGAATTCAAGTTAAAATAAATCTTTCAAATATCTAAAATCAATTAGATATTCCAATTTCAAATGCTCAAAAATTCTAGGTCGTCACATTCCTCCCCCCTTAAAAGAATTTCATCCCCGAAATTGCTATTTAAAAAGAATGGTCCAATACCCATTTACTTTTTCCCAAAACCAAACAATTTCAAACAATTCTCAAAACAATCTTTTTATTAAAGACATACTAACCCGTTTTCTAGCTTTCCAAACTGATCCATAAGTCCCAATAATATTATTTACTTAACAATTCAAATTTGAATTTAAAACTAAACTTTGAATTGTCAAAATTTTCTCAAAAATTTTCTAACTCCCTAAATTTTAGAAAAATTTCGCCAACATCTCCTTTGCGCGGCTAGCTCGGTACAACAACAAAATGCCTCTACGGGCTCCCAAATTCCAAAAGAAATCAAAAGCCAAGTGGCTAAACCAAAAAATCATCAAATTTCATACAGAAATTTAAATATATACCTTTGCCAAGAAAATTTCAATTTATCTTCTTAAATCAAAAATCCTAAATTCACTTTCGTAATCCTTTAGTTCCAACTAAACAATTAGTTTCAATTTCCATTTCCAAAATCCCTTATTTCAATTCCAATTTGAAATCGTTTTGTTGCTGATGAAAATTTTTCCAAAAATTTTCAAAACTTTTCTAACTCCCAGAATTTTTGGAAAATTTTGGCAGTGTCTCCTTTGTACAAAGGAGCTTTTGCAATTTGACAAGAGATATAAATATATATACATCGACCCACACGGTCCGAAAAAAGTTCATATTTTCTATTTTTAATATGTAGGCGTACCTTTATTTAGCATTTTTAAGCAAGCGGCTTATTATTTTAGCAATTAGCGCGTCCAAATCCAGCCAAACGGCTTCCCGGTACCTATACTTACTCAATTCAAATATGTAAGTGCCAAAATCATGTAACTTAACAACATTTTACATATTTAACTAGTAGACATATTAGTTTCTATAAGCAATGCAGGTTAAACAATATTTATAAGTAACTTATAGGGTTCCGACATTAATTTTGATTGTCTACAACCAATTCGTATACAACTTCATTCAATTTAAATGGTTTACAACTCAATTGCTTACGTTCAATTCATTTTTAAGCTAAGCAAACTCATATTCACTTCAATTGATCTTAAAACCAATTTATTTAACCTTTATCAACTCATAGAATTTTAATTACCTTCGTTTACGTCAAATGACAGTTCATTCTATGCAATTTGATGATATCCATGTGAATAAATAATTACTTAAGTTTTATAACCAATTTAAATTGATTTCGACTCAATTTATTTTAATTCCTTCCATTTTAATTCATTCACAACCATTTTATTTAGCTCGACACATTCCATGCTTGTATACGACTAACCATTCCCAAATTAATCCAATCCAAGCTTTTATTTAATGGTCCACCCTTCCTACTTGAATTCGAGCTTCTATAAATTTTAAACTTATGTTAATTTACTTTAATTTAGTCCAACTTCAAAACTTAAGCTCACTTCATTTGCAAAATAAATTTTCCTTTTCAATTTAACTTGGTTCTATTTCAATCAAATCTCATTTCAATCTACAAATTTATTTGATTAGTTATTATGAATTTAATTTCCAAATTCAATTCATTCACGACTCATTTAACTAAATACAAGGCCATATTCAATTTATTTCTACCTTCTTGAACTTAATTTGCAATTCAAACCATTTCTGTTTCAATCCAACTTCCTTTTATCCGACAATATTCCAATTGTATTCAATTTACTCACAATTCAAGTTAAATTTAATTTATAACTCATGTTTTCATTTCCAAACTCCATTAATAACTCCCAATTCAACTTCTATTTAACCAATTTAAATCTTATTAACATACTCACTTAACTAATTTATTTAGCTAACTAACTTACTCCTTTATTTTAAAATTTTAGAAATACTTTTAAATTCACATAATACTATTAAAATATCTTTTTATAAAAATGCTTCTTATAATTCGATGTCTCAACCAGTCCATCCTTGTTCTCATAGAAATTCGATCATACATTGATCAAGCGTAGGACTAAAAATCTATAAGTACTTGGTAAACCCATTTTCAACACCCAGTGAAAGTACTTGGGAAAATAATTTTATTGGAAATATAGAAAACAGTTTTTGAAAATAGAGGAAATATCTTTGGTGAGAATGCTCTGGAAATCATCACCCCCTTCCATGGTTGCAGTTACATCCTGGGTTACGTTGCCATCGCAGCAAAAGTCCATGTAACTGTAGGCACTCCGCGCCCCTCGATTACGCTATGGAACCCACAACAGATCGCAGTTACATTCCACGGTTACGTTGCCACCACAGCAAAAGTCCATGTAACTGTAGGCATCAGCGCCCTCGATATTCGTTGTTAAAAATGAAACTTCTCTACTCCCACATAGGTCGCAGTCTACCGATGTAAAATCAAATGTAGACTGTTGGCTCTCAGCGGCACACTCGACTTTCTCTATGTTACCATAGGTCGCAGTCTACCGATATAAAATCAAACGCAGATTGTTGGCTCTCAGCATCACACACGGCTTTCGCTATGGTCTGCAGTAGATCGCAGTGACATCAAGTTACACTGCCGTCACAGCATAACCCAAATGCCTCTGTAGGCATCAGCGCCCTCGACTTCCGCTACACACTACACATAATCCTCAGAAACTAGTTTTGTTCAGACTCCTCATAGGATCAACTTTAGAACCCCCCTTAGGGTCCAAGGCAGGACCACCCTATGGCACTCCTGAGAAGTTCATTTCAAGGGAGCACCCTTTTCCCCAGAGCCATTTTCAAAACACTTTATACTATACACATATAGTATCTTCCAAATCATGCACCTAATATGAATCTCAAGTAAATATCCTTTCTCAAAATCGATTATCCCAAAATCGATAATTCTCAAACTAGGCTCTCCAAATCCAATATTGATTTTACCCAAAAATAAAAAGCCTTTCCAAATTCAAAGGTTACCAAAACCTTTTCCTCCAAAACCATTCTCATAAGATCAATTTCATATATATATATATATATATATATATAACTTTAAAAATCTTTAGATCACTTCAAACTCGTATAAAACTCCTTTCATACTTCAAACACTTTCAAAATCCTTTCCTTCTGGCAATAGATTTAATAAGGGGAGATTTATCTTATATAACAAAGATATATAACTTTGTTTATTCAAAATCAAATATTCAAATTTGATTACTCTATAAAGTCACTTACCGTTTTACTTACTTCCATAAAGTAATTTTTTACCATAGAAATATCCAATTTCCACTTTACTTAATCATATGTTTCACAAAATATACCTTTCATTTCAAAAACTATTTCACTTTTCTTATCCATAAATTTCCAATATCAGTTTCATTCAATTCCGTATGATGTACACATATCATCCATATGCTATACCAATCTGATCGCTCACTCGATCACACAATTTCACTTCCGAATTAGTATCGTCCACCCAGCTTCCTAGTGCGGACTTAGATATGGCTTCTTTATCAGAAACCGTCATTCTCCTTGCATATCCATAACTATGATAGAGAATATCCAGAACCAATCAACAATCCATATCCAGGTTCGCCGTCGAAAATCGAATGAAAAATCCCAACTCGGATCGATATAACTATCTTGAAATTCTGTGCTCGAATCTGGATCAAATCACTATGCAAATAGAATAATATACGTACATCCTACGTTTTATCTTCATTGATTATCAACTAAATCAATTTCTCTTTCTACTCACATTTCCTTTAATTTCTATCCACATAATCACAATTATTTCAATTCCATTGGACTATCACCTCAATTCTTATCTCAAATGGATATTTAATCATAAACAGTTTAAACTTTGTCCAGCATAAATTTAGAAAATAGCTTGAAAAGTTTAAAAATAGACAAGTAGTTCAAAAACAATTAATAGTTTGTAAAATAGCTGTAAAATAATTAAGTAATTGTAAAATAGTTAAATATTTTCAGAAATTTTAGATAATTGCAAATAAGTTGTAAAATAGTAATTAATTTGTAAAATAGTTGAAAAACAGTAATTAGTTTATAAAACAGTTACAAATTAGTTAAATAATTCCAAAAGTAGTTATAAAATAAGTATAAGATAGTTTTGGGTTTAATAAGAAAGGTTGTATATATATTAAATAACTTGGAAAAAAAATAGTTTTGGACTAAAACAATTTATTCTGAAAACAGTCTAGAGCCAAATTGTTCAATTCCCAAATCTCCTTTCTCATCAATTTAATTTAAATTTCCACTTCCATTGAATTGACTCAATTCCAATTTGTAAGTCATACTTACCCAAATGTTTTACTTCCCTAAACATTTCATTTTGCTTACTCATTAATACACATTTTATTATTACACACAACAACCAAGGAAACCAATTCATTATTATCTTATTTTGAAAACTCTTTTCCAAATTCAAGATTTTAATTTCAGTTTGAATCCATTTCAAACTAATCTTCGTTCAATTTCGATTTGGTTGTATTTGTGTTACCTCTTAATTTAATTTCAATAATTTAACAACGAATTACCTTAACATTTATTAGTAAGAAATATTGCTTTATATATATATATATATATATATATATATATATCACAATATATTCTTATATAAAGTCATTTAAAATCTTTATATCAGAAAATAACAAGTACGCTCTCATATATATACGCACACACACACATACACTCAACTCATTATAGAGTACTATTGACCCTATCCTTAATGAGTAATCCCACCAGAGCCAAGGTTCTCGCTTAACCTTCATCTCTGATACCAACTCTAACGACCCGAAATTTTCGATTCTGAAAACTCCAAATAGTTAGGGAAAGAAGAAAGAGATAGAAGATGAAGAAGAAACAAAACAAATATTCTCACATTCGCAGTGGATAAAATATAATAACAAATAATAACAGTTATACAAAGGAGAACTGTATCGGTCAAATATACTAATGATACATCAGAGTTACACATGTATACATACACTGGATATACACAATCATCATGTCTCATATATACAACAATATAATACATCAGAAACACTCCATACGTTTTTGCCATCCAGCTCGCCTCCTGAGCTCCAGAGCGTCATTACCTGAAAATCTATAATACTCGGTCTGACCCGATCAATACATCAAAGTAACACCCAGGTCAAGCTGGAAACCAGCGTGAGTAAACTCATCTAACATGAAATACCAAAGCATAAAAACTTATTTAAACCTAGGGTAACTTGGGTCAATTTCCAAATTCATAATTTTTTGTAGACATCACTAATTTCACACCTCAATATCTAAGTATCAAAAACTTAGATTAAATGGTCCAATTCACTTAAATCATTCCATACGAGCTTATTGATTTCACATAGCAATTTATAAAGAATCGAAGTTGTTTCGGGTATTTACTAATACCCGACTCCGGTCTCTTCGAATTTAATACCATCTTAGACCGAGTTATTTAAGTGAACTACGATTCAACTTTAAATACAAGATGTCATTTTTTTACACAGAAATTCATCATCATTAATAACCACATTATAAATGTCCACCCAAACATTTCATATCACAGAATAACACAACATATCATCCAATTCAGATATTTTACTCAAACAATCATTCATAAGCAATCATTGTTAATCCCTATTACGATTAATTTAATTAACTTAAATTAAATCAATTACTTAAGAATAAATCACCTAACTTTGCTTAATCAACCATTAATAATTATAACCTTTAATTAATCATTCATTCTTCAAAAATCTATCTTAATTAATCACCTTGATTAATTATCTTCAATTACATAGAGTAATTATCCTTCAATTAATTACACAAATAAACTATCCTTAACCATTTACAGTAATTATCCTTTAATTACTCTCATTTATTACATTAATTAACGATCCTTAATTACTTCAATTAAATTAACATCCAGTAAATATCCATTAATTAATTTACTCAGTAATTATTCTTTCCAATTACATTCAGTAATCACACTTTAACAAACCATTATGTAATTATCTTAATTAAACCAATTAATTAACTTGATCAATCACATCATTTAATTAACTACATTGAATAATTAATCCCTCAATTACTTTCATTAAGTAATTATACTTAAAAAATTCCATAAATTGATTATCTTTAATTAATTAATCTAATTAATCATCTTAATTAATTATTTGATAATCCTTAGTTAATGATCCTTCATTAACTAATAACTATTCTTTAACTACTCTTTAAGAAATTAGACTTTAGTTAATCATCTCTTAATCCAAATTAACTAATTCTTAATAACCAATTAATTAATTGCTAATTACTCAATTATTTAAGTGCTTAACTATGATTAATTAAATAAATTAATTATCCATTTTAATTAACTTAATAATTTAATGATTTACAAATCATTAAAACTTCATTTATTTAAAGGTAAAAACATTTTTCTTATTTATGGTCAAATTATCATTAACAAAGCAATAAAAAAACAATTTACTTTAAATTTTCTTTCATTTCAAACTGGAATCCAGATTTAAATTTTGATTCCAGATTTAACTTAGACTTAAAAAAAACTTTACTTACATTTTAAATCTTCATTTAAATCCAAATCATTTAACCGTTTAAAGTAGTTAAAACAATTTAAATTTAAAAACTTTATTTATCTTTAAAACTAAGATTCAAACAAAATTTGAATTCCAAATCAATTTCCTGAATTTAATTTCCTTTAATTCATTACTTCAAAATTCCTTTCAGTTTCCTTTAATCCAAATTCATTCATTGATATTTTTAAAACACCAAATTTTATTCATCCAACCATAACACAGCGTAACTAAATTTCCAAATTAATCCATCATGGAATACCAATAAAATACAACACAGATTATAAAGATAATCTATATATTGTGAGGAATCCAGTTGGATCCCTCCAACCTATTTTCCCTGCATCCACAGATGTTAGCATGACAAATAAATATCCATCAAATTTGATAATAATTTTCATTTTAAACTAATCAACCAATCATTTAAATATTAACTATTTAAACAGCTGAAATTCCAGATGCGAGTGGGATTAACTCGCCTTGAATTTGTTGAGCGTTTAAACTTTGAATTAAACCGACAGCGATCGATTTAACCCAAAACTTTCGCTAGCTCCGATTGTCTCCAAATCAGCACTGCAGCGTACATCGCGTTGCTGCGATTCCGGCGCTACCAGTTTTGTCGAAATCTGGCAAAGTACGCTCAAGTTACGAATTTATAACGGTTGAATATAAATTTATAAACAAATTTTTCTTTAATTTTATATAATATTTTTACCAACAAATCATGATCGTGCATTAGGTACTGCAAATCCAGGCCAAAGCCTGCATCTCCTACATCGCGTTCATCTACAGGTAAGCCGAACCCATCGTCGTTCATCTAGGGCTCCAAATCGCCCCTCCATTACATCGCTAGAGAACGATCGACCGAGACCACATCAAAGCCCATTGCGCCACCATCCTTCGGCCCAAAGTTCGCCATGCTCGGTGCTATGCTCGTCGCGAAAAATGAGCACGATCTCCTGATGAACGCGGCTCGAATACTCCCTCCATGCGAGGCGAAAAACAATCTCAACCATATGATCTGTAGTACTTAACGAGTTCTTCGATTCTCTAGTTGGAGGATTTTGAAATAAATGAGTAAATTTCAAGAAAAAGGAGGAAGAAGGTTAAGAAGTATCGGCCATTGAAGTGTTTTGCGGCGATCGAAGAAAGAACGAGGGTTTTCAACCCCTTAAACGTATATATATACACGTAAACCGATTATTTAATTATTTAATTCACTTTTAAACAATTTACTCAAACGATCTCCAAACAATGCGTGTCGACAGGCGATTATAATGTTTTACCCGCATTTCGAACACAGTGGAACGTGTTTCGGAGGCTAATCCGATCATATTCGCGTGTTACGGAAATAAACGATCAATTTTAATTTAAATCGATTAAAATTGTTTCTATGCGTTTTGAGCTGCCAGAATCAAATGACAACTCCGATTGCTATGAAAATTGAAATCCGTTAATAATTCACTATTACGGATCCAATGGAACTGGTTTTGTCGAATTTCGAGACTATGCCCTAGAAGGCTATTTTTACATATCGATTTAAACGATATATTTTTAAAACTAAACAAATAACCTTTAAATTCAATTTTAACACTTTTATTGTCCTCGACACTATCAATATAAATTTTACAAGCCTTCAAATTATTTTTAACAGGCTTAAAACTCCAGATTTAACATTTTACCCAACTTTAAATTATTTAATTCAATAATTTAATTGTCAATTAAATAGTGATATTTGAAGTTCAGGTTAAAATAAATCTTTCAAATATCTAAAATCAACTAGATATTCCAATTTCAAATGCTCAAAAATTCCCGGTCGTCACAGCTTAAATAACGGTTCACATGATTTTAGATCAAAACTGTTTGTAATTGATGTTTAAATGCCATGGAAAAATATATGTTATCCAAAACATGATTTTAGAGTTGGGTGTTTGCGCCAAAATTCGTCACAAACCCCAAATATCGTGAAAGCACCAGTGTCTGAACACAAACCAATGATATTCAAGTACAAATATCAGATCTCAACAAACATCAAACAACAATTCAAAAATAATAATCAGAGACACAAGTTTTATAGTGGTTCGGCTATCTCCGGCCTACGTCCACTCCAAAGTTTTATCCTTTTATTGATTATCCTTGATGATTACAGATGATTACAGCAGTAAATACGAAGAATTTCCAGTACAACAACAGTATTGAAGCGTAGAAATGAATCCGGCAGAGTCTGGAGGTTGAAAGGCCAAGATCCAAGAGATCCTCTTTTCTGAATGACCAGGGGCTCTATTTATAGGCGTGGGATGCTGATATTTTGCTGAAAATCTGGGAGACCACGTCTGGCACGTGAGGGGGCCCACATGTCCGGCCTTAGGAAATTTGGGCCCACTTTGTGATCGATTCGAACTCCATTTGAATCGATCATAAAATCATCCAATCGAGGTGAAATTTGGTGTGGACATTCTTCAACATGTATGTAAGCTCCTGTACAAATTTCATTGCATTTGGATCAGTGGATCTTGAGTTATGATCGAATCGAGTTTGGGTTGTCCATTGGCTGTCGTCTTCGAATCCATTGCTTCGAATCCACCTTGTTCGACTCCATCCAAAGCGCGTGCGAATCGATGACGTGGCGCTATTTCCTTGGGTCGATCCACCTTTGTCGCCGTGTTGAATGCCTCTTTTCTTGAAGATGCGCTCGTATCCATGTTCCACGCTTCGTCGTTATCCCTAACTTCACAACGGTCGTGCTCCTATCCATCGATTCGTGTTTCCCTTCACATCGATTCCTGGAGTGTACTTTGTATCGATCGGCCACGAATCGATCGATACGAAATGACGATGGAGGTTATCGATACGAAGTGGTTGTGATGGAGGTTGGATACGAACTAGACCTTACCTAATGGATACGAGCGGAGCCTTACCTGATGGATACGAAGGAGCCAAAGTCCATCTGCTATCGATACGAGAATATCGATTCGAAACATGCCGCCTCTTCCCATCTGACCGATACGAAGCCATTGAGTCGTGTCCATGCTGATCGATGCGAACAACGTCGATTCGAAGTCCTTCACCCTGCTTTGCCTTTGATCGATACGAACACTATCGAGTCGACCCAACACCTGACCGATGCGAACTTCACTGAGCCGAATGCATACCGATTGATACGATCCTGATCGATACGAAGTGTTCACTTCCTGATCGATACGAAGTGTATCGATTCGAACCATCCGTGCGTGCCGATGGATACGAACAACATGTTCTTCCTACCTTGCATCGATCATATCTCCTTCATACGAACTCCGATTAACCTGAAATTTGAAACGTAGCCTTTCCTAGTCCTTATCATCATCTCCAATCAATTTCGTCACGATCGGAGCTTAACCAAATTTTGACGTCATCGATTGTAGCCTTGCTTTCAAGCGATCTCCAATCCCGATATCCATCATTCCTTGCCAATTTGTTGATATTCCAGCTTTGACCAAAAAATGGGATAACACTTTGCCCCCCAAAACATGCCTTGTGATAAGAAGGCGTGTTTTGAATATTTTCGATTCCAATATCCAAAGTCCATAGCCATATCGCCAGAGTATGTCATCCTTGATTGCTCCGAGTCGATGTCCAATTCCAAGTCCAATAAGCAAAGCCCTAGCCAATTCCATATCCATCTGAACTCGACAATCGAGTCCTAATCCATCCTTGTCCAAAGCCAATAACCGAATTCAAGACCTCTCCGGATCGATATCCAAATCCATAACCTCTCCGGGCTCTTGCCAAGTGCAATACTCACCTGACGACCGTGGTCCAACGTCCCTGGACGGTGAATTAACCTCTCCAGGTTCTTGCCAAGCGCAATCCACACCTGACGACCGTGGTCCAGTGTCCCTGTACGTTGTATAATGCCGTGGCTTAAGTCCTAAGCCGAATCCTGGTCTCTCCGGACCCTTGTTGAGCATAGTCCATACTCAATGACCTGAAACAATAATCAATAATATGGGGCCTAAGTCCTAGGCCGAATCCTGGTCACTCCGGACCCTTGCCGAGCATAGTCCATACTCAGCGACCTGAAACAATAATCGATAACATAGGGCCTAAGTCCTAGGCCGAATCCTGGTCACTCCGGACCCTTGTCGAGCACAGTCCATACTCGACGACCTGAATGAGTCAATTTACCACATTCGGGCAAAGTGACTCACACCTTGCTAGGCATAATCCATACCCGACGATCGTTTATCATGATCCAGATAAAAATCCAATCAAAATACAATCCAAAATCCAAATCCAAAATCCAAATCAAAACCAGAAAATCGAAAATCCAAACCAGCATCCAAAACCAAAAACAATCGTCAAAGGAAAATCCAAATCAAAAGGCAAGCAAAACCAGGAGCTCAATCCAAACTCCAAAACCAAATCCAAAAAGAAAAGCAGTGTCCAATCCAAAAGCAAAAGATAAATTTCACAAACTATAGCATCACGGTTTATCATCATTCAGAGCATGCCTAGGGGATATCTTCGTCCCCATACATGGGTAAATGACTTGGCCATTTGCCAGTAGCTTGTTACTTATTTCATATTATCCTGGTCAATGGATAATCAATTGACCGTCATTCCTGGGCCTCACATCGTCATGGTGTGAGGTAGTTGGTGGCTGCTCCTGTTCCACGGCTGCATTCCGAGTTCTGACATATTGTCGCAACTGTCCATTCCTTACATGCTCCTCAATTATGTCCTTTAAGTGCCTGCAGCTGTTGGTATCATGTCCATCCAAATCATGAAAGAGACAGTGCCTTCCTGATGCCCTCTCTCGTTCAGAAGGCTCTCTCCTAGCTGGCCTTCGGTAGGGAAGGCGATTCTGAGTATCCAGGTATATCCGCTCCAACGTATCGTTCAATCCTGTGTATGTGGAAAACTTTGGATCCTTCCATCGCTTCCTAGCATTTCCATAATCATCGTCCAACTTCCTTTTTCCTTTGTCTTTATCCAAACCTTTGCTGGATGGTCCTCCACCCTCGGTTGCATTAACCTTTTTCAACTCTAAATCCATACTCGCATCTTCTTGCCGAAGGAACCTCTCTGCCTCGTGAAAGAATTCCTCGAGATCCTGTGGGGGATCTCGTATCAGAGATACCTTGAAATCCGAATCCTCCCTGACTCCTGATACTGCCGCCATTAAAACCATTGATGGATCAGGCCGATCCACCGAAGCTACTGTCGCACTGAATCGAGTTAGAAAAGCTCTAAGCGATTCATCCATCCTCTGTTTTACCGATGTCAGTGCCATCACGTTCTTCAGACTCTTAACATGAACCCGAAACTGTCCCCAAAACCTTTCCACCAATTCCCCCCAAGTTCTGATAGATCCTTCTCCCAGCTGCCTAAACCCCATTGCAGCTAAGTCCGTCAAGTACAAAGGAAAACATCGTGCCATTACTTCCTGCGATGCCCCCAACACCTCCATGTCTCTGGTGTACCTCATCAAGTGATCAGTTGGGTCCGCCTTACCATCATACACATCCACGCTAGGTAGCTTGAACTTAGGTGGATTCTGAGCCATCCTTATTTCTCGAGGGAACGGACTCCTGTTCACTCCTTCCAAGTCTCTGTTGGTTAAACCACCTCGCACAGTTTTACTGATGATCTCCACTAATCCAGTATTGTCTGCCAGGGGTTACCCCCGAGGGAACTCCGGCACATATTCTTCATGTGGCTCACTAGCAGCAACGTTAGCTCTCGTTTGCTGAACTCCTTCCAAAGGTCCTCCCATGTTGGATCCTACGGGCCTGCCCCCAAGCCCTTGTTGATTGCCTTCTGGCTCTGTGTCCTATCCTCCGTTGGGTTCCATAACCCTAGTCCCTTGTCCTACATCCACAGCCGCCGTAGCTGTTCCTATGTTCTGCATCCCTGCAGCTCTCATTTGCTCAAAGAAGGTTTGCATCATTTCCTGTTGGCTCTTCAACAATCTCTCTTGCAAAGAATTTGACATAGCTTCCATTTCATCCCTGGTGATGTAGACGGAAGCCTATCCTTCTCATGCTCCAGAGGATGCCTCCTGGCTTCCTCCTTGTTGGCTTCTCTCAGCCCTTTACCTTCTACTATTTTGCCTAGTCATTGTCTTCAAATCCAAACTCCTCAAAATCTTCAAATCCGAACTTCGAATCCGATATAGCGGGTGCTAGTCCTTCTCAGTGAAAGAACCAAAGTGTTTGCGCCAAATTTGGTCACAAACCCCAAATATTGTGAAAGCACCAGCGTATGAACACAAACCAATGATATTCAAGTACAAATATCAGATCTCAGCAAACATCAAACAACAATTAAAAAATAATAATCAGAGACACAAGTTTTATAGTGGTTCGGCTATCTCCGGCCTACGTCCACTCCAAATTTTTATCCTTTTATTGATTATCCTTGATGATTACAGATGATTACAACAGTAAATATGAAGAATTTCCAGTACAACAACAGTATTGAAGCGTAGAAATGAATCCGGCAGAGTCTGGAGGTTGAAAGGCCAAAGATCCGAGAGATCCTCTTTTCTGAATGACCAGGGGCTCTATTTATAGGCGTGGGATGCTGATATTTCGCTGAAAATCCAGGAGACCACTTCTGGCATGTGAGGGAGCCCACATGTCCGACCTTAGGAAATTTGGGCCTACTTTGGGATCGATTCGAACTCCATTTGAATCGATCATAAAATCATCCAATCGAGGTGAAATTTGGTGTGGACATTCTTCAACATGTATGTAAGCTCCTGTAAAAATTTCATTGCATTTGGATCAGTGGATCTTGAGTTATGATCGATTCGAGTTTGGGTTGTCCGTTGGCTGTCGTCTTCGAATCCTTTGCTTCGAATCCACCTTGTTCGACTCCATCCAAAGCGCGTGCGCATCGATGACGTGGCGCTATTTCCTTGGGTTGATCCACCTTTGTCGCCGTGCTGAATGCCTCTTTTCCTGAAGACGCGCTCGTATCCATGTTCCACGCTTCGTCCTTATCCATAACTTCATAACGGTCATGCTCGTATCCATCGATTTGTGTTTTCCTTCGCATCGATTCCTGGAGTGTACTTCGTATCGATCAGCCACGAATCGATCGATACGAAATGACGATGGAGGTTATCGATACGAAGTGGTTGTGATGGAGGTTGGATACGAACTAGACCGTACCTAATGGATACGAGCGGAGCCTTACCTGATAGATACGAAGGAGCCAAAGTCCATCTGCTATCCATACGAGAGTATCGATTCGAAACATGCCGCCTCTTCCCATCTGACCGATACGAAGCCATCGAGTCGTGTCCATGCAGATCGATGCGAACAACATCGATTTGAAGTCCTTCAACCTGCTTTGTCTTTGATCGATACGAAAACTATCGAGTCGAACCAACACCTGACCGATGCGAACTTCACCTAGCCGAATCCATACCGATCTATACGAATAGTATCGATACAATGTCCTCACTTCCTGATCGATACGAAGTGTATCGATTCGAACCATCCTTGCGTGCCGATGGATACGAACAACATGTTCTTCCCACCTTGCATCGATCATATCTCCTTCATACGAACTCCGATTAATCTGAAATTTGAAACGTAGCCTTTCCTAGTCCTTATCATCATCTCCAATCAATTTCGTCCAGATCGGAGCTCAACCAAATTTTGACGTCATCGATTGTAGCCTTGCTTTCAAGCGATCTCCAATCCCGATATCCATCATTCCTTGCCAATTTGTTGATATTCCATCTTTGACCAAAAAATCGGATAACACGTTGCCCCCCAAAACATGCCTTGTGATAAGAAGGCGTGTTTTGAATATTTTCGATTCCAATATCCAAAGTCCATAGCCATATCGCCAGAGTATGTCATCCTTGACTTCTCCGAGTCGATGCCCAATTCCAAGTCCAATAACCAAAGCCCTAGCCAATTCCATATCCATCTGAACTCAACAATCGAGTCCTAATCCATCCTTGCCCAATAGCCAATAATCGAATCCAGGACCTCTCCGGGTCGATATCCAAATCCATAACCTCTCCGGCCTCTTGCCTAGCGCAATACTCACCTGACGACCATGGTCCAGCGTCCATGGACGGTGAATTAACCTCTCCGGGTTCTTGCCAAGCGCAATCCACACCTGACGACCGTGGTCCAGTGTCCATGGACGTTGTATAATGCCGTGGCTTAAGTCCTAAGCCGAATCCTGGTCTCTCCGGACCCTTGTTGAGCATAGTCCATACTCAATGACCTGAAACAATAATCAATAATATGGGGCCTAAGTCCTTGGCCGAATCCTGGTCACTCCGGACCCTTTCCGAGCATAGTCCATACTCAGCGACCTGAAACAATAATCGATAATATAGGGCCTAAGTCCTAGGCCGAATCCTGGTCACTCCGGACCCTTGTCGAGCATAGTCCATACTCGACGACCTGAATGAGTCAATTTACCACATTCGGGCAAAGTGACTCACCCCTTGATAGGCATAATCCATACCTGACGACCGTTTATCAAAATCCAGATAAAAAACCAATCAAAATCCAATCCAAAATCCAAAATCCAAAATCCAAATCAAAACCAGAAAATCGGAAATCCAAACCAACATCCAAAACCGAAAACAATCGTCAAAGGAAAATCCAAATCAAAAAGCAAGCAAAACCAGGAGCTCAATCCAAACTCCAAAACCAAATCCAAAAAGAAAAGCAGTGTCCAATCCAAAAGCAAAAGATAAATTTCATAAATTATAGCATCGCGGTTTATCATCATTCAGAGCATGCCTAGGGGCTATCTCCGTCCCCGTACATGTGTAAATGACTTGGCCGTTTGCCAGTAGCTTGTTACTTATTTCATATTATCCTGGTCAATGGATAATCAATCGACCGTCATTCCTGGGCCTCACATCGTCATGGTGTGAGGTAGTTGGTGGCTGCTCCTGTTCCACCGCTGCATTCCGAGTTCTGACATATTGTCGCAACTGTCCATTCCTTACATGCTTCTCAATTATGTCCTTTAAGTGCCTGCAGCTATTGGTATCATGTCCATCCAAATCATGGAAGAGACAGTGCCTTCCTAATGCCCTCTCTCGTTCAGAAGGCTCTCTCCTAGCTGGCCTTCGGTAGGGAAGGCGATTCTGAGTATCCAGGTATCTCCGCTCCAACGTATCGTTCAATCCTGTGTATGTTGAAAACTTTGGATCCTTCCATCGCCTCCTAGCGTTTCCAGAATCATCGTCCAACTTCCTTTTTCCTTTGTCTTTATCCAAACCTTTGCTGGATGGTCCTCCACCCTCAGTTGCATTAACCTTTTTCAACTCTAAATCCATACTCGCATCTTCTTGCCGAAGGAACCTCTCTGCCTCGTGAAATAATTCCTCGAGATCCTGTGGGGGATCTCGTATCAGAGATACCTTGAAATCCGAATCCTCCCTGACTCTTGATACTACCGCCTTTAAAACCATCGATGGATCAAGCCGATCCACCGAAGCTACTGCCGCACTGAATCGAGATGGAAAAGCTCTAAGCGATTCATCCATCCTCTATTTTACCGATGTCAGTGTCATCACGTTCTTCGGTCTCTTGACATGAACCTGAAACTGTCCCCAAAACCTTTCCACCAATTCCCCCCAAGTTCTGATAGATCCTTCTCCCAGCTGCCTAAACCCCATTGCAGCTAAGTCCGTCAAGTACAAAGGAAAACATCGTGCCATTACTTCCTGCGATGCCCCCAACACCTCCATGTGTCTGGTGTACCTCATCAAGTGATCAGTTGGGTCTGCCTTACCATCATACACATCCACGCTAGGTAGCTTGAACTTAGGTGGATTCTGAGCCATCCTTATTTCTCGAGCGAACGGACTCCTGTTCACTCCTTCGAAGTCTCTGTTGGTTAAACCACCTCGCACAGTTTTCTTGATGATCTCCACTAAACCAGTATTGTCTGCCAGGTGTTGCCCCCGAGGGAACTCCGACACATATTCTTCATGTGGCTCACTAGCAGCAACGTTAGCTCTCGTTTGCTGAACTCCTTCCAAAGGTCCTCCCATGTTGGATCCTGCGGGCCTGCCCCCAAGCCCTTGTTGATTGCCTTCTGGCTCTGTGTCCTATCCTCCGTTGGGTTCCATAACCCTAGTCCCTTGTCCTACATCCACAGCCACCGTAGCTGTTCCTAAATTCTGCATCCCTACAACTCTCATTTGCTCAAAGAAGGTTTGCATCATTTCCTGTTGGCTCTTCAACAATCTCTCTTGCAAAGAATTTGCCATAGCTTCCATTTTATCCCTGGTGATGTAGATAGAAGCGTGTCCTTCTCCTGCTCCAGAGGATGCCTCCTGGCTTCCTCCTTGTTGGCTTCTCTCAACCCTTTGCCTTCTACTATTTTGCCTAGTCATTGTCTTCAAATCCAAACTCCTCAAAATCTTCAAATCCGAACTTCAAATCCGATATAGCGGGTGCTAGTCCTTCTCAGTGAAAGCACCAAAGTGTTTGCGTCAAAATTGGTCACAAACTCCAAATATCGTGAAAGCACCAGTGTATGAACACAAACCAATGATATTCAAGTACAAATATCATATCTCAGCAAACATCAAACAACAATTCAAAAATAATAACCAGAGACACAAGTTTTATAGTGGTTCGGCTATCTCCGGCCTACGTCCACTCCAATGTTTTATCGTTTTATTGATTATCCTTGATGATTACAGATGATTACAATAGTAAATACAAAGAATTTTCCAGTACAACAACAGTATTGAAGCGTAGAAATGAATCCGGCAGAGTCTGGAGGTTGAAAGGCCAAAGATCCGAGAGATCCTCTTTTCTGAATGACCAGGGGCTCTATTATAGGCTTGGGATGCTGATATTTCGCTGAAAATCCGGGAGACCACTTCTGGCACGTGAGGGGGCCCACATGCCCGACCTTAGGAAATTTGGGCCTACTTTGGGATCGATTCGAACTCCATTTGAATCGATCATAAAATCATCCAATTACGGTGAAATTTGGTGTGGACATTCTTCAACATGTATGTAAGCTCCTGTAAAAATTTCATTGCATTTGGATCTGTGGATCTTGAGTTATGATCGATTCGAGTTTGGGTTGTCCGTTGGCTGTCGTCTTCGAATCCATTGCTTCGAATCCACCTTGTTCGACTCCATCCAAAGCGCGTGCGCATCGATGACGTGGCGCTATTTCCTTGGGTTGATCCACCTTTGTCGCCGTGTTGAATGCCTCTTTTCCCGAAAACGCGCTCGTATCCATGTTCCACGCTTCGTCCTTATCCATAACTTCACAACGGTCATGCTCGTATCCATCGATTTGTGTTTTCCTTCGCATCAATTCCTGGAGTGTACTTCGTATCGATCAGCCACGCATCGATCGATATGAAATGACGATGGAGGTTATCGATACGAAGTGGTTGTAATGGAGGTTGGATACGAACTAGACCGTACCTAATGGATACGAGCGGAGCCTTACCTGATGGATACGAAGGAACCAAAGTCCATCTGCTATCGATACGAGAGTATCGATTCGAAATATGCCGCCTCTTCCCATCTGACCGATACGAAGCCATCGAGTTGTGTCCATGATGATCGATGCGAACAACGTCGATTCGAAGTCCTTCACCCTGCTTTGCCTTTGATCAATACGAACGTTATCGAGTCGAACCAACACCTGACCGATGCGAACTTCACTGAGCCGAATCCATACCGATCGATACGAAGTCCTCATTTCCTGATCGATAAGAAGTGTATCGATTTGAACCATCCTTGCATGCCCGATGGATACGAACATCATGTTCTTCCTACCTTGCATCGATCATATCTCCTTCGTACGAACTTCGATTAATCTGAAATTTGAAACGTAGCCTTTCCTAGTCCTTATCATCATCTCCAATCAATTTCGTCCCGATCGGAGCTCAACCAAATTTTGACGTCATCGATTGTAGCCTTGCTTTCAAGCGATCTCCAATCCTGATATCCATCATTCCTTGCCAATTTGTTGATATTCCAGCTTTGACCAAAAAATGGGATAACATTGGATTTTTAATTTGATAATTTTTCAAGCTTTGGAAAGATTATTATGAATTTTTGAATAAAAATATAGCACGTTAGGTGTAATGATTTAGTTCAAAAAATATATTGAGAATTTGGACTTGGAATTTTGATACGTTAGATAACATAGTCAAAGTAAATTTATATGAATTTTGAGGATTTTTCTTAAGTGATTTGATATACAAAATAAGTTATTTTGAGAAGAGGATCAAAATGATTTACGTGTAAATAAAGGGGAAGGTTTTATTTGAAAAAGTTTGAGTTTGATACTTATGCAAAATAAAAAGGCCGTTAGTTTTGAAAGAATGGGAAAAGTTAAGGCAACCAATAAGAAATAGGCAAGTTAGTTTATAAAAGTTGCTTGATTTAGTATTTTGCCCAAAAAAATAGGTTTGGCCTCTATTCCGAGTACCTTTCACCCCATACCTTTCGCCTTCAATTATGTCGTATCCCTATTAAGCTAAATTCAGTACATAGGGTATCATCTAGATGATACGTAGTGGATTGGAGAAAGCCGAAAGGTATAGCGTCGAAAGCATATCTTCTGATGGAGTTGTTACCTCCACTTGTTTTGAAAAGATAAGCGCTTGCCTTTGTTTTACTAAGCTTTCGACTTAGTCAATATGTTTGATTTTTAAAGAAGTTTACAATAGCTTTCAAAGGGTTTCCAAGTTGATTTTAAAATAAAATGGGGTTTCAAAGGAGTTCCTTTAATTATAAATCAAACTTTTGAAAGAAGGGGTTCCAACCTAGTCGAAGCCCTGCCGTAGATTCTTTTGCCCTGCGAATATATTGAAGTCATCAATACTGTTGAAAGGTATTGTTTGTTTTGAAGCTACATTAAGCCACTTTCTAAATGCTTTCGAAAGGGTTATGGGCTTCAAAGGCAATGGCTTCGCAAAGGATTTCGAAACTATCCTTCAACATTTTAAATGTATGTTTTCGTCTCTGTCGAAAGGGATGATTTCGACGTCATCATAAATTCCCCAATATTTTTATATGATAAAGAATGGTTTCGAAAGAGATACTTTCATTTATATATTTTCTTGGACCCAAAAGATATTTTTAAAGGTAAACCCAATAACGTCGAAAGGAGGACTTTCAATGCTTTAGGAAGAGATACTTCCAATGGTTTTGAAGCTATGATTCTATAATTAATAAGTAAAACATTATTATATTCGAAAGGTTTCGAAGTTTTTGAAGGTAGAGTCCTAATATTTTGAAAAGAGATATATGCTTTCGAAGGAGGCTATCCAGTAAGGTCGAATGCAAGGTTTCGAAGATTTCGAAAGTATGGTTTTCAAAACAAATAACCGAATCTCATTTAAAAGCAAAACCATGGCATATTAATAAGCAAAGTGTTTTGAAAAGGAATTTATGAAAAAGTTCTAAAGTGGTTAAAAGAATTAACCAAGTTATATTGCTTGCTTCTTCATATATGTATATATTCACTTTATAACGAATCCAAAACTGTATTTGGGAACAAGTAGAATAACCAGTTAGGTTGACCTAGTAGTGAATATAAATAAAAGATATTGGCAGGGGCCAATATGTTAACACTAACCCATGAAAACCGTGTAAGGAAAATTTTATTGGCAAAGGCCAATAGTTTATAGTTAGCCTATGAAAACTATGTAAAATTGAAGATGTCAGTTAGACAGGTTTATAATTAGCCCATGACTGTATCCAGATAAGAAAACGAAATATTGGCAGATAGTCAATAGGTTCCTAGTTAGCCCATGAAAACCAAGGTAAAAAAAGATATCGACTGTTAGTCAATAGGTTCCTAGTCAGCCTATGGAAATTAAGTTAAAAGAAATGATGTTGGAGTTACTAATAGGTTAACACTAATCCTATGAAAGCTATATAATTGGATGGGTAGTCCTTAAAAGTTTAACCGGTTATTATTTAGCCCATGAAAACTATTAAGTTAATAATAATCATAGAAACTATAATTATGAAAGATAGTCAAAATGAATTGGGGATGGATAATCCTGGATTGATTCAATTGTTTTGCATATCATCACATAATAATGTTTATTATTTAATTAACCAATGGCTAATCCCGAATTGATTCAATTGTTTTGCATATCATCATATAATAATGTTTAGAATTTAATTAATCAATGTGGATTTAGGGGCATAGAAAATGGTTTATAAAAGTTTTAAGATACTATTGAGGGGAAACCCGCTCTGCTAAGCGACATAGTCTCACTGGATATCTACATGATTTGAGATGGTATATTATTATTCATACCAGGCTGTATGTCTGACTCAAAGTTTATGTTCCCCTTAAACTCTCCGGTAATCAACTGATTTTGAGTTGTTTGAGATTTGAGGTTTTCAAGTACCTCTTAAGACGAAAAAGCTTCCAGAATCGTGTAGGAGGCATGTAGTTATTTAATATTCTTTCTCCTATTATTCTGCTGTGTTGTTTTGTTAAGGCAAAGTTGTTTATTGCTTATTTACACTCTTATCACCAAGGGGGCATCTTCATATGTCACTCTTGGAGTATACTGTAATAATTATATTTTTTTGAATGTGGTTAACATTATGGGAATGTGTAAGAATGTTGAAATGAGTTTGGTATGGAATGTGAAAGTTGTTTTGAGATTTTAAACTTTTTCCATACCCATGTGTTTATGATATATATATTTATCTAACATTACCATATTTGGTCGCCGATGATTAATAACTATGGATGACTAAAGCATCCGTAGCCATTAGTTTTGGTCTTCAAGTGGGGGGACGTTACAAATTTTCATTTATTAGTTACTATTTAAAAGGAGGTAACAGGATTATTAAATCAATTTAATCACATTAAACTCAAGAATAAAATATTTTAATAATTCATATTTTTAATATGAAGTTTTCGAAATTCTGGGTCATTACATTCTCCCTCACTTAGAATATTTCATCCTTAAAATTCTAACGTGAGAAACTAAAGTAACAATCACACATCAATACCGAACAAAATTCAGGGTCACTATTAAATATATCTTACAGTATGCGCAAGTTCTAAAACCTTCTGATCACACAAGGATGATAATAACCTACTTAGCTTACTTTCACTCAACAGGCTGAGGTTATTGCTTAGTCAATTTTTCCACGTTAATTGAAACAAAACATAACATTCAAATATATTAAAGCCGATGTACATTGACCATCCTCATGCACTATCAATTCGATCACTTGCTTGATCAAATAGATTTCACTTCCAAAGTAGTGTAGATCACTTGACCTCTCTATTGCGGACTCCGATCAGGATCCTTGATTAGAGACCTTCGTTCTCCTTATATAGTCGTATAGTATGACTAAAACTTCACAATCATATCAAGTGTTCACTGTCATGAATCGAGTGAAAAATCCTTGTTTGAACCTGTGTAAACCAAATCGAAATCATGTACTGAATCGTAGTTAAAAAACTACCATGCAAACAAAATGGTCTACATACAATGTACGTACATTATTACATTGGTTTCTTTATAACATTAATTTATTTTTAATTCATATTTATTTTCACACATAGTATTTCTCATTTAATATTAAAATTGTTTATGAAGCATTTCATAAAACATTACTTGAGTTTATAAACATTTTATATAGTTTTATCCTCATTTAGAAAGCATTTTATTAAAACAAAATTTCATACTCAAATATTTCTTTATTTAAAAAAATTCCATAATTTATGTTTATATTCGTATAATACTCTACTACATCCTAAGAGTATAAGCGCAACTTTAGTTTCTCTTTACTTAACAAGCACGTTCAATAAATTTAAAATGTATTTTAACTTACTACCTTCTTTGTTTAAGAGTCACATTGTTATCGAGCCTTATAACCAAGCCGTATTTGGATAAATCAAGTCAATTAGATTCGAAAGTTATCAAGAAGGAATCTAGAGACGTAACAACCGGAGGTAGGTGTCAGGCGAGATCAAGGAATATAATCCGGAGATAGCAAATAATATTCAAATAAAAGCCAACACACTTCGTGGATGATCACCAAACCTAAAATTTCACCATTCAAGAGAACGACAAGGATTGGTACTGATCCATGAATAGGGATCAGTACCGATCCCTAAATGCACCTCCAAATTTTTACTCGCCTCATGCCCTATCGAGTCAAGATGTTAACAAACTAGCTCATGATGTGTGGGATCGATCACAAGTGCATGTCAATTACTATAACAAATGCATATGTCAAACACCATTGATCTAACTCCAAACCAAGACGTTTATTCAAGCCCAAACCTTTAGCAATGTAAACAAAGCAGCAAAGAGAAAGACACAAGCAAAATAATCACCTCCATGAGTTAAATGAAGATCTAGAAGGCAAGTTTATGTATTAGTATCGATATTTAAATATTCATGACGTGGCCACGATCTCTTTAGTTAAACCTCCTGAATATTGGGAACGTGGGATAGAATTTTCTGGCGAGCTATAGCTATAAATAGAGGATGAGTGGCATGTGTGAGGGATCTTTTTAGTTGTTTAACAGATTCTTTTATTTTCTTTGTAATTCGATGGATCGTCACTGATCCCTAAGTACAAATTTGTAAAAACTCATCATAAACTTCAACAAAGTTTAAGTTGACATAGGCCTTTGATTACTCGAAATACTATATTTGCTATATGCTGTTGTTTTCCTCATTTTGAAGTTATTTTTTTATCTTATTCTCTCCTATTGATCGTTGGGTGTTTGTGCCAACTTTTGTTGTAAACATTTTGTTGCTTTCAATTAAAAATGTTGACCTTAGTTTGTTAGGATCTATTATTTATTTTGGATAGCCTATCCACAAAGTAGATCCACTAGATCCATGACTACTCAGATTCCAACAAAATTTATAAAGGATTAGTTTGAGTTATGGCTCCCCAAAAAAAGAAATCCACTACTTTCAGTTCTTCCAAAGACGCTGAGAATGCTAGATCTTAGCATATTGAAGAAGGTGCACAACCAAATGCTATTGAAATCTAAAACCCATTGGATATGATAACGAGGGTTGAGATGGACCATACGATGAAGGAAATGAAAGATAAACTACAGGAAAATTGGGATGAGATGAATAAGAAGATGAAGGAGAGCCTTGATTTACTGAACCAACTTATCCGTAGTCATAGAAGGAACATGAGAGAGTTGATGCCTTTCGATCTAGAGGAGTATAGTTCTTTATAGTTCAATGGAAATTATAGAATTGAGAAGTGGAAAATAAAGGGAAAGGAAATTGGTACTTCAAAGGTAAGATTGAATACCACCTAAGGTAAAGGTATACGGATTGGTACCGATCCAAGTCTAAGGATTAGTACCAAAGCCTGCATTCTTGATTTAGTTAATGAAGGTGCTAATGACCTAGATGACGATGTTAGTTATGTTGTTGATGGCTAGAATGCTGGAGTTCCAATGGCTACTGCTTATCCGCCACGTAAAAATCGAAATAACAGAATAAATAGACGAACGGATTTCCCACAGTCAAGAGAACCCAAGTATTATGGAACTAAGCGAGACCATTTGCCGGGCCAAACACTCGGTACAAACCATGATTATTGTCGTTCAGCATATCTAATGGAACTAGAATCTCTTCAGTGGAAATGGTTAAAAAACTAGTGAATGAAACTCAACACGGAAATAATGATGAACGAGGCTCTTCTCATAATAGGGATTAATTCATCGAGGGAATTTTACATAGGGAATATCCTCAGAGATTCACAATGCCGACGATGTTGTCCTATGGTAGAATTTCAAACCCAATGCAACACCTATTGAAGTACGAGTGGCATATAGACATGGCTAGGGAAATTTATGCCATTGGGGGTTAATGTATTCAAAATTTTCTTATGGTTGTAGCAATGATGTGCTTCACTTGGCTTCCGCCAAGGTTCATATCATCTTTCAATTAGTAATGAAGTTTGTTGAGCAGTTACGCTTGCATACTACTTTCCTGAAGGATGTGATACCACCATCTAACCTCTTCCTAGGAGCAAGTGAGACATTGAAAGATTTCTTTAGCAGATTCAATACGAAAGTGACAGAGGTGAGTAACGCGAAAGATGATATGGTGTTGATGGCCATGATCAGGGGGCACATCCCAAAACTGCTCGTAGGAGTGTAGGATCGATTTCACCCTAGAGGAGGAAGGGAGTGAATAGGGTGATACTATTATAAAAAATTTAATGTAGAAGTTATATAAAATAATTGCAACACAGATTTATCAGAAATATAGCAGCACAAAAAATAAAGAATAATAAAAAATAGAACATACAGATTTACCTAGCTTCGGCAAAACCCTACCTACGTGCTGCCCCCAAGGTTTCTACTAGAAATTAAGCAGTCAGACGCTTACACATGTAAATTCGCGACACCCGCTCTCGACTAACCTTAACTCTACGCTCAAAACCCTGCCACAACTCAGCCACTGAGTTGCAAATTCTCAAACTACAACACCGTAGTTCGTCCCCTAGTCACACGACTAGAAAATACAATGTTTCAAAGAGAGAATATGAAAAACAAATTAAATAACACAAAACCCTAATTTAAATATTACCTAAATACTATAGAGCCGGCCCAAAAAAAACACTAAAAATAATCTCCTTTTCTCTTTTATTTGTTTGGCCCATTCTCTTCTTCGTTTGTGAAAATGGCTTCTTGCTTTTCTTTATTCTGTGCGAAAACTATGGCTTTGCAATTAAAGAAGCCAATTGATTGTTGATCGATTACAATTGCTGTTCTTTTGACTTGCTTCAGCAACCGATCGTCTCCTCGAGTTGCACTCAGTTGATTCAATTCATCGAGGTTGAATGATGCTTTGAATTTGGTATGTTTTTCCCCTTTTCGATTTATACTAACCTCAACTTTGATTCGAGTTCCTAATTGATTCTATGCACTGTGATATTAATTAAACTCGAATGGATTCGTAGCCGATGATGTTAAACATTTATATAGGGTTCGAATCCCTTTATTTTCGTTCTTCTGAATTTATTTGAATTTATCAATACTTTTGCTCAGCCGTTTGATGTTGCAAGGATGTTGATGATAATTTCTGACTTTGTCAATTTCGTATATTTGATTACTTGATTTTCATGGCCCAATTCTGACTTTGCTTGGCCATCACAGTGTTGAATTACATGATGATGTTGATTTTGGTTCCGTGAATTTCTCTGGTTATCACGGCTCTGACTTAAACTATTCGATTTCGTTTATTTTTATGACTTGTTTATCGTGGCTTCATAAAACTCAGTCTGCATGCGTGGCTTTGGCATTACTTTGAGCTACAGTTTGAAATCTCCTCTGTCTTTGTTCGAATTTGTATCCTGCACATGTGTGTGTGTACATATGCTCATGTATGTATATAATCAGTTATATGTTGCTAGTAGTTGTTTCAGGTTTCACTGCACTATTGTCACATGATCGAATTTGCTGCTGCCCATTGTTCTTCGAGTCAGTGCATTGAGTCCTCATTTCCTTTAGTTCATACTCCATATATGTGCCAGTTGTTGTGCACATTGCATATTCCTTTTGTTTCACTGTGGTCTTGTAGTCTGGTGCAGGTTTTGTTGTTCTTTCTAGTCAAGTATCATGTAGCATTTAGACACTTTTTCCTTTTGACTTCATTTAGCATTTTCTGTTGTCTGGTGGCATTTGAGTTATGATTAGACTTCACATTGTTATGTTGCAGACTTGTGTCTTGTGGTCTTCATTGCACTGTCCACTGATATTGAACTGGTTCTAACTGTGCACTGCATATAGTGTTCGAGTCTATTTTACCATTGACTGTTTGCATTGGTTTGTATTATCACTTTAGTCCTGAACTTATACATTTTCATTTTGACCTGAGGAGGTTGCATTGTGCGGTGAGTTGATGTGCAATGTGCTTTGATGTAGTTTGCATACAGTTTTTGTTTCTGTTTGGTTGCCAGTTCTAGTTTTCAGTTGAAATTGAAGTCCTTTTTGTTGCAGTCTGAAGTGCGGCCTTGCTTGTATATGGTTTGTGTTGTATTCACCTCTTTGTACCTTTCCATGAGTCTGGTTCCAATGTGTATGCACACATGTCTGTTGCATCACTTATTGTTGGTGACTTCATGCTCATGTATATTAATGCTTATTCATGTAGCTTGACTTGATTACTTGTTTTTGCCTTGAGCATTTTCAGTTGTACTTGACAATTTTGTATTGAACCTTCGGTTAATCCAACTTATAATTGGGTTTGACCTTGTGCTCACTTGTCCCTGTAATTTTATCAAGTGTATATTGGTGCATGGGGGCTTGTGGCATGTACAGTGATACACTGTGCATGTCACAAGCTGTTCGCGTATGATTAATTCAAAATTAAATGATGATGAACAACCCAAATAACTAAGGCAAATAATATTTCAAAATACATTTTATTTTGCACTGCAAAAATATTTCCTTTTCTATTTTGCTGCATTAGTGTGTATTTTTGCAGATAGCTCAGATGCTGGATTTATCTGGACTGTAGTTGAAGATAAATACGAGTAAATGAGCGATATATATTGAGGACATTCGTAAATGAAAAATCATGATATGATTGAAATTGTAATGTAATTGAAATTTGTATATATATAGTGAGAGCTCAAATTTGTACTATTCAAAATTGTAATAAATATTTGTCTAAATAAAATATCTGTTTGAATTTAAATTCTATGTTATTTATTTTTATTCGAAAAATATTTTTCTAATTATTTGAAAAATAAAATAGTACATTAAAAAATACATTTAAGTGAATACATATATGTTTATTATCATCAAAAAAAAATCATATACTTGTATATTCAACGATTTCCCCCTTTTGATGATAACAAAAATATATTTAAGATTTTGAATTGTGACAGCCCGCAAATCCGTACACCTTGAGTCAGCACTATTCTACATCAATTAACTCAAGTGGAACAGAAATACGAACCATTAAGGTTAAAGAAGAAGAGATAGAAGAAGAAGAAACTAGACAAAATCAGAATCTCACAGTCGCAGCGGAATAAAATATAATACATAATATCAGCTCTTTACACAAAATGAAAACTATATCTGTTTTATACATCATATCATCAAAGTATCTCATACAACAACATTTACCAGTTAGACAAATCCATACAATCACAGCAGCGGAACATATATAGGTACAGATAATACGTCTCGGGCTCCAGCTCCTCTCCTGCTCCATACCATCCTATCCCGAACATATAATACTCGTTTTGACCCGAGCATTATAATGAAATAACACCAGCTAATAATAATGCATCCAAATTGATTATTAAAGTTTCAAATATCCCTTTGAAAACAAAAGCATCTCGTAAGACCACGCCACAAATAAACTATTGGGTTTTTACCTTACGATAGCTAAAACACTTTTTATAGAAATCCTCTGATATTGTAATAGAGTCTATATACAAATACTATAAAATAGCCAAAATTGTTACATGATTAAATTCCAGCAACGAGCCACAAAGTGGGTAATACAAACAAAACTCGTACAAGGCACGCAGGGAGAATGGATTCCAACTGATAACCAGGCACTGGGGTACCACCTATCACAGCACGGGGCCTAGATCACCGTACCGAGGACCACTCCCGATCCCCTGCAACCCAAGGCCGGAGCCATCCCTTACTGGACAGTTCCGAATAAGATCACCCCACGGTTGGGATCAGCAACCGCACCACTAAGCCGAATACAAAGGGACATCTAGACAGGGATGACCTTACTCTCAAGTGGGGGCTACCCACGAAGCCTTACTGCATATCCCCTGATTTTCGGTCATTCCCATTTGATGAGGCTTGAGGCTAAGCGTACCTTTTAGAACGTTTCACTTAGAATGCCCATCGCCCTCCTGACGATGTTCCGAAAGCATTCGTCCATACAAGTCCGTCCCGGGTTCGAACGGAACCGAAGAAACTACTCCTACTACATCCATTTTGGACATATCCTCAGGATTAGTAGCGACTAGCCCTTGCACTTCACTGCACCATCTTCGACTCCGAACACGTTTTTCCGCGAAATGTACAAACCGGATCGAAGTGGGTTTTCGAGAAATAAATCTCGATCCCGGTCTCTTCGAAACGATCAGCGCATTTGTCCAAAATTGATAGTCGATGATTTAACTATCAATTAATATTCATAAGCATCCATCACACAATAAATAATTCCCACATTATTTATTTGCCTCTAATATCTTTACAAGATATATTTACAAATTTTCAAAACTCATTTGAAAACAATTTCCCAAAGTCTTCCTTTACCCGGTAAATCCCTTTACCACTTATTATCATTGGAAATAACCAAGTTCAAAACAATTTAGATTTAAAATAATTAAAACACTTCTTCTGAATTATACTTTAAAATATGTAAGTTACTACTAGTTATTACTCAAAAATATAATTCCAAAATATTTAAAGTAAAACTATTTATTTAGATATAAACTTGATTTTTAATAAAGGTTAAAATAAACCAAATTTAAAAGTAGAGTTTAAAAAGATAATATTAGCTTTTACCAATAACTTAAACAATAACTTTAAACAAATTTATTAATTTCTTCTTTAAAATAATAATTTCTTAAAATACTCTTCAAACAAATTTAAGCTTTAACTCTTATTTCAATAAAATCTGTCAAAACTCTAACTTGGTTTTCCAGGGAAACACACCCCCATTCGACATTTCCAAAGAATCCGTCTCATAAATCCAGCTGATTTAATTTAATTCAATTTGTGTTAATAACATAAATTCCCAATTCCATGCTTAAACATAACTTCTTTCGAAGTTCAAACACTTTTTTTCCATTTTCGGAAATTCATTTTAAAGTATAGGTTTAAAACATTTTTAAATAAAACATTTGGAGAATTCTTCAATGAAAAACCATATTACGAATCACTTAAATAAAATCCCAATGGAGAAAACTGCATTTCATAATATTATATTTACATTTAAAACTGTAAATTTTATGTTTGGAAACTTCGTTGCAACATATTTTAATTTCCCCAAAAAAACACTATTCATTATTAAAATAACCCCTCGTTATTTAAAACAATTTATAATTTCTTATAAACTTTCTCACCAGAAAGCCACTCTTCCACATTTATCCACTGATAATTTCTCACTTTATTTATAGTTACAAATTTACCAATTTCATCCTTTATCCAAACCAAATTCCAAATTTGATTCCTTTAAATTCTTATTTAACAATTTCCTTTATTTATTTTTAAAAACCCAATTAAATCTATTTATAATTAAATCCTGGATTTGTAATTTCTCTAATAATAGCACGGTACAATTTAATTTCTGGGTTATCAATCACAATATATAAACAGATTGCATCATCAATTATAAAGATGATTAATATATTGTGAGGAACCCACTTGGATCCCTCCAACCTATTTTCCCTGCATCCACAAATATTAGCACATCACATATATAAATATTCATTTCAGACTGATACAACATTTATATTCAACCAATCACACAGACATTTATTTTAATCAGCTAACATTCCAGATGTGAGTGAGATAAACTCACCTTGAGTTTCGGCGAGCGTTCGAAATTTAAATTAAACCGAACAACGTTCGATTTAACTCAAATTTTCTACTTGCCCGGAATGATTCCCGAACTGCACTACTGCGTAGTACGCACTTCTGCGATTCCGGTGTCGCCAATTTTGTCAAAATCTAATACCATATGCATTAGATATTTGATTTTAAAGTTTGAATTGAATTTAAAATAATTTCCTTTTATTTAATTATTAATTTACCACAAACAAATCAGCACCATTCATCAAAAGAGAGGTCGCACGTTGCCTTCTTCCTCACGTGAATGCAAGCTCGCATAACCCATAGCCGCCGCAGTTAGGGTTTACAACCGCCTCCTCTTCATCGAGATTTAGCTCGATCGGCAACCACCGCAACGACGACCTCCACGATCTCCACCGTCGTACCAAATTTCGCGAAACTCGGTCGTTATCTCGGCCCAATAGACGAGCGCGACCGGCCAACGAACGCGGTCCCCTCCAAGCTTCTACACCCCACCAAACTGCATCTCTACCGTTGGATAGCTTCGTCTCAACGAGCTCTTCGATTTCCCAGTTGGAGATTTTCAAAAATAATGAGAGGATAAGTGGGAATCAAGGGAAGAAGTAGGAAGAGTTTCGGCCATTAATCCATAATAGAACGGCGGCTGCGATATGCTTCTAGGGTTTCGATTATTATATCGATATATAATATAATTTAATATTATTTCATTAATAAATTCTCAATTTAACATCATACGCAAACGAACTCCAAACTACGCGTTCCGACGGGCATTTCTAGGGTTTTTTCGCGTTCCGGACACAATGTAACAGGTTTCGAAAGCTAATTTGGTCGTATTCGCGAGTTACGGAAATAAAAGATGAATTTTAAATTAAATCGGTTAAAATGATTTCGATGCGTTTCGAGCTGCTGCGGTCAAACGACAACTCCGATTGCTATGAAAATTGAAATCCGATAACAACTAACTATTACGGATCCAATGGAAATGGTTTCGTCGAATTCCGAGACTGTGCCCCGGAAGGCTATTTTAACTTGTCTATTAAATCGAGCGATTTTCTACAATAATCAAAAACGCTAAAAAATTTACCTTTAAAATTTTGTTATCTTAATAATAAATCATATACAATTTATAAATCACATTAAAAATTATTTTGACTCATTCCGGACCCAAAATCTGATTATTTTCATTTTTATAATATTAAATCCATTATAAATTTAACATAAATTTCCCAATAATAACTTATTAACTTTTAAATCCACCTAATAATCCAACAACACTTTTAATGACCCAATAGACTTGAAATAAATTTTTAGAACTCATTGCCATATCTATTTACCTCCATATTCACAATTTATCCCGATCCAATATTTAATTATTATTATTTAAATTCCAATTGGATTACTATATTTTGGAATTATACGTAATTTATTAATTCCACCCAATTCTTTTTATTATAAAACTAGTTTAAAATCTACATTGAACATTTAAAATGAATTAAATGTTCAAAATTCAATGTCCAAAATTCCGGGATGTTACATTCCTTCCCCCTTGTAAAAATTTCGTCCCCGAAATTTGCTAGGGTAGAAATATTTCTAAACCCACTTACTTACCCAACTTACTTGGTTAAAAACTTATATACACTTCCCAAAACCCTTTAACTCAAATCCAAACTCATTTGCTTTACTTATTCTAAAGCTTTTATTCCAACATCATTTCAAAACACTTCACTAGTAAATAAAATTTTCCAAAATTCTCAAAAAATTTCTAACTCCCAAAATTTTCGAATTTTTTTGGCAGAGTCTCCCCTGTACGGAGGAGCTTTCGCGATATCGCGATACAGATAAATATATGTACATCGACACACACGGTCGGAAACCAAAATATATCACAATATGTATATCATTTTTCAATTATATTTGCGTAGGCGCACCTTTTTAGCAAATTTTTTTAAAGCAAGCGGCTAATATAACGCATATACGCGCTCCAACTCTCTCGAACGCCTCCCGTACCTGTACTTACTCAACAAACTCATCGGTTTTCAAAGATATGAACATTTTAACAACATTTCCAATAAAATGTAAGCCAACATATCCATTTACATCGCAAACAACACTTTGCATAATTTCATAAGTAAATCATATTTTAAAGCGTATACAAAGTTCCTTTTCTAATGCCAAACTCCAAGTTATTTCACACAAAGGATTTTATATATAAGTTTTGTTATGTTCCATTCATATTCTACCCTGTTTCCGAATTGATTTCCCAGTCAGTTTCCTTTTTAATTTGATACATTTGCACTTCTATTATGATTCACTTACATTTATACTCAAATCCATTTATTGAGATTTTAGCCCATTCTACTTTTATCCAAACTAACTTCATTTTATTTCACTTGAATGATTTACATTCAAGTTTACTATATATCATTCGTATTTATTACAACCAATTCATTTCTATTTCAATATGATTAACATGTGCCTTACTTACATTTCTTTATTTTAACTTACATTCCCAATTTCATTAACAATCAAATTTTATCTTAAACTAGAAACATTTGCATTTCTTTTATGATCCATTTTCATTCATATGCAAAATCACTTAATAACATTTTAATCCATTCCATTTAATTCAAAACCAATTCAGTTGATGTTTAAACAACTCAATTCTGAATACATGCAAATACTCACGTCATTCAAGCAAAAATAATCACCACTTAAGCTCATAACCATTAAAATTAATTCTAGTTTAAATTTATATTAATTTTATTCAATTTTGCATGGTTCACAATCCAAACATTCTTTCTTTATCACATTTATTGAAGTAAATCTCCAATTTTATATTTCCAATTCATTATCCATATAGGTTTATATTAATATCATTCAATTCTGGTTTATATACAACTCATACAACCTTATTTTATCACATCACACTAATTAATTAAAATTCTCTTCACTTGCATTTCAATGCTTATTATCTAAACAAATTTATCCAAGATAACATTATAAAGCTCGACCACAATTATTATTCAATTTGCTTAAGTTCTTCCACAATATTTTCGTTATCTTCCTATATCACTTTTTACTTTATTTTCATTTGATTCCCATCCAAATCAATTCCAATCATTTACAAATTTTAATGCACTTCGTTTATTTATTCATTGCATTTTAGATTTATTTTATTAACAAGAGACCATTTAAATTATTTCACTCTTTGGAATTTATTTACAATTCAAACCATTATTATAATTGAATTCCATCATTCATTCACACTCTCAACTTTTATTGCCAAAATTAAATCCCACCCTAGAACTGAGTTTTTATTTTTCCATTCAAAATTTCCTTAACATTCCACCAAAATTTCATCCATTCCAATACAAATTCCATTAAATTTAGTTTACACTAAATTCGTTCCAAGCTTCCTTTTTATTAAATTTTAGCTTACGCTAAATCCATTCTCAAATAATTCCTTTGGACTTAGTTGGGTTAAAATTTAGTTATTCAATATCATTTCAACTAAATTAAACTTTCCTTCAACTCAATTCTTTCCCCAAATTTAACTCAAGTCTAACTAAATTTATTTAGTCTACTTAGATTCATTCTTTTACCATTTTAAATAGAAATTAATTCCATTCAATATTATTCATAACCCAGTTGAATTTTGATTTTGATTAAATCCAAATTCAACTCAATTTCATTTAATCAAAGTTAAGTCTAATTCAATCCAATTTTAATTCTCCATATACAAGTTCAAATTTATTTACTAACTTAAGTTCATCCACATCCTTTATATTTTATACTTTCATCATCTTATTTCAATTCACATTTCATTTGAGATTAGGTATGAATCCACCATACCATTCAATTATTTCCTATTTGTGATCATCATTTCATTTTCTATTTATAAGTTCACCTAATTATTTACTTCAAAGTTTATATTGCTCATTTTAATTCATTTACATCTTATAATCACAATTCCAAATTCTATATATATATATCTGAATTCTTAAGGATATAAAGAAAATACCATTATCCTTTGCAAATTTTAAATCCACAATTTTCAGATCACAATTATAACACTTAATAGCTTATGAGTACAATTTATTGTACAATGACCCATGATTACCAAGTTATTTTACATTTCAATTTAATCCAAATCAATTTAATTCTAAGTTAAATTTATTTAACTTATCCCAAGTTAAATTTAAATTTTCTATCCACTTCAATATATTTTATTCACTTTTAATAACTCAAGTTAATATTTAATTCCAAGATTAAAAATTTCATTTCCTTTTTATTAAGATCAACTTCATTTAATAAGTTCAATAGTTGATTCAATTTAACCTTACACATTATTCAAATAGAATTTTCCAGAATTCAATTACCCGATTTTATCCCAAAACCATTTTGAAATAGTAAATAAATCATACCCTCCTGGTATATCAAATCAAATTTTCGAATTTTCAAAACAACTTGGTTGTACCAAAACAATTTTGCCATTTTGAAATTTCCAAAACAACTATTATACCAAACAAATCCAAACAATATCATAACCAACAATTTTGGTAGCAATCCATCACCTTAGAAACTCGAAAATGAATTCTAATGATGTGGCCAACATCATCAGGATTATTTTCCAGCGACTGAAGTGAGTACAGTGCTGTCTTACTTCCCAAATTCATTTCAAAACAGTTTCCATCTAAAACGTATTACCCAAAACAATACTCCATCATTGCCTTCAAACACCTTAGCAACATTTCAAACTTTCCCAGGATTTTAAATTTCCAAACTTTTATTTTCATTACATTTAAAATCCTTCCCAAAACTTCCGGGATTTAAATTCTGGTATAGTTTAAATTTAGTTATTCTTCTTTTGCATAATTTATACTTATAGAATCTATTTGATTATAACCATTTCAAATTTTAGATCAAATTTTAGATTCTTATTTGATTATAGTATTAACAACCAATCATCCAAATATATAATAATTTCAGAAAATTATTTCTTTTATATCAAAATATAATTTTGGGTAAAATTATTTCATTTACCCACTTTAAAAACAATACTATGTCGGTTTATCTTGTTTAAGAGTTTAGAAACCCCTATCGATACGGTTGTACTTCCCGTACCGACCAGAATTCATAAACACTCAACCGATAAGTCAACACAGTATGAAAACAATTTTTATATTCACTAACAAGTACGCTCTCATATCTATTAATACGCTCAACTCATTATAGAGTACCGTTGACTCTGTTTAATGAGTAATTTCCCCACCAAAGCATAGGTTGTCGCCAACCTAAGCTCTGATACCAAATGTGACAGCCTGCAAATCCGTACCCCTTGAGTCAGCACTATTCTACATCAATTAACTCAAGTGGAACAGAAATACGAACCATTAAGGTTAAAGAAGAAGAGACAGAAGAAGAAGAAACTAGACATTATCAGAATCTCATAGTCGCAGCGGAATAAAATAAAATACATAATATCAGCTCTTTACACAAAATGAAAATTATATCTGTTTTATACATTTTATCATTAGAGTATCTCATACAACAACATTTACCAGTCAGACAAATCCATACAATCACAGCAGCGGAATATATATATAGGTACAGACAATACGCCTCGGGTTCCAGCTCCTCTCCTGCTCCATAGCATCCTATCACGAACATATAATACTCGGTCCGACCCGAGCATTATAATGAAATAACACCCGAGTCAGTCTGGAATACCAGCTAATAATAATGCATCCAAATTGATTATTAAAGTTTCAAATATCCCTTTGAAAACAAAAGCATCTCGTAAGACCACGCCACAAATAAACATGTCGGGTTTTTACCTTACGATAGATAAAACACTTTTTATAGAAATCCTCTGATATTATAATAGGGTCTATATACAAATACTTATAAAATAGCCGAAATCGTTACATGATTAAATTCCAGCTACTAGCCACAAAGTGGGTAATACAAACAAAATTCGTACAAGGCACGCAGGGAGAATGGATTCCAACTAATGACTAGGCACTGGGGTACCACCTGTCACAGTACGGGGCCTAGATCACCGTACCGAGGACCACTCCCGATCGCCTGCAACACAAGGCCGGATCCATCCCTTTCTGGATAGTTTCGAATAAGATCACCCAGCGGTTGGGATCAGCAACCGCACCACTAAGCCGAATAAAAAGGGACATCTAGACAGGGATGACCTTACTCTCAAGTGGGGGCTACCCACGAAGCCTTGCTGCATATCCCCTGATTTTCAGTCATTCCCATTTGATGAAGCTTGAGGCTAAGCGTTACCTTTTAGAACGTTTCACTTAGAATGCCCATTGCCCTCCTGACGATGTTCCGAAAGCATTCGCCCATACATGTCCGTCAAGGGTTCGAAGGAACCGAAGGCACTACTCCTACTACATCCATTTTGAAAATATCCGCATGATTAGTACCGACTAGCCCTTGCACTTCACTGCTCCATCTTCGACTCCGAACATGTTTTTCCGCGAAACGTACTAACCGGATCGAAGTGGGTTTTCGAGAAATAAATCTCGATCCCGGTCTCTTCGAAACGATCAGCGCATTTGTCCAATATTGATAATCGGTGATTTAACTATCAATTAATATTCATAAGCATCCATCACACAATAAATAATTCCCACATTATTTATTTGCCTCTAATATCTTTACAAGATATATTTCCATATTTTCAAAACTCATTTGAAAATAATTTCCCAAAGTTCTTCCTTTACCCGTTAAATCCCTTTACCACTTATTCCCATTTGAAATAACCAAGTTCAGAACAATTTAGATTTAAAACAATTAAAACACTTCTTCTGAATTATACTTTAAAATATGTAAGTTACTACTAGTTATTACTCAAAAATATAATTCCAAAATATTTAAAGTAAAACTATTTATTTAGATATAAATTTGATTTTTAATAAAGGTTAAAATAAACCAAATTTAAAAGTAGTTTAAAAAGATAACATTAGCTTTTACCAATAACTTAAACAATAAATTTAAAACAAATTTATTAATTTCTTCTTTAAAATAATAATTTCTTAAAAATACTCTTTAAACAAAATTAGGCTTTAACTCTTATTTCAATAAAATCTGTTAAAACTCTAACTTGGTTTTCCAGGGAAACACACCCCCATTCGACATTTCCAAAGAATTCGTCTCATAAATCCAGCCGATTTATTTTAATTAATTTATGTTAATAACATAAATTCCCAATTCCATGCTTAAACATAACTTCTTTCGAAGTTCAAACACTTTTTTCCATTTCTGGAAATTCATTTTAAAGTACAGGTTTAAAACATTTTTAAATAAAACATTTGGAGAATTCTTCAATTAAAAACCATATTACGAATTACTTAAATAAAATCCCAATGGAGAAAACTGCATTTCAAAATATTCTATTTACATTTAAAACTGTAAATTTTATATTTGGAAACTTCATTGCGACATATTTTAATTTCCCGAGAAAACACAATTCATTATTAAAATAACCCCTCGTTATTCGAAACAATTTATAATTTCTTATAAAATTTCTCACCAGAAAGCCACTCTTCCACATTTATCCACTGATAATTTCCCACTTTATTTATAGTTACAAATTTACCAATTTCATCCTTTATCCAAACCAAATTCCAAATTTGATTCCTTTAAATTCTTATTTAACAATTTCCTTCATTTCTTTTTAAAAACCCAATTAAATCTATTTATAATTAAATCCTAGATTTGTAATTTCTCCAACAGTAGCATGGTACAATTTAATTTCAAGGTTATCAATCACAATATATAAACAGATTGCATCATCAATTATAAAGATGATTACTATATTGTGAGGAACCTAGTTAGATCCCTCCAACCTGTTTTCCCAGCATCCACAAATATTAGCACATCACATATATAAATTTTCATTTTTGATCGATACAACATTTATATTCAACCAATCACACATACATTTATTTTAATCAGCTAATATTTCAGATGTGAGTGAGATTAACTCACCTTGAATTTCGACGAGCGTTCAAATTTAAATTAAACCGAACGACGTTCAACTTAACTCAAATTTTCTACTTGCCCGAAATGATTTCCGAACTGCACCACTGCGTAGTACGCGCTTCTACGATTCCGGCGTCGCCAATTTCGTCAAAATCTGGTACCGTATGCATTAGATATTTGATTTTAAAGTTTGAATTGAATTTAAAAGAATTTCCTTTTATTTAATTATTAATTTACCACAAACAAATCAGGGCCGTTCATCAAAAGAGAGGTCGCACGTTGCCTTCTTCCTCACGCGAATGCACAACTCGCATAACCCATAGCCGCCGTAGTTAGGGCTTACAACCGCCTCCTCTTCATCGAGATTTAGCTCGATCGACAACCACCGCAACGACGACCTCCACGATGTCCACCGTCGCACCAAATTTCGCGAAACTCGGTCGCTATCTCGGCCGAATAGACGATCGCGACCGGCCAGCGAACGCGGTCCCCTCCAAGCTTCTACACCCCACCAAACAGCATCTCTACCGTTGGATAGCTTCGTCTCAACGAGCTCTCCGATTTCCCAGTTGGAGATTTTCAAAAATAATGAGAGGATAAGTGGGAATCAAGGGAAGAAGTAGGAAGAGTTTCGGCCATTAATCCATAATAGAACGGCGGCCGCGATACGCTTCTAGGGTTTCGATTATTATATCGATATATATAATATAATTTAATATAATTTAATTGATAAATTCTCAATTTAACATCATACGCAAACGAACTCCAAACTACGCGTTTCGACGGGCATTTCTAGGAATTTCAGCGTTCCGGACACAATGGAACATGTTTCGGAAGCTAATTTGGTCGTATGCGCGAGTTACAGAAATAAAAGATCAATTTTAAATTAAATCGATTAAAACGATTTCGATGCGTTTCCAGCTGCCACGGTCAAACGACAACTCCGATTGCTACGAAAATTGAAATCCGATAACAACTAACTATTACGGATCCAATGGAACTAGTTTCGTCGAATTCCGAGACTGTGCCCCGGAAGGCTATTTTAACTCATCTATTAAATCGAACGCTCAAAATTTTACCTTTAAAATTTTGCTATCTTAATAATAAATCATATACAATTTATAAATCACATGAAAAATTATTTTGACTCATTCCGGGCCCAAAATCTGATTATTTGCATTTTTATAATATTAAATTCATTATAAATTTAACATAAATTTCCCAATAATAATTTATTAACTTTTAAATCCACCTAATAATCCAACAACACTTTTAATGACCCAATAGACTTAAAATAAATTTTTAGAACTCATTGCCATATCTATTTACCTCCATATTCACAATTTATCCCGATCCAATATTCAATTATTATTAGTTAAATTCCAATTGGATTACCATATTTTGGAATTATACGTAATTTATTAATTCCACCCAATTCCTTTTATTTTAAAACTAATTCAAAATTTACATTGAACATTTAAAATGAATTAAATGTTCAAAATTCAATGTCCAAAATTCTGGGATGTTACATGAATTTTATTAAATGTATTTAATCATTCAACTTGGTCCCCCTATTTGGATGCTCCCTCTCTACACTTGCTCCCCCTTCATATATGCATTAAAATAAATAAAAATATGCAATGAGCCTAGATGCATATAGAAAATACAAAATTAAATATTTGACCTTTATTTACCAAAATCTTAACTTTTCTCTCCCCCTTTTGTTACCAGTAAAAGAGTAATAGTGCTAGAAAAATAGAGATAAAGTGATAGATTAACATAACATTAAATCTCAATCAAGTATAAATATTAAATTTCAATAAAAAATCAAACAAAAATCATAAATACTCTTTTTGATGCATATTCCACTTTAGAATGATAGGGATAATGTCATCATATAAAACCATATAGTTGTGTCTATTTATGGTATATTTATATCAGGAATTTGAATATCTACTAATCATGCATAACCTTTAGGACTTTTAAATGAGATTAGTAGTATTCCAATTTTTTTATATAAAAAATGAATTCAAGTATCTTCTAACCATGCGTAACCGTAAGGACTTTTAAATGGGATTAGAATCAATTTGTCTATTCAATTAATCAATTTTAATATGTGTTCCATACATGCATAACCGCGAGGACTTTTAAATGAGCATGGAAGCACATTAAAAATTCCAAGTAATTCACCCATGCATAACCGTGAGGACTTTTAAATGAGAGTGAACGCTTTGGATGTTTTTATTTGTTAAAAAAATGAAATGAAAAACGAATGATTTCTCGTTTAAAATACCACATATTGACATACTATATTGGATTTTGATGAGTAATGGTCGATAGAAATATGATAGAAATTGAGATGGTCATGAAATTTTTACCAACAAAAAGTCTTTATAACTCTTGTTTAAATTTCTAAAGAAATTTACTAATTATACTGTCTTAAGTTATAATATATGATTAATATCAACGCTCATCACTTTTTCAATCGCTACTTATCTTTTACATATCAGTAGGGAGTCAGATTAGTCAATGTAGTCATGTAAGATCAAATCCAAAATAAGTACAAAATCAAATATTTTAGATGACTAATCTGAAACAAGGTCAACAAAAAATATTTTCTGAAAGGGGTTTTTATAAGAAAAGTGTCTGTTAATTTGAAAATTATTTAAAATGAAAAATATGAAGATTTTTTCTTTGAAAATGCGATGTGGCTAATGAATGTTTCAACATAAATCACATTTCACTAGTAATTTTTATACCAACTATATTACCAGTGTAATCTGCATCTAAATTTTCCTTCACTCGAAATTATCATTAGTTGGATTTAATAGACCAGACCGTGAAGTGTGCACCAAAATATCTTAAAATCATTTTGAACAGTTTTATACGAATTTCTCTTGAATTCGATTTTAAGCTATGTATACAAGCAAATACAAAATATAATATCAAGTCAAATATATTCACATGTATCTAGAGTGGTTAAAAATCAACATTTTTTCCACAAATCAGTTTCAAAAATAAGAACAAGTCAAATTAGAATATATCAAATAAGAATAAGTCAGAATCAAGATCAATATTTATTTCTTTATCACATAACTTGTTGATTAGATTACGGTGCAGGTTTTCACATTAAATATATTGTTCAAAATAAATATACCGTTACCTCTTTTACCTTTACGATAATTTTTCTTTATAGCCCATTATGATTCTGCCACCCTTATACTAGGCTAAGGAACTGTGATTTGTCGCCTATTGTGTTCTTGGAACGGCCAGAATCCAAGTAGCATAGTTGTTGTTCCTTATCCTGCCGCCACACCTACACGATGGAAGATTTTTTTGACCTATTTGATTTTATAGGCCCATGATTGTTAGTGGCAAGAGATTTTGAAAAATATATTTGTCGAGATCCAAAACTAATTATATATGTTCCTTTCGGCACCGAGATTTGTTTAACTTTGAGAGATTTTATATTTGTGCCTTTTGGAACCCAAATTGGTATAGTTTTCACGTTTTTGGGTCTATACCAACAATTATTTTGATTGTGTCCAAATTTTCTACAAATTGTGTGCATGGAATTGACTTGATTAATTTTGCTTCTATCAAGTTCAGTTTGATTATATCAAAGTCCTTGTCTATTTATATTAACAGTTTGTTTTCCTAATACCATATTTAATGATCTTCCACTTTTTGAAAATTTTTCTAAAGTCGTAGACAGTTGTTGGACTTGTGTTTTGAGCAATTCGTTTTCATTTAATAATTATGTGCACCTTTTAATTGAGTTTTCTCTCCTCGTTTTTTCACTTTCTTTCAAAATCTGAATTTCAATTTCAAGTGATTTAATTTTAATTTCTGATTTTTTAATTTCATCTTCAAATGTTGGACACTTTTCACACGTAGGGCTCTTGCTTTGATAGTTTTTAACCAATTGATTAGGATGTTTATTTGATTCTTTCAAACTATCTCTTTGTGATTCAGTTTTGGCATATTTTTCCCTAAGTCTTTCAAAACAGCCATTTACTTCATGGAAATATATAAGTAGTTCTGAGTGAGAGAGTTTTGATGCCCCACTTGGCCTGTCATCGTCGCTATTAGTTATATCACCTCGAAGGCACATATCTACTTTTTCACTCTCACTGCTAGTGATTTTATGATCATTAACACTTTAATTCCACATGGCTGCAAAACTTCTCCTTTTTTATTTCTTTTCTGGACCGTGTCGATTCTGAGGACAATTGGGCTTGATATGTATGCATTTATTGCACTTGTGACAGATGATCTTCTGCTCTTCTGGGTTATCTAGTGCTTTAGCTATTCCGCTTTTCAATTTTTTGATTTAGAGATGGATTTCCGTATCTGTGATTCCATTTTTTGAAATGCTTTATTAATAGTGCCAGCTCAGCTGCTCCATCATCATCATTATCATCATCACTTTTTGTTGTTCCTTTAAGCGCTATTGATTTCTTTCGAGTATCACCTCCTTGTCGTTCTTCCTTGAATTTCATTTCTAGCTCATAAGTGGTGAGATTTTCGATGAGCTCTTCAACTTTGATTTGTTTCAAATCCTTTGATTCTTGAATGGCTGTAACTTTTGCTTCAAAATTCCATGGAAGGACTCTAAGGATTTTTTGGACTATTTCCAACTCTTTGTATGATTTTCCGAGAGCTGTTGATTTGTATATGAGATTGGAAAGTCGTGCATACATTTCTTTAACATTCTCATCCTTGGCCATTGTGAAGTTCTCGTATTCGCTACTAAGCATTGCAAGGTGAGATTCCTTGACTTGAGATGTTCCTTCGTGAGTCACTTCAAGTGTGTGCCAGATTTCCTACACAGTTAGACAATGTGAGACACGATTAAATTCAATGTGATCCAATGAACATATAATAGAATTCATGGCTTTTGCATTAGAATCTGTAACTCATTTTCTAGATCTGTCCATTGATCAATTGGTTTTTCAATTTCCTGATTATTTACTACTATAGTTGGCGCCTGTAACCCGTCTCAACAATATTCCAAGCGTTAAGGGTTTTTTGAAAAAAATTCATTCTATTTTTCATGTAAGCATATTCACTATTGAATATTGTTGGTCTAAATATGGACTGACCCTCAGCAAAAGAATCATTAAAAGAATTCGTTTTAAAATTCAAATTTAAAAAGAAAAGGTTTCTGAGAACAATTTTTTTAAAAAAAATTGCTTTTGTTCCTAGCTCTGATACCACTTGGAGGATTGATTTCACCTTAGAGGGAGGGTGAATAGGGTGATACTATTAATTATAAAAATTTTAATTTAAAAGTTTATATAAAATAATTGCAACACAGATTTATCAGAATTATAACAGCATAGAAAATAGCAGAATAATAAAAATAGAACACACAGGTTTAGCCAGCTTCCGCAAAACCCTGCCTACGTGCTGCCCCAAGGTTTCTACTAGAAATTAAGCAGTCAGGCGCTTACACATGTAAACTCGTGACACCCGCTATTGAATAACCTTAACTCTACGCTCAAAACCCTGCCATTGAGTTACGAATTCTCGAACTACACCACCGTAATTTGTCCCTAGTCACACGACTAGAAAAAACAATCGTTTAAAAGAGAAAATACAATAAAACAAATTAAATACCACAAAATCCTAATTTAAACATTAAAGCCCAAGTATTATAGATCCGGCGCCAAAAAAACACTAAAAATAACCTCCTTTTCTCTTTTATTTGTTCGACACGTTCTCTTCTTCGTTTGTGAAAATGGCTTCTTGCTTTTCTTTCTGCTATGCGAAAACTAGGGCCTTGCAATTGAAGAATCCGATTGATTGTTGATCGATTACAATTGTTGTTCTTCTGATTTGCTTGGCAACCGATCGTCTCCTCGAGCTGCACTCGGCTGCCTCAATTCGTCGAGGTTGAATGATGCTTTGATTGGTATTTTTCTCCCCTTTTTAATTTATATTATCCTCGACTTTGATTCGAGTTCCTAATTGATTCTATGCACTATGATATTATTTAAACTCGAATGGATTTCTAGCAAATGATGTTAAACATTTATATAGGGTTCGAATCCCTTTATTTTCGTTCGTCTGCATTTATTTGAATTCGTCAATACTTTTGCTTGGCCGTTCGATGTTGCTGGATGTTGATGATAATTTTTGACTTTTTCAGTTTCATTTATTTGATTACTTGATTTTCATGCTCGATTTTGACTTTTCTTGGCCACCACGTGTTGAATTCTTTGATGATGTTGATTTTGGTTCCGTGAATTTCTCTGCTTATCACGGCTCTGACTTGAATTGTTCGATTTCGTTTATTTTTATGACTTGTTTATCGTGGCTTCATAAATCTCTGTCTGCATATGTGACTTTGGCATTACTTTAAGCTACAGTTTGAAATCTCCTCTATCTTTGTTCGAATTTGTATCCTGCACACACGTGTGTGTGTGTGTATGCTCACGTATGTATATAATCAGTTATATGTTTTTTGTAGTTGTTTCGGGTTTCACTGCACTGCTGTCACATGATCGAATTTGCTACTGTCCATTGTTCTTCGAGTCAGTGCATTGAGTCCTCATTTTTTTTAGCTCATACTATATATATATATGTGCTAGTTGCTGTGCATATTGTATATTCCTTTTATTTCACTGTGGACTTGTAGTTTGGTTTAGGTTTTTGCTGTTCTTTCCAATCAAGTATCATGTAGCATTTGGACACTTTTTCATTTTGACTTCATGTAGCATTTTCTATTGTCTGGTGGCATTTGAGTTATGATTAGACTTCATGTTGTTATGTTGCAGACTTGATTCTTGTGGTCTTTATTGCACTATACATTGATATTGAAGTGGTTCTAACTATGCACTGCATATATTGTTCGAGTCTGTTTTACCATTGACTGTTTGCACTGGTTTGTATTATCATTTTAGTCCTGAACTTATACATTTTCATTTTGACCTGAGGAGGTTGCAGTATGCAGAGAGTTGATGTGCATTGTGCTTTGATGCAGTTTGCATACAGTCTTTGTTTCTGTTTGGTTGCCAGGTCTAGTTTCTTTAGTTGAAATTGAAGTCCTTTTTGTTGCAGTCTGAAGTGTGGCCTTGCTTATTACCTTTCCATGAGTCTGGTTCCAATGTGCATGCACACATGTTTGTTGCATCACTTGTTGGTGAATTGATGATCGTGTATATTAGTGCTCATCCATGTAGCTTGACTTGATTACTTGTTTTTGCATTGAGAATTTTCACTTGTACTTAACAATTTTTTATTGCACCTACATTGAATCCAGCTTATAATTGGGTTTGACCATATGCTGACCTGTCCTTGTAATTTTATCAAGTGTATATTGGTGTGCATGGGGGCCTTGTGGCATGTACAGTGATATACCGTGCATGTCACAAGCTATTCGTGTATGATGAATTCAAAATTAAATGATGACGAAAAACCCAAATAACCGAGGCAAATAATATTTTCAAAATACATTTTATTTTGCACTACAATAATATTTCCTTTTCAATTTTGCTGCGTCAGTGTGTATTTTTGCTGACAGCTCTGATGCTGGATTTAATCTGGACTGGATTTGAAGATAAATATGAGTGAATGATTGATATGTAGTGAGGACATTTGTAAATGAAAAATTGTGATGTGATTGAAATTGTAATGTAATTGAAATTTATGTGTATATAGTGAGAGCTCAAATCTGTACTATTCAAAATTATAATAAATATTTGTTTAAATAAAATATCTGTTTGAATTTAAATTCTGTGTTATTTATTTTTATTTAGCAAATGTTTATCAAATTATGTGAAAAATGAAATAGTACATTAACAAGTACATTTAAATGAATATATGTTTATTATCATCAAACAAAAATCATATACTTGCATATTCAACAAGAAGATAGTTTAAGATGAAACCACCAGAACAATGGATATTTTCTATAGGAAGGTGAATCAATTCTTGCACTTGGAAGAGGAAAGTACAACCGATAGAAAAGTTGGCGATAGGCAGTCAACTGCAGTAGTATAAAGTAACGTTGTAGTTAAGAAAATATGAGGGAGTTTGATAATATATATGTGAATGTTGAAAACAAGGACAATAGTCTAAAAAGGGATAACCAAGAAGGTAGGGATAGGAAGTCGGGTTTCAAAAGGCACAGGAGATTTACCTTGCTACATATGATACCTAGCAACATAAGAGACTGCCTCCAAGGGAGTCGATAGAAAAAGAAAGGAGATCTGGTATGTACTGCGGCTTTCATGAGACTTAAGGTCATTACACGAATAAGTGTAGGCACTTGCGTGAAGTAATTGAAAATTTGATCGAGAGAACAATGTTGTAGGAGTTTGTTAATGCCCCATAGGATGGCGTGCAAAGAAGAGTTAATCCATAGGGATAATCATTCCAATGAGGCCAAGCTGGGCCTAGAGAAGACAAGCCAAGGCGGATTGAAAAAAGATTGATTATTAACATGATTTCTGGTGGACGTTGTCCGGTTGATAAAACATGGAATGAGATGGAGAGATATGCAAGCTCTTTAAAGCATGCGATGAGTGAGTGTTGTTTTTCCTTCAAAGACAGAGATCCGACAAAATAGCTCAAGACGATGACAGATGATATTGTGTGTAAAAGTAGGGACACAGACGGGGTCGAAGTGCCCATGCTGGATCCCGTTGTGATATTGGCCGTGATTGGGTGGGCGACTGTGAGAAAGATTTTGGTCGATTGTGGTAGTTTAGTGAATACCTTGTTTAAAAAAGCTTACGATCAAATGGTGATGGATGGTTAGGACCTGAAGCCATATAAATCCCAGATTCAATGATTTAACGGAGAGGCGACGAAGCTGGTGGTTTGTGTGGATCTACTTGTGGTTCTAGGTGAAGGCGACTATAATAGAGTGCAGGTTGCGGTCTTTATGGTGTTGGATATTTTTTCCGCTTGCATTGCTTTCTTGGGCCGCTCGGCACTAGTTAGATTCTAAGTGGCCCCTGCCCCATGGAGTTTAACAATGAATTTCGTACATAAAATGAAGTAGGAGTCATTCAAGTAGACCAAAGTGTCAGACGTGAGTGCTAGGCGTGGAGCTATAGGAAGCAAAGTGGTGTGAAAAGGGAAAGGACGTAGTGAAAACTCTTCGCGTCAAATCATTGGACCCATAGTAACCACCACCAAAGCCATTGCTTGGTCGACATAGCAGATTCCCAATGGTTATGGATCTGAAAAAAGAGCTAGAGGACGTGAAGGCGGCCCTTATCGAGTTGACGATCAACATCCCGATTGATAAGGGTGATCCTACTCAGGTCCTGAAGATTGGATCTCAACTCAGCACGAGAATGATGGAGGAGCTGATGGTTTTCCCCAATAACCTGAATGTGTTCACCTAGACACATTCTGACATGTGTGCCATATTGTCAAAGATTTCATTCCATGCATTGAACGTGAACCCTAAATATTTACCCACGAAACAAAAACGATGCAGCCTAGGTCCAAAGTGATCCGCTACACCGAAGAAGAAATGGACAAGTTGAGGGATAGCGACTTCATCCACGACGCTGTATACCCAGAATAGGTATCGAGCCCGGTCCTAATCTAAAAGGCTGGTGCAAAAAGGAGAACATTCGTTGACTATTCATACCTAAATAAAGCATATCTAAAGAAAGGCTTTTGTAACGACCGATTTTACGACGCCCGAAAGTCGACATTTATACGTACACTATATCAAATGCCGCGCTGCCGGAAAACTGAACCGTTAGGGTTTAAGAAGAAGAAGATAGAAGAAGAACAGAAACAATGACAGAATCTCACATATCGCAGCGGAACAACATGTAATATATCAATGAATAATTTTTAAAACAAAGAACTATATCAGTTAATATAATACAACATCAAAGTTTACAACAACATCATACATCACTGATAGTTATTATAACTTAACTATATGAAAACTGATTTTCACTAACCATACGCAACCGACACTACATAGTAAAGAGATACGTCTCGTCTTCCAGCTTCAATTTCTAATCTCCACATCAACTCTTTTCTGACTATGCTCTCGAATAACTGATAACCCGACTCTAGGCTACCCGTGTGGAAAATAATGGGCACCCAGAGTTTAGAAAGGGAACAATAAACTCCAGGTCAGTCATGGGACTGGTGTGAGATCTTAAAACTGTTATTCTTTTACAAAAGAAAAACATAGGAATTTAAAAGAAATCCGCAATGCTTTTTAGAAAATGAAACTACCATAAGGCCTCCCGCCACACACACAATGCAAATGCAGAATTGGAGGAAATTTCTCCTTATGATAGTCAAACATGCTTAATACGCAAAATCTTTTTAATATTATTATTAGTGCATAGTGCAGAAAAAATTTTGAAAGTATAATATTAATCTTAGCCAGCATAGGTACCATTATATTACGCCCGCTATAGCTACCTCCTGAGGAGGCAGGTTATACAGTTGCAATTGTAAAGGGCTCGTATTGTTTCTTTGGATTTCCAACAAATGGTCAGGCCAAGGAACTTCCCATTGCCACGTGGGTACGCCTCTGGATAGATGACCGAGAACCTAACCGAATCTCTTCCAACACAAAGCTGGGTTACCTCTGCAAAAATAGGTAACTACTACAAGAGTATGCCATCCCCCGGTTGTGAACAACCTTTATCCGAGGATCCTCAACAACAACAATCACAAAGAAATATATATTTGCAATATTCACTTAAGTTGAGTATCTGGGCTCCATACCATGATACCACTTCTATCTAGAAGGAAATGTACATACCCTAAGGGGCACTACCCCCTATAACCTAGCTGCATTCTTCATGTTTCGACCATTCCGAGGTGTGAGGCCTGACGAAGTCTCGTCCAACAAGCTACACTTTTCACAAAAGCCATGCTTCGATCAACAAATGATCAAAAGCACTTCATATGCCACATTACCAAATTGGGAATGTATCACTAGTAACCATCGACTACATAACCTCTGAGCTCGTACATCTCAGAGAAGGGTGTTAAGCTAAGAGGATAAATCCTCTGCCACCAACAGAAATCTATTTGATAGAAACCAGCTTTACATCTCAAAGTGTAACGTCAGACACACATCCATTAAAGTCCTTTCCGGGATCGAACGAAACCAAAGGCACTTCCAAAGAAGTCCTTGCAATCCGGATATTCACTAATCATGTCCGGAATCCCCATCACAAAGGGTGATAAAATCTCTATACCGGAGCAACCCGGTGTAAAGACATTCGACAGGTAATCCTTTCGCTTTCGAAAATACCCGGTCTTCAACACTATCTTCAACTGCAATCCCATTTCATCGTATCGTTATTCGGAATGGGTTTTATAACACAAGGTCCTCTTCGCCTAATCCGAATAACGAGCGCTTATTTTGAAAATAAATGTTCATTTAGATTCAATAAATCACGACAATTTCACTTTGATCTTTTAAACAGAAGATCCATCACAATCACAAAGGTTCGATGTGGGTTTCGAATATCCATTTGGAATTCGACTCCCGGTCGCATCGAAATTCAAATGCCACTTAAAAAAAAGGCCAATATTGATAGTTGGTTATTTAACTGTCAATCATCATTCACAACAGTCACTGGATTTCAAATAATTTTCCTCCCGATTATTATCATTTTCAATATATCTTCGCAAGATAAAATTTCATACTTCAATCCTTTGAAACTAAATTCCAAATCAATTTCCTTCCTCATGCGGAAAACATTTTCAAATATTTATTCATTTCCCCTGAAAATCTGCCGATTCCAAATATTTTAAAATAATATAAAATACTTATTGAAATTATACTTGGAAACATTTAAAATAAAACTATTTTTAATACACTTTCTTAAATATTAATTATGAAAATATCATACCAATATCTCATATAAAAATTCAAGTCCAAAACTAAAAATAAAAGTTTGTAAATATAGTATGAATATTTAAGTAACCATTTCCTAAATCAAATATCAATTTAAGTCTTTAAAATAATCCCTTATAAAATTAAGTAAATAAATTTTACTTTAAAGTTTTAAAATAATTTTCGACTAATTTCTTCAACAGTATTATTTAAAAAAAAAACAGGTCTAGGACTTTTAAATTTTATTCAAAAGCCATTTTAAAAATATACTCGACTTTCCAGGGAAGAATTATTTTCCCAATATAAATTGGTCCATTCAAAATAAATTAATAAATCCTCTCGATTTATTTTAAATTTACATTCCAATTTGTAAATTTCTTACCACACTTTAAAAATAAACCAATATTTATTTTTGAACGATTTCTCTTTCTTTTACAAATTTCCATTATGAATTTACATTCCAAATATCAACTGATATATGAATTTAAATCGATTCCCAAATATCATCTTCACACCCAATCGAATTCCAAATTGATTTCTAGTTTATTTCAAATACAAAATCAACTTCCAACTTGATTTCCCCAAATTAATTTTCCAATAACAAATCAAATCAATTTCAAATTGATTTCCCAAATTATTTCCAAAACACCAAACCAAATTTCCAAATCGATTCCTACGTTTTATTTTAACTCCAAATTAATTCCCGAATTGATTTCTAAAATTAATTTCAACTCCAAATTAAATTCCAAATTAAATTTCTAAATTTATTTCCTTTTGAAATAAATTTCTTTATCTCTTTCAAATATTTAAAATATGTATCTTAATAATTTCTTCAACCATTAAACAATATTACTCGAAATTCCTTTATTAAAATATTTTCCCATATTTTTGAAATTAATTCGATGGGATTATAAAAATCAACTTTAATACTTTAATTGTAACGGTCTAGGCTCTTCTACTCTAATTTCCAAAAATCCAATTTCATATTTCTGGTATCCTACGATACCAAAAATATATTTGGCTAAATTACAGCCTTCACGGTTTCAATCACAAACATTCACACGAATTAAAAATAATCAACACATAACATACGCAACAAATTAAATATTTAAGGAATCCAGTTAGATCCCTCCAACCTGTTCTCCTGCATCCACAGACGTTAGCTCAACAATTAAATACCCATTCCACTTCAAGGTGGAATATTGCAGTATATGGGATCTATAAAATATTATCCACTATTATGCGGCGCAATAGGGTCTCATCCGCCATATAATGCGGGAAATCAACAATACCAAATACATATATAATACCAATTCCACTTTGAGGTGGAATATCGCGGTATATTGGTTTAATATAATAACCTCCGCTATTATGCGGCGCATAGGGTCTAAACTAATATAACTAATAATAAATAAATTATCCAAACACACAATCAATCAATTTTAATTTAACTATCACAATTCCACAATCAATCAATAACTGGAATTTTCAATTAAAATTTTGAGTGAGAAGATCTCACCTTTTATGTGCATGCAATCCAATTTCTTTCCAGCTTGATTTCCCGAATTTCTTTGACCTTGTATAAATAATTTATATAATTGATTAATATTTGAAATGATCGAACAATTCATTTCTATTTTATAAAGTTTTATTTTATCTCAACAATTTAATTTCAAACAGATTTCCTTTTAATAAAATATTTGAATTAATTGAATAATTTCTTACCATTAATAATTAAATTAACTAATACTTTAGTTTTAAACTAATTTCCTTTTATATAATTTTAATAAACTAACAATTTTATTTAAAGCTAACTTCCCTTTTAATGAAAATCATTGTTTAACCAAGCATTAAATTTAAAACTTAATTTCCTTTAAAATAATTTTAATAAGCTTATCAAACAAATAACTTTCCATATTGATTTAAAACAAGGATATTTTTATTGTCTTATAAATAAATTAAATTATTTTATTAAACAAATTAATCTATATAGGGATTAAAAATTCTAATTATAATTTCTTTAACATTTTAAAATGTCTATTTTCAAAATCCTATTTATACAAAAATTAATTTCTGTTTATTTAAAAATGAGCATGCATATAAATCAATTGCCATTTTTATTTGTATATATTTTTACTTTGAACATATGTTTGTATATTTACTGTTTCATTCTTCACTATTGAGCCCAATATTCAAAACAAAATTTATTTACTGCATGTTTTTATAACTTATACTTACATATACAAATATATAAATTTCAACAAATATAAGTTTAATATCTTACTGCTCCTCATCCCTATGTCAATCGCATGCACGAGCTCCCCTCGAAGCGCCACTTACTTTCAATCACCCTTGACCCCAAATCTTCACGGTCGATCTTCCACCACATTGTTGTCGCGCGATACCACTTGCTCGCCACAATTGCAGAAGTTGTCGTCACTTCCAAATGCTCACGAGAATGCCTACAACCACCATCCCAAATCACGACTTCGACCTCGACGAACTCGTGCTCGAGAACCTATGTGCCTCGCGCTTGCGCCACTAGCCACCATCATCGATGATGCTTGCGAACGTCGCCTCTGCCCTCCACGATTCGAACGAGCGCTCCATTGATTAAATCGAGCGAATTCGATTTTTAGATTTTGATTTGGGGGAAAAATGGACGCAGCCATTGTTGAAAACGAGCACAATTTGATTTTTTATTCAAACAACAGGGGTTTGGCCATTAAGAATTTCTTCGCTCTGATTATTTTTTTTGTTTAAGGGGGAAAGGAACGAGATTCATTTGTTTTTTTCTTTAATTTTGAACGAAGAGTTTTGTTTTTTTTTATTTTATCAAAACAAACGCGTGTCATTTAATCTTTGCCCGGTGTTTGAGAGGGAACGCCAGGTGTTTGAGAAAGAATGTATATAATTTATCTTGCAAAGCATTATTATATTTTCAGATTTCAAATTTAAATCCAAATTGCTTTGATAAATGCAACTCAAAATCTCAATCTCCAATCGAGGTGTGCCGCCAGGCGTTTATAATGTTAAACCCCAATTCCAAAAGCAATGGAAAAAGTTTTGAGTCCAAATTCGATCGTATGGAGAAGATAGCTTTTTAAATCAAGTTTAAATATTAAATTCCTGATTTAAATGTCAGCACGTTTATCTATCGTACGATCACACAACTCCGAATGATACGAAAATTGAAATCCGAGAATAACTAACTATTACGGATCCAATGGAGCTGGTTCGTCGAATTCCGAGACTGTGCCCCGGAAGGCTATTTTTAAATGTCGATTTAAATGATATAAATTCAAAACTAAAGAATTCACTTTCAAATTCAATCCTATAGTTTCTATTATCTTCAGTGTTATGCGTATGAATTTACTAAGCCTTTAAAATATTTTTAACGGGCTCAAAATTGAAGATTTACAATTATACCCAAATTTCTATAATTAAATTTGATAATTAAATTGCTAAATTCATCCTGACATTTGAAGTTCAGGTTAAACTATCATTCAAACATTTAGAAATTAATTAAATATTTCAATTTCAAATGTTAAAAATTCTGGGTCGTCACATCCTTCCCCCCTTAAAATTATTTCGTCCCGAAATTACTAGTTAAGAAGAATGATCCTTAACCCATGTAATATTTTCCAACCCAACAGTTTTATCAATTTATCAACCCAAATCTTTTTATTAAAGATTCTTTTCAACTAACTTTCCAAGTTCAATTATAAGTTCCAAACAATATTGTTTACTTCCCAATTCAAATTTTGATTTGAATTCAAATTTCAGCTTTCAAAAATTTCTCAAAATTTTCTAACACCCTAAATTTTCAATAAATTTCGCCGGCGTCTCCTTTGCGCGGCTAGCTCGGTACGACTACAAAATGGCACCATAGGCCCTCAAATCCCAAAAGAAAACAAAAGGCTAAGTGGCTGGACAAGAAAATCACCAAATTTCATACTGAAATTGAAATACATACCTTTTTGTCGAGCAATTCAATTTTATCTTTAAAATCAAAATCACAGTTCCATTTCCTTTAATACACCTGTATATCCTGATATCCATAATATCCAATTATAATGTTCAAATATCATTTTTCACCTTTCATTACAAATTTCCAATATATATGCTTCTTGTACCATTTTTACTTCACTATTGAAGTTACATATCCATTTTCATTCAATCTTGCATTTCCAATTTTATTCGAATTCAATTTACACTACAATTCTATTTGAATTCAATTTATCTTCTACTATGAATATTGAATTTTATCTTTCAATTATAACTGATTCATATTATTATTTTAAATTAGTTTCATTCACTAATTTACTTCAATTTCCAATTTGAAATCGTTTGTTGCTAACAATTATTTTCAAAAAATTTCTAACTCCTAAAATTTTAGGAAAATTTTGCCAGAGTCTCCTTTGTACGGAGGAGCTTTTACAATTTGACAAAAGATATAAATATATATACATCGACCCACCCGGTCGGAAAAAGCAAAAACAGTTCATATTTCCTATTTTTATTGCGTAAGGTACCTTATTAGTATCTTTTTTAGCAAAGCGGTTTATTATCAGCATTTTAGCCCAACCAAATCCAGCCAAACGGCTCTCCTATACCTGTATTTACTCAATTTAAACACATAAGTGACATATATAAGAAATTTATTAACATTTCACTTATTTCCAATAGTAAACACATAGTTTTCACAAGCAATACATTCAAAATAGTTCCCATAAGCAATTTATATGGTTTCAATACATATTTAATTGCTTATAATCAATTCACATACCATTTCTATTCAATTCAAGTGATTTACAACTCACTTTCTTTCATTCAATTTATTTTTAAGCAAAATGAACTCATATCTATTTCAATTGATTCAAAAATCAATTTGATTTGCTTTTATTAACTCTTAGAATTTTATACATACTCGTTTGCGTCATCAACAACCATTTCTATGCAAATTTCGACGATATTCACTTAATAGAATATCCAATCTAGTTTATAACTAATTTAAATTGATACAAACTCAATTTACTCTTTGTTTTATTTCATTTCCAATTGATTCTATTCAATTCATTTTAAACCATATTAAATTTGTCCTTTTTACTAGTTTCACTAACTAAATTTAATTCCTTTATTAACATTTAGCTCCATTTGATCCAATATTTACTTAAGTTATTTCAATTCAAAATTCAAATTTATTTTTCCTTGTAACACTTCCCAATTTAAATCCTTGATTTTATTTTCATTTATCAAATTCACTCCATCTACTAATTTAATTAAATTAGTTTTACTCACTTATCCATTTAAATTTCAACTTTCCTTTCTCAATTCATCTCGGATTTATTTTATCAATAACTAGAAAATTTTGAATTTATTTCTACTTACTTGAATTTATCTGCAAATTCAAACCATTTTTTATTTAACCCACAATTCAATTTTTGATTTAACTAATTCAACTTGATCCAAGTCAAATCTCATTTCAATTTATAAAACCCATTTATACATTCACATTACCAATTTCATTCCATTAATGAATTTTATTCCAAATTATAAATTACATTTAAAATTTACATTTACAAATCTCATTTGTATTTTTATTTTCTTAGCTTTTGGTTTTGATTTCAATTTCTCATACAACGATGATGACAATCTAATATTATCGCTTCCTAACAACCAAGCAACCACATATTATAATAATTCACAGAAAATTTATTTCTTTTATATACGAAAATAGTTTTGGGTAAAATTATTTCATTTACCCTATTTTAAAACAATACTGTGTCGGTTTATCTTGTTTAAGAGTTTAGAAACCCCTATCGATAACAGTTGGCCAAACTGCACCGACCAGAATTTATAAACAATCAACCGATAAGTCAACACAATATAAAACAATTTTATATTCACTAACAAATACGCGCTCATATCTATTATTACACTCAAACTCATTCTAGAGTACTGCTGACTCTATCTCTAATGAGTAACACCCAACAGAGCCAAGGTTGTCGCTTACCAATTGCTCTGATACCACATTGTAACGACCGATTTTACGACGCCCGAAAGTCGACATTTATACGTACACTGTATTAAATGCCGCGCTGCCGGAAGACCGAACCGTTAGGGTTTAAGAAGAAGAAGATAGAAGAGGAACAGAAACAATGATAGAATCTCACATATCGCAGCGGAACAACATATAATATATCAATTAATAATTTTTAAAACAAAGAACTATATCAGTTAATATAATACAACATCAGAGTTTACAACAACATCATACATCACTGGCAGTTATTATAACTTAACTATATGAAAACTGATTTTCACTAACCATACCAACGGACACTACATAGTAAAGAGATACGTCTCGCCATCCTGCTTCAACTTCTGATCTCCACAACAACTCTTTTCTAACTATGCTCCCGAATAACTGATAACCTGACTCTAGGCTGCCCGTGTGGAAAATAATGGGCACCCAGAGTTTAGAAAGGGAACAATAAACTCCAGGTCAGTCATGGGACTGGTGTGAGATCATAAAACAGTTATTCTTTTACAAAAGAAAAACAAAGTAATTTAAAAGAAATCCGCAATGCTTTTTAGAAAATGAAACTACCATAAGGCCTCCCGCAACACACACAATGCAAACTCCGAATTGGAGGAGATTTCTCCTTACGATAGTCAAACATGCTTAATACGCAAAATCTTTTTAATATTATTATTAGTGCATAGTGCAAAAAAAATTTAGAAAGTATAATATTTATATATTATGCCCGCTATAGCTACCTCCTGAGGAGGCAAGTTATATAATTGCAATCGTAAAGAGCTCGTATTGTTTCTTTGGATTTCCAACAAATGGTCAGGCCAAGGAACTTCCCATTGCCACATGGGTACGCCTCTGGATAGACGCCCCGAGAACCTAACCGGATCTCGCCAACACAAGGCCAGGATACCTCTGCAAAAATAGGTAACTACTACACGAGTATGCCATCCCCCGGTTGTAAACAACCTTTATCCGAGGATCCTCAACAACAACAATCACAAAGAAATATATATTTACGATATTCACATAAGTTGAGTATCTGGGCTCCATACCATGATACCACTTCTATCCAGAAGGAAATGTACATACCCTAAGGGGTGCTACCCCCTATAACCTAGCTGCATTCTTCCTGTTTCGACCATTCCGGGGTGTGAGGTCCGACGAAGTTTCGTCCACAAGGTTACGCTTTTCACAAAAGCCATGCTTCGATCAACAAATGATCAGCAGCACTTCATATGCCACATCACCAAATTGGGAATGTACAACTAGTAACCATCAACTACATAACCTCTGAGCTCGTACGTCTCAGAGAAGGGTTTTAAGCTAAGAGGATAAATCCTCCGCCACCAACAGAAATGTATTTGATAGAAACCAGCTTTACATCTCAAAGTGTAACGTCAGACACACATCCATTGTAACAACCCGCATATTTATCGATTGAATATTTAAATATTTTATCGTTCGTCGGATTTTGGTCCGAAAAGCTACTTTTTGCAAACAATCGAATTGGGACTTGAGACCACCCCCATTGAGTTAAAATGACGTTTGCGACCTTTTTGAGTATAAACTTCGATATGTTTGGAGATAGTGAAATTTTGCCACTTTTTCACTTAGGGCTTTGGTTTAGGCTGAACACATTAATCACTAACTAACTCAGTCCCAACCCACTCCAACTCTTCATTCACTCCCTCTTCCTCTACTTTCAGTTCTAAAGAGATTAATGGTGGAAGAGAATGGGAAATAGAAATCCAAAACCCTAGTTTCCATTTGCAAATCAATTTCTAGCTCCAAATTCAAGAGAACCCATTGGTAAGCCTTCTCTTCATCTTTTCCAACTCATTCTCTCTTTGATTTCAGAAATTTCCTAAACCTAACTTAGGGAATGTTCTTCTTTTGAGCTTAGATTCAAGCTTCTAGTGTTGAGATTGAAGTGTGGTTGATGTTCCCTTGTCTTAAAGCTTCTCCTTCATTGATTTGGGTTCAAAGGTGAGATTTTTATCTCACATCTATGTCTATATCTATCTTTGTTGTTAGGTATGAATTCCTAACACTTATTTATGTTCATTTGCTTTTGGTTTGGATTGATTTGGTGAATATTTCAATTTGTGGTGTTTTGTAGTCAAATCTTTAAAAATCCAATCTTTGATGTTTGAACATGTTTTTGGTGATGCATCGAAGAGCCTATAGGGCTGGGTTGTCGCTAGGCATAAATCCTTAGTCGTCGTTGCTCGTCCGATCACTCCCAATACGTTTTGGCCACTTTGGCCTAGGCAAATTGTTGCCCAGACCAGGTGACCAGACGTCTGGTGACCAAGTCCAGACGTCTGGTTTGGACCTGGAGAGGAAAAATATAGCCACGCAGAATATAAAAAAAGGCAGAGACTAATTCTCGACGTCTGAAATTTAGGATCAGACGTCTGGTTAGGTCTCAGACGTCTGTCTTGAAGTTTCAGACGTCTGGGTGTTCTCTGGATTATTCTCAGAGAACAAATCCAGACGTCTGGATTCTAAACCAGACGTCTGATTTATTTTCAGACACCTGGATTGGACCTCCAGACGACTCGAACTGTTTAATTTGCCTATTTTGGCTATTTTTGAGTATATTTCCAACTTTAATCGATTCATGTTGAATCTATTTTTGTTGCTATCATTTATTATGGACTTTGATGACATTTTCATCGTGATTTTTGGGAATATCCATTTTGATGGATTCGGTATCGATTTCTTTGGATTTTATTCACGTCTTCGAATGTGAATTTTTATGATTTATTGTTTCTACAATCAATTCTATGATTTGTCACTTTAAAATATAGAGGTTTTCTATACTAGTAGTAAATATCAAGACTCTTTCCTCAAAACGATTTCAATTCTACTTTCAATACCAAACTCGTTTATAAAACTGTTTTCCAATCTACTAGTATATACAAACCTTTACCTCACTCTATGAGAAATCTAATTAAACGGCTTAGCAAAACAAGTGGTATGAAACGCTTGCGTTTACTTCGCCGGTTAATTCTTGGACTTGTTCGGTTGAAACTCTTGTGACAATTTTCTAGTGGAGATATACAATTTGTTCATAAATATTTAAGTTAAGCTAGTGGTTATGGGACATGAAGCTAAGCTCATATATTTACTAGCTTACTGTAATTGACACTTCTCTGTGATCATGACGATCATTTTTATGTTTTAGACTAGCATTGTGCGATGTCTTTCGACTTGGTTCATCGGATGTCACGCTGTACGACGTCGATGCTCCGAAATATTTGATACATTGGATGTACCGTTTGCACTACATCAATGATATGCTTTTGATACATTGGATGTACCGTTTGCATTACATCAATGTCTTTTCTTTTGATACATTGGATGTACCGTTTGCACTACATCAATGTCTTTGCTTTCGATACATTGGATGTACCGTTTGCACTACATTAATGTCTTTGCTTTTGATTCATTGGATGTACCGTTCGCACTACATCAATGATATGCTTTTGATACATTGGATGTGCCGTTTGCGCTACATCAATGTCTTTGCTTTTGATTCATTGGATGTACCGTTTGCCCTACATCAATGATATGCTTTTGATACATTGGATGTACCGTTTGCCCTACATCAATGTCTTTGTTTTGATACATTGGATGTACCATTTGCACTACATCAATGTCTGTGCTTTTGATTCATTGGATGTACCGTTTGCACTACATAAATGTCTTTGCTTTTGATACATTGGATGTACCGTTTGCACTACATCAATGTCTTTGCTTTTGATACATTGGATGTACCGTTTGCACTACATCAATGTCTTTGCTTTTGATTCATTGGATGTACCTACATCAATGATATGCTTTTGATACATTGGATGTACCGTTTGCACTACATCAATGTCTTTGCTTTTGATATATTGGATGTACCGTTTGCACTACATCAATGTCTTTGCTTTTGATAAATTGGATGTACCGTTTGCACTACATCATTGTCTTTGTTTTTGATTCATTGGATGTACCGTTTGCACTACATCAATGTCTTGGCCATTCTTTTCTTGTGATTTCTGAATTTCGTGTGTTGAATTATGGAATTTATGTTTCACCAACTTTTACGATTGGCATTGATATGTATGTCATTTATTGTGGCTTGGTGAATGAAATTAGGAGTATGACATTCCTTTTTGTCTTTGAGAAGATCCTTGCGATATTGATTAATCTCTTATTGGTTTTTCAATTATTTATTTATCACAGCTTGGCATTGTGATTATTATACGTTTAGTCATATCTCTTATTCTATATCATTTCATCTGATATTTATAGCTAGACTGATTCATTTATTATTTTGTTATTAAATAATGCTCGGGTTAGACTGAGATTTTACAGGTGCTTCTGCTTGCCACCTTATCGGACCATCATCAGATCTTTTGATTAACTACTTAGCTTGTAGTTTTTGGTTGTGTACAATTTGAGATATAGACTCCTTGATGTATACATATTCTTTTGTCTAGCACTTGTATCTATTCTTTTGTGATATTGTGGATCATTTTAGACCACTACTCTGATGAACACTTTTATGTGTTATATATATTCATATCTATTTCCACCTTTGTGATATGAATTATCTGTGAGTGATTTGTGTTATGTTTATTTCTATATTTGTTTCCGAAGTCCTTTATTGCCACTGTGTAGTAGCTTTGAGTTTGTGTCGGTATGTCGGATTTCCTCTTGAGATGAAAAGTTATATTTTTATCTGGCATATCGGTACTTGCACAAAGCAATTATACAGATGGTCGCTCCTCAACAGCCTTATTCTCCGTGCTAGTCGACAGCATTACTCCGTAGTGTTCTTGGCTAGCGTGGGTATAGAGGTGGGGCGTCACAGCTTGGTATCAGAGCCAAATTTCGGAACAATGTAGAATAATTTAACAAGGATCATCGTCCTAAGTCCATCTTAGGAGTCGTGCTTTAGGATTTATTCGAGTCTTCGTACCATCCTATCCTATTTTCATTTATGATTCCTTGTTTTATCTATCAAGATTGCTTGATATTTATTTTGAGAATAACTTTTTCCTCTTCTTTCTTTCTTTCTTTCTTAAAGAAGAGAAATGGTTAGACCTGGCCGTCCCAGCGTCGGTCAATCTAGTGCTACTCCCCTAGATGGAGTATTTATGTCTGCCCAGCAGATTTTAGATCTTGTTAAGAACGTTCAAGCAGCCGGACTCAATCCAGAGCCTACTCATCCTAGATCCGGTTTTGCACGCTTGTGCAGAGACTATACCGATTTGGATGGAAGTCCATTCAGGGGATCCGAGAGTGTTATAGAAATTCAAGCTTGGCTCAAATCATGCGATCGCATCTTTTCTCGCATGAACCTTATTGATCTACATCGAGTCCAAGTGGCTTCTAGCATGCTCCAAGAAAGAGCATTAGATTGGTATGAGCTTTTAATTTCTGAAATCATTGAAGCGGATCTCACTTAGGAGCAATTCCGAGAAAGGTTCGAATTGAAATTTGTGTCGGAGGCCGAAAAAGTAACTTTGGCCCGGCGTTTTATTGACCTTGTTCAAGGTGAGTCTTCTGTGACAGACTATGTCGCATCTTTCGAATCTCTTTTCAAATACGGGGTCGAATACATTAATACCCCATTGAAGAAAAATCAGAGATTTGTCTATGGCTTGAATAAGAATCTTAAGAATCCATTACTTCTGAAACTTGAGGTTTCATTTGATCAGCTTATTGATATCGCTCTTCGTCTTGAAGAGGCCGATAATGAAGGTGATGTTGAAGTTGTGTGTGCCCAACAGAACTTTGACAATAACTTGAAGAGGCCTATCAAATTCACAGGCCCCAATTCTAATAAGAAAGGGAAGCAACCAATTCCAGTAGCAAAGACCCCTACCTCTAGTCGTGGACGATGCTACAATTGTGGTTCCATAGACCACTATGCAAGGGAGTGCCCGAAACCCCTCTTTTGTCGTTATTGCAAAGGTTCGGGTCATCTTTTATCTTCGTGTCCTAAGCTTCTAAGCAAGAGAGAAGGAAAGCTGCAAGCCCCTAGCAACTCTTCTCTTGGTCAAGGTATTTTTCACTCAATCCTTGATGGCATTGTTTTATTTCGTGATCTTCTTATTTGAGTTCTTTTTGATATGGGTTCCATCTCACTATTTTATATCAAAAGAACTTGTGACTCTTCTTCTTTAAACATTTCTGGGCTTGATGACTTCTTTGAGGATTGTGAATCCGGATGGTAGATCCGTAACACTCAATTTGCTTCTATTTAATGTCGAAAATTATTTTATGTGATTTTTCTGTCCGAGCCGATTTTTTACTTAGGCTTCGGAATTTACTTTTGTAAGGATTGGCTTAATTGTTATGAGGTCATATCCATTGTCCCGTGTGGACTATTCATCTTTGACATTTTCAATCTGTTAAGCGGATTTCTATTTTTCCTTTATGATTTTGATTCCAACTTGATGGCATCATTTTATTCTTTAAGCCCTCAAGATGAGAATAGTGTTATTTCTCTTATCTAAATAATTTGTGAAACTTTTCCGGTAATTTTGAGTTTGTCTTAGGATCATCACCTAAGAAATCTTTTGTGTGGTATTAAGGTCTTTCTAGTTTGACCTTACCACCGGTTTTCATTTGCTACGAGCTGCAGAAGTTAGCATTCCACTTACCGCATTCCGCACTTGTTATGATTCCTATGAATGAATTATTATGTCATTCAGTTTGTCCAGCTTATTTCATCCATTTTAGGTATAGAGTATTCTATGAATATCTCGATAAGTCCATTCTTGTATTTATTGATTTTGGATGAAAATAGAAATTTAAAATTTCGAAAATCATTTTCATAAGATTTATTTATAAGTACAATTTGATTTTTTGTTCTTAAAACGAACAAAGAATATTCTTAGAAGTTTTTGAGAAACTTACTTATCCTATAGAATATGATTTTGTGATTATATTGCCCATTTAGTGTTTTAAGAATTCTGGTCGATGCGCTTGATCAACGTTATCGATAAGAATCTCCTAAACGCTTTGATGAGATAGTCAGACACAACAAATTGATTTGAAATAAGAAAAATTTTCTAGAAAGATTATTACATAAAAATAAAAATGTAATTTTGAAAGTTTTAACTTTTCGGGAAAGAGGATTATTTAAAAGAACTCTTCCTTTCGATACTCTTATTCTTGTGATTCCTGAAGGGGAACCAAGACTTTGCTATTTGTACCGATACTAGTCGTATTGGTTTAGATGTCGTTCTCTTACAAAGGAGAACGTGCTATCACTTGTGCTTCTAAACCATTATAGCTTATCGAGACTAGATATGCCACTCATGATCTAGTGCTCACGGCTATTGTTTTTACTTTTGGAATTTGGCATCATCATATTTGGATGAGAAATTTGTTCTCTACCTCGATCATAAATCTTGGGAACATTTATTTTCTCATAAGGAACTTCATGTCGACTCGAGTTCCTGGCATGTTATGATCTTGATATTCTGGAAATCGTGTTGCCAACGCGCTTTGTCGTAGGCAACAAGTTGTTGATTCTTTGATGTTGTCTGAATGGAATTATCTTTTTATCAAGTTCATCGAACGTTTTGATGTACTTCATTTTATTGAGTTTCATCCCATTTCTTTTATGGACTTGCGTCTGATGTTCTTTTATGGTGTTCGGTTCATCGGATGTACTGTTATTATACTACATCGATGTTCCGTCTTATCTGGATCAATGGATGTACCATTATTATACTACATCGTTGTTCTGGTTTATCGGTTCATTGGACGTACCGTTTTTGTACCACGTCGGTGTTCCGAAATTATTCGGGCTTTGGTTCATTGGGTGTACCGTTTTTGTACTACGCTGATGTCCTAAATTATTTGAGTTTCTAGTTTCTCGGGCGTACTGTTATTATACTACGTCGTTGCACTAGCTCAATTTTCTACTATTCTTGACGTTCTCCACGTCTTTTATCTGCGGAAATGCCTTAGGGATTCCGGTTTTTATTCTTGAGCCCGGTGATATGGAGGAAATTGAAGTTTCACCAGATTTGATTTATGAGCAACATTCCATTCGCATCGTTGCTTCGGAGGTTGAGCGCCTTCGGAACAAAGATGTTCTTATTGTGAAAGTTCAATGGTTCTCAAATCCTAAGGATTTCTCTTGAGAAATCTTGAGAATTCATCGAACGAAAACTTTCGGATTTACTCCTTCGTGCTCTTTATGGTGAACTTCTTATTTCAATTTTCTTTGTGTTGATATGCTTTTATGGTTGTTACTCTTTATTTTCTTCTTAATTATTGCGAGGGCGCAATTTCTTTAAGGAGGGGAGTCTGTAACAACCCGCATATGTATCGAGTGAATATTTAAATATTTTATTTAAATATTTTATCGTTCGTCGGATTTTGGTCCGAAAAGCTACTTTTTGCAAACAGTCGAATTGGGAGTTGAGACCACCCCCATTGAGTTCAAAATGACGTTTGCGACCTTTTTGAGTATAAACTTCGATATGTTTGGAGATAGTGAAATTTTGCCACTTTTTCACTTAAAGCTTTGTTTTGGGCTGAACCCATTAATCACTTACCAACTCAGTCCCAACCTACTCCAACTCTTCATTCACTCCCTCTTCCTCTACTTTCAGTTCTAAAGAGATTAATGGTGGAAGAGAATGGGAAATAGAAATCCAAAACCCTAGTTTCCATTTGCAAATCAATTTCTAGCTCCAAATTCAAGAGAACCCATTGGTAAGCCTTCTCTTCATCTTTTCCAACTCATTCTCTCTTTGATTTCAGAAATTTTCTAAACCTAACTTAGGGAATGTTCTTCTTTTGAGCTTAGATTCAAGCTTCTAGTGTTGAGATTGAAGTGTGGTTGATCTTCCCTTGTCTTAAAGCTTCTCCTTCATTGATTTGGGTTCAAAGGTGAGATTTTTATCTCATATCTATGTCTATGTCTATCTTTGTTGTTAGGTATGAATTCCTAACACTTATTTATGTTCATTTGCTTTTGGTTTGGATTGATTTGGTGAATATTTCAATTTGTGGTGTTTTGTAGTCAAATCTTTAAAAATCCAATCTTTGATGTTTGAACATGTTTTTGGTGAAGCATCGAAGAGCCTATAGGGCTGGGTTGTCGCTAGGCATAAATCCTTAGTCGTCGTTGCTCGTCCGATCGCTCCCGATACGTTTTGGCCACTTTGGCCTAGGCAAATTGTTGCCCAGACCAGGTGACCAGACGTCTGGTGACCAAGTCCAGACGTCTGATTTGGACCTGGAGAGGAAAAATATAGCCACGCAGAATATAAAAAAAAGGCAGAGACTAATTCCAGACGTCTGAAATTTAGGATCAGACGTCTGGTTAGGTCTCAGACGTCTGTCTTGAAGTTTCAGACGTCTGGGTGTTCTCTGGATTATTCTCAGAGAACAAATCCAGACGTCTGGATTCTAAACCAGACGTCTGATTTGTTTTCAGACGCCTGGATTGGACCTCCAGACGTCTGGAACTGTTTAATTTGCCTATGTTGGCTATTTTTGAGTATATTTCCAACTTTAATCGATTCATGTTGAATCTATTTTTGTTGCTATCATTTATTATGGACTTTGATGACATTTTCATCGTGATTTTTGGGAATATCCATTTTGATGGATTCGGTGTCGATTTCTTTGGATTTTATTCACGTCTTCGAATGTGAATTTTTGTGATTTATTGTTTCTACAATCAATTCTATGATTTGTCACTTTAAAATATAAAGATTTTCTATACTAGTAGTAAATATCAAAACTCTTTCCTCAAAACGATTTCAATTCTACTTTCAATACCAAACTCGTTTATAAAACCGTTTTCCAATCTACTAGTATATACAAACCTTTACCTCACTCGTATGAGAAATCTAATTAAACGGCTTAGTAAAACAAGTGGTATGAAACGCTTGCGTTTACTTCGCCGGTTAATTCTTGGACTTGTTCGGTTGAAACTCTTGTGACAATTTTCTAGTGGAGATATACAATTTGTTTGTAAATATTTAAGTCAAGCTAGTGGTTATGGGACATGAAGCTAAGCTCATATATTTACTACTTACTGTAATTGACACTTCTCTGTGATCATGACGGTCATTTTTATGTTTTAGACTAGCATTGTGCGATGTCTTTTAACTTGGTTCATCGGATGTCACGCTGTACGACGTCGATGCTCCGAAATATTTGATACATTGGATGTACCGTTTGCACTACATCAATGATATGCTTTTGATACATTGGATGTACCGTTTGCACTACATCAATGTCTTTGCTTTTGATACATTGGATGTACCGTTTGCACTACATCAATGTCTTTGCTTTTGATACATTGGATGTACCGTTTGCACTACATCAATGATATGCTTTTGATACATTGGATGTACCATTTGCACTACATCAATGTCTTTGCTTTTGATTCATTGGATGTACCGTTTGCACTACATTAATGATATGCTTTTGATACATTGGATGTACCATTTGCACTACATCAATGATATGCTTTTGATACATTGGATGTACCGTTTGCACTACATCAATGTCTTTGCTTTTGATACATTGGATGTACCGTTTGCACTACATTAATGTCTTTGCTTTTGATTCATTGGATGTACCGTTTGCACTACATCAATGTCTTTGCTTTTGATACGTTGGATGTACTGTTTGCACTACATCAATGTCTTTGCTTTTGATACATTGGATGTACCGTTTGCACTACATCAATGTCTTTGCTTTTGATTCATTGGATGTACCTACATCAATGATATGCTTTTGATACATTGGATGTACCGTTTGCACTACATCAATGTCTTTGCTTTTGATACATTGGATGTACCGTTTGCACTACATCAATGATATGCTTTTGATACATTGGATGTACCATTTGCACTACATCAATGTCTTTGCTTTTGATTCATTGGATGTACCGTTTGCACTACATTAATGATATGCTTTTGATACATTGGATGTACCGTTTGCACTACATCAATGATATGCTTTTGATACATTGGATGTACCGTTTGCACTACATCAATGTCTTTGCTTTTGATACATTGGATGTACCGTTTGCACTACATTAATGTCTTTGCTTTTGATTCATTGGATGTACCGTTTGCACTACATCAATGTCTTTGCTTTTGATACGTTGGATGTACTGTTTGCACTACATCAATGTCTTTGCTTTTGATACATTGGATGTACCGTTTGCACTACATCGATGTCTTTGCTTTTGATTCATTGGATGTACCTACATCAATGATATGCTTTTGATACATTGGATGTACCGTTTGCACTACATCAATGTCTTTGCTTTTGATACATTGGATGTACCGTTTGCACTACATCAATGTCTTTGCATTTGATATATTGGATGTACCGTTTGCACTACATCATTGTCTTTGTTTTTGATTCATTGGATGTACTGTTTGCACTACATCAATGTCTTGGCTATTCTTTTCTTGTGATTTCTGGATTTCGTGTGTTGAATTCTGGAATTTATGTTTCACCAACTTTTACGATTAGCATTGATATGTATGTCATTTATTGTGGCTCGGTGAATGAAATTAGGAGTATGACATTCCTTTTTATCTTTGAGAAGATCCTTGCGATATTGATTAATATCTTATTGGTTTTTCAATTATTTATTTATCACAGCTTGGCATTGTGATTATTATACGTTTAGTCATATCTCTTATTCTATATCATTTCATCTGATATTTATAGCTAGACTGATCCGTTTATTATTTTCTTATTAAATAATACTCGGGTCAGACTGAGATTTTACAGGTGCTTCTGCTTGCCACCTTATCGGACCATCATCTGATCTTTTGATTAACTACTTAGCTTGTAGTTTTTGGTTGTGTACAATTTGAGATATAGACTCCTTGATGTATACATATTCTTTTGTCTAGCACTTGTATCTATTCTTTTGTGATATTGTGGATCTTGTTAGACCACTACTCTGATGAACACTTTTATGTGTTATATGTATTCATATCTATTTCCGCCTTTGTGAAATGAATTATCTGTGAGTGATTTGTGTTATGTTTATTTCTATATTTGTTTTCGAAGACCTTTATTGCCACTGTGTAGTAGCTTTGAGTTTGTGTCGGTATGTCGGATTTCCTCTTGAGATGAAAAGTTGTATTTTGATCTGGCATATCGGTACTCGTACAAAGCAATTATACAGATGGTCGCTCCTCAACAGCCTTATTCTCCGTGCTAGTCGACAGCATTACTCCGTAGTGTTCTTGGCTAGCGTGGGTATAGAGGTGGGGCGTCACATCCATACAAGTCCGTTCTGGGATTAAACGGAACCGAAGGCACTTCCAAAGAAGTCCTTATAATCCGGATATTCACTAATCACGTCCGGAATCCCAATCACAAAGGGTGATAAAATCTCTATACCGGAGGATCCCGGTGCAGAGACATTCGATAGGTAATCCTTTCGCTTTCGAAAATACCAGGTCTTCAACAACATCTTCAATTGCAATCCCATTTCGTCGTATCATTATTCGAATGGGTTTTATGACACAAGGTCCTCTCTCGGCTATTTCGAATAACAAGCGCTTATTTTGAAAATAAGTGTTCATTCAGATTCAATAAATCACGACATTTTCACTTCGATCTTTTAAACAGAAGATCCATCACAATCACAAAGGTTCGATGTGGGTTTCCAATATCCATTTGGAATTCGACTCCCGGTCGCATCGAAATTTAAATGCCATTTAAAAAAAGGCCAATATTGATAGTTGGTTATTTAACTATCAATCATCATTCACAACAGTCACTGGATTTCAAATAATTTTCCCACCGATTATTATCATTTTCAATATATTTTCGCAAGATAAAATTTCATACTTCAATCCTTTGAAATTAAATTCCAAATCAATTTCCTTCCTTACGCGGAAAACATTTTCAAATATTTATTCATTTCCCCTGAAAATCTGCCGATTCCAAATATTTTAAAATAATATAAAATACTTATTGAAATTATACTTGGAAACATTTAAAATAAAACTATTTTTAATACACTTTCTTAAATATTAATTATGAAAATATCATACCAATATCTCATATAAAAATTCAAGTCCAAAACTAAAAATAAAAGTTTGTAAATATAGTATGAATATTTAAGTAACCATTTCCTAAATCAAATATCAATTTAAGTCTTTAAAATAATCCCTTATAAAATTAAGTAAATAAATTTTACTTTAAAGTTTTAAAATAATTTTCGACTAATTTCTTCAACAGTATTATTTAAAAAAAAAACAGGTCTAGGACTTTTAAATTTTATTCAAAAGCCACTTTAAAAATATACTCGGCTTTCCGGGGAAGAATTCTTTTCCCAATATAAATTGGTCCATTCAAAATAAATTAATAAATCCTCTCGATTTATTTTAAATTTATATTCCAATTTGTAAATTTCTTACCACACTTTAAAAATAAACCAATATTTATTTTTGAACGATTTCTCTTTCTTTTACAAATTCCCATTGTGATTTTACATTCCAAATATCAACTGTTATATGAACTTAAATCGATTCCCAAATATCATCTTCACACCGAATCGAATTCCAAACTGATTTCCAGTTTATTTCAAATACAAAATCAACTTCCAATTTGATTTCCCCAAGTTAATTTTCCAATATCAAATCAATTTCAAATTGATTTCCCAAACTATTTCCAAAACACCAAACCAAATTTCCAAATTGACTCCTAAGGTTTATTTTAACTCCAAATTAATTCTCGAATCGATTTCTAAAATTAATTTCAACTCCAAATTAAATTTCTAAATTTATTTCCTTTTGAAATTAATTTCTTTATCTCTTTCAAATATTTAAAATACGTATCTTAAATAATTTCTTCGACCATTAAACAATATTACTCGAAATTCCTTTAATAAAATATTTTCCCATAGTTTTGAAATTAATTCGATGGGATTATAAAAATCAACTATAATACTTTAATTGTAACGGTCTAGGCTCTTCTACTCTAATTTCTAAAAATCCAATTTCGTATTTCTGGTATCCTACGATACCAAAAATATATTTGGCTAAATTACAGCCTTCACGGTTTCAATCACAAACATTCACACGAATTAAAAATAATCAACACACAACATACGCTATAAATTAAATATTTGAGGAATCCAATTGGATATCTCCAACCTGTTTCCTTTACATCCACAGACGTTAGCTCAACAATTAAATACCCATTCCATTTTAAGGTGGAATATCACGGTATATAGGATTTATAAAATATTATCCGCTATTACGCGGCGGAATATGCCTCATCCGCTATATAATGCGGGAAATCAACAACACCAAATACATATATAATACCAATTCCACTTCGAGGTGGAATATCGCGGTATATGGGTTTAATATAATAACCTCCGCTATTATGCGACGCATAGGGACTAAAATAATACAACTAATAATAAATAGATTATCCAAACACACAATCAGTCAATTTTAATTTAACTATCACAATTCCACAACCAATCAATAACTGGAAAATTCAATTAAAATTTTGAGTGAGAAGATCTCACCTTTTATTGTGCATGCAATCCAATTTCTTTCCAGTTTGATTTCCCGAATTTCTTTGATCTTGTATAAGTAATTTATATAATTGATTAATATTTGAAATGATCGAACAATTCATTTCTATTTTATAAAGTTTTATTTATCTCAACAATTTAATTTCAAACAGATTTCCTTTTAATAAAATATTTGAATTAATTGAATAATTTCTTACCATTAATAATTAAATTAACTAATACTTTAGTTTTAAACTAATTTCATTCTATATAATTCTAATAAACTAACAATTTTATTTAAAGCTAACTTCCCTTTTAATTGAAATCATTGTTTAACCAAGCATTAAATTTAAAACTAAATTTCCTGTAAAATAATTTTAATAAGCTTATCAAATAAATAAATTTCCATATTGATTTAAAACAAGGATATTTTAATTGTCTTATAAATAAATTAAATCAGTTTATTAAACAAATTAATCTGTATGGGGATTAAAAATTCTAATTATAATTTCTTTAACATTTTAAAATGTCTATTTTCAAAATCCTATCTATACAAAAACTAATTTCTGTTTATTTAAAAATGAGCATGCACATAAATCAGTTGCCATTTTTATTTGTATATATTTTTACTTTGAACATATGTTTGTATATTTACTGTTTTATTCTTCACTGTTTAGCCCAATATTCAAAATAAAATTTATTTGCTGCATGTTTTTATAACTTATACTTACAGATACAAATATATAAATTTCAACAAATATATGTTTAATACCTTACTGCTCCTCATCCCTATGTCAATCGCAAGCACGAGCTCCCCTCGAAGCGCTACTTACTGTCAATCACTCTCGACCCCAAATCTTCACTGCCGATCTTCCACCACGTTGTTGTCACGCGAGACTACTTGCTCGCCACAATTGCAGACGTTGTCGTCGCTTCCAAATGCTCAAGAGAATGCCTACAACCACCATCCCAAATCGCGACTTCGACCTCGATGAACTCGTGCTCGAGAACCTACGTGCCTCACGCTTGTGCCACTAGGCACCATCATCAATGATGCTTGCGAACATCGCCTCTGCCCTCCACGATTCGAACGAGCGCTCCATTGATTAAATCGAACGAATTCGATTTTTAGGTTTTGATTTGGGGGAAAATTGGAAGCGGCATTGTTGAAAACGAGCATAATTTGATTTTTTACTCAAACGACAGGGGTTTGGCCATTAAGAATTTCTTCGCTCTGATTTTTTTTTTGTTTAAGGTGGAAAGGAACGAGATTCATTTGGTTTTTTTCTTTAATTTTGAATGAAGGGTTTTGTTTATTTTTTTTAATTTTATAAAAACAAATGCGTGTTATTTAATCTTTGCCAGGTGTTTGAGAGGGAACGCCAGATGTTTGAGAAAGAATGTATATAAATTTATCTTGCAAAGCATTATTATATTTTCAAATTTTAAATTTAAATCCAAATTGCTTTGATAAATGCAACTCAAAATCTCGATCTCCAATCGAGGTGTGCCACCAGGCGTTTATAGTGTTAAACCCCTATTCCAAATGCAATGGAAAAGGTTTCGAGTCCAAATTCGATCGTATGGAGAAGATAGCTTTTTAAATCAAGTTTAAATATTAAATTCCCAATATAAATGTCAGCGCGGTTATCTATCGTACGATCACACGACAACTCCGAATGATACGAAAATTGAAATCCGATAAGAACTAACTATTACAGACCCAATGGAGCTGGTTTCGCCGAATTCCGAGACTGTGCCCCGGAAGGCTATTTTTAAATGTCGATTTAAACGATATAATTTCAAAACTGAACAATTCACTTTCAAATTCAATCCTGTAGTTTCTATTATCTTCAGTATTATCAATATGAATTTACTAAGCCTTTAAAATATTTTTAATGAGCTCAAAATTGAAGATTTACAATTATACCCATATTTCTATAATTAAATTTGACAATTAAATTGCTAAATTCATCCTGACATTTGAAATTCAAGTTAAACTATCATTCAAACATTTAAAAATTAATTAAATATTTCAATTTCAAATGTTAAAAATTCTAGGTCGTCACAGCATTCTACTACCGAAGATCGATTGGCTGGTGGATTCGATGTTGGACAAAAGCTGCTGCCATTTATGGATGCTTATTCCGGTTATGACTAAATTCCAATCCATATCCCGGATCATGAGCATACAAGTTTAATAAACATGTTCAGATTGTTTTGTTATCTCGCCATGCCGTTCGATCCATAGAGTGCTGCAGCAACATACAAGACTGGTCAATTCCATGTTGAAAAAGCAAATCTGGCGTTTGATGGAAGTATACAAGGATGATATGCTTATGTAGATGCAACGGTCCATGAACCATGTAGAGGATTTGACACAGAGATTCAACATAGTTTGAAAATACAGGATGAAGCTCAATCCTCTAAAATGATCGTTTGGGGTTGCGTCATGAAATCGTGAATTTGAGACGGATTGAGGCCAATCTAAAGAAAATTGAGGTTTTGAGGAATACAGAATCCCCAAAGAAGATATAGGAAGTGTAGAGCTTGATTAGGAAATAACTACTTTAAGCCAGTTCATTTAGAGAGCTAAAGAAAAATGCATATTTTTCTTTCAAATCCTCAAAGTAAGGAAGAGAAACTTTGCATAGACTTAGGAGTGCAAGAATGCTTTCTATGCTTTGGTTGATCACCTGGAAAGGCGACCCGTTTTGTTGAAGCTTTTAGAAGGAGAAGATTTATTCATCTATTTGGTAGTATCGATCCATGCATTGAGTGCCGCACTCATGGATGAAAACTCAAGAATCCAAAGGCTAGTATATTACACCAGCAAGTTAGTGATAGGAGCAGAAATGAACTACCCAAAACTGGAGAAATTAGCTTATTTCCTGTTGATCGCTTCAAGGAAGCTCTGTTCGTATTTCCAAGCTCAGCTGATTAAAGTACTGACCTGTAACGACCCGCCGTTCTGACCGCCCCCAGTCGGTAATTAAACCAACTTGAGACGTTCGAAATGACGGATTGTTATTCAGTTTATAGAGTTTAAACAGAATCAGCCACAGAATCACAGAATAATCATAATATTTTACATAAATGAATTTTTATACATATATCAGAGTTTGTACAATGCATTAAATTTTATACAGCGGAATATTTCTTTTAAGTACAAGAATCTCTGAAAAGCTAAAGTGAAGCATTTTCCCTCTCTCTCTAACTTCGCCGCCTGAAAATCTTCAAGCTGTAAAATACTCGGTCTGACCCGAGTATTACATTCAAAAGAAAATAATACGCGGATCAGTCTAATTCAAACTCAGTTATTAGCGCATAGAGGCAATAATAATCAATTGATAATTAGACGACAGTCAAATATGAATTCACCTATCCGATCCTTTAACAAGAAATCGGATAACGGTAAATATAACACTTATCAGTGTTAAACAATAAATCAGTAGTTTCAAATTATCAACACAGATAGATGAAGGGATTATTGATGAAGATAATTTAGAAAAAACATCAGAATTGCCTAAACGGCAATTAACAATAAAATCATCAAATTAAATCAAATCAATTCAAATAATTGAAAAGTTACTTAAAAACATCCAAACCCATTGGCTGCAGCATACGCACGCGTGCACTGCTTCGCCACATATAAACGTTAATTCCGTGTGGCTGCAGTTCACGCTCGCATGCACTGCCTCGCCACATATAGTGATGATGTACCCAAAAGCTCAATGGAAGTTCACAAACGAGCACAAGGTCAAACCCAAGCATTTGAGCTGGATTCAACTCAATCTATAGAAACAAATACCAAACGGGGAAAACTACAAATATCAAAGTAAAGCAAGAAACAACTGCACATAGAATCTGCAGTTGAAACAAGCAAATGGCTACGGAACTAAATAGTCGAGCAACGACAACGTAAGTGCCGAACTCAACTGAAATTAGGAAAAACAAATCCAATTGCATCAATGCAACGCAAACCGACATAGGCAAAACTGCATATAAAACGAAACTGCAGTCACAAATGGATACAAGGGCAAATCTGCAATCAAAAATTTGCAGCCACCACAAGATCACAAAGCGCGAAGGCTCGAATGACCCAATGCGCAAAGGCAGGGGTTCAAACTACACGAAAACAGCAGAATGAGGTGAGAGCACCGAAATATGGCACCACAACACCCAACATAAAAGACACAGAAAACCAGTACCCAACAGAGACAACTGGCAACAACACATATACATATACATGCTATCAGCAATTATAAAATGCAGCAACAGAAGTCTGGGAAGCATGCATAAGCATTTCAAATCTAAACAACACAAGTCTACATATGGCACTAGTACACATGAGAATTACTCAGTGCAAATGAAATTACAGTGCACAATGCATCGAGTTGAAGATGTCACAAGAATGAAAAAAAACACAATGTATCATGACTCACATAACAAAACTGACACACATTGATGTGTCATATACAAACCACGTATACATGAGCCATCAGGGATTCATGAAATCATAGGGTAAAATCAAGAATCATCAAATAACCAGACCAGACACAGTTTGAACCAAGTGAAGTTACTGCAGTAATATTAACTCAAATCAGAGACCGAAGTTCACAGCAGTTTTATAAGTGACAAAAGTCAACAAATTCAAATCTGCACATGAAAATGAACTCAATACTCATAGGCAAGTTCAAACAATATCAAAAATCATGGAACGGCAAGATGAAATCAAACTAGTCAGATATGCTACACAGGTACTCAAAGCAGCCTAATCAAGCCGCAAGTCAGAAAAATGAAATCAAACAGTTCAAGGTCGAAACAATCTCCATCATCGACCAACAACCAATTGATGCCGATAAAGTCAAATAACTTTAGAACTAGGATAAAGGAGATTTTTAAAGCATTAAATAGATGTAACAAATTCGACAGACATCATAAGAAAATTCACGAATCAAATGCCAAAAATCAAAACCGTGACAAGTAAGGGAATCAACCAAATCAGTGAAGTCCCCAATCAAAGTAAACAAAATCGGAAATTCAACGAGTATCGAACAAGATGTGAGTGAAACAATCACTCACCTTTGTATGAAGCGCACAGATCGAAGGAGACGCGAGCAACGAGGACGAGCAGCCATTAATTTGTGAAGCCGTAGCTTTTGGAAAGAGGAACGAACGAAAAAGTCGCCGCCATTTTTTTCTTTGGTTTAATTTTTTTTTCCGTATGATTTGAATGATGGAAGAAGGAGGTAGGGTTTCGAATATAAGAGAGGGGAGACGTGATTTTGCAGAGGAGATCGTGTTTTTGGCGTGATGGAAGGCATAGATTTAGGCGTGTTTGTAGCTGCTGAAGGTAAAGCAACGTACTCTTTTTATTTTATTATACTATTATTATCATTATTATTATTTTTCTTATTTTTTTATTTTAAATCCAATTTGTTTTGTATAAATTATTTTCTTTATTTTGTTTTGTAAATTTTGTTGTTTGAATTTTTAACAACGTGTATTTCTCTATTTATTTTATATTTATTAAAATTTTATTCCTTTTTATTTTAAGCTAAAGAAAATGTTATTAAACTAACCATCCATTTATAAATTTACACAAATAATAATTCTTGTATCCAAATTATTTTTTCTAAGTCATTAGTTTGAATTTAAAATACAAATTCAATATTCAATTTCAAACTCCAAAGTTCAAATTTTATTCAACTTTAAATAAATTAAATTCTGAAATTTAATCGCCAATTCATAGTTATATTGGGAATTCAATTTAAACCATCATTCAAATATTTAAAATTAATTAAATATTTTCATTTTTAAATTGTCCAAAATTCAGGGTTGTTACAATCTTCCCTCCTTTAAAGAATTTCGTCCCGAAATTATAAGTTAGGAAAAACGATTGTTAAAATCTCACCGGTATTTATACCCTACACAATTTTGCCAAGTTCCAAACTCACAAATAAATATACGATTTATTCCATTTATTTTATTTCACTAGCCTTGTTCATTATTTCTAAAATCAAGACGCAAAAGTCTTTTACCAAAATTTTCGACTTACAAAACTCATATTTTTAAACTTGAAATTCTTCATGCTAGATATTTGTCAAAGCTGTGCGTTTTCAAGATATTTTAAAAATCTTCTTCCTTAATTCATTAGGTTAGAATTATGTAATTCTAATTTCATACTATTGATTTGCTATTCAAAGTTTTGAAAATACTTGCTAACTCGAAGTTTAACAAGTCCATCGTCGTTCTCACAGACATTAGGCATACGCTGGCCAGGCGCAAGTCTAAAAATCTCTAAGTACTAAATATACTTGTTTCAACTCCCAGTTAAGATACTTTTTAAAAATTCTTTTAAAAATGGATATGGAAAGCACGTTCCCCCATGGATCACAGTTTACCCGGCGGTTACGCTACTATCCCAGTAGAATCGCTTGTAACTGTAGATTTCACATCTCTCTTGAATTTAGCCATGGTTGTTGCCATAGATCGCGGTTCACACGGCGGTTACGCTACTATCCCAATAGAATCGCTCGTGACCGTAGGCAACTCGCCCCTCAAATTACGCTTCGGCCTCTAGATCGCAGTTTACACGGCGGTTGCGCCACTATCCCAGTGGAATCGCTTGTAACTGTAGGCATCACGCCCTACGAATTACGCCAGCATCAATTCACATAATCCCAACACGATGATCCATCGTGGGGGATTCCAGTCCTAATGGACATTCCACTAATGGAAATTCTATGTAGCTACGATTTCCAATGGACACTCACGCCGAGTTCCAATCACCTTCACAAATTACAAATGGAAGGTGCATTTCCATATCCTCAGTTTTAGAAAACATATGTCATATACATATAGTACTTCATTTCACATTTCGTACATATCATACCTATGTAAACCTACACAGGATTTTCATAATAATGACTTTCCAAACTGATAGTTTTCGATTTATTATATTCACATATATAAGTTACGAAAACTCAATTCACATCCTAACAAATAGAGGATTTCTAAATTTTCCATCTCGTTTTAAAATTTTCCTCTAAATCGATTTGAAAATTTAAGGTTATCTCAAACCTAATTCACATTCATAATCCAATTCATTATCGACTTCACATTCGATTTGGATTTCACGTTACATCGTCAATTCTCAACACATAATTGATGTCTACCGATATATAACCTCTAAGCTCGTACGTCTCAGAGAAGGGTGTTAAGCTAAAAGAATAAATACTCCGCCACCAATAGATATATATTTAATAGAGATCAATTGCTATGTCATCAATTCACAATGCTAGACATACAATCCAAATCGACTATCCAAAATTCAAAACTCAACTTATATTGTTTTTGATGTCAAAGTTAAACTCAATTTAACTCAAGATTCAATCTTTTTGGAAAATATTCAAGTTGAACTGATCGTTCAAATTTCCCAAAAATATCTTTACAAGATATATATAATTTTCCAACTTAACCATTTGAAACAAATTTCAAATATCATTTTTTTCAATTTATCTTTAAAAGATAAAATTTCAAACCTTTCATTTCATATTGGAAAACATTTCCATACTTATTTAATAAGTAATTCACAAGTTCATTTATTTTCAACACGGAAAATATTCAATATACTTGAATCAAAATTAAGTATATATTCCATTCTTTAAGGAAGGCGTTCTTTTAAACACATTTATTTGAGTTAAAACGAATGTTGCGTAAAACATCGTTACAACAACTCAAAAATCACTAGTATAGGGATTCGAATTTTAAGATAGATATATAAATCCCAATACTATAAACAACATTTCCTTTCGGAAACCATTTACTATAACAACAGTGTTATAGTCCACCATTTCCTTTTATTTCTTTCGAAAACGTCTATTTCAACAATGAATGTTGGAATCTATGTATTCGATACTTAATGCATTTTAAAACATCTTTAAAACTATTAACTTCATTCCATAATATCACTTCCCTAAAACATATCTGTTTTAGTTAATAATATATTCACTGTCCAAAATCGTGAATATACTTATTTAATCAATTCAGTGTTTCTACACTTTTTATTTAAAAGATTATCCACTGTCCAAAATCGTGGATAAAATTCCCAACCAACATTTACTATCACAATATTTAACTTAAAGAATAATTCGCTGTCCAAAATCACGAATATATCTCCTTTAATAACTTCTATTTTTCATTTATCAGATTCAATTGGTTTCGAATTTATAAACAATCTTTACAAATTCCATTTCTATTTATAAAACTTCGATTTATAAATCTTCTTTATTAATTCAATTCAATTATATAACTCAATTATATATCAAAAGTCCATTTATAAGTTAAATACTTATAATCCATTTATTTACTAAATCCTTCTTCAAAATATTTGAAATCAATTTTCAAAAGAATTCAGAATCAAATTCCCAAGTTATAGTTTAATTATCCTCTTGGTTATACTAAATTGACACGTCATTATATTTTACAATTTATTATTTTGGAGATATTTAAAATATTTGATTTAAACCAATTCATTAATTCACTTCACTTATATTTTATTTTTCATAAATCTCAATAATTCGATAATGGATTTTCGAATGAGAAACTATCGCAAACCTAAAATTAGAGAGGGGAAATTTCGAAGAAAAAAATTTGAATTTTCAAAATACCTTTTATTTTCAAAGAAAACAATTTCATACTTATTTTAAATTTGAAAAACATTTTTCTTTAAAGTGGTTCTAGTAACTATTCATATTAAACGTCCTAAACTGAGCTTTGTATAAACCAAAGCTCTGATACCACTTTTGTAACGACCCGCCGTTCTGACCGCCCCCAGTCGGTAATTAAACCAACTTGAGACGTTCAAAATGACGGATTGTTATTCAGTTTATAGAGTTTAAACAGAATCAGCCACAGAATCACAGAATAATCATAATATTTTACATAAATGAATTTTTATACATATATCAGAGTTTGTACAATGCATTAAATTTTATACAGCGGAATATTTCTTTTAAGTACAAGAATCCCTGAAAAGCTAAAGTGAAGCATTTTCCCTCTCTCTCTAACTTCGCCGCCTGAAAATCTTCAAGCTGTGAAATACTCGGTCTGACCCGAGTATTACATTCAAAAGAAAATAATACCCGGATCAGTCTAATTCAAACTCAGTTATTAGTGCATAGAGGCAATAATAATCAATTGACAATTAGACGACAGTCAAATATGAATTCACCTATCCGATCCTTTAACAAGAAATCGGATAACGGTAAATATAACACTTATCAGTGTTAAACAATAAATCAGTAGTTTCAAATTATCAACACAGATAGATGAAGGGATTATTGATGAAGATAATTTAGAAAAAACATCAGAATTGCCTAAACGGAAATTAACAATAAAATCATCAAATTAAATCAAATCAATTCGAATAATTGAAAAGTTACTTAAAAACATCCAAACCCATTGGCTGCAGTATACGCACGCGTGCACTGCCTCGCCACATATAAACGTTAATTCCGTGTGGCTGCAGTTCACGCTCGCGTGCACTGCCTTGCCACATATAGTGATGATGTACCCGAAAGCTCAATGGAAGTTCACAAACGAGCACAAGGTCAAACCCAAGCATTTGAGCTGGATTCAACTCAATCTATAGAAACAAATACCAAACAGGGAAAACTACAAATATCAAAGTAAAGCAAGAAACAACTGCACATAGAATCTGCAGTTGAAACAAGCAAATGGCCACGGAACTAAACAGTCGAGCAACGACAACGTAAGTGCCGAACTCAACTGAAATTAGGAAAAACAAATCCAATTGCATCAATGCAACGCAAACCGACATAGGCAAAACTGCATATAAAACGAAACTGCAGTCACAAATGGATACAAGGGCAAATCTGCAATCAAAATTTTGCAGCCACCATAAGATCACAAAGCGCGAAGGCTCGAATGACCCAATGCGCAAAGGCAGGGGTTCAAACTACATGAAAACAACAGAATGAGGTGAGAGCACCGAAATATGGCACCACAACACCCAACATAAAAGACACAGAAAACCAGTACCCAACAGAGACAACTGACAACAACACATATACATATACATGCTATCAGCAATTATAAAATGCAGCAACAGAAGTCTGGGAAGCATGCATAAGCATTTCAAATCTAAACAACACAAGTGAAACATATGGCACTAGTACACATGAGAATTACTCAGTGCAAATGAAATTACAGTGCACAATGCATCGAGTTGAAGATGTCACAAGAATGAAAAAAAAAACAATGTATCATGACTCACATAACAAAACTGACACACATTGAGGTATCATATACAAACCACATATACATGAGCCATCAGGGATTCATGAAATCATAGGGTAAAATCAAGAATCATCAAATAACCAGACCAGACACAGTTTGAACCAAGTGAAGTTACTGCAGTAATATTAACTCAAATCAGAGACCGAAGTTCACAACAGTTTTATAAGTGACAAAAGTCAACAAATTCAAATATGCACATGAAAATGAACTCAATACTCATAGGCAAGTTCGAACAATATCAAAAATCATGGAACGGCAAGATGAAATCAAACCAGTCAGATATGCTACACAGGTACTCATAGTAGCCTAATCAAGCCGCAAGTCAGAAAAATGAAATCAAACAGTTCAAGGTCGAAACAATCTCCATCATCGACCAACAACCAATTGATGCCAATAAAGTCAAATAACTTTCGAACTAGGATAAAGGAAATTTTTAAAGCATTAAATAGATGTAAGAAATTCGACAAACATCATAAGAAAATTCACGAATCAAATGCCAAAAATCAAAACCGTGACAAGTAAGGGAATCAACCAAATCAGTGAAGTCCCCAATCAAAGTAAACAAAATTGGAAATTCAACGAGTATCGAACAAGATGTGAGTGAAACAATCACTCACCTTTGTATGAAGCGCACAGATCGAAGGAGACGCGAGCAACGAGGACGAGCAGCCATTAATTTGTGAAGCCCTAGCTTTTGGAAAGAGGAACGAACGAAAAAGTCGCCGCCATTTTTTTCTTTCGTTTAATTTTTTTTCCCGTATGATTTGAATGATGGAAGAAGGAGGTAGGGTTTCGAATATAAGAGAGGGGAGACGTGATTTTGCAGAGGAGATCGTGTTTTTGGCGTGATGGAAGGCATAGATTTAGGCGTGTTCGTAGCTGATGAAGGTAAAGCAACGTACTCTTTTTATTTTATTATAGTATTATTATCATTATTATTATTTTTTTATTTTAAATCCAATTTGTTTTGTATAAATTATTTTCTTTACTTTGTTTTGTAAATTTTGTTGTTTGAATTTTTAACTACGTGTATTTCTCTATTTATTTTATATTGATTAAAATTTTATTCCTTTTTATTTTAAGCTAAAGAAAATGTTGTTAAACTAACCATCCATTTATAAATTTACACAAATAATAATTCTTGTATCCAAATTATTTTGTCTAAGTCATTAGTTTGAATTTAAAATACAAATTCAATATTCAATTTCAAACTCCAAAGTCAAATTCAAATTTTATTCAACTTTAAATAAATTAAATTCTAAAATTTAATCTCCAATTCATAGTTATATTGGGAATTCAATTTAAACCATCATTCAAATATTTAAAATTAATTAAATATTTTCATTTTTAAATTGTCCAAAATTCAGGGTTGTTACATGACCGATGGGCTCCTAAGGTAGGTTCTCCAACAAACTGAGACTTCTGGAAGGCTATTGAAGTGGAATATTGAATTAATTCAGTATGACATAACATATCATTCCCAAAGTGCAATCCAAGGTCAACCTTTTGCGGACATCGTTTTGAATATGCTACTCGAGATGGAAATGTACAAGGTGGTAAGGAACATAGTGCTAAGTGGAAAATGGAGACCAACAAGGCATTCAATGAATGTTGCTCAGAGGCGAAAGTTGTCTTGGTGGCTCCTGAAGAATGCTCGATCTGCTATGCTCTGAAATTTTATTTTCCCTTGACAAATAATGAGGCCGAGTACGAATCATTAATCGCAGGACTCAAGACTGCTAAGTAGTTTGGAATCAAAACACCACACATTTTCTATGACTCCTAATTAGTGGTATGCCAGATGTGAAAGGAGTTTCAAGTGAAGGGGCAAGGCTAGCTCCTTATTTAGCAAAAGCCCTAGAATTGCCAGACAACATTGAATATTCCACGATAATGTGTACTCCTAGAGAGGAAAATGTGAAAACCAATTAACTAGTCAAATTGGCTAGTTAAAGGGATGAGCAATTCATGGGCTTGGTTCCAGTGGAAATGTTGTTAGCTCCGAGCATCGAGCAGATGGATGTTGATTGGATCTTGTAGGATGAATGTGAAAAGGAGTTATGGATGATTCCAATTAAGGATTACCTACTAAAGGGAATCCTCCCTGATGGAAGGAATGAGCGACGAATCCTCCTCCATAAAGCTTCATGATTTGTTATTTAGGAATGAGTAATGTACACGATAGGATTATCCATCCCTCTGCTGCGATATGTTGTTGGTAAGAAGTAAAAAGAGACATAGCAGACATGCACGAAGGGGCTTCTGGTGACCATATTGGTAGTGGGCCTTAGAAAATAAGATTCTTCACGGTGGATATTTCTGACCAACCGTCGACCGAGACACATCAGATTACACCAAAAGATGCGATATATGCCAGACGTTTATGAAGATTCCTAGAGCCCAACCGATGAAGATTACATAAATTATCAGTTCATGATCGTTTGCAGTCTAGGGAATTGATATCACTGTATATTGCTGATTTATAAAGATGTTGCGAGTACGTCATTATTATCGTTGATTATTTCACGAAGTGGGTAGAAGCAGAACCGCTAGCCACGATTTGCATGAAGAAGGCAATCGATTTCATGGCTAAGAACATAATCTGTCGTTTTGGAGTCCCAAGAATGATTATTTCTAACCCAACTCGATAGCGTAGAGTTTAAAACCTTTTGCAACTGACATTGCATCGAGAAGTGGTTTGCGGCGGTAGCATATCCGCAAGTGAATTTACAAGTGGAAGCTGTAAATAAGATAATCAAGTCAATTTTGAAGAAACAATTGGAGAAGGCTAAGGGCAAGTGGGTCGATGAATTACCATTAGCACTTCCGACTTATAGAACAACCCATAAATCCATGACTGACCATATTCCATTCGCCTTAGCCTATGGATCAGAAGCTATGATTCTGATCGAATCGGAAGTACCTTCTCATCGGTAACCAATTATGCTCCTAGAACAAACGAAAGGCTCTTGTTAGAATTTCACAGCATGATTGATGAGAAGCGCGATGAAGCCGACTTTCGAATAGCTACTCATCGGAAGGCAATAGCTCGACATCACAACACCAAGGTTATGTATCATACTTTTGAGATCGACAACCTTATCCTTAAAAGCATATCCCCTGTTCCTGGGAACATCAGACCAAACTGGGAAGGCTCTATGTAATTGAATATAAGCTTGGAGACGAGACATTCAAGCAGGCGACCATTGATATGATTGCGCTCCCATAGGCGTGGAATAGCGAACATCTGCGATGTTATTTCACTTGAGTTAGATTTCATATATATCTAATTGGCTTTAATGTAAAAGGACAGAATCTGTCATTTTCTATGAATATAAAGCAATTTGGCTTCTTGAGACGACAAATACATGCTGTTACTGCAGTCGTTATTCTCGAGGATAGGTGACAAGCGATGTGCTTATAGTGCTAGATACTGATGTCAAGAATATAAGGCAAATTAGTGTTGAAAAGGTACGATGACGCTCTTCATCAATAAAGGAATGAACACAACATTTTAAGTAATTAAAGAAGTAGTGATATCGAACCTAGTCAATACCATAAGCAACCGAAGTCGTGCTTCATCGATGCCATATCCTATCTATTACCGCTATTGTTATCCTTGAAAGAGTGGGAGTGATTTAAAGCTGACACCAATGATGCCGACCCTCATCAACGGTGGTATCACGCATCATCAATAGGGCCAAGAACCCAAGACAACATTATTTTGCACTTCGTCGATATCACTTGTCATTGATACCGTCTGCAATCAATGCTGTCATGCCTCATGGATGATACTTTCGGTCAAAATATGTCATTCATTAGATTTTACTTTTAAGAAGAACCACATGTCATTAATGTTGCCAAAGACCAATGTCGTTGGTGTCGATTTTCATCAACCCTTGAGGAATGTCTCACATTTATTGTTGCAATGCTGATGACTTTCGTCACCAATGTCCATAGCATCCATCGAAGCTCCTCTTAATCAACGATTGCTTTGTGCATATGTCAATTCAAGCTGGTCGTTACCAATATCGATATTGGCCAATATCATGCAAACAACACTCGAGGAACATTAAGCATCTATAAGGGCAATCTTAATGCCAAGTGTCATCATTATTCGTAAGAGTCATTGAAGTTGCTTCCTACCAACATTGTTCACCCTCAATGCTTTTCCATTATCATAATGAGAATTTGTGATGTCAAATATCTTCTCTATTGAAACAACACTAAAGCTTAGTTGTGCACCTAAGAACGTCAAAGTCATTGTCGAACGACGCTGTTAAAGCCGAGAACCAATGATGTTGGATCCAAGCAGACACGCTGCTTATCTACCCATATATATATATGGACCTAGGGGCTATAGAGGACGGATGGACAATTCTCTCTGCTCTTCTTTCATTTTCAACTTTGTGTACTCTAAATCAATTTGATGATTTTTTGTTGATTGTAATACTTGAACTTTGTATACATAAGAGATTGAACATTAAACTATTTCATAGCATATTAACTTGGTTTGAACATATTACTTGAATATCAATTTGATTTGGAATCATGACTTGTACATTGACGTGCATATTGATTTGCACATTGACTCGCATATTAACCTACATATTGACTTGGACCATATATGATGTTTGACATGACTTTGTTGAATATACATACAGTTATTATGGATGCATACTTCATTCTAATGACATCGAACAACTCCGATAAAACCTCTCTTTGATTAACTTTACTTTCTACACATTTTTGGGATTAACGAGTAAATTTGTTAATATTTTTGTGTTAGAAGGAGGGCTCGAACCTCTGACCATGTTAAAACTCTATGTGGAACTACCCTGACTTGCATATTTAGGGCTTAAAGGACTTGTTCCTACCAAACATATCTCATCTCCAAGCTAATCAACCTTTGTTTTTCAACAACAATTAATCACATCAACTAAACTCTATTTAGTCATTTCAATTAATCGTGTTGAAATCTCCAAACAGGGATCTTCCGAGCGTCAAGTTACTTGGCCAAAAAAAACTGTTAATGATCCCTGAGTTCGTAAAGAACAAACATTGAGGATTATGGCACTACAAATTATGAAAGAAAAAAAGGAAACAAGTAGTTTCTTATAATCCTAAAAAGTGGAGTCTGAATCCATTTCGTGTTGGTCCAACATTGACCTTCGCCCTAGGAAGGCAGAATAAAAGATTTAATATCTTCTTGAAAATGAAAAGGGAAGATTCAACTAAAGGCCAATAGGACCATTTTCGAAGAGGAAATGGAAAGAGAGTTCAATCGATTCACTAGAAAGTGGGAAAATATCCTTAACCATTCTCGAGAACTAGAAAAAATTCATGATTCTTCAAAAAGAATGCTTGTTGCGGAAGTTAAGGAGCCTATCATGCAAAAGAAAGCTAAAAGGAATTCTGAAGTATCAACTTTCAAAAGACTACGTCTTCCTAAGAACTGCACTCTTACCATATCTTATGAGAATATATGTCCCCTGACTAAAGACAAGCTCAACTATTGGCCTTTACAAAATAAGCGTCAAAGAATGAAAGGAATCTTAGAGGATTTTGTTGTCATTTCCATCACTGTAACGGTCATTACAATATTCACCGTCGAAGCTTGGAGGGAATAATCAACAACCTATTATGACATGGAAAGCTTGACAAATTTGTACAAAGATATCGAACGATTCAGAAATAAAGAATGATTATCTTAACAAAATAAGTGCATCGACATGATTGAGGAGTAAAACTTTCCTAAAAAAATGGAAAGCCTAAACCACTGCCTAAGATGGTAGCAAGGTGTTAAAGCCTTTATCCCCTTTCAAGATGGCCAGGACAAAACACTTCCTAGAGGGAGGACGGAATATGCCTTTAGTGTTGTAATTAAAGGCCTCACTAAAGCATCAAACAAGCCTTCAGTGCCATCATCATAGACCTCACTAAAGCGCTTCCTAAGGGAGGATGGAGTAATAGTGCCATCATCAATGACCTCACTAGAGCATCGAGTAAGCATTCAGTGCCATCATCAAAGGCCTCACTGAAGCACTTCCTAAAGGGAGGATGGGTAAGCCTTTGGTCTGTCCAAAGCACCGAACCATCCTTTAGTGCCATCATCAGCCTCATTAAAGCGCCTCCTAGAGGGAGGTCATGTAAGTCTTTGGTCCTGCTCAAGATAACTAACCAAAAGCACCAAATAGCGGTCCTAAATCATCATCTAAGACAGTGATAAGGAGTCCAAGATAAGTAGTGCTCCAAATCAATCAATCTTCTAGAGGAAGGTCTATCAAAATATGAACCAACTAGTGTTCCAAATCGATCAATGTTCTCGAGGAAGATCAATCAAAATCCGAGCCAAGTAGCACTTTAAATAATAAATCTTCTAGAGGAAGGTCCATCAAATCTCAGTTATTTATGCTTCCCAACAAACACAATTTTCAACAACCAGATAAGGATTTTTGGTCTTTTATTATCATTTCCAGATGAATTTTTAGTCTTCCTTTATTATTTCCAAACGAGTTTCTAGTCTTCTATTATTATTGCCAGATAAGGATTTCTGGTCTTCTATTATTATTGCTAGAGATAGATTTCTATTCTTCTACTATTATTGCCAAATAAGAATTTCTGATCTTCTATTATTGCCAGATAAGGATTTTCCGTCTTCTATTATTATTTCCAGATAAGGATATCTAGTCTTTTATTATTATTGGCACATAAAGGGTTCTGATCTTTTTATATTATTGGCAGATAAGGATTTTTGGTCTTCTATTATTATTGCCAGATAAGGATTTTTGATCTTCTGTTATTATTCCCAGATAAGGATTTCTAGTCTTCTATTATTATTGTTAAATACGGGTTTCTGGGCTTCTTCTATTATTGCTGGATAACGTTCTTCGGTCACATTTTCTGTTTTTCTACGAACTATTTAATTTGGTAAACAAATTTTGAAAATGATTTTGTCATCATTGTTCATTTATTAAAATAGTTTATTTCCATTATAAAACCAACATCTTGAATTTTTAAAATTAAATAAATATTCACTAATCAAAGCAGTGAAATTCCGATTCATTATAATATCCAGATAGTTTGATAGTAACCGCTGACTGAATTTACACTTTTAAGTCGCATAACCGAAATGATGAATGCTCTAAATGAACCACATGATTTAATATTTATGAAATATTATTGCTAGATAAGAATTTATGATCTTCTATTACCATTGCCAGATAAAGGTTTCCGGTCTACTATTATTTTTGCCAAATAAAGATTTCCGGTCTTCTACTATTGCCAGATAAGGGTTTCTAGTCTTCTATTATTATTGCAAGATGGATTTTTAGTCTTCCATTATTCTTGCCAAACAAGGGTTTCTGGTCTCTTATTATTGTCAGATAAGGGTTTCTGGTCATGTACTATTGTCAGATTGGTTTTCTATTCTTCTGTTCATTGCTAGATAAAGTTTTCTTGTCCTTTATTTATTGCCAGATTGATTTTCTAGTCTTCCGTCTATGGCTGAATCAGTTTTCTAGCCTTCAGTTAATTAGTGCTAAATGGGTTCTTCAATTATCAATCAACGGACATAATGCTTTAAATAATTATTCAAAGAATTTATCGCTTTGATGAAAAAATTTCACCAAGTCAATTCTCAATTAATAGGAATCTTTGTTACAAGATAGACTGCTAAATATTATGGAAAGAAACTTCTAAACAGCCTAATAAGCAAGGTTCTCATTTCCCTTAGCAAGCGGAATATTGATCCATACATCAAAAATTTCAAAATGCAAAGGGCATGATACTAGTTGCCAAGTAGTTTCAAGCTACATACCTAACATATAAAGTAACACTCATTCAAATACAATTTTTTTTATAGTCTACTATACTATATGAAAAGTTACAGGTACAAAAATAAAACAAAAGATAGAGTCTACTTAAAGCAAATTCTTGCTAAAGATCAAGCATCCATGTTTGTTTGGCCAAGTATTTGGCAATTAAAGGGTTAGTAATGTAGCAAAAAGCCACGTCCAAAAGCTCCTTGACTTTCTTTTCCTTCCTCTAAAAGGTGTTCACATCATCAAATGAATCAATTTGAATCTTCAAAGCATGATGGAGGGTCCTGTTAGCTCCACTTAAAGTTTGAACCATGCTCTTTAACTCTTCAATCTCTTGTTTAAGAGTGTACTTCTCACGCTCAAGTTTTTGAACTTTTCTTTCATATTCATTAAGGCCTTGAGATACCTTTTCATTCGACTTCATGTTGAAGTACTACATGCATTCAAATTTGACTTGATTACTCCAGTTAGAGATCGTTTCGTTGCTCAAACTTGGAAGTGGGCATAGTAAAGTAGGAAATTCATGGCAAGTAAAGGATTTAGATCTTGTCCTCAATCCCAGGTTACAAATAGGAGGACTAGAATCGCCTTTGCGATAAGTTCCAGAGATTTACAAGATAGTTGACTCATCATTAATTCCACTTCAAGATCGTTTATTTGCTTATAAAATTTGGATATCTTAGCATCGATCTCGATTGAGGGTTTATAACCTAGAACTGTATCCATCTTTTCTCTCAGTGCTTGGGATTCTTCTATCTTCTCATCAATTTGATTCTCTAAGCTCAAAGTTACTACTTTATGCTTTCTAAATGATGAACTTAGTTGATAGCTTTTTCTTTGCTATTTTTGTGCATCCGAGTTGTCCGAGAATCGTAAAGTTGAGGTATTTGAGGAAGAATGCCTTTTTTCAATGTTAGCAACTAATATATCTTTAATTCTAATTACCCATGAAAGAACATTTGTAGGATTCGAAGCGGGTGCTAATCGGTTTTCCTAGTCAAAGTAAATAAAAATCTACACATAGGAATAAGCTTTTTCATTGATAACAAACAAAGTTTACAAATGAAAAATAAAACCAACTTACATCATAATTTTATTTTTAAACATTCAGCTTATATTCAAAGTTTTGAAACTGCGATATTTTCTCTTATAAATACCTAGCCGATAGGGTAAGGGTAGAATCAAAGGAAGCTTTAGTTCCTTTTGGAGTATAAACCGAAGGAAATCAAGGATATCCCATTCCCCTATCGTAGAGCTATCGCAATCACATATTAATTTGTCATGGTAAGGTCATATTTCTCTGCATAGTCTGTCTTTCTCATCCCCAAGAAGTCAAAGTAAATATGAGGAAAGTGCATGCAGACTTCTTAAAGATCTTTAAGAAAACAGTGTTTTGCTAACTAAGACGTCCTAAGAATTGAAGAAATCTTCTTAAAATCCTTCTTTAGCTTGACAAACTTATTCAATAATTCTATAGAAACAGGACTAGTCGAATTTTCCCTAATCTATGAAAAATATGCAAATTAGACTAAATAAAAGAAAATCGAAGGGAGAAAAGTTTGTAAGCTACAGAGTTGAATAATATAATTATACAATCACCCAAGTTCATATAAAATTGACTTCTTATACAATTCGAAAATAAATCTTTTCCTATTATATTTGAGTTTTTTGAGGAGAAGAGAATGAAAAGAAAGAGGGATATATGCAACTATACTAAGATTCCAGCATACACCATGATGAGAATCATACCCATACTCTTCCAAGTATCTATGATGAAAGCGTTCGAGCGTATCCCCACAGTTGTCGCCTAAATAGAAGAAGTCAACGAACTTTCCCCTAGAATAAACTCTGTAAAGAAACTCTTCCAAAGTATGCATATCATCAATCAACATCCAAAAAAGAGTCGTCGGTTCTGCATTTTCCGCTAAGAGTTTTTCCTGACAGAGACGTCCACTCTTCATTTGTGGAGCAACTTCTCTTTCTTTAAAATATCTTTGTTTTGATGTGTTGGTTGCAAGATCCTTATATTTTCTACTAACTACTATACTCTTTTAAGTGTTTATCCAATTCTCAATTCAACCAGTTTATTTCCATCTGCTTCATTTTAAGCATAACGTCATAATGGTATTTTGGTTTTATTTTTAGCTAAATTAATTGATATATTAACTAAGAGTTACTTAATAACTTAAAATGTTTGAATAGAGAGATCCATACCTATGAATGTGGAACTGAAGAAGAAGAAATCTTCTCTTTTCCCTTAGGCTTTTGGCTTTGGAGTGCTACCCTTCTTAGGAGAATCTTTCATAGAGGATGAGTTATACTTGCGGTTTCTGTATCCAAAACAATTGAGTCTAAGCTAGCATCACCAATCCATCTTTATTGTCTGGCTTTCCAGAGGGACCTATTCCGTCACCACCCCCGTCACCACCCCCGTCACCACTATTGTCATCATCAGATCATCACTGTCATTGCGATCATTATTATTGTCAGCGATATCGTTATCATCGTCTTCTTTTCCATCGGGTTTTGTTTCTTCATCTGTTGGAGCATCATCAAATGTTAGCCATTTTTCAGCATCAATTTCCTCTTCAACAGGAAATTCTTCTTCAAGAGTCTGTTTGTCCTTTTTCATCCTAAGACTGAACTTTCTCCTAAACTGTTCATTTATATCTGCAGGAGATGGAAAGTCCAAATCTGGGCATTTTAGATCTTGTTAGTATATGCTATATACAAAGCCTTTTCATAACGCTTTTCATTGATTTTAGGAAGAGTGACATTAAGGAAGGAAGTGACATTTTTCTGGGCATCAATGATAATGTTATTCGAATAATCCAAGATACTACACTTCCTTAGTAGTTGTTCTTCTGGCAACTTGTTCTTCTGAGCTAGCTAACACTTTTCCTCGATTACCTACTCAATGTCTACTTTTAATTTAATAGCCAACTCAAAGTCAACTTTCAACTTTTTCATTTCCTCTTCCAATGACCGCTTAAATTTCTTTTCCTCATGTAAGGAAGCAAGCTTGTCCTTTTCAAGAGTAGCCTCATCTCTCGCTATAACAATGTCAATCGTACTATTGTTAAGCAAAGATATCTTTTCTTTAAGCTTGACCACCTCATTGAAGGGCTTTTAAGAAGCATCTTGGAGAAGAAACATATAATTTCCTACCTAGAATATATAACTTATCTAAGGTAGAACGGAATCTATAAAGTTATGATTAACCAAGTGAATAGAAAAATATACCGATATAAGTTGTTTAAGAATATTGAAAAGGCAATCATCAGAATAAACCGGAGGCTGCAATGATCCAAGAGAAGTGATGGAGGGAGATTTAGTGACTAGTCGAGTGAGTTCTTCAAAATTCATCATTGAGGATTGAGTCTGAGCTTTCGAAGGAAAAGGATCATTTGGAGAAAGAAGCAAACCAAGATCAACACAATGTGGCTGACGTATTCTAAGGAGGTAGGAAAAAATAGTATTTTGGAGGGGTCGAAAGTGTAAGACTCCTAGGGTTTTTCCGAAGCTTTATCTAAATTCTCCAACCCAGGACTCGAATCAGTGCTTACGTGCTCCTCCTTATCCACAAAACAGGTGAGAATCCGCTTGCAATTTTAGACTTCTTACTCTAACGGGAAGGGGGAATGTCAATAAGAGCATCATTGCCTCTTTTTACTTCTGCATCTAATGCCTCAATGATTTGTCAATGGAGCTTTTAATAGAAATGGGTTTGATGGTTGAGATGGAACCCAGGCTTTATCTTTGCTCTTTCTCTTCTTAGAAACGCTCTCTTTTACCCTTGCTTCTTGGAGCAATAATGAGGGCAAAGGAACCTGAAGCAAAAGGAAAAATTGGTAAGGTGGTAGTATCAAGGATTCCATTTTAATTAAATTAAAATTTACTAGCAAGATCAGGCTGAACTAGAGAATTTGCAGTGAAGGATTTTAACTTGCGGTTAAAAATGAACATTTCCCTGGAGCATTTTATTTTGCCATGGGAGGTTCTCCTAGGATCTTGTGGTGCTTTAAAAAAATATAATATTTAAGAAGCTTAATATTTTTAGCATATTCCTTATCTTCTGTACTGTCCGAGTTAAAGACAACACGGTTACTTAGTCATCTGAGCTTAGCTTCTTACGAGCATAATCTGAGAACAGACATTTATCAGTAAAAGATAATAGAAAGATATACGGTAACTAAGGATGAGAATCTTAATAGCAATGGAAAATATCCCTATGATGTTAGAAAAGCACTCAAGAAAAAAGAAATAAGTTTCCCATCCTCTTGTCTTGTTGACACCCTCAGAAATCATACTCTTCGGGTAAGGATGGATTCGATACAATGGATTGTCCGATTTTTCACCTGCCTTAGCAGGGCCAGCTATCAAACAGAGAATCTCAATAATAAGGGAGGGAAGTCCCACCTCCCAAGCCAAGATTTCTAAGCAAGTTAATTACATATACGAGTTTGTCAAGAATTGCATTAGAGCGATGTCTAAATTTTCCAAATATCTTTGGTGAAAGCTAGGGAAAGGTAGATAACCAATATGCCAGACATGTATAAGAGTAAGTGTGAAATACCCCATTGGTGGGTTATAGATATCGTCTTTAGGGCCGACCGTGATGGCTTTAATCCTTGTAATGCCAAACTGCTCAAGAATAGAATTTACTACTTCCTAGATCATTATATATGATGGATTCAAGAGACTATCTCTTTTCTTAATGGCTGAAGGTGACGGTTTAAGCCCTTTACTAGGTTTCTTGATGGACTTCTTACTAATCTAATGACCATCAATCTTCCTGATAGGTGATGTTGTTTCAAATTTAGGAAAATAATAGTGCTCATATTATCAAAAAGAACCATATTATAAGTTAAAAATTATTATCCTAATAATCTATCTGCTGTCTAAATACAAAATTTTATGGTAGTCATAAGATAATAACTCTTAAATGACATTGATTGCAATTCCAATGAAAGAGTCCCACGAAGAAGTTAAATGAAAATTAAATAAAAATGGTTACACAATGTTCATGAACACAAGTCACTGGCCATGATAACGATGAACGTCATAAAGCCTTGGTGAATACCGCCACTATAACTAATATTGAAGTAACGAAAATTGTCGACATCAACAAATAAAGATATAGTGAGTTAATAATCTGCAAGTCAGAAAATAAATGATATCAAAATGAAGCCTAACTTACAATATTAAAGATAGCTACAAATCAATGGTAGCAAATGATAAGACTATCGATATTAAGTTGAACGTCGACCGTGAAATTAGATAACATCTTTTATAATTGAGTAAGGTTGCATATAATAGTAAAAGGTTTATGCATCTCATCTTAATCGCTTACAATATGGGAGCTTTGAATTAAAAATGTGATATATTAAGAACCTTATTGACGACAAGTATCACATTTATTATCTCATTAAGTATTTGTAAATATCACTGCTGTGGCTAATGTCAAAACAAAGAGCCTCGTTGACACTGGTGAATGATGATGACATAGGTTGGTATGCATCATTTAAACAAATTTTAACATATGAAAATAAATAATATATAAGAAATGATATCAAAATAGTTGTGACAAACAATAAGATTATCAGTATCAAATTAAAGCTTTATAAATTAGCGATGAAAGCAAATGATGTCGGTTATGATTAGATGATGCAACTACTTTCTCTTGACAATGAAAGGTTTTTTAATCTCATCTTAATTGTTAACAACATGTGTTGAGTTATTGAAATAATGGATTAATAAAGGGCCTTATTGACACCATGGGTCATGCTAATAGCACAACATAGACTTTAATTAATGCGACGTGCATTTAATTGATTTAGACATCTTCATAGCAGTAACTTTTGAAACTCTGAGTGGATCACCATGTTTCACTCTTGTTATTTGCAATATAAAAGCTTTGTATTAAAAACGTAGCTAATGAGATAACAAGATGATATTACATTTTTCAGTATCATAGCAATGTCGAAGACCATCAATGTCGATCATAATAGCAAAATTGTGAATGTTGACATAGTTAATCAGTAACAAGTTTCGGGTCAAATATATTGACTTGTTTATCAATTAACCTAGAACATACCAGATATAATACGTACATCGATTGACATCAAAAGCCATACATGGATAATAAATCTATTTCTAATCTAATCTAGACCGATTATTACCCTGATTAATAAACAACAAAACTTCATGGTTAAACTCTAGTGCCAATTTGAAATTGGTGAAAACCAAGTCGAACCTTAATAGCAACCTCAATACTAAATCATTCGAATCAACTTGCTAATTGGATCAGTCTGAAAATCATACCTGAACGAGAAGTCAGTTGCTTGAAAATTAGGAAGTTATATTTTCCTTGGAATGTCTAATTTCTTGTTTGAAGTTTTCGACTGAGGTAAGAAAAGAGAGAAGGAGAAAGCTGGCTGTTTATAGAAGGAAATGGATGCACAAATACCATTAGATTGAATTTAAATGGATGGTTTAGATCTGTTGTGTAACGACCCAGAATTTCTGTCATTTGAAGTTTGTATATTTAATTGATTTTTAAATATTAACAAGTAAAATTTATAAGTCGAATAATTTATTTTTCGAATATCTGGATTTAATTGGATAATTAAATCGGTAATTTAATATTGGAAATTATAGAAATAATTGGAAATTGGGTTTAATATGATTAAATTTGATTTCTAAATTTATATTATGTCATATTGAAGTTGGAATGATGCTATAGAAATTTTAAAATTGAGTTTAAAGTTAATTTATAGAAATTGAATATTTTAATATTTAATTGACGAGTAAAAATAGCCAATTTTCAAACAGTCTCGGATTTCGACGAAATTAGTTTCATCGGATCTGTAATGTTATATTATTGTAAGATTTCAAATTTTGTGTCAATCGGATTTACGGTTTGTCCAGGGCAAGCCAAAACGCATAGAAATTAGTTTAACCGATTTAATTTAAAATCGATCGTTTATCTCCATAACTCGCACAGATGATCGTATTAGCCTCCGAAACACATTCCATTGTGTTCGGAATGCGGGATAAACCCTAAAAACGCCAGCCGGAACGCTTCGTTTGGAGTTCGAAATTTTTTTGATGAATAGTGTTTTCGTAAATTTTCTATAAAAGCACCTCAATAATTCACTTTTGCAAAATAAAACAAGCCCTAGGGTTTTAAGCTTCAGACCGCCACCATTGTTTTTAATGGCCTAAATTTGCTTAGATTCTTCCCTCAATCTCTCATAATCCATCAACAATTAGAGGAAACTTTCAACTACAACATTGTAGAGCGTATCGAGCTCTATATTCTCAACGGTCCAGATCGTTTTTAGAGCTACGGATTGGCGGCAATCCTTGCTTGGACGACCAACGTTCGTTCATGATTTACGACGCAAGGATGAGGCCGAGTTTGACGTCCTTCTGGCCGAAGGTGGAGGTGGCCGAGGCTTTTCGTGTGGTGGTGGCTTGATGGGCTCTCGACGTCGTATGGTGGAGCGGCTATGAACCCTAAAGGGCGGCCGATGGGTGTATGCGTGCGTTCGAATACTGGAGGGAGGAATAAAAAGAAAACAAGGCCATGATTTGTTATAGGGGATGGACGGCCAAGATGTGAAAAAGGTTGTAAAATATAAAAGAAAATAGAAATTTTTATATTATAAAAATTGTATAAACTTTGTAATGCTATATCTTGTTCATACGAGGTCGGAAATGCACGAAACAAATTGCCTTGGATTCGTTTTGACGAGCACTACGCTGTGGAACTAGATTGGAGTCGTTTGGAGCTAGTTTGAATTTCGAGTAAAATTAAACGCGTGTTTAATTTTATTTGAAATAAAACGCTACAACTGTTATCGGAAACTCAAGGTGAGAACTTCTCACTTAATCAAATTGTTTCGATTTAAATTTTGAATAGTTAGATTTAAAATTTCTTGATTATGTGATTGGATGATAGTTATTATCTGTTGTATTGAAATAGACCCTATACGCCGCATATTAAGCGCAGGTTATTTATTAAAAACATATACCGCGATAATTCCAACTTGAATGGAATTGATATTATATATGTATTTGGAGTTGATTTCCCGCATTATATAGCAGATGAGACCCTATTGAGCCGCATAATAGCGGATAATATTTTATAAATCTCATATACCGCGATATTTCACCTTAAAGTGGAATTGGTATTGTGCCAACATCTGTGGATGCAGGGAAATAAGTTGGAGGGATCCAACTGGATTCCTCAAATGATTGAATTTGTTTCAATATTGTGTGTTGATCTATTTATAATCTGCGTGATTATCTTTGTGATTGAAAACGTTAAAGGCTAAATTTTAGCCTAATATATTTTTGGTATCGTTAGATGCCGAAAATAAATAAAATTGGATTTTTGAAAATTTAAGTTGAGAATTCATAATAAAATCTAATTTCGGAATTGATTCATTTTAAATAAATAAACGTTGAAATTTTTATGTTATAAAAATTATGATTTTTGTGAAATATAACCGAAATGTGATTTTTGAAATAAGTAGTTGATTAATTTATAAAATGGTTTAAATTGAGATTTTGGAATTATTATAAATGATTTATATAAAAGATTTATAAAATTGATATTTATAAATTAAAATGTTAGGATTATAAAATGAGTTTTTATAAGTACTAAAATGAAGTATAAATGGACTAAAGAAGTGAATGAAATCTATAGATTTATAAGTCGTGAATTTATAACATGAATAGATTTTTGTAAAATAAAAGATTTATAAGTAATTAACTTATAAATTGGATTTTGGCGTGTAAATGGGATATGGATAGAATTTGTTAATAAAGTGATTTTATAAGTTCAAGTTGTTATAAAGTATAAATGGAATTTATAAACGTTGTTTTATAAATCCGAAATCGACTTATTTTAATAAGTTTAATTATTAAAGATTATTAAAGGAAATATATCCACGATTTTGGACAGTGGATAATCCTTTAAATAAAATATGTAGAAATTGAATTTGGTAGATGAAGTATATTCACGATTTTGGACGGTGAATAATATATCAAGAAATATTTTGGGAAAGTGATATTTTAAATAGAACTAAAACGATTCAAAAATGTTTTAAAATGTATTAAGTATCGAAACCATAGTTTTCAACATTCATTGTTGAAATAGACGTTTTCGAGAAATAGAAGGAAATGGTGGACTATAACACTATTGTTATAGTAAATGCTTTCCAAAAGGAAATGTTTTATATAGTATTGGGATTCATATATCTATCTTAATTTCGAATCCCTATACTAGTGATTTTGGGTTGTCGTAGTGATGTTTTACGCAACATTCGTTTCGACTCAAATAAATGTGTTTGAGAGATGTTTTCCTTAATGAATAAAATATATACTTGATTGTGATTTAAGTATATTGAATATTTTCCAGATGTTGGAAATAAATGGATTTGTGAATTATTTATTATTAAATAAGTATGGAAATGTTTTCCAATATGAAGTGAATGTTTTGAGATTATATCTTTTAAAGATAAATTGAAAGAGAATAATTGAAATCGATTCGAAAAATCGTATAAAAAGTGAATATTTGGAAATGTAAATTCACAATGGAAATTTATAAGGGAAATTTGTGCTAAAAAATAAACATTGATTTATTTTTAAAAGTGTGGAATAAATTTACGGATTTGGAACGTAAATTTAATAAATCGGTAAGGATTTATTTGATTGGTTTAAATGAACCATTTTGAAATGAAAGTTGTAAAGGTAAAAAGTGATTTGAAATTTGTTTTCAAAAGGTTGAAGCGTGGAAAATATATCTTATAAAGATATTTTTGAAAAAAAAGTAATTTGGGAAATTATTTGAAATTGGGTTATGTTGTGAATATTGATTGATAGTTAAATAACCGACTATCAATATTGACCCTTAAATAGCTATTTGTCGTGAATTGGTTGAAACTGAATGCCACACTTATTATTAAATTATTGCGCTCGTTATTCGTATTACCCATTCCGAATAGTGATACGACGTAATTGATAGCATTGAAGGCCGGTGTTGAAGACCGAGTATTCGTGAAAACGATAGGATGACCTATCGATTGTCTCTGCACCGTTAGCCACGGTATGGAGGTTTCCTTTGTGATGGGAAATTCGATCGGGATTGTGAATACCCGGATTGCAAGGGCTTCTTTTGAAGTGCCTTCGGTTCTGTTCGAACCCGGAACAGACTTGTGTGGTTACGTGTCTGACATTACAGTTTGAGTATAAAGCAGATTTCTTTCAAATACATTTCTGTTGGTGGCGGGGAATTTATTCTCTTAGCTTAACAACCATCTTTGAGATGTACAAGCTCAGAGGTTATGTAGTTGAAGGTTATCGGCGATATATTCCCAATTTGGTAATGTGGCATGCTGAGTGTTGCTGTGTGATGATTATTTATCGATCATTTGTTGATCAAAGCGTGGCTTTGTCAAAAAGCGTAGCTTTGTGAAAAAGCGTAGCATTGTGGACGAGACTTCGTCAGACCTCACACCTCGGAAATGGTCGAAACAGGAATATGCGGCAAGGTTATGAGGGTCGCGCCCTTTAGGGTATGTCGTTTCCTTTTGGAAAAGAGTGGTGTCAGGTATGGATCCCTGATGCTTAACCTATGTGGTTGCTCCAATCTCATTTTTCTGGGTGGTTCTTGCTTGGTGATCGAGGGCCCTCGGATAAAGGTCCCAAAGGACTGGGGAGTGGCATACTCGAGTAGTAGTTACCTAGTTACAACGGTAACCCGGCCTTGTGTTGGAAGAGATCCGGTTAGGTTCTTGGGACGTCCCTCCAGAGGCGATCCCATGTGGCAGTAGGAAGTTCCTTAGCCTGACCATTTGTTGGAAATCCAAAGAAACAATACGAGCCTTGTACGGTTTTAGTTGTAGAACCTGCCATTTAATATGGTAGCTATAGTAGGCATACTATAATGGTACCTATGCTGGCTAAGATTTATATTCTATTTTCGTAATGCTTTCATCATTATGCACTAATAATAATATCAAAATTGATTTGATTTGCGTAGTAAGCATCTTTGACTATCATAAGGTGAAATCTTCTCCAATTCTGCGTTTGCATTGTGTGTGTGCGGGGAGGCCTTATGGTAGTTTCATTTTCCAAAAGCATTGCGGATATTTTTAACTTCTCTTGTTATTGTTGTTTTAAAAGATAAATAACTATTTTGAGTTCTCACACCAGTCCCATGACTGACCTGGTGTTTATCGTTCTCTTCCTAAACTCTGGGTGCCCATAATTTTCCACATAGGCAGTCTAGAGTCAGTTTATCAGGTCATTCTGGATTTAGGAGTGCTATGGAGCTCAGGAGGCGAGATGGATGGCGTGACGTATTACTTGTATATGATATTATCTTTTCCACTGTAGAATGCGCTCGTAAGGACATGCTTGTACAACTGTCCATTGTTTTATTGTGTTGTATATTGTTGCTATACACTCTGATGATGATGATGTAATGTAATGTATTAACTGATATAGTTCTTTGTTTTAAAGATTTTTCATTTATCTATTATATGTTGTTTCGCTGCGATTGTGAGATTCTGTTATTGTTTCTGTTCTGTTTTCTTACTTCTTCTATCTTTTTCTTCTACCTCTTCTTTTTAACCATAACAGTTTGGTTTTCCGGCATTCGATTATGCGGCATTTGATACAGTGGGCGTAAGAATGCCGACCTTCGGATCCCGATCAAATCGGATAAGTTACAGGTGGTATTAGAGCATATGGTTAATTAACAACCTTAGCTCTGTTGGGTGTTACTCATTAGAGATAGAGTCAGTAGTACTCTAGAATGAGTGTGAGTGTAATAATAGATATGAGCGCGTATTTGTTAGTAAATATAAAATTGTTTTATATTGTGATGATTGGTTTATGGAGTGGTATATGGGTTCTGGTCGGTATAGTATGTACAACTCTATCGTTATGGATCTCTAAACACTTGTTCAGAACAATTCGACACGATATTGTTTTAAAATAGGGTAAATGAAATAATTTACCCAAAACTATTTTCGAAGATAAAGGAAAAAAAAATCTTTATAAATTATTATAATATATGGTTGCTTGGATGTTAGGAATTGATAATATTAAAATTATTACCATTGATTATTAAATAGGAAATTGAAATCGTAACTCCAAAGTTAAGAAATAAATCACATACAAATGGAATTTATGAACATGAATTGTAAATGTGATTTATAATTTGAGGTAAAAAAAAATTCCAGAGAAGTGTTTGGAAATGTTATGAAAAGAATTTGAAATTTTCGAGATTAGGAAGGTTTATACCCTTTTTGGTTTGAAAATGATTTTCAAAGATTTTGGAGAAATATTTTAGAAGGGATAAAGCTCTAAAATCTTTTTGGTCGTTGGAAAATAATTCCGAGGATGATCGTGACATCATCGGTGTTCATTTTTAGGTTTGCAAAAGAGGAATTGCTGCCAGATTGTTTTAAATTAAAGTTGTTTGGAAAATTTGGGCTTGGTTTTGGAAATTCAAAAGATATTTTGAATTGATTTCAAAAAAAAAATGGTTTTGAAATGTTGAAAAGACTCTGGAATCTTATTTAAAATATTTATGGCAATAATAAATGAGTTGGTAACTTATACAATTTAAATTTTGATAGAATAAATTTAACCTAAAGGATGGAGTTAAATGAAATCAAGTATAAGTGAATCAATTAAATAAAGTGAATTTAAAGAAAGGTCTAAGAGGCTAAGTGAAATGATCTTATATATATATAAGAAATGATTACTTAAAGAAAAATTATTAAGTTAAAAATAAATTTGGGTTAGTAAAAAATGAATTGGAAGTGATTTTGAATTATGAAAATAAAATTAGTGAATGGGTAAATAAATTTACAATTGCAAGTAAATGTAATTGAAATTTAATGTTGAAATGGAATATAACTTAAGTAATGTTGAATGAAGTTGATTTTGGTATCAAAGTAAATTAATAAAGTGAATTAAATGAATATGAACTTGAGTTATGTAATGAAATTCAACTTTTATGGTAAAATGAATTAGCAATTGGATTAATGAATGGATTGAATGTTAATCAATCAAATGTAAATAAATTGAAATGAAATAATGGATGAAAGTGTTAATTCATTAAAGCTAATTAAATGTGTTAAACCAAATTGAAGGTAAACAAAGTGAACATGAATGTTGAATGTAAAGTGAACAAATTCGGTTGTGTTGAATATACATTGGTTGTTATTTGATTATAAATTGGTTGTATATAAATTCGTTAAGTGTTGATGAAATTGAATTAGTGAAATTGAAGCTAAAGTAATTGAATTTGTAAATAAAACTAATTTAAAATAGTGATATGAATCAATTGTGAATGAAAGATAATTGATAAATTCAACATTCAAAAGGTAAATTGAATCCAAACAGAATTGAAAGTATAAATTGAATTCGAATGAAATTGATAATGCAATCTAGAATGAAAATGGATATATAACTTCAATAGTAAAGTAAAAATGGTATAAGAAGTATATATTGAAAATTTTGTAAAGAAATGTGCAAAATAAATTTGAAAGTTGTAATTTGATATTATGGCTAGCAGGATATACAGGTGTATTAAAGGAAATGGAATTAGGGTTTTGATTTTGAAGATAAAAATTGAATTGCTCTACAAAAAGGTATGTATTTGAATTTCAGTATGAAATTTGATGATCTTCTTGTCTAGCCACTTGGCTTTTTCTTTTCTTTTTGAAATATGGTGGGACGTGGTGCCATTTTTGTAGTCGTACCGAGCTAGCCGTGCAAAGGAGATGCTGGCGGAATTTTTCGAAAATTTAAGGCGTTAGAAAAAAATTGGAAAATTTGAAAATTATAAGTTTGATTTGAGTTGAAAGGATTAACGATATAGTTGGTTTTGGAAAAGTATAACTAAGTTGGATTTGAAAACTTAGTAAAGTTATTGTAAGAAGTTTAACTATTGAATTTTTGGAAAAGTTAAACACTTAAGTGATTTTGGTAATTTAATTTGAACAAATCATAATGAAAAAGAAGTTGAACAAGAAAATGGAAACCAGTGCTTGGGTTGAAGTTAAAGGTTTTGGAAAAGGTGAATATAAAATTTTCACTAAGTGGATTTTTGAAAAAATGTTAATGGATTCTGTAACTTTTTCTTACTTGGCAATTTCGAGGACGAAATTCTTTTAAGGGGGAAGTTTGTAACGACTCAGAATTTCTGTCATTTGAAATTCGTATATTTAATTGATTTTTAAATATTAACAAGTTAAATTTATAAGTCGAATAATTTATTTTTCGAATATCCGGATTTAATTGGATAACTAAATCGGTAATTTAATATTGGAAATTACAGAAATAATTGGAAATTGGGTTTAATATGATTAAATTTGATTTGTAAATATTATGTCATATTGAAGTTGGAATGATGTTATAAAACTTTTAAAATTGAATTTAAAGTTAATTTACAGAAATTGAATATTTTAGTATTTAATTGACGAGCAAAAATAGCCAATTTTCAAACAGTCTCGGATTTCGATGAAATAAGTTTCATCGGATCTGTAATGTTATATTATTGTAAGATTTCAAATTTTGTGTCAATCGGATTTACGGTTTGTCCGGGGCAAGCCAAAACGCATAGATATTAGTTTAACCGAATTAATTTAAAATCGATCGTTTATCTCCGTAACTCGCACAGATGATCGAATTAGCCTCCGAAACAAGTTCCATTGTGTTCGGAATGCGGGATAAACTCTAGAAACGCCAGCCGACACACTTTGTTTGGAGTTCGGAAATTTTTTGATGAATAGTGTTTTCGTAAATTTTCTATAAAAGCACCTCAATGATTCACTTTTCCAAAATAAAACAAGCCATAGGGTTTTAAGCTTCAGGTCGCCACCATTGTTTTTAATGGTCGAAATTTGCTTAGCTTCTTCCCTCAATCTCTCATAATCCATCAACAATTAGAGGAAAATTTCAACTACAATATTGTAGAGCATATAAAGCTCTATATTCACAACGGTCCAGATCGTTTTTAGAGCTACGGATTGGCGGCAATCCTTGCTTGAACGACCAACGTTTGTTCACGATTTACGACGCAAGGATGAGGTCGAGTTTAACATCCTTCTGGTCGAAGGTGGAGGTGGCCGAGGCGTTTCGTGTATTGGTGATTTGATGGGCTCTCGACGTCATATGGTGGAGCGGCTATAAACCCTAAAGGGCGGCCGATGGGTGTATGCATGCGTTCGAATACTGGAGGGAGGAAGAAAAAGAAAACGCGGCCGTGATTTGTTGTAGGGGATGGACGGCCATGATATGAAAAAGGGTGTAAAATATAAAAGAAAATAGAAATTTTTATATTATAAAAATCTTATAAACTTTGTAATGCTATATCTTGTTCATACGAGGTCGGAAATGCACGAAAACGAATTGCGTTGGATTCGTTTTGACGAGCTCTACGCTGTGGAACTGGATTGGAGTCGTTCGGAGCTAGTTTGAATTTCGGGTAAAATTAAACGCGTGTTTAATTTTATTTGAAATAAAACGCTACAGCTGTTATGGGAAACTCATGGTGAGAACTTCTCACTCAATCGAATTGTTTCGATTTAAATTTTAAATAGTTAGATTTAAAATTGCTTGATTGTGTGATTGGATGATAGTTATTATCTGTTGTATTGAAGACCCTATACGCTGCATATTAAGCGGATGTTATTTATTAAAAACATATACCGCGATAATTCCAACTTGAATGGAATTGGTATTATATATGTATTTGGAGTTGATTTCCCGCATTATATTGTGGATGAGACCCTATTGCACCGCATAATAGCGGATAATATTTTATAAATCCTATATACCGCGATATTTCACCTCGAAGTGGAATTGGTATTGTGCTAACATCTGTGGATGCAGGGAAACATGTTGGAGGGATCCAACTGGATTCCTCAAATGATTGAATTTGTTTCAATATTGTGTGTTGACCTATTTATAATCTGCGTGATTATCTTTATGATTGAAATCATTAAAGGCTAAATTTTAGCTGAATATACTTTTAGCATTGTTAGATGCCGAAAATAAATAAAATTGGATTTTTGAAAATTTAAGTTGAGAATTCGTAATAAAATTTAATTTTGGAATTGATTCATTTTAAATAAATAAAGTTAAAATTTTTATGTTATAAAAATTATTATTTTTGTGAAATATAACTGAAATGTGATTTTTGAAATAAGTAGTTGATTAATTTATAAAATGGTTTAAATTGAGATTTTTGAATTATTATAAATGACTTATATAAAAGATTTATAAAATTAATATTTATAAATTAAAATGTTGGAATTATAAAACGAGTTTTTATAAGTACTAAAATGAAGTATAACTGGATTTCAGAAGTGAATGAAATCTATAGATTTATAAATTGTGAAGTTATAAAATGAATAAATTTTTGTAAAATAAAAGATTTATAAGTAATTAACTTATAAACTGGATTTTGGCGTGTAAATGGGATATGGATAGAATTTGTTAATAAAGTGATTTTATAAGTTGAAGTTGTTATAAAGTATAAATGGAATTTATAAACGTTGTTTTATAAATCCAAAATCGACTTATTTTAATAAGTTTAATTATTATAGCTTATTACAGGAAATATATCCACGATTTTGGACAGTGGATAATCCTTTAAATAAAATATGTAGAAATTGAATTTGGTAAATGAAGTATATTCACGATTTTGGACGGTGAATAATATATCAAAGAAATATTTTGGGAAAGTGATATTTTAAATAGAAGTAAAACGATTCAATTTTTTTTTAAATGATTAAGTATCGAAACCATAGTTTTCAACATTCATTGTTGAAATAGACATTTTCGAGAAATAGAAGGAAATGGTGGACTATAACACTATTGTTATAGTAAATGATTTCCAAAAGGAAATGTTTTATATAGTATTGGGATTTATATGTCTATCTTAATTTCGAATCCCTATACTAGTGATTTTGGATTGTCGTAACGATGTTTTACGCAACATTCGTTTTGACTCAAATAAATGTGTTTAGGAGATGTTTTCCTTAAAGAATAAAATATATAATTAATTGTGATTTAAGTATAGTGAATATTTTCCAAATGTAGGAAATAAATGGATTTGTGAATTTGTTATTATTAAATAAGTATGGAAATGTTTTCCAATATGATGTGAATGTTTTGAGATTATATCTTTTAAAGATAAATTGAAAGAGTATAACTGAAATCGATTTGAAAAATAGTATAAAAAGTGAATATTTGGAAATGTAAATTCACAATGGAAGTTTATAAGGGAAATTTGTTTTAAAAAATAAACTTTGATTTATTTTTAAAATTGTGGAATAAATTTACGGATTTGGAACGTAAATTTAATAAATCAGTACGGATTTATTTGATTTGTTTAAATGAACCATTTTGAAATGAAAGTTATAAAGGTGAAAAGTGATTTGAAATTTGTTTTCAAATGGCTGAAGTGTGGAAAGTATATCTTATAAAGATATTTTTGAAAACAAATAATTTGGGAAATTATTTGAAATCGGGTTATGTTGTGAATATTGATTGATAGTCATATAACCGACTATCAATATTGGCCCTTAAATGGCTATTTGTTGTGAATTGGTTGAAATTGAATGCTACACTTATTTTTAAATTATTGCGCTCGTTATTCGGATTACCCATTTCGAATAGTGAAACGACGTAATGGATAGCATTGAAGACCGGTGTTGAAGACCGGGTATTTGTGAAAACGATAGGATGACTTATCAATTGTCTCTGCACCGTTAGCTACGACATGGAGATTTCCTTTGTGATGGGAAATTCGATCGGGATTGTGAATACCTGGATTGCAAGGGCTTCTTTTGAAGTGCCTTCGGTTCTGTTCGAACCCGGAACAGACTTGTATGGTTACGTGTCTGACTATACATTTTGAGATATAGAGCAGATTTCTTTCAAATACATTTCTTTTGGTGGCGGGGAATTTATTCTCTTAGCTTAACACCCTTCTCAGAGACGTACGAGCTCAGAGGTTATGTAGTTGAAGGTTATAAGCGATATATTCCCAATTTGGTAATGTGGCATGTTGAGTGTTGCTATGTAATGATTATTTATTGATCATTTGTTGATCAAAGTGTGGCTTTGTGAAAAAGCGTAGCTTTGTGGACGAGACTTCGTCAGACCTCACACCCCGTAAATGGTCGAAAGAGGAATATGCGGCAAGGTAATGAGGGTCGCGCCCTTTAGGGTATGTCATTTCCTTCTGCAAAAGGGTGGTGTCAGGTATGGAGCCATGATGCTTAACCTATGTGGTTGCTCCAATATCATTTTTCTGTGTGGTTGTTGCTTGGTGATCGAGGGCCCTCGGATAAAGGTCCCAAAGGACCGGGGAGTGGCATACTCGAGTAGTAGTGACCTAGTTACAAAGGTAACCCGGCCTTGTGTTGGCAGAGATCCGGTTAGGTTCTCGGGACGTCCCGAAAGAGGCGATCCTATGTGGCAGTAGGAAGTTCCTTAGCCTGACCATTTGTTGCAAATCCAAAGAAACAATACGAGCCTTGTACGGTTTTAGTTGTAGAACCTGCCATTTAATATGGTAGCTATAGTAGGCATACTATAATGATACCTATGCTGGCTAAGATTTATATTCTATTTTCGAAATGCTTTCATCACTATGCACTAATAATAATATCAAAATTGATTTGTTTTGCGTAGTAAGCATCTTTGACTATCATAAGGAGAAATCTCCTCCAATTCTGCGTTTGCATTGTGTGTGCGCGGTGAGGCCTTATGGTAGTTTCATTTTCCAAAAGCATTGCAGATATTTTTTCACTTCCCTTGTTGTTGTTGTTTTAAAAGATAAATAACTGTTTTGAGTTCTCACACTAGTCCCATGACTGACCTAAAGTTTATTGTTCTCTTCCTAAATTCTGGGTGCCCATAATTTTCCACACGGGCAGTCCAGAGTCAGGTTATCAGGTCATTCTGGATTCAGGAGTGCTATGGAGCTCAAGAGGCGAGCTGGATGGCGAGACGTATTACTTGTATATGATATTATCTTTTTCGCTGTAGAATTCGCTTGTAAGGACATGCTTGTGCAACTGTTCATTGTTTTATTGTGTTGTATATTGTTGCTGTACACTCTGATGATGATGATGTAATGTAATGTATTAACTGATATAGTTCTTTGTTTGAAAGATTATTCATTTATGTATTATATGTTGTTCCGCTGTGACTGTGAGATTCTGTTATTGTTTCTGTTCTGTTTTCTTACTTCTTCTATCTTTTTCATCTACCTCTTCTTTTTAACCATAACAGTTCGGTTTTCCAACATTCGATTATGTGGCATTTGATACAGTGTGTGTAAGAATGCCGACCTTTGGATCCCGATCAAATCGGATATGTTACGTGCTGAGATACAAATAGGCAGCAAATATAGTGTCGGTAATATTTACTTGAAAAGTCAATGAGTCCTCTGTACTAGGGTGTAAGTGTTACTGCAATCATTATTCTCGAGCATAGATGACAAGCGATGTGCTTATAGTTCTTGAAATGGATGTCGAGAATATAAGGCAGATTAGTGTCGAAAAGGTATAGTGCCGCTCTTCGTCAATAAAAGGAATGCATACAACATCATGAGTAATTATAGATATTAAACCTAGTCAATACCATGGGAAATCAACGTCGTGCTTCGTTGACGTCGTATCCTATCTATTTTTGCTATTATTATCCTCAAAAGATTAGGAATGATTTAAAGCCGACACCAACGATGCCTATCCTCATCAACGGTGATATCGTGCATCATCAACAAGGCAAGGAACCCTAGAAAACATTAGTATTGCACTTCGTCGATATCACCTGTATTCAATGCCATCATGCCTCATTGATGATACTTCCAATCTAACATCGCCGTTCATTAGAGTTTCCTTTTAGCAAGAACCACACATCATTAATGTTGCCAAAGACCAATGCCTCTAATGTAGATTTCATAAACACTTGAAGAATGCCGCACATTTATAGATGCAATGTTGACGACTTTCATCATCAATGTCCATAGATGTTATCGACGCTACTCTTAATCAATGATTGCTTTGTACATATGTCAATTTGAGATGTTCGTAACCGATATCGCCATTGGCCAATATTATGTCAACAACACTCGAGGAACATCAAGCATCTATAAAGGCAATGCAAGAGTTATCAATATTAATAAGTGCCATTGAAGCTGCTTCCTTCCAATGTCATTCTTCTTCAATGGTATTCCATGACCATAATGAGAGTTGGTGACATCGAATATCATCTCTTTTGAAACAACACCGAATCTTAGTTTTGCGCCTTAGAACATCAAAGTAAATGTCCAACGACATTTTAAAGCCAACAACAAGTGACGTCGGCTCCAAGTAGCCACGCTGCTTATCTATCCCTGTAAATATGGACCTAGGGGTTATGGAGGAGGGCGAACAACTCTCTCCACTCTTCTTTCATTTTCAATTTTGTGAACCCTAAATCAATTTAGGGTTTTTTTTATCGATTGTAACACTTAAACTTTGCACACATAAGGGATTGAACACTAAACTATTTCATAGATATTAACTTGATTTGAACTTATGACTTGCATATCAATTTGACTTGGAATTATCACTTGTACATTAATGTGCATATTGATTTGCAAATTGACTCGCATATTAACCTTCATATTGACTTGTACCATATAAGATGTTTGACATGACTTTGGTGACTATATAAAGAGTTGATATGGATGCATACTTCATCCTAATGACTTCAAGGTTCTTTATCAAAACCTATCATTGATTACCTCTACTTTCTACACATTTTTGGGGTTAACTAATAAATTCATTAACCCGTGTTTTCATTAGGTTGATTTTGCATTGTACTCCTATCTACATTTTAATGATGTAGTTATTCAAGTGCCTAGAGATATGAACCAACTTGAACTTCTAAGATCCATGATCACACCCATGAAGTAATACCGTCCGAGCTAACCGAAGACATATATTGATCAACCCCTCCAACCTATGATTTGGGGGGTACGAGTATAAGTTACCAAAGGTGGAATGAGATAGTTCAACCTAATAGCTCATGCCCAAGTTTGGCTGAGCATCCATGCATTGCCTAGAGGATAGTAAGGCAGAGGATCACTGCCTAGAGTTAGGTGAGATCTTACACAAACGTTAAGTATTAGACGTTCGGACCACAACTTTAAGTGAACAATTCTGATCAAATGCCTTGGGTTAGGCATGGATGTATTAAAACATACATGAAACAGATGTATGAACCATCATTTTAGGGCTTGATTTTGGAGCATCTCTTCAATAGCGGACCCTGAGGGAGGATCAAAAGTCCTAGTTATAGTTATGTCCTCCTCTTTTTGTGCCCTATGGAGGTCATCTATCATCTCTTCCTCCAAGGCATGAATAATCTAGAGAAGAACAAGGAATCAAAATAGCTAGAACATTTAAATTTGTTTGAGAAGTAGACACAGTCATATACTTAGTTGTCGAAGCTTGTGTGCCTAGTAGTGAGCCTCCTTGGGGTATAGGAGGTTGACTTAAAACTTGAGAAATATAGAAGCGAACATTAGTGACGTCGTTCCGTGTAATATAGGCCATCTCAAACACTGGCGAAGTCAGTGATATACCTTGGGGGTGTAAGGTCAACATAGGCTGGAGTGCCACCAGAATCACTGTCGAGATAAGAGATAAAATAGTTGATTTATGAAGTTGAGGCTCACTGCGGTTGCATCCAACATCTGATGGAAGTGCTGAAGCAGTTGAAGCCCTAGGAAAATGATCGTTATAGAGTAACGGGGAGCGAATCTGGAGGTCTTACCATGTTCTTTTTGATCCTCAATAGCAGATTTGAGGTGCAATATACATTCACCAATCCTAAATGCTTCTAGGTCCTCTGCATCTAGAAGATCAAGCTTCAACATTTCTATATCGACCTTAGTTCCACTAGAAAGCTCTCCCTCTCTTCATTTAAAATTTCCTCCCATTCCAAGGCCAATACCTTAGGATATCCTTCGTCGATCCATTCTCAGATTTTGAACTTGATTGCATTCATGTTATAATAGATGATTACTGGCTAGAATTCATCCTTGATTCGCATCTGTACAGCTTCAAATTGCTTTTCAACTTCTTTTGCCCAAGCATCTACCTCAGCTTTCGCTTTGCAAGCATCTAACAATTCCTCACAGTAGCCTTAGGCCTCAACAAGAGCGTCATCTTTATCTTTCTTCTCTTTCTCGTGTTGTTGCTTTAGCTCCTCAACTTCTTTAGTCAACCGCTCATTCTCCAACGATAGACTATGACTCTTGTGGTGAGCGGCCTCGATTTGTTTTTGGTGATTTCGGTGTTCTTCCTCGACCTACTTGATTAGATCACCCAGCTATTTCTTAGACACAAATAACAAGACACTGAGCTTCTCAACCTCCCCATTAAGGTTAGTGATGATGCACTTATCTTTCTCTTTCTCAAGTTTCATCCCTTAAAGCTACAATTTTCTACTTAAGAACCTTTAAAAGTAAATTCTGCCAACCGTCTCCATTTAAAGTGCTAGTCGTATAAATTATCAACATAAGCCACGATATCAGTTCTAATGTGTAGAGGAATGTCTTTCAGCTCGGGAGAAACTCGACGTTATTAAGAAAGAATTTTGGAAATTTATGCTATAAAGCGTTCATGTGGAGACTGGAAGTGGTCTCCTTTTCTATTTGAACTAATTTCTTATCAGTCTTCGAATGAGGAATATCAATAGTAACCGTTTAAATGTCTGCACATAGCGTTATACCAAATGACTGGATGCCATAGGCTGTATCAATAATGGGATGGAGGCAGAAATGTGCGATACATTAATAGATGGTGTACGATCCACCTTTAAAGAATGTTTATCCATGTTGTGTCGTGGAGACAACTCATGACACGTATGGCTTCAATCTCGACTCTAGTAGTCACGGTCAAAATGTCTCCTTGAATCAGAATCGTAAAAGGAGTCATGATGACGATAATACAACCTATGCCTCTTGTGCTTGCTTCCTTGGCTTCCAATGGTATCCTACATCTCCTACGCTCCACTGAACCTATGAATGAAATGAAAATGAATTAAATCCAATAAGATAAAAGCATGGTGCGAGCTAAACAAAGTGCGATATCATGTGTATGTGTGCCCTGGTTTCTCACCATCGGCCATGAGCTTGGAGTTTGCTAACAGGGGTGATATTCCCTGCGTAAGTGGTTGGCACTTCATCGGTTAGGCGGACAGGGGATCCAATATCCCCGATGTTGATGTTTCCCAGGCCATAAGAACCAAATTCATCTAGAATCAGACCAAGGTCCCCATAAATGTCTTAGGAAGGAGGAATGTGAGTTTCTTTTGTTACAATGGCTAGTGGAGCTTGTAACGAATATGCCTATTTGACCCTCAAATATTGACGCTAATACCTCCATGATATTCGTGTGTCGAGCACCCAAGCATCGAAAGACGAATTGTTAGGGTAAAATAAAAAGAAAATGAAATAGAACAAGAAAATAGAGGGCACAATATCAGAATATCATAGTGGAACGATAATATATAATATTAAAAGAATAGTACAAAGGGTTACTCCAATACAAACATTTTGGATTCATAAAACCAAAGTACAATCATCATCGTATATAGTTATAACTGCTTGTCCTTACAAATGTTGATATGTACAATATAGTAATTCAGCTGAAATAAGATACTATGGTAGGTGAAACATCCAGCTCATCTTCTCGATCCCCAAAGAATGTCAATGAAAACCTGCTTTCTCGGACTACGCGAGGAATTTAGTGAAAACATAAACCAAGCATCAAACATAAGTCTAGTACGAGAAACTTAATGAATATGTATACAGCATTAATAGTATTTTTGAGACCGCATGGAATGTTATAACGGTTATTCCATCAAATGAACCACCATCTAATAAGTACATTAGGTGATATAATAGATAATGTCTAGTGTTGGCATCAAAAAGGCCACCAACACCCGATTGAATGTGAAAGTACAAATATCCAGTCACAGATCTCAAATAATATAATATAGAAAATATAAATTAAAGAATAATAAAATTAAAATAGAAAGAAAGTAAAGAGAGATGGAGATTTATAATGGCTCAGCTAACTCTGGCCAACGTCTACTCCAAAGATTTTCCTTTTATTCGTTTATACTGTTGATTATAGTTAAAAACCATGAAATCCAAGAATAAAAATGACAAAGTATAACCTAGGTAGAAGATGAAGTGAAGTCGAATAAAAATGATAAAGTAGGATGTAGAGTCTCCGGATCCAAACAAGGACACGCTATAGATCATAGGTCCCAAAATTCCATGAAAATAACGATTGGTGTCGATTGTTCTCCTTCCTCCTTTTCATGTGCGATCAATATAATGGGTCTCATCATGCAATATCTTGCTATTCCCATAGTTTCATGCATACTTGACTTCTAGATTTTGAGTTATTGATCGATCATTATTAATTTGTACTGTCAATCCAAGCGATCTGTATCTATATCGATTCATGCCGATCCATAATGAAGATGTTCCATATTCAATCCATATTGGGGATGGATCATAGCCGATCCATTTTGGAGATGGATTATATCCGTTCTATTTTGGAGATGGATCATAGCGGATCCATATGGGAGATGGATCATGGTCGATCCATAGTGGAGATGCTCTATGTTTGATTGATATTGGAGATGGATCATAATGATCCATTTTGGAGACAGATTATATCCAATCCATTAAGGAGATGTTCCATATTCGATACATATTATGGATGGGTCATAGCCGATCCATTTTGAAGATGGATCATAGACGATCCATAATGAAAAATGATAATACCCGATCTTTTTTTCAGTTGAAGTGTGAATTTCATACTCGGCCAATTCCAGAATGCTTTTCGCATGAGTCCATACGACTATCATCCATAGTCTTGTCCGTAATCGATCTCTAATCCTAGCAATCGTCTCTATAGACTCTCTACTTTGATGATCATGGAGTCGGTTGGGTAAATCTATCTATCTACTGCCTTGCCAAAAGGCGGATTAACATCTAGGGCGAAGAATATAAATAAATAATATATCTGGAATGGTTGTATTGATTACATTCAACATAATATTAGAGGGTACAATCAAAATCGATAAGAAACATTCACACAATGGATTTCCATGGAGATCCCTTCAATCAAGTCAAAATCCAATCTCCATGCATAAGGATCATAAAATGCCTTTCGAGCAATATATCCCTAGATAAAATATATCATAAGGTAAACACAAATGGCCCACGCCCGAATGAGCAAACCCAAACCACATAGAACCAAGTACTATAACCTCTAACCTGCAGCATCGATAAGCATACTCTAGATATGGAGTTGATATACTCTATTATGGGACTACAAAACCCCATATGTGCATCCTACTCTGCTTTTAGCCATTTCCAATGTCGAGGTCTGCATCTTTCCCATGAGCCTTCGTCACTCGAAGAACACGAGTCCTCAATTGGATCCCAAGTCTCGAACAGATTTCCAAACCACACATGGGCTCCAACACTCGAACGAATCCACTTCTAAGAGTTAGAACATGTATCTCGACCTTGAAGTGGTTTTTGATAAGAAAAACACTTTCTTATCTCGGTCTCTTCAAGACTGAATCAACAGATTTGGTCATTCAATAATAAGGAGAACGATCGCATATGAAAACCAAGTCTCATTACTTATCACGTTTTCGATATTTTCATCTCACATTATCGCTCGATCAAGAGTGAACCCAATAGGTTAGAACTTTATTACTCATTTCCCTACTCTAACATCAGCCTTTACTCTCAAAGATAGACAAGCCAACTTCATCGGCTTTTAGTGCTAAGTATACAACTAAATGTTTTCCACAAATGAGAAAACATATAAAGCACGATCAAGTCATACAAAGCATGATTAAGTCACAAAAAGTGAGTTCTAATCTCTTTTTGTTTAATTAATTTTCAATTGAGCAAAACCTTTTTTATCAGGAAAACTTATTTATCAATAAAACATTGTTTACAATTTCTACTATTCATTTATATATTTTAATACTTCAAAAGTATTCATATATTTATTTCAAATGGTATAAGTATATTCACAAATCATTAACAAGATTTCTTACTTTTAACCTTTGCTTTTTCTATCTTTTTCCAAAAAAAATCTTACTTATAATTTCCTTTAGAATAACCATTTTAAAGATCTAGTACCTTTGCAAATTCATTTAAAAGGTTTAAGAGTAATATTACTCAAACATTGGCACTATAAATTTAGAACAATACCATACTTGTATTATCTTTAAAAATATTCTTTTTAAAGATCTAAGATAATATTCACCAAGTTTGATAGTTGACTAAGCGAATATTTAGTTAAAAATGATCATTATAGAAATCACGGTTCGTACGCTTATCCGACATTCAAACCTAACTGTTTCTCATCGAAGAGTGAAGCCAAATAAGTTAGAGCACTGATTGCATATCAAAGCCTTGCCAAGTCACTTCATTCTTAAATATCACAATTATATGAATCTACCTCATCGGCTTTTAGTGTCATAAATGAGTAAGATAACAATATGATTAACATGTTTTCGACATGTTGACTTAGCTATTTCTCGGTTAAGATGGAAGCTGGTAGGTTAGAGCTATATTGCTCATATCCCTATTCAAACATCAATCTTAACTATCACAAATATATAGTCTGCTTCATCGACATTTAGTGTTAAGAAAAGTTAATTACTTTTCAAACAAATAAGTAAACAATAAGTTTAACACGTTTTTGAGATTTAAACTTAACTATTCCACGATCAACATGGAAACTGATAGGTTAGAGCTTTATTTCTCATATCCCTACTCGAACATCAATCTTAACACTCATAAATAGAGAAGTCTACCTCGTCGGCTTTTAATGTTATGACTAGTCAATTACCTTTTTCAAAGCTTATATATAAATAAATACTTTAAAAATATTTGTAGATAAGTTTAATATCTACGTAAACTATTATTGAAAATAATTAATTTATAATTTGATGAAAACATGTTTTATTTATAAAACCTCTTTACTTTGAAAATACATATATAATTGTTAAAAATATATTTAAATATCAAAGAAACTTCAAAATACTTTAAAATAGGTTAGAAAACATCTCTAGAAAGATTAGAGAAAAATACCAAATTTAAATATCAATTTTAAACACTTAGAACCATAAGTAACTTACTACATCATTTATAAATGTTGCTAAAGAACAGTGTTGAAAAGCACAGTCATTGTGACTAGTCTTAACCACTTTAACAATATTAGCCATTTTATTTCGCAATTTATATAAGTTTCCAAACCATTTCTTTACTTTCGCACACAAAAATATGTGTAGAGAACAAGCATGTCTAATTTTATCAAGTTAAGTTCATAAAACTTCCATTTACACGAGTTAAAGTTAAGGGATATCGAAGTGCACTTGTAGCGATTATTCTCCCTTCAAACACTTTCAAACATACGTCAATTCAACACACAATCCAAAAAACCATTTAAAACTCAAGCCAAGGCCATGCACATGTTCTAAAGGTAATTGAGGGGATTTATACAGTATAAAATAGTTATTTGCTTTCGAAAGCAAGAGGGGTGCAAAGTTTATAACTTTAATTAGTTACTATCACTTTAACTTTATATTTCAAACACAACATATATATACACATTATAAAAAAAACATAGTAGAGAGAATCACTTATATCTAAGCCAAACACATGCTCAAGCATAACCAAACTCAAGAACACTTTATACCATCACATTGCAAGCACCTTTCCTTTCTTCTTGCTTTAAATCAGCGTTTCTAAGGCAAAAATGCCTTTGTTGCTCAAGGACATCAAGGGAGGGGAGGCTTTGGATTTTCTTCTTCCAAATATAACAAGGTAAAAAGTGATATAATGTTTCCTTAAGGCTTATGGTCTTATCGCATTGTTTGACTCGATTTGAAGTTGTTTTGGTAAAAAATTCTTTAGAATATTTGAGAAGAAGAAGACGTTAAAGGAGCTTGCTTTTAGCTTTGTGAATCTATGATATATAATCAATGGTATGCCCTCTCCTTATATAGGCTTAAGATGGAGTCGAATAAGCTTTCTCGCACACCCTCTCATGTCATGGAAGCCTTACCTCTACACATATCCATCACTTCTTCTTTACACCTCTTCTTTTAGAAAAATACTTTAACATCCTTAACACGTTAATAGCTCTTATCCATTAGAAACTTTTAAAAAATTCCATTTGCTTTAAGAATCAAGCATGTTAATAAGTTCATAATGTGTTCATTTGATCATTAGGTAAGTGCACCAGATTTGGAAATACTTATATCGAATAAAAAACCATTTATTAATAAACCGATTTCTCATTATCGATTTTTCTTCGAAGAATAAATTTTTGTAAACAATTTCCAAAAACCAGTTTCCTATCACTAGTTATGATGTAAAAGGAGATTAAGAGGGTTATTAAATTAATTTGGTCACATTTAGTCCAAGATTCAAAATTTAAATAGTTTGGATATTCAAATATGATGTGTTTGAAAATCCACGTCGTTACATTCTTCCCTACTTAGAATATTTCATCCTCGAAATTCCAACACGAGCAACAAAAGGAAACAATCACAAGGTAATACTCAACATTATTCAAAATTTACCGGCGAACATAACTCATGGTTAGATTAAGTTTAAAAATCTTGTTATCACAGTAGGACGATAAATAATCTACTAAGCGTACCTTACGCTCAACTGCCTCAAGCTATTACTTAGTCGTTTATTTATATTACCTCATAACAAATCGAAGAGTGATCACCTAAACACTCCATAAGCCAATCAAAACACAGTATGCATATATTAAAGTCGTATGATGTACATGGGCCATCCATATGCAATATCAATTCCGATTACTTGCTCGATTGCATAAATTTCTCTTCCTCATTAGTATAGATCACTTGACCTCTCTAGTGCAGAATTCGATCTGGTTCCTTGATTAGAAACTTTCATTCTCCTTACATAGCCATACACTATGACAGAAAACTCTGGGTACTTATAAATAATTTATATCTAGCATTCGTCGTGAATAATCTGGTGAAAAATCCTTGTTTGACCTGCGTAAACTACCTCGAAATCACGTACTCAATTACTAGATCAAGAACAGTTACGCGAATAAAACAATCTACATACAACTTATATATTTATCATATTAGTTTCTTAACTATACCAATTTATTTTTATCAGTTTCTTTTATTCAAATAGTATGTCATTGTATATAAATCATTTATGAACCATTTTATAAAACATGACTTAACGTTTACAAACCTTTTATATCTTCACTTAGTAAAACATTTCACAAAAACTTGCTTCACTTTATTACTCATATAATACTCCACTACCTCCTAAGTGTATATACAAGACATCAAATTTATAACTAGTTTAAGTTCTACTATCTACTAAGTTCAAGTGTTATATAAGCTCAACTTTTATATTTTCATGAAAATATTTTGCTTCAAGTTCTATAATGATTCGAAAGTTTTCAACTATCCAAAATCGTCAAAAAATCTCGTTTCATTTTAACAAATGAAACTACCAAGCAACATATCATAAAAAGAAGAACCTGCCATATATCCGAATGCTTAAGATACATGTGTCCATAAAATAAATTAATAAATTTTAATAATTCACTAAACACATTTTACTCGAAAAGGAAAAACCTAAAAACTTCCACATTTATTCCGAGCTATGCCACTACCACTTAGGCACCTTACATAGCATACATATAAATCTATTCTATATTAAAAAGTTCGTATCAAATTTCTTTCTAAAGAAAAACTGTAGAACTAAACACCGAGTTTTATTTCAAATCGCTTTGAAATAATAATACATACGTATATCTTTTGTATAACAAATCATACTTTCGGAATCAAATCAGAATTTTTTTTTCTCAAACAATCCCGTAGCATCCCCTACTTAGAAACTTGAAAATGAATGTCGATGCTGAAGTCATCACCAAAATTATTTTCAAGCGACCAAAGTGAGTTTGGTAAATCCAACTCATGCTTTTTGGGGTTTACTTAAATCATTCCGAAACAGTATCAAAAATTTTATAAATATTACTAAGTACTATAATCTCAATTTCATAAATCAATTTTCGAAATGTTTACTTTCAAATAATACTAATATTATTTTTCTCCAAAATTTTGAAACATATTTTCGAAGATATCGGGATTTAAGTTCTCAAAATATCAGTTAAATCCCTCTTTTTATAAATTGTGTTTTATAAACTATACTTATATAAAATCACTTTCATATATAAAATCTATCAAATGTATATTTAATAAATACCTTAACTTTTAGATTAAAATAAACATCTTTTACTAAATCTAACATTTAACCCAACATTGCCACCAACGACCTTATAGGAAAACTATGAAACTAAATTCACAAGGTGTTCATTTCAATGCGCCCACAAATACTATTATAACATCCCGTATCTAGAGGCCAAAAGTTAAGCGTTACAAATGCTGTAGTCATTCATAGTATTTACTTTTGGTGATTAAATATGGTAACGCTAATGGTATCCATAATATCAGAAGCACTTGAATATGAACTAAATCGCAGATTTTTTTTTATTGTGATTACATTTCAAACAAAGCCATATCCAAGTTACAAAATCCCATAACGTATCCCAGGCAATGATCGATTATAATTTATAATAATATGCCAAGTGCAACATACGACGATGCCCCTTTGGATGGTCAAAGCAATATAGTCATATCTGAATTAATACACATTGGAAAAAAATGAATTCCTAAAATAGCTATACGTCAGCCACCTGCTCGTCTCCGGAAGTTTTATTCACCAAAATTGCGAAAACCTGAAAACCTAAATCCTCAGCCTACTCAAATCAATTTTGAGCACCCGAGAGTTTAAGGGGAAACAAAAACTTCGAGTCAGACATAAAGCTTGGTATGAATAATTCTGATACATCTTGGTTTATTGATATTGAGTGAGACCGCACCGCTAAGTGGAACGGGTTTTCCCTCACTAATATCCGCTTTCACAACATATATTTTGTAAACCTTTTCTTGCAACCAAACTGGTTAATCAAATGATTATAATAATAATATAGCTAGTTCCATTATGCTAAAAACGGGAAATAAATGGACTAACTATCCGAAATCTGGGCAATCTGTGCTCAAGTGGACTAACTATCCTAAAGCGGCTTAAACCAGAATAGAAAAATCTTTTATGCCAATAAATGGACTATCTATCCAAAATAGGTAAAAAGTGGACTAACTGTCCTTAAAAAGTAGCAAGGTTCATTATGCTAACAAATGAACCATCTGCTTATAAACTGGGCCGACTGCACTAAACTAGACTAACTATCCTCTGGACTAACTGTTCTTCGGCTTGACTTCCCTCAAAATGGACCAATTGTCCGAATTTAAATGGACCGACTGACCGAATTTCCTTTGGGTTAACTACTCTTTAAATTTTCCTTGAAAACCTTTTTAAAATGATTTAGTCCTTCAAATCAAAAATATAGAAGAAAAATATGTCTTTAGCTTTACTCTAAGTTACTTTTGCCAAGTTATATATACTTTATTCAAAATAATATCGATGATATTCAATAAGGATTAACAATCCTTTTTAAATAAGTGAAAGTCCTTTATAACTTAAAACACTTAGTCGATTTGTCTATTCAGTATATTCGAAATCTTTATTTAAAACCTTTAAATAACCCTTTCGAATTCATTGAAGGTAACTCCTTCAAACCATTGAAAGTCCCTTTCAGAAACATTGGAATAACCTTTCCTTTCTTTTCTCCAAAAGCTTCAAAGTATCAGACATCCTCTATTTAAATCTTTTAAACATTACCTTTCGAAACTATAGGAAAACCTTCCTTTTCAATCTTGTCGAAACCTTGAGGAACCACCCCTTCTGAAACTGTTCATAAAAACCTTTCGAAATAGACAAAACAGTCCTTTCGAATGCACTTTGGGTTCAATTTAAAACATGTGGATACCTTGCGAAACCATTCAAAGTTAACTACTTCGAAACCCCCTTTAAATGCATTTCAAAAAAAAACATTCGGATTATGCCTTCAAGTAGAGGAAAAGGATCGGAAAACAAACAGAGTCAAAAGTATCTATTTCAAAACCATATTTAAACAAAGAAGTTATGATTTCGAAACCACCCCTTCGAAAACCATTGGAGAGGAGGCAGATTTAGAAAACAAAACAATCCTTTCGAAACCAACTGATCGAAAGGTAGGAAGCAGCAGCTATAGGTTTCGACCATGTCATAAGTAATCATTTAAAACAAAAGATCAACCTGATCGAAACCACACTTTTTAAACCATTTGACTTAGTCGAAAACTAACTAAGCTAAACGCAACTTAGTCAAAAGCAAGCAAGAGTATTTTCCTTTAAAATCAAAACAATGCCTCATCCCTTTCAAAACCCCCATGGTTTCGATCCTATACTTTCGCCCTCTTCCAATCCACTACATACTAGTTGCCTGATATGATGTGCATTAGTTTTGACTATGTCGGAAGGGGAGGGATAGAGGCGGAACCTTGGTGTCGAAGCAGACGAAACAGTAAAAAGGCTATTTATTTGTACTTTAAAACTATGTTTTTTTACCTAACCTGCCTTGTTAGATTGGTTCCCATATTTTTCTTTTCAAAGTGCTGCCACCTTTCCATATTTAACAATTTAAACATTTTTATAAAAAGCCCCTTCTCCTCTATAATTATATAAAACATTTGTGTCTCATACCTTAAATAATTTATATAACTATTAAAACACTTTAGAAAATTCTGAAAAAATTCCAGAAAATCACATTATATATGTTCTCTAACATACAAAAATTTTAGATCCAATTAATTAATTATTTTCCCATAAATAATTTATAATCCAAAATACAATTTTCTTTACTAGAATATTCATATTAAATCTAGGACAATTCAGAAAAAATTGAAAATTGAAACCTATCTTTAAAATATCTTTTAGATCTTTATAAAAATTCACAAGGCAATTGGATGTCATTTACTAGGTTATTCATCTCAAAACATGTCATAAAATATATATATGAACATTCATAAATCATCAACAAGTATATGTTTTCATTCTATCATTCAAAATATTGCAAGTACCTGCAAAATATTTGGGTTTAGTCTTAAAATTGAAACCAATAAAATTTGAGATGTAAACAATATTCACCTTAGCTTTAGAGATTAAAGGAGCTTGATATTTGGATGAATCTGATTTGAATTTAGTCTTTTCTTTAGCTTTTCTTACTTCTTCTTCTCGTTTCCTTATTAATGGTAGCCGCCTCTTTTATAAAATTTTATAAATGAAATGAACGTGTATGTTATACATGACTATAAGTAAAGACACAAGAACAGCCTCTTCCTATATTACCCCTCCTTTAATTCATTTTAAACCCTTCTTTAATCTAGTTATTTTAAATGGCACGGCTACCTTTAATTAAAATCAAATCTCAATCCCCTAATCAACACATTATTTTATTTAATTCAACCGATTAAATATCCTAAATAATGTTATTGAAAATTAGGGTGTTACAAACTCCCCTTCTTGAAGAATTTCATCCTCAAAACTACGATAAGGAACACAATAAATCAAACAAGATGGTAAAACATACCATCAAACAAGTTAGGATAAGTATCTCTAATCCTACTCTCAGCCTCCCAAGTACAGTCTTTATCATCGTCACTCCACTGGACTCTGACTAATCTGACCATCTTGGTTCTAAGCCTATCTTATCTCTTGCAATAATGCGAACTTGCTTCCTCACTATGGTCAAGTCCGGTTCTACAGCTCAGTCATCTAACACAGTCGGTGCAGTAGTATATTCCGGGTCTAATGCACTTTCTGAGATGAGAAACATGAAAAACATTGCAGACACCTACCAAACTGCTCGGTAAATCAACTTTATATGCGAGCTTCCCAATCCTCTCAATAATAGGAAAAGGTCCAACGAACCTCGGCGATAACTTCCCTAATTTCCCAAATCTAATCACGCTCTTCATCGGTGAAACCTTAACGAAAACCTGATCTCCAACTAAGAACTCTAAGTTTTTCCATCTCTTATCTGCATAACACATTTTCCTAGACTGTGCCTCCTTCATTTTAGCCCGAATGACCTTAATCTTTTCTACAGGCTCTCTAACCAAATCCGAACCAAGAATCAACCAATCCCACATCCCCAACCAACGCATGGGATATCTGCATGGCCTTCCATACAAAGCTTCAAATGGTGCCATCCTAATACTAGTCTGATAACTGTTGCTATATGAAAACTTGACTGGATACATATAGTCCTCCCAAGCTCCCCCGAAATCTAGAACACAAGCTCTTAACAAGTCTTCCAAGACCTTGTTAACCCTCATTCAAAAATTCCCCCGAAATCTAAAACACATGCTCGTGGGAAACGGATATCGATTCTTCATCATCCTCTCATTCAACTTATGATAATCGATACATAGCCTTAATGATCCATCCGGCTTCTTAGCAGACACTGCTGCTGCCCCCCAAGGTGAACTACTTGGCTTGAAAAAACTTTTGCCTTCCAAATCCACCTTCGCACCTTTAACTCCCTCATCTCTAAAGGGGTCGTCCTGCTCAGCGGCCTACTCACTAGTTCTGCCCCCGGAACTAAATCTATACGAAATTCAATGGCTCATTCATGCTGCAATCCAACTACAGGCTCAAAACATTTTCAAATTATCTAACTATGAAAACTCGACTGAACTCATTAACGGATTCCATAGCACCCAACAAAGCAAACATTTCACCACCAGAATCTTCCATGATAAAAATAATCTTGTCGCTACAATCAGGGTGTCTAAGAGATATCTTCCTATCCTGGAAAAATATCCTAGCATCGTACTCACTTAATAATCCATACCAAGGATAATCCGGAACCTCACAAAATCAAACACACGCAAATTTCAAGCAAAAATATAACCTAACAGGTCAAACTCTAACTAGTCACATCTCAATCCTAGATTGCATACCCTCCTATTGGATTCGCAACCTATAAGGAGGTAACTAAATATTTGGGTTCAAGATTAAGCTTATCTATCAAAGATCAAGAAATAAAAGAATGCGATGCATCGGTATCAAATAAATTGCTAACATATATACCATGAATCTGAAGCGTTCGTCCCAAAACTGCCTTTCCCTTCTCCTAGGCTGTTGGCTTAGAAGCACAAGGCTTCAGTGCATACACCTTTCCCTTACCATCTCTAATATGATCCTTGCGCTGGTTCTTGTAATGACCAATCTGGTCACAGTTGAAGCACCTGACGTTCTTTCCCTTAGCCACATCCTTTGCCTTCCTAGGGCGACACTCATTAGCAAAGTGCCACTTCTTGTCACACTTATAGCAGACAATCTCAGACTTACCTTTCTTGGTTGTTCCACCTTTTTGAGCACCTTTCAGAACTTCCTCTTCTATCCCTGGCCAACCTGGATCTCCTTAACCTTGCTCTTCTCTAGAGAATCAAGAACCAATTCTCGCCTCATGGCTATCTCTATAACAATATTAGGAGGATCCCTGGCCCGCTTACATTTTTGTATAAGTGGGAATAAATTCATTTTATGCTATGTGATGATTGTTTGGATGTTATGCTATATTATTAACAGTTGGATATATTCTTGGCTATTATAGAAGATGAGACCCTAAATGATCCTGTGTATGAGCGAATGACCCTTTGTACGCGCATCTGCCTGGAAGCAAACATTGTACATATTTTTCTCATATGTATATTTATTGCAAGTAATAGGTTGGAGGGATCCAACAACGTTCCTCACTATGGTTGATGTTTATTTACACATATTGTTATATATGTTGTATTATGTGATATTTGATGTGATGGATGACATGATTGCTATTATTGATGTGAATTCCCTTATTTAGTACATTAGTTTCAATGGGCCATATTTTAGAACTTCAAAGTAATAAAATGATGCTTTTGATTTAAATAGATTTCAAAGTGATTTTGAAAATATATGCATTTTAATAAAATTCTGAATGATTTTTATAAAAGATTTCAAAAATACGTTTTCTAAAAAGAATATTAGTTTAAATGATTTTATATATATATGGATTTGAAATTCGAAATAGGATGAATAGTTTTATTACTGGATTTGAAACCAATATTTTATATTGGATTTGAAGTCAATATTTTATGAATAGATTTATATAATTAAATTAGATTTTTATGAAAAGAGATATAATTGGATTTTCATAACAAATGAAATTTAGAAAAGAAAGGATTATAAAATAGAATTTTATAAATATGTAAGAGAGTACAAATGGAACTTTTATAAAATAGAAACAAGATTTATAACATTATTTCATAAAGGCAAAATCAATTTAATTTGATAAGCTAAGTATGGATTTTTTGTAAAGGAATTGTATTCATATTTTTTTTAAAAGTAAATAATCTTTTAAGAAAATGTTTTGGAAGTAGTATTTATAAATGGAGTTTAAATGGATTTGAAAAGCAATTAAAAATGTATTAATTATTGAAAACATAGATTTCAACATTTATTGTTGAAATAGACGTTTTCTTGAAAAGTAAGGAAGACATGGACTACAACATTTTTGTTAGAGTAGATAATTTTCGAAGGAAATATTAAATATAGTTAGTTGAATCCCTATAATAACTTTTTGGGTTTTTCGTAATGATGTTTTATGCAACATTTGTTTTGACCCAAAAAACATATGTTTCAAAGAATGTTTTCCTTAATGATTTGCATATATACTTAATCATTGAATTGAGTATATGAAACATATTCTAAGTGTTGAAATAAAATAAATTGTGAATTCACTTATTATTAAAATAAGTATATAAAAATATTTTTCAAATATCCAATAAGTGAAATGGTTGTGAATATTTTTTTTAAGGATATTCTGAAGTGAATAATTGGAAAGTGATTTGATTTATAAACGAGTAATAAGTGAAATGGTAATGCTAGATTTTGTTTGTTGCTTTGATAGTTAAATAACCGACTATCAAATTTGGCGATTTTAGTTTTTCGATTTGATGTAGAAATTAATTAGTCGTACACTTAGTATGTAACTGACCGTATAAGCTTGATTATCGTTTGTGTTGAGAATGTTGATTCATGTACTGTGGAGCAACTACACCAATCTATCGAGCTTCCTTCATGGGCGAAGGATAGAAAGTTGAAAGTTAAAGACATGATAAATCTATGAGACTTAGTTTCTGTTTAAGGTTGAGAAACGCTTTTGCGTTGTTGGTGCAAAGAGACCGGGATCAAATTTATCTGAAAACCACTTCGGACCAACATACATACAATGATTGTGTAGGTTGGTCGATGATATTTATATTCAGGATTTTCATTATGAAGGAATGCTTGTTGATCATTTGGGGCAATATTCATATAGTAGTAGCTCTTCATTATGAAATATCCCTTGCAAGGACTGTCGCTACTAATCCTACAGGATGTGGTAGGAGAGTACTTTCGGTTTATCTTGTTCCTAGACAACTTATATGAATAAGTGTTTGACATTGCATTTCTACGGTTACATACAATGGTTTTTACAAACGTACATCATATAGTGGAGCAGAAGGCAACTTCTCTTAGCTCAACACTCTCTTGGAGACATACAAGCTCAAGGGTTGTATTTTTGTGGAAGGAAATTAGTAGTCAACGGGAATGGAAATTTGGCATTCAAAGATGATGATGATGTGACATGTGAAAGGTAATTGATACCTCTTTTGACCCCCTTCCCGGAAAATGACTAAAACAGGTACAGAAGTAGCAAGGATAAAATGGGTCGCTCCCATTAGGAGATGTCATCACTCTTCTATATATGGCTTTACATGCTATGACGTCATGTATTATGTTATTGTTGATGTATGCTTTTAGCCACAGATTATAGGTCGGTAACGACCGGAGTGATAGCATATCTAGTACTATCTAACGAGGGGTTGGCTGGTCTTGTATTAGTTTAGGCGCCCAGTATCTGGACCCTAGGTACATCCCTCTAGAGGTGTATCGAGTTTCGAAAAGGTAGTCCCTTCACCTTGTCATTCGAATGGAAATTCAAAATCCAATACGTGCCTACCATTTTATATTGTAGAAAGCCTTGTATTACAAGGTGTATGCTAGAATTTAATAATGTAACAATGTAACGGCCCTGACTCGACCTTCGAAAATTGACATCCAATACATCACCCATATTCGAATGCCGTAGATTCAAACATTCAGTCTGGTTCGTCGGAGCTTATGACAACATTAGATGATAAGAATACAGTAGAAACAGAATGAATTTTATTGATACAAAAATGGGTACAACAATCTGATACAAGTGAAATATCAATATCAGAGCCGAACTACAACAACGGAAAGAAATCTACAGAAGTCTTCAAGATAGAGAGAGAAAATCCAACACTGCAACTCCATTGCCAAAGCTCCAAAGACTTCAAACCAAATGTTCAAACCACCATCATGCTGAACTTGTAGCAAGCTCGATGAACGATCATGCTGTAATGAAACAAATGCGACCCTGAATCCATAGACTCCAAAGATTGCAAAAAGCTACACCTATAAGCTGACTATCTGATAATCTAGCTCTAGACTGCCCGTGTGGAAAATTGTGGGCACCCAGAGTTTAGAAAGGGAACAATAAACTCCAGATCAGTCATGGGACTGGTGTGAGCAAACAAAAATAGTTTATTTTGAACAAAAAGAAAAAAAAAACTACTATGCTTTTTTTGAAAATGAAACTAACATAAGGCCTCCTACCGCACACATAATGCAATCGCACACTTGGAGGGGATTTCTCCTTATGATAGTCAAACATGCTTGATACGAGAAAATTCTTTCTGTATTATTATTAGTGCACAGTGCAGAAAATTTTGCAAGTATAATATAAATCTTATCCAGCATACGTACCATTATAGTATGCCTACTATAGCTACCATGTTAAATGGCAGGTTCTACAACTAAAATCGTACAGGGCTCGTATTGGTGATTGGAGTTCCAACAAATGGCCAAGGCTAAGGAACTTCCTTTTCGAATGGGTACGCCTCTAGAGGGACGCCCCGAGAACTTAACCAGCTGTCTGCCAACACAAGGCTGGGTTACCTCTATAACTAGGTAACTAATTGTCATGAGTATGCCATCCCCTGGTCGTTACCGACCTTTATCTGAGGCTCCAACAACACAAAATTCCAACAACCACATAAGTTAAATATTTGGGCTCCATACCATGATATCACTTTTTATCAAGAAGGAAATGCACATACCCTAAGGGGCATGACCCCCGTAACCTTGCTACATCCTTCCTGTTTCGACCATTTCCGAGGTGTGAGGTTAGATGAAGTCTCGTCCCACAAAGCTACACTTTTCACAAAAGCCATGCTTCGATCAAGCAATGATCTGCACTTAGCATGCCACATTACCAAATTGGGAACATATCACTAGTAACCGTCAACCACATAACCTTTGAGCTCCCACGTCTCAGAGAAGGGCATTAAGCTAAGAGAATAAATTCTCCACCACCAAACAGAAATGTATTTGATAGAAACCAGCTTTACATCTCAATGTGTAACGTCAGACATATATCCATACAAGTCCATCCTGGGTCTGAATAGAACCGAAGGCACTTCAATAGAAGTCCTTGCAAATCCAGATATTCCCTAATCACGTCCCGACTCCCTATCACGTAGGGTAATCAAAATCTCTTTACCGGGCCACTCGGTGCAGAGACATTCAACAAGTAATCCTTTCTCTTTTGTAAATACCCGGTCTTCAACCACCGTTTTCAAATGCTATCCAAATTGTCGTATCATTAATTTGAAATGGGTTATAATAAACACAAAGTCCTCTCTTGGCTAATTCGAATAATGAGCGCTTATTTTAAAACAGCATATGGATATATTTGGATGTTAGTTAAGTCACAACTTTTAGCCCAAAACCTTTTCTTTTGAATGGTTTAAACAAATCTCCACTTTAAAACAAAAGATCCAATTTTAGGATCCATTTCAAATTGAAACAAGGTTTACCCAAATCTTTAACAAAGATTCATTCATAGTTTTCAAAACTTTTGCGAATTTAATTCACCCATAACTTGAAATCCTTTCAACAAAACTAGAAATTCTTTCTTTATATGAAGGCTATTATTATTTGTAAACAAAGATTTTTCGTTTGGAAAAATCCGATTAAATTTTCTCAAGTTATAGCCTTTTAAAGTATAAATCGAAAAATCAGCGAACTACCGTATACTCGGCAAGTTCTATTTAGGTTAAATTTAAACTTCCAAAATAATTTTTAAAATGGTTTAAAAATAATTATACTATATAACCTGTATAATCCTTTTTAAACATAGTTTCCAAATTTTCAAATTTCCAAAATTAAATAAATATCCAAAATAATTTAATTTCAAAACTTTCTTTTCAAATGTTTTTCATATTTAACTCAATTATATTTCCAAGCCATTGGATTAAAAATTCAACTTTTAAACTTTTAACCATTTTGAATAAATAATATTAAATTCAAAATACCTATGACTTGACCAATTTCCTGTGAAATCCATATTCGTGTCCATGTGGTGTTGTCCGAGGGTTTTGCACACAACAATAAAATATCATAACTATCATCAATTCAAGCACAACAATATCGATAAGTGATATAATCCTATAAGCTTATCTTTCATTCATAGATAAACAAGTAAATTTATCACAAACAAATGAATCACAGTTCACAGCTCAATTCAAAAACAATCATATCACAGAACATCACACATCAAAGATATCAAACAATTAAAGGCATTCAATAGAACCCAATCATTCATAAATAAGATCAATTAATCACTTGATCCCTAATTAATTCAATTTAATTTCCAATTAAATTTAGGTACTTATAAATTAATTACCCAATCCTGCTTAATTAACATTTATTAATTTCAAATCATTTGATGAAATTAATTAATCAATCTTAATTATCCATCTTAATTAACTATCCTTAATTAATTTATTATTCCTTAATTAATTAACCCTTAATTAAATTAATTAATTACATTTACTAATCAACCCTTTTGATTAAGTAATTACACCGTAATTACTTGATTAATTAACCTTTAATCATTAATCAATTATCCTTTAATCATAATTTAATTAACCTTTAAATAATCAATTAATTAACCTTTAATTAATCACATTAATTAATTATTATTTAAGTAATTAAGTAATTAAGTAATTAAGTAATTAGTCCTTTAATTAACTAATGTCTTTTAATGAATTAATTAACCTTTAACTATTAAGTAATTAATCAATCTTTAATTGCCTAAGACTTTAAAGATAAATCATTACCTTAATTAATTACTTAATTTTCTTTTAAATATTTAATAAACCTTAAAAATAAATTATTATTAACATATGAATCAACTTAATACTTTTAATTTCTAATCAAAAACATTATTTTTAAGATAAACCATTTATCTTTTAATCAACTTCTTAATTAAACTACTAAATTTTATTTCAAAATGAACTTAAGAAAAAAAAATTAATTAATTTTAAGTTAAAAATAACCCATAAAACTTTTGTCAATTAAATAAAATTTTATTATATAAAAGAAATTGTTTTAAGAATATAAATTTTAAAACTGATTTATTTGATCACTTAAAAACTCAGACCCGAGACAACCTCCGGTTCCAACCCAAGTCAAATCCTAATATACCCAAGCCTTCCCCAGAGTTATTTTTTCAACCTTTTTAAAACCTCACTTTTTTCTTTAAATTTTAAACTACTATACCCACGCGACTCACCCGCATGCATACGCGAGCCAATTCACAAAATACTTCGATTCAATCCCAAGTAAACACTTTCTTCTCCAATACAATAATATGCCTAGACATACAAACACACATGTGCACGTGTACAAGCGACCAGACACTTCCGACCTCTGCTTTGATCATCCACAAATCGACGACGTCGTCGTCGACAACCCAGACCACCCAGCACCACCGACTTTGCCCTAATTCGAAATCGAACACACGAGCTACCAACAAACCCAAAACCCAATAAAAAAATTCTCCTCTACGCCATCGCCTCCAGCCACCTGGACACGAGCCACCAAGTCCAAAGCTACGCAACACCACGATGCATCGATCCAGCCCCTTGTGATTGATTCTGATTCAGCCTCGACGACGAAAACACCCCGAGAAACACTATGACCAAAACAAGACCTTAAACCCTAAATCATCGTCAATCAACTACCTCGACCATATATAAATGCTTCGAGCATTTTTCATGAGTTCCCCTAACCTCCACCTTCCTTCAACGACGATCCCAACGAACATCTATAACCCAATCGTTAGAAATCCATCGAAAACCAAAATCCGTTCAACTTAAAATATCTTGACCATCCCAGACTTAAAAATCATAATTTTATCACCAAAAATCATTATTTTCTAGCACGAATCAAAACATATAAATAAAACTTCGAATTATAGTACTTGATTTTTTGGATTTAAAATGTTCATTACTATAGTTTCCAATCATAAAATATTTAATCAATAAATATACTTGAATCCAGTTTTAAAATTGGTATTACATCGTTATAATCACTTTTCATTTAAAGATCGAAACCTAAAATCATTTAGATACGACGATTTGAATTTTGAATAGGTTTTAAACCCTGTAATGTATTAACAGAGATATATGCTTGTATGCACACAGTCACATATATATGTATATAGACATATTTATACCCATACAAACATATTTCACAATATTATTTCAAATATTTATCACATGCAAACCAGGATTTAACAGTCTTTAGCCTTGATAAAAGTAGTTTACTCATAAGCTTTTGAAACAGAGAAAACTGGAAGGTGATCTGAGCTTGAAAACTGAAACTTTGATGTTGATTTGTACATGATTTTAATCTATGCTTGGTTTGAATTAATCTTTGAATTTGCTTTTGATTAGGTTTGAGATGCTATGATCTTCTTTACAACTTGAACTTGTTTTGAATTAAAATTTGCTTTTAATACTTTTCTGGTTTTTGTTGCCCCTAGGTTTAGGTTTTGGTTTTGATTTTGTTTGAAGATGAAAGAAGATTTTGATAAAATATACACTAGCCTGGTTTCACTTTTTGATATTTATTTACATTATAATTTTAAAAGAGAATTGTTTGCCATTTGTAAATTCAAGTTATATTATGCTTACACTTGTTATTAGCATGAACACTTGTTAATGCATGTTTTATATATTTTACATTTGTCAAAACTAATTTATTTTTATGTTAAACCCCTTTATTAAATTTTATTTAATTTCATATTTACATAGGTTATTAATTACGTTTATATATATATATATATATATATATATATATATATATATATTCATTCACACATTTTCTATTATTTCTTATTTGTATAACTTTTAAAGTAAAATGATTCAAAATCTAACTATACACTAATAAATAATCATATATACACATACCTATTAGTTTCTTAAAATATAAAGTTTTAAATCCAATTTATTTATAAGATATTTAAATTCCAAATCAAATTTCAAATTATAATCTATATATATATATATATATGTAAACAAACAAACACATATCTTATTTAATTTGGAAAAATTCAAATTAATTCACAATTTAATCCAAAATTTTACATTAATTACGAATTCAAATTTGACTCAAAAACGTGATCGTTACAAACAATTTCATCTATGATTAATATTATTTGTATAATTGACATTATTATAATACAAGAAATTTGATATGAAATGTTTTGGTTATCGTAAGGTAAAAACCTTGTCGGTATTTATTTGTGACACGATCTTATGAGATACTTATTGTTTTGATAATGGAAAAGTTTTGATACCTTTATAAATTCATTTGAGATGTATTTTTCTCACACGGGTTTGCCAGACTGATCCATGCGTTCTTCACTTTCAATGCTCGGGTCAGACCGAGTATATTTATAGGTTCAGTTTTGGTGCTTTTGGAGCATTAGAGGCGAATTCATGTCGTATACACTTATTTGTTTATTAGTCCACTGTTTTGCATTGTTGTTGTTGTAAATTATCAGCATTTGTGAGGTAGGTTATTATAACTGTCCAAGTTGATGATTACTTATGTGTACTCTGATGTTGATTTATGTATATTACGATTTCTCTTTGTAAAGATTATTGATCTATATTATATGTTATTCCGCTGCGATGTGAGATTATATATTGTTTTGGTTCTGCTTCTCTCTTCTTCTTCTTCTTCTTCTTCTTCTTCTTCTCTTCTCTTCTTTCTTCCTTCTCTCTTTCTTCTCACTTCTCTTTTCTTTCTCATGATCATCTACAATCGGTACGCTCTAGGTCAGACATGCATGGTTTGGTGTCGTATTCAGTGGGTGTCGAGTGCGGGTCGTCATAGTTGGTATCAGTGCCTTGGTTTACTATATTCCTTAGCTTTGATGTGTACTCAGTATAGATAGGGTCAGTAGCCCCCTAGATTGAGTCTGAAAGAGTGTGTATGTGTATGAGTGCGTATTTGTTAGTTATATAAAAATGTTTTATATTATGTCGATTGATTTGTTGAGTGTTTTTTAAATTCTGGTTAGTATATGGGATGCCACTATGTCATTAGGGATTTCTAAAATTTTAAACAAGGTAAACCAACATAATTTTTTTTAAATTGGGAAAATTAAATAATTTTATCTTGAATACATTTTATATAGTTATATATAAACTGTTGGTTGTTAATGAATGGCAATTATCATTTGTTAGATAAGCAAAATTGAAATAAACTTATATAAGCAAAGAAATAAAGTGAAATTATACATGTATAAATTTGTGAAAGTGATTTATAAAAAAATAATTTAAAAGAAATAATAAAAAGCACTGAATTCACTATAGCTGTTGGGAAATAATAAGGATGATGACAGCCGCATCATCAGGATCATTTTCGAGTTTTTATGTGATGGATTTTCTACCATTAGTAAATTGAAAATTTAAGTTTTTTTGTAACAAACAAAATTGAATTTAAAATCTAAGTTTGAAATTGATAAATATAAGTGAAATGAGTTTGGACTTATAATATAAAATAAAAATTTAACTTTAGTAAAGTTAAATAAATTAGAGTTAGCATAATAAAATATATGATTTGAAATTTAACTAAGGTAAGTTAAATAAAGTGAATTGGATTTGAACTGGATAAGATAAGTTATTGAAATGAAAATTAAACATAAGTGGTGAGTGATTATATAATATGAATCTGAAATTTGAATAACTAAATTATATAACTTATACATTTAGTGATAACAAGTTAAAAACTAGATTTTTGAACTTGTAATTAGAAAATTTAACTTCGGTAAAGTTAAATAAATTAGAGTTAAATGAATTGAATTAGAAATGAGTATACAGTTAAGTTTTAAAATGATTATATAACCATGAATTGTGAATGTAGCATCTGAATAAACTTAGGTAAAAAGATTCATGAATTTTTAAATAGATAAGCTGTATAACTTATAAATTTTAGAAATAATAAGTTGAAACAAGAAAATTCAGATTTTTTATATGAACGTTAAGGAACAATAATCTGAATTTGAATTAAAAGTGGAAATATAAGTTAAGTAAAACTAAATGATGTTGTAAAGGAATTTAAGTTAAGTAAAAGTTAAATAAAATAAATTGATGAAGTTGATTTTAATATAAAAATGGAATAAATAAAATGAAGTAATTGAATAAATATGAACTTGATTTATAAAATGAAATTCAACTTAAGTTACAAAATGAATATGAATTGAAATGTTGTTTGTTAAAATTGAATGCAACTTAAGTTAAGAAGCGATAATACAAAAAATGAAAATGAGTTACGATGTATAAAACATTAATGAATTTAAGTAAGAACTGTATGGATTGGTTGTTAAGTGTTAATAGCATTCAAGAAAATGTACTAAAGTGAAGAATGAAAGTAAATGAAATTGAAAGTTAATTGAAATTGATTTAGTGTAAATCCATTAAAATTTAATGAAATTGAAAGTAAGAGAAATAATGAATGTAAATTAATTGAATGAGAATTAATTGAATGTTAACAAATTGGAAGTAAAGTTAACAAATATAAAATGAATGCTAATAAATTTGAGTTGGAATGAATGTAAATTTGTAGAATGCAAACCAATTGAATATTATTAAACAAATTGAAGTGATGAGTGTAAATGAGTGCAAACCAATTTGACGAGAATCAAATGAAAAAAAAATGAGAATGAATGTAATAAAATGATTGTTAGTTAACATGAATGTGAATTAGTTGGATGAAAACTAAATAGTAAACGAATGAATTGATTTGTTGGATGTTAGTTGGATATTAGTTGTTGGATGATTGCTTATGATTGCATGTGTTTCATTTACTTATAGTTATTGTATTGGCATATGTTATATATGTTGATATTATTTTCTATATATGTGTTCTCATTTGATTGTTGAGTGTTTAGTCGGTACAGACAGTGTTGCTTCGCATTTGGAGCTCATTTTCTTGCTATATTAGCCGTATATGCTCGCTAAATAATATATAAGGTAAATATCTCGGATTACATATCGTACTTTTACACCTTTTTTCCCATGGGATGCCCCATCCTCGAAGATGAGATGTATATTTGTGATATTATATACATTGTGATATTATCCGATCGAACAATGCAAAGGAGATGCTGGCGGATTTTTCTGAAAATTTAAGGCGTTAGAAAAAATTTGAGATTTTGAAAAACATTTGATAACAAAGTTTTTATTATTGAGTTATAATTGAAATGATATTAGTTGATTTTTGAAATGGCATTAGTTAATAACTATAAATGAATTTGGAAACTTCGAAAAGTTTTATAAAAAGTTGCAACTAATTGATTTAGAAAACTTAAACAATTAAAAGAATTTGGTAATCTATTTTAAATAATTTGTTTCGAAAAGTTAATGGAGTTGTAGCATCTTTCTTACTTAGCAATTTCGGGGACGAAATTCTTTTTAGGGGGAAGAATGTTACTACCCAGTTTTCCAGTCGCCTGAATTTAGAATACTTAATTGAATTTAAATATTGAATAATGGATAATATAAGTTAAATCATTTAATTAATTGAATATTTAGTCTAATATAAGTAAAAATGATTTAAAATGTTGTTATAATTCCTATTTGAATTAGAATAAAGATAGTAAACTTTTAAAACTGAATTAAAAGTTAATTTACAGAAATTGGAAATTTTAATATTTAATTAACGTGTAAAAATAGTTATTTTTTGCGCTGTCTCGGATTTTGGAAAAACCAGTTTCATTAGATCTGTAATAGTGATTTATTATAGGATTTCAAACTACGTGTCGATTGGACTTAGCGTTTGGTCGTATGAATTAAAAAGGCATAGAGATTAATTGAAGGAATTTTAATCAAAATAACTCGTTTCGAAAACCTATCTTCCAAATACGATGGAACTGGCTCCCGATATATATTCCATTGTGTTTGGAATAGGGGTAAAACAATATGAACGCCATGGGGCACGCTTCGTTTGGAGTTCAAAATATTTTTGGATGAATAGTGCATGAATAATTTTATATCTAAGGACTTCATAATCTCCTTTCTTCACAAACCCTAGGGCAAAATAACCTAGCAGCCACTATTATCTCCAATGGCCAGAAAAATCCCACTTTCCTCCATGTTTTTCTTGCGATTCATCAACCAATTCAAAAAACTTCCTAAATGAAAAAGGTTAAGCTTGGCAAGCTCTACAGAATGAACGACTATGATTGGATTTCGTGATGTATATCGACGGCAGTTTGAGAATGAAGGCGCGATCTTCATCAACGTTTTTCGAAGCAATGGCAAGGCATGGAAGGACTGGTCTTTTGGCATAGGAGGAGCCTGGGGCGGTGCATTTGCTGGTGAGGTTCGATCGACCTCCGATCGATCTGAGGAGGAGTGGTGTCAAAGAATGGTAGCGTATGTATGGGTTTGAACGAACCTATCACGTGAAGAGATCAAGGTGCGTGGATTAGGATGTTAACGAACGTAATTAAGGGGGATAAATATATTAATTATTGTAATTAAGGGATGTAAATGTTTAATTAATTAGAGATGTTGTAAACTTAATAACTGATTCGTTATAGGTCCAAATCAAACGAAATGAGTTGCGTTGTGCTCGTTATTGAAAATACTATGTGATGGAGCTGGATTAGGATTTGTTTGAGCTGTTGAAAATTTTGGTTAAAATTAAATGCTCGTTTAATTTTAATCGAAATAAAATACTGCAACGACGACTGCAGTGAGTAAAACTCACTTTCCCTAGCTCGCTTATATTTTTATATAAGTGGAAATAAATTTATTTTATGCTATGTGATGATTGTTTGGATGTTATGCTGTATTATTATTAGTTGGATATATTCCTACCTATTGGAGCAGATGAGACCCTATACGTTCCCATGTATGGGTGGACGACCCTTTATACGCATGTTGAAACAACCCAAGCCCCTTAATATACCCAAAAAGGAACACCAAAGGATGCGGTGCTTTATAGGTATAGCTAAAGCATCACAGAGACTAAGATTCAAAAGACTAATTAATAAAAACAGTGGAAACATTTAAATGGTAACTTATTATTTAAAATAAAACTTCATAAATAATTTTGAAAAACATCACATGTCTCAAATACCAAATACACATGTCTAATGAAAAATGCATCACAGTCTCATAAAATTAGAGTACTATAAAAATAATGATCCCTCTCATATGTACCAGTACATTAAAAGCAAAATGAAAAGAAAACTAAAAAGAAGAAGAATACATGAAGAACTCCGGGAATGTATCTCCAAGAAAGCTGAATCTACTGTCCTTGCCTCTGCTGGCCTATAGGGTAAAAAGGGGAATAGAGAAGTGGGTCAGACAATAAGTCTGGTGAGTGGAACTAATTACTTGCATTCCTAAGCAAGATAAAGATAATAGACTAAGAAATAGTTCTAGAAATGCTGAAAAGATAAAATTAGGATAAAATACTGGTTCCATTTGACTGTTCGGTTGGATTGTTTGGATTATTTGCACTTGTCTTAAACTGTTATGATTAGGTTGAAATCCTAATCCAATTTAATCAGGTCAAAATCCTAATTCTATCCAATGATCGGCCTTCTGATCTATTGTACCATTGTGAGCTGATCCAATCCCGTTGGTCCCACAATAAAAGACACTTGTTTAGCGCTTGGAACGCAGTACTGAATTATTTACCCTAATCGATGTCGCACGCTCGGTCATTGCCGGTACACACTAACTTTCGCCCCTTCTTGTGACCTTTTGTTTACCTTAATCAGCATGAGTGCGCCCAGCCTCGCTTAATCTGTTGTGAGACCATCAAATCTACACTTGAAAGGGAATGTTGCCCTGCATCACCAGAGTGTTATGAGATCATCAGACCTAGACCTGAAAGGGAATGATGCCGGTACTGGTCCTAATAGATAAATTTGTAGGTTTGATTTCACTCTAGAGGGGGGTGAATAGAGTGATACTAATAATATTAAAAATTAATGAAGACATATATAAAAATAATTGCAGCACGGATAATAGCAGAATAATAAAAGCAGAATAATAAAAGAAGAAATAGAACAACATAGATTTACCCAGCTTTGGAAAATCTCTGCCTACGTGCTTCCCCTAAGGTTTCTACTAGAAATTAAGTAGTCAGACGCATACAAACGTAAACTTATGCCACCCGTTGTTGACTAACCTTACTCTACGCTCAAAACCCTACCACAATGCAGCCACCGAGTTGCGAATTCTCAAACTATACCATCGTAGTTTCTAACCTAATCACACGACTAGAAAACCACAATTTAAAAAGAAAATTACAAAATAAATAAAAATAAAAATAAACATTTATTTAATAAACTAACCCCAAAATACTAATAGAGGAAACCGACCCAATTTAAAAATGAAAGGAGATGTCCTTTTCTCTTTAATTCATTTTCTCTGGCCGTTCTTTTATTTCTCTTCAAGCAACTAGGGTTCCGTTTGATTGAAGCTGCCGCTTGAACTCTTGATTGATTGAAGTATGCTTCTGATTCTTGTTGCTTCATCAATCAATTTGCTGGCTTTGATTACACATGGTGGCTTCAATTTTTTCGAGCGCGAATGATAAGAATGGTATGCAATTTTATCCCTTTTTTATTTTGATTACACTTGACTTTGATTCGAGTTTCATGATTTTTATTCAGTGTGCTTGCTCACTGATTTGCTTGAACGTGAATAATTTGATTCCCGACGATGTTAATGCTTTAAATAGGTAATATAACCCTAAATTATCGTTCGAATATTTTGTTTGAATTCATCTGTTAATTTTTCTCGGTCGTTGATTTGTAATCAAATGTTGGTGATGTTTTCTGACTTTTTCAATTCGTATATTTTCCTGTTATATATGCTTGGTCACCACGTCTTGCATTTGCTTTGGATTTGGTTTCATTATTTTCTCTATTGACATCTCTGATTTTGGCATTGGCTTGTTCATTGTACTTGCAATATTATCTGGACTTGTTCAAACTCTTTGGTGCTGTATTAATTTGAAATCCCTTTTTTGAATCTGTGATTTTCTGGACTTGAGATAAAACTTGACTTGATAAACTCTGACTTGTTTTTCACTATCTTTGTTCCATAATACATATGTATATTTCTACATTTGTGTACATTTTGTTTTGGTTAAGACTCTGTTGCATGCTCATGTTCATCCCTGAACCATGTGACTGAATGCCTTATGCTTGGTGTTGTGCATTGTCCTTCGGTCCTGTACCATTATGTCTTTGAGCTTCTATCATCATGTGATCTGGTTTGTGATTCTCTTTGTGTCGACTTGCCTTGTTAGATTTGAAGTGATATGGACATGTTTGCATTATGTTAGCTCATTTTGGATTGTATGTTTGAAGTTTAGGCTGCATTGTACTTGGTCTTGCATCTGTGTTCATCATATAGTCTTCTTGGAGATTATTGATAGGTTGGGTTGCTCTGATCAGTTCATTGCGTTCATGTTGCGAGTGTTGAGACCTAGTTTTGATTCATGACACAAAGCTATCACTACGACATACAGATTTGGCAACTGCTACGACAAAAAGAGAATACATACTACAAGAGGACATGACTTCAAAACCAGTGCATCAATTATATTATTATTTTTTGAGTCTTAGGTCAATTTTGTTAAAACCTCTCCTTGTTTACGTATCTAATATATGTTTAGTCGTCTTATTTCCAAATAATTTATACATGTATAATTATATACATTATATTATAAAAGTGTTTAAAGTTATATATATTATTATACCAGTGTAAACTGTGCAAATTGCATAGATTTTACTAGGTCAGTCGACTGACCCAGTGGCTTTGACTGAGCCAGAAAATTCTGTGCCATATGCATAGGTGCACAGATATACAGATATATATTTGAAAATTCATTTGAATATTTAGTAGACTGATCCAGAGGTTTAGTTGATTGAATTTTATAACAGCTACTTTTTGAAAAGACAAGATAATTTGTGAAGAGTTACTAACCTCTACGAAAGATTTGGAAACAAAACTTCAATCGAAACTCTTCATCAACAATCGCTGCTTTCTAACTGTTGGGTGCATTTCCACCACCACTGAACCAAGAAGAAGGAAGATACCACCGAACCAACTCACCTCTAGGCACTGCCGAACCAACTCACCCCTAAGGCACTACCGAACCAACTCACCTCTAGGCACTGCCGAACCACTCACCACCGGACCAAGCTACGCCCTCACCACCAAACCAACTCCTTTCCCAAGCACTACCGGTCCAACACACTTCCTACACATAGCCGAATAAAACTCCAACCAAGTCACCAGATCACTCACCACCGGACCAAGCCCCACTGAATCAAGGCGTTCTGGACCAACCTTGCCAGGCCAGATTGCATCAGCCCAGGCCCACCAGCTGCTGTATACATCCAGGACCCCTGCCCCCAGCCTGACTCTATAAATAGAGGGGCAGGGGTACAACAATGGCAGATAAGTTTGAGAGCTCAAGCACGGATAGAACTTTCAAACAACTTTCAGATACTTGTAATCAAAGCTTTGTACTTGTAAGCTGAAAAGTAAAGGAGAATAACATGTAAAGTGGACGTAGGCACGTTCTGGCTGAACTACTATAAATCTGTGTGTCTTTTACAGTTTAGTCCATCTATTTTACATATTTGCATAAATCACCCAAATCACTAAGAACAACGTATAATCAACTAAATCATACGACTTGGAGGTGTTTAACCATTTTTTGTGCAAACATTTTTGGCGCTTTCACTGAGAACTCGAGCTAGAAGCTCCAGCTTCTCCCACTCGACCTTCTTCCCAACAGCATCGCTCATTGCTTGGAAAACATGCCTCCTAGGCAGAGGAAGGATGCTAGCAAAGGAAAGAACATCGCAACTAGCAGTATCCCAGATCCAATGATCAGAGATCAAGAGAATCGTCCTGTTCCAACAGCAAATGGAAATTAGGCAAATCCGACAGCCCCTGCTACGGAACAACCAATTACTAGGGCAGATCTGGACAGGGTTGTGGCTGAAGTAACTAACCGCTTCGCATCTCAACAAGAAGCCTTGGTGGACCAACTCATGTCACGCTTAAGGGATGCTGAAGAATCCAACCGTAACACCGAATCATGGGGTGAGTCCCAGTCTGGAGGATCTGGGAGGCGACAAAGGTCTTTCTTAGGCTGTACCACAGAAACAATAATGGTAGGAGCCGAGCCCTAACTCGGCCCGAATTCCGACCCGAGGAAACACTTGGATCCAAACCCAACGGGGGAGGTACCAGGCAGGGGTCGGATATGGCTGAGCCTGTCATGCTACCTAACCATGGGAACACCAATGGACGGGGCCGAGCTGGAGTCCAGCCCGAAGTTGGACCCGAGGGAATGTTTAAGACAGAGCCCAGCAAGGGAAGATCGAGGCAAGGGCCAACTGTGGCTGACCCTAGCATGCTCCCGGAAGACCGAAGACCGGCACCGGAGAATGTTAGGAGTAATAGACGATACCATCCCTACAGGTCATCTGGACGGAATCAATCCCGCAGAGAAGAACCAAACTCATTTTTATCCGCTCCAAGTTATGATGAAAGGATGGCGTGATTGTTCAGAAAGTGCATCCAAGGGGCCAAAGGGATCGGGGGATAGGCGCTAGGGTAACCATCCCCTTCACCCGCAATATCGAAACTGCCATCACCCCCGGAAATGGAAAATGCCAACAATGGAACCTTACAAGGGAACCACTGACCCCGTTGTACACTTGCAGATACACACACAACATATGCTCATGAGCGGAGCAACAGAGGGAGTGTTGTGTAAATGCTTCCCCTATTCTTGGCAGATCTAGCTACCTCCTACTTCTGCCACCTACCCCAAGGATCCATCAGCTCATGGGAAATGTTGAAAGAAAAGTTCATCAGCCAGTTCCGCATTCATGTGGAACAACCCAATGACGCTTATTCCCTATCTAATATCAAACAGAAGCCCGGAGAGACAGTGCAACAATATTTAACCCGATTCAACGCCGCAACGGCCGCAGTCCAAGATGCCGATGAGAAACTTATCCTAATGGCTCTTTGTAGTGGCGTACATCCGGATACCAAGTTTCCTAAAAGATTAACGAAAGAAAAACTGGCTACGTTACCCGATTTCTTCCATGAAGCCAGAAAATATATGAGACTTAAAGACGCTGCTACCGAAAGGCAGACAGGGCAACAAGCCAAGGCAGCTCATGGCAACGCACCCGCTGCAGCAAAGGACGTCGGAAGAAACGACTCTCAAGACAATGCTGGGGGCAGGAAGGGAGAAAAATGCCTATATCGGCTAGGAACAAGATTTGATGCTTACACTCATTTGAATGAAACAGTCAAAAACATCTTCCTGGCCACCCAAGACGAGCTCAAATACAAACACCCCCCGTACAAGATGGAATCAGATCACGCAATCAAAACTGGAAAGTTCTGCCGTTTCCACGAATTCCATGGGCATGATACCAATGAATGCCGTCATCTCCGGGACTTGATTGAAGAACACATCAGAAGGAAGAGATTGGAACACTATGTAAAGGGTCAGGACAGGGCTCCACCTCCTGCCAAGGAGAATCCAGGCAACTCCACCCAGAGACAGGCGGAAGAAATCACAACACCAGCGGTTCCAATCAAGAGAAGATAGTGGTCTATACAATATCGGGAGGACCACACATCGCCGACAGGAACTGGGCAGAAATTGAAAGATATGGAAAGTCACTTAGAAACAATGAAGGCTGCATCAATTCCGTCATGGAAGAACGCCGCCCGAAGCGGAAAGAGGATAATGACATCAAATTCGGTAGGCGAGACCTAGAAGGAAGGCAGTACCCTCACATGGATCCTGTGGTTATCTCTGCCTGGTTCGGCCCAGCCGAAGTTTTCCGAATTCTGGTAGATACTGGAAGCTCCGTAAACATTCTATTCAAGCATGCTTTCGACAAAATGAAGCCGTCAATGAAGGATGTGTCTCCCTACAACAAACCACTACATGGTTTCACTGGAGATGCGAAGATGCCCCTCGGCCAATTGGACCTCTTTGTTGAAATAGGGAAGTCATCCCCGCTCCGTGGTGCGGAAACAAACATTTGTGCTAATAGATAACCACTTGGCCTTCAATGCCTTTTCAAGAAGACCAGCCTTGTCTGACTTCCAGATTGTCCTGGCCCCTTGGTGCCTAAAGATGAAATTTACAACAGATAATGGGATAGGGGAAGTAGAAGGAAATCAAGACGCCGCTCGAGATTGTTATGTAACTGAACTTCGCAATAACCGTAGGAAGGATAAAGGGAAGGATGCAGAGACTTCTCTCTGCAAGAAAAACTTGGAAGCATAGCAACTAAAGATAGCCCCTCCTCTTCGATATACCAGTGATCCTTTCAATGAATTAGACCCCAGGGACAAAGAGGAGGAGGCCACTGCCGAGCCTGCAGAGTCTATCGAATTTGTATCTATAGACAAACACAACCCAAGTAGACTGCTGAGAGTCGGGTCTCAGTTAAGAGCAGAGTTGAAGGATCAACTCGTCGATTTTCTTCGCCACAACTTGGATGTATTTGCATGGACGCACGCTGACATGACTGGAATCTCCCCAGACGTAGCATGCCACGTACTAAACATCGATCCCACCAAGGTGCCAGTAAAGCAGAAAAAGAGAAGCATGAGGGCAGAATAATCAGCAGCCCTCGAGGAAGAAGTAAAGAACCTACTTGCCAATAACTTCATACGAGAAGCCATCTACCCAGAATGGATCGCCAACCCGGTACTGGTAAAGAAGGCTAATGGGAAGTGGCGAACATGCATCGACTTCTCCAACTTAAATGACGCTTGCCCGAAGGATTGCTTCCCACTCCACCGAATCGATCAACTCGTGGACAGCACAGCCGTGCAGGAACTCTTATCTTTTATGGACGCATAATCAGGATATAACCAGATCCCTATGCACGCCCCCGATCAAGACCACACTAGTTTCATCACTGACCGGGGATTGTACTGCTACAGAGTAATGCCTATTGGACTTAAAAACGCCGGAGCTACTTATCAGCGCCTCATCAACAAGATGTTTGCGGAACTAATAGGACGAACTATGGATGTTTATGTGGATGACAAGTTGGTAAAGTCGAGGAAAGCCAACGATCATGTAAACCACCTGGACGAGATGTTTCAAGTACTTCGCCAATATGGAATGAAGCCGAATCCTCTAAAGTGCTCGTTCGGAGTGTCATCAGGAAAGTTCTTGGGATTCATCGTCCATGCCAAGGGGATTGAAGCAAACCCCGAACAAGTCCGAGCCCTGAAAGTTATCAGGATACCTTCCACCCGAAAAGAAATGCAAAGCCTGAATGGGAAGGTGGCCGCCCTAAGCGGATTCATCTCTAAAGCAAACGACAAATGCATCCCTTTCTTCGAAGCCCTAAAGAAAGACAAAGGAAAGTTCGAATGGACCGACGAATGCTCAACATCCTTCCTTAACCTAATCGAACACCTCCAGAGACCACCAGTACTCTCAACTCCAAATAAAGGCGAAGAACTATACCTATACCTTGTTGTATCGTCCTATGCTCTAAGCGCCGCTTTGGTGAGAGAAGACAACCGCGCGCAGCGGTCCGTATACTTTGTAAGCAAGAGATCTACGGGGGCAGAAGCCAGATACTCTAAACTTGAGAAGCTAGCATGCTATTTGCTAATCACGTCACAGAAATTGCGACACTATTTCCAATCTCATTCCATCAGAGTTTTAACCGATCAACTGCTAAGGCAGGTACTCCATCGCCCCGACACTTTTGGGCGACTACTCAAATGGTGCATTGAACTGAGTCAATATGATATCACCTACCATCCTCGCACCGCCATCAAGGGACAAGCCATGGTCGATTTCATTGCCGAATTCACTACCAGCGAAGGTAAGGAGCAATCTGAAAGAGAAGAAGATATCAAGTGGAATCTCTTTGTAGATGAAGCATCAAACGAACAAGGCCCGGGGGCAGGTATTGTGATAATCACCCCCAGGGGAAGGAAGCTGCACTATGCCCTAAGGTTGGAATTCGTTGCCACTAACAACGGTGCAGAATATGAAGCAGTAATAGCAGGATTAGAAATTGCCTTAGAAATTGGAGTCACTTCTTTATGTCTTCATAGTGATTCTCAACTTACCGTAAACCAAGTACTAGGAGAGTTTCAGACTTGAGGAGAACGACTCACGGCATATCTAAAGAAGACCAAGCTGCTACTCGATCAGTTGGACTACTATTTAATCAAACACATTCCTCGAGAGGAGAACCGAGAGGCTGACGAACTGGCAAAGCAAGCTAGCATGAAGAACAGCTCCATTTTCGGAACAGTAGCCATCTCAAAACAACTAGCCCCAAGTTTCGAACAAGAGGATCTGATAGCTGCAGTCGAAGAAGAAACTTGGATGACTCCTATCCAGAAATACTTACAAGATGGCACACTACCCAACGAGCGTAACGAAGTCAGGAAAATTCTGAGTCGAGCTTCCCGCTACACAATACAAGAAGGCATCCTCTATCGACGCGGCTTCTCTAAACCCTTATTAAGGTGTGTTGCTGGAAAGGAAGCCAAGAAAATCTTATCCAACATCCATCAAGGGAGCTGCAGAGATCACACTGGTGGGTAGACTCTGCAAAGAAGACACTCCGATATGGATATTACTGGCCCACTTTAGACAAAGACGCCTTAGACTTCGTCAAAAGATGTGACAGATGTCATAAATTTGCTAAGATTCCTCGACTACCAACAAATGAGATTACTCAAATGACCAGCCCTTGGCCCTTTGCAGTATGGGGAATTGACTTGATTGGCAAACTGCTGATGGGCCAAGGCAGAGCCAAATATGCTATAGTGGTAGCTGACTATTTCACCAAATGGGTGGAAGCGGAACCTCTAAATAAAATATCTTCGGCAAAAGTTATTAACTTCTTGATCAAAAATGTTCTATGCAGGTATGGGGTTCCACTCAAAATCATATCGGACAATGGACTTCAGTTTGACAGCGAGAAGTTCACCGACTGGTGCCAAGAGCATGGAATTCACAAAAGCTTCTCATCTGTGGCTTATCCCTAGGCAAATGGGCAAGTCGAAGCTGTCAACAAAAATCTTAAAACTCTAATCAAGAAGAAGCTTGAAAAGTCACAAAGCACTTGGGTGGATGAACTTCCTACGGCACTTTGGGCCTACCGCACGTCTTTCAGAACATCAACAGGGCATACTCCTTTCTCTTTGGCATACGGATCGGAGGCCATACTCCCAGTTGAAACTGTAGTGCCATCCCACCGTAGGATCCACTACAACCCAGAAGAGAACGAAGAACTCCTCCACATGTCTTTGGATCTAATCGAAGAAAGAAGAAATGATGCAGCACTCAAAGAAGCAGCTCACAAGCAAAAAGTGGCAGCACAATACAACTCCAAAGTCAAGCATCGCAGCTTACAAGAAGGAGATCTTGTCCTCAAGCGAATCTTCCCGCGCCCCGGAGCACTAGATCCAATCTGGGACGGACCATATGTAATTCATAAAGATCTCCATAACGGAGCCTATATTTTGTCAACAGTGGACGGAGAGGTGTTCCAGAGGGCATGGAACATCCAACACCTTCGTCGATACTTTTCTTAACTTGTACTGCCCATATAAAGTGAATTAACAAAGAGAATCAGTGGACGTAGGCATTTTCGTGCCGAACCACTTTAAAAATTTGTCTCTTTTTTAACGTGTTCCTTTATATCTTGGCTACTTGCTGAGCTTTATCCTTTTCTGTTGAGCAAAATCCTATGTTGACGGCATCCCCATTCAAGGCATCACAGCATAACTTCACCTGGACAAAACCTAACAGGTATTATACGAATCTATGCCCTCGCCAATGAGAAACTTTTGCTCTAGCATCCCTCTACTGTGGGTTAACCCATTGCTCGTGACGGTCCTTAAAGCCAACTATAATGAGCCGATTATAAGCCGTCGAGAAGGCCAGTCATGGCCTAGGCAGCTCATAACGGCATTCGGCTCGCCGACGTCCATGAACCAATTATAAGCCCCAACATAAGGTGTGGCCGGCCAGGGGCAGTTCACAGTTGACGATCGGCACCCGCGCTAGCCGGCCACGGTAAATCGAATAATACCCACGATTATGGGCCATAATGACCCGGGTAGTTACCGTGCACGATCCCGACTCCGATGTGTCTTAAGTACGGCTGTGGTAAAAAAGAAAAACTCCCGCGGAGGTGTAAGATGGGTGACAAATGTCTCCAAGACCCACAGCTATGACTACAAAGCCCGTTTACCATGAACTTAAGCACGTCGAAGGCCTTCCGTGATTGGAAGTTTTACTATTTCTTATATTTCCATTTTATTTATAAAAAATTTCCTCCTATCCTCTATAACGATCACTAAAGTACAGGACACAAAATAGGAGACACTCGCTAAGGGGAATAAGAACTCACAGTTGGATGGCAGGTCATTCAGCTGCATTCCATATTCGATTACATAAGGCATTCAAAGCTACCGTCTACAACTAAAACTTGAAGGGCGGTACTTTCTTCTCTTGTACATAAATATGTAACTATAATTTATTCGCACATCACGCTAACATTGCAAGACATGAAATTATATTTTAAGCAAGAACTTAGCGTCAAACACAAGTGAATTACTAACACATGTACAGCTATATTTTATGCAACACATCAAAATAACGACAGCGTTCAAACATGACAAAATCAGCTTATGTTATAAAGTTACATGCCGAAAATCAAGTTGTTCGTTACATAATTACAGCCTTAAAATTACATTAATGTTTTAAGACTAACATAGACAGCAATGTCAAGTAAACTGAAAAATGTCCAGATCAAGCCAAGGAGCCGACTACATCGGGGCTTCGCCTCTATCCTGCTGGCCCTCCGAGGTCTACTTAACCGCCGGATCAGAACTCCCAGCATGCTGACCAGAGGTAGTTGGCGCTTCAGAGGTCCCGCCTGTCCAATTCAGGAGAAGAATTCATTGAATAAACAATAAGTAACCAAGCTATGAAAAGGCTAAAAGGGAAGACTTACCAGCCTCTGTTCCTTAATCATCATCCCCCAACTGCACACCTACCTCCTCAGCAGCAAGCAACCGCATGCCCTCCTTCACCTCCACTTTCTCCTCCTTAGTAAATTGGGCCGTAACCACATCCATTCTGAAGGCCATGCCACCCTCTTTATCCGCATCAGCCTTGGCCTCCTTTAAAGCCCGAAGATAAATCCTGGCCATGATCCGGAGATAATCATCCATCCAGGATAAGTTGCCCTGCTTCCAAGTGCGGAAATACATGTCCTAGAGCATCTCATCCATCATCACCTCGTTCTCCTCAAACTCCCTCATTCGGACCTCAGAAGCCAACAGCTTTGCAACGGCAGCATCCCTCTCCGATCTGTATCGCGAGCGGTCAGCCTGAAGGGATTTTCTCATCGCCTCCATCTCCTCCTTCAGCTTGGCTTAATCAAGATCTGCGGCCTCAAGCTTCCGAGATAACTCCTCTACCCGCTCGAGATCCGCTTTCCGAACCTCATCCACCGTTACAATGGCCATATCGATCCGTTCCTTGCAAATGGCCTCCATTTCCCGCAGCTCGGCTCTGCTAGCCTCTTCCATGGTTTTCTTTAGCCGTCTGGAGGCAGCCTCGTGCTGAGAGATCTGGATGGCCTGATCGGCGAGTTGCTTAGCCTGGTCGGAAACCACTAACCGCAATCTTATGTTAGCACTCTCAATTTCTTCCCCGGCCTTGACCAGTCGGGCATGATGCCCCATCAACTTTCTAGTCTCCTCAGCAACCCGGTCGATATTTGCCTTAGCTTCATCCCCCACAGTTACAATCCGAGTAGTAAGAAAATCGAGGTCTGGGGACTTGGCCTCATCAAGCACCCTTACCATAGGATTACGAGGGAGAAGGTGCTCACCAGTAACCTCGTCAAAGGAAATATTATGAGAACCTGGATCCAGATCTGTATGACCCGCAAATGGATTACGAGCCAAGCCGGGACGATCAATCTGAGTAATGGTAGGATTCTAAGATGGATGCAGAGAGGGTATGAACTCGGTATCCTCCCCCGTGATATCATGGATAGGCTGGGTTGGGGGCTGAGGACCAGGTGAATGTTCAAATAAGGAGCGCCTCCTCTTTTTCTTTTGAATATCCTCTTCAATAACTCCAAGAAGAGGACGGTAGCCGACTACGTCCCCGGAACGACTGGTCGGAGGCTTTGGTTTAGCGGAAGCTTTGAGGAGTTTGAATTGTTCGAGGCGGTGCCGAATGTCTGATGTCTTGGCCGCCTTACCCGTTCCTGGATTAAAAACCAAGTGTTACAAGCATGCATGGGACTATAATCCAAGAAACATGTGAAGTTAAAAGAGGAGTCAAAAATTCTCTTTGAATTGTCGGAGTTGCCCTAGCTAAAATGCTCTCAGAAGATGGACCGGCACCAGTCCCGGCCTTATCAGTTTTCTTTGGCTTCTCCACCAAGGCCGATCCTTCCTCCAACCCCTCAAAAGCTTGGCGGAAAGCATCATCTGTCCACTCTTGGATCTCCCCTGCTTGCCCAGAAGACAAAGCCCCGACGCCACCACCGCTCTGTCCTTCGCCACCATCACCACCATCACCTTCTCCGTCACCTCCGCTCTCTCCTCGCCTCTTTCCTCCTCTACATTTTCCTCCTCTAGAACATCTTGCTAGGGGAGGGTCCATCGGATTTTTTGAGCTTCTTCCCCCCAACGACTGGAGGTATCAAGAAGGGTTTCCTCTTGCTGCTCTTTGTCGTGGCCCTCCTTTAGCTTTGGCAGCCCTCTCCTCAGCTGTGTCTCTCTGCTTGACCACAGACTGACGTGGTAGAATCAAATTGTGCTGCAGAAGAGTAGCATTCCTGATCAGGTAAGAAGCTGACCTCTCCCTTCCCGAAATGGCTTCTATCTCCCTAGCCATCTGAACCAGGCGATCGTTCTCCACGACCGCAAAACCACATGTCGCTAGCAAGAAACAAAAACACATAAGAAGAAGCATTGCAGTCAGAACGAAAATTATAAATAAGCTTCAACTTACAGCCGGAGGGGAAGCGACAGATAGAAACAGAGTCATCCTTGACGAAAACCATTCCTTCTTGAACATGCTGAACTTCAAATATAAGTCCAGGACCGGCTTGAAGGACACGGCCGATTCTAAGCTGATGTAGGGAGACCCCTTCTTGTGGCCTCTCAAACTGTACAGGTACCGAATCTCCCGGTTGGAGGGGGATGCCCGTACTTTCTATGGAAGATGATAAATAGACTTACCAAGATAGCATAAGAGTTAGGCTGAAGCTGGAAGGGGGCCACCTTCAAGTAGGTGATGAAGCTAACTATTCAAGCATTGATCGGGAGTATGGCCCCACACATACAATGGTACCTGCTATAAGCAAAATATCCTTCAGGAGGGTCATACGGCATAACTCCATTCCCTGGCAGCACCATGTGTGCTCTGTCAATCCCGAAAGAACGAGATATAACATCAAGCTGCTCCTCTTTAAGGGAGCTAGGAAAGCAGTTAGGTGGAAATTTCAGGAGCTCCTGAGGGCCGTACCCATCTACTAGTGATCTCGGGATGGGTCCATGACGTCCCGGTCCTGGCTGAGCTAGGGGCACTGTGGAGGACTCTTCTCTGTCCTTAGATTTCTTCTTGTCGAAACGGGTTTCCACTTTATAAGACATTATCTGCAACAGGAGAAAACGTATTGTTAGAACAAGGAGTATACATATGGAGACGAGCAAATGTCTACAGTCGGGCATCTCATTCATAATATATATATATATAAGAGTTCATTCGGTAAATTGAAGCCCCCCAAGTTCATTCGGTAAATCAAAGCCCCCCAAGTTCATTTGGTAAATTAAAGTCTTTGAGTTCATTCGATAGTTCAATCATAAAAAATCGTTCGGCAGAAGAAAACTCACCTGGTTCGACAGTTGAGTTGATTCGGTAGTTGATTGGTTCGGCTATTTCAAGCAGTCAAGTTTGGTTCGGTGCTAAATTGATTCGGCTGTCTCAAACGGTGAAGGGTGAACAAGGACGCGAAGCCCATACTTGTAGGCAAACACGGACGACCGAACCAACCGGTTCGACACTTGAAACCGAATGAGAATTCCCCCAAGCTAACTTACCTAAAACAAAGCGTGACATATGCTGGCATATGCCCCACTTTGGGGGGGGGGCAAATGTTGGGTGCATTTCCACCACCACCGAACCAAGAAGAAGGAAGATACCTCCGAACCAACACACCTCTAGGCACTGCCGAACCAACTCACCCCTAAGGCACTGCCGAACCAACTCACCTCTAGGCACTGCCGAACCACTCACCACCGGTCCAAGCTACACCCTCACCACCGAACCAACTCCTTTCCCCAGCACTACCGGTCCAACACACTTCCTATACATAGCCGAATCAAACTCCAACCAACCATCATCGGATCACTCACCACCGGACCAAGCCCCACCGAATCAAGGCATTCCGGACCAACTTTGCCAGGCCAGATTGCATCAGCCCAGGCCCACCAGCTGCTATATACATCCAGGACCCCTACCCCCAGCCTGACTCTATAAATAGAGGGGCAGGGGTACAACAATGACAGACAAGTTTGAGAGCTCAAGCACGGATAGAACTTTCAAACAACTTTCAGATACTTGTAATCAAAGCTTTGTACTTGTAACCTGAAAAGTAAAGGAGAATAACATATAAAGTGGATGTAGGCACGTTCTGGCCGAACCACTATAAATCTGTGTGTCTTTTACAGTTTAGTCCATCTATTTTACATATTTGCATAAATCACCCAAATCACTAAGAACAACGTATAATCAACTAAATCATACGACTTGGAGGTGTTTACCCATTTTTTGTGCAAACACTAACCTCTATAAATATATACTCTAACTTGATTCTAAATCACTGAATTTTCTTATCTTTCTAGTCTTACTCTCTTGAATTTGTTTGTTATAATACTTTCAATTATTCTACAATAAAGCAATATTTTACCTTTCTATTCTTCATAAACTTCAAATATATATATTTATACCAGAGGAGAAGATTACAGGAAGGGTGTACTACAAGTGAAAAATCTGTGTTATTAGAACACACAAAGTCAAAACAATATTTTGTATTTTTTGAAGTCCCGTTCTGCTGCTCAGGCATGTGAAATCCTCTTCGGCTGCTGAGGCGAAATTCTGTTCTGCTGTTCATGTCCCTATTCGCTTGCTTAGGGGTTGTATAGGCCTGTTCCTTCGGGTTAAGTGAGGGTTGTTTTTTAGTCAAATTCCAACAGGAGTCTAGGACTTGACGTAGCACGGCGCTCCGAACCAGTATAAAATCTCTGTGTCATTTTATTATACTGCTTTTATATTTCGCACTATTTACTATATTACTATCATCACTATATTCTGTATTGTCATATATCCATATTACACGATCCATTGCACACTTTCATTTGGTATCAAAGCAAGGACATCATATAACCGTAACACAGTTTTATGATAATCTAATAATATGGAAACTAGCACTAACATTAACACTAGCTTCATTGAAGGACAATCCACAGCACATCCACCACTATTTAATGGCATGAATTATAACTATTGGGCTACACAAATGAGAATATTTATGCAAGAAAATGGCTTTGATTCATGGAATATAACTCAAACGGAATATATATTATTCCTACTGAAGAGTATTCTACTTGGTCAAACACATAGAAACTAGATCCCAAAGCTAATGCAAAAGTCATGAATATGTTGTTTTGTTCCTTAGATAAAAACGAGTCTAAGCATGTTATCACGTGCAATACTACATATAAATATGGCGTACACTCAAAGTTACACACAAAGGAAATAACAAAGTCAAACAAAGCAAAATATCCATGCTTTAAAGTAAGTTTCAAAACTTTAGGATGAAAGAAAATGAATCTACAAATGAAATGTATTCAAGATTTCAGGATATCTACCATTCATTAGTTGGACTCGGAGAAAAATATTCAGACTTTGTATTGTATCCAAAATCCTTAACACTTTAACGGAAGAATGTGAAAGAGTAGTTCTTGCTATTGAAGGAGCGAACGATATTTCCAAAATAACTCTGGAAGAGTTAATAGGAAATCTAATGCCCTATAAAGTGAATTTGCAGGCTAAACATGTTCAACCTTAAGATAAAAAGAATATAGCATTCCATGTAGAACAAGAAGAATCAGATTCAGACAAAGACGACCTAGCCTTTATTGCCAAAAACTTCAAGAAATTCTTGAAGTATAGAAAAGGAAATAGAAATAATTCCAGGAGAAACTCAAACAGAAATAAACCACCGTCTTCATCAGTTATGGAGTGCTTTAATTGTCATAAAAAGGGGCATATATAGAAAGACTGCCCTATTCAATAGAAATAATATTGAAATAGAAGGAAGGACAAATTCAGAAGAAAAGCCTTTTCAATTACATGGGATGATTCAGATTCCTCTTCTTCTTCTGGAAGTGAGAGTGACAACGATAATGAACAAGCCAAAGTAGGCTTTATGACCAAAGATAATGAGGTTAGTGATTTAACTTTTGATGGTATGAAAGAGATAAATTCTGAACTATTAGATACTTTAAAAAGTCTCAAAAGAAAATATAAAGAGGCTGTAGAAAATCAGAACAAGGCAGAATTCAAAAGAGATATGCTTAAAGACGAGAAGAAAAAATTGGAAGAAGAACTTGAGAAAACTCAAGAATCTCTTTCAAATGTTAATTCTCAACTTATATTATTGAGTCAAGAAAAATCAAAAAGAAAAAAAATGATGGTCTTATTTCTGAAAATCATGTTTTAAAACTAATATTAAAATGGTAGAACTAGAAAATTCAAGTCTAAAAACCAAACTAGAAGGAATCACTAAAAATGTTTCAAATTTTAATAAAGGAAAAGAAAATTTATGTATAATTATTGAGAATTCACAACCTATTAACAATAAAAATGGTCTAGGCTATAAGAAGAAAGTCAAGAATTAACAATATTTGAATTTAAACAAAGTTAAGTGTGATAAAACACCCACATCTTCAAAAAGACTAGTTTCTAAAACTATAAATATTTGGGTACCTAAAACTATTAACAAGCTAATAAGGAAAAAATATATTAGTTCATTCATAGGTTCATAATAATAAAAATTATATTTATAAATGGGATACTAAACCCACTTGAGTTTGGTTTCCTAAGACCTAACTCTTAGGACCCCATTAAAAAGGTGGGTACCAACGTTATCTCATATTTTTTGAAGCTCCCACTCAAGAAAAGAGGAAAATGGATACTCGAAAGTGGTTTCTCAAAACACACGACAGGAGACAAAGATATGCTGATAAATATTACATACTCAGATGGAGGTTTTGTCACTTTTGGAGATAATTCCAAGGGCTATATCATCGACAAAAGCGATGTGATAAATTACTGTACATCTAATTTACCTCTTATTACAAACGTTTTATTAGTTAAGAATCTAAAACAAAATCTATTGGGAATAAGTCAATTATGCGATAAAGGTTTTAAAATATCCTTCTCTGAAAATAAATGTAGTATATTTGATCAAAATCAAATCTTATTTTCGATGGAAATAAAGATAAAAACATCTACGTTTTGAATATGAAAGTTAATCATAACTTAGACATGTGTTTAATAGCCAAAGAATATGATCCTTGGATATGACACAAACGATTCTGTCATATCAATTTCAAAAATATAAATAAAATTTATAAAAGTAGTCTCGTAAAACGATTACCAAAAATGAATTTTAAAGTTAATAATTTATGTGACTCGTGTCAATTAGGTAAATTAACTAAATCCTCGTTTAAATCCAAGAAAGTCATTTCGACATTACAACCGCTTGAATTACTTCATATCGATTTATTTGGACCTACTCAAATTCAATCCATAAATCACAATAAATATGTCTTTGTAATAGTTGATGATTTTTCTAGATATACATAGACCATCTTTATGAAAAATAAAAGTTATATCTTTGAAAAATGCAAAACAGTTGTTAAGCGAATTCAAAATTTAAAAGGTACTAGAATTAAAAATATTAGAAGTGATCACGGAGGTGAATTTGAAACGCACAGTTTGATAATTATTTTAAAAAGAAAGGAATATTTCATAATTTTTCGTTTTCTAGAACTCCACAACAAAATGGAGTTGTAGAACGAATGAATCAAACTATACAAGAATGTGCAAGAACTTTACTAAATGAAAGCACATTACCAAAACATGTTTGGGCGGAAGCTGTTGCAACTGCCTATTATGCACCGAATCATGAATCTGTGCAACATTATTACTCCTACCCACTCACTTTTCACCTTTTAACCATTAACCTTCCTTACTCTCTCCTCACTCATTTCAGATTTTCAACTTCTAGAAAATCCTAGCTCTTCAAAAACTCAATTTTTAACATCCAAACAATCAAATTAATGGCTCCTAAGAGAAAAGGACATGCATCTTCATCCTTTCAACCTCCTTCAAACGAGCAAATCCAACAATGGCTATTTGATGATACCACAGTTATGAGATGGAGAAAAATGCAAGATCATTGCATCTTTGAAGGTTCGTTTGTAAAGTTTTCCAATTTCTCTCCATACCATATACAAGAATTGGCTTGTAAGAGCAATTTGGAATCTCTGTTCAATATTGATGACAATAAGAATAAAATTAATCAAGTAATGGTCAAACAATTCTATGCAAATCTTAACTTAGGTCACCAGACCGTTCAAAATCTAGAAGATTCTGTATGGAGTCTAGTTTGTGGAAAACCAATCCTATTCTCCTTAGATCGAATGGCTCACATTTTATGATCTGAAAATGATGGTATAGAATTGAGCAATGTTGATTGTGATATGGTCGTTCGTGACCATATAAGTCATTTGTTTTTAAAAGACGACATGCACCAACTCAAGTCCATGTCCTTTTGACCATAGGCAAAAATTATACATCGTGCTTTAATGAAAACCTTAACTCCGTGAACCGGGAGTTATGAACTTGTTTATGAACATAACTTTAAATCCTTGTACGCTATCTTCGGAAACATTAAAGTCAATTGGCTACGATTAATTCTTGATGAATTCTTAAGCTTCAACAATGGTCGAATGAATGTCATCTATTATGGTGAATAAATTATGCAACTTCTAAAGGCTTTGAGATTCCAGAACCTGACTCATCGGTTTCCACCGTTGGGTATTTAAATTCTCGCTATTTAACGTTAATGAAGCTACCGGTTACTCGACCACCTCCTATCATTACTTTCAAAGATTGGACTCAACGACAATTATCTCAAGATCAACCACAACAACATGGCGAAGCATCTCATGATCCATCTTGCCAAAGATCAACCAGTCGTCAACAAGACGAAATTTTAATTTCTAATCCAGGCCTTCCTCCACATGAATCGATTTTTATGATATGCCGTAACCAATGAATTACTCAATCCCATATCACTAAAGTTGAAAAATGCTTGGTAAGGTCAAAGGATTTTTTAACGAAGTTATGGAAAGCTATCTCATGTTCATCTAGCACTTCCACGGCTACACTAGGCGATCTGGGTAAACAACCTGTCTTCACTTGGTCTTCCTCTCCCGATAATCAAGCAAGTAGTAGTGACGATGGTGGAGATGGAGGCGATAGTGGTGGTAATGTTGATAGTGGTAAGCAAAGAATGGCATGAGTTGTTATTGTATATTATGAAAACATTAGTCTTTATTTTATGGCTTGTATTACCAATCACTCCTTTTCGTATTCCAAGACTGTTGTTTATGGTTTTTAATGTATGAATGATTGTTTCCTTCATAATATCTATGACCTTATGGCTTCATACTTTTATATTCCTTATTCCTTTTTGTCAATGACAAAGGGGGAGAAATATTATTACTAACGTAAGAATACAGGATATAGGTGTCAAAGATTCAAGGGGAGTAAGTATTTATATTATATATACATTCGAAATCTATATCTATTTACAGGTTGCCATCAATCAAAAAGGGGGAGAATGTTGAGACTTGGTTTTGATTCATGACATAAATCTATCACTACGACATACAGATTTGATGACCGTTACGACAAAAAGAGAATATATATTACAAGAGGACAAAACTTCAAAACCGATGCATCGGTTGTATTATTTTGTTTTTGAGTCTTAGGTCAATTTTGTTACAAACTCTCCCCGTTTATGTATATATTAGCTTATATCTTTAATCGTCTTATTTCCAAATAATTTATACACATATAAGCATGTATAATTTTTTAAATTTATATATTATATTATAAAAGTGTTTAAAGTTATATATATTATTATACCTGTATAAATTGTGCAAATTGCACAGATTTTACCAATTTAGTCGACTGACCCAGAAAATTCTGTGCAACATGCACAGGAGCACAGAATACAGATATATATTGAAAAATTCATTTGCATATTCAGTCGGCTGATCCAGAGGTTCGGTTAACTCAATTTCTACAACAAGAACTTTTTGAAAATACACGACTATTTGTGAAGTGTTACGAACCTCTACGAAAAGATTTGGACACAACACTTTAATCGAAACTCTTCATCAATAGTTGCTGCTTATTCCCTTTTGTCGATGAAAAAGGGGAGAAATATTATTACTCACGTTAAGAATGCAGGATATAGAGTGTCAATGATTCAGGGGGAGTACGTATTTATATTATGTACATTGTTGAAATCTTTATCTATTTACAGGTTGTCATCAATCAAAAAGGGGGAGAATGTTGAGACTTGGGTTTGATTCATGACATAACACTATCACTACGACATACATATTTGACGACTACTATGACAAAAAGAGAACATATTCTACGAGAGGAAAATACTTCAAAACCGGTGCATCAATTATATTATTTTGTTGTTGAGTCTTAGCTCAATTTTGTTAAAATCTCTCCTCGTTTACGTATATATTAGCTTATATATTTAATTGTCTTATTCCAAATAATTTATACATATATAAGCATGTATTATTGTTTAAAGTTATATATATTACATTATAAAAGTGTTTAAAGTTATATATATTATTATACCTGTGTAAACTGTGCAAATTGTACAGATTTTACCAAGTAAGTCGACTGACCCAGAGGCCCAGTCGATTGACCTAGAAAATTCTGTGCAACATGCACATATGCACAGATATACAGATATATATTTAAAATTCATTTGAATATTCAGTTGACTGACCCAGAGGTTCAGTGGACTAAATTTCTATAACAGCTACGTTTTGAAAATACACGACTATTTGTGAAGAGTTACGAACCTCTACGAAAAGATTTAGACACAACACTTCAATCGAAACTCTTCATCAACAATCGCTGCTTATTTCTTTTCGTCAATGACAAAAGGGGAGAAATAGTATTACTAACATTAAAAATGCAGGATGTAGAGTGTCAAAGTTTTAGCGGGAGTAAGTATTTATATTATATATACAGTCGAAATCTATATCTATTTATAGGTTGTCATCAATCAAAAAAAGGGAGAACGTTGAGACTTGGTTTTGAGTCATGAATAAAGCTATCACTACGACATACAAATTTGATGACTGCTAAGACAAAAAGAGAATATATACTACAAGTTGAAAAAACTTCAAAACCGGTGCATCAATTGTATTATTTTGTTTTTGAGTCTTAGGTCATTTTGTTAAAACCTCTCCTCATTTACGTATATATTAGCTTATATATTTAATCGTCTTATTTCCAAATAATTTATACATATATAAGCATGTATAATTGCTAAAAGTTATACATACTATATTATAAAAGTATTTATAGTTATATATATTGTTATACTTGTGTAAACTGTGCAAATTGCACAGGTTTTACCAGGTCAGTCGATTGACCCAGAGGCTCAGTCGACTGACCCAGAAAATTCTTTACAACATGCACAGATGCACAGTATATAGATATATATTTAAAAATTCTTTTGAATATTCATTCGAATGACCCAGAGGTTCAGTGGACTTAATTTTTACAACAACTATTTTTTGAAAAGACACGACTATTTGTGAAGAGTTACAAACCTCTACGAAAAGATTTGGACACAATACTTCAATCGAAACTCTTCATCAACAGTCGCTGCTTTCTAACCTCTATAAATACGTACTCTAACTTGATTCAAAATCATCGAATTTTCTTATCAAATCTGACTCTCTTGAATCTATTTGCCATAATACTTTCAATTATTCTGCATTAGAGCAATATTTGACCTTTCTATTCTTCATAAACTTCAAATATACATATTTATACTCGAGGAGGAGATTATAGAAAGGGTGTACTACAAGTGACAAATCCATGTTATTAGAATACACAAAGTCAAAACAATTTTTCATATTTGTTGAAGTCATGTTCTACTGCTCAGGCTTGTGAGGTCCTCTTCGGCTGCTGAGGCAAAATCCTGCTCTGTTGCTCAGGTCCCTATTCGGCTACTCAGGGGTTGTATAGACCTGTTCCACCAGGTTAAGTGAGGGTTGTTTTTTAGTGAAATTCCAAATGGAGTCTGGGACTGGACGTAGGATGGTACTCCGAACCAGTATAAAAATCTTTGGTGTCATTTTATTATACTGCTTTTATATTCTACACTATTTACTATATTACTATCATCACTATACTCTGTATTGTCATATATCCATATTACACAATCCATAGCACACTTTCAGCCAGGTTCATTTGTGTTTTGTCTTCATGTATACTTGTAAACTGAGTTTGCGAAACAGTTGCTTTATATTCATGTTCAATTTTTGGTCAAGGCTGTTTTGTCTGTTCTTTGAACTGATATATGTATACTCAAATATGTATACAAGTGTATGATCTAAAACATATGTTCTGGTCTTTGTTTGAAAGCTTCATTTGTGCATGTCACTTTGCATTTTGGTTTCACAAGAGGTTAACCTGTTTTCATTTGAAGTTGTACTGGGTTGTAGCCTCTGTTGCAGCTTGATTGCTTGCATGTATATATGTATGTTAGCTTGCATTGTTTTCAGACTTTGACATTGCCTAACCATATGCATATGTATATACAGTATTGCTCCTTGGTGTTTATGTCTGACTATATTTTGTTGTTACGCATTTGATTTTAAGCTTGTACCTGGTCTGGTTTTATATATATGTATATGTATATGTATATGTATATGTATATGTATATGTATATGTATATGTATATGTATATGTATATGTATATGTATATGTATATGTATATGTATATGTATCTGGTCCTTATGTATATGATGAACTGAAATGCTATGCACTGCATATATATATATATATATGTATGTATGTATGTATGTATGTATGTATGTATGTATGTATGTATGTATGTATGTATGTATGTATGTGTGTGTGTATGTATACATGTGTGTGTATATATATTTATGGTGATGTTTAAGCTCTATTCATTTTGTATTATTCACTGGCCTTGTTCATTTGATGGTATGACCATTTTTCTATTGCACATTTCCTTGAGCCTGGTTGCTTCGAGTACAGTACATTGTTGATTGTTCTGTAGTTCGATCATTGATTTGTTGTTTCCTCTAGTTGTTATATGTCTGAGTTGAACCTAGCTTTGGCTCAGGTTTGACCTTGTGCTCATGTCTTGACATTATTTGTATTGCACTTGAGTTGAACTAGCTGTTGGTTGGGTTTGACCTTATACTCACCTATCCCTATAGTTTTATCAAGTGTATATCGTTGTGCATGACCTTGTTGCATGTATAATGATACAGTGTGCATGTCAAGTTGTTCATATAGATGAATTTAAAAATAAATGATGACAAAAAACCAAAATAACTGAGGCAAATAATATTTTCAAAAACACATTTTATTTTACACTGGAAAAATATTTCTTTTCAATTTTACTACGTCAGTGATTATTTTACAGATAATTCAGATGTGGGATACAAATTGGAATGTAGTTGAAGAACACATATGAGTGAATGAGTGATATGTAGTGAGGTGCAAATATGAATGAAAATTGCGTTGTGATTTGCAATTGTATTGTAATTGAATTTTTTTATATATAGTAAGAGCTCAAATTTTGTACTATTCAAAAATTGTAATAAAATATATGTTTCAATAAAATATCCATTGAATTTAAATTCAATGTTATTTGTTTTATTCAGCAAATATTTTGTTAATTATGTGAAAATAAAATAATGCAATAAGAAATACATTTAAATGAATATACATATATATATATATATATATGTGTTTATTATCATCAAACAAAAATCATGTGCTAGAATGTTCAACAAAATTCTCATTTGCACCCCTTGCCCAAATCTCCAGATTTGAGCCTCTATCTATTTAGCCTCTTACTTACCCTAACCAGCATAAGCATGTCCCAGCCTCACCCAACTATTATGAGACCATCAGTTTCCGACTAAAAGGGAATGTTGTTGGAACGGACCATTCCTCTGTGTTTGCTTATTAACTTAGTGTAAGTTTTTCAAATAAACCTCTTCTATTATTTCTGCTATATTTTCTTATTAACTTAACCCAAGATGTTATAAAATAAGCCTCTTCTGCTGCTATTCTATTTTCTCTTTTTAGTTATAATCACTTGTTATAATTATGCTTGCAAATATCTTAAATTTGCCTATTTCAGTTTATCTCCATTTTATTACCATTCTTCTTATTTTACATCGGATTTCTATAAATTTAGTGTTTTTCTGTTTTAATCCATATTTGTGAATTATTCTCTTTTTAATATTTTATTCGTGTCAAAAAGGAATAAAAAGAAACTAACATTTACAGGATAAATTCCAACTTAAAATAGATGTAAATAAATTTAAATAAATGAATAAAATAGCTAAATAAAAATAGCTGAATAAGATAGACTAAAAAGAACTTTTGAAATTTACTTAAAAGTTAACTGTAAATAACTTATATAAAAACTGTCTCAAAATTGCAGGAGAACTACAGCTATTGAGAACACTATTATTTTAAATTACTTAAAAATCTAAAATAATTACGAAACACTCACATGTGGTCCTTAGCTCTAGTCATTGGCCTTCCCAGATCCACTCCTAGAGCGTAGAATATTTTTATCAAATAAATCTCCTCCCAAGAAAAAAATTTCCTTTGAGGGTCCAGCCTCAGGCAATGAACCCAATGGGGAGAAAATCCAAATGAGAAAAATAGTTAGGTCTAGGATCTAGTGTAGCTTAGGGATCTCAGACCATTGGATTTGAATATTAAATCAGGTGCAACCACGTCATAGGATCACTAGGAAGCGTTGGATGGAAGTATGAACCCACAGGATTTGATAGAAAATTGCAAAACAACGTATTCAGCTCGTACCTGGACAACTTGGCATCCCGGCGGGTCGACCAATATATGTTTGGGGTTGATCTATAGGTCGTTGGCTATGGTGAGGGTCGACCCTAAGGTTGACCTGAAACAGGCTTGGGTCGGCCTAGGCCTTTATATTTTTTTCTTTTCGTTTTGTTGATTTCTTCTTTCTTACATATCTTCTTCATATTATCTTGGATTTTGACAAATTATATATGGAAATTGACCAGAAAATTATCACGGACACAATTGTACAACTTCCATGGCTCTATTCTAACAATTTCACAAACTTATTTTATTATTTAATCAATTCATTGATTAATTATAATAGTTTAAATTTTGGGTTGTTACATTCTCCCCTCCATAAAAGATTTCATCCTCGAAATCTCCAAGGACAAAAGAATGAAAAAAATATTTTCAACCGAGTTCTACAACCAAATATTCAACCACCATCCATTACATCCATTGTCCTTGAGCTTTCTAATGCTATTCATGACATATGCAATAGTGTAGTGCCAATGTCCCTAACTAATGTAAAAGATTAGGAAGTCTACTAATTCAGTCGACCTCCTTTTATGCAATCATGTCCATGCAATGTATTCAAATGAATGCAGATTCCCTAATGATAACTGATAGTTCTATATGCGTGCTACAATCATCATCCAAATGCAACAATCATATGATAATCATCCACTTATAGCAACCATAAAATAAAAATAAAAATGAAAATGAAATGCGCACACATTCATATGTATATTCATATGCTTTAGTGAGCTGGTTTGTCCAATCCCTAAGAGACAATAGTTCCTTGTGTATAAATATGCGTCCATTATCATCCACTAGCAAACATTTACAACCGCTAGTGTCCAACATACATAACATGTTCTAGTAACATGTTTACATTTAGTTTTACCATCTGTAGTTTAAATCCTAAGATGTGCACTCCTAAAGGATACTAAAGGAAATAACCTATTCAAAACTAAAGATGGAAATAGGAAATTCAAGATGTACCATCGAAAAGATGCAGATAAGAGGTACGCATTTTCTCTACAGCCTCCCACGTTGCATCCTCAATACTATCTCCCCACTGCACCTTAACCAAAGGGGCTTCCTTATTCCTAAGCTTCTTGATATCATGTCCAACGATCTTGGTAGGAATGCAACGAGCTGATGCTTCTCTCTCCCCTTCAACTTCCTCAAGTTGGCTAGGTTTCACTACCTCTGTTGAATCTTGTAATCACTTTCTCAAGTCGAATCATGAAAAACATCATAAACTCCCAAACCTTTCCATAATAGGGAACAACCCTACGAATCTGGAAGCAATTTTCCCGTTTGATCCAAACCTCACTACCTCTCTTATGGGATACACCTTAATGAATACTAAATATCCTATCTCAAACTCAATATCCCTTCTCCGCTTATCTGCATAGGATTTCTGTCAATCTTGAGTCATCTTCATTCTCCTTCTACTCAAATAAAACTTTTCCAAAGTCTCCCTAATCATATTAGGACCTAGTAGTTATCTCTCTGTAGAGTCCAACCAACACGATGGCAACTTGCAAGGTTTTCCATAAAGAGCTTCAAAAGGTGCATCCCAATGCTAGCTTGAAAAATATTATTATATGCGAACTCCACTAAAGGAAGATGCTCCTCCCCAGTTCCTCCAAAATCAAGAATGCACGTCCCTAATAATTCCTCAAGAAAATTATTAACTCTCTTCGTTTGGCCGTCCGTCAGGGGTGATAGGCCGTATTCAATGTATGTGTGTCCCTAAAACCTCTTACTAGCTTCTCCAAAACTCGCTAGTAAATATAGGGTCTCTATCTCTCACTATGCTTGAGGGAACTCCATAAAGTCGGACTATCTCACGAATATATAAGGATGCCAAATAAGGTGTCATCCTCTTACTCTCGATCAAAATGAAGTGAACGCTTTTAGTCAAATGATCTACAATCATCCAAATACTGGTATTTCGCTTCGTAGATCGGGGTAAACCATATATGAAGTCCATCGTAACACTATCCCACTTCCATTCGGGTACATCCAATGGTTGAAGCAATCCGCCTGGTTTACACTGCTCTTCCTTAACTTTTTGGCATATAAGACACTTAGCTACAAACTCTGCCATATCCTTCTTCATGCCGCTTCAATAAAACACTCTCTTCATGTCCCTATAAATCTTATCACCACCCGGATGAATAGTCATTCGATAATGGTGTGCTTCTCCTAGAACCGCTCTCGTCATATCACTAGTGCGGGGGGCACAAAGTCTTCCATCTCTCTCGAGCCACACTTTACTATCAATGGAATAGAGTTGGAGATGTCTAAAACTTCTCCTCCGCTAATCCTATCCAAAATATCAATAAGCTCTGAATCCTCTAGCTGCCTTATGCCAATCTGATCTTTGTCGGTAGGCTTAACCTCAAGTCTTGCCAATAATCCAGGGGTAATGTCCGTACAAGGCTTAAAATCAAAGGTGGAAATAAACTCTAGGTTTTTCCACTACGTGAACATTGAACTAAGCGATGCTCTCTTCCTGCTTAACGCACCCACAACCACGTTCCCTTTACCAGGGGTGTAAGATATCTTAATGTCATATGATGCTAGAAACTCAATCCAATGCGGCTGCATGAAGTTTAAATCCTTCTGTGAGAATAGGTACTTCAATGATTTATGGTTAGTGAAAAGCTCGAACTTCTCTCCAAGCAATTAATGCTCTACAACCCCTCGCATTTTTATATTATTAAATAAAATCAATTAAATTAACCTAATTGCAAAATAGAATATAAATTTCATATATATACATTTAAGAATTAAGAGGTTACATAGATTTACATAAGCAATGAGTATGTGATTAATTGACGCATCAATCAATTAAAAGGGGAATTAATTAAAAGACATAAAGACGTCAGTTGGTTCCGAGAATATGTCAATTTATAACATTAATTAATTAAGGGGTTTCTAATAAAGGGAAATGTATGTAGGAAATAAATTAAAAGATAACATACATATATTAATTTATAATTGACACAATCAATTACTTAACAAATTAATTAAAGACATTAAGTATGCGTCAACTAATAAAAGTGGAAACTTATATGCCAATTAATTGGGTAATGAATTAGCGGTTTAAATATATACAATTAAAAATGTGTGATTTAGTGATGCATAGGAATTAATTTGAATATCGATTAAAATGGGAAAACGTTCAATTAATTAATTGGAAATCAGTTGAGCGTTTTAAAAATAGTGTATATTAATCAAAGAATATGCCCTTGTTACAATAGCTAATAATGTAAATTAATTATCTAGAAGAAAATGTTAGTTATAGGATTATTTGTTTCCAAGTTAAAAAGAAAAAAAAGAATTGGAATGCGTACAAAAATCAAATGGTGTAACTAAGTTTATAATGAAGGTAAGTTAATAAGAATAAATTAAAATGTATAACTTTTATATATAATCGATTAATAGAGGTATTAATTGACGCGTTCAAATAGGTAAGAAATTATAATACATAAGAATCAATTAATATTGGACACACACAATATATATATATATATATATATATATATATATATGCATTCATGTATGTATGCATGCATGCATGCATGCATGCATGTATGTATGTATGTACGATCCAATTAATTGGATAATTAATGGGAGAATCTTATTTAGAACGAAACGTGAATTAATAGGGTCATATAACAATGGAATAAATGAATAACATTGAAGAATTATAAGTTATAAGCTAACATAAACAAATCAATATGACGGTGAGGGTTATTTTTTGGGTTGATCGGTTAGTTCATAGTTATTCACTACACCTATAAATTGAACGTAACTTAACCCTAGCCCACACTATTCTCTCTGAATCAGCTACTATCACTTACAACAAATTCTACTTCTCTTCTCCCTCTTCCTTTCTCCTCTATCAATCAAATCTTTCCCCAAACAAAAAATAAAATTGAGCAAGGATATACATAAAATCAAATCAAAGAATTGCGCAAACAAATCAGGGTATTTATAGAAAATTAAAAAGGGGGAAAAGCAGAGAAAATTGTAGCAAATTAAAAGGAATAGAGATTGAAGTTAAGGACGACATATGAGTGGATTTAATTATATTCTTTTACATTTATAATATATATTATTGTTAAATTTTCGTAAGATAATTTATTCCGGTAATTAATTCTATTAGTTGTGCAAATACTGTAAATTTTATTTATATTCAATTACTTTTGATAGTTAGAAAAGGCGCACGCCTAAAAATAAGAAATTTATAGTTATTTACATCTATTTTAAAAGTCACAGTTTAGCCTTAATACTGGTTCCTTTTACTCCCTTTTTACGCGAATAATATAGTTAGAAAGAGAATTTGATGTTATGGACTAAACTAATAGACTTTACAGAAGTAGATGTAAAATAAGAAAATTGGAATAAAGTTAGAAAAGTGGAGTTCTGTAATAAATTACGCTGAACGGAAACAATAAATTTATCGGATAATTTAATTTGGGGAGTAAGTAATTGATTAATTGGTTGGTTTAGAAAACTAGAATACATTTATATAATTTAATAGTTAAAATATAATGGTAAACGTAACTGCAAGAATAAAAGGAAAGGAAAAAGGAACTATTGTAAAATAGAGGGACCACTGTAATTTACACTAGCCCAAAATAATAAAATAAATATTTTGCAGTTACGAATTATTGTTTATTGTATTATTTACTATTAAATTATGGAAATAGATTTAAGTATAGCTTTCACAACCAACCAAATAAAATAGAATTACTTCCTAGAATAAAAGAAAATAAAGTAGAGTATGAAATGAATCAAATAAATTATTAGATAAGAAATTAAGGCTGTGAACAATAAACGAACTAGGACTGCATTTACCGCGCACACTATATAAAAAGATAGTTATTATGATAATTTAATTATATAATAAAATAGAATCAAAAAGAATTCTATATCATAATAAAAGAAGGCAGACTAGAACAGAAAGGAAACACTTGTAATTATATACATATTTTAACAGAAATAATCATAACAATAACAAGCATAACTATAACATAAATTATGATTTAGTAAAAGAATAGAAAGGCTTATTTGGGAACTTAGAATAAATAAGCAATGATAGCAAATATAAATAGTAAAAGCTTATTTTAGATTTTTGTTAAATTAATAAGCAAATAGAACAAAAGATTCTTATTTAATAAACTTAAGACTTAAATTAAGTTAATAAGCAAGAAGTGGCAACACTAATAGCATTCCCTATTAGATCAATGGTGGTCTCATAATAGCCAGAAGCGAGATGAGGGCAAGAATATGCTAATTTAGGGTAAATAAGTAGCCAACATAATAGAAAAGTAAACTAAACGCAAATTAAAGATTAGACTAAGGGTCTAATAAAAGAATTGAGATGCATTTGGAGCAGCCCAAAAAATGAAGTGCCTAACGAAGCAGTTCATCACGGATTTCATAAATGGAGAAGCGCGTCCAACTTAGTATTTCTGGACTTCACGTAAGTACATGACTTCAACGGGATGTGAGGATACTCTAAGATGGCCCTCTAGGTAGGCCTAACGAAGCTGCCCCCCGGAGGCAAGTCTGTAGGTGTCCCATAAAGAGAGTATGTCTTGACTGGCTTGCTGTTTGGTGTAGGGAATTCGTTTGTCCAGCACTAGCAAGTAAGTTTAAGGATGCTCGCATGCGGATATGAGATGACCCACTTTCTTTTAATCAAATTTTTTTTTTTTTTTTTATGTTGTATATGCTTATTTTTTATTTCAGTGGTCATCTATTTAAGAGAACATCTCTTCCATTATCTCTTCTTTCCAGGATCTTTCAATCAATATAAAAATATTGTTATACTCAAATTATTTTGAACATTCATATCTGAAAACATGTGTGAATAATGTTTAGTGTTTTGAATCAGAGTTAGGAAGTTTTGGGAACCAAAGGAAATTTACTTTGAATTTCCCTGTGTGGTTTCCCCCCCCCCCCCCCCCCTCCCCCATAGCAAAGTAATTTCTAAAGTGGTTTCCTGTCTTACTTGAGTTCATACAAGTTTCTGATTTAAAATTTTCTAGTTTTGGCATTTGTTTACTCTCCTATAATTTCAGTTTATATATGTACTATAATTGTTGCCTATGCTTGAGTGTACATGTGACCTCTGCATGTATATTTCTTTGCATTTTACCAGTACTTATTATTTATTATCATCAAAATAGCTGAATCTACCATAAGTCTCTGGGTTATTGAATTTTAATTATTTGAAGATGGTTGAACCCAGGCTTGGGAAAGTGGTCAAGTAAGCCCTATTTCTTTTGTATGCATTTTGCACACATTAACAAATTTTCTGAAATTCTGTTTTGGCCAATTCTTATATCTCTGTTTAACAAATTTTTATTCCCTCTTAAGACCAGAGTTCCTCACATAAACTACTAAACTACCATTTTCCCTTCAGTTTCATACATTACTGGCATCTCAGGTTTTTATATCTTTCAGTAGAATCATTTCATAAGTTAAGAAAAGAAACTCCATACTCAGAAAAACATTTTCTAAAAACAAACTGTAGTTCTAACTGAAACACACAATTACCCCAGTTCTTACAAACAAAAAAAAAAACAAAATCACTTTCTTTCTAAATAGTTTTTAACAACATAACATGCCATAAATTTGGCTTAAACATTCATTTTTAATATCAGAAAGTATGTAACTAATGCATCCCAATTCTTAGCAGCCAACACATCCAGAGCTAGCTCATTGCAGTGCTTATCTTACCTGCACAATCACCATAGTCTGCCTCATAATTTTATGAGACACCCAATGGTGAACAAACACACAAAGGGTCAGACAAAATTGTCTGGTATGAGCAATCTACTGCAATCATATCATAATTCTAATTTTTCATTTATTTATTTTTTTGAGTATTCTTCATGGACAACAGGTGGATTCAGTGTCCTTTCTATGTTGTTTCTATGAGACTATTACTTCATATCAATGCAAACTGGTTAGATGTGATTTGAGCAATCCAATTCAGGAAAACAAACATAAAATTCAACAAAAACACATCCAGTACAAACTTAAATACAACCATCAAGTCACTCTTCAAATTTTCCTTTCACTAGCCATCCAGGTTGTACCCAACCCCCATTTGACATTACTCCTATTGTTTTTCATACAATATCAGTTTAAGATCAGTAGCTACATTCTCATGTTTAATACACACATTGTCTGGGACCAATCTCTGTTAACCCAGCACACTCAGGCCCCTGGGTATAAACATACCATGTGTGAGCTTGCAATATTCCCCTTGCCAAGCTATCTTTTGTAGCCCAAAGATCCTTAACCCTTAGTTATCTTACTAAGTGTTATTCCCTCTTTCCTTAATCATGCTAATTTCCCCCTATGGATCCCATTTCAATCAGAGAAAAGAATATATAATATAGCCATTAAGCATGAACTCCAGGAATAGTGGATCCTATTCCCATAAACTTAAATTTAATTACACAAACTAGCATATATTCTTAGCACACACATTATTCAGATCATGGATTTTGAGTGGATCATGTTTATAAATATATGGTCATACATATTATATAATTTTTTTTTCTGTTGCATCCATTTGCCTGTGGGTTAATCAGATACTCACAGATTCATGAGATCTGGCTAAACCATAAGCATTTAATCAAATCTGGATTCATTTGTAAATATGGAAGTTCAGCACAAGTATATCATTGCACTTCTATATTTCATTTTTTTTTCATCATCATGGGACATAAGCAACAACAATTCCATGCTGCAGTCCCATTTTTCTTCTTTTTTTTTTTGACCATAGATTTGTAACACAATTACTGAGATCTTAAATAAATATTTATGCAGAAAAACTCATAAAAGCAATCATTTCATTTCGAGATTGATCCATACTCAAATGATCATTTAAACAAGAGACCCACAAACCATATTTTCTGGGTATCAATATAAAGAGTTAAACACCTAACAAATCAGCAATATCAAAAATAAACACAAATTATATCAATAAAATATAACACTATTTAGGCTGCCTTGATTTTTTTTAGGACTTAATGCCAGGTTTACCAGTGAGATTACTCACCTCACTTTCTTCTTTAATCCTTCTTTTTCCTTTAATCTTCTATTTCTTCTTATCCCTAATGGTCAGTGTTCCTCATTTCCTCTGGCTTGTATTTCCATTGCTATGTATATGTATTTTTTTTTCTGCTTTAAAAATAATCCCAGATCATACTATCCCTTAAGCCCTCTTATACCAGACCCTGGTTGCCACTAGGGTTTTGAAAATTTACTTAATGTCAATTTTACCCTGTCACTATGACTAGTCTCTCATTCTGTTTTTAGAGAAAAATGGGTAAGTGGTCCCTATTCTTATTAACAGAAATTATTCCTTACTACCCCGGTCATCTTATTTGCATGATCTGTGATTTTCTTTTTTTTTTTTAAGCTAAGGAAATTGCTAAAAGTAGATAACGTATTTATTCAACAACTCATACCATTTGCATGTATTTGCTCCAGCCTACTCATCTTTATTTCCTTTACACTAACTTATTTTTAAGATAAAACCATATCTGCAATATCCATATTTACTTACCTATTCATTTATAATTTATTCATTCCAACTCACAAATTAATTACTGCCTGTGTCTCCTTACAGAAAGTGATGTGTATGTGTGTGTTCCATCTTGTATATATATATATATTAATACTTACACAATGCATTTGTAGTCAATCTATTATACATACATTTTTTTTTAGCAACAAAATTTTAAACAAGCATGACTAAATTAAATTATAAAACTTGTCTATAAAATTGTTTCATAAAAAATCAGGGTCATCACATACACCCTTCCTTTTAGGAATTGTGTCTCACAATTCTTTTCATATTTAGATTAAGCATTATCAATCCAGAAATGCAATCATTTTCAAACCAAACAGTCAAAAATTTAATGCATGCCTAATCTAAACATCTATCAGTATACATATATCATACCTTCCATTCAATCAAATAATTGTGGGTAATCATTTCTGATTTTATCTTCCACCTCCCATGTGCAATCATTTGGGTCAAGACTCCATTGTATTTTTACCAGTCTTATTTCTTTGTTTCTCAATTTCTTGATCTCCTTTGCAACTATGCCTACAGGCTTCTTCTCATATACCATTCTAGGGTCAATCTGCACATTCTCAGGGGATTTTAAAATTGTCCGTTCATCATGAACCCATCTTCTTAATTGAGATACATGAAAAACATCATGTATTGCTCTCATTTCTTCGGGTAATTCTAACTTATAGGCCACATTCCCAATTCTTTCTAGAATTTTATATGGTCCTATGTACCTTGGAATCAGTTTTCCTTGTTTTCCAAATCTCAAAATCTTTTTCATGGGTGATATCTTAATAAATACATAATTTCCCACATCATACTGCACTTCTTTCCTCTTCTGGTCTGCATATTTCTTTTGCCTATCTTGGGCAGAAGCAATTCTTTTTCTAATCAAAACTATTTTTTTAGAAATTTCTTTCACATTTTCTGGTCCTAAGACCACCTTCTCTCCTGATTCAATCCAACTTGAAGGTGATAAACATGGTCTACCATATAGTGCTTCAAAGGGTGCCATGCCTATACTACTGTGATAGCTGTTGTTATATGCAAATTCTGCCAGAAATATGTGATCTTCCCAACTTCCTCCCCAATCCAATATACATGCTCTCAACATGTCTTCAAGTAATTTATTCACAATTTTTGTTTGACCATCAGATTGAGGGTGATATGCTGTGCTTAAGCATAAATCAGTCCCCATTGCCTTATGAAAACTTTGCCAAAATTTTGAAGTGAAGATGGTATCTCTATCACTTACTATAGTCTTTGGTATTCCATGCAATCTAACTATTTCTTTAATAAATAACTGAGCTAATGTGCATGCATTCCTATCTGATTTCACTGGTATGAAATGAGCTGATTTAGTTAGCCTATCTACTACAACCCAAATACTATCATTTCCCCTCCTAGTTTTGGGCAAACCATCAATGAAATCCATTGATATCTCCTCCCATTTCCACTGTGGTATTTGTAAAGGTTGGAGCATTCCTGAAGGTCTTTGGTATTCTGCTTTTACCTGTTGACAAACCATGCATTTGGACACATATAATGCCACTGCCCTTTTCATACCACTCCACCAATAATTCCTCTTGAGGTTATGATACATTCGGGTGCCCCCTGGATGTATGGTATACTTGCTTTTATGGTAAGCATCCAAAATTTCTTGCTTCAATTCTTCAATAGCAGGAACACATATCCTATTTCCCTTCTCCAAATGGCCTTGCTTATTCAATTGAAATCCTTCTACTGCCTCACCATTTAACATCTGAGTTTTCTTCTTAAGTAAAAATGGATCTTGGTCTTATAGCCTGACAATTTTATTTTTCAATTCTGATCCCAAAGTAACAAAACTCAACTTTCCTATTTCTTCTTTCTCACTGCATATCTTCATATTTTCCACATTGTCCCTTTCTACCTCTGAATCAATCAGTAATGATAAAGTATTAAATTCTTCTATCATCAATCTAGCCATTTTGGCATGTTGTCTACTTAAAGCATCTACTACTTTATTAGCTTTGCCAGGTGTATACAATATTTCAAAATCATATGAGGCTAAAAGTTCAATCCATCTTTGTTGCCTCATGTTCAATTCTTTTTGTGAAAACAAATATTTGAGTGACTTATGATCTGTGTACACTTCAAATTTAGCCCCTAACAAATAATGTCTCCATAACTTAAGAGCATACACTATAGCAGCTAATTCAAGATCATGTGTAGCATACTTTATCTCACTGGGCTTCAACTGTCTAGAGGCATATTCTATCACTTGATGTTGTTGCATCAACACTGCCCCAAGTCCCTGACCACTAGCATCAGTATATATCACCAAATTCTCATTTCCTTCAGGCACCTTTAATATTGGGGCTTGTACTAGTTCTTCTTTTAACTTCTCAAAAGCTTTCTCACATTCCTCAGTCCAAACATAGGCCTGATTCTTTCTAGTTAATCTAGTCAATGGAATTGAAATTTTTGCAAAATCCTTTATAAACCTTCTATAATATCCAGCCATTCCCATAAATGACCTGACCTCTGTGACACTAGTAGGCCTTTTCCATGCTTGCACTACCATTACCTTATTGGGGTCTACTGATATGCCTTTTTCTGATATCACATGACCTAAAAAGCTTACTTCATTTTGCCAAAAAGTACATTTTGAAAATTTTGCTTTCAAATTTTCCTGTCTTAATTTCTGTAATACTATATGCAAATGATTCTCATGCTCTTCTACTGACTTAGAATAAATTAGTATATCATCAATAAATATCAATACAAATTTATCTAAGTATTTTCTAAAAATTCTATTCATCAAATCAACAAAGTAAGAGGGAGCATTTGTCAAACCAAAGGGCATCACCAAAAATTCATAAAGTCCATATCTAGTATTAAAAGCTGTATATTTAATACTTTCCTCTTCTACTTTCATTTGATGAAACCCTGAAGCCAAATCAAGTCTAGAGAATATTTTTGCACCACTCAATTGATCAAAGAGGTCATCAATTCTTGGTAAGGGGTATTTGTTTTTAACTGTGATTTTATTTAACTCTCTGTAATCAATACATAATCTAAGAGATCCATCATGTTTCTTAACAAAAACCACTGGTGCTCCCCATGATGAGCTACTAGGCCGGATAAAGCCTTTTTCTTCAAGTTCAACATGTTGTTTTTTCACTCTATTAATTCTTTAGGCCCCATTCTAGTTGGTCTTTTAACTATTGGGCTTGCTCCTGGAATAAGTTTAATAGAAAACTCTACTGGTCTATGATTGTCAAACCCCTTTACTTCACCAAACACATCGGCATATTGATTTACTATAGGGATTTCTTCTATTGCAGGCATGTGCTTTTCACCAGACAAGGTATTAAGGGTGGCTATGTTCCTATTCTTATTTACTTCACAAAGAACAACTACTCTTTTCCCATCAGAAGTTCTCAGAGATATAGTAGAGGTTTCCATGCTTATAACAGCCCTATATTTTCTTAACCAATCAACCCCTAAAATAACTCCTATACCTGGGTATTTCAATACATATAGGTCTGCACTAAACACATATCCCCCTATATTCAATTCTAGTTGCATACACATCATACCCAAAATACAAGAATTTCCTAAAGGACTTTTAATGAGTAATGGCTTATCAACTATCATGCAATTCAATTTTAGTTGTTGTACAATATCATGAGAAATTAAGGAGTGTGTAGCCCCAGTATCATACACTACTACAAAAGGTATGGAGTGAATAAGCAAAGTACCTTCAACTTGGCCATGCTTCTCCACATTTGGTCCCTCAATTGCTTTGCTTTTTACCTCCAAAGTACTCATTTTTCCTTGCTTAAACTCTGGGCAGTTCCTCCTTATGTGGCCTTCCTTTCCACACTGATGACATTTAAAGGATGCTGGTTTAGGATTTGTACACCTATTTTTCATGTGTCCCTTTTGTCCACAATTATAGCAAGTGATTTTCTTCTTAACTTCAGCAGTTTTGATTTCTTCTGACTTCTTGGTGGAAGCTACATCCATTTTCTTTTTATCATAAGGGTGAAACTTTCCCTTTCCTTTCTTATTTTGGTTATTTTTAAATGCTCTGAAATTTTCTCTGGCTTTATCATGTTGTTCAAAGCTCAAAGCCAGATCCAAAACTTGATCAAAGGTCCTGTCCTTGTATGGTAGCATAGCTCTACTAATGTGGTCATTCAGTCCTTGAATATATCTTCCATTTTTAGCTTCTCTGGTTGTAATAAGCACTGCACCATATTTTGCTAGAGATTCAAACTTCTGTGTATATTCAGTTACACTCATAGTTCCCTGTCTTAGTTTAATAAATTCTTCTAGCAAAGATTCTTTAGCTGATGCAGGTACAAATCTCCCTTCCAACATCTCTTTGAACTGGTTCCATGTCACCTCCCCTTCAAGTCTTCCAGCTATAATAACTTCCCACCAATCCAAAGCTGCTCCTCTCAGTTGTCTAGATGCTATCAACCTCTTCTTCTGGTTTCAACTTGCATATCAGCAAATATTCTGTCCAAAATTCTGAGCCAATTTTGAACTCCCATAATTCCTTCTGTTCCATCAAAAGTCTTGCCTCCAAGATTGGTAAAGGTCTTGAGAAGCTTGGAGAGCTCTTCATGTGGATTTTCTTGCCTGTTACCAACTCCATCTCTTATGGCTCTCATAAAATCTTGCATATTCATCATAGGTAGTTCACTTGGTCCTACATCTGGTTGTCTAGGTCTCACCATTGTTCTATGGATACAATACTTAGGTTAGTCCATTATTTATTCCTTTATGAGCTAACCTATTCTAGATTATTGCCATTTAATCATAACAGATATTGCATCAGTATAAAACAAAGCATCCAAGACAGTCACTATTTTCATTCATTCAAAACAAACAAGTTCATCCAAGGTTTGTTTTTTTTTTCTGCTATGTTATCTAACAACATAGCTCTGATACCAAATTGAGATGACCCACTTTCTTTTAATCAATTTTTTTTTTTTTTTATGTTGTATATGCTTATTTTTCATTTCAGTGGTCATCTATTTAAGAGAACATCTCTTCCATTATCTCTTCTTTCCAGGATCTTTCAATCAATATAAAAATATTGTTATACTCAAATTATTTTGAACATTCATATCTGAAAACATGTGTGAATAATGTTTAGTGTTTTGAATCAGAGTTAGGAAGTTTTGGGAACCAAAGGAAATTTACTTTGAATTTCCCTGTGTGGTTTCCCCCCCCCCCATAGCAAAGTAATTTCTAAAGTGGTTTCCTGTCTTACTTGAGTTCATACAAGTTTCTGATTTAAAATTTTCTAGTCTTGGCATTTGTTTACTCTCATATAATTTCAGTTTATATATGTACTATAATTGTTGCCTATGCTTGAGTGTACATGTGACCTCTGCATGTATATTTCTTTGCATTTTACCAGTACTTATTATTTATTATCATCAAAATAGCTGAATCTACCATAAGTCTCTGGGTTATTGAATTTTAATTATTTGAAGATGGTTGAACCCAGGCTTGGGAAAGTGGTCAAGTAAGCCCTATTTCTTTTGTATGCATTTTGCACATATTAACAAATTTTCTGAAATTCTATTTTCGCCAATTCTTATATCTCTGTTTAACAAATTTTTATTCCCTCTTAAGACCAGAGTTCCTCACATAAACTACTAAACTACCATTTTCCCTTCAGTTTCATACATTACTGGCATCTCAGGTTTTTATATCTTTCAGTAGAATCATTTCATAAGTTAAGAAAAGAAACTCCATACTCAGAAAAACATTTTCTAAAAACAAACTGTAGTTCTAACTGAAACACACAATTACCCCAGTTCTTACAAACAAAAAAAACAAAATCACTTTCTTTCTAAATAGTTTTTAACAACATAACATGCCATAAATTTGGCTTAAACATTCATTTTTAATATCAGAAAGTATGTAACTAATGCATCCCAATTCTTAGCAGCCAACACATCCAGAGCTAGCTCATTGCAGTGCTTATCTTACCTGCACAATCACCATAGTCTGCCTCATAATTTTATGAGACACCCAATGGTGAACAAACACACAAAGGGTCAGACAAAATTGTCTGGTATGAGCAATCTACTGCAATCATATCATAATTCTAATTTTTCATTTATTTATTTTTTTGAGTATTCTTCATGGACAACAGGTGGATTCAGTGTCCTTTCTATGTTGTTTCTATGAGACTATTACTTCATATCAATGCAAACTGGTTAGATGTGATTTGAGCAATCCAATTCAGGAAAACAAACATAAAATTCAACAAAAACACATCCAGTACAAACTTAAATACAACCATCAAGTCACTCTTCAAATTTTCCTTTCACTAGCCATCCAGGTTGTACCCAACCCCCATTTGACATTACTCCTATTGTTTTTCATACAATATCAGTTTAAGATCAGTAGCTACATTCTCATGTTTAATACACACATTGTCTGGGACCAATCTCTGTTAACCCAGCACACTCAGGCCCCTGGGTATAAACATACCATGTGTGAGCTTGCAATATTCCCCTTGCCAAGCTATCTTTTGTAGCCCAAAGATCCTTAACCCTTAGTTATCTTACTAAGTGTTATTCCCTCTTTCCTTAATCATGCTAATTTCCCCCTATGGATCCCATTTCAATCAGAGAAAAGAATATATAATATAGCCATTAAGCATGAACTCCAGGAATAGTGGATCCTATTCCCATAAACTTAAATTTAATTACACAAACTAGCATATATTCTTAGCACACACATTATTCAGATCATAGATTTTGAGTGGATCATGTTTATAAATATATGGTCATACATATTATATAATTTTTTTTTCTGTTGCATCCATTTGCCTGTGGGTTAATCAGATACTCACAGATTCATGAGATCTGGCTAAACCATAAGCATTTAATCAAATCTGGATTCATTTGTAAATATGGAAGTTCAGCACATGTATATCATTGCACTTCTATATTTCATTTTTTTTTCATCATCATGGGACATAAGCAACAACAATTCCATGCTGCAGTCCCATTTTTCTTCTTTTTTTTTTGACCATAGATTTGTAACACAATTACTGAGATCTTAAATAAATATTTATGCAGAAAAACTCATAAAAGCAATCATTTCATTTCGAGATTGATCCATACTCAAATGATCATTTAAACAAGAGACCCACAAACCATATTTTCTGGGTATCAATATAAAGAGTTAAACACCTAACAAATCAGCAATATCAAAAATAAACACAAATTATATCAATAAAATATAACACTATTTAGGCTGCCTTGATTTTTTTTTTAGGACTTAATGCCTGGTTTACCAGTGAGATTACTCACCTCACTTTCTTCTTTAATCCTTCTTTTTCCTTTAATCTTCTATTTCTTCTTATCCCTAATGGTCAGTGTTCCTCATTTCCTCTGGCTTGTATTTCCATTGCTATGTATATGTATTTTTTTTTCTGCTTTAAAAATAATCCCAGATCATACTATCCCTTAAGCCCTCTTATACCAGACCCTGGTTGCCACTAGGGTTTTGAAAATTTACTTAATGTCAATTTTACCCTGTCACTATGACTAGTCTCTCATTCTGTTTTTAGAGAAAAATGGGTAAGTGGTCCCTATTCTTATTAACAGAAATTATTCCTTACTACCCCGGTCATCTTATTTGCATGATCTGTGATTTTCTTTTCTTTTTTAAGCTAAGGAAATTGCTAAAAGTAGATAAAGTATTTATTCAACAACTCATACCATTTGCATGTATTTGCTCCAGCCTACTCATCTTTATTTCCTTTACACTAACTTATTTTTAAGATAAAACCATATCTGCAATATCCATATTTACTTACTTATTCATTTATAATTTATTCATTCCAACTCACAAATTAATTACTGCTTGTGTCTCCTTACAGAAAGTGATGTGTATGTGTGTGTTCCATCTTGTATATATATATATATATATTAATACTTACACAATGCATTTGTAGTCAATCTATTATACATACATTTTTTTTAGCAACAAAATTTTAAACAAGCATGACTAAATTAAATTATAAAACTTGTCTATAAAATTGTTTCATAAAAAATCAGGGTCATCACAGGATATCGGCCCAAATTAAGACCAAGAGCGATTTCGGAAAAGACTAGAGTTAAACCAACAGGCTAATGATTTTTTCACTATCAAGACATTGGATAGGGGGCTTCGCTTAGATGTTAGATTGATCGCAGTCCATTTAACTCTTTAGAGGTCTTCCAACTTAGTTGAGGGGTGGTTGCATGGGGCCATAGCCATGACGAGAAAAGAGACAAACCAACTAGAATATCTGTATTGTAGGCCTAACGAAACAGTCCTTTATAGATATTGAAAATCCCTGACCGAATTCCATACAAGGTGACCTAGTTGTCAGGATTCAGATAGTAGACAGAACAAATACGTAGTCCTCAATATATGCACTGGGTGGTATATTGTGGATGTTCGAGCACTGGCTAGACTAGTGCGTATGAGATTTACGTTTTCATAATAGCGAAGCATCTGTATTTTCGGCCTTATGTAGAAGTCCTTTACAGATGTAGCTATGAAACGCTCGCAGACCAAGATGATATGGTATCTGTACTATATGTCTTATGAAGCAGCCTTTACAGATATAGCAATGGAGCAAGACGACGGAGCCCTTTTCGAGGAGGATACAGATGGTACCATGGGTGGTACCTAGAACCAATATGGTCATTGGGCATATAGCTACATCTATGTGTACATTAGTTATTAGGTTTTAATCTACTATGGAGTAGATGGGTAGGTTCACGAACAGAGGCGAGAGTATTGTAAACCTAATAATCCTAATATGATAGTAAACGGAAATAAAATGGTATACATAGAATTAAGCTTAGAAGTTTATAATTAATCCATTCACCAAAACTTTATTTCTGACCCCCTTCTCATAACGCCTCCAGGTTAAGTAGATGGCAGAGACTTCCCAACTGTAAGACGCTTGTTTAGAGAGTGATATATTATTGGTGATTATTTACGTACTATTATATTTTAGTCAATCCCTTTGTAAGATAAATTATTGAGCTCTGATATATTTTTCTTTTCCTACTTGCAGGATACCAAATACCCAACTCGGGCTTTAGTCGGCTTGATATTTAGCATTTTTGCGAAAAATCCGAACCACTGGAATTCGGGTTGTTACATTTGGTATGAAAGCCTAGGTTTAGGGTTCCTAAGTAGATAGTGAGTGAACGCATTTGTATTTTTTAATAAAATATAAATATATTATGTACTAAAATTCAAATAGTCTCTAACCATAGATTTTAATATGTGGAAATTTTTAGAAGTATATTTGTGCATAGTTTGCTAGTTGGGTTTGGGTTGACCCAAATATGTTAAGCACTATGTTAAAAACCGATTTATAGCATACAAATAAGCCATGTTTTGAGAGAAGATTGGCATCCATATGTTATAGGAAGTGGAGAAGTACCTTAAGGATAATAGGGAGAGTGTTTTTATTTTGAAAGAAATAAGGGGTTTTAGTAAGAATAAAATCCACTTTATGTCTAGCCCAATAAAATGGAACTTTTGGAATTGAAAAGTTGAAAAATATAATTGTTAATATATTTGAGGAAGTAAATATTGGGTTTTTGAAAAAAAAGGTGGTATGAAATTTAAATTGGTTTTTATATGATGTAAATTTTGTTAAAAGTGAAATTCTTTTTGAAGAATTATAGAGCATGTACAGCTCGCTAGTTTCCTTGTAAGTGAACAAAGATTTTAAACTTAAAAACCTAGAGTGTGTTAAGTATCGAAAACATAGATTACAACATTTATATTTGTAATAGATATTTTCGATAAGAATAAAGGAAGCATAAACTATGACACTATTGTTATAGTAGGTACTCTCAAAGGAAATGTTTTTAACATAGCATATGGATTTATTAATATTTATTTTAATTGAATCCAAAAACTAGTATTTTTGGTTTGTAGTAATGGTGTTTTATGCAACATCTCTTTTGACCCAAATGAGTTTTGCAGGTAATTTCTAAAGTGGTTTGTATGTACACTTATTATTTAAATAAGTATATGAAAATATTTTCTAGTTATAAAGCAGTTTTGAAAATGAGTTCTTTTGAAAAAAATAATGTACGATAAATTAATGAATTTAGTAGGAAATATCTTATCTAAGTGAATATAGAGTAAACATATTTTAATATATTAGAATGAAATAAATAATGATATAATTTCCTATGAATCATAAATAAAGATGTTTTGTGCAAGTTATAAGGAATACGTGAAAGAGATGTACAATGTATGGAAAGCACCATATTTTGTATATCCAATTTCGATAAAATATAAAATAAATTCCTCATAATTTCACATAAATATGAAACCCTCCTCTAAATGATTCATAAAAGAATTTAGCGTTAAGGGTTTCTCATAAGAGAAAGTAATTCCAATAAATCAAGGTATAAAACCATTAAGTGTAGTAAGTTAGAAAGTCTCCAGGGTTAAGTAATTGGAAGAGTAGGAAAGTTAAGAGATTTTTGATAAAATAATTATTCTTATCTACTCGTAAATTTGAAAATAAGAAATATATAATATTTTAAAAACATGTGAGGATATTTTTTAAGTCATGAAATAAAAGAGAAAGATGGTTTGGTTAAAAAGTAAGTAAGTTTTTGAAAGATAAAATTTTAAGTAACCCAGTACCTTTGATTATAATAGAAAACTTCAAAATAACACTTTCAAAGGAAATAATTTTAGGATTTGATGTTTCAAATATTTAGAAGTTTTAAATTTTGAAGAAAAATTGATAAATACCAAACCAGATCATACTTTTATATATGGAGTACATAGAAATCATTTCCTAGGTGTAACGGAAATAGTACAAGGCTATGGCAGTAATTACTCCTAATAGTAATAATAAAAGTTCCCATAAGGTGTATATGACAAAAGTGATAACCTAGAAATGTTGCTTCACGTGTGTAGACTATAGAAGAATAGTGAAGTGATATTAGTAAGATAGTAAGACATACGTGGTGGGAAAAGTAGACCTTAGTTGGGGAAAATGAAGAGTATAGAGAAAATTTCTCCAAGCTTAGTTTCCTTTTTAGATAGAGACTGCATAGGTTGAAACTCTTATCTATTGCAGTAAATGAGACTTAGTTATTCCTTTTTGGCCATGGAATAGAAGAGATGAATAGATCTTATTCGTCATGAGTAATACAACGCATGTTGGCAATAAGTAATGGGCCGCAGGAGAAGCATACGAGTTACTTGAATTCCTAGAGTAGGACTTTTCTACATCATTGTGGACATGGTCCTATACCTTCTTAGCCTAGATGATAGTTGTGTTTAGATGTTGTGTAAAAAAAGAGTAAAAGCAGAATAAGATAACTAAAAGGAAAATAAAAAATTTAAAGAAAGCGATAGAAACATCAAAAGAAAATTTAAAAAGAGACATTTTCTTATGTAAACTGTGCTTGGGGAAGTAAATAATTTTTTGAGAATAGTAGCCTAAATCCTAAGTATGGAGGAAGACGTGCGTAAAAGAAAATCGAAGAAATATTAAGTTTTTCAGTTTTCTGCCTTCTTTCTGACATAAGAGATCGAATTAGAAAATTAGATTTTTCTGAAATTCGAATATTTAAAGTTGTATGGTAGGGTTTGGATGCAAAATTCATTGAACTGCACCTCTATTCAATAGGAGCGTGGGAAAAATTGGATGAAAAGTGTTTTAAATTTTCAAAAGATTGCATTCATATAAAAATTGCAAGTATATTAAGAATGTGTGCATCATGTTTTAAAAATAAATTTTTAAAGAAGCAAAGCATTCATATAGGAGGTACCGCTTAGAAATTCATGTACATGCATATATTTTGTATTGAATAACACATTTGCACAAGAGCATGGATGGTCGAAAAATTGGATGTACACAAAATGGACGTGATTGGTTTGAGGAATTACATAATTTTACCCTTGTCGAATTTCGAGGACGAAATTTGCTAAAGGGTGTGAGAATGTAAAACCCCGCATTTTTAAATAATTAAATAAAGTCAATTGAATTAACATGATTGCAAAACAGAATATAAATGTCAAATATGCGCATTTAAGAATTAAGAGGTTGCATAGATTTATTCAAGCAATGTGTGTGTGATTAATTGACCCATCAATCAATTAAAAGGGCAATTAATTTAAAGACATAGAGGCATCAATTAGTAAGAGAATACGTCACCTTTATAACATTAATTAATTAAGGGATCTTCTAATAAAGGGAAATGTATGTGGGGAATAAATTAAACGATAACATACATATATTAATTTATAATTGACGCAATCAATTAATTAAGAAATTAATTAAAGACATTAAGTAAGTGTGACATCCCGGAATTTTTAGCAATATAAATTTAATAATCTGGGTTAAAATTAGATAGAATTGACAATATTGTTAATAATAATTTGAATTGATTTAATAATTTTCTTTAAAATTATTTAAATGGGTGATCTTATCTTTCAAAAGCTAATTTAAATTGTTCTATTTATAATGTACATATGTTTGTATTTTTGTAAATGGATAATCCTTGTTTTAATTTATCAAGTAAAAAAAATATGTTTTCTTATTTTAAATATTTTTGGTAATTACAATTTGGAGATTTGATTTAAAATTAATATTAAATAAATTACCATTTGGCTTTAAAATATACTAAAGATAAAGTTAAAATTTGTTTAAATGATTTTAGCTTAAATATAAATTTAACAAAAGTTTGTTTTTTTTAAATATAGCTTGATAAAATAAGTAATTTATATTATAAAGGAATAGTTCTTTTATAAATTATATTAATTTAATAATAAGCTATATTTAAACTATATCAATATTGTAATATCTTTAAAAATGGGTTTTAATATAAATAGAAGTTGTTATTTTTATTTATATATATGTATATTTTAAAAGAAACTATGATTTGTAAATTTAAAATAAAATATTTCAAAAAAAAATGTTTAAAATAAAATAATACTTTATAAATATTAACATAAGTATTTAATTGTTTAAGTTTAAAATAAAAGAAATAATAAGTAAACTTAGTATCGATAATTTTGGTTTTTAAATAGAAAGTGAAATAATAATAAGCACTTGTATTAAAATTAAAAGTTACCCACAAGTTAAAAATCTATAAACAAATAACTAAAAGAAAAGAGCAAAGTAAAAATAAAACAAATTTATATCTATGAACATCAAGTACGAAATCAAACCAGGTTTGTGTAAATAAAAAAAATAAAAAAATAAAACTAAAATAAAAGAGTAAAGCCTGTAAAGTAGTGATGCAAAGACAAGAAGCAAATCTATAAACAAAATAAGAAAAGTATAAAATAAAAGCATGAAGTACTCAAAGCATTTAATGCTTTCATATTTAACTGCAAACAATGTCAATTCGACTTGTTTTAAAATCATCTCAGCCCCTCCAAAAATAAAAATGCTCTGACCTATACATATAAATAAAAGAAAACTGTACCAGGCTGATGTACAAACCCTTCTTTATATATATACACAAAACTTGCCTTCTGTGTATTTGCAGTGCGTTTTGTTCTAATTAGTTCAACACATCAAACCTGAACAAGAAAATATAGTTAGCATTTCATTTTACAAAACTGAAAGCAAACAAGGCAAGTAATATGTTGCCTGTAAAAGTTAGAATGCAAGAATAAAGCAAGATAAATATGTTGTAAGATAAGTATGCAGGCAAGAAAAATCTAAACAAGTAAAAAAATATAATATATCCATGTACATAAAGTACTTAAACATTTAATGTGTAACGACCCGGAATTTTGGGTCGCTAAAATTGAACATTTAATTCGTTTTAAATATTGAATGTGGATTATAATTTGATTTTTTTTTGAAATAAAAGACTTTGATTAAGTAAATAGAATTGGTTAAATTTCAAATACGGGAATTTAATTGGAAATTGAATAATACTAATTCAATATAAGAGTTGGGGTAATTGGTAAATTCGAGTGTAAATGGAGATAAAATTAGATTCTAAAATTTAATTTAGGTCTAGTTGGGTTTGAGTTTTAATATTGGACCATTGGATGAAATTAAAGGTCAATAGATTGAATTTGGGCTTTTATATTAATTTAATAATACGATTTAATAATATAAAAATGCAATTAATCGGATTTTGAGTCGAAATGAGTCAAAATGATTTTAATATGTTTATAAATGTTCTATGAATTATTGTTAAGTTAATAAAAATTTTACAAGTGAAAATTTAAGCGGTTTCGGCAATTTCGAATATCGCTTAATTTAATAGACGAGTTAACATAGCCTTCTGGGACACAGTCTCGGAATTCGACGAAACCAGTTCCATTGTATCCGTAATAGTTAGTTATTAGCGGATTTCAATTTTCGTAGCAATCGGAGTTGTCGTTTGACCCCGGCAGCTCAAAACGCGTCGAAATCGTTTTAATCGGTTTAATTGTAAATTGATCGTTTAATTCCGTAACTCGCACATACGACCGAATTAGCTTACGAAACCTGTTCCATTGTGTCCGGAATGCGGAAAAACCTTAGAATCGCCTGTCGGAACGGTAGAATTGGAGTTCGTTTACATAAATTGTTTAAAAGAGAATTTTATTAATAAAATAATATTAAATTATAATAAATATACACAAAACGTTCGAAACCCTAGCCCTCTTTATGCCAGCCGCCACCCAACGCATTCATGGCCGAAAATGATTCTTATTCTTGCCCTAAAATCTCCTAATCCATGCAATATTTCCAAAACTCCCTACTGGAATGTTGAAGATCTCGCCGAGTACTACCGATCTAACGGCTAAGATGTTGTTTGGTGAAGCGGATTGCTTGGATTTTGGCGCCTTACAACCGCCGTTCGTGCGCGTGGTTTGAGGGATGGGGACCATCGAGTTGGACCGCGTCTGGGCTGGAGGTGGAGGAGGTTGAGGGCGATGTAATGGGGGTTTTGATCGGGATGGGGACAACCGTGGGTGGAGCGGTTCGAATCCCTATTCTGCGTGACGATGGGTTCGACTTCCTGTACGAGTCGCGTGTTTGCCTGGAGCGTGCGTGTGGAAGAATTGGTAGCCGCATTATTCATTGGTATTTAAAAAAAAAGAGAAATTGTTTTGAAATTTGATTCAAATCTTTAAAATCGAATAACTATTTCATATTGTATCAGAAATTAACGAACTTGGTAGCGCCGGAATCGTAGAGTCGAGCACTACGCGATGGTGCAGATCTGGATCCATTCCGGGCAAGTAGATATTTGAGTTAAATCGGACATCGTTCGGTTTAATTTTAATTTTGAACGCTCGCCGAAACTCAAGGTGAGTTATTCTCACTCACATCTGGATACTAGTAAAGTTAGACAGCTAATATTGACTGTTTGTTTGGATGTTTAGCTGAATATGTTAATTATTATCGAATTGAATCGATATATGTTATTGTGCTAATATTTGTGGATGCAGGGAAAAACAGGTTGGAGGGATCCAACTGGATTCCTCACAATGTAGTATTATTTTTACGATTGATGATGATGCCTGTTTTTACATTATGATGGTTAAATTTGGAATTTAATTGTATGATGATATTGTGGCATAAATTACCAACCCAGAATATTAATTATAAAGAAATTGGAGATTTAATTATAAAAAATTAAATTGGGTTTCAAAAGAAACTAAGAAAATTAATAAATAAAAAATTTAAAAGAATATAAAAATTCGAATCTATTGGATGGAAAACTGAAATAAAATTCAATTTGAAATAATGCTAAGTAAATTATAAATGCATAATTAATTGTAAATGGATAAATTGAATTTTAGAGAAATAAAAGGTATTGTTAAATAATGGATTTAAAGGAATTAAAATCTAAAAACTATTTAAAAATGGAAATTGAAAATTTGTAAAACCTGGAATGATAATCAAAGATAAATGTTATTAGTTGAAAATTGGGAAAATAAATTTATGTTATAAAATCATAAAACTAAATTGAATAAATGGACAGAAATCGAGAGAAGGATTTCTATGATGTTTAAGTGGAAATGAGATTCCTTGGGATAACCAAGTTCGAGTTTAAACTGATTTTATAAAAAGAAGGTTTTAAAAATCCAAAATTGTTTAAAGGTGTGTTCGGAAATTATTATTTTTAAATAATTATTAATAATTAGCAATAGTAAATTTTATAAATACCTTAATAATTACTTTTACAAATGGATTCGTTTAAAAGACTAGTTTTGGACTTAAGTCATTTGAAATTAGTATTTATCGTATTAAAACACTACTTTTAAATTTAGTTAAATTAAAGTTTAAATTTTAATAAATGGTTTTACTGTGCATATTTTGAAATTATATTTTCAGTAAGTAACTAGAAGTGAATTTACGTATTTTAAAGTATATTTCAATATAAAATGTTTTTAACTATTTTCAAACTAAGTTGTTTTGAACTTGGTTATTTCCAATGGGAATATATGGTAAAGAATTTACCTTGTAAGGAAGAATTTTAGGAAATTGTTTTCAAATGAGTTTTGAAACTTTGGAAATATATCTTTTAACGATATTTGAGGTAAATAAATAATGTGGAATATTATTTATTGTGTGATGGATGCTTATGGATGTTTATGAGTATAAATTGATAGTTAAATCACCGACTATCAATAATTGGACAAATGCGTTGATCGTTTCGAAGAGACCGGGATCGAGATTTATTTCTAGAAAACCACTTCGATCCGATTTGTACGTTTCGTGCGAAAAACGTGTTCGGAGTCGAAGATGGAGCAGTGAAGTGCAAGGGCTAGTCGCTACTAATCCTGAGGATATTTCCAAAATGGATGTAGTAGGAGTAGTGCCTTCGGTTCCGTTCGAACCGGGACAGACTTGTATGGACGAATGCTTGCGAAACATTGTCAGGTAGACGATGGGCATTCTATGTGAAAACGTTCTAAAGGTAACGCTTAGCCTCAATCCTCATCAACCGGGAATGACTGAAAATCAGGGGATATGCAGCAAGGTTAGGTGGGTCATGCCGAAGCAGGACAAGATATTTCCCCTGTCTAGATGTCCCTTATATATTTCGGCTTAGTGGGTGGTTGGTCGCGCCAACCACGGGGTTTATCTTGTTCGGGACTGTTCAATAAGGAATGGTTCCGGCCTTGTGTTGCAGGGGATGAAGGGAGTAGTCCTCGGTACTGTGATCTAGACCACGTACTGTGGCAGGTGGTACCCCAGTGCCTAGTCATTGTTGGAAATCCATTCTCCCTACGAGCCTTTTACGAGTTTTGTTTGTATTACCCACTTCGTTGGCTAGTAGCTGGAATTTAATCATGTAACAATTTCGGCTATTTTATAAGTATTTGTAAATAGACCCTATTATAATATCAGAGGATTTCTATAAAAAAAAGTGTTTTAGCTATCGTAAGGTAAAAACCCGACATGTTTATTTGTGGCGTGGTCTTAGGAGATGCTTTTGTTTTCAAAGGATTTTTGAGACTTTAATAATCAATTTGGATGCATTATTTATCAGCTGGTATTCCAGACTGACTCGAGTGTTATTTCATTATAATGCTCGGGTCAGACCGAGTATTATTTGTTCAGGTCAGGATGCTTTGGAGCAGGAGAGGAGCTGGAGTCCGAGATGTATTATATGTACCTATATATATATATCCGATGCTATGTTTGTATGGTATGTCTGATTGGTATTGATTATTGTATGAGATACTCTGATGATATGATGTATAAAACAGTGATAGATTTCATTTTGTGTAAAGTTCTATAGTTACTATTATATTTTATTCCGCTGCGACTGTGAGATTCTGATATTGTTTAGTTTTTCTTCTTCTTCTATCTCTTCTTCTTAACCCCAATGGTTCGTGTTTCTGTGCCACTTGTGTCACTTTGTATAGAATAGTGTTGATTCAAGGGGTACGGATTTGCGGGCTGTCACACTTGGTATCAGAGCTTGGCTTGGCGACAACCTAGGCTTTGATGGGAAAATTTCTCATTAAATAGAGTCAATAGTACTCTATAATGAGCTGAGTGTATTAATAGATATGAGAGCGTACTTGTTAGTGAATATAAAATTGTTTTTATACTGTGTTGACTTATCGGTTGAGTGTTTATGAATTCTGGTCGGTGCGGGAAGTACAACCGTATCGATAGGGGTTTCTAAATTCTTGAACAAGATAAACCGACATAGTATTGTTTTTAAAGTGGGTAAATGAAATAATTTTACCCAAAATTATATTTTGGTATAAGGGAAATCATTTTCTGAGATTATTATATATATACTATTGTTTGGATGTGAATACCCTAATCAAATGAGAATCTAAAATTTAATCTAAAATTTGAAATGGTTATAACTAAATAACTTCCATGAGCATAAATTATATAAAGGGAAGAATAACTAAATGTGAATTAAACCAGAATTTAAAACCCGGAAGTTTTGGAAAGGATTTTAAATAAAATAAAAATAAAAGTTTGGAAATTTAAAATCCTGGGAAAGTTTGAAATGTTTGTTGAGATTTGAAGGTATTTGAAGGTAATGATGGAAAATTGTTTTGGGAAATATTTTTGAATGGAAACTGTTTTGAAATGAATTTGGGAAAGTAAGAAGCATTGAACTCACTTCAGTCGCTGGAAAATAATCCTGATGATGCTGGCCACATCATTAGAATTCATTTTCGAGTTTCTAAAGTGATGGATTGCTTCCCTAATATTTGGTTATGGTATTGTTTGGATTTGTTGAGTATACTAGTTGTTTTGGAAATTTCAAAGGAGGAAATGTGATTTGATTGATATACCAAATCGGTATATATTTGATATATTTCAAAATGGTTTTAAAATGAAACCGGGCAATTGAATTCTGGGAAATGATATCTAAATGATGTATAAAATTAAAATGAACTAACTATTGAACTTAGTAAGCGAAATTGATATTAATAAGAAGTAAGAAATGAAAATTTTAGTCTTGGAATGAAAATTTAACCTAAGTAAATGAAAGTGAATAATATATATTAAAGTAAATAGAAAATTTGAATTTAACTTGGACAAGTTCAATAAATTGAACTTAGAATTAATGGATTTGGGTTAAATTAAAATGTAAGATGACCTTGGAATTGAGGGTCATTGTGAAATGAATTGAACTCCTGAGCTATCAGGTGTTATACTTATAATTTTAAACTATGGATTTGGAATTAGCAAAGGATTCAGGTGAGAGAAAACTTATATCCTTAAGAATTCAGTGATATATATATATATATATATATGTGAATCTGAAATTGTGATTATAAGTTGTAGATGGATTAAAATGAGCTATATGAGCTTAAAATAAATAAGTTGGTGAACTTATAAATTGATAGTGAGATTATAATCACAAATGGAAGTAGTTGAATGGTATGGTGACTTCAAACTTAGTCTCAAATTGAATGTGAATTGAGATAATGTGAAGTGGAATATAAAAGCTGTGAATGAAATTAAACTAGAAAATAAGTTTCAAACTTATTTGTGGAGAAATAAATTGGGTTAAATGAAATTTGGCTAAACAAAGTTTAGTTAAACTTGGAATAAAGTTAGATAAGAATCAAATTGAAAAGAAGTTTCTTGTGGTTGAGATGATGAATGAAGTAAAGGCTCACTAAATGAAATCCCGAAATGATTGTTTGGAAATGAATTTTGTATAAACTAAATTAAATGGAATGTGTAAGGTAATTAAATAGAATTACATTAAATTGGATATAAAGGTGAAATATAAATTGCTTATAATTGCATAAAGAAAATCACATTCTTAAGTTATAAATTAGAATTTGAACTTGTGATTATAAAATAGAAGTGGACTTAAATGAGAAACTTAAACTCTTGAATGGAAGTGAAATTGAAATTCATTAATGAAAAGAGTTGAATGGCGAGACAAATTCAAACTTGACCATAAATGAAATGTAAAGTGTAATAAAGCAAATGAGTATATAAAGGTGGATGTTCTTAAGTTAGCAAATAAGTCTTGGACTTATGTATGAGAAAAATGGTGATATTATAAATGAATTCAAAATGAATTGAGAAAGTGAATTAAAACCTAATATGGATTAGGTTAGTGGCTAAGTTAAATTACAATTAATTGGGAATTGTATTGAAATGAATAGAATTTTGATAATTGATTAAAATTTGGAAAGTAAATAAAAATCCAACTGTGGCATGGGATTTAAATTTGTGGTAACAAATATTTATTGTGTGGATGGAAATGGACTTAGCTTACATTGGAATAGTTGAAATTGTAAATAAATTCAACGGAAGGATATAATTTAAAGTGGGTTCTTTGCTAATAAAATAAATCTAAAATGGATTGAATAAATAAGCAAAGTGCATTAAAATTTGTAAATGGATTAGAATTGATTTGGATGAGAATCAAATGAAAATAAAATTTGCTTAATAAGAAGATAATGAAAATATTGTGAAAGAACTTAAGCATGCTGAATGTTAATTGTGATTAAGCTTTATAATTTTGTTTGGGATAAATTTTATTTGGGTAATAAATTTGAATTGCAAGTGAAATGGTATTAATTAATTTCTGAGATAAATTAAAGATGTATGAGTTGTCAATAATCCAGAATGGAATGATATTCATATAAATCTATTGGATAATGAATTGGAAATATAAGATTTGAGGTATAATTCAATAATTGAGATAAAGCAAGAATGTTGGGCTGTAAATAGAATAGAATGGGATGTTATTAATTTGAACTTAAATGATGATTTTGAAGTGTGAATAAGAAATTGAATTAAAAACTGAAATGGAATAAAAATACTTGGCTTGTGAAAATATGAATCTAAGTAGAATTAATTTTAATGGTTATAAACTTAAGTGATAAATTATTTTGCCTGAATGGAATAAAGCTGGCTTGTATTCGAAATTGAATTGTTTAACAAATAATTGAAATTTATGTTTAAAATAAATTGAACTGAATTGGAATCTAATTAAAAGAGTTTGTAAAAGAATGCAAGTGATTGATTTAAAATAGCAAATGGAATGGGTTTTTAAATCAATTGGAATGAATTGACTTTTGGATAAGTGATGTTTGCATATGAATGAGAAATGAATCATAAAAGAAATGGAAATGTTTCAACATTGGAAATAAATTTGGTTTGTAAATCAATTTGGAATTGAATTGAAATAGAAATGAATTTGTAGTAATTATGGATTGGAATGGCCGAACTTGTATGTAAACCCTTTTTGTGAAATAAAATGGAGCTTGAAAGTGGAAAAGGGACTTTGTATATGTTATACAATATGATTTACTTAGGAAATTATGCAAAGTGTCGTCTGGAATGTAAATAGTTATGTTTGGCTTACATTTATATTGGAGATGTTATTAAAATGCTCATATTTTGAAAACTGATGTGTTTGTTTGAGTTTAGTACAGGTATGCGTGGCGTTCGAGAGAGTTAGAGCGCGTATATGCGTAATATTAGCCGCATGCTTTTAAAATTTGCTAAAAAGGTACGCCTACGCAAATATAATTGGAAAATGATATATATATTGTGATATATTTTGGTTTCCGACCGTGTGGGTCGTTGTATATATATTTCTTTGTATCGCGATATCGCGAAAGCTCCTCCGTGCAGGGGAGACTCTGCCAAAATTTTCCGAAAATTTTGGGAGTTAGAAATTTTTTTTTTGGGTTTTGGAAAAATTAAGTAACTTATGAAGTTATAAGTTAAAAATTATAGCTTTAGAGATAAGTAAAGCAAATAGGTTTGGGAATTGAGCAAAAGGATTTTGTGAAGTGTATATAAGCTTTTAACTAAGCAAATGGGGTAAGTAAATGGGTTTGAGAGTATGTTCTACCTTATACAAATTTCGGGGACGAAATATTTATAAGGGGGGAGGAATGTAACGACCCGGAATTTTGGGTCGCTAAAATTGAACATTTAATTCGTTTTAAATGTTGAATGTGGATTATAATTTGATTTTTTTTTGAAATAAAAGACTTTGATTAAGTAAATAGAATTGGTTAAATTTCAAATACGGGAATTTAATTGGAAATTGAATAATACTAATTCAATATAAGAGTTGGGGTAATTGGTAATTTCGAGTGTAAATGGAGATAAAATTAGATTCTAAAATTTAATTTAGGTCTAATTGGGTTTGAGTTTTAATATTGGACCTTTGGAAGAAATTAAAGGTCAATAAATTGAATTTGGGCTTTTGTATTAATTTAATAATAAGATTTAATAATATAAAAATGCAATTAATCGGAATTTGAGTCGAAATGAGTCAAAATGATTTTAATGTGTTTATAAATGTTCTATGAATTATTGTTAAGTTAATAAAAATTTTACAAGTGAAAATTTAAGCGGTTTCGGCAATTTCGAAAATCGCTTAATTTAATAGACGAGTTAAAATAGCCTTCCGGTGCACAGTCTCGGAATTCGACGAAACCAGTTCCATTGGATCCGTAATAGTTAGTTATTATCGGATTTCAATTTTCGTAGCCAATCGGAGTTGTCGTTTGACCCCGGCAGCTCAAAACGCGTCGAAATCGTTTTAATCGGTTTAATTGTAAATTGATCGTTTAATTCCGTAACTCGCACATACGACCGAATTAGCTTACGAAACCTGTTCCATTGTGTCCGGAACGTGGAAAAACCTTAGAATCGCCTGTCGGAACGTGAGAATTGGAGTTCGTTTACATAAGTTGTTTAAAAGAGAATTTTATTAATAAAATAATATCAAATTATAATAAATATACACAAAACGTTCAAAACCCTAGCCCTCTTTATGCCAGCCGCCACCCAACGCATTCATGGCCGAAAATGATTCTTATTATTGCCCTAAAATCTCCTAATCCATGCAATATTTCCAAAACTCCCTATTGGAATGTTGAAGATCTCGCCGAGTACTACCGATCTAACGGCTAAGATGTTGTTTGGCGAAGCGGATTGCTTGGATTTTGGCTCCTTACAGTCGCCGTTCGTGCGCATGGTTTAAGGGATGGGGACCACCGAGTTGGACCGCGTCTGGGCTGGAGGTGGAGGAGGTTGAGGGCGATGTAATGGGGGTTGTTGATCGGGATGGCGACGACCGTGGGTGGAGCGGTTCGAAGCCCTATTTTGCGTGACGATGGGTTCGACTTCCTGTACGAGTCGCGTGTTTGCCTGGAGCGTGCGTGTGGAAGAATTGGTAGCCGCGTTATTCATTGGTATTAAAAAAAAAAGAGAAATTGTTTTGAAATTTGATTCAAATCTTTAAAATCGAATAACTATTTCATATTGTATCAGAAATTAACGAACTTGGTAGCGCCGGAATCGCAGAGTCGAGCACTACGCGATGGTGCAGATCTGGATCCATTCCGGGCAAGTAGAAATTTGAGTTAAATCAGACATCGTTCGGTTTAATTTAAATTTCGAACGCTCGCCGAAACTCAAGGTGAGTTATTCTCGCTCACATCTGGATACTAGTAAAGTTAGACAGCTAATATTGACTATTTGTTTGGATGTTTAGCTGAATATGTTAATTATTATCGAATTGAATCGATATATGTTATTGTGTTAATATTTGTGGATGCAGGGAAAAACAGGTTGGAGGGATCCAACTGGATTCCTCACAATGTAGTATTATTTTTACGACTGATGATGATGCCTGTTTTTATATTGTGCTGGCTAAATTTGGAATTTAATTGTATGATGATAATGTGGCATAAATTACCAACCCAGAATATTAATTATAAAGAAATTGGAGATTTAATTATAAAGAAATTAAATTGGGTTTCAAAAGAAACTAAGAAAATTAATAAATAAAAAATTTAAAAGAATATAAAAATTCGAATCTATTGGATGGAAAACTGAAATAAAATTCAATTTGAAATAATGCTGAGTAAATTATAAATCCATAATTAATTGTAAATGGATAAATTGAATTTTAGAGAAATAAAAGGTATTGTTAAATAATGGATTTAAAGGAATTAAAATCTGAAAACTATTTAAAAATGGAAATTGAAAATTTGTAAAACCTGGAATGATAATCAAAGATAAATGTTATTAGTTGAAAATTGGGAAAAGAAATTTATGTTATAAAATCATAAAACTAAATTGAATAAATGGACAGAAATCGAGAGAAGGATTTCTGTGATGTTTAAGTGGAAATGAGATTCCTTGGGATAACCAAGTTCGAGTTTAAACTGATTTTATAAAAAGAAGGTTTTAAATCCAAAATTGTTTAAAGGTGTGTTTGGAAATTATTATTTTAAAATAATTATTAATAATTAGCAATAGTAAATTTTATAAATACCTTAATAATTACTTTTACAAATGGATTCGTTTAAAAGACTAGTTTTGGACTTAAGTCATTTGAAATTAGTATTTATCGTATTAAAACACTACTTTTAAATTTAGTTAAATTAAAGTTTAAATTTTAATAAATGGTTTTACTGTGCATATTTTGAAATTATATTTTCAGTAAGTAACTAGAAGTGAATTTACGTATTTTAAAGTATATTTCAATATAAAATGTTTTTAACTATTTTCAAACTAAGTTGTTTTGAACTTGGTTATTTCCAATGGGAATATATGGTAAAGGATTTACCTTGTAAGGAAGAATTTTGGGAAATTGTTTTCAAATGAGTTTTGAAACTTTGGAAATATATCTTTTAAAGATATTTGAGGTAAATAAATAATGTGGAATATTATTTATTGTGTGATGGATGCTTATGGATGTTTATGAATATAAATTGATAGTTAAATCACCGACTATCAAGACAAATGTGTTGATCGTTTCGAAGAGACCGGGATCGAGATTTATTTCTCGAAAACCACTTCGATCCGATTTGTACGTTTCGTGCGAAAAACGTGTTTGGAGTCGAAGATGGAGCAGTGAAGTGCAAGGGCTAATCGCTACTAATCCTGAGGATATTTCCAAAATGGATGTAGTAGGAGTAGTGCCTTCGGTTCCGTTCGAACCCGGGACGGACTTGTATGGACGAATGCTTGCGAAACACTGTCAGGTGGACGATGGGCATTCTAAGTGAAAACGTTCTAAAGGTAACGCTTAGCCTCAATCCTCATCAACCGGGAATGACTGAAAATCAGGGGATATGCAGCAAGGTTAGGTGGGTCATGCCCAAGCAGGACAAGATATTTCCCCGGTCTAGATGTCCCTTATATATTTCGGCTTAGTGGGTGGTTGGTCGCGCCAACCACGGGGTTTATCTTGTTCGGGACTGTTCAGTAAGGAATGGTTCTGGCCATGTATTGCAGGGTATGAAGGTAGTAGTCCTCGGTACTGTGATCTAGACCACGTACTGTGACATGTGGTACCCCAGTGCCTAGTCATTGTTGGAAATCCATTCTCCCTACGAGCCTTTTACGAGTTTTGTTTGTATTACCCACTTCGGTGGCTAGTAGCTGGAATTTAATCATGTAACAATTTCGGCTATTTTATAAGTATTTGTAAATAGACCCTATTATAATATCAAAGGATTTCTATAAAAAAAAGTGTTTTAGCTATCGTAAGGTAAAAACCCGACATGTTTATTTGTGGCGTGGTCTTAGGAGATGCTTTTGTTTTCAAAGGATTTTTGAAACTTTAATAATCAATTTGGATGCATTATTTATCAGCTGGTATTCCAGACTGACTCGGGTGTTATTTCATTATAATGCTCGGGTCAGACCGAGTATTATTTGTTCAGGTCAGGATGCTTTGGAGCAGGAGAGGAGCTGGAGTCCGAGACGTATTATATGTACCTATATATATATATATATATATATATATATATATATATATATATCCGCTGCTATGATTGTATGGTATCTCTGATTGGTATTGATTATTGTATGAGATACTCTGATGATATGATGTATAAAACAGTGATAGATTTCATTTTGTGTAAAGTTCTATAGTTACTATTATATTTTATTCCGCTGCGACTGTGAGATTCTGATATTGTTTAGTTTTTTGTCTTCTTCTATCTCTTCTTCTTAACCCCAATGGTTCGTGTTTCTGTGCCACTTGTGTCACTTTGTATAGAATAGTGTTGATTCAAGGGGTACGGATTTGCGGGCTGTCACATAATGCAAGCTTAAACAAAGTCTATTCGAATTGTTTTAAACATCCTTTCAGCCTCCAACAAAATCTTGCTTGATACAAAAAAAAGAAATAATTGTACCTGCGTTTGCTAACCCAGTAAAAACCTTCCCCATACTAACTTTTCTTTTCTATATATTTCTACTTATTCAGTTCGTTCTAAAACATAGCAAACCAGAAGACCTAAGTTAACATTTTCATTTTACAAATTTTATCCATAATAAAGCTTGCCTGCAAGTAAACTTAAAGCAAAAACCTGATGCATTCATCTTCAGCCCAAGCTTTAAAGCAAGCAACCTGCATGCAAATCAAAATAACAGAGAAACTCAAGTTTAAAACAAAAAGCATTCAAGTGCATGGTTTTTAAAGCTAAAGGACTTCAGTTTCAAGCTGTTTTTCAATTAGGTGCTCTGACCTCTTTTTATAAAGGTGAGTAACATCACAATTAAATAATTTATGTGTATTTTTACTGTTACATGTTTCTCTTTGGAGTTCATTTTGTTTGAGTATTCTTTTGTTTAGTATATCTCTGTGTATGTTTGAATGTGGTTATGAGCATCTCTGTGTATCATTTTGACTTTAGTTCCAGGGTTGAAATCCTCATCAAAATTCATTTGCACTCAATTTAAACTTGATGAAACTTAAGTTCTGAATGTAAAATGATTGTTATAACTTAGACTTAAGTTTAAAATTTTGATTAAGGAAAGAAATCAATTTGTATTGGGTCTGGAATATGAAACAACAGTAGAAAACTAAAATAAGTTAAAACTCAATTATTACAATTCGTGGATTCAGGCATATGAATCAAAAGCTAAAATAAAAACTTGAATTTTGAAACTAAAATCAAGATTTGTAGTGAATGGGTTAGAGTGCAGTTCTAGGTTCATCAAAGGAAGGAAATTTGGGTATCTTTGATGATCTATGAGACCGGAAGGGTCGGGGCTCTGCTGGGAGATGGAGTAGTGAACGAAGTATCCGGGAAAAATGGTAGAAGAGGTGGATGATCATTGGTTTGATGATGGTGGAAGTTTTTGGTTCTTAACCCTAGTTTAACTGGGTTTGGTTGTTCGATCCACCGCGGGTACCATGATTGATCGAGCGCTTTGTGTTTTTGGGAGATGGGAGTTGGGTTGTAGAGGAAGACGAGGCTGAAGTTTCAGGACCCCTGATGGTCGGAGGAGCAGCGGCGAACCGTTGACAGGTTTTGAGGTGGAAATGATCTGGTGTTTCCGGGTTGGGTTCGATGCTCGAATTTGTTTTCAGGGATGCGTGGAAGTCTTGGTGATTGGAACTGGAGGAGGTGGTGATAGATGACTTGTGGAGGTCGTCAAAGATGGTCGGAGTTAGGTGGGGGATCGGTGCATGTGCACTGTGCACATTTGAGTTGAAGTCTGTTTTTTTCTTCTGGGTTTGAGCAGAGAGGAACTCGAGTTTACTCGAGTAGTTCGAGTATCTTACTCGAAGCGTTTAGGATTTTGACTCGAAGCACTAGTAGGGGGTCTCGAGTCTGTGTTGTTCAGGTATTAGCAAACCTGATTTGTTTCAGGTTTATTTTAGTTCAAATTTAAAACAAGTTAAAATCAAAGAATTTAAATCAAAGTTAAATTAATAGATTTAAATTCTTCTTTGAACTCAAACTTGAGATTTAAATCAATTTTTTTTAAACAAGTTTAAATTAAATAGTTTTAATAAAAAGATAATTAGTTCCCGAACAAATGTTCAAATTTGATTGTGATAAAATCCTTCTATTTAAGGATTTAAAATGAAGGTTAAATAAATTGTTTTGATTTGAAATTTTGCAAGTTAAAATGCAATGTAATTTAAAAAGCTAAATTTTTATCAAAAAAAATTAAGTAGTTTAAATTAAGGCTTTTCTTATATAAGTAATAAATGTTTTTCTTACATTTCTTTTGAGAGTTATAAATTAATATTTAAATTTGGCTGAATGTTAAATGGTAATTCATTTTGAATCTTAAATTCAAAATGGAATTTAAATTTAAATTTAAAATGTAATGTTCTAATACACTTTAATATTAATGAAGTCATTAATAAAGAAATAAATTATCTTAGAGATAATTAAGGTATTAAATGATTTAATTAATAAGATAATAAAGGAATGATTTATTTATTAAATTTATAAATTAATGATTTAGATTAATTTATAATTAGAAATTAATTAAGGAAGTAATTTAAGAAATGTTATTAGAAAACGAAGATAATTAACTAAGGATTAATAATAATTAATTAATGTGATAAATTTTATTAATTAATTAGTTTAATTAATTAAGATGATCATTTGTAAATTGGTTAAGTGTAATTACTTGATGAAGAAATTAAGAGGTTAATTACTTATTGTAATTAATTTTGATAAAATGATTAATTTAAGTTAATTAATCAATTTAAGAAAATCATTTGATAAATTGATAAGTGTAATTACTTAGTGTATTTAATGGAGCATAATTACTTAGGGAAGTAATTAATGTTAATTACTAAATGTAATTTGTGAAAGATGATGTGTTAATGGAGTAATTTGGATAATTACTTTTGTAATTGATCAAGGGATTAATTAATGGAGATAATTAATTATGGAATAATTAATTTATCAATATAAGTGATTAAGGATAGTTAATTATTGGTTTCTTATTAATCCAAGGTGATTAATAATTGTGTTTAATAAAAGATTGATCGCTTAATGTAATTAATTTAAATAAAGTAATTTAATTTAAATCTGAATTAGAGAGCATTAATTAATTAATATAATTAAGAATTGTTTAATTAAGGAATAATCAATAATGTGGTGTTTAATTTATGTAATTAATTAAGGATAAATGTAGTTAATTACATTTAATTTATAAATGAAGTAATTAAATGTTAATTACTATGAATGATTTAGGATACTTAATTTGTGAAATTAATTAAAGGCTAATTACTTATTGTATTTGGAAGATGATTAATCAAAGGTGTTTAATCAAATATAAATGGTTGTATGAACGGGATTTATGGAATGAGTAATTAATTTAATTTACTTTAAATTTATTAAAGATAGAAGTAATTAATTTAATTCATTTTAAATTAATTATAGATTGTGAATAATAAATCATTGCTTATGGATGATATTAATATTTCATTGATTGATTGTGATCTCAGATATGAGATGAGTAATATCTATGTAATATGGATGCTTGGTTTAAGTATGATAATATTAAATATCTGTTTGGATGATAATATTAATTATATGTTTATGATGATAATGTGATTATCTATTATGAGATGTGAATTATCTATCTGTGTGTATATTGATAATATTGAATTGAACTGTTAAGACTAAATAGACAACTTGGCCTTAAAAGATACATTTTGGATTTCGATGAGACCGGGATCGAGTTTCCATATTTGGACTTTCGAAAACCACATCGATCCAAATTAACGATAGGTCGTGAATCTGAAATGAAGATGAAGATTCAGAGTGCAAGGGTTATTGTCGTTAACTCTGAGGGTGATTAGAAAATTAGTGTAACGAGATAATGCCTTCGGTTTCGTTCGAACCCGGAACGAACTTGTATGGATTGAATGCTTTCAACACATCATCATGCGGATGATGAGCATTCTAAGAGATAAGTTCTGTAAAGGTAATCGCAGCCTCAAGCCTCATCAACCGGGAATGGCTAAAACGGGGGAGATGCAGCAAGGTTAGGTGGGTCATGCCCAAGTAGGACAAGATATTCCCCTGTCTAGATGTCCCTTTTTATTTCGGCTGTGTGGGCGGTTGCTAGCTACAACCGCGGGGTTTATCTTGTTCGAGACTGTTCAGTAAGGAATGGTTCTGGCCTTGTGTTGTAGAGGGTCGGGAGTGATCCTCAGTACGTTGATCTAGGCCACGTACTGTGACGGGCGGTACACCAGTAGCCCTGCCATTGTATGGAATCCAAAATCCAATAAGTGCCATCGAATTTGATTGTATTACCCACTTTTGTGGCTAGTAGCTGGAATTTAATCATGTAACAATTTCAGCTATTTTCTATTTACTTGAAAACCTTAGACCTATTATAATATCACTGAATTTCCTATCAAAAGTTTTGGTTAGCGTAAGGTAAAAACTTACCCATGTTTATTTGTGGTAAGTCTTACGTGATACCTTTTGTTTTCGAAGGTTTTCAAAATTAAGCAACTTTAACCTGTTACTCACACCAGACCAATGTCTGACCCGGAGTTTATTTCTGTTTTTCCTAAACTCTCGGGTACTCAAATTTTTACAAGTAGACAAGGGATTCAGGTTAGCTTTGACGAATTCTGGAGGAGCAATGGAGCAGGAGGCTTCAGCATTGTAGATTTAGTGTTCCGCTGTGTTGGTATCTCTATGTTGTTTTGTGTATTGAGTTGTATAACTAGACAGGTGTCTATAACTATCTAGTATGTGATGTATTGTGACGACCCGGAAACTTTAACAAATTAAATTGGAATAATTAATCGATTTTAAATATTTAAAAGTTAATTTTAACTTGAATTCCTGATATTGATATTTACTTGATAATTAAATCATTGGATAGTATAGTTTAAATATTGATTTTTATAATTGAAAATTGGGTAAATTGTTGAATCTGATATTTCTAAGCCCGTTTAAATAATTTGAAGGCTTATAAAATTTATGATGATAATACTGGAGATAATAGAATGATTGGAATTTAATTTAAGGATAATTTGTTCAGCTTTGAAAATTTGTTGTTTAAAATTGAATTTAAAAAAATAGCTTTTCGAGAAACAGTCTTGGAGTTTGACGAAACCAGTTCCATTGGATCCGTAATAGTTTGTTATTATCGGATTTCAATTTTCATAGCAATCGGAGTTGTCGTTTGACCCTGGCAGCTCGAAACGCTTAGATTTATTTTAATCGATGTAAGTTAATATCGATCGTTTAATTCCGTAATTCGCACATACGTTCCAATTAGCCTCCGTAACACGTTCCATCGTGTTCGGAAACGGGTAACACTTTATAATTGCCTCGCGGTATTGCTTAAGTGGAGTTCGAAAATTTGACTAGCAATCGATGAAGCATTTTGAAGTTTTATATAAGTTAAAAACAATAATCATAATAATATATAATATAGTTATTAAAATAAAATATTTAAGATATTTTTTCCAGAAATCGTGCTCGAGAAGCCTCCTTCAGCCTATTTCTTATTCCCTTCCTCTTTTTTTCCCCAGGAATGCTGAGAATCGAACTAAGAAAAAAAAGAGAAAAAAAACAAACAAAAGGGGGGAGGGCCGAAACCTTCACTTTTCAACAACAGAAATAAAATTCAACTCAAATAAAAATGGCGATCGAAAGGGGAAGGGGGCCGCATCGTTGTTTGTGTGATGGAAGGGGAAGAGGCTTCGGCACCTCGTTCTCACTCGAAGCAGGTTGCGTATTGATGTACGATGACGGTCAGAAGGCTGCGGCGGCAAAAGAGCTCGTGTTCGAGCATCAGTGGGGGCGAGGGCGAAGTCGCGACAAACTCGAAGTTGTAGCTTGCGTGCGATGAGGGGGGCGACTCGATTGTCGTGATGTTGCGAGGGTGAGGGGCGCACTGGTTAGGGAAGCGGTGACTCAAAATTGGGAATTCGAACTAGGGTTCGTCGAAGAGGCAGAGTCGCCGTATTTGTGAGGCCGCGTGTGTGGTAGTGGAGTCGGCAGTAAGGTATATTCTTTGTTGAAGCTTAGCATTTGATTTAATTCAGTTTCAAAGTAAAATATAAGAATACTATATATATGTGTGTAACAGTAGGTTATTTTCTTTTAAATTTTAGGTTTATGTAGTGTGTATTTATATGAAGATAACTGAAATCATTTTAGATTTGGGATATAGGAATTTAAATGAAATATTATATTTTAATAATCTATGTAGGTATTTTTACAAATATATACATACATATTTCATTTACTAGCTTATAGTTTTTTTTTATATATATAACGTATGTTGGAGAAATTGGTTTAAATATAATTTAATGATTTAAAATGAAATCAGTGGTTAATTAAATTATCAAATGAAATTTAAATGGCTCAATAGACTCGAATATTAATAAAACATCTAATGTTTTACAAGGTCAATAGTCGTGAAAAGCAAGTCATGAAGGATGGGCCGCAAAATGACGAAGGTGAGTAAATCTCACTCTGTCTGGTTCTTATTTAAATTTATATGGTTAAATTTAAATAATTGGTCGAACGTTTTGGTTGATTGGATGTATACTGATGATGATGTGATTTTGATTTTGATTGATTCTCGAGTTAATTGTGGATTGACTCGAAGTATATGGGGTTTTAAATCGTTTTAAACTTAAATCATAAATAAGACAATGATTCCATTGTAGATTTAGAGAGGGCTTGATGTGTTGTGATTCATTAAATTAGTAGGGAATTTGAAATGAAAAATTGATTGATTTGATTAATTAATGATTTGGCTTAACTAATTTGGTAACGAATGAGTTGAATTAATTAATTAAGGTTCAAGTAAACTAATTAAGTGTAAGTAATTCAGAATAATAATCGAATGGTGTGTCAGTTAATTTCTTAATGAAATTAATGAAATAAAATTTATTTTGCGGAAGAAAGCAAGAGAATAAATGAGATAAATTAATTAAGGAGTAAGTAATTTATTTAATGAATTAAATAAAAGATAATTAAATATAGGTAGAGGTTGTTTGAGAAGGATTAATATCGGGGTTTAATTAATGTAATTAATTTGGATTGGGATAATGGAAATGAAATTGGAACTCATAATTTATATAATTAAGGATGTAATTAAGGATAAATTAATCAAAATAAGTGGCTTATGAAGTTAATTAATAAGTAATTAAGGATTAACGTAATTAAAATAGTTAATTAATTCATGAAGTAATTAAGATTACCTATTGACTTAAGAATAATTAAAAATTGTGAAGCTAATTAAAGGTGATTACTTGAATGTAATTGAAAGATAATTAATCCAGGGTGATTAATTAAGATGAATGAGGATGGGTTGACCGATTAATTAACTTGGAATTTAATTAACGTTGAATGACGGGATATAGGTAATTGAGACTTGAAATTCAATTGAGTAACTTGAATTGTTTTGTATGTGATGGATGATTGATTGGTATTGGATGTTTGAACGTGCTCATCTCTGATATGGATGTTGTTTATTTCAATTAAATAACTTGAGATGGGATAACACGAGTTTCGAAGAAACCGGGTCGGGTATTGGGGAATACCCGAAACCCCCTTCGAATTTGTTTTAAATTGATTTCTTAAATCAAAAGGATGGAATGAATTGATTTAAGTGAATTAGATTATTTTATCAAAGTTTGATACTTAGAAATTTATGTATGAAATAAGCCTTGTCTATAGCAAATTGTGAATTGGCAAATTAATATAAGTTACCGGGTTATATAAGTTGATTGCTTTAGTATTCCATATTATTTGAATTTACTCACGCTGGTTTCCAGCCTGACCCGGGTGTTACTTTGGTGTAATGCTCGGGTCAGACCGAGTATTACAGATTTTCAGGTTAGGACGTTCAGAAGCTCAGGAGGCGAGCTGGTGGCAGTATCGTATAGAGTATATCCGCTGTATTTATATTATTGTTAAGCTGAGACATGATAATTGTATGTATTCAGTGGCTGTATATGTATGTGAAACTCTGATGTATATTAAATGTAATCGATAGATATAGTATTCTTTTGTAAACTATTATTATTTATTATTATATTTTATCCGCTGCGATTGTGAGATGTTTGGTGTTTCTGTTCTTCTTCTTCTATCTCTTTCTTCTTTTTCATAACTATCTGGGATTTTCGGGTTAGAAAATTTCGGGTCGTTACATTTGGTATCAGAGCAGGAAGGTTAAGCGAGAACCTTGGCTCTGGTGGGGATTACTCATTAAATAGAGTTCGTAGAACTCTAGAATGAGTTGAGTGTATATATATATATATATGAGCGCGTACTTGTAATTTTCTTATATAAAGGTTTTAAATGATTTTATATAAAAATATATTCTTGATATATAAAGCGATATTTCCTTTTAATAAATATTAAGGTGATTGGTTGTAAAAAAAAAAATCTTTAGAATTAAATTAATAAGCAATATAATACAACCAGACTGAAGTCTTGAATTAGAATTAAATGAAGTAATATAAAATACAACCAAATTAAAATTAAATTAATTAAAAGTGAAATTCTAGAATTAGAACTCAGAAATTAGAATTGTTTGAAACTTTAAATAAACAAAGTCAATTTGGTTTAAAAAGGTTAAACCAATCCTTGAGAATTTAACTCGAATTTATATAATTCGAGATGGTTTAAATGTGAAGTTGGAATTGAACTTATTCAAATTGAATCCGATTTGAATTAATTGGATTTGGATGGAAGATGTGTATGTTCAAAAATTTAATGGAAGGTGGGAATTGGTTTAACATCGAAAAGGAATTTGAAATATAGATTGTAAATGTAATTCATTAATTGAAATACTTTATAAATAAATTGAGGTTATAAGTTGAAATAGAATTCCAGAGAATATTTGAAATAGAGTAAGATGAAATTCTAGAGTAATGTTTAAATATGAATTGGATGGATTGGGAATTTGGAATTTTTGGGAAATTTAAAATTCCTTTGGATTGAAAGTGGTTTCCAAAGGTTTTGGAATGAAATAATAATATTGTTTCAAAAATATTTTTGGTGTTGAACTTGAAATCTGGAAGATTTAAAATTAAAATGTTTAGAAGTGTTTTAAAGAGATAAAAGCATTGAACTCTTCGGTCACTGGAAAATAACGTCGGTGATGACTGCAGCATTATCGATGTTTATTTTCGAGTTTCTAGAAGAGAAATTGCTACCAAATTGTTTTAAATTGGAATTGTTTGTGAATTGAGTTTGGTTTTGAAATTCAAAGGGATAATAGAATCTGTCAAAGAATTTTGGATATAGATAAATTCTAAGGTGATGTTTAAGTTTTGGAAAATTGTTTAAACTTTGGAATCTGGATTTAAAATATTTATGGAATAATAAAATATATTAGGTAAATAAAAAGTATAACTCCAAGTTAAAAGCAAAATGTGAATGTAATTGATTTATAAATAGAAGTTGAGAAATGTAAATTATAATTAAAGTTGTATAAGTTTAAAAATTTTAAATGAGAAATTGGAATGGATTAAATTGAAGTGATTTGGATTCTGGAATTAAATTGATAATAATTCAAATTAATTGGAATAATATGAAATTATAATTAAAATTGAACAGGATTAAAATCAATTAGAATTTGATTTAAATTTGGGAAGGAATCAAGATTTGATTCAACTTGAATTGGGAATTAATCAAGTCCAATGGAATTTGGAGTTATTTGGATTGGAATTGGATCAATTTAAATGGAGATTAAAATTGAATTGTTGGAGAAGTGAACGGTTTGACTCTTGACTATTTTCAATATAAATTGTTTTCATATAAACTTATTTTTTCTAAGCTATTAAATATATACAACCTTTCTTTCTTAAAGCCAAATTATTTTATACTTGTTTATAATTATTTTGGAGGTTTCTAACCATTTTTCAGCTGTTTCCTAAACTAATTACTATTTTTCAACTATTTCACAAACTAATTTCTATTTTACAACTATTTTGTAATTATCTACAAATTTTGAAAATATTCAACTATTTCTTAACTATTTTACAGTTATTTACCTATTTTATAGCAATTTTACAAACTAATAATTAATTTTCCACTATTTATTTATTTTTAGAATTTTCAAGCTATTTTCTAGATATAAACTGGTCGGAGTTCAAACTGTTATTGATTAAGTACCCAACTGAGATAAAGATTGAAGTAATAATCCAAATGGGGATTAATGTAAAGGTGAATAAGGAATATGAAATGGTTCTTTTGAACTGAAAGAATATTTTGAGAAATATGAAATGAATAAAGATGGAAATGGGATATTTCTATGGTTTTTGAGAAGTGTTTGGAGTATAAAAGGTGTTTTCTACAAGAAAGTAAGGATCCAAAGTTTTAAAAATTTATTTATATATATATCAGAATATATATAAAGGATCCTATGAGGATTTTGGAAAAAATTTTGGGAACCTTTGGATTTGAAAAAGGCTTTTGATTTTTGGGTAAAATCAATATTGAATTTGGAAAGCCTATTTTGAGAATTATCGATTTTGGAAATAATCGATGTTGTGTAAAAGAGCTTTGATAAAATTCATACTAGGTGTATGATTTGAAAGATACTATATGTGTATAGCATAAGGTGTTTTGATGATAGCTCTGGGGAAAAAGGCGCTCCCTTGGAATGGACTTCTCAGGAGTGCCACTGGGTGGCGCTGCCTTGAGCCCCAAGGGGGGTTCTAAAGTTGATCCTGTGAGGAGTCCGGACAAAACTAGTTCCTGAGGATTATGAGGTGAGTTACCATAGCGTAAGTCATGTGTGCCGCTGAGAGCCAACAGTCTGCGGTTGAGTTTATCTCGGTAGACTGCGACTTATGTTGGAGTGGAGAAGTTTCATTTCGTCAGCGAAAGTCAGAGGCCGCTGAGAGCCTGCAGTTACATGGACTTTTGCTGCGACGACAACGTAACCCTGGATGTAACTGTGATCTGTTGTGTGGGATCCATGGCGTAATCGAGAGGCCGCGGAGAGCCTGCAGTTACATGGACTTTTGTTGTGACTGCAACGTAACCCTGGTATGTAACTGTGACCATGGATGGGGGTGATGATTTTCAGAGCATTGTCACCAAGGATATTTCCTCTATTTCAAAATGCTTTCAATATTTTCAATAAAATTATTTTCCAAATATTTTCACTGGGTGTTGAAAACGGGTTTACCAAGTACTTATAGATTTTCGGTCCTACGCCTGATCAACGTATGACTGAATTTCTGTGAGAACAAGGATGGACTGGTTGAGACATCGGGTTATAAGAAATATTTTATAAAAACTATTTTAATATTATTATGAGATTTTATAGGCATTTCTAAAATTTTAAAATAAAGGAGATGAAATTTTGGAAAATCAAGGGAAGTTCAAACTGAAATTATAAAATTGAAACTCGGGAAATTTTAATGAAGTGATTCTTTGTAATAAAATAAAATAAAAAATCCAATGTTGGATTAAAAGTGGAAGTAAGCTAATTATCTAAATAAATTATTTAATAGAGAATGTTAATAAAATTTAACTTTGGTTAATAAATGAATTGTAAATTAATAATGGAGTTTGGAAATGAATTCAAATTGTAAATAGAACTCGACTTGGATTTAATAATGAAATAAATTAGAAGAGATGTTGTAAAAATAAAATAGGACTGGATTGAAAAAGAAATGTGATGGTTTGAATTATAAATAAAATTCAAGGGCGATTTGAATAATATTTAATGAGATTTACAAGTGGATTGGATATAAGAGAAGTGATTATAATAGAAATAGTTTGAGTTGCAAAGCAAAATCCAATTGAATAGAAATAAATTGAGATGGTCTTGTATTAATAAAATAAATTCGAAATAAACAAGTAAATTAAAAAATTTAATGGGATCACTGGAATTATATAATTAATGGATGAAGCCTAATGAATAAAAAAATTGAATCAAACTTTAATTGGAATTGGATTATCAGACTGGCTTAAGTTCGGTGACATATGTGCCTGGATATTGTTTTGATAAATTGAGAAGGTGGATTAAATTTACAATGAAGGAGATGGGCTAACTGAATTAAATGGAATTTGATTTAATGAGAATCAAATTTAATTGAAGTGAACTTAAGTTGATGTTGGAATAAATTAATGTAATTAACTTAAGTTTAAAGTTTATGGAAGCTTGGCTTCGAATAAGGATAAAAGCTTATTAAATGAAAGCTTGGATAAAATTTGGAAATGGTTATAAATTTAGAAATATTGAATATGCTAAGCTTAATAAATAGTTTGAATGAAGTCAATAAGGTGATGAAATGAAATGCGTATGTATGGTTGGTGAATAAATTAAAATGGAACTGAATTAAATAAGACTGAGTTGGAATCAATTGTAATTGGTTATAAAACTTAAACAATTAATTATTCACATGGATATTATCAAATTAAATGCTATGAATTAGTGGAAGCGATATAATTAATTTTTGAATCAATTGAAGTGAATATGAGATTGTTTCGCTTAAAATGAGTTGAATGCAAGGAATTGTGTGTAAACCATTAAAATTGAATAAAAGGGCATATAAATTTGGTTGGAAACAATTAGATATGCTTTAAAACATTTAAATTGCTTATTGGAAATGTTTGGTGCTTGTTATTTATGTAATGCATGTGTTTGGCTTTTGAAGTAAGTGTTAGGTTAATAAATTTTTTATATATATGGCACTTACGTATTTAAATTGAGTAAGTACAGGTACAGGGAAGCCGTTTGGCTAGATTTGGGGTATGCTAATTGCAAAATAAATAAGCTGCTTGCTTAAAATGCTAAATAAGGTACGCCTACGCAATAAAAATAGGAAATATGAACAGTTTTTGCTTTTTCCGACCGTGTGGGTCGATGTATACATATTTATATATATTGTCAAATTGCAAAAGCTCCTCCGTACAAAGGAGACTCTGCCAAAATTTTCTGAAAATTTTGGGAGTTAGAAAACTTTTGGAAATTTTGGTTAACGACAAAACAATTTTAAATTGGAAGTTAAAGTAAATTAGTAATGAACCTAATATGAATCAGTTTAAAAGAATGATATAACTCAATATTAGAAATCGAAAATAAATTGAATTCATATGAAACGGTGGAAACTAAGTTAAATAGAAGTAATGTGAAGGCTTCTGTAAGAAAATGTATACAATGATTTGGAAGATTACGATTGGATATTGTTGTTAAATAGAATATGCAGGTGTTATAAAGGAAAAAGGAAATTGGATTGGGTTCTAAAAGATAAATTTGAATTGCCCGACTGAAAGGTACGTATTGTGATTCTGTATGATATTGGATTGGGTTTTTGATGTAGCCACTTGGCTTTTGTTTTCATTTTGGAATTTGGGAGCCCGTAGAGGCCTTTTGTAGTAGTACCGAGTTAGCCGCGCAAAGGAGACGCTGGCAAAAAATTTCGGAAATTTAGGGAGTTAGAAAAATTTTGATAATTCAAAATTTGGTTTTAAATTGAAATTTAAATAATTGAGCAAAAGGGTGTTGTTTGAAACTATAGAGGGTTTTGGGGAAATTGGTTAAGGTGGTAGTGGGTCTTCAATAAATGATAGTTGGTAGGATGTTGATTTTGAGTTTTGGGAAAAGGTAAACGGGTAGTGGTCTATTCTTCCTGATTAGTAATTTCGAGGACGAAATTCTTTTAAGGGGGGAGGAATGTGACGACCCGGAAACTTTAACAAATTAAATTGGAATAATTAATCGATTTTAAATATTTAAAAGTTAATTTTAACTTGAATTCCTGATATTGATATTTACTTGATAATTAAATCATTGGATAGTATAGTTTAAATATTGATTTTTATAATTGAAAATTGGGTAAATTGTTGAATCTGATATTTCTAAGCCCGTTTAAATAATTTGAAGGCTTATAAAATTTATGATGATAATACTGGAGATAATAGAATGATTGGAATTTAATTTAAGGATAATTTGTTCAGCTTTGAAAATTTGTTGTTTAAAATTGAATTTAAAAAAATAGCTTTTCGAGAAACAGTCTTGGAGTTTGACGAAACCAGTTCCATTGGATCCGTAATAGTTTGTTATTATCGGATTTCAATTTTCATAGCAATCGGAGTTGTCGTTTGACCCTGGCAGCTCGAAACGCTTAGATTTATTTTAATCGATGTAAGTTAATATCGATCGTTTAATTCCGTAATTCGCACATACGTTCCAATTAGCCTCCGTAACACGTTCCATCGTGTTCGGAAACGGGTAACACTTTATAATTGCCTCGCGGTATTGCTTAAGTGGAGTTCGAAAATTTGACTAGCAATCGATGAAGCATTTTGAAGTTTTATATAAGTTAAAAACAATAATCATAATAATATATAATATAGTTATTAAAATAAAATATTTAAGATATTTTTTCCAGAAATCGTGCTCGAGAAGCCTCCTTCAGCCTATTTCTTATTCCCTTCCTCTTTTTTTCCCCAGGAATGCTGAGAATCGAACTAAGAAAAAAAAGAAAAAAAAACAAACAAAAGGGGGGAGGGCCGAAACCTTCACTTTTCAACAACAGAAATAAAATTCAACTCAAATAAAAATGGCGATCGAAAGGGGAAGGGGGCCGCATCGTTGTTTGTGTGATGGAAGGGGAAGAGGCTTCGGCACCTCGTTCTCACTCGAAGCAGGTTGCGTATTGATGTACGATGACGGTCAGAAGGCTGCGGCGGCAAAAGAGCTCGTGTTCGAGCATCAGTGGGGGCGAGGGCGAAGTCGCGACAAACTCGAAGTTGTAGCTTGCGTGCGATGAGGGGGGCGACTCGATTGTCGTGATGTTGCGAGGGTGAGGGGCGCACTGGTTAGGGAAGCGGTGACTCAAAATTGGGAATTCGAACTAGGGTTCGTCGAAGAGGCAGAGTCGCCGTATTTGTGAGGCCGCGTGTGTGGTAGTGGAGTCGGCAGTAAGGTATATTCTTTGTTGAAGCTTAGCATTTGATTTAATTCAGTTTCAAAGTAAAATATAAGAATACTATATATATGTGTGTAACAGTAGGTTATTTTCTTTTAAATTTTAGGTTTATGTAGTGTGTATTTATATGAAGATAACTGAAATCATTTTAGATTTGGGATATAGGAATTTAAATGAAATATTAGATTTTAATAATCTATGTAGGTATTTTACAAATATATACATACATATTTCATTTACTAGCTTATAGTTTTTTTATATATATATAACGTATGTTGGAGAAATTGGTTTAAATATAATTTAATGATTTAAAATGAAATCAGTGGTTAATTAAATTATCAAATGAAATTTAAATGGCTCAATAGACTCGAATATTAATAAAACATCTAATGTTTTACAAGGTCAATAGTCGTGAAAAGCAAGTCATGAAGGATGGGCCGCAAAATGACGAAGGTGAGTAAATCTCACTCTGTCTGGTTCTTATTTAAATTTATATGGTTAAATTTAAATAATTGGTCGAAAGTTTTGGTTGATTGGATGTATACTGATGATGATGTGATTTTGATTTTGATTGATTCTCGAGTTAATTGTGGATTGACTCGAAGTATATGGGGTTTTAAATCGTTTTAAACTTAAATCATAAATAAGACAATGATTCCATTGTAGATTTAGAGAGGGCTTGATGTGTTGTGATTCATTAAATTAGTAGGGAATTTGAAATGAAAAATTGATTGATTTGATTAATTAATGATTTGGCTTAACTAATTTGGTAACGAATGAGTTGAATTAATTAATTAAGGTTCAAGTAAACTAATTAAGTGTAAGTAATTCAGAATAATAATCGAATGGTGTGTCAGTTAATTTCTTAATGAAATTAATGAAATAAAATTTATTTTGCGGAAGAAAGCAAGAGAATAAATGAGATAAATTAATTAAGGAGTAAGTAATTTATTTAATGAATTAAATAAAAGATAATTAAATATAGGTAGAGGTTGTTTGAGAAGGATTAATATCGGGGTTTAATTAATGTAATTAATTTGGATTGGGATAATGGAAATGAAATTGGAACTCATAATTTATATAATTAAGGATGTAATTAAGGATAAATTAATCAAAATAAGTGGCTTATGAAGTTAATTAATAAGTAATTAAGGATTAACGTAATTAAAATAGTTAATTAATTCATGAAGTAATTAAGATTACCTATTGACTTAAGAATAATTAAAAATCGTGAAGCTAATTAAAGGTGATTACTTGAATGTAATTGAAAGATAATTAATCCAGGGTGATTAATTAAGATGAATGAGGATGGGTTGACCGATTAATTAACTTGGAATTTAATTAACGTTGAATGACGGGATATAGGTAATTGAGACTTGAAATTCAATTGAGTAACTTGAATTGTTTTGTATGTGATGGATGATTGATTGGTATTGGATGTTTGAACGTGGGCATCTCTGATATGGATGTTGTTTATTTCAATTAAATAACTTGAGATGGGATAACACGAGTTTCGAAGAAACCGGGTCGGGTATTGGGGAATACCCGAAACCCCCTTCGAATTTTTTTTAAATTGTTTCTTAAATCAAAAGGATGGAATGAATTGATTTAAGTGAATTAGATTATTTTATCAAAGTTTGATACTTAGAAATTTATGTATGAAATAAGCATTGTCTATAGCAAATTGTGAATTGGCAAATTAATATAAGTTACCGGGTTATATAAGTTGATTGCTTTAGTATTCCATATTATTTGAATTTACTAACGCTGGTTTCCAGCCTGACCCGGGTGTTACTTTGGTGTAATGCTCGGGTCAGACCGAGTATTACAGATTTTCAGGTTAGGACGTTCAGAAGCTCAGGAGGCGAGCTGGTGGCAGTATCGTATAGAGTATATCCGCTGTATTTATATTATTGTTAAGCTGAGACATGATAATTGTATGTATTCAGTGGCTGTATATGTATGTGAAACTCTGATGTATATTAAATGTAATCGATAGATATAGTATTCTTTTGTAAACTATTATTATTTATTATTATATTTTATCCGCTGCGATTGTGAGATGTTTGGTGTTTCTGTTCTTCTTCTTCTATCTCTTTCTTCTTTTTCATAACTATCTGGGATTTTCGGGTTAGAAAATTTCGGGTCGTTACATGTATTATCTGTATAACTCTGATTGATGTTGTATATTATGTAAAAGTATGTAATAGTTATGTGATCTATTATATTTTGTTCCATTCCGCTGTGAGATTCTGATGTTGTTGTTCTTTCTTCTCTATCTCTTCTATTTTCTCACCCCTTTCTTTCTTCAAGATGATACGGATTTCTGTGCCCCGAAACTCGGGTCGTCACAGTTGGTATCAGAGCGCTAGGTTGAGTGAATACCTAGGCTCTTGAGTGATTTCTTTCTTGAGAGAGCGTATTTGTAATTTTGATATATATATATATATATATATATATATATATATATATATATTTCTACCTATTTGTTGGTTTATCAGTTCCGGTTTTCCAATGAGCTATAAAGGTAGATAGGGTAGTAGTGTGTGTAACACGACTACCGATGGTTGGAGTTTGAATGATTGAGGTTGGAAGTGTATACCGTCTCGAGTGAGTTTTGGGTGGTGTAAGGATTTCATTAATCTCTGAAGGAAACCTGTTAAGGTTTGGAGTTCATTTTTGAAGTGTAAGTTTGGATGAGCTAGAGTTTGGATCTGTTGGTTGGACAGAAGCCAGACATGATATCTTGATACATCAAGGTGTAGTAGCTGTGTGATGAGACACGGGGACTATGGATGTCTCTGAAGATGTTTCTTTGGAACAAGTTAAGGAAGTGTGTCTGCTCGGTGTTGTGGCTGTGTTCAGCAAGGTGGTTCTATTTAGTTTGAGGTCCGAGTTCTCGAAGAGTTTTGGAACAGGACGCCTTCTGGCTTAACAGTTTTTCTTGGAGTAACTTTAGAAGCAGTAGAGTAGATCCATTTCTTCGATGGATTGGCTAAGAGTAAGTTGTTCTGTTTGGTAAAGAGAGAGCAGTATTTTGGAATTAGGCTGGATTGATCGCAAAAGTGACTTGCGATAGTTTGAGAGTTCTCTTGTGTTCCAGAGATATTTTTCTGGATGTCTTCAAGAAGTCAGAGTTTTGTCAGCATCTGGAGTTTGAGTTTGGTACCGATTGGATTTCCAAAAGTGGTACCGGTGGTTCAGCTTAGTAGTAGGATGGTTGCTGAAGTGAGTTGGGTGAAGCAGCTCAGGTTTTGGAGGAACTTCTGAGTTTTATATTTTGGAATGTGTTGTTCAGTCTGTGCTTATGTTAGTCATCAGCATTTTTCATCTGTGTAGGTCAAAGTTGCGTAGTGGAAGCATGGTGGCAGTTGTTTTAGTGTGGAACCATTTAGAAGTTGCAGTATTTTGGACTAAAGAGTTTCTACAGGAAATTTTTTTCAGGATCTGAGGCCAGATTGGGTGTGCATCTGTTATCTCTTCCATATAAGAGAAGTGAGATCAGTTTTCTGATTTTGGAATTGAGTTTGTGTTCTGAATTTTGGTTGATCTTGGAAAGATCATCTTTGTTGGATTGTTTTGGTTTAGATTATTTTTAGGGATATCAGCAAGAGTTGAGCTGATCAGGAATGATGTAGGCAGCACAGGTTCGTCCGAAGAGTTTTGTGGATAAGAGACGGAGGAATTTGGATTCCGAAATCAGAGATTCGATTTCGGATAAGTGTTTGGTCTTCAGGATTAAATTGTCAGTTTAGATCACTGGAATCCATTGTGTTTCACGTATCTCTGAGGGAGTACGTGTAAGATCTATCTCTGGTTGTAGAACCAGCAGTTCAGGGAGTTTTGGTTGTTGATTCAGACTTGTCTATTGTCTGGTATCATGTCTTGTTTTGTAGATCTAGATGAGTGGGCTCCGTAGCTTGGTAGCTAGATTATTTGGATTCTGTAGAGCGAGTATTCCGGTATTTATACCTGGGGGACTCTAGATAGATCTATCCTGATTTTGTCTATATGGTTAGATTTGTTTGATTGGATAAATTGGTTGCTATGATTGTTAGCATATGATAGATATAAGCTTGTGTTTTAAAAATTAATTTTAATTAGATTATTAAATTACCTTTGTTTTAAATTTCGGGGACGAAATTCTTTTAAGGGGGGAGGAATGTGACATCCCGTAATTTTTGCAATATAAATTTAATAATCTGGGTTAAAATTAGATAGAATTGATAATATTGTTAATAATAATTCGAATTGATTCAATAATTTTCTTTAATAATTATTTAAATGGGTGATCTTATCTTTTAAAAGCTAATTTAAATTGTTCTATTTATAATGTATATATGTTTATATTTTTGTAAATGGATAATCCTTGTTTTAATTTATCAAGTAAAAAAAATACGTTTTCTTATTTTAAATATTTTTGGTAATTACAATTTGGAGATTTGATTTAAAATTAATATTAAATAAATAACCATTTGGCTTTAAAATATACTAAAGATAAAGTTAAAATTTCTTTAAATGATTTTAGCTTAAATATAAATTTAACAAAAGTTTGTTTTTTTTTAAATATAGCTTGATAAAATAAGTAATTTATATTATAAAGGAATAGTTCTTTTATAAATTATATTAATTTAATAATAAGCTATATTTAAACTATATCAATATTGTAATATCTTTAAAAATGGGTTTTAATATAAATAGAAGTTGTTATTTTTATTTATATATATATATGTATATTTTGAAAGAAACTATGATTTGTAAATTTAAAATAAAATCTTTCAAAAAAAATGTTTAAAATAAAATAATACTTTATAAATATTAACATAAGTATTTAATTGTTTAAGTTTGAAATAAAAGAAATAATAAGTAAATTTAGTATTGATAATTTTGGCTTTTAAATAGAAAGTGAAATAATAACAAGCACTTGTTTTAAAAATAAAAGTAACCCATAAGTTAAAAATCTATAAACAAATAACTAAAAGCAAAGAGCAAAGTAAAAAATAAAACAACTTTATATCTATGAACATCAAGTATGAAAGCAAACCAGGTTTGTGTAAATAAAAAAAATAAAAAAAAATAAAAAAATAAAATTAAAATAAAAGAGTAAAGCCTGTAAAGTAGTGATGCAAAGACAAGAAGCAAATCTATAAACAAAATAAGAAAAGTATAAAATAAAAGCATGAAGTACTCAAAGCATTTAATGCTTTCATATTTAACTGCAAACAATGTTAATTCGACTTGTTTTAAAATCATCTCAGCCCCTCCAAAAATAAAAATGCTCTGACCTATACATATAAATAAAAGAAAACTGTACCAGGCTGATGTACAAACCCTTCTTTATATATATACACAAAACTTGCCTTTTGTATATTTGCGGTGCTTTTTGTTCTAATTAGTTCAACATAGCAAACCTGAACAAGAAAATATAGTTAGCATTTCCTTTTACAAAACTGAAAGCAAACAAGGCAAGTAATATGTTTCCTGTAAAAGTTAGAATGCAAGAATAAAGCAAAATAAATATGTTGTATGATAAGTATGCAAGCAAGAAAAATCTAAACAAGTAAAAAAATATAATATATCCATGTACATAAAGTACTTAAACATTTAATGCAAGCTTAAACAAAGTTTATTCGAATTGTTTTAAACATCCTTTCTGCCTCCAACAAAAATCTTGCCTGATACAAACAAAAAAAAAGAAATAATTGTACCTGCGTTTGCTAACCCAGTAAAAACCTTCCCCATACTAACTTTTCTTTTCTATATATTTCTACTTATTCAGTTCGTTCTAAAACATAACAAACCAGAAGACCTAAGTTAACATTTTCATTTTACAAATTTTATCCATAATAAAGCTTGCCTGCAAGTAAATTTAAAGCAAAAACCTGATGCATTCATCTTCAGCCCAAGCTTTAAAGCAAGCAACCTGCATGCAAATCAAAATAACAGAGAAACTCAAGTTTAAAACAAAACGCATTCAAGTGCAAGGTTTTTAAAGCTAAAGGACTTCAGTTTCAAGCTGTTTTTCAACTAGGTGCTCTGACCTCTATTTAGAAAGGTGAGTAACACAATTAAATAATTTATGTGTATTTTTACTGTTACATGTTTCTCTTTGGAGTTCATTTTGTTTGAGTATTCTTTTGTTTAGTATATCTCTGTGTATATTTGAATGTGGTTTTGAGCATCTCTGTGTATCTTTCTGACTTTAGTCCCAGGGTTGAAATCCTCATCAAAATTCATTTGCACTCAATTTAAACTTGATGAAACTTAAGTTCTGAATGTAAAATGCTTGTTATAACTTAGACTTAACTTTAAAATTTTGATTAAGGAAAGAAATCAATTTGTATTGGGTCTGGAATATAAAACAACAGTAGAAAACTAAAATAATTTAAAACTCAATTATTACAATTCGTGGATTCAGGCATATGAATCAAAAGCTAAAATAAAAACATGAATTTTGAAACTAAAATCAAGATTTGTAGTGAATGGGTTAGAGTGCAGTTCTAGGTTCATCAGAGGAAGCAAATTTGGGTATCTCTGATGATCTATGAGACCGGAAGGGTCGGGGCTCTGCTGGGAGATGGAGTAGTGAACGAAGTATCTGGGAAAAATGGTAGAAGAGGTGGATGATCATTGGGTTGATGATGGTGGAAGTTCTCGGTTCTTAACCCTAGTTTAAATGGGTTTGGTTGTTCGATCCACCGCGAGTACCATGACTGATCGCGCGCTTCGTGTTTTTGGGAGATGGGAGTTGGGTTGTAGAGGAAGACGAGGTCGAAGTTTCATGACCCCTGATGGTCGAAGAAGCAGTGGCGAACCGTTAACAGTTTTTGAGGTGGAAATGATCTGGTGTTTCCAGGTTGGGTTCGATGCTCGAATTCGTTTTCAGGGATGCGTGGAAGTCTTGGTGATCGGAACTGGAGGAGGTGGTGATAGATGACTTGTGGAGGTCGTCAAAGATGGTCGGAGTTAGGTGGGGGATCGATGCATGTGCACTGTTCACATTTGAGTTGAAGTCTGTTTTTTCTTCTTCTGGGTTTGAGCAGAGAGGAACTCGAGTTTACTCGAGTAGTTCGAGTATCTTACTCGAAGCATTTAGGATTTTGACTCGAAGCACTAGTAGGGGGTCTCGAGTCTGTGTTGTTCAAGTATTAGCAAACCTGATTTGTTTCAGGTTTATTTTAGTTCAAATTTTAAAACAAGTTAAAATCAAAGAATTTAAATCAAAGTTAAATTAATAGATTTAAATTCTTCTTTGAATTTAGACTTGAGATTTAAATCAGTTTTTTTTGAATCTGAAAGTTTTAAAACAAGTTTAAATTAAATAGTTTTAATAAAAAGATAATTAGTTCCCAAACAAATGTTTAAATTTGATTGTGATAAAATCCATCTATTTAAGGATTTTAAATGAAGGTTAAATAAATTGTTTTGATTTGAAATTTTGCAAGTTAAAATGCAATGTAATTTAAAAAGCTAAATTTTTATCAAAAAAATTAAGTAGTTTAAATTAAAGGCTTTTCTTATATAAGTAATAAATGTTTTTCTTACATTTATTTTAAGAGTTATAAATTAATATTTAAATTTGGCTAAATGTTAAATGGTAAATCATTTGGAATCTTAAATTCAAAATGGAATTTGAATTTAACTTTAAAATGTAATGTTCTAATACACTTTAATATTAATGAAGTCATTAATAAAGAAATAAATTATCTTAGAGATAACTAAGGTATTAAATGATTTAATTAATAAGATAATAAAGGAATGATTTATTTATTAAATTTATAAATTAATGATTTAGATTAGTTTATAATTAGAAATTAATTAAGGAAATAATTTAAGAAATGTTATTAGAAAACGAAGATAATTAACTAAGGATTATTAATAATTAATTAATGTGATAAATTTTATTAATTAATTAGTTTAATTAATTAAGATGATCATTTGTAAATTGGTTAAGTGTAATTACCTGATGAAGAAATTAAGAGGTTAATTACTTATTGTAATTAATTTTTATAAAATGATTAATTTAAGTTAATTAATCAATTTAAGAAAATCATTTGATAAATTGATAAGTGTAATTACTTAGTGTATTTAATGGAGCATAATTACTTAGGGAAGTAATTAATGTTAATTACTGAATGTAATTTGTGAAAGATGATGTGTTAATGGAGTAATTTGGATAATTAATTTTGTAATTGATCAAGGGATTAATTAATGGAGATAATTAATTATGGAATAATTAATTTATCAATATAAGTGATTAAGGATAGTTAATTACTGGTTTGTTATTAATCCAAGGTGATTAATAATTGTGTTTAATTAAAGATTGATCGCTTAATGTAATTAATTTAAATAAATTAATTTAATTTAAATCTGAATTAGAAAGCATTAATTAATTAATATAATTAAGAATTGTTTAATTAAGGAATAATCAATAATGTGGTGTTTAATTTATGTAATTAATTAAGGATAAATGTAATTAATTACATTTAATTTATAAATGAAGTAATTAAATGTTAATTACTATGAATGATTTAGGATACTTAATTGGTGAAATTAATTAAAGACTAATTACTTATTGTATTTAGAAGATGATTAATCAAAGGTGTTTAATCAAATATAAATGGTTGTATGAACGGGATTTATGGAATGAGTAATTAATTTAATTTACTTTAAATTTATTAAAGATAGAAGTAATTAATTTAATTCATTTTAAATTAGTTATAGATTGTGAATAATAAATCATTGCTTATGGATGATATTAATATTTCATTGATTGATTATGATCTCAGATATAAGATGAGTAATATCTATGTGATATGGATGCTTGGTTTAAGTATGATAATATTAAATATCTGTTTGGATGATAATATTAATTATCTGTTTATGATGATAATGTGATTATCTATTATGAGATGTGATTTATCTATCTGTGTGTATATTGATAATATTGAATTGAACTGTTAAGAATAAATAGACAACTTGGCCTTAAAAGATGCGTTTTTGATTTCGATGAGACCGGGATCGGGTTTCCATATTTGGACACCCGAAAACCACATAGATCCAAATTAACGATAGGTCGTGAATCTGAAATGAAGATGAAGATTCAGAGTGCAAGGGTTATTGTCGTTAACTCTGAGGATGATTCAAAAATGAGTGTAACGAGATAATGCCTTCGGTTTCGTTCGAACCTGGAACGAACTTGTATGGATTGAATGCTTTCAAAACATCATCAGGCGGAATATGAGCATTCTAAGAGATATGTTCTGTAAAGGTAATCGCAGCCTCAAGCCTCATCAACCGGGAATGGCTAAAACAGGCGAGATGCAGCAAGGTTAGGTGGGTCACGCCCAAGCAGGACAAGATATTTCCCTATCTAGATGTCCCTTTTTATTTCGGTTGTGCGGGCGGTTGCTAGCTACAACCGCGGGGTTTATCTTGTTCGGGACTGTTCAGTAAGGAAAGGTTCCGGCCTTGTGTTGTAAGGGGTCGGGAGTGATCCTCGGTACATTGATCTAGGCCATGTACTGTGATGGGTGGTACCCCAGTAGCCCTGCCATTGTATGGAATCCAAAATCCAATAAGTGCCATCGGATTTGGTTGTATTACCCACTTTTGTGGCTAGTAGCTGGAATTTAATCATTTAACAATTTCGGCTATTTTCTATTTACTTGAAAACCCTAGACCTATTATAATATCATTGAATTTCCTATCAAAAGTTTTGGTTAGCGTAAGGTAAAAAATTACCCATGTTTATTTATGGGAAGTCTTACGTGATACCTTTTGTTTTCGAAGGTTTTTAAAATTAAGCAACTTTAACCTGTTACTCACACCAGACCCATGTCTGAACCGGAGTTTATTTCTGTTTTTCCTAAACTCTCGGGTACTTAAATTTTTATGAGTAGCCAAGGGATTCAGGTTAGCTTTGACGAATTCTGGAGGAGCAATGGAGCAGGAGGGTTCAGCGTTGTAGATTTAGTGTTCTGCTGTGTTGGTATCTCTGTGTTGTTTTGTGTATTGAGTTGTATAACTAGACAGGTGTCTATAACTGTCTAGTATGTGATGTAATATCTGTATAACTCTGAATGATGTTGTATATTATGTAAAACTATGTAATAGTTATGTGATATATTATATTTTGTTCCATTCTGCTGCGAGATTCTGATGTTGTTGTTCTTTCTTCTCTATCTCTTCTATTTTGTCACCCTTTTCTTTCTTCAAGATGATACGGATTTCTGTGCCCAGAAACCTGGGTTGTCACAGTAAGCATCAATTACTAAAGGAGGAAAATTTATATGTCAATTAATTGGGTAATGAATCGGCAGTTTAAATATACACAGCTAATAAATGCATGATTGAGTGATGCATAGGAAGTAATTTGGATATCGATTAAAATAGGAAAACGTGTCAATTAATTAATTGGCAATCAGTTGAGCATTTTGAAAAGGGTGTTAATTGATCAAATAATATGCCTTTGTTACAATAGCTAATAATATAAATTAATTAGCTAGAAGAAAACGCTAGTTATAGGATTATTTATTTCTAAGTTAAAAAGAAAAAAAGAATTGGAATGCATACAAAAATCAAATGGAGTAATTAAGTTTATGATGAAGCTAATTTAATAAGAATAAATCAAAAAGTATAACTTTTATATACAATTAATTAATAGAGGTATTAATTGACGTGTTTAAACAGATAAGAAATTATAACGTATAAGAATCAACTAATATAGGATGTACATACATTTACACACACACACACACACACATATATATATGATCTAATTAATTAGATAATTAATGGGAGAATCTTATTTAGAAGGAAACGTAAATTAATAGGGTCGTATAACAAAGGAATAAATGAATAACATTGGAGAATTATATATTATAAGCCAATGTAAACAAATCACTAAATGAAGGTGAGGATTATTTTTAGGGTTGATCGGATGGTTTATAGTTGTTCACTACACCTATAAATTGAACACGACTTAACCCTAGCCCACACTATTTTATCTGAATTACCTACTGTCATTTAAACAAACTCCTATTCTCTTCTCCCTCTTCCTTTCTCCTCTATCAATCAAATCATTCCCCAAATAAAAAATAATATTAAGCAAAGATATACATACAAGCAAATCAGCACAAACAAATTAGGGAATTTATAGCGAATTAAAAAGGGGGAAAAGCAAGCAAAAAAAGGAATAGAGATTGAAGCAAAGGACAACATGTGAGTGGATTTAATTATATTCTCTTACATTTATTGTAACAACCCTGGTTTTGCAGATTACTTGTTAATATTTAATATAACGATTGTTATATTTTAATATTATAAAATAAAATAAAATTGAAAATTTAATTGTTTATTTGGAATAAACGATGAATTTGAAAATAAAATGAAAAAAACAAAGTTTTTTATTTTTATTTATTTGGGTTAATAATGATTGGAAAATGGGTTTTATATGGAGAAAATGCAATAATTGTATTAATTATGGTCAATTACTTCTTTTAATAATTTTAAAAGAAGTATGAGATTTTTAAAGGTTGTTTGTTTAAATATAGTTTTAAAATGATTTCGATTATAAATTTGAGTTTAAAATGGTTTAAAATATTTTTCTAAGTGAGAAAAGTATTTTTGTGGAATTTTAGAAGTTAAAAATAGAGTTTTATTCATTTATTTGAGTAAATAGTGTATTTTTGGAAAATAAATAATTTTAATAATAATAATAATAGTGTTTTAAAAATAAAAATTAATCCTTTTATATAGTGTAAAATATTTTATTTCATATGTTTATAGGTTTGCATTAGTTGTTGTATGAAAACTAGAAAGGAAAATGCAAATTGTTTTGTAAAATGGAATTAATACATGCATATTTGCCTTAGCGTTGAATTAGAATTAACGTAGCTTAGTTATTACTTTCTTTAGGGTCAAGGTCCATTAGTTTATATAAATATGTAGAAGAGAAATGTAACAACCCGCATATTTATCGATTTTATATTTAAATATTTTATTTAAATATTTTATCATTAGTCGGATTTTAGTCCGAAAAGCTACTTTTTGCATACGGTCGAATTAGGACTCGGGACCACTCCCATTGAGTTTAAAATGCCGTTTGCGACCTTTTTGAGTATAAGCTTCGATATGTTTGGAGAAAGTTGATTTCTGCTACTTTTTACTTTGGGTTTGGTTTTTGGGCTTAGCCCTATGTTAACTTATGCTCAAATCTGAGCCACTCTCCCCCACTCACCCTCATTCTCTTCTCTTTTCAGTTTTTATAACATTAATGGTGGAGGAGATTGGAAATTAAAACTCCAAAACCCTAGTTTCTCTTGCAAATCAAATTCCTAGCTCCAAACTCAAGAAGAACCCATTGGTAAGCTTCTCTTCTTCTTCTCCAAGTTATTCTCTTACCAATTTCAGAAATTCCAAATCCTAATTTTGGGAATGTTCTTGTTTTTGAGCTTAGATTCAAGCTCAATTGGGTTGTGTTGAAGAGAGGTTGATTCTCCATTGGCTTTCAAGCTTCTTCTTGTTCGATTTTGTGAAAAGGTGAGATTTTTATCTCACATCTATGACTATAATCATCTTTGGTTGTTGGGTATGAATTCCTAACACTTATTCATGTGCATTTGCTCTTGATTTGGATTGCTTTTGCGAATATTCCAGTTTTTGGGTTTTTAAACCAAATTTGTGTGAAAATCCTTTTATGGATGATTGATCATGCTTTTGGTGATGCATCGAGGAGCATATAGGGCCAGGTTGCCGATTGGCATAAACCCTTAGAGCCAATGTTCGTCCGGTTGCATTTTGGAAGAGTTTGCTCTTCATTTGAATAAGGCTGAAAAACAGCCCAGGCATGATTCAGTCGAATGAAAACTCTGTTCAGTCGACTGAACCTGAAACCCGAGAGTTTCCAGGCATGTTTCAGTCGACTGAAAAACTCTGCATAGTCGACTGAAACTGAAAACAGAAAGTTTCCTGAACCTGGAAAATTTCCAAGGACAGGGTCAGTCGAATGAAAACTCTGTTCAGTCGACTGAACCTGCTGTTTGAGTCCAATTTGCCTTTTTGGATTGAAATTCCAATTCAAATCGATTCGTGATAATCCTATTTGTTGTTATCACCTATTATGACTTTGATGACTCTTTTTAGGGATTTTTGAATATCCATTTCGATGTATCCTTTATCGATTTCTTTGGATTTTATTCACGTCTTCGTATGTGAATTTTTGTGATTTGATTGTTCTTACAATCTTCTTCGTGATTTGTCACTTTAAAAATATAAAGGTTTTCTATACTAGTAGTAAATATCAAAACTCTTTCCTCAAACGATTTCAATACTATTTTAATACCAAATTCGTTTATAAAACCGTTTCCCAATCTATTAGTATATACAAACCTTTACCTCACTCGTATGAGAAATCTAATTAAACGGCTTAGTAAAACAAGTGGTATGAAACGCTTGCGTTTACTTTGTCGGTTAATTCTTGGACTTGTTCGATTGAACCTCTTGTGACAATTTTCTAGTGGAGATTTACAGTTTGTTCGTAAATATTTAAGTTAAGCAAGTGGTTATGGGACATGAAGCTAAACTCATATATTTACTAGCTTAGTGTAATCAACACTTCTCGTTGATCATGACGATCATCTTTGTGATTTAGACTAGCAATGTGCGATGTCTCATTGTCTGCGAGGGAGACTAAACCCCGTTTTGTGGAGTTTCGACTCAATTTGTGATGGGGTAGCAACCCATGGTCTTCGGGCCGTTTGTGGAGCTTCGGCTCAATTTGTGATGGTTAGCGACCATGGAATTAGCGTTCCGTTTGTGATACACGTGTTGGTGGGCTTTATGCTCCCGTTTGTGATAGGCCTCCCCCCCTTTGTGATTTCTGGATTTCTTGTGTAGATTCCTAGAATTTGTGTTTCACCAATTTTCGTGATTTCCATTGATAAGTTTTATCAATATTTGTGCATTGGTGAATTTGTGTGTCATTGACTTTTGTGATTTCTGGATTTCTTGTGTAGTCTTCTGGAATTTGTGTGTCATTGACTTTTGTGATTGGCATTGATATTATCGTCAATATTTATGGTATGGTGAACGAAATAAGGAGTATGACGTTTCTTTGATTCTTGTGTAGATTTGGTGACATTGATTAATCTCTTGATGATTATCAACTAAGTATATATATATATATATATATATATATCATAGCTTGGCGTTGTGATTATTATGTGTTTAGTCATATCTCTTATTATATATCGTTTCATCTGATATCTATAGTTAGACTGATCCGTTTATTATTTTCTTATTAAATAATACTCGGGTCAGACCGAGATGTTACAGGTGCTTCTGCTTGACTTCTCATCCGGGATTAACTCCTTGACTTTTGGGTTAACTACTTAGATTAGTAGTTATTTTGTTGTATACATTTGAGATTTAGACTCCTTAATGTACACTTATTCTTTTGTGTAGTTCGTGTAACTATTCTTTTGTGATATTGTGGATCATTTTAGACCACTACTCTGATGTACACTTTCTAGTGTAATATTATTATCTTATTCCGCCTTTGTGATATGAATTGTTTGTGACTGATTTATGTTATGTTTATTTCTATATTTGTTTCCGAAGATATGATAGCCACTGTGTAGTAGCTTTGAGTTTGTGTCGGTATGTCGGATTTCCTCTTGAGATGAAAAGTTATATTTTTATCCGGCATATCGGTACTCGCACAAAGCAATTATACAGATGGTCGCTCCTCAACAGCCTTATTCTCCATGCTAGTTGACAGCATTCACAGCAGTGTTCTTGGCTAGCGTGGGTATAGAGGTGGGGCGTCACAGTTTGGTATCAGAGCCAAACTTCGAAATAATATGGAATATTATAACAAGGATCATCGTCCTAAGTTCTTCTTAGGAGTCGTGCTTTAGGATTTTATTCGGGTCTACGTACCGTTCTATCCTATTTTATTTTATGATTCCTTGTTTTACCTATCAAGATTTCTTGATATTCAATTTGGTGAATAACCTTTTTCTTCCTCTTCTTTCATTCTAAAGGAAGAGAAATGTCTAGACCTGGCCGCCCCAGAGCCATGCCATCTAGCACTCCGCCCTAGGATGGAATTTTTATGACTGCTCAACAGCTTCTTGATTTGGTAACAAATGCTCAAGCAGCTGGAGCTAACCCGGAACCTACTCACCCAAAGTCGGGATTTGCACGCTTGTGTAGCGATTACACTAATTTGGGTGGGGAGCCATTCAAAGGTTCCGAAACTGTTATTGAAGTACAGGCTTGGCTAAGAACATGCGATGCATCTTTTCGCGCATGAATCTTATTGACCTTCACCGAGTTCAGGTGGCCTCTAGTATGCTCCGAGAAAGAGCATTGGATTGGTACGAGCTTCTTATTTCTGAGATTAATGAACCGGATCTCACCTGGGAGAAATTCCGAGAACGCTTCGAGTTGAAATTTGTACCGGAAGTAGAGAAAGTGACATTGGCTCGACGGTTTATAGACCTTGTTCAAGGTGAGTCCTCCGTGACTGATTACGTCGCCTCCTTCGAGTCGCTTTCCAAATATGGGGTTGAATACATCAACACCCCTCTTAAGAAGAATCAGAGATTCGTCTATGGCTTAAACAAAAGTCTCAAGAAGTCATTACTCCTAAAATTAGAAGTTTCTTTCGACCAACTCGTTGATATCGCTCTTCGTCTTGAAGAGGCGGATAGGGAGAATGATGTTGAAGTGGTGGGTTCCAAACCAAACTTCAACAACAAGAAGAGGCCAAGCAAATTCAAAGGCCCTTGTCCCAATAAGAAAGGGAAGCAAGCAACCTCCGTGGCAAAGACTTCTTCCTTTGGTCGTGGGGAATGCTATAATTGTGGTTCGAAGGACCATTATGCGAACAAGTGCCCAAAGTCTCTTTCTTGTCGCTACTGCAAAGTTCCCGGTCATGTTATATCTTCATGCCCCAAGCTTCAGGGCAAGAAGGAGGGAAGGTTAAATGTAGCTCAAGCCCCTGGCAACACATCTCGTAGCCAAGGTATTTCTCATTCTATTCTAGATGGAATTATTTTGTTTCGTGATCATCCTATTCGAGTTCTTTTTGATACGGGTGCGTCCCATTCTTTTATATCAAAAGAACTTATTGATACCTTTTCTTTGGATGTTTTGTGTTTAATGACTTCTTTGAGAATTGCGAATCCGGTTGGGGGATCCGCAACAATCAGTTTATTGTGTAAAGATGTCGAGATTATTTTGTGTGATTTATCTTTCCGAGCCGATTTGCATGTCATGCGTTATTTAGGCTTTGGAATGATTTTGGGAATGGATTGGCTTAACCATTATGAAGCTCATATCCTATGTCCTGAGCGGACTATTCATCTTCGACATCCTCAATCTGTTAATCAGGTTTCTGTTATTCTTAAAGATTCAGATTCTGCTTTGGTTGCATCTTTATATTCTTTAAATCCTCGTGATGACGATGATGATGATGAGGGTGATATTATTTCTCTTATTCACGTCATTTGTGAATTTTCCAACATATTCGAGCCCGTTTTAGGATTACCACCTAAGCGAGCAATTGAGTTCAGAATTAATCTTATTCCGGGAGCTCGACCTATCACCCGTCCTCCTTATCGTATGTCCAATAAAGAAAATGAGGAGATGCGTAAACAACTATCTGAGTTGGAAACGAAGCAATTTATTCGCTCTAGTTCCTCGCCTTGGGGAGCTTCAGCTATTTTTGTGAAGAAATCCGATGGTACACTTAGGCTTTGCGTTGACTACCGCAAGCTTAATGATCTTACTATCAAAAATAAATATCCTTTACCTCGGATTGATGATCTATTCGATCAACTTAGTGGTGCTAGAGTCTTTTCACAATTGGACTTGGCTACCGGTTTTCATCAGCTTCGTATTGCAGAGGATAGCATTCCTTTGACATCGTTCCGTACTCGGTATGGATATTATGAATGGCTTGTTATGCCATTTGGGTTAACTAATGCCCCGGCTTATTTCGTTGACTTAATGAATCGAGTTTTTAAAGACTTTCTCGACCGGTTTGTTCTCATCTTTATCGATGATATTCTTGTTTATTCTAAAACCGAGGAGGAGCATGAAAAACATCTTCGGATTGTGTTGGAAACTCTTAGGAGTAATCAATTAAAGGCAAAATTTTCTAAGTGCCACTTTTGGCAATCTCGTGTGAAGTTTCTCGGTCACATTATTTCTGAATCCGGAATTTTCGTGGATCCTTCAAAGATTGAAGCGATTCAAGATTGGAAGAGACCGGAGAGTGTGACAGAGATTCGTAGTTTTCTTGGATTGGCGGGCTATTACCGTCGTTTTATCAAAGACTTTTCTAAGATTTCCGTGCCTCTCACTAGCTTGACGAAGAAAGGTGTTAAATACATTTGGTCGGACAAATGTGAAGCTTCTTTTCAGAAATTAAAAGAACTTCTTTCTGATGCTCCTATTCTTGTTATTCCCGATGGGAATCAAGATTTCGTTGTTTATACCGATGCTAGTCGCATTGGTTTGGGTGCCGTTCTTATGCAAAAGGAACGCGTTATTGCTTATGCTTCTAGGCAATTAAAGCCTGCTGAGACTAGATATGCCACTCATGATTTAGAGCTCGCGGCTATTGTTTTTGCTCTTCGGATTTGGCGTCATTATCTCTTAGGAGAGAAATTTGTTCTTTACACAGATCATAAGTCTTTGAAATATTTATTCTCTCAAAAGGAACTTAATTTGCGTCAACAGCGTTGGCTCGAATTTCTTGCACCATATGATCTTGATATTCTTTATACTCCCGGTAAGGATAATCTTGTCGCCGATGCTCTTAGCCGTAAACAACAAGCTGTTGTTTCTATGATGATATCCGAATGGAACGATCTCGAGATTTTATCCACTTGCGAAATTCAAGACCGTGTTTCCGATTTATGCTCATCATTTGTTTTATGTAGCCTTGAGGCTCATCCATCTCTTTTAGACCGCATTCTTGAAGCTCAAAGGCTAGATACTGAATTGGTTCTTCTTGGCCAAAATATTAAGGATAAAATTGATATTGAAGGTTTGAAAGACTTTAATATCGATTCTCGTGGCGGCATTCGGAAATTTGGTAGACTTATCGTGCCAAATGTTAGGGATCTTCGTAAAGATATTTTAGAAGATTCTCATCACTCTAAATTTACCATTCATCCCGGTAGTAGTAAAATGTACACGGATATGAAGCGACTTTATTATTGGAAGGGAATGAAACTTGACATCGCTAACTTCGTTAAACGTTGCATGACTTGCCAACTCGTTAAGGCCGAACATCAAAGGCCCGGAGGGTTATTGCAACCTTTAGAAATTCCAGTTTGGAAGTGGGATCAAATTTCCATGGATTTTATAGATGGCCTTCCCCGTTCTCGATCGGGTTATGATAGCTTATGGGTAATTGTTGATAGACTTACCAAATACGCCCATTTTATTCCCGTTCGGTCTAACCGAACCGTTCCTCTTTTGGCCAAAATATTTATCAAAGAAATTGTTAAATTGCATGGTGTTCCTACTTCTATTGTTAGTGATCGTGATCCATTGTTTACTAGTGGATTTTGGAAGAGTCTTCAAAAAGCTTTGGGAACGAAGCTTAATTTTAGCACCGCTTATCATCCCCAGTCCGATGGACAAACCGAGCGTGTGAATCAAACTCTTGAAGATCTTCTTCGTTCTTGTGTTCTTGATTTTGGTGGAAGTTGGGAAGATCATATTTCACTTGTTGAATTTTCCTATAATAATAGCTTCCAATCTAGTATTGGTATGGCACCTTTCGAGGCACTCTACGGAAGGCCATGCCGATCTCCTTCTTGTTGGCTTGAGGCCGGTGAGAAGCTGACTTTAGGTCCAGATTTTATTCGTGATTCCACAGAAAAGATTGATCTTATTCGTCATAGGCTGAAAGAAGCCCAGAGTAGACAAAAATCCTATGCCGATAACCGGAGAAGGAAGTTAGAATTTTCTGTGGGAGATCTTGTGTTCATTCGTGTTTCACCTATGAAAGGTGTTGTACGTTTCAGTTGATCGGAAAAACTTGCGCCTCGATATATTGGGCCATTTCCTATCACCGAACGTATTGGTTCCATGGCTTATCGCCTTTTATTACCGGCTCAGTTTTCTGCTATGCATGACGTGTTTCACGTTTCTCAACTTCGGAAAAGTCTTCGAGATTCCGATTCTATTCTTAAGCCTGGTGTTGTGGAAGAGATTGAAGTTTCGCCTAATTTAACTTATGAGCAACATCCTATTCGTATCATTGCTTCGGAAGTCAAACGACTTCAAAATAAAGATGTTCCGCTTGTTAAAGTTCAATGGTCTTCAAATCCTAAGGATTGTTCTTGGGAATCTAGAGAGTACACCGAGCGTACACATCCGGACTTACTTTCTCGTGCTCTTTGAGGTGAACTTCTTATTTCAAACTTCTTTTGTGTTGAATATGCATTTATGGTTGTTACTATATATCTTCTTCTTGTAATATTGCGAGGACGCAATTTCTTTAAGGAGGGGAGTCTGTAACAACCCGCATATTTATCGATTTTATATTTAAATATTTTATCGTTAGTCGGATTTTAGTCCGAAAAGCTACTTTTTGCATACGGTCGAATTAGGACTCGGGACCACTCCCATTGAGTTTAAAATGTCGTTTGCGACCTTTTTGAGTATAAGCTTCGATATGTTTGGAGAAAGTTGATTTCTGCTACTTTTTATTTTGGGTTTGGTTTTTGGGCTTAGCCCTATGTTAACTTATGCTCAAATCTGAGCCACTCTCCCCCACTCACCCTCATTCTCTTCTCTTTTCAGTTTTTATAACATTAATGGTGGAGGAGATTGGAAATTAAAACTCCAAAACCCTAGTTTCTCTTGCAAATCAAATTCCTAGCTCCAAACTCAAGAAGAACCCATTGGTAAGCTTCTCTTCTTCTTCTCCAACTTATTCTCTTACCAATTTCAGAAATTCCTAAACCTAATTTTGGAAATGTTCTTGTTTTTGAGCTTAGATTCAAGCTCAATTGGGTTGTGTTGAAGAGAGGTTGATTCTCCATTGGCTTTCAAGCTTCTTCTTGTTCGATTTTGTGAAAAGGTGAGATTTTTATCTCACATCTATGACTATAATCATCTTTGGTTGTTGGGTATGAATTCCTAACACTTATTCATGTGCATTTGCTCTTGATTTGGATTGGCTTTGTGAATATTCCAATTTTTGGGTTTTTAAACCAAATTTGTGTGAAAATCCTTTTATGGATGATTGATCATGCTTTTGGTGATGCATCGAGGAGCATATAGGGCCGGGTTGCCGATTGGCATAAACCCTTAGAGCCAATGTTCGTCCGGTTGCATTTTGGAAGAGTTTGCTCTTCATTTGAATAAGGCTGAAAAACAGCCCAGGCATGATTCAGTCGACTGAAAACTCTGTTCAGTCGACTGAACCTGAAACCCGAGATTTCCAGGCATGTTTCAGTCGACTGAAAAACTCTGCACAGTCGACTGAAACTGGAAACATAAAGTTTCCTGAACCTGGAAAATTTCCAGGTACAGGGTCAGTCGACTGAAAACTCTGTTCAGTCGACTGAACCTGCTGTTTGAGTCCAATTTGCCTTTTTGGATTGAAATTCCAATTCAAATCGATTCGTGATAATCCTATTTGTTGTTATCGTCTATTATGACTTTGATGACTCTTTTTAGGGATTTTTGAATATCCATTTCGATGGATCCTTTATCGATTTCTTTGGATTTTATTCACGTCTTCGTATGTGAATTTTTGTGATTTGATTGTTCTTACAATCTTTTTTGTGATTTGTCACTTTAAAAATATAAAGGTTTTCTATACTAGTAGTAAATATCAAAACTCTTTCCTCAAACGATTTCAATACTATTTTAATACCAAATTCGTTTATAAAACCGTTTTCCAATCTATTAGTATATACAAACCTTTACCTCACTCGTATGAGTAATCTAATTAAACGGCTTAGTAAAACAAGTGTTATGAAACGCTTGCGTTTACTTTGTCGGTTAATTCTTGGACTTGTTCGATTGAACCTCTTGTGACAATTTTCTAGTGGAGATTTACAGTTTGTTCGTAAATATTTAAGTTAAGCAAGTGGTTATGGGACATGAAGCTAAACTCATATATTTACTAGCTTAGTGTAATCAACACTTCTCGCTGATCATGACGATCATCTTTGCGATTTAGACTAGCAATGTGCGATGTCTCTTTGTTTGCGAGGGAGACTAAACCCCGTTTTGTGGAGTTTCGACTCAATTTGTGATGGGGTAGCAACCCATGGTCTTCGGGCCGTTTGTGGAGCTTCGGCTCAATTTGTGATGGTTAGCGACCATGGAATTAGCGTTCCGTTTGTGATACACGTGTTGGTGGGCTTTATGCTCCCGTTTGTGATAGGCCTCCCCCCTTTGTGATTTCTGGATTTCTTGTGTAGATTCCTAGAATTTGTGTTTCACCAATTTTCGTGATTTCCATTGATAAGTTTTATCAATATTTGTGCATTGGTGAATTTGTGTGTCATTGACTTTTGTGATTTCTGGATTTCTTGTGTAGTCTTCTGGAATTTGTGTGTCATTGACTTTTGTGATTGACATTGATATTATCGTCAATATTTATGGTATGGTGAACGAAATAAGGAGTATGACGTTTCTTTGATTCTTGTGTAGATTTGGTGACATTGATTAATCTCTTGATGATTATCAACTAAGTATATATATATATATATATATATATATATATCACAGCTTGGCATTGTGATTATTATGTGTTTAGTCATATCTCTTATTATATATCGTTTCATCTGATATCTATAGTTAGACTGATCCGTTTATTATTTTCTTATTAAATAATACTCGGGTCAGACCGAGATGTTACAGGTGCTTCTGCTTGACTTCTCATCCGGGATTAACTCCTTGACTTTTGGGTTAACTACTTAGATTAGTAGTTATTTTGTTGTATACATTTGAGATTTAGACTCCTTAATGTATACTTATTCTTTTGTGTAGTTCGTGTAACTATTCTTTTGTGATATTGTGGATCTTTTTAGGCCACTACTCTGATGTACACTTTCTAGTATAATATTCATATCTTATTCCGCCTTTGTGATATGAATTGTCTGTGACTGATTTATGTTATGTTTATTTCTTTATTTGTTTCCGAAGATATTATAGCCACTGTGTAGTAGCTTTGAGTTTGTGTCGGTATGTCGGATTTCCTCTTGAGATGAAAAGTTATATTTTTATCCGGCATATCGGTACTCGCACAAAGCAATTATACAGATGGTCGCTCCTCAACAGCCTTATTCTCCGTGCTAGTTGACAGCATTCACAGTAGTGTTCTTGGCTAGCGTGGGTATAGAGGTGGGGCGTCACAAGAAAGGAGCTTCTCTTCTCTTGCACGTACAATTTTCACTCCTTATACCAGAAAATGAGAAATCAAAGAAAGAAAGAAAAAATGGCTTCCCTCTCTTATTGATAAATGAAAATTACTTCAAATTGCTGAAAATTAAAGAGAAATAAAGAGAGTAAATTGAAAATAGAATCAAACACAGGCAATCTTATCCAAATACCTCAATCTATATTCTGTTTATTTTGTTGGAGAAGAAATTTTATATGTAACCCTTATTTCTTGTTCTATATGTCCACTGTTCTTAAGTTTCTAGCTCCCATAATCAAATTTAAGGCTAAAGGTTGTATCTTATAACTCTAAATCATAACGGGCTAAGATGAGTTACATCTCACATTTCTAGCCATAAATATATTTACAAGCGAGAATTTGAGCAAAAATTGTTTACTATAACAATTTATCTCTCTCTTATGGTTTCTGTATAAAATCTGCTTCTAGTTGCCTCTTTGTGAATGAATAACTTCTTGATATTTTGATGAATGGTTGCAAATCTTTTCTAGATCATAATTTAGATGTTTTATTACATGCAGGCCAAATCTTTTAGCATAATTCATCTATTTTCTATCTCGAATCGCTGTTGGAAAATCGACACGAAGAAGAAAAATTTGCTGGAAAGAGTGCGTAACCTAGGTCGACAGGCATGTCAACCTAGGGGTCGACCAAGGACCTTTGAAGTTCGACCGTACGGTTGAACTAGATGGGCGCAAGGTCAACCTAGAGGTCTACCATGGTGTCGACCTGGAGCCTGTGAGTTTTAGCCCCTTCTCTCCCTTGTTTTAGTGCTTGTTATAGCTTGTTTTCCACACAATTTCACTTGATTTTGATGACAATTTTTGTGATGTTTTGAGAGCTATGACGCCTATCAATAGGCAAGCTAAATTTTGAGAATTTGAAATTCAAATTTTAACTGATTTTATTTGAATTTGAATTAAATTCGAATTGAATTTGAGTTATCGGTTTTGAGGCAGTTTTTTTGTTTTTCATGGTTTTCGAGTACGGATTTCTCCAAATGATTTTTGAAATAATTTTTAAAATAAATTGGCAGTTTAAATAATCATTATATAATATTTTTTAAATTATTTTTGATCCATATAGTCTATATATTCTCTATAATAAGGGAATTTTCAAGGTTTGATTCCAAATATGATTTCAAAAATTTCTTTTAAAAGCTTGTTTTCTCAAATAATTATTTTATATATATAATACACATTTTTGAACTATTCAAGTGAATAATAAGGAGAATTAAACGGTCTTGTAAAACACTTGGTATGGGACATGTGCGTTTATCTTATCGGTTAATTCCCTACTTGTCTGTTTGATTGTTTTGACCTTCGGGTCGAGTATACCGATGAGATTAGGTAAACTTTTTACTGCTTTGAGTATGATATTTACTAGCGGTTAGTAAACCGTGTAGTGCAAACATGTGGTATGGGACACACGTTAACTCTGTTCGAGTTCCTATCTGAGGGTTTGTGAAATATTTATGTAGGAGACGTATTTTCCAGTACCGGACCTTCGAGTCATTTGTCCTTCGGTATGTTTGTCTAAGAGACGTTTGTCATTGCGATGTATTTTTCCTTTGGGATGCTGTCCTTTGGGATCTTTGTCTAAGAGACATATTTATTTGTCCATTGGGACATTTTTCTAAGAGACGAGGCACCTTGTTTTGGGAGAACGGTACTTAGCGGGCTTCGGACATAAGCATGTGCTATATCTTTGAGATAATTTCATTAATGATTGTGATATCCCAAGTTTATCTCCTTTTTATTGTTATCCATTCGAGCCATTTAGGATATTATATGTACGACGATTACCTTATGGGAATTTGAACTCTGGTAAGTTCTTTCATGGAGATTTGAGATTTTCCTTTTGGTGTTATTATTAAGATTTGATTATTGGCGTTATTACATGAAATTTACCTTTTGACATTTATTTAGGATTATATTCTCCGATGTTGGGGAGTTATATTTGATATCCTTATGGTGCATTTTTGAGATAGTGATTTCTCTGAAATTTCTTTACCGATATAGCAGGTTTGGGATGACTCCTTTTTAGTAGTTATATTTTCCCTAAACTACTATTGATGATTTGTTATATGCCAATGATACGAGGCTTTCTATATTTAGCATTTTATGGATTGTCTTATCTCTCTTGAGATTATATGTTTGTGTAAAGGATATCATCTCATCACTTAAAGTAACCATACGATACTTATACTCATGCTTATACTCAGTATTGTTCTTTTTTTTTTAAGAAGAACATCACCCTTGTTCTTATGCATTTATTATTGCTTATCCTCTTAAACTGATTTGTTTAGCTAGACTGACCCGTGTATTTTATATTTGGATCAGACAGAGGTGTTTCAAGTTAGGTACCCTTATGGACTTACAATATTTTGCTTCCGCATGGACTTATTTGCTAGCCCTTTTTGTTTTAGTCTTTTTGTTGCTACTCTAATATGTATTTTTTTTGACTCGTGTGTATATTTTGGTCGTCACACCACTTATAATGTATTATTTGTATTGTACTGGGATGTATCAGTACATATGTGTGTGTGTGTATCTGTTTACTGTTTTGTGATTTGTTATGCATTTGGGTTGTTGTATTTTGTTCTAATAAATCCTACAGCCACCTGAAGTTTTGTGTTAAACATTTATTGGACATGTCGATCCACTTGAGAAAGGAAGAATATAAACGGCACTAATCCACGTATTCAATAGATATTTAAGACAAGACTATAGATGGTCGCTCCTAACCAGCCATATTCTCCGCATTAGTAGACAGTATTACCTAGTAATACTCTTTGTTAATGTAGGTCTCAGGGTGGGTCATCACATTTAAAATATATATTATCATTGAATTTCCTTTAGAAATTTTATTCTAGTAATTAATTCTATTAGTTATGTAAACATTGTAAATTTTATTTATATTTAATTAGGCTTGAGAGTTAGAAAAGGCGTAGGCCTAAAAGTAAGAAATTTGCAGTTATTAGATCTATTTTAAAGGTCATAATTTAGCCTTAATACTGGTTTCTTTTATTCCCTTTTTACGTGAATAATATAGGTAGAAAGAGAATTTGCGGTTATGGATTAAAGTATTACACTTTGTCGAAGTAGATGTAAAATAAAAAAATTGAAAAATTGGAATAAAATTAGAGAAGTGTAGTTCTACAATAAATTTCACTCAACAGAAACAATAAATTTATTTGATAATTTAATTTAGGGAGTCAGTAGTAGATTAATTAGTTGGTTTAGGAACTAGAATACGTTTCCATAATTTAATAATTAAAATATAACGATAAACGTAACTGCAAGAATAAAAAGAAAGAAAAAGGGAACTAAAGTAGAATAGAGGGACCACTGTATTTTGGACTAGCCCAAAATAATAAAAGAAATTTCTTCCAGTTGTGAATTATTGTTTATAGTATTATTTAGTATTAAATTATGGAAATAGATTTTAGTATAGCATTCACAACCACCAAATAAAATAAGAATTACTTCCTATAATAAAAGAAAATAAACTAGAGTATGAAATAAATCAAATACATTATTAGATAGGAAATAAAGGCTGTGAACAATAAACAAACCTAGGTCTGCATTTACCGCACTGACTATATAAAAAGGCAGCTATTATGATAAGTTAATTATATAATAAAAGAGAATTACAAAGAATTCTATATCATAATACAAGAAGATAGACTAGAACATAAAAGAAACACTTGTAATTATATACATATTATAAAAGAAATAATAGTAACAATTACAAGTATAATTATAACATAAGTTATGATTAAGTAAAGGAATAGAAAGGCTTATTTGGGAACTTAGAATAAATAATCAATGATAGCAAAGATAAATAGTAAAATCTAATTTTAGATTTCTATTAAATTAATAAGCAAATAGAACAAAAGATGCTTATTTAATAAACTTAAGACTTAAATTAAGTTAACAAGTAAGAAGCGGCAATACCAATAGCATTCCCTATTAGATCAATGGTGGTCTCACGATAGCCAAAAGCGAAATGAGGGAAAGAATCTGCTAATTAGGGTAAATAAGTAACCAACAGTATAAGAACAGTAAATTAAACGCAAATTAAAAGATTACGCTTAGGATCTAATAAAAGAATTGAGATGCGTTTTGTGACGACCTGGATTTTCGGGCCAGTAAAAATTGCTGAAAAATCTATCCATTCTAAAACTACTAATGAAAACTACCAACTTAATAAACCATATTTGACAAATATTCAATATTACTAAATGCTTAGGATATAATTTCAATTATAAAACTTATCTGAGTAATTAATTAATTTATTAATTCTACATTGTGTGCTTTAATACATACCAAATACAATGACTATAAATCTACCACTGCACAACTCTGATGAGAAAGACAACACTATCCTTACCTGCGAACTCAATAAACGATTTAAATGCGGAATAAAATAGTAAGTAGGAAAGATACAATAACACAGGATAAACAACAACCAATAACAGATAAACATGAAAGGATTATATTATTTTAGGGGCTGCATCCCTACCACTGGTGACTACCTACGTACCCATATCTAATTGGGTATCCAATTAGATACAGGATAAAGCCAATGAAGTTCTCCTATCACAAATAGGACTCATGGAGACTATGATCAAAAAACAGTATGTAATTCCTAAAACTACCCACTTAGGCTCAATCTTTAATTTTAGATTTCAAAAATCTAATGAACTTTATGGAAATTATCTCTTTGGACTTTATTCTCGAATTCTTATTTCAAAACTTTTGAAATAAATATTTCTTTTATTTTCAAACTATACTTTACTTTGGGGTCTTAAATCAAATCACTTTTGAAAAGTTTATTTGGAAATTCTAAATACTGTAATAAAAGCATATCAAACCATACGCAACCAGATCGGGAGGTTTCTCCTAATAATAAGGCAATTGGGTCCCAGGCTTCATACAATAGATAAATAAGTATATCCCTTTATTCCAAGAGCGGACTATACCAGAAACATATGCCCACTTTTTAGTAACGTGTTACTCGAATCATTGGTAACACAACAAATCATTCTATATCCTGAAGCGATAAATCATTTCACACTAATATTCACAAGTACCTTCAATCTATAATAATTTTCATTTTCCAAATCTATACACAAATCACCTTAAAACCATCGGGTTTAGTCCTCGAAATTCTTTCTGTTTCACAAAACATTTTTATAAAACCATTCTTATATAAATCACTTTTATATAATATAACTTCAAAATATTTATTACCAAACATTTATATTTCATTTCATAACATTTCCATTTGAAAACCAATTTTCAAAATAATTCATTAAATTGAAGTGAACCAAATATTGCTGATATACACCGTATAATCAAATCGTGAAATAAATCACAAGATGTTATCCTATAATTATTTTCTACCCAGCATATGCATATGGATAATTAATTTGTTATAAACTGGTTGAGCAAAGTCAATAATCAATAAGTAATAATCAGTGCTTAGAAACTTGTCAAGCACAATACAAACAACCAAACAATCAATTAACAAAATAAACAAAGTAATAAATGATAAATCAATGCTCCATCCTATCAAATATTTATTATACATTTTATTTTATCTTGAGTTAAAATGATTTGATATTTATTTTGGAGCATCCGGGATTTCCCTTCGACATGTTCCGTCACTCGCCCAAGTCTCCTTTGATCTCACAAATGAAACTTATGTACTAGTTTTTACCGCATACCCCATTAAATATTTAACTTCTAAATTTTTAAATTACTTAATTAACCATCATAACATAATATCAAGTAAGGAAATCAAACCATAGTTTTAGAAAACAAAGTAAATAAGCATTCAACAAGGGTTTTCAAACAACTATTAACACTTAAAGTTCTTTCAACTTAGTAATGGTTTTAATGAACTTAAAATAAGAAATAACTTACTTTGGATTCTACTCTGTCAAACTTTAAGACAAGGAACTTAAGATATAACGCATACTTCTTACCATGCTTTGGAACCAAATGATAATAAGCCCGAATTTCTCCTTTCTAATGCTCGGCCAAGGCTTAAAATGGAGGTGGGCTGAAAGTATAGGGAAGAAGTGGTAGAGCTTTCACCTTCAATTCTTAAAATTAGACCTGAAAAATAGGCCATCTTCTCTCTTGTTTTTTTACTCTTTTACTCTCAAAATTTGAAAAACTTATTAACTGAAAAATAGTTGCAAATTCTTTTCTATTGAATTCAACAAAAGAATCACCTGATTTTGATTAGATTTGAGGAAGATATGGTCAAAAGAAAAAGAGTTATCTTTGGATTCGCAAATATAAAGCACGAAAATGTACTTCAAAGAATTGAGTTTCAGGTATAGCTATCCTCGAAACGAAGAAAGTGATCAACATAAAAGTTGTAGCCACTGGAATTTCATATGGTTTGAAAAAATAGTTTCTTAATTTGGGCCAGTTATAATCAAGTTATCATCAAAACAAAATGGTCTATTCTCAGGCATAAAAACTGGGCCACAGAATACACTGGAAAGAAGTAGATTTTTGACATAGTTAGTTTAATAATGAGATAAAGTAATCAAAATGAAAGTTGTAGCCATTGAAAAAATACATGATTTGAAAAAAAAAATTGCATTTTGGTTCTGATTTGAAGAAGTTATTGCCAAGATAAGAAGTGGTAAATATGGAGAAAAAAGGAGTTTGATTTGAAGAGGATGAACATTGATTTCTTTTGAATGTTTTCACATTATTTCTTTATAATTTTTTCCTATGGCTTGGAAACCAATAAAGAGAAGAGGAAGAAGATGAAGAAGCTTGAGAAAAGAAGTAGAAGAAATGTGAATGAAAATGAAGAAGGAGATGGGTATTTATAGAAAAAGAAAGAAGTGGTAAATTTACCAAAATAACCTCTTACCAAATTACCACACTAAACTTACTTCAGCCTAAAGAAATATACACTTTTTCAATACTTAATATCATCTTTCACATCCTTACTTTATGTCTTTGTCACTTAAAGCTTAAGTAAAAAAAACTAATTATTTTATTGGATTTTGATTTGATGTTTACTTTTCTTAGTTTTGTTAATTCATACTTACTTTTACTAATGACTTCTAGAAGTTTTCTAATCCTATTTAGTAAAATTAAACATGTTTAGTTATTAAAATATGTAATTTATATGTTAAAGTATGTTAACAAAGGTGCGATAACGTTACGACAACTTATTTTGAACAAAACGTTGATTTTCGACAAAACGTTTTTCGGTCATATATTGACGTTTTTGTTAAACCATTTATTCATATAAAACAAACTTCAAAATAAATCTCTTCTTATCTTAAATAATTAAAACAATTATATTTTACTTATAAAGTAATATAAAACAACATCCAAATCTTTTTATAAAATTACGACATCGATTTATTGATATGCAACGAAATTTGGCGATTTTATAAAACAAGTTTTATATATTTATCGAACCATTATAAATTAAATTACTATTACTATTAAATGAGTATGATATTGATTATATATATTTAAAAGGAATTATTTATCCTTTAAACCAATTTCTCGAATATTTGTCCTATTTTAGCGGAATCCGACTTTTGTCAATTTTACAATGGGAATCCAAAATCTTTATTCGATATTAAAAATAAATTTACTATTCTTATTTATCATATAAAAAATGATTGTTTAAGTTTGAAAATTTTACACTTGAATATTTAAAATAGTTAAATATCCCATTTTCAAAATGTTAAAATTACAGGTCCTTGCACGTTTGGTGTAACCCAAAGGATGAAGCGCTTAACAAAGCAATTCATCATGGATTTTAGAAATGGAGAAACATGTCCTACTTAGTATTTTTGGGCTTCAAGAAAGTACGGGACTTCAACGGGACGTAAGGATGCTCCAGGATGGCCCTTTGGGTAGACATAACGAAGCTGCACCCCCGTAGGTAGGTCTGTAGATGTTCCATCAAGAGAGTATGCCTTGACTGCATTTGCATTATAGGCCAAACGAAGTAGACCATTGTAGGCAGTCAGAAGGGCTTGGCGTTCGAAGTAGGGTATTCGTATGTCCAGTACTTTCAAGTATGTTTAAGGATAGTCGCATGCGGATATTGGCCATCATCATGACCAAGAGAGATTTTGAGAAAGACTAGAATTAAACCAACAGACCAATGATTCTTTCACTATCAAGACATTGGATGGGGGCACCGTCAGTTACATGTTAGATTGTTTGTAGCAGGGCAGGGCCATTTAACTCTTTAGAGGTCTTTCAATTTAGTTGAGGAGTGGCTGCTTAGGGCCATAGCCACGACGAGAAAAGAGACAGACCAATTAGAATATCTGTATCTTAGGCCTAATGAAGCTGTCCTTTACAAATGAAGAAAATCCCCGACTGAATTCCATACAAGGTAGACATTGTTTGCGGAATTCAGATAGTAGAAAAATTGATTACGTAGTCCTCAATGTACGCACTGGGTGGTACATTATGGATGTTCAAGCACTGGCATAGACTAGTGCGGACGCGATTTACATTTCATAATATGTAGTGGAGCATCTGTATTGTAGGCCTTACGAAGAAGTCCTTCACAGATGTAGCTACGGAATGCTCGTGGAGCAAGACGATGGAGTATCTTTATTGCAGGACTTATGAAGCTGTTCTTTACAAATATAGCTACAAAGCAAGATGATGGAGCCCTTTCGAGGAGGATACGGAAGGTACAATAGGTGGTACCTAGGACCAATATGGTAATTGGGCATATAGCTACATATATGTATACATTAGTTATTAGTTTTGAATCTACTATGGAGTTGATGGGCACAATTCATGAATAGAGGAGGGAGTATTGTAAACCTAATAAACCTGTTATAACAGTAAATGGAAGAATTAAGCATAGAAGTGTATAATTTGTCCATTCACTAGAACTTTACTTCTGACCCCCTCCTCATAACAACCTACATGTTAAGTATATGGCAAAGACTTTCCAGCTATAAGACACTTGTTTAGAAAGTGTTATATTATTGGTAAGCATTTGCTTACTACTATATTTTAGTCAATCCCGCTGTGAGATAAATTATTAAGCTCTGATATATTTGTCTTTGCCTATTTCCACGATACCAGTTACACAACTCGGGCTTCAGTGGGCTTAGCTTTTAGCATTTTTATGAAAAATCCGAACCATTGGATTTGGGTTGTTACGGCCTTCAATACTTGAGCGTGAAAACAATAGCAGCTAACTTCAATCATGGGTAGGGTAGTTCTTCTCATGAATTCTCAACTGTCTACTTCCTAACATGCTACCCTACCTTCTTGCATCAATACTGCTCCAAGATCAGTCTCACATGCATCAGTGTATACTGTAAAAGGCTTTTCTCCGTCAGGTAAAACTAACACTGGTGCACTGGTAAGGAGCCTCTTTAGCATCGTGAAGGAATTCTCATAATCCACGTCCCACATGAATGCTACATTCTTTTGAGTGAGGCGAGTAAGTGGCTCTCGTATAAACTTCCTATAATAACCAGCCAAACCTAGGATGCTTCTAATTTTGGTAGCATTCTTGGGAGCCTTCTAATCTTGTACTGCTAATAACTTAGCGGGATCAACCGCTAGACCCTCTCTTGAGACTACGTGCCCCAAGAAATGCACCTTCTTATGCCTAAAGTGACACTTCGAGACTAATGAACATGAAGTGTACAAAGAACCTCCTCAAGATGAAGAGCAGGCTCTTCAATATTGTTGAAAATACTAGAATGTTGTCCGCAAATACTACCATGAACTTATTTAGGACATCTCGAAAAACACGACTCATCAGATCTACAAAATAGGCAGAGGAATTGGCCAGCCCAAACGGCATAACCAACCACTCGAAGAATCAATTGGGTGTCCTAATTGTTGTCTTATCGATGCTATCGTCAGCGACCATAAGCTGATGAAATCCAGCAGCACTCTCCGATCTCTTCCAATTTTGAATCCAGCGGGTGTCCTAAATGTTGTCTTATCTCCGTCACACTCTCCGGTCTCTTCCAATTTTGAATCGCTTCAATCTTTGAAGGATCCACGAAAATCCCGGTTTCAGAAATAATATGACCGAGAAACTTCACACGAGATTACCAAAAGTGGCATTTAGAAAAAATTTCTTTCAATTGATTGCTCCTAAGAGTTTCCAACACAATCCGAAGATGCTTTTCATGCTCCTCCTCGGTTTTTTAATACACAAGAATATCATCAATAAAGATGAGGACAAACCGATCGAGGAAGTCTACGTCAACGAAATAAGCCGGAGCATTCATTAAACCAAATGGCATAACAAGCCATTCATAAGATCCAGAACGAGTACGGAACGATGTCAAAGGAATTCTATCCTTTGCAATACGAAGCTGATGAAAATCAGTAGCTAAGTCTAATTGTGAAAAGAGTCTAGCACCACTAAGTTGATCGAATAGATCATCAATCCGAGGTAAAGGATACTTATTCTTGATAGTAATATCATTAAGCTTGCGGTAGTCAAAGCAAAGCCTAAGTGTACCATCGGATTTCTTCACAAAAATAGCTGAAGCTCCCCAAGGCGTGGAACTAGAGCAAATAAATTGCTTCGTCTCCAATTCGGATAATTGTTTGCGCATCTCCTCATTTTCTTTATTGGACATGCGATAATGAGGATGAGTGATAGGTTGAGCTCTAGGGATGAGATTAATTCTGAACTCAATTGCTCGCTTAGGTGGCAATCCTAAAACGGGCTCAAAGATGTCGGAAAATTCACGAACAACGTGAATAAGAGAAATAATATCTTCCTCGTCATCATTATCGTCATCATGTGGATTTAAAGAATATAAAGATGCAACCAAGCTGGAATCCAAATCCTTAAGATAAATAGAAATATGCTTAACAGATTGGGGATGTCGAAGATGAATAGTCCGCTCAGGACATAAGGTTTGGGCTTCATAGCGGTTAAGCCAATCCATTTCCAAAATCATTCCAAAGCCTAAGTAGCGCATAACATGCAAATCGGCTTGGAAAGAAAAATCACACAAAATAATCTCGACATCTTTACACAATAAACTGATTGTTGCGGATCCACCAACCGGATTCGCAATTCTCAAAGAAGTCATTAAACACAAAACATCCAAAGAAAAAGTATTAACAAGTTCTTTTGAAATAAAAGAGTGGGACGCACCCGTATCAAAAATAACTCAAATAGGATGATCACGAAATAAAATAATGCCATCAAGGATAGAATGAGAAATACCTTTACCACGAGATGCGTTGCCAGGGGCTTGAGCAACATTAAGCTTTCCCTCCTTCCTGCCTTGAAGTTTGGGACAAGAAGATAAATAATGATCCGGGCTTTTGCAATAGCGACAAGCACGGGCTTTGAACACTTGTTCGCATAATGGTCCTTAGAACCACAGTTGTAGCATTGCCCACTACTTGAGGTAGAAGTCTTAGTTGCCGGAGAGGCTTGCTTCCCTTTCTTATTGTTGGGATAAGGACCTTTGAACTTATTAGGCCTTTTCTTGTTAGCGAAGTTCGGCTTCTTGAGATTTTTGTTCAAGCCATAAACAAATCTTTGATTCTTCTTCAATAGGGTGTTTATATACTCGACCCCGTATTTAGAAAGTGACTCGAATGATGCGACATAGTCTGCCACAGAGGATTCACCTTGAACAAGGTCTATGAAACAACGAGCCAAAGTCACCTTCTCAGCTTCTGGTACAAAGTTTAATCCGAAGCGTTCCCGGAATTTCTCCCAAGTAAGATCCGCTTCATTTATTTCTGAAATCGAAAGCTCATACCAATCTAATGCTCTTTCTTGGAGCATACTAGAGGCCACCTGAACATGGTGAAGATCAATAAGATTCATGCAAGAAAAGATTCAATCGCACATTTTCAGCCAAGCCTGGACTTCAATAATAGTTTCAGAACCTTTGAATGGCTTCCCACCCAAGTTGGTATAATCGTTGCATAAGCATGCAAATCCAGACTTAGGGTAAGTAGACTCCGGATTAGATCCGGCTGCTTGAGCATTCCTTATTAGATCAAGAAGCTGCTGGGCAGACATAAATACTCCTTCTTGGGGAGTAGCACGAGATTAACCGGCGCTAGGATGGCCAGGTCTAACCATTTCTCTTCCTTTTGAAAGAAAGAAAGAAGAAGGATAAGGTTATTCACCAAATGAATATCAAGAAATCTTGGTAGATAAACAAGGAATCATAAAGAAAATAGGATGAATTGATACGAAGACTCGAATTAAATCCTAAAGCACGACTCCTAAGATGGACTTAGGACGATGATCCTTGCTAGATTATTCTACATTGTTCCGAAGATTAGCTCTGATACCAAACTGTGACGCCCCACCTCTATACCCACTCTAGCCAAGGACACAACGGTGTAATGCCGTCAACTAGCATGGAGAATAAGGCTCTTGAGGAGCGACCATTCGTGCAATTTCTTTGTGCGAGCACCGATATGTCAGATAGTACAACATGCATCTGATTTCAGGAGGAAATCCGACATACCAGTACAAACTCAAAGCTACTACCCGATGGCTATATATACTCTTCGGAAACAAATATAGAAATAAACATAAAACAAATCAGTCACAACATCCATGTCACAAAGGCGGAAATAGATATGAATATATAACACATGAAAGTGTACATCAGAGTAGTGGTCAAACAAGATCCACAATGCCACAAAAGAATAGCTACAATTGCTAGACAAAAGAATATGGATGCATCAATGAGTCTATATCTCAAACGTATACAACAAAAACTACTAATCTAAGTAGTTAGCCAAAAGTCAAGGTGATAATCCCAGATGTGAAGTCAAGCAGAAGCACCTGTAACATCTCGGTCTGACCCAAGTATTATTTAATAAGACAATAATAAACGGATCAGTCTTGCTATAAATATCAGATAAAATGATATAGAATAAGAGATATGACATAAATATATGATGACCATAAAGCCATACTATGATAAGTATGCAATTAGAAATCAACTAGGGATTAATCAGTATCACAAGAATCTTCTCAAAGATCAAAAGGGATGTCATACTCTTTATTTATATTCACTATACTACAAATATGAACAATAATATCAATGCCAATCATAAAATTTAATGACACACAAATTAACCAATGCACAAATATTGATAAAACTTATCAATGTAAATCACGAAAATTGGTGAAAACACAAATTCTAGAAATCGTCAATGGAAATCCAAAAATCACAAAAGCGGGGAGGCCTATCACAAAATGGGAGCATGAAAACTCACCAACACGTGTATCACAAAATGGAACGCTATTCCCTGGTTGCTAACCATTAATTTTGAGCCAAAGCTCCACAAAACGGCCCGAAGACCATGGGTCGCTACCCCACCAAATTGAGCCGAAGCTCCACAGAAACAGGGTTTAGTCTTCCTCATAGACAAATAGACATCATACATTTGCTAGTCTAAATCACAAAAATGATCATCAACGATCATCAAGAAGTGTCAATTACAATAAGCTAGTAAATATATAAGCCTAGCCTCATGTCTCATAACCACTAGCTTAACTTAAATATTTACGAACAAATTGTAGATCTCCACTCGAAAATTGTCACAAGAGGTTCAATCGAACAAGTCCAAGAATTAACCGGCGAAGTAAATGCAAGCGTTTCATACCATTTGTTTTACGAAGCCGTTTAATTAGATTTCTCGTACGAGTGAGATAAAGTGACAAATCACAAAAATGATTGTAGAACAAAAATTCACATATGAAGACGTGAATAAAAATCCAAAGAATTCGATTCCAAATCCATCAATGTATCGACCCAACTTCCAAACTCCAGGAAGTTGCATCGCTAAGAAGAAAGAAAGGGATAGAAAAGAGAAAAGAAAGGAAAGAAAGAAACAGACAACATCAGAATCTCACAGCGGAATCGAATAAATTGTAATATATCACATAATACTTTACATAGTATCATATACATTAGAGTAATACAGCTAATACAACACAAACTAGACAGTTATAAACATCTATCTAGCAAATACAATCCAAGTATATCAGAGAAACAGATACAATTCAAACACAGCGGAACTACTAAATATATCTACATGCTGAAGCCTCCTGCTCCAATATCTCCTCCAGAACTCGTCAAAGCAATCCTGAATCACTTGACTACTCATACGTAATATGAGTACCCAAGAGTTTAATAAAATAGAAAATAAACACTCAGGTCATACAGGGGTCTGGTGTGAGTAAATGGGGATAAAAGTTGCTTAACTTTAGAAAATCCTTTGAAAAACAAAAGGTATCACATAAGACTTCCCACACATAAACATGGAAAAGTTTTTACCTTACGCTAACCAAAACATTTGATAGGAAATCCAGTGATATTATAATAGTGTCTAGGGTTTTCCAGTAAATAAGAAATAGCCGAAATTGTTACATCTATTGAATTCCAGCTACTAGCCACAAAAGTGGGTAATACAAACAAAACCGTAGGGTCTCGTAGGGAAAATGGGTTTCCATCAATGGTAGGGCTACTGGGGTACCGCCCGTCACAGTACGTGGCCTAGATCACCGTACCGAGGAGTACTTCCACTCCCCTGCAACACAAAGCCGGACCTGTTCCTTACCGAACAGTTCCAAACAAGACTACCCCATAGATTGGTCGTCACCAACTGCCATACAGCCGAATATAAAGGGACCTCTAGACAGGAGTAAATCTTGCTCTCCGGTGGAAGCTACCCACGAAGCTTTGCTGCACCTCCCCTGTTTTAGCCATTCCCGGTTGATGGGGCTTGAGGTTACGATTACCTTTATAGGACACATAAATCTTAGAATGCTCATCGTCTACCAGACGATGTTCTGAAAGCATTCAATCCATACAAGTTCGTTCCGAGTCCGAACGAAACCGAAGGCATTATCTCGTTACACTCGTATTAGAATCACCCTCAGAGTTAACGACAATAACCCTTGCACTCTAAATCACCATCTCGAATCTATAAGTACTATTCCGTCAAATCATTACGGAATCACCCACAGAGTTATACTGACGTATAGCCCTTACACCTCGAGTCTTTACTTGCTCCACTTGGATTAACGACCTAACGTTTAACTTGGAATCGATGTGGTTTTCGGATATCCAAATATGGAAACCCGATCCCGGTCTCATCGAAACCAAACGCCATCTTAATGTCCAAGTTATACTTAATGGTTTTAAAACATTATCTTATTCCATTGTCATCTAATTCACATAGATAGATAAAATATATCTAACAATAGATAATCATATTCATATCATAAACAGATAATCTGTACCATCCATAAATAGATAACCATCACAACCAAATAATCCATCACAACCCATCATACTTAAACCAATCATCCATATCATACAGATACAACTAATCTCATTACTGAGATCACAACCATTCAATCAATAACATCCATAAGCAATGATTTATTAACCATCAATTATAATTAATTTAAAATGAATTAAATTAATTACAACCATCTCTAATAAATTTAAAATAAATTAAATTAATTAACACATTTAAATCCTGCTTAACATCCATTAATTAATTAACCCAGTTAATTAATTATCCACTAAGTATTTAACTTGATTAAATATCTTTGATTAATCATTCACTAATAACAATAAGTAATTAGTCTTTAATTAATTAACCTTAATCATAAGTAATTAACATTTAATTACTCATTTATTAATTAATTATAATTAATTATATTTGTCCTTAATTAGTTAAAATTAATTAATCACTTAATTTAATTAATTATTACTTAATTAAACAATCCTTAATTACATCATTAATTACAATTAATGATCTCTAGTATTTAAATAAATTACTTAATTAAAATTAATTTCATCCAATTATTAATCACCTTGATAAATACTTAATTAAGTAATTAACTATCTTTAATTACTTACTAATCAAATTAATTATCCAATAATTAATTATTTATTAATTCCTTAATTAATTCCAAAAGTAATTATCCAAATTACTAATTACATTCCAATAATTATCATTATTACTTCTCTGAGTAATCCTGCTCCACTAATTACATTAAGTAATTATACTCTTAAGATCATCAATTGATTTATTAAAATTAATTAAACAAAATTAATTAACTTAAATAAATCACATATCAAAATTAATTACGATAAGTAATCAATTACTTAATTACTTTAACACTTAATTATACTTAACAAATTACAATTAATTAGATTCAATTAATCAATCTAGTTAATTATCAAAATTAACTACATTAATTAATTACTAAATTATCCTTAGATAATTATCACCAATTATTAATTAACAACATTACATTAATTACATACTTAAGAAAATTTAAATTAGATTAATAAATCATTTCTAATTAATATTAATCTAAAATATTAATTAAAGCCAAATTAGTAATTAAGTAAATCCTTAATTATCTTAATTATTTTTCAAAATAATTCAATTATTTAACAAATGACTCATTTACTTTCAAAATGTATTAAAACAATACAATTCTAAATTTAAATTCAAATTCCATTTAAAATTATAATATTTAAATGTTTAACTATTAAACATTAATCCAAATTTTAAATAACTATAAACCTTAAAATAAAAATGAATGTTTAAACAACATTCATTACTTAAATATAAAAGAAAAGGTTAAAATAAATTTACTTGATTAAAATAAATCAAGCTTTGAAAATAAATTGATTATTTTCAACTTTCAAATTTAAATTAACACTTCATATTTTAAATTCAATACTAAAGGAAACTAAATTCTTTCAAGTTTTTAAACTTATTTGAAATTAGATTCTTCCTAACATTTAAATATGTTCATTTCATTCATTTTTTTTTAAAATTTATAAACTGTTTGAAATCAAACTGGTTTTCAAAGAAACTTGAAAACAATTTTTAATCTGAATTCAAAAACAAATTTAAGTTTTTCTTAAACATTTAAATCTGTTCGTAATTTAAAATCTTACAAAACTGTTTTGGATTAAATGTTAGATTTTAAAAGTAAACCTGAAACAGTTTTCAAACTTGATTCAAAACTGAATTTTTAACTTGTTTAAATTTAAGATTTCATTTTTTATTTTAAAACTTTGAATTCAAAACTTCATTTGAATCCAGTTTCAATTTCCACTTAAATCAAACCCTGCACTAGGATTTGAATCTCATTCAAATAAAAAAAAACTGCAAAACTTCTCAGACTTAAACTTGAAACTTTTTTAAATTTTGATTTAAAACAGAATTAAAACTTGTTTAAATCTAAAAATTTCATTTTTAAAAACTTTGAATTTCAAACTTTATTTGAATTCAGTTTCTACTTCCACCTAAAATCAAATTCCCACACTAAAATTTAAATTTCATTCAAATTTTAGAAACTGCAAACTTCAGGTTTATAAACCGGTAATTCACTATACTCGAGAAGTCCATTATCCCACTTCGAGTTCACCCACCATTTTCTTCGGGTCAAAAACAAAACTACCCGAGGATTTACCCGAGTCACACTACAGAAATTCACCAGACCTGTCAAAAGCCAATTTGCTCGCCTCCGACCATCTTCATCGCTACAATTCCGGCAGATGGTCCATCTACAACCCCTCTACAACCTCAACAAACCCCACTCCTATTCGATGCAGCAGAAAGCATGTGCAGAATCCCAAACTTCATCACTGCAATACCAAGTTTTGAAACCTGAAAACCAAACCCCCTCTCTTCTCTCTCTCTGATCACTAACTTTCCAATTTCACCTTATACTTACATCAATATTTCACCTACAGGAAGTATCTTAATACCTAAAATTTTCTAACTTAATAGATACCTTTAAAATTCCTATTTCTGTCCAAAACTAAAATGCTAATGCCACAGTTCATGTAAAAAGGTGAAATTTGTTTTAAAATTTCTGATTTATAACATATATTCATGTTATAATCATGTAATTAATAATTAATGATGTTTATATTTTTGTTTATTTGAAATACCTGCTGCTGTATTTGCTTCAGAAGCAACAAATTTTTCAAAACAACTGATTATGACTTAAGAACATAATTTATTATTAAACAATCATTATTTGTTGCTCATATTAATTCCTAACAGAGAATTAAACAAGTGAATAAGGTTTTATATTAAACTTAGTTTAAATAGCAAACTGTAAATCAGGATTACTGTAACTCCATACATATATATATATATATATCTATATATATTTGCACACATCATATTGATCCTAAATAAACTCATACAAGCATACACAATTTTACATGTTCACATGCATCAGACAGGTTCAAACTTTTGCATTGAGGTTCTCACAAAAATAAATAACAGAGTAGTTTTGGTTTAAAACAGTATGAAAAACATAAGCTCTGTAGTTTACGTTGATTTTGATTTTTTTAAAGGAAACTGTTATTAAAAGAAGATATTTACTCACCATTAAATTGAAGATGCAGAAACAAATTTTAGGTGCAGATTCATTCCTGGATCTGTTGAAACTACATGCAGAAATCCGGGTGCAAACTTGAAGATGAAGTTGCTTTTATCTTGTATTTGATTACAGAAATTACTTCCCTGGTTGATGAAGATTTCATGCAGACCTTCCAAATTTTGGATTGAAGTTGCACTCCAGGTTTGATGTTGAAAAATGGTATGCAGACTCCATTCTTCATTTTGCAGATTTAAGAAATTGATTGCAGATATAGATTGAAGTTTGGTTACAATTTGATTTTGCAGATTTGTTTGAAGATAGGTTGCAGATTTGAAGATGAATGCAGATTTTAAAACATGCATTTGTTTTGGGGTTTTGATCTTACTGAAATTTTTTATTTTCAGGTTTTCAAATGAGAAAATGGTTTGAACAAACAATAAAAACATCTGTTATATTTCTTATTTAAAAGATTAAAATCCAAGAATAAATTAGTTTGCCACTTGTTATCTTATTATGTTAAATGTTTTAAAAGTGTCTCTTTATGTTTTAAGATTTTAACACATGTTCATTTCAATATTCAAAAGAGAATTCTAAATTTATATATGTATTAGAATTTATCTTAACTATTTCAAACTTAATTTAGCATGTTACAAATGTTTATTAACATAAGTCTTTAATTAAATACATATAAACTTATTTATAAAACTATGCACTAACATTTTAATGTTTACTTAATTATTTTTAAAATAATATTCTTTATGAAACTAAATTTTAAAAGGAAAAGATTTTTAAAAGAAGAAGAAATGTAGAATTAAATTTTATTTGAGAGTTTTCAAACAAATGTTATACTTAAACAAGAATGAATTAAATATTATTTCAAAAGAAAAGCAATTTTAAAATAAAACAAAACAAAATAAACTTTTATTATAAAATAAAATCTAAACTATATTTATTCTTTTATAAAATAATTACTTACTTACTTTTCTATAAAGATATAAGAAAGATTTTTAAAACAAACTATTGAAAAGTTTACAATACTATTTTAAATTAATTTAAATCAATTTACAAATTATACATTTATATAATAATTAGAAAATATTCTTTATTTAACATAATTTAAAATTAAAACCAAATCGTCTCTATTTACAATGTATAAACATTTTATACATTGTAAATAAAATATTTTTAAATAAGCTTAGAAAGATGAATTTATTACTTAAATATTTTTAACTTTGAAAAGAATACCATTTAACAAACTAAATAATTATTAATTTTCAAAAGAGAATTTCTGTTTAAATTAAATTATTAAATCAATATTTCTCATTTTAAAAATAATTATTAAAGAAATTATTAAATAATTATTGCCTAAATTTCCGGGACATCACATTCCTCCCCGCTTAAAAGAATTTCGTCCCCGAAATTTAAAAGAAAAGGTAATTTTATAATCCCATACATATTTTAAAATTTTTAAAAGAGCAATCATATACTATCAACCAAATACTAGCAACCATAGCAACCAATTCAAACAAACAATTCTAATTATCCAGACAAAATTCTGGATAAGATTCCTTAGAGTTTTCCAGGTATAACACCGGGACACACGCCCTACAGAATCTAAACTAGCTACACCACTCAGATCTAGAGCTCCTATATATCTAGATCTACAAATCTAAACAGAATACAGAACCACAGATAAGTCCTAATCAACTCCCAAATCTCTCAGAACTACTGATTCTAAAACCAAAGATAAACCATACACGTACTCCCTCAGAGATACGTAGGAAAACAAAACAAATTCCAGCTATCTGAACTGGCAATTCAATCTCGTAGACCAAACACTCAACTCTCAAGAGAAAACAGAAAGATCAAATACTCATATCTACACATCTCTCCTGACGATCCTGGGCTGCCTTCAACTTCTAGATTAAACAGATCCACCACACAAACTCTACTACCGATATCAGAAGACTTCAGACAAACTACTCTATCTGGAAACAAACAGATACAAAACAATCAAGCCTCCAGATCCAAAACTAATTTTCTGTAGAAATCCTCTGATCCAAGACAAAACTCAAATTCCCAAAGAATCGGGTACTGCTTCTATTCTGGAATAGCTGCCACCATGCTTCCACTGCGCAACTCTGATTCGAGAATGCTGTTGATGAACACAAGTACAAACTTGATCAACTTATCCCGGAAACACTGTTCATCAAATTCCGTAAAATCTCAGTGACCTATCCGTTTCAGTCACAATACCACAACAAAAATTCAACCAGAAAACTGGACCCAATAAATCCAACCAACTTAAACAGATCACATTCTTAAAGAACCTCCTACTAATCTGATCCACTGGTAAAACTCCAAGAACCAAGTCAAATCAGAACTCAAACTCTCGATGGATGCAAATCTTAACTTCTTCGAAGATATCCAGAAAATACCACTTCGAAAACTCAAACATCCATTAGAGATGTTTCAATCCAACAAAAATCACTTAGAGAACCTTCGAACCATCGCAAGTCACTTTTGCGATTCCACCTAGTTCAGATTCCAAGAAAACGTTCTTACTACAACAATCAGAACAGCTAAGGCCTTCAAAAGAAGAAACTAGTGGTTTACCTCCAACCACAAACTTCACACCCAACTGAGCTCCAGAAGAAATGGACAAGCTCCACCATATGCCCGGACTACTGACAGAAGAATCACAGAGATTTCTGAATCATCGAAGAACAGGCCACTCACTGCTGCTACTACTACCAAAAACATCCTTATTCAAAAGCTCATCAAACCTCAAAGCTACATCAGCCTTTGCATATCACGTCCGATCAGATCTGTGTCCTATGCAAATCAGAAACTGAAACTATTCACCATCACTTCTTGGAATGCGACATCTCCTTCCAAATCTGGGTTTCGGTTTGTGCTCACAATCTTGGTCAAATTCACTTGATAAATGATTTTTTTGAACACTGGCAAAATGGACTTCGGAATTGTCTTCTAGATTCGCTCCTGGCTATCTTCTGTTGGGTTATTTGGAAGGAAAGGAATGCCATTATTTTTGACAAACCACCCAGTTCGGCTATCGGTTTATGTAATAGAATTTCTTATATTTTTGCTTATTGGACAGAGACGTCTTCAGCTGCACCATTCAGATTCCGTCTACCTCCAGCTCGATCGCCTTCTGATGAGTCGGTTGGTAGTGCCTCTTTAGCAACACACGAAGGCAGTTAAAAGTTGTGTCTCATCTTAGGTTTTTGCGTGAAGTTATGTTTATTGTACTTATGCTGTATTAATATTTTTTGTTACCAATCAGCGAACTGCAACTATTTGCTCTGATCAAGTTTTTTTTTTGGCCACCGACCAGGCTTGTTGGTCGACCCTTATTTATATTATGATATTATGCTAATCGGCTGTGTAGCTTCACGCTACACAACCGTCCCCTCTAAAAAAAAGCTACATCAGCCTCTTCACAATAGAGCCTTCCTGATAGACAGATATCTCTCAGGAAACTCCTCCCAAACCAAGCTCAAATTCTGCCAAACTGAGTTTCAGACTCAAATACAGACAGAACTCCTTCCTAAGGTTGCCAAGATACCAATTCTGGCTTCAACACTCCCAACTAATCCAAACTCAGGAGAATCCACTCACACGAGTGAAATTCAGCTTACAATCCAAAGTAAACTTCGAATCTTGAAAAGATTTCCTTCAGAGATCAGAGAAATCCTTCACCAACTGCAGAACTACTCAAGATGCCCAACACTGCCATAGCAGATCACTTCCAATCTCAAACACTCGAACTCCAACCATTGGTAGTTGTGTTACACACACCACTACCCTATCTACCTTTATTACTTATTGGAAAACCTGAACAGGTAACCCAACAAATAGGCAGAAATATATATATATATATATATATATATATATATATATTCAAAATTACAAATACGTTCTCTCAAGATAGACACCACTCCAGAGCATAGGTATTCGCTCAACCTAGTGCTCTGATACCACGTTGTAACGACCCAACTTCCAAACTCCAGGAAGTTGCATCGCTAAGAAGAAAGAAAGGGATAGAAAAGAGAAAAGAAAGGAAAGAAAGAAACAGACAACATCAAAATCTCATAGCGGAATCGAATAAATTGTAATATATCACATAATACTTTACATAGTATCATATACATCAGAGTAATACAGCTAATACAACACAAACTAGATAGTTATAAACATCTATCTAGCAAATACAATCCAAGTATATCAGAGAAACAGATACAATTCAAACACAGCGAAACTACTAAATATATCTACACGCTGAAGCCTCCTGCTCCAATATCTCCTCCAGAACTCGTCAAAGCAATCCTGAATCACTTGACTACTCATACGTAATATGAGTACCCAAGAGTTTAATAAAACAGAAAATAAACACTTAGGTCGGACAGGGGTCTGGTGTGAGTAAATGGGGATAAAAGTTGCTTAACTTTAGAAAATCCTTTGAAAAACAAAAGGTATCACATAAGACTTCCCACACATACGTTACGCTAACCAAAACATTTGATAGGAAATCCAGTGATATTATAATAGCGTCTAGGGTTTTCAAGTAAATAAGAAATAGCCGAAATTGTTACATCTATTGAATTCCAGCTACTAGCCACAAAAGTGGGTAATACAAACAAAACCGTAGGGTCTCGTAGGGAAAATGGGTTTCCATCAATGGCAGGGCTACTGGGGTACCGCCCGTCACAGTACGTGGCCTAGATCACCGTACCGAGGAGTACTCCCACTCCCCTGCAACACAAAGCCGGACCCGTTCCTTACTGAACAGTTCCAAACAAGACTACCCCGCAGATTGGTCGTCACCAACTACCACACAGCTGAATATAAAGGGACCTCTAGACAGGAGTAAATCTTGCTCTCCAGTGGGAGCTACCCACGAAGCTTTGCTGCACCTCCCTTGTTTTAGCCATTCCAGGTTAATGAGGCTTGAGGTTACGATTACCTTTATAGGACACATAAATCTTAGAATGCTCATCGTCCACCTGACGATGTTCTGAAAGCATTCTATCCATACAAGTTCGTTCCGGGTCCAAACGAAACCGAAGGCATTATCTCGTTACACTCGTATTAGAATCACCCTCAGAGTTAACGACAATAACCCTTAAACTCTAAATCCCCATCTCGAATCTATAAGTACTATTCCGTCAAATCATTACGGAATCACCCACAGAGTTATACTGACGTATAGCCCTTACACCTCGAGTCTTCACTTGCTCCACTTGGATTAACGACCTAACGTTTAACTTGGAATCGATGTGGTTTTCGGATATCCAAATATGGAAACCCGATCCCGGTCTCATCGAAACCAAACGCCATCTTAATGTCCAAGTTATACTTAAGGGTTTTAAACAATTATATTATTCCATTGTCATCTAATTCACATAGATGGATAAAATATATCTAACAATAGATAATCATATTCATATCATAAACAGATAATCTGTATAATCCATAAATAGATAACCATCACAACCAAATAATCCATCACAACCCATCATAGTTAAACCAATCATCCATATCATACAGATACAACTAATCTCATTATTGAGATCACAACCATTCAATCAATAACATCCATAAGCAATGATTTATTAACCATCAATTATAATTAATTTAAATTGAATTAAATTAATTACAACCATCTCTAATAAATTTAAAATAAATTAAATTAATTAACACATTTAAATCCTGCTTAACATCCATTAATTAATTAACCCAGTTAATTAATTATCCACTAAGTATTTAACTTGATTAAATATATTTGATTAACCATTCACTAATTACAATAAGTAATTAGTCTTTAATTAATTAACCTTAATCATAAGTAATTAACATTTAATTACTCATTTATTAATTAATTATAATTAATTATATTTGTCCTTAATTAGTTAAAATTAATTAATCACTTAATTTAATTAATTATTACTTAATTAAACAATCCTTAATTACATCATTAATTATACAATTAATGATCTCTAGTATTTAAATAAATTACTTAATTAAAATTAATTTCATCCAATTATTAATCACCTTGATAAATACTTAATTAAGTAATTAACTATCTTTAATTACTTACTAATCAAATTAATATCCAATAATTAATTATTTATTAATTCCTTAATTAATTCCAAAAGTAATTATCCAAATTAATAATTACATTCCAGTAATTATCATTATTACTTCTCTGAGTAATCCTGCTCCACTAATTACATTAAGTAATTATATTCTTAAGATCATTAAATGATTTATTAAAATTAATTAAACTAAATTAATTAACTTAAATAAATCACATATCAAAATTAATTACAATAAGTAATCAATTCCTTAATTACTTTAACACTTAATTATACTTAACAAATTACAATTAATTAGATTCAATTAATCAGTCTAGTTAATTATCAAAATTAATTACATTAATTAATTACTAAATTATCCTTAGATAATTATCACCAATTATTAATTAACAACATTACATTAATTACATACTTAAGAAAATTTAAATTAGATTAATAAATCATTTCTAATTAATATTAATCTAAAATATTAATTAAATACAAATAATTAAGTAAATCCTTAATTATCTTAATTATTTTTCAAAATAATTCAATTATTTATCAAATGACTCATTTACTTTCAAAATGTATTAAAACAATACATTTCTAAATTTAAATTCAAATTCCATTTAAAATTCTAATATTTAAAATGTTTAACTATTAAACATTAATCCAAATTTTAAATAATTATAAACCTTAAAATAAAAATGAATGTTTAAACAACATTCATTAATTAAATATAAAAGAAAAGGTTAAAATAAATTTACTTGATTAAAATAAATCAAGCTTTGAAAATAAATTGATTATTTTCAACTTTCAAATTTAAATTAACACTTCATATTTTAAATTCAATACTAAAGGAAACTAAATTCTTTCAAGTTTTTAAACTTATTTGAAATCAGATTCTTCCAAACATTTAAATATGTTCCTTTCATTCATTTTTTTTTAAATTTATAAACTGTTTGAAATCAAACTGGTTTTCAAAGAAACTTGAAAACAGTTTTTAATCTGAATTCAAAAACAAATTTAAGTTTTTCTTAAACATTTAAATCTGTTCATAATTTAAAATCTTACAAAACTGTTTTGGATTAAATGTCAAGTTTTAAAAGTAAACCTGAAACAGTTTTCAAACTTGATTCAAAACTGAATTTTTAACTTGTTTAAATTTAAGATTTCATTTTTTTTTAAAACTTTGAATTCAAAACTTCATTTTAATCCAGTTTCAATTTCCACTTAAATCAAACCCTGCACTAGGATTTGAATCTCATTCAAATAAAAAAAACTGCAAAACTTCTCAGACTTAAACCCGAAACTGTTTTTAATTTTGATTTAAAACAGAATTAAAACTTGTTTAAATCTAAAAATTTCATTTTTAAAAACTTTGAATTTCAAACTTTATTTGAATTCAGTTTCTACTTCCACCTAAAATCAAATTCCCACACTAAAATTTAAATTTCATTCAAATTTTAGAAACTGCAAACTTCAGGTTTATAAACCTGTAATTCACTATACTCGAGAAATCCATTATCCCACTTCGAGTTCACCCACCATTTTCTTCGGGTCAAAAACAAAACTACCCGAGGATTTACCCGAGTCAAAACCCTACACACTACAGAAATTCACCAGACCTGTCAACAGCCAATTTGCTCGCCTCCGACCATCTTCATCGCTACAATTCCGACAGATGGTCCATCTACAACCCCTCCACAACCTCAACAAACCCCACTCCTATTCGATGCAGCAGAAAGCATGTGCAGAATCCCAAACTTCATCACTGCAATACCAAGTTTTGAAACCTGAAAATCAAACCCCCTCTCTTCTCTCTCTCTGATCACTAACTTTCCAATTTTACCTTATACTTACATCAATATTTCACCTACAGGAAGTATCTTAATACATAAAATTTTCTAACTTAACAGATACCTTTAAAATTCCTATTTCTGTCCAAAACTAAAATGCTAATGCCACAGTTCATGTAAAAAGGTGAAATTTGTTTTAAAATTTCTGATTTATAACATATATTCATGTTATAATCATGTAATTAATAATTAATGATGTTTATATTTTTGTTTATTTGAAATACCTGCTGATGTATTTGCTTCAAAAGCAACAAATTTTTCAAAACAACTGAATATGACTTAAGAACATAATTTATTATTAAACAATCATTATTTGTTGCTCATATTAATTCCTAACAGAGAATTAAACAAGTGAATAAGGTTTTCTATTAAACTTAGTTTAAACAGCAAATTGTAAATCAGGATTGCTGTAACCCCATACATATATATATCTATATATATTTGCACACATCATATTGATCCCAAATAAACTCATACAAGCATACACAATTTTACATGTTCACATGCATCAGACAGGTTCAAACTTTTGCATTGAGGTTCTCACAAAAATAAATAACAGAGCAGTTTTGGTTTAAAACAGTATGAAAAACATAAGCTCTGTAGTTTATGTTGATTTTGATTTTTTTAAAGGAAACTATTTTTAAAAGAAGAAATTTACTCACCATTAAATTAAAGATGCAGAAACAAATTTTAGGTGCAAATTCATTCCTGGATCTGTTGAAACTGCATGCAGAAATCTGGGTGCAAACTTGAAGATGAAGTTGCTTTTATCTTGTATTTGATTACAGAAATTACTTCTTTGGTTGATGAAGATTTCATGCATACCTTCCAAATTTTGGATTGAATTTGCACTCCAGATTTGATGTTGAAAAATGGTATGCAGACTCCATTCTTCATTTTGCAGATTTAAGAAATTGATTGCAGATATAGATTGAAGTTTGGTTTATAATTTGATGTTGCAGATTTGTTTGAAGATAGTTTGCAGATTTGAAGATGAACGCAGATTTTAAAACATGCATTTGTTTTGGGGTTTTGATCTTACTGAAATTTTTGATTTTCAGGTTTTCAAATGAGAAAATGGTTTAAACAAACAATAAAAACATTTGTTATATTTCTTATTTAAAAGAATAAAATCCAAGAATAAATTAGTTTGCCACTTGTTATCGTATTATGTTAAGTGTTTTACAAGTGCCTCCTTTTGTTTTAAGATTTTAACACATGTTCATTTCAATATTCAAAAGAGAATTCTAAATTTATACATGTATTAGAATTTATCTTAACTATTTCAAACTTAATTTAGCATGTTACAAATGTTTATTAACATAAGTCTTTAATTAAATACATATAAACTTATTTATAGAACTATGCACTTACATTTTAATGTTTACTTAATTATTTTTAAAATAATATTCTTTATGAAACTAAATTTTAAAAGGAAAAGATTTTTAAAAGAAGAAGAAATGTTGAATTAAATTTTATTTGAGAGTTTTCAAACAAATGTTATACTTAAACAAGAATGAATTAAATCTTATTTCAAAAGAAAAGCAATTTTAAAATAAAACAAAACAAAATAAACTTTTATTATAAAATAAAATCTAAACTATATTTATTCTTTTATAAAATAATTACTTACTTACTTTTCTATAAAGATATAAGAAAGATTTTTAAAACAAACTATTGAAAAGTTTACAATACTATTTTAAATTAATTTAAATCAATTTACAAATTATACATTTATATAATAATTAGAAAATATTCTTTATTTAACATAAATTAAAATTAAAACCAATTCTTCTCTATTTACAATGTATAAACATTTTATACATTATATACAAAATATTTTTAAATAAGCTTAGAAAGATGAATTTATTACTTAAATATTTTTAACTTTGAAAAGAATACCATTTAACAAACTAAATAATTATTAATTTTCAAAAGAGAATTTTTGTTTAAATTAAATTATTAAATCAATATTTCTCATTTTAAAAATAATTATTAAAGAAATTATTAAATAATTATTGCCTAAATTTCCAGGACATCACAATCAAAGTGGAAATACCCTTGCGACTTAACAGCCACGACTTGCGACTTAACATAAGTCAACACAAGAAATCAGCGGCTCAATGTATGCGACTACACAGCGTACGACCTAAGAGATCAGCGACATAAGAAATAGCATGCAGCTAAAAGCAGGGGCGACTTAAAGGGTGGCGCGACCTAACTGCAAGCGACCTAAGAAATGGAGCGACCCAAAGCATGGGCGACTTAACACTGCAAGCAGGCCGACCGACCTAAGGAGGTCAGCGACCTATAGGCAGGCCGACTAATTGCAAGGCGAACGACCTAGGGGTTGCGACCTAAGGCAGGCCGACCTAACAGTAAGGCAAGCGGCCTATGGGGTTGCGACCTAAGAGGTTGCGGTAGGCCGAGCGACTTAAGGAAAAGCGCGATATAACAGGCCGAGCGACCTAAGGTATAGCGCGATCTAAGGCACAGGGACAAACCGAATGACTAAAGATGGAACGACCTAAAATGGCGCGACCTAAGTTGGTTGCGAGATATAGCTGGTGCGACTTAACATGGTTGAGCGACCTTAGGAGCTAGCGGCATAACATGGCCGAGCGACCTAAGGGATGCAACGACCTAAGAGATGAGAGTAGGCCGAGCGACCTAAGGGTGAAACGACCTAAGATGTAAAAGAAAGCCGAGCGCGTGACCTAGGGAACGAACGACCTAAGATGCAAACGAACTAACTGCAGGCCGAGAGTAACGTGTGTAGGCCGAACGACCTAAGCAACAGAAATGCAAAAACTCTCTCAATTTGCAACCGATCGAGCACGAACACTAGGGGATTATGCCCATAGGCTACCCGGTCCTATTGGCTCCTCGATGCATCACCAAAAACGCATTCAATCATCAAAGTTAGGATTTTTAAAGACTTGAACCCAAAACACTAAAAATTGGGATTTTCACCAATTCAATCCAAACCAAGAGCAAATGCATATGAATAAGTGTTAGGAATTCATACCCAACAATCAAAGATAGTTATAGACAAAGATGTGAGATAAAAATCTCATCTTTACACAAAATCAATGAAGAATAAGCTTGAAAGCAAAGGAGGAATCAGTGGCTTCTCTTTGAATTTAGAGTTAGATGTTGGATTTGCAAATGAACTAGAGCTTGGAGTTTTAATTTCCCATTCCTTCCTTCATTTTTGATGAAGCTGGAGTGTTAGGAAATGAAAGTGAAGTTATGAAGGGAAGGGGGGTTGAGCTAGAGTTAATAGTTTAGGCTAAGGGCTAAACCAAACCCAAAGCCCAAAGTGAAAAGGTGGCAAAATTCCACTAACTCCAAACATATCAAAGTTTACACTCAAAAAGATCGCAAACGGTGTTTTGGACCAAATGGAAGTGGTTCTGAGTCCTAATTTGACCGTATGCAAAACGTAACTTTTCGGACTAAAATCTGACTAATGATAAAATATTAAAATAAAATATTTAAATATTCAATCGTAAAATATGCGGGTTGTTACACTTCTCCATTGTCGCTGGAAAATCATTTCGATGATGACAGCAACATCATCAACATTCATTTTCAAGTTTCAAAGTGGTGAAATGAGTTTGTAGCTTTGCTACACTTTTGTTTTGGAAAATGGATTTGATTTGAAATTCTTGAATATGATTTGATTCGTATAATATATATGTATATAATTATTTCATAATAGTTTGAAGTGAAACAAGAACTTTGAATCTTAAGTTTTATATTAAGAAATGATTTCAACTATTGAAATAAAGTGAAATGTTTGAATAATTGGAATAACTAAAATGATAAAAGGAATTAAACGAACCAAAAATAATGAATTTGAACAAACTTATTTGTATAACACTAAATTACATTCTAATATATATATATATATATATATATATATATATATCTTGCCTAAAATATTAAAAAAGTTAAAATGTCAGGATATAATAAAAGGTTGTACAAGAATAAAACTTAAGTAATAAATTGTTCAAACTAAAATCCGGCTTAATATAAATGTTGTAAATAAAAGAAAATTTATATAGTGTTTAATACACTCAGAAACATTAATATAACTATTCTAGAATTTTAAATGTAATTAGAATGTAATTGGATAATATACACTATGATATAAGTAACAGGAGATCAAAAATGATATCTTATTATGGGAATTTACTGATAATAAATTGGATAATAAATTGAATAATATATGGTTATATTATGTTTATTATACTTAATATATGTGGATAAATATGTTAAGTGAAATAAATGTAATAAATAAAGAAGAATGCTAGTTAAGAGAATTAATATAGACTTAAGAATAGTTAAAAGTAAATTTTTCAGTGAAATCAACTTAACTAGGGTCAAATGTATTTAATAAATAAGTTAATTCAAGTAAATGTTGTTTCGAGAGAAATTTTATAATAGATATTAATAAATTGAAATCAAATCAATTGAATGGAAATATATGAAATTGAAACCAATCATATGTGAACACAATAAATTTGGTTGATTAAATAGAATGAATTGAAATCAATTAATTGAATATAAACTAATTTTAAAATAAATGTAGTTATGGTTTTAAATTTAGTTGTTTTATTTTGTATTTCAATCTATTTTTTCTTTCTAGCCGTTTCTATTTTCCTAACTCCTTCCTTTTCGGGGACGAAAACATTTTAGCGAGGGAGAGTGCAACGGCCCGTAAATTTTAGTGGTCTTATTAATTTAATTAATTGAATTTTTATGAAATTTTAAATAATAAAATTTTGAATTTAAAATTTGATATTTGGAATACATCTACTTAAACATAGCAAATGGTAAATTTTCAATTAATAATATGGAAGTTTATTTTATTATGTAATTTTATTTAGATTCAAATCAGTTAATAATTGATAATAACAAAATATTTTCCATACCTGAATATTTTTATACAATAAATTTGTAAATCATCTTCGGAATGAGACGTCGTATTTCGTTTCTTCGAATTTTGACTGCAATTGCTCCTTTTATCTTATTTCTTTCAAATTAGCTGCATTTTCGGTACCGATTATCGGCTTTTGATAGGTTGATCGCACCACTGATATTTGTATACCGTTTTGATCATCTTGTCATGCTGATCTCCGTAGTATATTCATTTGTGTGCTTTGTTGTTCGGTACGTGGCGAAACTGTGAAATGATTAGCCGTTTCGGTAGCCATTTAGAGCCTTTGATTTCCTGTGTCAATTCAAATTGCCCAACGATCGAATTTCAAGCTATCATTGCTTTTATTATTCCCTGAATTTTCGGGCATGACTTTACCATATCCACTACTTCATATTTATTTATGTATGTTTCATTTATGTTTTATATAATTTGTTAAGCTGCACTTTTCTTCTCTCCCATAATTTTCATTTGTGAAACTTAAACATTTCAAAGATCACTCTCCCTTCTCTTCTCTCTATTTCGGCCTCTCCATCCCTCCCTCCTCGAGTGACCCCACCTCACCGTCCCCTTCCCTAACATCGGCCTTACATCTCCGCCCCGCAAGCCTTTCCGAAGCCACGCCCATGGCCGCCACCGAGAGCCCACAACCTCACGCCTGCTTTTTCCTTCACCCCGTGGCCGCCCGAGCCTCACTCCATGGCAGCATCAAGCCTCACCCAACATCCTTCGTGTCACCCTGTGCTGCAGCCAGTTCACCTAGCCTCGGCCACATCAGCTAGACCGAACTACCACCAAATCTCCATCCCCTCCAACCTCATCATCCTCCCCCACTCTTGCCTCGGCCTTAATCCACCGCACACCTAGCATCGAGTCGCCATCATGGACTGGCATCCCACTTTGTTATGCCTACCTCTATCTGTTGAGCAGCATTATCAAATTTTATATGGATATATTATATTTGAAAAAAAGGTATTTAACTATATTATATTATATTACAATGCATTTCGTCTTACCAGAAGTTCAGTTGTGTGTTTTATATATAAATCTATAAGTTATGTATAACATATTATTTGTTTAGATATAAGTCGTTTATAATGTTATATATAAATAATGTTTATAATATTTCATTATGTATTTATATATTACTTATGTATATAGAATGATATATGTATGTGTGTGTCTATATATATATATATATATGTGTGTGTGTGTGTGTGTGTGTGTGTGTGTGTGTTGAAAACCTTTAGGATACTTGTCTTCATAAGTTCTCAGTACCATGTCAGTTATGGTTTAATACGTTAGTTTATGTATAAATATATATACACACACACGTCCCTATATATATTAGTATTTTCACAGTATGAATATATGAGTTTTGTATGGGTTATATACATAGTAAGTTGTATTTTCATAGTTATAAAGTTATAAAAAGTTATATGTATTGTCACAACACATGTATTTTGACAGCGGTATATTTGATTTTGCTTATCTTTTGATCAGAAGTTTGATCAATATATATATATATATATGTATGTATGTACTTGTTTATAAATGAAATTGCATATAAGTGTTCATAGATCTGCATATATTTGATTTCATGCCTAGTATACACATATTGGTTACAGTTATATATATATATATATATTAGTTATATTTATGTCATAATTGTTATATCTGTCGTTGTTTCAATTCATATATATATATATATATATATATATAAGTTACATTATTTTATTTGTATATATATATATTATATATATTTATCTTCCTACATAGTACATTTTAGTGGTATTCGTATATTGTGTCTGCAAGGAATATATTTTCCAATATATGTTGGATTTTAAATTTAAAATACGACATTCAGCTATGTTATAAGTGATGATTTTTGTGATATATTATGTATAGATTTTTGTTTGACTTAAGGTGTTTCAAATTTAATACCTATATAAAGTTTTATTTTAATTAAATAAATATGTGTATATGTAACGTATACGGATTTTCGTTGCCGAAAAACCGAATAGTTAGGGTTTTAAAAAGAATTTAAGAAAAAGGAAGAAGAAAGAAGAGAGAAAATAGAGGGAAAAGATAGAGAAGAAAACAGAAAATAGGAAGAAGAGAAAATAGAAAAGAGAACAGAAAATTTTAAAATGGAAGAAAAAGAGAATAGAAAACATAGAACATTTTAAAGAAAATAGAAGATAGAGAATTTGAAAATAGAACGGACAGAAAGAAAACAACAGAACAACATCAGAATCTCACAATTCGCAGCGGAACAACATATAATAATAAATGAATAATCTTTAAACAAAGAACTATATCAGTTATTACATTTTATCACATTTCATTACATCATATCATCAGAGTGTACAACAACAACAACAGTGCAGCGGAAAAAGAAATACTATATAGTAGTATACGCCATGCCATCCAGCTTGCCTCCAGCAACTCCAGAATATCCAGAATATCCTGATAAACCTTAACTCTTGACTGCCCGTGTGGAAATTGGTGGGCACCCAGAGTTTAGGAAGGAAAACAATAAACTCCGAGTCAGTCATGTGACTGGTGTGAGAACTCAAAACAGTTTATTTACTTTAAAATCAAAATAGAAGAATATTTTAAATTTAATTCGCAATGCTTTTAAAAATGAGACTACCATAAGGCCTCCCGCACACACACACATGCAAACGCAGAATCGGAGGAGATTTCTCCTTATGATAGCCAAAGATGCTTGATACGCATTTAAAATAACATTTGATATTATTATTAGTGCATAGTGTAGAGGAAAATCATTTCGAAAATAAAGATATAAATCTTAGCCAGCATAGACATTCCGCACTTATGCCTACTATAGCTACCATGTTCAATAGCAGGTTACCGCCACATTCCATAGCAGGTTATACAACTAATACCGTACAAGTCTCGTATTGTTTCTTTGGATTTCCAACAAATGGTCAGGCCAAGGAACTTCCCATTGCCACATGGAAACGCCTCTGGCTGGACGTCCCCGAGAACTTAACCAGCTCTCTGCCAACACAAGGCCGAGTTACCTTTATCACTAGGTAACTACTACACGAATATGGCATCCCCCGGTCCCATTGGACCTTTAACCGAGCGCTCGTCACCAACAACACCACACAGTAATAAATATAGTGTATCAACATGAGTAAGTATCTGGGCTCCATACCATGATACCACCCTTTCCAGAAGGAAATGCACATACCCTAAAGGGAGCTACCCCTCATAACCTTGCCGCATCTTTCCTATTTTGACCATTCCGGGATGTGAGGCTCGACGAAGTCACGTCCACAAAACATACTTTATACAAAAGCCATGCTTTGGGTCAACAAATGATCAACACAATGATCACAAGGATAGACGATCAAATAAACGATCCTATCACAAATAATCAACACAATGATCATTTCAGCATCACTCAGCATATCACATTACCAAATTGGGAATATATCGCTGATAACTTCAACTATATAACCTCTGAGCTCGTACGTCTCAGAGAAGGGTGTTAAGCTAAAAGAATAAATTCTCCGCCACCAACAGAAATATATTTGAAAGAAATCGGCTTTATATCTCAACTTGTAATGTCAGACATACAATCCATACAAGTCTGTTCCGGGCTCGAACAGAACCGAAGGCACTTACAAAGAAGTCCTTGCAATCCGGATATTCACAATCCTGATCGGATTTCCCATCACTTAGGGAGTCTCTATACCGTTGCAACTCAGTGCAGAGACAATCGACAGGTCATCCTATCGCTTTTGCAAATATCCGTTCTTCAACACCGATCTTCAAATGCAATTCATAACGACGTATCACATATTCGGAATGGGTTATACGACCCCATGGTCCTTTCCCGGTTAACCCGAATAGTGAGCGCTTATTCAAAAATAAGTGTGGCATTCAAATTCAAACAAATCACATCAATTACCCATTCAAAGGGAAATATTGATAGTCGGTTATTGAACTATCAATTGATATGCACACATCACCAGATCCCAAATAATTTTCCAAATTATTTACTTTCCAAAAATATCTTTACAAGATATATAATTTCAACACTTCAAAAATAAATCAATATTTATTTTCAAACAAATTCCACTTTCTCATATAAATTCCATAATGAATTTATATTTCAAAATATCCATGCATATACGATTTCAATTATCCATTTTCAATTTATCTTCAAAAAGATAAATTCTCAAAACGTTTCATTTCACATTGGAAAAACATTTCCATACTTATTTATTCATAAGTAATTCACAAATTTTATTTATTTTCAACCTTGGAAAATATTCCATATACTTAAATCGAATTAAGTATATATTTCATTCTTTAAGGAAATCATTCTCTTTAACATATTTATTTGGGCCAAAACGAATGTTGCGTAAAACATCGTTACGACAACCCAAAATCACTAGTATAGGGATTCGGAATTAAAATAGATATATAAATCCCAATACTATACAAAAACATTTCCATTCGGAAATCATTTACTATAACAACAGTGTTATAGTCCACCATTTCCTTTTATTTCTCGAAACATCCATTTCAACAATAAATGTTGAAATCTATGGTTTCGAATCTCAACACATTTTAAAACATCGTTAGATCGTTTTAATTCTATTTAAAACATTCACATTCAAAACAATTTCTTTAACGTATTATTCACTATTCAAAAACGTGAATATATCTTGTTAACAAATTTCATCAATTCTATGCATTTTATTTCAAAGGATTATTCACTGTCTAAAACGTGAATATAACTCTATTTCTAAGTTATAACAATTAACTTATCAAAATAAGTCGTTTGCGAATTTATAAAACAACGTTTATAAATTCCATTTCTATTTATTTATAAAAACTTCCTTTTTATAAATTCCTTTATTAACCTATTCCAGTTTATAACTAAATTATAAACTAAACGTTCATATTATAAGTTAATTTCTTATAAAACGATTATTTTATAAAATCGTTCTTTTAAACTTCATAATTATAAATCTTATAACCTATAAGATTCATGTATTTATGCAAAAATCCATTCTTTTGATAATTTTACAAATTTTATAAACCTACTGTTTAAAAATTCCATTTACAACTTCACAGTTTATAATTCTATAAATTTCATTAAGTTATGAAATTCATTCACAATTCATATTCAACACTTATAAAAGCTCGTTTTATAATTCCAACGTTTTATTAATTTATAAATATTGATTTATAAATCTTTAATATAAATCAATTTATTATTATTCTTTAAACGTCTTTACCCTTCTTTATGATTTCATCATTTTGATTTATAAAATAATCAAATTTTATAAATCCTATATTTAAACTTTTAATAATAAATTCAAAAATCCAGTTTAAACTATTTTATAATGTCATTAATTCATATTTCTCAAAAATCAGCTTTTAACCGTATTTCTCAAAAATTAAAATTTTTACAACTTTAAAAATTATAACGTTCATTTATTTATAATGGATCAATTCCAAAAATATTTTATCTTTTCAAAAATCACTTTAAAAACCCTTTTAAAATCCCAAAATTTGGGTCCAATGATGCTACACATCAAATAGTCAATCACGACTACAACGATCCATCATATATCGATATGATAATCCATCAAATATCAAAATATCTGAAATCAAATAAAAACTGTTGAGGAATCCAGTTGGATCCCTCCAACCTGTTTTCCTGCATCCAAAAACATTAGCACAATACCAATTTCGCTCCAGTACGAAATTATCGCGGTATATGTTTTTAATAAATATTATCCGCTTAATAACGGCGTAATAGGGTCTCATCCGCTAAAAAAATGCGGGAAATCAACAACTGCAATATATACATATGCCAATATATATATATTGATATTACATATAATACCAATTTCACTGTTTATGAAATATTCGCGGTATATGTTTCTAATAAATAACATCCGCTTACTAGCGGCGCATAATGTCTATTTTAACAATCAATAGATATCAGTCATCATTCAAACATGCATTCAAATATTTTAAATCTAACTATTTAAAATAAAATCGAAACTGATTCGATTGAGTGAGAAGTTCTCACCTTGGTTTTAAATTCCGTTTTAGCGATTTATTTCGAATAAAATTAAACGGACGTTTAATTTTACCCAAAATTCTCACTAACTCCAAACGACTCCAAACCAACTCCATCGCGTAGTGCTCGTCCATACGATTCCAACGCAACTGGTTTCGCGCGTTTTCGACCTCGTATGAAAAAGATATTGATTTTTAAACTTTACACGATTTTTATATAACAATTACAACATAAATTAAAAATTTTAATACCCTAAGCTAATCGTGGCCGTTGGATCCAATGCCACCAAACCCTTGCCGTGCCTTTCCTCTCCCCTTTCTCCTTCCTCTCACGCAAAAGCTTCAGCAAATAGCCGAACCCAATACTGTATACTAGGGTTAAATTATTCACCTAACACGATCAACTAGGATTCGATCAGGAAGCTCCATGTCGAAGAGCATGCCAAGACCTATACTCGGCTGAAGCACCATAGGGCTCGGCCCCCTAGATTGCACGCAACACGAGGCCGTGCGGCCCACAAACGCACCCCCCTGGCTCCCTCCTCGTCGCGCCATACCCCATCATATCCGTATGGATTTGAAGAACACACTCCCCTCTACAACTTTCATGTTGACAACTTTCTCTAATTGTTGACGGATCGTGAGTGATTGAGGGAGGAAGGTGGGAAAAATCTGTCCTTTGTTTATGGGGGTGGCGGCTAGGGTTTGTTATTTCTTTTTCTTTTTTTTATAAATTATGAAGGCAAGGGTCTCTATTTATAGAAGAAAATCGAACACTATTCATCCGGAAATTCCGAACTCCGATTTACGCGCCGTAACCAGCGTTTCTAGGGTTTACCCCGCGTTCCGGACACAATGGAACAGGTTTCGAAAGCTAATTCGGACATCTGTGCGAGTTATGGCTACAAACGCTCAATTTAAATTAAACCGATTTAAGTCGATTTCTAGGCGTTTTAATTCGTACAGGACAAATGGTAAATCCAATTGACTTGAAATTTGAAACCTTACAATAATATCACATTACGGATCCGATGAAACTGGTTTCGTCGAATTCCGAGACTTTTTGAAAAATGGCTATTTTCACTCGCCAAATTAATATTAAAAGTAATTCGATGCGTTTCGAGCTGCCACGATCAAACGATAACTCCGATTGACACGAAAATTGAAATCCGGTAATAACTAACTATTACGGATCCAATGGAACTGGTTTCGTTCAATTTTGAGACTGTTCAAAAATTGACTATTTTACAGTCGATTATTAAATATTAAAATATTCAATTTTCACAAATTAACTTTTAATTCGATTTAAAAAGTTCTAAAATATCGTTCTAACTCCAATATGATAAAATAAAATTTTACAAATCATTTTCAATCATATTTAACTCAATTTTTAATTATTTCCATAATTTAACATATTAAATTATCGATTTAATTATTCAGTTAAATCAAAAAATTCAAATAAAAATTTATTTGACTTATAAATTCACTTATTAATATTTAAAATTAATTAAATATTCATATTTTAATTAATAAAAATTCTGGGTCGTTACAGTATATATAGTTTATGTGAGGAGTTTGGCAGTTTTACAATAGGCTTTATTCTTAAAATACATATATGTATATATATATTTGAGTTTAATATATGTGTTTTAATTTGAAACAATGGATTTTGAAATACATATATATTTAATTTAAGATATGTTGGATTTCGAATATGATTTTATATATAGTTATACATGGTTATATATATCAGCTCATTTATATCAATTATCTTCATCAATCCAGTGCTGATTTGATTCCGTCTATTCCTATTTATCAGCTTTGTCCGTCAAATTAGTGCCAATATAGATTTTCTTTAGAAGTCGTGCTTGCAAATCGTAACTTAATTTTCATTGTTTATCCTTGCTGGCCTCAAAAGGTGAGCAATCACTCATGATTAACGTTCTTATATTAAATTTGATTTCAGTTGAAATGACAATTGATATATGCTGCTAATTTAAACTGTTAATTATTTAATTGTTATATACGATATGTTATTATCTGTAATTGTTCACCTATGGGATATGACACCATATCCTGTTTTTTATATTTTATTTAATCACTGATGATATATGCCTGTTGTTATATGTTATATTTTATCATATATGTTCTCACTCTACAGGTTTCCTGTTAGTATAGAATTCCCTATGTGTGACGACCATCCCTTCTCGACTCTTGAAAATCGACACAAATACGCTATTGTATAATATGCCGACGATCGAGTGCCGGAAAAGACAGATTGATGAGGGAAAGAAAGAAGGAGGTAGAAGGAGAGAAAAAAAAACAATATTAGAATCTCACCATCACAGCGGAAAAATATATAATAGATAAATGACTGAATCTTTAAAGAACTATATCTGTTTTATACATTACATCATTAGAGTACAACACAATCAATAACAAAATACTGGACAGTTATGTTACCTTATCCTCACAAAAGTTGCCTATACAGCTATATAACATAGCAGAATATACATCAAGTACGTGTGATACATCTCGCCATCCAGCTCATCACCTAAGCTCCACAACATCCTATCCTGTATTCTATAATACTCGGCCTGACCCGAGCATTATAGTGAAATAACACCCGAGTACGTCTGGAAAAGAAGAGTGATAAAACACACTCAATTGGATTTTTAAAGTTTCCAAAACTCTTTGAAAATCAAAGGTATCTCGTAGGACCGCGCTACAAATAAATATGTTGGGTTTTTACCTTACGATAACAAAAACATTTCTTATCAAATCCTCTGATATTATAGTAGTGTCTATATACAAATACGTATTCAAATAGCCGAAATGGTTACATTCATTAATTCCAGCATAATAAGTATACAAACAAGTCCAAAGGCACTTATTGGGGATTGGGTTTCCATCAATGGTAGGGCTACTGGGGTACCGCCCATCATAGTACCTGGTCTAGATCAGAGTACCAAAGATCCACCCTAATCCCCTACAATACAAAACCGGAGCTACCTCATACTGGATAGTCTGAATAAGATCATCCCACGGTAAGGATGAACAACACCCACACAGCCGAATAAAAAGGGACATCTAGACGGGGATGACCTTACATAATTGGTTGCTAGCCGCTTCGCCTTGCCGCACCTTCCCTGTTTTAGCCATTCCTGGTTGATGAGGCTCGAGGCTATGCGTTACCTTTTTAGCACACATACACTTAGAATTCTCATCGTCCCTCCGACGATGTTCTGATAGCATTCGTCCATACAAGTCCGCTCCCGGTCCGAACGGAACCAAAGGAACTACTACTACATCCATTTTGGAATCGCCCTTAGGATTAGTGGCGATTAGCCCTTGCACTTCACTGCTCCATCTTCCACTCCAAGCACTTATCTTCCTCACGAAAACGTTCAAACCGGATCGAAGTGGTTTTTAGTAAATTAATCCCGATCCCGGTCTCTTCAAAACGATCAGCGCATTGACCAATATTGATGGTCAGTTATTTAATTATTGAATAACATCCACAAACAATCATCAGGCCTTAATAATTTTCCATATTATTTATTTCAAAATATCTTCGCAACATATTTTTATGCACTTCAACCCTTTGAAAGTAGTTTTCGAATCACTTTTTCTCTCGCGGAATAAATTTCTACTCAATTATTTTATTTAACTGAAAATCACCAACTCTTCATACTTTAGATTGTTAAATAATTTAAATCACTTTATCCGAAAATATATACTTTAAACACTAAAAATAAAACTACTTAAATATTTTATTTAAAATACTAGTTATGAAATTTTATGATAATTTCTCATGTAAAGCTTAAGCCAAAACTAATTTAAAATAAAAGTTATTCTATAAGGTATAAATATTAAATAATTATCTTTTAAATCATAATACTAGTTAAACCTTTAAATAATTACTACTATAATTAGCTTAATAAATATTTAGTTAAAAATATTAAAATGATTAAATAAAAATTTCCCTAACATTCTTTTTAAACAACTTTAAACCTCCAACTTATATATAAAAATCTCCTTTGAAAATATACTTGATTTTATAGGGAAATACATTTCCATTCCAAAATAGTCCATTAATCAGTTAATAAATCCTTCTCGATTTATCCTAATTTAATTTACATCTCAATCCCGAAAATTTCTTTCCTACACCTTGAAAAATAAAACCACTATTTATTTTTTTAAAACACATTTCCATCATCTTATAATCACCTTCAAAAATATATTTCAATTATTCATATTAAGGCTACTAAAATTACTTAAATAAAAATAATACTTAAGAAATTATATCAGAGTTTCTAAGTAAAACTTAAACCAAAATTTCCTTGTAAAATAAAGTTATTATAACAAATATTTATTTTAAAATTTCCTTTTAAAAATCATAACACTGATTTACCTTTAAAAATAATTAATAACCACAATTAACTTAAATAAATATTTACTTTTCACTTAAAAATAATTAAAATGAAAAATTTTCTAATTTTTTTTAAACTTCTAGTTTATACTTTGAAATCATTTCTTTGAAAATAAACTTACTTTTCTAGGAAAAATATACTTTCCAACTTTTAAAAATAAAATCACCTTTTTATTTTTAAAATGAATTGCACCTTTTCTTATCAGTTCCACCAGAATCTTTATTTCCAAATCTATCCACTGATAAATATTCCACTTTATTTTGTAAACCCAGTTTACAAATTTCCATTTCATATTTTCCTTTAAATCATAGTTTCAAAACACTAAATCAATTTCAAACCGATTTCCTGGTTTAAATTCCCTTTAATAAAAATTTACTCGATTTATCCAATTCCCAATAATTATTTACTTTAGAATTTTCTTTTCATTTCCTTTAAAAATCCAAACTTTATATATATATATATATATATATATATATATATATATATATATATATATATATATCCATTTCTTAAAATACCAATATATAATCAGCCAAGCCATAACATTCAATAATTTCAATCCCTAATATAATTTATCATAGATCATCAAATAAATCACATCGCTGAATATAAAATAAATTCAATGTTTTTTGGTATTCAGTTGGATCCCTCAAACCTGTTTCCCTGCATTCATAGATGTTAGCACAATATAAAATACAAATCCCACTTCGAGGGGGATATCGTGGTATATAGGATCATCCACTATTATGCGGGATGCATAGGGTCTCAACCGCTATAAAATGTGGGAAATCAATGACTCCAATATATACACACACACTATATATAACATATCACATCCAAGCTGATAATAAATTATCATTTTAAGCGAACAACCAATAATTTAAAATAACTATTTAGATTTAAAAGTTAATCCAAAAGAGATAGATTAACTCACCTTTGATTTCATTGTTTGCATTCCAATTCACACCCGCTTGATTCTCCTTGATTTTCGACCTTGTACAAATGAAATTTTCGAATTTTATTAGCATTTGCTATGATTTTAAAACCATTATCATTCTCACTTTAAATTTAAATTTATTAGATTGATAAAAAAATCCCAAATTTATCTTATTGTAAATATATATATTTTCTCTGTACATATTTTAATATACATGAATTATATACCTTTACTGCCCTAGCTGACATCGCGAGGCCCTAGCTTTGTCATGGAGTCCATACATCGATCGTTGATGCCACCTAGTCATCGCCATCCCTCCGTCGTGCAGCAACCAACTCCGGTCGCGCGAGCTACAAATCGCAACCCTGGCTGCGCCTTGGCCTCCACTCCCCACGATTGCCTACCGCCTCGACATCGAGCATCACACCTATCGTGCACGCTCCTCGAACGCGATCCATGCCTCGCCTATCTCCGATTGTAAATCGCCCTTCCTGAACCCTAGCTCCACCGAACTAGATTTTGAACGAGACTCCCTTATTATTATTATTATTATTATTATTATTATTAGCTTTTCGATTTGATTTCGTTGTTAAACAACACTTCGATTTTTATTTTCAATTGAATAGTCGGCCTTTGACTTTATTTTGAAATAGGAATTAGAAGAAAGGAAGGAAAAAAATCGAAGAATAAGAGAACGAGGAAGCTCGGCCATTATTTTTTTGTTTGATTTTGTTTTCATCCATTTTTTAAAAGAATACGCGTGTCCTTAAAGGAGACGCGTGCTTTAGATTCCTTACATGTCTGCAAAGGCTTGCCACAGTATTCCAATGCAATAATATTATTTATATTTATATTTAAATTCAAATTTAAATCGTCTTAAATTCATAACTCAAAATCTAGACCTCCTATCGAGGCGTACCACTAGGCGTTTGTATTGCTATACACCTATTATCAACGCAATGGAAAAGGTCTCGAGTCCTAATTCGATTGTATGGAGAAGATAGCTTTTTGAACCCAGTTATCATATTAAATTCGTTATAAATTTCAGCGCGTTTATATATATCGTACGATCACACGACAACGCTAAATACTACGAAATTTGAAATCCAATAAAAATACACTATTACGGATCTAATGGAACTGGTTTTATCGAAATCTGAGACTGTGCACCGAAAGGCTATGTTTAAATATCCATTTAAACGATATATTTTCAAAACTGAGAAAATCACCTTTAATTCAATTTTAAAAGTTCTATCATCTTCAGTACCATCATTATAGATTTTATAAGCCTTTAAAATATTTTTAACAAGCTTAAAACTTCAGATTCCTTATTTTACCCAATTCCCAATTATTAAATTCAATACTTAAATTATCCAATAAATAGCGATATTTGAAATTCAAGTTAAAAATTAACTCTTAAATATTTAAAATCAATTAAATATTCCAATTTCAAATATTCAAAAATTCCGGATCGTCACATTCCTTCCCTCTTAAAAGAATTTCGTCCCCGAAATTACATGTTTAGATGAATGGTCCAATACCCGTTTACTATTTCCAAAACCAAACAGTTTTCAAACAAATTCCCAAAACAATCTTTTTATTAAAGACATTATCACTCTTACTAACTTCCTAGACTCATCCTTAACTTATAAATAATCTTATTGACTCAATTCAGTTCAAACTATAACTTAAAATCCAAATTTTAATTTCCAAATTTTCTTAAATTTTTTTCTAACTCCCTAAATTTTCGAAAAATTTCGCCAACGTCTCCTTTATGCGGCTTGCTCGGTACAACTACAAAATGCCTCTGCGAGCCTCCAAATTTCAAAAGAAAACAAAACGCCCAATGGCTAGATCAGAAAACCATCAAATTTCATGACAATTTAAATACATACCTTTTTGTCGGGCCATTAAATTTTATCTTCTGAAATCCAAAAACACTAATTTTCCTTTGCTTTTAAAGCACCTGTATATCCTACTTAGCAATGATATCCAATCACAGAATTCAAAATCATTATACATTTCTTTACAAGTTTTAATATTTATTTCATTCAAGTCCGTATGATGTTCATATATCATCCGTACGCAATACCAAATCTGATCGCTCACTCGATCACACAATTTCACTTCCGAACTAGTCTTGTCAACTGACTTCCTAGTGCGGACCCAGATCTGTTTCTTGATCGAAAACCGTCATTCTCCTTGCATAGCCACAAATTATGATAGAATTTTTTTAGAATCGATCAAAATCCATATCCAAGGTTCGCCGTCGACAATCGAGTAAAAAATCTCAACTCAGATTGGTATAACTACTTATAAATTCTATTCTTGAATCTAGATCAAATCGCTATGCGAATAAAATAATATACGTACATCCTACGCATTTATCTCCATTGATTATTAGCTATATCAATTTTCTGTTATTCACATTTATTTTGATTTTCATTCACTTATTCACAATTATCCCATTTCACAACTTTACTTAACCTTTATTCCGTATTAACTTAGAATATATTTTCCAACTCCAAATTTACTGAAGAATTCACCATTCATTCCTTTTAGTTCAATAAGATTTTATACACTTCTTATATTTATTTTCACTTTACCACTTAAGCTTTTATATCTACTTTCATTTAACTTAAATTTTCAATTCCATTTTGAATTCAATTTACCTTCCATTTTTAAATATTGAATTCTATTCATCTTATCTCAAACCATTTTTTATTTCCAAACTTTTATTATTTTTAGTCCACTTCGAATTAGTTCTACAACTTCACTTTAGTTTGCACAATTTAGATTAAATATCATTCCAATATTCAATTTCCAATTCATTGGCTTACTCATTTAAATCAATTAGTTTATTTACCAATTTTATTTTCAATCCTTTGTTTTATTTAGTCCAATCTTGACTAATTCCCATTTCATACAATTCAAATTAATTCCTACTATTCAGTTTCAATTCCATTTACTTACAAATATAAATTCATTAGTTTATTCACAAATTTATTTCCAACTTATTTACATTCCATTTGCTAACCTCTTCCAATTCACTTCCCTCAAAATTTACTTCAATCAATTGGCTTACCATCTAACTCATTTTTTTACACACTTACCTTTATTTAACTCTTCTTTAAGTTAGAATTGTATCCTTTAGATTTCAAATTTTATAAGTTATCAAACTTACTTATATTCCATAGACATTTTTAATTAAACTTCCAAAGTTTAAACAATTGTTTAAACATTCAAACATTTTTGAAATCAATTATATACATAATTTATTTGCATATCAAATTATCCTTTGAATTTTAAAACCAAACTAGTTTTGCAAACAACTCCAATTTAAACATTTTACTAGCAATTCCTCTCTTGGAAACTCGAAAATGAACATCGATGATGCTGCAATCATCACCGAAGTTATTTTCCAACGACCGAAGTGAGTTTTGTGCTTTCACTCTTTAAAACCCCTTCAAATAATTTTTTAAATTCCAAATCTCTCCGGATTTCAAATCCAATTCAAAAATATTTTTGAAATAATATCACCGTCAGTCCTCGAAAGTCTTTGAAAACAATTTTAAACCCAAAGGAAATTTAAACTTTTCCCAAAATTTCAATTTTCAAATCCTTATAGTCAATATTCAAACATTACTTTGGAATTTTATCACATTTCAATTATAAATCACATTTATAATTCACATTTACAAATCTCATTCTGTTATATAAATTATTCCTTAACTTTAGTTATAGCATTATTCCCTTATTTCAATTTTCACACAGAAATGATAATAATTTAATATGACCATTTCCCAACAATCAAGCAACAATATATACTTATAATATTTCATGAAAGATCACTCCTTTTATGTATAAAAGTAATTTGGGTGAGATTATTTTCATCTACCCTACTTGAAACAACACTATGTTAGTTTGCCTAGTTTAAGAGTTTAGAAATCCCTACCGATATAGTTGTACAGACTGTACCGACCAGAATACATAAACACTCAACTGATAAGTCAACACAATATAAAACAATTTTATATTCACTAATAAATACATGTTCACATTTATTAGTACACTCAAACCCATTCTAGAGACTCAATTTTAAATGAGTAATTCTCCCACCAAAGCCTAGGCTGTCGCCAACCTAAGCTCTGATACCACTGTGACAACCCACCCTTCTCGACCCTTGAAAATCGGCACAAATATGCCACTGTATGTTATGCCGACGATCGAGTGCCAGAAAAGACAGATTGCTGAGGGAAAGAAAGAAGGAGGTAGAAGAAGAGAAAAAACAATATCAGAATCTCATCATCGCAGCAGAATAATATATAATAGATAAATGACCGAATCTTTACACAAAAAAACTATATCTATTTTATACATTACATCATCAGAGTACAACACATTCAATAGCAAAATATTGGACAGTTATATTAACTTGTCCTCACAAAAGCTGACTATACAGTTATACTGCACATTGGAATATACATCAAGTACGTGTGATACATCTCGCCATCTAGCTCGTCTCCTGAGCTCCATAGCATCATATCCTGTATTCTATAATACTCGGTCTGACCCAAGCATTATAGTGAAATAACACCCAAGTCATTCTGGAAAATCAGAGTGAGAAAACACACTCAATTGGATTTTTGAAGTTTCCAAAATCCTTTAAAAATCAAAGGGTATCTCGTAAGACCATGCCACAAATAAACATGTCGGGTTTTTACCTTACGATAACCAAAACATTTATTAACAAATCATCTGATATTATAGTAGTGTCTACATACAAATCTAATTCAAATAGCCGAAATTGTTACATTAATTAAATTCCAGCATAATAAGTATACAAACAAGTCTGAAGGCGCTTATTGGAGATTGGGTTTTCATAAATGGCAGGGCTAATGGGGTACCGCTCGTCACAATACCTGGTTTAGATCAGAGTACCGAGGATCCACCTTGCTCCCCTACAGCACAAGACTGGAGCTATCGCTTACTGCATAGTTCGAATAAGATCACCCCACGGTTGGGATCAGCAACCGCCCACACAACTGAATAAAAAGGGACATCTAGATAAGGATGTCCTTACCCTAATTGGTTGCTAGACACTTAGCCTTGCTGCACCTCCCCTGTTTTAGCCATTCCCTGTTGATGAGGCTCGACGTTTTGCGTTACCTTTTTAGCACACATACACTTAGAATGCTCATCGTCCCTTTGACGATCTTCTGATAACATTTGTCCATACAAGTCCATTCCCGGTCCGAACGGAGCTGAAGGTATTACTCCTACAACATCCATTTTGGAATCACCCTCAGGATTAGTAGCGATTAGTCCTTGCACTTCACTGCTCCATCTTAGACTATAAGCTCTTATCTTCCTCATAAAAATGTTCAAACTGGATCGAAGTTGTTTTCGGGAAATTAACCCCGATCCCGGTCTCTTCGAAACGATCGGCGCATTGGCCAATATTGATAGTCGGTTATTTAACTATCAAATAACATCCACAAACAATCATCAGGCCTTAATAATTTTCCAAATCATTTATTTCAAAATATCTTCGCAACATATTTTTCTACACTTCAACCCTTTGAAAATAGTTTTCAAATCACTTTTTCTCTCGCTGAATAAATTTCCACTCAATCGTTTTATTTTCACTGTAAATAACCAAGTCTTAATACTGTAGATTGTTAAATAATTTAAATCACTTTATCCAAAAATATATACTTTAAACACTTAAAATAAAAGTACTTAAAACATTTTATTTAAAATACTAGTTATGAAGTTTTATAATAATTTCTCATGTAAAACTTAAGCCAAAACTAATTTAAAGTAAAAGTCATTCTATAAGGTATAAATATTAAATAATTAATATTTTAAATCATAATACTAGTTAAACCTTTAAATAATTGCTACTATAATTAGCTTAATAAATATTTGCGTAAAAAATTTAAAATGATTAAATAAAAATTTCCCTAACATTCTTTTTAAAAAACTTTAAACCTCCAAATTATATATAAAAATCTCCTTTGAAAACATACTTGGTTTTACATAGAAATACATGCCCATTCCAAAATAGTCCATTTAATTAGTTAATAAATCCTTCTCGAATTACCCCAATTTAATTTACGTCTTAATCCCAAAAATTTCTTTCCCACGGCTTTAAAAATAAAACCATTATTTTTTAAAAACACATTTTCATCTCCTTATAATCGCTTTCAAAAACATTGTTAAATTATTTACATCAAGGCTACTAAAATTACTTAAATAAAAATAATGCTTAAGAAATTTTATAAGAGTTTTTGAGTAAAACTTAAACCAAAATTTCCTTTTAAAATGAAATTATTATATCAAATATTTATGTTAAAATTTCCTTTTAAAAATCATAATACTAATTCACCTTTAAAAATAGTTAACTACCATAATTAACTTAAATAAATATTTTCTTTTCACTTAAAAAGTAATTAAAATAATAAATTTTGTAAAACATTCAAAAAAAAATTTAAAAACTTCTAGTCTATACTTTGAAATCTTTTGTTTGAAAATAAACTTAGTTTTTCAAGAAAAATATACTTTCCAACTTTTAAAAATAAAATCACCTTGAAAATGAATTGCACCTTTTCTTATCAATTCCACCGGAATCTGTACTTCTAAATTTATCCACTGAGAAATAATCCACTTCATTCATAAACCCAGTTTATAAATTTTCATTTCTCATTTTCATTTAAATCATAGTTTCCAAAACAATAAATCGATTTCAAATCGATTTCCTAGTTTAAATTCCATTTAAAAAAAATTTACTCGATTTATCCAATTCCCAATAATTATTTACTTAAGAATTTTCTTTTCATTTACTTTTAAAATTCAAACTTTATATATATATATATATATATATATATATATATATATATTCATTTCTCAAAATACCAATATATATTCAGCCAAGCCACAACATTCAACAATTTCAGTCCCAAATATAGTCCATATAATCTATCATAGATCTTCAAATAAATCACATCACTGAATATAAAATTAATTCAATTTTTAAGTAATCTAGTTGGATCTCTCCAACCTGTTTACCTGCATCTACAGTGTTAGCACAATATAAAATACCAATCCCACTTCGAAGGGGATATCGTGGTATATAGGGTCATTCGTTATTATGCAGGACGCATAGGGTCTCATCCGCTATAAAATGCGGAAAATCAACCACTCCAATATATATATATATATTACATATCATATCCAAGCTGATAATAAATTATCAATTCAAGTAGACAACTAATAATTTAAATTAACGGTTTAAGTTTAAAAGGTAATCCAAATGAGTGAGATTAACCCACCTTTGATTTTATTTTTTGCAATCTAATCCACACCGTCTTGATTCTCCATGACTTTCGACCTTGTATAAATGAAATTTCTGAATTTTATTAAAATTTTCCATGATTTAACAACCATTACCATTCTCACTTTAAATTAAAATTTATTAGGTTGAGGAAAAAAATCCAAAATTTATCTTACTGTAAATAAATATTTTTTTCTCAGTTCATGTACTTTAAAATACATTAACTATATACCTTTACTGACCTTGCCGACATCGCGAGGCCTTAGCTTCATCATCGAGTCCATCCATCAACCATTGATGCCACCTAGTCGTCGCCATCCCTCCATCGTGCAACCACCAACTCCGACCTCACGATCTATAAATTACGACCCTTGCTGCTCCTTGGCCTCGACTCCCTACGATTGCATATCTCCTTAACGTCGAGCATCACACCTATCGTGCGCGCTCCTCTAACGCTATCCCTGCCTCGCCTATCTCTGATCGTAACTTGCCCCTCTTGAACCCTAGCTCCATTGAACTCGATTTTGAATGAGACTCCCTTATTATTATTATTAGCCTTTCGATTTGATATCGTTGTTGAACGGCCCTTCTTCGATTTTTATTTTCAACTTAATAGTTGGTATTTGATTTTTTTTTTTGAACTGGGAATTAGAAGAATGGAAGGAAAAAATCGAAGAATAAGAGAACAAGGAAGCTCGGCCATTTTTTTTTGTTTGATTTTGTTTTCATCCATTTTTTAAAGAATACATGTGTCCTCAAGGAAGACACATGCTTTAAATTCCTTTACGTGTCTACAAAGGCTTGCCACGGTATTCCAATGCAAAAATATTATTTATATTTAAATTCAAATTCAAATTTAAATCGTCTTGAATTCACAACTCAAAATCTAGACCTCCTATCGAGGCGTGCCATCGGGAGTTTATAATGTTATACCCCTGCTACGAACGCAATGGAAGAGCCTAATTCGATCTTATGGAGAAGATAGCTTTTTGAACCCGGTTATTATATTAATTCAATATAAATTTCAACACGTTTATATATATCGTACGATCACAGGACAACACCGAATACCGCAAAATTTGAAATCCGATAAAAATACACTATTACGGATCCAATGGAACTGGTTTTGTTTAAATCCGAGACCGTGCCTCGGAAGGCAATGTTTAAATATCCATTTAAACGATTTATTTTCAAAACTAAGCAAATCACCTTTAAATTCAATTTTAAAAGTTCTATCATCTTCAGTATCATCATTGTAAATTTTATAAGCCTTTAAAATATTTTTAACAAGCTTGAAACTTTAGATTCCTTATTTTTCCCAATTCCTAATTATTAAATTCAATATTTAAATTATCCAATAAATAGCTATATGTGAAATTCAAGTTAAAAATTAACTCTTAAATATTTAAAATCAATTAAATATTCCAATTTCAAATATCCAAAAATTTCGAGTCGTCGTACTATGGGTTGAAATTATACACACCCGAAAGATCTGTAGAATAAGAGAAAATCGTTATGGGTTGAAATGATAAACCAAGCGATTTTCATTTGAATTGAATTTGGGATTGCGGGTTGAAATGTTATATACCTGTATATATTTAAAGTATGGATTGAAATGATAAATATCTGCATCACTTGACCATAGGATAGAAAATTATATACAGACACCGTTGCCTATATATATTTTAAAAATGATTTCTAAGGTTTTGAAATGAATATTTTGGTTTTAATAAATACTGATTTTAAGATATTATATATATATTTATATATATATATGTTATTTTAGAAGGGTTTAAAATTTAGATTTTTAAATTTATATGTTTGAAAATTTTAATTATAAATTAGTTTTGAAATTATATTTTAAGACAGATTTATAATGGTTTTTATAAGTAACGTTGGGAAGATAAATTTGAATTTATTTGAAATTGTATTTAATTAAGAATTTTATTTAATTAAATCGATTTGAAACTTATTGAAATTGAGATTTTAAAGGATATGATTTTGTAACTTGATTTTTGATTTAAGGTAATTAAATGAATATTTCAAGTATAGATTAATTGAACGAAATATTTAGTTTATATATAATTTGGGTTTTATTTGAATGATATTGGATTTATTAAGTAAACAGTTCAAAACTAAATAATAAAGAAGTTAAATTTCGATACATATGAAATTATCAAATCTTCGTTTGAAAATGTTTGAATATTAAAGCTTTGAAATAAATTGAAATTTGAATGGTTTATTTTGTAGTTAAAATATGTATTTGAAATCGATATAATTTGAAATGTTTTATTGAGAAACCGAATTAAATCGAAGTTGAAGAATTGGGATTGAATTAAACTGGAATTTTGGAGTTCGAGTTGATTTGCATCGATTTGTGAAATTTGAGGAAACAATTTTATTATATAAACCTTTTTTGTTATAAATTATTTTTATATAAACTATTTATGAACTATTTTATTATATATTATTATTAATATATAAACTATTTAAGTTGTGGAAGTTATGATTTCAAAGTTATGGTTTTTCAAAGTATTACGATTTCAAAGTGTTATGATTTCCACAGTGGTATAATTTCAAATGTTTTGGTTTCGAAAGTGTTATAACTTTGAAAGTGATATGATTTTTGGAAATCGATATATTTGAAATGGAAATGATATCGTATTGATATGGTTTTGAAATGGAAAATGATATTTTGGTTTTGAAGTATAAACTATTTTGAAATGGCCGTGGTGTTATAATACCGATTGGTTGTTAAAGAGATCGGGATAGGATATTGTCATACTCTCTGCCAATACCAAAACCACTTTGATAACTATGTACATGGTGAAGATTCTGGAATGAAGTAGGATGGTTTGGCGATGGTTCTATATGGTTTTTACGTGACCTTGACTCCCATGAGTCAACTTGATGCGGCTAAAACAGGAGCCATGCCAGGCCAAGGGAGGTCATTCCTCTGATCGGGCACATTTCTTCGATACCATTCTATTGCTTTTGTGATTGATTGAATGTACCCTTTGATTTGGAAGTGCGTCATGAAGTGCGTGGTAGTAGGTGTTATGCGATACCACCAGACCAAATCCGCAAATGGTATATCTAACCTGGCATTGCCGTGAGTGCCTTGTCGCATGCCCTATCGTGCCTTCTACAAGTTTGTTTTGTGTCGTACCTATGGATTGCTCCCTGATACCCCACTTGTGAGTGGAGTTCACAGTATCTATATAGGCTATAACATTATATAAAATGTGTTAAGGGGGATATGGGTAACGCCTTAACGCTATTTTAATAGTTTTCTTTACTATAGACATTATTATGATAGCGTATATTACTACATAGAAGATAGTTCCATGGATCCTTAGAGGATGGTTCTGCCAAACATCCTTTTAGTTACTCGTATTTCAATTGATATTTCACTTGAGCTGGATTTATTGATATAAGAATGTTAATTCTGACTCGAGTGTTTTGTGTTTTGTTTTACGCTCGGGTCAGACTGAGTGTCATAGCATTTGAGTCTCACATTTGGAGTTGTAGCTTCAGTTGGGGATCGATCTGTATCTATTCGTCCTTCAACTATCAAGCGGGATTGTTCGGACTTGTCATCTATTTGTATTCGAGATTGCACTGTATTTGATATTCTGCTGTATTTTATTTCAAACTCTGTTATTTATATAGTAGCTTCATGAAATACTATTTATCTATTCTGCTACTTATTGTTATATTACTCTAAATCTGTGATTCAGTGATTGATTTATTTACTATATATGCTGAGTTTTGCTATAAAAAAATTAACAATCTGATATTTTAAACAATTTAAGTCCGACATATGCGGATGCGAATGGTTGAAAATACGGGTGGGTAGCTAACTTCATTGGCTAGACATAGGCTCCTTTTTTAGTCATTTTAATTATGACACGAATGTCAAAGCAATCCCTAATCGTTCTCTTACTTCATTCTAGTAAACATCTCCAATTCAACCACTATATTCTAGATATCATCCATTATGACATAGTTGTTAAAGTGGTTCCAATATTGACAGTGTATGCCAATAAGAGGCCCCGGTCACTTTAACAACCAAACGTCGTTTTATACACCATTTAGTTCTTTTACAATTTCGAAATAGTTCATATTTGACAATAAATCCATTTCGAAATCATCATATTCACTTCAAAAATCATATTTTACTTCGAAATGTTAATTCAATTCAGTATATCGATTTCACCTGAAAACTTGATTCGAATTAAAATTTAGGCTATAATTTCACTTTAAACCAACTCGTATTTAAATCCAAAAGTTAAATATAATATTCCACGCTTTTTACCATTTTGAATTAAAAAATAGTTTAAATAGTTTTAATATAGTTAAATTGTTAAAATAGTTTAATAGAAAATAATTAGAATATCTAAAGGATATAACTTCTAATCATTTATACTAAAAATATTCATTTAAAAAAAAAAAATTCTAAAGTCAAACCAGTTCACTATCTAAATCCCAATTCAAATAAGTTCAAATTTCCATTTCAATTTAATTGATTCAATTTCGATTTCAAGTCTAACTTTACTTTGATTCCAAATTAATTTGAATAACAATTCCAAATTAATTTCATCTCCAATTCCAAATTTAAACTATTTCGATTTTCGAAATAACAATTCAAAACACTTGGATCGAATTTTCCTTTAATATTCAATTTAAAATCTAAATCTTAAATATAATTAAATTCCAAGCTCAATTTCAAAATATCATTTTATATCACCTTTTACTTACAAACATTCAAAGTTCGAATAAAAAGTCAAATCTTTTAAAACAAATCAACTTTCTGAAATTCACATCATATTTCGATTATTTAAACAATTTTTTTTCAAATTAAATTCCAACATTCCGAGTTCCAATTCAAAAATAATTCGTTTTCCATAAATTAGACTTTTTTCTTACAAATTGTTCAAATAATTTCAAATCAAAATTTTAAAATCATTTAATTAACCAAACCAGTGTTAATATATAATTCTCTATCCTATAGCCAAGTGAATCAGTTATTCCAATTTAATTCCACAGATGAACATATATCATTTCAATCCAAAATAAAGGCCATAGGTATATATTATTTCAACCAATTTCTTAATTTATTCGAATTAATTCCATTTATAGTTTTATACACTGTAAATAATATACAGGATGATAACATGATATATCAAAATAATTTAAACATCATTCATTCAAATATCAACCAGTTTTCATCCACCATAACCAATCAAATGTCAATAATCACAACAATCAACCAATTATCAAAAATCGAGGATTTTACTAGCAGTTTAATTATAATTCTATTTAACAATCAATTCAAATCTTATCAATAAATTCAGATGTTAATTAAATGTCAATTTAAATTTATCCAATAACCATCAATAAGTTCAAATTACTTCATAATAATTTTTTTACTAACATAAAAAAATAGTCAAACGTGAGCGTAAACACTCACCTTTTTATTTAAAACTGAAATTATTCCAGCTTCAAACGAATCCAAACCCGACTCTAATCCGTAGACAACGACGATACAGTCGTAGTGCAATTTCTTTCCCGAATTGAACCTCGTATGGAAGATTTATGATTTTATTAATAACGGTAAAATCGAAATTTTGATTAACTAAATTAACTCTATAACTATCTCCTTTCACCTTCAAACTCGCTTCTTCTTCCAGCTAAAGATCATGACCTTGTCGTTGCACTTTTTTTATAGCAAAGAATCGCTCGCCACATCTTCACGTCGTCGACTATCGTCTCCAGATCGCATGCTCGCACGAATGAAGGCCTAAAAAATGACCAAAACCCTCGCCCACTTCTGCTCGATCGATGAGCTCACCATCTCACCGTCGCTTGACTCGCATTCGGCGCCTCCATCCCCATTCCGACATCACGAACCTCTCTCCCTTTTTTTATTTCTATTTGAGCGTGCTTGTCGTTTCCTCCAGAGGAGTGCCGCCTCCAGTCATATTCGCTTGGAAAAATCGAAATTGTGGATCCCTTTTTTGTCTAATGTTTTTTATTTTATCTCGCTCGATCTGTAGTTGAAAAAGTAAAGAGGGAGACATGGGTGGCTATGGCTGAAACGTGTGAGTTGTTGAGAAATTTATTAATGTTATATCTAAATAATAAGAAAATATCCGATTCGACTGGCCCACGAAATCACGAACTTCAAACGAAGCGTGCCGCCTAATGTTTATTTTTTTTACCCATATTCTAAACACAATGAAGCTAGTTTTGAGGCCTAATTCAATTGTATGTGGAAGATAGCCTTTTAAAGTCAATTTATTTTATCGAATTTCTTAAATTTATTTCTACGCATTTCAAGCTCGCATGGCAAAGGACAAGTCCGATCGCTACGAAATTTAAAATCCTACAATAATTGACTATTGCGGATCAAATGAAACTGATTTCGTTGAAATCCGAGACAGTCGCCAAAATGACTATTTTTAGTCGTCAATTAATATATAAAATTCAAATTTTAAATTATTCCCATTTAAATCCAATTTTAAATGTTAACCGTCTTCGTTCCAATTTTGAATAAAATTTAAATCAATCATTTTCAATCAACTTAAATCCAGAATTAAATTATTCAAAAAATTACAAATATTAAATTTTAACAATTCAATTGTTCAATAAACCAATATTAGTAAATCATTAAATTTTATTTCTACCCAAATTTATCCAATAATTACATTAAATTTAATACTTTAAAATAGCCAAAAATAGAGGTCGTTACATGCATGCCAAACCTTTCCAAACCAAAGGTTTCGCCTCCACTCAAACCACTCAGAAACACGCCTTGGATGGAAACATCCTTTCAAAAGCAAAAGCAAGCCTTCTGAATTGGTCGAAGCTTTTAAAATCCAGGGAAGGTTGCGCAACAGTTCACAAGCATAAGTTCGGAAGCCACTAACAGCGTTGAAACCATCAACATTTCAACACCTTCGGAACACTAGGAAAATGCTTATCGAAAGAGTGGAAAGCTCCTTCTTTCATTCCTTGTGACAACAAAGCAGCATAAAGAAGAAAAGGGGTAACCACCCCTTTGGACGAAGACAGAGGCATTCGAACCATTCGAAAGCATTGTAGAGGGGTGACAAATGTTGAAGGAGTCGGAAAGTATTTGAAGCCACTTCTCGACCAAGCCAAAAGCACTAGATTGAAATGTTCCAACCAGCGCCTATAAAGAAGCACAAGGAGTCTATTTTAGAGGATTCGAATTCGCTCGTTCCAAACTTATATTTTCTTAGGTCTGCAAAGTTGTAAATCCTAATTTGCAAATCAAATTTGAATAATTTTTCAGCACGGTCATTATTAGATTAATTAAAGGGAAGATTCCAATATTTCTAATTATATAGTTATTGGGAGTCCTTTTATTGGATTTAACTATATTTTTCAGGTAACGACCTTATCGAAAGGCACTTTTTGAGTGAGTCGAAACCCTAGCCCATCCTAGTAATCCAAGTCCTCAACCATAATCCACCATACACCAAACAATCACCATCTAGTGAGTCAAAACCTTAACCCAAGTTGGTTTACCTTAGATTCCAAAACCAAACCTAAGTTACTAGCTAGCCTAGCTTTCGACTAGGTCAAAACCCACCAAGACCAACCTCACCCTTGACTCCATAGAGCTATTCCTCTAGTGTTTCACAATTTCTTCGGATGGAAGGCTTCGAAGGGATAACAAAAATTACTTCAATCGGCTTGATAGACCAAAAAGAAGAGAATTCGAGTTTTCCACTAACTCAAAAGGTCAATAAGAAATGTTTCCATAAAAGAAACATATTCCAAAGGTTGAATTGAAGGTAGCACCCAAATCCTATCTTCCTCAACTTAACTGGAGAGGTTAAAAAGGACTAATTTTTCCTTAAACTCGGCGTTGGGGTGTTGACAAGTTTTCTTGTTAACATTTTAGCACTAAAAGGAGGGCTTGAACCTCTGCCTCTATTAAACATTCAACACCACCTGTCTCTAACCCAATCCCACTTCAAGCTTAAGTAGACCTTAATCCATCATGACTAGCATAATTTAAAGATCCGAGCAAGGATCCTCCAAATCACACTTAATAAGATTCTCCTCAAGAACAACTCAAGATTCCAAACTATATGAAAAGAAAATACTAAGATTGAAAGCTCTAAGGATTATAAAGAAGAAAAGTGTGACGACCCGCCCTTCTCGACCCTCGAAAATCGACACAAAATACCCCACGGTATGATATGCCGATGATCAAGTGCTGGAAAAGACAGATTGTTGAGGAAAAAGAAAGAACGTAGAAGAAAGAAGGAACTAAACAATATCCAAACTTCGCCGCTCCATCTTCGCATCCATCTTCGGTATGAAATATCCTCGGGATTAGTAGCGATTAGCCCTTGCACTTCACCGCTCCATCTTCGCATCCAAACTCGTTTTCCCACGAAAACGTACAAACCGGATCGAAGCGGTTTTCGAGAATTAAATCCTGATCCCGGTCTCTTCGAAACGATCAGCGCATTTGGCCAATATTGACAGTCGGTTATTTAACTATCAGTTAACATTCACAACAACCATCTAACATAAATAATTTCACCAAATTATTTATTAAACTCAAATTATCTCCATAAGATATATTTCCACTTTTCAACCCTTTAAAAATACTTTCAAACCATACTCTTCTCATGGAATGAATTTCCAAATAATTATTTCCACTGAAAACACCAAGTACAAAGCTTTAGATTTTTAAAATAATTTAAAACACTTTATAAAAAATATATTTTAACATTTGGATTGAGAACTACTTTAATACTTTATTAAAAATATACGCTTTAGGAATATTTAAAATGAGGTTACTTTTATAAAATATAAAACTAGATTTTCTCTTTAAAAACAAATATCAAGTCACTTTTAAAAAATTTCTACCATAATAGATTAAAAGAAAATACTTACTTTAGAATTTAAATATTTTAGAAATAATTAATTTTCCAAAACTTGCTTTTTAAAACAACTTTAAAACTTTTAACTTATATTTAAAAATTTACTTTGAGAACGTATTTGGTTATCCGGTGAGAATTTTCAATTTCAATCACTTAAATCAGTTTTCCAAATTGATTTCCAATTTACTCCATTTGAAATAAATTTCTTTACTTACTCAATTCATTTCAAAATCCATTAATTCATAGACTTTATTCATTTATTTTTCTCTCGTTTTGATTTTAAATCCTTTAACTGAAACATACCAATTTCAAATGATCCAATTTTCTTCTTTATTCTTTTCAACAATTTAAATCTTAAATCTTAAATCTAAAATGAATGCTTTATTCTTTAAATAATAACACTGAAGAATAAAATTCATTATCTCCCTATTTATTCAAATTTCCCTTTCATACATGGAATTATTTATTAGAATTTTAGAACTACTGTTATTCTTATCCAGTTCATTCTTAATTTATTTAAATTCTCTATTATTACTTCACCTTCAAATTCGCTTCCTTTTATTTTCAAAAATACAATTCTATATATTTTGATAACTCAGTGTATCAAAATATATTCAAGTAAACCATAGCATTAAATGTTCCAATTATCAATAATATTCATCATAGAATATCGAATATTCGTACAGAGAATATTAAACAATATAAATAATTTTGAGGAATACAGTTGGATCCCTCCAACCTGTTTCCCTACATCCACAGATGTTAGCACAATATAAAATACCAATTCCACTTCTAGGTGGAATATCGCGATATATGGGATTTAAATATAATATCATCCGCTATTATGCGGCGCATAAGGTCTCATCCACTATATAATGCAGGAAATCAATCATTCCAAGATGTATTATATACTTTAATATAACATATCAAATCAATTCCATCATCCAACCAATTCTTTAAATTTAACCATTTAAATTTAAATTAATATTCAGCTGAGTGAGATTAACTCACATTTATCATTTTGCAGTCCATTTCCTTTATGACTTGTTCTTCACGATCATTGACCTTGTATAACATTGTATGATTTATTATTATACGAATTAATCAATTAATCCTTATTTATATTTAAGCTAATGTTTAATTAATTTATTTATTTAATTAACATTTACCATGATTTTAAGCTACTAGTAATATTCTCATTTTAAATTTTAAATCTATTGGGTAAATAAAATTATAAATTTTACTTTACTGTTAAAAATGATTCTTGATAACCAAATTAAACTAAAAGTTTTAACTTACTTAACCTTAAATTAAAACACTAATCTAAAAGAAAAACTGTTAACCGTATTGTTTTAAACTTTTTCTCTTTTTTCTGTAACCTATGTATAAATCAAATTAAATTCAAAACAACACTGCTTAAACTTATTAATCTTATCAGTATCAGTATTACAAATTCGAAAAAAAAAAACATACCCAAGATCGAGGTCAGACAACGCCTAACTCAACTAACACGAACTTGAGAAAGAAACCCTAGCCTGCGAATCCTTGCGCCAATGTCGAGCCCATTCCAGAACATGCCGACTTCGTCCAAACGCGAGAGCACAACAAGCCACCGCCACCCAACTTCTTCCAGCGACAAAGGCACATGCTGTTGATTCCCCAGGTCGCCCACGCGACCTTTCCTGACGTCGCCACTCAACACGATCGCCACTTCCACACTGCTCACAACCCTAACTCGCCTCGCAACCCTTATCGAGCTCGACCGCCCTGTGAAACCCCATCCCACTCGAAACGAGTTCGAGCGCCCTGCGATACTTTCTCGACCGCCACAAGAGTTGCTTGCGATCGAAGAAGGAGTCGGCTAAGAATCGAAGTCGATTTCAATGATGACGAACGAAAAGATTTCGATTTCGAATTGGGATGCACAAGAACGAGCAGCCATTATCTTATCTCTTTTTTATATATAATTTTCTCGTACAAAGGAAGATAAGGATGGAACGAATTTAAGTTGAGGGGAGTGACGTATGTGAGAAGGTTTGACCATTTAAATTAAATTTAATTAGATTCTTCTATGCATTTAAGCATTGTACGACCAAACGGTAACTTCAAACACTGCGAAAATTGATACCCGATAATAATAAAATATTACAGATCTAACGAAACGGGATTCGTCGAAATCTGAGACTGTTCCTCGGAAGGCTATTTTTAAATTCAATTTACACGATATAAATTCAAAACTGGACAAAACACTTCCAAATTCAATTTCATCACCTTTACTATCTTCAGTACTATTAATATAAATTTTACAAGCCTTCAAATTATTTTTAGCAGGCTTAAAACTCAAGTTTTCATATTTTACCCAGCTTCAAATTATTTAATTCAATAATTTAATTATCAAATAAATAGTGATATTCGAATTCAAGTTGAAAATTAACTTTTAAATATTTAAAATCAATTAAATATTCCAATTTAAATTGTTCAAAATTCCAGGTCGTCACATTCCTCCCTCCCCCTAAATGAATTTCATCCCCGAAATTGCTAGTTAGGCAGAATGATTCAATACCCACTACTATTTTTCCCAAAACCAAATAGTTTTATCAACTTGCCACAACATATTTTTTATTAAAGACCCACTATTACTTCAACCAACTTCCCAAAACCTTCCATAGTTTTCAAATAACTTTACTTATTCAATCATTCAAATTTAAATTTAAATCCAAATTTAAATTTCCAAAATTTTCTCAAAAGTTTTCTATCTCCCTAAATTTTTGAAAAATTTTGCCAGTGTCTCCTTTGCACGACTAGCTCGGTACAACTATAAAATGCCTCTACGGTTCCTCAGATTTCAAAAGAGAACAAAAGCCAAGTGGCTAGATCAAAAACCCAATCAAATTTCATATAGAAATTTAAACACATACCTTTTTGTCGAGTAATTCAAATTTGTCATCTGAAATCAAAACCAATTTTCCTTTCCCTTTATAATACCTGCATATCCTATTTAGCAATAATATCCAACCATAGTTTTTAAATTCACTTTATACATTTTCTTATAGAAGTTTTCATCTACTTCTATTCAATTTAGTTTTCCCATTTCCATTTGAATGCAATTTATCTTCAACTCTGAATATTGAATTTTTATCTTCCATTTATAGCTGGTTCATATCATTATTTTAAATTAGTTTCATCCACTAATTTATTTCAATTTCCAATTTGAAATTGTTTTGTCGTTAACAAAAATTTTCAAAAATTTTCTTACTCCCAAAATTTTTGGAAAATTTTGGCAGAGCCTCCTTTGTACGGAGGAGCTTTTGCAATTTGACAAAAGATATAAATATATATACACTGATCCACCCGGTCGGGAAAACAAAAACAGTTCATATTACCTATTTTTATTGTGTAGGCGTACCTTATTTAGCATTTTTAAGCAAGCGGCTTATTATTTTAGCAATCAGCGCAACCAAATCCAGCCACACGGCTTCCAGGTACCTGTACTTACTCAATTTAAACATGTAAGTGTCATATATATGAAATTTAACAACATTTCACTTATTTGCAAAAGTTAAACACATGAGTTCTAAAAGCATTGCACACTAAAACACTTTCCGTAAGCAATTTGTATAGTTTTAATATTAATTCAACTGTTTAAATTAATTCATATACTATTTTCATTCAATTTAAATGTTTTATAACCTACTTGCTTATATTCTATTCATTTTAATTTTAAACAAACCCATATTATTCCAATTGATTTAAAAATCAATTCTATTTACCTCTGTTAGTACATTTACTTTCGTTTAAGATAAAATGACTAATTTTCTGTGTAAATTTGATGTTATTCATGCAAATAACAATTACGTAAGCTTATAACCATTTTAAATTGATTCCAACTCAATTTGTTATTTAATTCCTTCTATTTTAATTCATTCACAACCATTTTATTTAGCTCGACACATTCCATTTCAATTTTATTCATGATCCATTCATTTGCGTTTCATTTCTTATCCGCATTCAGTTAAAACCATTCTATTAAACTTGAAAACATTCTATTTTTCTTATTGTCTCTAAGTTATTTCAATTCCTTAACAATTTAAATGGTTTATAATTATTTATTTAAGAATTTCATTCCATTAAATATTATCTATAACTCATCGATTTTTTTTTCGGTTCAAATTTATTTTCACTTGATTTAAATCCAACCCAATATCATTAAACTTAGTTTAAGTTGACTTCAATTCAACTCTCCTCCATCTATTTAGCTTAAGTTAATTTACTTCAATTTATTCAAATTTTATACTTAAGCTCATTTTCATTTTACAAATAAATTTTTCTCTTCAATTTAACTCGATTCTATTTCAATCAAATCTCATTTCAATCTACAAATTTATTTCATTAGTTATTATAAATTTTAAATTTCCAGATTCAATTTATTCTCAAATTCATCTAATTTATTACAAGGACATTTTCAATTTTATTCCCACTAATCTGGGTTTTATTTGCAACCAAAACAATCCCTATTTTAATCTATTTCCAATCATATTTACTTCACTAACAATTCAAATCGAATTTGATTTATAACTTGAGTTTTATTTCCAAACTACATTATTAACTCACAAATCCAACTTCTATTTGACTACATTAGGTTCCATTTACACATTTTATTAACTAATTTATTATCTAATTAGTTCTCCCCTAGTTAAAATCCAATACTTGATTTTTAATTCCAAATATCACTTCATTTAATTTTCTTAAGTTTAATTTATTTTATAATTCAAGTTTGGATTTTTCGTTTTATTTTCCAATTCATCAAAAATATTTATTTTGGGTTTTCTATTCCACTTTTCAATTTTATAAGTCACAACTTATTATTTACACATTTCCATTCATTCTAGGCTTGGATATATTCATCTCTATATTTTTAACTCAAGATTTACGCTTAGTTATAATCCAAGCATATTTTTATTCCTTGGACTTTAATTCTTTTATAAGTTATTCTAATTTATTTATTCCAATTTAATTCTTATCCAACTTATCTCTATTTATTTAAGTAAGGATCTAATTCCATTCAATATCACTCATAAATCAACTGAATTTGTTATTCTAATTCCATTCAATAACTCAACTGAATTTTTATTCCAATTCAATTTTATTTTAGCTTGGATTTATTTAATTCAATTCGATTCAATTTTCTTCCTCAATCTAAGTTAATTTTATTTTTAACTTTCACTTTAAATTTTAATTCCAACATTCAAAGCTTATATTTCCTTCCTGATTTAAAAATCATCTCAATTTATAAGCTTACAACCTATCTCATCAGGATTTTTAAACACCTGGCTTTTGGTTTCAAATCATTTTGAAATCTCCAACATCTCTAAATCACACCTCTCAAAAATTTTAAACCAATCCTGGTTTTTATCTCAACAAATTTCCTTTGAAATTTTCAAAAACAACTAGCTTTTTTGAACAAATCAATTTGGCAGCAATCCATCCCTTAGAAATTCGAAAACGAATACTGATGATGAGGCCGTCATCATCAGAATTATTTCACAATAATCCAAGTGATTTTAATGCTATATCACTTTCAAAATCCATTTAAAACAAATTTCTTTTCAGAAATACCTCTAAAACAATAATACTATTATTTATCTTCGAAACACTTCGACAAACACTTCCAAAATCTGCGGGATTTTAAATTTCCAAATCCTGCTTAAATCAATTTTAACTATAATTCATTTGTATCAATTCCCATTTGATCATATTTCAATTTATAAATCACGTTGATAATTTATATTTATAAATTCCTTTTTATAAATGAATTTATTTTCCTTAACCTTTGGTTACATTTTCAATTTCTAGTTAAATTTTCCACACAACAATGATAAAAATTTAAATATTATCATTCCTAATATCCAAGCAACCATATATTAGCTTAAATAGTTTACAAAAACTTTTCTTTTATATCACGAAAAAAATATTTTTGGGTAAAATTATTTCATTCACCCACATTTAAAACAATACCATGTCGAACTGTTCTATTCAAGTGTTTAGAAACCCCTTCGATACAGTTATCCAGATTGTGCCGACGAAGGTTTATATGCCACTCAATAAATCAATCAACACAATATAAAACCATTTTTATATCCACTAACAAATACGCGCTCATATATATTAATACGCTCAAACTCATTCTAGAGTACTACGGACTCTAATTTAAATGAGTAGTTCCCACCAGAGCCAAGGTTATCACCAACATAAGCTCGGATACCAACTGTAACGACCCGTAGATCCGTACCCCTTGAGTCAACACTATTCTACATCAATCAACTCAAGATGAACGAAAATACGAACCATTTGGGTTAAAGAAGAAGAGGTAGAAGAAAAATAGAAAACAACATCAGAATCTCACAGTCGCAGCGGAATAAAATATAATATAGAAAATCAGATCTTTACACAAATTGAAAACTATATCTGTTTTATACAATATATCATCAAAGTATCACAAACAAACAACATTTACCAGTCTGACAATTCCATACTATCACAGAAGCGGATATATACAGGTACATATAATACGTTTCGGACTCCAGCTCCTCTCCTTCTCCATAGCATCCCGTCCTGTATTCTATAATACTCGGTCTGACCCGAGCATTATAATGAAATAACACCCGAGTCAGTCTTGAATACTAGCATGAGAAATCACACTCAAATTAGTTATTAAAGTTTCAAATATCCTTTGGAAAACAAAAGCATCTCGTAAGACCACGCCATAAATAAACATGTCGGGTTTTTACCTTACGATAGCTAAAACACTTTTTATTAAAATCCTCTGATATTATAATAGGGTCTATATACAAATACTTATTAAAATAGCCAAAATTGTTACATTCATTAAATTCCATCTACTAGCCACAATCTTGTGTAATACAAACAAAACTCGTAAATGGCGTGTAGGGAGAATGGATTTCCAACTAATGACTAGGCACTAGTGTACCACTTGTCACGGTACGTGGCCTAGATCACAGTACCAAGGACCACTCCCGATCCCCTGCAACACAAGACCGGGACTACCCCTTGCTGGATAATCCTGAGTAAGATCACCCCACGGTTGTGATCAGCAACCGCACCACTAAGCCGAAATAAAAAGGGACATCTAGACATGGATGACCTCACCCTAAATCGGTGCTACCCACCTAGCCTTGCTGCATAACCCCTGATTTTCAGTCATTCCCGGTTGATGAGGCTTGAGGCTAAGCGTTACCTTTTAGATTGTTTCACTTAGAATGCCCATCGTCCACCTGACGATGTTCTGAAAGCATTCATCCATACAAGTCCGTCCCGGGTTCGAACAGAACCAAAAGCACTATTCCTACTACATCCATTTTGGAAACATCCTCAGGATTAGTTGCGACTAGACCTTGCACTTCACTGCTCCAACTTCGCATCCAAACTCGTTTTCCCACGAAAACGTACAAACCGGATCGAAGTGGTTTTCGAGAATTAAATCCCGATCCCGGTCTCTTCGAAACGATCAGTGCATTTAACCAATATTGATAGTCGGTTATTTAACTATAAATTAACATTCACAACAACCATCCAACATAAATAATTTCACCAAATTATTTATTAAACTCAAATTATATTTATAAGATGTATTTCCACTTTTCAACCCTTTAAGAATAGTTTCAAACCATACTCTTCTCATGGAATGAATTTCCAAATAATTATTTCCACTGAAAACACCAAGTACAAAGCTTTAGATTTTTAAAATAATTTAAAACACTCTATAAAAAAATATTTTAACCTTTAGATTGAGAACTACTTCAATACTTTATTAAAAATATATACTTTAGGAATATTTAAAATAAGGTTATTTTTATAAAATATAAAACTAGATTTTCTCTTTAAAAACAAATATCAAGTCACTTTTAAATAATTACTACCATAATAGATTAAAATAAAATTCTTACTTTAGAATTTAAATATTTTAGAAATAATAAATTTTCCAAAACTAGCTTTTTAAGACAACTTTAAAACTTTTAACTTATATTTAAAAATTTACTTTGAAAACGTACTTGGTTATCCAGGGAGAATTTCCAATTTCAATCACTTAAATCAATTTTCCAAATTGATTTCCAATTTACTCCATTTGAAATAAATTTCTTTACTTACTCAATTCATTTCAAAATTCGTTAATTCGTAGACCTTATTCATTTATTTTTCTTTCGTTTTGATTTTAAATCCTTTAACTGAAGCATACCAATTTCAAATGTTCCAATTTTCTTCTTTATTCTTTTCAATAATTTAAATATTAAATTTTAAATTTAAATAAATGTTTTGTTCTTTAAATAATAACACTGAAGTTTAAAATTCATTATCTTCCTATTTATTCAAATTTCCCTTTCATACACGGAATTATTTATTAGAATTTTAAAACTACTATTATTTTTATCCAGTTCATTCTTAATTTATTTAAATTCTCTATAATTACGTCATCTTCAAATTCGCTTCCTTTTATTTTCAAAAATTCAATTCTATATATTTTGATAACCCAGTGTACCGAAATATATTCAAGTAAACGCTAGCATTTAATATTCCAATTATCTATAATATTCATCACAGAATATCAAATATTCATAACAGAGGATATTAAACAATATTAATAATTTTGAGGAATCCAGTTAGATCCCTCCAACCGTTTTCCTGCATCCATAGATGTTAGCACAATATAAAATACCAATTCCACTTCGAGGTGGAATATTATGGCATATGGGATTTAAATATAGTATCATCCACTATTATGCGATGCATAGGGTCTCGTCCGCTATATAATGCGGGAAATCAATCATTCCAAGATGTATTGTATACTATAATATAACATATCAAATCAATTCAATCATCTAACCAATTATTTAAATTTAACCATTTAAATTAAAATTAAAATTTAGCTGAGTGAGATTAACTCACCTTTATCATTTTGCAGTCCATTTCCTTTATGACTTGTTCTTCACGATCATTGACCTTGTATAACATTGTATGATTTATTGATATTCGAATTAATCAATTAATCCCTATTTATATTTAAAATAATGATTTAATTAATTTATTTATTTAATTAACATTTGCCATGATTTTAAGCTACTAGTAATATTCTCAATTTAAATTTTAAATCTATTGTGAATATAAAATTATAAATTTTACTTTACTGTTAAAAATGATTCTTGATAACCAAATTAAACTAAAAGTTTTAACTTACTTAACCTTAAATTAAATCACTAATCTAAAGAAAGACTGTTAACCTTATTATTTTAAACTCTTTTTCTTTTTTTCTGTAACCTATGTATAAATCAAATTAAATTCAAAACAACACTGCTTAGACTTATTAATCTTATCAGTATCAGTATTACAAATTCGAAAAAAACAATATACCCAAGATCGAGGTCAGACAATGCCAAACTCAACTAACACGAACTCAAGAAAGAAACCCTAGCCTGCGAATCCTTGCACCAACGTCGAGCCCTTTCCAGAACATGCCGACTTCGTCCAAACACGAGAGCACAACACGCCTCCGCCACCTAACTTCTTGACAAAGGCACATGCTGTTGATTCCCCAGGTCGCCCACGCGACCTTTCCTGACGTTGCCGCTCAACACGATCGCCACTTCCACACGGCTCGCAACCCTAACTCGCCTCGCAACCCTTATCGAGCTCGACCGCCCTACGAAACCCCATCCCACTCGAAATGAGTACGAGCGCCCCTGCGATACTTGGTTGACCGCCACACGAGTTGCTTGCAATCGAAGAAGGAATCGGCTAAGAATCGAAGTCGATTTCAATGATGACGAACGAAAAGATTTCGATTTCGAATTGGGATGTACAAGAACAAGCAGCCATTATCTTATCTCTTTTTTTTTATAATTTTTTCGTCTAAAGGAAGATAAGGATGGAATGAATTCAAGTTGAGGGGAGTGGCGTATGTGAGAAGGTTTGACCATTAAAATTAAATTTAATTAGATTCTTCTACGCATTACGGATTGTACGACCAAACGGTAACTCCAAACACTGCGAAAATTGAAATCCGATAATAATAAAATATTACGGATCCAATGGAACTGATTTCGTCGAAATCCGAGATTATGCCTCGGAAGGCTATTTTAAAATTCAATTTAAACGATATAAATTCAAAACTGAACAGAACACTTCCAAATTCAATTTCAACACCTTTACTATCTTCAGTACTATCAATATAAATTTTACAAGCCTTCAAATTATTTTTAACAGGCTTAAAACTCAAGTTTTCATATTTTACCCAACTTCAAATTATTTAATTCAATAATTTAATTATAAAATATTTTGAATTCAAGTTGAAAATTAACTTTTAAATATTTAAAATCAATTAAATATTCCAATTTAAATTGTCCAAAATTCCGGGTCGTTACAAAAAGAGAAGAATCTTATGATCAAGAAAAATGGAGCTTAAATCCTTTCCGTATTGGCCCCATTCCTGTCTTTGCTACAGGAAAAAAAATGGAAGTGACAACTTATCTGACAAATAAGGAAAAAGATTCAACACTATTCTAAAGGCTTAATATTTGAAAAAGGGATAATGGTAGATTACAATGCCTTTGCTCACAAATGGCAACGAGCTACAACTGGAAATGTAACAACCCGCATATTTATCGATTTTATATTTAAATATTTTATTTAAATATTTTATCGTTCGTCGGATTTTGGTCCGAAAAGCTACTTTTTGCAAACAGTCGAATTGGGACTCGAGACCACCCCCATTGAGTTCAAAATGACGTTTGCGACCTTTTTGAGTATAAACTTCGATATGTTTGGAGATAGTGAAATTTTGCCACTTTTTCACTTAGGGCTTTGGTTTGGGCTGAACCCATTAATCACTTACGAACTCAGTCCCAACACACTCCAACTCTTCATTACTTCATTTCATATTCCTAACACTTCAAGCTAAAGCAAAAATGGGGGAAGGAAGAGGAAATTAAAACTCCAAGCCCTAGTCTTCATTAGCAAATCCATCTTCTAGCTCCAAACTCAAGTAAACCCATTGGTAAGCCTTCTCTTCTTCTTCTCCAACTCATTCTCTCTTTAATTTCAGAAAATTCCTAAACCTAATTTAGGAAATGTTTCTCTTTTAAGCTTAGATTGAAGCTTCTTGAGTTGTTATTGAAGAGGAATTGATCTTAGCATGTCTTAAAGCTTCTACTTCATTAATTTGGGTTCAAAGGTGAGATTTTTATCTCACATCTTAGTCTATATTTATCTTCGATTGTTAGGTATGAATTCCTAACACTTATTCATGTGCATTTGATTTTGATTTTGATTGCTTTTGTGAATATTCCAATTTTTGGTGTTTTGGGTTCAATTCTTTAAAAATCATAACTTTGATGTTTTGATCATGTTTTTGGTGATGAACCAAAGAGCTTCTATGGCCGGGTAGTCGATTGGCGTAAAACCTTAGTGTCGTTACTCGACGGTTTGCAAATTGAGGGAGTTTGCACCTCTTTTAAAATAGGGTAGAAAGTGCAAGTATACAGGTTCGACCGACCGAGCCCCTGGGCCGGTCGACCGACCTGCTACCTAGGCACTTCCTGCCTCTGTTTAGGAAGTGCTGGTTACAGGCTTCGGCCGACCGAGCCCCTGGGCCGGTCGACCGACCTGGTGCCCGAGCACTTCCTGCCTCTGGTTCGGTCAACCGACTCAGGGAGTCCGGTTGACCGACCTGCTCCTATTTGCAAGTTTTGCCTATTTTCCTATTTGCTTGAGAATTCCAACTTCAATCGATTCGTGTTGATTCCCTTTTGTTATTATCACTTATTATCGACTTTGATGACATTTTCTTCGTAATTTATGGGAATATCCATTTTGATGGATTCGGTATCGATTTCTTTGGATTTTATTCACGACTTTGAATGTGAATCTTTATGAATTGATTGTTTCTACAATCGCTTCTATGATTTGTCACTTAAAAATATAAAGGTTTTCTATACTAGTAGTAAATATCAAAACTCTTTCTTCAAATGATTTCAACACTATTTTATTACAAAGCTCGTTTTCTCAAACCGATTTCCAATCTATTAGTATATGCAAACCTTTACCTCACTCGTATGAGAAATCTAATTAAACGGCTTAGTAAAACAAGTGGTATGAAACGCTTGCGTTTACTTCGTCGGTTAATTCTTGGACTTGTTCGATTGAATCTCTTGTGACAATTTTCTAGTGGAGATCTACAATTTGTTCGTAAATATTTAAGTTAAGCTAGTGGTTATGGGACATAAAGCTAAGCTCATATATTTACTAGCTTACTGTAATTGACACTTCTCGGTGATCATGATGATCATTTTATGGTTTAGACTAGCATTGTGCGATGTCTCTTTGTCCACGTGGAGGACTGTACGTCGTTTTTATTGAGCTTCGGCTCACCAGGAGGAGCTTCGGCTCAATGTCCGCATTGGGGGACTATACCCTATCATGAGGAACTTCGGTTCACCAGGAGGAGCTTCGGCTCAAAGTCCGCAATGGGGGACTATACTCTGTCTGGAGGAGCTCCGGCTCATTTTTCTGGGATTGGCCATCCTTTTCTTGTGATTATTGGATTTCGTGTGTTGAATTCTGGAATTTATGTTTCACCAACTTTTACTATTGGCATTGATATATATGTCATTTATTGTGGCTTGGTGAATGAAATTAGGAGTATGACATTCCTGTTTATCTTTGAGAAGATCTTTGCGATATTGATTAATCTCTTATTGGTTTTTCAATTACTTATTTATCACAGCTTGGCATTGTGATTATTATACGTTTAGTCATATCTCTTATTCTATATCATTTCACCTGATATTTATAGCTAGACTGATCCGTTTATTATTTTCTTCTTATAAATAATACTCGGGTCAGACTGAAATTTTACAGGTGCTTCTGCTTGACTTCTCTTCTGGGGTTATCATATGATCTTTTGGCTAACTACTTAGATTAGTAGTTTATTTTGTTGTATACACTTGAGATATGGACTCATAGATGTATTCTTTTGTATAGCACGTGCTGCTATTCTTTTGTATTATGGTGGATCTTTTTGACCACTACTCTGATATACACTTTTATGTGTTAGTTATATATTCATATCTATTTCCGCCTTTGTGATATGAATTATCTGTGACTGATTTGTGTTATGCTTATTTCTATATTTGTTTCCGAAGATTATTATAGCCACTGTGTAGTAGCTTTGTGTTTGTATCGGTATGTCGGATTTCCTCTTGAAATAAAATGCATGTTATACTATCTGACATATCGGTGCTCGCGCAAAGCAATTACACGGATGGTCGCTCCTCAACAGCCTTATTCTCCGTGCTAGTCGACAGCATTACTCCGTAGTGTTCTTGCCTAGCGTGGGGCATCACAGGAAATCTTCCGTCACATGAAATCCAAAGGGTGTTAAAAAGAAAAACAACCGATGAGGGTGAAACAATGAAGCCAAGTAACAACTAAACCTAAAAGCATTTCTCAAGAATCAAGCTTTAAGTCAATACTTCTAAAAGAATGCAACTTAACAACATCTATTGGAAATATATACTTGCTAACCAAAGATGAGCTTAACTATTAGCCATCCAAAAGGAAAATCAAAATATGAAAGAAATCTGGAAGGATCCTACTGCCATTATCATAGATAAATGGTCATGGAACTAACCAATACAGAGCCTTGGAAGGGATGATAATCAACTTTTTCCGTTGAGGAAAAATCAATGAGTTTGTAAGAGATATTAAATGAGGTCAATAAAGAGTCACTTTACTAAAGAGAATCTACATAGTTGGGAGTGAAATGCTCATTTCATTTGGACATTATCTTAAATTTTCAAAGCCTCTGCCCGCATCGAGTTGGACAGGGCAGAGCACCTCCTAGAGGGAGGAGTGTAAGCCTTTATTCACACCATGCTATGACCAGGATAAAGCATCGACAAGCCTTTATCCACGCCATGCTATGGTCAGAGAAGGGTATCTCCTGGAGGGAGGAGTGTAAGCCTTTATCTGCACCATGCTATGGCCAGGTTAAAGCATCGACAAGCTCCTGTTTGCGCCATGCTATAACTCGGACAGGGCACCTCCTAGAGGGGGGAGTGTAAGCCTTTATCCGAGCTATGCTATATCCAGGTTAGCACCGACAAGCCCTTGGCCACACCTTTGGTCAGCTCAAAGCACCTCCTAGAGGGAGGTTGGGTAAGTCCTTGTTTCCATCTTGAAAATGAGCTAACTAGGAGAAATAGACAACAATGGACTAAGACGTTCAAGCCCAAGAAGAGGCATATCAACAGCGGACTAAGATGTCCAATATCAAGAAGATGTATATCAAATATCGGACTAATACGTCCAAGCCTGAGAAGCGACATATCAAATGATGGACTAAAATCTCCAAACTTGAGAAGCAACCAATCAAATCGCAACTACATACACAGTCTAAAGGGATCACACATGTTGAAGAAGACAAAATCTAAGGAGTAGAAAGAAGCTCCACTTATTAATACTTAAATCTAGATTTTAGGTTTCTAATTTCTAAACTTCATCCGTTAATACCTGAATGGATTTCGGGTCATTCATTATTGAAATATGAGGCTTCACTCATTAATCCTCAAATCTGAGTTATGGATCTTTCAATTCATCATACCTTGAATATGGGCTTTAAAACTATTATCGGAATTTCACTTATTAATGCCCGAATCTGGGCCCAAAACATCTATCGAAGAGATTATCATGAATTTCTAGATACTATCTACTAATACTCTAATCTGAGTTCCGAACTTCCTGACTTTTGAATTCCATTTATTGATGCTCGAATCTGGGCCAATTCGATTTCTATCATAAGTGTTCGGACAGTGATCTCTGAACTTCTATTACATGGTCATTATTAACTTTCTGTTATCCATCTCTAAAGAATGACTTTCTAAAAAATCTATATCATTTGTTGAAACAATGGGTGTTTACCATCAAACTTTAGATACGCCAGCAATATGTTTAAAGTTAACTTCTTAGTTATTTCTTATCATTACCGAATATGAGATTTAAAACATTTCATCAAAAGCAATTACCTTTCATTTATTGTCAAGTGTTGACATACTGATCTATTAATATCTGCAAATGATATAGATAAATTTCTGTACAAGCACCAAGTTAACAATAACAAATACATTTTATTTTGTTTTTTTTCAAGTAAATCAGAACAGTAAAATGAATTGAAAGATCCAACAAATGTGGAAATTATGGTACAAGCTATCAAACACATATTTTAGAAATAATGTGACAGGAAGACCATAATCCAAGTGATATTTACAATTCCATAATTTACATAATCTATGACATTATTACAATTGTATAGGATATAATATATACATATCATTTATAAGTCTTCGGTGGCTTTATTTAAATCCTCAGCAATTAAAGGGTCAACGATATGATGGACAACAATGCGAAGGACCTCTTTTAATTTCTTTCTTGCTCATTTTGTCTTCATCATCAATAATCTCGATGTTGTTCTTCAAAGCATGGAAAAGGCTTTCTTTGCACCTTTAAGGGTTTTATTTTCCCTTTCTATATCAGCAATGAACTTTAAGAGAAGATACTTATCACGTTCTAGCTTTTGAATCTTAGCTGCATATTCATTTATGCGATTCGAGTATCTTTCTTTTCTGTTGTTCATCAAAGTACTTCATCGTCTCAAATTTAACTTTTCTACACCACTCTCCCACTACCTTTTCGTGTGAGCCTGAAAGAGGATTTTCATGGTAGGAAATTCCTAGATAGCAAGGGAAGTAAATCTTTTAGATTTTGCGATGGATGAGATAGCAGGAGAAACTGGTAAACCCATGCTAGAAATGTTATTCCTCATGATGAACTCTAATGATTCGCATTGAGCCTGGCTACTTCTTAATTTAATCTTTAAATCACTTATTTGTTGAAAGAGCCTTGACATTTTATGTCCAAAGTAGATTGACAGATTTGACTAGACTTGATGCTTCAACGAGAGAATCATTTCACTTTTGCTCTTAACATCTGCTTCTAAATTGGCAATCAAATCATTAAAATTTCTAATAATTGTTCTCTGAAGCAGAAATCTTCTATAGCACTTTAATGTTTCTGTGTCACCTTGGAAATGAGTAGATAAAGTATCGTCGAGAAGTTTTCTCTTTTCAAGATCCACTAACAACTTTTCTCTAATATTGAAAAGATAGATGCCGAATCTAGCGAGAGAGTTAAGTAATCAATTTCTTTATTAAAGTAATAAAAGATTACAACATATGTGACAGCCCGCAAATCCGTACCCCTTGAATCAACACTATTCTACCTCTATTAACTCAAGTGGCACAGAAATACGAACCATTGGGATTAAAGAAGAAGGGATAGAAGAAGAAGAAACTAAACAATATCAGAATCTCACAGTCGCAGCGGAATAAAATATAATAATAAATATAGAACTTTACACAAAATGAAATCTATCACTATTTTATACATCATATCATCAGAGTATCTCATACATCAACAAACACAAATCAGACATACCATACAACCATAGCAGCGGATATATATAGGTACATATAATACGTCTCGGACTCCAGCTGCTCTCCTGCTCCATAGCAACCTGTCCTGAACAAATAATACTCGGTCTGACCCGAGCATTATAATGAAATAACACCCGAGTCAGTCTGGAATACCAGCTGATACTAATGCATCCAAATTGATTATTAAAGTTTTAAAAATCCTTTGAAAAACAAAAGCATCTCGTAAGACCACGCCACAAATAAACATGTCGGGTTTTTACCTTACGATAGCTAAAACACTTTTTATAGAAATCCTCTGATATTATAGTAGGGTCTATTTACAAATACTTATAAAATAGCCGAAATTGTTACATCTATTAAATTCCATCTACTAGCCACCGAAGTGGGTAATACAAACAAAACTCGTACAAGGCTCGTAGGGAAAATGGATTTCCAACAATGACTAGGCACTGGGGTACCACCTGTCACAGTACGGGGCCTAGATCACCGTACCGAGGACTACTCCCTTCATCCCCTGCAACACGAGGCCGGAACCATTCCTTACTGAACAGTCCCGAACAAGATAAACCTCGTGGTTGGCGTGACCAACCACCCACGAAGCCGAAATATATAAGGGACATCTAGACAGGGGAAATATCTTGTCCTGCTTGGGCATGACCCACCTAACCTTGCTGCATATCCCCTGATTTTCAGTCATTCCCAGTTGATGAGGCTTGAGGCTAAGCGTTACCTTTAGAACGTTTTCACTTAGAATGCCCATCGCCCACCTGACGATGTTTCGCAAGCATTCGTCCATACAAGTCCGTCCCGGGTTCGAACGGAACCGAAGGCACTACTCCTACTACATCCATTTTGGAAATATCCTCAGGATTAGTAGCGACTAGCCCTTGCACTTCATTGCTCCATCTTCGACTCCGAACACGTATTATCGCACGAAAACGTACAAACCGGATCGAAGTGGTTTTCGAGAATTAAATCTCGATCCCGGTCTCTTCGAAACGATCAACGCATTTGTCCAATATTGAGAGTCGATGATTTAACTATCAATTAATATTCATAAACATCCATATACATCCATCACACAATAAATAATTCTCAAATTATTTATTTGCCTCAAATATCTTTAAAAGATATTATTTTCAAATTTTCAAAACCCATTTGGAAACAATTCCTAAAGCTCTTTCCTTTACAAGGTAAATCCTTTACCATAAATTCCCATTGGAAATATCCAAGTTCAAAACATTTTAGATTTAGAATAATTAAACATTTTATTCTAAAACATACTTTAAAATATACAAATTTTCTACTAATTATTTACTCAAAATATAATTTCAAAATATTTAAAGTAAAACTATTTATAAGATATACTTAATTTAAAATAAGGTTTTAGTTAAACTATATTTTAAAAATAGAGTTGTAATAAGATTAATACTTTTCAATATACTTAGGTCAGAACTAGCTTTTTAAACAAAACCATTTGTAAAAGAATAACTACTTTACTATTACTAATTTATAAATAGTTACTTTAAAAATAATAATTTCCAAACACTCTTTTAAACAAGTTTAAATTGCAAAACTTTCTCTTTATAAAATCAGTTTAAACTCGAACTTGGTTTATCCCAAGGAATCTCATTTCCACTTAAACATCACAGAAATCCTTCTCACGATTTCTGTCAATTTATTTCAATTTAGCTTTATAGTTTAATAACATAAGTTTACTTTCACATTTATCAACTGATAACATTTCTCTTTGTTTACCATTCCAGATTTTACAAATTTTCAATTTCCATTCTAAATAGATTTCAAATTTTAATTCTTTTAAGTTCATTATTTTACAATATCACTTATTTCTCTAAAATTCAATTTATCCATTTAAATTAGATTTTGGATCTATAATTTATTCAGCAACATTCCAATACAATTTTATTCAGTTTCCCATTCAACAGATTCAAATTTTTATATTCTTTTAAGTTTCTTATTTATTAATTTTTCTTAGTTTCCTTTGAAACCCAATTTAATTCCTTTATAATTAAAACCCCAAATTCTTATAATTAATATTCTGGGTTAGTAATTTATACCACAATATCACAATACAATTAAATTCCAAATTTATCCATCACAATATAAAAACAGGCATCATCATCAATTATAAAAAAATACACTACATTGTGAGGAATCCAGTTGGATCCCTCCAACCTGTTTTCCCTGCATCCACAAATATTAGCACATCACATATATATAAATATCAATCCAGACTGATAACAACAATTATATGCAACCAATCACACAGATATTTAAATATTAATTATTTAAAACAGCCAACATCCAGATGTGAGTGAGTTAAACTCACCTTGAGTTTCGGCGAGCATTCGAAATTTAAATTAAACCGAACGATGTCCGATTTGACTCAAATTTCTACTTGCACGGAATGGATCCGGATCTGCACCACTGCGAAGTACTCTTTCCTGCGATTCCGATGCTACCGAATTCGTTGAATTCTGATAACGTATGCAAGAGTTATTAATTTATAACCTATGGATATTCTTTAAAAAAAATTCTTTTATTTAATTACCAAAAATAATCAAGGCCATTCGTTTAGCAAAAGATATCAAAGCCGCATACGTTTCTCTTCCTCACGCGACACAGGACGTTCGAACCCATCAATTGCCGATTAGGGCTAGGGGCCGCACCACCTACGATCGCCGCTACACCGATCAAACGCTTCCATCGCGTCGCCCTATATCATCTCCACCTCCACCTAGAATACGGCCAAGCTCGGTCCCCTCCTGGACTCGCAAATCGCGCACGAACCGGTCACGAACGCCACCCCATAACTACCTCTCCGATCGATTAAACCCAATCTCTACCATTCAGATCGTAGATCTCGACGAGTGCTATGATTCTCCAGTTGGAGGAATTGCGAATTAATGTGTGGATTTCAAGAGAAAAGAGGAAGAAGATGAGCGATTACCGGCCATAGAATGAATATTAGCGGCGGCCTGTAATATTAGCTAGGGTTTTGAAGATTATAATGAATATATAATATAATTTTAATATTATTTTAATAATATTCTTCTCAATTTAACATCGCATGCAAACGAACTCCAAACTACGCGTTCCGACAGGCGTTCCTAGGGTTTTTCCGCGTTCCGAACACAATGGAACAAGTTTCGTAAGCTAATTCGAGCATACGTGCGAGTTACAAAATTAAACGATCAATTTTAATTTAAACCGATTAAAACGATTTCGATACGTTTCGAGCTGCCACGGTCAAACGACAACTCCGATTGCTACGAAAATTGAAATCCGATAATAATTAACTATTACGGATCCAATGGAATTGGTTTCGTCGAATTCTGAGACTGTGCCCCGGAAGGCTATTTTAACACGTCTATTTAATCGGGCGATTTTCAAAATTATCAAAAACGCTTAAATTTTCACTTTTTAAAATTTTATTAACTTAAAAATAAATAATATAACATTTATAAACACATTAATAATCATTTTGACTCATTTCGAATCAAAATCCGATTAATTGCATTTTTATATTATTAAATCCTATTATTAAATTAATATAAAATCCCAAATTCAATCTATTAACTTTTAATTTCTTCCAATGGTCCAATATTAAAACTCAAACCCAATTAGACCTAAATTAAATTTTAGAATCTAATTTTATCTCCATTTACACTCGAAATTACCAATTACCTCAATTCTAATATTGAATTAGTATTATTCAGTTACCAATTAAATTCCCGATTCAATATTTAATTATTGTTCTCAATTATTTGAAATTGAATAGAATTACTATAACTAAAAATTATAGCTTATTTTATTTCAAGATTCAATTTATAATCCATATTTAACATTTAAAATGAATTAAATGTTCAAATTCAATGGCTTAAAAATACGGGATGTTACAACATAGATAATAATGAAACTAAAAAGTACAATTAAACACTCGCTTCACATCTAAATTTGAGAAACTGCATTTCAAACTTTATTTAACGAATTAACAGAAAGGGTAACCGTTGATTCAAAAGGAACATTAACTCCTTCTGGAGTAATAACCGAAGGGTATTTACTATAGTCCTATTCCTCGGTGGGAGGACTATTGCATCCACATATTAGTTTGGTGTGATATGTTCAGATCTCTTTCAATAGCTTTTCCTTTTCCTCACGAAGAAAATTGAAGCGGAGATAAGTATGTCCTATGTAAAGTTTATGTAAATCTCTAAGAAAATAATATCTTACCATTTTTGAAGATTTTAAAATCGATGCCTTTTCGAGATAATATCATCTTAGTCTAACATACTGGCTTAGATAATCTCTAGAAACAAAGTTAACAGAAGGACACTTAATCTGTAATAAAGCAGTGAAATACAACTAAGTATAGAAGGAAAAATTAAAAACAAATTCACAAATGATTATTATTACATAATTACAACTATTTATCTGGTTCATACAAATTTGATTTTGTAAAGAACTCCAGAATAAACTTATCCTTATAATATTTAAGTTTATCAGAGGGCAAATGTAATGACCCACATTTAGAAGGATTAAATCGACAATAATCCACACATGTTAAAATCAAACAATCCGAAATATAGATAATCCATAGGGTTAATTTAAGAAAAAGAAGAAAACAAAAACATAATCTCACTGCAGAATGACGAAATATAATGACCATTAAATAGCTCATGAAGCTATTTATGCTATACATTTGATTATAATTTTTACAACATTTATCAAAGTTATACATACAACAGAATAATAGAATACAACAGTGCAGCAGAACAACAATGTGGTGAAATAATACTAGTAATAGTATACCAATCTTCATCTTCATCTTCCAAAATAATATCTTCAATGCACTGAAAACTCATGGCTGACCTGAGTTTAATGAAAAGACAAAATGCTCAAGTCAGGACTAAAATATCCTTTTGTGAGTCAAATCAATATCATATTTAACAGAAGTGTAATAGCATCAGAGATGTTTATGGGGTTTCACATCTTCTATCATGTGTATAACATGCATGCAATAACTCAAGAGATGTTACAAGATTTTACATCTCTTAAGAATCTGTTAAAATATTTATATATAGTAGAATATGCTATATATATAATGTCTAATCAGTAAAATAAATATTTTTCTTAGTGTTAACATTTATGTTAATCCCCCTTAATGCGTTTTTAAGCATTGTCGTACAGTTAGCATATAACGCCCAAGTAGCATGTCGAGGGATAGGGATGCGCCATGATAAAACAATACTAAACCAAACTCGTAGTGGTCTTGTATAGGGATAAAAGTATAACAAGGCATGTGAGACAACGCCTAAGATAGGACACTACCAGTTCGGGTCGTAGAGCTGGTGGTAACGCATCATAACCACAACCGCCCACTGCGTCCATCCATCCCATTTCGAGTCAAAGGGAGGTTATCCCAAAATCAAGCTGCACCAATCAAAACTAACATCAGAAGTAATAGTATGGAACAAGTCCAAGTGTAAAATCAAAGAACGAATGTCCACTATGGGTAGCTAGCCCGCTTGGCCCTATCAAGCCGTCCTATTTAGTCATTTCAAATTGGCACAAGAGCCGGGTCTATCCATTATCATTCTCTTTCTTCAAATCTATCAAACATAAGCCAAATCCAAGCACTTAATTTTGGATTCTCCTCCATATACATAGTAGTTGAAAAGGTTTCAATATTAACATAGAGTATGCCAATAAGTGGCCCCGGCCTCTTTAACAACCAAAGGTTATTTTTCACATCGGTTGGAACTTTTATGTTTCAAAAGCAATTCATACTTGATTTCTAAATATCATATTTGCTTCAAAAATATTCTTTATTTCAAATTATCATTTTTACTTCAAAATGGTCATATTTAGTTCGATACGTTATTTCACTCCAAAATTCAATTCGAATTACAACTTACGTTATAACTTCATTTTAATCCAATTTGCATTTAAACCAATGGTTTAATATAAAAAATCCAACCTTACATAGTTTGAAATTTTTTTATATAGTTTAAAAAGTTAAAATAGTTTGAGTATTTAAAATTATTTATATAGTAAAATAGCTTGGAAAATCAAAATAATTTGAATATTTAAAAGATAGATTGTAACTAGTTTATATTAAAATAATTTATTTTGATAAAAAATTTCAAATCAAACTATCTCTTTCTATTTCAACAAATCTGGACCTAAGTCCAAATTTTAATCAAACTGGTTCAATTTCATTTATTACAATTCAAATCATTTTCAATCTCAATTAAATTTAAATGGACTCAATTTCGATTTCAATTCGAATTGACTTCGATTTCGGTTTGAATTAAAATAAATTTCAATTTCAATTTCAAATAATTCAATTTCACTTTCAATCCTAATTAATTTCAATTCTAATTTGAATTGATTTCAATTCAATTCTCGATTTTAAACCATTTCAGTTTATATCTATTTCGAATTTGATTTCAAGAAATTGATTTAAATCATTTAAATCAAATTTAACATCGATGTGCAATTCAATATTCAAATCTTTAAAATAATTCAATTTCAAGCCAAATTTAGAAATATCCATTTATATCACTTTTACTTAAATAAATTTGAAGTTCAAGTAAAAGTTCATACTTTTTAGACAATTCGTTTTTCAATAATTCAATTCATATGTCAATTTTTTACTTCACGTTTAAAAAAATCTTAAATCAACTTCTTTTCCAATTTCGATTTTAACTTTTCAGCACTTGAATTTGGAATTAATTCGGTTCTCTTAAATTCAAGTATTTTATTTCGTTAAATTAATATCATTAAATAGATTCAAATTTAGGAATTTAAAACCATTTAATTTAACCAATCCAGTATCCATATATATTTTTCATCCTATTGCCAGGTGATCAATTATTTCAATATTTAATTTCAAGGATGGATATATATCATTTCGATCCAAAATAAATGTCATAGGCATATACCATTTCAACCTATTTCTTAAGTTATTCGAAATAATTCATTTTACAGCTTTATATACTGTCAATAATTTGTATGGTGATAACAGTTTATAAAAATAAATAAACATCCGGTCATCCAAAATATCAACCAGTAAGCATCCATCATAATCAACATCCAAACAGTCAAAATATCACAACAATTAACTAGTTAACGACACTAGGTGTCTAACTGGCAATTTAATTTCAATTTCAAATTGAACTGTTAATTTAAATTCATATTAGTTCAAAATAGATGTCAATTTAAATGTTATTTAAATTATCAAACAAAAGCCAATAAAATTAAATTACTTCATAATTCCAATTTATCTAATATAAAAATATTGTAGTACTTCGTGAGCCTTCGTCGATACGATCGCAACGCGACTCATTTCGTTTGAATCTGACCTCGTATGCAAGTTACGTTTTAAGTAGTATTCGAGATAATTAAAACAAATTAACTAAAATAATTAAACTAACTCAATTAATCACTTAACTCTCTTCCCGTCTCTATGCTCTACCACTAGGTTACGCACGCTTGCTTTGTTCACATATTTTTTTAAACAAACAACGACGATCGCCTCTGCCTAGACTACCGTTGCCACTAGCCACCTCTCGCGCTCCGCCTGCGCCTCCTCCATGCCACTGCGCTTGAAAATCGAGCACAGAAAGCCTAACAGATGTGAATGGACATAGGCTAACCTAGGCCATTTCATTATGAAGCTTGATGATCCAACCGTCCATAACGTCGAGCATGACGAGATCCACAACTTTCCTTTGGGAAAATTTTGATTTCGTTGCATGGATGAAGAGAACTCGAGGGATAAATAAATGTCATTTTTGGCCATCAAATTGTCCAAGATTGGCTGCGTTTCAGAAGTTAGGGTTAGTTTAGGAAATGAAAATATAACGCGGGTTATATATAAACTTCCGACCCGATTTGTTCGTGAAAATTTCAAACATCAAATGAAGCGTGTCGCCTAGCGTTCAATACATTGTACCCCCATTCGGAGCACAGTGAACTAGTTTCAGGAGCTAATTCCATCACATTCGCAAGATAGCATTTCAAAATCAATTTATTTTAATTAAATTTCTTCAGTTAATTAATTTCTACGCATTTCAAGCTCGCATGGCCAAACGATAAGTCTGATCACTACGAAACTTGAAATCCTATAATAATTTGCTATTATGGATTCGATGAAACAAGTCTCGTCAAAATCCGAGGCAGTGGCCAAAATGGCTATTTGCAATTACTTTATTCACTTTCAAATTCAATTTTAAAAGTTAACAATCTTCATTCTTGTTTAAATAAAATTTAAATCAACTTTCAAAATCATTTTCATTCATATTAAATTCCAGATTCAATTATTTAAATAATTTCCAATACTAAATTCAAACAATTTAATTATTCAATAAATCACCATATTTTAAATATAAGTTATTTGACTTTTAAATTTTAACTTTTAAAACGAAATTCAAATAATAAACAACTGCTTCCACTTTGCAATAATTTAACATTTACTATTCAATTCTTGTTATTAGTTATAAACACATTCAATGCATAAAATTCATTCCAATACAATAATTTCCTTAAATATTATCGAAATTGTTATTTCAAAATTTTATTCAAGTTCATATTCAACAAATTACATCATTGAAACATCAAATTTTTATTTCTAGCCATATTTATTCAATAATCATATTTAATTTAGTAATTTAAAATTGTTAAAATATGTGTCGTTACATTCTCCCCCACTCAAAACTTTTGTTCTCAAAACGGGGTTAAGGAATTTAACATTTGATATATTTTACTCCAAATAATTAACTTATAAACAATAAAAACATTATTTACAAAACCTTTACCACGCTTCCACTATGCCACCCCAATCGGCTTACGGAAAATTGCAATTTAGTTATAAAAACAAGTCATAAAATTTTAGAAGCTCAAATTTTTTCTAACACCCAAATTTATAGAAAATTTCGACCGTGTCTCCTTTGCATGGCTCGATCGAAATTTTTTTACAATACAAATATATATCACAAATATACCAAATATACATCTCGTATCAATGATGAGACATCCCATAGGAAAAAAATAAAAAAAATATGATACGTAATCCGCGGTATGTACCTTTATTATTTATACAAGCGAGTTAACTCATATTAAGCAAGCAAAAACAAATAAAATCCGTATATACGTCCATACGATCTTCATATGTTTCAATCTCGACTCAATTTAGAATATTAGATGCGCATAAAAGGATATAGAAGCATGTATGAGTTTATTAGATGCGTATAAAAGGATATATGCACCCAAAAGTAGTAATAACAATGGTTTACAACAGAAGAAACCATTCAACCATCAATATCCATCCAATTATTCCAATTGATTCACAACTATGTGAATTTACATTATCGAACGTCCATAGTTAATTTATACACTTTATTTCATATTAATATCCAATTTTTATTAACATTTCATTGGTTTACTTCTAATTTATTCATCTATATCATTTATAATCAATTTATTAAAGTTCAATTAATTCACTTTTTGTTAACCAATTTTATATCAATTCATTTATGAACCATTTCATAAACTATGTCATTTAATGTTATTTAAGTTAGATTTTATTTCATTACCACTTAGTATATTTTCTTCAATACTAATATCATTTATAAACCATTTCATAAAACCATTTAAGTTTATTATAAACATTTTATAAAATGCAACACATATTTATTATTATTACTTCATAACTTAAGTTCATATTAATTCATTGATTCACTTCATTACTTCATTTCATTAATTCATATTATTAATTTTACTTAAGTAAATTATGTTTTATAACTTAGATTCATATTAATAAATTTCTTTATATCACAATCAATTTCATTCAACTTTTCTTAAGCTAACTTTCATCTTATTGTTCATTTCATTAACTTATTTCAACTTAGTTAGTTAACATTCAATCTTATTAAAATCATTCAATTTGCATTCAATTTATTTATATCTAATTTAAATCAAATTCAATTACTCACATAAAATTTTACTTACACCAATTTATTCACATTCAATTTCTTTCACATCCAAATTGAATTTCATTTTATAAGTCGAGTTCGTATTCATTCTATTAATTCATTTTATAGCCTAAGTGGATTTAATTCATTTTACTAATTCATCCAGTTCCATTCAAATCCAATTCAACTAATTTAATCTTTATTAAATTAAACTTTATTCATTTAATTCATTACTCGGTTTATTTAAGTTAAAATTTTCTTTTCTTATTATTCACGTTCAACAAATTTAAAATTTGTTTTAGCTTAATATTTCTCAAATCTATATGTTATACAATTTATTCACTTAAAAATTTATTTCATTATTTTATGTAATTCATTTCAAATGCAATTTCTTTCACTTAAGCTTTCTTGAGTTAAACTTCATTTTACTAACTTAATTTATTTAACATTTCTCAGGTTAATTCTTTTATTTCATATCTCAATATCAAATTTTCTTTTTTTCCTTAACCAGAGTGTTCAACCATTTCCTTGTACAAATTCATAAGTTATAAACTTATTTCTCATCTATACTACTTTAAATTTATAATTTCAAAACTATTTTCGTATATATATATATATAGACACACACACACACACATACATATATATATATATATATATATATATATATTAAATCATATTTTGAATATTTTCTTTTTTTAACAATCAAAACTTGTTTTAACCAAAAAAAATATCTTTTGGTAGCAATTCTCACTCAGAAACTCGAAAATGAATACTGGAGAAGCTGCAGTCATCTCCAAAATTATTTCCCAATGACTAAAGAGATTCCAATGCTTTTATTTTTTACAAAAATCTTTTCAAAATATATTTCTAATCAAAACACTTTCAAATAATAATATTGTTAAATTTGAAGGCTTTGAAAATAATTTCGAAAGCAATTCACAGCTTTTAAATCCTTTCTATTTATAAGCTACATTATGGATATCCTTATACAATTCCATTACCTTATTATGAAAATATTTTGTTAATTTACATCTTCATTATTGCAAATAATTCTCATTGTAATTAGATTTCAATTCAACCTAACTATCGAATGCTTCATGAAATAAAGTTCACAAAGTATATGTTTTTAGTTCAATTCAACCAATAATCAACAATAACAAAATTTTATCATCTATTGACAACTAACATTCATAAATAAAATCATATTTCCATAAACTATGTTGTTATCTATGGAAGATTATTTATTTTTATATATAAATTATAGTTTTAGGTAAAATTATTTCAATCACCCGTATCTAAAATAATATTAAGTCGACTTCCCTTGTTTAAGTGTTTAGAAACCCCGATTGACAACGTGGCGTCCAACACACCGACCAGAATTCATAAACAACTCAACAGGTAAGTGAAAATAACATAATTTTTTTAAAAACACTAATAAGTACGCTCTCCCATATATATACACACTCAAACAACTCTTTCTAGGGTATTACTACCTTATCTCTAATAAGTCAAACCCCACAAAACAAAGGTTATTGCTAAACTAAAGCTCTGATACCAACAGTGAAAACCCATATTTTGAAAGGTTTAAATCCACAATAGTCCACACATGTCTAACTCAAATAATTCGAAATATTGATAATCAATTAGGTTAATTAAGAAAATAAGAAAAGAAGAAAACAAACATAGAATCTTGCAACGGAATGACAAATAAAATAATCAAATAAATATTTCATAAAGCTTTTTATACTTCACATTTGATTATAATTTTTACAAAATTTATTAGAGTTATAAAAATAATAGAATACAACAGTGCAGTAGAACAACAATATGGTGAAATAATACTAGTTATAATATACCAATCTTTGACTTCGTCCTCCAAAACAATATCTTTTACGCGTTGAAAACTCAAGCTGACCCGAGCATAATGAAAAGACAAAACGCTCGAGTCAGGACTAAAATATCCTTATCTGAGTCAAATCAATATCACATATAACAAGAGTGTAATAGCGTCAAACATATTTATGGGGTTTCACATCTCATATGTAGTGTATAACGTGCGTGCAGTAACTCAAAAGATGATACATGATTTTCCATCTTTTATGGATCCATTAATATATATATATATAGTAGAATACACTATATATATATATATATATTATGTCCAATCAATAAAATAAATATTTTTCATAGCATAAAGGCTTTACATTAACCCCCTTTAACGCAATTTTAAGCAAGGTTGTATAGTTTGCATATAATGCCCCAGTAGCATGTTAGAGGATAGGGATGCACCGTGATATGACAACACTAAACCTAACTCTTAGTTGTCTCATATAGGGAAAAAAATATGATAAGGTACGTAAGGCAATGCCCAAGGTAGGATACTACCAGTTCGGGTTGTAAGGCTAGTAGTAATACATCGTAGCCACGAACGCCCACCGCTTCCATCCATCCCATATCGAGTCAAAGGGAGGTTATCCCAAAATCAAGGTGCACCAATTGAAACCAACATCAAAGGTAATAGTATGGACCAAGTCTAAGAAGAAAATTGAAGAATGGATATCCGCTATCGGTAGCTAACCCGCTTGGCCCTATCAAGTCATCCTGTTTTAGTCATTTCAAATTGGCACAAGAGCCGGGGTCTATCCATTATCATTCTCTTTCTTCAAATCCAGCAAACGGAAGCCAATTCCAAACACTTCATTTTGGATTCTCCTCCACATTCACAGTTGTTAAAGTGGTTCCAATATTGGCAGATAGTATTCCAATAAGAGGCCTAAGTCTCTTTAACAACCAAACGTTATTTTACACATCGATTGGTACTTTTACATTTTGAAAGCGATTCATACTTGATATCAAAATATCATATATGCTTCAAAAATATCCTTTATTTCAAAATATCATATATTTACTTCAAAATATCATACTCAGTTCGATACATCATTTCACTCCAAAATTCAATTCAAATAACAATTTAGGTTATAACTTCATTTTAACCCAATTTATATTAAAATCAACGATTTAAATATAAACGTTCAAAACATAAACTGTTTGAATTTTTTTAGAATGTAGATTGAAAATTTTATATAGTTTAAAAAGTTAAAATAGTTTAATATAAAATAGTTTAATATAAAACAGTTTGAGTATTGAAAATGGTTTATATAGTAAAATAGCTTGGAAAATCAAAACAATTTGCATATTTAGAAGATAGAATTTACCAGTTTATATTAAATAATTTATTTTGAAATCTCTTTCCATTTCAAGAAATCTGGAACCAAGTCCCAATTCTAGTAAAACTAATTAAATTTCAGTTAGTCCAATTAAAATCATTTTCAATGTCAATTTAATTTAATTCAATTCAAATCAATTTCGAATCGAATTGACTTCGATACCACTTTCAATTCAAATCAACTTCAATTTTAATTTCATTAATTCAATATCCCTTTCAATTCCAATTAATTTCAGTTCCAATTTGAATTAATTTCAATTCAATTCTTAATTTTAAACCATTTCAATTTATATCGATTTCGAGTTCGATTTCGAAATATCAATTTTACTTATTTAAATCTAATTTAACTTCGATGTTCAATTCAATGTTTAAATCTTTAAAATAACTCAATTTTGAGCCAAATTTAGAAATATCACTTTTACTTATTCGTAGTTCAAGTATAAGGTCAAACCTTTTAAAATAAATCAATTTTAATTATTCAAGTCATATATTGATTTTTTAGTTCACATTTCAAAATAAATTGTTAGATCAATTTCTTTTCCAATTTCGATTTCAACCTTTCAAGACTCGAACTCGAAATTAATTCGATTCTCATAAATTCAATTTTTTCTTTAAATCAAAATCATTAAATAGATTCAAAGTTAAGAATTTAAAATCATTTAATTTAACCAATCCAGTGTTTGTATATAATTTTCTGTCCTCTGGCCAAGTGATCGGTTATTTCAATTTTTAATTTTAGAGATGGATATATATCATTTCAATCCAAAATAAATGTCATAGGTATATATCACTTCAACCTATTTCTTAATTTATTCGAAATAATTCAATTTACAGTTTTATGTACTGTCAATAATTTACAGGGTGGTACTAATATATACATAATAAATAACGTACGATTATCCAAAATATCAACTAATAGACCTCCATCACAATCAACATCCAAATATAAAAATATCATAGCAATTAACTAGTTATCAACATCGGGTGTTTACTAGAAATTTAATTTCAATTTCAAATTGAACTGTCAATTTAAATTCATATCGGTTCAATTCAGATGTCAATTTAAATGTCAGTTAAATATCAAATAACAGTCAATAAAATTAAATTACTTCCTAATTTCAATTTTACTAACATAAAAGTATTTTAGTACTTCATGAGCGTTATAAAACACTCACGTTTATTTGAAACTGAAAATTTCTCAACTTCAAATAAATTCCAACTTGATTCCATGTCGTAGCCTTTATTGGTACGATCACAATTCGACTTGTTTCGCTCGAATCGGACCTCGTATGCAAAAGTTACAATTTAATTAGTATTGGAGATAATTAAAAGTAAATTAACTAAAATAATTAAACTAATTTTTAATTAATCACTTAACTCCATACCTATCTCTCTGCTTTACTACTAGGTCACGCTTATCTGCTTTGTTCGTATTTTTTTAAAACGAGCGATGACGATCGCCTCTGCCCAGACCGCCGCGGCCACTCCTCACGCTCCACCTGCACCTCCTCCATGCCACTACGTGTGAAAATCGAGCACAGAATACCCTACAGCCGTGAATTAACTCAGGCAAATCCAGGCCACTTCATCATGAAGTTTGACGACCCAATCAACCATAACGTCGAGCTCGATAAGATCTACAACTTTCCTATTGGAAATTTTTTGATTTCGTTGCACTGATGAAGAGAAATCGAGGAATAAATGAAGGTGAATTTCGGCCACTAAATTGTATAAGAGTAGCTGTGTTTCATAGGTTAGGGTTTAGTTTATGAACTGAAAATATAACGCGACTTATATATAAATTTCCAACCTGATTTGTCAATGAAAATTCTTCCTATCTAAAAACGAAGCATGCCGCCTAACGTCCTATATGTTATACAGCCATTCCAAACACAATGGAACTAGTTTTGAGAGGCACTTCCATCAATTTCACAAGATAGCATTTCAAAATCAATTTATTATAATTAATTCCTTTAATTATTTAATTTCTATGTGTTTCAAGCTCACACCACCAAATGATAAGTCCTATCACAATATGTAATAATTCACTATCACGGATTCAATGAAACTGGTTTCGTTGAAATATGAGATACTGGCCAAAATGGCTATTTTCACACATTAATTAAAATAAGTAATTTAAAAAATTAATTTATTTACTTTTAAATTAAATTTTGAAAGTTAACAATCTTCATTCTTGTTTAAATAAAAATTTATTCAACTTTCAAAATCATTTTCATTCATATTAGATTTCAGATTCAATTATTTAAATAATTTCCAATATTAAAATCAAACAATTTAATTATTCAATAAATTACCATATTTCAACTATAAGTTACTTAACTTTTCAAATTTAAAATTTTAAACAAATTCAAATAATAAAACAACTACTTCCGGTTTACAATAATTCAACACTTATTATTCAGTTCTTGTTATTAATTATAATCACATTCAATACCTAAAATTCATTCCAATACAATAATTTCTTTAATTCTGATCGAAATTGTTATTTCAAAATTTTTTTCAAGTTCATATTCAATAAATTACATTAATAAAACATTAAAATTTTATATCTAACCAATTTTATTCAATAACCGTATTAATTTTAATAATTTAAAATTGTTAAAAATACAGGTTGTTACAGCTAGTCTTGAGCAATTGATTTAACTCAAGGCAGATTCCAGCAGGCTCTAGGATGCGGATCAGACCGATATTCGTCCAAGTATCTTTTATGTAGACTCCTACATAAACCCCCATTACAGTCATCTAAATATGATAAATTCACGGTCTGGTGTCTACAATAGGCTTTATATTGAAATCCACTAGGACATTTCACTCCTCAATCAGCATCCAAAAGTGTGCGATCAATTCTCAATTACCCTTTAGAAGGCCATCATAACGAAGGCGTGCCCTCCTCAACCGTGGGGCAGCTTCTTGATGTTTGAAGGATGCTAACAATACCACACTTTTATTTAGTCTATGGTATTTTTCGAACAGAATATCGCGCTCCTTTAATTTTTTATCTAACACCCTATAAAAACTATTTATTTCCACTTGCTTTCTTTCAAGCTTGGTTTTATAGGGGTGGATGGATTTTCTTCTTATCTAAAATAAATAATTTAAGCTATTACTACCTTGGAAGAAAATGATGTTTAAATAGAGAATTCAATACTTGAGATACGGGAATTGGTGCCTTTTAAATCTTCCATATTAATTGAAGCAGGCTCCTCTTAAGGGCCAGTAGATGCAAAAGATTTATGCGGGCTAGCTTCGTGAATAGATGAATCCTTTTCGGAGGTCCTTGTATTACCATATCCATCTTTTTTACAAGCTTCAGTTTGTCCACCTCCGTCGCCGCCTGAGACTTGACCTCGGTTGATATTATCATCATTGTCACCGCCTTCCTTTTCGACGACCTCAACTTTGTCATCTTCGTCTTCGGAGTCAGATTCGACTTCGAAGGAAGGAAATTCAAAGAAAAGAATTTTGGAAGCGTCGGCCTCCCCCCTCTCGGCAACTTTAGTCCTATACTCCAACTTTTTGATTTTATCCATGGCCTTATCGATAAGAGTAGGGCTGAGCTAGGGAAGCTTAGATCCAAGCATTTCTCAACGTTATCAGCATAGGCAAGCATCAAAGCGTCCTCTAAAGAATTCATGTTAATTTCTTCAAGAGAAGAATCAAAAAATTATGACACCTGCCACTTTGCATCAGAAATTATGTTGATAGCAAGTTTCAAGGAAGCTTTATTCTTTTTCAGCTTTTTCTTTAATGAGGATTGTTTAGCCACCGTTCATGTCTTTTCCTCTTCTGACTCTTTTAGAGTCATTATCAATGTTAACTTCTCGTCGGCAAGAAGTTGGTGAGCTTTTCTCTCCTCCAAAATAATAGACTTCTTTTGGGTGAAAGAAGACCTCAATCGCTCTAATTTAATAGCGGCCTCGTTCTTCTCCGTAGATAAGGAGGAAACTAGATTGTTCAAGTCAGATATCTCCCCTCGAAGCTTAGATAATTCGACGGAGGTCTCTAATGAATTTTCATGCAATAAAAACCAACTCTTGGAAATCTGAAAGAAATAGTATAACATAAGTCAAAGACTTAGGAAAAAAACAGAAACAGTAAAGTTAGGTAACGTAAAACATACCAAGAGTTCTTCAAGCATAGATTGATAGTGACCCACCAAGTCAAAAATAGAAAATGACGACTAGATTGCAGTAAACGACAAAGAGTTTAAGGTATAATGGACCATCTTTTCGAAATCACTCGAAGGTGTAGAAGATGATGGTCCAAGAAGATTTAGCACTTGAGTTGGGGTCGAAGCTCCCTAGTCCTTCTACATTTGCTCGATTATGCTCGAAGAGCTGGAGATGACGATATGAGAAAGTGTATCAACCTTAGTTGGAGCTTCCTTAGATTGATCATGAGGAGCTTTTATAGTCGAACTTTCTAGAGATCTATTGATATCAACAAATTCTCCTTCGACCAACGAAGGCGAATCAGGAACTTCTACCACTTTGGCTCTCTTTGGGGGTGGTTCCACCATAGTTATTTTGACTAGTTTCCTTTTTACGTCTATTATGACCTGGTAATGGCTTGGGAAAAAGATGGCGCACGAGAAGTTGCAGAGGGGAGAGTCGAGTCACTAGTGATTTTTTCAACTTAAGGAGCAGCTGTAGAAAATTAAAATGAATTATTAGTCAATAAAATTGTAACGACCTGTATTTTACGTGTCGATAAATCGTAGAATTTGCAGGTCATTAGTATTGTTTATGTTGTTTCTAGCCTGAGTCGTTTAGAAAGTTAACTCATGTGTTTAGTGATGAGTTTGAGTTCTCAAGTTTTGAGTCGTTAACGAGTCAACATGTTGAGGGTTGAGTTTGGACCGAGTTAAGGTAGGCAGCGACTCATGGTCTTGGACGAGTCAGTGGGTTAGCCTGTTAGAGTTTGGACCGAATTAAGGTAGTGGGCGACTCATATGGTAACCGACTCATAGAGGCAGCGACTTATAGGTATGGTCGAGTTAGTATGTGGCCGAGTTAAGGGGTTGACCGACTCATAGGGGTGACCGACCTAAGAGGATAGTGAGATAAGAAGTGTGGCCGAGTCAACGAGTTACGACTCATAGGGTTTGCCGAGTTAAGGAGTTAACGAGTTAAGGGTGTAACGACTTAAGGTTTTGACCGACCCAAGGGGATAGGTCGTTATATCGCGTGTGGATTAGGTCGCGCGCCTGGTTGAGTCGTAGCTTGTAAGGTCGTATGCCATTGGGTTTGAGTTTAAGGTCGGCAAGGAGTTGAGTCGGTGGGTGTTGAGTCGGCAGAGGTTGTTGAGTCGTATGCAGTTGAGTCGGCTAGGGCTTAGGTCGGCCATAAAACTAAGTCGTTAGGTCGGTAGGTACCCAGTATGGCTTAGTGTAGTTGAGTCGGCATGTTAGTTGAGTCGCCATATGACTTAGGACTTAGGAAAATACGGCGGTGTCTTATGTCGTAAGCCATTGAGTCATTAGCATGCTGTGCCGTATTTGGTTAGGTCGGTAGGTCGTGTGACCCTTCGTGTGTGTTGTGTTAGTTAGGTCGTATGAGTCGTACACGGGTTAAGGTTGTTAGGTCGTTAGAGGCGTTGAGTCGTGTCTGGGATAAGTCGCGTATGAGTTAAGACATGAGGTCCTGTGTTGTGTTGAGTCGGCAAGTGGCATGGGCGACTCAGGGAGATGAGTCGGCAACGACTTAAGAGCGGCCGAGTCAGGGAGAAATCAGCCTATAAATAGAGGGGTTTGGCTCACTTTTTGGCACCGGATTTTGAAGCGACGAAGTGCTGCCATTTTGGGAACTCGACTACAACATTTCTTCATCTTCTTTTCTCCATTCCAATCTAATTCTAACATTCATCCAAGATCGAAGATCGAGATCGAAGATTGAAGAGCCAAAGTTGAAGATCTTCATCCAACGGAGCTAGATTTTATCATTTTTAAGCGAGATTTCGCCGGATCAAGCCTTGATCTTCGCTGTCCAGATCTGAAGTGTTTAGTTTTTGAGGTGTTTAGGTGATTTGGTGAGTGGTAGTTATCTCTCATGCGGATCCAAAGGAGTATATTGGATTGGTGGTTTGTTGGAGTATTGTAGATAGTGATTTTGTGCATTCTCCTTAGATCCAAGTGTAGATCCATTGTTTGTGAAGATGTTTACCTATGCAAGTTCATTTATTAAGTTATAAAAACAAAACCCATGTTTTATATTTGCTAGATCTGTGCTAAAAACCCATGATTCATGTATGTTATTTCTATGCTCATTTATTTACGAAATTGCCATTTGTAGTTATAAATGCCTAATTAGATCTAGATTGAATACTTATTTGTTTGGATTAATGTTTGCCTTGATTGATTGTTGTGAATGAGCTATCTAGTTGATAGATTTGGACAAGTATGGTCAAAGACGATTCAAAAGCTATAGAAGAGGCTCTTGAATGGTGAAAGCTGCTTAAGGCATATGTGGCGGATGTTGAAGCTCATATGTATGGATTGGATGATGTTGAGATGGAACTTTTCCATGATGCGATGAGGCAAACCATTTTGTTGAGTTGGGACTTTGCTATGGTGTGACAAAGCGAAGTATGATGTGATGTAGACTTGGCGTAATCCAGGCAGGGATCATTCCAAGCATGTCGATAACTCGAGGGATGGTTCGAGTTGGTTGATAATGGATTGCTCGAGAGGTAGCTTGAGCTAGTATGGGAATAGTCGTCGAGGAGGATGACTAGGAGGCTTAGATCTCATCGTTGTTGAAGGTTCTAGCATGCTCAAAAGCAAGAGTACATGGGGCGCCCATAACGACTACAGGTAGGTAGTCGGGACACCCAAAAGACTACAGGTAGGTAGTTGAGTACTCTGGGCAGAGTAGGTAAGTCCTAGGCATGGGTCACGATGACGTGCGGAGCTATGCCTAGAACCGGGGTTACCATTAGCCCTTGACGTATGGTCATTCAATTAACGGTGAAATCGAGGCAAGGATAACAGTGATAGCCAGAGTCATGGATGTTTGGTTGTATCATCATTCGGCCTCAAGAGCGGTGTTTTCTGGGTGCTTATCTGATCTTGGTTTAGGCCTTGGGGGTTTGTATTTGGAGAACATCATCCTTGACTCGAGTGATTATTGCTTTACTTTAATTACCTGCTATATTATACTTGTTTCTCTTTAATGTGTGTCTGGGGGCTATCACTGTAGAAAGAGGTGGAGTGGGATGGTTTGGTTCCTATTCCTTTTATCCCTTATGCTCTTTTGGTATGTTTGGTAGATAATTTACTGCTCACTAAGACTTTGTCTGACTCAAGGTTTTATGTCTCCTCTTATTACCTTGGGCTGTTCATCCGTGTTGGGATGGGCAGACTAGGTAGCAGGTGGCAGGTGCTGTGCTTAGAGTTCTCCGATGATGATGACGAAGACGAGCAGGAGGCTTTGCATATTAGTTTTCTTACTATGTGTACTGGGTGTTCCGCTGTTGTATCTGATTGAGTGTTGTAGTGAGGCTTAGATGTATGGATGAATCTTATGTTTGTATAAAACTACTATGATGCTTATATGATGATTTTCTATTATGGAGCTTCACTATATATTTCTCTATTGTATTTTATCCCTGCGCTGTGAGTTGATGCGATAGAGTTTCTGTTTTTATTTTACCCTGACTATCGTCCATGGCTACCTGGCACGCCTTTCAGCGCACTATTTCCTTGTCTTGGTGTGGGACTCATGGGCGGTCGTCACATTTGGTATCAGAGCTTTGGTTAATCGATTTTAGCCAACGCTCGCTGACGCAACTACGTATGAGAGGCGTAATTGTATTTTGATGGATGATTACTATATATAATATAGTAGTTTAGAAGGATTTGAACTCCTTATGCAGTTGTTACTTAAGGTGTTCTAATCATTCTTATTACAGATATTAAGGATGAGTCGAAGAGGGAGACCAGCTGCAAGGGAAAGCCGTGCTACTGAAGGAGCTGTTGATTATGGGACTATGTTCGAAGCGATGATGACTTCGATCATGAGAAGGATACCAGCTCCAGGGTCATCAGTAGATGTGGGAGTTCAAGTCCAAGCTCCAAGACCGGTGGATTTTGCTAAGCTTTGCAAGGATTATACTTCTCTTGGAGGAAAAGCTTTCTTGGGGACAGAGTCGACCATTGAAGTGCAAAGATGGATTGATGCTTGCCGAAGAATCTTTGGTGACTTGGGGATTGAGGATGCAACTAAGAGGAAGCTTGCATCGAGACAGCTTCAGGGAAGAGCTGCTGATTGGTGGAATTCTATCACCATTGATACTCCAGAAGAAGAGATCACTTGGGAGCAATTCCAAGTCAGATTTGAAGCTAAGTTCATCTCTACGGCTCAGAAGTCTGTTTTGTTCAAGAGGTTTGTGGAGCTCAAGCAAGGTGGGAGGCCTGTACTTGAGTATATTTCTGAGTTCGAAGCCTTGTCCAAATATGCCAGATCATATATTGATTCTCCCTATCAGAAGAACGAGAAGTTTGTGACTGGTCTGGATGCTTATCTTGGGAGGCAGTTAGTGGATCATTTGGACGATCCATTTGAGAAGCTTGTGGAGAAAGCTCTCAGGCATGAGAGTTTGTTTCCTAAGGAAGTGTCTGTTGTTGCTGTAACCAAGGAAAGATCTAAACCACAGCAGAATGGAAACAGAAAGAGGAGGCAGCAGCAACAGAGGGGTAAGGATGGTCAGAAAAAGTCGAAGGGCGAAGTGACCTGCTACAACTGCCAGCAGAAGGGCCATCTTTCTAGAGATTGTAAGAATCCCAAGGTACCGGGGAAGTGTTACAATTGTGATAAGCTGGGACATATCAAGAGGGATTGCCCGGAACCCAGGAAAGACAGGCAGATTGTGAAAGCTTATGCTTTGGGAGCTGTGCCGTCGTCTTCGAAAGCTCCTACTGCTGAAGAGAAGGGGAAGAGTGTGGTGGTTCAAGGTACTCTTTCTATTTGTGGTATTCCAGTTAGAGTGTTGTTTGATACTGGAGCGTCGCATTCTTTTGTTTGTAATGATTTGGTAGACCGGTTAGGTTTGAGACCAGATATTGTTGATAGACCATTGGTTGTGACTAATCCAGTTGGGGGTTCGTCATGTTTGTGTATGATATGCCGTGGTCTAGTTGTGTCAAGTCATGATTGCTCGTTTGTTTGTGATTGCTTTGTTCTGAACTTTGCGGGGTTCGGAATTATTTTGGGTATGGACTGGCTTAGGAAGTATGCGGCTAGGATTGATTGTGAGAGGCTGGAGGTGACTGTCGGGAATGTGGAAAGGCGAAAGGTTGTGATACGATGTAAGCATGAGGAAGGCGTCTTCATGAGCTTCATGTATTCGCTGGTTGTTCCACGGGATGGACTGTCATCGGTGCCTATTGTGAATGGATTTAAGGATGTCTTTGACGAAGTCAAAGGGTTGCCGCCGCATAGGGAGATCGAGTTTCGTATCGATCTAGTTGAGGGAGCCAGACCTGTTGTGATGCCTCTTAGGCGGATGGCACCGAGGGAGCAGCAAGAGCTGAAGGTGCAAGTTGATGACCTTTTACGGAAAGGATTCATTCGGAGAAGTGTGTCCGAATGGGGTGCACCAGTTGTGTTCGCAACCAAAGCGGATGGATCGTTGAGGTTGTGTGTGGATTATCGTGAGCTGAATAAGTTGACTAAGAAGAACAAGTATCCATTGCCGAGAATAGATGACTTGTTTGATCAGCTTTACGAGGCTAAGGTGTTTTCTCAGATGGATTTGGCAACGGGATTTCACCAGTTAAGAGTGGCTAAGGATAGTGTGCCGAAGACTGCTTTCAGGACACCATCCGGGTTTTATGAGTGGCTGGTAATGCCGTTTGGATTGACTAACGCGCCAGCATATTTTGTGGATCTTATGAATAGAGTGTTCAGAGATCAGTTGAATAAGTTCGTGCTTGTGTTCGTGGATGATATTTTGGTTTACTCCAGAACTGAGGAAGAGAACAAGACGCACTTGAGAATTGTTTTGGAAATCTTGCGGAAACATCAGTTGAAGGCTAAGTTTTCGAAGTGTCACTTCTGGAAGAGTGAAGTGAGGTTCTTAGGCCATGTTATCTCTGGAAATGGAATAGCGGTTGATCCCGCTAAGGTGGCAGCAATCTAGGATTGGGTTAGACCTAAGAATGCATCTGATGTGAGAAGTTTTCTTCGATTAGCAGGATATTATCGTCGGTTTATCAAAGACTTTTCCAAGATAGCTGCACCATTGACAGGATTGACGAAGAAGAACCAAGTGTTCAAATGGGATGATAAGTGTGAGCAAGCTTTCATAATCCTGAAAGAGCGATTGACGAGTGCTCCTGTTTTGACTATTCCAAGTGGGAATGATGAGATGGTGGTTTACACCGATGCATGCGGTACTGGACTGGGAGCAGTGCTAATGCAGAGGGATAAAGTTGTTGCGTATGCAAGTCGACAACTGAAGCCGCACGAAAGGAATTATCCGACTCATGATTTGGAGTTAGCTGCGATTGTGTTTGCTTTGAAGATGTGGAGACATTATCTATTGGGAGTTAGATTCGAGTTGTTTACAGATCATAAGTCGTTGAAGTATCTGTTCTCCCAAAAGGATTTGAATCTTCGACAGCAAAGATGGCTAGAGTTCTTAGCATCTTATGATTTTGGTATAGCCTATACTCCGGGAAAAGGTAACGCGGTGGCTGATGCGTTAAGTCGAAGACATGCAGGTTTGGGAGCCATGTTTTCGGAATGGAAGAACCTTGAGTATTTGGCTGGATTTGATTTCAGGCCCAGATGTGAATTGGAACCTGAGATGTTGGCAAACTTATCGATAAGACCTACTCTTGTGAAAAGGATTGGCGAGAGCCAAAAGAGAGATGATAAGCTTGTCAAGATTATCCGAGATTTGGAATCCGGATTGGACCCAGAGAAGGATAAGAGATTCGAGGTCGATCGAGAGGGTTGGCTTCGGAAGCAAGGACGATTGGTTGTTCCCGACATTGATGGATTGAGAGATGAAGTTCTGAGGGAAGGTCATCACTCGAAGTTGACAATTCATCCAGGTGGAAATAAGATGTATCGGGATATGAAGAGAACCTACTACTGGGAAGGTATGAAGAAAGATGTTGGAAGTTTTATTTCCAAGTGTATGAATTGCCAGTTGGTGAAAGCTGAGCAGAAGAAGCCCAGTGGATTGCTTCAGCCATTAGAGGTTCCTACATGGAAGTGGGAGCAAGTGTCGATGGATTTTATCGATGGTTTACCTAGAACCAGGGCAGGAAATGATGGGATTTGGGTCATCGTAGATCGGTTGACTAAGAGTGCAAGGTTCATTCCTGTTCGATCGACTAGGACTGCATCGAAATTGGCTGAGTTGTATGTTAAGTGGATAGTTCGATTCCATGGTGTTCCGAAGAGTATAGTGAGCGATCGAGACCCATTGTTCACTAGTGGTTTTTGGAAGAGCTTCCAGGAAATTTTGGGAACCAAGTTATGTTTGAGTACAGCTTATCACCCTCAAACAGATGGTCAGACTGAGAGAGTCAACCGAGTTTTGGAAGATCTCTTGAGAGCATGTGTCTTGGACTTCGGAGGATCATGGGAAGATCATCTTCATTTGGTGGAATTTGCATATAATAACAGTTATCAGTCGAGTATTGGTATGGCACCATATGAGGCATTATATGGAAGACCGTGTAACTCTCCGACATGTTGGTTGGAAACTGGAGAAAAGCTGATACTTGGGCCAGAGATGATTCGACAGACTTCGGATTGTATAGAGATCATTCGGCAACGAATGAAAGCAGCCCAAGATCGTCAGAAAAGTTATGCCGATAATCGTCGCAAGGATTTGGAATTCGACGTAGGTGAGATGGTTTTTGTGAAGATTTCTCCGTTAAAGAGTGTTATTAGATTCAGGAAGAAAGGAAAGTTAACTCCGAGATTTATTGGACCATTCCCGATTATCGAGCGAATTGGAAAGCTCGCTTACAGATTGAAGTTACCGGAAAAGATGGCGGGTGTGCACAATGTTTTTCATGTATCTTATCTACGGAAGTATGTGCATGACCCAACTACGGTGGTTTCTGCTGATAGCTGTGAAGACTTAGAGGTTGATCCAGTGGTTACGAGACCTCGTAAGCCGCTTCGTATTGTTGAAACCGATACGAAACAGCTTAGGAAGAAGACGATTACGTTGCTCAAGGTACAATGGAGTGATGATGTTAACGACTGTACGTGGGAGGAGGAAGAGAGGATGAAGGCAGCTCATCCCGAACTCTTCGAGGTATGGCCCTAAGGTGTCGTGACATCTCATGAATTTGTAGCTTGTTCTAAGTCTTAGAATTCTGCATGCTAGGCTAGAATTGGATGCATGGTTTGTTATTGCTATAGATGGTAGGCATGCGGAATATCTTTGATTGCTGTTGTTTGCTTGGAATTTCGAGGACGAAATTCCTAAGGGGGAGAGAATGTAACGACCCGTATTTTACGTGTCGATAAATCGTAGAATTTGCAGGTCATTAGTATTGTTTATGTTGTTTCTAGCCTGAGTCGTTTAGAAAGTTAACTCATGTGTTTAGTGATGAGTTTGAGTTCTCAAGTTTTGAGTCGTTAACGAGTCAACATGTTGAGGGTTGAGTTTGGACCGAGTTAAGGTAGGCAGCGACTCATGGTCTTGGACGAGTCAGTGGGTTAGCCTGTTAGAGTTTGGACCGAATTAAGGTAGTGGGTGACTCATATGGTAACCGACTCATAGAGGCAGCGACTTATAGGTATGGTCGAGTTAGTATGTGGCCGAGTTAAGGGGTTGACCGACTCATAGGGGTGACCGACCTAAGAGGATAGTGAGATAAGAAGTGTGGCCGAGTCAACGAGTTACGACTCATAGGGTTTGCCGAGTTAAGGAGTTAACGAGTTAAGGGTGTAACGACTTAAGGTTTTGACCGACCCAAGGGGATAGGTCGTTATATCGCGTGTGGATTAAGTCGCGCGCCTGGTTGAGTCGTAGCTTGTAAGGTCGTATGCCATTGGGTTTGAGTTTAAGGTCGGCAAGGAGTTGAGTCGGTGGGTGTTGAGTCGGCAGAGGTTGTTGAGTCGTATGCAGTTGAGTCGGCTAGGGCTTAGGTCGGCCATAAGACTAAGTCGTTAGGTCGGTAGGTACCCAGTATGGCTTAGTGTAGTTGAGTCGGCATGTTAGTTGAGTCGCCATACGACTTAGGACTTAGGAAAATACGGCAGTGTCTTATGTCGTAAGCCATTGAGTCATTAGCATGTTGTGCCGTATTTGGTTAGGTCGGTAGGTCGTGTGACCCTTCGTGTGTGTTGTGTTAGTTAGGTCGTATGAGTCGTACACGGGTTAAGGTTGTTAGGTCGTTAGAGGCGTTGAGTCGTGTCTGGGATAAGTCGCGTATGAGTTAAGACATGAGGTCCTGTGTTGTGTTGAGTCGGCAAGTGGCATGGGCGACTCAGGGAGATGAGTCGGCAACGACTTAAGAGCGACCGAGTCAGGGAGAAATCAGCCTATAAATAGAGGGGTTTGGCTCACTTTTTGGCACCGGATTTTGAAGCGACGAAGTGCTGCCATTTTGGGAACTCGACTATAACATTTCTTCATCTTCTTTTCTCCATTCCAATCTAATTCTAACATTCATCCAAGATCGAAGATCGAGATCGAAGATTGAAGAGCCAAAGTTGAAGATCTTCATCCAACGGAGCTAGATTTTATCGTTTTTAAGCGAGATTTCGCCGGATCAAGCCTTGATCTTCGCTGTCCAGATCTGAAGTGTTTAGTTTTTGAGGTGTTTAGGTGATTTGGTGAGTGGTAGTTATCTCTCACGCGGGTCCAAAGGAGTATATTGGATTGGTGGTTTGTTGGAGTATTGTAGATAGTGATTTTGTGCATTCTCCTTAGATCCAAGTGTAGATCCATTGTTTGTGAAGATGTTTACCTATGCAAGTTCATTTATTAAGTTATAGAAACAAAACCCATGTTTTATATTTGCTAGATCTGTGCTAAAAACCCATGATTCATGTATGTTAGTTCTATGCTCATTTATTTACGAAATTGCCATTTGTAGTTATAAATGCCTAATTAGATCTAGATTGAATACTTATTTGTTTGGATTAATGTTTGCCTTGATTGATTGTTGTGAATGAGCTATCTAGTTGATAGATTTGGACAAGTATGGTCAAAGACGATTCAAAAGCTATAGAAGAGGCTCTTGAATGGTGAAAGCTGCTTAAGGCATATGTGGCGGATGTTGAAGCTCATATGTATGGATTGGATGATGTTGAGATGGAACTTTGCCATGATGCGATGAGGCAAACCATTTTGTTGAGTTGGGACTTTGCTATGGTGTGACAAAGCGAAGTATGATGTGATGTAGACTTGGCGTAATCCAGGCAGGGATCATTCCAAGCATGTCGATAACTCGAGGGATGGTTCGAGTTGGTTGATAATGGATTGCTCGAGAGGTAGCTTGAGCTAGTATGGGAATAGTCGTCGAGGAGGATGACTAGGAGGCTTAGATCTCATCGTTGTTGAAGGTTCTAGCATGCTCAAAAGCAAGAGTACATGGGGCGCCCATAACGACTACAGGTAGGTAGTCGGGACACCCAAAAGACTACAGGTAGGTAGTTGAGTACTCTGGGCAGAGTAGGTAAGTCCTAGGCACGGGTCACGATGACGTGCGGAGCTATGCCTAGAACCGGGGTTACCATTAGCCCTTGACGTATGGTCATTCAATTAACGGTGAAATCGAGGCAAGGATAATAGTGATAGCCAGAGTCATGGATGTTTGGATGTTTGGATGTATCATCATTCGGCCTCAAGAGCGGTGTTTTCTGGGTGCTTATCTGATCTTGGTTTAGGCCTTGGGGGTTTGTATTTGGAGAACATCATCCTTGACTCGAGTGATTATTGCTTTACTTTAATTACCTGCTATGTTATGCATGTTTCTCTTTAATGTGTGTCTGGGGGCTATCACTGTAGAAAGAGGTGGAGTGGAATGGTTTGGTTCCTATTCCTTTTATCCCTTATGCTCTTTTGGTATGTTTGGTAGATAATTTACTGCTCACTAAGACTTTGTCTGACTCAAGGTTTTATGTCTCCTCTTATTACCTTGGGTTGTTCATCCGTGTTGGGATGGGCAGACTAGGTAGCAGGTGGCAGGTGCTGTGCTTAGAGTTCTCCGATGATGATGACGAAGACGAGCAGGAGGCTTTGCATATTAGTTTTCTTACTATGTGTACTGGGTGTTCCGCTGTTGTATCTGATTGAGTGTTGTAGTGAGGCTTTGATGTATGGATGAATCTTATGTTTGTATAAAACTACTATGATGCTTATATGATGATTTTCTATTATGGAGCTTCACTATATATTTCTCTATTGTATTTTATCCCTGCGCTGTGAGTTGATGCGATAGAGTTTCTGTTTTTATTTTACCCTGACTATCGTCCATGGCTACCTGGCACGCCTTTCAGCGCACTATTTCCTTGTCTTGGTGCGGGACTCATGGGCGGTCGTCACAAAAATAATTTGAGAAACAACGCAGCAATAAACAACAAGTACAACACTTAAACTCACCCGAATGGTCAGGGCATATAGGTGACATTAGGGAGAAATTGTTGGATCGAGAGAGAAAGCATTTGCTTCAGGATGTATGCAGGACCAAAGGAGATTGGCCAAGAATCCTTTGCCTGTAGGAAAGAGAGAGTGCTTTAGCGAATTTGTGGGATTCAGTAGCTTCAATCTATTTCCAATCTTGCCTGAGCTGCAATCAGTGATTCCATTGTTTTCTTGTCTTCTGCCTTTAGTTCTTTAACAGAAGCACCTGATAAAAAGCATAGGTCAGCAAAGGGAAATAAGCGAATGAGAAAATAAAATTTGAGATTAATTTAGTGGAGAAATGAAAGTCCCTATAATGTTGCGAAAACATTTAACATCGAAAAATTGTGTCTCCTAATATCTAAACTTACTTACTCCCTTATAAATCAGCTTTTTTGGAAGATTAGCTCTGAAGATCTGGTTGTTCAAATTGCTAAGCTTGACCGATTGTACTAGATAATTCAAGACCTCAGGATTAAGCTAAGGGATTCTAGATTCCAATGCCATAAGTTCCAAAGAAAGGAGATATGTGTAGACACTAGGTGGGAGTTGAATAGGAGCAATACCTAGATAAGTCAAGAACCGGGATAAAAAGTTTGGAAAAGAAAGGAAACCTCCGTGCCAAATATGAACTGCAGTGTAAGCAAAGAATCCTTCAAGAGGATTGTGGATGGTGTCATTTTCAAAAGGGAGATGGCCTCTACCCCAGTAATTCCAAAATCATTCAGGATCGCGTCCACTTCATCTTGAGTGGAAATCAAGGAAAGTTTTGAAATGGCTTCGATCTTCTTTGGTGAAATTATGATTCTGCCAAGCGAAATCATTTCCGGTAGAAATTATAGTATGTTATGAAACTAACATTCTTTCAAAGATATTGAAAACCTATCGTAATGATTAGAATATCAAACAAGAAAAACATGAAATTTTGTATTCTTGGAAAAATGTTAAGGTTAGAAAAGTAAGATTCGTTGAGCTTTCGACAGAGTTTAAAGGAAAGTAGGATTCAATACCATTTAACAATATCGAAAACCTAATGATTAGATCTGCCAAGCATTCGACAGAGTCAAAAGGAAGGATGATAGTACGCATCCAATAAACACACTTCAAAAATGTCAAAAGAACAGTAGAAGTTTTATTATCAAAAGGAAGTGGTTATAACCAACATAACAAATTTTAATAAAATACATGCTACAAACATCAATAAACAGCTCGAAAGATTCAACCATAGAATAAAGTCTATGCTTTTGAAAGAGTGAATTAAGTAATTATCTAGTAAGATATAATAGCCAACTTCTTCAAAAGGTGTCTGAATATGCTAAAGTACAAAATTGCTTTCGAAAAGGTTGACTGCATGCTAACTATACTATATAACCTTTTGAAGAGGTCAGTCAAATGAAGCGCTACATTACCTTTCGGACCCATCGACAGAGCTTAAGAAAGGAAAATAGAAGTTTCCGCCTTAATCCATTCAAAAGGGTAGAAAGTTAAATTTGTGGTGCTAATTTTTGATTTGTACAACTCAAGACTTCTAAGCGAAGTAAACAGGAAACTCCTTCTTCCCAAAACTCGACTTCAACCTAGAAATTCATAAAACTAATAAATCAATGAATTTAGATGCGAATCAACCACTTAAAATTTTATAATCTTTGAGGTGAAAAATTCAAGTTCTCTAAAAACAAAAACAATAACAAAATACAAACCGGGTCGGATTAAGAGGAAAATTAATAGGAAATTAACTCAAATCAAATCATGAAACTAAATTGTAGAACATTTCCAAGCAGATGAAAGCTTAAATGATTTTTATGGGATCAAAGCAATAATTTAGATCCAGATGTGAAAATTTCAGAGATTGAATTTCACTACAAAATGATTTTTTTTGAAAAGTAAAGCGAGATAATATCAATTTATTTTAGATCTGAGTTTTTGATTGTTGTAGATAAAGACTATTTAAGGATTTGAGAACTGTGATTTTTGCATGAAGATAATTTTGATTGCAGGTGAATGAAAGAGATGAAGAGGAGAACGCGGCTTATAAGAAAAGTTAGCAGAGATAGCAGACTACCTCATGAAATTTAAATGAACGGCCTAGATTCACACTGGATATGAAAAGGCAGGAAGCAATGAGGATTTCGAGATGATTGGCTTGGAAAGTCAAGGGCATCCCTTCGCAAAGGGCGGGGCGCAAATGTTACATATCCTTTCGATCTTGTCGAAGCCTAATTGAGTGGAAGACAAAGAAGAATAGGAGAAAAAAAGCCCCAATCGACTTTTCGAAGGAGTTAAAGGAATGCACAGCCAAAGGCTTGAAGTATCACAACATTTCGAAGGGGTCGAAAGGGTCGAAAGCACTTTTCCGCTTCAAGAGATCCCCTTTCGAAGAAGGTGCTTCCACATGCATGAAGACCTTCCAATTGAGTTAAAGCAATACCTTTCGAATAGAAGGAATGACAACCCTTCATATGTGTGCCGAAACTTTGGAAACCAAAGGTTTCGCCTTCATTCAAACCACTCAGAAACACGCCTTGGATGAACAATCCTTTCAAAAGCAAAAGCATGCCTTTCGAATAGGTCGAAGCTCTTAACATCCAAGGAAGATTCCACATCAGTTTACAAGCATAAATTCATAAGCCACTAACAGCCTCGAAAGCACGAGCATTTCAGCACCTTTGGAACACCTAGAAACTGCATATCGACAGAATCGAAAGCTCCTACCTTCATTCCTTATGACAACAAAGTAACATAAAGAAGAAAAGGCGCAACCACCCCTTTCGTCGAAGGCGGAGGCATTCAAGACCATCCGAAAGCATTACAGAGGGGTGCGCAAATGTCAAAGGAGTTGGAAGTTATCTGAAGCCACTTCTCGACCAAGTCGAAAGCACTATGTCGAAAGGTGCCAACCCGCATATATAAATAAGACCCAAGGGGTCTGTTTTAGAGGATCCGAATTCGCTCGTCAAAACTTGTATTTTCTTAAGTTTGAAAAGTTGTAAACCCTAATTTATAAATTAAATTAGGAATAAATGATCAGCGCAGTCATTATTAGATTAATAAAAGGGAAGATTTTAATATTTCTGATTATATAGGTGTTGAAAGTTTTTTTTACTATATTTAACAGTATTTTTAAGGTATCAATCTCATCGAAAGGCGCCTTCTGAATGACTTGAAACCTAAGACTATCCTAGTAATCCAAGTCTTCAACCATAATCCACCATAGACCAAACACTCACCTTTTAGTGAGTCAAAACCTGAACCCAAGCTAGTTTACCTTAGATTTTAGAACCAAACCTAAGTCACTATTTGGCTTAGCTTTCGAGTAGGTTGAAACCCACCAAGACCAACCTCACCCTTGATTTCATAGAGCTATTCCTCTAGTGTTTCATAGTTTTTTGAAAGGAAGGCTTCAAAAGGATAGAAAAATTACTTCAATCGGCTTGATAGACCAAAAAGGGGAGAATTCGAGTGTTTCGACTAAGTCAAAAGGTCAATACGAAAAGTTTCCACAAAAGAAATCTATTCGAAAGGATGAATCGAAGGGAATACCAAAACCTATCTTCCTCAAATTAACCAAGAGAGGTTAAAAAGGACAAACCTTTTCCTTAAACTCAACTTTAGGGTGCTGACAGTTTTCTTGTTAACTGTATATATATATATATATATATATAATTAAATCCAAAATATAAAAGTTTATGAATATAATTTAAACTATTTTAAAATATTACATTGTTAAAATATGTATTTTTTAAATATAAATATATATGGATTTATATTATGAAGAAAAAAATTAGCAAATCCATATGGGTTTACTAATAATAATAACAAAATAACTATATATATATATATATATATATATATATTTGTAAGAATTTGCATATATTAAAAAAATTGATCAAATGTTGCGACCAAAATTTAAAAATAAAATTAGTTTGCATTAACTTATGTAATTTAAAATCATTAGTTCATAGTTTATAAATTTTAAAATTAAATAGGAACTGTTTTGATTGTTTATTTGAAATGTATATAGAACTATATACATTTGAAATTTGAATTTTTAAATAGATATAGATCTAGCTTTTAAATTTAAAACTACCCTAATATATTTTAGATTCTAAATAAACAAAATTAAGACACACAACACACGTTATATACATAAACATGTATAAATATGTATGTGTGTATGTAAAATAATATATATATATATATATATGTTTAATAAACTAATTATGGACATCAAATATGTGTGTGCATATATAAATAAACAAGCATTTTCATTGTAGTGTAAATCCCAACACTTATATATGGGTACATTAAACCATGTACACTCCAATATGTTGCACGTGCACGTGCACTATACACATATTTGATATACATATACATGATATATATAATATAAATAAAATCAAATATTTTATATAAAAAATAAAACAAAACAAAGATTTTAGTTAAAATTATTTGAGTTGGATCTAAAAATTTAGACTTCATAAGCTGAATAAGATCTTGAAATAGATTTTTTTTAAATTCGCTTATTTATTCCACTACGACCAGCCCCAATTCTTTTAATTGCTATATTTTCTTATCTGGGGTTGTTCCTCCCTTCATAACCTTTCTCAAGGGTATGCTCTAATGACGTTGGCTCTGACTAACTCCATTCTAATGGATATGTTACACTTTCTTGTTTGTATGTGGTCTTCATTGGATATTTAGGCAGGGAGCCTGCCTTCGAAGAATTCAAATACTTGTACAACTTCGAGAAAAGAGCCGACAACCCATTCCTTACATTCCTTGAGGTATTCCATGGTTGCAAAGTCATCATCGACACAAAAAATGAATCTACTTTAAACACCAATACTTTTTGTTAGGGGCTCCAATGGCTTGCTTCAAGGATGGTTGTCCGTATATAAGTTTGTAACAACCCGCATATTTATCGATTTTATATTTAAATATTTTATTTAAATATTTTGTCGTTAATCAGATATTGGTCCGAAAAGCTACTTTTTGCAAATGGTCAAATTAGGACTCGAGACCACTTCCATTGAGTTCGAAATGCCGTTTACAACTTTTTTTAAGTATAAACATTGATAGGTTTGGAGTTAGTGAAATTTCACTAACTTTTCCCGCCTTGGACTTTGGGTTAGTTTAGCCTATTAAGCCCAAGTTCCAACCCCCTTCTCCTCACTCTTCATAAATTTCCTAACTAACTCAAGCTTTGGCATTAATGGTGAGGAGAATGGGAAATTAAAACTCCAAGCACAAATTCAATTGCAAATCCAACATTCAACTCCAAATTCAAGTAGAAGATATTGGATTCAAGCTTTGGATTGCTTCTCCTTGCTTTCAAGCTTCATCTTCATAAATTTTAGTGCAAAGGTGAGATTTTTATCTCACAATTCTAGCCTATAACTATATTGGACCGTTGGGAATGATTCCCTATCACTTTTGCATGCACATTTGCATTTGGTTTGGATTGGATTGGCGAAAAACTCCAATTTTTAGCGTTTTGGTGAATTTTCTGCATTTAGGTCGTTCTGGCCATTTTCGTGTGTTCGGAGTTAGGTCGTTCGCGACATAACCCTTAGGTCGCTCGCGTGTTAACGCGCTAGGTCGCACTGCACGTATTGTCATCTCGGAATTAGGTCGTTGGGCTTTAAGTCGTAGGTCGTTTGGCCCATAGGTCGTTAGGTCGCTAACACTTAGGTCGTTTCTGGCCTTAAACCCCCCTGCAGTGTTAGGTCGCTCGCGAGTTGAGTCTTAAGCCGTAGGTCGTTCGCGAGTTAAGCATTAGGTCGTTTGGCCTTTATAACGTTAGGTCGCATGATCTATATCCCGTAGGTCGTTGACCCCTTGAGTCGTAGAACTGATAGGTCGCTCGCGAGTTAAAATCGATAGGTCGCTCGACCACTAGATCGTATGACCTGTTAGGTCGTTAGGTCGCGTGGGTTTTAAGCCGCGTATCAGTTAGGTCGTTCCACCTTATAACCCTTAAGTCGCTCACCTCTGTTAGGTCGCGAGTCCCTTAAGTCGCTCACCTCTGTTAGGTCGCGAGTCGCTTAAGTCGCTCGCCTCCGTTAGGTCGTGCATCCCCCTAACTCGTTCGGCCTTGCCTTCGTTAAGTCGCGTGACACATTAGGTCGCGCATCACCTTAACTCGCTCGACCTTGTTTAGGTCGTTAGGTCGCGAAGACCCTTAGGTCGCAGCCATTAGGTCGCTCGACCCAATTCCCCTTAGGTCGTTAGACCTCATTTTGTCTTCACTAGGTCGTACCGTTTTGGACGGGGCGCTGCCCCCTTGACCCCCGCGACCTGACCGGGCAGGTCGAACCCCGTAAGCGGTGGCGTTGCCCCCGCACCCCCACCTTGGGGGGTTGCCACCCCCCCTGGACCCCCCTCCGTAGGGGCTCTTTGATGAAAGATGCATTTTGAGTTGATTTCCTTGGATTTCATTCACGCCATTGAACGCGAAGTTTTTGTGATTTGTCACTTTAATAAAATAAAGGTTTCAATACTAGTAGTAAATATCAAAACTCTTTCAGCAAAACGATTTCAACTCTATTTTTAATAACAAAGCTTTTTCCTTAAACCATTTTCCAATCTATTAGTATATACAAACCTTTACCTCACTCGTATGAGAAATCTAATTAAACGACTTAGTAAAACAAGTGGTATGAAATGCTTGCGTTTACTTCGTCGGTTAATTCTTGGACTTGTTCGATTGAATCTCTTGTGACAATTTTCTAGTGGAGATCTACAGTTTGTTAGTAAATATTTGAGTTAAGCAAGTGGTTATGGGACATGAAGTTAAACTTTTATATTTACTAACTTAGTGTAATTGACACTTCTTGATGATCATGACGATCATTTTTGTGTTTTAGACTAGCAACTGTGCGATGTCTCTTTGTCTGCGAGGGAGACTAGACCCCGCTCTTGTGATGTTTCGCCATCTCATTTGTGTGATGTTTCGCCATCACATATGTGGGGTAGCTCCCCACGGTCTTCGGGCCATCCGTGTGTCAAAATTAATGGCTTGCAACCATGAGATAGCTTCTCGCTTTGTGTTACACGTGTAGGTGAGTTTTCATGCTCCCATTTTGTGAGTTTTCATGCTCCTATATTGTAATTTCTGGATTTCTTGTGTAGTCTTCTGGAATTTGTGCTTCGTCTATTTTCATGACTTTCATTGTTATGATTTTCCAACTTTTATGTTTAGGTGAATTTGGATCTTTTAGAAGATTCTTTTGATATTGTTTGATCTCTTGATGATCTTCATTTACATGCTTATCATAGTATGTCTTTATGGTTACTATATGTTCTTGCCATATCTATTGTTTATATCATGTTATCTGATATTTATAGCTAGACTGATCCGTTTATTATTTTCTTATAAATAATACTCGGGTCAGACCGAGATGTTGCAGGTGCTTCTGCTTGACTTCTCCCCTAGGGATTTACTACTCTGACTTTTGGCTGACCTTTTAGATTAGCAGTTTTTGTCGTTTACACTTGAGATATAGACTCATAGATGTATTCTTTTGCATAGCACGTGTTGCTATTCTTTTGTATTATTGTGGATCTTTTTGACCACTACTCTGATGTACACTTTCATGTGTTAGTTATATATTCATATCTTCTTCCGCCTTTGTGATATGGATGTCTGTGACTGGTTTGTGTTATGCATATTTCTATGTTTGTTTCCGAAGATTATTATAGCCACCGCGTGATAAGAAATCACGAGGATGGTCGCTCCTCAACAGCCTTATTCTCCGTGCTAGTTGACAACTCTACACCGTAGTGTTCTTGGCTAGTGTGGGTATAGAGGTGGGGCGTTACAAAGTTCCATTTCCATAACTTGCATCTTACTGTAACTTAATCCACTCAAGTTATTAATCCTCCTTTAATTCTTTTATAGACATCCTTTGATGAAACTTGAACAATTCTCTATTTCAGATGCACCGATGCCTTAGGGAAAGTCTAGTTAATGAAAGAAAAATAACACTCATCGTCTTAGAATTTCGAAATGCCACCACTTCAAACTTCTACACAATGGCCAAAGAATTAGCTATGTGTAAAATATCCATCCAATGCCGCTCAATAGCCCCTCATGCCGCTCCTTTAGTCGAGATAGCTCCTACAGCTCTAGCTCATTCCAAGGCTCCTTGCGTGATAGAGGAGATTCTCAACACCGTGAAAGATGATTAAGAAAAAAAATATGAGGAAGAAGAAGATGAGAATGAAGAAGAGAATCTAAAGAGGGGGACTAAGAGGGATAAAGTGAAGAAGAAGGAGAACATGAGTCGATTGGAGATACCACTGGAGAAGAAGGAACCTCAGCTTCCCGTCCTCGACCAAAGCATTTAAGGATAAGGTTCCCTAGGCTTGAGCCTCGCTAAAGCCCAATTAGAGATTTTCCCCACTCTTGACCCTCACCAAAATCTATGGCTCACTGGAGAACTTGGAGGATATAAACCTTCAGAACTTTAATATTGATAACTACATCACTCCAGACCCTTAGAACTTAAAACCAAGTTTCTGTCGATGTACCCCTACCTCCTAAGGGAGTTGATATTCCATAGGAACTTCCACTCAAGTAATAGTCTGTAGATTTAAATAGGGCATGTCAACAATTTACACTTCACTTAGGATTACTTCGCACAGGGTCTTTTCATATTCTTAAGTTGTACTCAAGTTTTTTCGTTCTTTAGCAAAATGGGATGATCAAACTTGAGGACCTTGACAAGAGAACTAGTAGCAGCTATCGCCCTTCCCATCAATAATACTTGCACTCGAGATGCGACCCCTATTGGTAAATAGAAACAAAAAGAGCTAGAAGGAAAGAAAGGTAATGGTAAGAATAAGAAAAAAGTGCTATTCTGAGCGGGAAAGATCTAAGGACCACATAGGGTCAAAATGTAGTTTTGGTTCTCTGCGCTGAAGTTGATCTACACTGGCTTTCTCCTCAGATCCATATTTTGAGAAGAACACATTTCTAAGAGGGTAAGGTCCATAGCCACCACCTATATCTAAGGCTCCTATCTCAAGTTTTACTACACCATCTCACGCATTGGCTCTTACACACTCCAAATCAAATGCTTCACATTCTTCAACTTTTTCTCCACCTCAAAGGCAAGGCAAAGAATAGATTACTGTTGCCATCACTTTCATTTCCCTTCCTATACACCCATCCATAAATGCCTTATTGCAGCATCAGCTCTTTGCACCTCATGATGGGCTTATCCGAGATCCAATTTATGTATAATATGGAGGACATCCCCTAGACGATTTGGATGTAGGTGTATCTCTTCACGAGAATGTGGTGATACAGTAACATTATAAAGTTAGCTAAGAGCATAGCTGACCTAAACAAGAATAATTTCCTTAACCTAGCGATGATGGAGAAGGAAAGGGATAAGGAATAAAATATCAAGAAAACCTCTTGGATCAGTTAGAGAATGTGGAGAAAGAATTGGCCACCAAGGACAAGGCTTCCTACGAAGCAAAAATGAAACATCGGGCTAAAGTCTAATCCATAGAGGCCAAGATTAAGATTCTAGATGAAAAGTCCAAGGCTTATATGTGTAATAAGGATATGATTAGTGGAAAGACCGAGCTTCAACTAATTGAACCTAAAACTAAAAAGCTACTACTTGACCTGAAGAATGAAAAAGTCAAGGTACTAAGACTTACCAATCATATGCTGAGATCTATTGGTTAAGGGAAGAAGAAAAAATCCTCAAGGACAGGGTTGCAGAGCTGAAAGTTTGCATCGTCTGAGTGGAAAAAAAAAAGAGTTCGAAGGACAAGTGGATACGACCATCTTACGCTTCGTTGTGAAGTCGTTAATACAGGTAACACAAGATGGCTTGATGACAGATACCCGAAGATCTTTGTAAAAGTTTATATGGATATTCTACATTAAGAGTAGGAAAGGAAGGATAGGTCGATGATGAGACAGTCGATAACCTCCTCTTTGACAATTTTGACTTGAAGGCCCAAGCCAAGGGTCATGCAGTGCATATTGGCGAGGAACAGCAGGTCCCCACCGAGTCCAACTCTAAATGCTCGACTAAATATATTGCTGCTATCATTGAGGATTCTCAGATGGAGACTTCCTCTTTAGCGATGTCCAGCTCCAAACCAGTTGTAGTTACTACATCTGTGATACCAACGTCTACTGCTTTTGCTACAACTAAAGGGAAAAATGTCGAAATACTAGCTTTGTTCCACCTACGTCTTGCCCCATGCATCCCACTCTTACTATGATTCGTGATGAGGAAAGATCGTTATGCCTTCCATTGAGCTCACACCCCCGTCCTAAGTTATGCTCTTCAACTCATCTATACTTTAAAAACTTCGGATGTCATCTGGAGATGTTTATGACATTTACCTTTTAATTTGCCTCCATACAGGTCAATCCATGATTGTGGAAATTAAAGCTCTTTCTCAGTTATGGGTCCTCTTATCACCACTTATGTGACTACCTCTATCGTCGTTTCATCTTCTTTCCAAATCCTTCCTTCTTTGTTGGGTCCGATCTAGGTTTTAGAGCAGAAAAGATAAAAGCCCTGGAGAAGGAATCAGAAGATTCCAACCTTTCCAATGAAGATGATGACAACTTAATAATCACCTATGTTATGAGATCAAAACCTTCAATGGCAACTAAGAAGGCTAGTGATGCTTTAAAGTTTTCAAATGTAAAGATAAAGCTAGGCTTGGAAAATATTCCTAAGCCTTTAACCACCGATATCTTATTTCCTCCAATTTGCATTAAGCTACTCTCTACTCCTACCACTACTAGGAAAACAGTATATTCCAACGCCCCTGTTCCAACGGCCGCCAACGGCTATTCCAACGGCTTCCAACGGCCCGTTAATTTTTGACGTAGCCGTTGGAAGCCGTTTGAATCCATTGGAAATAAGCCGTTTGCGGCCGTTGGAAGCCGTTGGAAATTTTCCTGAGATATCAGCCTGCGAGCCATCTTCTCCCTCATTCTCATCTTCCCCAAATCTTCTCCCCAAATCCCCCATCTCCTACCAAACTGTCGCCGCCCCAGAAACCATCCAAATCACCTCCTACGCCATCTACAAGGTACTCCGGTCCATCTCCATCCTTCTACGTCTCCAAATCAGGTATTTTTTCCTATACCTAAATTTTTGGTTTTTTTGATTTAGGGTTTAATTTGACTTGTGCTTGTTTCCTACTTGTTATTGTATGCATATTATATCATGCTATCCCCTAATTTTAGTTATTATCCCATAATAAACAAGTTATTACCGATTGAAAATTTTGTAATTTAGGATATTTTAATAGTTTATATATGTTGATTTGGTTAGTATTGAACGTATGTGTGTGATAGAGTTTATTGCATTTGGAATCCGTTAGAACGGATATTGGATTTATGCGAATACGATTTTTGTGTTTGTAGGAACACGTGAATTTGTAAAAAAATGAATTTTGTGTACAAATTTAGTGTATAAAATGAATTTAGTACTTATATAATAAAACAGTAAAATATAAACCAATATTAATTAAACGAATTATATATTCAAATTTAATATAAACAAATATTTAAATCCTTAGATATTATTCGGCCCCGTCTGACAAGTGTTGTATATGATCGTTTTAGGGATATTCGTTTTTTCCACAAAACGGACAACTCTATTCATCTGATACATCATTTGTCAGATTTGTCCCAGTATTGGACAAGTTACAAACACTATAAAGTAATTATATTCCGTCAATCATATCACTTTAAACGGTTCACAAAATTTCGACGGCATTTCCTTTACGTTCCTTGTGTACATGCATTTGTGTGCGATACAAGGAACACGGGGGAAATGCTGCCGAAATTTTGTGAATCGTTTAAAATGATATGATTTACGGAATATAATTACTATTGTGTTTGTAATGGGAAGTAGGATGACCGACCATCAAAAAAGACACATAAGTGGCAATGAAACAATAGTTGCTTATTTAAAATAAAGTTTGTGAAATTAGCAGTTTGCGGCCATTGGAAGCCGTTGGAAAATTTCCTGCAAAATATAAAATGAATGATTTATAACATTTTTACTCTATCATAGGTTTTTTAGTAGGGAAACGTGGTCAATTACTTTAATGATCGGAGCTGGATGTATCAAAGAAGGGAAATTAGTGGCGCAATAAGCAAGCATTTTCTAAAAGGGGTACGAGTGTTCATCGAATTTGCTATAAGTAATATTGCAAACGATGAAGAAATTCGTCGTCCGTGTAGTAGATGCAAATTGTTGAACTATTTAGAACCGAATATGGCTAAGGTTCATTTGCGCCAATTCGGTTTCGTACCCAATTATTTGCTATGGGATCGTCATGGAGAAATTGTAGCCCCTAATAATCAAGAACAATCGATGGAGGTCATCAGCGAAGAAGTTGGTACGAATCTCATAGAACATATGGTCGAAGATGTAGCACGATCAATGTTCCCTACCGTTGTAATTGATAACGACGATGTTAACATCGAAGAGGAACCAAATGTTGGAGCTAAAAAAATATATGATTTATTGGATCATGCTAAAAAACCCCTTTGGAAGGGATGTTTAAGCGGCTCTCAATTATCGGTAACTGCAGAATACATTGCAATGAAATCAAAATACAACCTTACAGAATCTGGAATTACGGCTGTTGTGCAAGCTGCTAAACGTCATATGCCATCTGATAATTTAATGTGCGAAAATTATTATGAAGTGAAAAAACTTATGTCATCTTTCGGTTTTCCATATTAAAAAATAGATGCATGTTTAAAGGGTTACATGTTGTATTGGAAAGAATACATCAATCTTAATAATTGTAAAATATGTAATCAGGAAAGATACAAATCGAGGAAAAAGAAGGGAAAAGAAGTTCCGTACAAGCGTATGCATTATTTGCCCCTCACCCCTAGACTTCAACGATTATATGCATCATCTGTAACAGCGCATCATATGAGATAGCACAGTGTGAGAACATCTCAAGAAGGTACGTTGACACACCCAGCCGATGGAGAAGCATGGAAACATTTTGACAAGAAATATCCCGATTTCGCAGCGGAGAGACGAAATGTTAGACTAGGTTTATGTACAGACGGCTTCTCACCGTTTTCTCAGTTTGGTTCTAAATATTCATCTTGGCCTATAATAATCACACCTTACAATCTATCTCCGTGGATGTGTATGAAAACTCCATATATGTTTCTCACGATTGTTAAATTCAACACCAAAGAATACGGTGTTGAAAAATTAACAAACAATAATGGTGTATTTGTTAAAGGCAGTGATGACCCTAATAATCATATAAATGATTTTTATGGCGTGTTAACTCAGATATTGCAGTTGACATATTTTATAAGACCCGTGGAGGATGTTTATTTGTTTAGATGCAACTGTTCAGCAATGGTCCAGGTTCTGGTATTAACGTGCATCCAAAATATAATCTTATAGAAATTAAACATACCTCGCGTTATCAAAAGTACGACCCATTTATACTAGCCAAACAAGGCCTACAAGCTTATTATGCCCCTTATCCATCTCTAAAAAGGGATAAAGCAGATTGGTCTGCGGTTTTTAAAACCAAAGCAAGATTTACGTTCGATGGACAAAATATTCCAGACGAACAAGCCTATCGAGCAGATCTGGAGGAAAATGCTGAAATAGCAATTACAGACGATCAAACTGATTTTGGACCTTTAAATGATGAGACAAATGTATTAGTCGAAGCATTTGAGAGTGTAGAGGAAAACGACATAGAGCACGAAACCGAGTCTGAATCAGAAAACGATGAGGACGACTGAGTAATATCCGGTAATTTTTAAAAGTATTCACATTACATTGATCTCTGATTAATAATGCATTTATCCAATTTATACAATTTTAATGACAATAAGTGTATACTCACACACTCAACACATACACAACATGACACATTTGTAGCATATTGTATTACATTTTTTAATGGTTCATCATATCATGATTATTATGAATTGTATATGTATGTATATATGGCAGGTATATATATTATGTCCGGTTCCGGTTCCGGTTCTGGTTCTGGGTCTCGGCGACGTGGCTCTTCACGTCATATTGGAGAGAGTAGTGGTGAGCCACCAGCTCGGCCACTTGTTTACTTGCAGCCTAAGGCTGATGAGACGTAAGTATCATAATTAGAAAGCATAGCATTTTAATTTTTTAATTGTACATGATATATCTACGATTGTCTAAAGTTCAATTTTATATTTAACGCAGTGGATTTGAGTTGGAGCCATCCAAAGTGGTTATGAACATTTCGAAGCAGGCGTACATGGCTAGGATGACCGATTGCTGGCCCAAGTGGGGCAAGATCCTCGACGACGTGAGAGAGACGATTTGGCAAGATTTTCTGGTAAGTTTATACCGCTTTACAAGATGATTAACTAAATACAAATAAATAATTAGTAATATTTTCTCATTGTACAGGGCGCCATAGATTTGCAAGAGCCTGACGCCAATTTACTTCAGCGACACTGGAACTCCAGGATCGCGAAGAATTATAGGGAGACTATGTCGGAGATTAAAAAAGTAGGAAAGAAGCCCAAGTGGATGAGCACGACTGTATGGGAGAAGTGGGTTGAGTGGTGGAACTCTGAGGAGTTCAAGGTAAATCTACAATAAATCTCAGCAATTTTTTACCGTTTAATAAATAATTAATCATTGTAAATTTGCAGGAGTAGTCAGCTAGGAACTCGGCAAACAGGAGCAGGAATCCTGCATCACACTGTGGAGGCTCCAAATCTTTCCAGCATCACCGCGAAGATTTGGTAAATTTATCTATTATCACATTTGTATATTGATCAGTTCAGTAATTAGTTATGTACGGTTAAATTATCCAAATTATCAATTGCAGGAACGAGCTCGTGGATGCTCTGTTGGCTTAGTCGACGTGTTTTCTCACACCCACGCGTCTAGGCAAGTAGATAAGGCTGGCAATATCATATATCAGTGGGGTGATCAAGATAGGGCGACCGAGGCATATGTATGCATTTTTTAATTTCTAATACTTACACCGATAAGTTTATTAATTTCTAGCTATGCAAAATAATTACATGCTACTATTTTTCAACTGAAATTGTTTTTTTTCATTATAGTCGAGGTTGCAGGAGGCACAGGCTTATGCGCTTCAGCAGTCTGGTCGTGATGCGCTGACACAGGAGGAGCAGGATAACATTTTTACCGCTGTTATGGATCCGGCGCAACGGAGTAGACGTTTTGGCTTCGGGAACCTAACGGTAATTAATCCTTTTACATATGTAAAAAAAATCAGCGTTTAGATATATAATGTTATAATATTTTATATGCTGAGACAACCCTTTTGCTATTATTTCTATTTGCAGGCTCGACAGGCTCGACAAGCACAAAAAGACCAAGACAAAGAAGAAATCAAGGAGCTTAGAGCTATGGTTGAGTAGCTATGGGAGGAGAATCGTCTACGAGCCATCCAGGTGGAGCAGATGGATCAAAAGCTTGCGCACTATTTGCAGAATCATGGTACCCTTCCTTCGTCGTCTGGTGCTTCTGGAGGCGACGAGGATCCTTGAGGAGGTATGTTTTTGAGTATTTGTGTTTGAACAATGTATATATTGACTTGGAGATGTTTTGTTGTTGATGGTGATGTTGTATATATTGGTACGGAGTGGGTGAGAAATATTTTGATGGTATATACATGGTTTATTGACATTTGTTGATGGTATGTACGTTGATGCTATATTTTGTGATGTTTGATCGGTTTGGTTTGTTTATATTGGTGTTTTATTAATTTATGTGTGTTGTTTGTATTGATATTGATATATATGTGTGGAATTGATTGGAAATGGAATGGAAATTGAATGGATTGGAAATGGTGTGGGTGGAAGGTAAATAGGCTTGCTGTTCGACAGCAAAATAAACCCAGTATTTCCAACGGCTTCCAACGGCTTGTTGGCCATTTTATTGTAACGGTTTCTAACGGATTCCAATGGCTACAAGCCGTTAGCGGCCGTTGGAAATGGTCCGTTGGATCCGTTGGAAAGCATTGGAAGGCGTGGGATTTATTCCAATGGCTATTCCAACGGCTTCCAATGGCCGCCAACGGCTAGGAGCCATTGGAATAGCCGTATTATCTTGTAGTGTACCAACATTTCTTGGGCACCTTAAGATGGCCAAGCCTATCTCGATGGTCCGTTATGTCTGACTATAAAGGACGACCTTCTGTAAACAACACTCTAGAGAAAGGCAAACAAAAGAAGTGTCGCACTAAGGAACTCACCAAAGGAGGGAAGAGGTGGAGGAAGAGATCAATCCTGACCTCTTTCTAAAGACTAATCTCTTTTGGTCTTTTGATTTTTCAGACTTAATGTATAAGTCATCATTGTGTGAGTACATCCCCGTAATTTTATATCCAAATGATGATATAAATAATAGCATTGTCTATTCAACCTTGTCGTATTTATTTTATCACATATTTTATTTTCTCGACTATGTATTTGCCTCCATGTGTGTGTGTATATATATATATATATGAATATATAAATATATATATATATATATATATATTTCATTAAAAATATTAGTTACTAATCTTATATGCCTGTGTTTTGATTTGTGCAATGTCTTTGTTTACTTTATCTTTTTACATACAAATAAGAATATATGGCTAGCCATTGTTGTTCCATTGCTTAGTTTTATATATTATCGGTCAAACATTTCCCATTTAACTGTAAACAAATTTTATTCCATTGTTACCGTCGAAATTATATGGCTTTCCTCTCGTGTGTACACGAGCAACAATATAACTCATAGTTGAACCTGTAGAAACCAATTACAAACCAATGCCTATCTTGGTATCACTATACATGATACCTATGTTTAGGATTCCAACCTCGGCCTCTCCTATCTTTGGGAGTTGGTCAAAGACAAGATGCATATAGATGAATTATCCAATCTACCCCTAGTTTGATTATACTCCAATTATATGATCATGGTTTGAAGGAGTCCATCGATACTTGAACATTCGATTTTCAAAACACGGAATGTATGACAATGCCACTGACCTATGGCACAAAGTCAGATCTTGAGAACACATTTCTATTGGTTAAAAAAGCCAACCATATTCCGAGTCCATGGAAAATATCACATTATTACATCCAATCCAAAATATAATATAATGCCCAAGTAAAAAAAAAATCCAATTAGGTGTTCCGTCCTTGTGTTAGTTATTTGGCGGAAGTGGAAAGAATCTCTTTAGGGACATTTTATTCAACTGAACAATCCAAGCATGTCCGATATTTCCCAATGCCTTCCTAATGGAAAAGGGATTTGTTATTCATTAAGTGACAATTCTTTTGCCTCATGAGATTCGATGTAGAGAATCTTCTTTGCATTCTTTTCTCTCTCTCCATTCATCCCGCATTTTGAACTTAATGATGTAACAATGTTGACTTGTACTTTAGTATACTTGGATTTTCCCCACTCCATTATCCATGAGAAATTTCATCAGCAGATACCATTGAGCGAGTGCAATCTTGAAATTAGCTAGGGCCAGTCAGCCCAAAAATATGTTATAGGTAGAATATCCGTCGATCAAAACAAAATTTTGAATCTTGGTAACCCTTTGGGGTCCATCTCCTAGCTGCAGTAGTAACTTGGCTCATCATATTAGAGATGTTTACCCTCTGGTAAACCCCTGAAGTTGGGATTTATAAGGTAAGAAATCCTTTTCGTTGATTTGCATCTCATTGAATGTTTATTTGAAAATGATATCCATCGAGCTTCTTTTGTCTACCAGGACTCGGTGAACAATGGTCCGGCCTATTGCTCCCGTTATCCACATTAGATCGAATTTCAGTGCCTCAACCCCATTTGCATCCCTATTTCAAAAGATGAGGTCATTATCAATACTACGATGTTGCTTCGTAGGAGCACTGTCCTAGATATCATAGCACATTTCCTATGTTTCATGCTTTAAGGAACTTCCATAGCATTCCATCTCATTCTAACTTTTTGTCGCAAGATGTGAGACATGGTATTGATTACCAAGTTCCAACTAGAAGGTCAGGGACCATCTCCGTTAGTCCCTTCCAAGCTCCCCAAAGGAAGCTGCCCCCATCATCGATGGATTCCTTGCCATCCATCCTACAGGTTTTTCACATACCGCTGGAGTGATTCTTTCTAATCAGATCCTCGATCATGTCCTTCAAATGTCAACATTTGTTGGTATTGTGTCCATGGATCTCCTGAAAGCTACATTACTTCCCAAAGTGATTTTCCTTATCCATTACCTCTTTCAAAGCAGACTTCCTATATTTAACAATATCTTGAGTTGCAGGATATATATTTTCCATAAAGAATTTAGCACCATTTAATCTTCTTCTCGAAAGGACCGCAACTGTTTTTCCGGGTCTTACCTCCGACCCTCAATGTTGTTGCCTTTTTTTCTTATTTCTAATGTTTCTATCTCCAACATACTTGATAACCACATTGCTTTTAACAATGCTGCTTGATCCAATCTATCCGCCAGCGCCAAAATTATCTTCCAGTTTTTCTTTTTCCAAGCGCATAAATTGGTTTGCTTTTCTATAAAAATCATTGAACATACGAGGTTTTTTCATTCTTAAACATTTACCAAAATCCGTCTGATTATGAACTTCGCTAACTAAAGCCTCAACACAATATCCTCTCTAGGGTATCACCTTCATCATAGCAACATTAAACTTCTTTAGAAAACTTTTCAATGTCTTTCTAGATCTTTGATGCAAATTCACTAAGCACGCTGCATCTTTTGGCAGTATTGACTACACTCCAAACTGCAACATAAACTTCTTTGTTAACTCATGTAATAACTATATGGATCTAGGTTCTAGCCGACACAACAACATCTTGCTGATCCCGCTAAAAAGAGGAGAAACACCTACTCTTTCATTCATGGTTAGCATGATAAGGCCTAGGTCACCCTGTCTCTACGGAGTCAATTAGCTCAGTTGTTTGGCGAGTTTGGCGCGAACTACATCTTCTGCTAGAATTACCAACTATGTTTGCTTTAACAACACCATCATGAGGACCAGCTTCCTGTCCAATATCATCTACTTCAACTTCCTATAAGCCACCCTTAGAATCACGTAAGTTTACTTGTTCCTGAAATCGACTAGTAAAGATGCATCTAGGTCGATCGCTAATGATCGGTGGTTGAGTTGCAGCAATCGCTCTAGATTTTTCACTTTTTCTCTTTGATGCTTCACCACACCTTTTGCGCATCTTCTTCTTTTCATCCATATGGATCTGATCTAATGAACTTCCTTCATCTGAGTCGGAAGATGAAGATTCTCTTCTATCTTTATGGTGTTTGTTGAATCCTTTTTGTTATGCGACTTGTGCCAATAATGCAAACTATTTCTTCAATTTCCCTATGACGGTCATTAAGCTTTGCACTATCTTCTTATTCATATCAGTCATAATGCGATCTAACTCATACTTTGTAACAACTTCTGGTTGATTCAAAGTTTCTTCTAGGTTTTTCCAATTCATTTTGTTAGTTCCATGATCTAAATCTTCATGCTCTTTAAAGAACACTCTGGATCTGGTGGATGCCTTCTTAGGAGTCATTCCTTTCAGATATGATTGGAGATTTTCTTCTTATCTTAGTAGCAATCGGAGATCTGACCCTAATCTTGTATTTCTAAATGAAACCACCAAAAAAAGTTTTCATATGAAACAGGAAAACACTCTCAATCGATCAAAAATGAAATTAAAAAGGTAAGAATTTGAAAGTAGTGAGAAAGAACACATAAGTTTTATGGTGCTTCGACAAAATCAAGTGCCTACATCCACTTTATATTTTATTTTTTATTCGATTTTCTATTACAATCGAATAAAATATGATTTCAGATCTAGAAATTGCTAGTTCGGAATTTGATAGAGTTTCTTTGCAAAACCGATCCAAAAGCCCTTTCTTTCATGTTGAAGTTTGCTATTTATAGATGAATCTACACACTAGAATCACCAGATCTAGTTTCAATCAGTCTAACTCCTAGATCCGGGTTTCCAACTCAGAGAACATGTCAAATTGACATAATCCATAAATCATGATCGACGTTACCGATGGATTGGATCAATCGACATCAATCATTATGTTGACTTGGTCTTCTAATTTTCTCTTCAGATATGCTTAATTCTTCAAGTTTTGGATATTCAAAAGCAAAATTGTCAATGATGATCGATCGGTACCAATCGATTTCACTTCAATTATACTTGTATGTTTCCTTCAAACTCGCATGTAGACTCATAGATAGAACCAAATGACCTGCATCTATCATTAGAGTGACCAATATGGATTGATATCGATTGATATGACTTCCTATATACATACAAATTTCGTAGTGCAAATCCATCAGCATATCGTTGTTGAATATGCGCTTTGCGCTTATATGATTTTTGTTTGATGATAATAAACATATATACATTCATTCAAATGTATTTGTTAATATACTATTCTATTTTTCACAGTTTAAATAAATATTTGTTGAATAAAATAAATTGCACAGAATTTGAATTCAAACAGATATTTTATTCAAATAAATATTTATTACATTTTTGAATAGTACAATTTCAAGGTCTCACTATAACTATACAACTTTGATTACAATTACATCACATTTCATATTTACAGTTCACCTCACTACATATCACTCACACTCGTATCTATCTTCAAGTTCTTTCCAGTTTGAATCCAGCATCTGAGCAATCTGCAAAAATATAAACTAACGCAGTAAAATTGAAAAAGAAACATTTTTGCAATTCAAAAATAAAAGATAATTTTTGAAAATATGATTTGCCTCGGTTATTTGGGTTGTTCGTCATAATTTAAATTTGAATTCATCATACACGAACAACTTGTGACATACACAGTGTATTACTGTATATGCCACAAGGCTGTGCACGCCGATATATACACTTGATTGATTTACAGGGACAGGTGAGCACATGTCAAACCCAAATGAAAAACCGAATTCAACTCACGTGCAATAACACTGAAAATCATGACACGAGCACAAGGTCAAATCCGAGTTTTGAGACTGGATTCAACATAAGGCAACTTGAAGAATGCAAAGCTTCGACAAATCAAAACTGCATGCATCAATAATGAATGAAACAATGAAACAACCAGTTGCAACAAAGACCAAGCTGCAAACATCCAGAAGTGTCAACAAAGAATCAAGTCTCGACCAAAACCAGTGTATACAACATAATGAAGCAATAACACAAAGGGCCAGAGAAATGCCACCAATGTATACAAATGATCAGTCATCAAAGTGCAGTGCAAGTACAAAGAAGACAGTGGCAGCAGTTCAGATGACAATGAACTAAAGTGAAGATCACAAAAACTTCAAGACAGTGATTCAATCAGACTCAACTACAAAGATACAAGCACACTCAAACCAGAAGCATGCTCGAAGCAAAAATCCAAACCAGGTTCAAATTACACAAGCTCTAGAAGGATAATGCATGTACAAGACACAGTGCACCATTGAACCATCAAAGATATGCACAGGCAAAGACTTAGCAGTGGCACAAGACCACCAAGAAAAACCAGTAATAATATAGATGCAAGTAAATGCAACAAATATATACATACATAGGTGTATGTATACACATGGCAGTCAAAGACATAATGACAGAAGTTCTGAATCAAAAATGAAGACCACAAGTGAAGTAAACAACAATGTCGAGCTCACTGCAACTCAAGGAGATAGTCGACCAACAGTATCAAGCTCATGTATGCAACAGTTGCAACATGGATATCACATGAAATTCGAACAAACATGACAGCAAACCAGTGTCAAAAATCAAGCGATCAACACAGCAATGGACAGACCAAATGATCACTGCTCGAGGCAATATGAACACAGTGACACAGTACCAAAAATCAAATGAACAAGATCATTCATGAAAACCAACAAGCAAATATGCCAACAACTAATGCATCAGTACAGGAAGCAAGAAAGATCAACACAACTACAATGGATCAGTGAATCAAATTCAAAGCAAGTATCAAAACCAGGTTGAACAACTACAAGTACAGATTCAAGGCCAGAATGATCAATGAATGCAACTGCAGGAAGTCAACAAGAGAATTCATGAATGTATACTGAAAGTAAAAATTCAAGCGCGTATGCAGTATTGACAAAGTCAAAAATCAACACCGTGATGAGCACGGCAATTCAATGCCACAATTCAAAACCGTGAATGTCAAGCAATCGAAGTATATACGTTTATGAACAAGTCAATACAATCTCAATCATCAATACAAAATCAAGCGGCCAGAGCAATATCAGTTGACAAATTCAGGTAAAAAATATATGACGAAAATCTAGGTATTCGACTCCTATAAAACCCATAAATCATCATCGGCACATTCATCGAATTCCAGAAAGCACAAAATCAGTAAAAGCAAAAGCATTACATACCGAGCAAGGAAGGAATTTGATCAACGAGCAAGCCGAGCAACGCAATCTCAAAGTCAACAATCGATCATCAGAAATCGAGCACAAGCAAGAGCCGAAAGCCTCATTTTGGATCGATAGCACAAAGCCCTAATTTCAGAAAGAGGAAGATCGGCTGACATTATTCACACGAGAAGAAAGGAACGAGTCAAAAAATAACAGTAGATCGGGTTAAAGAATAAGGGGCCGGCCTTTATTATCAAAAGGGAGTTTAATTTTTAAAGGGGCTTTTTATTTTAGGGTTATTTTCTATTGTCTTTTAATTGTTGTTTTTTATTTTCAAATCGAAGAATTTGTAAATCACCACCTAGGGATTAGGTTGTGTCAGATTGTCTAGTTAGAATTAGTTCAGTGAGCAGCGTGTGCGAGTTTGCAAAACTCTATAGGCGGGAGCAGTGTTTGCGAGTAAGCGAAACTCTATAGGCGGGAGCAGAGTTTGCGAGTAAACGAAACTCTATAGGCGGGAGCAGGGTGTGCGAGTCTAGTAGAGTGTTTGTGAGCGGGAGCAAATGTTTGCGAGTCTAGTCGAGTGTTTGTGAGCGGGAGCAAAAGGGTCTGCGAGTCTAATAGAGTGTTTGTAAGCGTGATACTGTTTAATTCTAATAGAAATCTGGGAATGCAGCAGTAGACAGAGGTTGCCGAAGCTGGGTAAATTTTGTGTGTGATTTACTTTTTCAGCATATTTATTTCTGCGTTTTATTTCTGTATTTATATTGAGAGAATTTGCTATAACCCTATTCACCCCCCCCCCCCCCTCCCCCTCTAGGGTTAATCTAGATCCTACAATCGTTTGGTTTATTATTATTATTATTATTATTTGAAAATGGGTTCTTTATTTAAGACGTATAAAGAAAATCGTTGGTTTTGCATTCTTAAAAAAACCTTAATAAGAAAAAAGGAAAAAGAGTACAACAAACCAACCATACTACGGAATAGCATAGGCCTAATAATTACAGTCAAGAACAAAAAAAAATAGCGCATGCAAAGCCCAACATCAACATGCTCAACATAAAACAAGCAGCCTCGAGAAAATAATTTTTCATAGAGCATGTATGTCCAGCGGCCTGTTGCGAAAGAAAGCAGCAAATGTCATTAGCCGTTTGTGGTAGCACGTATTCTATGTTGTGGTAACCGCTACTCAGATAATCGAACGAACAAAAACGTAATCATGTGAACCTTCTTCTCCAGCCGATTTGCATGTGCCTTTGGGTACTCTCAAAGCAGAGCCGCCTTTGTCATCAACTCATACGTTGTAGCCACTAATGCTCTACCATCGAAGAATCTCTGGATCTTATCAGTTTTGAGGCAAATGCGATGGAAAGCCAAAAAGTTGGTACATGGCTTCTCATCGTTGCTTGAACAGAAGTGGGAAACTACCCCGCTTGAATTTCTCCGATGACGTTAACTTTCAGATCTCCATCTTTGCCCAATTTCTTGAAACTCGAGTGCGATTACAGACCCAATTGCATACTAATAGCTAATCAAACTCATTTTGCTACACCTTAGTTTTGCTAGGATCGACAACACCTCAAATCTTGTTTGATTTCAATTACACGTTCCACCTTAAACAATATATTATTTTCTCCGTTGTCACTTTAGAAGAGAAAAGATATGTTATTTAGTAAAGAACGTGTGATTGACATTAAAAGAATAACGTGTGATTGAAATTAAAAGAATTTATGGTGTAGCAAAACTGAGATCGTAACCGATCTTTGACCTACATGTGCGTGCGCAGGGCCGGTCCAAAGACATTTAATGCTCTAGACGAGTTTTATTTTTTCATTTCATTTTGTTTTATGCTTTAAAAAAGACCGATAATTCTAAATGCAGAAATAAAATGAATTTTTTTAATGTAGAAACAATATGAAAACTTTTTAATATATAAAATAAATTCGAACTTGAGCCTACCATTGATTTTGCTTCTTCATTTTTGTGTTGTTTTTTCTTCCTATTTTGGTACTTGGAATTTTGTTTCCGAATCCTATATCAAATTAAAATACGTTATTCGCTGAAGCTGAAGTAGAAATTGCAATTTCAAGAAAGGGATCAGCTACACGCGGTATGGTACTAAATCCATTATGGGTGTTAAGTAACTTTCAAAAAACATATTTGCTACTGGAGAGTAAAAAGGTAAATTTAACGCTAATGTATTTTTTCCAGCTTCATGCTGGCTAAATAATGTAGTTGATAGAGTTTGGCCTATATTCAGAATCAGGATGCTGGCTAAATAATGTACTAAATCCATTATCCATAGTTGCCAATGTCTGCTCATTTTATTTTTCATAAAAAAATATATTAAATTATGAACGAATATTTTTTTTATGAATGAACTGGCTCAATTAACTTTCACAAAAAATACCATAGTTGCGAATGTCTATTTATGAATAAATTGAGTGAACTGGCTCAATTAACTTTAAAAAAAATGAACAACATTCTTTATGAAAGAATCTTCATAAAAATTAAAACTGTCCACAACTTCGTTGTTAAATTATGATGTAACTGAATTTTACAACTGTGCAACTGCGTACAAAAATTCAAGCTCACAAAAAAGCAACTGCAATCAAAACAGCAATCAACTTTAGCTTTAAAAATAAAATTAATTGAAAACTTACATCACAAAAAATGAACAAAGCAAAGCACAGCAGGTCAGCAGCACAGGTAGGCAGCAGTCGCAGAGCACCAAGCAAAACTGAAAATTGAAATTAGGGCAAAATTGGATTTGGCGCTGTAATCGTTTGTCGCTTCCGTTCTGGTAGTGCACGAGTGGATCTGGTGGTGCGCAGGAGGTTCCGGCTATGATCGGCTGCCAGGATGGTGACGTGCGAAACTGCGACTATCGGCGGCGAACGAGAATTTTTGATGCCCCTTGCGTGCCCGTTGCACTAGACATAAGTCTTGTTTGCCTTGGGCTTGGGCCGGGTCTGTACGTGCATGTGCGTGTATATTCGTATGTGTCTATATATATGTGTGTGTGTGCACGGGCGCGTGCGCGTGTGTGTATTCGTATATGTCTATATATATGTATGTATGTATATACGTACGTACGTATGTATGCGTGCCCGTGCTAGGATAACATCTTATAATATATATGTGTGTGTGTGCACGGACGCATGCGCATGTGTGTATTCGTATATGTCTATATATATATATATATATGTATGTATGTATGTACGTACGTACGTACGTACGTACGTATGTATGTATGCGTGCCCGTGCTAGGATAACATCTTATTATTGTTATAGTTGTTACAAACATCAATTAAGTTGTAAATCCCATGTTTCGTCTAATAAAAAAAAGAAAGATAACTTTTCTTATTTTACTACAATCTTATCAAAATTTCCAACTAAATATCAAAACATTTTTTTTTACCATACAACTGAAACAGCTTAAAAGTTGCAATTCAAACTTAACATTTCGACTAGCAGCAGGAAAAACTGTTGTCAGACCGGCTCTGAATCACAGCATATGAAACGTTTAGATGATGTGACTAGTGCCTTCAATGGAAATGGACCCGTAATTATACCGTCAGTGTAAAAATTGGTTGAGAATCAACATCAACCAACAATTTGCACTATCCGGTTCTACGTTTTTAATTGTTCCAAATAGAAAATCTTTCATTTTATTGTTTTCATTTCAGATGAAAGGACACAAACATAACTAAAGCGCACAATTGGTTTGGTGACAGACGAAATTACAGTCAATTAAGAAAGAGACTGTTTTCGACAAGAAACTTATGAGTCACACAAATTTATATCTAAACTTATAGTCATATATACAGCCTTTCTTCTTCTTACCGGTTATACCTACCACACACACATATTTTTTTCTATCAATTGCTGATTTTATATCTATATATAAGTTCTGGTTATTTTGCAAACAATTAGCATTATCCAAGATATGGGCACTCATGTTAGTACAAAGAAAAAGAAGGATTTTTCGTTTTTAAACGGGGCATATATTTCGGATTTATCAGCTAAAGATGTAATTGGCATAGCAAGAAATCATCCATTGCCTTCTATTTTGATTCTCTCTCTTTTGTTTTTCATGGGAGTTGAATATACCTTGAAGATGGTGCCTTCTTCTTCTCCACCATTTGATGTTGGATTCATACTCACAAAGTACTTGCATTGTATAATAGAAGCCAGGCCTGCACTCAATTCTGCACTTGCTGCTTTCAACACTGTAAGTATTTTTTTTTTTTTTTTTTTTACTTTTAAATTGATATTGGTTTTATGTTACTACTTTTCATGAATGGGTGACGGAGTATCATTTCACGTTGATTGCTATCTTATGCTGTTTATGTATATATGCAGTCTATAATTATGTTATTTTGTAGGATTCTTTTATCATTTTGGTTTTATTTTACTACTACAATTATCATGTTTTAAAACATAACGCAAATATCTATCATTTTTCCCTCAATTGAATATAAAATTTCTTTTTAGGATATATACATATCGAAACAATTGGAAGTAATGACTATGAAATGTCTATTTTTTTTTTAAAAAAAAAAATAGAATTTATGTCGGCAACAAGTAGTCACTTTCTAGGTGCATGGAAAAAAAAAGTTAATTCTATTCGTTGTCTGCAATATTGTTTAATATTGTCATAAGTTCTTAAAATTGCCTACATTGTCAACGAAATTTTATTTGATTTTATATGATATTCTAGCAAAATTATACTTTTCTTGTTTCTCTTAGGCATTTGCATCTTGGCGAATCACGTTTATTTTTCTAGATTGCTCTGTTCAGATAAGTGGATGACAAGCATGATGAACTCACCAATTTTTCTGTAACAATTAATTTGTTTGATAGTAACTACGAAAAATTTAATGAACATGTTTCACTCTGATATGGTCCACTTATAGTAGTTGTTTGTTCCAAATTAAATTTTGCCCAAAAACTTAAAATATTATTATACTGCTAATTGTTGTGCAATCTGAAATATTAATTCAAAATACTAGATTGAATGACGTCAAATAAGAATGTAAGAGTTGAATCTTAAACATGTTTGATTAGTCTGAAGATACGATCTTCACAGGATTTGAAGTTTGCTTGTGTGACATTCCATGTGTGATTTTTTTTCTCGTCTTCATCAGCTCAACTAATTACTGAAATTGTGCTCTAAACATAGATTCTAAAGATTATGAATTCGATCATTAAAGTGAGAACTCTGCCTGAATACAGAATCGATCTTACTATTTATAAAAAATTCAAAATATACATACTCTTCTTTTGTTTATTTACTTAAAAGTTGTTCTTTTGTTTATTTTTCAAAACTTCCAAAACAAAACAAAATGTGTAGCTACGATTCATTTTCTATCAAGATCATCTTCACAATTTAAGATATTTTACATTTTCAACTCCTTTAAAACTATCTTCATTAGAATAAATATTTTGAATGACTCATCAATTTTGATTGAGCTAGAAATTCCAAGATGGTAAAATAAAATTTGCAAGGATGATCTGGATTTTAATAAGACCGTATTTATAAAATGCTTGGGGAATTTGGAAAAAATTGATATGGCAAATCATAAGAATGACCAAAAGGAATATACATTTTTAAGGATGTGGACCATCATATATGTGCATGTTTATGTGTGTATATAAAGTAAAAGAGCAAGAGAAAGAAGAGATCCCCATCCCAGCTTTTTTGTATCCTTGATTTACATCAGATTCATATTCAACGACCGTTTTAGCATCATAACTTTTTGTAGACACGATCTACTTGTCATCACCAACATTATTGCACAAACTTAACATATTCCATACCCATTGACCACTAAAAGTTAAAATATTTGAATCAGTGATTATAATAGGTCTTTTGTGCGTATTTTGATGAGATAAGCATCAGGATAAGGTAATTGTTTTGAAGAATGATACAGATCATATATAGATCATGTATGCAGAAAACTCATCCAAATATCCTAAGTGTGGATACCAAATATGAATCGAGGGCAAATGGCAATGCCAAAAAGTTGAAATCTAGGCCCCTTGCCTACACACACATATAAGAAAACCCACAAGCTTGTCCAATTTGTATATGTTGTGAGTCGAAAGATCAAAGATAATGAGTTCGAAACCTGTTAACAACGATGAGCTTATAAACATTAAAATATAGTGCAAGGCCCCATCTTTCTATCCAAAAAAGATTCAATTTTTTTTTTGGTAAATATGTTACTTTCGTCAGTATAGTCATTTATACAAAATTTCAAATCATTTTGATATCTTTAACTCCTTTTAAATGAGCCATAAATGAATCAATACGAAGACTTGAACCAATCATTTTGACCGTCAATTTGTAACGTTATTTTGAAAAGGATTAATTCAAGATGATTCAAATTTTGTTAGATGATCTCCTAATGAATACAATGTGTTTACAAGGAAAATGCTTTACTTCAAAACAGATTGCTAAAATGGCAAAGTAAGGTGAGGATTTTAAGTAGGAGTGTGTGTGTGTGTGTGTATTGTAGAATTGTTTGTGTGTGTGCATACACATACACACATACACACATACACACATACATACACACAAATACAATTTTTTTTATATATAGTTGGTCTAGTTATTCAAAATTGGATGACATATCCAGTATTCGGTCCATATATGATATTTTTCATTTAATTCATGAAGCTTCAACTTTTTAGGTGTTTGTGGGAATGCAAATGTTGTATATAACTTGGAACATACTCGTGGAAGGAAGACCAAGGTCAACAATAGCCGCGTTGTTCATGTTTACTTGTAGAGGGATACTTGGTTACTCGACTCAACTTCCTCTTCCTCAGGTTTAATATCAAGAATGGTCTAACATCAAATAATTATTATAACAAAATATGTTAGAATATTAAAATCCCACTTTTATCTTATCCCTTGGCTGTATGGTAATATGTGACCCTTTTTATCTGCAGGAGTTTCTAGGATCTGGAGTAGATTTTCCAGTTGGAAATGTATCATTTTTCCTATTTTTTTCAGGACACGTAGGAGGGTCGATGATTGCATCTCTTGACATGAGAAGAATGAAAAGATATGGATTGGCATGGAGTTTTGATGTACTAAATATTTTGCAATCATTAAGACTACTTGCTACGAGAGGGCATTATACAGTCGACCTAGCAGCTGGTCTGGGTGCTGGATTTTTGTTTGATAATCTTGCAGGTAAATATTTGGAGATGAAAATTTATAAGTTTGCAAAGAAAGGTGAATGATACAGTTGTAAAAGTTTTTTGATGTCCAGTGTTAATGATTATTTTATGGAAGTCACGATTTCATAAAATTCACAATAACATTTGCATCTGCTTCTTTATGTTCAAATAGTAGTGTGATTATAAGTGGAACAAGAAAACTACGAGTGTGATTACTAGGTGGAACAAGAAAGCAATTGTAATTATCATTCTTCACTTCAACTGTTAATATTCGTATTATATTTTGCAAATTTGGGACTTGTATTGCAGTTGTATAAAGTTAAATTATGAAGAAATGAAATTAGTAGACATGAGCTCTTTAAACAAAATTAAATGAAACTTCAAAACTATTCAATTTATTATACAAAGGTCAGACAAAATGGAATCGTCTTCTAAAATTTGCTTCATTTCCTCACTCCATCTCTTGATTTCCTTCTCATTAGGATTTGATATATCACATAATATTTGCCAAAAAATGCATAAGAGATCTTCTCTCATCACTTCTTTATAGCTTTAATTTATGATTTTTTCATAACAAAACTTATTCGAGGTGTGAAAATTTACCTCACATGCTTAGTCGTTTTTTTAGCATTGCCCTTTTTAAATCTTCTTGACATGTTCACATTTATGATAGTTAACTTAGTCTTCGAATTGTATTGATCTCTGAACTATGTTCTGTCAAGCTATTGAAAGTCAACTTTTTCTCTCTTTTGATCTATATGTTAGGTAGGTTGCTAATGTTGAGAACTTTTAACTATTGAAGCTTTATATTGTAAGTTTTAATTCCATATATCTTGAAAAACCCATTTTCTACAATTCAACTATGTAGACCCTAACAAATGATATAAAGTTTGTGAAAGACCATCCTCATATCATATATCACTCAAGCGATAAAGAGTAAATTTTGAATTAAAGGTGATACATGAACCCAGAAACAATTCAATACAAATAAGATTCTATCTAATCATCCTCTTTATTCTTTCTGAAACAATTGTTTACAATTAATATAATGAACAAAAATAAATAAAATAAATTGAAAAAAAATTAGATTGTGAACCGAGTGTTTAGCTATATGGTAATGTCTTCTTAGATGTTAGAAGGTTGAAGATGAAGAGAACCAAATCAACTATGCCTTCAAATCTCAAAAAATTTCATTGCCATATCAACACATGGTCTAATCAATTCATCGACAGTACATATTGTTGATGACTAAAATGACACTAACATCCAAATATCATACGAAAGCACCAGTTAATAGAATAAAGATAAAAATAGATAAAGAGACATAATTTTTATAGTGGTTCAAAAAATACTCCGGCCTACGTCCACTTTAATCTTTATTATTAGATGTTTTCTCTTTGGATTACAACTGCTTTTATTAGATCTAACCACAACCTATTGGATATCAGATATACAATGGAGTTTCTAGAGTATATTTGGAGACGAAGATAAGAGTGAAGAAGATGCAGAGTGTGAACCCCTCTTCTGTTTATATAGGGCTGGTATTTATAGAGAAATTCGTCCGTAAACTCAGGTGCACACATTGAATGAAGTCCAGATGCAGGTCCAAGTGTAAAAGAGTGAACACGTCGGCCCAATCTCCAATAAAAACCTCTAGATATCTAGTTTTCAGAATGGATGTCCTTTATCTTATTTGTGTTTCCTTTCTATCTCTAATTGATGTGTTTCAAATTATTTTCCATGAAGATCAAGTACCTTCTGATGATAAGCTTGATGTCGTCTATCTTTTCCTACTTTCTTTTTTTGAAATCCTTAGTTATGCTTGTTAATTCTTCAAGAAAAGCACTTAAACCATCATCTCTTGAGATTACATTTGAGGTGTATAGAACCTGGGGAGATCAAAAGAACAACAAAATGCTCTCGGTACCTAGAGGTTCCTCTCGGTACCAAGATGTCCTATTTGCCTCTTTAAACTTCTTGATTCCAATCTTCTGGGAAATGCACTTTACCACGATTTCATAAAGAAGTACGTAGTGTATAAGTAGATTGGGAGGGCTCAAGTGGAAGAAAAACATCTCGGTACCCAGAGGTCCACTTAGCCCACTTTTACCTTAAACTTTTTGAGTATGATTCTTTTATTATTCTAATCATTTTTCCAAGTTCGTGAATCTTCTCATCTTCATTTTGGCTCTCTAAGTTTAGTTGAAATCGACATGGATAAAAAGCAGGTTAACACTTGCATCCAAAGCATGCCTTTCAGATGTAAGGTGTACTTTGTTCAAAAACAAGTTTCATTAGTAGTAAATCTTCGGTAGTTGAGCTTTCGAGCTATCCATCGATTCAAGTTGTGGTGAATCATCCAGTCCTTTCAGATTGTCCTGCAAACAAAGGTCATTCTAGACCCGTTATAGCTAAGGACTCTTGTCCTTGCTTAAGTGTTAGCAGTGAATCAAAGTAAGTTCATTTTCATCTTGAGTTATCATAACGTATATCAAATTCATCCAGTGTTTGCTCGGGTTTATCTATTATAGTGTGATTATAATCCTAAGGTCAAGTCAACATCCGTTCTATAGTCCGATCTCTACCGGTTGTCTAACACCCGATCTAGGGTCTTATCCAATCTAGAGTCTTACCCAATCTAATGTGCAATCTCTTCGGATCATTCTACGTCTAATCTGGTGTTTGATCTCTCCAGATCATTTGACATCCATTCTAAGGTTTGATCTTTTTGAATCGTTTGACATCCAATCTACAATTCGATCTCTCTAGATCATTGGACATCCAATCTAGAGTTTGATCTTTCCAGATCATCTAACATCAAATCTAGGATTTGATCTCTCTAGATCCTTATTGAGACCAATCTACTTGCACTTCCACAAGGGGACTCAGTGACAAGCAATTCCATCTGCTCACTCTTTGGTGAGGGGGCTTATTTTTCATCTCTTTGATCCCTGTTGAGTCCAATCCGCTCGCTCTATAATGAGGGGACTTAATGATAAGCAAGTCCATCCACTTACTCTTTTGTAAGAGGACTTAGCTCTTGCAGTCATAGCCCCATCTCACCGGATAGGACTACCACGATCAATATCAGTTATCACACTCAAGCCATTTTTAAACTCCAAATCAATTTCAGAGGGTCATCAATCTTCATTGTTTCCTAATTAGTGTTGGCCATCACTTGTGGAGCTTAAGTCGGAGCATCTAGAAAACATTAAAGCATCTAATCCTATCAAGGATCACCTTTGGACTTCTAATTCAAAGCGTGCCTAGAGCCCGATCATGATCCCGTAACATTTAAGTGGTCTTATAGTGATATTGCTTCATTTATTTAAAATAAAAGGCGAGACAAAGGAATCTAACCTAACATCAATCCATCCCGATAATAGGGTTATCACCAAATGGAAGTCTTTAATCCATAACATCATTAAGTCGCTCATACCTATCTGAGCTTTTGATTCAAGCTCCTGCTGTTGTCTATTCGCATTTCCATCTGCATCTATGGTACCAGCATCACCTATTTTAGATATTAGAGCTTATTCTAGATACAAATCGATCATGCCCTCGAGTGAATCACTCTCGTACTGATCCAATTCCTCTTAGTACCCACTGGTTCGGCTTGTGGAGGCATTTCTCCAATTTTCCCTGCTCCAATTCCAAGTGCTCCTACATTAGTTTCTTGTCCTTGGTTCTGAATTCCAACTGCTCTGGCTATTCTTTGATCCATCCTTCTAAAGAATCCATCTAACATCTCATTCATCATTGCGATGACCCACAATTCTGTACCCTTTGAGTTGACAATAAACTACTCATGTCCGACCCAAGTTGCACGGAAGTATGGATGATCAAGGGTAATAAAGAAATATAGATAAAACAGAATCTCACACGAATGGAATAACATATATCTTTATAGTGGAAATTTTTTAAATACATTTATCAAAGCCTAACCTGAATTCAACTTGGACAGTTATAAACATATGTCCTTACATTGCTAACATTCATCAACTAAAACAAACTAACTACAGTGGATAATAGAATATGTCCGTACGTCGATGAATATCTCCAGCCCTCCTCTGGAAAGTCCAACCGTCTTCGACTAAATCTGAAACTACTCGGATTTGACACGAGTATTGAAAATATCCAGATCAGGCTTGATAAACCAGCGTGAACAAAACTCAATAATTAATGACAGTGTCATAAATCATCCTTTGAATAAAATCCTTTGAAAGAAAGAGCATCTCATAAGACCACTCCCAAACATAAATACGGACGGGTTTTTACCTTATGGTAAATAAAACACTTTTATATCAAAACATTTGATATTATTTTTAATGACATCTCTTTGAAAACATTTGCAAATAAACTTATCAATCTTAGCCGAAATTGTTACATTGATTAAATTCCAGCATAATAGGTTTACAATCAAGTCCGTAGGTTCTTACTGGAGAATGGATTTCCATACAAATAATCAAGTGAAGGATCTACCTTTCGAATGGGTACACCCCTAGATGGATGTCCCAAGGAGCCATCAAAAGCTCCTCTACCAACACAAGATCGGCTTACCACTATAATTAGATAGTACCGAATATGTCATTCCCCGGTCGTTACCGACCTATAACCGAGCGTTCATTTCCATACACCACATTAATTTACATCTGGAACGTCATAGCGGGAAGAAATATATCTAGAAGAGGATTATCATATCCTACTTGGGAATGACCCTCTTTGCCTTGTTGCAACTAATCCTATTTCGGTCATTTCCGGTTTGATGGGGCTTGAGGCAACGATTACCTTTTCATATAGCACATATCACATCTTTGAATGCCACATTTCCATTTTCATTAACTACTAATTGCCTTACATAAAAATACAACCCTTGAGCTCGTACGTCTCAAGGAGGGTGTTAAGCTAAGAGAAGTTGCATTCTCCGCCACCACTGATGTACGTTTGTAAAAACCAATATACGTAATCTTTAGAAATGCAATGTCAGACAAACGTCCATACAAATTGTCCAGAAACAGGGCAAACCGAAGGTACTATCCTACTACCACTAGTAGCGGGTAGTCCTTGCAATCCGAAAAATCTCCACAATGAGGAGACCACTGCTATATATAACTCTATAATGGGTGTGACCCAGAGCAAGTCAATAAGCAGTCCTTGAGCTATGAAGATCTAGGGTCTTTAATAATCATCATCTTCATCATGTCTTCACGTTCGAACGTATATATTGGTTCGAAGTGTATACATTGGTTCGAAGTGGTTTCCAGATATGAATCACCTAAATCCGACCCCGGTTACTTCGAAATCTAATTATCGATAAAAAGTGAATATGAGTATATAGGATTTATTAAGTCTCTTTTCATTTTAATTTTGGATGATTTTGAAATCTCTTTTTTTTTTATGTAGAAAAATCTAAGTAATTCATTCTTTCGCTTTAGACAATATCTCAAATTTCCCTACTTAACTCCCGATCCAAATTCCTTAACTTTTTAGGCGGGTCAAAAACAATGTTATTTAAGACATCTTTTATGACAAACCCTAAAATCAATCTTAGGAAATATATTTGAGTAAATAGGATCATAGAAATCATTCATTTTGGAGATGGCTTCAATTTTGGATAATACTAATCTTCTTCTATTTCGAAAACTTAATAGAAACTTTTATTTAAGAGCATCCGGGCATTCCTTTCGGTCTGTTCTACCCCTTGCCTAATGGAAGAAAACATAGGTTAAGTAATTTCAAGGCACTGGTTGTTCCATCACTAACCTTAGTTAAACACCTTGTTTTATCTTTTCAGATCTCACAACCGGGACAAATGTACTAGTCGTTTCCACGTACTCAGTTATCGACTTTATTTTGGAATTGATTATAAAGATTCCAAATTATCTTTCAAAACATATAATTTTCCTTTTAAAAACACTCACAATTGACTCTGGAAAAAATCGTTAGGTTTAAACTCATATTCAAAAAGTTATACAATTCGCAGCATATAAGTGTTGCGAAAAGTGCTATATAAGCTTGTTTTGATTAAATCAACTTTTAAACATTCGATAATTCATATTTTATAGTCCAAATCTCTTTTAAACAATTTAAATAGATTAATCAAATTTATTTCTTATTTTTCCGTAATAAAAAATGTTCATTTAAACTGATTTTCTATTATGGTCACTTAAGTACACCAATGCGATTATTTTAGAAAATTGATTTGGACTTAATTCAAAATCTACTCAACAAATTTTTTGATTTTCTTTCTTCATTTAGAAGATATGGATATAATAGTCTGGAATTTTCTTATCTCGAAGAATTTCAAGCTATATTCCACTCTACACATTCATTTGAACTTGTCGGCGTGAAATCGCGAACTACCATTGCGCAACGCACCTAGTTTTAACTTATTTTTCAATATTTGAAATAATTTATTAAAATTGAATTCTATTACTTATAAAATCATTGCAAATCATTTTAAATTAATATTTCCACTTTCTAAAGTATTTGAAATGAATTTTCACCATTTCCATATTATAATATTATTATATTCTCATTATTTTATTATTAAATTTTAAATTTCAATTTCAATTTAATTTCAATTCTAACTTCAAACTAAAATCATATAAAACTTAGATTTTAAATCTAATTTCAATTTAAACTTCAATTCAACCTTAATCTCAACTTCAATTTTTCAAAATCGATTTCAATTTCACTATTCATCTCAATTTTAATTTAACTATCTTTTTCAATCTCGTTTCACTCCAAACTTCAAATTCTCTTTTATTTTTACTTTAATTTCACTTGTAATTGAAAAGAAACTTATTTTTCGAAAATATCTCATATCATTAAAATATGGTCTTATTAACAAAGGGATTATCAAAAATGAACATAACCAATGTCTATAATTATCACTAATATAGCATCCATTCAACCAATCACATAACATATGATTTCAAATCCATCATTCATTATTAATACTATAACAGAATATATTATCACAATTCAATCATCTAACAAAACTATTAATCATTCATATTAACAACCAGTTTGGTATAAACATTCATATGTTATAAGGATATAGATATGATTGTTTTAACATAACCACAATATAAATTTAAAAGCGATGAGAATTTCTCACCTTTAATCAAAATCATTTCACTTTCTACCAGAATTTTTACCCAAACCAACACTTCACTTAACATTTCTGAACCTTATCATAACCATGCTTCCAAGTGCTCGACCATTTCCACCACTACTTGCTTTGCTCACAGCCATGACACTTCTCCACCACCTTGTTCTCATCCTAAGCCCTTAAACACCTTCATCCTCACGGCCCTTGGTCATTATAGAGAAGAGAAGTAGTTTTAAGAAGCGGTTAGAGAGTAATTAGCGAATTGGTGCTTAAGCACTGCACTGTTTTTAACACTGTTTTTAACCCTCCTACCAAATCTTAAAAAGAAAAGAAAAGAGAGAACTTCCTTTTAGAAGCCATTAGAGAAGCTTAAGGAAAGCTTTAAGAAAGGAAGAAGAAGAATTTTGGTGCGAAGAAATGTGTGAAAGTGAGGTGGTATTTATAGAAAAAAATTTCTATGTAAATTACCTTTTTAACCTTAGCAAAAATGAATAACAAACCCTTTTACTTTTTGAATTTCCAACTTATTTTCTTTCCTTTTCAAGACATGATTTGATGTCTTTTAATGATATACGATGCTATAGTAATGATATTGTTTAGTATAGATTTGTTTATAGGTTTATGTCAAATCATACCTTTATACTTTTCAAAAATAAACTCCTTTTGTCTTTTAATGTTGAATGTAAAGTGTTTAAAAAGTTTGTAAACTTGTATTTATGCATTTGTGTACATTAGAAAATATATCAAGTTGCAACAACTTGACGACAGCTTATTTTCGTTGAAAAAGGTGTTTTTGTCGACAAATTTTACAGTCAAAATTTGACCTTTTTTAAGCTATATATTGAAGTAAACCAAATTTTAAAATGAACTTTTTACTTCTTTAAACAAATTAAAACATGTCTCTTTATATTAGAAAATCATATTTAATTAATATCAAAATCTCTAATTTTACAGTGTATGTAAAGCTGACAAAATGCGACAAATTTTAGTTAATTTTGTAAAATGATTATTAACATACTTTTAAATATTTTAATATACTTTTATTATCTTTGTTAGATGTTTTTAATAAGATTTAACTTTCCAAATAAATAATTAAACCTATTTGTTTAAACTTTTGTTTATTTTATATAAAACTTAACGTTTGTTGATTTGTTCTAATTTCAAATTCATACCTTTAAATTTATTAACTATAAGAATAGATAATTATTTATTATATATAACATATTTATTTAAGTTTTAAATCCCTTTTAAATTTAAAACGAATGAATGTCTCATTTTCGAAGGAGTGAAATTACGGGTGATTGCAGTCATTCTCTCCATCTCCTCTTTAGTTATGTAGATAGAATAATTAGAATTTGTGGACACCTTCTAGTTGTTCACATGCTTTGGCTGACTTCCTCCAACCGTATATCTGGTGCTTGGCCTCTTCATCTTCTCCAAACTTCAGACAAGCTTTAGGTTGTGAAATCTTGCTCTTTCTCAGTAAAAGCACTAAAATGTTGACGCCAAAAATAGCTCCGACACCCAAATATCAGATGAAAGAACCAGTTATAATAAAATAAAGATAAAAGAAAAAAAGAATACATAATTTTTATAGTGGTTTGGCAAATCTTCCAGCCTACGTCCATTTTAACCTTTGTTATTAGTTGTTTTTCACTCCGGATTAGATTTAGAATGGAGTTTCTTGAGTATATTTGGGGAAGAAGATTAGAGTGAAGGAGACGTAGATTGTGAATCCGTTCTTCAGTTGCTATAGCTCTGGTATTTATAGTGAAACAAGCCAGTAAAATCAGAAGCCCCATATTGACTATAGTTCAGATGTAGGTCCAAGTGTATAGGAGTGAACACGTCAGTCCAATCTCCAAGAAAAACCTCTTGGTACCGAGAGGTTTCTCTCAGTACTAGTGGTTATTTAGGGTGAAATTTTTTATCATATTTTTCTTATCTTTCTATCTCTAATTCGATGTGTTTCAAACTCTTTTCTACAAAGATCAAGTTCCTTCTGATGATTAGTTTGATGCCGCCTGTCTTTTCCAGTTTTATTTGCTTTCTTCTTCGAAATCCTTGCTGTTGCTTGTTAATTCTCCAACAAAAAATCTTATTCATAATCTCTTGAGATTACACTTGAGGTCTATGGAGATTGGGGGATCAAAAGAGCACCAAAAGGAAATTGGTACCTAGAGGTTCCTTTTGGTACCAAGAGGTCCTTTTTTCTTCTTTAAACTTCTTGAGACCAATCTTTTAGGAAATCACTTTACTATGATTGCTTGAATAAGTACTTGGAGTATATGGAGATTAGGAGGCCTCAAGTGGAAGAAAAACCTCTTGTTACATAGAAGTTCCTCTCAGTGCTTAGTGATCCACTTAGCTTATTTTTTCCCTAAACTTTTTAAGTATGATTCTTTTGTTCTTCTAAGCATGTTTCTAAGTCTGTTACATTCTCGTCATCATTTTGGCATTCTATGTTCAGTTGAAATCAAATTGGCTAAAAAGCAGATTAACATGTAACCTCTTTGACCCTTGTATGTCAATCGCATTCAACGGTAACAAGCATATTACTCCAAGCAGGGCCAGAATTTGTTCACTTATCAAGGTTAGAATCTCTATATTATCTCCAAATTTCACTACAAAGACCTGAGCTCTTCAAGAAAAATATCTCAAGATTTGAACTATTCTAACCATCTACATTGCCAATGTTATAGTCATCCTCTTAAAAACATATAAACTGTCCATATTATTCAATCAAGTCATGATACACTATAGTTATTAATTTTCATGTTGTTTGTTGTAATGACATGCAAATTTGACAATGTTTATATTAGATGAATTAAAATTGGTTTTTGATTGAATGGTGATTTGATTATCTTATTTATAACCATTGTGTTGGTCTTTCTGATCCATCGGTTTGGGTTATAAAATTGTTAAGAGTCATGGTTTGGAGATAGGGAATTTACAAGCTATAAATGACATACGTAACTGTTCCTATCATAACTACATAAATGACTAATAACCTAGCTAAACCACTATTTAAATAAAGCTATAAAACCCTATTTATTAGCTCTGTCATCATTTTTCTAACATAATCCTGAAATTCCTTAATCATATGTTAATGGAAGGTAATTACCATTAATTAAAATTTGTTTTATACTAAAAAATATTCAATAACCATCAAATGATATATCAAATCAATCGTTGAGGCGGGGAAAACCTATGATAAGTGACCATTTTGTTAGGTTTATGGCTCACATTGTTGTGGGGCAGATGCGAGGGTTGAACAAAAATAGTCGTACATCATATGGTACATGGAAAAAGCATAGTATATATATACACCAATACATACATATATGTGAGTGTGTGTGAGAGAGAGATTTGTTGCACGTACCATTTAGAATTTCTTTTGGTATAAGAAGTGTTGCCATGATCATGTATGTGTCCACTTAAGAGGCGATGGGTGAATGTTCAGGGGAGATGAGACACGGGAAGAGCTTTGTATGAGTAAACAATGTAGAATGCGAATGCTAGTATAAATGTTATGCACAACCAAAGAGCTTCATTAACGGCCTACAACCCCAACATTGAACGAAGTGCCCGCGTAGGGGCAACGTGTGTAACATCTTGAAATTTTGTAAATAAGTTTTTGAGAATTTTATTGAATTTAAAATAAATTCAACTTTTGAAATTTATTTGATAATAAAATGAAATATTGTTTTAAAACTCAAAATTTAAACTTAAATTATATTTTGATGTCTAAAAGTTGTTTGAAAATTTACTTTGGTAAAATAAATAATATTTGTGAAATTTTTGAATTCTTTTGGAAATAAAAAAAATTATCTGAAATTATTAAAATTATAAAGTTACCTTTTAATATAATAAAAATTGTTGGAAAGATTAGATTTTGGGGTTCCTCTCTCAACTAATGTCATTACTGACCGTGAATGTGGTGAACTTGTTGGAAAGGTTAGAGACAAACTTAATGGTTGGAGTTCTAAATTACTCTCTTTTGCTGGTAGAATTGAATTGGTGCATACAGTTATTACTGCTAAAGTTATATTTTGGCTTCAAACATTTCACATTCCTGACAGTTCAATTGAGAAGATTAATTCAGCATTTGCTAACTTCATTTGGAGGGGGGGATTACATAAAGTTAGTTATGATATTCTTTCCAGACCTAAATCTGAAGGTGGTGTTGGGCTCGTCAACCTGAAAGACCTTAGAAGGACTTATCAAATTAAACGTGGATGGAAAATTCTAACTTCTAACACTCTCTGGGCTAGGTGGATGAGAAGCAGATATCTAAAGGGGAGTTTCTGGACTATGCATGAGGATACTAACTCTTCTGGGGTTTGGAAATGCATTTTAAGGAGCAGGGATGTTTTGAAAACATGTATCTCAAGGAGAATTGCTAATGGTAGGGATACTTATCTTTGGAGGGACCCATGGATTAATGGACACTCACTTGCTGACAAATATGGCTGGGGTATGATTTCATGTATTGGAGATTATGATGATCTAGTTGCTCCCATTATCCAACATGGTGATTGGATTCCTGACCAGAAAGGGCTTCATGTTATTGCTGAGGATGTCAAGTTTGTTCCTATCTACTCCTCTGAACCTAATGATACTTGGACTTGGAACTACACTAAAGATGGTATCTTTACTACCAATAGTGCTTGGGAAGCTCTACGTACTAAACATATTAACAAATTTTGGGCAGCTCCTATCTGGTCCAGATCAAACAACCCTAAGATGGCATTCACGACTTTCAAAGCCATTAATTTAAGACTTCCTACATCTGACAGACTAGCTAGATGGGGTATGGAGGTCAATCTAAACTGTAAATTATGTAACTCCCACCCAGAATCACACAATCATCTATTTTTTGAATGTGAATACTCTACTCGTGTGTTAAGTCATGTTAAGAGTAAAAATCAAGGCATGCATGCAATTTCTACCCTAGAAGATGAATTACTGTACCTGAGTTCCCGCAAGAAAGAAGATTTGCTGACCCAACTTCAGCTTATTTGCCCCACCACAACACTTTTCCATCTCTGGAAAGAGAGGAATCGAAGAGTTTTCAAGAATACTGCAAAGAATCATCACCAAATTCAGATCGCAATTGAACAAGATGTCACGATCCTAGTGAAAAGAATTAAAAGCAAGATCTTTACCTGTGCGTCAGAACTGGAGAACAGAATCCTTCGAGATTGGAAAGTGGATCCGCCATGACTTTTAGCTTCAGTGCTTTCTAGTAGGAGGCAATACTTTTGTGTTTTTGCTATGGAATATATGTTTAATATTCCAATTTGGTTTTCGTGTTCTTTTTGTCGTATTCATTTCATTTAACCTGTACGAGACTTTGTGAGTCTTTGTATTGGTCTCTGTGAGGCATCAATAAAATTTACCATTCTTCAAAAAACAAAAAAAAATTGTTATAGAAATGAAATAAAATTTGGTTAAAATGTCTTGTATAGATTTTTAAATAAGTATACAATGTTAATTTAAAGACGGGGTTCGATTAAAAGGTGGTTCGGAGTACTTATTTATTTATGGGAAATAAATTAAATTTTGATTAGACCAAAGAATTTATACTTGTCTAAATCATCATTATAATTTAACTCATCTAAACATTTAATCCTTAAACCTCCTTTACCCATGCTTGTGTAAACTCAATCTTGTAAACAAATTATCCTTCCCAAACCTAGAAACAAATTCCAACGTATTCTTCTTCATCTCCATTCAAGCAACTAGAATTCTGCATTAACTTATTCCAATGACATGGGTATAAGTTATATTTTTATTTACAGTGAGTTTAATGCCTAGTTTTAGTTTCAGTTTGCTTCAAATTAAATTTGTATTAGATAATAATGGCTTGTCAGCTTATTAATTTTGGATTACTATCAATAAATGCTTGATTTTGATGACGTTTAATTATAGAATTTGTGTTGCTGCTATGCTATGAGATCTAAATATTATTAGTTTAAAACAAAATATTTACGTACTTGAATCTAGATGCCAATACGAAATGATTTAAACCTAAATCTATTGTAGGAGTTAGAGTAACCGAAGTTAGGTGGAGGGGAGTCGAAGGTGGTCATAAAATGGGGGTGATTTATGCAAATGGCTAGTATTTTCGTAGAGCTTATTGCTCCAGGATTGTCACAACCAGTCGACCACTATGCACATGACCAAACGATCGATCTATTTAATCCTAGAGCCCTAAGCTCTAGGTATTAAGCGACGAGTTTATTTTACATTTTATTATTCTAAATTTTAGATTTTGAAACCTTATTTTATGAAAATTTTAAAAATAATTTTGATGTTTATAAAATATTCTAGAAAATTTTAAAGGGATTTAAGAAATATAGATTTAAATTTTAAAAGAGGGTTTTAAATATCTTTGATTTAAAGAAAATATAGATAAATGGAAGTTTACTGATCTGAAAATTTTAAAAAATATATTTTGATTATTTTAAGATAAACCAATATTTTTTTAAAGCTGAATCTAAAACATTTAAAAATATATTTGGATTTAAAATGTAGTATAAGATTATATCCTATTTAAAAATAATTAAAATGTCCGCAGCTCTATTGGAATTGGCAAGGGTACCTAGATTTTCAGTAGTGGGAGAGGGTTCGAGCCCTTGTAGCTACACGTTAGCAGCCTGTTATTCGCGGAGCCATGCAGTAATACATGTTGAAAGGTATAAAATCTATAGGATCAAAAAATGCCACCATGAGGGCCAGGCTAAAAAGGGTGTGGTGTTGGAGTGGGCTTTTCTACATCTCTAGCCTACGAAATTAGTTTTTTTTTAAAAATAATTCAAAAGAAATGTAGTTTGAATTAAAAAGGAGTGTGATGAAATGTCCATGTGTTTATGATGTTATACTAGTTTATTTGTGCATGAGTTATAATTTCATCAATGACCGTAAGTTATTAAATTTTAATTGTTCCAAATATCAATATTCAATGAATTTTGTTATACTGTGCTTTATAAATGTTTTATTATGAATGATATTGTGTACTACAAGTTCATGATATGATGCATGCCACCTATATGTGATATAATATGGGACATGATGACATTTTAGGAATAAGTGGTATTTTGGTAGGTTAAATACAAGTGAATTTGAATTGAATTTAATCTATGAAGCAAACGAGATGAGGTAGGACTGCTAGACACTAGAATCCATCCTAGCAGATAGATTCGGGGTTACACCGTGAATCATGATGATTGGTCCCTCGTAAATTATTGTCCAAATGACTTGTTGCATGGACATAGCCATGGTAACAGGCGTAGTGAAAATGGGAAATGAGAAAGAATTAAGAGTAATCTCAGTGATTGATACATAGGGGAAGAAGATAAGGCTATAGCAGAAAGAGGTAAGCGCCGACGATGAATGGGAGAAAATAATGCAACTAATAGATCGTGTTGGCACCCATAACGTGTGATCGAAAGGTATACGGATGAAAAAAGCTATGATATCTGTTCCAAGCGGTTTTGACTAAGAGTGAATAATAAGTAGGTTTCACTAATGATTACGGACCTCGTATATGAATAAATGGAGCAGTATAAAGCTTATTGAATAATAATTGCCACTTCTAAAATTTGTATAGGTGTGATATCCCAATTGATTAGTGCTATAGTCATAAGTCACTTTAAATAGTTTGTGACATGTGTGTTGTATCTGATATATTTGATTTGATGAGATGTAAGCGGGTATAGATTATGGAATGTGTGACATTTATTTCATTATGTATCACATATACGTATCCTGACACTATCTAATTGTATATTTCTGTTGCATTGTTACACTCATGGCTAGGTTCTAACCTGGTTCGAGTTTTTGTTTTGCGACATCTCCTTGGGTCGGACCGAGGGTTGTCATTGTACAAGGTGATTACTCTAGCTTGTTTTGTTGTCATGACTTTAGAGCATGTCGTCGAAAATATTACCCATACTGTGTTTTTTGCCACCTTCATACTTGTCCTAGAAGATTTGACCCATACATTAATTTGCGTTGTTTAATCAAGGTCGATTGGAATGGGGAAATCACGGAGTTGTATTTAGAGTTGTAGGTTCGGAGTAGTTTAGCCTATGTATTTTTTGTGTGTGTGTGTTTATATATATATGACCTGTTAGCAAAGCATAGCTTTGGTAAGTAGAAATTTTGATTGTATAGCTCCGCTAAGATGTTTTGAGACGTCTGTGTGCATTACAATTTGATATGTATCTTTATATTTAAAGCGCTCGGTATATTCAATGCGGTGGTGGTGTGAAAAATCATGGCGGGGATACAGCAAGGTTATAGCGGGAAATAGCAGATGACTTTAAAAATAGCATATAAAACTCATGCTTAATGCTTTTACAAATATATAAATGGTAATTAAATAAAAAATTAACAATCAATTGAATTATAATTATAATAAATAATTTTAAATAAAAACCTATGCGAATATGCTGTAAATAAACATAAAACTACTATATTAACATAATTGAATTTTTTAGAATATTAGAGTATTTTCATTTCTGAAAATATGTTAAAAATTCAATTAAATAAATTAATTTCATAATTTTTATAATGTATAAATGTCATTTTTCAATTTATTTCTTTTAAAGAAGATATAACAAAAATAGCAAAATATAGCGGGAATAACGGGATATAGTGGAAATGCTATATTTAGGCCTATATAGAAAAAATTTAGCGGTAGAAATCCACTATGAAATATAGTAGGGTTATAGCAGGGTAATAGCGGGGCAGTAACTGCACAGATATGTATATATTTCCATTTTGCTGCGATATAATAATTGTCGTTAATTTATGTTATGTTATGTGAATTACTCAAATGTCTGATCCGCTTTTTTTGATCCCTTTGATCTGAGTTATTGGTTGGTAAACTCTATCTGGTAGTTCGATCACTATTACCGAGACATCAGAATGGGTTGATAGAGTTCGAGGAATACCACAGGGACAATTGTGTAATTTGTTATATATATATACATACATAAATATATATATATAACCAATCTTTTTCATAATAAAAGGTGTATTATTTCTATTATATACTTGATATAATGTGTTATATTAATTAATTAATTTAATTAAAAATATATTTAACAGAAAATTGTGATAGTAGTTACAAAGGGTTAAAATCATAGGTAATTTATCAAAATAAAAAACAAATGTACCATTTTAAATGTTCCTAGTCAAGATCCATCAAGACTGGATATCGATGTGTCTGTTAAGATTAATGCTCCCCATATGTTGGATAGTGCATTAGTCATGACTGCTGAGATATCAAGAGGTTACGTGACGATAGATATTGGATAATCATGTAACCACTCACTCGATAGTTTTCTATTGGTTAATATAACTATGGTCAAACAAAAATACTAACGTGAATGATTTACATAGTTCTCTTGACTTGAGAATACAGTCGATCTTCAATATGAATTCTTCACTTTGACTATAGTAAAATTATGGCACGACTCCATCGATTGACTACATTTGGATCGCGTGGAAGTATTGGAAGTGAAGTACTATTCAAGAGAGGATTCATCTTCTCATTTATATAAGGTTAGTATCACGGTCAACTCATGTCAGCTCAAAGTTAAAGTCTTTGGCCCGAGTATTTCTATTGATAATAATTATTGTTATTAAACCATGGACTTTGTGTTTGGAATATAGAGTTGAATATGAACGATATTGGAATTTTGACCATTACCAAATTTCATAAGTTTGGAATGATATGGTTTTGATGAAGAGAACTGGTGTAAATAAAGTTACAACCAAATAATACTTAACAATGTAAAATGAGATGTTTACCAAAACCAAGTAGGTGATTAATTTGGCCAAAATGTCACACCACATGCTAAATGACATATGAACGTTAATATTCAAATAGTTCGATAATAATCGTTGACCAAATTTACACCTATTGAGTCACACAACCCAAATGATAAATTCTCCTTTGACCAAAATGATTTATTTAATTTATAATTCTTATAAATTAGATAAAATTTATGAAATTTTATTCATGAATTCGATTTTTATTGGACTTTCCTTTGATAAATGAATATTAAATGTATTTGTAAAAGTTATAAATACATTAATCGATATATGATATCGATGAATGTTTTAAATCGGATTTAAAATGAAAAATATTCGTTCAGGCTTAAATAGGTTTAAGACTGATGGATAGTAATTTTGGCAATAACATAGGCTAAGAGGAGGCTTATTTAGGGTTAGATAGGTTTGATTTTGGATATTTCAGATTGAAGGAGAAAGAGTATGAGATTAGATCCACTTTTTTCTCCTTTCTTTTCACTGTTTAAGCATCTTTAACCCTAATTAGATTGTGTCTATGGCTTCCTCCTCCTTGCTCGTTGCCGACCAAATTTGTGCACTAGCCTCTCCATCAATACAAACTCAAATCAAGTCAGACGAACGCTTTTCGATAGCTAAAGTTCAACAATTCAAGGACTAGCATTCTACGAAACCCAATTTTTTTAAAGTAGAGAGTTTATCTTTTCAAGGTGTACTTTAAGGCTTTAGAATTAAGGTATGATTACATAGTTAACAATTATTTGTATGTATATATATATATATGTATATTATATTGTTACTTAGGTGACGAGTCCACTACAAGAAAATATGTCTTTAGTTGCATTTAATGGCTGCGTTTCAACTGAAATGCAACTATTAATAAAGGTTTTTAATTATTTTTACGTATATTTTACTTTTTTCAGCGCTCCAAAAATTTACCGCCCTTCCCCGCCTAAACTAATTTGCCTGTTACGTTTGTTATCTCATTCCCATCTCTGCTTCGCTTAGTAAAGTCTCCGCTTCGCTTAGTAAAAGTGCGGCTCGCCCTATTTTCCTCTATCATCCTGCTGCTCCTATCCAATTCATCGATCCACTCCATTAATCTGCTTCCCTTTCTTCACAAACCCTAAATCTGATTCACTCCGTCAATCTCGCCCTACGTTTCCACGCAAACCCTGAATCGGTATTAAAAGTAAATTAAGACTTGCTAGAACCCTGATTTAGCTGAGGTATTTAACTTCTATATAATTTTGCCTATTATTTTACTAATTTTAGTAAATGTTGCCTCTACTTTAGTAGATAATTAATTGTGAATGATTTCATTTGCTGGTTCCACTACATTTTTTCGGCTTTTTATATGGAGTCAGGGAAGGTTCGGTGGTATAATCTTTAGTTTGAGCTGAACATGATCTTATTTTATACTTATATATTCATCGTTAAATTCATCAGTTTTAATAGAGAGGAGTGCTTAGATGTGGTAATAAGCAGTGAGCTAAGCATAGATGAGGAAAAATGGGATATCACAGGTTTGACAGTTCTAAAACATGATGTCCCTTTTCGTTAGGCTAGATAACCTGCCCTTTTATTACTATTGTTGCTAAAATAATTTATTCATCATCGATTCTTTTGAGTATATTTGCATTTAGTAGTTTAATATATCAAAAAATAACTCACCATAGTTTTATAAGACGGTACATGTAACATTTTTCTTTTGTTGCTTTTCTATAGTTTTTTAGTTTTTATTTTTGGCTTAAATCCTTATGTAGATTTGAAACTAAATTCCTGAACTCATAATATTGAACCTTTTCTTTTACTAGTCATTTTGGGTAGATGCTCAAGCAAGAAATGAAGATAGCGTATTCATATAGTTTAGACAGTTGATTTTCATATTTCTATCTATTAGCCGTATCAAAATCGACTTATGTTATATTTTATTTTTCTTGTTTGTACTATTCTGCAATTCTGTGCATTATAGTTTATTGACTCAATTTGATGTGATAGTACAAGTTGGACAAGCATTGCATACATTTGAACAGTAAATCATTAAAATAGACATTTATATCATTTTTTATGAAGAAAAGAAGGAACAAACAATGCACGGGAACAATAATATCACCTTAATGGATACATTACATATTATATAACACTTTACAAACATGTGCTTTCTAATATTATACAAGACTTCAATTCAGCCGCTCACATGTTGTGGTTCTAAAACCATGCACTATGTATGATATATAACATTTAATAGCTATCAATAACCTCGTACACATTTTCCATAACATGATCAATGCTTAATACAAAAATCTTATGTTGTATATTTAAACAATGTGTAGAACTATAAATGCATTTTATTTCAAAATATATACACCGTTTATTTCAAAATATGTTGGTATATACTTCGAGGCTTACTTGTGGATGCATGTATAAATCATATTAAGAATTTTCTTTAACGAAGCATAGATGCTTTTATTTCCACTTATGTAGAATTTTCTTTACCAATGTATAAATCATTTATTCCTGGTTTGTAAAACAGGATTTTCACAAAAGCATTTGATTGATTTGGGATTTCAATATTTTATCCCTTGCTTCTAATATTATTGTTAGGTAATTGGAAAGTTTGAAAATATTCTCTTAATTACTGAGGGTTTTATATTATGATGTACAAACTTACATGTTTTTTGTTAACTAGCATTACAATGTCACATTCCGTTTTTAAAGAAACAATGCTGTCATATATTATTTTCTTATTTAATTAATAATTAAGGAATGCTATAATTGTTATGGACTGTCATTTTATTTAACAACCTTTATTCAGTTCGTTTAGCCCATATACATTGGTGATATTATTAGGTTCACCTCTTCAATTTTATATCTGAGGTTTTTTATAAGATATGTTATATAAATAGTATACATGGATTGAAAATGACTATTTTTGTAGTTAGTCATTCATGTATTAAGAAGCTTAAATCATATAAACCAAGATGTGGACACTTTAAGATTTTGATCTTAACAAATTTGTATTTTTACATCTATAAAGTGGTCAAATCTAGCGAAATAGGAAGTTTATAGACAATGTATTAACGAGTTAATAAATGGAATAATCAACATAGATAAGAATACTTACGAAAGGATCTCATTTTTTCCATAATGTAGTTAGAGCGTGCAGTGCAGAGTCGACATCATTCCAGTGTCTTACATGTAAAAGTAAGGCATCTATTTCATGATCAACTGATATGATTATTTCAAATTGGTACTGGTGAGAAATAGAGTTTTATATTTTTTTAAGATTCCTATATATGCCAAGTGTGAGGCATTCCACTGTCCAACATACTCTGTTTACAAACATCATAATGGACTCATGCAGAAACTTATATTAGATTGTTTTACAGTGTCTTATGTTTTGTAAAATTCCAATATATGTACAAACTAAGATAATATGAGTTACTCATTGCCATTTCAAAAATAGACAAATTTATAGTACACTAATTACGGACACTATAGTTCAAGAGTATTACATTTTTGATGTGATTTTACATGAAAATGGCTTAACAAAGTTCCATAATACTTTAACAAAGTTGTTAAAGCAACTGCTGCTTTTGAGTTCTGACCGATAAATTTCAAAATCAATGTTACCAGCAAGCTTTTAACTCCAAGAAGAATAACGAAAGATAGAGTAGGTACATCAAATACCTAAAAGGAATAACAAATACCTCACCTGCATATGCAGGTGAGTACTTGCATGAACAAGCAGGCGAGTATATCTTACCTGCTTGAGAAGATGTGATATAAATCTCACCTGTGTGTATGAAGAAGAGATGTTCTCACTGATATAAACATGACCTATGATTCTATTTACCAATTTTATTTTAGGGCTATTAATTTTTTATGTGTTTTTATCTTTTTGCATTGAAACTAGTACTTGGAAAACCGCTGATACGATTGGTTCTGAAATGATTAAGCTAATTGAAAAAATTACTCTTAGATTCAACCAATTAGCGTTTAAAGGTTTGTTTACATGCCTACTGCCAAAATTCATGGTAGATTGAATTTGAGTGGATATTTTTGTGTTTTTTCCCTTGCACTAATGGGTTACAAGTGTTTCTAGTCTTCGCTTTCTTAGATATTCATATTTGCAGCGTTTTTTTAAGCTTGAACAAGTATATCTAATTTTTTTTTAGTTTTTTAGTTTAATCATGTTTTATTTATGATATGATTGTAGTATAAAGAAGGCGATAGGTAGAAGATGCAATTTTTAACTCTCCCTAAATGTGAATGTCATCAGCAGATTTGCTACAAATTAGGAAGAAGCAACATCAATTGGAAAAGTAAGTAATTTATAGATTCAATTAATTTCTCTCTAACATAGTATTGTTTAAATCCTAGTGCACCACATCCTTACATGATCTACATTATTATAGTATATTTGTAGTTTCTAATTGATTAAGTTGTTGAATATGTTGTATGTTTGTATATATGTATAGTACTGGTGGGAATCATGTATCTCTAGGGTTAGCATGGGAAGTTGAAGATATGGATGCAGGATTTGAATTATCATAATGGCTACTTGGATGCATTCTTTATTTTTTGGATGTCAGAGAAATGGTCTAAATAGCTTTCATATTGGATTCTGAATGCAAGTGCCAATATGTTTGCACATGGGTAAACCAACAAGGTATCATTTTGGACTTTATTACATTGCTTTGTGTGACTTTACTGCTTTCCATTGCATTCTCTTCCATGTTTTTCTTATCTAGACACACACGCATATATATGATTCAAATCAGAAACTAAATCCACTAACAACAAACAACCCACAATTACATTCCAAATCATTAGTTCTACGAAGTCTCAAAGAGTTTTAGACCAATTTTTTTGTTAACATACGAGAAGAGAAAATTTTGATTATAAAACAAACCTTTGAAAGTAATTGGACTTTTTTTTTGAGAAATACAAATTATTTAGTTCCGTACAGAATATGAACAACATCAACTTTGATTAAATATGGTATTCTGAAGGACAAAACGTGCACTTAAAACAAAAAAATAAAAAAAATACACATCACAATTTATAGTACGATAAAATTTGAAGAAGAGATAACTTAGAATATTTTGTTGTACTAGTCACTGAGAGAACCCTTAAGGTTAGAATAGAGTCCATAGAGTGAGTATTGCTTTAAATTGGAAACTTCGTACCAGGAATTGAAGGCTACTTGATGTTTATCCGTACCTGAAAAAGCAGTTTGTATACCAATGCTACAGTCCACTGTGCCACCTTGATTTTGACTTTTGCAACTTGAAGTTTTAATGGCACGGTTTTGTTTATTTAAGCACACAAAGTTTGATTTATATGTATACGCATGTATTATACATTATTACATGTAGTGAATATTGGTTTCATTTAATTATAAATATCCTTCAGATATTTTCATTTCAGCTTTACATATTTCATATACACTGATTTCAATTTCACCGGCATCATTTTATTGTTTTCAATTGAATTGTTTTATTCAATTCTATGCATAATTTGTATTTAAAAAGTACACTTTAGATGCAGCTGCAATCAACTAGTTTCTTCCACTGTGATTGCATCTGAAACACAAAATTAAATAGTTTTTTAGATGTAGAACAATAGGGTTATCTCCAGTATAACACAGTTTGGTCATATTATCATCTGTGGAGTAGCTATATTTGAGGGCGATGTAAGCTCTGTCAAGGGTTTGGAAGTTTGATGGATGTGCATAGCAGTTTTGATGTAGATGCTTTAGGGCAGGTTGTTGTAGTGGGAAATCTGAGTTGTTGTAGTGGGTGTTTGCAAGATGTATTGGTGTTGGAGATGGAAAGTGTATTGGTTAAGATGACTGTAAGTGATATAGTGTGGTCTTGATGACTGTTAGGAGGATGGTAGCAGTTTGATATGGATGGTAGAAGGTGGCAGAGCTTGTGTACAAGCAATGATGGTGTCAAAAGTGAGTTGTAGAGGAAAGTGGAAGCTCTGGTGAAGTGGCTCTGTTGAAATGCTTGTGGAGGAAATTATGGGAGATTGGGCGTGTTTTGAGTAGGTTGTGGTGATTGAGCATGGAAGATGAACTGCAGTCAGTGGCTTGAGTTCGAGGCAGAGGATGGTGAATTTGGTCTGTTTGTATGATAAATATAAACAGGACTTTAAGTTGAAGATAGGGATAGTGATTGCTACAAATATGAAACCTTATGCTAATATTATTACACTTGAAATAACAAATCAAATGGAAGTAGGCAGAATACGCATCTGAGTATAAAACTGTAATATGTATAAGTTTATTTCCCCTGTTCTTCTCTGTGACTTGTACGTGTATCTTAAGAAATCAAGTTGATGTATATATATTTAAACACTTATGTTTGTATAATTTGAAATGAATCTATTTTTGAATGTAAAATATAAATGATTGTGCCTGCAGCCCATATGTGAGCTACGTAAAGCACATGTTCATATGTTCAGGTGAACATATAATATATAATTCATATATCAATAGCGATCACTCAATCAAAAAATATATAAGCTAACTGGAATCCATAGTCATAAATATAAATATAATAAGCAAAATACACACACACACTATTATAAACTTATAAGTATACAAATATTATTACTGTGTTGTGTGAAGAATAGTAGGGGAGCTTGGTTTTGGAACGTGAAAGGGAAGAAACCCATGTGTGAGTTATGTGTGATAAAATGGAATCTATCTTGTATGTTTTAATAAACATTAATTCTGTTTATATTAATACATGTTTCTGTATTTGACAGGTCTTATAATATTTTTGTTGATTGAAGTGGCAATTATTAAACTGAGGAAGGAGGATGACATCAACAATAAAATATGGGTTGGAAGATATACTTTTTTAGGTGGTGCTTTTATTCAAATTCTCTACGCTATTTTTACCCACAGGTAATGATTTAACATCTGACTCTAGTTTAAAATGCTTCTATTATTTTCTTATTTACTCATCCCGTCTTCAATGCAGAGATATTAAAAAATATGACAATCAATTGCTGCAAACAATGTTGGAAAGGTTAGCACTCTGGATAAGAACACAGGTGCAGGCATTTGTTTAAATATTTGCGTTAGGAAACTTACATGATACATGACATAACAGAATGATAATTGTGCGTCTTCTTATAATATAGGAATGATGCTATTGTAGTATGAGTGTGGAAGATGAACTGCAGTCAGTGGTTGCATGCAGTCAGTGGACTTTTATGGTTCTAGCTTTCATTTGTGCATGCCACAAAGAATTATGGGTAATCGAGCGTTTTGTTAGCACTAGTTTGGTATAACATTTTATTAGTACTTGGTGTGTAAATTTTTATATGAATGCTTATTGTATGTTGGTCATTTTATAAAAAATCTACTGTATTAGAATGGTTATGCATATCTTATTTGATTATATGATTTATATTTTTTTTAATTGTTCGAATATGATGATTATGTCAGTGATTGTTGATTGATATAGTAGAAATAAAATAGACCATCAACAGGAAATAACAGCATGAAAAATGGTGCAAAATGATCAATAACTTTTAGTAGCGTTTCAAAAATGCTACGAAAATAAATATAGTGGCGTTGAGTAAACGCAACGCTAAAGTAGGGGTAAAGTTGGAAATTCTATTGGTAGCGTCAAAAAACCTTTTGGTAGCGTTTTATACATGCTGCAAAAAAAGAATTTAGTGGCGTTTCATAAACGCTGTAGAAAAACGATTTATGGTAGCGTTGAAATAAGTGCAACTAAAAATCAGGTATTTTTAGTCGCGGGCTTTATAACAACGTTCATCAAAACGCTGCTGAAAGTTTTAGTAGCGCTTTTTGAGCGCTACTAAAAGTCAAAATTCTTGTAGTGGTCCTATATGCATTTAATGTTGTTACAAATTAGTTTGGCTATATGGATATGCATATTTATGCTTAACAAAAAAGTTAATTATATATGTCAGGTCAGTGCAGCCATACAAAATAATATAATTATTATACTAATATATATATATATATATTTGTGTGTGTGTGTGTGTGTGTGTTATTTAATTATAGAAACACGCACATCTTATATTAGTTGCAACATTATATCATTGTCAAAATTAGTCATTTAATTTTATTTATGATTCATGATATTAGTTTTCAACAACAAAAAATAAAATTGATTCAATCGATTACATTAGTATTTTTTTTGACAAGCACCATTGTCCAAGTGGTTAATTGATTCGGCTTTGGTGCAAGAGGTCACAAGTTCGAAACTTGCTTTCGAACGTTTATTGACATGGGATATGTTGTCCCAATGATTTGTTGTATATAAAGTACCATTTCAAAAAAAAAAATATAAAAATATAAATTTTTATAATTTTTTTATTACTATTTAATATTATTTCAATGATTTACTTCATTAATAAATTATATTAATCTAAAAATGTAATAAAAAATTATTTTTAAATAATATAAAATTATATTAGCATTAGATAAGCTTTCAGTCAAAAAAATATAAAATATTTTTTCTATTTTTAAAATTTAATTATTTGATATGTCCATAAATAAATAAATTTAAGCCAAAAAAATATGCAAGAATTCTCCAAGCCATAAAATACCATTTATAATTTTATGGAAGTTTAATTTTGAATAAAATGTTCAAAATTAATTTTTATTAATATTTTATTGATTTTGGATGAATATTTAATTAAAATTACATTTTAAAATTAAAAAAATAAAAATAATTTTTTTGTGATTTGGAAATATTTTTATTATCTTGAACTATGTTTTAATTAATACATATGTATATTACAAATATATATTTATGTGCATACATACAAACTATTTTATTATTATATATATGCATACACATATTATTCATGGCTTATAAAATTTGAATGTATATTAATATTTAAAATGTATTATATGTATTTGAATTAATATATTATAATAAGATGTGTATGTATATAATATTAATATTTATTTATAAGATAATATATATATAGATATACACACACAAATATTAATTAATATATTCTAAATACTATATATAATTATTTAAAACTAACTTAACACTCATATACACACACACACATATATATATAAATATACACACACATACATACACACACAATTTATCATAGTTATATAAATAATAACTTACAAACATACATGATTTGGACAACATATACTTGCATATTGGATGAGTTAACGTGTATGTTGCGATGTAAATCTCAATAACTATACATGGACATATTATAGCTTGCACGAGTTGATATGTTATACATGCACACACACACATATATATATTTGTGTGTGTATAAACACAAACACATACATATGTACATACATACATACATACATACATAGATATATATATATATAAATTAAACAAAACTATATAATTTATACTTTGAATAAAATAAAATATTTTATTTAAATAACACTTAGAAATATTTTAAATGAATTAGACTTCATAGGCCCAATATAGATCCAATAAGGGATTTTTTTTAAATTCACCCATATCTTTCGTTATAGGCTGGCCCACTTTCAACAATATCGGAGCCTAGTAGTCTATGCGGTCTAAATTAATCATGCTAGGATTAACCCGTTAAGCTTATAACCCTGTTAGTAGGGTGTTTAAGAACGGTAGTCTTGAAGGATTGGGTTTGGGTAACCAAGTACTCTACCTTACATGGCTATCGGCTTGGCCTGAATAGATATGCGAGCCTAGAAGGTTGCCCTAATAGAAGAGGCCCAATTTAAATTAGGCCTTTGGCTAATTTTCAAAATAGTTTGAAAATTATAAATTTGAAATATAGACGTTAAATTTAAAAAACATGTACAAATATTATAAAACCTATAATATAATAAAAAATTGTAAAATGTTTGAAAATTAATATAAATTAATTTCAAAATTTTAAATTATTAATAAGATTAATAAAATAAATAAATTACTTAAAAAATACATACATGTATTATATATATTTGATATATGTTATGATATTTTAAAATGTTCAAGATCTCAAAAGTAAAATGTATGTATATAACATGATTTTTCAAAATTAATATAATTTAATCAAAATTGTTTAATTATATTAATTAATTAAAGGTTGATTAATTAAATAAACAAATTGAAGGTCAATTAATTAAACTAAAAAGTGCACATATATATGAGATATATGTGTTATACTATAAATGTTATAATATATAGTAATTATTAAATATAAATGTTATATAAATTAATATAAAATTAATCAAAATGTTAACTAATTAAATAATATTTAATTAATATAATATTATACATAGGACTATTATACAAGTAACATAAAATGTAAAAGTTATAAAATAATAAAACCTATACGATATGAATGTATAAACTAAAGGTAAAACATTAAAGAAACCCACATAGACTTAAGGGATAAATACAAATTTATTATACATATACCATTATTTCAGATTGTCCGACATTTGAATCATGAGAGTATTTCATAAGAAATACATTATTCCTTAAGTCAATATCACTCAATATAAAAAATTAAAGATTATAAATCTTCAATATAATATGGTCCTCTACCATAAATATATTAATAAATTACTTGCCCTTAGTTGTTGAGCACACTCAAGCAAGGGATGTTATGTATAGTATTATTAATACATTGAATAGACGAGGTAAGATAACCATATGTAGTCGAGCAAATTCAATGTACATATACTAAGGCCATCAGGATATGGTAGGTATGAGTGAATAATTTCGTTGCGATTTGTTGAGCAACCTCAACGTCGAAGTGAAATTAGGGCAAGGCACCAAGAGTTAGGAGTTATATACGATACAACTGATAAGCAGTTATCAATGGTCCATGGAGCTATGGTTTGTTGAGAAAACTCAAGGTCAGAATTTCAAATGGACGAGTCTTAACACCATTAGTGAAGTCGAAAGACTTCTATGTTTCTCTCAGGGTTTGGTGAAACATAAAACACTAGCGGGACCCTTATTAGAAAAATGAAATGATAACATTTACCTTTCTAATATTATAAGAACATATGCTATATAATGTAATAATAATCGAGAGTGATAAATTTGTGCATTTAATATGATTGATATTTACCAATTAAGATATACATATGAACTAAATTAAAGCTTGACAAATAGAAATATAACATATACTTACTAGTAAATGCTTCTTGCATGTTAATGTTTCAATACCCATGTAAGCGCTTGATTTTACAACAGCTAAATTAATTTATAATTTGGTCGCTTATGTGTTTATTTGGTCGAGACAATGTATTGCATTCTATGAGTTTCAAACCTTAAAAGCAATACAAGAGTATGTATATTTGATTCGTATACTATCGCATATAAGTATTGTATGTGGATCGGTCATAGTTCGTATTATATGATACTTTGATGTAGTTAGTCTATTCGAAATAAGCCAACAAACAGTACCGCTTGATCGAGATTTCAATTTGATTGATTACAAAAGGATCATATTGTGTTAAATGTAACACTAGACAAAACGATAAGAAAGATCTAAGAATTCAATCACTGAACCGTCAGTTTTATCAATATACGTAAAGTGCAATATATTTGATGTCCTAAATTTTTTAGGATAATCGAATGAGCTTTTGTGTAGAGTCCATTATGATCCTGTAGTATGGGTATTTTTTTCGAATGGTTTGGCCACTTAGAAAGAAAAATGACTGTACAAGAGTAGATGTGATTTAAGGTACACTTGAGATAAATAGAGTGACTTATCACTTCTACTTCTTAGTGAAACCTTGGAAATGAGAATTGTAATAATAGCAATTGGTACTTAACATTCGAATGAGAAATATGATTTTTTTTCGAAATCTATTTTAATATAGAAAATTATTTTCTATGAGATTTATTTCTTTGAGTTCAGGTTGTTGTTCAAAGAACTTTCCACTATGAACTAGTTGTACTATATGAAATATATAATCTACATTAAGTGAGTGATGGTGTAACCACCTACGTTTCAAACCCTAGAAGTCGACACTAACATATCCAAGGTATTCACGTGCCAACTAAGTGCCGAAAAGACAGATTGTTAGGGGAAGGAACGGAGATAAAAGATAAGAAGAAACTAAAAAATCACTGAATTTCATAATGCAATGGGAAACATATATTAATCAATATATACAAAGTCATTTCAAAAATGATACATTAGAGCCGTACTAATACAATTCTAGTCTTGGACAGTTATAACAACCTGTCCCCACCTAACTGATACAAGATACATATAATACAGCGGAAACAAGATAATAACTAGTTATTGATGAAGCTTTCTGCTCCAAGCTCCTCCAAAATGAATCCGTGGGAAAACCTAAACTACTTGGCTGCCCATAAAATTTGAGCACCCAAGAGTTTTAGGAAAAAAAATAAAAATCCAGGTCGGACATGAGTCTGGTCTGAGAAACTCAAACAAATAAATTTTATGTTTAAAACCCTTTTAAAATAAAAATTATCTCGTACGACCATGCCGCACATAAACGCAAATGGGTTTTTACCTTACGATAAGCAAAACGCTTTCTATATGAAAATCCATTGATATTATAACAATGTCTAAGTGTTTAAAGTAACTGTAAAAAAAATAGTCGAAATTTTCACCATTACTAAATTCCAGTCATTTAGGCTCTACAATCAAAACCATAAGGCACATATTCGAGAATGGATTTCCATTAATGGGAAAGTAAAGGACTACCTTTCGATATTACACCTCTATAAAATGTACTTGGAGCCAAGAACCTCTTGACCTATGCCAACACAGAATTGGCCTACCCCTTTAACATGACAAGCTAGGCTACCTCACCCTTTTTTAACATCAAGGCCTTATAGTACCATGGTGTTTACATGCAAACTAACTCTAATAAGAAACGATCTAGAATGGAATGACAACTCCTAATGGTAGCTAACCACATAGCTCTGCTGCATGCCCTTTTTTTCTTTCCATTTTTCGATTTATGAGGCTTGTGCAACTTTACCTTTTGATTAGCAAACCTACTTGGAATGCTAACGCTACACTTTAGGCATCAATGCTAGCATTCATCCATACAAGTACTGTAACGACCCGTAATTTTGCTACTTCGAAAATGAGAGATTTCGTTCATTTTAAATTTAAAAGGAATTTAAAAATTAAATAAATATATTATATATAATAATTAATTATATATTCTTATAGTTAATAAATTAAAAGATATAAATTTGGATTTTAGAACAAATCAACAAAAGTTAAGTTTTGTTAAAAATAAATAAAGGCTTATATAAATGGATTTGAATATTTATTTGAAAATATAAATCTTATTTAAAACATATAACAAAGATAATAAAAGTATATTAAAAGACTGAAAAGTATATTAATGATCGTTTTACAAAAATAACCAAAATTTGTCACATTTTGTCAGTTTTACATACGCTATAAAATTCGAGATTTTGATATTAATTAAATATAATTTTTAAATATAAAGAGACATGTTTTTATTTATTTAAAGAAGTAGAAAGTTCATTTTAAAACTTGGTTTACTTCAATATATAGCTTAACAAAAACGTTAAATTTTGATTGTAAAATTTGTTGTCAAAAACAACGTTTTCAACCAAAATAAGTTGTCATCAACTTGATACATTTTCTAACATACATATATGCATAAATACAACTTGATAAACTTTTAAAACACTTTACAATTAGTCACATCAAAAGATAAGAAAATATCTAAGTTATTTTCATAATTTAATTAAATAAGCATACTTAAAAGTTAAGTAATTAAAAAGAAAACTTACCATCACCTTTCATCCCCTTACACATACTTTCCATCACTATAAATGCATAAGTTTTATCTTACATGGAAAATGAGCAAAAGGGTAATTATGTAATTTAAAAAGTAAATGAAACTTGAAATAGTAAGGCAAGGGTATTTAGGACATTAGCCACTTAAACTCCACTTATAAATACAAGCCTAAACCCTTCTTTCTGCACTACATTTTCATTGTACAAAATTTCTAAACTCCATTCTCTTCCTCTTCATTACTTCCTCCTTCTTCCTTCATTTCCACGGCTTCCCCCCTCTCCGTTCTCTTCCACCATTTCCACCAAGCTCCACCACCACCTAAACCTCCTCTACTCCCGACTATACCACTTACATTTCACCAAAACACTAGCCACACCACCACCCACACCAAGGAAGAGCTCCACCTCCACCCTACAAGGTCGTACCCCTTCTTACCACCAAGGCCGAGCACAAAATCTCAACTACCCACCTCAAAACACACGCCTATCCTACCTACCTGCCTACCCAAAGCCATTTACCCAAGCTACCCTAGGTCGTACCCTCCATACCTCCCGTATAGCCGCGACCAGAATAAAAAAAGAAAAAGAAAGAAAAGGCAAGAAAAAGAAAACGAGAGGAAATGAGAAACTTGAGACGTTCGAGAAACAAAGCACACTAGTTTAGAAAAAAGATCGACGGAACGGATATGAAGGTGGGAAATCCTCATTGCTTTTGAAATTATATTTTGGTACAAAACAATCACATTTATACCCTTGTAACGTATGAATGTCTATACCAAAATTGATTGTTAATATGGATGATTGATAGTTTGGTTAGATAATTGAATTGTGATAATATATTCCGTTATGGTATTAATAGTGGAAGTTGGATTTGAAATCATACGATTATGTGATTGGTTGAATGGATGTTATTTTAGTGATAAATATGGATATTGGTTATGTTAATTTTGATTTAATAATCCCTTTGTTAATAAGACCATATTAGTGATATGAGATGTTTTGGAAAAATAAGTCTCCTTTCAATTAGAAGTGAAATTTAAGTAAAATAAAAGAGAATTTGAAAATTGAAATGAAACAGGTTTGAAAAGGATAGTTAAATTGAAATTGAAATTGAGATGAATAGTGAAATAGAAATTGAAATCGATTTTCAAAAGTTGTAGTTGAGATTAAGGTTGAATTGAAGTTTAAATTAAAATTAGATTTTAAATCTAAGTTTTAAATGAGTTTAATATGAAGTTAGAATTGAAATTGAATTGAAATTGGAATTTAAAATTTGATATTAAAATAATGGGAATATAATAATATTATAATATGAAAATGGTGAAATTTCATTTAAAATACTTTAAAAAGTGAAAATATTGATTTAAAATGATTTGTAATGATTTGATAAGAAATAGAATTCAATTTGAATAAATTATTTCAAATATTGAAAAATACGTTAAAACTAGGTGCATCGCGCAATGGTACTTCGCGATTTCGTGCCGAAAAGTTCAGATGAGTGTATAGAGTGGAATATAGCTCGGAATTCTTTGAGATAAGAAAAATCCAGACTATTATATCCATATCTTCTAAATGAAGAAAGAAAATCAAAGTTTTGTTGAGTAGATTTTGAATTAAGTCCAAATCAATTTTGTAGAAAAATCGCGCTAGTGCAGTTAAGTGACCATAATAGAAGATCTATTTAAATGAATGTTTTTAATTATGGTATAAATTTGATAAATCTATTTATACAGCTTAAAAGAGATTTGGATTGGAAAATATGAATTATCGAATATTTAAATGTTGATTTGATCAAATAAGCTTATATAGCACTTTCCGTAGCACTTTTATGCTGCGAATTAGATAAATTTTTGAATATGAGTTTAAACATAGCGATTTTTTCCAAAATCAATTATGAATGTTTTTAAAAGGAAAATAAATCATATAAAAGATAATTTCGAATCTTTGTAATTAATTCTAAAATAAAGTTGATTACTGAGTATGAGGAAACGACTAGTACATTTGTCCCGTCTATGAGATCTAGAAAGATAAAACAAGGTGTTTAACTAAGATTAGGGATGGAGCAACCAGTTCCCTGAACTTTCCTGGCTTATGTTTTCTTTTCTTAGGCGAGGGGTGGAATAGATCGAAAGGAAACCTCGGATGCTCTTAAATAAAAAGATTATATTAAGTTTTTTCAAAATAAAAGAAGATTGGTATTATACAAAATTTAAGCAATCTCCAAAAAAATGAATGATTTCTATGATCTGATTTACTCACAAATGTTTGCTAAGATTGATTTTAGGGTTTATCGTAAACAATGTCTTCAATAACATTGTTTTTTGACCAGTCAAAAAGTTAATAAATTTGGACCGAGAGTTAAGTGATGAAATTTGAGATATTTTCCAAAGTAAAGAATGAATTACTTAGAATTAATCTAAGTCAAAAGAAAGAGATTTCGAAATCATCCGAAAAGAATTAAAGTGAAAAGTGACTTAATAAATCCTGTATACTCATATTCACTTTTTATCGACAATTAGATTTCAAAGGAACTGGGGTTGGATTTTGGTGACTCCCATCCAAAAACTACTTCGAACCAATGTATATGTTCGAGTGTGAAGACACGTTGAAGATGGTGACTGAAGACCGTGGATCTTCATTGCGTGAAGACTGCTTGTTGATTTACTTTGGGTAGCTCCCATTATAAAGTTATACGTAGAGTGGTCTCCTCGTTGTGGAGATTTGTCAGATTGCAAGGACTTCTCGCCACTAGTGGTAGTAGGAGAGTGCATTCGGTTTGTCCTGTTCCTGGACAACTTGTATGGATGTTTGTCTAACGTTGCATTTCTAAAGATTACGTACACTGGTTTTTATAAAACGTACATCCGTAGTGGAGGAGAATGCAACTTCTTTTGGCTTAACACCCTCCTTGAGACGTACGAGCTTAAGGGTTGTATTTTTGTTGAAGGCAATTAGCAGTTAATGGAAATGGCAATGTGGCATTCATAGATGTGATATGTGCTATATGAAAAGGTAATCGTCGCCTCAAGCCTCATTAAACCGAAAATGACCGAAACAGGATTAGATACAACAAGGCTAAGTGGGTCATTTCCAAGTAGGGTATGATCATCCCCTTCAAGATATATTTCTTCCTGCTATGATGTTTGGGATGTAAATTAATGTGGTGTATGGAAACGAGCGCTCAGTTAAAGGTCGGTAACGACTAGTTGATGACATATTCGGTAATATCTAGTTATAGAGGTAAACTAGTCTTGTGTTGGTAGAGGATCCTTTGTGATGGTCCTCGGGACATCCATCTAGAGGTGTACACATTTTGAAAGGTAGATCCTTCACCTGGTTATTTGTATGGAAATCCATTCTCCAATAAGAACCTATGGTTTTGTTTGTATTGGCGTAATGAATAGCCTCGAAATGCTATATGTGTAACCATTTCGGATAAGATTAATAAGTATATTTGCAAATGTTTTCAAAGAATGTCATTAGAAATAATATAAAAGGTTTTGATAGAAAATTGTTTTAGTTATCATAAGGTAAAAACCCGTCCGTGTTTATGTGTGGGGACAGTCTTATAAGATACTCTTTATTTTCGAAGGACTTTATTCAAAGGCTGATATATGACACTATCATTCATTATTGAGTTTTTCTCACGCTGGTTTATCAAGCTTGATCCGGGTATTTTAAATACTCAAGTCAGTTCCTGTAGTTGCTGGTTTAGTCGAAGATGGTTGTAGTTTCCAGATGAGAGCTCGAGATATTCATCTACGTATGGATATATTCTATTATCCGTTGTACTTAGTTTGTTTTAGTTGATGTTTGTCCGCAATTGTAAGGATGTATGTTTATAACTATCCAAGCTGAATTTAGATTAGACTCTAATATATGTATTTAAAAGTTTTCCACTTTAAAGATATTTGTTCAATATTATATGTTATTCCATTCATGTGAGATTCTATTCTGTCTGTTTTTCTTTATTACCCTTGATCATCCATACTACCGCGCAACTTGGGTCGGACATGAGTGTTTTATTGTCGGCTCAAAGGGTATGGAATTATGGGTCGTTACATTTGGTATCAGAGCTGAAGCTTAACAAGAACCATGGCTTTGTTATGGATAAAGTCTCATCAGAGATAGAATTAGTAATATCCTAGGATGAGTAATTCATTAGAGATAGAGTTAGTAACACCCTAGAATGAATTATGACAGTATTATATATATATATATATATGTGTGTGTGTGTGTGTGTGTGTGTGTGTGTGTGTGTGTCTGTGTGTGTGTGTGCGCGCGCGCGCGTATTTGCCAATTTTATAAAAGTGATTTTGTTTTAAAGAAATTGGTAAATGAAATAATTTTACCTTGGGTTATATTTCAAATATACAAGGGGATATTATTATTTCTGGTTAGAAATTAAGGGTTGGTTGTAATTTGGCTTAGTAAAACTAAAATATGAATATCTTGTGATTAGAATTGAATGATTTGACTATAAGATATTCCATATATAATCAATTAGTTGAAAGCTGGAATTTGGAACTTTAATCATATACCCCTAGATATATTGTTATTATGAAATAATGATTTAATGATAATCAAATTGGATGGATTTAAAAGCTAAGTACAAATATCTCGTGAAGTAAAATTCCCAATTTGACTATAAGGTATTTGATGGATTTAAGTTTAAGAAATTTAATTTAGAAATGGATAGGTAAACAAGTTAAGTTGGTTATCATAGAATTAAAAGAAAAAGATGTACACTTAGCAAATTTGTCTTATTAATATATGGATTAGATAAATAATATAGATAAATTAAGACCTTAGGTAAATAAAACTAAGGCTTAAGTTTCATAGCTTACTAATTTGAGACAATAGTAGAATTTCACATTGGTTGAACACCCTAATGAAGTAATGACGGTTTGAAGTTTGGGGATATGTATATATACTCTTAGGAAATAAAGGTATATTATACAAGTTTAAGTCATATTTGTATGCTTAACATAATAATGTATTTAGAAGAAAGTAAATGGGTGTGAAATAAACTTGGATTAACAGAAATTTTGAAAAAAATATGTATTAGGTAAAGATGAATGTGAATAAATACTTAAGTTAAACGTGCATCATTTCAGCACATAAATTTTTGATCTAAGATTTGAGTATAGAACTTTGAGGTGTTTATATTAGTTCGAAAAACAATTTAGCACTTGATTCTTGACGGCAAACATTGATGAGGGTTTTGATTATGTACTCATGTTTTCTATCATAGTTGAGAGCTATGCAAGGAAAGAAAGGGTTTCTGATCAAGAAGTTTGATCAAAGTCCGCACTTGAAAATCGGGGGATCGATACTAGTTCGGAAGTAAAGTTGTGGATTTGAATAAATTATATTCACATATATTATGATGTTTTGGGTCTGTCTACTTATTATGCACTAAGATATAGTGGTTGGACTGATGTTTTGATATGTGTATACATATAAACCTTAGGTATACATGCTCAGGTCAGGTGATGGGTTACATGGATGTATTCTTTTATGTTGATATAGTATCAGTGTGATTGTTTTTGGATGCATAGTCTTGTTTGGTTATTGTCTATACTATCTTAAGTGTGCAGTTTGCATTAGGATGGGTAGGATAGAAGTCTGACCTGATGTATATCTTTATAACATTAAGTACGTGATAGATACTCAGGTTAGTATGAGGAATCTTTATACGTATGTTTGGTATCATTTGTTTTAGTGTTGTTACGATATCTACCTTCTTCTTTGTCTATCATCAGGATAATCAGGCAAAATATTTGAGGATATGGGTATGAGATAAATTCGTTTATCTAACTTTCATTTCGAGGACGAAATGTTTTTAAGTATGAAAGAACGTAAAGATATATAATTTCACTACTTCGAATATGAGAGATTTCGTTCATTTTAAATTTAAAAGGAATTTAAAACTTAAATAAATATATTATATATAATAAATAATTATCTACCATTATAATTAATAAATTTAAAAATATAAATTTGGATTTTAGAACAAATCAATAAAAGTTAAGTTTTGTAAAAAATAAACAAAGTCTTAATAAATGGATTTAAATATTTATTCAAAAAGATAAATCTTATTCAAAGCATCTAATAAAGACAATAAAATTTTATTAAAAGATTTAAAAGTATGTTAATGATCGTTTCACAAAAATAACCAAAATTTGTCACATTTTGTCAATTTTACATACATTGTAAAATTATAGATTTTTATATTAATTAAATATGATTTTTAAATATAAATTGACATGTTTTAATTTGTTTAAAGAAGTAAAATTTCATTTTAAAGTTCGGTTTACATCAATATATAGCCTAACAAAAAGGTCAAATTTTGACTGTAAAATTTGTTGTCAAAAACACCATTTCAACCAAAACAAGTTGTCGTCAACTTGATACATTTTCTAATATACATATATGCATAAATACAACTTTACAAACTTTTTAAAACACTTTACAATTAGTCACATCAAAAGATAAGAAAATATCTAAGGTATTTTCATAATATAATTAAATAAGCATACTTAAAAGTTAAGTAATTAGAAAGCAAACTTACCATCACCTTTCATCTCCTTATACATACTTTCAATCACCTAAATGCGTAAGTCTTATCTTACATGGAAAAGGAGCAAAAGGGTAATTATGTGATTTAAAAAGTAAATGAAAAGTCAAAAATTAAGGCAAGGGTATTTAGGACATTAGCCACTCAAACTCCACCTATAAATACAAGCCTAAACCCTTCTTTTTCACTACATTTTCATTCTACAAAATTTCTAAACTCCATTCTCTTCCTCTTCATTACTTCCTCCTTCTTCCTTTATTTTCATGGCTTCCCACCTCTCCATTCTCTTCCTTCATCTCCAAAAAGCTCCACAACCACCTAAACCCCCTCTACTCTCAGCCACACCACCTCCACCTCACCAAAACACTAGCCACACAACCACCCACACCAAGGCGAGCTCCACCTCCACCCTATGAGGCCGTACCCCCTCCTTACCACCAAGATCGAGCCCAAAATCCCGCCTACCCACCTCAAAACACAGGCCTTCCCCACCACCCGTCTACCCGAAGCCATTTACCCAAGCTACCCTAGGTCGTACCCTCCATACCCTCTCGTATTGCCGCGGCCAGAATAAAAAAAGAGAAAAAAGAAAGGAAAGAAAAAGAAAACGGGAGGAAACAAAAAAATCAAGACGTTCGAGAAACAAAAGCATGCTAGTTCAAAAAAAAGATTGCTGGATATGAAGGTGAGAAATCTTCATCGCTTTTATAATTATATTTTGGTTATGTTAAAACAATCACATTTATACCCTTGTAACATATGAATGTTTATACCAAATTGATTGTTAATATGCACGACTGATAGTTTGGTTAGATAACTGAATTGTGATAATATATCCCATTATGGTATTTATAGTGAATGTTGGATTTGAAATCATATGATTATGTGATTGGTTGAATAAATGTTATGTTAGTGATAAATATGGATATTGGTTATGTTAATTTGGTTTAATAATACCTTTGTTTGTATGACCATATTTTAGTGATATGAGATATTTTGGAAAAATAAGTCTCTTTTCAATTAGAAGAGAAATTAAAGTAAAAATAAAAGAGAATTTGTAAATTGAAGTGAAACAGGTTTGAAAAAGATAGTTAAATTGAAATTGAAATTTAGATGAATATTGAAATTGAAATCGATTTTGAAAAGTTGAAGTTTAGATTAGGGTTGAATTGAAGTTTAAATTGAAATTAGATTTGAAATCTAAGTTTTAAATTAGTTTAATATGAAGTTAGAATTGAAATTTAATTGAAATTGAAATTTAATATTAAAATAATGGGAATATAATAATATTATAATATGGAAATGGTGAAAATTCATTTTAAATACTTTAAGAAGTGAAAATATTGATTTGCAATGATTTTTAATGATTTTATAGGTAATAGAATTCAGTTTGAATAAATTATTTCAAATGGTGAAAATATTGATTTGCAACGGTAGTTCGCGATTTTGCGCCGAAAAGTTCAAATGAGTGTATAGAGTGGAATATAGCTCAGACTTCGAGATAAGAAAATTTTGGACTGTTAAATCCATATTCCTAAACGAAGAAAGAAAATCAAAGTTTCGTTGAGTAAAATTTTAATTAAGTCCAAATCAAGTTTCCAGAAAAATCGTGCTAGTGCAGTTAAGTGACCATAACACGAGATCTGTTTAAATGAATGTATTTAATTATGGAATAAATTTGATAAATATATTTAAATAGCTTAAAAGAGATTTGGATTGGAAAATATGAATTATCGAATGTTTAAAAGTTGATTTAATCAAACAAGCTTATATAGCCCTTTCCGCAGCACTTTTATGCTCTGAATTGTATAACCTTTTGAATATGAGTTTAAACATAATGATTATTCCCAGAATCAATAATGAATGTTTTTAAAAGGAAAATTAAGTGTTTAAAAGATAATTGTGAATCTTTAGAATCAATTCCAAAATAAAGTTGATTACTGAGTAAACAACTAGTATATTTGTCCCGTCTGTGATATCTGGAAGGATAAAACAAGGTGTTTAACTAAGGTTAGGGATGGAACAACCAGTGACTTGAACTTTCCTGGCATATGTTTTCTTTTCTTAGGTGAGGGGTGGAACAGATCGAAAGGGGAGCTCGAATCTCTTAACTAAAAAGATTATATTAAGTTTTTCCAAAATAAAAGAGGATTGGTATTATCCAAAATTTGAGCAATCTCTAAAAAAATGAATGATTTCTATGATCATATTTCCTTAAAAAATGTTAGCTAAGATTGATTTTAGGGTTTATCATAAACGATGTCTTTAATAACATTGTTTTTTGACTCGTCAAAAAGTAAAGAATTTAGATCGAGAGTTAAGTGGGGAAATTTGAGATATCTCCCAAAGAAAAGGAAAGAATTGCTTAGAATTATTCTAAGTCAAAAGAAAGAGACTTCAAAATCATCCGAAAAGAATTAAAGTTAAAAGAGACTTAATAAATCCTGTATACTCATATTCACATTTTATCGATAATTAGATTTCGAAGGAACTTGGGTTGGATTTTGGTGATTCCTATCCTAAAACTACTTTGAATCAATGTATACGTTCTAATGTGAAGATACGTTGAAGATGATGATTGAAGACCGTGGATCTTCATAGTGTGAGGACTTCTTGTTGACTTATTCCGGGTAACTCCTATTATAGAGTTAAAAATATAGCAGTGGTCTCCTCGTTGCGGAGATTTTTCGGATTGCAAGGACAACTTGCTAATGGTGATAGTAGGAGAGTGCTTTCGGTTTGTCTTGTTCATAGACATCTTGTTTGGACGTTTGTCTGACATTGCATTTCTAAAGATTACGTACATCGGATTTTACAAATGTACATTAGTGGTGGCGGAGAAGGCAACTTCTCTTAGCTTAACACCCTCATTGAGATGTACGAGCTCAAGGGTTGTATTTTTAGGGAAGGCAATTAGTAATTAGTGGAAATGAAAATGTGGCATTCAAAGATGTGATTTATGCGATGTGAAAAGGTAATCTTTGCCTCAAGCCTCATCAAACCTGAAATGATCGAAAAAGGATTAGATACATCAAGGCTAAGTGGGTTATTCTCAAGTAGGGTATGATCATCCCCTTCTAGATATATTTCTTTCCATTATGACGTTCGGGATGTAAATTAATGTGGTGCATGATAACGAGTGCTCGGTTAAAGTCGGTAACGACCAGTTGATGATATATTCGGTACTATCTAGTTATAGAGGTAGACCGGTCCTATGTTGGTAGAGGATCCTTTGTGATGGTCCTCAGGACATCCATCTAGAGGTGTGCCCATTTCGGAAGGTAGATCCTTCACTTGGTCATTTGTATAGAAATCCATTCTCCAATAAGAACCTGTGGTTTTGTTTGTATTGGCGTAGTGAATAGCCTTGAAATGCTATAGGGTAACCATTTCAGATAAGATTAATAAGTTTATTTGCAAATGTTTTCAAAGAATGTCATTAGAAATAATATAAAAGGTTTTGACATAAAAGTGTTTTAATTATCATAAGGTAAAAACATGTCCGTGTTTATGTGTGGGCGTGGTCTTATGAGATATTCTTTATTTTCAAAGGATTTTATTCAAAGGCTGATATATGATACTGTCATTCATTACTGAGTTTTTCTCATGTAGGTTTATCAAGCAAGATCTTGGTATTTTCAATACTCGGGTCAGATCCGTGTAGTTTCAGGTTTAGTCGAAGACGGTTGGAGTTTCCAGAGGAGAGCTAGAGATATTCATCTACGTATGGACGTATTCTATTATCTGCGGTACTTAGTTTGTTTTAGTTGATGTTTGTTGGCAATTTTAAGGACAGATGTTTATAATTGTCCAAGCTGAATTTAGTTTAGACTTTGATATATGTATTTAAAAGTTTTCCGCTGTAAAGATATTTGTTCAATATTATAGCTATTCCATTCATGTGAGATTCTATTCTTTCTATTTTTCTTTATTACCCTTGTTCATCCATACTTCCGCACAACTTGGGTCAGACATGAGTGTTTTATTGTCGGCTCAAAGGGTATGGAATTGTGCGTCGTTACATTTGGCATTAGAGCTGAAGGTTAACAGGAACCATGGCTTTATTATGGTTAGTCTCATCAGAGATAGGATTAGTAATAACCTAGGATGAGTAATTCATTAGAGATAGGGTTCGTAAAACCCTAGAACGAGTTATGAGAGTATTATATATATGAGCGCGTATTTGTTAATTTTATAGAAGTGATTTTGTTTTAAAGAATTTGGTAAATGAAGTAATTTTACCTTAGGTTTATATTTCAAATATACAAAGGGGATATTATTATTTCTAATTAGAAATTACGGATTGATTATAATTTTGCTTAGTAAAACTAAAATATGAATATCTTATGATTAGAATTGCATGATTTTACTATAAGATATTCCACATAGAATCAATTAGTTAAAAGCTAGAATTTAGAACTTTAATCGTATACCCCTAGATATTTTGTTATTAAGAAATAATGATTTAATGATAATCAAAATGGATGGATTTAAAAGCTAAGTACAAATATCTCATGAAGTAAAATTCATAATTTGACTATAAGGTATTTGATAGATTTGAGGTTAAGAAATTTCATTTAGAAATGGATAGGTAAATAAGTTAAGTAGATAATCATAGAATTAAAAGAAAAAGATGTACATTAGTAAAGTTGTCTTATTAATATATGGATTAGATAAACAATATTAGCTAAATTAAGACCTTAGGTAAATAAAACTAAGGATTAAGTTTTATAACTTACTAATTTGAGATAATAGTAGAATTCCACATCGGTTGAACACCCTAATGGTAGTAATGACGGTTTGAAGTTTGGGGATATGTATATATACTCTTAGGAAGTAAAGGTATATTATATAAGTTTAAGTCATATTTGTATGCTTAAAGTAATAATATATTTAGAAGAAAGTAAATGGGTGTGAAATAAACTTGGATTAACATAGTTTTTTTAAATATATTAGGTAAAGATGAACGTGAATAAGTACATAAGTTAAACGTACATCATTTTAGCACATAAATTTTTGATCTAAGATTTGAGTACAGAACTTTGAGTTGTTTACATTAGTCTGAAAAAAACTTTATTACCCGATTCTTGATGGCAAACATTGATGAGGGTTTGTGACTATGTACTCAAGTTTTCTATCATAGTTGAGAGCTATGCAAGGAAAGAAAGGGTTTGTGATCAAGAAGTCTGATCAAAGTCCGCACTTGAAAATCGAGGGACCGATACTAGTTCGGAAGTAAATTTATGGAATTGAATAAATTATATATCACATATATTATGATGTTTCGGGTCTATCTACTTAGTAGGCACTAAGATATAGTGGTTGCACTGATGTTTTTATATGTGTACATATATAAACATCAGGTATAGTACATGCTTAGGTCAGGGGATGGGTTATATGGATGTATTCTTTTATGTTGATATAGTATCAGTGAGGTTGTTTTTGGATGCATAGTCTTGTTTGGTTGTTGTATAAGCCATCTTAAGTGTGAAGTACGCACTAGGCCGGGTAGATAGAAGTTTGACATGATGTATGTCTTTATAACATTAAGTACATGTTAGATACTCAGGTTAGTGTGGGGAATCTTTATATGTATGTTTGGTATCATTTTTTAGTATTGTTATGATATCGACCTTCTTCTTTTTCTATCATCAGTATAATCAGGAAAAAAGTTTGAGGATACGAGTACGAGATAAATTCCTTTATCTAACTTTTACTTCGAGGATGAAATGCTTTTAAGCAGGGGAGAATGTAAAGATCCGTAATTTCGCTACTTTGGAAATGAGAGATTACGTTCATTTTAAATTTAAAAGGAATTTAAAACTTAAATAAGTATGTTATATATAATAAACAATTATCTACCCTTATAGTTAATAAATTAAAAATTATAAATTTGGGTTTCAGCACAAATCAACAAATTTCGTTAAAAATAAATAAAGGCATAAATAAATGGATTTAAATATTTTTTTAAAAAGATAAATCTTATTTAAAACATCTAATAAATATAATAAAAGTATATTAAAATATTTAAAAGTATGTTAATGATCGTTTTACAAAAATAACCAAAATTTGTCACATTTTGTCAGTTCTACATACACTGTAAAATTAGAGATTTTGGTATTAATTAAATATGATTTATAAATATAAAGAGACATGTTTTAATTTATTCAAAAAATTAAAAAAGTTCATTTTAAAGTTTGATTTACTTCAATATATAGATTAACAAAAACGTCGAATTTTGACTGCAAAATTTCTCGTCAAAAACACCGTTTTCAACTAAAACAAGTTGTCGACAACTTGATATATTTTCTAATACACATATATGCATAAGTACAACTTTACAAAATTTTAAAAACAATTTACAATTAGTCATATCAAAAGATAAGAAAATATCTAAGATATTTTTATAATATAGTTAAATAAGCATACTTAAAAGTTAAGTAATTAAAAAGCAAACTTACTATCAACTCTCATCTCCTTACACATACTTTCCATCACCATAAATTTATAAGTCTTATCTTAGATGGAAAAGGAGAAAAAGCGTAACTATTTAAAAAGTAAATGAAAAGTCAAAAAGTAAGGCAATGGTATTTAGGACATTTGCCACTCAAACTCCACTTATAAATACAAGCCTAAACCCTTCTTTCTTCACTACATTTTCATTCTACAAAATTTCTAAACTCCATTCTTTTCCTCTTCCATTACTTCCTCCTTCTTCCTTTATTTCCATGGCTTCCCACCTCTCTATTCTCTTCACCATCTCCACCAAGCTCCACACCACCTAAACGCCCTCTACTCTCGGCCACACCACCTTCACCTCAACAAAACATTAGCCACAGCTCCACCCTACAAGGCAGTACCCCCTCCTTACCACCAAGGCCGAGCCCAAAATCCCACCTACCCAACTCAAAAAACACGCCTTCTCAACCTATCTGTGTACCCAAAGCCATTTACCCTAGCTACCCTAGGCCATACCCTCCATACCCTCCCCTATAGTCGTCGCCAAAATAAAAAAACAAAAAAAATAAAAGAAAAGGAAAGAAAAAGAAACGGAGAGAAAACGACAAACTCGAGATGTTTTGAGAAACAAAAGCGCGCTAGTCTAGAAGAAAGATCGACGGAGTGGATATGAAGGTGAGAAATCCTCATCGCATTTAAAATTAAATTTTGTTTATGTTAAAACAATCACAGTTATCCCTTGTAACATATGAATGCTTATACCAAATTGATTGTTAATATGGATGATTGATTGTTTGGTTAGATAATTGAATTATGATAATATATCCCGTTATGGTATTAATAGAACATGTTGGATTTGAAATCATATGATTATGTGATTGGTTGAATGGATGTTATGTTAGTGATAAATACAGATATTGGTTACGTTAATTTTGATTTAATAATCCCTTTGTTAGTAATACCATATTTTAGTGATATGAGATATTTTAGAAAAATAAGTCTCTTTTCAATTAGAAGTGAAATTAAAGTAAAAATAAAAGAGAATTTGAAAATTGAAGCGAGACAGGTTTGAAAAGGATGGTTAAATTGTAATTGAAATTGAGATGAATAGTGAAATCGAATTTGAAATCGATTTTAGAAAGTTGAATTTGAGATTAAGGTTGAATTAAAGTTTAAATAAAAATTAGATTGAAATCTAAGTTTTAAATGAGTTTAGTTTGAAGTTAGCATTGAAATTGAATTGAAATTGGAATTTAAAATTTAATATAATAAGAATATAATAATATTATAATATGAAAATAGTGAAAATTCATTTTAAATACTTTAAAAAGTGAAAAAATTGATTTAAAATGATTTGTAATAATTTATAGGCAATAGAATTCAATTTGAATAAATTATTTCAAATATTGAAAAATAAGTTAAAACTAGTTGCGTCGCGCAACGATAGTTCGCGATTTCACGTCGAAAAATTCAAATGACTGTATAGAGTGGAATATAGCTTAGAATTCTTTGAGATAAGAAGATTCTGGACTATTATATCCATACCTTTTAAATGAAGAAAGAAAATCAAAGTTTCATTGAGTAAATTTTGAATTAAGTCCAAATTAATTTTGCAGAAAAATCGCGCTATTGTAGTTAAATGACCATAACAGGAGGTCTGTTTAAATGCATGTTTTTAATTATGGAATAAATTTGATAAATCTATTTAAATATTTTAAAAGAGATATGGATTGGAAAATATGAATTATCGAATGTTTAAAGGTTTATTTAATCAAATAAACTTGTATAACACTTTCCACATCACTTTTATGCTGCAAATTGTATAACCTTTTGAATATGAGTTTAAACGTAACGATTTTTTCCAGAATCAATTATAAATGTTTTTAAAAGGAAAATTAAGTGTTAAAATATAATTTTGAACCTTTGTAATCAATTCCAAAATAAAGTTGATTACTGAGTACACGGAAACGACTAGTACATTTGTCCCGTTTGTGAGATCTGAGAAGATAAAACATGGTGTTTAACTAAGTTAGGGATGAAACAACCAATTCCCTGAACTTTCTTGGCCTATGTTTGCTTTTCTTAGACGTGGGGTGGAATAGATAGAAAAGAAATCCCGGATGCTATTAAATAAAAAGATTATATTAAGTTTTTCCAAAATAAAAGAAGAATGATATTATCCAAAATTTAAGCAATATCCAAAAAAATGAATGATTTATATGATCCTATTTACTCAAAAATGTTTGCTAAGATTGATTTTAAGGTTGATCATAAATGATGTCTTTAATAACATTATTTTTTGACCCGTTTAAAAGTTATGAAATTTGGATCGAGAGTTAAGTGAGGAAATTTGTGATATTTTCCAAAGTAAAAATATGAATAACTTAGAATTATTCTAATTCAAAAGATAGAGATTTCGAAATCATTCGAAAAGAATTAAAGTGAAAAGAGACTTAATAAATCTTGTATACTCATATTCACTTTTTATTGATAATTGGATTACGAAGGAACCGAGGTCAAATTTGCGTGATTCCTATCCGAAAACCACTTTGAACCAATGTATACGTTCAAATGTGAAGACACGTTAAAGATGATGATTGAAGATCCTGGATCTTCATAGCATGGGGACTGCTTGTTGACTTGCTCTAGGTAGCCCCCATTATAGAGTTATATATAGTAGAGGTCTCCTCGTTGTGGAGATTTTTCGGATTGCAAGGACTACTCGCTACCAGTGGTAGTAGGAGAGTGCTTTTGGTTTGTCCTGTTCCAGGACAATTTGTGTGGACATTTGTCTGACATTGCATTTCTAAAGATTACGTACATTGATTTTTATATACATACATCAATGGTGGCGGAGAAGACAACTTCTCTTGGCTTAACACCCTCCTTGAGAAATACGAGCCAAGGGTTGTATTTTTATGGAAGGAAATTAGTAGTTAACAGAAATGGCAATGTGGCATTCAAAGATGTGATATGTGCTATGTGAAAAGGTAATCGTTGCCTAAAGCCTAATCAAACCAGAAATGACCAAAACAAGATTAGATGCGGCAATGCACAAAGTGGGTCTTTCCCAAGTAGGGTATGATCATCCCCTTCTAGATATATTTCTTCCTGCCGTGACGTTCAGAATGTAAATTAATGTGGTGCATGAAAACGAGCGCTCGGTTAACGGTCGGTAATGACTAGGGGATGACATATTAGGTACTATCTAGTTATAGAGGTAGGCCGGTCTGGTGTTGGTAGAGGATCCTTTATAATGGACCTCGGGACATCTAATTAGAGGTATACCCATTTCGGGAGGTAGATCCTTCCCCTGGTCATTTATATGAAAATCCAATCTCGAATAAGAACCTGCGGTTTTGTTTGTATTGGCATAATGAATAGCCTCAAAATGCTACATGGATAACCATTTCAGATAAGATTAATAAGTTTATTTGCAAAAGTTTTCATAGAATGTCATTAGAAATAATATCAAAGGTTTTGATATAAATGTGTTATAGTTATCTTTAGGTAAAAACCCGTCGTGTTTATGTGTGGGCGTGGTCTTATAAGGTACTCTTTATTTTCAAAAGATTTTATTCAAAGGCTGATATATGACACTGTCCTTCGTTATTGAATTTTTCTCATGATGGTTTATCAAGCCTAATCCGGGTATTTTCAATACTTGGGTCATATCCGAGTAGTTTCAGGTTTAGTCGAAGATGGTTGGAGTTTCTAGAGGAGATCATAAGATATTCATCTACGTATGGACATATTCTACTATCCTCCGTACTTAGTTTGTTTTAGTTGATGTTTATCAACAATTGTAAGGACAGATGTTTATAACTATCCAAGCAGAATTTAAGTTAGACTCTAATATATGTATTTAAAAGCTTTCCGCTCTAATGATATTTTTCAATATTATAGGTTATTCCGTTCGTATGAGATTCTGTTCTGTCTATTTTTCTTTATTACCCTTGATCATCCATACTTCCGTGCAACTTGGGTCAGACATGAGTGTTTTATGGTTGGCTCAAAGGGTACGGAATTGTGCGTCATTACATTTGGTATTAGAGCTGAAGGTTAACAAGAACCTTGGCTTTGTTATGTGTAAAGTCTCATCAAAGATAGGATTAGTAATATCCTAGAATGAGCAATTCATTAGAGATAGGGTTAGTAACACCCTGGAATGAGTTATGAGATTATTATATATATGAGTGCGTATTTGGTAATTTTATAAAAGTGATTTTATTTTAAAGAAATTGGTAAACGAAATAATTTTACCTTGGATTTATATTTCAAATATATAATGGGATATTATTTTTTCTAGTTAGAAATTAAAAATTGATTGTTATTTTTCTTTGTAAAACTAATATATGAATATCTTGTGATTAGAATTGCATTATTTGACTATAAGATATTACATATATAATTAATTAGTTGAAAGCTATAATTTAGGACTTTAATCATATGCCCCTAGATATTTTGTTATTAAGAAATAATGGTTTAATGATCATCAAAATGGATGGATATAAAAGCTACGTACAAATATCTCGTGAAGTAAAATTCATAATTTAACTATAAGGTTTTGATGGACATAAGGTTAATAAATTTAATTTAGAAATGGATAGGTAAAGAAGTTAAGTAGATAATCATAGAATTAAAAGAAAAAGATGTACAGTTAGCAAAGTTGTCTTATTAATATATGGATTAGATAAATAATATTCGCTTAACTAAGACCTTAGGTTAATAAAACTAAGGATTAAGTTTCATAGCTTTGTAATTTGAGATAATAGTAGAATTTCATATTAGTTGAACACCCTAATTGAAGTAATGAGGGTTTGAAGTTTGGGGATATGTATATACACTCTTAGAAAGTAAAGGTATATTATACAAGTTTAAGTCATATTTGTATGCTTAAAGTAATAATGTATTTAAAAGAAAGTAAATGGGTGTGAAATAAACTTGGATTGACAAAAATTTGGAGAAAAAATGTATTAGGTAAAGATGAATGTGAATAAGTACATAAGTTAAACGTACATCATTTCAGCACATAAATTTTTGATCTAAGATTTGAGTACAGAATTTTAAGGTGTTTACATTAGTCCAAAAAACAATTTAGCACTCGATTCTTGACGGCGAACATTGATGAGGGTTTGTGATTATGTGCTCAAGTTTTTTATGATAGCTGAGAGCTATGCAAGGAAAGCAAGGGTTTGTGATGAAGAAGTCTGATCAAAGTCCGCACTTGAAAATCAAAGGATCGATACTAGTTCGGAAGTGAGGTTGTGGATTTGAATAGATTATATATCACATATATTATGATGTTTTGGGTCCATCTACTTAGTATATGGATAGTTATCTTAAATAGTAGGCACTAAGATAATGTGGTTGGACTGAAGTTTTGATATGTGTATATATATAAACCTCAGGTATAGTACATGCTCAGGCCGGGGGATGGCTTACATGGATGTATTCTTTTATGTTGATATAGTATCAATGTGGTTGTTTTTGGATGCCTAGTCTTATTTGTTTGTTGTATATACTATCTTAAGTGTGCGGTATGCACTAGAATGGGTAGGATAAAAGTTTGACTTGTCTATATAACCTTAAGTACATGATAGATACTCAGGTTAGTGTGAGGAATCTTTATATGTATGTTTGGTATCATTTGTTTTAGTGTTGTTATGATATCGACTTTCTTCTTTTTCTATCATCAGTATAATCAGGCAAAATGTTTGAGGATACGAGTATGAGATAAATTCTTTTATCTAACTTTCATTTCCTGGATGAAATGCTTTTAAGTAGGGGAGAATGTAACAGCCTGTAATTTTGCTATTTCAAAAATGAGATATTTCATTCGTTTTAAATTTAAAAGGAATTGAAAACTTAATAAATATGTTATATATAATAAATAATTGTCTATTCTTATTGTTAATAATTAAAAAGTATAAATTTGGATTTTCGAACAAATCAACCAAAGTTAAGCTTTGTTAAAAATAAAGGCTTAAATAAATGGTTTTAAAATTTATTTAAAAATATAAATCTTATTTAAAGCATCTAATAAAGATAATAAAAGTATATTAAAAGATTTAAAAGTATGTTAATAATCGTTTTATAAAAATAACTAAAATTTGTTACATTTTGTCATTTTTACATACACTGTAAATTTGAGATTCTGAAGTTAATTAAATATGATTTTTAAATATAAAGAGATATGTTTTAATTTATTTAAAGAAGTAAAAAAGTTCATTTTAAAGTTTGGTTTACTTCAATATATAGCTTAACAAAAACGTCAACTTTTGACTGTAAAATTTATCGTCAAAAACACTGTTTTCAACCAAAACAAGTCATCGTCAACTTGCTACATTTTCTAACATACATATATGCATAAATACAACTTTACAAACTTTTAAAAACACTTTACAGTTTGTCACATCAAAAGATATGAAAATATCTAAGATATTTTCATAGTATAATTAAATAAGTATACTTAAAAGTTAAGTAATTAAAAAGCAAACTTACCATCGCCTTTCATCTCCTTGCACATAGCTTCCTTCACCATAAATGCGTAAGTCTTATCTTACATGGAAAAGGAGAAAAAGGGTAACTATGTAATTTGAAACGTAAATGAAATGTCAAAAAGTAAGGCAATGGTATTTGGGACTTTAGCCACTCAATAAATACAAGCCTAAACCCTTCTTTCTTCACTACATTTTCATTCTACAAAATTTCTAAACTCCATTCTCTTCCTCTTCCATTACTTCCTCCATCTTCCTTCATTTCCATGGCTTCCCACCTCTCCATTCTCTTCCACCATCTCCATCGAGATCCACCACCACCTAAACCCCCTCTACTCTCGGCCACACCACCTCCACATCACCGTAACACTAGCCACACCACCACCCACACGAAGGTCGAGCTCCCCCTCTACCTTACAAAGTCATATCCGCTCTTTACCACTAAGGACAAGCCGAAAATTCCACCTACCCACCTCAAAACACACGCCTACCCCACCTACCCAAATCCATTTACCTAAGCTCCCTTGGCCGTACCCTCCATACCCTCCCCTATAGCCACGGCCATTCACGACCCGCCTTTCTTAGCCCAGAAAGACGCATCATGAATTAAGAAAGAAAGGGATAGAAGAAGAAAAGATAGGAAAGAAGAAACTCAACAACAAAAGATTCTTACAGCGGAACGAATGAAATATAATATATCACATAAAATATTACATAGTATCATATACATCAAAGTTATATAACTTATACACCTCAATTTAGATAGTTATAAACTCCTGTCTAATTATACAACTCAAGATATCACAGAGATACAAACAGAATACAAAAACAGCGGAACCACTATATATCCACACGCTGATGCCTCCTGCTCCAAATTTCCTCCAGAATTCGTCAAATCTAACCTGAATCCCTCGACTACTCATACATAATATGAGTACCCAAGAGTTTAATAAAATAGAAAATAAACGTTTGGGTCAGACATGAGTCTGGTGTGAGTAAACGGTTTAAAATTGCTTAACTTTAAAAACCTTTGAAAAGAAAGTTAACACGTAGGACTTCCCACACATAACCATGGAAAAGTTTTTACCTTACGCTAACCAAAACATTTGATAGGAAATTCAGCGATATTATAATAGGGTCTAGGGTTTTCAAGTAAATAGAAATAGCTAAAATTGTTACATGATTAAATTCCAGCTACTAGCCACAAAAGTGGGTAATACACTCAAAACCGTAAGGGCACGTAGGAAGAATGAGTTTCTGTAACAACCCGGTATTTGCGTCGATTAATAATCGACTTTTAAATGATTAATATTGACACAAATTTCCATTTGAAGTTTTAAATTTTGAATTTTTAAATTTCTTTTATAAATTGTTAAAAGAAATTTCGGGCTTTAACGTTTTAATATAGGCCCATGTTTATTTCGTTGCCGTTCCTTTTTATTCAATTCAACCCGATCCCCTCTTTCTCTTTTTCTATTTTTCGTTCGTAACCCTTAAACCCTCAAAAGAACAAAAATGGCGGCCTCGTATTGTTCGTCCTTCATCGGCAAAAATTAGGGCTTCATCAATTAATGGCTGCTCGCGCTCGTGCTCTCGTCGGCTGCTCCAACTCGTGGCATAGGTGAGTGATTCTCTCACTCACATCTCAATTCATCCTTAGTGTAGTGTTTCGGTAGTTCGAGTTTATCTTGTTATTGATTCGAGATGAAAATTTATTTGGGGTATTGCTTTTATGGTTTCTTGCTTATGTTCGAATCTGTGAACTCGCTAACTACTTGATTTTTGAATTATGGCTTTGATTTCTCGGCCCGCGTGAGCCTCGTCTCTGACCATCTTGGTGTCCATCTTTTACTTGTCGTACTTGCAGTATATTGATTATTGCAGTGTATATGAGTTTGATTCATATTTATGCATTTGCTGGGAGTTGCATTTCTGGTCAATCTTCATACCTGTGTCACTGATGTCGGCTTGCCTTATTCATTTCTCTGTCGAACTATGGTTCATTTTACAGTGTCATCCCCCTTGTAATTTGCAGTTGCATTTTTATATTGTACACAGCCTTGTGCACTTGCTCATTTGAGTTATGCTGCTTCTCGTGCACCTCTGAATTGTTTAGCCCTGTACAGTTTGTTATGTACATTCATTTGTATACATATTTTACATTCACTTGTGGAAGTTTTAAACTGCTGCCACTTGCTTCTTGCATTTGTTGGCACTGTTAAACTTCATGTTGAGGCTGCACTTCCCTGTCTGCTGCTTGACTCGAAGTTTGGCACTCAATTAGCTTGTTCTGTCCACATCATTAATACTTGACTTGGAACTAAATTTTTGTGATACTTGTTAACTGCAACTTGGTTTTGCATAACTGATATGCAGATACTTGAGCACTTTTGTTGATTCACTGCAACTTCTGAATTCATATTTAATATGCAGATAAACTAAGCATTCATTGTCTTTCCACCTCTGTTTGCATTAATGTTGAGTTTGCATTTTCGTACCACTAGTGTTCATGTAGCTCTTTTTGCATTTTTAATGCCTTGGTTTCATTTAGGCTTCACTGGAATTTAGTTCGAACGACGGCTTTGTTATTTCAGTCATTTAGACATGAATGAAGTTGCTTTGTTGATTTTAGCCTTGACTTCCTTGCTGCTGTACATACTTTACTTCTACTTAGTGGCAATTGGTTTGTATACCATTATCACAGTGCAGCCTTGCCCCCCTTTTTCCTGCTGCACTTGTTTGATTGTTGTATATGGGTTTTTATTGCTCTGTGTCTTCATTTGTACACTCTCAAGTCCTATAGCATTGTGTGAACTGAATCATGCAGTTCCATTTTTGTTGCATCTTTGAATTTTATTGCCGTGATGTTTTACTGCCATCATGAACATTAGTGTACATTCCTGGTAGCTCTGTCCAGTTTCACAGTTGTAGAACTGTTGTATCTTTTGGAGCTTGCATTGTATTGTTTCGACCAGTTCACATGTTTAGCTGGGTTATATGTTTTGATCACTGCTGCACTTCCCCTACCAGTTGCATTGTTTCACTTGAGTACAAGTAGCTCCACTGCTACTTGCAAAAGAATGTCCAACCTGGTACATTTATTCATTTGAACGATTTCTGGTTAATTGCAGTTTTATTCGAACTGCATCTTTCTGTGTACTAATAACTGAGTTTGAATTAGACTGACCCGAGTATTATTTTCTTTGAATCTAATACTCGGATCAGACCGAGTATTTCAGGTTGTAGATATTCTGCTTTGGGTTGCTGCTTGAGCTATGAAGTTCTTTCATATCTTTTGGAGTAGTCGTCGTCATTTGTAGTAGTCTGTATAATTGTATAGGAAAATATGTATTCATGTATATTATATACGTTAATGTACTTGTATATGTAACTTCCTGAGTCGACTGTGGTAGTTGTATCATATGTACCGTGTCATATGTATTGTATCAAATGTATTGTAACTGACATCAGTTATTGTATATATGAGACTTTCTATTTTATTTGTGTTCCGCATTATATTATCTGTGTAATATTTTATATTTACTGTTCTAAACTATTATGAACCATCGTAGTTCGTTTTATACTGGTATTGGGGTATGTCGATGGGAGAAAATAAATCAGAGATGAAAAATTACGAATATTTATATATATATATATCACTCCTATCGAGATAACCAGTACTAGTGTAAGGCCTAACTATTGATGGCCGCTCCTCAACAGCCTTATTCTCCGGGCTAGTTGACAGCACTACACCGTAGTGTTCTTGGCTAGCGCGGGTATAGAGGTGGGGCGTCACAGCTTGGTATCAGAGCCTGGGGTTTAGAACAAATATAAAACATAACTTAGATAGTACATGTGTTACAACTATTTGTCGACGTTTTATCTCTCATATTTGCATATGACTGTCTTTGAATTGTTAGGTATGAATTCCTAACGCTTATTCATATGCATTTGATTTTGAATTCTTGTGTTTTCGGCTTTGATTTGATTTAGCCAATGATTGATTTTGTTCGAATCTTAGCGATTCTGAACTTGATATTTTATGTTTTCCTCGGCTTGATTTCCATTCGACTTCGGTCACTTTGTTTTTGAGAAATTTCTAATTTTCTTGATTTCCAAGACTCTGACTTTGTTTGCCATTGAATTCTTTGTTGATGATGTTGGATCGTTTTGTACTCTATTATGGCCATTACTTGTTGACTTCGGCATTGACTTGATTTTCATTTTCGTTTAAGTCATTTATGCATTTATGCTCGTTCTGCTTTGTTTTTCCAAATTTAATCGATTCTTGTTAATTCCCCGATTTGTTGCTACCATTTATTAGCAACTTTGATAACATTTTCTTCGGGATTTTTGTGAACATTCCTTTTGATGGATACAGTATCGATTTCTTTGGATTCTATTCACATCTTTGTATGTGAATTCTTGTGCTTGATTGTTCCTACAATCATTTTTGTGATTTGTCACTTTAAAAATATAAAGGTTTTCTATACTAGTAGTAAATATCAAAACCCTTTTCTCCAAACGATTTCAAAACCATTTTACTACAAAACTCTTTTTCTAAACCGTTTTCCAATCTATTAGTATATACTAACCTTTACCTCACTCGTATGAGAAATCTAATTAAACGACTTAGTAAAACGAGTGGTATATAACGCTTGCGTTTACTTCGCCGGTTAATTCTTGGACTTATTCGATTGAATCTCTTGTGACAATTTTATTAGTGAAGATTTACAGTTTGTTCGTAAATATTTAAGTTAAGCAAGTGGTTATGGGACATGAAGCTAAACTTTTATATTTACTAGCTTAGTGTAATTGACACTTCTCGTTGATCTTGACGATCGCTTTATGAATTAGACTAGCAATTGTGCTGTCTTTTTATTTGCGAGGTTAGACTAGACACCACTTGTGTGATTCCATTCACACATACCTTTCTGCTTTTTGGTTAGTCTTGACCTCAATCTGTGTGATTCCATTCACACATGCTTAGTGTAATTGACACTCCTCGTTGATCATGATGATCATTCTGATGGTCAGACTAGACACCACTTGTGTGATTCCATTCACACATACCTTTCTGCTTTTTGGTTAGTCTTGACCTCAATCTGTGTGATTCCATTCACACATGTGGGGTAGCTCCCCTTGGTCTTCGGACCGTCATGTGATAGGCCTCTTTCCCTTTTTTCGTGATTTCTAGATTCCTTATGTTGATTTCTGGAAATTTTATGCTTCACCTATTTTTATGTATTGGTGAATTCATATGTTATTGATTTGTCATGAGTACAAATTTGGGGTATGATACCTCTTTGGATCTTTGAGAAGATTCTTGTGATATTGATTATCTCATCGGTTGATCTCCTGTTGATCATTATTTACATACTTATAGTAGTATGTTATTATGGATATTTTATGTTTTGCGTTGCACGTGTTGGTGATTTTCATGCTCACGTGTAGGTGAGATTCCGTGCTCCCGTTCTCGCTTTGCGTTGCACGCGTGTTGGTGATTTTCATGCTCACGTGTAGGTGGGATTCCATGCTCCCGTTCTCGCTTTGTGTTGCACGTGTTGGTGATTTTTCATGCTCACGTGTAGGTGGGTTTCCATACTCCCATTCGAGTTTTCATACTCCGGTTCGAGTTTTCGTACTCCGGTTCGAGTTTTCATACTCCGTTCGAGTTTTCATACTCCGGTTCGAGTTTTCATACTCCGGTTCGAGTTTTCATACTCCGGTTCGAGTTTTCATACTCCGTTCGAGTTTTCATACTCCGGTTCGAGTTTTCATACTCCGGTTCGAGTTTTCATACTCTGTTCGAGTTTTCATACTCCGGTTCGAGTTTTCATACTCCGGTTCGAGTTTTCATACTCCGTTCGAGTTTTCATACTCCGGTTCGAGTTTTCATACTCCGTTCGAGTTTTCATACTCCGGTTCGAGTTTTCATACTCTCATCTTGTGATTTCTGGATTTCTTGTGTAGATTCCTAGAATTTGTGCTTCACCAATTTTCGTGATCTCTATTGATAAGTTTTATCAATTTTTGTGCATAGGTGAATTCGTGTGATATTGACTTGTTATGAATACGAGTTTAGGGTATGATACCCCTTCCTATCTTTGAGAAGATTCTTGTGACATTTTTGATGAATGAAAATCCACTTATCGAAGTTGCTACTGATGTCGCTGTTTTAATCATGTGTTTTAAAAATTGTTTTCAAAATTTTTACGATTTGCGCTTTCAAAAGAATGAGGAAGCGATTTAAACGTTTCAGAAAAACCGAGGACTATGACCCCTTTCTTTTACTGATTCGCTTAATTCCGGACTTGTCCGTTTGAGAACGTAAAATGTTATTTATTTAAAATACACAATTTTGCACTTTAAAGGAAACGATGAAGTGAATTAAACGATTTAGTAAAACTCGTGGTTATGGGTCATGTGCGTTTGCTATTTCGGTTAATTTCGGACTCGTTAGTTGAAAAAATTTGTGATTTGAAATTTGATTACCGTTGTGGTAATTTCTGATTATCGTTTTGATAATTGGATGTTTATGATTTCTGATTTATCGTTTTTGATAATCAGATATTTATTGTTTCTAATTATCGTTTGTGATAATTGGATATTTGAAATTTAATTATCGTTTGTGATAATTAAACATTTGCGATTTGAGATTTAATTATCAATTGTGATAATTAAATATTTGTGATTTGAAATTTGATGACCGTTGTGGTAATTTCTGATTATCGTTTTGATAATCGGATGTTTGTGATTTCTGATTTACCGTTTTTGATAATCAGATATTTATTGTTTCTAATTATCGTTTGTGATAATTGGATATTTGAAATTTAATTATCGTTTGTGATAATTAAACATTTGCGATTTGAGATTTAATTATCAATTGTGATAATTAAATATTTGTGATTTGAAATTTGATTACCGTTGTGGTAATTTCTGATTATCGTTTTGATAATAGGATGTTTGTGATTTCTGATTTACCGTTTTTGATAATCAGATATTTATTGTTTCTGATTATCGCTTGTGATAATTAGATATTTGAGATTTAATTATCGTTTGTGATAATTAAACATTTGTGATTTGAGATTTAATTATCAATTGTGATAATTAGATATTTGTGGTTTAATTATCGTTTGTGATAATTAAACATTTGAGATTTGAGATTTAATTATCAATTGTGATAATTAGATATTTGTGGTTTAATTATCGTTTGTGATAATTAAACATTTGAGATTTGAGATTTTATTATCAATTGTGATAATTAGATATTTGTGGTTTAATTATCGTTTGTGATAATTAAACATTTGAGATTTGAGATTTGATTATCAATTGTGATAATTAGATATTTGTAGTTTAATTATCGTTTGTGATAATTAAACATTTGAGATTTGAGATTTGATTATCAATTGTGATAATTAAACATTTGAGATTTGAGATTTGATTATCAATTGTGATAATTAGATATTTGTGGTTTAATTATCGTTTGTGATAATTAAACATTTGAGATTTGAGATTTGATTATTAATTGTGATAATTAAATATTTGTGATTTCTGATTATCGTTTTTGATAATCAGATATTTGTTGTTTTTGATTATCGTTTGTGATAATTAAATATCTGTGATTTGAGATTGATTTTCGATTTTGATAATCGAATACTTGTTGATTTGATTATCGTTTTGGATAATCGAATATTTGTGATTTGAGATTTCTGAATTATCTATTGATAATTAGATTTTGTTGATAATTTGTGAATTTCCTATATGAAATTAAAAGATTTCTTTGGCGTTTATATTGTACTACGCCAGTGTACCGGCTTAATTTTCTGCTATTCATGACGTTTTCCACGTCTTCCTATTACGGAAATGCCTTAGGGATTTTTGATTTTTATTCTTGAGCAACCTTCTATTCATATCAATGCTTCGGGGGTTCAGCACCTTCGAAATAAAGATGTTTTTCTCGTGAAAGTTTAGCGGTTCTCAAATTCTATGGATTTCACTTTGGAATCCAGAGAATTCATCGAGCAAACACATTCAAGCTTACTCTTTCATGCTCTTATGGTTGTTACCTTTTGTCCATTTATTCCTTATGATTGCGAGGACGCAATTTCTTTAAGAAGGGGAGTCTGTAACAACCCGGTATTTGCGTCGATTAATAATCGACTTTTAAATGATTAATATTGACACAAATTTCCATTTGAAGTTTTAAATTTTGAATTTTTAAATTTCTTTTATAAATTGTTAAAAGAAATTTCGGGCTTTAACGTTTTAATATAGGCCCATGTTTATTTCGTTGCCGTTCCTTTTTATTCAATTCGACCCGATCCCCTCTTTCTCTTTTTCTATTTTTCGTTCGTAACCCTTAAACCCTCAAAAGAACAAAAATGGCGGCCTCGTATTGTTCGTCCTTCATCGGCAAAAATTAGGGCTTCATCAATTAATGGCTGCTCGCGCTCGTGCTCTCGTCGGCTGCTCCAACTCGTGGCATAGGTGAGTGATTCTCTCACTCACATCTCAATTCATCCTTAGTGTAGTGTTTCGGTAGTTCGAGTTTATCTTGTTATTGATTCGAGATGAAAATTTATTTGGGGTATTGCTTTTATGGTTTCTTGCTTATGTTCGAATCTGTGAACTCGCTAACTACTTGATTTTTGAATTATGGCTTTGATTTCTCGGCCCGCGTGAGCCTCGTCTCTGACCATCTCGGTGTCCATCTTTTACTTGTCGTACTTGCAGTATATTGATTATTGCAGTGTATATGAGTTTGATTCATATTTATGCATTTGCTGGGAGTTGCATTTCTGGTCAATCTTCATACCTGTGTCACTGATGTCGGCTTGCCTTATTCATTTCTCTGTCGAACTATGGTTCATTTTACAGTGTCATCCCCCTTGTAATTTGCAGTTGCATTTTTATATTGTACACAGCCTTGTGCACTTGCTCATTTGAGTTATGCTGCTTCTCGTGCACCTCTGAATTGTTTAGCCCTGTACAGTTTGTTATGTACATTCATTTGTATACATATTTTACATTCACTTGTGGAAGTTTTAAACTGCTGCCACTTGCTTCTTGCATTTGTTGGCACTGTTAAACTTCATGTTGAGGCTGCACTTCCCTGTCTGCTGCTTGACTCGAAGTTTGGCACTCAATTAGCTTGTTCTGTCCACATCATTAATACTTGACTTGGAACTAAATTTTTGTGATACTTGTTAACTACAACTTGGTTTTGCATAACTGATATGCAGATACTTGAGCACTTTTGTTGATTCACAGCAACTTCTGAATTCATATTTAATATGCAGATAAACTAAGCATTCATTGTCTTTCCACCTCTGTTTACATTAATGTTGAGTTTGCATTTTCGTACCACTAGTGTTCATGTAGCTCTTTTGGCATTTTTAATGCCTTGGTTTCATTTAGGCTTCACTGGAATTTAGTTCGAACGACGGCTTTGTTATTTCAGTCATTTAGACATGAATGAAGTTGCTTTGTTGATTTTAGCCTTGACTTCCTTGCTGCTGTACATACTTTACTTCTACTTAGTGGCAATTGGTTTGTATACCATTATCACAGTGCAGCCTTGCCCCCCTTTTTCCTGCTGCACTTGTTTGATTGTTGTATATGGATTTTTATTGCTCTGTGTCTTCATTTGTACACTCTCAAGTCCTATAGCATTGTGTGAACTGAATCATGCAGTTCCATTTTTGTTGCATCTTTGAATTTTATTGCCGTGATGTTTTACTGCCATCATGAACATTAGTGTACATTCCTGGTAGCTCTGTCCAGTTTCACAGTTGTAGAACTGTTGTATCTTTTGGAGCTTGCATTGTATTATTTCGACCAGTTCACATGTTTAGCTAGGTTATATGTTTTGATAACTGCTGCACTTCCCCTACCAGTTGCATTGTTTCACTTGAGTACAAGTAGCTCCACTGCTACTTGCAAAAGAATGTCCAACCTGGTACATTTATTCATTTGAACGATTTCTGGTTAATTGCAGTTTTATTCGAACTGCATCTTTCTGTGCACTAATAACTGAGTTTGAATTAGACTGACCCGAGTATTATTTTCTTTGAATCTAATACTCGGGTCAGACCGAGTATTTCAGGTTGTAGATATTCTGCTTTGGGTTGCTGCTTGAGCTATGAAGTTCTTTCATATCTTTTGGAGTAGTCGTCGTCATTTGTAGTAGTCTGTATAATTGTATAGGAAAATATGTATTCATGTATATTATATACGTTAATGTACCTGTATATGTAACTTCCTGAGTCGACTGTGGTAGTTGTATCATATGTAACGTGTCATATGTATTGTATCAAATGTATTGTAACTGACATCAGTTATTGTATATACGAGACTTTCTATTTTATTTGTGTTCCGCATTATATTATCTGTGTAATATTTTATATTTACTGTTCTAAACTATTATGAACCATCGTAGTTCGTTTTATACTGGTATTGGGGTATGTCGATGGGAGAAAATAAATCAGAGATGAAAAATTACGAATATATATATATATATATATATCACTCCTATCGAGATAACCAGTACTAGTGTAAGGCCTAACTATTGATGGCCGCTCCTCAACAGCCTTATTCTCCGGGCTAGTTGACAGCACTACACCGTAGTGTTCTTGGCTAGCGCGGGTATAGAGGTGGGGCGTCACAGTTTCCATCAATGGCAGGGCTACTGGGATACCGCCCGACATAGTACGGGGTCTAGATCACCGTACTGAGGATTACTCCCAATCCCTTGCAACACAAGGCCGAAACCATCCCTTACTGGATAGTCCCGAACAAGACCACCTCGTGGTTGGCGCGACCAACCACACACTAAGCCAAACAAAAAGGGACCTCTAGAAAGGGGTAAATCTCGTCCTACTTGGGTGCTACCCACTTAACCTTGCTGCACCTCCCATGTTTTAGCTATTCCCGGTTGATGAGGCTTAAGGCTACGATTACTTTTATAGAACAAATTACTTTTATAGAACACATCTATCTTAGAATGCTCATCGTCCACCTGACAATGTTCTGAAAGCATTCAATCCATGTAAGTTCGTTCTGGGTTCGAACAAAACCGAAGGCACTATCTCGTTACACTCATTTTGGAATCACCCTCAGAGTTATCGATCATAGCCCTTACACTCTAAATGGCCATCTCGAACCTAAAAGCACTATTTTCGTCAAACTCATCTCGGAATCACCCTCATAATTTTAATGATGAATAGTTCTTACACTTCGAGTCTTTACTTTAATCTTCACTTGGATTCACAACCTAACGTTTAATTTGGATCGATGTGGTTTTTGGATATCCAAATTTGGAAACCCGATCCTGGTTTCATCGAAATCCAAAATGCCATTTTAATGTCCAAGTTGTTTAAAGGTTTAAAAAATTTAAACTTATATTCAGAATAACATAAACTGATAGATGATTCAAAATATCACATATAGATTATTCATATCAACCAATCATCTCACAAAGCAGCACATATCACATATCGGAGATATCACATCCAAATCATCTAATATCAATAATCCATAAGCAGGTTTGATTAACTCTTAATCAATTTAATTAACCCTTAATTAAATTAATTACTAACCTTTAATCACTTGGATTACCATAATCCTGCTTACTTAACAATAATTAACCATTAATTAATTAATTAGTTAATTAATCATCTCTTAGTGATCTACCTTAATTAATCTTCCTTAATTAATTATCCTTTAATTACATTAAGTAATTAACCTTTAATTAATTACACCAATTAATTATCCTTAACCAATTACAGTAATTAACCTTTAATTACTATCATTAATTACGTTAATTAATTATCCTCCATTTACTTCCATTAATTAATTAACTATAATTAATTACACCGATCATTAATTAATTATAATTAATTAACCATACTTTAATTAGTTACTTCCATTAATCATCCTTGATTAGTTTCATTAATTATATTAATTAGTGATCCTATAATTACTTCATTAATTAATTAATCTTTTAATTAATTAAATAATTAATCTTTAATTAACCACCTTCATAAATTTGTCTTAATTAATCATAAACAATAATTAACCATTTTGTAATTACTTACCTAATTAAATTACTCCTTAATTAATTATATTAATCCTTTGATTAATTACACTAAATAATTAATCTTTAATTACTTCATTAAGTAATTATTAATTAATTACATTACTTAATAATCTTTAATTAATTACCTCATCGTCTAATTAATGATCCTCTAATTACTTTCTTTAATTAATTACTCTCTTAATTAATTACCTTAACAAGTAATTAATCACATCATTAATTAACCTTAATCCTTTAATCGATTAATTATTCTTTAATTAATTACTTAACTCTTTAATCAATTAAATTAATTAATCCTTTAATTAATAACACCAAGTGATTTACACTTAATCGCTTCCATTCAATTACTTTCATAAGTAATTTCCCACTAATTACTTCCATATGCAATTTCTCTTTTCTTAATTACATTCAGTAATTATCCATTAATTACTTTATAAAGTAATTATACTTAATTAATTCATAATTAAGTGATAAGTTTAAATTAACCAAACTATTTACTAATCAATTAATTAAATAATTAGTTAACTTCTTATATTTAAAAATCCTTAATTAATTAAGAAAATTATTTATCTTAGTTAAACTTTTACTTATTAACAAATCATTTACATTAATTAACCTTATTTATCTCACAAATTAGTTATTTAAATTAATCAAAATCTTAATTACTTTAGATAAGCTCTTAATGATAATTGATTTACATAGTTATCATTAGACATTATTTAAAAATAAAATATTTAGAAATCAATTTAAAATTAAAAGCAATTTAAACATTAAATTTTAACATTTAAATGTTTGAAATCTTTCAAAGATGTTTAATAAATTTTAACATATAGTTATTTTAAAACTTAATTATCATATCTTTAAAAACTAATTTCTTCTAACCTACGTTTAAAATTTGTTAAACATTTCTTTTGAAAACTAGAATAATATCTATAACTTTTAAAATTTAACTTGCTTTGTTTTAAAAATAATTTTAAGACTTGATTACTTTACAAAAACCCTTGCTTGAGGTTAAACAGAAAATCAACTCGGGCCAACTGAGTCAATCTTCACCAAAACTAGTGCCACCTTCGAGTCGCATATCAGAAATCACGAAAACTTAACCGAGTCAAACTCATCTTCCCTAAACTCGAAACAACCCAGACCATCAATGTGCACCATGCACATGCACGGTAATTCAACGTCGCTCCGACCTCCTCTCTATTCGTCGACCAGTCATCGATAGTCTCACCATCCCTCTTGTGAACCTAAATCGCCACATCCGCCAGCGAATGAAAATCGAACCAGAGACTCAAAATCCATCAACCACCATCATAGGAAATCCTCTCATCGCCGATGAACCATTTCACGATAAACCTCGCCATCCCCACTGAAGAATCGCCTCAACCTCCCGTAACTATTCCCCTTATCGCGATCATCAACAACGCAGCACCGATGGCACAATCATCTCGTCAACAACGACTAATCAAAACCCAAACTAAACCCTACTATGCCGCTGCCTGGCCACCGTGGCCATTAATAAAATACCAGAGTATTTTTCCTACAATCATCATCCCTTAGACCATCTTCAGCCCAAACATCCACCTTCCAGATGCCGTCGATCGTCGGCAATCTCCTAAAATGCCCCAAACGTTCATCTCGAAAATTTCCAAAGAATATCAAACTAAAAATCACAATATGTATATTAAAAATCATGATTTTCCATCACTAATTCACTCATGCAATTCAAAACAGAAATTGAATTCATTGATTTTTGACCCACATACATATATGTATATATATATATATATATATTACTGTTATTTACAAAATTTCGAGACAAATATTAAATATAAATTCCTAGGATTATTTTTAATAATGATGTTACACAAATTCAATCATCTTTCATTTGCAAATCAAGATTTAATATTGGTTGTATGTTGAGATTTTGAATATATTTAGTGATCCAACCTATAAACAACAGAGAGCATACTATACATATAAATACAGTCATTATACCGGCATATCATCTTTATTTAAATATATGCATTCATCTTCAGGAACATTTGCAACTATATTACTACATAAATCATCACAAATATGTAGGTTTAATCACAGGTTTAAATCTGTTTTAAAAAAAAGATTTACTCACCTGAATTTTAAACGGAGGAACAGGTTTGATTGATTTTGAACTTCTTCTGTTGAAGTTTGCTTGCTGTTGCATTACTTGTTGAATTGATTTTGAATTCCTATTACATGCTTGTTAATTGTTGAATCCTGAGCTTGAAGCGTAGTTCAAAAGTGAATCGCGCTGAAGTGTTTCCTTTGAAAAGATTCTCTGGATTCCAGTTTTATTTTTTTCTTTTGATTTGTTTTCAGGTTTCATTAGTTTGGTTTCTAGATTTTGCTTTGGGAAAAATGAAGAAGAAAGGGAAAATCTTAGAACTGAAAAAAGAAACTTAGAGCTTTCTTTACAACATTTTATTAATTTAATTCAATTTTAGAGAAAATAAAATCTTGCCACTTGTTTATAAATTAGAAAAATATCACAACAATACCTTCTCATCCTTACAAGTGTTTTGAATGTTTTATTATTGTTTTACAAATATTTTAAAAACATTTTTAAATAAATTTTTATATCTCAATGTTTATATATATGTATTGGAGTTTAAACTATAAGGATATGCAACTTGGTCTTATACATGTATGTTTTTATTTGTTATATAAATATGCAAATTATACTTAGCTCGTAAGTTAATTAGAAAGAAAGAATATTTTAAACCTTTATTTATATATTTATAAATCATTTATTTTAAAATAAAATTTTATTAAATCGTTTTCAAACTAAAACCATTATACCTTTTATATAATTAAACATTTACTTAAAGTGTTTTGAAAATAAATGATAGACCTTTAATAGCTTTTGAAAAGTGTTATGTTGAATTTAACATATTTTCCAAATCACTATATATTAAATTTTGAAAACTTGTTTTATTAGCTAAATTCAAATTAAAGCCTTTCTATTTACAACAATAATTAGAGTACATTTTAATATTAACTTCGAAAATTATTATGTTGAATTTTAAAACAACTTCAAATCATAACATATATACATACATACATACATACATACATACATATATATATATATATATATATATATATATATATATATATATTACAATTTGATAACACATCCTTTATTAAACAAAAGACTTTTCTATTCGCAATATATATACCAAAATATATATTATAAATAGAATCTATTTTTATTAGCTTTGAAAGATAATTTTACCAAATTTTAAATTGTTAGAAAAGATATAAATAAATATTGCCAGATTAAATATCTAGTAACTTTTAAAAGAATAAATTTACCAACTAAAATTAAATTTATAAAGGAAAAATATTATACAATGTTATCAAATTTTAAATCAATATTATCAATTTAAATAATTTCTAAATGAAGATTATCAAATTGCTATTGCCTAAAATTTTGGGTCATCACATACCTTTAACCATAAAAGAATTTCATCCTCGAAATTCAAAAGCAAAGATAATTTAATAATCCAGCAAAGATTTTAATTTCATACAGCAAAATATACCTATCTTCCAGTTACTAACAACCAGAGCAACCAATCAAACAAACAAACCTAACTAACTATCCTGGCACAAACCAGGATAAATCTTCCTAATAGTACATAGAGTTTCCCAGATATAAATCACTGGGATACTCACTCTACAGAATCTAAACTAACAATACTACTATGATCCAGAGCTCTCTCTCTTCTAGATCCACCCATCTGAACAAAACATCAAATCACTCAAGTCTAGCTCTACTACTATATCCTTCTGAACTGCAGATTCCACAACCAGCAATGGACCATACACATACTCCCTCATAGATACGTGAAATACGTTGAATCCTACTCATCGTAATGACCCGCTATTTTGGACCATTCAAATCGACAATAAAACCATACATATCCGACTTGAATAATTCAAAATACTGAATTGTTAATTAAAATTTGGCAAAACTTAAAATATACAATAAATAAATCAATCACAGATCACAGAGTAATATAATGCAGCGGAATAGATAAAGAATAGTAGTTCATGAAACTATATACATCAGAGTTAGAAATAAAATACAACCGAATAGTTCAAATGCAGTGAAGTCTCCAATGCAACAAACGACTTTTCTGAACCAATCAACTGGTTGGATCTCCAAATGAAACTCCGAACTCCAAAGGTGAGTCTCTAATGCTGTATCACTCAGTCTAACCCGAGCGTAAAGAAAAACACAAAACACTCGAGTCAGGATTAACATTCTTATATCAATAAATCCAACTCAAGTGAAATATCAACTGAAATACAAATAACTTAAAGGATGTTTGGGATAACCATCCTCAAGGGTCCATGGAACTATCTACAAGGTAGAAAAATACACTATAACACCGTGGTCATTTCAGCTTAATTTATACTTCAAAACCAAATATCATTTTCACTTCAAATATCTCTATATTTCCCAAAATAGTATTTATATATATTAAATAATTTATACAATAAAGTATTTTAAATTCCCTCAACTTAACAAATCGTTTCAACATCAACCCGACCTTCCCATTCAAATTAAATTCAATCTCAATTTATCAATTTAAATTCAACTCAATTCCTAAAATAAACACTTAAATTTATCGATCTCAAATTCATATTTGTAATCACAAAGATACCCCTTTATATTTCAATATATTTCAAAACTTTAAGTATTCAACGTTTCAACTACATTTTTATTCAATTTAGTTTTCTAAATAATAAATTCAAATTTGGTTCAACCTAAATTTCACTTTAATTCAATTTAGTTGCTAAATAACAAATTAAACTACGTTGATTTCAAATACAGATCCGAATCTCAACATAAACCATTTAAATTCTAATATAGTTCAAGGCTTTAATATTTAAATGTTCTATATAATAGTTTCATATAGATCTCGATTTAACCTCATTATTATTTAGTCTTGAAATACTCCCTTATTAGATTCAATATCATTTAAGTAACCTTAAATTACATTTTACTCAATATTTTCTTTAATTTTATTAAACGTGAAATATTCATTAAATCACTTAAATCAAAAATCCAGTTACAAAATCATGCCTTTAAATTTTCCAATCAATAATTTCAAATCGATTTAATTAAATAAATCCTTATTTAAAAAACCATTTTTAATAAACCCAAATTTATCTCCCAATCTTAATTATTCAACTTTTTACAACGGTAAATTTTGAAATATAAATCTTAAATAATACTCAAACATATTATATGGATGAAATCAATCTCAATAATAATATTATTAAATCTATATATAAAATTTCCATTTATATATATAATATTTTAAGAACCAATATTTATTAAATCCCATATATTTATTTTCAACTGTAGAAATTTATTTTCAAAATATTTATATGGACCAACGGCGTCTGTATATATTTCCTATCATATAGCAAGTGCTACGGATATTTATCATTTCAACCCGTACACTAAATATATACGGGTGGATATCATTTCAACCCGTAATCCCAAATTCAATTAAATGAAAACCGCTAGGGTTTATCATTTCAACCCATAACGATTTTCTCCTATTCTAAAGTCCGTTCGGGTATGTATCATTTCAACCCATAACGATTTTCTCCTATTCTAAAGTCCGTTCGGGTATGTATCATTTCAACCCATAATGATTTCTATACTAACAAGGAACTTGCAGAGTGATAACAGTTATGAAAATAACAACAACAACAGGCATATATCATCAAAATAAATATAAACAATAGGATATGGTGTCATATCCCATAAGTGAACAGTTATAGATAATAGCATATATAACAATTTAAATAACTACAGCTTCATATTTCAATTGTATTTTCAATTGAAATCAAATTTAATAAATAAAAGAACGTTAATCGTGAGTGATTGCTCACATTTCGAGGCTAGAGATGAACGAAAGTGGGATAAATTACGAATCCAAGCACAAGTTTCAAAGCAAAGCAGGATTGGCACGAATTCGATGGATAGAGCTGACAACAGAATTTTATGGGAACAAATCCAAATCAGATTGACATAAATTGAAAATATAACATTATTATTTTCTTATTAAATTAATACTTCTTTTTAAGTCAAATATCAAAACAAAATACGTATGTAAGAAAAATTCTTGGTTTGTATTAAACACATGTATTAAAATCAAATATAATAAAATTTGAAATAAATGTTGTAACTTTTATATAGAAATATACATAAACATATACAAGTTTAAAGAAAAATGGTGAGACCACTTTTCAAAATAACTTTATATATTACTGGAACAAAGAAAGCTACAAACGCTAACATATCAGTTTTATTATTTTATATAAAACAATATAACATATGTAACAGAACTGTTAAATCCCAAGACTTTGTAAACCACGTACGTATATATTTTATAAGAATCAATACTATAAATCACTACAAACCAGTGTATGTATACATAGAAATTTTATGGCTAAAGTATATAATTACACGTATACACAGCTGTAAACTTATGCATAAACGAATAATATAAAATCATACGTATGCTATTAAAATTTGTAAGTAAGTAGGATATAAACAATTGAATCTCAAATAAAAAGTACTTTATCCCTATATATATTACTGCAAATGAAATACAGTAATCTATATAATACTTAAAAAAACATATAATATCAACTTATATACTATTATAATACAAAACATGTACATATATATTCTCTGTCCCATATGAAATACACACACACACACACACACACACACATACAAACAAAAATCAGTTTAAGACACACAAAGAAAATATATCTTTGAACATAGAAAATTATATAATACTCTCATATAGATACGCCTTCTATTAATTGTAAACAGTTGAAAAAAAAGAAAAAAAGAAAATTATATAGTTCTAACTTATATATTACTCACCTGCTGCACTAAAAGAAGAGGAGGAGGAACAAAAGGTTGGAGATGGCATCAGGGAAGAAGGATGGTTTGCACGTCCTTGGGTTGAAACAGTGGAAGAGGATGCAAAAGTTTTCAACAACATGAATTCAATCTGGGAAGATGAAAGCCTGATTATAAATATATACTTTATTTATTTGATAGCGTGTAAGTACAGAAAAGGAATAGGTAAATAAATGATTCAAAGTGGAAAATGGAAGTGACAGACACTATGATATCTAAAAATTTATTTCAAAGTAACGTACGCCACAGATCAGATCAAAAGAAAATTTTAATAGAAACGGTTGTCCATTGATTCAGCAAAGTGTTTAAGGCAATTAAAAAAAGAACCGCTTCCAAATAAAGATAAGAAACATATACCATAAATATAAAGTGATTTGAATAGTAACGGTCCCTCCAATTGAGCTGAATAATTAAAGCAATAAATTTTTGTTTGTTTGGACAGTACGTAATGAGTTTGGAAAGGCAAGGATATTAAAATGGAAAAAGGAATGGACAGAGAAATTTAAGCAAAGATAAAACGTATGCATGTTTTGTACATTCATACTTCCAGAATGGTATGACGTGGCAACGGTCGAATTTCAGTAAAAGATGAAATAAATGTGAAAAATGAAACAAATAGGAATGAACCGCATTTTTCCAAAATGAAATGTATGCAACAAATCAGCAAATAAATAGAAACCTGTAGGGAGATGAGTGAAATAAATAGAAAATGTTAAAATATAAATAAATATAACATACATAAAAAGGACAATGGGACGATTTAGAAATTAATAAATGAGAAACGTATATCCTTATACGTTTTAGTTTCAAAAAGGACAATTTTTTTTATCAAAAGTTATAAAAGAGTTAAAAGCATTGAAATGTGGTTTCCGCTGAAATTTATTTTATTCCCAACTGAGATGAGAGAGAAAGGGAAAGATTTCAGACAAATGAATATATTCCAAATGAATGTAATATAAACGGTCATGGTGTGGTACATCAGAAAATTTAATGCAATTTATAATTGTGTGAGTTGTACGTTGATTTATGGAAAAAAATAAAAGTAATTAATGGCTTGATTTAATAGTACATTTCAAATTTGAAAAGAAAAGAGAAGTAAGGGTTGAAATTTTGATTTCAATTAAATGATCGGGTGAATGAGCAAATAGCAATTAGCAAATAGCAGAAAGAGATAATGGAATATATAGTAGAAAAGAATAAATGAAATGTGAACGGATAGAATGCAAAATAAAACGGCAGAGAATTGAATATAAGATGGAAAGGTGTGGCAACGCTCACCCATAGATTTAGCTAAAACCTTTAAAAGAAATTTAGTATGGTATGAGTTGTACGGTTTCAAATTTGAAAAGCAGATAAATCCAAGTCATAAATTTTAGCACGGATGATGCACGTTTTAATTGTTTCTGTCGCGTATCGGATCTCAAAATACAGAAATAAATATACCGTAGTGATCAGTAAAACGAGACGATCAAAATGGTATATAGATATTGGTGGTACGATGGAATTAAAAAATTTTGAATTTTCACTAGCAGAAAAAAATGCATTAAAAACGCAGAAAATAAGATCGACGGAGCTATAGAAGTCCAAATTTAGGAAAACGAAAAATGACGTCTCAGTCGGAAGATGATTTAGAATTTTTCTGTGTAAAAATATTCAGGTCTTGAAAATAAATTTATTTTCACCAATTATTAACTGATTTGAATTTAATAGAATATATAATAAATAAACCTTCATATAGTTAATTGAAAATTTACCATTTCCTATATTTAATTATACGTAAACCAAATATTAAAACTTTATTTCAAAATATTATTATTAAAGTTTCTCAAAATCCAAATTAAATATGTTATAAAAACAATTAAAAATTAATAAAATTTTACGGGTCGTTACATCCAAACTAGCAATTCAATCCAATAAACAAAAGAACTTATCCTATCATGAACACAGATAAGAAATCCTAAATACCTCGGAGCTAGCCTTCCAATCTTATCAAATTACTGCTCTCTTAACCAGAGAAACCTTAACAACAACGAAGTCTCCAACTTCGAATTCCAAATTCCTTGTCGCAAATCTACATAACTCAACAGACAATCCTGGGCTACCTCATCCTGATCAGCTCCACCTATGTTGATGCTCCCTTAAACAAACTGGACCAAGAACGCACCAATTTATGAATCCTATTCAACAAAATGGTCTTCCAAGATCTTCCGTTATCCAGAACACAAGTTCTACTTGATAAGCAAATAGAAGACTGAACTTACTTCTCCAATATGGAACAACCAAATTAGGTGGTATTCGCCAATCTTATCTTCAGATCTCGAAACTCCCTATAGAAACCCTCTAATCCAAAACACTGCAACTTCCGGTTGCTTCCACTCTATAACAGCTGCCACCTTGCTTCCGCTGCACAACTTTGATTCTAAAGTAGATGAGAATGCTGTTGAGGAACATAAGCACAAACTTATCCTATATATCCTTGAAACTCTGTTCACCAGATCCATAAAACCTTAGTGACCCATCTGACTCGGTCACACAACCTTATAGTAGAATCCAAACTTGAAAACTAGATTTGACCAATCCATTTCCAAAAATTCCTGAGCTGCTACCCCAACTCTTCTCTCTCTACGAACCATCCTACTACCAGGCTAACCACCGATATTGGTTCTAGAACAAGGTCAATATGGAACTCAACTCCAAATGCAGACAAACTTCTGACTTCCATGATGATATCTGGAAAAAATCTCTGACTACTCCAATAGCTCTTACTTCCTCATGAGAAGCCTCAATCTCAAACAAAAGTTTATCCAAAATGTACTCCCAAACTAATCGCAAGTCACTTTTGCGATCCTACCTAGTTCAGATTCCAAAGAAACTATTCTCTCTTTACCAATTAGAATAGCTTTAAGCTTTTCCAAACAAGGTTAACCCTTCCAGAAAGCCTTCACCATCTGCCCGGACTGCTGATAGAAGAACCACAAAGATTTCTGAATCATCGAAGGATCGGACCACACTGCTGTTTCCAAGCTCCACCTCCAGGACACTACTAGGCCAAGAGACCTTCTTGTCGGCACACAAACACCTCCGATTTGAAACTGCTACCACAGCTAAGCAAAGACTTCTAATCCAAAGGATCCTCGAAATCCAAAAGCCATCAACTAACTGCACACATGACTCCTCAAGATGGGTAGACATCCCGAAAAGACACTTGGGCTTCAAACCAAGCATCAACAACTCACTCTTCTTAAAGAGTAACAATGAGACCATGTCCGAAACAACACTCATTGACCTTATTCTCATACTTCAAATAAAATAGAACTCCTTCCTACGGTTTCCAAGATACCATCACTTGCTTCTGCACATTCGACAGATCCGAACTCTAGAAAATCCTCTCACCCGAGCGCAACCAAGCTCACACCTCAAAGATGGACTTTGAATCTTTAAAAAGATTCCCTTCAGAGATCAGAGAAATCCTTACTCCAAGATACAAAGCTTACTCAAGACGGTATTGGGTCTACAGACTCGAGAAATACACTTCCAACCTCAAACATTCGAGCCTCTTCCATTAGTGGTAGTCGTGTTACACACACACCACTGCTCCATCTACCTCTAGAACTTATGTTGGAAAACCCGGACAGGTAATCCTAATAGATCAAGTAGATATATATATATATATATATATATATATACAAGTACGCTCTCTCAAGAAAGATAGAAATCACTCTAAAGCCTAGGTATTCACTCAACCTAGCGCTCTGATACCAACTGTCACGACCCATCTTTCTTAGCCTAGAAAGAGGGATAGAAGAAGAAAAGATAGGAAAGAAGAAACTCAACAACAATAGATTCTCACAGCGGAACGAATGAAATATAATATATCACATAAAATATTACATAGTATCATATACATAAGAGTTACACAACTAGTACATCTCAATTTAGACAGTTACAAACTCCTGTCTAATTATACAACTCAAGATATCACAATGATACAAACACAATACAAACACAGCGGAACCACTATATATTTACACGCTGAAGCCTCTTGCTCCAAATCTCCTCCAGAATTCGTCAAAGCTAACCTGAATCTCTCGACTACTCATACATAATATGAGAACCCAAGAGTTTAATAAAATAGAAAATAAACACTTGGGTCAGACATCGGTCTGGTGTGAGTAAACGGTTTAAAATTGCTTAACTTTAAAAATCTTTGAAAAGAAAGGTATCACGTAAGACTTCCTACACATAAACATGGAAAAGTTTTTACCTTACGCTAACCAAAACATTTGATAGAAAATCCAGTGATATTATAACAGGGTCTAGGGCTTTCAAGTAAATAAGAAATAGCTAAAATTGTTACATAATTAAATTCCAGCTACTAACCACAAAAGTGGGTAATACAATCAAAACCGTAAGGGCACGTAGGAAGAATGAGTTTCCATCAATGGCAGAGCTACTGAGGTACCGCCCGTCACAGTATGCGGCCTAGATCACCGTACCGAGGATTACTCCCAATCCCCTACAACACAAGGCCGGGACCATCCCTTACTGGATAGTCCCGAACAAGACCACCCTGTGGTTGGCGCGACCAACCACCACACTAAACCAAATAAAAAGGGACCTCTAGACCGGGGTAAATCTCGTCCTACTTGGGTGCTACACACTTAACCTTGCTGTACCTCTCCTGTTTTAGCCATTCCCGGTTGATGAGGCTTGAGGCTAAGATTACCTTTATAGAACACATCTATCTTAGAATGCTCATCGTCCACCTAACGATGTTTTGAAAGCATTCGATCCTTAAAAGTTCATTCCGGGTTCGGACGAAACCGAAGGCATTGTCTCGTTACACTCATTTTGGAATCACCCACAAAGTTAACCACCATAGCCCTTGCACTCTGAATCACCATCTCGAACCTGAAAGTACTATTTTCGTTAAACTCATCTCGGAATCACCCTCAAAGTTTTAATGACGAACAATTCTTACACTTCGAGTCTTCACTTTGGTCTTTACTTGGATTCACGACCTAACATTTAATTTGGATCGATGTGGTTTTCGGATATCCAAATTTGGAAACCGTTCCCGGTCTCACCGAAATCCAAAACGCCATTTTAATGTCCAAGTTGTTTAAAGGTTTGAACAATTTAAACTTATATTCAGAATAACGTAAACAGATAGATGATTCAATATCACATATAGATAATTCATATCAACCAATCATCTCACAAAGCAGCACATATCACATATCGGAGATATCACATCCAAATCATCCAATATCAATCATCCATAAGCAGGTTTGATTAACTATTAACCAATTTAACTAACCCTTAATTAAATTAATTACTAACCTTTAATCACTTAGATTACCATAATCCGGCGTACTTAACAATAATTAACCACAAATTAATTAATTAATCATCTCTTAATGATCTACCTTAATTAATCTTCCTTGATTAATTATCCTTTAATTACATTAAGTAATTAACCTTTAATTAATTATACCAATTAATTATCCTTAACAAATTGCAGTAATTAACCTTTAATTACTATCATTAATTACATTAATTAATGATACTCCATTTACTTCCATTAATTAATTAACTATAATTAATTACACTGATCCTTAATTAATTATAATTAATTAATCATACTTTAATTAATTACTTCCGTTAATCATCCTTAATTAATTTCATTAAATTATATTAATTAATGATCCTATAATTACTTCATTAATTAATTAATCTTTTAATTAATTAAATAATTAATCTTTAATTAACCACGTTCATTAGTTAGCCTTAATTAATCATAAACAGTAATTAACCATTTTGTAATTACTTACCTAATTAATTAACTCCGTAATTAATTATATTAATCCTTTGATTAATTACATTAATTAATTAATCCTTAATTACTTCATTAAGTAATTATTAATTAATTACATTAATTAATAATCCTTAATTAATTACTTCATTAATTAATTAATGATCCTCTAATTACGTTCTTTAATTAATTACTTTCTTAATTAATTACGTTAACAAGTAATTAATCACATCATTAATTAACCTTAATCTTAATTAATTATTCTTTAATTAAATAATTAACTCTTTAATCAATTATATTAATTAATCCTTTAATTAATAATACCAAGTGATTTACACTTAATCACTTCCATTTAATTACCTTCATAAGTAATTTCCAACTAATTACTTCCATAAGTAATTTCTCCTTTCTTAATTACATTCAGTAATTATCCATTATTTACTTTATCAAGTAATTATACTTAATTAATTCATAATTAAGTGATAATTTTAAATTAACCAAACTATTAACTAATCATTTAAAATTAATTTAATAATTAGTTAACTTCTTATATTTAAAAATCCTTAATTAATTAAGAAAATCATTTATCTTAATTAAACTTTTACTTATTAACAAATCATTTACATTAATTGACTTTCTTAAATTAATAATAATAATTAATTAACCTTATTTATCTTCGCAAATTAATTATTTAAATTAATCAAAATCATAATTACTTAAAGATAAGCTCTTGATTATAATTGATTTACATAGTCATCATAGACTTTATTTAAAAATAAAATATCTAGAAATAAATTTAAAATTAAAAGCAATTTAAACATTAAATTTTAACCTTTAAATCTTTGAAATCTTTCAAAGTTGTTTAATAAATTTTAACATATAGTTATTTTAAAACTTAATTATCATATCTTTAAAAACTAATTTATTTTAACCTACATTTAAAATTTGTTAAACATTTCTTTTGAAAACTAGAATAATATCTATAACTTTTAAAATTTAACTTGCTTTGTTTTAAAAATAATAATTTTAAACTTGATTACTTTACAAAAACCCTTACTTGAGGTTAAACAGAAAATCAACTCGGGCCAACCGAGTCATTCTTCACCAAAACTCGTGCCACCTTCGAGTCGCACATCAGAAATCATGAAAACTTCACCGAGTCGAACCCGTCTTCCCCAAACTCGAAACAACCCAGACCATCAATGTGCATCGTGCACATGCACGGTATTTCAACATCGCTCCGACCTCCCCTCTAATCATCGGCCAATCACCGATAGTCTCACCATCCCTCTCGTGAACCTAAATCGCCACATTCGCCAGCGAATGAAAATGGAACCAGAGACTCAAAATCCTTCAACCACCATCATCGGAAATCCTCTCATCGCCATTGAACCCTTTCACGATAAACCTCGCCATCCCCACCGAAGTATCGCCTCGACCTCCTTCAACTAGTCCCCCTATCACGATCATCAACGATGCACCACCGATGGCACAATCATCTCGGCAATAATGACTAATCAAAAACCAAACTAAACCCTACTATGCCCCTGCCTAGTCGGCCAACATGGCCATTATTAAAATACCAGAGTTTTTTTCCTGCAATCATCATCCCTCAACAATCTTCAGCCCAAGCATCCATCTTCCAGACGCCACCGATCATCGCCAATATCCCAAAATGCCCCAAAAGTTCATCTCGAAAATTCCCAATGAATATCAAACTAAAAATCACGAAATGTATATTAAAAATCATGATTTTCCATCACTAATTCACTCATGCAATTCAAAAAAGAAATTGAATTCATTGATTTTTGACCTAAATGTATATTACTGTTATTTACAATATTTCGAGACAAATATTAGATATAAATTCCTGGGATTATTTTTAATAATGATGTTACACAAATTCAATCATCTTTCATTTGTAAATCAAGATTTAATATTGGTTGTATGCTGAGATTTTGAATTTATTAAGTGGTCCAACCTGTAAACAACAGAGAGCATACAATACATATAAAACAGTCACTATATGTAACGTCCTGCCTTTTCGCACACTTTAAACCGACACACGTGCCAATTCAAACCATACGGAAGGTCGGATTGTTATGGGGTAAATGAGAAAGATAGAGAAGAAATAAAACAAAACAGAATCTCACAGCGGAAGGATAAAATATAATAATCAAATATACAGTTCATGAAACTGTTTTACAAAATAATTTATTTTTCTTGTGCAATAAATATCAGAGTTACACATACCAATACAACAATGCAGCGAGATTAAATGGTGTAGTGCACTAGTATAAATAATAATAATACAAATCTTCGTCTTCGTCCTCCAAAGCTAAATCTTCAAATCCTGAAACGCTCGGACTGACCCGAGCGAATTTGAAAAGACAAAAACACTCGAGTCAGAACTAAAAGATCTTATGTAAGTTAAATTTTACAGAAATAAATATGAGTACTGTAACTTAAGAGATGCTCGGGATCTACATCTCCTAAGGATCCGTTAAACTATTTACTATGTAGTATATTGCGCTATTATAATAGTGTCTAATTGTAAAATAAACTTACTTTTAAATAGCGTTAAGGCTTTACATTTTCCACCTTAACACAGAATATATTCCCATAGTCTATACAGTACCGTAATCTCCCCCGTACTGGGCGTCGTCAGAGGGCACTCCATAGGTATGGTACAAAACCAAAATCGTATAAGGCGCGATAGGGTAGGTGACACGGCACAACTAGGCAATGCCAGGGTAGATATACCAATTACGCTTCCGAGTCGATGGTAACGCGTAGCCGCAGCTACCGCCCACCTCGAACAAACTCCCCCAAAATCAAAAATAGAAGTGGCCACTGAATCAATCCAAAGTCGAAGTATAATATCGAAGAGGAGTGTCCGATCAGAGGAATGACCTCATTAACCCGTCAATCGCTCCTGTTTTAGCCACCTTATGCCAACTCACGGGAGTCGGGTCCACGTATTTACCTTACAGGAAACGTCGCCCCAACCTACTTCATTCTGGAATCTCCACCGCGTACACGGTTAGTCAAAGTGGTTTTCGGTATCGACAGAGAGTATGTCCATATCCGATCCCGGTCTCTTTGCCAACCAATCGTTATTATAACACCGCGGTCATTTAAAAATAGTTTATACTTTAAACCAGAATATAATCCATTTCAAAACCATAATATTACGATATCATTTCTTCTTTAAAACCCAAAAAGATTCATTTTGATATTATTTTATAAAACCCAAATCAATGATATCATTTCCCAAATATAAATCTTTTCCAAAAATTATGCCACTTTTAAAATTTATAATTCCTTGTAACCAAATATTTGAATATTAACTTTCAACATAATACTTCGAAATCCATAGTTTTTAAAACCATTACTTTCAAAACTAAATGGTTTGGATATTCAACAGTATATAAAATAAGTGGTTTAACTTAAATGTTACTTTGAAAAGAAATATTTCTCGTGGCTTTACAATACATTTCTTTATTTAAAGTTAAAACCAAAATTTAATATCGCTTCAAGTTCCAAAACCATTTCAATAAATTCATATATATACGTATATCCATTTTGAGTATAAATATTTCAACTAAAGTTGGATTTTATTCTTTCAAATCAAATGTTCTATTAATTAGCCTTGAATATTCACATAGAATCCATAATTTATAAGACTTCAATTTCTAGTAATAAATTATATATATTTTCCAATTCAAGTTATACTAGAATATTCATTTAATTTATTTTGGGAAAATCCAATTATAAATATAATATCTTAAAATTTCCAACTTAACATTTAAACATAGGATATAAATTATCAAACTCCATTTACTAAATTTTCTTCCATTTTAATAAAGAGATTTATACACCTTTTTATTTCAAAATTTTCAACTTCATATGTATATAAATATGGAAGAAAACATTTATTCAGTATAAAATTTAAGATTTTTATAAACCGTATTCCATCCAAACCATAGAAATCACATTAAAAATAGTTATATATAGACCGCGGTGCATGTATATAGTTTTCTATCCTATGGTCAAGTGATACGGATATTTATCATTTCAATCCGCAATTTAAAAAAAAATAAAACTGCGGTTGTATATCATTTCAAACCGCAATCCCGAATGAAATGTAAATGCATACTAACTTGCAGTTTAATGATATCCAAATAAAACATTCATTCAACAACACATCCATCATCCAATCACAACATTGATCAATATCAATCAATAACAATTATATATATGATCATATATAACAGGTGATAACTGGCAGTTTATTCAAATTAAATTTATCAACTATTAATCTAACAGTTTATTCAGTAATAATTTATACAACTGTTAACTAGCAATTCATATGCAACAAAAATTTCCAACAGTCAATTAATACACAATAAATCAATTAAATTAACAGTTAAATTTAATAAAATGAAATTCAACAGATATGAATGAAATAAACATGCCAAATACTCATAAATAAATTTCTATTCATTTCTAAAATTTATTTAACAAACATAAAAGCTTCTAGTAGTTGTGAGTGGGTTAAAACACTCATCTTTTGAATTTAAATCGAATTTAAATTCGATTTAAACCCAAAAATTCGCCCGTCTCAGAATTCGTCCAAACCAGCGTCATCAAGTCCGGAATTAAATTACGATCCTAACAAAAGAAATTTCGTGTGAATCCGACTTCGCGTGAGAAAGTTATGGCGAAAAATGATGATTGAATTCAAAATTGAAATTAAATAGAAAACGACACATATTCACCTTACCAAAACAACACGTCAGCACCTTTTGTGATTCACGCGCACGAAGACCGCGTGCTCATCATCTCCCAGCTTCGTGCGTTTCGAACCAAAGCAACGCCTGGAACGCCCTCTGCCCATCTTGGCTTGGACCGCCGCCGCCCATGCTGGCCTCACCCAGGTTCGGCCCCACGGCCTGGAGCCTCTCCCCCTCGTACGAACGAAGAGAACCACCACCAGCTGCAGTTCGAAATTTCGAACCCTAGTTCGAAATTTGCCCGAGATCCAGCCGTTGATACTCGAAATAAAATACATAGATGCGCTCCCCATCGTCCATACTACAATACCCAGAAACCGTTTCTTGATCCGATGAAGTTTTGAGCGACGATGATGAACGGTTTTGGGGCTGTTTGGATTTATTCTGGATGAACGACAGCTTCAATTGAAAAACGAATTTCACCAGTAGATTATGCGTATCGAAAACATCAACATATTTTTTTTGAGAATTTTCTGAAATTTTTGAGTTTCGACTTTTGATTTTGAACTGTGGATGGATCTGGAATTGGATCTGAGATGTATACATTTGGGGAAGAGAAAGGAGTGAAGAAATGAACTTACAGCAAAAGAATAGAGACTAGGGTTTATAGCTGTATATATATAGGTAGGCTAGCGATAGGGTAGATAGGCTGTAGAATGAACGTGCGTGACAAACTATGGTCCAAAAAGCCCGCTATGCCTCCGGAGTCGAATTTGTTAAAACTATATATCCAGATAGGTATTTTAAAATATTATGAATGCGATGGAAAAAGTTTCGCGACCAAATTCGATCGTATGAAGAAGTTATGCTAAAAACAAGATTTCCAAATTGATTTCAAATTGATTTCAAGGCGTTTCGCGTCCGTACGATCAAACGACAAGTCCGATCGATACGAAACTTGAAACCCTATAATAATTCACCGATACGGATCCGATGAAACTGGTTTCGTCGAAATCCGAGTCCGTGACAAAAATGGCTATTTTTAATATTTATTAAATAAATTAAAATAAATCATAAAATCCAAATTTTCTTTCAACTTTAAATATTGGCCAAATTTCATTACTTATATAATCCAATCAATTCCAAATGATTTAACAAGCTTGGATGTGGATTAAAATCTATAAGTATATCAATTTTGTAGTGTTAATTTCTGCACTTCTTATTATTTGGAATTATAAATTTTTATTCTCAAAACCCAATTATTAATTCTTATACTCTTATACTCTCAACTTGAATCCAATTAGATAAATAGATTTGATTTCCATTCCAACTCATTTTTCTTAACTATTATTAATTCCAATCTTAATGAATTCAACATTATAAGTTTGATAAATTTATTAAATTCACTCAATTGTTTACAAATTCCATTTTAAATTAAATAACGTAATATTTTACGTTTAATTCTATTTTATTTGTAGTAAATACCCTTTGTTGGATTTAATATTCAAATTATAAATAAAATCTTGCTTTCTAAAGTTATATCAACAATGGTCCAACTAAATTTGAATTAGCTTTAACTTTATTTTATGGAATTAACTATTGCAATAAATCCAAATTGATAAATAAGGCTTGATTCCTATATTAACTACTTTGGTTCCAATTAACCTTTTATGGTGAATATGAATTTCAAGGTATAATTGAAAACTTTATATCCATTTGATTTCACTGTTTCATTTTTATTATTAAATCCATTATAGCCAAATGCATGAAATTAATATACACAAATATTTTAAATCCCAACTTAAGTTTTACTTAACGTATTAATAAACGTTTAAATTTTATTAATTGCAATAACTCCATTACCTTCATTCTTTTTATTCACGTAGCTAAATCTTGATTTAAAATCTTTACTATAACCCATAGTCTTATTAAAATAGGAATTTACACTACCTGTAACGTTAATTTCCATCAGTAAAGATCTTACACCCTTTGTTCCATAGATTTAGATTTCACAAATTTAGCTACTGCATTAATCTTATTTATATAACATAAATGTTCATATACTTGGAATTCATTCCCAATTCACCAACTCAATTAATTATGCTTTACAAATGTGTTTCCAATATATAGGTATTTTATACTAATTGTTATCATACCCATAATTACACGCTTATAACAAATTCCCACATTTGCATAAATTTATTTAGTTAGAATGTTTATTAAGGTTTATGCATTTCCAACTTGTGCTGATTTTACACAATTATTATGATTTCTCACAGAACGTTAAATTTATTAATTGACCATTTATTATAATTAACTCCCTTAATTGAATCAACTGCTTATTATTATATTTTCATTCTTACCATTTCTTCCCATTATAAATTCATTTACGTATTTACACATCTCTATCTTTCAAATATTAATAACCAAACTGATTACAAACACTGTTCTTACCAATCTTCATAAATTTGTTCAGATCTATACTCTCTCTCATATAATTAAAGTTTATGTTTCTATTAGATTTTTTTTTTCTACTGACATTGAATTTTACTATCTACACTTATTGCATTTTTGTATACATGAATACTATTTAAAGTTAATATTTATATTAACTTTTATAAATTCAACTTCCATTCGTTTCTTATCACTAACTTTCAACAAAATGTGACCATCTACATTTACCAAACCTATTGTCATAATGTTTTATTGTTACACTAAGTTACGCAACTACTATACCAAATTTCTACATTTATTCCCAAACAACTTAGAAATTATACTAATCTAATTTATTAAATATTATTAATTTAACGGGTCGTTACAATCTCCCCCACTCAAAACTTTTTGTCCCCGAAAAGGAAAAGAATGGAGAAGGAAGAACAAACAGTACATCTTATTTCAAATATTAACTTATAAACAATATTTTACTGGATTAATTTCCTTTAATGAAATATACTTGTTTTATAATCAATCATATCCTTTAATACTTGAATTATTAAAGTTGGATAAATATTTTAACAAAATTCTAAGTCCAAAATTTACGAAAATTTTTGGCAGAGTCTCCTTTGTACGGAGGGACTCTGGAGAAAATATAATATCCAAATATACAATATATTACATATATATCCAAAATAAAATATCCCAACACGGGAAAATATATAAAATAGCGCTTTATACGTAATCCGGAAACGTACCTATTTGTCGGACACTATACGTTTTTTTATTTTGGAACCAAAAGCAGTAGCAGTTGCTTCCATCACCTGTATTCACTTATATAGTCTAAAAGTTAAATATTTATATTACAATGAAATGTTTGGGTAGATTCAATCATTCATATCCAATCAAATGCAACAACCATAAATTTTAACAAACAGCACATGCCACCAACAGACAACCATTCAATCAAACAATCAATTTGTTGTTCGGGTTCAAATTCTGAAATTGTACGGAATGAAGAATAACTATCAATTGCGTCCGTTATTCGACAGTCTTAGATGGAACAAAGATAGATTATTTGTTCATCCCATAACTCCAAAATTCCTTACCCAACAAACATACATCAACCAAACAATCCAAACCAACACCAAAATAGTTTATTTACATTTATTTCATAATTCAGTGGTTTGATTTTCTTTCCTTCATTTATGGGGGAATTTCTTTGTTTCTTACAAGTTTTATTTTCCAACTATCACAAAATTCATTATATTTGTATTTCCTTTTATTACTTTAAGTTTCCTTTTATTGCCTAAGTTTATAAAATAAATTCTCATTAATAACAACAAATATTTTGAATATCTTCATTTCCTTACTCTTCACTTGTAAGATTTCCCTTAAATTCTTAATCTGCTAACATTCATTCTTATAAGTGGAAGTTTTTATTTATCCATTAACTATGAATTGCAGTCATTTAATTTTTCCTACTTTCCATTATATTAGAATAGGGAAGATTAAAACATACTTAAGTCAATAATCATACAATCAATTCTTATTTTGAATTTCATTTTATATACTTAGGTTCATATCATCTATTAATAATTCTTAACCCTTTTTCAGTAAAATTTCAATTATAACCTAAGTTTATACCATTAAATTCTTATTATAACAGTAATTTATTGAATACTTCATTTTTCTAAATTCCTACTTGTAAAATATTCAATTCCAGTTTCTCATTTAACACTTCAACTTTTATATTTGGGTAAGTTATTTATGTTAAGGAAATTGCAATTGAACTTATACAAGTTTAATCTCCATTCTTTTAATTAAATTTAATGTTTATCCATATTACTCTTTGTCTCATATGTATGCAAATTCCTCTTTATAGCTTTGCAATTATTCTCTTATTTCAATTAGAGGTTTCAATTCATTTATTACTTAACTTTTATTTCACTAACAAATTTTAAACAATTAATTAACGGAAAAATTTAGAATTAAATACCGGGTTAAATTTCAATTTATTTCAAAATAATAGATAAATAAGTTCTTACAACTCAATATCTCTAATTATAGTTAGAGCAATAAAAGAAAATTTTTAGAAAAGTTCAAAATAAATCTGCAGTAAAATTTACTACAGTGGCCTTTCCCCTTCGAAACTCGAAATGAAAGTCGATGATGCGGCCGTCATCACCGAATTTATTTCCAGCGACAGAGAGGAAAGTACAGAATTTAATTTTTTTTTTCCAAAATCTTCTTTAAAACAATTCTTCCAAATTATACGAAATATTTATATAAGAAATTACTTATAAACCAAATCAATAAATTTCACAAATTCTTTGAAAGCAGATTTGGAAAAATCCCGGACTTAAGTTCTAAAATCTCCAATTTGATTTATCATAATTTCAACTTAGCTTCAGTTATTATAAATATTTTATTTCCTAACACCCAATCTATAGCAACCAAATATATATATATCTTTATAAAAATATTTTTATATATAGAAAATATAATAGGCAAAATTCTTTCATTCACCTATATTAAAACAAATATTATGTTGGTCTGTCCTATTAAGTGTTTAGAAATCCCTATTGATGACATAGCGTCCCATGCATCAACCAGAATTTATAAATACAAAGCGGAACAGATTAACACAATATAAAAATCTTTTTATTAATACTAACAAATACGCTCTCTCATATATATACACTCAGCGACTCCCATAGGATATTACTACCCTATTAACAAAGAGTCAAACCCCACAAAGCCAAGGTTTATCGCTAAACCAAAGCTCTGATACCAGATGTAACGTCCTGCCTTTTCGCACACTTTAAACCGACACACGTGCCAATTCAAACCATACGGAAGGTCGGATTGTTATGGGGTAAATGAGAAAGATAGAGAAGAAATAAAACAAAACAGAATCTCACAGCGGAAGGATAAAATGTAATAATCAAATATACAGTTCATGAAACTGTTTTACAAAATAATTTATTTTTCTTGTGCAATAAATATCAGAGTTACACATACCAATACAACAATGCAGCGGGATTAAATGGTGTAGTGCACTAGTATAAATAATAATAATACAAATCTTCGTCTTCGTCCTCCAAAGCTAAATCTTCAAATCCTGAAACGCTCGGACTGACCCGAGCGAATTTGAAAAGACAAAAACACTCGAGTCAGAACTAAAAGATCTTATGTAAGTTAAATTTTACAGAAATAAATATGAGTACTGTAACTTAAGAGATGCTCGGGATTTACATCTCCTAAGGATCCGTTAAACTATTTACTATGTAGTATATTGCGCTATTATAATAGTGTCTAATTGTAAAATAAACTTACTTTTAAATAGCGTTAAGGCTTTACATTTTCCACCTTAACACAGAATATATTCCCATAGTCTATACAGTACCGTAATCTCCCCCGTACTGGGCGTCGTCAGAGGGCACTCCATAGGTATGGTACAAAACCAAAATCGTATAAGGCGCGATAGGGTAGGTGACACGGCACAACTAGGCAATGCCAGGGTAGATATACCAATTACGCTTCCGGGTCGATGGTAACGCGTAGCCGCAGCTACCGCCCACCTCGAACAAACTCCCCCAAAATCAAAAATAGAAGTGGCCACTGAATCAATCCAAAGTCGAAGTATAATATCGAAAAGGAGTGTCCGATCAGAGGAATGACCTCATTAACCCGTCAATCGCTCCTGTTTTAGCCACCTTATGCCAACTCACGGGAGTCGGGTCCACGTATTTACCTTACAGGAAACGTCGCCCCAACCTACTTCATTCTGGAATCTCCACCGTGTACACGGTTAGTCAAAGTGGTTTTCGGTATCGACAGAGAGTATGTCCATATCCGATCCCGGTCTCTTTGCCAACCAATCGTTATTATAACACCGCGGTCATTTAAAAATAGTTTATACTTTAAAACCAGAATATAATCCATTTCAAAACCATAATATTATGATATCATTTCTTCTTTAAAACCCAAAAAGATTCATTTTGATATTATTTTATAAAACCCAAATCAATGATATCATTTCCCAAATATAAATCTTTTCCAAAAATTATGCCACTTTTAAAATTTATAATTCCTTGTAACCAAATATTTGAATATTAACTTTCAACATAATACTTCGAAATCCATAGTTTTTAAAACCATTACTTTCAAAACTAAATGGTTTGGATATTCAACAGTATATAAAATAAGTGGTTTAACTTAAATGTTACTTTGAAAAGAAATATTTCTCGTGGCTTTACAATACATTTCTTTATTTAAAGTTAAAACCAAAATTTAATATCGCTTCAAGTTCCAAAACCATTTCAATAAATTCATATATATACGTATATCCATTTTGAGTATAAATATTTCAACTAAAGTTGGATTTTATTCTTTCAAATCAAATGTTCTATTAATTAGCCTTGAATATTCACATAGAATCCATAATTTATAAGACTTCAATTTCTAGTAATAAATTATATATATTTTCCAATTCAAGTTATACTAGAATATTCATTTAATTTATTTTGGGAAAATCCAATTATAAATATCATATCTTAAAATTTCCAACTTAACATTTAAACATAGGATATAAATTATCAAACTCCATTTACTAAATTTTCTTCCATTTTAATAAAGAGATTTATACACCTTTTTATTTCAAAATTTTCAACTTCATATGTATATAAATATGGAAGAAAACATTTATTCAGTATAAAATTTAAGATTTTTATAAACCGTATTCCATCCAAACCATAGAAATCACATTAAAAATAGTTATATATAGACCGCGGTGCCTGTATATAGTTTTCTATCCTATGGTCAAGTGATACGGATATTTATCATTTCAATCCGCAATTTAAAAAAAATAAAACTGCGGTTGTATATCATTTCAAACCGCAATCCCGAATGAAATGTAAATGCATACTAACTTGCAGTTTAATGATATCCAAATAAAACATTCATTCAACAACACATCCATCATCCAATCACAACATTGATCAATATCAATCAATAACAATTATATATATGATCATATATAACAGGTGATAACTGGCAGTTTATTCAAATTAAATTTATCAACTATTAATCTAACAGTTTATTCAGTAATAATTTATACAACTGTTAACTAGCAATTCATATGCAACAAAAATTTCCAACAGTCAATTAATACACAATAAATCAATTAAATTAACAGTTAAATTTAATAAAATGAAATTCAACGGATATGAATGAAATAAACATGCCAAATACTCATAAATAAATTTCTATTCATTTCTAAAATTTATTTAACAAACATAAAAGCTTCTAGTAGTTGTGAGTGGGTTAAAACACTCACCTTTTGAATTTAAATCGAATTTAAATTCGATTTAAACCCAAAAATTCGCCCGTCTCAGAATTCGTCCAAACCAGCGTCATCAAGTCCGGAATTAAATTACGATCCTAACAAAAGAAATTTCGTGTGAATCCGACTTCGCATGAGAAAGTTATGGCGAAAAATGATGATTGAATTCAAAATTGAAATTAAATAGAAAACGACACATATTCACCTTACCAAAACAACACGTCAGCACCTTTTGTGATTCACGCGCATGAAGACCGCGTGCTCATCATCTCCCAGCTTCGTGCGTTTCGAACCAAAGCAACGCTTGGAACGCCCTCTGCCCATCTTGGCTTGGACCGCCGCCGCCCATGCTGGCCTCACCCAGGTTCGGCCCCACGGCCTGGAGCCTCTCCCCCTCGTACGAACGAAGAGAACCACCACCAGCTGCAGTTCGAAATTTCGAACCCTAGTTCGAAATTTGCCCGAGATCCAGCCGTTGATACTCGAAACAAAATACATAGATGCGCTCCCCATCGTCCATACTACAATACCCAGAAACCGTTTCTTGATCCGATGAAGTTTTGAGCGACGATGATGAACGGTTTTGGGGCTGTTTGGATTTATTCTGGATGAACGACAGCTTCAATTGAAAAACGAATTTCACCAGTAGATTATGCGTATCGAAAACATCAACATATTTTTTTTGAGAATTTTCTGAAATTTTTGAGTTTTGACTTTTGATTTTGAACTGTGGATGGATCTGGAATTGGATCTGAGATGTATACATTTGGGGAAGAGAAAGGAGTGAAGAAATGAACTTACAGCAAAAGAATAGAGACTAGGGTTTATAGCTGTATATATATAGGTAGGCTAGCGATAGGGTAGATAGGCTGTAGAATGAACGTGCGTGACAAACTATGGTCCAAAAAGCCCGCTATGCCTCCGGAGTCGAATTTGTTAAAACTATATATCCAGATAGGTATTTTAAAATATTCTGAATGCGATGGAAAAAGTTTCGCGACCAAATTCGATCGTATGAAGAAGTTATGCTAAAAACAAGATTTCCAAATTGATTTCAAATTGATTTCAAGGCGTTTCGCGTCCGTACGATCAAACGACAAGTCCGATCGATACGAAACTTGAAACCCTATAATAATTCACCGATACGGATCCGATGAAACTGGTTTCGTCGAAATCCGAGTCCGTGACAAAAATGGCTATTTTTAATATTTATTAAATAAATTAAAATAAATCATAAAATCCAAATTTTCTTTCAACTTTAAATATTGGCCAAATTTCATTACTTATATAATCCAATCAATTCCAAATGATTTAACAAGCTTGGATGTGGATTAAAATCTATAAGTATATCAATTTTGCAGTGTTAATTTCTGCACTTCTTATTATTTGGAATTATAAATTTTTATTCTCAAAACCCAATTATTAATTCTTATACTCTTATACTCTCAACTTGAATCCAATTAGATAAATAGATTTGATTTCCATTCCAACTCATTTTTCTTAACTATTATTAATTCCAATCTTAATGAATTCAACATTATAAGTTTGATAAATTTATTAAATTCACTCAATTGTTTACAAATTCCATTTTAAATTAAATAACGTAATATTTTACGTTTAATTCTATTTTATTTGTAGTAAATACCCTTTGTTGGATTTAATATTCAAATTATAAATAAAATCTTGCTTTCTAAAGTTATATCAACAATGGTCCAACTAAATTTGAATTAGCTTTAACTTTATTTTATGGAATTAACTATTGCAATAAATCCAAATTGATAAATAAGGCTTGATTCCTATATTAACTACTTTGGTTCCAATTAACCTTTTATGGTGAATATGAATTTCAAGGTATAATTGAAAACTTTATATCCATTTGATTTCACTGTTTCATTTTTATTATTAAATCCATTATAGCCAAATGCATGAAATTAATATACACAAATATTTTAAATCCCAACTTAAGTTTTACTTAACGTATTAATAAACGTTTAAATTTTATTAATTGCAATAACTCCATTACCTTCATTCTTTTTATTCACGTAGCTAAATCTTGATTTAAAATCTTTACTATAACCCATAGTCTTATTAAAATAGGAATTTACACTACCTGTAACGTTAATTTCCATCAGTAAAGATCTTACACCCTTTGTTCCATAGATTTAGATTTCACAAATTTAGCTACTGCATTAATCTTATTTATATAACATAAATGTTCATATACTTTGAATTCATTCCCAATTCACCAACTCAATTAATTATGCTTTACAAATGTGTTTCCAATATATAGGTATTTTATACTAATTGTTATCATACCCATAATTACACGCTTATAACAAATTCCCACATTTGCATAAATTTATTTAGTTAGAATGTTTATTAAGGTTTATGCATTTCCAACTTGTGCTGATTTTACACAATTATTATGATTTCTCACAGAACGTTAAATTTATTAATTGACCATTTATTATAATTAACTCCCTTAATTGAATCAACTGCTTATTATTATATTTTCATTCTTACCATTTCTTCCCATTATAAATTCATTTACGTATTTACACATCTCTATCTTTCAAATATTAATAACCAAACTGATTACAAACACTGTTCTTACCAATCTTCGTAAATTTGTTCAGATCTATACTCTCTCTCATATAATTAAAGTTTATGTTTCTATTAGATTTTTTTTTTCTACTGACATTGAATTTTACTATCTACACTTATTGCATTTTCGTATACATGAATACTATTTAAAGTTAATATTTATATTAACTTTTATAAATTCAACTTCCATTCGTTTCTTATCACTAACTTTCAACAAAATGTGACCATCTACATTTACCAAACCTATTGTCATAATGTTTTATTGTTACACTAAGTTACGCAACTACTATACCAAATTTCTACATTTATTCCCAAACAACTTAGAAATTATACTAATCTAATTTATTAAATATTATTAATTTAACGGGTCGTTACACTATACAAGCCTATCATCTTTATATACATGCATGCATTCATCTTCACAAACATTTGCAACTATATTACTACATAAATATCATTACAAATATGTAGGTTTAATCAAAGGTTCAAATTTGTTTTTTTTTAAAAGATTTACTCACTTGAATTTTGAACATAGGAGCAGGTTTGATTGATTTTGAACTTCTTCTATTGAATTTTGCTTGCTATTGCATTACTTGATGAATTGATTTTGAATTCCTGTTGCATGCTTGTTAATTGTTGAATCCTGAGCTTGAAGCTTAGTTGAAAAGTGAATCAAGCTGAAGTTTTTCCACTGAAAAAATTCTTTGGTTTCCAGTTTAATTTTTTTCTTTTGATTTATTTTCAAGTTTCATTAGTTTGGCTTCCATATTTTGCTTTGGGAAAAATGAAGAAGAAAGGGAAAATCTTAGAACTAAAAAATGAAACTCAGATCTTTCTTTACAACATTTTATTAATTTAATTCAATTTTAGAGAAAATAAAATCTTGCCTCTTGTTTATAAATTAGACAAATGTCGCAAGAATACCTTCTCATCCTTACAAGTGTTTTAAATGCTTTATTATTGTTTTACAAATATTTTAAAAACATTTTTAAATAAATTTTTATATCTCAATGTTTATATATATGTATTGGAGTTTAAACTATAAAGATATGCAACTTGGTCTTATACATGCATGTTTTTATTTGTTATATAAATATTCAAATTGTACTTAGCTCATAAGTTAATTAGAAAGAAAGAATATTTTAAACCTTTATTTATATATTTATAAATCATTTAGTTTAAAATAAAATTTTATTAAATCTTATTCAAATTAAAACCATTATACTTTTTATATAATTAAACATTTACTTAAAGTGTTTTGAAAATAAATGATAGACCTTTAATAGCTTTTGAAAAGTGTTATGTTGAATTTAATATATTTTCCAAATAACTATGTACTAAATTTTGAAAACTTGTTTTATTAGCTAAATTCAAATTAAAGCCATTTTATTTACAAAAATATATATTATAATTAGAGTACATTTTAATATTAACTTTGAAAATTATTGTATTGAATTTTAAAACAACTTCAAATCATAACATATATATACATATATATTACAATTTGAAAACACATCCTTTATTAAACAAAAGAACTTTCTATTCACAATATGTATACCAAAATATATATTATAAATAGATTCTATTTTTATTAGATTTGAAAGATAATTTTACCAAATTTTAAATTGTTAGAAAACATATAAATAAATATTGTCAGATTAAATATCTAGTAACTTTTAAACGAATAAATTTGCCAATTAAAATTAAATTTATAAAGGAAAATTATTATACAATGTTATCAAATTTTAAATCAATATTATCAATTTAAATAATTTTTAAATGAAGATTATCAAATTGCTATTGCCTAAAATTCCAGGTCATCACACGGCCAAAATAAAATAAAAAAGGAAAGAAAGAAAGAGAAAAGGAGAGGAAATGGCAAATTCGAGACGTTCGATAAACAAAAGCATGATAGTTCAAAAAAAGATTGATGGAGTTTATACGAAGGTGAGAAATCCTCACCGCTTTTGAAATTATATTTTGGTTATGTTAAAACGATCACATTTATTCCCTTGTAACATAAGAATGTTTATACCAAATTGATTGTTAATATAGATGATTGATAGTTTGGTTAGATAATTGAATTGTGATAATATACCTTGTTATGGTATTAATAGTGAATGTTGGATTTGAAATCATATGATTATGTAATTGGTTGAATGGATGTTATGTTAGTGATAAATATGGATAGTGGTTATATTAATTTTGATTTAATAATCCTTTGTTAATAAGACCATATTTTAGTGATACGAGATATTTTCGAAAAATAAGTCTATTTTCAATTAGAAGTGAAATTAAAGTAAAAATAAAAGAGAATTTGAAAATTGAAGTGAAACGGGTTTGAAAAGGATAGTTAAATTGAAATTGAGATGAATAGTGAAATAGAATTGAAATCGATTTTGAAAAGTTGAAGTTGAGATTAAAGTTGAATTGAAGTTTAAATTGAAATTAGATTTGAAATCTAAGCTTTAAATGAGTTTAATTTGAAGTTAGAATTGAAATTGAATTGAAATTGGAATTTAAAATTTAATATCGAAATAATGGTAATATAATAATATTCTAATATGGAAAGGGTGAAAATTCATTTTAAATACTTTAAAAAGAGAAAATATTGATTCAAAATTATTTGTCATGATTTTATAAAAGAATTCAATTTGAATAAATTATTTCAAATATTGAAAAATAAGTTAAAACTAGGTGCGTAGCGCAACAGTAGTTCGCGATTTCGCGTCGAAAAGTTCAAATGAGTGTATAGAGTGGAATATAGCTCGAAATTCTTCGAGATAAGAAATTTCCAGATTATTATATCCATATCTTCTAAATGAAGAAAGAAAATCAAAGTTTAGTTGAGTATATTTTGAATTAAGTCCAAATTAGTTTTTCGAAAAAATCGCGCTAGTGTAGTTAAGTGACCACAACAAGAGATCTATTTAAATGAATGTTTTTAATCATGGAATAAATTTTATAAATATATTTAAATAGTTTTAAAAAGATTTGGATTGGAAAATATGAATTATCGAATGGCTAAAAGTTAATTTAATCGAATAAGCTTATATAGAACTTTCCGCGGCACTTGTATGCTGCGAATTGTATAACTTTTTGAATATGAGTCTTAACGCAATGATTTTTCCCAGAATCAATTATGAAGTTTATAAAAGGAAAATTAAGCGTTTAAAAGATAATTTGGAATCCTCATAATCAATTCCAAAATAAAGTTGATAACTGAGTACGCGGAAACGACTAGTACATTTGTACCGCCTGTGAGATCTGGGAAGATAAAACAAGGTGTTTAACCAAGGTAGGGATGGAGCAACCAGTGCCCCAAAGTTACCTAGCCTATGTTTTCTTTTCTTGGGCTAGGGTGAAACAGATCGAAAGGAAAGCCTGAATACCCTTAAATAAAAAGATTATATTAAGTTTTTCCAAAATAAAAGAAGATTGGTATTATCCAAAATTTAAAAAATATCTAAAAAAATAAATGATTTCTGTGATCCTATTTACTCCAAAATGTTTGCTAAGATTGATTTTAGGGTATATCATAAACGATGTCTTTAATAACATTGTTTTTTGACCCGTCTAAAAGTTAAGAACTTTGGATCGAGAGTTAAGTGAGGAAATTTGAGATATTTTTCAAAGTAAAAGAATGAATTACTTAGAATTATTCGAAGTCAAAAGAAAGAGATTTTAAAATCATTTGAAAAGAACTAAAGTGAAAAGAGACTTAATACATCCTGTATATTCATATTCACTTTTTATCGGTAATTGGATTTCGAAGGAACCAGGCTCGGATTTGGGTGATTCCAATTTGAAAACCACTTTGAACCAATGTACACGTTCGAATGTGAAGACACATTGAAGATGATGATTGAAGACCGTGGATCTTCATAGCGTAAGGACTGCTTGTTGACTTGCTCTGGGTAGCTCCCATTATAGAGTTATATATAGTAGTGGTCTCCTCGTTATGGAGATTTTTCGGATTGCAAGGACTATTTGCTGCTAGTGGTAGAAGGAGAGTGCCTTCGGTCTTGTGTTGGTAGAGGATCCTTTATGATTGTCCTCGGGATATTCATCTAGAGGTGTACTCATTTCGGAAGGTAGATCCTTCACCTGGTCATTTGTATGGAAATACATTCTCCAATAAGAACCGGTGGTTTTGTGTGCATTGGCGTAATAAATAGCCTCGAAATGCTATATGGGACACCATTTCGGATAAGATTAATAAGTTTATTTGCAAATGTTTTCAAAGAATCTCATTAGAGATAATATCAAAGATTTTGATATAAAAGTGTTTTAGTTATCAAAAGGTAAATACTCGTCCGTGTTTATGTGTGGGTGTGGTTTTATAAGATACTATTTATTTTCAAAGGATTTTATTCAAAGGCTGATATATGACACTGTCATTCATTATTGAGTTTTTCTCACGCTGGTTTATCAAGCCTGATCCGGATATTTTCAATACTTGAGTCAGATTCAAGTAGTTTCAGGTTTAGTCGAAGACGGTTGGAGTTTCTAATGGAGAGCTGGAGATATTCATCTACATATGGACATATTCTATTACCCGCTATACTTAGTTAGTTTTAGTTGATGTTTGTCAGCAATTGTAAGGACAGATGTACTGTCCAAGATGAATTTAGTTTAGACTCTGATGTATGTATTTAAAAGTTTTCCGCTGTAAAGATATTTGTTCAATATTATATGTTATTTCATTTGTGTGAAATTCTATTCTGCCTATTTTTCTTTATTGCCCTTCATGTTCCGTATTTTCGTGCAATTTGAGTTGGACATGCGTGGTTTATTGTCGATTAAAAGGGTACAGAAAAACGAGTCATGACAAGTTCATTCTGGGACTGAACGAAACCGATGGCACTACTTCTATTACATCCTTTTCAAGGAATCCCATCTAGGATTAATAGCAAATAGCCCTAGCACTTCAAAGCCTATCTTCGATTCCATATTCTTTAAGATGTCTTCAATTCGAAACGCTTGAGTTGGATCGAAGTAGTTTTCGAATAACATATCTGATCCCGGTCTCTTCAAAAAAACTTTTGATATTTTTCAGTAAGCTCAATCCTGGTTCTTTAGAAAATAAACAGACAAAAATAAGAGCAGAGATCACCTCCTAACATTTAGTGGACAGATTTTCTTATCATTTATCCTTGATGAACGAAATGAATTTATACGTGCAGTATAGCACCTCCTAACTATACCTCATTTCGTATTTCTCTTAGATATTTCCAAAGTTACATTATGGTCCAGGTTTGATAGACGGTTATTTCGCTATCAAATAAACAAACATTCAAACAAGGATTTAATTCCATATGGGATGTACCAAGCCTTTATTAATTAATCTTTCATTAATTAAACGCTTTACAAAACCTGACCAAAATATCTTTTTAAAACACTATTTCCAGAACCCTTTACACTCCTTTTATACTTGGAAAACATTTTTACCTATCTAAAAAATATAAGTATTTACCAAACAAATTTAGAAAATTCTCTCTTCTCAAATTTCATACTAAATAGCCAAGAAATTCCCTTTCCAAAACATAACTTACTATAAAACCCATCACTTTATAAAATCCATTCACTTATCCCTTATAAAAATTCTTTTCATAAGTTCACTTCTTATTTCAAACATCCTTATACATCTTCAAAACAGATTTAAAATTCTTTGTAAAATCTCTAAACTGATTTATGTGATGACCACCTTTCAAACCCTTGGGAATGACACTTAATACATTCTCGGTATTTGTGTGCCATTGCCCAAGCATCCGAAAGATAAATTGTCTTGAGGTAAAATAAATAATAGAAAGAACATAATAGAAATAACTCACAACAGAATGGTTACATATAATACAAAATGATATAGTAAAAATGTTACTTCTTACATGGTGCTATTAAAGATAAACAAAAGTACTGCATCTAATATATTTGTAGCTATACATTCTGACTTTTATTTTCAGATACAAAATACACCTACATAATCATATCATGAAAATAAATAACTAAGGATCCGCCTGCTCAATCATTATCTTCAAAGAGCTCCAAAGAGAAAATTCTACTTTTGGACTACTCGAATATAATTGAATACGTGAAAGTTTAGGGAAAATAAACAACTCTGGTTAGACTAAATGTTTGGTATACGTAAATCTCTAAAACAAATAGGGTGTATTTAATAAATAACATGTGGGACCTTTCCACTAACACGGAACGGGTTTTCGCCCACATAAATAACAACCAAACATAAAAAAATGGAAATGAACAATTGAGATCAAATCCAAGTACAGATGATGGGCATAATTAATATACATCCAGACTTGAATGAATGGAAGCAATCAGAGTAGAAATCCAAACTGGACAGAATGGATAAAACAAGATAACAGTCAAAACTCGATAGAATGGACTAAACCAGATAACAATCCAAACTTGATAGAATCGATTAAATAGGATAGCAGTTCAAACTCGATGGAATTGGATAAATCAATAACTAACACGACGAAGAGTGGTTGACTCTTCTCGTTGCAATTAAAGAAATCAGATTTAAAGGTTCGAATCAAATAATGAATGGAAAATCTCAAACAATGATTAGGAGGGTGCGCCCCCTTAGTGAAAGAATGCCATTAGAAATATAATTGAGAGCTCTGATGGCTCTCGAAAACCACCAAGCCGGACCCCGCCAACTGTTACCGAGTATCTGAGTATTTCACATCTCAATGCACCAAACCGAATCCAATCTAGAGTGAATGTGAGAATATCCTAACGGGAGCAACCCCACATAGCTTGGCCCTCACTCGCTCTTTGGTTTTGTTTATTTTCGACAAAGGATATCAAAGCCCAACTGTGCAACACATCGTCTTAGAATGATAGTAATAAAGAAGCTAAATTTACCGATAGCTGAGAAACCATCTATCGAGGATACAAAGTGATTATATATGAAAATTAAGTCTTGTATACTTATCATTACTCATCAAATTCCAACTTGCACAATTTCTTGGTTAATAATAATACTAGATAAGTCAAGGTTGTGTTACCTCATAGCCATGTCTCACGATTATTATTAACTTCCGAAATAGCGACAACTCTACTTCGTCGACATTTAGCGCTAAGTGTCCAAATAAATTGTTCCTATATAAGTAAATTACTTTATGGAAATTAATTCATTTCCATAAACGAATCAAACTTTTTCTTTTTAAAATCTGATTCATGCTTGACCTCACATTACAAGTATTAGCTATAAAACACTTTGTTAAAAGGGTTTACTAACTTCAAAACAACAATTTAAAAATGATTTAATAACTTAAAATATCCTTAATTCAGTTAACTAGTAAATTTAAATATAATTAATTAAATTAATAATTGAATATCACTATTTAAAATGATTAAGAAATTTAAACCATTACTAAGGAAAGATTAATTAAAATCAAACAAGTTGATCTCCCTTTAAAGACATTAATTAAAAAGAAATTAATTTTAAAAGCATCATTAGTTAATTGATTAATTAACTTTAATCCATCACTATCAAATGATTAATTAGCCTTAAAAACCACTAAATTAAATGATTAATCAAATTTAAATCATCATTAACTAAGTAATTAGTTAAATTCAAAACACATCATTATAAGTTAATTAGTTAAACTTAATCCTTATAAATTTATTAATTAAGTTAATTAAATAATCATTATTAAAACAATTAATTATTTTTTAAAACCTAATTAATCAAAATCTTGCTTAGCTTGTAAAACAATTCCAAGCATGAAGATGGAACCAAATGGTTTCAATAAGAAGTGATTTTCTAAAAGTGTCGGTATAGTGACCACTACTATACAGGTAGTTCGGCAAACAAACTTATGTCATTACAATACAACCAAACATCACATAGCAAGGTATGAACTTATATACAAGGTAATTAACTATGAAACAACATATAGAGAGCATTTACTTATAAATAATTAACTTTAACTACCAATATTTCATCCAACTTACTAGATTCTTAGTAACTTATCTGAACTTTTACCTCAACTTCAGTGACTATGATGTTCATCATTTAACATGTTATAAACATAAAAGTTGTAGCCCTTCGAATTAGCTTTCCAAATCATTAAAGAAATCTAAATTCCGATTAATGGCAAAAGTTATGGCTGAATTACTAATGGGTGTTTAAATAATTTCCGAGCAAACATCTTCAATGCTAAACAATTCATTATCGTATTATGAAATCATATATAACAAGTACATAAAAAACTCAAGCACATTAATTCCCAAGAAATAATCCAACCACAGTTATCGTCAATAGTAATAGTTTAAAATTTTGCATAAAAGAGGAAGCTTCACTCACTAACTTGTTTGCTAACTAACCTTTTCTAACAAGTTTACTAACTTTCAACTAGTTTATCTTATGAACTTAACTTAAAATGTTTGCAACCATCACAACATAAACATGTCCAACCCAAACATAAAAAAAATCACGTCATATCCAAACCAAGCAAGATACATATAAAACAATACAACTAATGATAACCTTTTCCAAAAATGTAGGAGTTTTACTCATCGAAAAGTTATCCAAACTCTTACTAAATTTGGATATAACCTAGCACTTCCATTCCCAAGCAAAAAGATGGAGTTTTTGATGGCCTTGACATGAAAATATGGTTCGGCCTTGTGCACTTTAAGCTTGGCCTTTGATGTTTTAAATGGATGGATGCTTGTTTTTATATGATAAGGTGATGAAGAAGATGTGGCTTTAGCAAGTTTTGGAAGAGATTTGAGTGGAATAACATGGATTTTAAAACTTGGGAGACATGTTTAGGAAGCCATGGAAATAAGCTCAAGCTTTAGGAAGTTTTTGGAACATGAAAAGAAAAATGAGAAGTAAGAAAGGAGTTAGAAAAATATGTTTTATAAGAATGCAAAGCTCTTAAAGAAGCTTCCTTTTCAAATTATATTTTCTTAGCTTACATGAGAAGCTTCTTTATTTAATTCATTTTGGTGGCTTATGTTGGGAGCTTCCTTATTATATATTTCCTTAAGTATATATACATATATTCATGCATTCAAACATGCCTAAGTAACTTATAAATATGTGTTGGTGCATAAAAAAGAGTTATGAAATTTCTGATAACCTTTTGCCGACAATAAGTCAAAAATTCGAAAAACGAATTCCGATCACCTTTTCAATCTTATGTCGAACAAAATATTTTTTTAAACTAAAGTAGAAAACTCTTTCGCCATCATTATTTATTTATTTAAAAGTGTTTTATTTTAGTTATAAACCAATTATTTGAATATTTAAAATTAGTTAAATATTCACAAAGTCAAGTAGTGAAATTCCGGGTCGTTATAGTCTCTCCCCTTAAATGAATTTCATCTTCAAAATTATTATGAAGCGGAAGAAGTAATAACCATCTCAAGAAAATCAATTTGCTTGGTTTTTCGTTAAATCCGATTAGTTATAATTTCCTATCATAAACATATGTAATACAACCATATGCAATCGGGTAACATGATGCAGCCATAAGTAATGTAAAAAACATGTGCAACTTAATAAAGTGAATATTCTATAATAAATGCAATGCACCCAATATTTTTCAAAATACTTCCAAAGTTTAGAACTAAATGCCTAGGTTTTATATTTAAAATATGTTTTTTCAAAATCCTTCTAAGATGAACAATTCAAAACCAAAAATTAATTATGACAAGGAGAGGGCTCTCCCAACCGATGCATAGTATAACTCTTGAATAAAACAACATGGAGCATCCAGTGGTAAAAAACACTAAAGCAAATATACCTAGCAAGTTTCCCAAATCGGAAAACCATAATTACCCAAATTTAGACATAACAAAGTATTTGGAAAACTACTAAAAATATATTCTTTTCAAACGTTTAGAATAATAACACTTCATCAATATAATTTTTTTCAAAGTGATATTTTCATTATTTCATTCTCAAATTATTTCGAAATCACTTTTCAAAAGCACTAGGATTTTATGTCCTAATAAACAATAATTCAAATACCTTGGTTCATAAATTTTAACTCTATAAACTATGGTATATAAGATCAGCCAATCAATTAATTCAATCAAACTAATCATAATCCGCAAAGGTAAAATCTAACACTTAACATGACCTAAATATCAAATGACTAATAAAAAAAATCTTAACTTAGGTTTAAAAATTTCTTGATTGCCTTAGAATATAAATGTAACATCCCCCAACTTGGAGAGCCAAGACTAACGACAAGGAATGCTTCAGTCATCCATAGTTATTAATCCTCGGTGACCAAATACGGTGTGACAACCCGCCTTTCTCTCCACAGAAAGACGCATCATCATTAAGAAAGAAAGGGATAGAAAAGAGAAAGATAGTGAAGAAAGAAGGAAACATCATCAGAATCTCAACTGTGAAACGCATAAATTATATTAAGCACATAAATATTACATAGTATACAACATCTATCAGAGTTACATAGCTTATACAACACATACTAGATAGTTTTAAACACCTGTCTACTTATTACAACTCAAGATATAACACAAAGAAGCGACTCAAAGATCGCATAGCGGAACCACTAATATCTACAAATGCTGAAGCCTCCCGCTCCTTATCTCCTCCATAATTCGTCAAAGCTAAGCTGAATCCCTTAGATACTCATAAAAATTTGAATGCCCAAGAGTTTAAGAAAACAGAAGATAAACTCCGGGTCAGAATGGGTCCGGCGTGAGTAACAGGTTAAAGTTGCTTGACTTTGAAAAACCTTTGAAAAGAAAAGGTACCACGTAAGACACTCCACACATAAACATGGGTAAGTTTTTACCTTACGCTAACCAAAATATTTGATAGGAAATCCAGTGATATTATAATAGGGTCACTACGCCATAAATGACCTTCTGCAACATTTTTGCAAGGTGTTGCTAACTAAAATGTTGCGACAGCTATAAAATTTTGGTCCTACTGCAACGTTGTATTTTTGGTGTTACCTTAGCCATAAAAATGTGTTGCTCTAGCTAAACAAGTGTAACACGATGCAACATTTTTATATAGTGTTGCCATAGATATATTCTAATTAAAAAAATTTAAAATTTTTTTACACCTCAGCGATCCACACCACCATTTAAAACAAAATCTCAACCGTCAATTCACACCATCGATCCACACCTTACCAATTTCCATTTCCCGCTTTACTTTTCTTTCTCATTCCTCTCTCTGTGAAAATTAGGGCACGAGATTTTTCTTTCTCGTTCCTCTCTTTGAAAACTAGGGAACGCGATTCCAGTTGCTTTGATGCTCTGATTGATCGAATCTAGTGTAAGAAACGCTCCTGGTAGCTTGCTCCTTCATTCTCCTTGATTGATTGCTCGAATTGCTTTGACTTCGTCGTCGGGTGCGATGTGATATTATTTGGTATGTTTTCTGCCTTCTGGTTTACTTGATTATTCTCAATTTTGGCTACACTCGCACGCTTTTGCCGATGATGAATTGGGATTTATTTATAGGCTTTATTTCCTATAATCTCGAGTTTAATCTTTCTGTTGGACTTTGAGAAATCTGGTATGTTGGATTGCGATGATGTATTGGTATGTTGGATTTTGGTCCACTGGCTTGATTTTGCTTTGCCGATGATGAATTGCGATGTGATATTATTTGGTATGTTGGATTTTGGTTCACTAGCTTGTTTTTGATTTCTGATCTGAGCTTGTTAGCTCCTTCTACTGCATTTGTTAAACCAGAATTTGAACCTTTGTTAAACTTGTTCACATACCTTTGTACCTTGCTGCATTTGTTAAACCAGAACTTGAAGTATTTTTATTCTGCTGTCCTCTTGAAAACTGCTTCACTTGAAAACTTCTGCATTTTTGAAAATCAGAACTTTGAAAGTGATCTTTGGTTTTATTAAACTGTTGACTAATCTGAACATTGAGTTTTGGTTTCCACGATATATACAGACATATGTGTGTTGAGCTTTGTTGGTTTTGCTTGGTCTGGACTGAACTAGTACCATGCTAACCTTGTTCTTTAACATGAACTAATGCTCCAAGTCCTCTGTATATCATATTACTTCCTATGTTTCTCTTGTACATGCCTGATGCATTCACTGTTTTTGCTTGATGGGCTGCCTATGTGTACTGCTGTGTTTCTTGCACTAGCTTGTCTACATTTTGCTGAACCTGGTTCTTGTTTATTTTGTTGGTTGCTTGGCCCTGAGTTGAATCCAGTCGATGACTCGGGTTTGACCTTGTGCCGTGTCCACTTTTTTTGGCTTGTCTACATATCTGGCTGCACTTGAGTATGAACTTGCACTTGAGTAGTTTCTTATACCAAGCCTTATGATGCATGTATGTTCGTCCATGTACATGCATTTCTTGGTCATGTTATGTTGCTTGCTGTGTTAAGTACTACTTTATGCACTTGGCTTCTCCTTTATGCATTTCTGCCTGAACTATTGCTTGCTGTCTTACATACTGTCTTGTATCCATGTGTTGCATTCATGTTTGTCTTATGCACTTGTGAACAGCTGACTTGTGCATTCACAGGTTGTCCGTGCAAATATTTGGTCCCTGTCAGAAAAAAAATATGAAAAGAAACAACCCAAATACTTGAGGCAAATAATATAACAAAAATATTTTCATTTTCTGTTCGAGTTAAATATTATTTTCCAGATTACTGCTTTTGAATTATATGTGACAGGTATTGAAGACTGGACAGCTGGATACAAGCTTGAAGACAGAGTCAAATCAAATGTGCTTGAGCTTGAAGACTGGACCCGCTACTCGGCTCGCCTTCGGCTCGGCACTCGACTCGTCATATATTTGTCCATGTCGGTGTCTGTATAAATTGAAACTGCATATGTAATGAGTGAACTGAGTGATGTAGTGAGGAATATCTGTATATGTGAATATCAGTGTTATATATCATTGAATTGTAAAATAGTGGAGTCAGGTATTTGTACTATTTCAAATGTTGAAATAAAATATTTATTTAAATAAATTACTTTTTGAATATCAAATTCTGTGCAATAGCATTTTATTAAATAAATATTTATTTCTATTAAAAAATCAAATATGCTCTACATTGTGGGCCCCACAAATTCAGAAAGTTAATATCTATAGCAACATTTTGGAATGTTGCTACAGACACATATGGATGTTGCTATAGACCCAAATAGGGTTCTATTGCAACAATATTACTTATGCTGCCTTAGATAGTCAAAATGTTGCCTTTGAGGTCTAAGGCAACGACAAAAATTGCATCACCCGAAAAGTGTTGCCATAGACCTATGGCAACATTTTTTGGGCCTTACCCAACATTTTTTTGTGTTGCAGAAGGCCATTTATGGCGTAGTGGGTCTAGGGTTTTCAAGCGAATAAGAAATAGCTGAAATTGTTACATGATTAAATTCCAGCATACTAGCCACAAAGTGAGTTATACAATCAAAACCGTAAAGGGCGCGTTGGAAGAATAAGTTTCCATCAGTGGCAGGGCTAGTACCGCCCGTCACAGTACATGGCCTAGAACACCGTACCAAGTATCCACCCTAAATCTCCTGCAACACAAGGTGTAACGACCCGGAATTTTGGGTCGCTATATTTGAACATTTAATTCATTTTAAATGTTGAATATGGATTATAATTTGAATTTTGAAATAAAATATTTTGGTTAAATTAGTAGAATTAGTTAAATTTCAAATACATGAATTTAATTGAAATTTGAATAATAATAATTTATTATTAGAATTGGGATAATTGGTGATTCTAAGTGTAAATAGGTATAAAAATATATTTTTAAAATTTATTTTAAGTCTATTTGGGTTTGAATTTTAATATTGGACCATTGGATGGAATTAAAAGTCGATAGATTAAATTTGGAATTTTATATTAATTTAATAATGGAATATAATAATATTGAGATGACCCGTCTTTCAATATCCAGAAAGACGTATCATCAATAAGAAAAGAAGAGATAAAAATAGAAAGATAGAAAGAAAAGAAACAACAATAATCAGAATCTCACAGCGGAAACGAACAACATATAATATTACACATATCCCTTACATAGGTTTACATATCAGAGTACACAAAATAATACTACTCCATTACATCTGACATTCATAAGAGTTTCCCAACCATACAACTCAAAACACAACATCAAAATGCTACTACAGCGAATATAGATAGATAGTACGTCTGGACTCCAGCTCCAGCTTCCAAAACATTTTCTAATCCATTCCTAGTCACTTGGCTACTCATAAAAATTTGAGTATCCAAGAGTTTATGAAAAACAAATTAAACTCCGGGTCAGACACGCGTTTGGTGTGAGTAAATCAGTTAAAGCTGCTTAACTTTAAAAATCATTTTTGAAAAAAAAAGGTATCACGTAAGACTTCCCACAAATAAATACGGGTAAGTTTTTACCTTACGCTAACCAAAACATTTGGTAGGAAATTCAGCGATACTATAATAGGGTCTAGGGTTTTCAAGTAAATAGAAAATAACCGAAATTGTTACATTCATTAAATTCCAGGTACTAGCCACGAAAGTGGGTAATACAATCAAAACCGTAGGGTCTCGTAGGGAAAATGAGTTTCCATGAATGGCAGGGCTACTAGGGTACCGCCCGTCACAGTACGGGGCCTAGATCACCGTACCGGGGACCACTCCCAATACCCTGCAACACAAGGCCGGACCCATCCCTTACTGGACAGTTCCGAACAAGACAACCCCGCAGTTATCGCCAACAACTGCCCACACAGCCGAATATAATAAGGGACTTCTAGACAGGGGTAAATCTCACTCTCAAGTGGGGGCTACCCACGAAGCCTTGCTGCACCTCCCCTATTTTAGCCATTCCCGGTTGATGAGGCTTGAGGCTATGCTTACCTTTAGAGAACACATCTCTTAGAATGCTCATCGTCCTCCTAACGATGTTCTGAAAGCATTCAATCCATACAAGTTCGTTCCGGGTTCGAACGAAACCGAAGGCATTATTTCGTTACACTCATTTTGGAATCACCCTCAGAGTTAACGACAATAACCCTTGCACTCTAAAACTCCATATCGATCCTCACTTGAGATGTCACGACCTATCGTTTAACTTGGATCGATGTGGTTTTCGGAAATCAATTCGATTCCCAATCCCGGTCTCATCGAAATCCAAATGTGTCTTAAAGGCCAAGTTGTTTAAAGATTTAAACAATTCAAATCAGATTTAACGTAGCATCACACAACATTATCAACAGATAATAACCAATATCTATCACAGATATACAACATCTCATCACAGATCATCTCAACTATCATTCAACAGATATCAACCATATTCAGATATTCAATTCAAACAAACATCCATAAGCAAGCACTACTTAAATTCATATTATAATTAATTTAATTAATTTGAATTAAATTAATTACTTAAGAATTCATCACTTAATCTTGCTTAACCAAATATTAATTAATTAATCACAATCATTTAATTAATTAACCACCTCTTAATTATCTCATTATTAATTAATTAATCCTTAATTAATTAATAATCTTTATTTAATTATCAATTAATTAGTATAATTATTTATTAATTAAAATTTGATTTAGGATTAATCATTCCTTAACGGATTATTAATTAACCCTTAATTTATAATTAATTAACCTTAATTCATTTTTAATTAATCCCAAATTAATTTATCTTAATTACTTAATTAATTATAATTAATTATCTTAATTACTTAATTTATTATTCATTAATTAATCTTAATTATTTAATTAATCAAATATTAACCCTTTATTAATTTACTATTAATTATAAATTAATTAATGTTTAGTTACTTAATTAATTAACTCTCAATCAATCAATTAATTTACTTCTTAATCACTAATTTATTAATCATTAATCATTTAATTAATCAGTTATTAATCACTTAGAATTAACCTTAAATTAATTAATAATCTAATAATTGATATTTAATTTAATCCTTAATTATTCATTAAATCCATGAGTATTAATTAAATCTTTACAAATTAATTAACCTTAATTAATTAATTAGTTCCAACCATAATTACTAATTAATTTAAGGAACTTTAATTTCAAATTTAATTAACTTTCAAAAAAAAACAGTTTCATTTATCATTAAAACTCTTACATATTTAAATATTTCAATTCATTAAAACTAATTACTTTTTTTAAGAAGTTAGATTTATAAGATATAAAATCATTTCAAACTTCAAATAATAAGATGTGATTTACTTTTGAAATAAAATATTTGATACTTAATAAAGTAGAGAAAATATAAAGTGTTAAAATTTTAAACTTAAAACAAAAACTGAAATTTAAAACAAGTTTAAACTTAACTTATTTACTTTGCATTTTAAGCTCCACCAAAACCCAAGCTAACACAAACTAGCTCCATCTCCCTTACCCTCTTCATTTACCTGAACCCCAAACGAAAACACACGATCAACAGCTACACAACCGAGCACACAATCACGCGACCAAAACACGAGCGCGGCTTCGAGAAAAAGAAACACTCGCATTCGAAACGAAGCCTACTGACACAGCCATACTTCGTGCACATGCACGCTGCTCCGGCATCTCCACCGCCGCCGCCAACCTCTTGCGCAAACCCCAAATCATCCCAAGACCCAATTCCCAAACCCAGAACCCATCGATTCAAATTCGAGTGAAAATTGGGTGTTCGAACCCAAAATTCAAACTACAGACGCCTGGAAAACCCCATCACCCACGGCAAGCCGACCACCATTCACCTCCCCACTTCGACCATGCACTCACACAACCTTAATACGCCTCCACCCCAAGCCGCACGCAACTCGGTCAACCAAATGCTTCACACGATCAAAATCCCAAACTCGAAAAGACACAGAGCTAAAACCCTAAAGATCAAATTTCTAAATCCTGTGTTGCATAATAAATTCAACCACTATTTTTCTAGTGATACACAACATTAAACACACCTTCGATTCAAATTTGAAAGCTTAAAAACAAATCAGTCATAAGAATTTGACAAAAGCCCCAATTTCAGTAAATCCCAAAATTCATCTTCAACCTTAAGTTAAAAATTCTGGTTTCTAACTTAAAATTCATATCATGCATTATAGATTTAGTATATAAATTTGATTCATTCAAATTCGAATATGATTTATATGATATAAATATTTATTTTTACTGCATATCTTACTATCTGTAGTTTTTAGCTGTTTCATCTGCAAATATAATTTTACATTTAATTCCTATTGAATTTAAACTTCTATATTGAATATATCAACTCAGCATCACCTTACTGTTTTTAAATTTGAAGTTTTGTTCAGAAATTTTCTCTGACCTTGAATTTACAGAGGAGTTACAAATGCCTTTTACACATGCACAACAAATCTAAAACCTGTAAATAGATACTTCACAAAATAACTAACATGCAAGCATTTCAGAGCTAACATTCAACATGCAACATTTTTATACTTAAAGGTTTTGATTTAAAATTTACTCACCAGTTTTGTTGTGCAGAGTCAAGGAATTTAATTCCAGGGAAAATAACTGCAGATCTTAAAACTGAGATTGCTTGATGTTGTTGCTTTGATGATGCCTCAAACTTGAATCAATAAGTGATAAAACTTACAACTTGTTGCAGATCTTTGCTTTGAAAAGAGGCTTAAATGCTTAATTAACTTTGGTTGAAACATTAGAAATTTAGATTTGAAGATGAAGGAGTGTTTCTATTTTTCTTGCTTTAGAAAATGAGGATAAGAAAATTTAGATGAAGAATATGGAATAACTTTTTATTTGGAATTTTGTTTTTACAAAATTTTTAAAGAAAAATAAATTTGAATTATGACACTTGTCACAAAACCTAACTAATTTTCTAACACTTGTTAATAATAGGATTTAAATGTTTAACATGTGTTAATCTCATGCTAAAAGAAATTAAAATGTTTTCTTAAATTGATTTTTCTTATATAAATTTATATTTTCAATTCCTATAAAAATCAATTTCCTGTAAAGAATGAATATAAAACAAATGTTATAACTTAAATAAAATCATGAGAATATTCTTAATACTCAAAGTAAAATTTTAGAATAAAAATTAACATATTTTACATCTTTTAATTTATCAATTCAACTCAATTTAAGTTTTTAAATTCAATTCAAAAATCAAATCTGATAAGAGTACAAATTTGACTCATTCATTACCTTATATATATTTAGTTTTAATTAGAATAAATTTATATTTACAATTCATTTATTTTCTATTGAATAAATAATAAATTTATCAATTTAAATTAGTTTATTATATAGATTATCATATTTAAATTGGGTGTGAAATTCCGGAATATCACATTCCTCCCCCCTTAAAAGAATTTCGTCCCTGAAATTTAAACAAAAGATAATCCAAAATTTCATTTATTCAACACTTCAAGCATACATAACATCCATACATAAGCAACCATCAAACAAAACATCCAAACAATGATACATCTATTACAAACACCACTAGCTATCCGGACACATATCCGGGTAAGCCTTCCTTAAACTATCCAGAGTCTCCCAGGTACAATCTCTGGGATCCTCACTCCATTGGACTTTAACGAGCTTCACAATCTTGCTTCTGAGTTGCCTCTCGTCTTGATCAACAATTCGAACAGGATGTCTGACAACTAATAAGTCCGACTCAACCTCTAAGTCTTCCTGCACAGCTGGCTCCACGATAAGAGATGGATCGTGCACATATTTCCGTAGATGAGATACGTGGAAAACATTGTGAATTCCAGCCATCCGGACTGGAAATTCAATCCTGTATGCTACAACACCAATCCTCTCGAGAACTCAGAATGGACCAATGTATCTCGGACCGAGTTTCCCTGTCTTCCCGAATCTTACAGCTCCTTTAATAGGGGAAACTTTGACAAGGACTAAATCACCAATCTCGAACTCCAATTGTCTTCGTCTTTTATCAGCATATTTCTTTTGTCGATCCTGAGCAGTTCTCATCCTTTTCTTGATAAGCTCGACTTTAGCAGATGCTTCACGGATCAGATCTGGTCCAAGCACAATACAGTCTTTCGACTCTATCCAACAAGCTGGAGAACTACACGGTCTTCCATACAATGCTTTATAAGGAGTCATCTTGATACTTGCTTGGTAACTGTTATTATAAGAGAACTCCACTAGATGTAGACGATCCTCCCATGATCCTCCAAAATCTAATACACAGGCTCTCAGCATATCTTCTAGAATTCGATTAAGCCTTTCTATTTGACCATCTGTTTGTGGATGATATGCTATACTTAATCTTAAACTAGTCCCCAAAGCTGATTGCAATGCCTTCCAGAATTTGCTGGTGAAAATCGGATCTCGATCACTTACAATACTGACTGGAACGCCATTCAATCTCACAATCTCTTTCAAGAAAATTTCTGCCAAAGAAGCTGCAGTACGGGTTGACTTAATTGGTATAAAATAGGCGCTCTTGGTTAGACGATCTACAACCACCCATATTCCTTCATTTCCCTTCTTAGTTCTAGGAAGACCGTCGATGAAGTCCATCGAAATCATCTCTTATTTCCACGTCGGGACCTCCAAAGGTTGTAACAAACCGGCTGGCTTCTACTGATCTCCTTTCACTTGCTGGCAGATAGCACAACTATTAACGAATCTGATTACATCTTCATTCATGCCCTTCCACCAAAAGACTCTTTTCATATCCTTCTACATCTTCTAAATTCCTGAATGGATATTCAATATGGAGCGATGACTTTCTGACAATACTTCCCGACGCAGATCCCTATCTGTAACGACCCGCCGTTCTGACCACCCCCAGTCGGTAATTAAACCAACTTGAAACGTTCAAAATGACGGATTGTTATTCAGTTTATAGAGTTTAAACAGAATCAGCCACAAAATCACAAAATAATCATAATATTTCACATAAATGAATTTTCTTACATATATCAGAGTTTATACAATGCATTAAATTTTATACAGCGGAATATTTCTTTTAAGTATAAAAATTTCCTAAAAAGCTAAAGTGAAGCAATTTCCCCAACTCTCTCTAGCTTCGCGGCCTGAAGATCTTCAAGCTGTAAAATACTGGGTCTGACCCGAGTATTACGTTCAAAAGAAAATAATACACAGGTCAGTCTAATTCAAACTCAGTTATTAGTGCATAGAGGCAATAATAATTAAACAACAATTAGACGACAGTCAAAGACAAATTCACCTATCCGACCCTTTTAACAAAGAAATCGGATAACGGTAAATATAACACTTATCAGTGTTAAACAATAAAACAGTGGATTCAGATTATCAACGAAGATGGATAAAGGGATTATTATTGAAGATAATTTAGAAAACAATCAAAATTTGCCTAAACGGCAATTAACAACAAAATCATCAAAATCGATTCAAAATATATTGAATTGGCAACATAAAACAATTTTCATCAAAAAGAAAGCATCATTTAAAACATTAGATTTGGTAGGGCTGCAGTACACACACGCGTATACAGCCTCGCCACATTTAAAATGTTAATTCTATGTGGCTGCAGTTCACGCTTGCGTGCACTGCCTCGCCACTACCGTAATGAAATATGCAAAAGATCATAAATCAAATCAAATAAGGATATAAATAAAGCATACCACGCCGTGTGGCTGCAGTTCACGCTTGCGTGCACTGCCTTGCCACTATCGTGATGATGTACTCAAAAAAAAAATCAACGAACCAAAATCAATGAAGGTTCAAATATCGATTCAAAATGTCGACACTGTGTGGCTGTAGTGCACACGTACATACATGTGCACTGCCTCGCCAATTCGAGTGCACAAGGCATAATCCATTGGAATAAGTATTTCAACGAAGTGGACATGCAATCAACCAAAGGTAAGTCCAGAAGCAGCCAAGATATGGCAACACAGGGGAAGCACAACGCAACAAAGGAGGCCCATGGATGTGCAGGCCCAAACCAAACAGGGGAAAACTGCAATTATCAAGTAAAGCAAGAAACAACTGCACATAGAATCTGCAATTGAAACAAGCAAATGGCCTCAGAACTAAACAGTCGAGCAACGACAACATAAGTGCCGAACTCAACTGAACAACACAAGTTAAGAACTGAAACACTACAACTACACATGTCACTGTCAGGCCAAATCAAAACCAGGTATTCAAAGTTTAAGGCAACTTGCAGTTCAACAACATGTGCACAAAGGCAGTCATACCCAAAACAATGCGAGCCAGTGATAAATGATGTACACATGAATGCAACATTGCAACTGCTACACCAAGTGCACATGTACAACAATAATGATCAATATCAAACCAGTTCAATTTCCAAAGTGAAGCCACCAGACTCAAGTCTAATTTGCAATGACTCAACATCAATGCAATCTGAACTAGACAATAAACAAGATCAGAGAAAAATCGAAGCAGCAGGTTCAAAACGAGAAGCATCATCAAGTATGCTCAAGTACAAATGCAACAGTATGGGAGTAGAGAGAAAACAGTTGATCAGGGATGCAGACCACAAAAAAAAACAAATCAACAATCATCAAGTTTTCAAAATAGTAATAGGTCAAGGCCCGAGACAAGTTCAACCCCAAAGCAACAATAAAATGTTGAACCACCACATATACCAGTGTAACAGCAAGTTACAAGAATCAACATTGAAACTCAGTGAACACAGTCAAGGCAAAGTAAACAATGTCTACCATACATATGAATCAATTTCATATGTACAACAAACACCCAAAACAATGCCCAATCCTAAATTAAATCGAATGCACTGTATTACGAGCACAAGATACAGTAAACTACAAATAATACAAGTGATGTGCAAAAGTATTCCAGATTCGAGTAACACAAGTGCACAGGCAGTTTTACCTAAAACAAATGTCATGAACCAACAGAAGCAATCGAAGTGCAACCGTGGAACAAAAAAAACACAGAGGCTACAAATATAAATACAATAGGACAACATAGGCAGTGCAATTTCAAGTGGAGCTACGTAAATGAAAAATTCCCAAGTCATGGAACAGTAAGCAATACAAAATTGTCCAGTAGACAGAAGATCGTGCTATGGTGGCACAATCTCATATATACATACATAAATGCATATATATATGAAGTGCAACAGAACAACAACAGTGAAACAACAATGTTTGCACCCATGCGATCCAGTGAACCAATTTGCCTCAAAGTAAAAATGACACAGGGGTGGCAGCATGGAGCTACAGGCCAACAAAGCACCCAAAACAAATGTACACCAAACAGTAATAGTGAAATCCAAACATTGAAACAGTAAGTGGTACAAGGGTAAACTGCAATGAAAAATGCAGCCACCACAAGTGTACAAATGAAAACGACTTAATGCAGCTACTTACCCAAATGCAACAGATGACAAACCAATAATCATTCGAGTTCGAGCTAAACAGTGTACTGTAATACCATCAGAGAAAGCAGAAGCATTAAACAACATGACACTACCCACAATTCAACTCAGGATCAAGGAATATAAAATTAACAAAATCAAATGGTCGTAGTAAGTTCATCTACGAAGGCCACAGTCAACAGAAACGAGCCGTGGCGACCAGAAAATCAAGACCGCAGTCAAAGCAAGGTCGAAATCACAAAATTAAGTTTCCAGAAATTCGAACAAATGAACCAAGACAACTTCATCATAGCAACTAATTTTAACAAATCAAAAAGGACCGAAGTCAACAAGGAGTCGATGCTTGCAAAACCGCGAGGATCAATAAATCAAGCAATCCGAAAATTGCGAATTTACAAGCAAGCAATCATGAAAAATGCTTGAATTAGATGCGAGTTACTAAAAGTACTCACCTTTGTCGAACGAGGAGCATGTGAGCGAACTGAAGCCGAAGCAAGCCCTAATTTCGAAAAGCCCTAATTTGAAGACGAGCGAAAATTGGAGAGGCCGCCATTTTTTTCTTCTTTCGTTTCGAATGATGGAAGGAGGTAGGGTTTCGAATATAAGAGAGGGGAGACGTGATTTTTGTCGTGGATTATGGCTGAAACAAAGGCGTGTTTTTAGCTGATAAGAGTAAGGCAATGTACTCTTATTTTATATATTATATTATTAATATATTTTTTTTAAAATTCAATTTGTTTTGTATATTTATTTTCTTTACTTGGTTTTGTAAATTTTGTTGTTTGAATTTTTAACTACGTGTATTTCTCTATTTATTTTATATTGATTAAAATTTTATTCCTTTTTATTTTAAAGAAAAGAAAAATGTTATTTAAAACTAACCATCCATTTATTAATTTAAATAAATAATAATTCTTGTATCCAAATTATTTTTCTAAGTCATTAGTTTGAATTTAAAATACAAATTCAATATTCAATTCAACTCCAAAGTCAAATTTAAATTTTATTCAACTTTAAATAGATTAAATTCTAAATTTTAAATCATCAATTTCATAGTTATATTGGGAATTCAAACCAAACCATCATTCAAATATTTAAAATTAATTAAATATTTTCATTTTTAAATTGTTCAAAATTCAGGGTTGTTACAATCTTCCCTCCTTAAAAGAATTTCGTCCCGAAATTATAAGTTAGAAAAAACGATTGCTAAATCTCACAGATATTTATACCCTACACAATTTCATCAAGTTCGAATCTTATTAAAAATAAATAAATATAGGATTCATTCCATTTATTTTATCTCCCTAGCTTTGTTCATTATTTTCTAAAATCAAGACGTAAAAGTCTTTTACCCAAAATTTTCAACTTACAAAACTCAAATTTAAAGTTGAAACTCTTCATGCTAAATATTTGCATATCATATCTTTTCCAAAGCTGTGGACTTTCAAGATATTTTAAAGATCTTCTTCCTTAGTTCATTAGGTTGGAATTATGTAATTTTAATTTCAAACTATTGATTTGCTATCTAAAGTTTTGAAAATACTTGCTAACTCGAAGTTTAACAAGTCTATCATCGTTCTCACAGACATTAGGCATACGCTGGCCAGGCGCAAGACTAAAAATCTCCAAGTACTAAATATACTTGCTTCAACTCCCAGTGAAAATACTTTTAAAAATTCTTTTAAAAATGGATATGGAAAGCACGTTCCCCCATGGATCACAGTTTACCCGGCAGTTACGCTACTATACCAGTAGAATCGCTTGTAACTGTAGATTTCACATCTCTCTTGAATTTCGCCATGGTTGTTGCCATAGATCGCGGTTCACACGGCGGTTACGCTACTATCCCAGTAGAATCACTCGTGACCGTAGGCATCTCGCCCCTCAAATTACGCTTTGGCCTCTAGAACGCAGTTTACGCGGCGGTTGCGCCACTATCCCAGTGGAATCGCTTGTAACTGTAGGCATCACGCCCCACGAATTACACCAGCATCAATTCTCATAATCCCAACACGATGATCCATCGTGGGGGATTCCAGTCCCAATGGACATTCCACTAAGGGAAATTCTACATAGCTATGATTTCCAATGGACACTCACACCGAGTTCCAATCACCTTCACAAATTATAATGGAAGGTACATTTCCATATCCTCAGTTTAGAAAACATATGTCATATACATATAGTACTTCATTTCACATTTCGTACATATCATACCTATGTAAACTTGCATAGGATTTTCATAATAATGACTTTCCAAACTGATAGTTTTCGAATTATTACATTCACATATATAAATTACGAAAACTCAATTCACATTCATAACAAATAGAGGATTCCAAAATTTTCCATCTCGTTTAAAATTTTCCTCTAAATCGATTTGAAAATTTAAGGTTATCTCAAACCCAATTCACATTCATAATCCAATTCATTATCGACTTCACATTCGATTTGGATTTCACGTTACATCGTCAATTCTCAACACATAATTGATGTCTACCGATATATAACCTCTAAGCTCGTACGTCTCAGAGAAGGGTGTTAAGCTAAAAGAATAAATTCTCCGCCACCAACAGATATATATTTAATAGAGATCAATTGCTATGTCATCAATTCACCACGTTAGACATACAATCCAAATCGACTATCCAAAATTCAAAGCTCAACTTATATTTGTTTTTGGTGTCGAAGTTAAACTCAATTTAACTCAAGATTCAATCCGTTTTGAAAAATTTCCAAGTTGAACTAATTGTTCAAATTTCCCAAAAAATATCTTTACAAGACATGTATAATTTTCCACACTTAACCATTTGAAACAAATTTCAAATATTCATTTTTCAATTTATCTTTAAAAGATAAAATTTCAAACCTTTCATTTCATATTGGAAAACATTTCCATACTTAAACATTTGAAACAAATTTCAAATATTCATTTTTCAATTTATCTTTAAAAGATAAAATTTCAAACCTTTCATTTCATATTGGAAAAGATTTCCATACTTATTTAATAATAAGTAATTCACAAATTCATTTATTTTCAACTCTTGGAAAATATTCAATATACTTGAATCAAAATTAAGTATATATTCCATTCTTTAAGGAAATCATTCTTTTAAACACATTTATTTGAGTGAAAACGAATGTTACGTAAAACATCGTTACGACAACTCAAAATCTCTAGTATAGGGATTCGAATTTTAAGATAGATATATAAATCCCAATACTATATAAACAAAATTTCCTTTCGGAAACCATTTACTATAACAACAGTGTTATAGTCCACCATTTCCTTCTTTCTCGAAAACGACTATTTCAACAATTGGATGTTGAAATCTATGGTTTCGATAGTTAATACATTTTAAAACATCTTTAAAACCATTACTTCATTTCATAATATCACTTCCCTAAAACGTATCCGTTTTATTCAATAATATATTCACTGTCCAAAATCGTGAATATACTTATTTATTCAATTCAGTGTTTCTACACATTTATTTAAAAGATTATCCACTGTCCAAAATCATAGATAAAACTCCCAACCAACTTTTACTATCACAATATTCAACTTAAAGGATAATTCGCTGTCCAAAATTACGAATATATCTCCTTTAATAACTTCTATGTTTCATTTATCAAATTCAATTGGTTTCAAATTAGTAAACAATCTTTACAAATTCCATTTCTATTTATAAAACTTCGATTTATAAATCTCCTTTAATAATTCAATTCAATTTATATAACTCAATTATATACCAAAAGTCCATTTATAAGTTAAGTACTTATAATCCATTTATTTACTAAATCGTTCTTCAAAACATTTGAAATCAATTTTCAAAAGAATTCAGAATCAAATTCCCAAGTTATAATTCAATGATCTTCTTGGCTATACTAAATTGACATATCATTTTATTTCACAATTATTACTTTGGAGATATTCAAAATATTGGATATAAACCAATTCATTAATTCACTTCACTTATATTTTATTTTTCATAAATCTCAACAATTCGATAATGGGTTTCGAATGAGAAACTATCGCAAACCTAAATTTAGAGAGGGGAATTTCCGAAAAAGATTTGAATTTTCAAAATACCTTTATTTTCCTAAGAAAACAATTTTATACTTCTTTAAATTTGAAAAACACTTTTCTTTAAAGTGATCCTAGTAACTATTCATATTAAACACCATAAACTGAGCTTTGTATAAACCAAAGCTCTGATACCACTTTTTGTAACGACCCGCCGTTCTGACCGCCCCCAGTCGGTAATTAAACCAGCTTGAAACGTTCAAAATGACGGATTGTTATTCAGTTTATAGAGTTTAAACAGAATCAGCCACAAAATCAAAAAATAATCATAATATTTCACATAAATGAATTTTCTTACATATATCAGAGTTTATACAATGCATTAAATTTTATACAGCGGAATATTTCTTTTAAGTACAAAAATTTCCCGAAAAGCTAAAGTGAAGCAATTTCCCCAACTCTCTCTAACTTCGTGGCCTGAAAATCTTTAAGCTGTAAAATACTGGGTCTGACCCGAGTATTACGTTCAAAAGAAAATAATACACAGGTCAGTCTAATTCAAACTCAGTTATTAGTGCATAGAGGCAATAATAATTAAACAACAATTAGACGACAGTCAAAGATAAATTCACCTATCCGACCCTTTTAACAAAGAAATCGGATAACGGTAAATATAACACTTATCAGTGTTAAACAATAAATCAGTGGATTCAGATTATCAACGAAGACGGATAAAGGGATTATTATTGAAGATAATTTAGAAAACAATCAAAATTTGCCTAAACGGCAATTAACAACAAAATCATCAAAATCGATTCAAAATATATTGAATTGGCAACATAAAACAATTTTCATCAAAAAGAAAGCATCATTTAAAACATTAGATTTGGTAGGGCTGCAGTACACACACGCGTATACGGCCTCGCCACATTTAAAATGTTAACTCTGTGTGGCTGCAGTTCACGCTCGCGTGCACTGCCTCACCACTACCGTAATGAAATATGCAAAAGATCATAAATCAAAACAAAATAGGATATCAATAAACAATACCACGCCGTGTGGCTGCAGTTCACGCTTGCGTGCACTGCCTTGCCACTATCATGATGATGTACTCAAAAAAAAAATCAACGAACCAAAATCAATGAAGGTTCAAATATCGATTCAAAATGTCGATACTGTGTGGCTACAGTGCACACGTACATACATGTGCACTGCCTCGCCAATTCGAGTGCACAAGGCATAGTCCACTGAAATAAGTATTTCAACGAAATGGACATGCAATCAACCAAAGGTAAGTCCAGACGCAGCCAAGATATGGCAACACAGGGGAAGCACAACGCAACAAAGGAGGCTCATGGATGTGCAGGCCCAAACCAAACAGGGGAAAACTGCAATTATCAAGTAAAGCAAGAAACAACTGCACATAGAATCTGCAGTTGAAACAAGCAAATGGTCTCAGAACTAAACAGTCGAGCAAAGACAACATAAGTGCCAAACTCAACTGAACAACACAAGTTAAGAACTGAAACACTACAACTACACATGTCACTGTCAGGCTATTCAAAGTTTAAGGCAACTTGCAGTTCAACAACAAGTGCACAAAGGCTGTCATACCCAAAGCAATGCAAGCCGGTGATAAATGATGTACACATGAATGCAACATTGCAACTGCTACACCAAGTGCACATGTACAACAATAATGATCAATATCAAACCAGTTCAATTTCCAAAGTGAAGCCACCAGACTCAAGTCTAATTTGCAATGACTCAACATGAATGCAATCTGAACTAGACAATAAACAAGATCAGAGAAAAATCGAAGCGGCAGGTTCAAAACGAGAAGCATCATCAAGTATGCTCAAGTACAAATGCAACAGTATGGGAGTAGAGAGAAAACAGTTGATCAGGGATGCAGACCACAAAAAAAAAACAAACCAACAATCATCAAGTTTTCAAAATAGTAACAGGTCAAGGCCCGAGACAAGTTCAACCCCAAAGCAACAATAAAATGTTGAACCACCACATATACCAGTGTAACAGCAAGTTACAAGAATCAACATTGAAACTCAGTGAACCCAGTCAAGGCAAAGTAAACAATGTCTACCATACATATGAATAAATTCCATATGTACAACAAACACCCAAAACAATGATCAATCCTAAATTAAATCAAATGCACTGTATTACGAGCACAAGATACAGTAAACTACAAATAATACAAGTGATGTTCAAAAGTATTCCAGATTCAAATAACACAAGTGCACAGGCAGTTTTACCTAAAACAAATGTCATGAACCAACAGAAGCAATCGAAGTGCAACCGTGGAACAAAAAAAAACACAGAGGCTACAAATATAAATACAATAGGGCAACATAGGCAGTGCAATTTCAAGTGGAGCTACGTAAATGAAAAATGCCCAAGTCATGGAACAGTAAGCAATACAAAATTGTCCAGTAGACAGAAGATCGTGCCATGGTGGCACAATCTCATATATACATACATAAATGCATATATATATGAAGTGCAACAGAACAACAACAGTGAAACAACAATGTTTGCACCCATGCGATCCAGTGAACCAATTTGCCTCAAAGTAAAAATGACACAGGGGTGGTAGCATGGAGCTACAGGCCAACAAAGCACCCAAAACAAATGTACACCAAACAGTAATAGTGAAATCCAAACATTGAAACAGTAAGTGGTACAAGGGTAAACTGCAATGAAAAATGCAGCCACCACAAGTGTATAAATGAAAACGACTTAATGCAGCTACTAACCCAAATGCAACAGATGACAAACCAATAATCATTCGAGTTCGAGCTAAACAGTGTACTGTAATACCATCAGAGAAAGCAGAAGCATTAAACAACATGACACTACCCACAATTCAACTCAGGATCAAGGAATATAAAATTAACAAAATCAAATGGCCGTAGTAAGTTCATCTACGAAGGCCACAGTCAACAGAAATGAGCCGTGGCGACCAGAAAATCAAGATTGCAGTCAAAGCAAGGTCGAAATCACAAAATTAAGTTTCTAGAAATTCGAACAAATGAACCAAGACAACTTCATCACAGCAACTAATTTTAACAAATCAAAAAGGAACGAAGTCAACAAGGAGTCGATGCTTTCAAAACCGTGAGGATCAATAAATCAAGCAATCCAAAAATCGCGAATTTAAACAAGCAAGCAATCATGAAAAACGCTTGAATTAGATGTGAGTTACTAAAAGTACTCACCTTTGTCGAACGAGGAGCACGCAAGAGAATTGAAGCCGAAGCAAGCCCTAATTTCGAAAAGCCCTAATTTGAAGACAAGTGAAAATTGGAGAGGCCACCATTTTTTTTCCTTTCGTTTCGAATGATGGAAGAAGGAGGTAGGGTTTCGAATATAAGAGTGGGGAGACGTGATTTTGGTCGTGGATTATGGCTGAAACAAAGGCGTGTTTTTAGCTGATAAGAGTAAGGCAATGTACTCTTATTTTATATATTATATTATTAATATATATATATATATATATATATATATATATATATTTTTAAATTCAATTTGTTTTGTATATTTATTTTCTTTACTTTGTTTTGTAAATTTTGTTGTTTGAATTTTAACTACGTGTATTTATCTATTTATTTTATATTGATTAAAATTTTATTCCTTTTTATTTTAAAGAAAAGAAAAATGTTATTTAAAACTAACCAACCATTTATTAATTTAAATAAATAATAATTCTTGTATCCAAATTATTTTTCTAAGTCATTAGTTTGAATTTAAAATACAAATTCAATATTCAATTCAATTCCAAAGTCAAATTTAAATTCTATTCAACTTTAAATAGATTAAATTCTAAATTTTAAATCGTCAATTTCATAGTTATATTGGGAATTCAAACTAAACCATCATTCAAATATTTAAATTAATTAAATATTTTCATTTTTAAATTGTTCAAAATTCAGGGTTGTTACACTATCATACGGAATAGATTCTTCCATTAATTCTCAATGTTCCCTGATCATCAATCTCAAAACTTGGACACTGCCCCTTCCTAACTCTTCTGATAATTCCTCTTAACTTACTATCAGATTCCTGCTTGCTTGAAATCCTTTCCAGAAGAGATGGAACCACTTCCAAAAGAGAAAGAACCGCATTTCTGCTAAGAGCGTCTGCCACAACGTTCGCCTTCCCCGGAGTATACAGAATATCCAAATCGTATGATGCCAAGAACTCAACCCATCGCTGCTGTCTTAGATTAAGATCTTTTTGAGAGAAAAGATATTTCAACGGTTTGTGATCCGTGAATAAGTCAAACTTTTCTCCTAAAAGATAAAGCCTCAATATCTTTAAAGCAAAAACAATAGCCAACAACTCTAGATCATGCGTAGCATAGTTTCTCTCATTTGGCTTCAATTACCGACTCGCATATGCAATAACCCTACAATTCTACATAAGCACAGCTCCCAATCCAACAATACAGGCATCAGTATACACTTCAAACGTGCTCTTCCCATCAGGAATAGCCAATATAGGAGCACTTGTCAATTTTGTCTTCAGTTTCTGGAAAGCTTCCTCACATTCCGGTGTCCACTTGAATTTAGCTCCCTTCCTTGTCAGCTTCGTTAGGTGAGAAGAGATCTTAGAATAATCCTTAATAAACTTCCTATAGTAACCGGCCAATCCAAGAAAAATGCGAACTTCTGTAGGAGTCCGAGGCTGCTTCCATTCCAGAATAGTCTGAACTTCAGCTGGATCTACAGAGATTCCCTCACCAGAAACAATGTGGCCCAAAAATTTTACTTTTTTATTTCCAAAAATGACACTTAGAGAACTTCGCCTTCAGCACATGCCTTCTCAGAGTTTCCAAAACTATTCTCAAGTGCTGCTTGTGCTCTTCTTCCGATTTAGAATAAACCAAAATATCATCGATGAATACCAAAACAAACTTATTCAGAACATCTGTAAAGACTCGGTTCATCAGATCAACAAAATAAGCTGGAGCGTTGGTTAACCCGAAAGGCATAACCAACCACTCATAGAAACAATTAGGTCCCCTAAATGCAGTTAAGGGGATACTGTCTTCAACTACCCTTAACTGATGGAAACCTGATGCTAGATCTAATTGAGAAAAGACAGATGCTCCATGAAGCTGGTCGAAGAGATCATCAATGCGAGGAAAAGGATACTTATTCTGAATGGTCACTTTGTTCAATTCACGGTAGTCTACACAGAACCTTAGCGACATATCCGACTTGGTGACAAAAACTGCAGCAGAACCCCAGTAGGAAAAACTTGGTCCAATCAAACCCTTCTCCAACAAATCTTGGGTTTGCTTCACTAATTCCTCCCTCTCTCTTGGAGCCATCCTCCTACTAGGTTGAATTAAAGGAACTGCTCCAGGAACCAAATCTATACGGAACTCTATTTCCCGGTGCGGTGGCAAACACTTAACTTCCTCAAATACGTCGGAGAAATCTCGGACTACTTCAATGTCTACAACCTCCTCTTGAGAAGTCTCCATTCCATGTAAAAGGCTACTCAAGTGGATTCCAGAGTTATCACACATTACTCTGGCAACCCTACCCAGATCAGTTTCCAATGAAACTGTTCTTTCATCACAATTTAAGATAGCCTTATATTTGTCAAGCCAATCCATTCCCAATATAAGGTCAAAACCTTTAAAATCCAATACATAAGGATCACAGGAAAAACTATGGGATAGATAGGATATTCTCAAATCTTTACATATCTTATCTAATTTGGTTACCCCTCCTATAGGATTTGATACACAAATGGGATTGTCTACGATAATAGGGGCAAGAGAGAAATTCTCTACAGATTCCAGAGAAATGAAACTTAAAGAAGCATCAGAATCAAATAAGACTTTAATATATTTTCCATTTAAAAGTAAGGTACCTTCTAAAACTCCCTTGCCCTTCGACTAGTTTGATGGTGCGCCTTCTAAAGCAAATACTTTGTTCTGTTGAACCTTGTGAAGGAGCGGGCAATCTTTAATCATGTGTCCCGGTTGGTGACAGTTAAAGCAAAGATACTTCTGAACTAAGGCTGACCCTGGTCCACTATACTCCTGTCGCTGCTGCTGAGATCCTTTGCTGGGACACTTGTTTGCCAGATGACCTTCTTGTTGACAAATATAACACTTTCGGGGTCCATTATTATTCCCAGACTTCTTCCTGTTTTGCTTCTTCCAGTTAGGATTGAATTTTCTCTTATTCTGGTTAGAAGAATTCCCTCCTGATGCAGCAACTTGTGCCACTGACCTCTTCTTCATCAAATCTTCATACCTTAATGCCATGTCAATAAGTTCCACAAAAGACCCTTTCAAATATGCAATCATTCTCTCATGATACTCAGGCCTTAACCCTTGGAAAAACATCTCGTTCTTCTTAAGAGGAGTGTCAATAAGCCCTGGACCGTAGCAAGATAACTCGTTGAATTTTGTCTCGTATTCAGCTATAGACATATTTCCTTGTTTCAGATTCAGAAAATCTTGATAAAGCCGAGTTCTCCCAGCAGCAGGCATAAACTTTTCCTCAAACATCTCCTTAAACTCTTCCCAAGACATACCATCTTCCGAGATATTAGCAGTCACTGAATTCCACCATACTGCGGCACCACCTTGTAATTGCCACGCATCCATTATTCTCTTCTGCTCATCTGATAACCTCATGCTCTTAAAAATCTTCTCACAGGAGCGAATCCATGCTTGAACTTCTATTATAGTTTCTGATCCCTGAAATGGTTTTCCTCCAAGATGAACAAAGTCCTTGCATAATGCGGCAAAACTGACTGGAGACGTAACTAGATTAACAATCTCATTATCAATCTGCTCTCTTCTGTTACCAGTTGATGCACTTCCAACAACTCTTCCCCTTCGCCCTCTTGAACTCATATTGGCTACCTGAATAGGTAATCCAACCAATTTAGATAGGGGTATAGTTATATAGGAAAATTACAAATACGCACTCTCAAGATAGATTCTACTCCAGAGCCTAGGTGTTTCTCAACCATTGCTCTGATACCAACTGAGACGACCCGTCTTTCAATATCCACAAAGACATATCATCAATAAGAAAAGAAAGAGATAGAAATAGAAAGATCGAAATAAAAGAAACGGCAATAAACAGAATCTCACAGCGGAAACGAACAAAATATAATATTACACATATCCCTTACATAGGTTTACATATCATAGTACACAAAATAATACTACTCCATTACATCTGACATTCATAAGAGTTTCCCAACCATACAACTCAAAACACAACATCAAAATGCTATTATAGCGAATATAGATAGATAGTACATCTGGACTCCAGCTCCAGCTTCCAAAACATTTGCTAATCCATTCCTAGTCACTTGGCTACTCATAAAAATTTGAGTACCCAAGAGTTTATGAAAAACAAAATAAACTCCGGTTCAGACATGGGTCTGGGGTGAGTAAATCAGTTAAAGTTGCTTAACTTTAAAAATCATTTTTGAAAACAAAAGGTATCACGTAAGACTTCCCACAAATAAATACGGGTAAGTTTTTACCTTACGCTAACCAAAACATTTGGTAGGAAATTCAGCGATATTATAATAGGGTCTAGGGTTTTCAAGTAAATAGAAAATATCCGAAATTGTTACATTCATTAAATTCCAGCTACTAGCCACGAAAATGGGTAATACAATCAAAACCGTAGGGTCTCGTAGGGAAAATGAGTTTCCATCAATGGCAGAGCTACTGGGGTACCGCCCGTCACAGTACGGGGCATAGATCACCGTACCGAGGACCACTCCCGATCCCCTGCAACACAAGGCCGGACCCATCCCTTACTGGACAGTTCCGAACAAGACAACCCCGCAGTTGTGGCCAACAACTGCCCACACAACCGAATATAATAAGGGACTTCTAGACAGGGGTAAATCTCACTCTCAAGTGGGGGCTGCCCACGAAGCCTTGCTGCACCTCCCCTGCTTTAGCCATTCCAGGTTGATGAGGCTTGAGGCTACGATTACCTTTAGAGAACACATCTCTTAGAATGCTCATCGTCCTCCTGACGATGTTCTGAAAGCATTCAATCCATACAGGTTCGTTCCGGGTTCGAACGAAACCGAAGGCATTATTTCGTTACCCTCATTTTGGAATCACCCTCAGAGTTAACGACAATAACCCTTGCACTCTAAAACTCCGTCTCGATCCTCACTTGAGATGTCACGACCTAACGTTTAACTTGGATCGATGTGGTTTTCGGAAATCAATTCGATTCCCGATCCCGGTCTCATCGAAATCCAAACGTGTCTTAAAGGCCAAGTTGTTTAAAGATTTAAACAATTCAATTCAGATTTATCATAGCATCACATAGCACTATCAACGGATAATAACCAATATTTATCACAGATATACAACATTTCATCACAGGATATCTCAACTATCATTCAACAGATACCAACCATATGCAGATATTCAATTCAAACAAACATCCATAAGCAAGCACTACTTAAATTCATATTATAATTAATTAATTAATTTGAATTAAATTAATTACTTAAGAATTCATTACTTAATCTTGCTTAACCAAATATTAATTAATTAATCACAATCATTTAATTAATTAATCACCTCTTAATTATCTCATTATTAATTAATTAATCCTTAATTAATTAATAATCTTTATTTAATTATCAATTAATTACTATAATTATTTATTAATTAAAAATTTATTTAGGATTAATCATTCCTTAACGGATTATTAATTAACCCTTAATATATAATTAATTAACCTTAATTCATTCTTAGTTAATCCCAAATTAATTTATCTTAATTACTTAATTAATTATAATTAATTATATTAATTACTTATTTTATTATTCATTAATTAATCTTAATTATTTAATTAATTAAATCTTAACCCTTAATTAATTTACTATTAATTATAAATTAATTAATGTTTAATTACTTAATTAATTAAATCTCAATCAATTAATTAATTAACTTCTTAATCACTAATTTATTAATCATTAATCATTAATCATTTAATTAATCAGTTATTAATCACTTATGAATTAATCTTAAATTAATTAATAAATTAATTAATAATCGATATTTAATTTAATCCTTAATTATTCATTAAATCCATGAGTAATTAATTAAATCTTTACAAATTAATTAACCTTAATTAATAAATTAGTTCCAACCTTAGTTACTAATTAATTTAAGTAACTTTAATTTCAAATTTAATTAACTTTCAAACAAAACAATTTCATTTATCATTAAAACTCTTACATATTTAAATATTTCAATTCATTAAAACTAATTACTTTTTTTAAGAAGTTAGATTTATAAGATATAAAATCATTTCAAACTTCAAATAATAAGATGTGAATTACTTTTGAAATAAAATATTCGATACTTAATAAAGTAGAGAAAATATAAAGTGTTAAGTTTTTAAACTTAAAACAAAAACTGAAATTTAAAACAAGTTTAAACTTAACTTCATTTACTTTGCATTTTAAGCTCCACCAAAACCCAAGCTAACACAAACTAGCTCCATCTCCCTTACCCTCTTCATTTACCTAAACCCCAAACTAAAACACACGATCAACAGCTACACAACCGAGCACACACGCGAGTCTCACGCGACCAAAACACGAGCGCAGCTTCAAGAAAAAGAAACACTCGCATTCGAAATGAAGCCTACTAACACAGCCATACTTCATGCACATGCACGCTGCTCCGGCACCTCCACCGCCGCCGCCAACCTCTTGCGCAAAACCCAAATCATCCCAAGACCCAATTCCAAAACCCAGAACCCATCGATTCAAATTCGAGTGAAAATTGGGTGTTCGAACCCAAAATTCAAACTGCAGACGCCTGGAAAACCCCATCACCCATAGCAAGCCGACCACCGTTCACCTCCCCACTTCGACCATGCGCTCACACAACCTTAATACGCCTCCACCCCAAGCCGCACGCAACTCGGTCAACCAAATGCTTCACACGATCGAAAATCCCAAACTCGAAAAGACACAGAGCTAAAACCCTAAAGATCAAATTTCTAAATCCTGTGTTGCATAATAAATTCAACCACTATTTTTCTAGTGATACACAACATTAAACACACCTTCGATTCAAATTTGAAAGCTTAAAAACAACTCAGTGATAAGAATTCGACAAAAGCCCCAATTTCAGTAAATCCCAAAATTCATCTTCAACCTTAAGTTAAAAATTCCGGTTTCTAACTTAAAATTCATATCATGCATTATAGATTTAGTATATAAATTTGATTTATTCAAATTCGAACAAGATTTGTGTGATATAAATATTTATTTTTACTGCATATCTTACTATCTGCAGTTTTTAGCTGTTTCATCTGCAAATATATTTTTACACTTAATTCCTGTTGAATTTAAACTTCTATATTGAATATATCAACTCAGCATCACCTTACTGTATTTAAATTTGAAGTTTTGTTCAGAAATTTTCTCTGAACTTGAATTTACAGAGGAGTTACAAATGCCTTTTAGAACATGCATAGCAAATCTGAAACCTGTAAATAGATACTTCACAAAATAACTAACATGTAAGCATTTCAGAGCTGACATTCAACATGCAACATTTTTATACTTAAAGGTTTTGATTTAAAATTTACTCACCAGTTTTGTTGTGCAGAGTCAAGGAATTTAAATCCTGGGAAAATAACTGCAGATCTTAAAACTGAGATTGCTTGATGTTGTTGCTTTGATGATGCCTCAAACTTGAATCAATAAGTGATAAAACTTGCGACTTGTAGCAGATCTTTGCTTTGAGAAGAGGCTTAAATGCTTAATTAACTTTGGTTGAAAGATTAGAAATTTAGATTTGAAGATGAAGGAGTGTTTCTATTTTTCTTGCTTTAGAAAATGAGGATAAGAAAATTTAGATGAAGAATATGGAATAACTTTTTGTTTGGAATTTTGTTTTTACAAAAATTTTAAAGAAAAATAAATTTGAATTATGACACTTGTCACAAAACCTAACTAATTTTCTAACACTTGTTAATAATAGGATTTAAATGTTTAACATGTGTTAATCTCATGCAAAAAGAAATTAAAATGTTTTCCTAATTGATTTTTCTTATATAAACTTATATTTTAAATTCCTATAAAAATCAATTTCCTTTAAAGAATGAATATAAAACAAATGTTATAACTTAAATAAAATCACGAGAATATTCTTAATACTCAAAGTAAAATTTTAGAATAAAAATTAACATATTTTAAATCTTTTAATTTATCAATTCAACTCAATTTAAGTTTTTAAATTCAATTCAAAAATCAAATCTGATAAGAGTACAAATTTGACACATTCATTACCTTATATATATATTTAGTTTTACTTAGAATAAATTTGTATTTACAATTCATTTATTTGTTGTTGAATAAATAACAAATTTATCAATTTAAATTAGTTTATTATATAGATTATCATATTTAAATTGAGTGTGAAATTCCAGAATATCACAAATATAATAATGCAAATACTCAGATTTTGGTTCGAAATGGATCCGAATGATTTCTAATGTGAATATAAGCTGTATTTGATTTATAATTAAGTTAGTAAAGTTTTAAAAATGAAATTTTAATTAATTTCGACGATTTTGAAAATCGCTCGAATTAATCGACGAGTTAAAATAGCCTTCCGGGGCACGGTCTCAGAATTCGACAAAACCTGTTCCATTGGATCTGTAATAGTTAGTTATTATCGAATTTCAATTTTCGTAGCAACGGAGTTGCCGTTTGACCCCGACAGCTTAAAACGCATAGAAAATATTTTAATGGATTTAATTTAAAATCGATCATTTATTTCCGTAACTCGCGCATACGACCAAATTAGCTTTCGAAACACGTTCCATTGTGTTCGGGATGTGGGTAAAACCTTAGAAACGCCTGTCGGCACGCGCTGTTTGGAGATCGTTTGAGAAAGTTTCTTTAAAATGAATTAAATAATTAAATAATCGGTTATACGCATATATATATATATATATATATATATATATATATATATATATATATATATATATATACACGCGTTTATACGCCTGACCCTCGCCCTATTTCATCGGCCGCCAATTCTTATACTCCAATAGCCGAAAATCATCCACCTTTGCCTTAAATTTGCGATCAATCCATCAAGAAAACGCGAAAACTTCCAACTGGAAAGCCAATGAGCTCGTCGAGCTCTAGAGTTCAAACGTTAGAGATGCAGTTCGGTGGGGCGTAGAGGCCTGGAGGGTGCCACATTCGTGAACGTCATGCACGTTTTCTGAGCGTGGGAGGAGAGTCCGAGTTCGTCGTTCCTTTGGGCGATGGTGAAGGAGGTAGTAGGCTTCACCACGGTGGTAGTTGATCGATACCTAGGCGATCATAGGCCGAGCGATTCCTAACCCTAATACGCGAAGTTGGGTTCTTTTGCCTATCTGGTTGCGTGATGAAGAAGATCAGGTTTTTATTCGTGCGGCCTGTCTTTGTTGGTAAATGTAAATTAAAATAAAAAGAAAATTTGTTTTAAATGTTATTCGAACTTTAATAATTCGTAACTTGAACATTCGTTGTCAGATTTCAACGAATTTGGTAGCATCGAAATCGCATTGACGCTTACTACGAAGGGGAGCAATTCTAGGATCATTCGGAGCAAGTAAAATTTAGGTTAAATCGAACGTCGTTCGATTTAATTTAAATTTAAACGCTCATCGAAAACCCAAGGTGAGTTTACTCACTCACATCTGGAATATTCGTTAATTTAAATAGTCAATATTTAAATGATTGCTTGATTGGTTGGTTATGATAATTATTATCGAATTTAGTGGATATATATTGTTGTGCTAATATCTGTGGATGCAGAAAAACAGGTTGGAGGGATCCAACTAGATTCCTCACAAATAGAAATTTGTTTATACTCTGTGATATATCTCATTTATATTCTGTGATAAATTATTTAGATCCTGTTATGTTGTATTCTATTTATATACTGGGATAGATTAAGTTGAAATTAAATTGGGATTGTGTTATGATTTGGTGAATACAACCTGGAAATTTAAATATATATTAAATAAATTAGGTTTAAAGGAAATTAAAGAAATCCTTAAGGAAAGAATTTAAAAGGAATTAAATTCAAGAATTGGATGGAAATTTGAGGGTTTTGAAATTTGGTTTAAAAAGGGAAAAGTGAATTGCTTAAAATAATAGCGAGATTTATTTTTAAAGAATGGAAGTGTGCTTTCTCCTAGAAATTTTAGTATTTTTTTAAGAAAAGTTTTCAAAATATAAATCTGCAGTTTAAATATGTTAGAATACTTTAGAAAGAAATATTATTTTAAATTGTTTAAAGTGTAAGTTAATATTTGATTAAGTGATTATGGTAATTAATTATTTGAAAAAGGTAACGTGGTATTAAGTTCTCAAAAGAAAATTATAATATAAATAATTAATTTAATAACTTTATTTTAAACGGTAAATTGACTTAAATTACTTAGGAAACCTCTATATACTTCCTTAAGTATTATTTTCAATTAAATAATTTCTAGAAGCTTTATTTTAAATATTTAAACACATATTTGAATGTGATTTCCAGGAAATAGCAATGTTTTTAAAAATAAAAGGAGCTATTTTTCAAGTATGGAAAGGAAAGATGTGGGATGTATGTAAAATTTTGATTTGGATAAACGTATGGGATTTATAAAAGGAATTCTTTGGATTATCCTAGAGTAGAAGTATATTCCTTGAAAAGTCAAGTACGCTTTTAAAGCCAGTTGTTGAAAGGTCAGAAGTTGTATAAGCAAATGGTTTTCAAGAAATTATTTAAGTTATAAGAATTTTAAAGGTAAGCATTTATCAAATTAGATAAAGGAGTAATTATTTTAATGATAAGTAGTCTTATGTTTAAAAGAATACTACTAACATTTAAACTTTATAAACGGTTCTATTTTAAAGATAATTAGTTAAAGTTTTATTTGAAACTTGTATAGGATTTCATAGCTTTATTTTAAATTTAGTACGACTTAACTTTATTTTAAAGAAAATAGTTTATATTTTTATAAAGAAGTCTTATTCGAAATATTTTTGAAGTGTATGTGTATTTTAAATTGAGTATGTAAGTAGATTTAATATAAATGTTTAGTGTACTTTCCAAAATAAAGTATTCAAATTATATTAGACCTTAAACATTAGTACTTGAATGTATTCAAGGGAAGTAACAATTTGGGAAATTTATTGCATTAAAAGAGTTGGGTTTGAAAATTGTTTCAAAAGTGGTTTGAAAACGAAAATATATCTTGTAAAGATATTTTGAGAAATTAAATAATGTGGGCAATTATTTATTGTGTGATGGATGTTTGTGAATGTTAATTGATAGTTAAATCATCGAATATCAATATTGGACAAATGCGTTGATCGTTTCGAAGAGACCGGGATCGGGATTTATTCTCGAAAACCACTTCGATCCGGTTTGTATGTTTTCGTGGGAAAAACGAGTTCGGAGTCGAAGATGGAGCAGTGAAGTGCAAGGGCTAGTCGCTACTAATCCTGAGGATATTTCCAAAATGGATGTAATTGGAGTAGTGCCTTCGGTTCCGTTTGACCCGGGATAGAATTGTATGGACAAATGTTTTCGGAACATCGTCAGGTGGGCGATGGGCATTCTAAGTGAAACGTTCTTAAAGGTAACGCTTAGCCTCAAGCCTCATCAACCGGGAATGACTGAAAATCAGGGGATATGCAGCAAAGCTTGGTGGACAGCACCCATTTCCGAGTAAAGTCATTCCTGTGTAGATGTCCCTTTTATTTCGGCTTAGTGGTGCGGTTGCTGATCCCAACCGCGGGGTGATCTTACTCGAGATTATCCAGTAAGGGATAATCTAGGCCTTGTGTTGCAGGGGATCGGGCGTGGTCCTCGGTACACTGATCTAGACCAGGTACTATGACAGGTGGTAACCCAGTGCCTAGTCATTAGTTGGTAATCCATTCTCCCTACGAGCCTTTTACGAGTTTTGTTTGTATTACCCCCTCTTTGGCTAGTAGCTGGAATTTAATAGATGAAACAATTTTGGCTATGTTATAAGTATTTCAATATAGACCCTATTATAATATCAGAGGATTTCTAAAAAAAGTGTTTTAGCTATCGTAAGGTAAAAACCCGAGATGTTTATTTGTGGCGTGGTCTTACGAGATGCTTTTGTTTTTCAAAAGGATTTTGAAACTTTAATAATCAATTTGGGTGCATTATTATCAACTTGTATTCCAGACAGACTCGGGTGTTATTTCGTAATAATGCTCGGGTCAGACCGAGTATTATATGTTCAGGACATGATGCTTTGGAGCAGGAGGGGAGCTGGAGTCCGAGACGTATTATCCGTATTTGTATATTTATCCGCTGTTGTGATTGTATGGAATTGTCTGACTGGTAATTGTTGTTTGCATGAGATACTATTATGTTATATTGTATAAAACATATATAGTTTTCATTTTATTTAAAGAGCTGATATTATATATTATATTTTATTCCGCTGCGACTGTGAGATTCTGATATTGTTTAGTTCCTTCTTTCTTCTACCTCTTCTTCTCTAACCCTAATGGTTCGTATTCTTATTCCACTTGAGTAAATTGATGTAGAATAGTGTTGACTCAAGGGGTACGGATTTTCGAGTTGTTACACTTGCTATCAGAGCTTAGGTTGGCGACAACCTAGGCTTTGGTGGGGAAATACTCATTAAACAAAGTCAATAGTACTCTATAATGAGTTGAGTGTATTAATAGATATGAAGGCGTACTTGTTAGTGAGTATAAAATTGTTTATATACTGTTTTGACTTATCAGTTGAGTGTTTATGAATTTTGGTCGGTACGGGAAGTACAACCCAATCGATAGGGTTTCTAAACTCTTAAACAAGATAAACCGACTAGTATTGTTTTAAAAAGGGGTAAATGAAATAATTTTACCCAAAATTGTATTTTGATATAAAAGGAATAATTTTCTGAAATAATTATATATATTTGATTGCTTGGATGTAGATATCTTAATCAACTAAGAATCTAAATTTTGATCTAAAATTTGAAATGGTAATAATAAAATAAAATTTTATGAGTATAAATTTTACAAAAGAAGAATAACTAAATTTGAATTAAACAAGAATTTAAATCCCGGAAATTTTGAAAAGTGTTTTAAATGATTGAAAACAAAAGTTTGGAAATTTAAAATCCTGGAAAAGTTTGAAATGTTTGCTAAGGTGATTGAAGGTAATAATGGAATATTAATTTGGGAAGTATTTTTGAATGGAAATTATTTTGAAATGAATTTGGGAGAGTAAGGAAGCACTGAACTCACTTCAATCGCTGGAAAATAATGCTGATGATGATGGCCACATCATTAGAATTCATTTTCGGGTTTCTAAAGTGATGGATTGCTACCGTGTTGAGTGATTATCATATTTGTTGGCCTTGTTTATGATACAAGGGTTTTTAAAAGTTTCAAAAAGGGAAATTGCTTTGGTAAAAACAGATTGTTTTAGAAATCTGGAAGTTTAATTTGATATACCAGGAGAGTATGAGTTATTTATTATTTCAAAATGGTTTGAAATTAAACCGGGCAACTGAATTTTGGAAAATTCTATTTAAATAATGTGTAAAGTTAAAAATGAATCAACCATCGAACTTATTAAGTGAAGTTGATATAAATAAGAAGGAAATGAAAATTTTAATCTTGGAAATAAAATTTAACTTGAGTAAATGGAGGTGAATAAAATGTATGGAAGTGAATAGAAAATTTGACTTTAACTTGGGATAAGTTAAATAAATTGGACTTAGAATTTAATTGATTTGGGTTAAATTGGAATGTATAATGACTTTGTAATTATAGGTCATTGTGTAAGGAATTGTACCCATAGGCTATTAAGTGTTATACTTATAATTTGAAATTATGGACTTAAAATTCGCAAAGGATTAAGGTGAAAGAAAAGTTGAATCCTTAAGAATTCAGTGACACACACACACACACATATAGAATTTGGAATTGTGATTATAAGATGAAAATGACTCAAATGAGAAATATAAACTTTGAAGTAAATAAGTTGGTGAACATAAGAATAGAAAATCAGATTGTAAACCCAAGTAAAATGGAATTATAATCACTAATGGGAAATAGTTGAATGGTATGGTGAATTCAAATCTAATCTCAAATGAAATGTAAAGTAAGATAAGGTGAAGGAAATATAAAATATACAAAGGTGAATGAACTTAAGTCAGTAAATAAATTTTGAACTTGTATACAGAGAATTAAAATTGGATTGAATTTGATTTAACTTTGATTAAATAGAATTGAGTTGAATTTGGATTTAATTAAAATCAAAATTCAATTATGTTATGAATAATATTGAATGGAATTAATTTTTATTTAAAATAGTAAAAGCAATGGAATGAACTCAAGTTGGCTAAATAAAATTTAGTTAATCTTGAATTAAATTTGGAAAAGAATTAAATTGAAAGAAAATTTAATTAAGTTGAAAAGATATTGTATGAATAAAATTTTAACTCAACTAAAATCCAAATAAATTTGTTTGAGAATGAATTTAGCGTAAGCTAAATTAAATAAAAAGAAGCTTGAAAATGAATTTAATGTAAACTAAATTAAATGGAATTTGTATTGGCATGGATGAAATTTTGGAGGTTTGTTAAGAAAATGTTGAAAAGAAAAATAAAAACCCAGTTCTAGTATGTGATTTAGTTTTGGCAATAAAAGCTGAGAGTATAAATGAATAATGGAATTGGATTATAATAGTGAGGGTTTGACTTATAAATAAATTCAAATGAGTGACATGATTTTAAGTGGTCACATTATTAATAAAATTCGGGATGAATCGAGGAGATGAATTAAATTTTTTAATGGAGTGAATGAGTAAACAAATTGAATTAAAATTTGTAAATGAATTGGAATTTGACATGAGAATGAAATTAAATAAAAATAAAATTTATATAAGAAGAAATGGAAATATTATGAAATTGGAAGAACTTAAGCAAATTGAATAATAATTGCGGTCGAGCTTTATAATGTGGTCTTGGATAAATTTGTTTAGATAATAAAATTTAAATGCAAGTGAAAAGAATTTTAATTAATTATTGGGGTAAATTAAAGATGTATGAGTTGTAAATATTACAAAATGGGATGATATTAATTTCAACTTAAGTTGAATGGTAAATTTGAAGTGAGAATAAGAAATTGAATTAAAAAATGCAAGGAAATAATAATATTTGGGTTGTGAGTAATTTCGAATGGAATAAAGTTAATATAGATTTGAACTGGAATTAATTTTAATGGTTATAAGTATAAGTGATGATTACTTGCTTGGATAACATTAAAATTTGCATAGAAATTGGACGTTTTATTGTAAACAAAAATTTAATTGTCTTAAAGAAACAAACTGAAATTGGTTTTTGAATCAATTGGGATGAATTGAAATTTTATTAAGTGGTTTTGCACATGAATGGAAATGGATCATAAAAGGAATGTAAATACTTCAAATTGAAAATAAGAATTTGATTGTGAAACAATTTGGAATTGAATTGGAATAGATTGATGTTAGTGAAGCACATGTTAATCATATTGATGAGAATATGGATTGAGAGTAGTAAACTTGAATGTAAATCATTTAAGTGAAATAAAATGAAGTTAGATTTGATAGAAAATTAAATAGTGATTGAAACCTTTGGATTGCTGATAAAATATGGTTAACATTGTTAAGCTATGAAGTTTGCTTGTTTAAACCATGTAATTGACGTGTTTGGCTAATTTAATGAATAGAATATTATTAAAATTCTCATATTATTGAAAACTGATGTGTTTGTCTAAGTAAGTACAGGTACGGGAGGCAGTAGATAGAGTTGGAGCGCGTATATGCAATTTAAATTAACCGCATGCTTTTAAAATGCTAATAAAGGTACGCCTATGCAATAAAAATAGAAAATATGAACTGTTTTTGGTTTTTCCGACTTTGATCTATTGTGATACTGCAAAAGCTCCTTGGTACAAGGGAGATTCTGCCAAAATTTTCGAAAATTTTAGGAGTTAGAAATTTGTTGAAATAAATTTGAAATGTTTCATTAAAGGCAAATTGATTACAAATTAAAATTAAATTAAAAAGGGATTTTGGAATAGGAATTGAAACTAGTAGCTTCGATTTGAAAATAAAGAATTTAGGTAAAGTGAAATTGAGATTTTAACTAAGTAGGTTTTGCTATTGGGTTTGGAACATTCTTCTATTTAGCAAATTTCGAGGATGAAATTTTTTTAAGGGCGAGGAATGTAACGACTCGGAATTTTGGGTCACTAGATTTGAACATTTAATTCATTTTAAATGTTGAATATGGATTATAATTTGAATTTTTAAATAAAAGATTTTGGTTAAATTAATAGAATTAGTTAAATTTCAAATACGGGAATTTAATTGAAATTTGAATAATAATAATTTAATATTAGAATGGGGATAATTGGTGATTCTGGGTGCAAATAGGTATAAAATAGATTTTTAAAATTTATTAAGTCTATTTAGGTTTGAATTTTAATACAGGACCATTCGATGGAATTAAAAGTCGATAGATTAAATTTGGAATTTTATATTAATTTAATAATGGAATTTAATAATATAATAACGCAAATACTCATTTTTTGGTTCGAAATGGATCCGAATGATTTCTAATGTGAATATAAGTTCAAAAATGAAATTTTAATTAATTTCGACGATTTTGAAAATCGCTCGAATTAATCGACGAGTTAAAATAGCCTTCCGAGGCACAGTCTCGGAATTCGACGAAATCTGTTCCATTGGATCCGTAATAGTTAGTTAATATCGGATTTCAATTTTCGTAGCAATCGGAGTTGTCGTTTGACCCCGGCGGCTTAAAATGCATAGAAAATATTTTAATCGATTTAATTTAAAATTGATCGTTTATTTCCGTAACTCGCGCATACGACCAAATTGTCTTCCGAAACATGTTCCATTGTGTTTGGTACGTAGGTAAAACCTTATAAACGCCTGTCGGCATGCGTTGTTTGGAGATCGTTTGAGAAAGTTGCTTTAAAATGAATTAAATAATTAAATAATCGGTTATATATATATATATATATATATATATATATATATATATATATTATATATATACACGTTTATACACCTAACCCTAGCCCTATTTCTCCAGCCGCCACTTCTTATACTCCAATGGCCGAAAATCATCCATCTTCGCCTTCAATTTGCAATCAATCCATCAAGCAATCGCGAAAACTTCCAACTAGAAAGTCGACGAGCTCTTCGAGCTCTAGAGATTCAATGTTGGAGATGCAGTTCGGTGGGGCGTAGAAGCCTGGAGGGGGCCGCGTTCGTGAATGTCACGCACGTTTTCTGGGCGTGGGAGGAGAGGCCGAGTTCGTCGTTCCTTTGGGCGATGGTGATGGAGGTAGTAGGCTTTGCCATGGTGGTAGTTGATCGATGCCTAGGCGATCATAGGCCGAGCGATTCCTAACCCTAATACGTGATGTTGGGTTCTTTTGCCGATCTGGTCACGTGAGGAAGAAGATCGGTTTTTATTCGTGTGGCCTGTCTTTGTTGGTAAAGGTAAATTAAAATAAAAAGAAAATTTGTTTTAAATGTTATTCGAACTTTATTAATTCGTAACTTGAACATTCGTTGTCAGATTTCAACGAATTTGGTAGCGCCGGAATCGCAGAGACGCGTACTACGCAGTGGAGCAATTCTGGGATCATTCGAAGCAAGTAAAATTTAGGTTAAATCGAATGTCGTTCGATTTAATTTAAATTTGAACGCTCATCGAAAACCCAAGGTGAGTTTAACTCACTCACATCTGGAACATTAGTTAATTTAAATAGTCAATATTTAAATGATTGCTTGATTGGTTGGATATGATAATTATTATCGAATTTAATCGATATATTTTGTTGCGCTAATATCTATGGATGCAGGGAAACAGGTTGGAGGGATCCAACTAGATTCCTCACAAAAAGATTTTTTTTTATATTCTTTGATATATCTCATTTATATTCTGTGATAAATTATTTAGATCCTGTTATGTTGTATTCTATTTATATACTGGGATAGATTAAATTGAAACTAAATTGGGATTGTGTTATGATTTGGTGAATACAACCTGGAAATTTAAATATATAATAAATAAATTGGGTTTAAAGGAAATTAAAGAAATCCTTAAGTAAAGAATTTAAAAGGAATTAAATTCAAGAAATTGGATGGTAATTTGAGGGGTTTGAAATTTGGTTTAAAAAGGGAAAAGTGAATTGTTTAAAATAATAGCGAGATTTATTTTTAAAGAATGGAAAGTGTGCTTTCTCTTGGAAATTTTAGTATGTTTTTAAGATAAAATTTCAAAATATAAATCTGCAGTTTAAATATGTTAGAATATTTTAGAAATAAATATTATTTTAAATCGTTTAAAGTGTAAGTTAATATTTGATTAAGTGATTATGGTAATTAATTATTTGAAAAAGGTAACGTAGTATTAAGTTCTCAAAAGCAAATTATAATATAAATAATTAATTTAATAATTTTATTTTAAAGGGTAAATTGACTTAAATTACTTAGGAAACCTCTATATATTTCCTTAAGTATTATTTTCAATTGAATAATTTCTAGAAGCTTTATTTAAAATATTTAAACACATATTTGAAAGTGATTTCCAAGAAATAGCAATGTTTTTTTAAAAAAAGGAGCTATTTTTCAAGTATAGAAAGGAAAGATACGGGATGAATGTAAAAATTTGATTTGGATAAACGTGTGGGATTTGTAAAAGGAATTCTTTGGATTATCCTAGAATAGAAGTATATTCCCTGAAAAGCCAAGTACGCTTTTAAAGCCAGTTGTTGAAAGGTTAGAAGTTGTATAAGAAAATGGTTTTCAAGAAATTATTTAAGTTATAAGAATTTTAAAGGTATGCATTTATCAAATTAGATAAAGGAGTAACTATTTTAATGATAAGTAGTCTTATGTTAAAAATAATACTACTAACATTTATTTTTATAAACGGTTCTATTTTAAAGATAATTAATTAAAGTTTTATTTAAAACTTGTATAGGATTTCATAGCTTTATTTTAAATTTAGTATGACTTAACTTATTTTAAAGAAAATAGTTTATATTTTTATAAAGAAGTTTTATTCGAAGTATTTTTGAAGTATACGTACATTTTAAATTAAGTATGTAAGTAGATTTAATATAAATGTTTAGTGTACTTTCCAGATTAAAGTATTTAAATTATTTTAAACCTTAAACATTGGTGTTTGGATGTTTTCAAGGAAAGTAACAATTTTGGAAATTTATTCCATGAAAAGAGTTGGGTTTGAAAACTTTTTCAAAAGAGGTTTGAAAACGAAAATATACCTTGTAAAGATATTTTGAGAAAATAAATAATTTGGGCAATTATTTATTGTGTGACGGATGTTTGTGAATGTTAATTGATAGTTAAATCACCGACTATCAATATTGGACAAATATGTTGATCATTTAGAAGAGACCAGGATCGAGATTTATTTCTGGAAAACCACTTCGATCCGGTTTGTACGTTTTCGTGGGAAAAACGAGTTCGGTATCGAAGATGGAGCAGTGAAGTGCAAGGGCTAGTCGCTACTAATCCCGAGGATATTTCCAAAATGGATGTAGTAGGAGTAGTGCCTGCGGTTCCGTTCGAACGCGGGACGGACTTGTATGGACGAATGCTTTCGGAACATCGTCAGGTGGGCGATGGGAATTCTAAGTGAAACGTACTTAAAGGTAACGCTTAGCCTCAAGCCTCATCAACCGGGAATGACTGAAAATCGGGGGATGTGCAGCAAGGCTTGGTGGGCAGCACCCATTTCCGGGTAAGGTCATTCCTGTCTAGATGTCCCTTTTATTTTGGCTTAGTGGTACGGTTGCTGATCCCAACCGCGGGGTGATCTTACTTGGGATTATCCAGTATGGGATAATCCAGGCCTTGTGTTGCAGGGGATCGGGCGTGGTCCTCGGTACACTGATCTAGACCAGGTACTGTGACAGGTGGTATCCCAGTGCCTAGTCATTAGTTGGAAATCCATTTTCCTACGATCCTTTTACGAGTTTTGTTTGTATTACCCACTCTATGGCTAGTAGCTGGAATTTAATAGATGTAACAATTTCGGCTATTTTATAAGTATTTGTATATAGATCCTATTATAATATCAGAGGATTTCTATAAAAAGTATTTTAGCTATCGTAAGATAAAAGCCCAACTGTTTATTTGTGGCGTGGTCTTACGAGATGCTTTTGTTTTCAAAAGGATTTTGAAACTTTAATAATCAATTTGGGTGCATTATTATCAGCTGGTATTCCAGAGTGACTCGGGTGTTATTTCATTATAATGCTCGGGTCAGACCGAGTATTATATGTTTAGGACATGATGCTTTGGAGCAGGAGAGGAGCTAGAGTCCAAGATGTATTATCCGTATTTGTATATTTATCCACTGCTGTGATTGTACGGAATTGTCTGACTGGTAATTGTTGTTTGCTTGAGATACACGGATGTTATATTGTATAAAACATATATAGTTTTCATTTTGTGTAAAGAGCTGATATTATATATTATATTTTATTCCGCTGCGACTGTGAGATTCTGATATTGTTTAGTTCCTTCTTTCTTCTACCTCTTCTTCTTTAACCCTAATGGTTTGTATTTCTATTCCACTTGAGTTAATTGATGTAGAATTGTAACGACCCAGAATTTTTGATAATTAAAATTTGAATATTTAATTAATTTTAAATATTAATAAGTGAATTTATAAGTCGAATAAATTTTATTTCGAATAATTGGATTTAATTGAATAATTAAATCGATAATTTAATATGTGAAATTATGGGAATAATTGAAAATTGAGTTAAATATGATTGAAAATGATTTGTAAAATTTTATTTTATCATGTTGAAGTTAGAATGATATTTTAGAACTTTTAAAATCGAATTAAAAGTTAATTTGTGAAAATTGAATATTTTAATATTAAAATCGACTAGTGAAAATAGTCAATTTTTGAACAGTCTTAGAATTGGGCGAGACCAGTTCCATTGGATCCGTAATAGTTAGTTATTACCGGATTTCAATTTTCGTGTCAATTGGATTTACCGTTTGTCCGGTACAAATTAAAACGCCTAGAAAATTGTTTAAATCGGTTTAATTTAAATTGAACGTTTATTGCCATATCTCGCACAGATGACCGAATTAGCTTCCGAAACCTGTTCCATTGTGTCCGGAACGCGGGGTAAACCCTAGAAACGCTGGTTACGGCGCGTAAATCGGAGTTCGGAATTTCCGGAATGAATAGTGTCGTTCGTTCTTCTATAAATAGCCCCCTCTCTCTCATAAATTAGAAAAAAAAAATAAAACCCTAATTCCTAAACCTAGCCGCCACCATAGAAACTAAAGGCCAGAAATCATCCTCCTTTTCCCCTCAATCACTCCCAATCTACAAACAATTAGAAGAAGTGATCAACTACAAACATGTAGAGCTCGACGAGAGCTTTCGATCTATACGGTGATGATGGGGTTTGGCGTCACGTGGAGGTGGGGAGGTGGCTGCGTGCGTGGCCGTTCATTTGCGTGCGCACTCAAAGGGGGATGGCCGAGCTTCATGGCTTTGCAGTCGTAGATGGAGGAAGGTGAGGCGCTTCCATTGGTATATCCTGATCGAAGTATAGATGAGCGATGGAGTTGCATAATTAAACCCTAATGTCGAATTTAGGGGTTGCGTGCTCGGCCTGGAGACGTGAAAACGTGAAGAGGAGAGAAGGGTATGGACTGCCTGATGTGTTGGATTTGGGAATGGAGGGTGATGATGAGTGTATGTTAAAATCAATTAAAATTATGTTGTAATTAGTAAGTTAAAATCGTGTGTAACTTCATAAATGCATATCTTTTTCATACGAGGTCGAAACCGCGCGAAACCAGTTGCGTTGGAATTGTATGGACGAGCACTACGCGATGGAATTGGATTGGAGTCGTTTGGAGTTAGTGAGAATTTCGGGTAAAATTAAACGTCCGTTTAATTTTATTCGAAATAAATCGCTAAAACGGAATAAAAATCAAGGTGAGAACTTCTCACTCAATCGAATCAGTTTCGATTTTTATTTTAAATAGTTAGATTTAAAATATTTGAATGATATGATGTAATGATGATAAGATGTAATGTATAAAATGTAATAACTGATATAGTTCTTTGTTTAAAGATTATTCATTTATTTATTATATGTTGTTCCGCTGCGAATTGTGAGATTCTGATGTTGTTCTGCTGTTTTCTTTCGGTTCTATTTTCTATTTTCTTTTCTCCCTCTATCTTTTCTATCTTTTTCTCTCTTTTTCTTTGTCTTTCTTTTTCTTAAACCATAACATTTCGGGTTTCCGGCCTTCGATTTCTCGGCAGTCGATAAAGTGAGTATCGATGTTGAATTTTCGAAAGTCGAAAATTTCCGGGACGTTACATTTGGTATCAGAGCATATGGTTAAGCGACAACCATGGTTCTGTTGGGTATTACTCATTAGAGATAGAGTCAGTAGTACTCTAGATTGAGTTTGAGTGTAATAATAGCTATGAGAGCGTATTTGTTAGTGTATATAAAATTGTTTTATATTGTGATGATTGGTTTGTTGAGTGGTATATGAACCTTCGTCGGCGCAGCCTCGAAACTGAATCGAAGGGGTTTCTAAACACTTGAATAGAACAATTCGACACAATATTATTTTAAAATTGGGTAAATGAAATAATTTTACCTTGAGTATATTTTATATGTAAAGGAATAATTTTTCAAAATTATTAAAGTGTATGTAAGTTGATTGTTTGGTTGTTTGAATAATCTAAATAAAAGAATAAATTGTATAAGCAAAAGAACTATAAGAATTGGATTATAATTAAAGTGATTTACAATTGTGAAATAAACTTATATATATGAGAAGTGAAACTATATGAATATATTTATAAATATGAGTTGAAATAAAAATGAATTTAAAGTTAAATGAAAATTTACTTTAGAATTAGAAGCTGAATTGATTTATAAGTTGGAATTTAAGTAAAAACAAGTGATGTTTATAAAGTGGAATATAACTTAAGAAATGTTGAATTAAGATGATATTAGTATCAAAGTAAATTAACAAAGTTAAGTGATAAATGTGAACTTGAGTTTTATAAATGAAATTCAACTTTAGAAATTGAATTGAATTGAATTAATGGATTAAATGTTAATCAATTGAATGTAAATTAAGTTGATATGGAATAATGAATATAGGTGTTAATTCATTAAAAATGTAATGTTATTGGAAGTTGAATAATTGAATGAAAATCAATTTAATTAAACCAATTGAAAGTGATGATGTTAAACCAATGAAATTGAATGTAAAATGAATATACATTGGTTGTTATATGATTGTTAGTTGATTGTATATAATTCATTAAGTATTAATGAAATTAAAGGCTAAAGTAATTGAAATTCAATTGGAAGTTAAATGAATCTTAAATAAAATTGAATTTGATTTGGAAGTGAAACAACTTGAATATGAATTAGTGAATATAAACTAAGTGAAAATGAATGTTTGTAAAAAAATCCACTGTTAATGAATCATATGTGATTAACTTGAAAACCAATTCATGGAATATTAATGAGAATATGAATGAATATTTATTGGTTATGGATGTTAGTTGGATGATAGTTGGTTGATGTTTGCATTTGTTGTTTGTTTGCATTTGCTATGTTGACATATATAGTTATTATGTTGCTATATGTTATATATTGATACTATTGTCTACATGCATGTTCTCATGTTGTTTGTTGAGTGTTTAGTAGGTGCGGATCGCGTTTGCTTCACATTTGGAGCTCGCTTTCGCGCTATATTAGCCGTATATGCTTGCTAATAAAATATAAGATACATATCTCGGATTACATACCGTACTTTTACACTTTTTCCCTGCGGGATGCCTCATTACTTGATGAGATGTATATTTGTGATATATATACTGTCATTTTTTTTCAGATCGAGCCGTGCAAAGGAGACTATGGCGAATTTTTCCGGAAATTTAAGGCGTTAGAAAATTTTGAGAAAATTGAAATTTTTTGAAAACTTTAACTTTGATTTGGAATTGAAAGTTAAACAATAGTAGTTGTTTTTGAAAAGATAACTAATTATGATTTGAAAACTTAGTAAAGATTGTAAGAAATTTAATTATGGATTTTGGGAAAGTTAATAAATTCTGTAACTTTTCTTACTTATTAATTTCGAGGACGAAATTTTTTTAAGGGGGGAAGATTGTAACGACCCAGAATTTTTGATAATTAAAATTTGAATATTTAATTAATTTTAAATATTAATAAGTGAATTTATAAGTCGCATAAATTTTATTTCGAATAATTGGATTTAATTGAATAATTAAATCGATAATTTAATATGTGAAATTATGGGAATAATTGAAAATTGAGTTAAATATGATTGAAAATGATTTGTAAAATTTTATTTTATCATGTTGAAGTTAGAATGATATTTTAGAACTTTTAAAATCGAATTAAAAGTTAATTTGTGAAAATTGAATATTTTAATATTAAAATCGACTAGTGAAAATAGTCAATTTTTGAACAGTCTCAGAATTGGGCGAGACCAGTTCCATTGGATCCGTAATAGTTAGTTATTACCGGATTTCAATTTTCGTGTCAATTGGATTTACCGTTTGTCCGGTACAAATTAAAACGCCTAGAAAATCGTTTAAATCAGTTTAATTTAAATTGAACGTTTATTGCCATATCTCGCACAGATGACCGAATTAGCTTCCGAAACCTGTTCCATTGTGTCCGGAACGCGGGGTAAACCCTAGAAACGCTGGTTACGGCGCGTAAATCGGAGTTCGGAATTTCCGGAATGAATAGTGTCGTTCGTTCTTCTATAAATAGCCCCCTCTCTCTCATAAATTAGAAAAAATAAAATAAAACCCTAATTCCTAAACCTAGCCGCCACCATAGAAACCAAAGGCCAGAAATCATCCTCCTTTTCCCCTCAATCACTCCCAATCTACAAACAATTAGAAGAAGTGATCAACTACAAACATGTGGAGCTCGACGAGAGCTTTCGATCTATACGGTGATGATGGGGTTTGGCGTCACGTGGAGGTGGGGAGGTGGCTGCGTGCGTGGCCGTTCATTTGCGTGCGCACTCAAAGGGGGATGGCCGAGCTTCATGGCTTTGCAGTCGTAGATGGAGGAAGGTGAGGCGCTTCCATTGGTATATCCTGATCGAAGTATAGATGAGCGATGGAGTTGCATAATTAAACCCTAATGTCGAATTTAGGGGTTGCGTGCTCGGCCTGGAGACGTGAAAACGTGAAGAGGAGAGAAGGGTATGGATGGCCTGATGTGTTGGATTTGGGAATGGAGGGTGATGATGAGTGTATGTTAAAATCAATTAAAATTATGTTGTAATTAGTAAGTTAAAATCGTGTGTAACTTCATAAATGCATATCTTTTTCATACGAGGTCGAAACCGCGCGAAACCAGTTGCGTTGGAATCGTATGGACGAGCACTACGCGATGGAATTGGATTGGAGTCGTTTGGAGTTAGTGAGAATTTCGGGTAAAATTAAACGTCCGTTTAATTTTATTCGAAATAAATCGCTAAAACGGAATAAAAATCAAGGTGAGAACTTCTCACTCGATCGAATCAGTTTCGATTTTTATTTTAAATATTTAGATTTAAAATATTTGAATGATACGATGTAATGATGATAAGATGTAATGTATAAAATGTAATAACTGATATAGTTCTTTGTTTAAAGATTATTCATTTATTTATTATATGTTGTTCCGCTGCGAATTGTGAGATTCTGATGTTGTTCTGCTGTTTTCTTTCGGTTCTATTTTCTATTTTCTTTTCTCCCTCTATCTTTTCTATCTTTTTCTCTCTTTTTCTTTGTCTTTCTTTTTCTTAAACCATAACATTTTGGGTTTCCGGCCTTCGATTTCTCGGCAGTCGATAAAGTGAGTATCGATGTTGAATTTTCGAAAGTCGAAAATTTCCGGGACGTTACAAGAATAGTGTTGATTCAAGGGGTACGGATTTGCGGGCTATTACACAAGGTCGGAATCATCCCTTACTGGATAGTCCCGAACAAGACAACCCCGGCAGTTGTTGCAATCAACTGCCCCACACGGCCGAATAAAAAGGGACTTCTAGAAAGGGGAAGATCTTGTCGTACTTGGGTGCTACCCACTTAGCCTTGCTGCACCTCCCATGTTTTAGTCATTCTCGGTTTATGAGCTTGAGGCTACGATTACCTTTATAGAACACATCTATCTTAGAATGCTCATCATCCACCTGACGATGTTCTTAAAGCATTCAATCCATACAAGTTCGTTCTGGGTTCGAACGAAACCGAAGGCGTTATCTCATTACGCTCATTTTGGAATCACCCTCGGAGTTAACGACAATAACCCTCGCACTCTGAATCTTCATCTTCACTTGAGATTCACGACCTATCGTTAATTTGGATCGATGTGGTTTTCAGATATCCAAATTTGGAAACACGATCTCGGTCTCATCGAAATCCAAAACGCCATCTTTTAAAGCCAAGCTATTTTAAAGTTAAAACAATTCAAATCTATTATCTATATTCACATAGATAGATAATTCACATTATCACAAATAGATAATTCAGATCATCACAATTCAACCACGGCGGGCATTCGTCGAATTCCTCGGTTGGTACGCGAGGAAACCAGACAAGCATCCGATATCACAGATAAACACATATCTCATATCAGAGATATCAAAATATTCAAGGCATTCAATAACATTCAGCCATCCATAAGCAAAGATCTATTAATCACACCATCTATAATTAAATTAAAATGAATTAAATCAATTAATTCATCTCTAATTAATTTAAAATAAAATTAATTAATTACTTTTATCACATAAATCTTGCTTACTTATCCATTAATTAATTACAAATCAATTAATTAATCATCTTCTAATTACCCATCTTAATTAATCACCCTTGATTAATCATTCTCTAATTACATTAAGTAATTAGTCTTTAATTAATTAAACAAATTAATTATCCTCAAACAGTTATAATAATTGACTAATGATTACTTCAATAATTAATTATAATTACATTAATCCTTAATTAATTACATTAATTAATTACTTTATAATCACTTATTATTGATTAATTAACCTTAATTAATCAACCTTTAATTACATCATTAATTACTTTAAATAGTGATCCATAATTACTTCTTTAATAAATTATATTTCTAATTAATTGCATTTAATACTTAATCTTAATTAATTATATTCATTATCAACCTTGATTAATCCCATTCAGTAATTAATTATCCTTTATTAATTACCTTACAGAATTAACTTCAAATAACTTTATTAGTTAATTCTTAAATTAATTAGACTAAGCAATTAATTATTAATTACTTTCACAATGTAATTATCCTTCATATTAATTACACAAAGTAATTAAACCCAAATTATTTCCAATAATAATTACCACTTCAATTTTATTACATCCAGTAATTACTTATCAATCACTTCACTAAGTAATTGTACTTCACAAATTACACTAAGTAATTGTACTTAACCTATCATCCAGTGATTATTTTAAATTAATTAAACTAATTAATTAACTTAAACTAATCACATTAATTTAATTAATTGCACTGAGTAATTAATCCCTTTAATTATTTTCATTAAGTAATCATACTTAAACAATTCCAAAAATGATTATATTTAATCAATTAATATACTTAATTATTAAAATTAATCACATTAATTAATTATTTAATAATCCCTAGTTAATGATCTCCCATTAACTATTAACAATTATTTAATTACTTTCTTAAGTAATTAAACTTTAATTAACCATTATTAATTATAAATTAATTTATTCCTAATAACCAATTAATTAATCTCTAATTATTAATTAATCTAAATCATTAATTAATTAATTAAATTAATTAATTACTACTTAATTACCTTATTAACTTAATTAATCATTAAAACCTTAATTATTATTTCCTTTATTTATAACTTAATTATCATTATCATGTGTATTTAAAACAATTTACACTTTTAATCAAATTTTAAGTTCCATTTTTAATTAAGATTTAAAAATGATTTAACTTATCAAAATTTAAAACAATTTACAAAGGTAAAGAAACATTTATCATTTATAATAGAAACTTATATAATAAAAAGTTTAAACAAATTAATTAATTATACTTTTAAAAATCAAGCTTTAAAAATAAATTAATTATTTAACTTGCAAAGTTAAGTTCAACAAATTTATATAACTTCCCATTCTAATATTAAGGAAATTTTTTTATAAAAGAATTTTATATAAATAAAGTTCTAAACATTTATTAGAAAACAAATTTCATTTTTAAAATATACTTTAAACCTTAACCTTGTTTAAACATTGAATTTTATAAAATTTATTTATTTCAAACTAGGGTACAAAAGTTAATTTGATCCCATACTTATATATGATTTAAAACCTTATTTAAAATCTTGCCTTAAATTTTCAAATTCATTTTAAAATTTAAAATACTAACAGGTTTTGAAACCTGTGACCAAATAAATAACCTGAGCCAGTCCTTAGAATCCCCGAGTCAAACATTACATGACTTCGAGTATTTCACGCAATTGACTCGAGTAAACTCGATTACCCTTTCTCCTTCAACCCAGGCTTCACCAGATACAAGAATGCACCGTGCATATGCACGGTGGCTCCGACCATCACTGGCCCACCATGATGGACTCCTCACATCAGCAATCATCCTCGCACCCTATCACGATCAACAGATCATCAATTCTTCCTCGAATTTTAATTCGAGCATTCAAGCCTAACCTGGATCAACCATCAAAACCTGGAACCACCTCAAACTCGCTCCTCCGACCACCGAAGGGTCAACCCCTCCGGCCACGACCTCGCCATCTTCCCCTCTTCCATCTCCACGAGTTCTGATGAACTCGATCCACTAGGGTTGCCGTGATGAAAAAAATCCCGACCACCATATAAACTAAGGTTACAGACTTATATCGATTACCGCCGCCGCTATAATGACTTGATCACCATTCAGACATTTTCCCCCACATCTCTGATCACTCCACTACCACCAGAGAAGACCCCGACCTCCACGAGCAAGTAGATCCCTAGAAATCACCCAAACTACAAAATCTGGTCAACCTCAAACTGCGCCCTCATCCTTCTTCTAAAAATTGTGATTTCGTTCTTAAAAATCATGATTTTGGATAAGTTTTCAAATCATATGTCCGAAACAATGAATTAGGATGATTAAATTTTCATCTATGTTAAGCTAGCCCTATTATTTTTGTTTCTAGAGACATTTCAACTTATTTTGTCTTAAATAAATTTTTAGACTATAATTAATGACGGATTAGACAAGTTTTTGATTAAGACTTAAATCCAAACCAAGACTAGATCAAGAGATAATGAATTTTGAATCAAAAACTGGAGCCTGGAATTTAAAAATAGAGATAAGCACAGATACATAGAAACATGCACACACACCTATATACATTCATATATGTACATGGAAAAATGCACAGAAAATTCATAAATACACAAACATATTTTTTTTCGGAATTTAGTATGCAACCGGATTTATTCAAATATTTTTGCTTTTTAAAGAAAATTGTTACTCACCAGATTTAAAGGTTAACGGAGCTTTTGATTTTAAAATTTGAGTTGCTGAAGAAAGCTTCCGACTTTAAAACTTGAATAGTTGAGAAATGTTTGATTTTTATCAAACTGGAGTTGCTTGAACTTGTTGAAGAATGCATGCTACTGAATCTTGCTTACAAAACAGAACTGAAGTTGCTTTTGGATTTCTGGTTGAAGAAAGTTACAGGCTATGATTCAAGTTGAAGAAAAACTATTAGGCTTTTGATTTTGAAGATGATGACAGGTTATAGATTTGTAGTTTATCTCAAGTTTAAAGAATGTACAGGCTGATGAATTTTGATTCTTTTTTTTGGTTTTGAGGCAGTGGATTACAAATTGTGTTTTGAGAGGAGTTTGTACAGGGTTTAAATTTTCAAGTTTCGAGAGATGAACAAGTTTTGATTTTTGATCTTGAAAACTGAATTATAGGTGATTGAATTGATTTTTGGTTTGAGGCATTGCTAATATTCAGATTTGTTTTGGGAAATTTGTATTCAGTTTTCTTAGTTTTTTAAAAGAAGCGGACAGGAAAAAGAATGAAGGGAAGAAAACATATGTATTTATAAAGGCCGATTTATAAAAAAATCAAAAATTAAAGATGACACTTGGTTTAAAATTCAGCATTTGTCATTTACATTGCCAATTAGTTAACACTTGTTACTATAGTCACTTAATTTAATTAAACTTCTAATAACATAATTTTTATTTATTTAAATGTAAAGTAAGAAGCTTTTTTTAATTAATTTACTATTTCTTATCTAAATATATATATATATATATATATATATATATTTCTTTAAAGAAAGTATAAATAAAACTAATTATATATAAATAAAACTTATATATATAATTTAAATCCAAATATTTTAAAATATCTACCTTTTGAATTTCCATTATAAATTCAAATTCATATTCAAATTGAATTTGACAATCTAATTTAAAATCAAGTTATATATACATATATAACTACTCACAAATTTTGGAAATAAAAATTCTACCTATTTAAAATAATACATTATTAATATTGTTTAAAAATAACAATTTTGCTAATTTTAAATAATTATAGAATAGATTACCTCATTGTTTATAAATTACTTACATTGTTAAATGAATTAATATATCCTATGTTAATTATATTTTAAACTCTTATATATAATTTCAAGAAATATGTAAAAAGAAAATAAAACAAAGCTTTTATGTTAATCTTATTCAAATTTAAACTTAAGCTAAATATAATTTAAGCAAATAATATTTACCTTGAGTATTTTAAAGCTATATAATTGACATTTAAATAATCTTTGAAAAGTTTATATTAAATTTAATCATAATTTCAAATTACCAAAATATATTAGAAATTGAAAACCTGATTTTATTTATTAAATTTAAACCAAGCTTTTCTTTTTACAATATATACAATTATATTTACATTATAGATAGAAAATATTTTATTAATTTCAAAAGATAAATTTACAAATTAAATATTTAATCTGCTTTAAAAATAATAATTTGCCAATTTATATTAAAATATAAAATAAAATCATCAAATCAATTTAATTATTAATATAGATTATTAAAGTGATATTGCCCAAAATTCCGGGTTATCACATTCCTCCCCCTTAAAAGAATTTCGTCCTAGAAATTTAAAAGCAAAAATAATTTAAAAACCCATCAAAATTTTTAATTTTAAACCACAAGCATATACTATCAACCATGTGCTAACAACCATAACAACCAATTTTACTCTAACAAACAAATCTAATGATCCTCACACAAATCAGGATAGATTTTCTAGCACTATCTAGAGTTTCTTAAGTTTAAGCACTGGAATACTCGCTACTGAACCCAAATAATCTACATTACTAAGCTACAAAGGTCCTAGTCATCTATCTGAATAGGATATCAGACCACAGACAAGTCTTACTCAACTACCAAATCCTCCTGAACTACTGGTTTCAGAACCAAAGATGGATCATACACGTACTCCCTCAGAGACACGTGAATTGAATTCTAGTCTTCCAAACTGGAAATTAAACCCTGAAGACCAAAGCAATTATCCTTACAAACACAGAAAGATCCAACAACTCTTGGAGCTAGCTTCCCAGTCTTACCAAATCTTACAGCTCCTTTGATCGGAGAAAACTTGTCCAAAATCAAATCCCCGTCTTCGAAATCCAAATTCCTCCGTCTCTTATCCACAAAACTCTTCTGACGATCTTGGGCTGCCTCATCCTTCTTGATCAGCTCAACCTTCGCTGATGCCTCTAGAAACAAACTGAACCAAAAACAAACCAACAAAATGATCCTCTCAAGATCAATCAAAATCAAGAACACAAATTCTACTATTATCAGTAGAAAACTAACTTCTCCAATCCAAAAAATACAAATGGGAGCACTCACCAATTCGCCTTCAGATCCTGTAGAAACCCTTTTATCCAAAGCATTGCAACTTCCAGTTGCTTCCACTCTAGTGTAGCTGCTACCTCGCTTCCGTTGCACAACTCTGATCTGGAGTAGATGAGAATGACGATGATGAACACGGGCACAAACTTGTCCAACACTTCCCAGAAGACACGATTCATCTAATCCATAAAGAAAACTCAGAAGTTCCACCAAAACTTGAGGTGCTACACCAAATCTTCTCTTTAGAAACTGTCCTTCTACTAAGCTGATCCACCGGTGTCACTCCTGGAATCCTAGTCGATAAGAAAACCATCTCCAGATGCTATGGCAGAAACTACCAAGATAATACTCAACTATCGCAAGTCACTTTTGCGATCAACCCAGCCCAATTCCAAAGAACTTGTTCTCTCTTTACCAAATCAGAACAGCTTATGCTTATCTAGCTAACCTATCGAAGAAATGGATCCACTCTGTTGCTTATGAACTTCACCTCTAGAAAATTGCTCATCCAGATGACCTTCCTTACGGCACACAAAATACTCCGAGCTGCAATGCTGCCAAAGATGCCAAAGACTTCCTTATCCATAAGCTCCTCGAGAAACTCGGGCCTCAAACCCAAACACAAGCACCCTGCTGAACTGAGCCTCATCACCGATGCAGACACGCTTCCTTAAACTTTCTCCAAAAGAAACGTCTTTCGGATCATCCAAAGTTATTGCATCTCATCACGCAGTTGCTCCTTCCTAAAGTTGCCAAGATACCATCACTCGCTTGTGCTCATCCGACAGATCCAAACCCTGCTCATCCAAACTTGCACTACAAAGAGGGACTCTAAACCTCAAAAAACCATCCTTCAGAGATTGGTGAAATCCTTACGCCAAAGCAAAGCTTACTCGAGACGGTATTAGGCCTACAGTCTCGGCAGAGATATTTCCAACCTCAACATTCAGACTCCTACTATTGGTAGTCGTGCTATACACACCATTACCCTTCCTACCTTTAGAACTTATATTGGAAAACCCGAACAGGCAACCCAATAAATAGGTAGAAATATATATATATATATATATATATATATTAAAATTACAAATACGCTCTCTCAAGAAAAAAACACTCCAAAGCCTAGGTATTCACTCAACCTAGCGCTTTGATACCAACTGTGACGATCCGCCTTTCTCTCCACAGAAAGAAGCATCATCGTTAAGAAAGAAAGTGATAGAAATGAGAAAGATAGAGAAGAAAGAAGAAACAACATCAGAATCTCAACTGCAAAATGAATAAATTATATTAAGCACATAAATATTACACAGTATACAACATCTATTAGTGTTACACAGCTTATACAACACATACTAGACAGTTATAAACACCTGTCTAGTTATTACAATTCAAGATACAATACAAAGAAACGACTCAAAGATCACACATCGGAACCACTAATATCTACAAATGCTGAAGCCTCCTGCTCCTTATCTCCTCTAGAATTCGTCAAAGCTAACCCGAATCCCTTGGCTACTCGTAAAATTTTGAGTACCCAAGAGTCTAAGGAAATAGAAGATAAACTCCGGGTCAGACATGGGTCTGGTGTGAGTAATAGGTTAAAGTTGCCTGACTTTGAAAACATTTGAAAAGAAAAGGTATCACGTAAGACTTCCCACATATAAACATGGGTAAGTTTTTACCTTACGCTAACCAAAACATTTGATAAGAAATCAAGTTATATTATAATAGGGTCTAGGGGTTTCAAGTAAATAAGAAATAGCTGAAATTGTTACATGATTAAATTCTAGCATACTAGCCACAAAGTGGGTTATACAATCAAAACCGTAAAGGGCACATAGGAAGAATGGGCTTCCATCAAAGGCAGGGATATTTGGGTACTGTCCGTCACAGTACGTGACCTAAATCACCGTACCGAGGATCCACCCTAAATCCCCTACAACACAAGGCCAAAACCTTCCCTTATTGGATAGTCTCGAACAAGACAACCCCAGTAGTTGTTGCAATCAACTGCCCCGCACATATGAATAAAAAGGGACTTATAGACAGGGGAAGATCTTGTCCTACTTGGGTGCTACCCACTTAGACTTGCTGCACCTTCCATGTTTTAGCCATTCTCGGTTGATGAGGCTTGAGGCTATGATTACCTTTATAAAACACATCAATCTTAGAATGCTCATCATCCATCTGACGATGTTATGAAAGCATTCAATCCATACAAGTTCGTTCCGAGTTCGAACGAAACCGAAGGTATTATCTCGTTATTATCTCGTTACACTCATTTTGGAATCACCCTCAGAGTTAACGACAATAACCCTTGCATCCTGAATCTTCATCTTCACTTGAGATTCAGGACTTATCGTTACTTTAGATCGATGTGGTTTTCAGATATCCAAATTTGGAAACACGATCCCAGTCTCATCGAAATCCAAAACGCCATCTTTTAAAGCCAAGTTGTTTTAAAGTTAAAACAATTCAATTCTATTATCTATATTCACACAAACAAATAATTCACATTATCACAAATAGATAATTCAGATCATCACAATTCAACCTAGCATCCAATATCATAGATAAACACATATCTCATATAAGAGATATCAAGCCATTTATGGCATTCAATAACATTCAGCCATCCATAAGCAAAGATCTATTAATCACACCATCTATAATTAATTTAAAATGAATTTAATTAATTACTTCATCTCTAATTAATTTAAAATAAATTAAAACAATAACTTTTATCACATAAATCTTGCTTACTTATCCATTAATTATTTACAAATCAATTAATCAATCATCTTTTAATTACCCATCTTAATTAATCACCCTTGGTTAATCATTCTCTATTTACATGAAGTAATTAGTCTTTAATTAATTACATAAATTAATTATCCCAAAACAATTACAGTAATTAACCTATGATTACTTCAATAAGTAATTAATTATATTTAATTACATTAATCCTTAATTAATTACATTAATTAATTACTTTATAATCACTTATTATTGATTAATTAATCTTAATTAATCAACCTCTAATTACATCATTAATTACTTTAATTAGTGGTCCATAATTACTTCTTTAATTAATTATATTTCTAATTAATTGCATTTAATACTTAATTTTAATTAATTATATTCATTAATCAACCTTGATTAATCCCATTCAGTAATTAATTATCCTTAATTAATTATCTTACTTAATTAACTTCAAATAGGTTTATTAATTAATTCTTAAATTAATTATATTAAGCAATTAATTACTAATTAATTTCATTAAGTAATTATCCTTCATATTAATTATGCAAAGTAATTAAACCCAAATTATTTCCATTAATAATTACCACTTCAATTTAATTACATCCAGTAATTACTTATATCAGTCACTTCACTGAGTAATTGTACTAAACAAATTGCACTAAGTAATTATACTTAACCCATCATCCGGTGATTATTTTAAATTAATTAAACTAATCAACTAACTTAAACTAATCGCATTAATTTAATTAATTACACTGAGTAATTAATCCCTTTAATTAGTTTCATTAAGTAATCATACTTAAACAATTCCACAAATAATTATTTTTAATCAATTAATATAATTAATTACTAAAAATAATCACATTAATTAATTTTTTAATAATCCCTAGTTAATGATCTCCTATTAACTGTTAAAAATTCTTTAATTACTTTCTTATGTAATTAAACTTTATTTAACCATTATTAATTATAAATTAATTAATTCCTAATAACCAATTAATTAATCTCTATGTATAAATTAATCTAAATCATTAATTAATTAAATTAATTAATTACTCCTTAATTACTGTATTAACTTAATTGATCATTAAAACCTTAATTATTATATCCTTTATTTATGACTTAATTATCACTAACATGTGTATTTAAAACAATTTACACTTTTAGTCAACATTTAAGTTCCATTTTTAATTAAGATTTAAAAATTATTTAACTTATCAAAATTTAAAACGATTTACAAAGGTAAAGAAACTTTTATCATTTATAAGAGAAACTTATATAAGAAAAAGTTTAAACAAAATAATTAATTATACTTTTAAAAATCAAGCTTTAAAAATAAATTAATTATTTAACTTGCAAACTTAAGTTCAACAAATTTATATAACTTCCCATTTTAATATTAAGGAAAACTTTTTATTAAAGAATTTTATATAAATAAAGTTTTAAACATTTATTGGAAAAAAAAATTCATTTTTAAAATATACTTTAAACCTTAACCTTGTTTAGACATTGAATTTTATAAAATTTATTTATTTCAAACTAGGATACAAAAGTTAATTTGATCACATACTAAAACTTGATTTAAAACCTTATTTAAATCTTGCCTTAAATTTTCAAATCCATTTTAAAATTTATAACACTGACAGGTTTTAAAACCTGTAACCAAATAAATGACCCGAGCTAGACCTTAGAATTCCCAAGTCAAACACCACATGACTTCAATTATTTCATGCAACCGACTCGAGCAAACTCGAGTACCCTTTCTCCTTCAACCCAGGCTTCACCAGGTACAAGAATGCACCGTGCATATGCACGGTGGCTCCAACCATCATTGGTCAACCATGATGGCCTCCTCACATCAGCAATCATCCTCGCATCCCATCACGATCAAAGATCATCAATTCTTCCTCGAATTTTTATTCGAGCATTCAAGCCCAACCTAGATCAACCATCAAAACCTGGAACCACCTCAAACTCGAGCCTCCGACCACCGAAGGGTCAGCGCCTCCGGCCATGACCTCGCCATCATCCCCTCTTCCATCTCCCCGAGTTCTGATGAACTTGATCCACTAGGGTTGCCGTGATGAATAAATTACCGACCACCATATAAACTAGGGTTACAGACTTATATCGATCACCGCCGCTGCTACAATGACTTGATCACCATTCAGACATTTTCCCCCACATCTCTGATCACTCCACTACCACAAGAGAAGACCCCCGACCTCTATGATCAAGTAGATCCCCAGAAATCACCCAAACTACGAAATCTGGTCCACCTCAAACTGCTCCCTCATCCTTCTTCTAAAAAGTGTGATTTCATCTTAGAAATCACGATTTTGGATAAGTTTTCAGATCATATGTCTGAAACAATGAATTAGGATGATTAAATTTTCATCTATGTTAAGCTAGCTCTGTTATTTTTGTTTCCAGAGACATTTCAACTTATTTTATCTTAAATAAAATTTTAAACCATAATTCATGATTAATCAGACTAATTTTGTTTAAGACTTAAATCCAAACCAAGACTAGATCAAGAGAATGATTTTTAAATCAAAAACTGGATCCTGGAATTTAAAAACAGAAAAAAGCATAGATACACAACAACATGCACACACCTATATACATTCATATATGTATACAGAAAAATGCCCAGAAAATTCATAAACACACAAACATATTTTGTTTTAGAATTTAGTATGCAACCAGATTTATTCAAATATTTAAGATTTTTAAAGAAAAGTGTTACTCAGTAGACTGAAAGGTGAAAAGAGCTTTTGATTTTAAAATTTGAGTTGCTGAAGAATGTTTCCGACTTTAAAACTTGAATAGCTGAGAAATGTTTGATTTTTGTCAAACTGGAGTTGCTTGAACTTGCTGAAGAATGCATGTTACTGAATCTTGCTCACAAAACAGAATTGAAGCTGCTTTTGGATTTCTTGTTGAAGAAAGTTACAGGCTTTAATTCAGTTTGAAGAAAAACTTGCACGCTTTTGATTTTGAAGATGATGACTAGTTATAGGATTGCAGTTTATCTCAAGTTTAAGGAATGTGCACGCTGATGAATTTTGATTTGTTTTTTGGATTTGAGGCAATTGATTACAGATTGTGTTTTGAGAGGAGTTTGTACAGGGTTTTAAATTTTCAGGTTTTGAGAAATGAACAAGTTTTGATTTTTGATCTTGAAAACTGAATTATAGGTGATTGAATTGATTTCTGGTTTGAGGCATTGCTGATATTCAGATTTGTTTTGGGAAATTTGTATTCAATTTTCTTAGTTTTTGAAAAGAAGGGGATAGGAAAAAGAATGAAGGGAAGCAAACATATGTTTTTATAAAGGCTGATTTATAAAAAATAAATAAAGAAAATCAAAAATTAAAGATGACACTTGGTTTAAAATTCAACATTTGTCAATTGCATTGCTAATTAGTTAGCACCTGTTATTATAGTCATTTAATTTAACTGCACTTGTAATAACATAATTTTTATTTATTTAAATGTGATGTAAAAAGCTTTTTTACTTAATTTACTATTTATTATCTAAATTTATATATATATATATATTTCTTTAAAGAAAATATAAATAAAACCTACTATATATAAATAAAAACTTATACATATAATTTAAATCCAAATATTTTAAAATATCTACATTTTGAATTTCCATTATAAATCTAAATTCATATTTAAATTGAATTTGAAAATCTAATTTAAAATCAAGTTATATGTACTTATATAACTACTCATAAATTTTGAAAATAACAATTCTATCTATGTAAAATAATGCATTATTAATATTGTTTAAAAATAACAATTTTGCTAATTTTAAATAATTTATAGAAGAGATTACTCATTATTTATAAATTACTTACATTATTAAATGAATTAATATATCATATGTTAATTGTATTTTAAACTCTCATATATAATTTCAAGCAATATTTAAAAAGAAAATAAAACAAAGCTTTTATGTTAATCTTATTCAAATTTAAACTTAAACTAAGTATAATTTATGCAAATGATATTCACCTTAAGTATTTTATAGCATATAATTCACATTTAGATAATCTTTGAAAAGGTTATATTAAATTTAATCATAATATTCAAATTACCAAAATATATTAGAATTTGAAAACCTGATTTCATTTATTAAATTTAAACCAAGCTTTTCTTTTTAAAATATATACAATTATATGTATGTTATAAATAGAAAATATTTTATTAATTTCAAAAGATAAAATTTACTAATTAAATATTTAATTTTCTTTTAAAATAATAATTTGCCAATTTATATTAAAATATAAAAGAAAATCATCAAGTCAATTTAATTATTAATATAGATTATTAAATTTATATTGCCCAAAATTCCGGGTCATCACATACGGTGACATTAGACACATTGATACACAAAACACAAGAATATGGAAAAAAATTAAACAGCAAACAAATTCCACATTCCATTTCAAAATATTCCAAATTGATTACATTATCCCAATTCGCAGAATACGTTCGGATAACATATAATTATTAAAAAATACGCCAAGTGCAATATATGAAGATGCCTCCTTGGTTGATCAGAGTATATAGATAGGAAAGAAAGCAATTTGCCCTTACAAAAAAGCACATAGCGGAAATAACAGAAATCTAATAACAAGCTTGCCCCTGCACGTCCTTGGAATCTTTATTTCTCTGAAAAATCTCCCGACTCTCAAACTACTCAAAATGAATTGAGTACCCAAGAGTTTAAGGGAAAAACAAAAACTTCGAGTTGGACATAAAGCCTGGCGTGAATAATAATTTACCTTCTCAAACCATTTAGATATCTAGTGAGACCACGCCGCTTAGCGGAACGAGTTTTCCCCTCACTAGTATCCTAATTTTTTATTATAAAACATCTATTATGCCCCTGCATCTACAATGGTAAAACATAGTATTTCAATAACTTTATGACGATATGAAAAACAAGTAAATCAAATCAGGATTACCCGTGCCCATTCATTCTGACTATCTGTCTTAATTATAGTTTCTAGGATTACTATGAACCTGTCAAATGTCTATGAACTATCTGTCTAATATCAAAGTTTTCATGGGATTACTAAGAACCTATTGATAACTCAAATATCTTATCTCTTGTCCTAGTTTTTATGGGCTAACTAGGAACCTATTGACTGACTGTTAATATCTTAATCTAGATATAGTTTTCATGGGCTAACTAAAACCTACTAGTTTCTGTCGGTATCAAATCATAATTTTAATAGGCTGACTATGAACCTATTAGCTCTTGCCAATATCATACAGTTTTCACGAGCTTACTGTAAACCTATTGACCCCTGCCAATATCTTTGATTAAGATTTTAACATAAGTTATATTCACTACCGAGTCAACCTAACTGGTTATTTTTCCCTTTCCCCTAAATACAATTATGGGTTAATAACAATGTGAATAATATTTCCAAAACATTTATTTACACCACGGTTTTTCCTTTAAAAGTGAGAATGGATTATTCGTTTTGAAGCTTTAAAATATCACCTTCAAAATCACTGGATGACCTCCTTAGAAAGCATAGAAAACCACTTTTCAAAACTCTAAGTATATACCTTTCGAAACCAATGATACCTTTCGATTGTATAAAGAAAACATTCTTTAAAATACAGCTTTAAAACATATATATTACCCTTTCGAAAGCATCAGGTTTACTCTTTAAAATCTTCATTTGGGTCAAAATGGTTATATATGAAAGTATCTCTTTCGAAAATGACAAAAATAAATTTGGGGGAAAGTTGATGGTGTCGGAGCCATCTAGTCGAAAGTAAAGACCTTTAGAAACTAAAACTTTGAAGGACGGAGTCGAAGCTCCCTTTCGACTTCATCACCTTCGAAATACTTAACCCTTTTCGAAAGCAGTTAGGAAGCGACTCAACCTAGGTAAAAGCAAAGACAACCTTCCGAAGGCATTGATGACTTCAATACTTAAGAAGGAAAACAACGGTGAGGTTTCGACTAGGTCGGAACTAACCCTTTCAAAAGCTTTTATTTTAAAGGAAAAGCACCTCTTCGAAAGCTATTTATAAAACCCTTTCGAAAGCATGGCTTTCGACTATGTTGAAAGCTTTAGGTAAAACAGGGCATGACTGTAACTTTAGAAAACAAACTAAGGTTTCGAATCTATAGGGTATCGACTTAGTCGAAAGTCCTTCAAAAACTAGGTAGGTGTTTATCTTTTCAATATTGAACCTTGTTGTCAACTTTGACGAAAGCTTAGCTTTCGACGCCCTACCTTCCGCTACTTACCAATTCACTTCATACCAATTCTATTGATACCATGTGCCTTGGTTCCGACTATGTGGTTTTCAACAGAGATGGTTTCGACTCAGATGACATGGAGGTAAAGTAGTCGAAAGGTGCCTCTAAAATAGGCGGAAGCACTATTTTTTGAAATACCGATTTATAGCTAAACATGGCAATTGCTTTATAATTAAACTGCCAGTTGTAACTCCTTAATTCGCAACTTTAAAACTTTCGAATACTTTGCAATTAAAACCGCCACATTAATTAGATCAAAATCAAAGCTTCATAATGTTAAACCCTTCAATGTGACAAAATCAATATTTGCAGAGATGTCCCTCTTGAATAATAATTTATTTTCCTAAATAAATCAACTGGGAAAAATCCCCAAAAATCATAGAAAACCAGTCTCATCATATAATTTAATATATCAAAATTTCGGACCTAAATTTCTTCCTGAGATACTCAAAATAAAATTTAAACCCAATTATATAATATTTTCCTTTAAAAATTTATGACAAATTTTCTATAGCTTGGAAAATTCTGAAAAACAAAAGCCATCTCCAAAATCATGTATTATTCAACATAAATTTTTTCCAAGGTACTCAAAAATCAATAACCCTTGCTTTTCCCTTAATACTGTGCAAATTGATATGTATATGAATTAAAATAATTCGATCATAACGTAATTCAAGCATACAATCATCCATATCATTATAAAAATGAATTTAAACATAAATCCAAATACACATAATCATAAAAATAGTAGAGATGGTATAAAATTATTATACACGTTAGATATGATAAGGAATTTGAGATTTGTTGTTGATTAATCCTTCCTAGCTTTGATCCTTAGCGTTTAGATTATAATCTTCCTCTTTTCCTCTTTGTTAATGGCCAGCTCTTGGGGTTATTGCATTTTATCTCGCTTTGAGGAAAATGAACGTGAATGGACAATAGTGCGAAATGTATAACCGTGTAAAATAAAGAGGCTATTTCTACTAGTATGCCCATGTGTGAATTAATTATCCTTTAAACCAATTAAAGCCCATTTATTTACTTATTAAGAACGACCCTTTTTCATAATTTATTCAAATCTCAATCCCTTTATCATCATTGTTTTATTTAATTTATCCAATTAAATTTCTCTGAATAATTTTATAAAAAATTAGTGATGTTACAGGCTCCCCCTTAAAGAATTTCATCCTTGAAATTCAGCAAGGACTAAAGACTAAACATAGCAATCATATGTAACAACCCCTAACAACCATACTAGTCTAACCGACTAGCAACTATCTATATGAATCTAGTATATACATCCCGCCAAAGCATATCAGGGTAAGTATCAATAATCTTGTCCATTGTCTCCCAAGTATGGTCCTTCTTGTTGTCGCTTCACTGAACTTTCATCAACTTGACTGTCTTATTCCTTAATCTTTTCTCATCTCTAGCTACAACCTGAATTGTTTGTCTAAGAAAAGTCAAATTAGGCTCTACCACTAAGTTATCCAACCCTGTCGGAGGTATAGTAGTCTCTGGATCATGAACATAGTTGCAAAGATGAGACACATGAAATACAATATAGACACATGCCAAACTGCTCAGCAACTCTATTCTGTATGCGAGCTTTCCAATCCTCTCTATAACCTAGAATGGACCTACATATCTTGGGGCTACCTTCCCTGACTTTCCAAATCGTACGACACCGTACATTGGTGATACCTTAATGAAAACCATATCTCCAACTGAGAATTCTAAGTCCTTAAACGCCTCTTATCTACGTAACTATTCTGTCTTGACCGAGCTTCCTTCATCCTTCCTCGGATTAACTCAATCTTCTCTGATGCCTCTCTAACCAAATCGGGGCCTAAGACTAGTCTGTCTCGCATCTCCAACAAACATGCTGGCGATTTGCATGGCCTTCCATACAAAGCTTCGAATGGCGCAATTCCTATACTCATCCGGTAAGTATTATTATTGAAAAAATCAACCAAATGTAGGTGATCCTCCCAAGATCCACCAAAGTCCAATACACAAACTCTTAATAAATCTTCGAGTACCTTATTGACTCTCCCTATCTGCACATCCGTCTGAGGGTGATATGCAGTGCTCACATTAAGCTTGGTACCCATTACTTCCTATAGACTCTTCCAGAATTCACTAGTGAATAAAGCATCTATGTCACTGACTATACTACTAGGAACTCCATGCAGTCTAACTACGTTCTTCAGGAACAACTTAGCTAAAAAAGGTTTCATTCTGGTTGACTTAACTTGAATGAAATTGGCACTTTTGGTCAATCTATCCACTATAAACCATATACTTTCACTACCTCTATTTGACCGTGGTAACCTGTCTACAAAGTCTAAAGATATCGAATCCCATTTCCAAATTGGAATCTCTAATGGCTGAAGCAACCCACTCAGTTTTGATGTTCAGCTTTCACTTGTTGACAATTTGCACACTGCCTAACCCACAAGCAAACATCCCTCTTCATGCCCCCCCAATAGAAGCTCCTTTTCATATCCTGATACATTTTGGTTCCTCCAGAATGAATCGTAAACTTAGACCGATGACATTCTCCAAGAACTTCTTTCCTTAAGTCCTCCACATTCGGAACACACAACCGTCCCTTTTTTTAGCCATCCTTTTTGGTCAAGGTTATGATCCTTTAAATCATCGATCTCTGTTCCAACCTCCAGTCATCCTTTCAGCAAATACTAGATCCTCCTTCTACTTAGAAGCTCTTTTCTCAATCAGTACCAATTGAACTTCTAAATAAGACAACCTAGTGGTACTCTGACTAGAACCAATAGTTGATCTTAACTGCACATTGCAACTGACTAAAGCTTCTAAATCCTTCCACTCCGTCAACATAGCTAACACCATATTCTGATGTTTCCTATTAAGAGCATCATCCATTTTGTTACCTTTTTCTGGTGTATATTCTATACCAATATCATATGCAACCAAAAACTATAACTATCTCTGCTTCCTCATATTTAATTCCTTTTAAGAGAATAATTATCATAAAGACTTATGATTGGTATAAAGCTCAAACCTCTCCCCTATGAGATAATGTCTTAAAATCTTTAATGCAAAGATCACAGCTGCCAACTCCAAATCATGGGTAGGATAACTAACTTCATGTAGTGCAAGCTGCCTAGATGCATAGGCAATTACTTTACCATTCTACGTAAATACAAACCAGTTCCACATGCATCAGTGTATACTACCAACCCTTGGTTTTCGTCTAAAAATACTAGCATGGGTGCATTGGTTAACAAATGATTAAACTAAAGGGATGCTTCCACACATTTGTTGGACCAAAAAAACTTCACTCCCTTTCTAGTTAGCCTAGTTAAGGCTGCTGCTATCCATGAGAAATCCTTAATGAATCTTGGGTAGTATTCAGCAAGTCCAAGAAAACTCCAGATCTCAATCTCCGTCTCTGGTCTCTTTCAATTATTCACTGCTTCAATCTTATCTAGATCGACTGACAATCCTTTCTCTGTAACCATGTGTCCAAGAAATTTTACCTCTTTCTTCCAAAAATGACATTTGGCAAACTTTTTCTTTAGCTGATTCTATCTCAGCTCTAAAGTACCACTCTAGGATAAACTTCATGCTCTCTCTTATCCCTAGAGTAGACTAGAATGTCATCTATAAACACCAACAAAAACCTATCCAAATACTCTCGAGAAACTTGATTCATCAAATCGACAAAGAAATAAGTTTCATTTGTTAATCCAAATGGCATCACTAACCACTCATATGAACCATAACTATTTCGAATTACTGTCAAAGGAATATTGTCCTTCGCCACTCTTAACTGAAGGAAACCTATCACAAATCCAACTGGAAAAACACTCTGGCTCTGCTCATATAATCAAATGGGTTATTTATTCCTGGAAAAGGATACGTATTCTTAGTTGTCCTTTCGTTTAACTTGCTATAGTTAATGCATATTCTTAACGACTCATTCAGTTTCATTACAACCACTGTGGATAGTTCCCAAGGCGAACTGCTTGGTCTAATAAAATTCCTTCCTTCTAGATCTACTAGTTGCATCTTCAATTCCTTCATCCCAATTGGTGTCATCCTGATAGGTGGTGTACTTAAAGGTTTAGCTCTAGCAAAAGATCTATTCTAAACTCAATAGCTCTTTTCGAGGGTAGTCCGATGACTGGCTCAAAGATATATGTAAACTCTCTTACTACCCAAACTTGACTTAACTCAGTTCCTACCTCCATAACATTAAGCATAGCACTAACACTTCGGTCAGTATTCTCTACTAAGAATATTACTCGGTTATGAGTACCAGGGTGTCTCAATGACATTTCCTTATCATGGCAAAATATAATAGCCTCATACCTACTAAACCAATCCATACCCAATATGATCTCGAAATCAATAACATATAAACTACATGCAAAATTATGACTTAACAAATCAAGTTCTAACTGGTTACATCTTAAATCTAGAGTTGCATACCCGCATACTGGATTCACAACCGTTATGGAAGTAAATAGGTAAGTGGGTTCTAAACATAATCTATCAACCAAACACTGAGATATAAATGATGTGATGCACTGTTATCAAAAAATACTCTAATTGGTAAGCTCTGAATCAAAATTGTACCTTCCATCAGAGTCTTTCCCCTATCTGCTGCAGTATGCCTAGCTGGTCCTATAGTAAAAGCTTTTCCTTTGTCATCCCTAACTGGCTCTGGACACTGATTCTTGTAATGCCCAACTTGATTGCAGTTGAAGCATTTCACATTCTTCTTACTTGCAACTTTCTTTCCATTCCCCGACCGACATTCAATAGCCAAGTGACCCTTCTTGTCACACTTATAGCAGACTACCTCAGCCTTTGACTTCTTAGCAGTTTCTCCCTTCTAGCCTACCTTTTTTTAAAGAACTTCCTCTTCTTCCCCTGAGAACCCTGAGTTTCCACTGACTTCTCTTTACCTATATCAGAAAGCAACTCCTTATGGAGAAATGCCATCTCCACCACTGTATTACAAGGATCATGGACATGTTTCATGGTCATTCTAGCAAGCTTGGGCCTCAATCCCCAAATGAACTTCTCATTCCTTTTGATTTCAGTATCTATAACAGCATATCCATATCGAGACAGTTCTTCAAAATTAGTAGCATACTCGACTACTGACATCTCTCCTTAAACTAAATCCATAAACTTCCTCACTAGCTTAGACTTAGCAAACTCAGATACAAACTTCAGCTCAAAAATTGTTTTAAAATCAACTCAAGTAAATGCTCTTTCAAAACTCCAGCAACGATACTGTTCCACCAATGCAGTGCAGACCCTTGCAACTGTCTAGAGCCCAACCTTCTCTTTTTCCCATCATTCAGACCCAATTCAGCACATATACGCTCAAAATGCAACAGCCAATTTCGAACCTCTATGGAACTCTCCGTTCCTAATCCAAACTGGTGAAATCTCTACTCAACAAAGAAATATTCTCAACTGGAGCCACAGGATTAGCTACACCTGCATTTCCAATAACAGCAGCAGCAACTCCAGCTTACATCAAACCAGCAAAGACCTGATACATCATCCCCGTATCTACTGGTGGATTTTCAACACTCACATTTGCATCGGCATTTTGATTACTAGCATTAGCCATCGACTGGGTTTCTCTTGCCAGTGGGTCGAGAAGCTCCATTAGTTGTAGTACTTCATCCACCGTGATTTCCACTAATATTTCCTGTTTCCATATCTCCTTTCTTGTAAACCTACATATGAGCCTTAGTAAGACACAGAAGAACGTTCTAAGAGAGCGGGAAATACATATATATATATATATATACATATATATATATAACTATATATAGCAAATACAAGAACATTAGTATATTGTTAACCCAAACCCTAATCTTATTATCCGGATTATTGGATTATGATTGGAAAATCTTTTAGGTTTAAGTTTCATTTATAGTTACATAAACATATGCTCTGATACCAACTTGTAACATCCCCCAACTTGGAGGCCCAAAACTAATAGGTACAGATGCTGCAGGCATCCATAGTTATTAATCCTTGGCAACCAAATGCGGTGACATCAGATACATCGATTCACAGAAACACAAGAATATGGAAAAAAATTAAACATCAAACAAATTCCACATCCCATTTCAAAATATTCCAAATTGATCACATAATCCCAATTTGTAGACCACGTCCAAATAACATATAATCATTACAAAATACGCCAAGAGCGACATATGAAGATGCCACCTTGGTAGATCAGAGTATATAGATAGGCAAGAAAACAATCTGCCTTTACAAGCAAAACACACAACGCAAATAATAGAACTCTAACAACAAGTTTGCCTCTTGCACGCCCTCGGAAGCTTTATTCGTCTAAAAGAACACCTTAACTCTCAAGCTACTCAAAATTTGAGTATCCGAGAGTTTAAGAGGAAAAAAAACTTTGAGTCAGACATAAAGCCGGGTATGAATAATAATTTACCATCTCAAACCATTTAGATATCTAGTAAGATCACGCCGCTTAGCGGAATGGGTTCTTGCTGCACTAGTATTCTAAAACATTTATAGAACCACACATTGTGCTCCTACGTCGACAATGGTTAAAACATAGCATTTCAAAAACTTTATAACGATATGCAAAACAAGTAAATCAAATCACGATTACCCATCCAAATTCATTATGACTAACTGTCTGAATTATAGTTTCTAGGATTACTATTAACTTGTTAAATGTTTATGGACTATCTGTCCAATATCATAGTTTTCATGGGATTACTAAGAACCTATTGGTAACTCCAATATCTTATCTCTTCTCCGAGTTTTCGAAGGCTAACTAGGAATCTATTAACTGACTGTTAATATCTTAATCTAGATATAGTTTTCATGGACTAACTACAAACCTACTGGCCCCTCCTAATATCAAATCATAGTTTCATTGGCTGACTATGAACCTATTGGCCCCTACCAATATCATACAGTTTTCATGGCTTACTGTAAACCTATTGCTCACGCAAATATCTTTGATTAAGATTTTAACATCTGATAAGTTATATTCACTGCTGGGTCAACCTAACTGGTTATTCTACCCTTTCCCCAAAATACAGTTATGGGTTAATAACAATGTGAATAATATTTCCAAAACCTTTATTTATGCCATTGTTTTTCCTTTATAAATGAGAATGGTTTATTTATTTTAAAGCTTTATAGCATCACTTTTGAAACTACTGGATGACCTCCTTCAAAAGCATAGAAAAACTCTTTTCAAAACTCTAGAATATATACCTTTCGAAAACAATGAAACCTTTCGACGATATCAAGAAAACATTCTTTAAATCACAGCTTTGAGCAAATAAATAACCCTTTCGAAGGCATTGGGTTTAATCATTAAGACATCATTTGGGTGAAAATGGTTATATATGAAAGTATCTCTTTCTAAAACAACAAAAATTAATTTGTAGAAATTTTGATGGTGTCGAAACCATTTATTTGAAAGCAAAGACACTGAAAAATTAAAACTTCGAAGGATAGAGTCGATAACCCCCTTCAACTTCATCACCTTCGAAACCCTCTACCCTCTTTTGAAAGCAATTAGGAAGCAGCTTAACCTAAGTAAAAGCAAAGATAACCTTACAAAGGCATTAATGACTCCAATACTTTGGAAGGAAAACAACGGCTGGGTTGTGATTAGGTCGAAACCAATCCTTTCAAAAGCTTTTATTTTAAAGAAATAGCACCCCTTCGAAAGCTATTTATAAAATTCTTTCAAAAGCATGGCTTTCGACTATGTTGAAAGCTTTAAGTAAAACAAGGCAGTAATTTAACTTTAGAAAACAAACTAAGTTTTTGACTCTATAGGGTATCGACTGTAACAACCCAAAATTTGAGCTATAATAATTAATTAACGAATTAATTAAATAATAATAATTTTATGAAATTATTAGAATTGAGCCATGTGAGTTGTTCCATTGTGTCCGTAGTAATTTTCTTGTCAATTTCCATATATAAATTGTCAAAATCCAAGTTAATATGAAGAAGTTATGAATGAAATCGAAAATCAGAACGCAAAAGAAAATAAAATATATTACAAAGGCATAGGTCGACTCACATTTGGGTTTAGTCGACACCCAAAGGAGTCAGGTCGACCTTAGGGTTGACCCCTATGGAAGCTAGGTCGACCCGCCTTAGTTCTTGGATGTTATTTCGTCAAGTATGAAGCAAACACGTCATAATTCCATTTTAGTTCAATTCTGTGCGTTCATGCTTTCATCCAATGGTTCCTAGAGAGCTTATGACATGGTTGCACTAGATTTAATCTTCAAATCCAATGGTCTAAGATCCCTAAGCTAGACTATAAATAGAACCCTTGGCCTAGCTCTTTTTCTCATTTAGATTTCCTCCTATTTGGGCTCATTGCCTAAGGCTGGACCCTAAATAGAAATTTTTTCTAAGGAGGAGATCTTTTTGACAAAAATATTCTATGCTCTAGGAGTGGACCCAAGAAGGCCAAGGACTAGAGCTAATTCCACGGGTAAGTGTTTTATAATTATTTTAGATATTTAAGTAACTTAAAATAATTGGGTTCGCAATAGTTGTAGTTTTTCTACAATTTTGAGATAGTTTTTATATAAGTTATTTACAATTAACTTTTAAGTATATTTCAGAAGTTCTTTTCAGTCTATTATATTCAGATATTTTTATTCAGTTATTTTATTCAGTTATTTATAGTTATTTGCAGTTATTTACAGTTATTAACATCTGTTTTGTGTTGGAATTTAGCCAGTAAATGTTTGTTTCATTTTATTCCTTTTTACACGAATAAAATATTAAAAAGAAGAAAAATTCAAAAATATAGATTAAAATAGAAAAACATTAAATTTACAGAAATTAGGTGTAAAATAAGAAGAACTGTAATAAGATGGAGATAGACTGAAATAGGAAAATTTGAGATATTTGCAAGCATAATTATAACAAGTGATTATAACTAAAAAAAGAGAAAATAGAGGAGTAACAGAAGAGGCTTATTTTATAACTTAGATCTTAGATTAAGTTAACAAGCAACAGAGCAGTTATAACATATAGGTTATAATTAAAACAAAGAAATAACAGAAAAGGTTTATTTTAAAACTTAGAATAAGTTAATAAGTAAACACAGAAATAGTGGTCAGTACCAGCAGCATTTCGTTTCAGATCCACAACTGGTGGTATCGTAATAGAAGGTGAGGCTGGAACACGCTTATGCTGATTAGGGTAAATAAGTGGCCAATAGATAGAAGCTCAAATCTAGGGATTGGTCAAGGGGCGCAAACTATAATTTGTTTGTTAGGACTGGTACCGGTAGAATTCCCTTTCAGGACTAGGGCTGATGGTCTCACAACAGCTAGGTGAGGATGGACAACATTTCCTTTCAGGTCTAGGGCTTATGGTCTCACAACGGTTAGGTGAGGCTGGGCACACTTATGCTGATTAGGGTAAATAAAAGATCACAACAGGGGGCGATAGTTAGTGTGCACCGACGATGAATGAGCGTGTAGCATCGATTAGGGTAAATAATTCACTATTGCGTTCCAAATGCTAAGAAGTGTCTTTTGCCGTAACCAATAGGATTAGTTCACAGTGGCACAACAGAGGTAGAAGGCCGATCAACGGGTAGAATCAGGATTTCAGCTTAATCAAATTAGCAACTAAAATAGGATTAGGGTTTCGGTCTAATTACAGTTGTTAAAGACAAGTCAAACAATTGAAACAATCGAACCAAATAGTCAAACAGAATTAGAAACAATATTTTACCCCAGTTTTATCTTTTCAGTATTTCTTCCCATACTAAAACTATTGCTTAATTATTATCTTTATCTTGCTTAGAAATGCTAATAATTACTTTCACTCACCAGACTTATTGTCTAACCCACTCCACTATTTCCCCTTTTCTCCCTTATAGGCCAGTAGAGTCGAGAATAGTAGATTCAGATTTCTTGGAGATACATTCCCGGAGTTCTTCATGTATTCATCTTCTTTTCATTTTTCTTTTCATTTGGCATTTGATGTGCTGGTACTTATGAGAGGGATGATTATTAATATTTAGGTACTCTTATGATGTGAGACTGAGACATATTTTTCATAAGACATGAGAATTTGGGATTTCAGACATATTCTATTTTTATGACTTATTGATGAAGTTTAATTCTAAATAATGAATTACTATTTAAATGTTTCAGCTGTTTTTACCCATTTTTCTTATGAATCTTAGTCTTTATGATGTTTTAGATATACATATAATGCACCACATTCTTTACTGTTCCCTTTTTGGGTATACGGGTATGGGGTGTTTCACTTGGTATTAGAGCCTAAGGTTACAGGATTCCTAAAAACTTGTTTTAAAAGTGAAGTATTTTTCAAAAGTAACATATTTTTAAAGTATTTTTTAGAAAGAAGCTCTTATTATAGAAATGGTTTTCAAGTATAAGAGAGTTTGTATAAAAATCCCCTTGACATCCAGTTCAACCTTCTTTCGATTCTTTCGAGCCTAAATTTTCTTTTTCTTTGCATAGAATGGCGGATTCCCTAAATCTTCCATAGGTTGTTCCAAGTCCCTGGCTAGTTTCATAGATACCTCCAAGTTAGGCACCATAAGTGTAAGGGAAAGCTCCAAATACATCACCGACTGGTGGAGATCCCATTAATCCACCTGCAGCCAATTTTTCTAAGCTATGTAAGGACTTCGTTAATCTAGGAGGCAAGACGATTTCTAGCATGGAGGATTTCATGGAGGAATGAGCTTGGCTTAGGAATACGGAGCATATATTTGGGCTGCTAGGATTGGAAGATCGATAGAGATCAGCTTGCATCTTAGCAGCTGAAGGGAGAGGCTTCTTACTGGTGGAAGATTTTAGAGATAGAGGGTAGAGACATTGGTTGGTTTAAATTTTGGGAAAGGTTTTGAGGAAAGTTCTTGCCACAAGTCGAGGAAAGCATGAAGTTAGAGAAGTCCATTAGTCTGAAGCAAGGGTGTCTTTCGATGAAGGAGTATATAAATCAGTTTAATGAGTTATCGAGGTTCGAGATGGAGCTTGTTAGTACACCTTATAAGAAAACCATCAAATTTGCTAAGGGTTTGAACCTGCCCCTCCAAGGATTGCATTGACACATGTACCTATGGGAGCAACATATGAGTCACTTGTGGAAATGGGTCTTATGTCAGAGGTAGCTAAAGAAGAAGAAGTTAAGGAGGTTCCTAAATCAGAAAACTCTAAGAAGCATTGGTTAAAGAAGAAAAAGGATAAGGACAAGAAGAAAGGAGGACCTCAAAAGGGACAGATCAAGAAAGGAGAGAAATGTCATAGTGGTGGATTGGTTGGGCATTTCACAAAGGATTATAAGAAGCACACGATGAAGAGGAGGTGTTACAGCTATGGATAGCCTGATCACCTTTGTAGAGCTTGTCCTCGGAAGGCGAGGCAGAGAGCAGGCACACCTACAAGGCAAGTACAAACTTTGGATGTAGCACCTTTTAGTGGATCAGATCGAGGTAGGAAAGTCTTTATAGAAGTTTTAATCTCTATTTCTAATTTTCATGTTCGGACTCTTTTTGACACTGAAGCATCATATTCTTTCATTTCTAGTTCCTTGGTTGATTGTTTGCACTTAGATATTTCTCTGGTTGTAGAGCATGTAGTTGTTTCAAACCCTATAGGATGATCGACATATTTATCCATGATTTGTAGGCGTTTGAAATTTTTATAATAGATGTAAAGTTTGATTATGATGCCTATGTACTGGGATTTTCCGGATATGGGATGGTTTTGGGGATGGATTGGTTATCCACTTATGGTGCAATATTGGACTATGAGAGAAGAGTCGTTAGGCTAGAGACATGTACCAGGTGGACTCTCGAGGTTTCTTGCGACCCATAGGTGCCAGTCATGATGAGCTTTCTTTATTCACTTGATTCATCACTAAGATAGTTAGATTTAGTTCCAGCTGTTAGAGATTTTCTTGACATTTTTGAGTAGGTTATGGGACTATCCTTAAGAGAGAATTGATTTTATGATTTATTTGAATGACAATGCTAAGCCAGTGGCATTTCCCGTGAGACATATAGCTCCTAGGGAGAGGAAATAGTATTGGAGAAAGGCTTCATCAGATGCAGCATATCTAAGTGGGGAGCGGTAGTCGCCTTCGCTACAATAGCAAATGGTTCCCTTTGACTTTGCGCAGACTATTGAGAGTTGAAGAAGCTCATGAAGAAAAATAGTTACCCACTTCGATAGACAATTCTATCAGTTAGTTCGCTCTTCAGTATTTTCTCAGCTTGATTTGGCTATTGGATTTCATCAACTTAGGGTCGTTAATGATAACATCGATAAGACAGCATTTAGGATGCCCGATGGATTCTTTGAGTGGCTGGTTATGCCATTTGGGTTGACTAATGCCCCAGCCTATTTTGTAGATTTGATGAGCCATGTTTTTCGAGATGTCCTAAATAAGTTCTTGGTAGTGTTCGTGGACGACATTATAGTGTTTTCCAAGAGTACGGAAGAGCATGCTATTCATCTTGAGGAGGTTCTTCGTACACTTCCGATTAATCGGTTGAAAGCAAAATTCTCAAGTTGTCGCTTTTGGCGTAAGGAGGTGCGTATCTTGGGGTACGTTGTCTTAAGAGAGGGTCTAGCGGTGGATCCCGTTAGTAATACAAGATTAAAAGGCCTCCAACAATGCTACCGAAGTTAGAAGCTTCCTAGGTTTGGCTGGTTATTATAGGAAGTTTATCAAAGGATTTTGCTAAGATTTCAGCACTGCTTACTCACCTTACTAAGAAGAATGTGGCATTTGTGTGGGACACTGATTGTGAGGATTCCTTTACGATGCTAAAGAGTGCCCTTACTAGTGCACCAGTGGTAATTTTACCCGACGAAGCTAAGCCTTTTACAGTATAGACTGATGCATGTTGGATTAGTCTTGGAGCAGTATTGATGTAGGAAGGGAGGATAATATGCTATTGAAGTAGACAGTTGAGAACTCATAACAAGAACAACCCAACCCATGATTTGGAGCTAGCTGCTATTGTTTTCGTGCTCAAGTCTTAGAGACATTACTTGCAAGGAGAGTGGTTCGAGCTTTTCACTGACTATAAATCATTGAAGTACATGTTCTCACAAAATGATTTAAACTTGAGGTAGCAGCATTGGATGGATTTTTGGCATCATATGACTTCGAGATAGCTTACACCCCTGGTAAAGTAAACGTGGTTGCGGATGCGTTAAGTAGGAAGAGACCAACCCTTAGTCCAATGTTCATGGAGTGGAAGAGCCTAGACTTTATTTCCACCTTTCATTTTAATCCCTTAATGGACATTACTCCTGGATTGTTGACAACACTTGAGGCTAAGCCTACACACATAGATTAGATTGGCTTAAGACAATGAGAGGATTCAGAGCTTGTGGATATTCTGGGCTGGATTAGCAAAGGAGATGTCTTTAGACATCTCCAAGGCTATTCCAACGATAGTAAAGGGTGGCTAAGGAGAGATAGAAGACTTTGTGTCCCTCGCACTGGTGATTTGATGAGAGTGGTTATAGCAAAAGCACACCATTGTCGGATGACTATTCATCTAGGTGGTGATAAGATGTATAGGGGAATGAAGAGAGCATTTTAATAGAGTGGCATTGAGAAGGATGTAGCAGAGTTTGTGGCTAAGTGTTTTGTATGCCAAAGGGTCAATGTGTAGTAGCGGAGGCCTGGCGGATTGCTTCGACAATTAGATGTACCCGAGTGGAATTAGGATAGTGTTTCAACGGACTTCATAGATGGTTTACCCTGATCTAGGAAGGGGAATACTAGTATTTGGGCAATTGTAGATTGTTTGACTAAGAGCGCCAACTTCATTCTGGTCAAGCGTAAGAGGACAACACCTTATTTGGCATCTATATTCGTTTGTGAGATAGTCGGACTTCATGGTGTTTCCTCTAGCATAGTGAGTGATAGAGACCCTATCTTTACTAGCGAGTTTTGGAGGAGCTTGCAAGAAGCTTTAGGTATCCGGCTCAGATTGAGTACGGCCTATCATCCTCAGACGGATAGCCAAGCAGAGAGAGTTAATAGATTTTTTGAGGATTTGTTGAGGATGTGTATTCTTGATTTGGAGGAACTTGGGAGGAGCATATTCCTTTAGTGGAATTCGCATATAATAATGGTTTTTAGACTAGCATTGGGATGACACCTTTCGAAACCCTTTATGGAAAACCTTGCAAGTCGCCTTCATATTGGTTGGAGTTTACAGAAAGATTGCTACTTGGTCTCGACATGGTTAGAGAGACTTCGGAAAAGATTCATTTGATTAGAAGAAGAATGAAGAAGGCCCAAGATAGACAGAAATATTATGCAGATAAGTGGAGAAGGGATATTGAGTTCGAGATAGGGGATTTGGTTTTCATAATGGTGTCTCCATTAAGAAAGGTAGTGAGGTTTGGATCAAGTGGAAAACTTGCTCCTAGATTCGTAGGACCGTTCCCTATTGTTGAATGAGTAGGGAGATGACATATCGGATAAAGCTACCGAAGAGGCTCGCAGTAGTTCACGACGTTTTTCATGTTTCACACTTGAGAAAGTGCTTGCACGATTTAGCAAAAGTAGTAGAACCTAGTAAACTTAAGGAAGTTGAAGTGAACAGAGAAGAATCGGTTCATTCCATTCCTACCAAGATCATTAGGCATGACATCAATAAGCTTAGGAATAAGAAAGTCACTTTGGTTAAGATGCAGTGGGGAGATAGTATTTAGGACGCTAAATGGGAGGCTGAGGAGAAAATATGCGTCTCGTATCCGCATTTCTTCGATGGTACGCTTTGAATTTCCTATTTCCATGTTTAGTTTTGAATAGGTTCTTTCCTTTAGTATCCTTTGAAGGGTAGATCATATAATTTAACCTATGGATGGTAGGACTGAATGTAAACATGTCACTAGAACATTTATGTATGATGGATGCTAGTGGTTCCAAGTGGTTGCTAGAGGATGCTAATGTATACGCACACTAGGCACTATTTTCTTTCAGGGATCAGCCTAACTAGGTCACTATGGCATACACATATGAATGTGTGTGCACTTATATTTTTATTTCCATGGTTGCTATAATGAGTGATCATCATATAATTGTTGCATTTGCATGATGTTTGCGGCATGCGTATAGAGCTACCAGTTACCATTAGGAAACTTGCATTCATTCGGATACATGGCATGGACATGATTGCATAAAAAAAGGTCGACTGAATTAGTTGTAACAACCCGGGTTTTTGGTACCCGGGGTAAACAGATAATAACATGTTTTGAAATTCAAAATCTGAGAAATACGAGTTTAAGAGCTAAACTCATATAATTATGTAAGTTGAGAAAATAATGAATTCAGGATTTTATGAGAAATTGTGTAGATTGAAATAGATTGAATTAAAATATTGTAATAAGTGAATTTATTTTAATTTTTGTTTGCTAAATAAATTTAAGATGAAAATAATAAAGCTGGTGAAATCCTATAAATTGTGTCTAAAAGGTTCATTTTATCAAGTGTGATAATTGATAAATTATTGCATAGCAACCTTTTGGGTTATTAGAGGAGTATTGAAAATATAAAATATTGATTTGGAATCAATATTTAAGTCTTAAATATTTTCAATATGAGATATAAAGCTGTTTAAAATACTAAAATGAGTACTTGGGTAATTTTGTTGCTAAATTGTAAAATTTGTAAACAGTTGAAAATGGGAAATATAAAGTTGAGTTTGTAATATAAAGCCATGTTCGTAATTGGCTAAATAAATTAATTTGATGATTATATAATAGTTGTTAAGTTAAATAAAACAATTTTGTGAATTCAAGTTAAACAAGTGGATTTTTGTTAGTAATAGCAGTGTTTGTAAATTTCTGACATTGCAAGTTGGAAATGTTAAGTGTGAGTATAAAATATAAAAAGGTAAAATATTGATTGTAAAATCAATATTTGAGCGATGAAATAATATTTGGCAGGGTCGTTCAAAATTTGTTTACTAAGAATATGTAGTTTTTAAACTAATGAAAGGTGAAATGTGTATTTTTACAAACGTGAAAATATTAGTGTGTTTGCATTGAAATTATTATTTAAATGGTTTAAAATTATTTTAAACATGTTTGCATAATTTTGCAGAGTTTAAATAATGTTAATTATAGCAAGAATTTGTAAAATTATGTTAAAAGGTGTTAAACTTGTGTAAATTGGTTGCATAGCCTAACTAAGATAATTTTGCAACACTTTGAATTTTGTAACACTTGGTTAATTTGGGTTATTGGGTTACAAACCAAGGCCCATGAGAAATATCTAGAAATAGAGAAATAGAAATAGAGGTACATATATTCTTTCTTCCTTCAGTACATTTCTCTTTTTCCTCAAGCTTGCCTGAGAAAACAATGACCTCTTCCTCTCTTGAAATACCAAACTAAATCATTTCTCAAAAAAAGAGTTCAAATTTACTCTCTCTACAACAAGAATCAAACTCTAGAAGGGAATGCATCTATCAATTTTCTAAAATTGGAAAGGAAGGAGCACAGTAAATTGCTTTGCTTCATGTTAACATTTCTCATTTTTATGGTTTCTGCATGTTCAAACCATCGATTTTGGAAGCTGAAAATTGTTAGAATATTCTCTAAACCAACCAAGGTAGTTTATAAAATTCACTCTTATAGTATACAAATGTTTTGTTTTTAGTTTATGTAAGATTTGCTGTAAAAATCGACTTAATTGTAGCTAAAACTATTTCAACAATTTACAGTGAAATCTTGTCAGGATCAATGTTTGAAGCCTGATATCTCTCTTAATATTTGTCGGAATGATATGATTTATTTCTAATTCAAAGTTTACATGCTAAACTATATTCATATCAAATATTAGGTCATTTCGACCTTTATACCTTACAGAAATCTGCTGTCGAACTTTGATTCAGAGCATGTTTTGCTCCAGATTTTCACTGTGAAATCATTGCTTGGGTTCAAATTTGAGATATCTTAACTTTCTCATACCCTATCAAAATTGCATGATTTTTTCATCCAGTTTAAAGTATAATTGTTGATCTTTATGCATGTAAAATTTCATGTCATTCAGACCTCTGCAACTTATAGAAACCTGCAGTCGAACTTTGATTTGGAGCATGTTTTGCTCCAGATTATCACAGTGAAATCCTTACTTGGGTACAAATTTGAGACATCATAACTTTCTCATACCTTGTCCAAATTGTGTGATTCTATTTCCAGTTTAAATAATAATTGTTTACATTTATGCATGTCAAATTTTAGGTCATTCCAACCTCTTTAGCTTATAGAAACCTGTTGCCGAACTTTGATTCGGAGCATGTTTTGCTCTTGATTTTCACATTGAAATCCTTGCTTGGGTACAAATTTGAGATATCATAACTTCCTCATACCTCGTCCAAATTACATAATTCTTTTTCCATTGTAATATATAATTGTTGATATTTACGGTTTTCAAATTGTAGGTCATTTCGACCTATGTAGCTTATAGAAACATGCTATCAAACCTTGAATTGGAGCAAGTTTTGCTCCAGCTGTTGACAGTGAAATCTGGCTGTGAGTCCAACTTTGAGAGCTTGTATCTCCCTCTTTTCTTGTCGGATTGCGTCCATTCTTTTTTATTTGATTATAATGTTGTTGAACTCTATTCATGTCAAATTTTATGTCATTCCAACCTCTGTAGCTTATAGAAACTTCCTGTCAAACTTTGAATCGGAGCATGTTTTGCTCTTGCTAAAAATTTCCGAGTAGTTTTTACACGGCTTTATAAAGTAAATTTACGATGTTGTTTTTGATCAGCTTGATCCTAAGATGGAATAGCCAACTTTATTACTAATCTGCATTCGGATTGGTGAAGTTTTAGGTGGTTTTCATATGTCGATTTCATGAATGATTTCATGAATTTGTTGACACTACACGTTTTAATAAATTGATTTTAAAAAAAATTCTCTCTATATTTTTTTTAACTCAAGATAAATGTTTTTTTAGTTATTTTAATTTATAAATATTTCAAAGCTATATAATATACAATATTTTCCAAAATATTTAGATTTTCAAAGAAACAAATTCCAAATGATTTCAAAATCATTTTAAAAGCTCGTTTTCTTGAACGAAATATATTTTCTTATATAAAACCACACGATTTTGCACATTTTGAGCGTATGAGAAGGAGAATTAAATGATTCAGTAAAACACGTGGTACGGGACACGTGAATTCACTTTTTCGGTTAATTCCGGACTTGTTCTTTTGAAGCTATCGACCTTTGGATCGTATTTGCAGATAGGACGAGGCGAGTATTTGTGATTTCAACGATTTGTTTTCTTTTGTGGATTTGACTAACGGTTAGTAAACTGTTAATTTAGAATGTGTGATATGGGACGCACCGTTAACACTTTTCGGGTTCCCAGCTGAGAATTTGTGACATATTCATGAGCTATTGCCGGTACTTAGGCTATTGGGCCACTATTTGTACTATTGGGTCCTATATAAAGCTGTTGGGCTAATTATGGACAGTTGGATCCTATTTGAGACTGTTGGGTCTCTTACATATATTTATAGTACTTGGCAGGCTGTTGGGCCACTTACTAGACTATTGGGTCCTATTTGTATATAGCCGTTGGGCTCCCTATTCTTTCCATTGTTGTTTTTCTAGATTTCTTATTGATAAATTTCTAGAATTTCGATGTTTTAAAAATGTTTCCACCATGTTTTCTTCTGCTGGATTATTTATATAGCCTGAGTGCTATTGTGTTGTTATAAATGGTGATTGCATTTTGAGTTTTGAGCTCATCATTGAGTTATATATATATTTGAGATTCGTAATTGCAACTCCTTGATGTTTTGAGCTTTGCAATCTCCAATTTAGGAGTTATAGTTGTTGAAAGCCATCATATTGGCTATTGATTATGCCGGTGATATGAGGCATATATTTGTGGATATATTTGATATTGTTGTTGAGCTTATCTGTTTTGAGAAACTCTTATGACCTATATGTAGTGTAGCTTCTTCTCTATAGAGAAGAATTGTTATGATTTATTCTTGTAGCTTACTTATCTCATACTAATCAGTTGTTTAAGCTAGACTGACTCGTGTATTTTATAAACTCAGATCAGACCGAATTGCAGATTAGGTCATTTGGCTTTTGCTTAGATGTTCCCTTTGGACCCTACTATCGACTCTTTGGATTAGATGCATAGTTTTGTGTAGTTTACCATGTAGTGTGACATGCTTATGTATATTCTTTTGTGGGACTTGATGTATGTATATATTATGGCTGTATCTCCAACCATGTATGGCACTACGTATTGTATTTGATGTATATGTGTATATATGACCGTGTTTGATGTTCTGTGATATGTGATTATCATTTCTATTGTGTTTTTTTCTGAATAGATCATGTAGCCACTGTAGCTTTGTATTAATGTTTGTTGAGTATGTCGATCTATTTGAAAAAGCAAAAGGAAGTTTATAGCATCAATTTGACGTACTTAATAGATGTTTAAGACAAAGCTATGGATAGTCGCTCCTAACCTGCTTTATTCTCTGCATTGGCAGATAGTATTACTCGGTAATACTCTTTATTAATGTGGGTCCCGGGGTGAGGCATCACTGCTTGGTATCAGAGCTAAATTCATAAAAAAATTAATAGAACATAGAATAGTATACAAAATACCATACATCCAAGTACAATATAAGTAAAAATATTGTCCCTAATCGAAGTTGTTTGTAATCTTTTCCTTACCTTTTTCGAGTCCTTTTGGGGTAGATAAGTAGGATTATGTCTAGGATTGTGTTTCATTCCGTAGTATCCCATGAGTTGAATCTTATTTATCTGTAGTTTATCTTTGTGGAAATTTCCATCTTCTTCAATCCTTTCGTTGTTTGGAATCTTCGGTTTAAAATTTTGATGAAACTTAAATCCTATCCTCTTGAGTTTAGTGAATGATTGAGTTAAATAAAATAAAATGGGATGAGTAAATGAATTAAATCCAAGATAATAAAAGTGGAATTCATGCTGAGATAAAAGAGTATTTATTTGAGATTATTCATAGCTGCGAAGCAGAAACAAGCAAATTTTTTCAACCGTGCTATAAATATAACAAATCTATAAGTGGAATAAAGGGATGGAAATTACTGATTAATTAGTAATATTTAATGAGGATTTTACTTATTTTAAAAGAAAATCAAGAGTATTTGTGACAATAAATAACAAATACAACCATGAGTAAACCTAAAAATCTGTGATTAACTTTTGTGTTGAATTGTCCATGGGGTATTTTAAAGGGTTCTGATCGATACGTCTGATCAACGTTATTGACAAGAATTTCTTAAACACTTATACGAGACGATCGAGCATACTATTTTGAAGTAATAAAATAAATCTTGGGAAAGAGTAATGAAATATTCATGTTAGAATAGTGTTAAACCACTACATGAAATGAGAATAATAGAGAGTAATGAAATATTCATGTTAGAATAGTGTTAAACCACTACATGAAACGAGAATAATAGAAAAGACGGTGAGACAATAGTGATATTATATCGACTTTGCAGCCAAATAAGGAGGGGAATCATTATAAATTTGGTGGTATAATATTATTCGAAATGAATTAATGAGTAGTCAAGCAAAATTATGCTTTGAGAAAAATTAAGAGAAATAGTATAAGGTGTTTTCGAGTGTAAAGAGTTGTTTGAAATAAGTAACTGTCTTGAACATGAGCAATGTGTTAGGAAAACACTCTCATATTTGAGTCTAAAAGATAGTTGCAGCCATCAAGTTGGAGATAATAAACGGAAAATGGCGAGGATGTTTTATCTCATAATCAAAATAGCAGTCATTGGTTAAGTGATTGATAAAAATGTGATGGCGAGGCAGCATCAATTACTGATGGAAATTGAGAGAAGATGAGTATGTATTCCAATTATTTGTTATGAAAAGATAGGATGTAATAATTTAAATCTCTTAAGTATGATTATTAGGGATGAGAGTTAAAAAATTTATAAACTGTGAAATTAAAAATTTGAACTTTATTGTTATAATTGGAGTAAATAGGTAAGAGTATAATGTTCTGAATACTATGTGTTTATGTTACTTAAACTAAATTTTTTTGAAAGGAGCACAATTGGGAAGAGTTATTAGAAAATTTGAAATATAAATGTGTTATCATAAGAAAATTGCAAGGACGCAATTTCTTTAAGCGAAAAGTCTATAACAACTCGGGTTTTGGATACCCGAGGTAAACAGATAATAACATGTTTTGAAATTCAAAATCTGAGAAATACGAGTTCAAGAACTAAAATCGTACAATGATCTAAGTTGAGAAAATAAGGAATTTGGGATTTTATGAGAAATTGTGTAGATTGGAATAAATTGATTTAAAATAATGTAATAAGGGAATTTATTTCAACCTGTATTTGCTAAATAAATTTAAGATGAAAATAATAAGGCTGGTGAAATCTTATAAATGTGTTTAAAAGGTTCATTTTATCAAGTGTAATGATTGATAAATTATTACATAGCAACCTTTTAGGTTATTAGATGAGCATTGAAAATATAAAATATTGATTTAGCATCAATATTTATGTGTTAAATATTTCAATATGAGATATTAAGCTGTTTAAAATACTAAAATGAGCACTTGGGTAATTTTGTTGCTAAATTGTAAAATTTGTAAACAATTGAAATGGGAAATGTAAAGTTGAGTTTGTAATGTAAAGCCATGTTCTTAATTGCTTAAATAAATTAATCTGATGATTATGTAATAGTTGTTAAGTTAAATAAAACAATTTTGTGAATTCAAGTTAAACGGTGGATTTTTGTTAGTCATCGTAGTGTTTGTAAATTTTCGACATTGCAAGTTGAAAATGTTAAGTGTGAGTATGAAATATAAAAGGAAAAATATTGATTTTAAAATTAATATTTGAGCGAAAAAATAATTTTTGGCAGAGTTGTTCAAAATTTGTTTAGTATGAATATTAAGGTTTAGACTAATGAAAGGTGAAATGTGTACTTTTACAAACACGGGAATATTAGTGTGTTTGCATTGAAATTATTATTTAAGTGGTTTAAAATTATTTTAAACATGTTTGTATAATTTTGTAGAGTTTAAAAAATGTTAATTATAACAAGAATTTGTAAAATTATGCTAAAAGGTGTTAAACTTGTGTAAATTGGTTGCATAGCCTAACTAAGATAATTTTGCAACACTTTGAATTTGGTAACACTTGGTTAGTTGGGTTATTGGGTTACAGACCAAGGCCCATGAGAAATATCTAGAAATAGAGAAATAGAGGTACGTACATTCTTTCTTCCTCCAGTACATTTCTCTTTTTCCTGAAGCTTGCCTAAGAAAACAATGGCCTCTTCCTCTCCTAGAATTCCAAAATCTAAATCATTTCTCAAATTCAAAAAAAAAAGAGTTTAAAATTCCTCTCTCTACAACAAGAATCAAACTCTAGCAGGAAATCCATCTATCAAGTTTTTCAAATTGGAAAGGAAGAATTACAGTAAATTGCTTTTGCTGCATGTCAACATTTCACATTTTTACAGCTCTTGCATGTTCAAACCATCACTTTTGCAAGCTGAAAATTGTTAGAATCTTCTGTAAACCAACCAAGGTGAGTTTTTTAAACTCACTCTTCTAGTTTACATATGTTTTGTTTTGAGTTTATGTGAGATTTGCTGTAGAAATCGACTTAATTGTAGCTGAAACATGTTTCAACAATTTATAGTGAAATCTTGTCTGGGTCAATGTTTAAAGCCTGATATCTCTCTCAATATTTATCAAAATTTTATGATTTTTTTCAGTTAAAAGCCTACATGTTGAACTATATGCATCTCAAACATCTGGTCATTCTAGCCTTTGCAGCCTATAGAAATCTACTGCCGAACTTTTATTCGGAGCATGTTTTGCTTGAGATTTTCACAGCGAAATCATTGCTTGGATTCAACTTTGAGATATCATAAATTTCTCATACCTTCTAAAAATTATGTGATTTTATTTCAAGTTTATAGTATTATTATTGAAATTTGTGCTTGTCTAATTTCAGCTCATTCCTACCAATGTAGCTTATAGAAACCTGCTGCCAAACTTCGATTCGGAGCATGATTTGCTCCAGATTTTCACAGTGAAATCCTTGACTTGGTACATATTTGAGACACCATAAATTTTTCATACCTTGTCCAAATTATATGATTTTTTTACAGTTTAATGTATTATTGTTGAGATTTATGCTGTCAAATTTCAGGCCGTTTCAACCTATGTAGCTTATAGAAACCTGCTGCCAAACTTTGATTCGGAGCATGTTTTGCTCCAGATTTTCACAATGAAATCCTTGCACGGGTACAAATTTGAGACCTCATAACTTTCGCATACCTTATCCAAATTGCATGATCCTTTTTCCAATTTGAATTGCAATTTTTGGACTTTATGCATGTTAAATTTCAGGTCATTTCGACATATTTAGCTTATAGAAACATGCTATCAAACTTTAAATTGGAGCATGTCTTGCTCCAGCTATTGACAGTGAAATCTGGCTGTGAGTCCAAATTTGAGAGCTTCTATCTCTCTCGTTTCTTGTTGAATTGTGCCCATTTATTTTTGGTTTGACTCTGATGTTGTTGAACTCTATACTTGACAAATTTCAAATCATTTCGACCTCTGTAGCTTATAGAAACTTGGTGTCAAAATATGGATCAGAGCATGTTCTGCTCCAGCTGAATTTCTGAGTAGTTTTTACACAGCTTTCTAAAGAAAATTTCGATGTTGTTTTTGATCGGTTTGATCCTAAGATGGAAGAGCCAACATTACCACTAATTTGTACTTCGGATTGGTGAGGTTTTAGGCAATTCTCATATGTCGATTTCATGAAATTTCATGAATTTGTTGACACTGCTCATTTTTATAAACTGATTTTTAAAATGATTTTTCTCTATATATATTATTACTTTAAGATAAATGTTTTCTAAGGTTTCTAAATTTATAATTATTTCAAAGCTATATAATATACAATATTCCAAAATATAGAGATTTTCAAAGAAACAAATTCTAAATGATTTCAAAATCGTTTTAAAAACTCGTTTTCTCGAACCAAGTATATTTTCTATTATAAAACCACATGGTTTTGCACACTTTGAGGTATGAGAAAGAGAATTAAATGATTTAGTAAAACACATGGTAAGGGATACGTGTGTTTACTTTTTCGGTTAATTTTGAATTTATTCGTTTGAAGCTATTAACATTCGGGTCGTATTTGTCGATGAGATGAGGGGAGTACTTTTGATTTGAATGATTTATTTTCTTGTGTGGCATTGACTAGTAGTTAGTAAACCATTATAAAGCTATTGGGCTAATTATGGACAGTTGAGTCTTACTTGAGGTCGTTGGGTCTCTTATATATATTTATAGTACTTAGTAAGCTGTTGGACCACTTACTGGACTGTTGCGTCCTATTTATATATAGTCGTTGGGCTAATTTTTGGACTATTGGGTCCTATTTATATATAGCCGTTGGGCTAATTTTTGGACCATTGGGTCCTACTCTTTCCACTATTGTTTTTCTAGATTTCTTATTGATTGATTTGTATAATTTCGATGTTTTAAAACTGTTTTCACCATGTTTGCTTCTATTTAATTATTTATATAGCATGAGTGCTACTGTGTTGTTTATGAATGGTGATAGCATTTTGAGTTTTGAACTCTTCGTTGAGTTATATATATTTGAGATTCGTAATTGCCACTCCTTGATGTTTTGAGTTTTGTAATCTCCTATTTAGGAGTTATAGTTGAAAGCCGTCATATTGGCTATAGATTATGCAGATGATTTGAGGCGTATATTTGTGGATATATTTGATATCGTTGTTGAGCTTATCTCTTTCAAGAAACTCTTAAGACCTATACTAGTGTTGCTTCTTCTCTTTAGAGAAGAATTGTTATCATTTATGCTTGTACCTTACTTATCTCATACTAATCTGTTGTTTAAGCTAGACTGACCTATGTATTTTATATACTTAGGTTAGATCGAGTTTCAGGTTAGTCCTTTTGCTTTTGCTTAGCTATTCTGTTTGGACCATACTACCGACTCTTTGGATTATATGCATAGTTTTTGTGTAGTTTACCATGTTGTGTGACATGCTTATGTATATTCTTTTATGGGACTTGATGTATGTATATATTATGGTTGTATCGCCAACCACGTATAGAACTATGTATTGTATTTGATGTGTATGTATATATGACTGTGTTTGTTGTTCTATGATCCGTGATTATCATTTCTATTGTGTTTTGTTTGAATAGATCCTTTAACCACCATAGCTTTGTATTAAATATCTGTAGGGTATGTCGATCCATTTGAAAAAGAAAAAGAAAGATTAAAGCATCAATTTGACATACTTAATAGATGTTTAAGACAAAGTTATGGATGGTCGCTTCGAACCAGCCCTATTCTCCATATTAGCGGATAGTATTACTCATTAATACTATCTGCTAACGTGGGTCTCCGGGTGGGGTGTCACATCTGTAGACCGCCTAATCTTTTGCATTAGTTAGGGACATTGACATTACATAATTGCATATAACATAGGTTGCATTAGAAAGCTTAAGGACAGTGGATGTAATGGACGATGGTTGAATATATAGTTGTAGAATTTAATGAAAATATTTATTTCATTCTTCTGTACTTGGAGATTTCTGGGACGAAATATTTTAAGTAGAGGAGAATGTAACAATCCAAAATTTGAGCTATAATAGTTAATTAACGAATTAGTTAAATAATATCATAAGTTTGTGAAATTATCAGAATTGAGCTATGAGAGTTTCACCATTGTGTTCGTGGTAATTTTCTGGTCAATTTCTATATATAACTTGTCGAAATCCGAGTTAATATGAAGAAGTTACAAAAGAAATCAGAAATCAGAACGAAAAAGAAAAATATATTACAAAGGAATAGGTCGATCCATATTTGGGTTAGGCCGACCGTGTGCAGTTAAAGCGCTTGGCATATTCAATGCGACGGAGGTGCAAAAAGTCATGGCAGGGATACAACAAGGTTATAGCGGGATAAGCGGATGACTGTAACAACAACATATAAAACTCATGCTTAATGCTTTTACAAATATATAAATAGTAATTATATAAAAAATTAACATTCAATTGAATTATAATGAGTAATAAATAATTTTAAATAAAAACCTATGCGAATATACTGTAAATAAATATAAAAATGCTATATTAACATAATTGAATCTAGTAGAATATTAGAGTATTTTCATTTTTGAAAATATATTAAAAATTCAGTTAAATAAACTAATTTCATAATTTTTATAATGTATAAATATTATTTTTCAATTCAATTCTTTTATAGAAGATATATGGAAATAATAAAATAGAGCGGGAATAATGGGTTATAGCGGAAACAGCCGGGCTTAAAGTGGAAAGGGGGGTTATACGAAAAAATCGTAGCGGTAGAAATGCGCTATGAGACATAGTAGGGTTATAGTGGAATTATAGTAGGGGATTAACTGCATAGGGTCGACCTCCAAAGGGGCTAGGTAAACCTTAGGGTCGACCCTCATGGAAGCTAGGTCAACCCGTTTTAGTTCTTGGATGTTATTTTGTCCAATACGAAGTGCACACCTCATAATTCCATTTTCGTTCAATATTCTGCGTCCATGCTTCCATCCAACGGTCCCTAGAGAGCCTATAACGTGGTTACACCAGATTTAATCTTCAATTCCAAAGGTCTACGATTCTTAAGCTACACTATAAATATAACCCTGGGCCTAGCTATTTTTATCATTCAGATTTTCTCCTACTTCAGTTCATTGCCTGTGGCCAGACCCAAAATAGAATTTTTTTTTAAGGAGGAGATCTTTTTGGTAAAAATATTCTACGCCCTAGGAGTGGATCTAGGAAGGCCAAGGACTAGAGCTAAGGATCACAAGTGAGTGTTTTATAATTATTTTTGATTTTTAAGTAATTTAAATAATACGGTTCTCAATAGTTGTTGTTATTCTACAATTTTGACACAGTTTTTATGTAAGTTATTTACAGTTAACTTTTAAGTAAATTTCAGTCTATATTATTTAGCTATTTTTATTCTGTTATTTGTAATTATTTACAGTTATTTACATTTATTTGCATCTATTTTAAGTTGGAATTTAGCCTATAAACATTTGTTTCTTTTTATTCCTTTTTACGTGAATAAAATATTAGAAAGAAGAAGAATTCGCAAATATGGGTTAAAATAAAAAAACATTAAATTTACAGAAATCAGATGTAAAATAAGAAGAATGTAATAAGATGGAGATAGACTGAAATAGGAAAATTTCAGATATTTGCAAGCATAATTATAACAAGTGATTATAACTAAAAAAGAGAAAATATAAGAGTAATAGAAGAGGCTTATTTTATAACTTAGATCTTGGATTAAGTTAATAAGCAAAAGAATAATTATAACAATATGTTATAATTAAAATAAAGAAATAACAGAAGAGACTTATTTTAAAACTTAGAATGAGTTAATAAGAAAACAAAGAAGTAGTGGTCTGTACGGTAGCACTCCCTTTTAGATCTAGGACTGGTGCCTCACAATAGCAAGAGAGGCTGGGACATGCTTATGCTGATTGGGGAAAATAAGTGGCCAATAGATAGAAGCTCAGAACTGGGGATTTGGGAAAGGGGCGCAAAGTAGAATTTGTTTGTTAGGACCATTACCGACAGCATTCCCTTTCAGGACTAGGACTGATGGTTTCACAATAGCTAGGTGAGGCTAGGCAGCATATCCTTTCATGTCTAGGACTGATGGTCTCACAAAAGTTAGTGAGCCTGGGCACGCTTATGCTGATTAGGGCAAACAAGAGGTCACAACAGCTGGGCGACAGTTAGTGTGTAGTGGCGATGATCTAGCTTGAAACATCGATTAGGGTAAATAATTTACTAGTGCGTTCTACGCTCTAAGAGATGACTTTTGCTGTAACCAACAGGATTGGTTAATAGTGGCACAACAGAGATAGAAGGCCGATCAATGGGTAGAATTAGGATTTCAGCCTCATCAAATTAGCAACTGAAATAGGATTACGGTTTCAGCCTAATCACAACAGTTAAAGACAAGTGCGAACAATCAAAATAATCAAAGCAAATAGTCAAACAGAATCAGAAACGGTATTTTATTACTAGCACTATTGCTTAGTCTATTATCTTTATCTTGCTTGGAAATTCTAGTAATTACTTTCACTCACCAGACTTATTATCTGTCCCACTCCTCTATTTCCCTATTTCTCCCCCATAAGCCAGCAGAGTCAAGGACAGTAGATTCAGATTTCTTGGAGATACATTCCCAGAATTCTTAAAGTATTCTTCTTCTATTCACTTTTAATTTCATTTGGCTCTGGATGTAGTAGTATTTATAGGATGGATGATTATTAACGTTTATGTGCTTTGATGATGTGAGACCAAGATATATTTTTCATAAGATGAGAATATGGGTTTTTTTAGACATATTTTGTTTTTATAACTTATTGATGAAGTTTAATTCTGAATAATGAATTACTATTTAAATGTTTCTATTGTTTTTTCCAATTTTTCTTGTGAATCGTAGTCTCTGTGATGTTTTAGTTATACGCATAACACACCACATTCATTAATGTGCCATTTTTGGGTATACTAAAGGGTGTGGGGTGTTTCATCGATTCGGTCAAAGCCCTTCAAAAACTAGGCAGACGTTTATCTTTTCAAAACTGAACCTTGGTTTCGACGCTGATAAAAGCGTAGCTTTTGACACCCTACCTTCTGCTACTAACGAGTTCACTTCGCATCGATTCTATTGATATCATGTGCCTTGGTTCCAACTATGTGGGTTTCGACAAAGATGGTTTCGACTAAGATGACGTGGAGGTAAAGGAGTCAAAAGGTGTCTCCAAAATAGGCAGAACCACCTTTTTTCGAAAACTGACTTATAGCTTAACATGGCAATAGCTTTATAACTAACCTGCCAGTTGTAACTCCTTGATTAGCTACTTTAACGTTTTTAGATACTTTACAATTAAAACTACAGATTTAATTAGATCTAAATCAAAGCTTTATAATGTTAAACCCTTTCATATGATAAAATCAATAATTGTAGAAAAGTCTCTCTTTAATAATAATTTATTTTCCCAAATAAATCAACTGAGAAAAATCGCCAAAAATCACAAAAAACCAATTTCCTCATATAATTTGACATATCAAAATTTCGGATCCAAATTTCTTCCTGAATTACTCAAAATAAATTTTAAACCCAATTATATCATATTTTCCTTTAGAATTCATAACAAATTTTCTATAGCTTGAAAAGATATGAAAATCAAAACCCATCTCCAAAATCATATGTTATTCAACATAAATTTTTTCCATGGCATTCAAAACTCAATAACCCTTGGATTTCCCTTAAAACCATGCAAATTCATATGTATATGAATTAAAATAATTCGATCATAACATAATTCAAGCATATCATCTTCCATATCATTATAAAAATGAATTTAAACATAAATCTGAAATCATATAATCATAGAACGAACAGAGATGGTATAAAATTATTATTCATCTTAGATATGGTAAGGAATTTGAGATTTATTGTTGATTAATCCTTCCTAGCATTGATCCTAAGCTTTTAGATTATAATTTTCCTCTTTTCTTCCTTGTTAATGGTCCGCTCTTAGGGTTATTTTGTTTTGTTTTGATTTTAGAAAAAGAATGTAAACGGACAATAGTGAGAAATTTATAGCTGTGTAAAATAAGAGGCTATTTTTACTAATATGCCCATGTGATAACTAATTATCCTTTAAACCAATTAAAGCCTATTTATTTAATTATTAAGCACGACCCTTTTTCACAATTTATTCAAATCTCAATCCCCTTACCATCATTATTAGATTTAATTTATCTAATTAAATTTCTCTAAATAACGTTATCAAAAATTAAAGATGTTACGATAAATTATTTCCTAAGTTTATCATTTTGCTCATCAGCATTTGGTTATTGCTAAGAGGATTATCTATACTCCTTCAGTGTGACAACTTACCATTATGGATGGTTTAAATCAACAATAAACTACACATGTCCAATTCAAACCCTTCAAAAGGAAGGATTGTCAATGGGATTTAGTAAGAAAATAAGGGAAAAGAAGGAAAACAAAATATAGAATCTCACAGCGGAATGATAAAATATAATAATCAAATAAGCAGTTCATGAAGCTATTTTACAATATACATTTGATTACATAATTTTTACAACATAATCAAAGTACAATCAACAAACATACCAAAATGACGCAGTGGAATAATATTAATGATATAATATATCAAACTCCATCTTCATCCTCCAGAAATAATGTCTTCATCACTAAAATGCTTAGGCAGACTCAAGCGTAATGAAAAGACAAAACACTCGAGCCAGAACTAAATGTTCTTATGTAAGTTAAGTCAACAAGTATATAAGAATGTAATAGCTTTAGAGATGTTTATGGGATTTTACATCCCTTATCCATTGTATAACATGCATGCAATAACTTAAGAGATATTACGAGATTTTCCATCTCTTAAGGATCCGTTAAACTAAATAAATGTAGTAAAATACATTATATATGTAGTGTCTATCAGTAAGTAAAGTATTAAAATAGTCTCAAGGCTTTACATTGATCCCATTTAACACATTTTAAAGCATTATCCTATAGTTTCCCTTAGTAGCATCACCGGTAACATCAGTAGCCAGGGAGGCGCCGTGATAAGACAACACTAAAACAAAGTCGTAGTGATCGCGAATAAGGATAAAGAGTATGACAAGGCATGTGAGGCGATGCCTAAGGTAGGATACTACCGTTTTGCATTTCTTGACTGATGGTAACCCCTAATGGCCCAGCGTGTCCAACACTCCAAAAATTCGAGGGTGCGCACCAATCAAGTTTCAAAGTAAAGATGGTAATGCAAAGAAGTGTGTCCGCTAGAGGTAGCCAGGGTCTTTGGTCAGGTATGGCTCCTGTTTTAATCATTTCAAATTGGCACAAGTGTCGGGGTCATCCATCATCGTTCTCTTTCTTCAAATCTAGCAAACATTCACCAAATCCAACCACTTCATTTTGGATCATCCACCACGTACACATTCGTTAAAGTGGTTTGAACATTGACAGAGAGTATGCCAATAATATGCCCCGGTCTCTTTAACAACCAAACATCATTTTTCACATCAGTTGGTTCTTTTACATTTCAAAAACGATTCGTATTTGATATCAAAATATCATATTCACTTCAAAATATCATTCATTTAAAAATACTATATTTATTCAAAATATGTCATTTTCACTTGAAAGTATTATTTCAAATTCCAACTTAGGTTGTAACCTCATTTAACCACATTCACATTTATATTAATGATATATGTGTGTGTGTGTGTGTATGTGTGTGTATCCACTTTGCATAGTTTGAAATTTTAGAAAATATTTTGAATAGTTATAAATAGTTAAATAGTTTAGAGATTTAAAATAATTTATTATAAAATGGTTTAAGCATTGAAAATGGTTTATATAGTAAAATAGTTTGGAAAATCTAAATAATTTGAATATTAAACAGTTTATATTAAAATACTTTATTTTGAATATAGTACCAAATCAAACTGTTTCTTCCCATTTTAGCAAATCTAGACCCATGTCCAAATTTCAAATCAATAAACTCAATTTCCACTCTATCAATTTAATTGACTCAATTTTGATTTAATTTCAAATCAACATGATTTCCATTCAAATTAACTTCAATTTTCGAAACGTTCATTTTTAATTTCAAGTTTGATTCAATAATTGAATCGGTGATTTAAATTTCGGTCCAATTCTTGTTTTAAACCATTTCAACATACATCAGTTTCAAGTCCAATTTCAAATTACTGATTTAAGTCACTTAAATTAAACCTCATTGTTTAATTTTGAGGTCCAAATGTTAAAATAATTCAATTTTCCGAATTAAATTCATATACCGATTATAACTTTACAATTCAATTTTAATTCTTTAAAACAATTTCCTTTTCAACCAATTTCAATTTCAACATTTGAAAGCTTGAATTAGAAATAATTTTGTTCATATAAATCCGTAATGAATTCCTTTCAAATGATATCATTAATCAAAATCCAAATTCAATATTTTAAAACCATTTAATTTAACCATTCCTTTGCCCGTATATAATTTTCTGCCCAATGACCAAGTGATCCGTTATTTGAATTTTAATTATAGGGATGGATATATATCATTCCAATCCAAATCAAAGTGTCATGGGTATATATATCATTTCAACCTATTTCTTAATTTATTCGAAATAATTTAAGTAATGGTTTATATGCTTTCAATTAATATATAGGGTGATAATAGGGATGTATATAAATAAACAAACACCAATCATCCAAAATGGCAACAAATAGACATCCATCACAGTCAACATCCAAATAAGCCAATAAATCACAACAATTAACTAGTTATCAATATTAGGTACTTAACTAGTAATTATATTCAATATTAATTTAAAAGTCAATTTAATTCAATATAAATTCACATTAATTTCAAATGACAAATTAAATTATCAAGCAGCAATCAATAAATTTTTTATCACTTCATAAATTTAATTCAACAACATAAGAAGATTTAGTATTGCGTAGGTGGGTTAAATCATTCACCTTTGATTTATAGCCAATTAAAAATCCAATAAAAATCCAAAATTTGAATAGTCTCTAAATTCAACTAAATCAATTTTATGTTTTTCGAATTTTCAGTACGATCCAAATGGAAGAAATCGCGCATCAATCGGAGTCCGTATGAAAAAGTTATGCGAGTTTGAACATTTGAAAATTTAAATTAAATTAAAAGGCAAAAAGGTAAATTGACACATCACCTTCAACAATCGTTACTTGAACTTGAAGAATCCCATGGCCACCGAGCTTTGAATCCACCGTCGCCAATCCATGCGCCATCGCCTAGATTAGACATCGCCGATGAACTCACCGCCCCTTGCTCCACCTCCGGCTAGAAGGCCGCCGCCTTCGGTCGTGCCCTATGGCACCGCCACCGTCGAAGTATACTGGACATTTTGGGAAACTATTGGCGATCTAAGGTGATCGCCCACCGTGGATGCGTTCGCCTCACCGCCCTCTACGCTGCAGTGCTTCTTGATCTTCGATTGGTCGATGATCCGCCATTAAATGTGAAATCTTAGCACAAACAGTTGATAATGTTTCGTCCATTATTGGAAAAATGGAGCCTCCAATCGAAAAATGAATTGTAGATGTAGATTACGTCCGTCGAGAACGTCTCGATGACATATTGTAAGATAGGGTTAGTGCATTTTTGAATTTTTTTTATTTGACTTAGAATTGTAATTAGGGTTTGTGAGAAGTCTGCCATTGAGAAGGAACAGATAATGGAACAGATAAGAACATAAACTGTATGTATAGAAAACAGAATAGAAGCAGGTAGGGTTCATAACAACATATGTATAGGCAGAGATAGATAAGAATGGACAGATTGAATGGGTCGAAGTGATAACAAAGACCTGAAAAGCATGTTTCGTCCCCGAAACGAAAAAAGGTCATCCAATATATCAAAATATAGGTTTTCAATATTCTTAAACTCAATAAAACTAGTTTCAAATCCTAATTCTATTGTATATAGAATTTAGCTTTTAAAATCAATTTATTTTAATTATATTCCTTTTAAAATAGGTCCGATCGCCACGAAACTTGAAATCGTATAATAATTTACTATTATGGATCCGATGAAACGGATTTCATCGAAATCCAAGATAGTGGTCAAAAAGACTAATTTTACACATTAATTAAATGAATTATTATTTTAAAATCAATTTAGAAAATTTTAAATTCAAATTTAAAAGTAAACCATTTTATCATTCTTTATTACATAGAAATTGATAATCCTCTAAAATACAATTTCCATGTTAATTTCAATATTTAAATATTATGTTAATTTCAACACTAAATTGAAATAGAAATAAAACCCAGTTTATTGTATATTTAAATTCCAATATATTATTTTTTTATTATTAAATCAACAAATACCTTACATGTTAATTAACATAAGTTTCCATTTTATTACACTTAAACTCTACAATTAACATCTTTTCCTATATTAACAGGAATATTTTACTTACACTAAATTCCATTAATTACAAAATTTAATATTCAAAATGGATTAATCGATGAGATGAGAAATAAAACAATAATTACATTTAAGTAGTTTAAACGCATTTAGAAATTTATTGTTTACAACAAAGGTTAATAACTTTACGTACAAAATAATTGATTTCATATTTTATATTAAAAGCGGATTCAATTAAATAAACTATAATTTCACCATTAAAACTTATTTTAATCTTTATTAACCTTTGTCATTATCATTAACTGAAATTACATTAAATAGCCATCAATTTCATTCAACCAACATTATTAATTATATTCTAATAATTTTTTTCCATTTATAAATCATAAGTTTTAATTTCTCACAATATTAAATTCCAAAAATCTTATTAAATTTAATATTTTAATTATCAAAAAATATGGAGTTACATTCAAACAAAATTGATAGTCGCTTTCTGGGATTATTGATTTCTAAACTGTACCTACATTTCTAAATCACCTGAATTTGATTTTAGTATTTTTATTCAATGCCAAAATTACTGATGAATTATTTCATAAATTTTCACCTAAGTTCAAAAATATTTTATAAAGTCATTTCTCTATAAAACACCATGTAATAACTTATTCTACTTTATTTACTTAATACTCTTCTATATCCTAAGAGCACATACAAATACAAATTTTATTCCACTCTTTAGTGAATATCTAATCAAAATTGATTCTTTTAAAACTGAGTCAACCTCACGCTTCTCTAACTTAGAGTGTTAAAATGGACGATGTTCATGGGTTGACCCAAAACAACAAATAATTTACACTGCTATATTTTTTAAGCAAAAGATATAGTTTTAATAAAACAATGCCTATTAAAACCTTCCTACTTTGTTACCTTACGGCGTTATAATGAATGATGTTTATAGACTGGCCCAAAAGCACCAATTAATTACACTACTTAGATGTTAAATAAAATCTATGGTTTTGGTAAAATGGTGTTATCAAAACCCTCCATATACAATCTAATCCATTTAAATCAATGTTAAACTCTCTTATCTTATCTATGGGTAAATTTATCAACAAAATCACCTATCAGAATTACTTTTTGTTTTGAAATCAATTCCCCACTAAGGGAACTTAAAGATTAAGTACTTAGTTATAAATTTTAAAACTCATCTTTGAAATCATACCACATATGTTTTTTTATGAAATACTTCAAACAATTTTATTCACTAAAACTCACTTTGGGTTCGTATAGATTTAGATTCATTTCTAACATACAATGATAAAGAGAATAATTTACTAAGTACTCCACAATGATTGCCTGAGCAACATCCGGTCATCACTTAGAATATCATTTAAATTACCATAATAGTAATCAAATTTTTTTCCCCGAATTACCCCAAAGAAAATGCATTTGACTAAAAAAAAATCAAAATATCTTAAAATCATTTCAAACAATTTCCATAATTTAAATTTTCCAAAAACTTTTTAAAACGTAATTTTCAAAGACAAATTTATAATACTAGGTATATTAAAGAAAGGGTCAAAAACAAGTGTCATTTTAAACATCGTTTACTAAAATCCCAAACAATTTACAATTAGCTTTATCCGTAGACAATTCTATTTAAAAGTTTTCATTTAAAAACCATCAATTATTAGCTTAAAATAATATTTATTATCTTGAAGGATAATAAAATAAACTAAATATATTTTATAAATTCCAAACAATGCTAATTGTCCTGGGGGATGATTTATAATACTCATTTATAAATCTAAAACAATGTTAATTATCCCAAAAGATAACTAATCAAAATTTACAATTTCCTTTGATAAACAAATAAATTATCTTTAGCAAAATAGTTAAGTACTTCCAAAACACTTTCATTAAATCTGTTGATTTACATTAAACTCATTTATTAAATCAATTAACTAACTTAAAATACCATTTATCAAATGATTTATTAAATTCAAATAATCATTAACTAAAATGAATAATTAATCCCAACTGACATTAACTAAAATGATTTATAAAACTTACATACTATTAATTAAAATAATTAATTAGATTCAAAATGATCATTAGTTTAAATGATTGATTAATTTAAAAATATCATTAGTCAAAATAATTAATGAATTTTAAACATCTGCTTTTGCAAAACACAAGCTCAAGCTCAGACACACAGACACAAGGGTTTATGGGATCATATGCAATAAATGACGGTATAGCGGAAATTGCTATCACGACACTTAAACAGTTTAAATAGAATATCAAGATTAATTTCTACTAAAAATTCATTTTCCAAATCGAAAATTCAACCAAACAATAAATCAAACAATTTAGCTAACATCTAATCAATCCACACTAGTTTATAGCATCACCTATATGACATAGTAAATTTTGAATTGAGTTATACTCATACTTAAATTATTTTCCTTTATTATAACTTAATTGACTCATATATTTATCCTCTAAATGTATTTTCCTACCATTTAGATTATATTAAAGAATTTTTTATATTAAAAGTCTACTTTTAGCTTATCACTATTAAAAGATAGCTTTTAACTTAACCCTTTCACCGAATACCTTATAATTAGACTATGAAACTTAATTCACAAGGAGTTCATTTCAAGGTTCCCTAATTACTCTATATCTTACTAAGGAAATTTTCTTATGAACTATTCAACAATAGTTAATGCTCAATCTGGACAAGCATACTGAAAAAATCATAAATGATAATAATAAAATATTGTCATTTCCTAATAATCCACTAATTAACAATATATTAACTATGAAAATCATTCTTGTTCATATAAAAAAATTCCTAGGAAAAATTATTTCATTTACCGTTTTAAAATAATACTATATCGGTAGGTCTGTTTCAAGTGTGTATGAACCCCTATCGATAAGCTGATCAGATGCATCGACCAGAATTCATATACCACTCAACAGATCAAACAACACAATATAAAACATTTTTATAACACTAATAAAATATGCACTCAATATATATTTATTCTCTCAGACTTATCCTAGGATGTTACTAAACCTATCCTTAGAGAGATCACCCCACCATGGCTTAGGGGTTCGCTAAACCTAAGCTTTGATATCAACTATGATGATCCACCTTTCTAATCCCTAGGAATAATACTTAATACATCTCGGTATTCGTGTGTCGTTGCCTAAGCATCTGAAAGATAAGTTGTCTTAGGGTAAAATAAATAACAAAAAGAACAGAATAGAAATAACTCACAACAGAATGATTACATTAACACAAAATGATAGAATACAAAAGGTTCCTCCTTACATGGAGCGATCAAAATTAAACAAAAGTACTGCATCGTATAGATTTACAGCTGTACATTCTGACTTTTCATTTTTAGATACAAAATACACTTACGTAATCATATCAGGAAATAAATAACTAGATAACTAAGGAGTCGTTTGCTCAATCATCATCTTCAAAGAGCTCCAAAGAGAATCCTGCTACTCTTAGACTACTCAAATGTAATTGAGTACCCGAGAATTTAAGGAAAATAAACAATTCGGGTCTGAAAAAATGTCTGGTATGAGTAAAACTCTAAAAAAAGGGTGTATTTAATCAAAAAAATATGGGACCATGCCGCTAATGCGGAACAAGATTTCCCCTACATAAACAACAATCAAACATAACAAAAATGAAAATGAACAATAGAGATCAAATGCAAATATAGATGATAGGAATAATTAATATACATCCAGTGTAATGATCCTGACTCGACCTTCGAAAATCGGCACCACATACGACACTCGTATTCAAATGCCGTAGATCCATACGTGGAATCTGGTTCGCCGGAGCTTATAACACATTAAGTACAACACAGCGGAAGAAATGAAATAATATATATGATGTACAACATTTGACAAAATAACTGATACAATGATGATACAACAGAATGATACAATAGATATCAATACTATCGGAGATACAAGAAATAGCAGCGGAAAGATACTGTCTTCAACGCCAACTCCAAAAACTCCATCTTCAATCCAAAGCTAGCTCAAACCCTCATCAAGTTGCACAAAGCTATGCAAGGTCGTCCGTGAATGTTGAAGTGTAGCAAATACGATCCACAAATCAAAAAGACTTCGAAGGCTAACGAATCAATTCCTACTATTCGACTATCTGAAAAACCCAACTCTATTCTGCCCGTGTGGAAAATAGTGGGCACCCAGAGTTTAGTAAAGGAAAAATAAACTCCATGTCAGTCGTTGAACTGTTGTGAGAAAACAAAAGTAGTTTTTGTCTTTAAAACAAACAACAAAAGCTTTTAAAATAAATCTGCAATGTTTCTTGAAAAATGAAACTACCATAAGGGCTCCCGCCACACACAATGCAAACTCAGAATTGGAGGAGATTTCTCTTTATGATAGTCAAAAATGCTTGATACTAGAAAAATTTCTTTGATATTATTACTACGGCATAGTGTAGAAAAAACATTTCGAAAGTATAATATTAATCTTAGCCAGCATACAACATTTCGTCATATGCCTACTATAGCTACCATGTTCAATAGCAGGTTACCGCCACATTCCATGGCAGGTTACACAACTAAAACCGTACAGGGTGCGTATTGTTTTGATTATATTTTCCAGCAAATGGTCAGGCTAAGGAACTTCCTATTGCCACATGGAAACGCCTCTGGAGGGATGCCCCGAGAACCTACCCGGCTCTCTGCTAACACAAGGCCGGCTACCCCCTTCCCGGGGAGTAAAACCTAAGATATGCCACCCCCGGTCATTTGCGACTTTTATCCAAGGATCCTCTACACCAACAACATCACACAGTAATAAATATACTATAGTGCCCACACGAGTAAGTATCTGGGCTCCATACAATGATACCACCCTTTTTTAGAAGGAATGGTCATACCCTAGGGGAGCTACCCCTAAAACCTCACCGCATCTTTCCTGTTTCGACCATTACTGGTTTGTGAGACTCGATGAGGTCTCGTCCACAAAGCTACGCTTTTCACAAAGCCATGCTTTGATCAACAAATGATCAGCAGCACTTCGTATGCCACATTACCAAATTGGGAATGTATCATAGTAACCATCAACTACATAACCTCTGTGCTCGTACGTCTCAGAGAAGGGTGTTAAGCTAAGAGAATAAATCTCCGCCACCAGACAGAAATGTATTTGATAGAAACCGGTTTTACATCGCAAAGTGTAATGTCAGACACACATCCATACAAGTCTGTTATGGGTTCGAACAGAACCGAAGGCACTTCCGAAGAAGCCCTTACCAATTCGGGTATTCACAATCCCGACCGGACTTCCCATCACTTAGGGAATCTCTATACCAGCGTGACTAAGTGCAGAGACAATCGACGGGTTATCCTTTCGTTCTCAAAAATACCCGGTCTTCACCACTGGTCTTCAAATGTTATCCATAACGACGTATCATTATTCGAAATGGATTATATGACACAAGGTCCTCTCCTGGCTACACCAAATAGTGAGCGCAATATTCAAAAACATATGGATATAGGATTTTAGTTAAGTCACAACTTATTAACCAAAACCTCTCTTTAAATGGTTTAAAACAAATTACCATTTCAAATCTTTTTAAATAAAAAGATTCATTTCACAAAGTTCACCAATTTTCCACAAAGGTTCATTTACGGCTTTTCAAAACAATTTCATGTCAAATTTAAGTACTTATCCAATCTTTAAATTAAAGATTTAATTCATAACTTTCAAACCGTTTCCTATTCAAATCTTTTATATGAAGCATATACCATTTAAAACTCTCTTCGATTTCAAAACAAGATTTAATAATCTTTCAGAAAAGTTAAAGTTGATTATATTTACATAAGTTAAAGTCATTCAAGTATAAAACTTGTGTTTAAATTTAAATCCCCAAAACAACACTTTTTTAAATGGTTAAAAACTCATATAAACATCTTTATAACTTGTATAATCTTTTTAAACCATAGTTTCCAAATTATAGAATTCAATTTCAAATATTGAATTCAAATTTAAATCAAATTATTTAAAATTTAAAATTTATTAAGTTATTCAAAATAACTCTTTTCCTTAAAACTCCTTTTCAAAAGCTTTTCATACTTAACCCAATTCCATTTCCAAAACCATTTGGATTCAAAATTCAACTTTTAAAACCATTTCAAAATTCTACGATTTAACTGATTTCCTCGTGAAATCCATATCTATGTGTGTATAGTGTGGTCAGGGGGTTTTACACAATAGTGCAACATCATTCAATCATCACAGATTCAATCATATCAATCTCGATAAGCGGTATAATCCATAACGCTTATCCTTATTCACAGATTCATAGATAAAGTAAATTTGTCAATCACAAAGATTCACCATTACGATTCGATGTGGGTTTCGGATAACCAACTGGAATCCGACTCCCTATTGCATCGAAATTCAAATGTCATTTTATGGGCCAAGGGGTTTTCATATTCACGTAGAAACAAATCACAAATATCACAATTCAGCACAAAGCAATTCACATCATAAAGTATCACAATCATAACAGGGGTATTAATCAGCTCAAGGCACTTCATATAAATCAAACATCCATAAGTGAAATCAATTAATTATCTGATTAATTTAAATTAGATTAATAACTTATGAATAAACACTAATCCTGGTTAATTAATATTAATTAATTATAAATCTTTTTGATTAATTATCCTTTAATCAATTATTAATTAATCTTTAATAACAAATTAATTAACCTTTGATCATTAAATAATTATTCTTTAATTAATTATCCTTAATTAATTACATTGATTAATTAACCATTAATTAATTACCATTTAATTAACTACAATAAGTAATTATCCCTAATAAATTTCATTAATTAATTAACCTTTAATTAATTATCCTCAAATTAATCACCTTAATTAATTAATCACATAAATCAATTATCCTTAAATTATAAATTAATTAACCTTTTAATAATTAATTAATTACCTAAATCATGTAATTAATTAACCTTAATCAATCTTTAAATAAATCTTTGATTAATCTTTAATTAAACCTCTAATTAAGTAAGTTTTCTTTGAGTAATTAATCTTTATTTACTTTTATTAATAAGACCTCAAATATTTAAGATAAATCATTTATCACGACTATCACTTAATTACATCATCAAATTAAATTTGAAGACACTTAGGGTAATTTAAATGATTAACTTAAATGATTATTCAAAACTAAAACAAGTCTAAAATCATTTAAATTTAGATTTGGGGTTTGTTTTGAAAATTTTGTTAATACTTTTCTTTTGGAAATTTAATTTATATAACTTTGTTTTAATTTGTTTTAAAACTAAATCCTTTCATAATTTTTAAAACTTGCTTAAATTATCAAACTCAGAAAACCCGAGCCAAAACCGTTAAAAACTCGAGCTATCACACGTTTTACCCGAGCTCACCTTCGAGTTCTTTCCCACGCCTCATATCTTCTATATTTTAATAACTTGTTCTTGTTTTAAATCGAAAACCTGGTAACCTAACTCAAATAGCCCGAAACCATCGAACAAAACCCTGGCAAAATCACAATCCACTTCGAGTTCGACCCCGAGCTTGCTTCTTCTTCCCAAAGCAAACTACTGACACCACCAATGCATGTACACATACACATACAATCGGAGCTTCTTCGATCGTCGCCGAGCCCCTCCACAAGTCGTCATTGACTTCATCGATCGTCCCTAAATGCCCAGCTCCGATGATTTCATCAGAATTCGAAATTGGCTACTCAGTCCATTTCTGGACTTAAACCTAACATCAGTAAATCGCCTCGTACTATCGCCACTGATCAACGGAAACCACGTGCTCACGTTTGGAACCTTACCTGAGCTCCATGCTTCATTTCCTCTAGGACCGGTTGCCTATGATGCTATGGGGACGACGCGGCAACCCTATAATTGACCACGACCAAAAACTGGGTTTAAACCATATTGCTTCCACGTCTGGCCACCATGGCAGACTTGACCTCCATCGAGTATTTTTCCCTTGTTCTACAATCTTCCAAGCTAACCTCGACGTCGACCATGACCATCCTTTCCACGCCGATCGACGGAATTCGGCGAATTCCTATTTACTGTTCAACTTCAAATTTCTCAAGCAATACAATACTAAAAATCTCGATTCTTCCTCTAAAATTCATGTTTAGGAAGACGAGCAAGATTATGTAATTAAAACTCAAATTTCAATTAACTAAAATTTGAACAAATTTCGATTTTTGCTGTGTTTTAATACTTTCCAGTAAACCCCTTTACTTATAATACTTAAAAACATATTTTTAGAATTAAGATCTTGCCAATTCTAACTTGATTCATTTAAACATCAAAGTCTATAGATGATCAAAAGGTGGGGTTTAAATTTTTTTGGCAGGTTTTTAATTCCCGAAACTAAGAACAGAAGGAATTACTCCCTGTTCCAGGCATGCACAGGTAATTTTATACAGAGTATTTCAAACTAAAAATCCAGTCAAAACATCCATCAAACATTATATATTATCACTACTCAGATTAATCTCATCATAAAGTAAATTAGGATTTTTTTAGCTTTGAAATAAGAAGAGTTCACTCACGTTGTTCCAAAAAAAAGAACAGAGAAGAAGGTTCCATTTTTAAAACAGGGATCTTACTTAATCACTTAATCCTTTGCCCTTGATTTTCTGTTTTAAACTGATTTAAATCCTGTAAGTGCTAAATAGAGGTGTATACGTATATATTCAGACTTGTATCCAGACAGCAATCATATTTCTCAAACAACATTCGGCATGCAAACCAAAGTAAAAAAAAGGTTTTAAGGGTTTTATGTTTTAAATCTGTATGATATAACAGGGATTTACACATATTCACAGGCATGCATCCATCACAGTGTATATATATTCACATACATACAAACATGCAATAGAACAGGCATTTATCATTGCATATAACACAGTTTAGGGTATGTATGCTCACCTGGAGTTGAAGTGGAGAAGAACAGAGCAGAAAATTTAAAAACTGGGTATTTTAAATCTTCTTGTTCCAGCTTGTATTTGCCTTGAAACTTTGCTTGTTTGATCTATTGATGTTGAGACTGATCTCAGGTTTGAAGACGTTAGCTGACCGGATTTTGCTTTCAAACTTATTTCAGATTTTTGATTTCGGTTTTGAGATTAGAGGAGGATTTGAGAAGAGAATGGCATTTTTTCTGATGATTTTTTTTTCTTTCTACTTCATTTTTTCCTTGGGTGTTGAGACTTGAGGTACTCAATCCTTTTTACTGTACTTTTCAGATTTGGTGAGAAGTTATATGATTTGAATATAGAGAGATGAAAAGTTTTTGTAATTTTAAATTTTATTATTTTATTTAAGCAATCATAGGGAATGCCATTTGTAAAAAATCATCATGAGATCTCAATGTATGTTTACTTCTTTACTCCATCTCCTTTATCTTTAAATCCCTTTCTCTTATTTATTTACAAATTTTGTTTTTAAATCTTTAAGCATTTATATTTTCGTATCCTAACATATGTTTATATTCACATAGGTGTATATTTATACTTCCAAAATATACATTGATTTCAAAAGATAAGCTTCAAATCAATATACATTAAAATTTTAGAAATCAAACTTTTACTAATTTAAAACATTGACTTTTAAATTCAATTTATTTTCAAAATGTTTACTATCCAAAATTTATATTCTTATATATTTATACAATTTACATTCATACATTCTACATTATCTAATTTTGTACAACCTTTTTCAAAAAAAAAGAAAAAGTAAAGGAGGATTTAAAATTTTTGATTTCATACTAACAAATAGTCACATTTATTTATATAAGAGAATTAAATCTAAAAAATAAATCTTTTTAAATTTATTACATCTTCTAAATATTAATATAATTAAAAATTTAGAAAAAAAAATCTGTCATTAAGTTTTTATTAATCTCAAAGCTTTTAATTTCTATTTTATTTTTAATACATTTTATTTTGAAATTCAATATTTATTTGTAAGATACTTATGATTAAATTTCAAATTAAATTTCTATGTATAATCAAAAATTATTTATTTATTCTAGAAATCTCTAATTAATTAATAATTTAGTTTCGAAAATTAATTTAATTGCCAAATTAAACTTGGTAAATTTTCAGGAATGCTACATCCAGACTTGAAAGAATTGAAGTAGTCTGAATAGAAATCCAAACTAGACAGATGGATAATACAAGATAACAATCCAAACTCGATCGAATGGACTAAACCGGATAGTAGTCCAAACTCGATAGAATGGACTAAATAGGATAATAGTCCAAACTTAATAGAATGGACTAAATTAATTATTAACACCACGAAGAATAGTTGACTCTTGCCGTTGCAATTAAAGAAAAATAGAATTAAAGGTTCAAATCAAATAAGGAAAGGATAATCTCCAAAAATGACTAGGAAGGTGCACACCACTTACCAAAAGTATACCTATAGAAATATACTTGAGAGCTCCGATGGCTTTCGGAAACCTCCAAGCTAGACCCTGCCAACTATTGCCAACTATCCGAGTATTTCACATCTTAATGCGCCAAACCGAATCCAATCTATAGTGGATGTGAGAATACCCTAATAGGAGTAACCCCATATAGCTTGTGTGACGCCCTACCTCTATACCACGGCTATCCGAGAACACTACGGGGTAATGTCGTCAACTAGAACGGAGAATAAGGCTGTTGAGGAGCGACCATCTGTATAATTGCTTTGTGTGAGTACGGATATGCCAGATAAAAATATAACCTGCATTTCAAGAGGAAATCCGACATACCGACATAAACACAAAGCTACTACACAGTGGCTATATGTAACCTTCGGAAACAAATATTGAAATATCATAACACAAATCACTCACTGAAGTTCACATCTCAAAGGCGGAAACAGATATGAATATTACACACAAAAGCGTATATCAGAGTAGTGGTCAAAAAGATCCACAATATCACAAAAGAATAGATACAAGAGCAAGTCAAAAGAATAAATATACATCATTGAGTCTCTATCTCGTAAGTATACAACCAAAAACTACTAATCTAAGTAGTTAGCCAAAAGTCAGGATAATAATAATCCCAAATGAGAAGTCAAGCAGAAGCACCTGTAAAATGTAGCGAGACGGATTTTGCCCGCTCGAAAATCGACATCCATACTTCAAATCGTATTCGAATGCCATAGATTCGACCGTTCAAATCCGATTCGCCAGAGCTTATAACAACATTAAGTAAACAACACAGCAGAATAGAAGGATAATACATTGATATACAGCTTTGATACAATATCTGATACAATAGATGATCCAAATATACATCAGAGATATGATACAATAAAATAGCAGCGGAAAAGAAAACGATAACACCAGCAGCGGAACAAATAACTCTAAGACAGTCTTCAAAAGAGAACTCCGAGAAATGCAACTCCATATCCAAGAACCAATCCAGCAATAGCTCGAACTCCCAATAACGACGCACAAAGATAAGCAAGTGCGGTGTGATCCGAAGACTGAACTAGCTTCAAATAACCTACTAATCCGACTATCTGAAAAACCCAACTCTAGACTGCTCGTATAGAAAATAATGAGCACCCAGAGTTTAGGAAAGGAAACAATAAACTCCAGATCGGTCGTGGGACTGGTGTGAGCAACAAAAACAGTTTATCTTTCAAAAACAAACAAAGAAATATTTTAAAGTTAATTCGCAATGCTTTTTGAAATGAGAATACCATAAGACCTCCCGCCACACACACAATGCAAACGCAGACTTGAAGGAGATTTCTTCTTATGTTAGTCAAAGATGCTTGATACGCATTAAAAAGAAACATTTGATATTATTACTAGTGCATAGTGTAGAACAAATCATTTCGAAAGTAGAATATAAATCTTAGCCAGCATAGGTACCATTATAGTATGCTTACTATAGCTACCATATTAAATGACAGGTTCTACAACTTAAACCGTACAAGTCTCGTATTGTTTCTTTGGATTACCAACAAATGGTCAGGCCAAGGAACTTCCCATTGCCACATGAGAACGCCTCTGGAAGGACGTCCCCGAGAACCAAACCGGATCTCTGCCAACACAAGGCCGGGTTACCCCTAACTGGGTAACAACTGACACGAGTATGTCATCCCCCGGTCCTTTGGGACCTTCATCCGAGAGCTCTCTAATCAACATCACACCATAATGAATAAAGTGTTCCAACATGAGTAAGTATCTGGGCTCCATACCATGATACCACCCTTTTCCAGAAGGAAATGCACATACCCTAAAGGGAGCTACCCCTTATAACCTTGCCGCATCTTTCCTGTTTTGACCATTCCGGGGTGTGAGGCTCGACGAAGTCTCGTCCACAAAGCCACGCTTTATACAAAAGTTGTGCTTTGGGTCAACAAATGATCACAGAAATGATCACAAAGATAAACGATCAAACAAATGATCATATCACAAATGATCAACACAATGATCATTTCACAGCAACACTCAGCATGTCACATTACCAAATTGGGAATATATCGCTGATAACCTTCAACTACATAACCTCTGAGCTCGTACGTCTCAGAGAAGGGTGTTAAGCTAAGAGAATAAATTCTCCGCCACCAACAGAAATATATTTGAAAGAAATCAGCTTTATATCTCAATTGTAATGTCAGACATACTATCCATACAAGTCTGTTCCGGGCACGAACAGAATCGAAGGCACTTACAAAGAAGTCCTTGCAATCCGGATATTCACTAATCACGTTCGGACTTCCCATCACATATGGAGTCTCTATACCGGGGACCAGTCGATGCAAAGACATTCGACGAGTTGTCCTTTCGCTTTCAAAAATATCCGGTTTTCAACACCGGTCTTCAAATGCTATCCATAACGACATATCACATATTCGGAATGGGATATATGACACAAATGTCTTCTCCCGGCTAAACCGAACAGTGAGCGCAGTATTTCAAAAACATATGGATATTGGGATTTCAATTAAGTCACAACTTAAAACCCAAAACTTTTCTTCAAATGGTTTAAACCAATTACCATTTCAAATCTTTATATTACAAAAAAGGATTTATTTCACAAAGATCAATTTATAGACTTTAAAACAATTTCCATCCCAATTGGATTAACTCATTAAATCTATAAATCAAAGATTTAACTCATAGCTTTCAAAATTCGATTAACTTGTTGAATCTTTTAAATCAAAGATTCAACTTATAGCTTTTAAATCGTTTTCATAACTTGGAAATTTTCTTCATTTTCAAACTTGAAATTCTTTTTAACACAAATTGAACGTTCATTTCTCATGTGAAAGCTTTTATTATTTGAAAACAAACAGTTTTCGTTTCAGAAAAATCCAATTATATTTACACGAGTTAAAGCCCTTGAATTCTATTCACATCCCAAATCAATACTTTTAAAATAGTTTAACCCATATATAACTGGTATAACATTTTTAATCTCTAGTTTTAAATCATAGAATTCAATTTCAAATCTTGAATTTAAGTTCAAATCAAATTATTCAACTTCATATTTTGTCGAGTTATTCAAAATATATTTCATCTATGAAATTCCATTTCAAAAGCTTTTCACTTTAAACCCAATCCATTTCCAAAACATTTGAATTCAAATATTCAAATTTTAAAACTATTTCAAAAATCTGTGACTTAATCGATTTCCTCGTGAAATCCATATTGGTGTGTGTATAAGTGTGGTCTAGGGGTTTAACACACTAGTGCAACATCATTTCAATCATCACAGATTAAAACACAGAAAAATAGTTGATAAGCGATATAGCTATTACGCTTATCGTCCATTCAAAGATTCACAGATAGTATACAATGTAAATAAATATACCCAGCTCAATCTACAGAACAAAATATCACAAATCAGATAGGATAATCAATTCAAGGAATTTCATACAATACAATCATTCATAAGCATTCAATAAACATTTGTAAGCAGGATTTATGTGACGCCCCACCTCTATACCCACGCTAGCCAAGAACACTATGGTGAATGCTGTCAACTAGCACGGAGAATAAGGCTGTTGAGGAGCGACCATCCGTGTAATTGCTTTGTGCGAGAATCGATATGTCAGGTAGTATAACATGCAAATCTTTTCAAGTGGAAATCCGACATGCCGACACAAACTCAAAGCTACTACACAGTGGCTATAATATCTTCGGAAATAAATATAGAAACAAACATAACATAAATCAGTCACAGATAATTCATATCACAAAGGCGGAAATAGATATGAATATAACACTAACACATGAAAGTGTATATCAGAGTAGTGGTCTAAAAAGATCCACAATAACACAAAATAATAGCTACATGAACTACACAAAAGAATAAGTATACATTATGGAGTCTATATCTCAAATGTATACTACAAAATAAACTACTAATCTAAGTAGTAAGCAAAAGGTCAGAGTAATGGATCCCTGGAGAGAAGTCAAGTCGAAGCACCTGCAACATCTCGGTCTGACCCGAGTATTATTTATAAGAAAATAATAAACGGATCAGTCTAGCTATAAATATCAGATAACATGATATAGAATAAGAGATATGACTAAACACATAATAATCACAACTCCAAGCTGTGATATATAAGCAGTTGAAAATCATCAAGGGATTATTCAATGTCACAAATCTACACAAGTATCAAAGGAAATGTCATACTCCATATTTCGTTCATCAAACCACAAATATTGACGATTATATCAAAGTCAATCACAAAAATCAATGACACACAAATTCACCAATGCACAAAAATTGACAATACTTATCAAGGGAAATCACGAAAATAAGTGAAGCATAAATTCTAGAAATCAACACAAGAAATCCAGTCAATGACACACGAATTCACCTATGCACAAGAATTGATAAATCATATCAATAGAAATCACAAAAATAGGTGAAGAAGAAAATTCCAGAATTCGACACACGAAATCCAGAAATCACACAAAATAGGGGGAAGGCCTATCACACGAACGGGAGCATGAAAACTCACCAACATATGTATCACACGAACGAGACGCTATCTCATGGTAGCTAGCCATTAATTTTTGACACACGAACGGCCCGAAGACCATGGGGCGCTACCCCACATATGTGAGTTGAAACTCACACAAACGGGGTTTAGTCTCCCTCGTAGACAAAGAGACATCGCACATTGCTAGTCTAAATCACAAAAATGATCGTCATGATCATCAAGAATTGTCAATTACACTAAGCTAGTAAATATATGAGTTTAGTTTCATGTCCCATAACCACTTGCTTAACTTAAATATTTACGAACAAATTGTAGATCTCCACTAGAAAATTGTCACAAAAGTTTCAATTGAACAAGTCCAAGAATTAACCAACAAAGTAAACGCACGTGTTTCATACCACTCGTTTTACTAAGTCGTTTAATTAGATTTCTCATACGAGTGAGGTAAAGGTTTGTATATACTAATAGATTGGAAAAAGGTTTTATAAATGAATTTGGTATTAAAATAGTATTGAAATCGTTTGAGGAAAGAGTTTTGATATTTACTACTAGTATAGAAAACCTTTATATTTTTAAAGTGACAAATCACAAAGAAGATTGTAAGGACAATCAATCACTAAAATTCACATTCGAAGACGTAAATAAAATCCAAAGAAACCGATAAAGAATCCATCGAAATGGATATTCAAAAATCCCTAAGAAGAGTCATCAAAGTCATAATAAATGATAACAACAAATAGGATCATCACGAGTCGATTTAAATTGGAATTCTCTAGCGAAAAGGCAAGCAGGCAAAACACTGCTGATTCAGATGTCTGAAACAAGTGGTTCAGACGTCTGAATCTGGAAATATAAAAATTTCCAGAACACAATTCAGACGTCTGAATCAAGTGTTTCAAACATCTTAAATAGGCATATTTTAGCCTATTTCCTTTCTGGTTCCAAATGAACCAATTCAGACGTCTGAAACCATATATTCAGACGTCTGAATCTGGGAATAGAAAACTTCCCAGAACAATATTCAGACGTCTGAATATCACGTTTCAGACGTCTGAATCTGGGGTTCAGGGCATTCCCTGAACCTAGGCCATAAATGGCCAAACGAATATCGGAAACGACCAATTGAGCAAATGGCGATGACTAAGGAATTACGTCGAACGACAACCCAGCCTAAACGGCTCTTCGATACGCTTCAAATATCAATGTCCAAATATCCATAAAAGGATTTTCATAAATTAGACCAAAACACCAAAAATTGGAATATACACCAAATCAATCCAAACCAAAATCAATTGCACAAGAATAAGTGTTAGGAATTCATACCTAACAATCGAAGATAATTATAAACTAAGATGTGAGATAAAAATCTCACCTTTTTACAAAATCGAACAAGAAGAAGCTTGAAAGCAAATGGAGAATCAACCTCTCTTCAACACAACCCAAATGAGCTTGAATCTAAGCTCAAAACAAGAACATTCCCAAAATTAGGTTTACGAATTTCTGAAATTGGTAAGAGAATAAGTTGGAGAAGAAGAAGAGAAGCTTACCAATGGGTTCTTCTTGAGTTTGGAGCTAGGAATTTGATTTGCAAGAGAAACTAGGGTTTTGGAGTTTTTAATTTCCAATCTCTCCCACCATTAATGTTATAAAAACTGAAAAGAGAAGAGAATGAGGGTGAGTGGGGAAGAGTGGCTCAGATTTGAGCATAAGTTAACATAGGGCTGAGCTCAAAACCAAACCCAAAGTGAAAAGTAGCAAAAATCAACTTTCTCCAAACATATCGAAGCTTATACTCAAAAAGGTCGCAAACGGCATTTTAAACTCAATGGGAGTGGTCCCGAGTCCTAATTCGACCGTATGCAAAAAGTAGCTTTTCGGACTAAATTTCAAGTACCGATAAAATATTTAAATAAAATGTTTAAATATTAAAATCGACAAATATGCAGGTTGTTACAGACTCCCCTCCTTAAAGAAATTGCGTCCACGCAATATTTAAGAAGAAGATATATAGTAACAACCATAAAAGCATATTCAACACAAAAGAAATTTGAAATAAAAGGTTCACCTCGAAGAGCACGAGAAAGTAAGTCTGGATGTGTTCGCTCGATGTACTCTCTAGATTCCCAAGAACAATCCTTAGGATTTGAAGACCATTGAACTTTAACAAGCGGAACATCTTTATTTCGAAGTCGTTTGACCTCCGAAGCAATGATACGAATAGGATGTTGCTCATAAGTTAAATTAGGAGAAACTTCAATCTCTTCCACAACACCGGGCTCAAGAACAGAATCGGAATCTCGAAGGCACTTCCGTAATTGAGAAACGTGAAACACGTCATGAACAGCAGAAAATTGAGCCGGTAATAAAAGGTGATAAGCCATGGAACCAATACGTTCAGTGATAGGAAATGGCCCAATATATCGAGGCGCCAATTTTCCCGATCGACTGAAACGTACAACACCTTTCATAGGTGATACACGAATGAACACAAGATCTCCCACAGAAAATTCTAACTTCCTTCTCCGGTTATCGGCATAGGATTTTTGTCTACTCTGGGCTTCTTTCATCCTATGACGAACAAGATCAATCTTTTCTGTGGAATCGCGAATAAAATCTGGACCTAAAACCAGCTTCTCACCGGCCTCAAGCCAACAAGAAGGAGATCGGGATGGCCTTCCATTGAGTGCCTCGAAAGGTGCCATACCAATACTAGATTGGAAGCTATTATTATAGGAAAATTCAACAAGTGAAATATGATCTTCCCAACTTCCACCAAAATTCAGAACACAAGCACAAAGAAGATCTTCAAGAGTTTGATTCACCTGCTCGGTTTGTCCATCGGACTGAGGATGATAAGCGGTGCTAAAATTGAGCTTCGTTCCCAAAGCTTTTTGAAGACTCTTCCAAAATCCACTAGTAAACAATGGATCACGATCACTAACTATAGAAGTAGGAACTCCATGTAATTTGACAATCTCTTTGATAAAGAGTTTGGCCAAAAGAGGAACAGTTCGGTTAGACCGAACGGGAATAAACTGGGCAGATTTAGTAAGTCTATCAACAATCACCCATAAGCTATCATGACCCGAATGAGAACGGGGAAGGCCATCTATAAAATCCATGGAAATCTGGTCCCACTTCCAAATTGGAATTTCTAAAGGTTGCAATAACCCACCGGGCCTTTGATGTTTGGCCTTAACGAGTTGGCAAGTCATGCAACATTTAACAAAGTTAGCAATATCGAATTTCATTCCCTCCCAATAATATAGTCGCTTCATATCCGCGTACATTTTACTATTACCGGGATGAATGGTAAATTTAGAACGATGTGAATCTTCTAAAATATCTTTACAAAGATCACTAATATTTGGCACGATAAGTCTACCAAATCTTCGAATGCCGCCACGAGAATCGATATCAAAGTCTTTCAATCCTTCAATATCAATCTTATCCTTAATATTTTGGCTAAGAAGAGCCAATTCGGGATCTAACCTTTGAGTTTCAAGAATGCGGTCCAAAAGAGAAGGATGAGCCTCAAGGCTACATAAAACAAGTGATGAACATAAATCGGATACGCGGTCTCGAATCTCACAAGTGGATAAGATCTCCAGATCATTCCATTCGGATATCATCATAGAAACAACAGCTTGTTGTTTTCGGCTAAGAGCATCGGCGACACGATTACCCTTTCCGGGAGTATAAAGAATATCAAGATCATAAGGAGCAAGGAACTCGAGCCAACTTTGTTGACGCAAATTAAGTTCCTTTTGAGAAAATAAATATTTCAAAGACTTATGATTGGTATAAAGAACAAATTTCTCTCCTAATAGATAATGACGCCAAATACGAAGGGCGAAAACAATAGCCGCGAGCTCTAAATCATGAGTGGCATATCTAGTCTCGGCAGGCTTCAATTGCCTAGAAGAATAAGCAATAACACGTTCTCTTTGCATAAGAACGGCACCCAAACCAACGCGACTAGCATCGGTATAACAATGAAATCCTGATTCCCCTCGGGAATAACAAGAATAGGAGCATCAGAAAGGAGTTCTTTTAATTTCTGAAAAGAAGCTTCACATTTGTCCGACCAAATGTATTTAACACCTTTCTTAGTCAAGCTAGTGTGAAGCACGGCAATCTTAGAAAAGTCTTTGATAAAACGACGGTAATAACCTGCCAATCCAAGGAAACTACGAATCTCTGTCACACTCTCCGGTCTCTTCCAATCTTGAATCGCTTCAATCTTTGAAGGATCCATGGAAATTCCGGATTCAGAAATAATATGACCGAGAAACTTCACACGAGATTGCCAAAAATGGCATTTAGAATATTTTGCTTTTAATTGATTACTCCTAAGAGTTTCCAATACAATTCGAAGATGTTTTTCATGCTCCTCCTCGATTTTAGAATACACAAGAATATCATCAATAAAGATGAGAACAAATCGATCGAGGAAGTCTTTAAAAACTCGATTCATTAAGTCAATGAAATAAGCCGGGGCATTCGTTAACCCAAATGGCATAACAAGCCATTCATAAGATCCATACCGAGTACGGAACGATGTCAAAGGAATGCTATCCTCTACAATACGAAGCTGATGAAAACCGGTAGCCAAGTCCAATTGTGAAAAGACTCTAGCACCACTAAGTTGGTCAAATAAATCATCAATCCGAGGTAAAGGATATTTATTTTTGATAGTAAGATCATTAAGCTTGCGGTAGTCAACGCAAAGCCTAAGTGTACCATCGGATTTCTTCACAAAAATAGCTGAAGCTCCCCAAGGCGAGGAACTAGAGCGAACAAATTGCTTCGTCTCTAATTCGGATAATTGTTTACGCATCTCCTCGTTTTCTTTATTAGACATATGATACGGAGGACGAGTGATAGGTTGAGCTCCAGGAATAAGATTAATTCTGAACTCAATTTCTCGCTTAGGTGGTAATCCTAAAACGGGCTCAAATATGTCGGAAAATTCACGAACGACGTGAATAAGAGAAATAATATCACCCTCATCATCATCATCGTCATCATGAGGATTTAAAGAATATAAAGATGCGACCAAGCTGGAAATTGAATCTTAAAGATTAATAGAAATCTGCTTGACAGATTGAGGATGTCGAAGATGAATAGTCCGCTCCGGACATAGGATATGAGCTTCATAACGGTTAAGCCAATCCATTCCCAAAATCATTCCAAAGCCTAAGTAGCGCATGACATGCAAATCGGCTCGGAAAGAAAAATCACACAAACTAATCTCGACATCTTTACACAATAAACTGATTGTCACGGATCCACCAACGGGATTCGCAATTCTCAAAGAAGTCATTAAACACAAAACATCCAAAGAAAAAGTATCAACAAGTTCTTTTGATATAAAAGAATGGGACGCACCCATATCAAAAAGGACTCGAATAGGATGATCATGAAATAAAATAATTCCATCCAGAATAGAATGAGAAATACCTTGGCCACGAGATGTGTTGCCAGGGGCTTGAGCAACATTCAACTTTCCCTCCCTCCTATTTTGAAGTTTGGGACACGCATGCATAAAATGGTCCGGGCTTTTGCAATAGCGACAAGTATGAGGCTTTGAACACTTGTTCGCAAAATGGTCTTTCGAACCACAATTATAGCATTTCCCATTAGTAGAGGAAAAGGTCTTTTCAACAGGAGTTGCTTGCCTCCCTTTCTTATTGGGATAAGGACCTTTGAATTTGCTGGGCCTCTTCTTGTTGTTGTTGAAGCTTGGTTTGGATCCCACCACTTCAACATCATTCTCCCTATCCGCCTCTTCAAGACGAAGAGCGATATCAACGAGTTGGTCAAAAGAAACTTCTAATTTTAGAAGTAATGGCTTCTTGAGATTTTTGTTTAAGCCATAAACAAATCTCTGATTCTTCTTCAGAGGGATGTTGATGTATTCAACCCCATATTTGGAAAGTGATTCAAAAGAAGCAACGTAGTCCGTCACGGAAGAATCGCCTTGAACAAGGTCAATGAAACGACGAGCCATCGTCACTTTCTCAGCTTCTGGCACGAATTTCAATTCGAAGCGTCCTCGGAATTGCTCCCAGGTGAGATCCGCTTCATTAATCTCAGAAATAAGAAGCTCGTACCAGTCCAATGCTCTATCTCGGAGCATACTAGAGGCCACCTGAACTCGGTGAAGGTCAATAAGATTCATGCGAGAAAAGATTCGATCGCATTACCTTAGCCAAGCCTGTACTTCAATAATAGTTTCGGAACCTTTGAATGGCTCCCCACCCAAGTTAGTGTAATCGCTGCACAAGCGTGCAAATCTCGACTTTGAGTGAGTAGGTTCCGGGTTAGCTCCAGCTGCTTGAGCATTCGTCACTAAATCAAGAAGCTGTTGAGCAGTCATGAAAACTCCATCCTGGGGCGGAGTGCTAGATGGCACGGCTCTGGGGCGGCCAGGTCTAGACATTTCTCTTCCTTTAGAAAGAAAGAAGAAGAAAAAGGTTATTCACCAAATTGAATATCAAGCAATCTTGATAGACAAAACAAGGAATCATAAAAGAAAATAGGATGGGACGGTACGTAGACCCGAATAAAATCCTAAAGCACGACTCCTAAGATGGACTTAGGACAATGATCCTTGTTATATTATTCCATATTGTTCCGAAGTTTGGCTCTGATACCAAGCTGTGACGCCCCACCTCTATACCCACGCTAGCCAAGAACGCTACGGTGAATGCTGTCAACTAGCACGGAGAATAAGGCTGTTGAGGAGCGACCATCCGTGTAATTGCTTTGTGCGAGCATCGATATGTCAGGTAGTATAACATGCAAATATTTTTAAGTGGAAATCCGACATGCCGACACAAACTCAAAGCTACTACACAGTGGCTATAATATCTTCGGAAACAAATATAGAAACAAACATAACATAAATCAATCACAGATAATTCATATCACAAAGGCGGAAATAGATATGAATATAACACTAACACATGAAAGTGTATATCAGAGTAGCGGTCTAAAAAGATCCACAATAACACAAAATAATAGCTACATGAACTACACAAAAAAATAAGTATACATTATGGAGTCTATATCTCAAATGTATACTACAAAATAAACTACTAATCTAAGTAGTAAGCAAAAGGTCAGAGTAATGGATCCCTGGAGAGAAGTCAAGTCGAAGCACCTGCAACATCTCGGTCTGACCCGAGTATTATTTATAAGAAAATAATAAACGGATCAGTCTAGCTATAAATATCAGATAATAAGATATAGAATAAGAGATATGACTAAACACATAATAATCACAACTCCAAGCTGTGATATATAAGCAGTTGAAAATCATCAAGGGATTACTCAATGTCCCAAAATCTACACAAGAATCAAAGGAAATGTCATACTCCATATTTCGTTCATCAAACCACAAATATTGACGATTATATCAAAGTCAATCACAAAAATCAATGACACACAAATTCACCAATGCACAAAAATTGACAATACTTATCAAGGGAAATCACGAAAATTGGTGAAGCATAAATTCTAGAAATCAACACAAGAAATCCAGTCAATGACACACGAATTCACCTATGCACAAGAATTGATAAATCATATCAATAGAAATCACAAAAATAGGTGAAGAAGAAAATTCCAGAATTCGACACACGAAATCCAAAAATCAGACAAAATAGGGGGGAAGGCCTATCACACGAACGGGAGCATGAAAACTCACCAACATATGTATCACACGAACGAGACACTATCTCATGGTAGCTAGCCATTAATTTTTGACACACGAACGGCCCGAAGACCATGGGGCGCTACCCCACATATGTGAGTTGAAACTCACACAAACGGGGTTTAGTCTCCCTCGTAGACAAAGAGACATCGCACATTGCTAGTCAAAATCACAAAAATGATCATCATGATCATCAAGAAGTGTCAATTACACTAAGCTAGTAAATATATGAGTTTAGCTTCATGTCCCATAACCACTTGCTTAACTTAAATATTTACGAACAAATTGTAGATCTCTACTAGAAAATTGTCACAAAAGTTTCAATCGAACAAGTCCAAGAATTAACCAACAAAGTAAACGCAAGCGTTTCATACCACTCGTTTTACTAAGTCGTTTAATTAGATTTCTCATACGAGTGAGGTAAAGGTTTGTATATACTAATAGATTGGAAAACGGTTTTATAAACGAATTTGGTATTAAAATAGTATTGAAATCGTTTGAGGAAAGAGTTTTGATATTTACTACTAGTATAGAAAACCTTTATATTTTTAAAGTGACAAATCACAAAGAAGATTGTAAGGACAATCAATCACTAAAATTCACATTCGAAGACGTGAATAAAATCCAAATAAAACGATAAAGAATCCATCGAAATGGATATTCAAAATCCCTAAAAAGAGTCATCAAAGTCATAATAAATGATAACAACAAATAGGATCATCACGAGTCGATTTAAATTGGAATTCTCAAGCGAAAAGGCAAGCAGGCAAAACACTGCTGATTCAGATGTCTGAAACAAGTGGTTCAGACGTTTGAATCTGGAAATATAAAAATTTCCAGAACACAATTCAGACGTCTGAATCAAGTGTTTCAGACGTCTGAAATAGGCATATTTTAGCCTATTTCCTTTCTGGTTCCAAATGAACCAATTCAGACGTCTGAAACCATATATTCAGACGTCTGAATCTGGAAATAGAAAACTTCCCAGAACAATATTCAGACGTCTGAATATCACGTTTCAGACGTCTGAATCTGGGGTTCAGGGCATTCCCTGAACCTAGGCCATAAATGGCCAAACGAATATCGGAAATGACCAATCGAGCAAATGGCGATGACTAAGGAATTACGTCGAACGACAACCCAGCCTAAACGGCTCTTCGATACGCTTCAAATATCAATGTCCAAATATCCATAAAAGGATTTTCATAAATTAGACCAAAACACCAAAAATTGGAATATACACCAAATCAATCCAAACCAAAATCAATTGCACAAGAATAAGTGTTAGGAATTCATACCTAACAATCGAAGATAATTATAAACTAAGATGTGAGATAAAAATCTCACCTTTTTACAAAATCGAACAAGAAGAAGCTTGAAAGCAAATGGAGAATCAACCTCTCTTCAACACAACCCAAATGAGCTTGAATCTAAGCTCAAAACAAGAACATTCCCAAAATTAGGTTTAGGAATTTCTGAAATTGGTAAGAGAATAAGTTGGAGAAGAAGAAGAGAAGCTTACCAATGGGTTCTTCTTGAGTTTAGAGCTAGGAATTTGATTTGCAAGAAAAACTAGGGTTTTGGAGTTTTTAATTTCCAATCTCTCCCACCATTAATGTTATAAAAACTGAAAAGAGAAGAGAATGAGGATGAGTGGGGAAGAGTGGCTCAGATTTGAGCATAAGTTAACATAGGGCTGAGCTCAAAACCAAGCCCAAAGTGAAAAGTAGCAAAAATCAACTTTCTCCAAACATATCGAAGCTGATACTCAAGAAGGTCGCAAAAGGGATTTTAAACTCAATGGGAGTGGTCCCGAGTCCTAATTCGACCGTATGCAAAAAGTAGCTTTTCGAACTAAATTTCGAGTACCGATAAAATATTTAAATAAAATGTTTAAATATTAAAATCGAAAATATGCGGGTTGTTACAATTTATTAATTGTTTAATCCTAATTAATTCAATTTATTTTAAATCAAATAAATTACTTATGAATTAATTATCCAATTCTGATTTATTAATTCCAAATCAATTGATATAAAATAATTTATCAAACATTTTAATTAATTAAATTATTTCTAATCAATCATATTAATTTAATTGACCTTTGAACCAATTATATAATTAATTAACTTCTTAATTAATTTTTTTCAAGAAATTTACTCTTTAATTACTTATCATTAAGCAATCATTTCATAATAACAAATCATAAATTACCAATTTATCTTTATCATTAATTAAGTCAAAATATCCAAATTTAATTACAATTAGTAATTAACCCCTTAATTGCTTTCATTAAGAAATTAACAATTTACAATTGATAATTAATAAATCTAATTTGTTATCAAAATTTATCACATTAATTTTGTTACTTAACAATTCAAAGTTAATTATCCTCATTAACTAATAACATTTCTTAATTTACTTCTTACTTAATCTCTAATTATAAATTAATCTAAATTATTAATTTATAAATTAAATACATAAGTCATTCCTAAATTATCTTATTAATTGAATCATTTAATACCTTAATTATCTCTAAGATAATTTATTTCTTTATTAATGATTAAATTAATATCAATGTGTAGAACATTACCCTTTTTAAATTTAAATTTAAATCACATTTTGAATATAAGATTCAAAATGATTTACCATTTAGAACTTTAACCAAATTTAAATTGAATTTAAACTTTTTTTAAAACACCTTCATATTTAAAACTGAATTTATTTCAACTTGTATTTAAATTTCACTTTTAGTCCAGGTTTTAAAATCTCGATTTAAATTTAAGTTTAAATCTTACTTAATTTAACAAATCCAGACTTGAATTTAAACAGAACGGGCTTCCGTTTTTAAAATGCCTGGAACAAACAATTTCCCAAGGCCAGACAAAAATGCTTCGAGTCAACCCTCCCATTTACTCGAGTTAAACTCGAGAACAACCTGCTGCTCAAAACAACAGCACTTCACCAAAAATATTCACCCAGATACAAATGTGCACGGTGCACTTGCACGTCACCACCGCTCGCCTCCGGTCGGTGCTTCACCATTGAACAAGTCAACGATCGCCTAACAACCAATCCCCGACCACCCAAATCTCATCGTCAAATTGAATTCGTAATAAGCTAAAAACCATGAAACCTGGAAACATGAACAGACCCCACCTCCAAAACCTGGAAAACGCCTCGTCCTCCACGCTCCGACCACCGTTCACCACCAAACTCCAGCCGCAGCTTCACCTACGACCCATCCACCATCCCTCCAAACCACGTCGAACTCGATGCACTACAGACGTCGAACGAGATGAAATTCTCGACCTCACAAAAACTAGGTTTAGGAGTAAAACCCCACGCCGCCGACGCCACGACCAACTGCACACCATCACCATATTTTTCCTACCATCTTCGATCGCCCATACACCTTCAGGAAGAATCGCAGCCACTCCGATCAACCCAATTGCCAGAGGCAACCCAAATTCCCCAAATTGGTCAACAAAGAAATGCTCAATCAAACCTTAACTAAAAAATGTAAATTTAGTTTTAAAAATCGGGATTTTGATCAAGTATTTAATTCATCTCCATGAATCCAGGAATTTTGAAGTTTGAGTTTTGACTAATTTGAGTTTGCTCAGTAGTTCTTTTAAATTCCAGAGACAAAACCAATTCGTTTAACTAAACTAAAATTTTAAACTAACATCTATGATATAACAATCATATTTCATTTGTAACTTAAGTCTTTACAAAGCTTAGATCAGGGGATAAAGAAATTTTAAACCAAACATGAGCTTGGAATTTTTTTTTTTTTGTTTTACACAGAGATGTCTTACAGGTTATACAAACATATATTCATCCTATATCACACATACACAAACATGCATTCAGAAACCCAAGCATTTATACAGAGAGTTCTATCCTATTCATTCATGTAAATCATGACCATATCAGGAAACAATCAAGCAACCATATTTACTTAAGTTTATTTAATATAAAATGTTACTCACCTGGGTTTTGAAATGGACAGAGCACTATTGAAAATGAAAAAGCTTTTGCTTATTTGAAAACTTGAATGTTGAAATGCTTTTGCTCCTTGATTCACAAACTACATGCATGCAGATGATGATGCTTGAAATCTGAAGCTTGCTACATATCTCTGGTTTGCTATGTTATGTTGAATTTTATTTTAGTTGTAAACTGAAGCTTTCCTATGTTTTTTTTTTATCTTTTTCTTTTGCTCAGTTTAAAATGAATGAAAACTGAAATGAAGTTGTTTTGTGATGTGTTGAAATGTATATAAAAAGAAGTTTACTGGGTATAGAATATTATTTGTACACTTGAGAGCAGAGACTTTGAAGGCTAATATAATCTTTTTAGACCATATTTTGTGCTGCCAAAGGTGTAAGCATTTAATGCACAAGTCCTTTATGTTTTGTTTACAACTTGTTTTCGGCTGTATTTATTTTATTTGAGTTAAGTATATTTGTTGCTAGGTATGGAAGCGTTAAATGTTTGCTTGACTTCTTGCCTTCATATCTACTTTATATCTTACCTTATCCTTGCATAAATTACTTACAGGCTACCTCCATATTTTACTTTGCCTTGCATACTATGTTTTTACTTTAGCCTTGTTTTGTTTTTGAATGATTTGTTTGTACAGTTTGTTTATGCTTGCCTACTCTTGCATTCTTTTGTTATGTAAAGTTGTGATAGACATTGTTTTCTTTCTTTTGCCAGTTCATTTATGTACTAAGGATCTTTTTATTTTACTTTGCAAGTGTACACATATTTTCTTTTCAAGTCTTATTACTTTGACTTGTTTACTCGGCTGATGTGAATATGTTGTGTACTTTTTTGTCTACAAACTTATGCTATTTACATTTTGTTTTGTTTCATAATCTTATTTTTGCAAGCTTTTGTACTTTACTATTTCCTTTGTTCATTATTTTACAAGTATACAAAGACATTTTATATTTATTTCTATCCATAAATCAAAAACTCTCAAATAAATTTCAAATTACATTTTTCTTATTATTATCATATACACATTGTTTTAAGAGAAAATGCTGTTAAATTTTAGTTGATGTATTTACTTATTTATTGTTTATTTCCATATATTCAAATTAATTCTTAGTTAATTCATAATCTAAATAGTATTTTATATCAATTACCCATTATTTCATAATTTTTATTCAAAAATAAAATTAATTATCAATTCATACTCTATTTAAATCCGGTATCGTTATAGATTTCCCCCCTTAAAAAGAATTTCATCCTCGAAATTCGCAGGCACAAAAACAACAAAGATAGATAAATGGATTTTTATTTTCCACAACTTCCAAATACTAGATATGGATTCCAAACTCAAATCAGAATACCTCAAAATATATACCAATTTGTCCCGCTTCGGACTTCGATTAACCCGAGAAATTTCAATAGAATTTCAAATTTTCAATTTTGGTTTTAAACGAAATCGTTTTATTGATATAATTCAAATTTAGCTTCATATTCTATTAACAAATTTAACCCAATTTAAAATTTCTAATTTATTTAAAATTTCCAATTTCAAATTCATACTCATTAAGGTTTAAATCAAAAACTGATGAGAAACTGGTGAAAATACGAAGTAAAGATTTCCTCCAACGATTCGTAGGGCCATCATCGGACAGAACTTCTTTCTGGAGCTGTTACGAAGCAATCAAAAGAATTGAAAAGACGAATCAAAGGAGATTGACAGAGAAAGATTGTTTCCACTGTTGTTACAGAGCATTGACCAATTATAGTCATATTTCTCTGTCCCTTATCGCGTTCTCTTCTTGCACTCATACTCACTATCAGTGGATAGCAAGAAAATTTACTGAGGCATTCGAACAGATATCTTAGGGATTACTCATTCTAGGGTTTACTTCACCCTATCTATAATGAGCTACTTAATGATTTATACTCCTGAGCTAAAGTTCAACCTTAGCTCTGATACCAAATGTAACGAGACGGATTTTGCCCGCTCGAAAATCGACATCCATACTTCAAATCGTATTCGAATGCCATAGATTCGACCGTTCAAATCTGATTCGCCGGAGCTTATAACAACATTAAGTAAAACATAGCGGAATAAAAGGATAATACATTGATATACAGCTTTGATACAATATCTGATACAACAGATGATCCAATAGATATCAATATACATCAGAGATATGATACAATAAAATAGCAGCAGAAAAGAAAATGATAACACCAGCAGCGGAACAAATAACTCTAAGACAGTCTTCAAAAGAGAACTCCAAGAACTGCAACTCCATCTCGAAGAACCAATCCAGCAATAGCTCGAACTCCCAATAACGATGCACAAAGATAAGCAAGTGCGGTGTGATTCGAAGACTGAACTAGCTTCAGATAACCTACTAATCTGACTATCTGAAAAACCCAACTCTAGACTGCTCGTATAGAAAATAATGAGCACCCGGAGTTTAGGAAATGAAACAATAAACTCCGGATTAGTCGTGGGACTGGTGTGAGCAACAAAAACAGTTTATCTTTCAAAAACAAACAAAGAAATATTTTAAAGTTAATTCGCAATGCTTTTTGAAAGGAGACTACCATAAGACCTCCCGCCACACACACAATGCAAACGCAGACTTGGAGGATATATCTTCTTATGTTAGTCAAAGATGCTTGATACGCATTAAAAAGAAACATTTGATATTATTACTAGTGCATAGTGTAGAACAAATCATTTCGAAAGTAGAATATAAATCTTAGCCAGCATAGGTACCATTATAGTATGCTTACTATAACTACCATATTAAATGGCAGGTTCTATAACTAAAACCGTACAAGTCTCGTATTGTTTCTTTGGATTTCCAACAAATGGTCAGGCCAAGGAACTTCCCATTGCTACATAAGAACGCCTCTGGAAGGACGTCCCCGAGAACCAAACCGGATCTCTGCCAACACAAGGCTGGGTTACCCCTAACTGGGTAACAACTGATGCGAGTATGCCATCCCCCGGTCCTTTGGGACCTTTATCCGAGAGCTCTCTAATCAACATCACACCATAATGAATTAAGTGTTCCAACATGAGTAAGTATCTGGGCTCCATACCATGATACCACCCTTTTCCAGAAGGAAATGCACATACCCTAAAGGGAGCTACCCCTCATAACCTTGCCGCATCTTTCCTATTTTGACCATTCCGGGGTGTGAGGCTCGACGAAGTCTCGTCCACAAAGCCACGCTTTATACAAAAGCTATGCTTTGGGTCAACAAATGATCATAGAAATGATCACAAAGATAAACGATCAAACAAATGATTATATCACAAATGATCAACACAATGATCATTTCACAGCAGCACTCAGCATGTCACATTACCAAATTAGGAATATATCGTTGATAACCTTCAACTACATAACCTCTGAGCTCGTACGTCTCAGAGAAGGGTGTTAAGCTAAGAGAATAAATTCTCCACCACCAACAGAAATATATTTGAAAGAAATCAGCTTTATATCTCAATTGTAATGTCAGACATACTATCCATACAAGTCTGTTCCGGGCACGAACAGAACCGAAGGCACTTACAAAGAAGTCCTTGCAATCCGGATATTCACTAATCAGGTTCGGACTTCCCATCACATATGGAGTCTCTATACCGGGGACCAGTCGATGCAAAGACATTCGACGAGTTGTCCTTTCGCTTTCAAAAATATCCGGTCTTCAACATCGGTCTTCAAATGCTATCCATAACGACATATCACATATTCGGAATGGGATATATGACACAAAGATCTTCTCCCGGCTAAACCGAACAGTGAGCGCGGTATTTCAAAAACATATGGATATTGGGATTTCAATTAAGTCACAACTTAAAACCCAAAAATTTTCTTCAAATGGTTTAAACCAATTACCATTTCAAATCTTTATATTACAAAAAAGATTTATTTCACAAAGATCAATTTGTAGACTATAAAACAATTCCCATCCCAATTGGATTAACTCATTAAATCTTTAAATCAAAGATTTAACTCATAGCTTTCAAAATTCGATTAACTTGTTGAATCTTTTAGATAAAAGGTTCAACTTATAGCTTTTAAATCGTTTTCATAACTTGGAAATTTTCTTCATTTTCAAACTTGAAATTCTTTTTAACCCAAATTGAACGTTCATTTCTCATGTGAAAGCTTTTATTATTTGAAAACAAACAGTTTTCGTTTCAGAAAAATCCAATTATATTTACACGAGTTAAAGCCCTTGAATTCTATTCACATCCCAAATCAATACTTTTAAAATAGTTTAACCCATATATAACTGGTATAACATTTTTAATCTCTAGTTTTAAATCATAGAATTCAATTTCAAATCTTGAATTTAAGTTCAAATCAAATTATTCAACTTCATATTTTGTCGAGTTATTCAAAATAAATTTCATCTATGAAATTCCATTTCAAAAGCTTTTCACTTTAAACCCAATCCATTTCCAAAACATTTGAATTCAAATATTCAAATTTTAAAACTATTTCAAAAATCTGTGACTTAATCGATTTCCTCGTGAAATCCATATTGGTGTGTGTATAAGTGTGGTCCAAGGGTTTAACACACTAGTGCAACATCATTTCAATCATCACAGATTAAAACACAGAAAAATAGTTGATAAGCGATATAGCTATTACGCTTATCGTCCATTCATAGATTCACAAATAGTATACAAATGTAAATAAATATACCCAGCTCAATCTACAGAACAAAATATCACAAATCAGATAGGATAGTCAATTCAAGGCATTTCATACAATACAATCATTCATAAGCATTCAATAAACATTTGTAAGCAGGATTTATTAATTGTTTAATCCTAATTAATTCAATTTATTTTAAATCAAATAAATTACTTATGAATTAGTTATCCAATTCTGATTTTTTAATTCCAAATCAATTGATATAAAATAGTTTATCAAACACTTTAATTAATTAAATTATTTCTAATCGATCATATTAATTTAATTGACCTTTGAACCAATTATATAATTAATTAACTTCTTAATTAATTTTTTTCAGGAAATTTACTCTTTAATTACTTATCATTAAGCAATCATTTCATAATAACAAATCATAAATTACCAATTTATCTTTATCATTAATTAAGTCAAAATATCCAAATTTAATTACAATTAGTAATTAACCCCTTAATTGCTTTCATTAAGAAATTAACAATTTACAATTGATAATTAATAAATCTAATTTGTTATCAAAATTTATCACATTAATTTTGTTACTTAACAATTCAAAGTTAATTATCCTCATTAACTAATAACATTTCTTAATTTACTTCTTACTTAATCTCTAATTATAAATTAATCTAAATTATTAATTTATAAATTAAATACATAAGTCATTCCTAAATTATCTTATTAATTGAATCATTTAATACCTTAATTATCTCTAAGATAATTTATTTCTTTATTAATGATTAAATTAATATCAATGTGTAGAACATTACCCTTTTTAAATTTAAATTTAAATCACATTTTGAATATAAGATTCAAAATGATTTACCATTTAGAACTTTAACCAAATTTAAATTGAATTTAAACTTTTTTTAAAACACCTTCATATTTAAAACTGAATTTATTTCAACTTGTATTTAAATTTCACTTTTAGTCCAGGTTTTAAAATCTCGATTTAAATTTAAGTTTAAATCTTACTTAATTTAACAAATCCAGACTTGAATTTAAACAGAACGGGCTTCCGTTTTTAAATTGCCTGGAACAAACAATTTCCCGAGGCCAGACAAAAATGCTTCGAGTCAACCCTCCCATTTACTCGAGTTAAACTCGAGAACAACCTGCTGCTCAAAACAACAGCACTTCACCAAAAATATTCACCCAGATACAAATGTGCACGGTGCACTTGCACGTCACCACCGCTCGCCTCCGGTCGGTGCTTCACCATTGAACAAGTCAACGATCGCCTAACAACCAATCCCCGACCACCCAAATCTCATCGTCAAATTGAATTCGTAATAAGCTAAAAAAAATGAAACCTGGAAACATGAACAGACCCCACCTCCAAAACCTGGAAAACGCCTCGTCCTCCACGCTCCGACCACCGTTCACCACCAAACTCCAGCCGCAGCTTCACCTACGACCCATCCACCATCCCTCCAAACCGCGTCGAACTCGATGCACTACAGACGTCGAACGAGATGAAATTCTCGACCTCACAAAAACTAGGTTTAGGAGTAAAACCCCACGCCGCCGACGCCACGACCAACTGCACACCATCACCATATTTTTCCTACCATCTTCGATCGCCCATACACCTTCAGGAAGAATCGCAGCCACTCCGATCAACCCAATTGCCAGAGGCAACCCAAATTCCCCAAATTGGTCAACAAATAAATGCTCAATCAAACCTTAACTAAAAAATGTAAATTTAGTTTTAAAAATCGGGATTTTGATCAAGTATTTAATTCATCTCCATGAATCCAGGAATTTTGAAGTTTGAGTTTTGACTAATTTGAGTTTGCTCAGTAGTTCTTTTAAATTCCAGAGACAAAACCAATTCGTTTAACTAAACTAAAATTTTAAACTAACATCTATGATATAACAATCATATTTCATTTGTAACTTAAGTCTTTACAAAGCTTAGATCAGGGGATAAAGAAATTTTAAACCAAACATGAGCTTGGAATTTTTTTTTTTTTTACACAGAGATGTCTTACAGGTTATACAAACATATATTCATCCTATATCACACATACACAAACATGCATTCAGAAACCCAAGCATTTATACAGAGAGTTCTATCCTATTCATTCATGTAAATCATGACCATATCAGGAAACAATCTAGCAACCATATTTACTTAAGTTTATTTAATATAAAATGTTACTCACCTGGGTTTTGAAATGGACAGAGCACTATTGAAAATGAAAAAGCTTTTGCTTATTTGAAAACTTGAATGTTGAAATGCTTTTGCTCCTTGATTCACAAACTACATGCATGCAGATGATGATGCTTGAAATCTGAAGCTTGCTACATATCTCTGGTTTGCTATGTTATGTTGAATTTTATTTTAGTTGTAAACTGAAGCTTTCCTATGTTTGTTTTTGTTTTTTTCTTTTGCTCAGTTTAAAATGAATGAAAACTGAAATGAAGTTGTTTTGTGATGTGTTGAAATGTATATAAAAAGAAGTTTACTGGGTATAGAATATTATTTGTACACTTGAGAGCAGAGACTTTGAAGGCTAATATAATCTTTTTAGACCATATTTTGTGCTACCAAAGGTGTAAGCATTTAATGCACAAGTCCTTTATGTTTTGTTTACAACTTGTTTTCGGCTGTATTTATTTTATTTGAGTTAAGTATATTTGTTGCTAGGTATGGAAGCATTAAATGTTTGCTTGACTTCTTGCCTTCATATCTACTTTATTCTTACCTTATCCTTGCATAAATTACTTACAGGCTACGTCCATATTTTACTTTGCCTTGCATACTATGTTTTTACTTTAGCCTTGTTTTGTTTTTGAATGATTTGTTTGTACAGTTTGTTTATGCTTGCCTACTCTTGCATTCTTTTGTTTATGTAAAGTTGTGATAGACATTGTTTTCTTTCTTTTGCCAGTTCATTTATGTACTAAGGATCTTTTTATTTTACTTTGCAAGTGTACACATATTTTCTTTTCAAGTCTTATTACTTTGACTTGTTTACTCGGCTGATGTGAATATGTTGTGTGCCTTTTTGTCTACAAACTTATGCTATTTACATTTTGTTTTGTTTCATAATCTTATTTTTGCAAGCTTTTGTACTTTACTATTTCCTTTGTTCATTATTTTACAAGTATACAAAGACATTTTATATTTATGTCTATCCATAAATCAAAAACTCTCAAATAAATTTCATATTACATTTTTCTTATTATTATCATATACACATTGTTTTAAGAGAAAATGCTGTTAAATTTTAGTTGATGTATTTACTTATTTATTGTTTATTTCCATATATTCAAATTAATTCTTAGTTAATTCATAATCTAAATAGTATTTTATATCAACTACCCATTATTTCATAATTTTTATTCAAAAATAAAATTAATTATCAATTCATACGCAATTTAAATCCGATATCATTACATAAAATCTCGGTCTGACCCGAGTATTATTTAATAAGAAAATAATAAACGGATCAGTCGAACTATAAATATTAGATGAAATGATACTAATTAAGAGATATGACATAAACGTATGATAACTATAAAGCCATACTGTGATAAGTATCTAATTGAAAAACCAACTAAAGATTAATCAATATCACAAGAATCTTCTCAAAGATTAAAAAGAATGTCATACTCTTTATTTTTATTCACCAAACCATAAATATTGACAATTATATCAATGCCAATCAAAGAAGTTAATGACACACAAATTCACCAATGTACAAGTATTGATAAAACTTATCAATGTAAATCATGAAAATTGGCGAAACACAAATTCTAGAAATCATCAATGGAAATCCAGAAATCACAAAAACAGGGAGGCCTATCACAAAACGGGGGCATGAAAGCTCACCAACACGTGTATCACAAAACAGAACGGTATTCCATGGTTGCTAACCATTAGTTTTGAGCTGAAGCTCCACAGAACGACCCGAAGACCATAGGTCTCTACCCCACCAAATTGAGCAGAAGCTCCACAGAAACGTGGTTTAGTCTCCCTCGTAGACAAAGAGACATCGCACATTGCTAGTCTAAATCACAAAATGATCATCAAGAATCATCAAGAAGTGTCAATTACACTAAGCTAGTAAATATATGAGCTTAGCTTCATGTCCCATAACCACTAGCTTAACTTAAATATTTACGAACAAATTGTAGATCTCGACTAGAAAATTGTCACCATAGATTCAACTGAACAATTCTAAGAATCAACCGACGAAGTAAATGCAAGCGTTTCATATACCACTTGTTTTACTAAGCCGTTTAATTAGATTTCTCATACGAGTGAGGTAAAGGTTTGTATATACTAATAGATTGGAATACGGCTTAAGAAACGAGCTTTGTAATAAAATAGTGTTGAAATTGTTTTAATGGAAGAGTTTTGATATTTACTACTAGTATAGAAAACCTTTATATTTTTAAAGTGACAAATCACAAAAATGATTGTAGAAACAATCAATCACTAAAATTCACATACGAAGACGTGAATTAATTCCAACGAAATCGATATCAAATCCATCAAAATGGGTATTTCCAAAAATCCCAAAGAAAATGTCATCAAAGTCGATAATAGGTGATAACAACAAAAGGGAATCAACAAGAACCCATAAAATTGGAATTCTTAAACAAAATAGGCAAGTAGGCAAAAAACAGCAGATTTGGACGTTTGAAATAGGTGGTTCAGACGTCTGAATCTGGAAAATTCGAAGTTTTCCAGAACGTAATTCAGACGCTTAAACCAAATGTTTCAGACATCTGAAATAGGTGTTTTTAGCCTATTTCCTTTCTGTTCGAAATCAAGCCAATTCAGACGTCTGAAATTCCAGATTCAGACATCTGAAACTGGAATTCAGAGCATTTCCTGAACCTCGACCAAAAATGGGCAAATGAATATCGGAAGCGATCGGACGAGCAAATGCCGACTAAGGATTTACGCCACGCGACAACCCAGTCTCAACGGCTCTTCGTTACGCCTCAAATATCGACTTCCAAATATCCATAATAGGATTTTCATAGATTTTGATTTCAAAACACCAAAAATTGGAATATACACCAAATCAATCCAAACCAAATTCAATTGCACAAGAATAAGTGTTAAGAATTCATACCTAACAATCGAAGATAATTATATACTAAGATGTAAGATAAAAATCTCACCTTTGAACCCAAAACTATGAAGAAGAAGCTATAGAGCAATGGCAAGAACAATCACTCATCAATTCCAACCTAAAGAGCTTGAGTCTAAGCTTAAAAGAGAAACATTTCCTAAATTAGGTTTAGGAATTTCTGAAATTGGTAAGAGAATGAGTTGGAGAAGAAGACGAGGAGGCTTACCAAAGCTTTTTCTATAAATTTGGAGCTAGAACTTGATTTGCAAATGGAAACTAGGGCTTGGAGTTTTAATTTTCCATTCCTCTCTCCAGTGATGCTAAAGCTTGAGTATTACGAAATAGAAATAAAGTAATGAAGAGAAGAGGGGTGAAGCTTGGGTCTAATGAGCTGAAACAAACCAAAGCCCTAAGTGAAAAAGTAGCAAAATTCCACTAACTCCAAACATATCAAAGTTTATACTCAAAAAAGTCACAAACGTCATTTTGAACTCAATAGGGGTGGTCTCGAGTCCTAATTCGACTGTTTGCAAAAAGTATCCTTTCGGACTAAAATTCGACTAACGATGAATTATTTTAAATAAAATATTTAAATATTCAATCGTAAAATATGCGGGTTGTTACAGACTCCCCTCCTTAAAGAAATTGCGTCCTCGCAATCATAAGAAATATATGAACGAAAAGTAACAACAATAAAAGCATATCAACACAAAAGAAGAAATGTGGAATAAGAAGTTCACCTCAAAGTGCACGAGAAAGTAAGTCCGGGTGTGTTAGCTCAATGAATTCTCTGGATTCCCAAGTCTAATCCTTAGGATTAGAGGACCATTGAACTTTCACAAGAGGAACATCTTTATTTCGAAGGCGTTTAATCTTCGAAGCAATGACACGAGTAGGATGTTGCTCATAAGTCAATTTAGGTGAAACCTCAATTTCTTCCACAATACCGGGCTCAAGAATAGAATCGGAATCTCGAAGACATTTCCGTAGTTGAGAAATGTGAAACACGTCATGAATAGCAGAAAACTGAGCCGGTAATGAAAGGCGATAAGCCACGGAACCAATACTTTTGGTGATGGGAAATGGATCAATATATTGAGGTGCTAACTTTCCCGATCGACTGAAATATACAACACTCTTCATAGGTGAAACACGAATAAACACAAGATCTTCCACGGAAAATTCTAATTTTATTCTTCGGTTATCGGCATAGAATTTTTGTCTACTCTAGGCTTCTTTCATCCTATGACGAATTAGATCAATCTTTTCTGTGGAATCACGAATAAAGTTTGGACCTAAAACCAGCCTCTCACTGGCCTCAAGCCAAAAAGAAGGAGAACGGCGTGGCCTTCCATAGAGTGCCTCAAAAGGGGCCATACCAATACTAGATTGGAAGCTATTATTATGGGAAAACTCAACGAGAGCAATATGATCTTCGCAACTTCCACCAAAATCAAGAACACATACACGAAGAAGATCTTCAAGAGTTTGATTCACACGCTGGGTTTGTCCATCGAACTGAGGATGATAAGCGGAGCTAAAATTAAGCTTCATTCCCAAAGCTTTTTGAAGACTCTTCCAAAATCCTCTAGTAAACAATGGATCACGATCACTAACAACAGAAGTAGGAACTCCCTGTAATTTAACAATCTCTTTAATAAAGAGTTTGGCCAAAAGAGGAACGGTCCGATTAGACCAAACGGGAATAAAATGGGCGGATTTAATAAGTCTATCAACAATCACCCATAAGCTATCATGACCGAACGAGAATGGGGAAGGCCATCTATAAAATACATGGAAATTTTATCACACTTCCAAATAGGAATTTCTAAAGGTTGCAATAACCCACCGGGCCTTTGATGCTCGGCCTTGACAAGTTGGCAAGTCATGCAACACTTAACAAAGTTAGAAATATTAGATTTCCTTCCCATCCAGTAATAAAGTCGCTTCATATCCGCGTACATTTTACTGCTACCGGGATGAATGGTAAATTTAGAACGATGAGAATCTTCTAAAATGTCTTTATGATGATCACTAATATTTGGCACGATAAGTCTACCAAATTTTCGAACGGCGCCATGAGAATCCGTATCAAAGTCTTTCATGCCTTCAATATCAATTTTATCCCTACAATTTTGGCCAAGAAGAGCCAATTCGGGATCTAGCCTTTGGGCTTCAAGAATGCAGTCTAAGAGAGAAGGATGAGCCTCAAGGCTACATAAAACAAGAGATGAACATAAATCGGATACACGATCTCTAATATCACAAGTGGATAAAATTCTATGATCATTCCATTCGGATATCATCATAGAAACAACCGCTTGTTGCTTACGACTAAGTGCATCGGCAACACGATTTCCCTTTCTGAGAATATAAAGAATGCCAAGATCATAAGATGCAAGGAATACGAGCCAACGTTGTTGACGCAAATTAAGTTCCTTTTGAGAAAATAAATATTTCAAAGATTTATGATCGGCGTAAAGAATAATTTTTTCTCCCAAAAGATAATGACGCCAAATTCGAAGGGCGAAAACAATAGCCGCGAGCTCTAAATCATGAGTGACATATCTCGTCTCGGCTGGCTTCAATTCCTAGAAGCATAAGCAATAACACGTTCTCTTTGCATAGGAACGGCACACAAACCAACGCGACTAGCATCGGTATAAACAATAAAATCTTGGTTCCCCTCGGGAATCACAAGAATAGGAGCATCGAAAAGGAGTTCTTTTAATTTCTGAAAAGAAGCTTCACATTTGTCCGACCAAATGTATTTAACACCTTTCTTTGTTAAGCTAGTAAGAGGCACAACAATTTTAGAAAAGTCTTTAATAAAACGACGGTAATAACTCGCCAATCCGAGAAAACTACGGATCTCCGTCACACTCTCCGGTCTCTTCCAATTTTGAATCGCTTCAATCTTTGAAGGATCCATGGAAATTTTGGATTCGGAAATAATATGACCAAGAAACTTCACACGAGATTGCCAAAAGTGGCATTTAGAAAATTTTGCTTTCAATTGATTGTTCCTAAGAGTTTCCAACACAATCTGAAGATGATTTCTTGCTCCCCCTCGGTTTTTGAATACACAAGAATATCATCAATAAAGATGAGAACAAATAGATCGAGGAAGTCTTTGAAAACTCTATTCATAAGGTCAACGAAATAAGCCGGAGCATTCGTTAAACCAAATGGCAGAACAAGCCATTCATAAGATCCATAACGAGTACGGAGCGATGTCAAAGGAATGCTATCCTCTGCAATACTAAGCTGATGAAAACCTATTGCTAAGTCTAATAGTTAAAAGACTCTAGCACCACTAATTTGATCGAATAAATCATCAATTCGAGGTAAAGGATATTTATTCTTGATAGTAAGATCATGAGCTTGCGGCAGTCAACGCAAAGCTTAAGTGTACCATCGGATTTCTTCACAAAAATAGCCGGAGCTCCACAAGGAGAGGAACTAGAGCGAATAAATGCTTCGTCACCAATTCGGATAATTGTTTGTGCATCTCCTCATTTTCCTTATTGCACATGCGATAAGGAGGACGAGTGATAGGTTGAGCTCCAGGGATGAGATTAATTCTTAACTCAATTTCTCGCTTGGGTGGCAATCCTAAAACGGGCTCAAATATGTCGAAAAATTCATGAACAACGTGAATAAGAGAAATGACATCTTCCCTCATCATCATTATCGTCATCATGAGGATTTAAAGAATATAAAGATGTTGTCAAGTCGGAATCCGAATCTTTAAGAACAATAGAAATCTGATTAACAGATTGCGGATCTCGAAGATAAATAGTCCGCTCAGGACATAGGATATGAGCTTCATAACGGTTAAGCCATTCCATTCCCAAAATCATTCCAAAGCCTAGATAACGCATGACATGCAAATCGGCTTGGAAAGAAAAATCACATAAAATAATCTCGACATCTTTACAAAGAAAACTGAGTGTTGCGGATCCACCAACGGGATTCGTGATTCTCAAAGAAGTCATTAAAGAAACAACACTTAAAGAAAAAGCATCAACAAGTTCCTTTGATATAAAAGAATGGGACGCACCCGTATCAAAAAGAACTCGAATAGGTTGATCACGAAATATAATAATGCCATTAAGGATAGAATGAGAAATACCTTGACCACGAGAAGTATTGCTAGGGGTTTGAGCAACATTAAGCTTTCCCTCTTTCTTGCCCTGAAGTTTGGGACAAGAAGATAAATAATGATCCGGGCTTTTGCAATAGCGACAAGCACGGGGTTTTGAACACTTATTCGCAAAATAGTCCTTAGAAACACAGTTGTAGCATTTCCCACTACTAGAGGAAGAAGTCTTTGCTGCAGGAGTTGCTTGCTTCCCTTTTTTTATTGGGATAAGGTCCTTTGAACCTATTAGGCCTTTTCTTGTTGTTGAAGTTTGGTTTGGCACCCATAACTTCAATGTCACTCTCCTTATCGGCCTCTTCAAGATGAAGCGCGATATCAATGAGTTGATCAAAAGAAACTTCTAATTTTAGAAGTAATGGCTTCTTGAGATTTTTATTCAAGTCATAGACAAATCTTTGGTTCTTCTTCAATGGGGTGTTCATGTACTCAACCCCGTATTTAGAAAGTGACTCGAAGGATGCGATATAATCTGCCACGGAGGATTCACTTTGAACAATGAAACTCTATATGAGTGGATCGTATGATATATATGTGCAATTATAAGTAATCAACAGTGAAACTAGATAGATAATAGTAGTAAAGTAATTTAAACTAATCACACCAGGATTTTATACTGGTTCGGACCTCCCATCCTACGTCCAGTCCCGAAGCTCCTCTTCGGAATTTCCTTTCACTAACTAACCATCACTTGACCCGGAGGAACAGGTTTACAATAGCAGAGTTTCTTTGTCAAAGATGTGTTCTTATAACACTAATGTTGACTGGTGAATACAAGTGCTTCCAATATATTTATCTAGAAAGTGTTGAATTCGTAATCCAGAATATATGGAAGTGTAAGTAGTTGATTGCATTGAGAATAGATGTAAGTCAGAGTATAGAAATCAGTAGCATAAGTAAGTGTCTTTTTCTTTGCATTGCTGATGCTATTTATACTGATGAAGGGTTATCTTGTATAGTTGTATTCGTTGTAATCTCCCTAAAGTCGCTTCTGATGATGATGAAGAGTTGCCGTAAGAAGAAGCAGACGTGTCCCTTCGAGTGTGGCACTTGGAGTTTGAAAATGCTCTGCCGAATTCAAAATCAGACGTATGAGAGCATGTTTCAGACGTCTGCCCTTTATATATATTTTTGTGTATGGTTGTTTTTCAAATGTCTGATTTTAATACCAGACGTCTGATTCCTTCTGAAATATAGAACCAGAGAATATCAGCAGACGTCTGGTATTTTTATCAGACGTCTGTTTTATATTGATTTGCAATACAGAGGAATAATCCAAACGTCTGATAAGTGCACTCAGACGTCTGAAAGTGTGTACTTTGCTTTCTTTGTGTCTTGTGCATTTCCATTTCAACTTCCATTGATTTGTTTGCCTTTTGATTCTTGTTTCTATCTTTTTGGTGATGCTACTTCATCAACTACCTGTAAATATAGATATATACATACATACGATTTCCATTGTATAGTTGTTATCGTTGAAACCGTAAAATAGATTTCCTAACAATCTCCCCCTTTTTGATGATGACAACTTTATTCAATGTACTTATATATAGATTTGAAATCTCCCCCTGAATATATGCTTATTCATGTTTTATGAGAATATTAATATTTCCCCCCTTTGACATTATCAAAAAGAATTAAGTCAATATGTCAGAAAAATATTCATTAATAAGAAAAAGTTACATGCATTGTTCTATTACAGAAGTACACAAAAGCTACAAAAGTAAACTTAAATTTATTTCGGAGAGGATTGATTTGGGTCATCTTGTTTTGGTGAAGCTAGTTTTGGATCTCCTTCCTTTGGCGAAGCTTGATTTGTATCGTCCTTGTTTTGATCTTCTTTTGTAGAAGTGCTAGTTTTTGAAGGAGATATCATAGCTTCCTTTGGAGGATCATCCTAAAATAATTTAGAGTGCTTTGTAGGAGGGGAAGGAACGGGAGTTGGCCAATCCTCAGAGGGTGGAGTTGGATCACAGACCCGTTGTAATACTTCTTTCAGCACTGTCAAAGCAGTTGAAAGGGAATCTTCAACTGTGGCTAGGCGAGTAGCAAATGATACTTCAAGGTTGTCAATTCGCTTAGCCAAGTGTCTTTGATTTTGGGACAGTATGTGTTGATTTCGAAGAGTGAGATCTCGAATACTTTCATTTGATTCTGTTTCTAGTCGAGTCTCCATAATATCCTCTTGTCCCGGGTAATCAAAAGGTTGAGGAGGAGGAGGAGTTGCTTCTTTTTGTTCTTCTCCTTGAGAAGGAATCATAGGTGGTGGAGGAGGAGGTTCAATATGTCGAGATTGTCGATTGCGCGTCCAATCCTCAAATGTCATGAATTCCGGGGGAATTTCGGGCAAGTGCATCAAGGAGAAAATTTTTGTTGAAGCATATTTGGGTGAAATTTCTTCGAATGTTGATAAATACGATTAAATGTTATTAGCCCGAAGAAGTCGCATAATATAAGTCGGGTAAATAATGGAAGGTCGAGAGCGATTCCAAAATTGTTTAATCTCATCGAAAATAAATTTTGCCCAGTTCACTCTTGTCCGACTAAATATAGCATACAATACTTTATGTTCCATTTCTGTGATTTGCTCGTGACTACCTAACCGTGGAATAATGGTGTTTATTATCATCCTTGTAAGTAGTCGAGCCTTCGGGAGTAAATACTTGGAAGCAAATTTTGGCATATTATCTTCCCAAATTTGATGTGTAACACTATCCCTAGGCTTAAATCTCATATCGAGAATGTTATACAGGTCTTCCTCCGTGTCAGAGACACCAAGTGTTCAACCTATTAAGCCAGGGGTTAATCGAATTGTGTTTCCATATACACTGGACCAAAGCCAATTTTATTCATTCTCAGTATTCCAAACTGCGGTGCTATCTAAATTTGAGTAGAATAAGAAGATGGCTAATTGGTCAATTTGAATATCGTTTGTTTGAAAAGAAATCAGGGTTTCTAAACCGGCTATTTCACATAATTCGTCTAGGTCATACATAGGAAATTTTAGTAAATTGTAGAAGGGACCTGTGTGAAGTTTCTTTTTTTGAATCTCTTCGTACCTTTTTAGAGAATGAGGAGATCTATTCATCCAACGTTCGATTTGATCATCCGAACAAACTTGCGGATGTGAAGATGTTGTTGGTTGATCTTGCTTTCTCTTTTTAGTAGCATTTTTAGTACGAGGCGGCATTATTGTTTAAAAAATGCTGTATGATTTTGGAGGAAAGAATTCTATTTGAAAAGATCGTGGGAAGAAGAAAAAAAACGGTTTTGGGGTAGGGAAAAAAATGACGGTAATCTGATCGATTTTATAGGGTCGATTGGGAACTAGACGTCTGAAAAAGGAATAAGACGTCCGGTTTGCCCTAATTTTTGTCCAGTAGGTAAAAACAGACGTCTGAGATGTTTACTAAGACGTCTGGTTGTTAGTTTGCATATAATATTTTGAAGCAGAGAACAATTTCAGACGTTTGGAATTGAAAGCAGACGTCTGTTTTGGTGTGAGATTGAAACAGAGAACTTATACAGACGTCTGGTTATCATTTTATACGTCTGAAATGGCCATAAATTTATTATTGAGAGGGCAGAGGCATATTTCAGACATCTGGCATTATTTCAGACGTCTGATATATGCACATATCAACAGTTTTAGTATAGTATCAGACGTCTGGTAGCTGTTGGCAGACGTCTGAATTTTGTAAATTGACAAAAAATGATAGAAATTTTATTTGAACGTAAATAATAAATTTCCTTATTGTTATAAAAACATGTATACTTATAAATACATACATCAATTAATATAAATAATTTATTTATATGGAGACGGAGTTTTAGGATTTCTTGATTCATAATCATTTCATGGTTGAATTGGAGACCATATATTTCCACGTTCATGTGTTCGTGGAGAGCCAGAATATCGTGTAAGTGAAGGGCCTGAAGGAGTACGATACGAAGAAGATGGATCCAATGAACTACATGGTTTTGGAAGTGGTTCATGAACATCTTTCTTGTGTGATGAACAAAACTTCATTGCAACTTGCTCGAGAAAGTTTAACCTCCATGCTGTAACTTTTTGTTCGAAATAAAGTTCCCGTTGAAGATCCATCTGTTGTTTTTGGTAATGATGGATTTCATTGATTTTCTCATTTGTGTTAGGAGACGTAAACAAAGATTTTTTAGCTTTCTTATTATCTGGTGTAAAACCTGTGTGATACGAAGACCACCTATGAGTTTGTTCTTGTTTTGGGGTAGGCGTTGGGAGTTGTTGTGGTGTGTCAACCTCGCTATCCGTCGAGGGTGTTGATACGGAGATGGATATATAGGAATTTGGTGAAGACATTGTTATAAAAAAATAATTGGTTGAATAAAGTTTTTCTATTTGGCTATATTTATAATTTGGAAAGTATGTAAATATAGACAAATTAAAAATTTAAAGGTGCAGAAACAAATAATCTAACTTGTGGTTGTTATTTTTCTGAAAACCTTAGAAGTGCAGAAATCAATAATATATCTTGTGGTCAGTATTTTGGTAACTATATGTAGCTTTAAATTTTTATATGTAATGTATTAAGGAAAAAGATCATTTAGTGAGAAAATTCCTAAACTTCGTCGAAGCTTAGAAAAAGTTTGTTCATTTAGTGGTTTAGTAAAAATGTTGGCTACTTGATTTTCGGTACTAACGTATTCTAATGAAATGATTCCATTTTCAACATTGTCTCTTAGAAAATGATGTCGTATATCTATATGTTTGGTTCTTGAGTGATTAATTGGGTTTTTGGACAAATTAATTGCACCTGTGTTATCACAATAAATTGGAGACTTGATGATAGTTTTACCGAAATCTGTTAGTGTTTGTTGCATGTATATTACTTGAGCACATGCTAGTGCTGCGGAGATGTATTCGGCTTCGCAAGTTGATAAGGAAACACAATTTTGGTTTTTGCTAAACCAAGAAACTAATTATTGTCCGATAAAATGACAAGTTCCACTAGTACTTTTACGATCTGTTTTACATCCTCCGAAATCCGCATCACTATATGAGATAAGTTCAAATGAGGATTCTTTAGGGTAGAACAACCCATAATCTTTAGTATTAGAAAGATAACGTAAAATTCGCTTGACTGCTCTTAGATGTGACACTTTTGGTTTGGCTTGAAATCGAGCACAAAGACATACACTCATCATAATATCAGGTCGACTAGCCGTTAAATAGAGAATAGAACCAATCATGCTACGATATTTCTTTTCATCAAAATCTTTTCCATTTTCATCTTTTTCTAAGTTAGTAGTGGTACTCATTGGAGTTGGTTTACTTGAGGTTTTATTCATTTCAAAATGATTTAATAAATTATTACAATATTTTTCTTGATGAATAAAAATTCCATTATCAAGTTGTTTTATTTGTAAACCTAAGAAAAAATTTAATTCTCCCATGTGGGACATTTCAAATTCACTTTTCATAATATTTGAAAATTGGTTGCATAAATTTTCATTAGTTGAGCCAAAAATGATGTCATCGACATAGATTTGCACTACTAAAATATCATTATTTTCTCTTTTAATAAACAAAGTTGTATCAATTTTGCCTATTTGAAAACCTGATGTAATTAAATGATTTTTAAGACGTTCATACCAAGCTCGTGGGGCTTGTTTTAATCCATATGAAGCTTCGTGTAATTTATATACGTGATCAGGATATTTTTCATGAACAAATAGTGGTGGTTCTTCTACATATACATTTTCTTTGATAAACCCATTTAAAAAAGCACTTTTGACATCCATTTGAAATAGTTTAAAATTATTATATGTTGCAAAACGAGTAATGTACGAATGGCCTCCAATCTTGCTACTGGAGCAAATGTTTCATCGTAATCTATTCCTTCTTTTTGATTGTAGCCTTGAGCAACCAATCGTGCTTTATTTCTAATAATATCTCCATTTTCATCGGTTTTGTTCTTAAATATCCATTTTGTTCCTATTACCAATTGATCTTTAGGTCGTGGTACTAATTCCCATACGTTATTACGTTCGAATTGATTTAATTCTTCTTGCATAGCTATTATCCAAAAATTATCATTTGACGCTTCTTTATAATTTTTTGGTGCAAAGTTTGACACAAATGCTATATGGCTTATATGATTGAGATGATTTCTAGTTACTCTTTTATTAAGGTCTCCAATAATATTATCTATTGGATGATTTTTAAGAATTCTAGGAGCTGATACCAGAGTGTTATTTTCAATATTTATGTCATTATTAACAGTATTTGTTGGATTTATTAGTGGAATATTTTCTTCTTCATCGTTAGTTTTAAGATTACAAAGATTTTCATCGAACGAAACGTGTAAACTTTCATCAATGGTATTAGTTCTTTTATTAAAATTTCTATAGGCTTTACTCCGATCTGAATATCCAATAAAGATACCTTCATTAGCTTTTGGATGAAATTTACCTAAGTTATCTTTTGTATTTAAAATAAAACATTTTGACCCGAAAGTTTTAAAGTATGATACCTTAGGTATTTTTACCAAAAAATATTTCAAAACACGTTTGTTTAGTCATAGGACGTATTGTCACACGATTTAATACATAACAAGATGTCGCAATAGCTTCAGCCCAAAAGTGTTTTGGTAAACCACTACTATTTAGTAATGTTCGTGCGCATTCTTGTAATGTACGATTTTTTCTTTCTACGACACCATTTTGTTGCGGTGTGCGAGGAAAAGAAAAATTGTGAGTTATTCCTTTTTTATTACAAAAATCTGTAAAAATATCATTTTCGAATTCTCCTCCATGATCACTTCGGATATTTTTAATTTTTAAGTTCATTTGTGTTTTAATTCTTTTAGCAAAAATTTTAAACATTCCAAAAGTATCACTTTTATGTTTTAAAAACAAAGTCCATGTATATCTTGAAAAATCATCAACTATTACAAAGACATATTTGTTGTGATGTATAGACCTAATTTGTGTAGGGCTAAAAAAACTAAGTGTAACAGTTCTAATGGTTGTTTTGTAGAAATATTATTTTTAGATTTAAACGAGCTTTTCTTTAGTTTTCCAATTTGACAATCATCACATAAATTTTCTACTTTGAAATTTATTCTAGGCAGTCCCCTTACTAGTTCATATTTTGCTAACTTATTGATACTTTTAAAGTTGATATGACAAAATCTTTTATGCCATAACCATGGATTATCATGTTTGACGGTTAAGCATAAGTTTGAATTTTTATTTATATTTTTGTTTAAGACATAAATATTTTTGTTTCTAAATCCTTCAAAAATGAGCTGTTTGTTATTATCAAAAATATTACATTTATCTTTTTCAAAATTTATTTGAAAACCTTTATCGCATAATTGACTAATGCATAGTAAGTTGTGTTTTAGATTTTTTACTAATAAACATTTGTAATAACAGGAGAATTTGATATACCAGAGTTGATGAATTCTCCAATGCCCACGACGTATCCTTTTGAATTGTCTCTAAATGTTACCGTTCCACCATCAATGTATGATATATTTGATAATATCTTTGAATTTCCGGTCATATGTTTAGAGCAGCCACTACCTAGTATCCATTTCTCTTTATTTTTTATTTTGGGTACCTGCAAAATAAAAGATGTTTCAATTGGTACCCATATATTATTAGGGTCCTATTTGTTAGGAGAAGGTAGCCATACCCAAGATGGTTTGGTACCTTTATAAATATAATTTTTATTATAGACCTCATTCTCCATATAATTATTGATATACTTTTGTCTGATTAAATGATTATTTGTTTTAGGAATCCAAATTTTTATAATTTTGGTATAAATGTAGACTTAGGTAAACTTTTAGTTTTTTTATAACTAAGATTTTTTGCAACTTTTTCTTTTCGTTTAGAGGAATTTTTAAAACCTATTCCATTTTTATTGCTTGATGGTTTTGATATTTTTATAAGGTTTTCCAAATCTTTTTTTTCCTTTATTAAATTTTGACACATTATTTGTAATCTTATCTAGCTTTTCTTTTAGTTCTACATTTTCAATTTTAAACAATTCAATATTATTTTTAAGGTCGATATTTTCTTTCAAAAAATTCTCGTTTGCCTTTTTTGTGTTTTCAAGTCCTATACTGGTAGCCTCATTCATTATCAAATTACTTTTGAATTTTTCTTGAGATAATTCAAGTTCTTCTTCTAGAATGATTTTTTCATCTTTTAACATACCTACTTCAATTTCTAATCTAATTATTTTAGCTATATATTCTTTATTCAATTTTTTAACCTGTCTAAATTTATCATCCAATTCCATGCTTAGTTCAAATAATTCGTCATAGCTAAGTTCCAGACATACCTCATCGTTTTGTGCCATAAAACACACATTTGCTTGTTCTTCGTCACTATCGCTATCACTTTCTGATGATGAAGAATCCGAATCATCCCATGTTACTTTGAAAGCTTTCTTCTTCTTGAATTTTTCAAATTTATTCTTCTTTTTATCATTGTTGAGTTTTGGGCATTCTTTCTTCATGCGTCCGTATTGATCACATTCATAGCATTTGATTTGAGATTGATTTGTCGAGTTGGACTTTCCTTCTTTTTGAAATTTTGTCATCTTTCTAAATTTCTTGAATCTATTATAGTTTTTGGCAATGAATACTATCTCATCTTCATCTAAATCCGAATCATCATTCTTTGTTGCCTGAAATGCTATGTTCTTCTTTTTCGAATTTAGTTCTTTTCGTGCCTGCAAATTTGCTTCATAGGACATCAAATTTCCTATCAACTCTTCAACTTTGAGGATAGAAAGATCATTAGCCTCTTCTATAGCCAATATCTTTCTTTCCCAGTCAGGTGTTAAAGAGTTGAGTATTCGAGAAACTAAATCAAAATCAGTAAACTTAACTCCTAATGTCATAAGATCATGTTGAATACTTTGAAATCTAAAATACATGTCTACTATAGTTTCATTTTGTTTCATTTTGAAAGATGAGAATTAGTTTTGCAAAATTGAAATTTTAGTTTGTTTGACCTTTGTTGTGTAATTTGTAAGGTACGCCAAATATCAAATGCAGTGGTGCATAGCATTACACGTGAAAATTCATTTTTGTCTAAAGAACAAAATAAAACATTCATAGCTTTAGCATTGTTTGATGCTAAGGTTTTTTGTGCAACGGTCCAAGTGTTCATAGCAGTAGTGGGTGCTTCATATTTATCTTGAGTGGCTGACCAAATTTCTAGACCGTTAGCTTCCATAAAAATTCTCATACGTGTTGACCAATATGCATAGTTAGAGCCATTAAAAAGTGGGGGTCGTGCTGTGGATTGTCCTTCTTGAAAAATACTTTCCATATTTAAAAAGATTCAAAAACGTGTTACTGTTCTTTGATCAAACCTTGCTCTGATACCAATTGAAACTCTATATGAGTGGATCGTATGATATATATGTGCAAGTATAAGTAATCAACAGTGAAACTAGATAGATAATAGTAGTAAAGTAATTTAAACTAATCACACCAGGATTTTATACTGGTTCGGACCTCCTGTCCTACTTCCAGTCCCGAAGCTCCTCTTCGGAACTTCCTTTCACTAACTAACCCTCACTTGACCCGGAGGAACAGGTTTACAATAGCAGAGTTTCTTTGTCAAAGATGTGTTCTTGTAACACTGATGTTGACTGTTGAATACAAGTGCTTCCAATATATTTATCTAGAAAGTGTTGAATGCGTAATCCAGAATATATGGAAGTGTAAGTAGTTGATTGCTTTGAGAATAGATGTAAGTCAGAGTATAGAAATCAATAGCATAAGTAAGTGTCTTTTTCTTTGCATTGCTGATGTTATTTATACTGATGAAGGGTTATCTTGTATAGTTGTATCCGTTGTAATCTCCCTAAAGTCGCTTCTGATGATGATGAAGAGTTGCCGTAAGAAGAAGCAGACGTGTCCCTTCGAGTGTGGCAGTTGGAGTTTGAAAATGCTCTGCCGAATTCAAAATCAGACGTCTGAGAGCATGTTTCAGACGTCTGCCCTTTATATATATTTTTGTGTATGGTTGTTTTTCAGACGTCTGATTTTAATACCAGACGTCTAATTCCTTCTGAAATATAGAACCAGAGAATATCAGCAGACGTCTCGTATTTTTATCAGACGTCTGTTTTATATTGATTTGCAATACAGAGGAATAATCCAGACGTTTGATAAGTGCACTCAGACGTCTGAAAGTGTGTGCTTTGCTTTCTTTGTGTCTTGTGCATTTCCATTGATTTGTTTGCCTTTTAATTCTTGTTTCTATCTTTTTGGTGATGCTACTTCATCAACTGCCTGTAAATATAGATATATACATACATACGATTTCCATTGTATAGTTGTTATCATCGAAACCGTAGAATAGATTTCCTAACAGGTCTATATATAAAACGGCGAGCCAAAGTCACCTTCTCGGCTTCTGGCACAAATTTTAATTCAAAGCGTTCCCAGAATTTCTCCCAAGTAAGATCCGCTTCATTTATTTCAGAGATCAGAAGCTCGTACGAGTCTAATGCTCTTTCTTGGAGCATACTAGAAGCCACCTGAACTCAATGAAGATCAATAATATTTATGCGAGAAAAGATTCGATCGCATGTTCTTAGCCAAGTTTGGACTTCAATAATAGTCTCAGAACCTTTGAATGGCTTCCCGCCCAAGTTGGTATAATCGTTGCACAAGCGTGCAAATCCAGACTTAGGGTGAGTAGGTTCCGGATTAGAACCGGCTGCTTGAGCATTCTTTACTAGATCAAGAAGCTGCTGGGCAGACATAAAAACTCCATCCAGAGGAGTAGCGCTAGATTTACCAGCGCTGGGACGGCCTGGTCTAACCATTTCTCTTCCTTAAGAAAGAAGAAGGAAGAAGAAAAAGGTTATTCACAAATTGAATATCAAACATTAATGATTGTTAAAACAAGGAATCATAACGAAAAATAGGATAGAACGGTTCGAAGACCCGAATAAAATCCTAAGGCACTACTCCTAAGATGTACTTAGGACGATGATCCTTGTTAAATTAATCTACATTGTTCCGAAGTTTGGCTCTGATACCAAGCTGTGACGCCACACCTCTATTCCCATGCTAGCCAAGAACATTACTGGGTAATGTCGTCAACTAGCATGGAGAATAAGGCTGTTGAGGAGCGACCATCTGTATAGTTGCTTTGTGTGAGTACCGATATGCTAGATAAAAAATAACCTGCATTTCAAGAGGAAATCCGACATACTGACACAAACACAAAGCTACTACACAGTGGCTATATGTAACCTTCGGAAACAAATATAGAAATACCATAACACAAATCAGTCACAGAAGTTCATATCTCAAAGGCGGAAACATATATGAATATTACACATAAAAGCGTATATCAGAGTAGTGGTCAAAAAGATCCACAATATCACAAAAGAATAGATACAAGAGCAAGTCAAAAGAATTAGTATACATAAATGAGTCTCTATCTCGTATGTATACAACCAAAAACTACTAATCTAAGTAGTTAGCCAAAGTCAGGATAGTAATAATCCTAGATGAGAAGTCAAGCAGAAGCACCTGTAACATCTCGGTCTGACCCGAGTATTATTTAATAAGAAAATAATAAACGGATCAGTCTAACTATAAATATCAGATGAAATGATATAAAATAAGAGATATGACAAAAACTATGATAACTATAAAGCCATACTGTGATAAGTATGTAATTGAAAACCAACTAGAGATTAACCAATATCACAAGAATCTTATCAAAGATCAAAAAGAATGTCATACTCTTTATTTTTATTCACCAAACCATAAATATTAACAATTATATCAATGCCAATCACAGAAGTTAATGACACACAAATTCACCAATGCACAAATATTGATAAAACTTATCAACGTAAATAACGAAAATTGGCGAAACACAAATTCTAGAAATCATCAATGGAAATCCAGAAATCACAAAAAAGGGGAGGCCTATCACAAAACGGGAGCATGAAAGCTCACTAACACGTGTATCACAAAACGGAATGCTATTCCATGATTTCTAACCATTAGTTTTGAGCTGAATCTCCACAGAACGACCCAAAGACCATAGGTCTCTACCCCACCAAATTGAGCAGAAGCTCCACAGAAACGGGGTTTAGTCTCCCTCGTAGACAAAGAGACATCACATATTGCTAGTCTAAATTACAAAATGATCATCAAGAATGATCAAGAAGTGTCAATTACACTAAGCTAGTAAATCTATGAGCTTAGCTTCATGTAACGTCCTGCAAATCCGTACCCCTTGAGTTAACACTATTCTACAACAATCAACACAAGTTGTACAGAAATACGAACCATTTGGATTAAAGAAGAAGAGGTAGAAGAAGAGAACAGAAAACAACAACAGAATCTAACCATCGCAGCGGAGTAAAATATAATAGATAATGGATAATCTTTACTCAAAATCAAATATATCTGTTTACATATATTACATGATCAGAGTACATCAATCACAGCTCAACATCAATATTATACAAACGGATTCACAACAAGTCAACACAGCGGAATATGTATATATATACAAGTACGGGAGTACGTATCGCCATCCATCTCTGTCTCCTGAGCTCCATAGCATCATATCATGTATCCTATAATATTCGGTCTGACCCGAGCATTACAATTAAATAACACCCGAGTCAGTCTGGATTACCAACGTGAGAAAATCACACCTAATTGATTATTAAAGTTTCAAAAATCCTTTGTAAACAAAAGCATCTCGTAAGACCACGCTACAAATAAAAATGTCGGGTTTTTACCTTACGATAGCTAAAACAACTTTTATAGAAATCCTCTGATATTATAATAGGGTCTATATACAAATACTTATAAAATAGACGAAATTGTTACATCTATTAAATCCCAGCTACTAGCCACAGAGTGGGTAATACAAACAAAACTTGTACAAGGCTCGGAATGGATTTCCAACTAATGATTAGGCACTGGGGTACCACCTGTCACAGTATGGGGCCTAGATCACCGTACCGAGGAGCACGCCTGCTCCCCTGCAACACAAGGCCGGGACTACCCCTTACTGGATAATCCCAAGTGAGATCACCCCGCGGTTGGGATCAGCAACCGCCCACTAAGTCGAAATAAAAAGGGACATCTAGACTGGAACGACCTCACCCTGCTTGGGTGCTACCCACCTAGCCTTGCTGCATAACCCCTGATTTTCAGTCATTCCCATTTGATGAGGCTTGAGGCTAAGCGTTACCTTTATAGAACATATCCCTTAGAATGCCCATCGTCCACCTGACGATGTTTCGCAAGCATTCATCCATACAAGTCCGTTCCGGGTTCGAACGGAACCGAAGGCACTATTCCTACTACATCCATTTTGGAAATATCCTCAGCATTAGTAGCGACTAGCCCTTGCACTTCACTGCTCCATCTTCGAATCCAACATCGTTTTCACGAAATGTACAAACCGGATCGAATTGGTTTTACGAGAAATTAATCTCGATCCCGGTCTCTTCGAAACGATCAACGCGTTGTCCAATATTGATAGTCGGTTATTTAACTACCAATTAATATTCACAACATCCATCACACAATAAATAATTTTTCAAATTATTTATTAACTTCAAAAATATCTTCACAATATTTATTTTCATTTTTCAAACTCCTTGAAAACAGTTTTCAAAACTATCTGCCTTTCTCGGAATAAATTCCAAGTATTTCTATTTTCACTGGAATCACCAAGCACAAAACTAGATTTTTCTAAATTAATTTAAAACACTTTACTTTTAAAATATACTTTAAAACATTCAAGTTAAAATTTCTTTAATAATTTGTTAAAAACACATATTATATGAATATTTGAAAATAAGGTTACTTAATAAAATATAAAACTAGATTTCTACTTTTTAAAAACAAAAATACTAAGTTACTTCTTAATAATTATTGCTAGAATAGATTAAAGAGAATACTTACTTTAGACTTTAAATATTAAAAATAATAAATTTTACAAAACTTGCTTTCTTTTAAAAAAAACAACTTTAAAACATTTAATTTATATTTACAAATTTACTTTTAAAAACGTGTACTTGGCCATCCAGAGAAAATTCCAACTTCAAGCACTTAAATCAATTTTTCCCAAATAGATTTCCAATTTATTTTATTTGAAATAATTTTCTTTTACTTATCAGTTCATTTTCCAATTTCAGTAGTTATGGGCTTTATTATTATTATTTCCAATTTTTTTTTCTTTACTCTTTCAATAATTCAAATCTTAAATTCTAAATAAATGTTTGTTCTTTTTAATTAATAATACTGCATTTTAAAATTCATTAACTGTCTGTTTATGCAAATTTTCCTTTCCATTCTCAGGATTCATTTATTAGAAATTTTAAAGTCACTTTATTTCTTTTCCAAGTTATTCTTAAATTTATTCTATAATTATTTTACTTGCAATTTCACTTCGTTTATTTTCATTTCCAAAATCAAATTTATATTTTTGGTAATTCTTTATACCCAATTATATCAACCAAGTCATAGCATTCAATACTTCCACATCATTCATTATAGAATATCAAACAATCAGAACAGAGAATATAAAATAATTTAAATAAAAGTTGAGTGGTCCAGTTGGATCCCTCCAACCTATTTTCCCTGCATCCACAGACGTTAGCATCACATAGTATGCCAATTTCAAATTATACTATACTATATCACTTCACTCAATTCAACCATACTATCAATTATTTAAATTTAACCATTTAAATTTAAATTTAAACCGAGTGAGATTAACTCACCTTTGATTTTTGTTCGTAACTCCAATCCAAACCAGCTCGTTCTTCATCGTTTTAGACCTCGAACAATCATTAAAATGTTTGTTAATATTTGAATGGGTCCAACGATTTATTTATTTAATTTCCACAAATAATTTGAACTTTTTAAACAAATTTTCCTTTTAAATAATTTCTTAGTAACCAAAAGAAAATTTAGATAAGTTGATTAAACAAACCAATCTCCTAAATATTTCCAAAATAAATAGTAGAATAAAGAAGGTATGTGAAATGTATTTCCTAGATATATCCGCATTTTTTCTACTTTACTGTAAATCTTCTTTTAAAGCAAAACTTTAGCATATAGTTAATTAAAATTCTTCTTCCCCTTACTGTTTCTAACTTACATGCCAACATAATTTGTTGAATCAATATAAACGAAAGAAAATACGTAAACGTCACCATCGTTGCCCCAAAATGATTCCGTCTATCCTCAGGTTACACGCGACTACATCGGCCTCCTGTTGAAAATTGAGAGCACGCCCCTTCCAATTGCTACAGTGCTCGAATGCATGCCTCCACGATTGATCGGACCACCCCAAAATCAAGGTCAAGATGCTCTTCAATACAACGAACTCAACAGCGAAACCCTAGTTTTCGACATGACGAACCCCTCCCGCAGACGCGACTCACAACCCCAAAACCACAGCCTCAACCTCGGCCATCCCACCGTGAACGCCATCGCACAGATTCGAACGAATTGATTTGCAAAAACTCTGGTACCATTATACTCGATCGATTACGTCCAAAGGGTTCGCGTATGAACCTTCCAGATCCAAAGTCGCTGTTCACCTTTCAAGCATCGATTCATTGACGATGCCATTTGATCACGAGTTTGAGGAGGTTGTCGATGTTGAATTGAAGTAGAAGGAAAGTTAAACTCGCAAATAAGAATTTCGTTCGACTGGAACGAGAGAGTTCTCTCTTTTTTTTCGAAAATGAATTAGAGGGGAAGAAGGATCTGCCATAATTTTCTTCGACCAAAATTGGGAATATAAGGATGAAAGGGGTCAGCTACTACCTTTAATTCTGAACGAGGGGCAAGCGCAAATTCAGCATATTTGATAGCGTTTGGAAGAAGGAAAATAGCTACAGTAATTTGGATGTGACAGAAAAACAACTGCTATGAACTATATTGACCAGCCCAACTATATATTCTATTTAAATTTCGATATAAATTTAGACGAGTTTAGCTACGCTCACATAACGACTCCGATCACTATACAATTTGAAATCCGATAATAATACAATATTACGGATCCAAAGGGACAGATTTCGTCGAAATCCGAGTTTGCGCCTCGGAAGGCGACTTTCAAATTCAATTTAAACGATATATTTTTAAAACTGAACAATCACTGCTAAATTTAATCTTAGCCCTTTTATTATCTTCAGCGTTATCAATATAAATTCTACAAGCCTTCAAATTATTTTTAACAGGCTTAGAAACCTGAAATACAACACTTTACCCAACTTTACTTATTCAATTTAATCATTTAATCATCAAACAAATTGTGATATTTGAAATTCAAGTTAAAAATTAACTTTTAAATATTTAAAATAAATTAAATATTCCGATTTTTAAATGCTCGAAAATTTCGGGTCGTCACATTCCTCCGCCCTTAAAAGAATTTCGTCCCCGAAATTACTAATTAGGAAGAATGGTCCAATACCCGTTTATTATTTCCCTAAACCAAACAGTTTCTAACAATTCAACATCACACCAACTATCTTCTTATAAAAGACTCATTATTATTCTTATTTACCTTTCTAAACTTTTCCAAAACCTTCTATAGTTTTCAAATAACTTACTTGTTCAGCTATCCAAATTATAATTCAAAACTAGATTTTGTGAATTATCAAAATTTTCTCAAAAGTTTTCTAACGCCCTAAATTTTCGAAAAATTTCGCCAGCGTCTCCTTTGCGCGGCTGACTCGGTACAACTACAAAATGGCTCTACGGCATCTCGAATCCAAAAAGAAAACAAAAGGCCAAGAGGCTCGATCCAAAATCCCAATCAAATTTCATACCAAAATTAAATACATACCTTTTTGTCGAGCATTTCAATTTTTATCTTTCGAAATCAATCCAATTCTCTTTTGCCTTTATACTACCTGCATATCCTACTTAGCACTAATATCCAATCACAATATTCCCAAAACATCATATCAACTTTCTTACAAACTGCCGGTATTTACTTATTCAAATATCAACTTAGAATATATTTGTAATATAAATTTCCAATCAAGAATTCACCATTCCTTTCTTAAGTTAGTATAAGTATTTTATGTGTTTCTTATATTTATTTTCACTCCGACTCTAGTTTATATCTATTTCTATTAAAATCGATTCCTTCATTTCCATATGAATTCAATTTATCTTTAACTCTAAATATATAAATTTTATTTGTCATTTATTACTAATTCATGTCATTACATTAATTAGTTCCATTTACTAACTTACTTAAATTTTCAATTCGAAACCGTTTTGTCGTTAACAAAAAATTTCAAAAATTCCAAAAAATAATTCTAACTCCCAAAATTTTCGTAAATTTTTGACAGAGTCCCCTTTGTACGGAGGAGCTTTTGCAATTTGACAAAAGAGATAAATATATATACATCGATCCACCCGGTCGGAAAAACCAAAAACAGTTCATATTTCCTATTTTAATTGCGTAGGCGTACCTTATTTAGCATTTTTAAGCAAGCAGCTTATTTATCAAGAAATTTTCACAACCAAATCCAGCCACACGGCTTCCAGGTACTTGAACATACTTAATTTAAACATGTAAGTGCCATATAATTGAAGTTTAACAACATTTCACTTATTTGCAATAGTTAAACACATGAATTCTAAAAGAAATTCACACCAAACATTTCTCCATAAGCAACTCATATAATTTCATACTAATTCCACTATTGCAATTAATTTACAAACCATTTCATTCAATTTGAATGGTTTCCAATCCATTCGTATACAACTTCATCAATTTGAATGGTTTAAAACACAATAGCTTACATTTAATTCATTTTAAGCAAACTGAACTCATATTTAATTCAATTGCTCTCAAATTCAATTCATTTTACTTCTGTCAATTCATAGAATTTTAATTACTTCCATTTATATCAAATGACAATTTATTCTACGCAATTTGACGAGATCTATGTGAATAAATAAGTACTTATGTTTTATAACCAATTTTAATTGATTTCAACTCAATTTATACTTAATTCTATTCCATTTTTAAATTTATTCACAATCCATATATTCTCATTTTCATTGCATTTTAAATTTGAATCCATTCACTTGCATTTCATTCCTTATTTGTTTATTCCAAACTATTTTATTTAGCTCGAAAACAATCCAGGCTATGCCATTCAATAACCATTACTCAACTCATTTAAACCACACTTCATTTTGAGTTTGGATTTTATTCAATACCTACTTAAGTCAATAACTTAAGTTCATTTCCATTTCTTTTATAATAAGTTCTACTTTTATCTTTCATTTGATTCTTATTTATTCTATCCATTTATTTATTCAATATAATTATATTTTCTACATTCACTTAAACCATTCTAGTAAACTTGAAACATTTTATTTTTTCCTATTGTCTCAAGTTATTTCTATCCCTTAATAATTTAAATGGTTTACAATTATTTATTCTAGAATTTCATTCCATTAATATTATTTATAACTCACCGAATTTTATTTCGATTAAAAGTTTATTTTCACTTGGTTTAAAACCAATCCAATATTATTAAACTTTGTTTAAGTTGAATTCAATCCAACTCCCCTTCATTCATTTAGCTTAAGTCAATTTTACTTCAATTTATTCAAATTTTATACTTAAGCTCATTTTCATTTTGCAAACAAAGTTCTCGATTTAACTTGATTCTATTTCAATCCAATCTCCTTTCAAACTACAAATTTATTTGGTTAGTTATTATAAATTTCAAATTTCCAAGTTCGATTCATTCTCAGTTCACTTAAATAAATTACAAGGCCATTTCAATTTATTTTTACGTATTTGGATTTTATTCGCAAACCATACCATTCTCAATTTACCATTCACTTTTATGAACTCACAATTCAATCTCATTTACTTAATTGACAATACAAGTCGAATTCAATTTATAACTTGAGTTTTATTTCCAAACTTCATTATTATCTCACAATTCAGCTTTTATTTAACTTCATTGGGTTCTCATTACATATTTCATTATCTAATTATAATCTAAATAGTCTTTCTCCAACTTATAATCCAGAACTTGATTTTAATCTCAAAATCTTTTCATTTAAATTTTCTTGAGTTCAAATTTATTTTATAATTCAAATTTTTGATCTTTATTTTATTTTTCAATTCATCAAAAAAATTAATTCTGGGTTTTCTATCCCACTTTTCAAATTTTATAAGTCACAACTTATTATTTACACAATTCCATTCATTCTAGGCTTGGATATATTCTTCATTCATTTTTAACTCGAGTTTTACACTTATTTATAACTCAAGCATATTTTTATTCCATGCATTTTTAATTATTTTATAAGTTATTCTGATTTATTTATTCTAATTCCAATCCTTATCCAATTTATTTTCCATATATCCAGGTAAGAATTTAATTCCATTCAATATTACAACTGAAGTTTTATTCCAATTCAATTTTCTTTTAAACCCAGATTTATTTAATCTCAAAGCGATTTCAACTTAGTTCGAATACAACTGGATATTATTTCAGCTTATTCAATTTATTTTAATCCAGTTAAATTTTTATTTCCCAATCCAAATTAATTTCATTTTTAACTTTTCTCTTTAAATTTAAATTCCAACCTTCAAAGCTTATATTTCCTTCCTGATTTAAAAATTATCTTAATTTATAAGCTTACAACCTATCTCAATAGGATTTTTAAACACCCGACTTTTGGTTTCAAATTATTTTGAAATCTCCAACATTCCCAAATCACACTTCTCAAAAATCAAACCCATCCTGTTTTATTCCCGACAAATTTCCTTCGAAATTTTCAGAAACGACTTGTTTTTCTAAACAAATCAATTTGGTAGCAATTCTTCACTTAGAAATTCGAAAATGAATACTGATGATGGGCCGTCATCATCAGAATTATTTTCCAATAATCCGAGTGATTTCAATGCTATATCACATTCAAAATCCATTCAAAACAAATTTTCTTTTTAGAAATATCTCTAAAACAATAATGCTATTATTTATCTTCAAATACTTCGATAAACACTTCCAAAGTCTCCGGGATTTTAAATTTCCCAAATCTTGCTTAAGTAAATTCTAACTATAATTCATTTGTACACTTTATGCTTATACAAATTTCCATTTAATGTATTTCAATTTATAAATTACATTCATAATCCATATTTATAAATTTCATTTTATAATGAATTTACTCCCTTCAATTTTAGTTATATTTCAATTTCCAGTTAAATTTTCACTTAATAATGATAATACTCTAATATCATCAATCCTAACATCTAATTAACATCCAAGCAACCATATTTTTGCTAAGTAGTTTTCAAAAACTATTCTTTATATCAAAATATATTTTTGGGTAAAATTATTTCATTTACCCACATTTAAAACAATAACGTGTCGATCGTTCTATTCAAGTGTTTAGAAACCCCTTCGATACAGTTGAGTAGACTGTGTCGACGAAGGTTCTTATGCCACTCAATAAACCAATCAACACAATATTAAAACAATTTATATTCACTAACAAATACGCGCTCATATCTACTATTACACTCAAACACATTATAGAGTACTACGGACTCTATTTTATGAGTAATTCCCACCAGAGCCAAGGTTATCACCAACCTATGCTCTGATACCAACTGTAACGTCCCGCAAATCCGTACCCCTTGAGTTAACACTATTCTACAACAATCAACTCAAGTTGTACAGAAATACGAACCATTTGGGTTAAAGAAGAAGAGGTAGAAGAAGAGAATAGAAAACAACAACAGAATCTAACCATCGCAGCGGAGTAAAATATAATAGACAATAAATAATCTTTACTCAAAATCAAATATATTTGTTTACATATATTACATCATCAGAGTACATCAATCACAGCTCAACATCAATATTATACAAATGGATTCACAACAACTCAACACAGCGGAATATGTATATATATACAAGTACGGGAGTACGTATCGCCATCCATCTCGTCTCCTGAGCTCCATAGCATCATATCCTGTATCCTATAATACTCGGTTTGACCCGAGCATTACAGTTAAATAACACCCGAGTCAGTCTGGATTACCAGCGTGAGAAAATCACACCCAATTGATTATTGAAGTTTCAAAAATCCTTTGTAAACAAAAGCATCTCGTAAGACCACGCCACAAATAAACATGTCGGGTTTTTACCTTACGATAGCTAAAACAACTTTTATAGATATCCTCCAATATTATAATAAGGTCTATATACAATTACTTATAAAATAGCCGAAATTGTTACATCTATTAAATTCCAGCTACTAGCCACAGAGTGGGTAATACAAACAAAACTCGTACAAGGCTCGTAGGGAGAATGGATTTCCAACTAATGACTAGGCACTGGGGTACCACCTGTCATAGTACGGGGACTAGATCACCGTACCGAGGAGTACGCCCGCTCCCCCCCGCAACACAAGGCCAGGACTACCCCTTACTGGATAATCCCGAGTGAGATCACCCCGCGGTTGGGATCAACAACCGCCCACTAAGCCGAAATAAAAAGGGACATCTAGACTGGAATGACCTCACCCTGCTTGGGTGCTACCCACCTAGCCTTGCTGCATAACCCCTGATTTTCAGTCATTCCCATTTGATGAGGCTTGAGGCTAAGCGTTACCTTTATACAACATATCCCTTAGAATGCCCATCGTCCACCTGACGATGTTTCGCAAGCATTCATCCATACAAGTGTGTTCCGGGTTCGAACGGAACCGAAGCACTATTCCTACTACATCCATTTTGGAAATATCCTCAGGATTAGTAGCGAGTAGCCCTTGCACTTCACTGCTCCATCTTCGAATCCAAAATCGTTTTCACGAAACGTACAAATCGGATCGAAGTGGTTTTCGAAAAATTAATCTCGATCCCGGTCTCTTCGAAACGATCAACGCGTTGTCCAATATTGATAGTCGGTTATTTAACTATCAATTAATATTCACAACATCCATCACACAATAAATAATTTTTCAAATTATTTATTAACTTCAAAAATATCTTCACAAGATTTATTTTCACTTTTCAAACTCCTTGAAAACAGTTTTCAAAACTATCTGCCTTTCTCAGAATAAATTCCAAATATTTCTATTTTCATTGGAATTACCAAGCACAAAACTAGATTTTCCTAAATTAATTTAAAACACTTTACTTTTAAAATATACTTTAAAACATTAAAGTTAAATTTTTTTTAATAATTTGTTAAAAACACATATTATATGAATATTTGAAAATAAGGTTACTTAATAAATATAAAACTAGATTTCTACTTCTTAAAAACAAAAATACTAAGTTACTTCTTAATAATTATTGCTAGAATATATTAAAGAGAATACTTACTTTAGACTTTATATATTAGAAATAATAAATTTTACAAAACTTGCTTTCTTTTAAAAAAAAAACTTTAAAACATTTAATTTATATTTACAAATTTACTTTTAAAAACGTGTACTTGGCCATCCAAAGAAAATTCCAACTTCAAGCACTTAAATCAATTTTTCCCAAATTGATTTCCAATTTATTTTATTTGAAATAATTTTCTTTTACTTATCAGTTCATTTTCCAATTTCAGTAGTTATGGGCTTTATTATTATTATTTCCAATTTTTTTTTCTTTACTCTTTCAATAATTCAAATCTTAAATTCTAAATAAATGTTTGTTCTTTTTAATTAATAATACTTCATTTTAAAATTCATTAACTGTCTGTTTATGCAAATTTTCCTTTCCATTCTCAGGATTCATTTATTAGAAATTTTAAAGTCACTTTATTTCTTTTCCAAGTTATTCTAAAATTTATTCTATAATTATTTTACTTGCAATTTCACTTCGTTTATTTTCATTTCCAAAATCAAATTTATATTTTTGGTAATTCTTTAGACCCAATTATATCAACCAAGTCATAGCATTCAATACTTCCACATCATTCATTATAGAATATCAAACAATCAGAACAGAGAATATAAAATAATTTAAATAAAAGTTGAGGGGTCCAGTTGGATCCCTCCAACCTGTTTTCCCTGCATCCACAGACGTTAGCATCACATAATATGCCAATTTCAAATTATACTATACTATGTCACTTCACTTAATTCAACCATACAATCAATTATTTAAATTTAATCATTTAAATTTAAATTTAAACCGAGTGAGATTAACTCACCTTTGATTTTTGTTCGTAACGCCAATCCAAACCAGCTCGTTCTTCATCGTTTTAGACCTCGAACAATCATTAAAATATTTGTTAATATTTGAATGGGTCCAACGATTTATTTATTTAATTTCCACAAATAATTTAAACTTTTTAAACAAATTTTCCTTTTAAATAATTTCTTAGTAACCAAAAGAAAATTTAGATAAGTTGATTAAACAAACCTCTCTCCTAAATATTTCCAAAATAAATAGTAGAATAAAGCAGGTATGTGAAATGTTTTTACTAGATATATCTGCATTTTTTCTAATTTACTGTAAATCTTCTTTTAAAGCAAAACTTTAGCATATAGTTAATTAAAATTCTCCTTCTCCTTACTGTTTCTAACTTACATGCCAACATAATTTGCTGAATCAATATAAACGGAAGAAAGTACGTAAACCTCACCATCGTTGCCCCAAAATGAATCCGTCTATCCTCAGGTTACACGCGACTACATCGGCCTCCTGTTGAAAATTGAGAGCACGCCCCTTCCAATTGCTATAGTGCTCGAATGCATGCCTCTACGATTGATCGGACCACTCCAAAATCACAGTCAAGATGCTCTTCAATATAACAAACTCAACAACGAAACCCTAGTTTTCGACATGACGAACCCTTCCTGCAAACGTGACTCACAACCCCAAAACCACAGCCTCAACCTCGGCCATCCCACTGTGAACGCCATCGCACAGATTCGAACGAATTGATTTGCAAAAACTCGGCTACCATTATACTCGATCGATTACGTCCAAAGGGTTCACGTATGAGCCTTCCAGATCCAAAGTCGCGATTCCCCTTTCGCGCATCGATTCATTGACGATGCCATTTGATCACGAGTTTGAGGAGGCCGTCGATGTTGAATTGAAGTAGAAGGAAAGTTAAACTCGCAAATAGGAATTTCGTTCTACTGGAACGAGTGAGTTCTCTCTTTTTTTTCAAAAATGAATTAGAGGGGAAGAAGGGTCTGCCATAATTTTCTTCGACCAAAATTAGGGATAAAAGGATGAAAAGGGTCGGCTACTACCTTTAATTCTGAACGAGTGGGCAGCGCAAATTCAGGATACTTGATAGCGTATGGAAGAAGGAAAATAGCTACAGTAATTTGGATGTGACAGAAAAACAACTGCTATGAACTATATTAACCAGCCCAACTATATATTCTATTTAAATTTCGATATAGATTTAGACGAGTTTAGCTATCGTACGCTCACACAACGACTCCGATCACTACACAATTTGAAATCCGATAATAATACAATATTATGGATCCAAAGGGACTGGTTTCGTCGAAATCCGAGACTGCGCCTCGGAAGGCGACTTTCAAATTCAATTTAAACGATATATTTTTAAAACTGAACAATCACTGCTAAATTTAAACTTAACCCTTTTATTATCTTCAGCTTTATCAATATAAATTCTACAAGCCTTCAAATTATTTTTAACAGGCTTAGAAACCTGAAATACAACATTTTACCCAACTTTACTTATTCAATTTAATCATTTAATCATCAAACAAATTGTGATATTTGAAATTCAAGTTAAAAATTAACTTTGAAATATTTAAAATAAATTAAATATTCTGATTTTTAAATGCTCCAAAATTCCGGGTCGTCACACTTCATGTCCCATAACCACTAGCTTAACTTAAATATTTACGAACAAATTATAGATCTCCACTAGAAAATTGTCACAAGCGATTTAATCGAACAAGTCTAAGAATCAACCGACGAATTAAATGCAAGCGTTTCATACCACTTGTTTTACTTGGCCGTTTAATTAGATTTCTCATACGAGTGAGGTAAAGGTTTGTATATACTAATAGATTGGAATACGGTTTAAGAAATGAGCTTTGTAATAAAATAGTGTTGAAATCGTTTTAATGGAAGAGTTTCGATATTTACTACTAGTATGGAAAACCTTTATATTTTTAAAGTGACAAATCACAAAAATGATTGTAGAAACAATCAATCACTAAACACATACGAAGACGTGAATTAATTCCAAAGAAATCGATATCAAATCCATTAAAATGGGTATTTCCAAAAATCCCAAAAAAATGTCATCAAAGTCGATAATAGATGATAACAACAAAAGGGAATCAACACGAACCGATAAAATTGGAATTCTTAAACAAAATAGGCAAGCAGGCAAAATACAGTAGATTCAGACGTCTGAAATAGGTGATTTAGACGTCTGAATCTGGAAAATTCAAAGTTTTCCAGAACGTAATTCAGACGTCTGAACCAAATGTTTCAGACATCTGAAATAGGTGTTTTTAGCCTATTTCCTTTCTGTTTGAAATCGAGCCAATTCAGACGTCTTGTGACGACCCGGCTTTCTAACTCTAGAAAGACGTGTCATCAATAAGAAAGAAAAGGATAGAAATAGAAAAGAATAGAAAGAAAGAATAACAACATCAGAATCTCACAGCGGAATGGAATAAAATATAATACATCAACATAAATATTACATAGTTATATATACATCAGAGTTATACAATATCATACAACATGACTATCGTATACATATCTGTCAGAACATACATCTCAAATATCATAAACTAACTAACAAAGCGTAACTATATAGATAGCTACATACGTCTGGTCTTCTGCTCCAACTCCTCCAGAAAACTCTATACTCCGATTACCTATCACTTGGCTACTCATAAAAATTTGAGTACCCAAGAGTTTATGAAAAACAAAATATAAACTTCGAGTCAGACATGGGTCTGGTATGAGTAAACGGGTTAAAGTTGTTTAACTTTGAAAATCATTTAAAATAAAGGTATCACGTAAGACTTCCCACACATAAATACGGGTAAGTTTTTACCTTACGCTAACCAAAACATTTTATAGGAAATTCAGTTATATTATAATAATGTCTAGGGTTTTCAAGTAAAATACAGAAATAGCTGAAATGCTTACATCTCACATTCCAACGTAGTTGGGCAAAATCAAAACGTACGGCGCTTATTGGAAATAGGACCCCATACAATGGCAGGGCTACTGGGGTACCGCTCGTCACAGTACGTGGCCTAGATCACCGTACCGAGGAGCCACCCTAACTCCCCTGCAACACAAGGCCGGAACCATTCGTTACTGAACAGTCCCGAACAAGATAACCCCGCAGTTGGCTGCAAACCAACCGCCCACACGGTCGAATAAAAGGGACATCTAGACAGGGGTATACCTCGTCTTGCTTGGGCATGACCCACCTAACCTTGCTGCACATCCCCTGTTTTTGCCATTCCCGGTTGATGAGGCTTGAGGCTGCGTTTACCTTTATAGAACATATCTCTTAGAATGCTCATCGTCCGCCTGACGATGTGCTGAAAGCATTCAATCCATACAAGTTCGTTCCGGGTTCGAACGAAACCGAAGGCATTATCTCGTTACACTCATTTTAGATTCACCCTCAGAGTTAACGACAATAACCCTTGCATTCTGAAAACACCATCCCGATCTTCACTTGAGATTACACGACCTAACGTTTAATTTGGATCGATGTGGTTTTTGGAATATCAAATCGATACCCGATCCCGGTCTCATCGAAATCCAAACGCCATTCTAAAGGCCAAGTTTTCTAATTAACTTAAACAGTTTAAATTCAACAATTGAATTCATATAGCAATTCAACACAAATAAATCATACACAGGCATCACAGATACATCCAGAATATCACATAACATCATAGGATATAAATAAACATCAGAGGCAATCAATATAATCATCGATTCATATCAACATTTTTTATTTAGTTTAAACTTAATTGCATGCTTAAGAATAAACTATATTTTATTTTTGCTTAATCAATTACTAATAAATTAACTTATTTCAAATCATTAATTACTTATTAATTATTCACTTAATTAATGAATTAATTCTTAATTACTAATCAATAACCTTAATTATTGATTTATAAAACTCAATTACGCAATTAATTATTATTAATTGCTTAATTAATCATTAATTATTAATTAACTTATCCGTTTAATTCTTAATTAGTTATTTAATCAGTTAACTACGATTTGTTAATTAATCAACTTCAAATGATTAATTAAATTCTTAATTACAAATGATTTTATACAAGATTATCATTAAAATCTTTAATTACAAATTTGATTACATTTTGAGCTACTATTAAATTACAATTATAAAGTTTATTACATTCTAAATTAACTACCATTTTAAATCAATTACTAAACTTTGTTTCAGCAAAGCTTTAAAGTTCATCTAGGCTTAAAACAAATTGGTCAGCACTAATAACATAATTTACACTTAGCTTAATTACCTTTAATTTCATATTACATTTAGCAAAATTCTACAATCTTAAAACCCGAAGTCAACAACGTGCTCAACTCGGGTAGAACTCGAGACCATCCAGTACTTCTCTCACGTTCCCCCCAACCTTTCTCTTGTTCTTCCCCAGTTTCTTAATTCTTCTGTTTCTTTTTTTTAGTTTAAGTTTTTAAACAACTGCAACCTCACACATGCGCTCAACCAAAGACCCAGGAACAAACTCGAAGTATCCCGATAATAAACTCGAGTTTCACTCGAGTAGGCATTAGCAGGTACTTCCCCGCCGCCGTGCACGTGGACGGCAGTTTGCCACCGCTCCAACGCCACTTGCCGCCACCAACAAACCTCACAGCTTCCCCTCAATCGAAATCACAACCCAGAAAACGCGATAAACCTGGGATCGAAGAAAAGCCTGAAAAGTCAAACTGCAACTCGACCAGGGTGGACAAATTCGCCTCGTCTACACAATCGCGATCACCTGAGATGACGTGGCTTCGGCCATACGTCGTCGACAACACCTCCTAACTCCTCCCAAAACCTCACGTCACTCGGTTGAGCTATGGCATCGCGTGGATCGAATGAACTGAACCCAAAACACAGAACCCATAAACCCTAAAATTGATTCCCCTCAACAAATCATGCATTCGAAATTTTTTTAAATATTTTTTTTTTGATCTCACATCAACACTCAAGCTTCATGTTGAATTTCCTCAATAATCATTGAAAGAATCTTCAGAAATTCATAGAAAAACATATATGGCTTATTATCAAACTGCTCTTAGCATTTTTAACTAAAAATTATAATTTCGGTCTTAAAAGTCATAACTAAGTATGTTGTTTCAAGATATAGATTCGATTTTATAATTTATGCAATTCGAATTTTGATCATTATTTACTTTTTTACTGTAAGTTTAAGTTTTCGGTGTTTAAACTTCATAGCTATCTTAAAACAACTTCAAACCTTAATCAGAAGCTTAAACAAATTTTACTTAGTTAAGTTACTAATTAAAGGAGATGATTTTATATAAAAGTATGATATATTATTTGATTTCTTTGTCTCTACATAAAATTTGAAACATGGAAGAACATGATATGCAACACAGACAAAACATAGCAAAACATTCCAGAACTTCACACATGAACAATACTTCATAAAATTCATATTAAGAGTTCGATTTAAAAATACGTTTACTCACCAAGGTTGCAGTTGAAACTTGAATTAGAGGATGGTTGATAATAGAAGTCTGCAGTTGAAGTTTTTGAATTCCTGTAACTCTTTTGCTTTCTAATTTTATTTAAGCTTGAAAACATGCTGTTTTGTTTATAGTTCTTTCTTATCTCAGTTTTTATTTAGGCTTTGCTTCTCAAATTTTGCTTAAGGAATGAACTAAATGGAATGATAAACATATTTATATATGGCTTTGAACAAGCTGTCTTCTGGAACAAGCTTAGCTTGATATAATACTTGCTTTATTTTTATTTGTAATAAGGTACAAAAACCTGAAATGAATTGGATATTTTCGGCTGGAAGATATTCTTCCAGATATAAAGGTGGCTAATTAAATGTTTGTGTTAACATATATGTTAACATATCATAATGTTTGCTGACACAAACATTTTGTACAATTGTTTTTTGTATACACTAATTAGTATTTGCTGGCACTTCAATATATATAAAGATATTTGCATATTTGGGTTTGTACTAAAATGTTTTCATTTATGCTAACATCTTATTAATGTTTGCTGAGACATTATTTGTATAAGATATTTGCAGGTTTTGTTTTCTTATGCATATACAGTTTACTTGCAGATTTTGGTTTGTACAAAATATGTTTTATTTGATGTGTATTCTTGCTCTCTTATGTTAACATATAAATAATGTTTGCTGACAAACTTTATAAAGATACTAGCAGATCCTTGTTTTGTCTAGTGTATTTGTACAATGGTTTTGCTTTTTGTTTTATTATCTTATATTCATGTCAAAGTTTTGTACTTATGTTTATGTATACTTATGTTTATAACTATATTTTATGTTATACTTATATGAAATATTTATAAGCTTAATTTATTTTAATTATAAAAGCTAAATCTTTCCAATATTTGATTTGTAACTTATATCTGCATTAATGTATTTAGATTTAATATGAATATACTTGTGTTATTATACTTATTATTATTAACTGCATTCATATGTCTGAGATTAAATGTCATTCATACAAAACTTTTAATTTAATTGAATAAAACAGATTTAATTTGAATATTGTTAGAAGAGTCTATTTTACATTTTGAAATTATGAATTCCTGTATAACAATATACAACTAATAATATCCAAAATCTTATTTGTTTCAAAATGAAAATCATGTATTTTATTTAAATTTAATTAAAAACTTATTATAATAATAGGGTCAAAATTTTGGGATGTCACATTCCTCCCCCCTTAAAGGAATTTCGTCCCCGAAATTTAAACAACATTTAGTTTCATAAACTTAATATTAACAATCCAAACATACATATCATCCATAAAATAACAATCAAATCAAACAATCAATTCTAACAGCATTACTAGCTATTCGGACATAAATTTGGATAAGCTTTTCTAAAACTATCAAGAGTTTCCCAGGTACAGTCTCTGGGATTCTCACTCCATTGCACCTTGACGAGTTTCACCACTTTGTTCCTGAGTTGCTTCTCGTCTTGATCTATAATCTGAACAGGATCTCTAACCACAGTCAGGTTGGGTTCAACTTCTAAATCTTCCTGAACAACTAGTTCTACCACAAATGATGGGTCATGAATAAATTTCCTCAAATGAGACACATGAAACACATTATGAATCCCAGACATCCGTTCTGGTAATTCAATCCTGTAGGCTACAGTTCCAATTCTTTCCAACACTCGGAATGGACCAATATATCTCGGAGCAAGTTTTCCCACTTTTTCGAATCTTATAGCACCTTTGATTGGGGAAACTTTGATAAAAACTAAATCTCCAATCTTAAATTCTAATGGTCTTCGTCTCTTATCTGCATATTTCTTCTTACGATCTTGAGCAGCTTTCATCCTTTTCTTGATACGCTCAACCTTCGCAGAAGCTTCACGAATTAGATCGGGTCCGAGTACAAGTCGATCGTTCGATTTAATCCAACAAGATGGGGATCTACATGGTCTTCCATACAGAGCTTCATAAGGAGCCATCTTAATACTCGCTTGAAAACTGTTATTATAGGAAGATTCCACTAGATGAAGATGGTCTTCTCATGATCCACCAAAATCCAATAAACAAGCTCGTAGCATATCTTCCAGAATTCGATTAAGCCTTTCCGTTTGTCCGTCCATCTGAGGATGATAGGCTGTACTTAATCTCAAACTTGTTCCCATTACTGATTGTAGAGCTTCCTAGAATTTACTAATGAAAATAGGATCACGGTCACTTACTATGCTGACAGGAACACCATGCAATCTGACTCTCTCCTTCAAGAAACTTTTTGCCAAGGAAACTGCAGTACGAGTCGCCTTAACTGGAATAAAATGGGCACTCTTCGTTAAACGATCAACAATAACCCATATTCCTTCATTTCCTTTCCTGGTTCTAGGCAAACCGTCGATGAAGTCCATCGAGATCATCTCCCACTTCCAATCTGGAATTCCCAAAGGTTGCAATAGTCCTGCAGACTTTTGTTGATCTCCTTTCACTTGTTGGCAGATGGCACAACTATTTATAAAAGCAGCTACATCCTTCTTCATATTCGGCCACCAGAAAACTCTCCTCATATCCTTATACATCTTCGAGATTCCCGGGTGAATATTCAATTTGGAGCGATGACACTCAGCTAAAACTTCTTGTCTCAATCTGTCAATATTAGGCACACACAAATGACCATTAATCCTTAAAGCACCTTGATCGTCTATCTTGAAATCCGAATATCGACCGTCTTTAATTCCAAGAATTATTTCCTCAAAAGATTTATCCTTCATTTGCTTACTAACGATTCTTTCTTGGAGAGATGGAACTACTTCCAAAAGAGATAAGACCGCATTTCTACCAAGAGCATCAGCCACGACATTCGCTTTTCCCGGAGTATACAAAATATCCAGATCATAAGATGCCAAAAATTCGACCCATCTCTGTTGTCTCAAATTAAGATCTTTTTGAGAGAAAATATACTTCAACGGTTTATGGTCTGTGAATAACTCAAACTTTTCTCCCAGAAGATAATGTCTCCAGATCTTCATAGCAAAAACAATAGCTAACAGTTCTAGATCATGCGTAGCATAGTTCTTCTCATGTGACTTCAATTGCCGACTAGCATACGCAATTACTCTGTCATTCTGCATCAGAGCTGCTCCCAGTCCAACTAAACATGCATCCGTATATACTTCAAATTTGCTCTTTCCATCCGGAATGACACGTACTGGTGCACTAGTTAGCCTTGTCTTCAATTCCTGAAAAGCTTCTTCACACTGAGGTGTCCATTTGAATTTGGCTCCTTTCCTAGTCAGCTTGGTCAGATGCGAAGAAATCTTGGAATAATCCTTAATGAATTTTCTGTAGTAGCCAACCAAACACGGAAAACTACGAACTTCAGTTGGTGTCTCCGGCTGTTTCCATTGCAAAATAGTTTCAACCTTTGCTGGATCTACAGAAATGCCTTCACCAGAAACAATGTGCCCTAAAAATTTGACTTCTGATTTCCAAAAATGGCACTTTGAAAACTTTTCCCTCAACACATGCTTCCTCAGAGTCTCCAATACAATCCTCAAATGATGTCTGTGCTCTTCTCCCGATTTGGAGTAGACCAAGATATCATCAATGAATACCAGCACAAACTTATTCAACACATCTGTAAAGACTCGATTCATGAGGTCAACAAAATAGGCCGGCGCATTGGTTAATTCGAACGGCATAACCAACCGCTCATAAAAACAATTCGGTCCCCTAAATGCTGTCAAGGGAATACTATCTTCAGCTACTCTTAATTGATGGAAACCTGAAGTTGGATCTAGTTGAGAAAAGATAGATGCTCCATGCAACTGGTCAAAAAGATCATCAATGCAAGAAAAAGGATATTTATTTCGAATGATCACTTTGTTCAATTCTCTATAATCAACAAAGAACCTTAGCGAACCATCCGATTTGGTAACAAACAGTACAACAGAGCCCCAACAAGAAAAACTGGGTCTTATCAAACCCTTCTCCAAAAGATCTTGCGTCTGCTTAATCAACTCTTCTCTTTCTCTAGGAGGCATTCTCCTACTAGGCTGAATCACCGGCACTGCTCCTGGGATCAAATCAATACGTAACTCAATCTCTCGATGTGGCGGAAGACACTTAACTTCTTCAAAAACATCAGGAAAATCCTGAACCACATCGATTTCCTCAACTTTCTCTTGAGAAGTCTCAACTCCTAGTAATAGACTACTCAAATGAAATCTAGAACTATCACACGACACTTTGGCAATCCTACCCAAATCAGTCTCCAATGCAACTGTCCTTTCATCACAATTTAGGACTGCTTTATACTTATCGAGCCAATCCATTCCGAAAATAAGATCAAATCCTTTAAAATTTAACACATACAGGTCACAAGAAAAACTATGAGACAAATAAGAAAGCTTCAAGTCCTTACAGATCGTATCCAATTTTTTTGCTCCACCAACAGGATTAGATACAATAATGGGTCGATCCACGGTACTAGGGTTGAGAAAAAACTTTTCTACCGATTCCAGAGATATGAAACTCAAAGATGCACCCGAATCAAACAACACTTTAATATATTTGCCATTTAAGAGTGAGGTACCTTCCAAAACTCCTTTGCCTTGAGAAGAAGAAGATGAACCTGCTTCCAAAGCAAAAACTTTATCCTGCAGTGTCCTCTACAAAAGTGGACAATTCTTAATGATATGACCGGGCTGACGACAATTAAAACACAACGTTCTTTGAACTACTGCCAATCCTGGACCACTCTGTCGTTGCTGTTGCTGAGATCCTTCTTGAGAACACCGATCTGCCAAATGTCCAAGTTGCTGACAATTATAACACTTACGGGGTCCGTTATTGCTTCCTCCCGATTTCTTTCCCTTAGCCTGTCTTTTCCAAAGTGGATTAAACTTCCTTTTATTTGGGTTAACGGAATTCCCTCTCGAAACTGCTGTTGTTGCCTCCAATTTCTTGCTCATCAAATCTTCATACCTCAAAGCCATATCAACAAAATCAACAAAAGATCCTTTCAAGAGCACCGTCATTTTATTCTGGAATTCGAACCTCAATCCTTGCACAAACTTTTCATTCTTCGTGAGGGGAGTATCAATGAGTCCTGATCCATAACACGAAAGTTCGTTGAATTTGGTCTCATATTCAGAAATGGTCATTCTTTCCTGCTTCAAATTCAGAAAATCCTGGTACAATTGAGTTTTCCTTGCTGTAGGCATAAATTTCTCCTCAAATAACTCCTTAAATTTTTCCCATGATATATCTTCTTCAGGAATATTTGCAATTGTTACATCCCACCATGCTGCTGCGCCTCCCTGCAATTGTCGCGATGCCATTTCCCTCTTCTGATCATCCGACAATCTCATCCTCTTAAAAATTCGCTCACAAGAGTGTAACCAGGCTTGAACTTCAATTATCGATTCTGAACCTTTAAATGGTTGGCCTCCAAGATCAATGAAATCTTTACATAAGGCAGCAAAACTAACTTAAGGCGGTACTGGATTTACAGCCTCTCTAGCAATTTGACTTCGACAATTATCAGTTAAAGTACTGGCCCTAACTCTACCTCTTTGTCCAGAACTCATGTTGACCATTATCAATTGAAGTACACAATCCTTTCAAGTTACCTGTTCGGGTGGCCAACAAATTTAGATAGGTATATAATTATATGAAAATACAAATACGCACTCTCAAGATAAATATTACTCCAGAGCCTAGGTACTCGCTCAACCTAATGCTCTGATATCAGCTGTGACGACTCGGCTTTCTAACTCCAGAAAGACGTGTCATCAATAAGAAAGAAAGGGATAGAAATAGAAAAGAATAGAAAGAAAGAATAACAACATCAGAATCTCACAGCGGAATGGAATAAAATATAATACATCAACATAAATATTACATAGTTATATATACAACAGAGTTATACAATATCATACAACATGACTATCATATACATATTTGTCAGAACATACATCTCAAATATCATAAACTAACTAACACAGCGGAACTATATAGATAGCTACATACGTCTGGTCTTCTGCTCCAACTCCTCCTGAAAACTCTATACTCCGATTACCTATCACTTGGCTACTCATAAAAATTTGAGTACCCAAGAGTTTATGAAAAACAAAATATAAACTCCGGGTCGGACATGGGTCTGGTATGAGTAAACGGGTTAAAGTTGTTTAACTTTAAAAATCATTTAAAATAAAGGTATCACGTAAGACTTCCCACACATAAATACGGGTAAGCTTTTACCTTACGCTAACCAAAACATTTTATAGTAAATTCAGTGATATTATAATAATGTCTAGGGTCTTCAAGTAAAATACAGAAATAGCTGAAATGCTTACATCTGACATTCCAACGTAGTTGGGCACAATCAAAACGCACGGCGCTTATTGGAAATTGGATACCATACAATGGCAGGGCTACTGGGGTACCGCCCGTCACAGTACATGGCCTAGATCACCGTACCGGGGAGCCACCCTAACTCCCCTGCAACACATGGCCGGAACCATTCCTTACTGAACAGTCCCGAACAAGATAACCCCGCAGAGCCTACACAGCCGAATAAAAGGGACATCTAGACAGGGGTATACCTCGTCCTGCTTGGGCATGACCCACCTAACCTTGCTGCACATCCCTTGTTTTAGCCATTCCCGGTTGATGAGGCTTGAGGCTGCATTTACCTTTATAGAACATATCGCTTAGAATGCTCATCATCCGCCTGACGATGTGCTGAAAGCATTCAATCCATACAAGTTCGTTCCGGGTTCGAACGAAACCGAAGGCATTATCTCGTTACACTCATTTTGGAATCACCCTCAGAGTTAACGACAATAACCCTTGCATTTTGAAAACACCATCTTGATCTTCACTTGAGATTACACGACCTAACGTTTAATTTGGATCGATGTGGTTTTCGAAATATCAAATCGATACCCGATCCTGGTCTCATCGAAATCCAAACGTCATTTTAAAGACCAAGTTGTCTAATTAACTTAAACAGTTTAAATTCAACAATTGAATTCATATAGCAATTCAACACAGATAAATCATACACAGGCATCACAAATATATCTAGAATATCACAGAACATCACAGAATATAAATAAACATCAGAGGCAATCAATATAATCATCGATTCATATCAACATTTTTGATTTATTTTAAACTTAATTGCATGCTTAAGAATAAACTATATTTTATTTTTGCTTAATCAATTACTAATAAATTAACTTATTTCAAATCATTAATTACTTATTAATTATTCACTTAATTAATGAATTAATTCTTAATTACTAATCAATAACCTTAATTATTGATTTATAAAAATCAATCACACAATTAATTATTATTAATTGCTTAATTGATCATTAATTATTAATTAACTTATCCGTTTAATTCTTAATTAGTTATTTAATCAGTTAACTATGATTTGTTAATTAATCAACTTCAAATGATTAGTTAAATTCTTAATTACAAATGATTTTATACAAGATTATCATTAAAATCTTTAATTACATATTTGATTACATTTTGAGCTACTATTAAATTACAATTATAAAGTTTATTACATTCTAAATTAACTTCCATTTTAAATTAATTACTCAACTTTGTTTCAGCAAAGCTTTAAAGTTCATCTAGGCTTAAAACAAATTGGTCAACACAAATAACATAATTTACACTTAGCTTAATTACCTTTAATTTCATATTACAGTTAGCAAAATTCTACAATCTTAAAACCCGAAGTCAACAACGTGCTCAACTCGTGCAGAACTCGAGACCATCCAGTACTTCTCTCGCGTTCCCCTTACCTTTCTCTTCTTCTTCCCATGTTTCTTAATTCTTCTGTTTCTTTTTTTTTTAGTTTAAGTTTTTAAACAGCTACAACCTCACACACGCGCTCAACCAAAGACCCAGGAACAAACTCGAAGTATCCCTATAATAAACTCGAGTTTCACTCGAGTAGGCATTAGCAAGTACTTCCCCGCCGGTTCACCACCGCTCCAACGCCACTTGCCGCCACCAACAAACCTCACAGCTTCCCCTCAGTCGAAATCACAACCCAGAAAACGCGATAAACCTAGGATCGAAGAAAAGCCTGAAAAGTCGAACTGCAACTCGACCAGGGTGGACAAATTCGCCTCGTCTACACGATCGCGATCACCTGAGATGGCGTGGCTTCGGCCATACGTCGCCGACAACACCTCCTAACTCGTCCCAAAACCTCACGTCACTCGGTTGAGCTATGGCGTCGCGTGGATCGAATGAACTGAACCCAAAACACAGAACCCATAGACCCTAAAATTGATTCCCCTTAACAAATCGTACATTCGAAATTTTTTTAAATATTTTTCTGTTGATCTCACATCAACACTCAAGCTTCATGTCGAATTTCCTCAATAATTATTGAAAGAATCTTCAGAAATTCGTAGAAAAGCATATATGGCTTATTATCAAACTGCTCTCAGAATTTTTAACTAAAAATTATAATTTCGGTCTTAAAAATCGTAACTAAGTATGTTGTTTCAAGATATAAATTCGATATTACAATTTATGCAATTCGAATTTTGATCATTATTTACTTTTTTACTGTAAGTTTAAGTTTTCAGTGTTTAAACTTCACAGCTATCCTAAAACAACTTCAAACCTTAATCTGAAGCTTAAACAAATTTTACTTAGTTAAGTTACTAATTAAAGGAGATGATATTATATAGAAGTATGATATATTCTTTGATTTCTTTGTCTCTACAGAAAATTTGAAACCTGGAAGAACATGATATGAAACATTGACAAAACATAGCAAAACATTCCAGAACTTCACACACGAACAATACTTCATAAAATTCATATTAAGAGTTAGATTTAAAAATACGTTTACTCACCAAGGTTGTAGTTGAAACATGAAACAAAGGATGGTTGATAATAGAAGTCTGCAGTTGAAGTTTTTGAATTCCTGTAACTCTTTTGCTTTCTAAATTTTATTTAAGCTTGAAAATATGCTGTTTTGTTTACACTTCTTTCTTATCTCTGTTTTTATTTAGGCTTTGCTTCTCAGATTTTGCTTAAGGAATGAACTAAATGGAATGATAAACATATTTATATATGGCTTTGAACAAGATGTCTTCTGGAACAAGCTTAGCTTGATATAATACTTTCTTTAAATTTATTTGTAATAAGGTACAAAAACCTGAAATGAATTGGATATTTTCGGCAGGAAGATATTCTTCCAGATATAAAGGTGGCTAATTAAATGTTTGTGTTAACATATATGTTAACATATCATAATGTTTGCTGACACAAACATTTTGTACAATTGTTTTTTGTATACACTAATTAGTATTTGCTGGCACTTCAATATATATAAAGATATTTGCAGATTTGGGTTTGTACTAAAATGTTTTCATTTATGCTAACATCTTATTAATGTTTGCTGACACATTATTTGTATAAGATATTTGCAGGTTTTGTTTTCTTATGCATATACAGTTTACTTGCAGATTTTGGTTTGTACAAAAAATGTTTTATTTGATGTGTATTCTTGCTCTCTTATGTTAAAATATAAATAATGTTTGCTGACAAACTTTATAAAGATACTAGCAGATCCTTGTTTTGTCTAGTGTATTTGTACAATGGTTTTGCTTTTTGTTTTATTATCTTATATTCATGTCAATGTTTTGTACTTATGTTTACGTATACTTATGTTTATAACTATATTTTATGTTATACTTATATGAAATATTTATAAGCTTAATTTATTTTAATTATAAAAGCTAAATCTTTTCAATATTTGATTTGTAACTTATATCTGCATTAATGTATTTAGATTTAATATGAATATAATTATGTTATTATACTTATTATTATTAACTACATTCATATATCTGAGATTAAATGTCATTCATACAAAACTTTTAATTTAATTGAATAAAACAGATTTAATTTGAATATTGTTAGAAGAGTCTATTTTACATTTTGAAATTATAAATTCCTGTATAACACATATACAACTAATAATATCCAAAATCTTATTTGTTTCAAAATGAAAATCTTGTATTTTATTTGAATTTAATTAAAAACTTATTATAATAATAGGGCCAAAATTCCGGGATGTCACACGTCTGAAATTCCAGATTCAGACGTCTAAAACTAGAATTCAGAGCATTTCCTGAACCTCGACCAAAAATGGCCAAATGAATATCGGAAGCGATCGGACGAGCAAATGACGACTAAGGATTTACGCCACGCGACAACCCAGCCTTAACATCTCTTCGATACGCCTCAAATATCGACGTCCAAATATCCATAATAGGATTTTCATAGATTTTGATTTCAAAACACCAAAAATTGGAATATACACCAAATCAATCCAAACCAAATTCAATTGCACAAGAATAAGTGTTAGGAATTCATACCTAACAATCGAAGATAATTATAGACTAAGATGTGAGATAAAAATCTCACATTTGAACCCAAAACTATGAAGAAGAAGCTATAGAGCAATGGCAAGAACAATCACTCTTTAATTCCAACCTAAAGAGCTTGAATCTAAGCTTAAAAGAGAAACATTTCCTAAATTAGGTTTAAGAATTTCTGAAATTGGTAAGAGAATGAGTTGGAGAAGAAGAAGAGGAGGCTTACCAAAGCTTCTTCTATAAATTTGGAGCTAGAACTTGATTTGCAAATGGAAACTAGGGCTTGGAGTTTTAATTTCTCATTCCGCTCTCCATTGATGCTAAAGCTTGAGTATTAGGAAATATAAATGAAGTAATGAAGAGAAGAGGGGTGAAGCTTGGGTCTAATGGGCTGAAACAAAACCAAAGCTCTAAGTGAAAAAGTAGCAAAATTCCACTAACTCCAAACATATCAAAGTTTATACTTAAAAAAGTTGCAAACGTCATTTTGAACTCAATGGGGGCGGTCTCAAGTCCTAATTCGACTGTTTGCAAAAAGTAGCATTTCAAACTAAAATCCGACTAACGATGAATTATTTGAAATAAAATATTTAAATATTCAATTGTAAAATATGCGTGTTGTTACAGCTTGGCCTCTACTCGCTCTTTGGTTTTAGTCATTTTTGACAAAGGATATCAAAGCCCAAAAGAGCAACACATTGTCTTAAAATGACGGTAATAAAAAAAGCTGAATTAACAGATAGCTGAGAAACCATCTATCATGGATATAAAATGATTGTATATGGAAATTACGTCTTGTATACTTATCACCACTCATCGAATTCCAAATTATACCATTTCTTGTTTAAAAATAATACTGGACAAGTCAAAGTAGTGTTACCTCATAATCATGTCTCGCGGTTATTCTTAACTTTTGAAATAGCGACTATTCTATTTCTTCGATGTTTAGTGCTATTTATCCAAATAAATCTTTCCATGTAAGTGAATGCTTTATGGAAATTAATTCATTTCTATAAACAAATCAAACTTTTTCTTTTAAAAATCTGAATTCATGCTTGGCCTCATATTACAAGTATTAGCTTTAAAACACTTTGTTAAAAGAGTTTACTAACTTCAAAACAATAATTTAAAAAAGATTTACTAACATAAAACATCCTTAATTCAATTAATTAGTAAACCTAAATATAATTAATTAAATTAAATAATTAAATATCATTATTTAAAATGATTAATCAATTTAAACCATCATTAAGGAAAGATTAATTAAAGTTAAACAAGTTGATTTCCTTTTAAAGTCATTAATTAAAAAAAATTAAAAATTTAAAAACATCATTAGTTTATTAATTAAGTTACTTTAATCCATCATTATCAAAAGATTAATTAGCCTTAAGCATCATTAAGTGAAATGATTAATCAAATTTAAATCATCATTAACTAAGTAACTAAATAAATTTAAAACACATCATTAATAAGTTAATTTATTAAATTTAACCCTTATTACTTAAATAATTAATTAAATTAATTAATCATTCTTAAAATATTTAATTATTTTTGAAAATATATTGATCCAAAACTTGCTTAGCTTGTAAAACATTCCAAGCATGAAGATGAAACCAAATGATTTCGATAAGAAGTGATTTACGAAAGTGCTGATATATGGACTATCGCTATACGGGTAGTTCGGCAAACAAACTTATGACATTACAATACAACCAAACAACACATAGGAAGGTATGAAAATATATACAAGGTAATCAACTATGAAACAACATATAGAGAGCATTTACTTATAAATAATTAACTTTAACTACCAATATTTCATTGGCCTTACTAAATGCTTACTAACTTACCCAAACTTGCTCCTCAATTTCAATGACTAAGGATTTCGAAATTTAAAATATCGTAAACATAAAAGTTATAGTCCTTTGAGTTTGCTTTCCAGTTCGGTAAGGAAATCTACATTCTGGTTAATTTTACAAAAGTTATGGCCGAATTACTAAGGGGTGTTTAAACAATTTCCGAGCCAAACACCATCAAAGCAAAACAATTCATTATCGTATCATGGAATCATATATAACAAGTTTATAAAAAAACATGCACATTAATTCCCAAGCAACAATCCAACTACAATTATTATCAACAATAAAAGATTAAAACTTTGCACAAAAGAAGAAGTTTTACTCACTAACTAGTTTGCTAACTAACCTTTTCTAACAAGTGTACTAACTTTCAACTAGTTTATCTTACTAACTTAACATAACATGTTTGCAACCATCACAACATACACATGTCCAAATCAAACATAAGAAAAATCACATTATATCTAAACCAAGCAAGCTATACATAACACAATACAACTAAAGATAACCTTTTCCAAAAACTTAGGAGTTTCACCCAAATGGTATCGAAACTCATACTAAATTAGGGTATAACCTAGTACTTCCGTTCCCAAGCAAAAAGATGGATTTTTTTAATGGTCTTGACATGAAAATATGGTTCAGCCTTGGGAACTTTTATCTTGGCCTTTGATGTTTTTAGTGGATGTGTGCTTGTTTTTAGAAGATACGGTGATGAAGAAGATGTAGGAGGCTCTAACAAGTTTTGGAAGAGATATAAGTGGAATAACATGGATTTTAAAATTTGAAAGACATGTTTAGAAAGCCATGGAAATAAGATCAAGCTTTAGGAAATTTTGAAACATGAAAAGAAAATAAGAAACAAGAAAGGAGTTAGGAAAATTTGTTTTATAAGAATGCAAAGCTTCTCAAAGAAGCTTCTTTATTAAATTAAATTTGCTTAGCTTACAAAGGAAGCTTCTTTATTTAATTCATTTTGGTGGCTTATTACATATATTTCCTTAAGCATATATATATATATATATATTCACATGCATTCAAACATCCCTAAATAACTTATAAATATGTTTTCATTTTCAATCATACATCTAACTAAATATTTTTGTAAATAAATTGGAAAACTCTTTTACCATCATTATTTATTAAGTTATGAATCTATTATTTGAATATTTAAAATTAATTAAATTTTCATAGATTCAAGTAGTGAAATCCGGGTCGTTACAATTTATAAAATCACTACCATGTATAAAACTCTGTATAAAATATCTTTGATACTGCAAAATCTCACTTACAAAATCCCATTTTTAAATAACTTTAAATAAGCCTTTTTATTTACTAAATCCCTTTTTATAAACAAGTTATTATTTATAAATACTTTTATAAAATAATTATATAACTTGAAAATCATTTATAAACTTTAAAATACCAAATTAATTAAAAAATGGAGGTTAATTGAAAATCATATTTTATAAAATCAAAAAGAGGTTTAGTAAATCTAATGGCACAAATAAAGTTACCATTTAATTTCACTTTCAAATCATTTAATAATTTATTTACCTAAGTCAACGTATACGTAAATACACTTTATTTCCAAATAAGGAAATAACATGCCAATGCAAACTATCTGGCACATACGCGTCCAAATAACATAATAACAGGATGGTGATTTGTGCCACTAAATAGATGTTAAAACAGTCGATTGAAGAATGGGGATTTAATTTGCTAACCTATATGTCCATATAATCAAATAACCAAACTATAGAAGAATGGGGAATTATTCTGCTAATATATGTCCATAATAATCAAATCAATTACATTATAGCAGAACGAGGATTTATTTTGCTATTAGACGTCCATACAAACACAACCACTAATATTGTAGTTCATTCATAGTTGTTTTTTCCTACTTAATGATATCGACATTTGACTGTTCAAACCTTCTTTGAAAAAGAAGTACCTTAAAAAACAATTTGATTCTTAGAAAACAAAGAATTGAAAACTTAAAACTTCTTTTTAAAATAATAATCTATAAGTTAAACCCTTATTTAAATCATAATTAATCTTAATTAAATCTTAATTAAATCTTAATTAAATCTTAACTTAATTAAATTATAAATCAAGAAATAATTAAACCTTTAATAAATAATTAAACAATAATTAATAAGTAATTAAACCCTAATTAATCCTTTATTAATTGTTAAACAATAATTTAAAACTTTATTAATAATTAATATTAATTAATCTCATTTAATTAATTAAATAACTTTAATTAAAACTTCAATAATAAATTAAATGTTAATTCATTTTAGTTAAGTCTTAATTAATATAAATATTTATCCTTAATTAATTTAAAATTAATTAAATAATTAAACTTGATTAAAAAATAATTATCTTTTATCTCAATTAATCCTTAAGTAATATTTCTTAATTAATTAATACTAACTAACTACTAATTACTTAACTTAATTACTTAATTAAATAATAAATAATTATTCTTAATTAATTAATATTTAATTATTATCCAAACATACTTAATTAAGTAATAATTAAATATTATGTTTACTAATTAAGTTTGACAATAATTTGTTAAAATATTTAAATGAACACCTTAAAACTTGAAATAATTAAATTTTCTAAAATGCACCCATGGCTACTATCACTATGGGTGCAGTAACATAGAAGTTGTTTTCTCTTTTTTCTAAGTTATTCCAAAACTTTAACTTTTCACTTATGCTTACATTTAAACCACGATCAAGAAAATTTAAAAAAAAACTTTACTAAAGGTAGAAACTATAATAAATAACAAAATGTTTACTAAACCAAACATGTAAACGATTTGTTTTTCAAAAGTGGATCCCAAGTCCTTTCTAACATTTCAAGTTCTAACTTCCAAACCATTTAGCCACAATTAAAGCATATACATGCACATTAAATAACATTATCCCAATAAAATAATACAGATCACAACTTAATATCCAAACACATTGCTTTAACAAGCAAATCCACATGTAATGTTAAACCACAAGTTAACACACACATAAACATACAAACCATACCATAGTCCAACCAACAAACATATACATATAACTAGATAGCCAATATATATTTAAAAGTAAAATATTTTCAAAATTTTACAAGTTTACTCACCAAAAATCTTTGAAAACTTGAAATGCTTTAGAATTTGGAAAACTTGGAAACCACAAAAATCACTCAAACATAGGTCATCTTCTCCTCGATTTTTGGACATATTACTCCTTATTTTGAAAAGGAGGCCAGAAGATAAGTTTTATTAAATTCATTTCTCAACAATCTAAAAAAATAATTATTCAATTTGGATTAGTTTTGAGGAATATATGGTCAAAAGAAATGCTATTTTTAGGCTTGAAAATATGGGTCCAAAATGAGTTAGAAAGAAATACAATTTTGACCAAAGATATCGAAATTTTGAAAAAGAGATTCAAATGAAAGTTGTAGCCACTGGAGTTCTATATGGTTTTAAAAAAGAAAATCTTGATTTGGGGTAGTATAAATGATGTTTTGGCCGAATGAAGTGGGAGGAAAAAATGAAGAAGAAAGAGTTTTTAAACAAGGTTTGAAAATATTTAAAACAAAATAAATTTTTGAATTTAAATTTTATAATTTTAAAATAGGAAGTCCTTAACAAGGTTTCATGAAGCTTATAGGAAGTTGAGCGGTTAGGAAATTTTCGAAGAGAAAAGAAAACGAGAAAACGAGAGAAAAAATTAGGAAAAGAGTGTGTGTGTGTGTGTGTGTGTGTTATGTTAACATGTTAAATTACCAAACTACCCCTCGTACTTTGCCTTCCTCCCTCCTTATGCTACCTCAACACCTCTTTCCACTCACATGCCATTTCAGCCCACACTTAGACACCCTCCCGTCAAATCAAAGCAAACATGCATTAATCACTTTAGTCTACTATGTTGGAAAAGGAATCTTATATTATAATATATATATATATATATATAACATTTTTCATATAAAAATCTTGTCTTATATTATATATATAGACATACTTAAATGTTTATGTATATTCAAATTCATTCAACCATGTCTAAAATACTTTGTAATCATAAGTATATGTGTATTCAAAAGTGTTACAACAATTTCAACGACTATAAGCCGAAGAAAAGTCAAAAATTCGAAAAATGAATTCCGATCGCATTTCTGTTTTTCTTTGAACTAAATATTTTTGTAAAAAAATTTGAAAGCCTTTTCACCATCATTATTTATTATTTCAAAGAGTTTTATTTTCAATATTAAATCTGTATATTGAACATTTAAAATTAATTAAATGTTCGCAAATCAAAGCGGTGAAATTCTGAGTCGTTGCAGATGGGCCTCCAAATTTAGTATGTTATTATAGTAATAGCATAAATGATGGGAACATGCCATATAGCACTTATTGATTGCATCAAGTTACGAAAATTGTTTTTGTAAAACGTACTATACATTATTTATGAAATAATAACTATTTTTCGACGTCGATTGAAAAATAGGAATAGTTGCATTTCAATATGAATATTATGAATATCGTTATGAAATAAAACTATGATGTGGTATTTGTTTTCACAAGAAAAGTGATATGTTCGAAAAATTATAAAGTATCTAAAATTATTTACAATTATTTTAGGACTATAGACTAAGCCGTAGCATTTAGTTAATTATATGTTAAATAAGTAAAGGCTGTTCATCCATTTAGTGGAAGCATCATAAGAGTAGATGAACTTTTCTAATTGATACATACAGATGTATGCAATAATTAGCCTATTAATACCAAAAAACTTCCATGTACTTCATCATATTCATCGATGAGTTATCACAGACATGGACATTTATATTTGATATGCATGTATAAGTCTATAGTAAGCTCATAAAATATAAAATGGATACTATAACATATAACAGAATCGATTCGATTTGATCGAATGGGTGAGTATATTGGAAAGAGTTTTTTATATATCTTATATGAATAAGATTCAATCTCAAAGGTCGCTCCTCCTTATAATACATAACGATGTATCGATAAGGAGTAATCGAACTTTGTTGGATGAAGTACGATTAATTATAAGTGAAGTTGAGTTAACTTCTTTCTATAAGGTCGTCTATTTAAAGAGTAGCACATAAGGTTAAAATTAATTTCATCTGAATAATAGTTTATAAAATCATATAATATGAGAATTTATAAGAAACCCCAACATATCATAGTCCAAGGAATTAGCAGGTTGAGTGAGTCGAAAGTCTACACGTGATAATTATTCATCATGGACCTTGTATGAATTACGCAAAAGAAGTTTGGGAAAGACTATCGTTGGATGACATATTTATGATTTTAACATGAGTTCTGTAAAATAAAACCAAATTAGTTTTATATACAAGGAACTTCATAAATTATGAATACCTATTCCATTGCACCAATAAACAATTTTTATTTCAAGAAATATCAACTTCATAGTGAAAGTATTTCTTTAAGAAATCATTGGTAGTTAAACAGAATTGCATATGATCCAAAGATATAAGTGTTTACACGAGATGAAATGAAATTAACTAACCTAAACGAACACATTGCATTATATAGTATAATGAGTATTCTCATACATGAAAGAGAAATTATGGGTTTCTTGTTAATGTCAAAAATATGTAATCCTCAACTGTTTAATTAAACCATTAAGAGTGTCGACTCTATGATATGGTATGATGCGCAAATCCAAAATAGATTCCAACGTTTTTAAAATATGATTTTGATAGTTTTACCTAAAATGAGATGATTCATTGGTTGCAAATGTGCATTTAAGAGAAAGGTAAATGCAATTGGAATGTAGCGAGCCACATTGATAAGAATAATACCTTGAATTTCAATTGTTGAAATTAACATAGCAGATTCACCATTCAATATACTCAAGTTGGTTCCAGATTTTGCTCGCAAAATAATCGCCTTATGACTTTCTATGTTGTTATATATTAGTTGAAACAAAAATTATGAATATAGATTTAGACTAGTCTATTTGCACACAACAATCAAATTGTCTCGAAATCAATGAGAGCAATATTGAGTTTGTGGGCTTTTGGTTATGATCCAAATAATGATCCAAAGAATCATTTTATAAGCATAAAATTTGAATCGGTATTTTGATAGAAATATCAAGTAGTTTGATTTTCAGTCAAAATGAAGAGAAAGCATGCGTTCATAAGAAAGAACATTAAAAGGTACATAGATATTTCAAAACTATAAGCAAACAACACATTGCTGAATTTTAACAATACTTGTGTTGAAATCAGCCTTAGTCATTTTAATGCTCAACGCTGGATTTGTAAATGATGGCTTTTATTGTAAATATAAAAGATATTAGGAATGTCCCAAATCAATATGCAACGACGCCCTATTAAAATGCTTTATGCAGAACATGCAAGATAGATTCCTCACGCATTATGAACAAGAATGATAATACATGCTATGTTGTAAATGATATCGTGATTTTTTTTATGTATTTGATACATGAAGCATATATAAAATCCAAACAAATATCACTAAATGGGTATTTGAGGTGTTCTTGTGTATTTTTGAGATACTGTATAACCGTTTATAGAAATAACGAACTCATTATGAAGGAGTGTTCAAAACATAAACTTCGTAAGTGATATTGGGTATCATATATCTATATAATAATATTTAAAATTGTAAATGTAACAAATGAAATAGTGTGATATCCCAGTAATTTCAAGAAATTTAAATGTGATAATCCTTTTATTAATTATTTAAAATTGGCAAAATTGTTATTTCCAAACAATCATAATAAATGTGTTGTTTTTTTAAATACAGATAAATAAATGTTAATAGAATTATAATTTCAAATTGAATTTGTGTTTGTTTAAGTGTGTGTGTGTGTGTGTATATATATATATATATATATATATATATATATGAAAGGATTTTAAATTGAATTTTAAATTGAATTTGAATTTGAAATTTGGATTAAAAATTAGAATTTAAAAGATATAATTTTAAATATATTTTGGATTTCAAATTATATTGTATGTGATTTTATTTAGAATATAATTGGTTTTTATTTTTTATTTTTTTAAAAGAATTTTATTTATATAAATTTAGATAAGTATTTATCGATTAGTAAATAAATACAAAAGATATTTATTGACATTTAAAAATAATTAAAAAAACATAATGACAGGTGTTAATAGATTAAATTATGCTAGCAATATGTGTAATGAGATTAAATTATATGAAGGACAAATGTTAGTTGAATTAACAAGCGTCACTTACTTCATTTTATTTTCTTTAATTTCTAATAAATCTCAAATTAGCCTATACAAACATATATCTCCTCTCTTCAATTTTTTTCTCATTCTCGGTTCAAAAACAAAGAAAACCAAAAACCTGTAAGACATTTTACAAACCAAAAACTAAAGCATGTAAACAAATTATCAAACCAGAAATAAAAACCTGTAGCCTGTAATCACCTTCAACTTGTATCATCAAACCTTCAAGTTTTCAAAGAGATCAAAGCAACAACTTCAATTCAGTTTTTAAAGAAAGATCATTTCTGTTTCAAAGATTAAACCTTCTCAGCAACAACTAAGCAATTCAAGTTTTCAAGCATCTCAGTTTTAAGCTCTGTGCAACTAATTCTGGTGAGTAAACATATTATTTAAAAGGATTAAGTAAATAAAAATCTGTGCATGTGATTCGTGGATTGAATTATGATTTGCATGTGTATGGATACCTGGATATATGATTGTGTTAGGGTGTACATGTTTGATATGTGTATGTTCATCTCTGTTTATGGTTATAAATTTTTAAAAATGAAACAAAATTCAAAATCTCTCAATACAATCTCTTATAGGATGAAGAATTTAAATAAGATATCTTTGTTTATGTATAATCAAAGTTTTAAAAATATATTTAAGTAAATTCAGTTTAAAATTTTCTGGAAAATAGGAAGAATAGTAGAAAACTTAAGAACATGTTAAAATCCATCATCATGGTTTGCTGATTCATGTTTATAACCTAAATCGTCTTTTAAAATTAGGATTTTTAAAATGAAAATCATGATTTATAGATTGGGATTGAATCAGTATTTCGATGATGACCAGAAAATGGTTTTTGAGCAAATTCTGGTGGCCGGAGGTACTCGGGTGGTCGGGGTTTTGACTGGAGGTGGGGGAAGGTTCGGCGAGCTCGGCAAAAATATCAAATGGGTGGATAAACCACCGTGGCGTCGGCAGTGGGTCGAAATTGGTTTTAAACTCTAAAATAGGTCGAGGCAAGATATCTCGTCACCGTGACGTCTCAGGCTAATTGAGTTGCATGGCACTTTGGGAAATGGTGGCTTAGAAGGTCAGCAAGGTGTGGTTGGAGTTGTGCGATCGTTGATGGTCGGAGACGTAGGTTCGAGGATGTATCAGGCGAAGGGTTTTGGTTCCTGGTTCGATTTTTTGAATATGCGTTTATATGATTTTTGTTTGATGATAATAAACATATATATTCATTTAAATGTATTTGTTAATATACTATTTTATTTTCACAGATTAAATAAATATTTGATGAATAAAATAAATAACACAGAATTTGAATTCAAACGGATATTTTATTCAAACAAATATTTGTTACAGTTTTTGAATAGTACAAATTCAAGCTCTCACTATATATATACAAATACAATACAAATTCGATTACATCACAATTTATCATTTACAAATAGCACCTCACTACATATCACTCACACTCGTATTTATCTTCAACTTCATTCCAATGTGAATCCAGCATCTGATCAATCTGCAAAAATTATACACTAGCGTAGTGAAATTGAAAATAAAATATTTTTGCAGTATAAAATAAAATGTGATTTTGAAAATAATATTTACTTCAGTTATTTGGGTTGTTCGTCATCATTTAATGTTGAATTCATCATACACGAATAACATGTGACATACACAGTGCATCATTGGATATGCCATAAGGCCGTGCACACCGATATACACATGATAAAATTGCAGGGATAGGTGAGCACAGGTCAAACCCAAAACGCCGGGTTCAACTCAAGTGCAATAAAAATGATGTCACAATATCAGCACAAGGTCAAACCCGAGCTCCAAGATGGATTCAACAGAGGTGCAAATTAAAAATGAAATGAAACATGAACTGCCAAAAATGATGACCCAACAAACGAACCAGATCAACAATGACTAGAACTAGACCGTCCATACATGTCAACCAAGAAGCAAGCAAAGTCGACAAGTACTTCAAGTACGAATGCACAACTGGATGCATGAATAACACTCAGACTTGGAGTGACAAATATACGAAGTCAACATAATACAACAGTGGACAGAGTCGAGGCTATAACCCAACTCAACAAGCTTAGTTCAAATGGTCATGATAGTCAAACAGAACCAAGGCAGTGGTACAAACTACAAGTGTTTCAACCAAACAACTCAGTGCAAGATAGAAACAGGGGTCAAATCAAATACAACCAGACAAGTTTTCAATCACAAATCAAAATGTTCAACCCAGATTGGTCAGAGAAACCACAGTGCAAAGTGGTGAAAGCAAACAGAGGTGGCAACATGAAACTGCACCAAGTGAATGGTAACAAGTGAAACAACAATGGTGCAATAACATACATATATTTATGTATGAAAAAACATGTATCTACACAGTACAGCAAGCACATATCATCGTCAATGAAACAAGCAACAGTGTAGATGACCAAAGGAGTAAATTAAACAGCAAAAGAAGTATGGTAAAGCAACTAAACTACAACAACATCTATATTTACAGTTACAATGAGCACATCCTCTACCCAGTGCACAACAACCATCAAGTGAACAAGAACAGAGTACGCAGTGACGATACAGAACAAGCATGCCAAAGTGATCAAGGCTAAAATTGAACAATGAAATCAAACAACTATCAGACAACATGGTGATAAAATTGCATTCAAGCATCAGGTTAAAAATACAACAGAGAAATTAACATTTTTTTCCAAAGTCGAAGTCAGGTGACAATGAACAGGTCAGAAAAATAATGGTCGAAGTAACTACACAAAGAAAATGCAAAGTCAACTCAAAGCCATATGCAATGACCAGAGTCAATAAACAGTCAATGCCGAAGTTCAGTGATGTCAAAACCGAAGTAAAGCAAAGTCAGGAAGGTTCAAAAATGACCGAAGTCAATCTACAAGCATCAGAAGAAGCCGTGGGTCAAAAATCAAAATACCAAAATCAACACCGTGGTAGCCAAGAAATCGAAATCAACACCGTGTCAATCAAGAAATCGTAAATATACGAAATTGATAAAGTCAGAATCAATCTCAAGCATCCAAGCAACATCGACCGGCCGAGCAAGGTAAATTGACAAATTCAAACAAATATATACGAACGAGAAAATAGGGATTCGAACCCTATATAAGCAATCAACATCATCGGCGAAAAGTAATTGAGTTCAAGTACGCAAAATTAGAAGAAGAAAAAGCAAAGATCACATACATATTTACGAATTGAACTCGTCGAAGCAGTCGAAGTGAGCAACGAGGAAACGATCGATCAAAGCTACATGCGAATATCCACTAATTTGATCTGATTAAAGTCGACGACTTCAAATTTGTTCAAAACCCTAATTTTTAATCAGAGAGGAACGAATGAAAAAGCCACCATTTTTCATAAGGAAGCGGACCGATAAAATAAAGGGAATAATATTTCACTTAACAACAAATTGGGTCGGCCTTCACTTTTGTGTTGGTTTATTATAAAAGGCTTATAATTAGGGTTTTGTTTTTTGTTTTAAATTGTGTTTAAATTGTATTTTCCTTTTTAAACCGTTGTAATTTCTAGTCATGTGACTAGAGGACAAACTACGTGGCGTAGTTTGAGAATTCGCAACTCATTGGTTGAGTTGTGGTAGGGTTTTTAGCGTAGAGTTAAGGCTAGTAGATTGCGGGTGTCGCAAGTTTACGTGTGTAAGTGTCTGTCTGCTTAATTTCTAGTAGAAACCTTGGGGCAGCACGTAGGCAAGGTTTTGCCGAAGCTGGGTAAATTCTGTGTCGTTCTATTTCTGCATTTATTATTCTGCTATTATCTGTGCTGCTATTATTTTGATATGTCTGTGTTGAAATAATTTTAAAAGCTTCCGCAATAATTTATATAATTAATAGCATCACCCTATTCACCCCCCTCTAGGGTGAAATCGATTCTACAAGTGCATCAGAGCTAGGAACAAAATCCATTTTTATTTTAAAAAGTTTGATTTTTCAAAAACCAATTTTAAAAAAAAATTGAATTTTTAAAACGGCTTCTTTTAATATTTCTTTTGCTGGGGGTCAATCCATAGTTAGAGCACCAATATTCAATGGTGAATATGCTTATTGGAAAAATAGGATGTAAATTTTTCTGAAAACCATTGACGCTTGGGATATTATTGAGATAGGGTATAGAGCACCAACTATAATTGTAAATAATCAAGAAATAAATAAACCAAAGGATCAATGGAAAGATCTAGAAAATAAGTTACTGAATACTAATGCCAAAGCTATGAATTCGATTATTTGTTCATTAGATCAGTTTGAATTTAATCGTGTCTCACGTTGTCTAACTGTACAGGAAATATGGCACACACTCGAAGTGACTCACGAAGGAACATCTCAAGTCAAAGAATCTCGCCTTGCCATGCTGAGTAGCGAATACGAGAATTTTACAATGGCCAAGGAAGAAAATGTTAAAGAGATGTGTGGACGGCTTTCCAACATCGTATACAAATCAAAATCTCTCGGAAAATCATACACAGAATTGGAAATAGTCCAAAAAATCCTCAGAGTCCTTTCATGAAGTTTTGAAGCCAAAGTGACTGCCATTCAAGAATCGAAAGATTTAAAACAAATCAAAGTTGAAGAACTCAACGGAAATCTCACCACTTATGAGCTAGAAATGAAATTCAAGGAAGAGCGTGAAGGAGGAGATATTCAAAAGAAATTAATAGCTCTCAAAGGAACAACTGATAGTGATGATGACGACGATGATGATGGAGCAGTAGAGTTGGAAATGGTAATAAAAAAATTAAAAAGGTGGAACCACAAATACAAAAATCCAGCTTTAAATCAAAAATTAGAAAGCAGAATAATCAAAGTTTTAGATAACGCGGAACAGTGAAAAATCATCTGTCATAAATGCAACCAACACGGACACTTCAAGCCCAATTGTCCTGAAAACCGATACGATTTTGAAAAGAAATCAAAAAGGAGAAATTTTGCAGCCACGTGGAATACAAGTGATGAAGATAATCAAAGTACTAGCAGTGAGAGTGAGAAAACATATATGTGCCTTTAAGGTAATATAACTGATAGCGACGATGACGAGCCAAGCGAGGTATCAAAACTCACTCACTCAGAATTACTTATATATTTCCACGAAGTAAATGGCTGTTTTGAACGACTTAGAGAAAAATATGCTAAAATTGAATCACAAAGAAATAGTTTGATAGAAGTAAATGAACAACTTGAACAATTAGTTAAAAACTATCAAAACAAGTGCCCTAAGTGTGATAAGTGTCCAACATACGAAGAAGAGATTAAAAAATCAGAAATGAAAATTAAATCGCTTGAAAATGAAATTCTATTTTTGAAAGAGAGTGAAAATACAAGAAGAGAAAATTATATTAAAAGGTGCACACAATTGTTAAACGAAAATGAATCTCTCAAAACACAAGTTCAACAACTGTCAACGACTTTAGATAAATTTTCGAAAAGTGAAAAATCGTTGAATATGCTATTAAGAAAACAAACTGTTAATACAGTTAGACAAGGACTTGGATATAATCAATCTGAAAATGATAGAAATAAAATGAATCAAGTCGATACAATGTGCACAATTTGTTGAAAATTTGGACACAATCAAAACAATTGTTGGTATAGACCAAAACACGTGAAAACTATACCAATTTGGGTTCCAAAAGGAACAAATATAAAATCTCTCAAAGTTAAACAAATCTGGATGCCGAAAGGAACATATATAAATAGTTTTGGGTCTCCACAAAATTATTTTTCAAAATATTCTGCCACTAACAATCATGGACCTATAAAAACAAATAAGTTACAAAAATCTTCCATCGTGTAGGTGTGGTGGCAGGCTAAGGAACAACAATAGTGTTACTTGGATTCTAGCTGTTCCAAGGGCACAACGAGCGTCAAAGCAAAGTTCCTTAGCCAGGTACAAAGGTGACAGAATCACAATGGATAACAATGAAAAATTATCGTAAAGGTAAAACAGGTATTTGAACGATATATTAAATGTGATAATCTGCACCCTAGTCTTAATTAAATCGACCAGTAATGTGATGATGAAATAAATGATGATTTTGATTCTGACTTATTCAATATTGTCGGCCATTTATATTCTTATGCCGAGAACACTATAAAAATCTCTAGAATCTTTTAACTACTTCATATGTAATAGTTTGGAATAATGATAGTGTAAATGATAACACACTTGGTCATTTTACAGCTGACTCTATATTCACGGTTTTTGGTTATTTGCATGGTTTCAATTCAAATTCAAAAGACTTTCATTTAAAAAGTTGTTAAAAAAATGATTTTGAGATATTTTGTTGCACACTTCATGATCTGGTCTATAACATTCAACTAGTAATATTTTTGAGTAAAAAATTCAGATGTTGATTACACTGGTAATCTAGTTGATAGATAAAAAAAATACAAGTGGAACGTGATATATGATGAGGCATTTAGTAACTGCATCGTTTTCCAAAGAAAATATCTGCATATTTTTCATTTCAAATAATTTTCAAATAGCAGAATTTTTTTTTCATAAAACCCCTTCTAGAAAATCATTTTTGACCTTGTTTTCAGATTGGTCATTTTTAGAAAAATTGATTTTATAATTATTTTTGAATTTGATTTTGAATGACTACATTGACTAATCTGACCCCCTAGTAATTATCAAAAAGATAAATAGTGATTGAAAAAGTGATGAGTGTTGATATTTATCATATATTATGATACAAGACGGTATATGTAACAACCCGCATATTTATCGATTATATAATTATATATTTTATTTAAATATTTCACCGTTCATCGGATTTTGGTCCGAAAAGCTACTTTTTACAAACAGCCGAATTAGGACTCGAGACCACTCCCATTGAGTTCAAAATGACGTTTGCGACCTTTTTGAGTATAAACTTCGATATGTTTGGAGAAAGTTGATTTTTGCTACTTTTTCCCGCTTAGGGCTTTGGTTTTGGCTGAGCCAATTAACCACTTACTAACTCAGTCCCAATCCACCTCTCCTCTTCATTACTTCATTACAACTCCTAACTCTCTAGCAAAACTGAAAATGGAGGTGGAGAGTGGAAATTAAAACTCCAAGCCCTAGTTCCATAGCAAAATCCAAGTTCTTGCTCCAAAATCTATGAGAACCCATTGGTAAGCATCTCCTTCTTCTTCTCCAACTCATTCTCTCTTTGAATTTCAGAAATTTCCTAAACCTAACTTAGGGAATGTTCTTCTTTTAAGCTTAGATTCGAGCTTCTAGTGTGAGATTGAAGTGTGGTTGATTTCCATTTGCTTTCAAGCTTCTTCTTCATTGATTTGGGTTCAAAGGTGAGATTTTTAATCTCACATCTATGCTTATAATTCTCTTCTATTGTTAGGTATGAATTCCTAACACTTATTCATGTGCATTTGATTTTGATTTGGATTGCTTTTTTGAATATTCCAATTTTTAGTGTTTTGAGTTCAATTCGTTAAAAATCCTAACTTTGATGTTTGAACATGTTTTTGGTGATGCATCGAGGAGCATATAGGGCCGGGTAGTCGATTGGCATAAACCCTTAGCGCCGTTGCTCGTGCGATTGCAATTTGATCGAGAGTTGCACCTCCTTTGAAATAGGGTAGGAAGTGCAAGTATACAGGTTTGGCCGACCGAGCCCCCTGGGCCGGTCGACCGACCTGTAGTCCATGCACTTCCTGCCTCTGTTTGGAAGTGCTGGTTACAGGCTTCGGCCGACCGAGCTCCCTGGGCCGGTCGACCGACCTGGTGCCCCGAGCACTTCCAACCTCTGGTTCGGTCGACCGACTCAGGGAGTCCGGTCGACCGACCTGCTACTATTTGCCAGATTAGCCTATATTGCTAATTCGTTTGAATATCCAACTTTAATCGATTCGTGTTGTCTCCCTTTTGTTGTTGTCATTTATTATCGACTTTGATGACCTTTTCTTTGGGAATTTTAGATATATCCACTTTGATGGATTTTATATCGATTTCTTTGGATTTTATTCACGTCTTCGGATGTGAATTTTTATCCCCGATTGTTTCTACAATCACTTCTATGATTTGTCACTTTAAAAATATAAAGGTTTTCTATACTAGTACTAAATATCCAAACTCTTTCTTCAAAGGATTTCAACACTATTTTATTACAAAGCTCGTTTTCTCAAACCGTTTTCCAATCTATTAGTATATACAAGCCTTTACCTCACTCGTATGAGAAATCTAATTAAACGACTTAGTAAAACGAGTGGTATGAAACGCTTGCGTTTACTTCGTCGGTTAATTCTTGGACTTGTTCGATTGAATCTCTTGTGACAATTTTCTAGTGGAGATCTACAATTTGTTCGTAAATATTTAAGTTAAGCTAGTGGTTATGGGACAGGAAGCTAAGCTCATATATTTACTAGCTTACTGTAATCGACACTTCTCTTTGATCATGACGATCATTTTATGGTTTAGACTAGCATTGTGCGATGTCTCTTTGTCCACGTGGAGGACTGTACGTCGTTTTTATTGAGCTTCGGCTCACCAGGAGGAGCTTCGGCTCAAAGTCCGCAATGGGGGACTATACCCTGTCACGAGGAGCTTCGGCTCACCAGGAGGAGCTTCGGCTCAAAGTCCGCAATGGGGGACTCTACCCTGTCACGAGGAGCTTCGGCTCACCAGGAGGAGCTTCGGCTCAAAGTCCGCAATGGGGGACTATACCCTGTCACGAGGAGCTTCGGCTCACCAGGAGGAGCTTCGGCTCAAAGTCCGCAATGGGGGACTATACCCTGTCAGGAGGACCTTCGGTTCACCAGGAAGAGCTTCGGCTCAATGTCCGCAATGGGGGACTATACCTTGTCAGGAGGAGCTCATTTTTCTGGGATTGGCCATCCTTTTTATTGTGATTTCTCGATTTCGTGTGTTGATTTCTGGAACTTATGTTTCACCAACTTTTACGATGGGCATTGATATATATGTCATTTATTGTGGCTTGGTGAATGAAATTAGGAGTATGACATTCCTTTTTTATCTTGAGTAGATTATTGTGATATTGATTAATCTCTTGTTGATTTTCAATTACTTATTTATCACAGCTTGGCATTGTGATTATTATATGTTTATGACATATCTCTTATTATATGTCACTTCATCTGATATTTATAGCTAGACTGATCCGTTTATTATTTTCTTCCTAAATAATACTCGGGTCAGACTGAGATATTACAGGTGCTTTTGCTTGACTCCTTATCGGACTTTCATTTGATCTTTTGGCTAACTACTTAAGTTTAGTAGTTTTTGTTGTATACATTTGAGATACAGACTCTATGATGTATACTTATTCTTTTGTCTAGCACTTGTATCTATTTTTTTTGATATTGTGGATCTTGTTTGACCACTACTCTGATGTACACTTTCATGTGTAATATTCATATCTATTTCCGCCTTTGTGATATGAATTATCTGTGACTGATTTAATGTTATGTTTATTTCTGTATTTGTTTTCGAAGATTATTATAGCCACTGTGTAGTAGCTTTGTGTTTGTATCGGTATGTCGGATTTCCTCTTGAAATAAAATGCATGTTATACTATCTGACATATCGGTGCTCGCGCAAAGCAATTACATGGATGGTCGCTCCTCAATAGCCTTATTCTCCGTGCTAGTCGACAGCATTACTCCGTAGTGTTCTTGTCTAGCGTGGGTATAGAGGTGGGGCGTCACAGCTTGGTATCGAAGCCAAACTTCGGAACAATATGGAATATTATAACAAGGATCATCGTCCTAAGTCCATATTAGGAGTCGTGCTTTAGGATTTTATTCGAGTCATCGTACCGATTCATCCTATTTTCTTTATGATTCCTTGTTTTATCTATCAAGATTGCTTGATATTCATTTTGAGAATAGTTTTTCCTCTTCTTTCTTTCTTTCTTAAAGAGGAGAAATGGTTAGACCAGGCCGTCCCAGCGCAGGTCAATCTAGTGCTACTCCTCGGGATGGTGTATTTGTGTCTGCCCAGCAGCTTCTTGATCTAGTAAAGAACGCTCAAGCTGCCGGTCCTAATCCAGAGCCTACTCATCCTAGATCCGGTTTTGCACGCTTGTGCAGAGACTATGCCGATTTGGGTGGAAGGCCATTCAAAGGATCCGAGAGTGTTATAGAAATTCAAGCTTGGCTCAAATCATGCGATCGCATCTTTTCTCGCATGAACCTTATTGACCTTCATCGAGTCCAAGTGGCTTCTAGCATGCTCCAAGAAAGAGCATTAGATTGGTATGAGCTTTTAATTTCTGAAATCGTTGAAGCGGATCTCACTTGGGAGCAATTCCGGGAAAGATTCGAATTGAAATTTGTGCTGGAAGCTGAAAAAGTAACTTTGGCCCAGCGTTTTATTGACCTTGTTCAAGGTGAATCTTCTGTGACAGACTATGTCGCATCTTTCGAATCTCTTTCTAAATACGGGATTGAGTATATTAATACTCCAATGAAGAAAAATCAGAGGTTCGGCTATGGGTTGAATAAGAACCTCAAGAAGCCATTACTTTTGAAACTCGAAGTTTCTATGATCAGCTTATTGATATCGCTCTTCGTCTTGAAGAGGCCGATAGAGAAAGCGATAATGAAGTTGTGCGTGCCAAACAGAACTTCAACAACAACATGAAGAGGCCTATTATATTCAAAGGCCCCAATCCCAACAAAAAGAGTAAGCAAGCAACTCCTGCTGCAAAGGCTCCTTCTCCTAGTAGTGGGAAATGCTTCAACTGTGGGTCTAGGGACCATTTTGCGAACAAGTGTTCAAAACCCCGTTGTTGCCGCTATTGTAAGAGCCCGGAACTTTATATACATCAATGCCTCAAACTTGAAGGCAAGACGGAGGGAAAGTTAAATGTTGCCCAATCCCCTGGCAACACATCTCTTGGTCAAGGTATCTTTCACTCAATCCTTGATGGCATTGTTTTATTTCGTGATCTTCTTATTTGAGTTCTTTTTGATATGGGTTCCATCTCACTATTTTATATCAAAAGAACTTGTTGATTCTTTTTCTTTAAACATTTTGGGCTTGATGACTTCTTTGAGAGTTGCGAATCCGAATGGTAGATCCGCACCACTCAATTTGCTTTCTATTGATGTCGAAATTATTTTATGTGATTTTTCTTTCCGAGCCGATATTTTTACTTAGGCTTCGAAATTGATTTTTGTAAGGATCAGCTTAATCATTGTGAAGCCCATATCCTATTTCTCGAGTGGACTATTCATCTTCGACATTTTCTATCTGTTAAGCAGATTTCTATTTTTTCTTGTGATTCCGATTTCAAATTTTTGAAGGCATCATTTTATTCTTTAAGCCCTCAAGATGAGAAAAGTGTTATTTCTCTTATCTAAATAATTTGTGAAACTTTTCCGGTATTTTTGAATTTGTCTTAGGACTGTCACCTAAGCGATCTTTTGAGTAGTGTTAAGGTCTTTTCAGCTCGACCTTGCCACCGGTTTTCATTTGCTACGAGTTGCGGAAGTTAGCATTCCACTTACCGCATTCCGCACTCGTTATGATTCTTATGAATGACTTATTATGTCATTCGGTTTATCCAGCTTATTTCATCCATTTTATAAATCGAATATTCTATGAATATTTCGATGACTCCATTCTTGTATTTATTGATTTTGGATGAAAATAGCAATTTAAAATTTTGCAAATCTTTTTCATAAGATTTATTTATAAGTATAATTGGATTTTTGTTCTTAAAACGAACAAAGAATATTCTTAGAAGTTTTTGAGAAACTCACTTATCCTATAGAAGATGATTTTGTGATTGTATTGCCCGTTGAGTGCTTTAAGAATTCTGGTCGATGCGCTTGATCAACGTTATCGATAGGAATTTCCTAAACGCTTTGATGAGACAGTCAGACACGATATGTTGACTTGTAAAAATGTAAAAAAATTTGTAGAAAGATTATTACATAAAAATAAAAATGTAATTTTGAAATTTTTAACTTTTCGGGAAAGGAGAATTATTTAAAAGAAGTTCTTTCTTTCGATACTCTTAATCTTGTGATTACTGGAGGGGAACCAAGACTTTGCTATTTGTACCGATACTAGTCGTACTGGTTTGGATGTCATTCTCTTGCAAAGGAGAACGTGCTATCACTTGTGCTTCTAAATCATTATAGCTTATCGAGACTAGATATGCCACTCATGATCTAGTGCTCGCGGCTATTGTTTTTACTTTTAAAATTTGGCGTCATCATATTTGGGAAAGAAATTTGTTCTCTACCTCGATCATAAATCTTTGGAATAATTATTTTCTCATATGGAACTCCATGTTAACTCAAGTTCCTGGCATCTTATGATCTTGATATTCTTTCTATTCCCGAAAGGGAAATCGTGTTGCCAAAGCACTTTATCATAGGCAACAAGTGGTTGATTCTTTGATGATGTCTGAATGGAATTATCTCTTTATCAAGTTCATCGAACGTTTTGATGTACTTCGTCTTATTGAGTTTTATCTCATTCCTTTTATGGACTAGTGTCTGGTGTTCTTTTATGGTGTTCGGTTCATCGGATGTATTGTTATTATACTACATCGATGTTCCATCTTATCTGGATCAATGGATGTACCATTATTATACTACATCATTGTTCCGGTCTATCGGTTCATTGGACGTACCGTTTTTATACTACGTCGTTGCACCAGCACAATTTTCTGATATTCATGACTTTTTCCACGTCTTTTAACTATGGAAATGCTTTTATGTTGCCGGTTTTTATTCTTGAGCCCGGTGTTATTGAGGGGATTGAAGTTTCACCAAATTTGACTTTTGAGCAACATTCTATTCGCATCATTGCTTCGGAGGTTGAGCGCCTTCGATATAAAGATATTCTTTTTGATAGAAGTTCAATGGTTCTCAAATCCTAAGGATTTCTCATGTGAAATCTTGAGAATTCATCGAACGAAAACTTTCGGATTTACTCCTTCGTGCTCTTTATGGTGAACTTCTTGATTCAAATTTTCTTTTGTGTTAATATGCTTCTATGGTTGTTACTTCTTATATTTCCTTCTTAATTATTGCGAGGATGCAATTTCTCTAAGGAGGTGAGTCTGTAACAACCCGCATATTTATCGATTATATATTTAAATATTTTATTTAAATATTTCACCGTCGGATTTTTGTCTGAAAAGCTACTTTTTGCAAACAGCCGAATTAGGACTCGAGACCACCCCCATTGAGTTCAAAATGACGTTTGCGACCTTTTTGAGTATAAACTTCGATATGTTTGGAGAAAGTTGATTTTTGCTACTTTTTCCCGCTTAGGGCTTTGGTTTGGGCTGAGCCAATCAACCACTTACTAACTCAGTCCCAATCCCCCTCTCCTCTTCATTACTTCATTCCAACTCCTAACTCTCTAGCAAAACTGAAAATGGAGGTGGAGAGTGGAAATTAAGACTCCAAACCCTAGTTCCATAGCAAAATCCAAGTTCTTGCTCCAAAATCTATGAGAACCCATTGGTAAGCATCTCCTTCTTCTTCTCCAACTCATTCTCTCTTTGAATTTCAGAAATTTCCTAACCCTAACTTAGGGAATGTTCTTCTTTTAAGCTTAGATTAAAGCTTCTAGTGTGAGATTGAAGTGTGGTTGATTTCCATTTGCTTTCAAGCTTCTTCTTCATTGATTTGGGTTCAAAGGTGAGATTTTTAATCTCACATCTATGCTTATAATTCTCTTCTATTGTGAGGTATTAATTCCTAACACTTATTCATGTGCATTTGATTTTGATTTTGATTGCTTTTTTGAATATTCCAATTTTAGTGTTTTGAGTTCAATTCGTTAAAAATCCTAACTTTGATGTTTGAACATGTTTTTGGTGATGCATCGAGGAGCATATAGGGCCGGGTAGTCGATTGGCATAAACCCTTAGCGTCGTTGCTCGTGCGATTGCAATTTGATCGAAAGTTTCACCTCCTTTGAAATAGGGTAGGAAGTGCAAGTATACAGGTTCGGCCGACCGAGCCCCTTGGGCCGGTCGACCGACCTGTAGTCCATGCACTTCCTGCCTCTGTTTGGAAGTGCTGGTTACAGGCTTCGGCCGACCGAGCTCCCTGGGCCGGTCGACCGACCTGGTGCCCCGAGCACTTCCAACCTCTGGTTCGATCGACCGACTCAGGGAGTTCGGTCGACCGACCTGCTACTATTTGCCAGATTAGCCTATATTGCTAATTCGTTTGAATATCCAACTTTAATCGATTCGTGTTGTCTCCCTTTTGTTGTTGTCATTTATTATCGACTTTGATGACCCTTTCTTTGGGAATTTTAGATATATCCACTTTGATGGATTTTATATCGATTTCTTTGGATTTTATTCACGTCTTCGAATGTGAATTTTTATGCTCGATTGTTTCTACAATCATTTCTGTGATTTGTCACTTTAAAAATATAAAGGTTTTCTATACTAGTAGTAAATATCAAAACTCTTTCTTCAAAGGATTTCAACACTATTTTATTACAAAGCTCGTTTTCTCAAACCGTTTTTCAATCTATTAGTATATACAAGCCTTTACCTCATTCGTATGAGAAATCTAATTAAACGACTTAGTAAAACGAGTGGTATGAAATGCTTGCGTTTACTTCGTCGGTTAAATCTTGGACTTGTTCGATTGAATCTCTTGTGACAATTTTCTAGTGGAGATCTACAATTTGTTCGTAAATATTTAAGTTAAGCTAGTGGTTATGGGACATGAAGCTAAGCTCATATATTTACTAGCTTACTGTAATCGACACTTCTCTTTGATCATGACGATCATTTTATGGTTTAGACTAGCATTGTGCGATGTCTCTTTGTCCACGTGGAGGACTGTAAGTCGTTTTTATTGAGCTTCGGCTCACCAGGAGGAGCTTCGGCTCAAAGTCCGCAATGGGGGACTATACCCTGTCACGAGGAGCTTCGGCTCACCAGGAGGAGCTTCGGCTCAAAGTCCGCAATTGGGGACTATACCCTGTAACGAGGAGCTTCGGCTCACCAGGAGGAACTTCAGCTCAAAGTCCGCAATGGGGGACTATACCCTGTCACGAGGAGCTTCGGCTCACTAGGAGGAGCTTCGGCTCAAAGTCCGCAATGGGGGACTATACCCTGTCACGAGGAGCTTCGGCTCACCAAGAGGAGCTTCGGCTCAAAGTCCGCAATGGGGGACTATACCCTGTCACGAGGAGCTTCGGCTCACCAGGAGGAACTTCGGCTCAAAGTCCACAATGGGGGACTGTACCTTGTCAGGAGGAACTTCGGTTCACCAGGAGGAGCTTCGGCTCAATGTCCACAATGGGGGACTATACCTTGTCAGGAGGAGCTCATTTTTCTGGGATTGGCCATTCTTTTTATTGTGATTTCTCGATTTCGTGTGTTGATTTCTGGAACTTATGTTTCACCAACTTTTACGATGGGCATTGATATATATGTCATTTATTGTGGCTTGGTGAATGAAATTAGGAGTACGACATTCCTTTTTTATCTTGAGTAGATTATTGTGATATTGATTAATCTCTTGTTGATTTTCAATTACTTATTTATCACCTCTTGGCATTGTTATTATTATATGTTTATGTCATATCTCTTATTATATGTGACTTCATCTGATATTTATAGCTAGACTGATCCGTTTATTATTTTCTTCCTAAATAATACTCGGGTCAGACTGAGATATTACAGGTGCTTCTGCTTGACTCCTTATCGGACTTTCATCTGATCTTTTGGCTAACTACTTAAGTTTAGTAGTTTTTGTTGTATACATTTGAGATACAGACTCTATGATGTATACTTATTCTTTTGTCTAGCACTTGTATCTATTTTTTTTGATATTGTGGATCTTGTTTGACCACTACTCTGATGTACACTTTCATGTGTAATATTCATATCTATTTCTGCCTTTGTGATATGAATTATCTGTGACTGATTTAATGTTATGTTTATTTATGTATTTGTTTTCGAGGATTATTATAGCCACTGTGTAGTAGCTTTGTGTTTGTATCGGTATGTCGGATTTCCTCTTGAAATAAAATGCATGTTATACTATCTGACATATCGGTGCTCGCGCAAAGCAATTACATGGATGGTCGCTCCTCAACAGCCTTATTCTCCGTGCTAGTCGACAGCATTACTCCGTAGTGTTCTTGTCTAGCGTGGGTATAGAGGTGGGGCGTCACAGTATAAGTAGTAAATTTCTTTAGAAATTTAAACAAGAGTTATAAGATGTTTTGGTGGTAAAAATTCCATGACCATCTCTATTTCTATCATATTTCTAACGACCATCACTCAATTCAATATAATTTGTCTATATTTGGTACTTTAAACAGGAATCGTTCGTTTTTCATTTTATATTTTTTCAAAAATAATAATAATAAGAGTAAATAAAAAATCCAAAGTATTCACTCTCATTTAAAAGTCCTCACGGTTATGCATGGGTGAATTACTTGGAATTTATTATGTGCTTCTATGCTCATTTAAAGTCCTCACGGTTATGCATGTATGGAACGCATATCAAAATTGATTTATTAGATAAACAAGTTGATTCTAATCCCATTTAAAAGTCCTCACGGTTATGCATGGTTAGAAGATACTTGAATTTCTTGTTTTAAAATAAAATTGGAATACTACTAATCTCATTAAAAGTCCTAACGGTTATGCACGGTTGGTAGATATTCAAATTCCTGATATAAATATACGGCAAATAGACACAAGTGTATTGTTTTATATGATGACATCATTCCCATCATTCTAAAAGTGGAATATGCGTCTAACAGAGTATTTATGATTTTTGTTTGATTTTTTATTGAAATTTATATTTATATTCGATTGAGTTTTAATGTTGTATTAATACCTATCACTTTATCTCTATTTTTCTATCACTATTACACTTTTGCTGATAACAAAAGAGGGAGAGAAAAGTTAAGATTTTGTCAAATAAAATCAAGTAAAGATCAAATATTTTCTATTTGCACTAGGCTTATTTGCATATTTTTATTTACATGCATATATGAAAGGGGAGCTTTGTGTGGAGAGGAAGCATTCAAATAAGGAGAGCAAATTGAATATTCAAATATATTTAACAAATTCAAAATCTTAAATATATGTTTGTTATCAACAAAAGGGGGAGATTGTTGAATATGCGTTTATATGATTTTTGTTTGATGATAATAAACTTATATATATATATATATATATTCATTTAAATGCATTTGTTAATATACTATTTTATTTTCACAGATTGAATAAATATTTGATGAATAAAATAAATAAAATAGAATTTGAATTCAAACGGATATTTTATTCAAACAAATATTTGTTACAATTTTTGAATAGTACAAATTCAAGCTCTCACTATATATATACAAATACAATACAAATTCAATTACATCACAATTTGTCATTTACAAATAGCACCTATCTTCAACTTCATTCCAAAATGAATCCAACATCTGAGCAATCTACAAAAATTATACATTGACGCGGTAAAATTGAAAATAAAATATTTTTGCATTATAAAATAAAATGTGATTTTGAAAATAATATTTGCCTCAGTTATTTGGGTTGTTCGTCATCATTTAATTCTGAATTCATCATACACGAATAGCTTGTGATGCAGTGTACCACTGGACATGCCACAAGGACATGCACACCGATATACACTTGATAAAATTACAAGGATAGGTGAGCATAGGTCAAACACAAAACGCCAGGTTCAACTCAAGTGCAATAAAAATAATGTCACAATATCAGCACAAGGTCAAACTCGAGCTCCAAGCTGGATTCAACACAGGTGCAAATTAAAAATGAAATGAAACAAGAATTGCCAAAAATGATGACCCAACAAATGAACCAGATCAACAATGACTAGAACTAGACAGTCCATACATGTCAACCAGGCAGCAAGAAAAGTCGACAAGTACTTCAAGTACGAATGCACAAATGGATGCATGAATAACACTCAGACTAGGAGTGACAAATATACGAAGTCAACACAATACAACAGTGGACAAAGTCGAGGCTATAACCCAATTCAACTTGCTTAGTTCAAATGGTCATGACAGTCAAACAGAACCAAGGCAGTGGTACAAACTAAAGTGTGTCAGCCAAATAAATCAGTGCAAGATAGAAACAGTTGTCAAATCAAATACAACAAGACAAGTTTTCAATCACAAATCAAAATGTTCAACCCAGATTGGTCATAGAAACCACAATGCAAAGTGGTGAAAGAAAACAGAGGTAGCAACATGAAATTGCACCAAGTGAATTGCAACAAGTGAAACAGTGAAACAACAATGGTGCAACAACATACATATATTTATGTATGATCACACATGTATCTACACAGTATAGCAAGCACATAGCATCGTCAATGAAACAAGCAACAATGCAGATGACCAAAGGAGTAAATTAAACAGAAAAAGAAGTATGGTAAAGCAACTAAACTACAACAACATCTGTATATACAATTATAATGAGCACAGCATCTAGCCAGTGCACAGCAACCATCAAGTGAACAAGAACAGAGTACGCAGTGACGATACAGAACAATCATGCCAAAGTTTAGCATCAAGTCAGAGCCAAAGTGGTCAAGGCTAAAATTGAACGACGAAATCAAACAACTATCAGGCAACATGGTGGTAAAACTGCATCAAGCATCAGGTTAAAAATAGTTTTTACCAAAGTCGAAGTTAGGTGACAGCAGGTCAGAGACATAATGGCTGAAGTAAGTACACAAAGAAAATGCAAAGTCAACTATGCAATGACCAGAGGCAGTAAACAGTTAACGCCGAAGTTCAGTGATTTCAAAACCGAAGTAGAGCAAAGTCAGGAAGGTTCAAAAATGACCGAAGTCAATCTACAAGCATCAGAAGAAGCCGTGGGTCAAAAATAAAAATACCAAAATCAACATCTTGGTAGCCAAGAAATCGAAATCAACACCGTGTCAATCAAGAAATCATAAATATACGAAATTGATAAAGTCAGAATCAATCTCAAGCATCCAAGCAACATTGACCAGCCGAGCAAGATAAATTGACAAATTCAAACAAATATATACGAACGAGAAAATAGGGATTCGAACCCTATATAAGCAATCAACATCATCGGTGAAAAGTAATTGAGTTCAAGTACGCAAAATTAGACGAAGAAAAAGCAAAGATCACATGCCATATTTACGAATTGAACTCGTCGAAGCAGCCGAAGTGAGCAACAAGGAAACGATCGATCAAAGCTACACGCGAATATCCACTTATTTGATCTAATTAAAGTCGGCGTCTTCAAATTTGTTCAAAACCATAATTATTAATCAGAAAGGAACGAGCGAAAAAGCCACCATTTTTCACAAGGAAGCAGACCGATAAAATAAAGGGAATAATATTTCACTTTACAACAAATTGGGTCGGCCTTTACTTTTGTGTTGGTTTATAATAAAAGGCTTATATTAGGGTTTTGTTTTTTGTTTTAAATTGTGTTTAAATTGTATTTTCCTTTTTAAACCGTTGTAATTTCTAGTCGTGTGACTAGGGGACAAACGACGTGGCATTGTTTGAGAATTCGCAACTCAGTGGCTGAGTTATGGCTGGGTTTTGAGCACAGAGTTAAGGCTAGTCGATAGCTGGTGTTGCAAGTTTACGTGTGTAAGCGTCTGACTGCTCAATTTCTAGTAGAAACAATGGGGGCAGCACGCATGCATGGTTTTGCCGAAGCTGGTAAATTCTGTGTCGTTCTACTTCTGCATTTATTATTCTGTTATTATCTGCGCCGCTATTATTTTGATATATCTGTGTTGAAATAATTCAAAAGCTTCCGCAATAATATTTATAATTAACAGCATCACCCTATTCACCCCCCTATAGGGTGAAATCGATCCTACACAATTGTGTACTTCGATGTCGATCGTAGGATTGTGCCAGTGATTGGGTGGTTGGGATCTGATGTAGAGGAAATCGTCAATAGATTGAAGGTGTCGACGGTAGTCAGTGTCGTCGCGATCGCCTTTGAAGGTGCACCAGTATTCGTAATGTCAGTTTTTGGGTTGGGGAGTTATCTCGAAGGGATACTCGGAATTGTGTGTTGTTTACCCGAGTTCATCCTTGGGTTGTTGCGTGAGAGTAATGTGTTACAAGTTTTAACTAAAACTAAAGTTTAAAATAAATAAAAATTAAGAGAAGGGAAAGTACTCGGATAGGACTCGGGTGAGTTATCGAGTTGGACCCGAAGCGGGTGTTTAAATAGTTTTAAAATGTTTTTAAAACAAAGTTTTAAAAATTTAAATAAATTTAGTTTAAACTTTTCTATTATAAAATTCTTTATAAATGTTTTCTTTAACATTTGATTTAAGAAGTTATATAATGGTTAACTTAAATTTGTTAAGTTAAAATTATTTTTATGTTATTTTAAAAACTTAATTAGTAATATAATTAAGTGTTAATCAAGATAAGATGTTTTTAAATCTATATGATAATGATAATTAAGGATTTGATAAGATAAATGATTTATCTTAAGGTTAATTAAGTTTTAATGATTTAAGATTAATTTAATTAATAAGATAATTAAGAGTAATTAATTAATTTTAATTAAATAATAATTAAGAATTAATTAATTTATAATCAAGGGTTATAAGTTAATTAATTAGAGGTTAATTAATTTGTAATTAAGGATTATTAATTAGATGATTAGAGATTAATTAATTAAGTAATTAAGTTGTCATAAGGATTAATTAATTAATTAATTAGAGATTAATTAATTGATAATTAAGGAATAATGAATTAAGTAATTAAGATTTATTTATTTATAATTTGAGATTGATTAATTAATTAAGGGTTAATTAACTATTAATTAAGGAATGATTAACACGTAATTAAGGATTAGTTATTTTCTAATTAAGATTTATTAATTAATAATTAAGGTTTATTAATTAATAGTTAAAGGATAATTAATTAATTTAAGATTAATTCATTGATTATAAAAGTAATTAGGTAATGATTAATTAATTAAATGGTCTGTAATTAATTAATGATTGATTAAGCAAGGTTAAATGATTAATTCTTCAGTAATTAATTTAATTTGAATTAATTAAATTAATTATAATATGGATTAATAATTCTTGCTTGTGGATGATTGTTTGAGTAGAATGTTTGGATTGATTGATATTTATTGAATGATAATCTATGATATTCTATGATGTGATATTGGATATATCTGTGGTAAATGTATGTTATTTATCTGTGATAAATGTTGTGTGAATTCAAAGTAATTGAATCGAATTGTTTAAACTTTAATAACTTGACCTTTAAAATGGAGTTTGGATTTCGATGAGACCTGGATCAGATATCAAGTTTGATTATTCGAAAACCACATCGATCCGAGTTAAATGTTAGGTCGTGAAATCTCAAGTGAAGATCGAGATGGAATTTCAGAGTGCAAGGGTTATTGTCGTTAACTCTGAGGGTGATTCCAAAATGAGTGTAGCGAGATAATGCCTTCGGTTTCGTTCGAACCTGAAACGAACTTGTATGGATTCAATGCTATCAGACCATCGTCACTGGAGGACGATGAGCATTCTAGGATATGTGTTCTATATAGGTAATCGTAGCCTCAAGCCTCATCAACCGAGAATGGCAAAAACAGGTGAGGTGCAGCAAGGTTGAGTCGGTAGCACCCAAGTAGGATGAGATTTAACTCTGTCTAAAGGTCCCTTTTTATTCGGCTTAGCGGGCAGTTGTTGGCCACAACTGCAAGGTTGTCTTGTTCGGGACTGTCCAGTAAGGGATGGTTTCGGCCTTGTGTTGCAGGGGATTTAGGGTGGATCCTTGGTATGGTGATCTAGGCCACGTACTGTGACGGGCGGTACACTAGTAGCCCTGCCATTATATGGAATCCAATCACCAATAAGTGCCTATACGGTTTTGATTGTGCCAACTATGTTGGAACGTGAGATGTAAGCATTCCGGCCATTTCTATATTTTTTATTGAAAACCCTAGACACTATTATAATATCACTGGATTTCCTATCAAATGTTTTGGTTAGCGTAAGGTAAAAACTTACCCATGTTTATGTGTGGGAAGTCTTACGTGATACCTTTGTTTTCAAATGATTTTTAAAGTCAAACAACTTTAACCCGTTTACTCACACCAGACCCATGTCTGACCCGGTGTTTATTTTCTGTTTTCATAAAATCTTGGGTACTCAATTTTTTATGAGTAGTCAAGTGATTAGGTTTGGCTTGACGAATTTTGAAGAAGCTTAGAGCAGGAGTCTAGACGTAACTATCTATCTATTTTCGCTGTGTAGTGTTGTTTGTTTGTTGCATTTTGGATGTAATAGATAGACGGGTCTTTATAATTGTCTAATATGATGATGTTGTGTAACTAAGTAACTCTGATGTATAATACTTATGTGAAATATTATATTTTGTTCCGTTTCTGCTTTGAGATTCTGATGTTGTTGTTTCTTTCTTTATATCTATTCTATTGTAACGCCCCGGAGATTTTCGACTTTCGTAAATTCAACATCGATACTCACTTTATCGACTGCCGAGAAATCGAAGGCCGGAAACCCGAAATGTTATGGTTTTAAAAAGAATTTAAGAAAAGAGAAGAGAAAAAGATAGAAGATGGAGAGGAAAGAAAATAGGAGAATAGAGTAGAAAATAGAACAGAAAGAAAATAGATCATTTTAAAATAGAAAGAAAAGAGAATAGAACGGAATAGAAAACAACAGAACAACAACAGAATCTCACAATTCGCAGCGGAACAACATATAATAATAAATGAATAATCTTTAAACAAAGAACTATATCAGTTATTACATTACATCACATTTCATTACATCATATCATCAGAGTGTACAACAACAAACAGTGCAGCGGAAAAAGAAATACTATATAAACTAGTGAATACGCCATGCCATCCATCTTGCCTCCAGCAACTCCAGAATATCCAGAATATCCTGATAAACCTTAACTCTTGACTGCCCGTGTGGAAATTGGTGGGCACCCAGAGTTTAGGAAGGAAAACAATAAACTCCAAGTCAGTCATGTGACTGGTGTGAGAACTCAAAACAGTTTATTTATCTTTGAAAACAAAATAGAGGAATATTTTTAATTCAATTTGCAATGCTTTTAAAAATGAGACTACCATAAGGCCTCCCGCACACACACACACAATGCAAACGCAGAATCGGAGGAGATTTCTACTTATGATAGTCAAAGATGCTTAATACGCATTTAAAAGAACATTTGATATTATTACTAGTGCATAGTGTAGAGAAAATTCATTTCGAAAGTAGAATATAAATCTTAGCCAACATACGACCATTATCGTATGCCTACTATAGCTAACTATGTTCAATAGCAGGTTACCGCCACATTCCATAGCAGGTTATACAACTAAAACCGTACAAGTCACGTATTGTTTCTTTGGATTTCCAACGAATGATCAGGCCAAGGAACTTTCCATTGCCACATGAGAATGCCTCTGGATGGACATCCTCGAGAACCAAACCGGATCTCTACCAACACAAGGCCGGGTTACCCCTAACTGAGTAACAACTGACCGAATATGCCATCCCCCGGTCCTTTGGGACCTTTTCACCGAGCGCTCGTAATCAATTCACACAATCATAACAAAGTGTTTTCAACATGAGTAAGTATCTGGGCTCCATACCATGATACCACCGTTTTCCAGAAGGAAATGCACACATCCTAAAGGGCGCTACCCCTCATAACCTTGCTGCTTCTTTCCTGTTTTGACCATTCACGGGGTGTGAGGCTCGACGAAGTCACGTCCACAAAAACATACTTTATACAAAAGCAATGCTTTGGGTCAACAAATGATCATAGAAATGATCACCAGGATAGACGATCAAATAAACGATCCTATCACAAATAATCGACACAATGATCATTTCACAGCAACACTCAGTATATCACATTACCAAATTGGGAATATATCGCTGATAACATTCAACTACATAACCTCTGAGCTCGTACGTCTCAGAGAAGGGTGTTAAGCTAAAAGAATAAATTCTTCGCCACCAACAGAAATATATTTGAAAGAAATCGGCTTTATATCTCAACTTGTAATGTCAGGCATACTATCCATACAAGTCTGTTCCGGGCTCGAACAAAACCGAAGGCACTTACAAAGAAGTCCTTGCAATCCGGATATTCACAATCCTGATCGGATTTCCCATCACTTAGGGAGTCTCTATACCGTTGCAACTCAGTGCAGAGACAATCGATAGGTCATCCTATCGCTTTCGCAAATACCGGGTCTTCAACACCGATCTTCAATGCTATTCACAACGACGTATCACATATTCGGAATGGGTTATACGACCCCATGGTCCTTTCCTGGTTAACCCGAATAGTGAGCGCTTATTCAAAAATAAGTGTGGCATTCAAATTCAAACAAATCACATCAATTACCCATTCAAAGGGAAATATTGATAGTCGGTTATTGAACTATCAATGGATATGCACAACATCACCAGATTCCAAATAATTTTCCAAATTATTTATTTTCTAAAAATCGTATCTTTACAAGATATAAAATTTTCATATTTCAAAAATAAACCAATATTTATTTTTAAACAAATTCTCCTTTTTATTCATAAATTCCATAGTGAATTTTCATTCAAAAATATCCATGCATATACGATTTCAATTATTCATTTCAATTTATCTTCAAAAAGATAAATTCTCAAAATATTCACTTTATATTGGAAAACATTTCCATACTTATTAAATAAGTAATTCACGAATTTTATTTATTTTCAACACTTAGAAAATATTCAATATACTTAAATCGAAATTAAGTATATATTTCATTCTTTAAGGAAATCATTCTCTTAACCATATTTATTTGGGTCTAAACGAATGTTACGTAAAACATCGTTACGACAACCCAAAATCACTAGTATAGGGATTCGAAATTAAAATAGATATATAAATCCCAATACTATACAAAACATTTCCTTTCGGAAATCATTTACTATAACAACAGTGTTATAGTCCACTATTTCCTTTTATTTCTCGAAAACGTCTATTTCAACAATAAATGTTGAAATCTATGGTTTCGAATCTCAACACATTTTAAAACATCGTTAGATCGTTTTAATTCTATTTAAAATATCACATTTTAAACATTTTCTTTAACGTATTATTCACTATTCAAAAACGTGAATATACTACGTTAACAAATTTCATCAATTCTATTCTTTTTAATTTAAAGGATTATTCACTATTCAAAAATGTGAATATAACTCCATAAATAAGTTTCAACAATTTACCTCTTAAAATAAGTCGTTTGCAAATTTATAAAACAACGTTTATCAATTCCATTTCTATTTATTTTATAACAACTTCCTTTATAAATCTCCTTTATTAGCCTATTCGATTTATATCTCAATTATGAACTAAAAGTCCATATTATAAGTTAAATGCTTATAAAACGATTATTTTACAAAATCGTTCTTTTAACTTCCCAAATTATAAATCTTATAACTTATAAGATTGTTTATTTATCCAAAATTCATTCTTTCAATAACTTTATAAATTTTATAAACCTACTGTTTATAAAATTTCATTTATAACTTCACTGTTTAAAATTCTATAAATTCCATTCAATTATGAAATTCATTTTCACTTCATTCAAACACTTATAAAAACTCGTTTTATAATTCCAACGTTTTAATTTATAAATATCCATTTATAAATCTCTTATATAAATCAATTTATATTATTATTTCAAAACGTCTTTAATCTCCTTTATGATTTTACCATTTTGATTTATAAAATAATTAAATTTTATAAATCCTATATTTAGACTTTTCACAGTAAATTCTAAATTCCCGATTAAACTATTTTATAAAATCATTAGCATCATATTCTCAAAAATCAGTTTTTTTAACTATTTTTCTCAAAAATCATAATTTTTATAACTTTAAAAATTATAACGTTTATTTATTTAAAATGGATCAATTCCAAAAATATTTTATATTTTCAAAAATCACTTTGAAAATCATTTTAAAATTTCAAAATTTGGTCCAATGATGCTACACACCAAATAGTCAATCACGACAACAACGATATCATATATCGATATGATAATCCATCAAATATCAAAATATCTGTAATCAAATAAATACTGTTGAGGAATCCAGTTGGATCCCTCCAACCTGTTTTCCTGCATTCACAAACATTAGCACAATACCAATTTCGCTCCAGTACGAAATTATCGCGGTATATGGGATTTAAAATATTATCCGCTTAATAGACGGCGCAATAGGGTCTCATCCGCTAAACAAAAAATGCGGGAAATCAATAACTCCAATATATACATATGCCAATATATATATATATTGCTACTATATATAATACCAATTTCACTGTTTATGAAATATTCGCGGTATATGTTTTTAATAAATAATATCCGCTTACTAACGGCGTATAATGTCTATTTTAACAATCAATAGATATCAATCAACATTCAAACATGCATTCAAATATTTTAAATCTAACTATTTAAAATAAAATCGAAACTAATTCGATTGAGTGAGAAGTTCTCACCTTGATTTCAATTTCGTTTTAGCGATTTATTTCGAATAAAATTAAACGGACGTTTAATTTTACCCAAAATTCTCACTAACTCCAAACGACTCCAATCCAATTTCATCGCATAGTGCTCGTCCATACGATTCCAACGCAACTGGTTTCGTGCATTTTCGACCTCGTATGAAAAAGTTATTGATTTTTGAAGTTTACACAAATTTTAATATAATAATTACAACATTAACTAACAAATTCTAAACCTATGCAATCCAGGCCTTTGGATCCAACACCAACCCAACTCAGCCGTGCATTCCATCTTCCCCAAACTCACGCACATCTCCAGTAAAGAGACCGAACGCACATGAACCCATAGCATCAATTTAGGGTTTGAATTTGCAACATCAATACTCGATGAGAATTCGATCAGCAACTTGCAACACGAAGCTCCTCTCCTCCTCTACCCACGCCTGCCACCATAGCAAGCTTGGCCCCCCCCCCTCTTCCTTAATTTCCGTGCGCAACACACCACTGACGGCCCACTTTTGCTCCTCCTCTGGTCAACTAAACATCATCTCAACCGTATAGATGTGAAGCACTCGATGTTAGCTACAACTTTGTAGTTGATCAATTCCGATGAAGGTGAGTGGATTGGATAGGATTAGTGGAAGAAGAATGGTGAAATTCTGGCCTTTGAATGTTAGGGTGGCGGCTAGGGTTTTATTTTTTATTTATTTTTTAATTTATGAAGGTGTTGGGTGCTATTTATAGAGAAAAACGAAACACTATTCATTCCGGAAATTCCGAACTCCGATTTACGCGCCGAAACTGACGTTCCTAGGGTTTATCCCGCGTTCCGGACAAAATGGAACAGGTTTCGAAAGCTAATTCGGACATCTGTGCGAGTTATGGCTATAAACGTTCAATTTAAATTAAACCGATTTAAACCGATTTCTAGGCGTTTTAATTTGTACCAGACAAACGGTAAATCCAATTGACTTGAAATTTGAAACCTTACAATAATATCACATTACGGATCCGATGAAACTGGTTTCGTCGAAATCCGAGACTTTTTGAAAAATGGCTATTTTAACTCGCCAAATTAAAATTAAAAATAATTCGATGCGTTTCGAGCTGCCACGATCAAACGATAACTCCGATTGACACGAAAATTGAAATCCGATAATAACTAACTATTACGGATCCAATAAAACTGGTTTCGTTCAATTCTGAGACTATTCAAAAATTGACTATTTTCACTAGTCGATTTTAATATTAAAATATTCAATTTTCACAAATTAACTTTTAGTTCGATTTTAAAAGTTCTAAAATATCATTCTAACTCCAATATGATAAAATAAAATTTTACAAATCATTTTCAATCATATTTAACCCAATTTTCAATTATTTTCATAATTTAACGTATTAAATTATCGATTTAATTATTCAATTAATTCCAAAAATTCAAATAAAAATTTATTCGACTTATAAATTCACTTATTAATATTTAAAATTAATTAAATATTCATATTTTAATAAATTAAAATTCTGGGTCGTTACAATCTTTCCCACTTAAAAGAATTTCGTCCTCGAAATTATTAAGTAAGAAAAGTTACAGAATCTATTAATTTTCCCAAAATCCATAGTTAAACTTCTTATAATACTTACTAAGTTTTCAAATCATACTTAGTTATCTTTTCAAAAACAACCACTATTGTTTAACTTCAATTCCAAAATCAAAGTTTATAGTTTTCAAAAAAATTTCAATTTTCTCAAATTTTTCTAACGCCTTAAATTTCCGGAAAAATTCGCCATAGTCACCTTTGCGCGGCTCGATCCGAAAAAAAAATGACAGTATATATATATCACAAATATACATCTCATCAAGTAATGAGGCATCCCGCAGGGAAAAATTTATAAAAGTACGATATTTAATCTGAGATATGTACCTTATATTTTATTAGCAAGCATATACGGCTAATATAGCGCGAAAGCGAGCTCCAAATGCGAAGCAAACGCGATCCGCACCTACTAATCACTCAACAAACAACATGAGAACATGCATATAGATAATAGTATCGATATACATCATATAGCAACATAATAACTATATATGTCAACATAGCAAATGCAGTAAAAGCAATATATTCAACCATCAACCAACTATCATTCATAACCAAATCAATATTCATTTATATTCTCATTAATATTAAATGAATTGGGTTTTCAATTTAATTACATTTGATTCATTAACAGTGGAAGTTCTTACTAACATTCATTTTCAATTAGTTTATATTCACTAATTCATATTCAAGTTGGTTCACTTCAAATCAAATTCAATTCTATTCAAGATTCACTTAACTTCCAATTGAATTTCAATTAATTTAACTTTTAATTTCATTAACACTTAATGAATTACATACAATCAATCAACTAACAACCATATAACAACCAATGTATAATAATTACAACCAAATTTCTTTGCTTATATTCATTCAATTTTGGTTTAGCACCATCACTTTCTATTGGTTTAATTAAATTGATTTTCATTAAATCTTTCAACTTCCAATAACATTAGATTTTAATGAATTTACACTTACATTCATTATTTAATATCAACTTCATTTAACAACTCTTAAGTTATACTTCCATTTAACTTTAAATTCATTTTACTTATTTACAACTCACATTCATATAGTTTCACCTCTTATATATATAAGTTTATTTCACAATTGTAAATCACTTTAATTATAATTCAATTCTTATAATTCTTTTGCTTATACAATTATTCTTTTATTTAGATTATTCAAACAACCAAACAATCAACTTATATACACTTTAATAATTCTGAAAAATTATTCCTTTATATATAAAATATAATCAAGATAAAATTATTTCATTTACCCAATTTAAAACAATACTGTGTCGAAATGTTCTGTACAAGTGTTTAGAGATCCCTATCAACAACGTTAATTACTCGTATTAACCAGAATCTATATACCACTCAACAAACCAATCATCACAATATAAAACAATTTTATATTCACTAACAAATACGCTTTCATAGCTATTATTACACTCAAACTCAATCTAGAGCACTACTGACTCTATCTCTAATGAGTAATACCCAACAGAACCATGGTTGTCGCTTAACCATAAGCTTTGATACCAGATGTAACGCCCCGGAGATTTTCGACTTTCGTAAATTCAACATCGATACTCACTTTATCGACTGCCGAGAAATCGAAGGCCGGAAACCCGAAATGTTATGGTTTTAAAAAGAATTTAAGAAAAGAGAAGAGAAAAAGATAGAAGATGGAGAGGAAAGAAAATAGGAGAATAGAGTAGAAAATAGAACAGAAAGAAAATAGATCATTTTAAAATAGAAAGAAAAGAGAATAGAACGGAATAGAAAACAACAGAACAACAACAGAATCTCACAATTCGCAGCGGAACAACATATAATAATAAATGAATAATCTTTAAACAAAGAACTATATCAGTTATTACATTACATCACATTTCATTACATCATATCATCAGAGTGTACAACAACAAACAGTGCAGCGGAAAAAGAAATACTATATAAACTAGTGAATACGCCATGCCATCCATCTTGCCTCCAGCAACTCCAGAATATCCAGAATATCCTGATAAACCTTAACTCTTGACTGCCCGTGTGGAAATTGGTGGGCACCCAGAGTTTAGGAAGGAAAACAATAAACTCCAAGTCAGTCATGAGACTGGTGTGAGAACTCAAAACAGTTTATTTATCTTTGAAAACAAAATAGAGGAATATTTTTAATTCAATTCGCAATGCTTTTAAAAATGAGACTACCATAAGGCCTCCCGCACACACACACAATGCAAACGCAGAATCGGAGGAGATTTCTCCTTATGATAGTCAAAGATGCTTAATACGCATTTAAAAGAACATTTGATATTATTACTAGTGCATAGTGTAGAGAAAATTCATTTCGAAAGTAGAATATAAATCTTAGCCAACATACGACCATTATCGTATGCCTACTATAGCTAACTATGTTCAATAGCAGGTTACCGCCACATTCCATAGCAGGTTATACAACTAAAACCGTACAAGTCACGTATTGTTTCTTTGGATTTCCAACGAATGATCAGGCCAAGGAACTTCCCATTGCCACATGAGAATGCCTCTGGATGGACATCCCCGAGAACCAAACCGGATCTCTACCAACACAAGGCCGGGTTACCCCTAACTGAGTAACAACTGACCGAATATGCCATCCCCCGGTCCTTTGGGACCTTTTCACCGAGCGCTCGTAATCAATTCACACAATCATAACAAAGTGTTTTCAACATGAGTAAGTATCTGGGCTCCATACCATGATACCATCGTTTTCCAGAAGGAAATGCACACATCCTAAAGGGCGCTACCCCTCATAACCTTGCTGCTTCTTTCCTGTTTTGACCATTCACGGGGTGTGAGGCTCGACGAAGTCACGTCCACAAAAACATACTTTATACAAAAGCAATGCTTTGGGTCAACAAATGATCATAGAAATGATCACCAGGATAGACGATCAAATAAACGATCCTATCACAAATAATCGACACAATGATCATTTCACAGCAACACTCAGTATATCACATTACCAAATTGGGAATATATCGCTGATAACATTCAACTACATAACCTCTGAGCTCGTACGTCTCAGAGAAGGGTGTTAAGCTAAAAGAATAAATTCTTCGCCACCAACAGAAATATATTTGAAAGAAATCGGCTTTATATCTCAACTTGTAATGTCAGGCATACTATCCATACAAGTCTGTTCCGGGCTCGAACAAAACCGAAGGCACTTACAAAGAAGTCCTTGCAATCCGGATATTCACAATCCTGATCGGATTTCCCATCACTTAGGGAGTCTCTATACCGTTGCAACTCAGTGCAGAGACAATCGATAGGTCATCCTATCGCTTTCGCAAATACCGGGTCTTCAACACCGATCTTCAATGCTATTCACAACGACGTATCACATATTCGGAATGGGTTATACGACCCCATGGTCCTTTCCCGGTTAACCCGAATAGTGAGCGCTTATTCAAAAATAAGTGTGGCATTCAAATTCAAACAAATCACATCAATTACCCATTCAAAGGGAAATATTGATAGTCGGTTATTGAACTATCAATGGATATGCACAACATCACCAGATTCCAAATAATTTTCCAAATTATTTATTTTCTAAAAATCATATCTTTACAAGATATAAAATTTTCATATTTCAAAAATAAATCAATATTTATTTTTAAACAAATTCTCCTTTTTATTCATAAATTCCATAGTGAATTTTCATTCAAAAATATCCATGCATATACGATTTCAATTATTCATTTCAATTTATCTTCAAAAAGATAAATTCTCAAAATATTCACTTTATATTGGAAAACATTTCCATACTTATTAAATAAGTAATTCACGAATTTTATTTATTTTCAACACTTAGAAAATATTCAATATACTTAAATCGAAATTAAGTATATATTTCATTCTTTAAGGAAATCATTCTCTTAACCATATTTATTTGGGTCTAAACGAATGTTACGTAAAACATCGTTACGACAACCCAAAATCACTAGTATAGGGATTCGAAATTAAAATAGATATATAAATCCCAATACTATACAAAACATTTCCTTTCGGAAATCATTTACTATAACAACAGTGTTATAGTCCACTATTTCCTTTTATTTCTCGAAAACGTCTATTTCAACAATAAATGTTGAAATCTATGGTTTCGAATCTCAACACATTTTAAAACATCGTTAGATCGTTTTACTTCTATTTAAAATATCACATTCTAAACATTTTCTTTAACGTATTATTCACTATTCAAAAACGTGAATATACTACGTTAACAAATTTCATCAATTCTATTCTTTTTAATTTAAAGGATTATTCACTATTCAAAAATGTGAATATAACTCCATAAATAAGTTTCAACAATTTACCTCTTAAAATAAGTCGTTTGCAAATTTATAAAACAACGTTTATCAATTCCATTTCTATTTATTTTATAACAACTTCCTTTATAAATCTCCTTTATTAGCCTATTCGATTTATATCTCAATTATGAACTAAAAGTCCATATTATAAGTTAAATGCTTATAAAACGATTATTTTACAAAATCGTTCTTTTAACTTCCCAAATTATAAATCTTATAACTTATAAGATTGTTTATTTATCCAAAATTCATTCTTTCAATAACTTTATAAATTTTATAAACCTACTATTTATAAAATTTCATTTATAACTTCACTGTTTAAAATTCTATAAATTCCATTCAATTATGAAATTCATTTTCACTTCATTCAAACACTTATAAAAACTCGTTTTATAATTCCAACGTTTTAATTTATAAATATCCATTTATAAATCTCTTATATAAATCAATTTATATTATTATTTCAAAACGTCTTTAATCTCCTTTATGATTTTACCATTTTGATTTATAAAATAATTAAATTTTATAAATCCTATATTTAGACTTTTCACAGTAAATTCTAAATTCCCGATTAAACTATTTTATAAAATCATTAGCATCATATTCTCAAAAATCAGTTTTTTTAACTATTTTTCTCAAAAATCATAATTTTTATAACTTTAAAAATTATAACGTTTATTTATTTAAAATGGATCAATTCCAAAAATATTTTATATTTTCAAAAATCACTTTGAAAATCATTTTAAAATTTCAAAATTTGGTCCAATGATGCTACACACCAAATAGTCAATCACGACAACAACGATATCATATATCGATATGATAATCCATCAAATATCAAAATATCTGTAATCAAATAAATACTGTTGAGGAATCCAGTTGGATCCCTCCAACCTGTTTTCCTGCATTCACAAACATTAGCACAATACCAATTTCGCTCCAGTACGAAATTATCGCGGTATATGGGATTTAAAATATTATCCGCTTAATAGACGGCGCAATAGGGTCTCATCCGCTAAACAAAAAATACGGGAAATCAATAACTCCAATATATACATATGCCAATATATATATATATTGCTACTATATATAATACCAATTTCACTGTTTATGAAATATTCGCGGTATATGTTTTTAATAAATAATATCCGCTTACTAACGGCGTATAATGTCTATTTTAACAATCAATAGATATCAATCAACATTCAAACATGCATTCAAATATTTTAAATCTAACTATTTAAAATAAAATCGAAACTAATTCGATTGAGTGAGAAGTTCTCACCTTGATTTCAATTTCGTTTTAGCGATTTATTTCGAATAAAATTAAACGGACGTTTAATTTTACCCAAAATTCTCACTAACTCCAAATGACTCCAATCCAATTTCGTCGCATAGTGCTCGTCCATACGATTCCAACGCAACTGGTTTCGTGCATTTTCGACCTCGTATGAAAAAGTTATTGATTTTTGAAGTTTACACAAATTTTAATATAATAATTACAACATTAACTAACAAATTCTAAACCTATGCAATCCAGGCCTTTGGATCCAACACCAACCCAACTCAGCCGTGCATTCCATCTTCCCCAAACTCACGCACATCTCCAGTAAAGAGACCGAACGCACATGAACCCATAGCATCAATTTAGGGTTTGAATTTGCAACATCAATACTCGATGAGAATTCGATCAGCAACTTGCAACACGAAGCTCCTCTCCTCCTCTACCCACGCCTGCCACCATAGCAAGCTTGGCCCCCCCCCCCTCTTCCTTAATTTCCGTGCGCAACACACCACTGACGGCCCACTTTTGCTCCTCCTCTGGTCAACTAAACATCATCTCAACCGTATAGATGTGAAGCACTCGATGTTAGCTACAACTTTGTAGTTGATCAATTCCGATGAAGGTGAGTGGATTGGATAGGATTAGTGGAAGAAGAATGGTGAAATTCTGGCCTTTGAATGTTAGGGTGGCGGCTAGGGTTTTATTTTTTATTTATTTTTTAATTTATGAAGGTGTTGGGTGCTATTTATAGAGAAAAACGAAACACTATTCATTCCGGAAATTCCGAACTCCGATTTACGCGCCGAAACTGACGTTCCTAGGGTTTATCCCGCGTTCCGGACAAAATGGAACAGGTTTCGAAAGCTAATTCGGACATCTGTGCGAGTTATGGCTATAAACGTTCAATTTAAATTAAACCGATTTAAACCGATTTCTAGGCGTTTTAATTTGTACCAGACAAACGGTAAATCCAATTGACTTGAAATTTGAAACCTTACAATAATATCACATTACGGATCCGATGAGGAAAAATTGTTTGAGGAATTGTTTGAGGAAAAATTTATGCCTACAGTTGGGAAAACTCGTCCATACCGAAATTTTCTGGATTTGAAGTAGGGAAGCATGACTATAGAAGAATATGAGACCAAATTTAGTGAGCTATCTCGCTATGGTCTATGTGACGCCCCACCTCTATACCCACGCTAGCCAAGGACACTACGGTGTAATGCCGTCAACTAGCACGGAAAATAAGGCTGTTGAGGAGCGACCATCTGTATAATTGCTTTGTGCGAGTACCGATATGCCAGATAAAATATAACTTGGATTCTTTTCAAGAGGAAATCCGACATGCCAACACAAACTCAAAGCTACCACACAGTGGCTATAATGTCTTCGTAAATAAATATAGAAATAAACATAACACAAATCAGTCACAGATAATTCCTATCACAAAGGTGGAAAAAGATATGAATATAACACATGAAAGTGTACATCAGAGTAGTGGTCAAACAAGAACCACAATATCACAAAAGAATGGTTACAAGTGCTAGGCAAAAGAATATGTATACATCTAGGAGTCTATGTCTCAAAGGTATACAACAAAAACTACTAATCTAAGTAGTTAGCCAAAAGTCAGGATGATAATCCTAGAAGTGAAGTCAAGCAGAAGCACCTGTAACATCTCGGTCTGACCCGAGTATTATTTAATAAGAAAATAATAAACGGATCAGTCAAGCTATAAATATCAGATGAAATGACATAGAATAAGAGATATGACTAAACGTATAATAATCACACTGCCAAGCTGTGATAATTAAGTAATTGAAAATCAACAAAAGATTAATCGATATCACAAAAATCTTCTTAAAGATCAAAAGGAATGTCATACTCCTTATTTCATTCACCAAGCCACAAATATTGACAACATATAAATGCCAATCATAAAATTGGTGAAATTCAAATTCTAGAATTCATCAATAGAAATCCAGGAATCACAAAATGATCGTAGAAATGATCAATCACAAAAAGGGGGATGCCGATCACAAAACGGGAGCATGAAAACTCACCGACACGTGTATCACAAAACGGGTCGCTATCCTATGGTCGCTAAACATAGAGCCGGTGCAACGACGTAGTACAACGGTACGTCCGAGGAACTTGAAACTCGTAAAATTCAGTGCAACGACGTAGTACAACGGTACGCCGAAGGAACCTGAAATTTGTAAAATTCAGAACAGCGACGTAGTACAACGGTACGCCCGAAGATCCAAACTCCATAAAAACGTGGGTCGCTAGCCCACAAAAATTGGGTCGAAACCCCAAGAAATAAATAGGTCGTTAGCCTATAATAAAAATGAGACGAAACTCAATAAAACGAGGTACTGTCCCCTACGTGGACAAAGAAACATAGCATATCGCTAGTCATAATCACAAAAATGATCATCATCGATCATCAAGAAGTGTCAATTACACTAAGCTAGTAAATACATGAGCTTAGCATCATGTCCCATAACCACTAGCTTAACTTAAATATTTACGAGCAAATTGTAGATCTCCACTAGAAAATTGTCACAAAAGATTCAATCGAACAAGTCTAAGAATTAACCAACGAAGTAAACGCAAGCGTTTCATACCACTCGTTTTACTAAGTCGTTTAATTAGATTTCTCATACGAGTGAGGTAAAGGTTTGTATATGCTAACAGATTGGAAAACGGTTTAAGAAACGAGCTTTGTAATAAAATAGTGTTGAAATCGTTTTGAAGAAAGGGTTTTGATATTTACTACTAGCATTGAAAACCTTTATATTTTTAAAGCGACAAATCACAGAAGTGATTGTAGAAACAATCAATCATAAAAATTCACATTCGAAGACGTGAATAAAATCCAAAGAAATCGATATCAAATCCATCAAAATGGATATTTCGAAAATTCCCAAAGAAAATGTCACCAAAGTTGGTAATAAATGATAACAACAAAAGGGAACCAACACAAATCGATTAAAGCTGGAAATTCAACAAAATAGGAGAAATAGGCAAAATAGAAACAGGTCGGTCGGCCGGCCACAAAGCACGGTCGACCGGACCCTGTTCTAGAAAAATTCTTGGGAAGCAGGTCGGTCGAATGAGCTCTATAGCTGGTCGACCAGACCAGAGACAGAAAAGTGCTTATGCACTTTGGTAGCAGGTTGGTCGGCCGGCCTCAGAGCTCGGTCGACCGGAGCCTGTTTCCAGCTCCTCCCAGCCTATCTGAGTGAGGACCAAATCTCCACCAAAATTAAATTGGACGAGCAATGGATGCTAGGGGTTTATGCCAATCGACTACCCGGCACTATAAGCTCTTCGATGCATCACAAAATCATGATCAAAGATCAAAGCTATGATTTTTAAGGATTTGGCTTTCAAAACACTAAAATTGGAATATTCACTAAACCAACCCAAATCAAAATCAAATGCACATGAATAAGTTTTAGGAATTCATACCCAACATTCAAAGATAGATATAAGCATAAATGTGAGGTAAAAATCTCACCTTTTCACAAAAACAATGAAGAAGAAGCTATAGAGCAATGGCAAGAACAATCACTCTTCAATTCCAACCAACAAGCTTGAATCTAAGCTTAAAGGAGAAACATTTCCTAAAGTTAGGTTTAGGAATTTCTGAAATTGAATGGAGAAAGAGTTGGAGAAGATGAAGAGAAGGCTTACCAAAGTTTCTTCTATTAGTTTGGAGCAAGAGCTTGATTTGCAAAAGAAAACTAGGGTTTGGAGTTTTAATTTCTCATTCCACTCACCATTAATCTCTTTAGAACTGAAAAGTAGAGGAAGAGGAAGTGAATGAAGAGGAGTGGTTCAGTTTGGGGTATTAAGTTGGCTAGTGGGCTGAACCCAACCCAAAGCCCTAAGTGAAAAGGTAGCAAAATTCAACTTACTCCAAACATATCGAAGCTTATACTCAAAAAGATCGCAAACGACGCTTTGAACTCAATGGAAGTGGTCCCGAGTCCTAATTCGGTCGTTTGCAAAAAGTAGATTTTTGGACTAAATTCTGTGTACTGATAAAATATTTAAATAAAATATTTAGATATAAAATCGATAAATATGCGGGTTGTTACAGACTCCCCTCCTTAAAGAAATTGCATCCTCGCAATATTTAAGAAGGAGATATATAGTAACAACCATGAGAGCATATTCATCACAACGAAATTTAAAATAAAAAGTTCACCTCAAAGAGCACGAGAAGGTAAGTCCGGATGTGTTCGCTCGATGAATTCTCTAGATTCCCAAGAGCAACCTTAGGATTTGAGAACCATTGAACTTTCACAAGCGGAACATTTTTATTTCGAAGTCGTTTGACTTTCGAAGCAATAATACGAATAGGATGTTGCTCATAAGTTAGATTAGGCGAAACTTCAATTTCTTTCACAACACCGGGCTCAAGAATAGAATCAGAATCTCGAAGGCATTTCCACAATTGAGAAACGTGAAACACGTCATGAATAGCAGAAAATTAATCCGGTAACAAAAGGCGATAAGCCACGGAACCAATACGTTCGGTGATGGAAAATGGACCAATATATCGAGGTGCTAACTTTCCTGATCGACTGAAACGTACAACACCCTTCATAGGTGAAACACGGATAAGCACAAGATCTCCCATTGAAAATTCTAATTTCCTTCTCCGTTCATCGGCATAGGATTTTTGTCTACTCTGGGCTTCTTTCATCCTATGATGAATAAGATCAATCTTTTCTATGGAATCACGAATAAAATCTGGACCTAAAACCAGCTTCTCACCGGCCTCAAGCCAACAAGAAGGAGAACGGCATGGCTTTCCATAGAGTGCCTCAAAAGGAGCCATACCAATACTATATTATAAGCTATTATTATAGGAAAACTCAACAAGAGAAATGTGGTCTTCCCAACTTCCACAAAAATCAAAAACACATGCATGAAGAAGATCTTCAAGAGTTTGATTCATACACTTGGTTTGTCCATCGGACTGAGGATGATAAGCGGTGCTAAAATTAAGCTTCGTTGCCAAAGCTTTTTGAAGACTCTTCCAAAATCCACTAGTGAACAATGGATCACGATCACTAACAATAGAAGTAGGAACTCCATGCAATTTAATAATTTCTTTAATAAAGAGTTTGGCCAAAAGAGGTACGGTCCGATTGGACCGAACGAGAATAAAATGGGTGGATTTAGTGAGTCTATCAACTATCACCCATAAGCTATCATGACCAGAACGAGAACGGGGAAGGCCGCCAACAAAATCCATGGAAATTTGATCGCACTTCCAAATTGGAATTTCTAAAGGTTGCAATAACCCACCGGGCCTTTGATGTTCGGCCTTGACAAGTTGGCAAGTCATGCAACACTTAACAAAGTTAGCGATATCAAATTTCATTCCCTCCCAATAATAAAGCCGCTTCATATCTACGTACATTTTACTACTACCGGGATGAATGGTAAATTTAGAATGATGAGAATCTCCTAAAATATCTTTACGAAGATCACTAATATTTGGTACAATGAGTCTACCAAATTTCCGAATGCCGCCATGAGAATCGATATCAAAGTCTTTCAAACATTCAATATCAATTTTATCCTTAATATTTTGGCCAAGAAGAGCTAATTCGGGATCAAGCCTTTGAGCTTCAAGGATGTGGTCTAAAAGAGAGGGATGAGCATCAAGGCTACATAAAACAAGAGATGAACATAAATCGGAAACACGGTCTCGAATTTCACAAGTGCATAAAACCTCGAGATCATTCCATTCTGATATCATCATGGAAACAACCGCTTGTTGCTTGCGACTAAGTGCATCGGCAACTCGATTTACCTTTCCGAGAGTATAAAGAATATCAAGATCATAAGATGCAAGAAATTCGAGCCAATGCTGTTGACGAAAATTAAGTTCCTTTTGAGAGAATAAATATTTCAAAGATTTATGATCAGTGTAAAGAATAAATTTTTCTCCCAAAAAATAATGACGCCAAATACGAAAGGCGAAAACGATAGCCGCAAGTTTTAAATCATGAGTGGCGTATCTAGTCTCAGCTGGCTTCAATTGCCTAGAAGCATAAGAAATAACACGTTCTTTTTGCATAAGAATGGCACCCAAACCAACGCGACTAGCATGAGTATAAACAATAAAACCTTGATTCCCCTCGGGAATAACAAGAATAGGAGTATTGGAAAGGAGTTCTTTTAATTTCTGAAAAGAAGTTTCACATTTCACCGACCAAATGTATTTAACACCTTTCTTAGTTAAGTTGGTGAGAGGCACGGCAGTTTTTGAAAAGTCCTTGATAAAACAATGGTAATAACCCGCCAATCCAAGGAAGCTACGGATTTCCGTAACACTCTCCGGTCTCTTCCAATCTTGAATCGCTTCAATCTTTGAAGGATCTACGGAAATTCCAGATTCGGAAATAATATGACCGAGAAACTTCACATTAGATTGCCAAAAATGGCATTTAGAAAAATTTTCTTTTAATTGATTACTCCTAAGAGTTTCCAATACAATCTGAAGATGCTTTTCATGCTCCTCCTCGGTTTTAGAATACACAAGAACATCATCGATAAAGATGAGAACAAATCGATCGAGGAAGTCTTTGAAAACTCGATTCATTAGGTCAACGAAATAAGCTGGGGCATTCGTTAACCCAAATGGCATAACAAGCCATTCATAAGATCCATACCGAGTACGGAACGATGTCAAAGGAATGCTATCCTCTGCAATACGAAGCTGAAGAAATCGGTAACCAAGTCCAATTGTGAAAAGACTTTAGCACCACTAAGTTGATCGAATAGATCATCAATCCGAGGTAAAGGATATTTATTCTTGATAGTAAGATCATTAAGCTTGTGGTAGTCAACGCAAAGCCTAAATGTGCCATCGGATTTCTTCATAAAAATAGCCGAAGCTCCCCAAGGCGAGGAACTAGAGCGAATAAATTGCTTCGTTTCCAAATCGGATAATTGTATGCGCATCTCCTCATTTTCTTTATTGGACAAACGATAAGGAGGACGAGTAATAGGTTGAGCTCCAGGGGTAAGATTAATTATGAACTTAATTACTCGCTTAGGTGATAATCCTAAAACGGGCTCAAATATTTCGGAAAATTCACGAACAATGTGAATAAGAGAAATGACGTCTTCCTCATCATCATTATCATCATCACGAGAATTTAAAGAATATAAAGATTCAGATAAAGTGGAATCCGAATCTTTGAGAATAATAGAAATCTGCTTAACAGATTGAGGATGTCGAAGATGAATAGTCCGCTCAGGACATAGGATTTGGGCTTCATAGCGGTTAAGCCAATCCATTCCCAAAATCATTCCAAAGTCTAAGTAACGCATAACATGCAAGTCGGCACGGAAAGAAAGATCACACAAAATAATCTCGACATCTTTACACAATAAACTGATTGTTGCGGATCCACTAACCGGATTCGCAATTCTCAAAGAAGTCATTAAACACAAAACATCCAAAGAAAAAGTATCAACAAGTTCTTTTGAAATAAAAGAGTGGGATGCACCCGTATCAAAAAGAACTCGAATGGGTTGATCACGAAACATAATAATGCCATCAAGGATAGAATGAGAAATACCTTTTCCATGAGATGTGTTGCCAGGGGCTTGAGCAACATTAAGCTTTCCCTCCTTCCTACCTTGAAGTTTGGGACAAGAAGATAAATAATGGTCCGAACTTTTGCAATAGCGACAAAAGAGAGGTTTCGGACACTTTGTTCGCATAATGGTCCTTAGAACCACAATTGTAGCACTGCCCACCACTTGAGGCAGAGGCTTTTGCTACCGGAATTGCTTGCTTCCCTTTCTTGTTGGGATAAGACCCTTTGAACTTAATAGGCCTTTTCTTGTTGTTGCTAAATTTTGGTTTGGCACCCACAACATCAGCATCACTCTCTTTATCTGCCTCTTCAAGACGAAGAGCGATATCAATAAGTTGATCAAAAGAAACTTCTAGCTTTAGAAGTAAGGGCTTCTTGAGGTTTTTATTCAAGCCATAGACGAATCTCTGATTTTTCTTCATTGGGGTGTTAATGTATTCAACCCCGTATTTGGAAAGAGATTCGAAAGATGCGACATAGTCTGTCACAGAAGATTCACCTTGAACAAGGTCAATAAAGCGGCAAGCCAATGTCACATTCTCTGCTTCTGGTACGAATTTTAACTCGAAGCTCTCTCGGAATTTCTCCCAAGTGATATCCGCTTCATTGATTTCAGAAATAAGAAGTTTATACCAGTCCAATGCTATTTCTTGGAGTATACTAGAAGCCACCTGAACACGGTGAAGATTAATAAGATTCATACGAGAAAAGATTCGACCGCATGATCTCAGCCAAGCCTAGACTTCAATAATAGTTTCAGAACCCTTTGAGTGGCTTCCCACCCAAGTTGGTATAATCGTTGCACAAGCGTGCAAATCCAGACTTAGGATGAGTTGGTTCCGGATTAGAACCGGCTGCTTGAGCATTCTTTACTAAATCAAGAAGCTGCTGGGAAGACATAAAAACTCCATCTTGGGGAGTAGCACTAGATTGACCGGCGCTGGGACGGCCAGGTCTAACCATTTCTCTTCCTTTAGAAAGAAAGAAAGAAGAATAAAATGGTTATTCACAAATGAAAGCAATCTTGATAGATAAAACAAGGAATCATAGAGAAAATAGGATGAATCGGTACAAAGACTCGAATTGAATCCTAAAGCACAATCCCTAAGATGGACTTAGGACGATGATCCTTGCTAGAATATTCTACATTGTTCCGAAGTTTGGCTCTGATACCAAGCTTTGACGCCCCACCTCTATACCCACGCTAGCCAAGGACACTACGGTGTAATGCCGTCAACTAGCACGGAGAATAAGGCTGTTGAGGAGTGACCATCTGTATAATTGCTTTGTGCGAGTACCGATATGCCAGATAAAATATAACTTGCATTCTTTTCACGAGGAAATCCGACATGCCAACACAAACTCAAAGCTACCACACAGTGGCTATAATGTCTTCGTAAGTAAATATAGAAATAAACATAACACAAATCAGTCACAGATAATTCATATCACAAAGGCAGAAAAAGATATGAATATAACACATGAAAGTGTACATCAGAGTAGTGGTCAAACAAGAACCACAATATCACAAAAGAATGGTTACAAGTGCTAGGCAAAAGAATATGTATACATCTAGGAGTCTATGTCTCAAAGGTATACAACAAAAACTACTAATCTAAGTAGTTAGCCAAAAGTCAGGATGATAATCCTAGAAGTGAAGTCAAGCAGAAGCACCTGTAACATCTCGGTCTGACCCGAGTATTATTTAATAAGAAAATAATAAACGGATCAGTCTAGCTATAAATATCAGATGAAATGATATAGAATAAGAGATATGACTGAACGTATAATAATCACACTGCCAATCTGTGACAGTTAAGTAATTGAAAATCAACAAAAAATTAATCAATATCACAAAAATCTTCTCAAAGATCAAAAGGAATGTCATACTCCTTATTTCATTCACCAAGCCACAAATATTGACAACATATAAATGCCAATCATAAAATTGGTGAAATTCAAATTCTAGAATTCATCAATAGAAATCCAGGAATCACAAAATGATCGTAGAAATGATCGATCACAAAAGGGGGAGGCCTATCATAAAACGGGAGCATGAAAACTCACCGACACGTGTATCACAAAACGGGACGCTATCCCATGGTCGCTAACCATAGAGCCGGTGCAACGACGTAGTACAACGGTACGTCCGAGGAACCTGAAACTCGTAAAATTCAGTGCAAGGACATAGTACAATGGCATGCCCGAGGAACCTGAAACTTGTAAAATTCGTAACAACAACGTTGGACAACGGTACGCCCGAAGATCCAAATTCCATAAAAACGTGGGTCGCTAGCCCACAAAAATTGGGTCGAAACCCCAAGAAATAAATAGGTCGTTAGCCTATAATAAAAAAGAGACGAAACTCAATAAAATGAGGTACTGTCCCCTACGTGGACAAAGAAACATAGCATATTTCTAGTCATAATCACAAAAATGATCATCATCGATCATCAATAAGTGTCAATTACACAAAGCTAGTAAATATATGAGCTTAGCATCATGTCCCGTAACCACTAGCCTAACTTAAATATTTACGAGCAAATTGTAGATCTCCACTAGAAAATTGTCACAAGAGATTCAATCGAACAAGTCCAAGAATTAACCGACGAAGTAAACGCAAGCGTTTCATACCACTCGTTTTACTAAGTTGTTTAATTAGATTTCTCATACGAGTGAGGTAAAGGTTTGTATGTGCTAATAGATTGGAAAACGGTTTAAGAAACGAGCTTTGTAATAAAATAGTGGTAAAATCGTTTTAAAGAAAGGGTTTTGAAATTTACTTCTAGCATTGAAAACCTTTATATTTTTAAAGTGACAAATCACAGATGTGATTGTAGAAACAATCAATCATAAAAATTTACATTCGAAGACGTGAATAAAATCCAAAGAAATCGATATCAAATCCATCAAAATGGATATACCGAAAATTCCGAAAGAGAATGTCATCAAAGTTGGTAATAAATGATAACAACAAAATGGAAACAACACGAATCGATTAAAGTTGGAAATTCAACAAAATAGGCGAAATAGGCAAAATAGCAACAAGTGGGTCGGTCGGCCACAGAGCTCGGTCGACCGGACCCTGTTCTAGATATATTCTCGAGAAGCAGGTCGGTCGACTGAGCTCTCTAGCTGGTCGACTGGACCAGAGACAGAAAAGTGCTTATGCACTTTGGTAGCAGGTCGGTCGGCCGGCCTCAGAGCTCGGTCGACCGGAGCCTGTTTCCAGCTCCTCCCAGCCTATCTGAGTAAGGACCAAATCTCCACCAAATTTAAATTGGACGAGCAATGGACGATAGGGGTTTATGCCGATCGACTACCCGACCCTATAAGCTCTTCGATGCATCACAAAATCATGATCAAATATCAAAGCTATGATTTTTAAGGATTTGGCTTTCAAAACACTAAAATTGGAATATTCACAAAACCAACCCAAATCAAAATCAAATGCACATGAATTAGTGTTAGGAATTCATACCCAACATTCAAAGATAGATATAAGCATAGATAAGAGATAAAAATCTCACCTTTTCACAAAAACAATGAAAAAGAAGCTATAGAGCAATGGCAAGAACAATCACTCTTCAATTCCAACCCAACAAGCTTGAATCTAAGCTTATAGGAGAAACATTTCCTAAAGTTAGGTTTAGGAATTTCTAAAATTGAATGGAGAAAGAGTTGGAGAAGATGAAGAGAAGGCTTATCAAAGTTTCTTCTATTAGTTTGGAGCAAGAGCTTGATTTGCCAAAGAAAACTAGGGTTTGGAGTTTTATTTTCCCATTCCACTCACCATTAATCTCTTTAGAACTGAAAATTAGAGGAAGAGGGAGTGAATGAAGAGGAGTGGTTCAGTTTGGGGTATTAAGTTGGCTAGTGGGCTGAACCTAACCCAAAGCCCTAAGTGAAAAGGTAGCAAAATTCAACTTACTCCAAACATATCGAAGCTTATACTCAAAAATATTGCAAACGATGTTTTGAACTCAATGGAAGTGGTCCCGAGTCCTAATTTGACCATTTGCAAAAAGTAGGCTTTCGGACTAAATTCCGAGTACCGATAAAATATCTAAATAAAATATTTAGATCTAAAATTGATAAATATGGGGGTTGTTACAGTGTAGGACTCATAGACACTCCCCTCAAAAAGAATGAGATGTTTGTGTAAGGAATGAGGCTAGAGTTTCACGAAAAGATGACAGCGCATTTAAAGGGATATTTTGTAGAGTTGATTGATATGGCACTTAGATATGAGGAGTTGATGAATAAGAAACCAGTGGCATCTATGGCAGCATCAGGAGGGAATTATTCCAACCCGAATAAGAGACAGTTCAATCCAAATTGGAAGAAGCAGAATAAGAAGAAACTCAGAAGCAACAACAGAGCTTGGAAATGTAATATTTGTCAACAAGTAGGGCATTTGGCTAATCAATGTCCTCGGGGTAGAACTCAGTAGTAGCAGCAGCAGCGTCAGAATGGACCAGGTTCAGTAATGGTTTAGAAATCGTTATGCTTTAACTGTCACCAGCCAGGCCATATGATGAGAGCTTGCCCGCTACTTCAAAAAGCTCTACAGAACAAGATGTTTTCTCTGGATGGTGCACCATCACCTTCTTCTAATGGCAAAGGAGTATCGGAAGGCGCATTACATTTAGATGGCATGTATATTAAAGTATTGTTTGATTCGAGTCCTCTCTTTGTTATATCTCTTTGGAATCAGTAGAGAAGTTTCATCTTACCCCTAGTACTTTTGATCATCCTATTCTTGCATCTAATCCTATAGGGGGAGTAACCAAGTTAGATATGATCAGTAAGGATCTGAGAATTTCCTATCTGTCCCATAGTTTTTCATGTGACCCTTATGTGTTGGATTTTAAGGGGTTTGACCTTATATTGGGAATGGATTGGCTTGATAAGTATAAGGCAGTTCTAGTCTGTGAAGAGAGAATAGTTTCACTGGAAACTGATCTGGGTAGGGTTGCGAAAGTGATATGTGATAGTTCTGGAATTCACTTGAGTAATCTTTTACATGGAGTTGAGACTTCTCAAGAGTAGGAAGGACATATCGTAGTGGTCAAAGATTTTCCAGATATCTTCGAGGAAGTCAAGTGTTTACTTCCGCATTGGAGATAGTGTTTCGCATTGATTTAGTTCTAGGAGCGATACCAGTGATTCAACCTAGCAGAAGGATGGCTCCCAGAGAAAGGGAGGAGCTAGTGAAGCAGACTCAGGATCTGTTGGAGAAAGGATTGATTAAGCCCATTTTTTCTTGTTAGGATTCTGCTGTAGTGTTCGTCACCAAGTCGGATGTGTTTTTAAGGTTCTATGTTGATTATCGAGAATTGAACAAAGTGATCATCCGAAATAAGTATCCTTTGCCTTGTATTGATGATCTCTTTGAGTAGCTGCATGGAGCTTCTGTTTTCTTCCAACTGGATTTAGCTTTGAGTTTCCACCAGTTAAGGGTAGCTGAAGACAGTATACCCTTGATTGCGTTTAGGGGACCCAATTGTTTCTATGAGTGGTTGGTTATGCCTTTCGGATTAACCAATGCTCCAGCCTACTTTGTTGACCTGATGAACCGAGTTTTTCGGGATGTGCTGAATAAGTTTGTACTCGTGTTCATCGATGACATTCTTGTCTATTCCAAGTCTGAGGAAGAGCATGAGTAACATCTGGAAATAGTGTTGGAGACACTGAGAAGGCATGTTCTGAAGGCTAAGTTCTCTAAGCACCATTTTTGAAAATCGAGAATCAGATTTTTGGGGCATATTGTATCTAGAGAGGGCATTTCTATAGATCCAGCCAAAGTAGCTACTATTCTAGAGTGGAAGCAACCGCAGACTCCGACTGAAATCTACAGTTTTCTGGGATTAGCAGGCTACTATAGGAAGTTCATCAAGGATTATTCTAAGATCTCTTCACACTTAACCAAGTTGACTAGGAAGGGAGCAAAATTCAAGTGGACCCCTGAATGTGAGGAAGCTTTCCAGAATCTGAAGGTGAAGCTGACAAGCGCTCCTATGTTAGCTATTCCAGATGGGAAGAGTAAGTTTGAGGTTTATATGGATGCCCGTATAGTAGGGGTTGGGTGTTGTGCTGATGCAGAATGGAAGAGTAATTGCGTATGCGAGCAGACAGTTGAAGCGACATGAAAAGAATTACACTACGCACGATCTGGAATTATTGGCCATCGTCTTTGCTTTGAAAATCTGGAGGTACTATTTGTTGGGAGAGAAGTTCGAGCTTTTCACTGATCATAAACCGTTGAAGTATCTTTTCTCCCAGAAAGATCTTAATCTGAGACAGAAGAGGTGGGTAGAATTTTTGGCATCGTATGATTTGGATATCCTGTATACTCTAGGAAAGGCGAATGTTGTGGCAGATGCTCTAAGTAGGAACGCAGTTCTATCTCTTTTGGAAGTTGTTCCATCCCTCCAGGAAATAATCATAAGTAGTCAGATGAAGGATTGATATTTTGAGGAATTGATTCTTGGAACCAAGGATGGTCGATATTCGGATTTCAAGGTGGACGATCAAGGAGTTTTAAGGATCAACCGTCGTTTGTGTGTTTGCCAGATGTGGATGGTTTGAGGCGGGAAGTCTTGCGGGAAGGCCACAAATCAAGGTTGAGTATTCACCCAAGGATATCAAAGATGTATAAGGACATGAAGAGAGTCTTCTGGTGGCCAGGCATGAAGAACGATATTGCTGATTTCGTCAATGGATGTGCTATCTGCCAATAGGTGAAGGGAGATCAATAGAAGATAGCTGGATTGTTGCAGCCTTTGGAAGTTCCAAATTGGAAGTAGGAAATGATTTCGATGCATTTCATTGATGGTTTTCCAAGGACCGGGAAGGGAAATGAAGGAATATGAAGAGCGCCCACTTTATTCCGATTAAGACAGCCGGTACTGCAGCATCTTTAGCTGAGGTTTTCTTGACAGAGATTGTCCGACTGCATGGTGTTCCAGTCAGCATAGTAAGTGATCGTGATCCTTTCTTCACCAGCAAATTTTGGAAGGCTTTGCAATCAGCTATGGGTATGAGTTTAAGTTTGAGTATAGCATATCATCCTCAGACCGACGGACGGACGAAATGGCTGAATCGAATTCTTGAGGATATGCTGAGGGCTTGTGTTTTGGATTTTGGTGGATCTTAGGAGGACCATCTACATTTAGTGTAATTCTTGTACAATAACGGTTATCAGGCGAGTATCAAGATGGCACCCTATGAAGCTTTATATGGAAGACCTTGTAGATCCCCATCCTTTTGGGTAGAATCAGGAGATCGCCTTGTTCTTGGACCAGATCTGATCCGAGAGGCATCTGCTAATGTAGAGCTTATCAAGAAAAGAATAAGAGCAACGTAGGATGGCCAGAAGAAATATGCGGACAAGAGACGAAGAAAATTGGAATTTGAGATTGGAGATTTGGTCTTTATCAGAGTTTCCCCGATTAAAGGAGTGATAAGATTTGGTAAGACGGGAAAACTTGCCCCAAGATATATTGGTCCATTCCGAGTGCTCGAGAGGATTGGCGCTATGGCCTATAGGATTGAATTGCCAGTCTGGATGGATGGAATTCACTATGTCTTTCACGTATCTCCTCTGAGGAAATACGTGCACGATCCACCTCTTGTTGTGGAGCCAGCGGTGCAAGAAGATTTAGAGATTGAGCCGGACTTATCTGTGGTCAGGCATCCAGTCCAGATCATTGATCAAGACGAGAGGCAACTCACGAACAAGTTGGTGAAGCTAGTCAAGGTGTAGTGGAGCGAGGATCCTAGGGACTGTACCTTGGAGACTCTAGATAGTTTTAGGAAGGCTTATCCAGATCTGTGTCCAGATGGCTAGTAATGTTTGTTTGGATGAATTATTTGTTTGGTTGATTGTGTATGAATGATATGTATGCTTGGATTGTTAAAATAAAATAAAAAAAATTTGGATTATCTTTTGTTTTAAATTTCAAGGACGAAATTCTTTTAAGGGGGAGGAATGTGATATCCTGGAAATTTCAAGCAATTTAAATGTGATTATCCCCTTTATTAATTATTTAAAATTGGCAAAATTGTTATTTCCAAACAATCATAACAAATGTGTTGTTTATTTAAATATAGTTAAATAAATTTTAATATAATTATAATTTCAAATTGAATTTGTGTTTGTTTAAGTATATATATTTATTTGAATTGATTTTAAATTGGATTTTAAATTGAATTTGAATTTGAAATTTGGATTTAAATTTGGAATTTAAAAGATATATACATATATATATATATCTTAAATACATTTGGATTTTAAATTATATTATATGTGATTTTATTTAGAATATAATTAGTTTTTATTTTTATTTTTATTTTTTCTTTAAAAGAATTTTGTTTATATAAATTTACAAAAGTATTTATTAATTATAAATAAATACAAAAGTTTTTATTAACATTTAAAAATAATTAAAAAATACATAATGACAAGTGTTAATAGATTAAATTATGTTAGTAACATGTGTAATGAGATTAAATTATATGAATGACAAATGTTAGTTGAATCGACAAGTGTACTTATTTCATTTTATTTTCTTTAATTTCTAATAAATCTTAATTAAGCCTATAGAAACATATATCTCCTCTCTTCAATTCATTTATTATTCTCGGTTCAAAAACAAAGAAAACTAAAAACTTGAAAGACATTTTACAAACAAAAAACAAAAGCCTGTAAATAAATTATCAAACCAGAAACAAAAACCTGTAGCCTGTAGTCATCTTCAACTTGAATCATCAAAGCTTCAAGTTTTCAAAGAGATCAAAGCAACAACTTCAATTCAGTTTTTAAAGACAAGATCATTTCTGTTTCAAAGATTAAACCTTCTCAGCCACAGCTAAGCAATTGAAGTTTTCAAGCATCTCAGTTTAAAGCTCTGTTCAACTAATTCTAGTGAGCAAACAAAATTCAAAATCTCTTCATACAATCTCTTATAGGATGAAGAATTCAAACAAGGTATCTTTTTTTAAGTATAATCAAAGTTTTAAAAATATATTTAAGCAAATTCAGTTTGAAAATTTTCTAGAAAATAGGAAGAGCATTAGAAAACTTAAGAACATGTTAAAATCCATCATCATGGTTTGCTGATTCATGTTTATAACCTGAATCTTCTTTGAAAATTAGGATTTTTAAAATGAAAATCATGATTTTTACATTGGGATTGAGTCACTGTTTCGATGATGACCAGAAAATGGTTTTTGAGCAAATTCTGGTGGCCGAAGGTAGTCGGGTGGTCGAGGTTTTGACTGGAGGTGGGGGAAGGTTCGGCGAGCTCGGCAAAAATATCAGATGGGTGGATAAACCACCATGGCGTAGGCGGTGGTTTGAAATGGGTTTTAAACCCTAAAATGGGTCGAGGTCGGATATCTCGTCAATGCGACGTCTCTGGTGAATCGAGTTCCACGAGACTTTGGGAAATGGTGGCTTGGAAGGTTAGTAAGGTGTGGTCGGAGTTGCACAATCGTTGGTGGTCGGAGATGTGGGTTCGAGGATGTTTCAGGTGATGGGTTTTGGTTCCTGGTTCGACTGAGTACTTCGATGTCGATTATGGGCTTGTGCCAGTGATTGGGTGGTCAGGATCTGATGTAGAGCCGATCATCGATAGGTTGAATGTGTCGGCGGTAGTCAGTGTCATCGCGATCATCTATGCTGGTGCACCGGTATCGGTGATGTCAGTTTTTGGATAGGGGGGTTATCTTGAAGGGATACTCCGGATTGTGTGTTGTTTGCTCGAGTTCATCCTTGGGTTGTTGCGTGAGAGTAACGTGTTACAGGTTTTAACTTAAACTAAAGTTTTTAAAAATAAAATTTAAGAGAAGGGAAAGTACTCGGGCAGGACTCGGGTGAGTTATCGGGTTAGACCTGAAGCTTGTGTTTAAACAGTTTTAAAAAGTTTTTAAAACAAAGTTTTGAAAATTTAAATAAATTTAGTTTAAACTTTTCTATTATAAATTTCTTTATAAATGTTTTCTTTAACATTTGATTCAAGAATATATATAAGTGGTTAACTTAAGTTTGTTAAGTTAAAATTATTTTTGTGTTATTTTAGAAACTTAATTAGTAATATAATTAAGTGTTAATCAAGATAAGATGTTTTTAAATCTATATGAAAATGATAATTAAGGTACTAATAATATAATTGATTTATCTTAAGGTTAATTAAGTTTAAATGATTTAAGATTAATTTAATTAATAAGACAATTAAGAGTAATTAATTAATTTTAATTAACTAATGATTAAGAATTAATTAATTTATAATTAAGGGTTATAAGTTAATTAATCAGAGGTTAATTAATTTGTAATTAAGGATTATTAATTAGATGATTAGAGATTATTAATTAAGTAATTAAGTTGTAATTAAGGATTAATTAATTAAGTAATTAGAGATTAATTGATAATTAAGGAATAATTAATTAAGTAATTAAGATTTATTTATTTATTTATTTATTTATTTATTTATTTATAATTTGAGATTAATTAATTAATTAAGGACTAATTAACTATTAATTAAGGATCGATTAACTGGTAATTAAGGATTAATTAATTTATAATCAAGATTTATTAGTTAATAATTCAGGTTTATTAATTAATAGTTAAAGGATAATTAATTAATTAAGATTAATTAATTAATTATAAAAGTAATTAAGGAATGATGAATTAATTAAATGGTCTGTAATCAATTAATAAGATTGATTAAGCATGGTTAAATGATTAATTTTTATGCAATTAATTTAATTTTAATTAAATTAATTATAATATGGATTAATAACTCTTGCTTGTGGATGATTGTTTGAGTAGAATGTCTGGATGATTAATATCTATTGAATGATAATCTATGATATTATGTGATGTGATATTGGATATATCTATGGTAAATGTTGTTATTTATCTGTGACAAATGCTGTATGAATTCAATGTAATTGAATTGAATTGTTTAAATTTAAACAACTTGATCTTTAAAATGGCATTTGGATTTCAATGAGACCTGGATCGGATATCAAGTTTGATTATCCGAAAACCATATCGATCTAAGTTAAACGTTAGGTCGTGAAATCAGATGGAGATGGAGTTTTAGACTGCAAGGTTTATTGTCATTAACTCTGAGGGTGATTCCAAAACGAGTGTAACGAGATAATGCCTTCGGTTTCGTTCGAACCCGGAACGAACTGGTATGGATTGAATGCTATCAGACCGTCATCACTGGAGGACGATGAGCATTCTAAGATATGTGTTCTAAAAAGATAATCGTAGCCTAAAGCCTCATCAATCGGGAATGGCTAAAACAGGGAAGGTGCCGCAAGGTTAAGTGGGTAGCACCCAAGTAGGACGAGATTTACCCCTGTCTAGAGGTCCTTTTTTATTCGGCTTAGTGGGCAGTTGTTGGCCACAACTGTGGGGTTGTCTTGTTCGGGACTGTCCAGTAAGGGATGGTTCCCGCCTTGTGTTGCAGGGGATTTAGGGTGGATCCTCAGTACGGTGATCTATGCCTTCTATTGTTACGGGCTGTACCCCAGTAGCCTTGCCATTGTATGGAATCCAATCTCCAATAAGTGCCTGTACAGTTTTGATTGTGCCCAACTATGTTGGAACATCAGATGTAAGCATTCCAGCTATTTTTGTATTCTATATTGAAAACCCTAGACACTATTATAATATCACTTGATTTCTTATCAAATGTTTTGGTTAGCATATGGTAAAAACTTACCCATGTTTATGTGTGGGAAGTCATATGTGATACCTTTGTTTTCAAATAATTTTTAAAGTTAAACAACTTCAACCCGTTTACTCACACCATACCTATGTCTAACCCGGAGTTTATTTTTTGTTCTCTTAAAATCTTGGGTACTCAAATTTTTTATGAGTAGCCAAGTGATCAGGTTTGGCTTAACGAATTTCGAAGAAGCTTGGAGTAGGAGTCTAGACGTAACTATCTATCTATTTCCACTGTGTAGTATTGTTTGTTTGTTGTATTTTGGATGTAATGGATAGACAGGTCTTTATAACTGTCTAATATGATGATGTTGTGTAACTAAGTAACTCTGATGTATAAGACTATGTAATAGTCATGTGAAATATTATATTTTGTTCTATTTCCGCTGCGAGATTCTAATGTTGTTATTTCTTTCTTTCTACCTATTCTATTTCTACCTATTTCATTCTTATTGATGATGCGACTTTCTGTGGAATGAAAGGCGGGTCGTCACTAATAGTATTGGCGATTTAATGAAAAATGTTTAAGTACAATTCCTTGAATAGTGCCATGATAAAAGCAATGTATATAAATATTAACGCAAAAATTTATAATAGAGCTGAGGATGATTTTAAATGTTTAAACTCCTATAACATTGTTATATGATAATGGTGTCACGATATAGTTCATAATAGAGCTTAGAGCTCGCTTGATGTCGATAGACGTACTCCAAATTGTTCCGCATGATAAAGGTAGTTTATCAACGGTGGAGAGAGTTAATTTGTAATGACCAATAATTTTTAACGGTTCAAATAACACAATTTACTGAATTTTTGTAAAAATTTAAACTCTAAAATTTAGCGAAGAAAATTTGATATTTGGAATGCGTCTATTTAAATATAGAAAATGGTAAATTTTCATTGGACAATATGGAAATTAGTTCAGTTATGTAATTTTCAATTTCAATTTAAAATCAGTTAATTTGATGGAAATAAAATATTTTCGAAATCTGAATATTTTTATATAATAAATTTGTAAACCATTTTCTTAGTGCGATATCATAATTTATTTCGCCAAATTTGGACTGCTATAACCCTGTTTATCTAATTTTCTGCGAATTTGCAGCAGTTAGGTATCAAAATATCGACTTTTGGTAGGGTGGTCGTATCACTAATATCTATGTATCATTTTGTTTGTCTTGTCGTGCAGACCTCCGTAGTATATTTATACCTGTAATTCAGCGTCCTGTACGTGATGAAATCGGCAAAACGATTAGTTGTACCGGTACCGAAATTTTAACCTTTTGGTTTCCTGTGTCAATTCAAATTTTCCACTGGTTGAAAATCAAATGGTCATTTGCATTTAATATAATTCATGAATTCAACGTACAGGCTTTTTGGCTTTTCCCATATTTCAATATTATTGGTTTGTTCCTCCTTCTTTTGGATCTATTTTCTGCTTTGCATAATAAAAATATGTATTAAAGCATTCATTCATATATTTTGCCTGTTCATTCTTAGCATCCTCTTTCTTAGCTGGTCCATTTCCTATCGCCACTCTCTCTAGCTCCCATTCCTTCTTTTCTCTATTTTTTTGATCTGTTCTTTATTTTTGAGAATTTATATGTTAGTTACATTTTGAGTTGCATGGAATTGCTGGCCATCACCCTGAGTATGCATCTGCTACTCTCCTTCCCTGACTTTTCCGATCCATCACCCAAGCAACCTAACTCCATCCCCCGCCTTGCCAGAACAATCCGCCTTATCCACTTCCGTACTCCATATATCCAGCCAAGTAGCTGAACAACTCTGACAATTGCAGCCATCTCGAACCAGAATTTCACCCATCTCCCTCCAATGCTTGTCCCACTGCTATCCGGTCGCCTACAATCCCCTCAGCTACCGCCTCGCCTCATAGTTCAACCTCTGAGTCCGCCACTTCTCCCTACCATGCCATGGCACCACCAGCATCCACTAAGACCTCTCAGCCACTTAGCCTTCCTCAACATGCAACTCATAGCTGCATCGAGCCTCAAACCTCTATTAAGCATGAATTCCATGCTCCATCTACCCTGGTTGTGCAACCTTGTCCTTCTCCTAAAAAAAGAGGTATATATATGTGTGTGTGTGTGTGTGTGTGTGTGTGTGTTAAATTTTAGCATGTTGTTTCTCTTCGTATGTAAAAAAAGATATTATATATATAAATTATAGTATAAAGTTTTTGGCATGTTGAGTCTATCCTTGTATTTAAAGTAAGAAGGGTATGTATATAGTAGTTTACATGCGCAAATATATATTAGTATAAATATATGTTATATGTATGTTTTAAAATATAAAATACATAGGTATTTTGATCTTTATATTTTATATAGATTATATATGTGTGTGTGTGTGTGTTATATAACCATTGCGATGTATAAGTTACATATATCTGTTGTATATATATATATATATGTAAGTTATTTAAGTTGTGTATGACATGTTTGTGTGTGTGTGTATGACTATATACATAATTTTTGGTTTTCGAGCATAATGAAATGGTTTTATGTTAAATTTTATATGTGTTTAAACTAAACAATGATTTTTGAAATATATATATATATTAGCCTAATATTTGTTTAAATTAAAATATGATTTATATATATATATATATAGTTTATATATATAAATTCACTTATATAATTAATCTTAATCAATTCTAGCTCATTGTGCTTTACTTTTGTCTCGCCATTGTCAAAAATTGGTCACAACAGCTTTTTGCTTTGCTCGTGTCTGTATTCGTGCATGTGTCTATGTTACTATTTTTGCATCGTTTTCTCTAGCCTCGAAAGATGAGCAATCACTCACGATTAACATTCTTATATATAGTAAATTTGATTCACATGAAATGACAATTTAAATATGTTGTCAAATTTGAATTGTTAGTTATTTAATTGTTGCAATTATTTACCTATGACATATGACACCATAAATTGTTGTATACATATTATATTTAAATTTATCACTGATGATATATGCCTGTTGTTGATATGTTATATTACTATCATATTTGTTCTCAATCTACAAGTTCCCTGTTAGTTTAGAAATTCCCAATGGGTTGAAATGATATATACCCTAACGATTTTATAGATTGGGGGAAATTGTTGTGGGTTGAAATGATAAACCCAAGTAGTTTTCAATGATTTTAAATTTTGGGACTGTAGGTTGAAATGATATATAACCATAAATATTTAATTTGCGGATTTAAATGATAAATATCCATATCACTTGACCATTGGATAGAAAACTATATACGGACACCGTTGGTCTATATTTTAAAAATGATTTCCAAGATTGAAAAGAAACATATGGGTTTTAATAAATATTGATTTTTAAAATATAATATATAAATGCTATTTTTATATATGTATAAATTTTAGATTTTCAATATAATATGTATTGGAAAATTTAATTTATAAGTTAGTTTTGAAATATAAATTTGAAGATTTTATTTATAATTTTATTATTTTAAAAATATATAAAATAAGATTTAATATAAAATAAATTTAGTAATAAGATTCAATTTAATAAAATTGAATTCAATTAGTATATAATAAGTTTAAGTATTTATTTTAAATTATTAATATTTTGAAAATTGTTCTTTAATAACTTTAATAATGGAGGTTGGAAAGATAAATTAATGTTGACTTGGAATTTAAATTGGTTAATAATTGAATTTAAATAAGAATTGATTTGAACTTATTGATTTTGAGATTTTGAAAGGTATGATTTATAACTTGGTTTGATAAAAAGTGATTAAATGGATATTTCCAAATTTAAGTAAAACTGGATGCTAAATTTTGATTTAAATTTGTGATTTGAGATTTTATTTAAATGCTTATAAAGGTGATTAGGCGAATATTTTCAAATTTAAATAAAATTAAATGTTGAATTTTTAAATATAAATGAGATTTATTAAATCGAATTGTTGTAAATTGTTTAACTTTGAAAACAATTGAATTAGAAGTTGTTTTAAATTTGTAGTTCAAACTTGGATTTGAAATTGATATGAATTAAAATGGTTTAGTGAGAATTTAAATTGAAGCTTTAAATATTTTATTTGAAATTGTTGAGTTGAGATTGATTTAAGTTGGATTTTGAAACTAAAGTTGATTTGAATTGGTCTGTAAAATTGGAAGAAACAATTCTAGTTGGAAACTATTTTCGGTAAAAACTATTTTAATCTATAAACTATTTATATTTTATAAACTATTTTAGTATATAAACTATTTTAATGTATAACTATTTTTAATATATAAACTAATTTCAAATATTCAAGCTGTTTAAGTTGGAATGATTGAAATTTAGATTTAATGGATTTAAATGAGAATATTATGATATGATGGTTCAAACTATTTTATGGTTATGATTTTGGAAGTGATATGATTTTGAAATGAATATGATGTTTTGATATGAAGTATGACCTATTTGAAATGAAACGTCCATGGTGTGAAATAAGCGCTTGGTTGTTAAAGAGACGAGGATCGGATATTGTTATACTTTTTGCTACACCGAAAACCACTTTAACAACTGTGCACGTGGCAGAGATTCCAGAACGAAGTATGATGGTTTGGTGATGATTCTACAGGAGGTATTAGTGCAACCCTAACTCCCGCGAGTCAACTTGATGTGACTAAAACAGGAGCCACACCGGGCCAAGTGACGACTTTCCTTCTATCGGGCACATTTCTTCGATACCATTCTATTACTTTGTGATTTGATTGGATGAAACTTTGATTTGGGAGTGTGACTCGACGTGGGTGGCAGTAGCTGCTATGTGTTGCCACCAGTCTGAATCCGCAAAATGGTAGAATCCTACCCTGGGCATTGCCTCGCGTGCCTTGTCACATGCCTTATTGCGCCTTCTACGAGTTTTTTTGTCATACCTATGGAGTGCTCCCTGATAGCCCACTGGCTCGACAGAGATTACAGTACTGTATAGATTATGACATTATATAAAATGTGTTAAAGGGGATATGGGTAATGCCTTAACGCTATTTTAATAGTTTACTTTACTATAGACATTATCTATGTAGCGTATTGTACGATATATGCAGATAGTTTAACTGACCTTAAAGGATGGGAATCCCAAACATCCTTTAAGTTATGTTGTATTTTAGTTGACATTTCACTTGAGTTGAATTTACTAGTATTAGAATGTTAATCCTTCCTCGAGTGTTTTATGTTTTTCTTTATGCTCGGGTCGGACTGAGTGTCGTGGCATTTGAGACTCACCTTTAGATCTTAGAGCTTTGCTTGAAGATCTATCATTGTTTATTCAGCTTTCCAGTTACTTCAGTTTATTTCAATTGTTTTCTCTAGATTTTTCATTTGCATTTGTATTATAACTTCTGTGTATTCGAGATATATGTTGTAATTTACTTTAAACTTTGATGTTTATATAGTAGCTTCATGAACTACTATTTATCTATTCCGCTGCTTATTATTATATTACTCTGTATCTTTGATTATATGATTGATTTATTTACTGTATATGCTAAGTTTTGCCAAACATAAATTAACAATCTATGGTTTTGAGCAGTTCAAGTCTGACATGAATAGATGATTGTCAATTTGAACAGTTCGAAATACCAGGTCGTTACATAATTGACAAAGTTGATTATTAAAGCATAATAGCATGCCCATTTCATCGAGGGACTGATCTGATTGGTTTTGAGAAAACCGATTGGAGAAGTTGGAATAAGATTCCATACTTAGCCATGAGTGCAAGTCGGAGAATGATATTGCTAGGGATATGCAGTATGGGCAATTATGTAATTTATTACTTTTATCTAATTTGGTAACCAATCTTGTTAGAAATAAAAGGTGTTTTCTTTCTATTATATACTTGATATAATTTGTTATATTAATTAATCAATTTAAATAAAAAAATTGATAAAAAAATCCGTAAATGGTATGTTTTGTGGTAGTAGTAACAAAGGGTTGTAACCGTAAGTAATTTATCATAGTAAAAAAATAAATATACCATTTTAAATGTTACTAGTTAGGATGCAATGAGACTGGATATCGATGTATCTGTTGAGACTAGATATGTAACACTCCCCAAATGTTGGGCAGTGTATTACTCATAACTATAGGGGCACCAAGAGGTTACAAACTAATAGTTATTGGATATATATGTAATGACTCACTTGACAGTTTTCTATTGGTTAATATAAGGTCAAATAGAAATTATCGGAGTAACTGATTTACACAGTTCTCTCAACTTGAGAATATTTTTGATCTTCAATATGAAAGCTCCGCATTGATTATAATGAAATCATGGCACGACATCCATTAAGTGACTATGGTTGGGTCGAGTGGAAGTATTGGAAGTGAAGCATTATTCAAAAGAGGATTCTTCTCCTTAGTCAAATGGGCCTAGTATCATGGTCAACAAATCAACTCAAAGTCAAAATCCATGGTCAAAGCATTTCGGTTAATAATAACTGTCATTATTGAACAAAGGACTGTGTTCGTACTTTAGAGTTGAAGATGAAAGATATTTGATTTTTGACCATTACCAAATTTATAAGTTCAGAGTGATAAAATTTTAACAAAGAGAATTCGTGTAAATAAAAGTCACATTCGGGCAACGCTTAACAAAGTAAAATTAGACTTAACAAAACCATGTAAGCAATAAATTTGGCCAAAATGTCATTCTACCAGCTAAGTGACATGCAACCATTAATTTTCAAATAGTTCGAATTAATCAATGACCAAATTTATTCCTGACGAGTCACACAACTGAAACAATAAATTCTACTTTGACCAAAATGATTTAGTTAATTTATAATTATTATAAATTAATTAAATTAAATAATATTTATGAAATCCTATCTATAAATTTGATTTTCGAATTAGCAAATGAATATTAAATGTATTTATAGCTATTATAAATATATCAATCGATATACGATATTGAAAAATGTTTTAAATCGGATCTAAAATGCAAAAAATTCATTTGGGCCATAAAAGGGTTTAAGGCCCATCATGAGGTTGGTAATTTCCGCAACAACAAAGGAAAAGGGGTGTTCTTTTATGGTTAGATAGGCTTGATTTTGGATGGCTCAGATTGAAGGAGAAAGAGTATGAGATTAGATCCACTTTTTGAAAATGCTTTGAAACCAAATGAAAGTCGCTATGCTCCGATACCAAATGAAAGTGACTGATATGTTATAGGATCGAAATGGCCAATAGTTATAAACAATGTAAATGCAACGGCAATGCGATATAAACTAAGTTATCTGCTGATGCGGAATATGAGTATAAAAAGTAAACGATTAAAGAAGTAAAGAAAATGACACCATAGATTTTTATACTGGTTCGAACTCCCGTTCTACGTTCAGTCCCAAACTCCTTCTGGAATTAAAACTAGCAACCCTCACTTAACCTAGAGGAAAAGGTTTACACCATTTGGGAAACCGAACAGGACTTCTACCACCTAAGCAACAGAACAGGACTTGACCGCCTGAGCGACAGAACGGGACTTTGACCGCTTGAGCGACAGAACGGGGCTTTGACTTTCTGAGAAACCAAACAAGACTTTCTTACAAGCTGGATTTTAACGTGACTTTGTGTGTTTTGAATAACACAAATTTGTCACTTGTAGTACACCCTTCCTATAATCTTATCCATAAGTATGATGTGTGTAGTTGTGTGTATATGAAGATTAGAAGTGTCAAATCGCTTTTAAAATATATATTTGTGATTGTAAGCAATGAATGTATGAATTCAAGAGGGTAGTTAATTCAAAAAATATGATTCAAGTATAAGCAAGTAAGTGAAGTAATTTGATCTTGAAATTCATTCATATATAAAGTAGTTAAGGATTTGCAACTACTGATGAAGAGTTCTCAATGAAAAGCAATGGCTGCAACTCTTTGTGAGGAAGAAGGCTATTCAAAAAGGAAGTGTCTTTTCAAAAAAATGACAGTTACATACAGTTCAGTCGACTATATAGAAGCCTCAGTCGACTGAATTCAAAAACGTGCATGTGCATTCAAAAGTGCACAGATTCAGTCGACTGACTGAACGTATTCGGTCGACTGAACTCTGTTGTTAAACAAAAATTATTATAACTCATTTTGATTAAAATATGCATGCAAGTTTATTTGAATGCGAATGATGATTCTTGAGGAAAGATTTTAACAAAGCACTAAACTATACTTTATATACACATTTGACGACTCTTGTTAAAATATATAACTATACGAACCATACTTTGACTCGTTGAGTCCGAATGTTGTAGTATAGTAGATTCATTAATTTTTGTTTCATGTCAGCAATCAAAACCAATGATCCAACACTTTTCTCTCCTTTCTATCCACTATTTAAGCTTCCCTAACCCTAATTAGATTATATCTTTGGATATTTCCTCCTTACTTCTTTGCCGGCCAAATTCGTACCCTAGCATGTTCATTAATACAAACTCAAATCAAGTCAGACTCGAACATTATTTAATAGCTAAAGGTCAACGAGTCAAGGACTAACAATCTATAGAATCGAAAAAGGTTTCAAAGTGAAGAGTTTATCTTTTCAACGTGTACTTCAAGGCTTTGGGGATAAAGTATGATTTTATAGTTAATAAATATCAGTATAGTGTTTTATCATATATGTATATTATATTGTTATTTAGGTGATGATTTTGATATGCAAGCAATGTTGTCATAAATTAGTATGGTAATATGCATATATGTATTTGTGCTCAATAAAAAATATTAATCATATATGTTAGATCAGTGCAGCTGCATAAAATAATGTTATTATTATTATATTTATTGACTATATATATATTACTTAATATTATATATATTTATTCATCTAAAAAAAGCTTGCTTAAGTGTCAATGGGGACTAGGGTTCCATAAATTTTGTTCCCTTATTCCACCTTTTTCCACTCCTTTACATTTTATTTCTTTCGACAGTCTTTAATGCTCTCCTCACCTCTCCTTCTCCATAACCCTACCTTTTCCCTTTCCATTTGTCACTTTCTTTTACACTTCCTTACCTCCATGCTTTCACAGTTGGTCCCCTAAGCTGTCCTACGCTTCCCTGAGCCGGATCTGTTAATGCTAGCTTATAATCCCATATGCATTCTATAGTAGATCTTGTATTCCTTATATGATTGCTTGCTTAGATCTGAAGTAGCTATCTACTTTTTTTGCTTTCTGGTTTTGGGTTGCGTTTTTGGAAGTTTTCCTTCTGGTTGTAGGATGTGTGTTATTTTTATGTTGACAGAGGACAATTTTCCTTTATGCATATGCTCTTTTTTTAGTTTTGAGCACACGTTCTTGTGTTTGCCTTGCTATCTTTCCGATACTTTATTTCCTTCCTTGGCAGTTGCTTCGGCAACGCGGATTTTCTGTTTACGGTATTTTGAGGTACATCAATTGGCGTTATAGGAGACATTATTTTGTAATGCCTGACTCTTTCTACTTTTTATAGTGGCCGTAGATTCTTGTTTTTGGATATCATTGGCAACTTTCTATGGATATTTTTATTTAGTCGTTTGGTATATGAGTACGTTTTTATTGGTGCGCTTTTGGCTCTTGAAATGGTGTCGTGTTGGTCATATTGGTTTGGTGTGAATTTGGTTTGTTGGAATCTTCTTTAATTGGTTTGTTTTCTTTTCGGAGATAAATGTCAGATCTATCTAGTCCATTTTTAATGTATGTTAATTTTCATTGTTGTTATGAGCTTGGTGATGTGCTCTAACCTTGCCTCCTTTCAGTCTCATTAACCTGCTCCATAGTGACTATCTAGGCAGTTGAAGTGAGTTCCCATTGGTGATGTTCTACTATGCTTCATGGTCTTTATTGGTTTCTATTATGTTGTGCCTACTGCTGTAGTTTGATTACGCATCTTCCCAATTTGGCATAGTTAATTTTTAGTTAAGGTGGTCGTTTTGACCATCGTTTGGTGCAATCATCTTTTATAATATATTTTGTTGAATGAAGTTTTGCTTCAATTCACTTATAAGAAACTCAATGAAATTCCCTTGCATCGTTATAACTAGGTCTCCTTTCTTCTTTGGGAAGTTGCCTTGTGCTTTTGGTATCTTGTATGTGTTATGAAATTCGAGTATTTTTTTGTAGTTGCCGAGGCATCTACAAATCACACCAATTATTATTGTTCTAAAGTGGTATAACCACTATAATACGATTAGCTACAAAGGCATCTTAGCTTCATACTTGTAAAAACTTGTAAAGTGGTATGACCACTATAAAACTAGCTTGTTTGTACAACTTAATAATACTTTGATTTTACCTGCAATATATATATATATATATATATATATATATATATATCTTATAATAAGTTGCAGCATTGCATCATTGTTAAAATTAGTCATATAATTTTATTTACAATCTATTACGGTGATATTAATTTTTGACCGCAAAAAATAATTTTTTTTTACATATTTTATTATTATTTAATATTATTTAAATCATTTTACTTCATTAATAAATTTTATTAATTCAAAATTTTCATAAAAAATTAATTTAAAATTTTATAAAATTATATTATATATATATGCTTTTGGACAAAAAACTAATACAAAATTGATTTTTCTTTTTTTTCAAATTTAATTATTTAAAAATTGTTCATAAAAAATAAATTTAAGTTGATAAAAATGTGAAAAAATTCTTCAGGCCATTATATATTAGTTAAGATTTTCAAGAATTTTAAAGTTAATATTTATTAATTTCGAATGAATATTTAATTAAAAATGCATTTTAAAATTATCAAATAAAAATAAACTTTTTATGATGTGCGTATGATCAAGAATTAGAAAAATTATCTTGAATAATGTTATTACTCAACATATATTCATATATTATAAATATATATTTATGTATATATATACAAACACATGTTTTTTTTTGGCAAGGCCAGCCGGTTTTATAGTGGACCGTCCACTTTTTATTACGAACATAATAAAAGTTGAAGTACAGGAGTAAGGTAAAAGCACCTTAACTACTATGAAAAAGAAAAGAAAAATACAGCACAAGAGTGTGAATGAAGTATCACAACTATTATAAGTATATCGAAAACAATACTACTCCTCCTTAGAGGAATAATCACCATCATCCACAGCAACATGGGAAGACACTAAAGGGACATTTCCCAATAGACTAGCAAAAGGGCGGAAATGGGAAGCTAGACAAGGATCATACGCCACGGAATTAGAAGAGTAAGAAAATGTTCGGTCCCATGAAGAATCAGCAGGCAAGGCAGAATTCTTATTCGCAAAATGACCGTCCAAATCAAGAACCAAAGAGTCACCAGAAGGTCGGTAATGTAGGCATCTAAGGTCTTGTTGATCATCGGAAACGAATCAAAAAAAGGAGTCTGCCAAGGGGTTAAATCTCATATTAGAGATGAAATCAACCCAACACCGCTCAGCATCATCCCAAACAATAGAGGGACAAGGGGGACCAGGATCAAGGGCATCGGCAGGAAAAGCGGAAACATCACCAGGGTCCAACAAAGCAGAAAGGGTGGCAGGGTCCAACAAACACATGTTTTATCATTATATACACACACACACACACAGAGACACATTTATTCATGGCTGATAAAATATAAATGTATATTTTGATATTTAAAATAACTTATTTAAATTAAATTAATATACTATAATAGTATGTATATATATAATATTAATATTTATATATACGATAATATATATTTACACAAATATTTATTAATATATTTTAAATATTATATATGTCTATATAGTTATTTAAACTAACTTAATATATACACACATATATATACAAAATTTATAATAGTTATATGAAATAATAATTTATATACATAATGTACTTAAACAAAATATACTTGCATTTGGATGAGTTAACGTGTCCTTTGCGCTGTAAATCCTAACATCTATAGAGGGGCATGATATGCCTCGCACGAGTTGATATGTTACACACACACATATATGTGTGTGTGTGTATGATACACACACACAGATATATATATATATATATATATATATATATATATATATATCTGTGTGTGTGCATATATATCTATGTATGGAGATATAAATTAAATAGAACTAATAATCATAAATTTAAATAAAATACAAAATTTATTTAAATAATATTTAGAAATGTTCTAAATGAAATATCCTTCATAGGCCCAATATTGATCTAGTAAGGGAATTTTTTTTCAATTCACCTATATCTTCCACTACGGGCTAGCCCGGTTCTAACATGGTTGTGTGCGGAAGTGTTGAGAACTAACAAGGTATTAGAGCCGATGGTTTAAGGGTCTTAAATAATGCAAGAGTAATCAAAGCAGAACTTCTTTGAGGATTAAGCAAAGAATGATTTGTCAAAGTGAATAAATGGTTAAGTAATCAATGATGACTCATCCTTTCTTGGAAATCGCCACTAATGTATCCTTGGTATTTATGTGCCGCAAATTCAAGTGCCAAAAACCCCTACCGTTAAGGGTAGAAAGAAAATAAAGATAGAACAGAATCTTACACGAATGGAATAACATATATTATTTCAATTATTGGAGAATGGATTTCCAAGTGAATAATGAGGTTAGAGACTACCTTCCGTATAGTACATCTCTGGAGGGACGCATCGAGGATCGACATCTTCGATCCTTCTGCGAATCAAGATCGGCCTATCTGCAGACCCATCTTGTGGTAGATAACATCGAATATGATATCACATTGGCCGTTCTTGACCTATGCGAGAGCTCTCATACTTATACCATACTTTTTTTGCTCGACGTCAGAGCAGGAGCAAAATAAATCTAGAAATGTGATATCGTACCCTAATGGTAGGGAACCATTTAGCCCTAAAGCAACCCTTGTTTCATAATTCCTCAAGCATGAGGCTCGAGGTAACGTTTAAATTTATTAGAACATTTTCACTTAAAATGCCACATTGCCATTTGTAACAGCACACTATTAATTTCTACAAAAGTACAACCTCTGATCTCGTACGTCTCACAAAAGGGTGTTAAGTATAAGAGGGGATACCTCCTACACCACCAAACAAATGTACATTTGTAGAGATCAATGCACTATGACATTAAAAATGCAATGTTAGACATTCATCCATACAAGTTGTCCAGGAATAGGACAAACCGAAGGCACTCTTCTACCACATCCTATCAAGAATTACTCCTAGGAGTAGTAACGAGTAGTCTTTGCATACGAAGATCCCAGAATGTAGGGGCCATTGCTATTTATTTATCTCCAGAGCTACTCTGAAATTATCAATAAATAGTCCTTCCATTATGAAGATCCTGACCTCAACTTCATCGTCTTTAACATTTCTTCACTTTCGAACTCATAAATTAGTTCAAAGTGGTTTTCAAATAAGAATCACTCAAATTCGACCCAGTTTCTTCGAATCAATCATCGATAAAAAGATGTTATTATCATTTGATTAATTACTTTCTCTTTATCAAAAATATATTCTATAGATATAAATCTTTGAAACATTTATATCCGGTATATACAGAATCATTAAATCTCCTTTATCAAATCTTTTTTTAATTAAAACCTTTTTGAATCTTGAAATATTTCCAAATCATTTCATCCTTTACTTAGGAAAATATCTTCAAATCATTTATTTAAATCGTAACAAAGATTTTCAAGTCATAGCTCGTCAATGGGTCCAAAACAATGTTATTTAAGACATCATTTACTATAAACCCAAAACAATTAATTTGAAGTGTAGGAATTAGATTACTTCCAAATCTATTTAAATTTTTGATTCTTATTTCCAATACATATTCTTTATTAGGTTGAAACCATGTTATCTAATATGGTAAATCCAAATTAGTTAGCATTCAAGTAAAGTAGATCTATAAAAATGTCATTAATTTTACTCAGCATCAATTTTCGTATCAACATTTACTATCCATCGAATATCGGTGAAATCACCTTTTAAATTCACATGAATAGTAGGGTTCCCTCCTTGAAATTTAATACCAAGTATAATAAGATTATCTCTATATAATCCAAGTTGTATTAATTTAGAAAAATTTAATCTTTTATACTTGCCTCGTTTCCAACATTTCGACCTTAGCTATTCCTCACACATGAAAAAGTCCAAGTGAGCCAGGGCACTGGTCGCTTCTGAACATCTTTTTAGTTTAAGCACCTTACATCCATATCTCGCGAATCGAAAAACCAGTCTACTCATCGGCTTTTAGAGCCAAGATTGGGTCATTTAATTATAGAAACTTTTTTTAAATCATTTGTGTAAACTCTTTAAACAAATTATAAAACCTTCAAATCATCTTTAAATTATTAATTATTTATATAAAAACATTTATGAAATATTTGGGAAATAACATTTAAGTTTAAAATCATATTTCAAAAGTTATTAAAAGTCTACAAAAAGTACTGTGGATAATACTTTTAAGTTTATTTGATCAAAACAACTTTTCTGTCATTTAGAAATCCATTTTCATAACTCAAAACTCTTTCAATTTTTTTTAAATATTATATAATCTATCCCATAACTTAAAATAATTAAAGATATTAGTTTTAAATATTTTAACGTTTTGGTTTTCGAACTGCCAAAGCGCGACTATTTTGAAAACTTGTTTTGCTCATATTTCATAATCTACTAAACGAAATCTCGATGTTTTTCTTTTGTTTGAAAACTATGGTTATAAGAGTTTGGAAATTTTTTATTAGAATGAATTCCAACCTAGAATCCTTTGTAGAAATGGATTTAACTTTCTATGGCACCAATCGCGAACTATCGTATGCGACACGCTATTTTTGATCGGTTTTCATAACTTGTCAGAACTTCACCAAATTAGATTTTAGTGTTTATAAAAACATTTATAAATGATTTTAAACTCTTTTAAAGAGGTTTAACAATCTCATATACACCATTTATTTTATTAAAGGGAAGTGATTTATTTTGTGATATTCGGTGTGTACTAAACATGAATTACTTACCCATCAAAATAAACATATAATCAACATCCAAACTCGATGAGCAAAGCGCAGTAAAAATTCATTGAAGTCATATCACATCATTATAATATATATATATATATATATATATATATATATATATAGTTTCTCACCTTTATTAGTTTCTAACTTCTCAAAAATCCGCTATATCCTCGCTACGATCAAATCAAAGCCTACGGAATCAAACCTTGGACCTAAGAATGGACTCAGCCTTACTTGTAAAGAGGTGGAGTGCTCAGCCTTGGTTGAAGGAGGTGGTGGCCGTTGATTATGAGGAAGGAAAGGAAGTGATTTGCCTTAGTTTGAAGTGGATTACCTCCCATATATGTACCTATAAAAATTTAATTTCTTTTTGCAATATTTTTCTTCATAGTTTCCTTCTAGTAGAAAGCCATGGAAAAGCTTGAGAATAAGGAAGAAGATGAAGTAGAATAGTGTGTAAAATTATGAGGAGATTGGTAGGTATTTATAGGAAAAATTTGAAAATAAATATCTAAATGCATAATTACACTTTTGCCCCTTGCCCGCACCCCCCCTTCCCTTCCAAAAATGCAGAAAAGGCACACCCCCTTGTGCTTTCATGTGTGTGATGATAATGGTGTGTAAGTGAGTTAAAGTTTGCATTTTAGGATGGAAAATTTCATAGATATTTGTACTTTTTAGTATATATAAATTCAAATGTAAATGTTAAGTATGTTTGTATGTATATATGTGTTCATTTATATGTTATGGTGAGTATGTGTATGTTAGATATGTGTTTAAGTGATATAAACAAGGTTGTAATAACTTTGAACAACTTCCGTTCGTTAAACCATTGAAAATTAGGTTGTTGATTCCTGGTCATATTTTCACTTGTAAATTAAATTTACATATAAATGTAAACAAAATATGAAAACATTTTTACTAATTAAAATGATCACATTTGAATTGCAAAACCATATATTGATATTAAAAAATTATTTACAAAATGTGTTGTTAAATCGATAAAGCGATACAAATTTTCTTATATTTTTCAAATCAGGTATATATATAATTATTATAAATGATTTACTATCACTTCATAAGTAATTAAAATGAATTATTATCATCTAAAGACAATTATTTGAATATTTATAATAATTATTAAATCAATAAATCTCGATTTAAATTCATAAACCAATTATGAAATATGACGCCATTATTGACGATGTCATAAGTACATTTTATTCCCAAAAATAAAATATTTTATTTTATTTAATATTCTCATTCATATGGATAAATAAGTGTATGTATCCAGCTCCATGAGTGAATTTTGATAATATAGCATTGTTTATTGGTAAGACGGTTTTCGGTCATTTTATTGATATTTTTCCAAAGTATATATTTTTGTAGATACTTGTTCAATATGAGATTACCATCATTATTTATTATTCAAGACAACATAATCTATGTTAAAAAAATTATATTTGAATATTTTAAAAATAAATATAATTTATCAAACTGATAAACTTATGGGTCGTTACATATCACTACTTGAAGAGGAATCATGGATATGTAACCTACCTCCACTACATTGAGGACTCAGTGTCTCTAAGATAACTTCAGTGGATGTACTCTTCTTACGATGGAGACTAGACAATTATGGAAAAATGAAGACTCTTGAATTCATCCTAGGCCAAATGAAGAGCTTCTTTAGTTTGCACTAAAGAAGGCTTGAGGAAATGCTCGCCGAGGTGGAGATTGTTAGGTGTGGCTTGCATTATGGGTACATTGATTAAATGGATAAATCCTATATCGTAATAAATATGGCATAACGTGGTGTTTGTATATGGGATTGATGAAAAGTAACATTGGAAATTCCTTTTGCTATAAATAAGTGTTTCCAAGACCAAGCATATGCTTGTTAAAAGGCGACGAAGGATTTCCAATCGGGATGTTGGGACAATGAAAGCTTCGTTAGGTGAAACTATCACACAAAATGAATTGCGTGCACAAGGAATGCGCTGGAGTGCCAACACTTATCGACTCACCTATTGGAACCTACATGCTCTAATAAATGTAACGGAACCTGTAAACCAAGCAAATAGATAATAAAATCTATCTCCAAATTAAAAAACACCAAAATTACTAGTAGCTCAAAACGGATTGGCAAAGGTAATGCAAAACGATCAAGCAAAAAATTGCACAATCTAGCACAAGCAACAATCATAACAATATGGATAACAAACAGAAATAAGAATACGTAAGAGACATCAAGATTTACAATGATTCCACTAACGTTATGTTAGTGTACATCTACATTGGGGTGAGTCCTTATTAATATCGAAAGAAAGTGAGGGTGACTACATCATTCTTTCAGAAATTAATTGTTTGCGACAAGAGATGAAGAAATAATAATGGTGAAAAAACTAAAGTAATTGATGACACCCTAGCCACCAGACCATTACTTGATTCTTACCTAACCTTCTCTTTTATAGTTCAAACAAGTTGACAAAAATGCCTTTGAATTTCGAGCTTTATAATTCTTCAGAAAGTCCCTGCTTCAACCGATCAATCGACTAACCATAAAAAACGATGATTGATCACCCAAATCAAAAACTAGCATCAGTTAAATGGTCGGAGTTGAAGCAATCAGTTAACTAACTCATCATTCATTTGATTGGTTTCCTTCCAATAAGTTGATTGTTTTCAGCCAGCAACTCTTAGGAAAAACTACCAATTTTCGCTATAAGCAATCGATCTACTAACTGAATTCAATCAGTCTATTGATTTGCTATACTAATATATCCTCCTCCTTCAAACTGTTATAACTCTTCCATACATGCTCCAAATCCATACTGTTTGAACCACTGGAATGATTTTATATCCCACCACATTTTCATCAATATAGTATCGCATAATTCAACACTCCACCTCCATTATATATCCAATATGCACCTCAACTCAATTCACAAAATGACTCCATGCAATCAAGTCAGTACAACCTCCACCTTCATTCAACATCTATCTCATCGGCAAACAATTTCAATCTCACATCTACTCTTCAAATCAAATCATGTCACCGGGTTACACACTATCCGTTATGTGTACTTTTCAAAGATAAACAAGCTTTTCCTCATCCATGGAACAAATCCATTTCAAGTTATGACTCAATTTCATGATGTCATCAAGGTCCATTGTCTCATCTAGGACTACATGAATATCATTGTCCAATTGATCATCAAAACTAAGTATATTTCATCTATTATACCTCTTAGGTTTCTCGAACTTCCTTTCGCTTTATCATGAACCATTTCAACTCTGTCTCCACCTTGAATTACACTCTGTCGAGTATCACACACATCACCAACATCACTAGAGGAAACATGTAGACTACCATATTATGTAACATCAACCATCTTCCAACACAACGTCACCCACTCTACTAGGTCGGGGTATAATCTCCATCTCATTGATCTGTCACCAACCAAATCTGAAATATGGAGTGAGCTCTCCTTCAACTTAAATAAAAGCTGATATGTTAGAAGTAACATTACATGAATTAATCAAGTAATTCGTTTCTTGGTTCAAAATATGATATCCTTTCGCCCCTTTCATATAAACTAGCATAATTCCCTTAAATTAGCTCAAGCTTATCATTTTCAGAATCATGCACATCAATCGGACTAGCAAATACATGAAGATAACTCATGTCAATACTCTAACCTTTCCATACTTCTTTTGGAATTTTGCCATCAATATCTGATCATGGAATTCAATTTACAGTATTAACCATGGTTGACAATGCTTAGGCCCAAAATCCATTTGACAAGCACATCTCAAGCTTCGAGCCTTTTCTAGTAGAGATGATTCATCCTCTCCACAATCCAATTTGATTATGGATCACCAGGTGTAGTAAAATGCCTCTAAACTCCATGTTGTTTGCAATAATACAAGAACTCTCCAAAAACATACACCTCGAATTTTTAGATCTTAATAACTTTAAAGACTACCCACTCTCATTCTCAGTAAGAGTTTTCCACACTTTGAACTTCTCAAACGCCTTCGACCTAGTCTTCATTATATACACCCAAACATTTTAGGAAGAAAGAAGCCATAGGTGTTGGTCCCCATACATCTATGTCAACATACTATCTAGAATTATGCTTTCTATCATCGAATGAAACCTTTGACTGCTTCCCATTATACATTCCTTACAAAAATCCAAATTTTCGAAGCTCTTCTCATGATCATCTTCCTCACTTGAATAATATCTAAGCCATTCTCAAAAACATGACCTAATCTCTTATGCTATGATCTAGTTGCATCCAAGTTAGAGAACTGTCAATACCAACAACAATTTTGCCTTCAATAGTCACTCCTTTGGTGGGTGTAAACTATAGACATTCTTACCTTTCATCATCCCAAGTGCTTCGCTAGGAAATCTCAAATTATTATTCTCTATAGTGATTTTTTAACCAAGAGAATCCAACTATCCCAAAGAAATAAGTGACTTATACAATCACAGAACAAGTGCATATTAGTGAGTATGTGAATTACTCCATCAGACATATGAATCTACATGGAGCCAAGACTCACAAAATTTACAAGTAGCGACATTTCCCATAAAAATTTCATTTCTCACTTTATTTACATAAGAGGAAAACAACTCTTATTAGGCATCATATGATAAGATGCTGCCAAATTGAGCACCCAATCATGGCTCGAAACTTTTGATGCTAAAATTATTAGCGAATCCTTGTTTCTCTCACTACCAACACTCTCCACTACTATTGATGAAGTTATCACCTCCTTATTCTTCCCTGGACATTCATTCTTCTAGTGACCAAGTTTTTTACATCTGAAAAACATTGAATTTCTATTCCTCGATTTTCCTTCTCTTGATTATCTAGCTTTCTACAAATTGATCTTCACTTATTGCCATTATACTTCTCATGTATTCCACTCTTCACAAATAACCAATGACCACTGCTAGTCCAATATCCACCTCTAAATTCCTTCATTTAATCATGAAACTCCTCAATACAAAGTCCCACTTTGATATCACTAAGAGTCAATGTCTCCCAACTATAAATGAAGCTACAAAAGAACTTTGTATACTTCACCGGCACTAAAAATAACAAGACCATAGCCTTTTGCTTTTTTGATATTAAGTCTACTACTTTTATCTTCATTAGCAATCTATTAATTGTATTCTGGTGCGCCTTTAGTGAAATTGCACCCATCATTTTATAAGTGCAAAATGTTCGCAACAAGATCAAATGATTTGCTAGTGATTTCTTTATATATATAGCTGCTCCATCTTGTCTCAAATAATCTTAGTTGTGGTGTCACTACTAATCTTGGATATTACAGTCCTTCCATGGAAATTTGAAGTGTGGTGAATGCCTAGTCTTCCAAATTTGCTCAACCTCTGAAATATCCATCAGCATTAAATGAGTACCAAACACAACATGATGAACTCAATTCACCTAAGAACCATCTTCATCTTCGACTATCATTTTTCAGAACCAATATCCCCGTTCCATTTCTTTATTACCCATTGTGTTCGAGAAGCCACATAAGATCCACGTATAAATGGTACTACGTTACTTTTAGTATCATTATCCTTTGTGGAATTAGTTGAATCATTCACCGATTTCAACATTCCTATAAATGCCTTATGCAAACCTTGTGCTTAAATACCAAATGTAAGGGAACTTGTAGATCTAATCAATAAATAATTAAATTTATCTCCAAACACAAAATAACATCAAATTTAGGAAAATTTCCAAATAGCTCGACAAAGGTAATGCTAAATAATCATTCCAACCATTCGACGATCCGACACAACCAACAATCATAATAATAGAGAGGGTAGATGTCAGGACCTGAAAATCTTAATGCATAGAATGGGAATATTTAATTTATTTAAATATTCATATTTGATTCAAAAACAATAAATAGGAAGAAAATTTATTTTTAATATAACGAATCGATTTTATTAATGTATTTTAAATTTAACTTGTTTGAATTTTCCATAATTTTTAAATTGAAAAATATTTAAATTATTGTTAGAAGATTTTTCGACAAACGACGACAATTATGATTTTGCACAGTCAGTTAACTAGTGTATATTATTATTGTTTTAGGACCGTACCATGATTTTGTGCATGACTATATTTTTTTTTTCATTCGTTCTTCATACGTGAATGAAATTCTATACAACGAAATGCCGAAAATATGAAAATAAACAAATCAACAAACTTCGATTATTCAACACACTTTCACTTTTCTTTCCCTCTATCTAATTCATTTTTGACTTTGTAAACTAAAAGAAAGGCAACCACCTTTCAATCAAAAGTCAAAATCAAATTAATTAGTAAACTAAAAATCATGAAATAAGTTTTGTCGGATTTGTTTTGAAGAGATCTACAATTTTATACCCATTTTGTTGGTTGATGTAGTATATGTGGTTGGGTGTTAGTTTTTGGACGATATAGATTAACCTAGGGTTTGGGTTTTTTGGCAATTTAGGTGGAGTTTGGCCAAGCTAAAGGTGGATTCTGGTTTACCGAACAAAGTCAAGTAGGTTAACGGGCTTGATAGTAGAAGCGATGCATTAACTTGTGAGGCGGATGGCGAGAGATCTAGTAATGGATTTGTTTATAACTTTCCATAGCTAGTTCTATTGAGTGATAGGGGAGTAAGGAGGAGAGGAAGATGGCTGTAATGGGCTTGGTGCTCTGTTTGTTTGCAGCATTTAAATTAGAGAGAGAAGAAGGTAGTTTGTAAGGGCAATTAATTTATGAAGTAAAGTGATTAAGGATTTAATTACTTTAATTTATCCAAAACTTGTAAGTTTAATATATTGCTCGTATGAGGTCGTATTTGGACGCTGTTAGTTGCGTTGAACTCATAGGAATGTTAGCTCTGTGATTGAATTAGTTTGGTTAGATTTGAAGCAAGTGAAATTTTGGACTAAAACCGAATGCCCGTTTGATTTTAGTTCAAACTGGAATGCTTCGACGTCAACTGTAATCTTTGTGAGTTAAACTCACCTTTTTGGATAGTCAATATGATATATTGTAGATAAAATTTACTATTTGTGCATGGATGAATTATTGGCTTGGTTTGGTTAATTATTTGATTTTAAAGCGAATGACATTCAAATTGAGATACAGGGAAAATTTGTACAGAAATCCAAATTTCTCACCATAGTGATATTTAAATTCGAGTTATATACCTATTGATTTTAGTTTCAGTTATATACATATCATATAGATTGTTAAATTCTGAAACATGATTCCTATGAGTTTTGAACTTCTTTCAATTCCTATGAGTTATATACCTACCATAGTGACATATGTTAAGTGTTGAACCCTTTTAGAGAAAAGGTAGTAATACACCAGTTAAGTGATATAGTAACTATTGACCTCGTTATAGTTATTTGAAAAAATACTATCAATTTCTATTTGATTTGGAAATGGTTTGGATTTGGAAAATAATTTTTAGATCCATCTCTTTTGGAATTTTTGTTATATTTCAATTAGAATGAGTTTTAAATTTCTTTATTTTATTTCAACTTCTTTTATTATTCTTGCTAACATATATAAGTGAATCTTTTAAACTTATTTTGGGAAGTATTTATCATTGTAGAAAAGTTATTACTATAATGAATTTTCATTTTAAAAGAAATAAAAAAGGTTTATCTTTTATTTTAAAGTGACTTGATCTTTAGAAGAAGTTAGAAAATATTTTGGGAATAAATATTTGTGAAACAATTTATATAAATGTCGTAATAAAAGAACATATTTATAAATGGTATATTATAAATAGGAAAATGTTTTCATTTGATAAATTGGGGAAATAAATCACATTTGTGAATTTATGGAAGAATTTTTATAAATGATTTTTATAAATAGTATAAGGATGTTTATAAAGGAATTCACTAAATAAATTAAGGAGGTTTATATTTTTGATTAGATATCTTTAAGATGAATTTTATATTTTATAATGAATGTTTTGTAAAAGGAGTTGTAACTATAAGGTGTTTTATAAAGGCATTTTATAAAAAGGGATTTATAAAAAGACCGAGGTCCTATTTCCATAAATAATCATTTTAAATCTAGGTAATGATATTTTTCAAACTTATCTGATTTCATTGTTAATCAAGAGAGTACTATTTGAAATTGGAAAGTGGTATTAAGTATATTTGGTCTAGTTTCTATACAATTTATCTACTTACACCAAAAGGAAAGTGTTTTGGGTATATTTTTATCAAAGTTTTAAATAACATTTGTTTTAAATTAAGTATGGTTTTTGGAAATGAATCTTCCTAATATTTGTAAATGTACTTATATCATTGAGATAAGTATATGGTATAATTTCTAAGTAATGAAAATGTAGTGTTTTGTGAATATACTTATACTATCGATATAATTATATGGGAAGGGTTGTTTTTCTAAGTTTAAAAGTAAATGTTTTATGAGTATACTTATACAGTTCACATAAGTATATAAATATTTTTCAAGCACTGAGAAGATTATAGAGTATTTTTGAATGTATCTTTGTAAAAATATTTTAATACTAATATTTACAAAGTGGTTCAAAAAATGAAAAGATTAATTAAAAGGCTTAGTTGTTGCTTTTTGCTTAACCATGCATGGTTAAATCTTAATTGAATTATTTTTTATTTGATAGTTAAATAATCGACTATCAAATCTTGATTAGCTTTTAAACTATCATTGTCGGTTCAAAGAGGCGGGGATCAGATATTTATCCAAAAACCACTTCAAACCGGCATAAGCATTCAAATTGAAGACATCTTCAAGATGAGGGAATTGAAGACGGAATTCTTTTAAGTTCAAGGGCTACTTGCTACTAATCCTTCGGGTGATTCCAAAAAGGATGTAGTAGAAGTAGTGCCTTTGGTTTGTTTATATCCTAAAGAACTTGTACAGATGAATGTTGGCATTGCATTATTGCTTAGATAGTAATGTTAGCATTCCAAGTGAGATTCCCAGAAAAGTAAAATGCCACCTCTAACCTCACCAACCGAGAATGACTAAAACATGGGATACGCTGAAAGGCTATGTAGGTCGCACCCTTAAGGGTATTGTCATCAGCCTTATATATTATTATTTATGGATTTGGTTGTCCATGGGAGCTCTCGGTAAAGGTGGAAAAGCAAACAAGATAATGAAAAGATCGGTATTATCTAGTAAGGAGTAGGCCAGTCTTGCCATACAAGGGTCCATGCGAAGCCCTCGGTACATTTTTACCTAGAGGTGTACTGTGATGGCGGTACCCTAGTAGCCTTGTCAGTGATGGAACCTATCCTCCAATAATCATTGTATGGACTTAGTTGCGCCTAACTATGCTGGCATGTGAGATGTGAGCATTCCAGCTATATTCATAATTTACTTTAGAACCTAGACATTATTATAATACCACTGGATTTTCTATAAAATGTTTTGGTTATCGTAAGGTGAAAGCCCGTCTGTGTTTATGTGTGGTGTGTCTTACGAGATACCTTTATTTTGAAAGGTTTTCAGAATATTAAAATCTATTTGAAGTAGTTTTTCATGCTAATTTACTACACTATTCCACACGTTATTTTTTTGTAATGCTTGGGTCAGCTCGGGCATGTTTTCTAGATTAAATTGGATGCTTAGGATCTTCAGATGACAAGCTGAATGTCTCCAAGATGAACTCACGTATATTTTATTTTCCTCTACATTTTTTAGTTGTATTTATCAGCAATTATGAGGAAATGTTGTTATAACTACCTTACGTGATGTAGTTGACTCTTATTTATATATGTATATTATAGTTTTCATTTGTAAAAATTTGTTATATATTATATATTTCTCATCACAATGTGAGATTTTGTTCTATATTTTCTTCTTTTCTCCCCAACCATGTTTCTTAATGGCACTAGGATTCTCGGTACATGAATACTATGGTCTATTAGTGTCGACATTTGAGTGTCGAAAAACGGGTTATTACATATGGTATCAAAGCTTAGGTTGAGCAAACACTTAGACTTTGGGGAGGTAGACTCATTAGAGATAGGGTTAGCAACACTCTAGAGTGATTTGGATGTATATAAGCATGTATGTGTTAGTGCTACAATTTTTTGTTATATTGTATTGATTTATCGATTGATTGTTTTATAAATTCTGGTTGATACAAAAGGTACAACTACATCGATAGGGGTTTCTAAACTATTGAACAAGGAAAATCAACACCATGTTATTTTGAAGTTTGGTAAATGAAATAATTTTACCTAGAAATATATTTTACATATATAAAAGGATCATTTTCGGAAATGGATATAATTATTTGTGAAATCCTGTTTAATAGGGAAGGATAATATTCAGCTATTATAATTTATTGTTTGATTTAACATGCTTGTCTGATTTAGGAGCACTGAAAAATATTGCTAATTGATTATTTATGTTTAGATAGTTTATAAGCATTCATTTTTTTTGGTTGAATTAAATATGAACACCTTATGAATTCAGTTTCATGATTTTTATATAAGGCGTTCGATGATAATGTTGGGTTAAAATTAAATTCCATTTTAATAAAGTTTTTTATTATAATCTAAAACAAGGATATACATTTGTGAAATATTTTTATAGAGGAAAGTGAATTATATAAATATAATTTATAAATAAGGATTTGAGCTAAAAATTTGAGCACTTAAATCCCGATGTTTTGGAAATTGTTTATGAAAGTTCAAGGAAAAAATAACAATAGTGTTATTTGAAAGTATTTGTGTACATAAATATTTTTAATAGGATTTTAAAAGAGATAGAAAGTACTGAACTCGCTTCTGTCGTCGGAAAATAATTCTTGTGATGGCTGCAACATCATCAGTGTTCATTTTTGAGTTTCTAATTAAGGAATTGCTACCATAGAAATTGGTTATAGAGTTGTTTTGGTAAAAAAAAAATTAAATTCTAGATGTATGATTGCATATACAAAACGTGTTTGTATATTTTTATTATTTTAAGTAGAGTCGAAAAAAACTCGAGTGTTTAGTTCTAAAATTTTCAGTTAAGTGATAGTACAGGCTCATGTACCCTATTCATCAGGCTAGTTTAGATTGTGCATCTCATTATAAGTTGTTGCTTGGTAATTTTTATTTATTAAACTGAAATGAAATTTTGGACGATTTTAGATAGTCAAAACTTCAGTTAATGGAAAATTGAGCTAAGTGTTTTGTTAAAGTTATGAGGAAATAAGTTTATGTAACTTAAAAAATTTTGAAATGTAGTAAGTTAAAACAGGTTTTAAATTTATTTGATATTGATGTTATGTAAAGAAAATTTGAAATTGTGTATATATACTCTTAAGATGTTGATGAGTATTATATGAATAAAAACTTACGTTTTAAAGTGGCGATAAGCATAAGTTGTGATTTATAAGAGGTTAGAACTTAAGAAAAGTTTTATTAAATGGTTCATAGGTAATTTTAGTATGAAATGGAATGCTGCTAGTGTAAATGAATGGAAATAAAATTAATTGGTACAATTAAGAAACCAATGGTATAAATACATAAGTTATACGTAGATCATCCTATTCGCATAACTGGTTTTTTTTCAAATTCGTGTACAGGATTTCAAGGTAGTTTACACTGGTTCGAATGGATTTTTCACTCGATTCTTGATGGCAAACATTTGATAAAGATTTTTGAATGATTCTGAAGTTTTCTACCATAGTTTATGGATGTGAAAGGAAAAAGGAAGTTTTTAATCGAGGAATCTGATTGGAGTTTGCACTAGTAGTCGAGTGAGTGATACTAGTTCAAAAATGAAATTTTATGATCGAGTGAGAGATTGGAATTGATAATGCTTATGGATGACTTATGTACATCATATGAACTTTAAAGTAATTATATACTTTTGACATTAGAAGATGTAAGCAATATGGTTGGATATCATTTGTAACTAAGATAAAGGTTTACGAAAGCAAAGGCCAGCTTGCTGCTTTTGGTTTCATGAGTAGAGTTGGTTAGCTCGACTAATTGGTACACGTTTATATTGCTGTTGATAATTTTATGCTCCAAATATGGGAGGCTGCTTTTGGGCTTTTGTTTTTTGGTTGATTTGGGCCTGTTGTGGTAAGTTGAAGTTTTTTCGATCGAACCGCGTAAAGGAGTGTTGTCAAAATTTTCTATAACTTATGAGATTTTAAAAGATTTAATAACTCATTTTATGTTTAAGAGTTTTATATGATTAAGAGTTCGCAGTCATTTTTCTTTCTTGGGAAATTTCGAGGGTGAAAATGTATTAAGGGAGGAGAATGTAACGACCCAAAATTTTTAATATTTTGAATGGGAATATGTAATTTATTAAAATATTCAGATTTGTTTAAAATATAATAAATAATAAGAAAATTTATTTTTTAATATAATGAATCAATTTTTATTAACGTGTTTTTAATTTAACTTATTTGACTTTTCCATAATTTTTCAATTGGAAAGTGTTTAAATTATCGTTTAAAGGTTTTTTTAGCAAACGATGATATTTTCAAGATTTTAGAAAATCAATTAACCAGTTATATTACTATTTTATTGCGAACATGTCGCGTTTTTGTGCAAGTCATATTTTTTTGTCGTTCGTGGTTCATATGCGAACGAAATTCTGTGTAGCAAGATGCTAGAAATTTGAAAATAAATATATCAATGCACTTGGATTGTTCAACACACTTTCACTGTTATTTTCCTCTGTCTAATCCATTTTCAACTCTACGACCCAAAAGATAGGCAACCTCCTTTCAATAAATAACCAAAGTCAATTAATTAATAAACTAAAAATCATGAAATAAGTTTTGTTGAATTTTTTTTGAAGAGATCTACAATTACATACCCATTGTGTTGGTTGCGACAGTGTTTGAGTATAAGCGTCAGTTCTTGGCCAATATAGGTTAACTTAGGGTTTGGGTTTTTTGGCATTTAGGCGGGGTTTTGCCAAGCCAAAGGTGGATTTGGGTTTCTCAAGCAAAGTCGAGTAGGTTGGTAGGCTCGATGAGGGAAGCGACACTATTTTAAATCGTGGCATGGGGTTCCCATTCGATTTGCCTAGGTCGCATCCTTGATGGCTCAATCGGGATTCAACGTGTGGGCGGTTGATGGTGAGAGGCCGCGAGTGGAGTTCATTGCAACTTTCCGCAGCTGATTCCACTGAGCGATGAAGGAGTAAGGATGAAAGAGAAGATGGCTATAGTAGGTTCGATGCATATCAGTTAGTGTGCAGGGTTTTGAATGTGAGAGGGAAAAAGATAGTTTGTAAGGGAAATTAATTTATTAAGTAAAGTAATTAAGGGTTAAATTATTTTAATTTATCAAAGACTTGTAAAATCAATACCTTGATCGTATGACGTTGGATTTAGACATGGTTAGTTGAATTGGTGTAACAACCCTAGTATTAGTGATTACCAGGAATATTAAATTATAATGATAGTTACAGTTTAATATTGAGAATAAAATAAAAAGGAGGAGATAAGTTGGGTAAAAATATGTTATTTTAAATAAAAAAATTATTTGTGAACAAATATTGGGCTTGAAATTTGATTGTTAGGAGATTTGGTTAAATAAGATGAAAATATTGGAATTTTGTTAATTTGAGTTAACAAATTAACCAAGAGATGTATTTCAACATTTAAATTGTTGAAATAAATAAAAATTAATAAAAATAAATTTTTAGAAACTTTATTTTGAGAATTTGGAGTGAAAAAAATCAATTTGTAATTTTATTTGGGCAAATGCAATAATGTTGGAAATTAATGCCAATATTAACATTTATTGATTTCGAAAAGGGGAAAAATTAAGTAAATTTGTATTTTATTAACATAAAAGATGGAATATTGTTTAAAAATAATATTTTGATGTAAAAATAAAGTTAGAATGGTTTGTTGTATTTTATTTGACAAGAAAACAATTTTTGTATAAATTGTTACGTTAAAAAAAATGGTGTTTTATGAGATAAAAGTGTAAATTATGATAATTAAGTGGAAATATGTGCATAACTTTGTTTTTTTTCCTCTTAAGTGTTTTATTTGGGCTTAGAGGATTTGGCTGGGATTCAAAGCCCATTCTCTAGATCCTTCTGGTGAGAAAAGAGCCGTATGTAATTTGTATCTCCTTCTTCCTAAAACATACTTATAGTAAAAACAAAAGGAGAAAATAATGGCTTCCTAAAACTAAATCAAATTCCCACTCAATTTTCTGCAAATTTCAAAGAGAAATCATCTAAATCAAGAATAGAAAGGTAATCTCCATCCAATACAAAAGAGTTTTTATAAAAATCTTAGTACTTGAGATATGAATTGTCTGTAATATTTTATTTCTTCCTGCATGTGTCTTTTCTAGCTTCTACAGGTTACTAAGGCTCATTTCTCCATCAAAATCATCAACTTGCTCTTGAATTTGCTGATAAATCATAAGGTGAGTTCAAAGCTCACAATTGCTAGCTGAAAAATGAATTTCGTGTGAGAAATTTGGCTAAATCGTTTACTGTATAGGATGTTTTCTCTGTTCATATTTCTCTGTTTATACCTTATTCTGGTTGCCATTTTGAGTGGCCATTTCTCTCACGTTTCTTGTCCAAATTTAATTATTTAAAATGTTCTCGAAAGCTTAGACATAGTGCTACAAGTTTTATGTATTGAGTTTTCTGAAATTTTGATGTTTGCTTTATTAAAATCGTGCTTGTTTGGTATTGTTTCGAGAGCATATCGGCAGCAACAACAATTACAAGCCTGAGAATTCTTTTGGTCATAACCTTTTATTTCTTAATCTAATTCAATAATTTTGGATGTTTTCAAAAACTTAGGCATGGAGCTACAAGTTTCATGTTTTGAATTTTTGGAAATTTTGACGTTTGCTTGATAAAAATCCTGTTTGTTTGTTGTTGTCCCGAGAGCAAATCGACAGTGACAATAATCACATGCTTGAGAATTGTTATATCCGTAACTATTTTGTTTCTTAACCAAATTTAATGATTTTGTATGTTCTGGAAATCATAGACATAGTGATACAAGTTTCATGTTTTGAGTTTTGTGAAATTTTGATGTTTGCTTCATTAAAATCGTGCTTGTTTGTTGTTGTCCCGAGAGCAAATCGACAGCAACAACAATCGTAGGTCTGAGAATTGTTTAGCCACAACTCTTTCGTTTCTTAAATAAATTCAATAATTTTGGATGTTTTGAAAATCTTAGACATAGAGCTATAGGTTTCATGTTTTTAGTTTCCTAAAATTTTGATGTTTACTCAATCAAATTTGTGCTTGTTTGTTGCTGTCCCGAGAGCAAATCGACAGCAACAACAATCACAGGCCTAAGAATTTTTTTGGCCATAACTCTTTCATTTCTTAACCAAATTCAATAATTTTGAATGTTCTGGAAAGAATAGACATAGAGCTACAAGTTCTATGTTTTATATTTTGAATTTTTTAATGAAGTTAGCTTGGTCTAAATTATGTTTTATTTTGTTGTCCTGAGTACAAAATGACAGCAGTATCAATCATCAACCTTAAAATTGTATTAGTTCATTTTTTCTCTCATTCTCTTCGCTTTCGATGTTGTTTTTGAAATGTTTTAAGTGCTATGATGTCTATCATTAGGCTAGCAATATTGGGAGAATTTGAAATTCAAATTTAAATGAAATTTGAATTGATTTTAGGTTAAATTTGAATTAAATTCGCATTGAATTCAAGTTATCGCTTCTGAGATATTCTTCTTAGTTTCGAGAACGGTTTTCAAACTATTATTATATAGTATTTTAAAATTATTTTTGAATTATATGGACATTTCAAATTGACAGCATCAGCAATCACAGGACTGAGAATTGTTTTGTCCATAACTCTTTCGTTTCTAAATCAAATTCAATAACTTTGAATGTTTTCGAAAGTGTAGACATAGGGCTACAAGTTTTATGTTTTTAGTTTTCTGAAATTTTGAAGTTTGCTTGATCAAAATCGTGCTTGTTTTTTGTTGTCCCGAGAGCAAACCGACAGCAACAACAATCATAGGCCTGAGGATTGTTTTGGCCATAACTCTTTCGTTTCTTAACCAACTTTAATGATTTTGGATGTTCTGGAAATCTTAGACATAGTGCTACAAGTTTCATGTTTTGACTTTTCTGAAATTTTAAAGTTTGCTTGGTCTAAATTATGTTGTATGTTGTTGTCATAAGTGCAAAATGAGAACAATAACAATCATCAACCTTAGAATTGTATTAGTTCATTTTTGATCTCATTCTCGTCCGATTTTGATGTTGTTAAGATATTTCGAGAGCTATGATGCCTATCAGTAGGCTAGCTATATTGGGAGAAACTTAAATTAAAATTTAAATGGAGTTTGAATTGATTTTGGGATGAATTCGAATTCGTATTGAATTCAAGTTATCGGTTTTGAGATATCCTTCTTAGTTTTTGTTGTTTTCGAGAATGGTTTTCACTAAACCACTTTTGAAATATATGGACATTTCAAATTATTATTATATAGTATTTAAAATTATTTTTCTAAATAAAAATATATTTATTTCCAATAATAAAGAAATTCAAATATTGGTGTTAATAATCGTTTTCGGAAAATCATTTTAAATTCTTGTTTTCCTCGAATAAAAATATTTTATAAATAAAAATACTTACTTTTATGAATTTTGGACGTATGAGAAAGTCAATTAAACGGCAAAGTAAAACATATGGTATTGGACACACGGATTCTCCTTATCGCTTAATATTGGACTAATACGATCGAAACCCTTTCGATGAACTGTTTGAGATGATTTAAGATGTTATTAAAAAAATTGGGTAAACATGGACTGGGAACTCAAATTTAGGATTATATTCGTTAAAAGATTATTTTTAGATGTATTTCTTAATCCCGATGAAATAAGGCGAATTAAGAGCTAGAAATTCTTATTTGGAATTATGGTTATAAATAACTATCTAGATGTTATTTTTACTTCTCGATGAGATGAGTTAAGCTTCTTTATGATGATTTTACGATATTGAGATGTAATATGATGGCTTTTACTTTTCGATGAGATGAGACAAGTCACGATGCCACTAGTACTCATCAATGAAATGAGACGAGTAGGGTATTGTATTTACTCACCGATGAGATGAGGCAGGGTACATTTTCATGATATTTATGATGTTTTACTAGTGTGGCACCAACTAACGGCTAGTAAACCGTTAGGTGCGAACGTATTGTATGGGATGTACGTTAACGCCTATTCGGTTCCTATCCGACAAGTTGAGACACATTCACGATGTTTACTATTACCATAGACTACGAGTACTTAATTGGAGTCATCACGATGTAGTTGCAACTCCGATCATCGTGATGTTATTAGCTCGGGTCTTTGTGGCTGGGAGTCATTGTGATATTATATACTACAGTCATCACGATGTTCATGATATTATGATGTTACTTGACTTCAGTCATCACGATGTTTATGGTACCAAATACTAGTACTAGTCACAATGTGAGCACGTGCATTTTTCCATGAAGTTTTAGATTTTTTTTTTGATGCCACCTTTTTATGAGGATGTTTATTATAGCCTTGAGTAAGATGAAGGCTGACATGTATTGATGGTTTTATGGTGATTTCTAATATGATGTTTTGAACTCTCATTGCGGTATATTATGTTAGATTTGTGAGGTTTTAGACCATTTTATGATGATTATTTATATGGTTCAAATCCTTGCCTATTTCACTTATATAACTATAGAAGATGATCCATAGTTAGATAACCAATTGAATCCCTTTATGAAATCATGATGAACCCATAGATGTCTCACCTTAGGGATGATTTTGATGATACTTATGTCGTTCTGTTGGCAACAATGGAATGGTTCCCCTTTTCTTCTATTACTATTATCTTTACTAATTATAAGTTGTAGCAAGCCTGACCCCTGTATTTATTACTCGGGTTAGACCGAGTTGCAGGTTAGGTATAGAATTAGCTCGCTCCTTCTGGGATCTGTTAGCTTGCTTTTGTCTGGACAACTTTTTTTCGGACTTGGACACTGTACTTATCATGCTACTTATTTATGTTGTATTATGTAAGATGTATGGAGATGTATGTATACTCTGATCTGGGATGGCTGTTCTGTGACTATTTTTATTTATTTGTGTATTGCATTTATTCTGAAAAGGTCCTAAACCACCATGGTATCATATTGGTTAAGGACTAGGTGTGTCGACCATATATGAGGTAATGAAAAAAATATATCGAAATACCTACCTCTAAGCTAATGCATTATCATTAGGTTTTCCCTTAGCCGGCCCTATTCTCTGCATTAGTAGACAAGATTACATAGTAATTCTCTTTGCTAATATGGGTCTCAGGTTGGGGCGTCACAGCTTGGTATCAGAGCGGAATTTCAGAATGTAATGTGATATATGAAGAATAGTACACAAGATTACCCTACATCAAATATAATACATTTGTACACATCATCCCCAATCCTGATCCATCTCACCTTGTCCTTGTTTTGGTTCATGTCCATTTTTGATTCCTCTGCGGGAGATAGAAAGGAATATGTCTAGGAATTTTAATTTAATTTTGTAATATTCCTTAATTTCTGCATTTGGATTGCCAATATATCTATCTACCCTATGAATAATCCTATCTTATCTTTCATCTATGTCTGGTAGAGGTAGAGGACGCTCTTCGGTGGTAGGACCGTCCAGTGGTTCTTGTCCCGAAGGTGTGTGTGTGTGTGTGTGTGTGTGTGTGTGTGTGTGTGTGTGTATCGATTAGATTCTCGAGCTTATTAGGAGCACTGAGCCTCCCGTTCGAGCATCTTCTCCTTCGCACAAATCCGCATTTGTGTGCATCTGTAGCGACTTTACTCATCTTGGTGGCAAGATCTTTAAAGGCACTGAGACCATCTCTAAGGTCGAGGCATGGCTCAGTTCTTGTGAGTGCATATTTAACCTTATAGAGATATATAGCTATCATCGCGTTATTGTCACATCGAGTGTGTTACATGAACGTGCATTGAATTGGTATGACTTGCTTGTGGCGGAAGTTGATGAGTCTACCTTAGAGTGGGATCAGTTTCGTGAGAGATTCGAGCTTAAGTTTGTTCCTGAATCCGAGAAAGCTATTCTAGCTCGACTTTTCCTTGATTTCAAACAAGGGAAGTCTATCGTTTCTAAGTATGTTGCATCTTTCGAAGCCTTATCTAAGTATGGTCTTAAGTACATTTATACTCCGTATAAGAAGAATCTTAAGTTCATCTCTGGACTTAAGAAATACTTGAAGAAATCCATTATGCTTCGTCTTGAGCTTTCTTTTAAGAAACTTGTGGATGCATCCCTTCAGCTTGAAGTGGTCGAAAAGGAGAAGGATAGTGATGTTGAGTGTAAGGTTCGAAGAAATCCAAACAAGAAAAAGTTTTTCCACAAGTCTAAGCCTTTCCACCCTAATAATAAGAAGAACCAAGGTGGATCCTCTTCTTAGTCTCCAGCAACTCCTTCAGCTAAGCCATTTGCTTGTTTCAATTGTGGTTCGCCTGACAATCCTGTGAGAGGGTGTCCCAAGCCTAAGAGATGCCTTTAGTATAAGGAGGGACATTTAATTTCAGCTTGTCCCAAGAGGGAGAAGATTTCCCGTCAGGGTCATCTTAATGTAGCTACCACTATTGGAGATGTTTCTCAAGTCGAGGTATATTCTCTTTGGTTTTAGAGAGTTCTATTTTATTTCATGATCGATCTATTCGAATGCTCTTCGATATGGGTGCTTCTCATTTATTCTTATCGAAGGAACTCGTTGATACTTTACAGTTAAGTGTTTCTTGCATGCTTACTTCTTTATGGATTGCGAATCCTATCAGGGGTTCTGCAACCCTTAGTCTTATTGTGATGATGTTGAGATTATGATCTGTAGTTTTTCTTTTCGTGCAAATCTGCACGTGATTCCTTTCTTGGATTTGATATGATTCTTGGTATCGACTGGCTAGTTAGATATGATGCTAGGATTCTTTGTTTGGAGAGAGAGTATTATATCTTCGTCATCCCAATTCCCCTACTCAGTTGTCTCTTTTGCTTCAAGAGTCCGATCATGATTCCATGGCTTCTTTATTTACTCTTGATTCTTGAGACATTGATGATAATGTGTCTCAAATTACTATTGTTTGTAACTTTCTAGACTTATTTGAGCCTGTTTCGAGATTACCACCCAAGCGAGCTATTGAGTTCTGCATCGACCTTATTCCAAGCGCATAGCCAGTTAATCGCCCTCCCACGAGGATGTTTGCTAAAGAGAATGAGGAACTCAAGAAGCAATTGCTAGAGCTTGAAGCCAAGCATTTTATTCAATTTAGTTCTTCATCGTGGGAAATCGCGGTGGTATGCATGAGGAAGTCTGATGGGACGCTTAGGCAATGCATTGATTATCGTAAGCTTAATGAGTTGACCATCAAGAACCGCTATCCATTGCCTAGGATTGACGATATGTTCGATCAATTGAGTAGCACTAAGGTCTTCTCATAGCTTGACCTTGCCATGGGATTTCGCCGGCTCCAAGTTGCAGAAGACTGCATTCCACTTACAGCTTTTCGCACTTGTTATGACTCATATGTATGGCTCGTCATGCCTTTCGGTTGAACGAACGTCCCTACTTATTTCGTCGACCTTATGAATCGAGTATTGCACGAATATCTCAATAAGTTTGTTCTTGTTTTTATCATGACATTCTTGTATATTCTAAATCCGAAGCAGACCACACTTGACATCTTAAAATTGTTTTGAGTACTCTTTGGCAACACCAACTCAAAGCAAAGCTTTCTAAGTGTCATTTCTAGGAAAAGCAAGTTAAGTTCTTAGACCACGTTGTTTCTTATGAAGGCATTTCGGTCGATCCTTCTAAGATCGAAGGCATCCAAAATTGAAAGAGGCCTGAGAACGTTCATGAGATTCGTAGCTTTTTGGGTTTGGCGGGTTCTTACCATCGAATCATCAAAGATTTTTCCCGTATTGTGCTTCCCTTGACTAACCTCACGAAGAAAGGAATTCGTTATATATGGTCAGATAAGTGTGAGGCTTCCTTTCAGAGATTGAACGAGCTTCTCACTAATGCTCATATTCTTGTGGTTCCCGAAGGGAATCGGGATCTTATTGTCCATACCGATGCCAGTCATAGTGGCCTCGATGCTATTCTTATGCAGAAGGATAGGCTAGTTGCCTACGCTTCAAGGCAATTACGTCCCAATGAAGTTTGGTACGCTACCCACGATTTAGAGCTTTCCGCCAATATCTTTGCTTCAAAGATGTGGCATCATTATTTGTTGGGAGAGCACTTTACTCTCTTTATCGATCACAAGTCTCAATTACTTATTCACTCAGAAGGAGCTCAACATGTGACAACAGCGTTGGTTCGAGTTTCTAGCTTCGTATGATTTCGGCATTCAGCGTACCCCTGGCAAGGGGAATCAAGTGGCTAATGCTTTGAGTCGCAAGCATTTGGCTATTGGTTCCATGATGATTGCAGAATGGAAAGTTCTTGAGACTCTTTCCATATGTGATATTCGTGATTGTGCTTCCACTACAGATTCACCTATTCTATTGTGTAGTATGAAAGCTCATCCTACTCTTCTTGATTAGATTGTCAAGGCTCAACGGCAAGACTCTGATGTATCTGTTCTTATTCAGAAGTATAATTCTGAATCCCACGATGACATTGAGATGAGGGATTTCAGCATCGATATTCATGGGTGTCTTTGAAAGAAGAACTGTCTAGTCGTACCTTCTATTCCAAAACTTAGGTGGGACATTCTAGTTGAGTGTCACCGTTCTAAGTATACTATTCATCCTGGCAGTAGCAAGACATATGTTGATATGCGTCATCTCTATTACTGGGACGGCATGAAGCGAGATATAGCAAGTTATGTCAGCAATTGCATGACTTGTCAGATTATTAAGTCCGAGCATCAGCGACCCATTGATCTTCTTTAGCCTTTAGAGGTTCCACTATGGAAATGGTACCAAGTTTCTATGGATTTCATCGATGGCTTACCTCGTTCGAGGTCAGGCCATAGCAGTATTTGTGTTGTTGTGGACCGTCTCACCAAATCCGCACATTTCATTCCTAATAAGTCTAATAGGACGGCATCTCTCTTATAGAAGCTATATATTAAGGAGATCATGAGATTACACGGTGTTCCTTCATCTATTGTGTGTGATCGTGGTCCTCTTTTCACGAGTCACTTCTAGTAGAGTCTCCAGCAAGCTTTAGGCACAAAGCTTAATCTTAGCACAGCTTATCACCCACGGTCTGATGGACAGACTGAATGGGTGAATCGTATCTTGGAAGATCTGCTTCGTGCTTGTATCTTGGATTTTGGTGGTAGTTAGGAGGATCATCTTCCTCTAGTCGAGTTTGCTTATATTAATAGCTACTAGTCTTCTATTGGCATGACTCCTTTCGTAGCCTTATATGGAAGGCTGTGCCATTCTCCATCATGTTGGCTTGAGTCGAGGGAAAAGCTCATTCTTGGCCCCGATTCTATTCGAGAATCATTTGAGAAGACCCATCTTATCCAAGAGAGAATGAAAGAGTCTTAGAGTCGACATAAATCCTACGCGGACAACAGGAGGCCTATTGAGTTCTCAATGGGTGATCTTATTTATATTCGAGCTTCTCCTTTGAAGGGAGTGATACGTTTCAGCCAGACAGGAAAATTGGCACCATGCTATATTGGGCCATTTCCTATTATAGAGCATATCGGTCCTGTTGCGCATCGTGTAGCACCTCCCGATCAGTTTTTTAGAGTTTACAATGTATTCCACATCTCTTAATTGAGGAAGTGTCTACGAGATTCAGATTCTATGTTCGATTCTCGTGCTCTATAGAAGTTAGAAGTCTCTCCTAATCTATTATTCGTGCACCATCTTATGGGGGTTCTTGCTTCGGAGGTTAGACGCCTTCGCATATTATGCTTCTGAAGATTCAATGGTTCGATAGTCCCAATGACTACACGTGGGAAACCAGAGAATTCATTGAGTGATCATATCCTGGATCCTTATCTTCTCATGACGAAGGTAAGAATTTTCCATTTTAATCTATTCAAGTATCTTTTTTTGATGAAATAAAGTGTGTTGAATACAAATTTCCTCTAGAAATTTCTAAGATGCAATTTTTATAAGGGGGGGTCCGTAACAACCTTGGTATTTGTGATTACCTGAAATATTAAATTATAATGATAGTTATAGTTTAATATTGAGAATAAAATAAAACAGAGGAGATAAATTGGGTAAATATTTGTTATTTTAAATAAAAGTGTATTTGAGAATAAATATTGGGCTTGAAATTCGATTGTTAGGAGATTTGGTTAAATAAGATGAAAATATTGGAATTTTGTTAATTTGAGTTAATAAATTAATCAAGAGATATATTCTTGCGTTTAAGTTGTTGAAATAAATATAAATTGATGAAAATAAAGTTTTAAAAACTTTATTTTGAGAATTTGGAGTGAAAGTAATCAATTTGTAATTTTATTTGGGTAAATGCAATAATATTGGAAATTAATATCAATATTAACCATTTTATTGATTTAAAGGGGAGAAAATGAAGTAAATTTGTATTTTATTGATTTAAAAGATGGAATGTTGTTTAAAAATAATATTTTGATGTAAAATAAAGTTATAATGGTTTTTTATATTTTATTTGACAAGAAAATAATTTTTGTATAAATTATTACGTTAAAAAAATGGTGTTTTATGAGATAAAGGTGTAAATTATGATAATTAAGTGGAAATATGTGCTTAACTTTGTTTTTTATTCTCTAAGTGTCTTATTTGGGCTTAGAGGGTTTGGATGGGATCCAAAGCCCATTCTCTAGATCCTTCTGGTGAGAAAAGAGCTGTATGTAATTTTTATCTCCTTCTTTCCTAAAACATACTTACAGTAAAAACAAAAGGAGAAACTAATGGCTTCCTCAAACTAAATCAAATTCCCCCTCAATTTTTTGCAAATTTCAAAGATAAATCATCTAAACAAAAAATAGAAAGGTAATCTCCATCCAATACAAATGATTTTTCATAAAAATCTTAGAACTTGAGATATGAATTGTCTGTAATATTTTGTTTCTTCCTGCATGTGTCTTTTCTAGCTGCTACAGGTTACCGAGGATCATTTCTCCACCAAAAGTCATCAACTTGCTCTTGAATTCACTGCTACATATAAGGTGAGTTAAAGCTCACAAGTTGCAAGCAGAATAATGAATTTCCTATGAGAAATTTGGCTAAGTTGTTTACTGTATAGGAAGTTTTCTCTGTTCATATTTCTCTGTTTTTATCTTATTCTGGTTTCCAATTTGAGTGGCCATAGATCTCACATTTATTATCAAAATTTAATAATTTTAAATGTACTAGAAAGCTCAGATATAGAGCTGCAAGTTTCTTGTTTTGAGTTTTCTAAAAAATTTATATTTGCTTGATCAAAATCATGCTTTTTTGGTGCTGTCCCGAGAGCAAATCGACAGCAACAACAATCACATGCATGAGAATTGTTTTGGTCATAACTCTTTCATTTCTTAATAAAATTCAATAATTTTGGACTTTTTAGGAAACTTAGTCATAGTTTTACAAGTTTCATGTTTTAAGTTTTTTGAAATTTTGATGTTTGCTTGGTAAAAAACATGCTTGTATGTTGCTGTCCTAAGAACAAATCAACAGCAACAAAATCATTGGCTTGAGAATTATTTTGGCCATAACTCTTTCATTTCTTAACCAAATTCAATAATTTTGTATCTTTTGGAAAGCGTAGACATAGAGCTACAAGTTTAATGTTTTTATTTTTCTAAAATTTTGATGTTTGCTTGATCAAAATCGTGCTTGCTTGTTGCTGTCCCGAGAGCAAATCGACAGCAACACCAATCACATGCCTGAGAATTGTTTTATCCATAAATCTTTCATTTATGAATAAAATTCAATAATTTTGAATGTTTTGGAAAGCGTAGATAGAGTGCTACAAGTTTTGTGTTTTGAATTTTTGAAAATTTAAAGTTTGCTTAATCAAAATCGTGCTTGTTTTTTGCTGTCCCGGGAGCAAACCGACAGCAACAGCAATCATGGGCCTGAGAATTGTTTTGGCCATAACTCTTTCGTTTATTAACCAAATTTAATAATTTTAGATGTTTTAGAAATCTTATACATAGTGTTACAAGTTTCATGCTTTGAATTTTCTGAAATTTTGAAGTTTTCTTGATCTAAATTATGTTGTATGTTGCTGTCCTGAGTGCAAAATGACAGCAATAACAATCATTAACCTTAGAATTGTATTAGTTCATTTTTCTCTCATTCTCATTCGGTTTTGATGTTGTTTTTGAGATGTTTTAAGAGCTATGATGCCTATCAGTAGGCTAGCTATATTGGGAGAATTTGAAATTGAAATTTAAATGGAATTTGAATTGATTTTGGAATGAATTTGAATTGAATTCAAGTTATCGGTTTTGAGATATCCTTCTTAGTTTTTATTGCTTTCGAGAACGTTTTCACTAAACCATTTTTAAAATATATGGACATTTCAAATTATAATTATATAGTATTTTAAAATTATTTTTCTAAATAAAAATATATTTATTTCCTATAATAAAGAAATTTCAAATATTGGTTTTAATAATCATTTTCGAGAAATCATTTTAAATTTCGATTTTCCGCTAATAAAATTATTTTATAAATAAAATTACTTACTTTTGTGAATATTGGACGTTTGAGAAAGATAATTAAACGGTAAAGTAAAACATATGGTAAGGGAAACATGGATTTTCTTTATCACTTAATATCGGACTTATACAATCGAAACCCTTTCGGTGAACTATTTGAGATGATTTAAGATGTTATTAAATTTTTGGGTAGATTATATGGACCGAGAACTCCAATTTAGGAGTATATTCATTGAAGGACCATTTTTAAATGTATTTCTTAATCGTCGATAAGATGAGATGAATTAAGAGCTAGAAATTCCTATTTGGAATTATGGTTATAAATAACCATCTAGATGTTATTTTTACTTACCGATGAGATGAGGTAAGCTTCTTTATGATGATTTTATGATGTTGAGATGTATTATGATGGCTTTTACTTGTTGATGAGAAGAGACAAGTCATGATTCCACTAGTACTCGTCAATAAGATGAGACGAGTAGTGTATTGTATTTACTCGTCGATGAGATGAGGCAGAGTATATTTTCATGATGTTTTACTAGTGTGGCACCAACTAATGGTTAGTAAACCGTTAGGTGCGAACGTATGGTATGGGACGTAATTTAAATCCTATTGAGTTACTACCCAAGAAGTTGAGACACATTCACAATGTTTACTAGTACTATAGACCACGAGTACTGAATTGGAGTTATCATGATGTAGTTGCGACTCTGATCATCACTATGTTATTAACTTGAGTCTTTGTGACTGGAAGTCATTATGATATTATATACAACAGTAATCACGATGTTTATGATATTATGATGTTACTTGACTCCGGTCATCACGATGTTTATGGTACCAAATATTAGCACTAGTCACGATGTACACACATGCATTTTTCCATGAAGTTTTAGATTTTTTTTGTTGATTTCACCTTTTTATGAGGATATTTATTATAGCCTTGAGTAAAATGAAAGCTTACATGTATTGATGGTTTTATGCTGATTTTTAATATGATGTTTTGAACTCTCATTGAGTTCTATTATGATGGATTTATGAGGTTTTAGACCGTTTTATGATGATTATTTATATGGTTCAAATCCTTGCCTATTTCACTTATATAACTATAGAAGATGAACCATAGTTAGATAACCAATTGTATTCCCTTATGAAATAATGATGAAGCCATAGATGTCTCACCATAGAGAAGATTTCGATGGTACATATATCGTTCCATTGGCAATAACGAAATGGTTCTCTCTGTTTTCCTATTACTGTTATCTTTAATAATGATAAGTTATATCTAGCCTAACCCATGTATTTATTACTCGGGTCAGACCGAGTTGCAGGTTAAGTATGGATTTAGCTCACTCTTTCTTGGATCCGCTAGCTTGCTTTTCTATGGACCATTTTTTGGACTTGGACATTTTACCTATTATTTTTTGGTATGGTTGGGTATGTATAATTTGTATTTCATGCTAGTTATGTGTGTTGTATTATGTATGTATACTTTGATCTGGGTTTGCTGCTCAGTGACTGTTTATTTTTATTCTTATATTGCATTTATTCTGAAACGGTCCTAAACCACCATGGTATCGTATTAGTTAAGGACTAGGTGTGTCGACCATATATGAGGTAATGGAAAAAAAATATCGACATACTTAGCTCTTAGCTAATGCATTATCATGAGGGTTTCCCTTAGCCTACCCTATTCTTTGCATTAGTAGACATGATTACTTAGTAATTCTCTTTACTAATGTGGGTCCCGGGGTGGGGCGTCACAGCTGGACACATAGGAACTTTAGCTATGCGATGGAATTGCTTTGGTCAAATTTGGAGCAAGTTAAATTTTGGACTAAAATCGAACTCTGTTCGATTTTGGTTTAAACTAGAACGCTTCGGTGTGAACTAAAATCTCGATGAGTTAAACTAAACTTTTTGGATAATAAGTATGATATATGGTGGATAAAATTAATAGTTTAGGTTTGGTTGTATTATTGGTTTGGTTTGTTTAAATATCCACTTTTAAAAGCGAATGAAATTTGAATAAAGATATAAGGAAAATTTGTAGAGAAATCCAGATTTCTTACCTTAGTGATTTTTAAATTCATACTATATGCCTATTGATTTCAGTTATACATATTTTTGAATGTGAAAATTTGATTATTTAGCTATATTGGATGTGATAACGACATATGTTAAAATTTGAACCCATTTAGAGAAAAGGTAGTAATAGCACCGGTTAAGTGCTATAGTAACTATTAGCCTCCTTATAGTATTTGCAAAAGCACTATCAATTGTTGTTTGTTTGGAAATGGTTTGGATTCGAAAAATGATTTTTAGATCCGTCTCTTTTTGAATTTCTGTGATATTTTAATTAAAATGAATTTTTGAACCTCTCTATTTTGTTTCAACTACTTTTATTATTCCTGCTAATAAATATAAGTAAATGTTTTAAACTTATTTCGGAACGTATTTATCTTCGTAGAAAAGTTATTACTACAAAGAATCTTCAATTTAAAGGAAATAAAAAGGGTTTATCATTTATTCTAAAGTGATTTTTTTTAAAAGAAGTTAGAAAACATTTTTGGAATAAATATATCTAAAACATTTTATAGAAATGTCGTAATAAAAGAATAGATTTATAAATGGTATATTATAAAGGGGGAATGTTATCATTTGATAAATTAGAGTATATTATAGTTGTGAATCTATTTTAAATGTACAAGATGATCATGTTATGTAAAGTATATGAGTTTTATACATATATATAGAATTTGGTTTTATATTGGAGTTTTGTTTCATAAAAGGAGTTTCACAATTATATTTAGAAATTTATAAATGGAGTTTTACAAATGAATTTGGAGTTTCATAAAAAGAGTTGCAAATAAATTTGAAATTTATAATATGACTTTTACAAATAACATTTCGTAAAAAAAGTTTTGAAAGAGAGTTTTATAAAAAATATAAAGGATGTTTATAAAAGAGTTCATTAAATAAATTTGGGGATTTATAAAAGGAGGTTTATAAGTATGTTTATTTTCGACCCTCAAAGATCGACATTAATACATCCTCGGTATTTACGTGCCGCAAATTCAAATGCCCAAGTGGCAGATAATCAAGGGTAAAAGAAAATAAAGATAGAAGAAAGAACAAAATAGATTCTCATATCATATTTAACAATTTGTAATTATACATATAGATAGTATACTCTCAAAATGAGATATCAGAATCATGGCAAGTACTAACCCAGCTATGGATAGTTATAACTACCTATCCCTACAAGTGCTGGTAGATACTTATACATAATATAGTGGAAATAGAAATGGACAACTATCTACAAACGATACTCCAACTTCATTCTCCATGCTCCTCTCAAAATGCTCCAAATTACCTAACAACTTGGCTGTCGGAAAAATAGGGCACCAAGAGTATGAGAGGAAAAGAAAATAAACTCTAGGTCGGTCATGGGGTTAATGTGAGAAAACGCAAAATACGAATATTTCAAAAACTAAAGGTATACCATAAGACCACGCTACACATAAACATGCAACAAGTTTTTACCTTATGATAACTGAAACATTGCTACGTAAAATTCAGTGATATTATAATAATGTCTAGGTACAAATACTTATTAATCATAGCTGTAATTGTTACATTTATTAAATTTCATCATACTAGGTTCTACAATTAAGTCGGAAGACACTTATTGAAGAATGGATTCCATATAATGGCAAATAATGGAGTACTTTTGTACATTACATTTCTAGAGGAATGTACCGAGAATTAACTCTATGATCTTCTGCATCTAGCAAGACCAGCCTACCCCTTTTTGGTCAACATTGTGCCTTGATAGTAACGAATATGACATCACCACGTTGTCACCAACCTTTACCGAGATCCCATAGCATACATTACATACTCGACATATAGAGAGCGATCTAGAATGGTGATGACCATACCCTAATGGTTGCAAACCACATAGCCTTATGACATACCCTATTTAAGCCATTTTAATGCGTGAGGCTTGAGGTAACGTTTACCTTTCATAGAACATATTCTACCTTGAATGCCACGTTTCCATTTCGATTAACACACAGTTGATTTCCACAAAGTACAACCTGTGAGCTCGTTGGTCTCGGAGAAGGGTGTTAAGTATAAGAGGGGTTACCACTTACACCAACAACAAATGTACGCTTCAAAAATTAATGTAAGTGTATCTTATGAACGAAATATTAGACAACCATCCATACAAATTGTTTAAGAACAAGACAAAGTGAAGGCACTTCTCCTACTACTTCCCATTTGGGAATCACCCTTCGGATTAGTAACGAGTAGTCCTTACATCAAAGATTCCAAATGAAGATACTACTAACACTATATATATTGTATGGGAATTTCTCCAAAGGGTCAGTGGCAAGTAGCCCTACGTTATGAAGATCTTCGTCTTCGAAATCATCATCTTCAACTTTCGAACACGTATACTGGTTCGAAGTGGTTTTCAGATTGGACTCACCCAAATCCGACCCTAGTTTCTTTGAACCAATTATCCATAAAAAGAGGTCAAGTATTGCAGGTGATTATTATTCCATTAATCAATATCTTTTTCATCCAAGTAAAATGTCTTCTTGAGATATATATCTTTAAAATATCTCTTTTCAGTGTATATGGGACTGCTAAACCTCTCTTTAACTTTGGAAACATCATATTATCTCTTTTAAATTACTTAGAAAGTTGTTTCCATTCTTTTATAAAGATTTTATGCTAATTATACACAGTACCAAATTCTGTATTTAATCTGTACTATTCGTCGAATAGTGGTGAAATCACCTTTTAAATTAACACGGATCGTACAAGTTCCATCCTCGGATTTTGGTATAGGTTTATCTTTTGGGAAAACTCTAAATATCTTTTTATTTTATCTTTACGGTCTGCGTAAAGTAAATTTACTATCCCCTCCATCGGGCCAGTCCGAATAGCTAGAGCGAAACCATGACATTAATTGTCCAAGTTCGGGCCGAGACACTATCTCTCTGTCACCCATAAGGCGATCAAGTTATTTGATCAACTCTAACCTCTTTCAAATACTTGATTTCTTATTAAAAAAATTATAAAGCTTTTGGAATAAAATCCTAAGTTTAAATCTTAATTTCAAAAGTTGCCAAAAAGTGCTGCGAATAGTTTTTTTTAAAAGCTTCTTTGATCAAAACATTGACTTCATTCTACATATATACATTTTGATGACGCACATCCTTTTTAAAACATTTAATATATTTATGGAATTTATTTCATACTATTAAAGATTTAAAAATATCTATTTTAAAGATTTTGCCATTTTGGTTTCTGAACTGCCAAGTGCGATGTTTTTGGAAACTTGATTGGGACTTATCTCAAAGTTTGCCAAATGAAATCATAATTTTCTTCTTTTGTTTGAAAACTATATTCATTATGGTCTGGAAAATTCTTATTGAAAACAATTCCGACTCATATTCCATTCTTCACGTTTGTTTAACTTTCAGGTTGCAAAATCGTGAAATGTCGAAACACGACGGCTTATTTTTACTCCATTTTCCAAACTTTTTCAAACTTCCCGAATTGAGTTTTAACGTTTACAAACCATTTATAAATAATTTTAAAATATTTTAAAAAGTTTTAACAATAACATATATTACATTTCATTTTATATAGTAAAGTGATTCCTTGGTGTAAATTTGACGTGTATAATATCGTGAACCATTTCTAGGTCAAACAAACATATCATCAACGTCCATAACATGATGATCAAACATAGAAAACGTCCATAACGAACATATCATATCACCATAGATTTCATAAAATAGTACAGTTTCTCACTTGATATCCTTCTGATCTAACTTTCAATCGATTACTGCTCCTCTATTCCAAAACCTGAGCTTAAGAATCTTGCACTAAGACTCCTAGGGGTTCAACCATGGACTTTCAAGGGCGGTGAAATGGTTGGATGGGCATGGCCTAGATAAGAGAAGAAGGAGAAGATCATTAACTCGATCTCAAACTCAAAGTGGTATTTCTCTCTTTATTTTATGATTTATTTTGCAGAACTTCGATATGGAAGCCATTAATATAGGAAAGGAAGAAGATGAAGAAGCTTAAGACGTAAAGAGAAGAAAGTACTAATGAAAGTGAGGATGGATGGCTTGTATTTAAGGGAAAAAATATGAGAAAAATAACATGATATTTATTTTTCCACACATCACCATTGCATCATCCTCCTCCATCATCCACACATCCAAACTATACCCCCCGTGTGCCATACTTGTATGCTACCCATGTAGTACAAAAGATGGAGAGTTTTTTTGTTTTGGTTAGGATATATCATGATATTTGTAGGTAAATATCATGATATTTATATTATCTTACCATTAGCAAATATGAAATGTAAATGGTAATTCTTAGGTGTTTTTGTATGTTCATGGATGTTGATATGTGTATATATGTATATGTATGTCACATATAACAATAACGCTGCACAACTTCTCCATCTCAAATCGTCACGAATTCCGATTTCAATTTTCGATCATATTTTCAGTTCTTAATTAAATTATATATCGGAAAACAAAGTTTTAAAATTATATATCTATTATTGTTTAATAATATAAATGGCCTCATTTGATTTTAAAATAATTATTAAATCATTTAAACTCAATATAAGTTCATAAATCGATTATTTGGAAATGATGATATCATTAATGATGTCATAAAAACATATTATTCTTAAAAATAAAATAAATTATTTTATTTCATATTCTTACTTATATGGATAAATAAGTGTGTATCCAGACTCATGCACAATTTCTGATGGTTAAAAAGTAGTTTGTCAACAAAATGATTTTCGGTCACTTTATTGATATTTTTTCAAGGAGTATACTTTTGCAATTACTTGTTCAAAATAAGATTACCGTTATTAGTCATTGTTCAAAACAATATAATATGTGTTATAACCTTAAATTTGGATATTTTTAAATTAAATATTATTTTCCAAAGTGATAGTCATGTGTCGTTACTGACTTCCCCTTAAAAGAATTTCGTCCTTGAAATCACGACAATATGAAGATAACCAAAAAAGAAATATATTACACGTGATGGAAAATAAATATTTGATAAGTGAAACACCATAGGAAGTTAGTACACTACATCGATACAATATGAAAACTATACGTTAACCTAAACCCATGATAAGCTTTTCTCTTTCTATCCACAATTTTCCAAGTGAAATCTTCAGCATTACCACTCCACTGGACTTTAACCAATCTCACAACTTTTCTCCTTAGTCGCTTCTCATCACGATCCAAGATTTGATTAGATTGTCTGATAGTAGTTAATTTTGGTTCTATTTCTTAATCTTCTTGGCCAGCTATCTCTACGGTTTGTACAGGGTCATATACATATTTTCGCGGATGAGATACGAGAAAAATATTGGGTACACCCAAAAATATTTTTGATAATTCTACTCGTTTAGGCTAGTGAGGCAATCCTCTCAAGAACGGAAAAAGGTCTAATATATCGAGTGCTAACTTCCCTGTTCTTCCAAATCTCACCACTCCCCTCATCGGAGAGATTTTCAAAAACACCAAATATCCAACTGAAGCTTCTAGATTTCTATGCCCTTGATCGGAATAAGTCTTCTACTTGCTTTGAGCTTCTTTCAGCTTCTTTCTTATCATATCTACCTTCTCTGAGGCTTCTCAAATCATATCAGCACCAAGTACTAACCGATCTTCAGTTTTGATCGAACATGCTGGAGATCTACATAGATGATCATATAAAGCTTCATAAGGTGCATATCAATACTTGCCTAGTTGTTATTATTGTAGGAGAATTCCACAAGATGAAGTTGATTTTCCCATGAACCTCCAAAATCTAAGATACAAGCTCTCAGAAGATGTCCTAATACTTGGCTTACCCTTTTAGTTTGCTATTTAGTTCAGGGGTGTTATGTGATGCTTAAATCCAACTTCATTCCCAAAGCTATTTGTAACGCCTCCCGGAACTAACTGCTAAAAACTTGATCCTGATCACTTACTATGCTGCTCAGAACTCCATGTAATCGAACAATGCCTCTCATGTATATTTTAGCTAAGCTCGAGGCTGTCACTGTTGGCTTACTAGAATAAAGTGTGCAATGTTGCTCAATCGATCTATGATAACCCAAACACCTTCATTTCCCTTTCTCATTTGAGTAAACCTTCAATGAAATCAATTGGTATCTGGTCCTACTTCTAAGTTGGAATTTCCAGTGGTTGAAGTAAACCAACAGTCTTTTGCCGATCGCTTTTAATTTGCTGACAATTTGCGCATCTACTAACATGAATGGAGATGTCCCTCTTCATACCCTTTCACCAAACCATCTGTTTCACGTCTTGTACATCTTGTAAACTCTAGGGTAAATATTTAGCTTGGATTTCTTGCATTCAGTCAATACTTCTTGTATTAAGTTGTCAACATTGGGAACTCAAATTCTTCCATTTAATTGTAATATCCCATGGTTATCTACTTCCAGGCTTGAATTCTGTCCTTTGCTTATCTCTTTAATAATCTTCATTAGATGTCGATCTTCTTTTTGCTTGTTGGCAATTCTCTCTAAAAGAGTCAGAGTCACCACCAGATAAGCTATAACGGCATGCTTTCTACTTAACACATTTGCTACTACGTTGGCTTTCCCGGATGTATATAAAAATATAGTGATCATATGATGTAAGAAATTCTATCCAACATTGTTGTCTCTTGTTTAAGTCCTTCTACGTGAAAAGATACTTTAAAGATTTCTGATCTGTGAAGAGATCAAACTTTTCCCATATTTAAAGAAGGAATTTTATTTACTAAGGTCAACTAAAACTTATTAAAATAAACCATGAGGAATTCTTACCCAGTAAATAATGCCTCCATATTTTTAATGTGAACACGATGACTAATAATTCTAAATCTTGTATTGCATAATTCCTTTCATGGGTCTTCGGTTGTACGCGTGCATAAGTGATAGCTTTTCCATGTTGCATTAGAATAGCACCTGGTCCTTCTCCACAAGCACCAGTATATACAATTAAACCACCGTTGTCATCGGTACTAACTAGGACTGAAGTACTAGATAAGCTATTCCTGAACACAATAAATGCTTCTTAACATTTCAAGGTCCATTAAAATTTAACATCCTTCACAGTCCAAAATTGTTAGATGGGTGGAAATTTTGGAGAAGCTCTGAATGAATGTCCGATAATATCCTGCCAATCCTAAGAAGCTATGGACGTCCTTCAAAGTTTGCGGTTATTTCCAGTCTAGAATGGCTGTAATCATCCTTAGATCAACTGAAATCCAATCCCCTGACATAACATGTCCAAAAAACCTTTCAGCTTTCTCCCAAAAGTGGCATTTTGAGAATTTAGCTTTTAGCACATTCCTCCTTTATATTTCTAGTACACTTTGTATATGACATTCATGTTCTTCCTTGGTTTTAAATACATAAGGATATCATCAATAAATAGCACGAATTTTTTAAGTATATCTCTTAGTACTTTATTCATAAGGTCTACAACATAAGCGGGCACATTGGTCAGCCCAAAAGGCATAATCAACCACTTAAAGAATTCATTCGAACCTCTGAATCTAGTTAAAGAAATGCAACTTATGCTATGCTTAGTTGATGGAATCTTGTAGCCAGTCCATTTTTGAGAATACTCGAGCGCCGTGAAGTTGATCAAACAAGTCATTTATATGGGGTAGAGGATATTTGTTCTTAATCGTTTGCTTGTTCAGGTCTCGACAATCTGCACTAAGCCTTGGGCAGCCATCAAACTTTGCCACTAAAACTACAGCTATGCCTTAACTTGAGTGAATAGATCTAATCTACCCTTTCATTACCAACTCGTCGATTTAATTCTCAACTCATCCTTCTCTACTGGAGCCATCCTTCGAAAGGGTTTATAACAGGCTTTGCAGGAATCAAGTCCGTATGGAACTTAATTCCTGTTGTCGAGCAACTTTTCGCTTCTTCAAAAACATCTTGAAAGTCATTAACAATCGGTATTTCTTCTAAACGTTTTTAAAACAAATTGAGTGCATAGATGTAACTATCTCTTACCGGATTAAGTTACACATATGTTAATTTAAAATGTTCACCTCTTTTACTTTGTAATAGCACTGTTCTTTTAACACAATCAAGAATAGCTTTATATTTAGACAACCAATCCATACCGAGTATAATCTCAAATCCAATAAAATCAAGGATGATTAGGTTACATGAATTTTATTGGGATAGGTGGGTAAGTCATACTTTTCACAAACCATATCGAGATTATTTGTATTACCTATTGGATTAGACGCATAGATAGGGGCATCTAATATTTTTTAGGGTAAGTCTAAACTTATCAACCAATTCATTAGCAATAAAATTGTAGGAAGCTCCAGTATCAAATAATACTCTAACTAAATTTTAAATAATACAAATATTACCTTGTAAAACTCTTTTACCTTCACATTGGTGGAGGTTGAGGGTTTATCTTTTATGCAAAACTACGACCTACTCTCCTTTCTTTATAAGCGAAAAACATTTATCATGTGCCTTGGATGGTGACAATTGTGAAAGATCTTTTTAGAACTTTAGGATTCTTACAAGTGGTGGAAAAATAACTCTTTTATTGGCAATTAAAAACAAGTAACCTCCTTCAAACGCTTTTCCTAAGATCCTCCTCCTAACTTGCCTCGCCATGGCTTCTTCCCTGGGTGATTGAACTTTCTCTTCTTCTAATTTTTGCTACTACTTTGAGTTGTTCATCGATTCTACTTGTTTAACATTTCATATTGGAAACCCATATCTACCAAATCTACAAAGGTTCTTTTTACATGTGTGGTCATCCTTTCTTGATATTGCTCCTTCATTTTAAAAATAAACATTTCATTTTTCATTAAAGGAGCATCTATCAGTCCCAGTCAAAAGCGGGATAATTTGTTGAACTTGTTTGAATATTCTTCTATGGACATTTCTCCTTGCTTTGGATTCATAAAACTTCTATGGAAGCGGGATCTTCCAGTAGCGGGCATGTATTATTCTTCAAAGACTTCTTTGAACATTGCCTATGAGAAATTATCTTCTGAATTAATTGTTGTGATGGATTACCACCATGCTAGTGCCCCATCCTTCAATTGCTAGGAGGTTAAGAACCTTTTTTCGATAATCATCGATACATAATCCTTCAAAAAAATTCTCACATGATTTGAGCCAAGCTTGAACTTCAATAATAAATTATGTGCATGTAAATGGCTTTCCTCCCAAGTTGATATAATCTTTGCATAGTGCAGTAAAGTAAGCATGAGGTTGCACAAGAACTACTACTTCAATTAACGCAGCATTTGGAGTTCGACCATTGGTGGCCAATGTGCTGCTATTTCCCTACTATGCCCTCTTCGGTTACTCATTTCCTACATATAGTAAGAAAACAATTTTATAATCCATGGATGGGATTATCTTAGGGAATGGGTACAAAATAATCAAACACGTTTATTTTTTAGATAAAAATTACACATATGCGCTCATTGACTAAACTCATTCTAGGGTACTATTAACCCTATCTCTAATGAGTTTACCCCATCAAGGCTTAGGTGTTTTCTCAACCTAAGTTCTAATACCAACGATGACAATGCACCTTTTGAACCTAAAAGATAAACACTAATACATCCTCAGTGTTCACATGTCGTAAATTCAAATGTCGAAGAGGCATATAATCAGGGGTAAAAGAAAATAAAGATAAAAGAAAGACCAAAATAGATTATTACATCGCTTTTAACAGCTTGTAATTATACATATAGATATTACATAAAATCACTCTCA